>CM024181.1:5880565-8448065 GCA_013433145.1 Ascaris suum
AACCACGTTGAAAGCACGACATCCCGTCCGATCTGTCAAGTTAAGCAACGTTGGGCTGGTTAGTACTTGGATCGGAGACGGCTTGGGAATCCCAGGTGCTGTAAGCGAAATTTTCCTACCTACTAATGAGTAATAATCGTTTAATTTTGCTCGAAAATTAGAGTTAGTGAAAAAAAATTTCACTAGTGAAATGAAAAATTATCTGCGTGCCGTTGAGATATAGTTTTTATTTTTCTCGAATTATACTCACTCAATGCTAGCGAAATATTTTCATATGTAATGATTGTTAGTGGGAAATTTTTCAATGTTTTTCTTTTTTTCAACGTTTAGTGAATTTTTCTTTTTTCTTGAGTTTATTTGATGCTAGCGACGGGAAATGATTGAATGTGATACTCGTTTTTGCACTTACCGATTGTGGGGATGATCTCGATGGTTTAATTACCCAAGTTTGAGGTAATTCCGTGTTTCAGCTCAGTGCTTCTATCGGCTCTGTGGCTTGAAAATAAATTTTGGAACGCTTTGCCGTATGGCGAAGCACTTTTGAAACGTTTAAAACAAGCGAGCGCAATTGATTCTCTTTGTTTTAGATGATGAGTTGAAATATTCGGCTGAAATACTTGCTATTTAAGTAATCTATAGTCGAGCAAAATAAAACAATGCATTAGCGTGAAATCAATGATTGAGCGAAAATTTTCATCACTCCTCCTACGATGTGTGTTGAAGCAAATTCACTCACTTTTTTAGTATATTTTTGTTGGAAATTTATCGCATAAATGAATCGTAAATTTATTACGTAATTTTTTGATCTATTAGAGAGGAGAGATATGCTGTGGAAGTCTTTTTTTGATGCTTTCTTCAATTGCATAACATTTTTACTCATCTATCTATCGAAGAGAATATTTCGATAGAATTTGAAGAGATCGAATAAGCGTGTTCTTATCGATATGCATAGAAAATAAACGCTCTCTTATGTGTGTGTGCATCTACTATTGATAATGGTGAAATATTTTCGATATTAGTGCTTACGGCCATACCACGTTGAAAGCACGACATCCCGTCCGATCTGTCAAGTTAAGCAACGTTGGGCCTGGTTAGTACTTGGATCGGAGACGGCTTGGGAATCCCAGGTGCTGTAAGCGAAATTTTCCTACCTACTAATGAGTAATAATCGTTTAATTTTGCTCGAAAATTAGAGTTAGTGAAAAAAAATTTCACTAGTGAAATGAAAAATTATCTGCGTGCCGTTGAGATATAGTTTTTATTTTTCTCGAATTATACTCACTCAATGCTAGCGAAATATTTTCATATGTAATGATTGTTAGTGGGAAATTTTTCAATGTTTTTCTTTTTTTCAACGTTTAGTGAATTTTTCTTTTTTCTTGAGTTTATTTGATGCTAGCGACGGGAAATGATTGAATGTGATACTCGTTTTTGCACTTACCGATTGTGGGGATGATCTCGATGGTTTAATTACCCAAGTTTGAGGTAATTCCGTGTTTCAGCTCAGTGCTTCTATCGGCTCTGTGGCTTGAAAATAAATTTTGGAACGCTTTGCCGTATGGCGAAGCACTTTTGAAACGTTTAAAACAAGCGAGCGCAATTGATTCTCTTTGTTTTTAGATGATGAGTTGAAATATTCGGCTGAAATACTTGCTATTTAAGTAATCTATAGTCGAGCAAAATAAAACAATGCATTAGCGTGAAATCAATGATTGAGCGAAAATTTTCATCACTCCTCCTACGATGTGTGTTGAAGCAAATTCACTCACTTTTTTAGTATATTTTTGTTGGAAATTTATCGCATAAATGAATCGTAAATTTATTACGTAATTTTTTGATCTATTAGAGAGGAGAGATATGCGTGGAAGTCTTTTTTTGATGCTTTCTTCAATTGCATAACATTTTTACTCATCTATCTATCGAAGAGAATATTTCGATAGAATTTGAAGAGATCGAATAAGCGTGTTCTTATCGATATGCATAGAAAATAAACGCTCTCTTATGTGTGTGTGCATCTACTATTGATAATGGTGAAATATTTTCGATATTAGTGCTTACGGCCATACCACGTTGAAAGCACGACATCCCGTCCGATCTGTCAAGTTAAGCAACGTTGGGCCTGGTTAGTACTTGGATCGGAGACGGCTTGGGAATCCCAGGTGCTGTAAGCGAAATTTTCCTACCTACTAATGAGTAATAATCGTTTAATTTTGCTCGAAAATTAGAGTTAGTGAAAAAAAATTTCACTAGTGAAATGAAAAATTATCTGCGTGCCGTTGAGATATAGTTTTTATTTTTCTCGAATTATACTCACTCAATGCTAGCGAAATATTTTCATATGTAATGATTGTTAGTGGGAAATTTTTCAATGTTTTTCTTTTTTTCAACGTTTAGTGAATTTTTCTTTTTTCTTGAGTTTATTTGATGCTAGCGACGGGAAATGATTGAATGTGATACTCGTTTTTGCACTTACCGATTGTGGGGATGATCTCGATGGTTTAATTACCCAAGTTTGAGGTAATTCCGTGTTTCAGCTCAGTGCTTCTATCGGCTCTGTGGCTTGAAAATAAATTTTGGAACGCTTTGCCGTATGGCGAAGCACTTTTGAAACGTTTAAAACAAGCGAGCGCAATTGATTCTCTTTGTTTTTAGATGATGAGTTGAAATATTCGGCTGAAATACTTGCTATTTAAGTAATCTATAGTCGAGCAAAATAAAACAATGCATTAGCGTGAAATCAATGATTGAGCGAAAATTTTCATCACTCCTCCTACGATGTGTGTTGAAGCAAATTCACTCACTTTTTTAGTATATTTTTGTTGGAAATTTATCGCATAAATGAATCGTAAATTTATTACGTAATTTTTTGATCTATTAGAGAGGAGAGATATGCGTGGAAGTCTTTTTTTGATGCTTTCTTCAATTGCATAACATTTTTACTCATCTATCTATCGAAGAGAATATTTCGATAGAATTTGAAGAGATCGAATAAGCGTGTTCTTATCGATATGCATAGAAAATAAACGCTCTCTTATGTGTGTGCATCTACTATTGATAATGGTGAAATATTTTCGATATTAGTGCTTACGGCCATACCACGTTGAAAGCACGACATCCCGTCCGATCTGTCAAGTTAAGCAACGTTGGGCCTGGTTAGTACTTGGATCGGAGACGGCTTGGGAATCCCAGGTGCTGTAAGCGAAATTTTCCTACCTACTAATGAGTAATAATCGTTTAATTTTGCTCGAAAATTAGAGTTAGTGAAAAAAAATTTCACTAGTGAAATGAAAAATTATCTGCGTGCCGTTGAGATATAGTTTTTATTTTTCTCGAATTATACTCACTCAATGCTAGCGAAATATTTTCATATGTAATGATTGTTAGTGGGAAATTTTTCAATGTTTTTCTTTTTTTCAACGTTTAGTGAATTTTTCTTTTTTCTTGAGTTTATTTGATGCTAGCGACGGGAAATGATTGAATGTGATACTCGTTTTTCCACTTACCGATTGTGGGGATGATCTCGATGGTTTAATTACCCAAGTTTGAGGTAATTCCGTGTTTCAGCTCAGTGCTTCTATCGGCTCTGTGGCTTGAAAATAAATTTTGGAACGCTTTGCCGTATGGCGAAGCACTTTTGAAACGTTTAAAACAAGCGAGCGCAATTGATTCTCTTGTTTTTAGATGATGAGTTGAAATATTCGGCTGAAATACTTGCTATTTAAGTAATCTATAGTCGAGCAAAATAAAACAATGCATTAGCGTGAAATCAATGATTGAGCGAAAATTTTCATCACTCCTCCTACGATGTGTGTTGATGAAGCAAATTCACTCACTTTTTTAGTATATTTTTGTTGGAAATTTATCGCATAAATGAATCGTAAATTTATTACGTAATTTTTTGATCTATTAGAGAGGAGAGATATGCGTGGAAGTCTTTTTTTGATGCTTTCTTCAATTGCATAACATTTTTACTCATCTATCTATCGAAGAGAATATTTCGATAGAATTTGAAGAGATCGAATAAGCGTGTTCTTATCGATATGCATAGAAAATAAACGCTCTCTTATGTGTGTGTGCATCTACTATTGATAATGGTGAAATATTTTCGATATTAGTGCTTACGGCCATACCACGTTGAAAGCACGACATCCCGTCCGATCTGTCAAGTTAAGCAACGTTGGGCCTGGTTAGTACTTGGATCGGAGACGGCTTGGGAATCCCAGGTGCTGTAAGCGAAATTTTCCTACCTACTAATGAGTAATAATCGTTTAATTTTGCTCGAAAATTAGAGTTAGTGAAAAAAAAATTTCACTAGTGAAATGAAAAATTATCTGCGTGCCGTTGAGATATAGTTTTTTTTTTCTCGAATTATACTCACTCAATGCTAGCGAAATATTTTCATATGTAATGATTGTTAGTGGGAAATTTTTCAATGTTTTTCTTTTTTTCAACGTTTAGTGAATTTTTCTTTTTTCTTGAGTTTATTTGATGCTAGCGACGGGAAATGATTGAATGTGATACTCGTTTTTGCACTTACCGATTGTGGGGATGATCTCGATGGTTTAATTACCCAAGTTTGAGGTAATTCCGTGTTTCAGCTCAGTGCTTCTATCGGCTCTGTGGCTTGAAAATAAATTTTGGAACGCTTTGCCGTATGGCGAAGCACTTTTGAAACGTTTAAAACAAGCGAGCGCAATTGATTCTCTTTGTTTTAGATGATGAGTTGAAATATTCGGCTGAAATACTTGCTATTTAAGTAATCTATAGTCGAGCAAAATAAAACAATGCATTAGCGTGAAATCAATGATTGAGCGAAAATTTTCATCACTCCTCCTACGATGTGTGTTGAAGCAAATTCACTCACTTTTTTAGTATATTTTTGTTGGAAATTTATCGCATAAATGAATCGTAAATTTATTACGTAATTTTTTGATCTATTAGAGAGGAGAGATATGCGTGGAAGTCTTTTTTTGATGCTTTCTTCAATTGCATAACATTTTTACTCATCTATCTATCGAAGAGAATATTTCGATAGAATTTGAAGAGATCGAATAAGCGTGTTCTTATCGATATGCATAGAAAATAAACGCTCTCTTATGTGTGTGCATCTACTATTGATAATGGTGAAATATTTTCGATATTAGTGCTTACGGCCATACCACGTTGAAAGCACGACATCCCGTCCGATCTGTCAAGTTAAGCAACGTTGGGCCTGGTTAGTACTTGGATCGGAGACGGCTTGGGAATCCCAGGTGCTGTAAGCGAAATTTTCCTACCTACTAATGAGTAATAATCGTTTAATTTTGCTCGAAAATTAGAGTTAGTGAAAAAAAATTTCACTAGTGAAATGAAAAATTATCTGCGTGCCGTTGAGATATAGTTTTTATTTTTCTCGAATTATACTCACTCAATGCTAGCGAAATATTTTCATATGTAATGATTGTTAGTGGGAAATTTTTCAATGTTTTTCTTTTTTTCAACGTTTAGTGAATTTTTCTTTTTTCTTGAGTTTATTTGATGCTAGCGACGGGAAATGATTGAATGTGATACTCGTTTTTGCACTTACCGATTGTGGGGATGATCTCGATGGTTTAATTACCCAAGTTTGAGGTAATTCCGTGTTTCAGCTCAGTGCTTCTATCGGCTCTGTGGCTTGAAAATAAATTTTGGAACGCTTTGCCGTATGGCGAAGCACTTTTGAAACGTTTAAAACAAGCGAGCGCAATTGATTCTCTTTGTTTTTAGATGATGAGTTGAAATATTCGGCTGAAATACTTGCTATTTAAGTAATCTATAGTCGAGCAAAATAAAACAATGCATTAGCGTGAAATCAATGATTGAGCGAAAATTTTCATCACTCCTCCTACGATGTGTGTTGAAGCAAATTCACTCACTTTTTTAGTATATTTTTGTTGGAAATTTATCGCATAAATGAATCGTAAATTTATTACGTAATTTTTTGATCTATTAGAGAGGAGAGATATGCGTGGAAGTCTTTTTTTGATGCTTTCTTCAATTGCATAACATTTTTACTCATCTATCTATCGAAGAGAATATTTCGATAGAATTTGAAGAGATCGAATAAGCGTGTTCTTATCGATATGCATAGAAAATAAACGCTCTCTTTGTGTGTGTGCATCTACTATTGATAATGGTGAAATATTTTCGATATTAGTGCTTACGGCCATACCACGTTGAAAGCACGACATCCCGTCCGATCTGTCAAGTTAAGCAACGTTGGGCCTGGTTAGTACTTGGATCGGAGACGGCTTGGGAATCCCAGGTGCTGTAAGCGAAATTTTCCTACCTACTAATGAGTAATAATCGTTTAATTTTGCTCGAAAATTAGAGTTAGTGAAAAAAAATTTCACTAGTGAAATGAAAAATTATCTGCGTGCCGTTGAGATATAGTTTTTATTTTTCTCGAATTATACTCACTCAATGCTAGCGAAATATTTTCATATGTAATGATTGTTAGTGGGAAATTTTTCAATGTTTTTCTTTTTTTCAACGTTTAGTGAATTTTTCTTTTTTCTTGAGTTTATTTGATGCTAGCGACGGGAAATGATTGAATGTGATACTCGTTTTTGCACTTACCGATTGTGGGGATGATCTCGATGGTTTAATTACCCAAGTTTGAGGTAATTCCGTGTTTCAGCTCAGTGCTTCTATCGGCTCTGTGGCTTGAAAATAAATTTTGGAACGCTTTGCCGTATGGCGAAGCACTTTTGAAACGTTTAAAACAAGCGAGCGCAATTGATTCTCTTTGTTTTTAGATGATGAGTTGAAATATTCGGCTGAAATACTTGCTATTTAAGTAATCTATAGTCGAGCAAAATAAAACAATGCATTAGCGTGAAATCAATGATTGAGCGAAAATTTTCATCACTCCTCCTACGATGTGTGTTGAAGCAAATTCACTCACTTTTTTAGTATATTTTTGTTGGAAATTTATCGCATAAATGAATCGTAAATTTATTACGTAATTTTTTGATCTATTAGAGAGGAGAGATATGCGTGGAAGTCTTTTTTTGATGCTTTCTTCAATTGCATAACATTTTTACTCATCTATCTATCGAAGAGAATATTTCGATAGAATTTGAAGAGATCGAATAAGCGTGTTCTTATCGATATGCATAGAAAATAAACGCTCTCTTATGTGTGTGTGCATCTACTATTGATAATGGTGAAATATTTTCGATATTAGTGCTTACGGCCATACCACGTTGAAAGCACGACATCCCGTCCGATCTGTCAAGTTAAGCAACGTTGGGCCTGGTTAGTACTTGGATCGGAGACGGCTTGGGAATCCCAGGTGCTGTAAGCGAAATTTTCCTACCTACTAATGAGTAATAATCGTTTAATTTTGCTCGAAAATTAGAGTTAGTGAAAAAAAATTTCACTAGTGAAATGAAAAATTATCTGCGTGCCGTTGAGATATAGTTTTTATTTTTCTCGAATTATACTCACTCAATGCTAGCGAAATATTTTCATATGTAATGATTGTTAGTGGGAAATTTTTCAATGTTTTTCTTTTTTTCAACGTTTAGTGAATTTTTCTTTTTTCTTGAGTTTATTTGATGCTAGCGACGGGAAATGATTGAATGTGATACTCGTTTTTGCACTTACCGATTGTGGGGATGATCTCGATGGTTTAATTACCCAAGTTTGAGGTAATTCCGTGTTTCAGCTCAGTGCTTCTATCGGCTCTGTGGCTTGAAAATAAATTTTGGAACGCTTTGCCGTATGGCGAAGCACTTTTGAAACGTTTAAAACAAGCGAGCGCAATTGATTCTCTTTGTTTTTAGATGATGAGTTGAAATATTCGGCTGAAATACTTGCTATTTAAGTAATCTATAGTCGAGCAAAATAAAACAATGCATTAGCGTGAAATCAATGATTGAGCGAAAATTTTCATCACTCCTCCTACGATGTGTGTTGAAGCAAATTCACTCACTTTTTTAGTATATTTTGTTGGAAATTTATCGCATAAATGAATCGTAAATTTATTACGTAATTTTTTGATCTATTAGAGAGGAGAGATATGCGTGGAAGTCTTTTTTTGATGCTTTCTTCAATTGCATAACATTTTTACTCATCTATCTATCGAAGAGAATATTTCGATAGAATTTGAAGAGATCGAATAAGCGTGTTCTTATCGATATGCATAGAAAATAAACGCTCTCTTATGTGTGTGCATCTACTATTGATAATGGTGAAATATTTTCGATATTAGTGCTTACGGCCATACCACGTTGAAAGCACGACATCCCGTCCGATCTGTCAAGTTAAGCAACGTTGGGCCTGGTTAGTACTTGGATCGGAGACGGCTTGGGAATCCCAGGTGCTGTAAGCGAAATTTTCCTACCTACTAATGAGTAATAATCGTTTAATTTTGCTCGAAAATTAGAGTTAGTGAAAAAAATTTCACTAGTGAAATGAAAAATTATCTGCGTGCCGTTGAGATATAGTTTTTATTTTTCTCGAATTATACTCACTCAATGCTAGCGAAATATTTTCATATGTAATGATTGTTAGTGGGAAATTTTTCAATGTTTTTTTTTTTTCAACGTTTAGTGAATTTTTCTTTTTTCTTGAGTTTATTTGATGCTAGCGACGGGAAATGATTGAATGTGATACTCGTTTTTGCACTTACCGATTGTGGGGATGATCTCGATGGTTTAATTACCCAAGTTTGAGGTAATTCCGTGTTTCAGCTCAGTGCTTCTATCGGCTCTGTGGCTTGAAAATAAATTTTGGAACGCTTTGCCGTATGGCGAAGCACTTTTGAAACGTTTAAAACAAGCGAGCGCAATTGATTCTCTTTGTTTTAGATGATGAGTTGAAATATTCGGCTGAAATACTTGCTATTTAAGTAATCTATAGTCGAGCAAAATAAAACAATGCATTAGCGTGAAATCAATGATTGAGCGAAAATTTTCATCACTCCTCCTACGATGTGTGTTGAAGCAAATTCACTCACTTTTTTAGTATATTTTTGTTGGAAATTTATCGCATAAATGAATCGTAAATTTATTACGTAATTTTTTGATCTATTAGAGAGGAGAGATATGCGTGGAAGTCTTTTTTTGATGCTTTCTTCAATTGCATAACATTTTTACTCATCTATCTATCGAAGAGAATATTTCGATAGAATTTGAAGAGATCGAATAAGCGTGTTCTTATCGATATGCATAGAAAATAAACGCTCTCTTATGTGTGTGCATCTACTATTGATAATGGTGAAATATTTTCGATATTAGTGCTTACGGCCATACCACGTTGAAAGCACGACATCCCGTCCGATCTGTCAAGTTAAGCAACGTTGGGCCTGGTTAGTACTTGGATCGGAGACGGCTTGGGAATCCCAGGTGCTGTAAGCGAAATTTTCCTACCTACTAATGAGTAATAATCGTTTAATTTTGCTCGAAAATTAGAGTTAGTGAAAAAAAATTTCACTAGTGAAATGAAAAATTATCTGCGTGCCGTTGAGATATAGTTTTTATTTTTCTCGAATTATACTCACTCAATGCTAGCGAAATATTTTCATATGTAATGATTGTTAGTGGGAAATTTTTCAATGTTTTTTTTTTTTCAACGTTTAGTGAATTTTTCTTTTTTCTTGAGTTTATTTGATGCTAGCGACGGGAAATGATTGAATGTGATACTCGTTTTTGCACTTACCGATTGTGGGGATGATCTCGATGGTTTAATTACCCAAGTTTGAGGTAATTCCGTGTTTCAGCTCAGTGCTTCTATCGGCTCTGTGGCTTGAAAATAAATTTTGGAACGCTTTGCCGTATGGCGAAGCACTTTTGAAACGTTTAAAACAAGCGAGCGCAATTGATTTTGTTTTATTTTGTTTGATGATGAGTTGAAATATTCGGCTGAAATACTTGCTATTTAAGTAATCTATAGTCGAGCAAAATAAAACAATGCATTAGCGTGAAATCAATGATTGAGCGAAAATTTTCATCACTCCTCCTACGATGTGTGTTGAAGCAAATTCACTCACTTTTTTAGTATTTTTGTTGGAAATTTATCGCATAAATGAATCGTAAATTTATTACGTAATTTTTTGATCTATTAGAGAGGAGAGATATGCGTGGAAGTCTTTTTTTGATGCTTTCTTCAATTGCATAACATTTTTACTCATCTATCTATCGAAGAGAATATTTCGATAGAATTTGAAGAGATCGAATAAGCGTGTTCTTATCGATATGCATAGAAAATAAACGCTCTCTTATGTGTGTGTGCATCTACTATTGATAATGGTGAAATATTTTCGATATTAGTGCTTACGGCCATACCACGTTGAAAGCACGACATCCCGTCCGATCTGTCAAGTTAAGCAACGTTGGGCCTGGTTAGTACTTGGATCGGAGACGGCTTGGGAATCCCAGGTGCTGTAAGCGAAATTTTCCTACCTACTAATGAGTAATAATCGTTTAATTTTGCTCGAAAATTAGAGTTAGTGAAAAAAAATTTCACTAGTGAAATGAAAAATTATCTGCGTGCCGTTGAGATATAGTTTTTATTTTTCTCGAATTATACTCACTCAATGCTAGCGAAATATTTTCATATGTAATGATTGTTAGTGGGAAATTTTTCAATGTTTTCTTTTTTTCAACGTTTAGTGAATTTTTCTTTTTTCTTGAGTTTATTTGATGCTAGCGACGGGAAATGATTGAATGTGATACTCGTTTTTTCACTTACCGATTGTGGGGATGATCTCGATGGTTTAATTACCCAATTGAGGTTCCGTGTTTCCGTGTTTAGCTCAGTGCTTCTATCGGCTCTGTGGCTTGAAAATAAATTTTGGAACGCTTTGCCGTATGGCGAAGCACTTTTGAAACGTTTTAAAACAAGCGAGCGCAATTGATTCTCTTTGTTTTTAGATGATGAGTTGAAATATTCGGCTGAAATACTTGCTATTTAAGTAATCTATAGTCGAGCAAAATAAAACAATGCATTAGCGTGAAATCAATGATTGAGCGAAAATTTTCATCACTCCTCCTACGATGTGTGTTGAAGCAAATTCACTCACTTTTTTAGTATATTTTTGTTGGAAATTTATCGCATAAATGAATCGTAAATTTATTACGTAATTTTTTGATCTATTAGAGAGGAGAGATATGCGTGGAAGTCTTTTTTTGATGCTTTCTTCAATTGCATAACATTTTTACTCATCTATCTATCGAAGAGAATATTTCGATAGAATTTGAAGAGATCGAATAAGCGTGTTCTTATCGATATGCATAGAAAATAAACGCTCTCTTATGTGTGTGTGCATCTACTATTGATAATGGTGAAATATTTTCGATATTAGTGCTTACGGCCATACCACGTTGAAAGCACGACATCCCGTCCGATCTGTCAAGTTAAGCAACGTTGGGCCTGGTTAGTACTTGGATCGGAGACGGCTTGGGAATCCCAGGTGCTGTAAGCGAAATTTTCCTACCTACTAATGAGTAATAATCGTTTAATTTTGCTCGAAAATTAGAGTTAGTGAAAAAAAATTTCACTAGTGAAATGAAAAATTATCTGCGTGCCGTTGAGATATAGTTTTTATTTTTCTCGAATTATACTCACTCAATGCTAGCGAAATATTTTCATATGTAATGATTGTTAGTGGGAAATTTTTCAATGTTTTTCTTTTTTTCAACGTTTAGTGAATTTTTCTTTTTTCTTGAGTTTATTTGATGCTAGCGACGGGAAATGATTGAATGTGATACTCGTTTTTGCACTTACCGATTGTGGGGATGATCTCGATGGTTTAATTACCCAAGTTTGAGGTAATTCCGTGTTTCAGCTCAGTGCTTCTATCGGCTCTGTGGCTTGAAAATAAATTTTGGAACGCTTTGCCGTATGGCGAAGCACTTTTGAAACGTTTAAAACAAGCGAGCGCAATTGATTCTCTTTGTTTTAGATGATGAGTTGAAATATTCGGCTGAAATACTTGCTATTTAAGTAATCTATAGTCGAGCAAAATAAAACAATGCATTAGCGTGAAATCAATGATTGAGCGAAAATTTTCATCACTCCTCCTACGATGTGTGTTGAAGCAAATTCACTCACTTTTTTAGTATATTTTTGTTGGAAATTTATCGCATAAATGAATCGTAAATTTATTACGTAATTTTTTGATCTATTAGAGAGGAGAGATATGCGTGGAAGTCTTTTTTTGATGCTTTCTTCAATTGCATAACATTTTTACTCATCTATCTATCGAAGAGAATATTTCGATAGAATTTGAAGAGATCGAATAAGCGTGTTCTTATCGATATGCATAGAAAATAAACGCTCTCTTATGTGTGTGTGCATCTACTATTGATAATGGTGAAATATTTTCGATATTAGTGCTTACGGCCATACCACGTTGAAAGCACGACATCCCGTCCGATCTGTCAAGTTAAGCAACGTTGGGCCTGGTTAGTACTTGGATCGGAGACGGCTTGGGAATCCCAGGTGCTGTAAGCGAAATTTTCCTACCTACTAATGAGTAATAATCGTTTAATTTTGCTCGAAAATTAGAGTTAGTGAAAAAAAATTTCACTAGTGAAATGAAAAATTATCTGCGTGCCGTTGAGATATAGTTTTTATTTTTCTCGAATTATACTCACTCAATGCTAGCGAAATATTTTCATATGTAATGATTGTTAGTGGGAAATTTTTCAATGTTTTTTTTTTTTTCAACGTTTAGTGAATTTTTCTTTTTTCTTGAGTTTATTTGATGCTAGCGACGGGAAATGATTGAATGTGATACTCGTTTTTCCACTTACCGATTGTGGGGATGATCTCGATGGTTTAATTACCCAAGTTTGAGGTAATTCCGTGTTTCAGCTCAGTGCTTCTATCGGCTCTGTGGCTTGAAAATAAATTTTGGAACGCTTTGCCGTATGGCGAAGCACTTTTGAAACGTTTTAAAACAAGCGAGCGCAATTGATTCTCTTTGTTTTAGATGATGAGTTGAAATATTCGGCTGAAATACTTGCTATTTAAGTAATCTATAGTCGAGCAAAATAAAACAATGCATTAGCGTGAAATCAATGATTGAGCGAAAATTTTCATCACTCCTCCTACGATGTGTGTTGAAGCAAATTCACTCACTTTTTTAGTATATTTTTGTTGGAAATTTATCGCATAAATGAATCGTAAATTTATTACGTAATTTTTTGATCTATTAGAGAGGAGAGATATGCGTGGAAGTCTTTTTTTGATGCTTTCTTCAATTGCATAACATTTTTACTCATCTATCTATCGAAGAGAATATTTCGATAGAATTTGAAGAGATCGAATAAGCGTGTTCTTATCGATATGCATAGAAAATAAACGCTCTCTTATGTGTGTGTGCATCTACTATTGATAATGGTGAAATATTTTCGATATTAGTGCTTACGGCCATACCACGTTGAAAGCACGACATCCCGTCCGATCTGTCAAGTTAAGCAACGTTGGGCCTGGTTAGTACTTGGATCGGAGACGGCTTGGGAATCCCAGGTGCTGTAAGCGAAATTTTCCTACCTACTAATGAGTAATAATCGTTTAATTTTGCTCGAAAATTAGAGTTAGTGAAAAAAAATTTCACTAGTGAAATGAAAAATTATCTGCGTGCCGTTGAGATATAGTTTTTATTTTTCTCGAATTATACTCACTCAATGCTAGCGAAATATTTTCATATGTAATGATTGTTAGTGGGAAATTTTTCAATGTTTTTCTTTTTTTCAACGTTTAGTGAATTTTTCTTTTTTCTTGAGTTTATTTGATGCTAGCGACGGGAAATGATTGAATGTGATACTCGTTTTTGCACTTACCGATTGTGGGGATGATCTCGATGGTTTAATTACCCAAGTTTGAGGTAATTCCGTGTTTCAGCTCAGTGCTTCTATCGGCTCTGTGGCTTGAAAATAAATTTTGGAACGCTTTGCCGTATGGCGAAGCACTTTTGAAACGTTTAAAACAAGCGAGCGCAATTGATTCTCTTTGTTTTTAGATGATGAGTTGAAATATTCGGCTGAAATACTTGCTATTTAAGTAATCTATAGTCGAGCAAAATAAAACAATGCATTAGCGTGAAATCAATGATTGAGCGAAAATTTTCATCACTCCTCCTACGATGTGTGTTGAAGCAAATTCACTCACTTTTTTAGTATATTTTTGTTGGAAATTTATCGCATAAATGAATCGTAAATTTATTACGTAATTTTTTGATCTATTAGAGAGGAGAGATATGCGTGGAAGTCTTTTTTTGATGCTTTCTTCAATTGCATAACATTTTTACTCATCTATCTATCGAAGAGAATATTTCGATAGAATTTGAAGAGATCGAATAAGCGTGTTCTTATCGATATGCATAGAAAATAAACGCTCTCTTATGTGTGTGCATCTACTATTGATAATGGTGAAATATTTTCGATATTAGTGCTTACGGCCATACCACGTTGAAAGCACGACATCCCGTCCGATCTGTCAAGTTAAGCAACGTTGGGCCTGGTTAGTACTTGGATCGGAGACGGCTTGGGAATCCCAGGTGCTGTAAGCGAAATTTTCCTACCTACTAATGAGTAATAATCGTTTAATTTTGCTCGAAAATTAGAGTTAGTGAAAAAAAATTTCACTAGTGAAATGAAAAATTATCTGCGTGCCGTTGAGATATAGTTTTTATTTTTCTCGAATTATACTCACTCAATGCTAGCGAAATATTTTCATATGTAATGATTGTTAGTGGGAAATTTTTCAATGTTTTTCTTTTTTTCAACGTTTAGTGAATTTTTCTTTTTTCTTGAGTTTATTTGATGCTAGCGACGGGAAATGATTGAATGTGATACTCGTTTTTGCACTTACCGATTGTGGGGATGATCTCGATGGTTTAATTACCCAAGTTTGAGGTAATTCCGTGTTTCAGCTCAGTGCTTCTATCGGCTCTGTGGCTTGAAAATAAATTTTGGAACGCTTTGCCGTAAGGCGAAGCACTTTTGAAACGTTTAAAACAAGCGAGCGCAATTGATTCTCTTTGTTTTAGATGATGAGTTGAAATATTCGGCTGAAATACTTGCTATTTAAGTAATCTATAGTCGAGCAAAATAAAACAATGCATTAGCGTGAAATCAATGATTGAGCGAAAATTTTCATCACTCCCTCCTCCTACGATGTGTGTTGAAGCAAATTCACTCACTTTTTTAGTATATTTTTTGTTGGAAATTTATCGCATAAATGAATCGTAAATTTATTACGTAATTTTTTGATCTATTAGAGAGGAGAGATATGCGTGGAAGTCTTTTTTTGATGCTTTCTTCAATTGCATAACATTTTTACTCATCTATCTATCGAAGAGAATATTTCGATAGAATTTGAAGAGATCGAATAAGCGTGTTCTTATCGATATGCATAGAAAATAAACGCTCTCTTATGTGTGTGCATCTACTATTGATAATGGTGAAATATTTTCGATATTAGTGCTTACGGCCATACCACGTTGAAAGCACGACATCCCGTCCGATCTGTCAAGTTAAGCAACGTTGGGCCTGGTTAGTACTTGGATCGGAGACGGCTTGGGAATCCCAGGTGCTGTAAGCGAAATTTTCCTACCTACTAATGAGTAATAATCGTTTAATTTTGCTCGAAAATTAGAGTTAGTGAAAAAAAATTTCACTAGTGAAATGAAAAATTATCTGCGTGCCGTTGAGATATATTTTATTTTTTTCTCGAATTATACTCACTCAATGCTAGCGAAATATTTTCATATGTAATGATTGTTAGTGGGAAATTTTTCAATGTTTTTCTTTTTTTCAACGTTTAGTGAATTTTTCTTTTTTCTTGAGTTTATTTGATGCTAGCGACGGGAAATGATTGAATGTGATACTCGTTTTTGCACTTACCGATTGTGGGGATGATCTCGATGGTTTAATTACCCAAGTTTGAGGTAATTCCGTGTTTCAGCTCAGTGCTTCTATCGGCTCTGTGGCTTGAAAATAAATTTTGGAACGCTTTGCCGTATGGCGAAGCACTTTTGAAACGTTTAAAACAAGCGAGCGCAATTGATTCTCTTTGTTTTAGATGATGAGTTGAAATATTCGGCTGAAATACTTGCTATTTAAGTAATCTATAGTCGAGCAAAATAAAACAATGCATTAGCGTGAAATCAATGATTGAGCGAAAATTTTCATCACTCCTCCTACGATGTGTGTTGAAGCAAATTCACTCACTTTTTTAGTATATTTTTGTTGGAAATTTATCGCATAAATGAATCGTAAATTTATTACGTAATTTTTTGATCTATTAGAGAGGAGAGATATGCGTGGAAGTCTTTTTTTGATGCTTTCTTCAATTGCATAACATTTTTACTCATCTATCTATCGAAGAGAATATTTCGATAGAATTTGAAGAGATCGAATAAGCGTGTTCTTATCGATATGCATAGAAAATAAACGCTCTCTTGTGTGTGCATCTACTATTGATAATGGTGAAATATTTTCGATATTAGTGCTTACGGCCATACCACGTTGAAAGCACGACATCCCGTCCGATCTGTCAAGTTAAGCAACGTTGGGCCTGGTTAGTACTTGGATCGGAGACGGCTTGGGAATCCCAGGTGCTGTAAGCGAAATTTTCCTACCTACTAATGAGTAATAATCGTTTAATTTTGCTCGAAAATTAGAGTTAGTGAAAAAAAATTTCACTAGTGAAATGAAAAATTATCTGCGTGCCGTTGAGATATAGTTTTTTATTTTTCTCGAATTATACTCACTCAATGCTAGCGAAATATTTTCATATGTAATGATTGTTAGTGGGAAATTTTTCAATGTTTTTCTTTTTTTCAACGTTTAGTGAATTTTTCTTTTTTCTTGAGTTTATTTGATGCTAGCGACGGGAAATGATTGAATGTGATACTCGTTTTTGCACTTACCGATTGTGGGGATGATCTCGATGGTTTAATTACCCAAGTTTGAGGTAATTCCGTGTTTCAGCTCAGTGCTTCTATCGGC
Organism: Ascaris suum; assembly: GCA_013433145.1. Lineage (NCBI taxonomy): Eukaryota > Metazoa > Nematoda > Chromadorea > Rhabditida > Ascarididae > Ascaris > Ascaris suum. The sequence goes on from CM024181.1 coordinate 5,897,551, forward strand.
TCTGTGGCTTGAAAATAAATTTTGGAACGCTTTGCCGTATGGCGAAGCACTTTTGAAACGTTTAAAACAAGCGAGCGCAATTGATTCTCTTTGTTTTAGATGATGAGTTGAAATATTCGGCTGAAATACTTGCTATTTAAGTAATCTATAGTCGAGCAAAATAAAACAATGCATTAGCGTGAAATCAATGATTGAGCGAAAATTTTCATCACTCCTCCTACGATGTGTGTTGAAGCAAATTCACTCACTTTTTTAGTATATTTTTGTTGGAAATTTATCGCATAAATGAATCGTAAATTTATTACGTAATTTTTTGATCTATTAGAGAGGAGAGATATGCGTGGAAGTCTTTTTTTGATGCTTTCTTCAATTGCATAACATTTTTACTCATCTATCTATCGAAGAGAATATTTCGATAGAATTTGAAGAGATCGAATAAGCGTGTTCTTATCGATATGCAATAGAAAATAAACGCTCTCTTATGTGTGTGCATCTACTATTGATAATGGTGAAATATTTTCGATATTAGTGCTTACGGCCATACCACGTTGAAAGCACGACATCCCGTCCGATCTGTCAAGTTAAGCAACGTTGGGCCTGGTTAGTACTTGGATCGGAGACGGCTTGGGAATCCCAGGTGCTGTAAGCGAAATTTTCCTACCTACTAATGAGTAATAATCGTTTAATTTTGCTCGAAAATTAGAGTTAGTGAAAAAAAAATTTCACTAGTGAAATGAAAAATTATCTATCTGCGTGCCGTTGAGATATAGTTTTTATTTTTCTCGAATTATACTCACTCAATGCTAGCGAAATATTTTCATATGTAATGATTGTTAGTGGAAAATTTTTAATGTTTTTTTTTTTTCAACGTTTAGTGAATTTTTCTTTTTTCTTGAGTTTATTTGATGCTAGCGACGGGAAATGATTGAATGTGATACTCGTTTGCACTTACCGATTGTGGGGATGATCTCGATGGTTTAATTACCCAAGTTTGAGGTAATTCCGTGTTTCAGCTCAGTGCTCTCTATCGGCTCTGTGGCTTGAAAATAAATTTTGGAACGCTTTGCCGTATGGCGAAGCACTTTTGAAACGTTTAAAACAAGCGAGCGCAATTGATTCTCTTTGTTTTAGATGATGAGTTGAAATATTCGGCTGAAATACTTGCTATTTAAGTAATCTATAGTCGAGCAAAATAAAACAATGCATTAGCGTGAAATCAATGATTGAGCGAAAATTTTCATCACTCCTCCTACGATGTGTGTTGAAGCAAATTCACTCACTTTTTAGTATATTTTTTTTGGAAATTTATCGCATAAATGAATCGTAAATTTATTACGTAATTTTTTGATCTATTAGAGAGGAGAGATATGCGTGGAAGTCTTTTTTTGATGCTTTCTTCAATTGCATAACATTTTTACTCATCTATCTATCGAAGAGAATATTTCGATAGAATTTGAAGAGATCGAATAAGCGTGTTCTTATCGATATGCATAGAAAATAAACGCTCTCTTATGTGTGTGCATCTACTATTGATAATGGTGAAATATTTTCGATATTAGTGCTTACGGCCATACCACGTTGAAAGCACGACATCCCGTCCGATCTGTCAAGTTAAGCAACGTTGGGCCTGGTTAGTACTTGGATCGGAGACGGCTTGGGAATCCCAGGTGCTGTAAGCGAAATTTTCCTACCTACTAATGAGTAATAATCGTTTAATTTTGCTCGAAAATTAGAGTTAGTGAAAAAAAAATTTCACTAGTGAAATGAAAAATATCTGCGTGCCGTTGAGATATAGTTTTTATTTTTCTCGAATTATACTCACTCAATGCTAGCGAAATATTTTCATATGTAATGATTGTTAGTGGGAAATTTTTCAATGTTTTTCTTTTTTTTCAACGTTTAGTGAATTTTTTTTTTTTCTTGAGTTTATTTGATGCTAGCGACGGGAAATGATTGAATGTGATACTCGTTTTTTGCACTTACCGATTGTGGGGATGATCTCGATGGTTTAATTACCCAAGTTTGAGGTAATTCCGTGTTTCAGCTCAGTGCTTCTATCGGCTCTGTGGCTTGAAAATAAATTTTGGAACGCTTTGCCGTATGGCGAAGCACTTTTGAAACGTTTAAAACAAGCGAGCGCAATTGATTCTCTTTGTTTTAGATGATGAGTTGAAATATTCGGCTGAAATACTTGCTATTTAAGTAATCTATAGTCGAGCAAAATAAAACAATGCATTAGCGTGAAATCAATGATTGAGCGAAAATTTTCATCACTCCTCCTACGATGTGTGTTGAAGCAAATTCACTCACTTTTTTAGTATATTTTTGTTGGAAATTTATCGCATAAATGAATCGTAAATTTATTACGTAATTTTTTGATCTATTAGAGAGGAGAGATATGCGTGGAAGTCTTTTTTTGATGCTTTCTTCAATTGCATAACATTTTTACTCATCTATCTATCGAAGAGAATATTTCGATAGAATTTGAAGAGATCGAATAAGCGTGTTCTTATCGATATGCATAGAAAATAAACGCTCTCTTATGTGTGTGCATCTACTATTGATAATGGTGAAATATTTTCGATATTAGTGCTTACGGCCATACCACGTTGAAAGCACGACATCCCGTCCGATCTGTCAAGTTAAGCAACGTTGGGCCTGGTTAGTACTTGGATCGGAGACGGCTTGGGAATCCCAGGTGCTGTAAGCGAAATTTTCCTACCTACTAATGAGTAATAATCGTTTAATTTTGCTCGAAAATTAGAGTTAGTGAAAAAAAATTTCACTAGTGAAATGAAAAATTATCTGCGTGCCGTTGAGATATAGTTTTTATTTTTCTCGAATTATACTCACTCAATGCTAGCGAAATATTTTCATATGTAATGATTGTTAGTGGGAAATTTTTCAATGTTTTTCTTTTTTTCAACGTTTAGTGAATTTTTCTTTTTTCTTGAGTTTATTTGATGCTAGCGACGGGAAATGATTGAATGTGATACTCGTTTTTGCACTTACCGATTGTGGGGATGATCTCGATGGTTTAATTACCCAAGTTTGAGGTAATTCCGTGTTTCAGCTCAGTGCTTCTATCGGCTCTGTGGCTTGAAAATAAATTTTGGAACGCTTTGCCGTATGGCGAAGCACTTTTGAAACGTTTAAAACAAGCGAGCGCAATTGATTCTCTTTGTTTTAGATGATGAGTTGAAATATTCGGCTGAAATACTTGCTATTTAAGTAATCTATAGTCGAGCAAAATAAAACAATGCATTAGCGTGAAATCAATGATTGAGCGAAAATTTTCATCACTCCTCCTACGATGTGTGTTGAAGCAAATTCACTCACTTTTTTAGTATATTTTTGTTGGAAATTTATCGCATAAATGAATCGTAAATTTATTACGTAATTTTTTGATCTATTAGAGAGGAGAGATATGCGTGGAAGTCTTTTTTTGATGCTTTCTTCAATTGCATAACATTTTTACTCATCTATCTATCGAAGAGAATATTTCGATAGAATTTGAAGAGATCGAATAAGCGTGTTCTTATCGATATGCATAGAAAATAAACGCTCTCTTATGTGTGTGCATCTACTATTGATAATGGTGAAATATTTTCGATATTAGTGCTTACGGCCATACCACGTTGAAAGCACGACATCCCGTCCGATCTGTCAAGTTAAGCAACGTTGGGCCTGGTTAGTACTTGGATCGGAGACGGCTTGGGAATCCCAGGTGCTGTAAGCGAAATTTTCCTACCTACTAATGAGTAATAATCGTTTAATTTTGCTCGAAAATTAGAGTTAGTGAAAAAAAATTTCACTAGTGAAATGAAAAATTATCTGCGTGCCGTTGAGATATAGTTTTTATTTTTCTCGAATTATACTCACTCAATGCTAGCGAAATATTTTCATATGTAATGATTGTTAGTGGGAAATTTTTCAATGTTTTTCTTTTTTTCAACGTTTAGTGAATTTTTCTTTTTTCTTGAGTTTATTTGATGCTAGCGACGGGAAATGATTGAATGTGATACTCGTTTTTGCACTTACCGATTGTGGGGATGATCTCGATGGTTTAATTACCCAAGTTTGAGGTAATTCCGTGTTTCAGCTCAGTGCTTCTATCGGCTCTGTGGCTTGAAAATAAATTTTGGAACGCTTTGCCGTATGGCGAAGCACTTTTGAAACGTTTAAAACAAGCGAGCGCAATTGATTCTCTTTGTTTTAGATGATGAGTTGAAATATTCGGCTGAAATACTTGCTATTTAAGTAATCTATAGTCGAGCAAAATAAAACAATGCATTAGCGTGAAATCAATGATTGAGCGAAAATTTTCATCACTCCTCCTACGATGTGTGTTGAAGCAAATTCACTCACTTTTTTAGTATATTTTTGTTGGAAATTTATCGCATAAATGAATCGTAAATTTATTACGTAATTTTTTGATCTATTAGAGAGGAGAGATATGCGTGGAAGTCTTTTTTTGATGCTTTCTTCAATTGCATAACATTTTTACTCATCTATCTATCGAAGAGAATATTTCGATAGAATTTGAAGAGATCGAATAAGCGTGTTCTTATCGATATGCATAGAAAATAAACGCTCTCTTATGTGTGTGCATCTACTATTGATAATGGTGAAATATTTTCGATATTAGTGCTTACGGCCATACCACGTTGAAAGCACGACATCCCGTCCGATCTGTCAAGTTAAGCAACGTTGGGCCTGGTTAGTACTTGGATCGGAGACGGCTTGGGAATCCCAGGTGCTGTAAGCGAAATTTTCCTACCTACTAATGAGTAATAATCGTTTAATTTTGCTCGAAAATTAGAGTTAGTGAAAAAAAATTTCACTAGTGAAATGAAAAATTATCTGCGTGCCGTTGAGATATAGTTTTTATTTTTCTCGAATTATACTCACTCAATGCTAGCGAAATATTTTCATATGTAATGATTGTTAGTGGGAAATTTTTCAATGTTTTTCTTTTTTTCAACGTTTAGTGAATTTTTCTTTTTTCTTGAGTTTATTTGATGCTAGCGACGGGAAATGATTGAATGTGATACTCGTTTTTGCACTTACCGATTGTGGGGATGATCTCGATGGTTTAATTACCCAAGTTTGAGGTAATTCCGTGTTTCAGCTCAGTGCTTCTATCGGCTCTGTGGCTTGAAAATAAATTTTGGAACGCTTTGCCGTATGGCGAAGCACTTTTGAAACGTTTTAAAACAAGCGAGCGCAATTGATTCTCTTTGTTTTAGATGATGAGTTGAAATATTCGGCTGAAATACTTGCTATTTAAGTAATCTATAGTCGAGCAAAATAAAACAATGCATTAGCGTGAAATCAATGATTGAGCGAAAATTTTCATCACTCCTCCTACGATGTGTGTTGAAGCAAATTCACTCACTTTTTTAGTATATTTTTGTTGGAAATTTATCGCATAAATGAATCGTAAATTTATTACGTAATTTTTTGATCTATTAGAGAGGAGAGATATGCGTGGAAGTCTTTTTTTGATGCTTTCTTCAATTGCATAACATTTTTACTCATCTATCTATCGAAGAGAATATTTCGATAGAATTTGAAGAGATCGAATAAGCGTGTTCTTATCGATATGCATAGAAAATAAACGCTCTCTTATGTGTGTGCATCTACTATTGATAATGGTGAAATATTTTCGATATTAGTGCTTACGGCCATACCACGTTGAAAGCACGACATCCCGTCCGATCTGTCAAGTTAAGCAACGTTGGGCCTGGTTAGTACTTGGATCGGAGACGGCTTGGGAATCCCAGGTGCTGTAAGCGAAATTTTCCTACCTACTAATGAGTAATAATCGTTTAATTTTGCTCGAAAATTAGAGTTAGTGAAAAAAAAATTTCACTAGTGAAATGAAAAATTATCTGCGTGCCGTTGAGATATAGTTTTTATTTTTCTCGAATTATACTCACTCAATGCTAGCGAAATATTTTCATATGTAATGATTGTTAGTGGGAAATTTTTCAATGTTTTTCTTTTTTTCAACGTTTAGTGAATTTTTCTTTTTTCTTGAGTTTATTTGATGCTAGCGACGGGAAATGATTGAATGTGATACTCGTTTTTGCACTTACCGATTGTGGGGATGATCTCGATGGTTTAATTACCCAAGTTTGAGGTAATTCCGTGTTTCAGCTCAGTGCTTCTATCGGCTCTGTGGCTTGAAAATAAATTTTGGAACGCTTTGCCGTATGGCGAAGCACTTTTGAAACGTTTAAAACAAGCGAGCGCAATTGATTCTCTTTGTTTTAGATGATGAGTTGAAATATTCGGCTGAAATACTTGCTATTTAAGTAATCTATAGTCGAGCAAAATAAAACAATGCATTAGCGTGAAATCAATGATTGAGCGAAAATTTTCATCACTCCTCCTACGATGTGTGTTGAAGCAAATTCACTCACTTTTTTAGTATATTTTTGTTGGAAATTTATCGCATAAATGAATCGTAAATTTATTACGTAATTTTTTGATCTATTAGAGAGGAGAGATATGCGTGGAAGTCTTTTTTTGATGCTTTCTTCAATTGCATAACATTTTTACTCATCTATCTATCGAAGAGAATATTTCGATAGAATTTGAAGAGATCGAATAAGCGTGTTCTTATCGATATGCATAGAAAATAAACGCTCTCTTATGTGTGTGCATCTACTATTGATAATGGTGAAATATTTTCGATATTAGTGCTTACGGCCATACCACGTTGAAAGCACGACATCCCGTCCGATCTGTCAAGTTAAGCAACGTTGGGCCTGGTTAGTACTTGGATCGGAGACGGCTTGGGAATCCCAGGTGCTGTAAGCGAAATTTTCCTACCTACTAATGAGTAATAATCGTTTAATTTTGCTCGAAAATTAGAGTTAGTGAAAAAAAAATTTCACTAGTGAAATGAAAAATTATCTGCGTGCCGTTGAGATATAGTTTTTATTTTTCTCGAATTATACTCACTCAATGCTAGCGAAATATTTTCATATGTAATGATTGTTAGTGGGAAATTTTTCAATGTTTTTTTTTTTTTCAACGTTTAGTGAATTTTTCTTTTTTCTTGAGTTTATTTGATGCTAGCGACGGGAAATGATTGAATGTGATACTCGTTTTTGCACTTACCGATTGTGGGGATGATCTCGATGGTTTAATTACCCAAGTTTGAGGTAATTCCGTGTTTCAGCTCAGTGCTTCTATCGGCTCTGTGGCTTGAAAATAAATTTTGGAACGCTTTGCCGTATGGCGAAGCACTTTTGAAACGTTTAAAACAAGCGAGCGCAATTGATTCTCTTTGTTTTAGATGATGAGTTGAAATATTCGGCTGAAATACTTGCTATTTAAGTAATCTATAGTCGAGCAAAATAAAACAATGCATTAGCGTGAAATCAATGATTGAGCGAAAATTTTCATCACTCCTCCTACGATGTGTGTTGAAGCAAATTCACTCACTTTTTTAGTATATTTTTGTTGGAAATTTATCGCATAAATGAATCGTAAATTTATTACGTAATTTTTTGATCTATTAGAGAGGAGAGATATGCGTGGAAGTCTTTTTTTGATGCTTTCTTCAATTGCATAACATTTTTACTCATCTATCTATCGAAGAGAATATTTCGATAGAATTTGAAGAGATCGAATAAGCGTGTTCTTATCGATATGCATAGAAAATAAACGCTCTCTTATGTGTGTGCATCTACTATTGATAATGGTGAAATATTTTCGATATTAGTGCTTACGGCCATACCACGTTGAAAGCACGACATCCCGTCCGATCTGTCAAGTTAAGCAACGTTGGGCCTGGTTAGTACTTGGATCGGAGACGGCTTGGGAATCCCAGGTGCTGTAAGCGAAATTTTCCTACCTACTAATGAGTAATAATCGTTTAATTTTGCTCGAAAATTAGAGTTAGTGAAAAAAAATTTCACTAGTGAAATGAAAAATTATCTGCGTGCCGTTGAGATATAGTTTTTATTTTTCTCGAATTATACTCACTCAATGCTAGCGAAATATTTTCATATGTAATGATTGTTAGTGGGAAATTTTTCAATGTTTTTCTTTTTTTCAACGTTTAGTGAATTTTTCTTTTTTCTTGAGTTTATTTGATGCTAGCGACGGGAAATGATTGAATGTGATACTCGTTTTTGCACTTACCGATTGTGGGGATGATCTCGATGGTTTAATTACCCAAGTTTGAGGTAATTCCGTGTTTCAGCTCAGTGCTTCTATCGGCTCTGTGGCTTGAAAATAAATTTTGGAACGCTTTGCCGTATGGCGAAGCACTTTTGAAACGTTTAAAACAAGCGAGCGCAATTGATTCTCTTTGTTTTAGATGATGAGTTGAAATATTCGGCTGAAATACTTGCTATTTAAGTAATCTATAGTCGAGCAAAATAAAACAATGCATTAGCGTGAAATCAATGATTGAGCGAAAATTTTCATCACTCCTCCTACGATGTGTGTTGAAGCAAATTCACTCACTTTTTTAGTATATTTTTGTTGGAAATTTATCGCATAAATGAATCGTAAATTTATTACGTAATTTTTTGATCTATTAGAGAGGAGAGATATGCGTGGAAGTCTTTTTTTGATGCTTTCTTCAATTGCATAACATTTTTACTCATCTATCTATCGAAGAGAATATTTCGATAGAATTTGAAGAGATCGAATAAGCGTGTTCTTATCGATATGCATAGAAAATAAACGCTCTCTTATGTGTGTGCATCTACTATTGATAATGGTGAAATATTTTCGATATTAGTGCTTACGGCCATACCACGTTGAAAGCACGACATCCCGTCCGATCTGTCAAGTTAAGCAACGTTGGGCCTGGTTAGTACTTGGATCGGAGACGGCTTGGGAATCCCAGGTGCTGTAAGCGAAATTTTCCTACCTACTAATGAGTAATAATCGTTTAATTTTGCTCGAAAATTAGAGTTAGTGAAAAAAAAATTTCACTAGTGAAATGAAAAATTATCTGCGTGCCGTTGAGATATAGTTTTTATTTTTCTCGAATTATACTCACTCAATGCTAGCGAAATATTTTCATATGTAATGATTGTTAGTGGGAAATTTTTCAATGTTTTTCTTTTTTTCAACGTTTAGTGAATTTTTCTTTTTTCTTGAGTTTATTTGATGCTAGCGACGGGAAATGATTGAATGTGATACTCGTTTTTGCACTTACCGATTGTGGGGATGATCTCGATGGTTTAATTACCCAAGTTTGAGGTAATTCCGTGTTTCAGCTCAGTGCTTCTATCGGCTCTGTGGCTTGAAAATAAATTTTGGAACGCTTTGCCGTATGGCGAAGCACTTTTGAAACGTTTAAAACAAGCGAGCGCAATTGATTCTCTTTGTTTTAGATGATGAGTTGAAATATTCGGCTGAAATACTTGCTATTTAAGTAATCTATAGTCGAGCAAAATAAAACAATGCATTAGCGTGAAATCAATGATTGAGCGAAAATTTTCATCACTCCTCCTACGATGTGTGTTGAAGCAAATTCACTCACTTTTTTAGTATATTTTTGTTGGAAATTTATCGCATAAATGAATCGTAAATTTATTACGTAATTTTTTGATCTATTAGAGAGGAGAGATATGCGTGGAAGTCTTTTTTTGATGCTTTCTTCAATTGCATAACATTTTTACTCATCTATCTATCGAAGAGAATATTTCGATAGAATTTGAAGAGATCGAATAAGCGTGTTCTTATCGATATGCATAGAAAATAAACGCTCTCTTATGTGTGTGCATCTACTATTGATAATGGTGAAATATTTTCGATATTAGTGCTTACGGCCATACCACGTTGAAAGCACGACATCCCGTCCGATCTGTCAAGTTAAGCAACGTTGGGCCTGGTTAGTACTTGGATCGGAGACGGCTTGGGAATCCCAGGTGCTGTAAGCGAAATTTTCCTACCTACTAATGAGTAATAATCGTTTAATTTTGCTCGAAAATTAGAGTTAGTGAAAAAAAATTTCACTAGTGAAATGAAAAATTATCTGCGTGCCGTTGAGATATAGTTTTTATTTTTCTCGAATTATACTCACTCAATGCTAGCGAAATATTTTCATATGTAATGATTGTTAGTGGGAAATTTTTCAATGTTTTTTTTTTTTCAACGTTTAGTGAATTTTTCTTTTTTCTTGAGTTTATTTGATGCTAGCGACGGGAAATGATTGAATGTGATACTCGTTTTTGCACTTACCGATTGTGGGGATGATCTCGATGGTTTAATTACCCAAGTTTGAGGTAATTCCGTGTTTCAGCTCAGTGCTTCTATCGGCTCTGTGGCTTGAAAATAAATTTTGGAACGCTTTGCCGTATGGCGAAGCACTTTTGAAACGTTTTAAAACAAGCGAGCGCAATTGATTCTCTTTGTTTTAGATGATGAGTTGAAATATTCGGCTGAAATACTTGCTATTTAAGTAATCTATAGTCGAGCAAAATAAAACAATGCATTAGCGTGAAATCAATGATTGAGCGAAAATTTTCATCACTCCTCCTACGATGTGTGTTGAAGCAAATTCACTCACTTTTTTAGTATATTTTTGTTGGAAATTTATCGCATAAATGAATCGTAAATTTATTACGTAATTTTTTGATCTATTAGAGAGGAGAGATATGCGTGGAAGTCTTTTTTTGATGCTTTCTTCAATTGCATAACATTTTTACTCATCTATCTATCGAAGAGAATATTTCGATAGAATTTGAAGAGATCGAATAAGCGTGTTCTTATCGATATGCATAGAAAATAAACGCTCTCTTATGTGTGTGCATCTACTATTGATAATGGTGAAATATTTTCGATATTAGTGCTTACGGCCATACCACGTTGAAAGCACGACATCCCGTCCGATCTGTCAAGTTAAGCAACGTTGGGCCTGGTTAGTACTTGGATCGGAGACGGCTTGGGAATCCCAGGTGCTGTAAGCGAAATTTTCCTACCTACTAATGAGTAATAATCGTTTAATTTTGCTCGAAAATTAGAGTTAGTGAAAAAAAATTTCACTAGTGAAATGAAAAATTATCTGCGTGCCGTTGAGATATAGTTTTTATTTTTCTCGAATTATACTCACTCAATGCTAGCGAAATATTTTCATATGTAATGATTGTTAGTGGGAAATTTTTCAATGTTTTTCTTTTTTTCAACGTTTAGTGAATTTTTCTTTTTTCTTGAGTTTATTTGATGCTAGCGACGGGAAATGATTGAATGTGATACTCGTTTTTGCACTTACCGATTGTGGGGATGATCTCGATGGTTTAATTACCCAAGTTTGAGGTAATTCCGTGTTTCAGCTCAGTGCTTCTATCGGCTCTGTGGCTTGAAAATAAATTTTGGAACGCTTTGCCGTATGGCGAAGCACTTTTGAAACGTTTAAAACAAGCGAGCGCAATTGATTCTCTTTGTTTTAGATGATGAGTTGAAATATTCGGCTGAAATACTTGCTATTTAAGTAATCTATAGTCGAGCAAAATAAAACAATGCATTAGCGTGAAATCAATGATTGAGCGAAAATTTTCATCACTCCTCCTACGATGTGTGTTGAAGCAAATTCACTCACTTTTTTAGTATATTTTTGTTGGAAATTTATCGCATAAATGAATCGTAAATTTATTACGTAATTTTTTGATCTATTAGAGAGGAGAGATATGCGTGGAAGTCTTTTTTTGATGCTTTCTTCAATTGCATAACATTTTTACTCATCTATCTATCGAAGAGAATATTTCGATAGAATTTGAAGAGATCGAATAAGCGTGTTCTTATCGATATGCATAGAAAATAAACGCTCTCTTATGTGTGTGCATCTACTATTGATAATGGTGAAATATTTTCGATATTAGTGCTTACGGCCATACCACGTTGAAAGCACGACATCCCGTCCGATCTGTCAAGTTAAGCAACGTTGGGCCTGGTTAGTACTTGGATCGGAGACGGCTTGGGAATCCCAGGTGCTGTAAGCGAAATTTTCCTACCTACTAATGAGTAATAATCGTTTAATTTTGCTCGAAAATTAGAGTTAGTGAAAAAAAAATTTCACTAGTGAAATGAAAAATTATCTGCGTGCCGTTGAGATATAGTTTTTATTTTTCTCGAATTATACTCACTCAATGCTAGCGAAATATTTTCATATGTAATGATTGTTAGTGGGAAATTTTTCAATGTTTTTCTTTTTTTCAACGTTTAGTGAATTTTTCTTTTTTCTTGAGTTTATTTGATGCTAGCGACGGGAAATGATTGAATGTGATACTCGTTTTTGCACTTACCGATTGTGGGGATGATCTCGATGGTTTAATTACCCAAGTTTGAGGTAATTCCGTGTTTCAGCTCAGTGCTTCTATCGGCTCTGTGGCTTGAAAATAAATTTTGGAACGCTTTGCCGTATGGCGAAGCACTTTTGAAACGTTTAAAACAAGCGAGCGCAATTGATTCTCTTTGTTTTAGATGATGAGTTGAAATATTCGGCTGAAATACTTGCTATTTAAGTAATCTATAGTCGAGCAAAATAAAACAATGCATTAGCGTGAAATCAATGATTGAGCGAAAATTTTCATCACTCCTCCTACGATGTGTGTTGAAGCAAATTCACTCACTTTTTTAGTATATTTTTGTTGGAAATTTATCGCATAAATGAATCGTAAATTTATTACGTAATTTTTTGATCTATTAGAGAGGAGAGATATGCGTGGAAGTCTTTTTTTGATGCTTTCTTCAATTGCATAACATTTTTACTCATCTATCTATCGAAGAGAATATTTCGATAGAATTTGAAGAGATCGAATAAGCGTGTTCTTATCGATATGCATAGAAAATAAACGCTCTCTTATGTGTGTGCATCTACTATTGATAATGGTGAAATATTTTCGATATTAGTGCTTACGGCCATACCACGTTGAAAGCACGACATCCCGTCCGATCTGTCAAGTTAAGCAACGTTGGGCCTGGTTAGTACTTGGATCGGAGACGGCTTGGGAATCCCAGGTGCTGTAAGCGAAATTTTCCTACCTACTAATGAGTAATAATCGTTTAATTTTGCTCGAAAATTAGAGTTAGTGAAAAAAAAATTTCACTAGTGAAATGAAAAATTATCTGCGTGCCGTTGAGATATAGTTTTTATTTTTCTCGAATTATACTCACTCAATGCTAGCGAAATATTTTCATATGTAATGATTGTTAGTGGGAAATTTTTCAATGTTTTTCTTTTTTTCAACGTTTAGTGAATTTTTCTTTTTTCTTGAGTTTATTTGATGCTAGCGACGGGAAATGATTGAATGTGATACTCGTTTTTGCACTTACCGATTGTGGGGATGATCTCGATGGTTTAATTACCCAAGTTTGAGGTAATTCCGTGTTTCAGCTCAGTGCTTCTATCGGCTCTGTGGCTTGAAAATAAATTTTGGAACGCTTTGCCGTATGGCGAAGCACTTTTGAAACGTTTTAAAACAAGCGAGCGCAATTGATTCTCTTTGTTTTAGATGATGAGTTGAAATATTCGGCTGAAATACTTGCTATTTAAGTAATCTATAGTCGAGCAAAATAAAACAATGCATTAGCGTGAAATCAATGATTGAGCGAAAATTTTCATCACTCCTCCTACGATGTGTGTTGAAGCAAATTCACTCACTTTTTTAGTATATTTTTGTTGGAAATTTATCGCATAAATGAATCGTAAATTTATTACGTAATTTTTTGATCTATTAGAGAGGAGAGATATGCGTGGAAGTCTTTTTTTGATGCTTTCTTCAATTGCATAACATTTTTACTCATCTATCTATCGAAGAGAATATTTCGATAGAATTTGAAGAGATCGAATAAGCGTGTTCTTATCGATATGCATAGAAAATAAACGCTCTCTTATGTGTGTGCATCTACTATTGATAATGGTGAAATATTTTCGATATTAGTGCTTACGGCCATACCACGTTGAAAGCACGACATCCCGTCCGATCTGTCAAGTTAAGCAACGTTGGGCCTGGTTAGTACTTGGATCGGAGACGGCTTGGGAATCCCAGGTGCTGTAAGCGAAATTTTCCTACCTACTAATGAGTAATAATCGTTTAATTTTGCTCGAAAATTAGAGTTAGTGAAAAAAAATTTCACTAGTGAAATGAAAAATTATCTGCGTGCCGTTGAGATATAGTTTTTATTTTTCTCGAATTATACTCACTCAATGCTAGCGAAATATTTTCATATGTAATGATTGTTAGTGGGAAATTTTTCAATGTTTTTCTTTTTTTCAACGTTTAGTGAATTTTTCTTTTTTCTTGAGTTTATTTGATGCTAGCGACGGGAAATGATTGAATGTGATACTCGTTTTTGCACTTACCGATTGTGGGGATGATCTCGATGGTTTAATTACCCAAGTTTGAGGTAATTCCGTGTTTCAGCTCAGTGCTTCTATCGGCTCTGTGGCTTGAAAATAAATTTTGGAACGCTTTGCCGTATGGCGAAGCACTTTTGAAACGTTTAAAACAAGCGAGCGCAATTGATTCTCTTTGTTTTAGATGATGAGTTGAAATATTCGGCTGAAATACTTGCTATTTAAGTAATCTATAGTCGAGCAAAATAAAACAATGCATTAGCGTGAAATCAATGATTGAGCGAAAATTTTCATCACTCCTCCTACGATGTGTGTTGAAGCAAATTCACTCACTTTTTTAGTATATTTTTGTTGGAAATTTATCGCATAAATGAATCGTAAATTTATTACGTAATTTTTTGATCTATTAGAGAGGAGAGATATGCGTGGAAGTCTTTTTTTGATGCTTTCTTCAATTGCATAACATTTTTACTCATCTATCTATCGAAGAGAATATTTCGATAGAATTTGAAGAGATCGAATAAGCGTGTTCTTATCGATATGCATAGAAAATAAACGCTCTCTTATGTGTGTGCATCTACTATTGATAATGGTGAAATATTTTCGATATTAGTGCTTACGGCCATACCACGTTGAAAGCACGACATCCCGTCCGATCTGTCAAGTTAAGCAACGTTGGGCCTGGTTAGTACTTGGATCGGAGACGGCTTGGGAATCCCAGGTGCTGTAAGCGAAATTTTCCTACCTACTAATGAGTAATAATCGTTTAATTTTGCTCGAAAATTAGAGTTAGTGAAAAAAAATTTCACTAGTGAAATGAAAAATTATCTGCGTGCCGTTGAGATATAGTTTTTTATTTTTCTCGAATTATACTCACTCAATGCTAGCGAAATATTTTCATATGTAATGATTGTTAGTGGGAAATTTTTCAATGTTTTTCTTTTTTTCAACGTTTAGTGAATTTTTCTTTTTTCTTGAGTTTATTTGATGCTAGCGACGGGAAATGATTGAATGTGATACTCGTTTTTGCACTTACCGATTGTGGGGATGATCTCGATGGTTTAATTACCCAAGTTTGAGGTAATTCCGTGTTTCAGCTCAGTGCTTCTATCGGCTCTGTGGCTTGAAAATAAATTTTGGAACGCTTTGCCGTATGGCGAAGCACTTTTGAAACGTTTAAAACAAGCGAGCGCAATTGATTCTCTTTGTTTTAGATGATGAGTTGAAATATTCGGCTGAAATACTTGCTATTTAAGTAATCTATAGTCGAGCAAAATAAAACAATGCATTAGCGTGAAATCAATGATTGAGCGAAAATTTTCATCACTCCTCCTACGATGTGTGTTGAAGCAAATTCACTCACTTTTTTAGTATATTTTTGTTGGAAATTTATCGCATAAATGAATCGTAAATTTATTACGTAATTTTTTGATCTATTAGAGAGGAGAGATATGCGTGGAAGTCTTTTTTTGATGCTTTCTTCAATTGCATAACATTTTTACTCATCTATCTATCGAAGAGAATATTTCGATAGAATTTGAAGAGATCGAATAAGCGTGTTCTTATCGATATGCATAGAAAATAAACGCTCTCTTATGTGTGTGCATCTACTATTGATAATGGTGAAATATTTTCGATATTAGTGCTTACGGCCATACCACGTTGAAAGCACGACATCCCGTCCGATCTGTCAAGTTAAGCAACGTTGGGCCTGGTTAGTACTTGGATCGGAGACGGCTTGGGAATCCCAGGTGCTGTAAGCGAAATTTTCCTACCTACTAATGAGTAATAATCGTTTAATTTTGCTCGAAAATTAGAGTTAGTGAAAAAAAATTTCACTAGTGAAATGAAAAATTATCTGCGTGCCGTTGAGATATAGTTTTTATTTTTCTCGAATTATACTCACTCAATGCTAGCGAAATATTTTCATATGTAATGATTGTTAGTGGGAAATTTTTCAATGTTTTTCTTTTTTTCAACGTTTAGTGAATTTTTCTTTTTTCTTGAGTTTATTTGATGCTAGCGACGGGAAATGATTGAATGTGATACTCGTTTTTGCACTTACCGATTGTGGGGATGATCTCGATGGTTTAATTACCCAAGTTTGAGGTAATTCCGTGTTTCAGCTCAGTGCTTCTATCGGCTCTGTGGCTTGAAAATAAATTTTGGAACGCTTTGCCGTATGGCGAAGCACTTTTGAAACGTTTAAAACAAGCGAGCGCAATTGATTCTCTTTGTTTTAGATGATGAGTTGAAATATTCGGCTGAAATACTTGCTATTTAAGTAATCTATAGTCGAGCAAAATAAAACAATGCATTAGCGTGAAATCAATGATTGAGCGAAAATTTTCATCACTCCTCCTACGATGTGTGTTGAAGCAAATTCACTCACTTTTTTAGTATATTTTTGTTGGAAATTTATCGCATAAATGAATCGTAAATTTATTACGTAATTTTTTGATCTATTAGAGAGGAGAGATATGCGTGGAAGTCTTTTTTTGATGCTTTCTTCAATTGCATAACATTTTTACTCATCTATCTATCGAAGAGAATATTTCGATAGAATTTGAAGAGATCGAATAAGCGTGTTCTTATCGATATGCATAGAAAATAAACGCTCTCTTATGTGTGTGCATCTACTATTGATAATGGTGAAATATTTTCGATATTAGTGCTTACGGCCATACCACGTTGAAAGCACGACATCCCGTCCGATCTGTCAAGTTAAGCAACGTTGGGCCTGGTTAGTACTTGGATCGGAGACGGCTTGGGAATCCCAGGTGCTGTAAGCGAAATTTTCCTACCTACTAATGAGTAATAATCGTTTAATTTTGCTCGAAAATTAGAGTTAGTGAAAAAAAAATTTCACTAGTGAAATGAAAAATTATCTGCGTGCCGTTGAGATATAGTTTTTATTTTTCTCGAATTATACTCACTCAATGCTAGCGAAATATTTTCATATGTAATGATTGTTAGTGGGAAATTTTTCAATGTTTTTCTTTTTTTCAACGTTTAGTGAATTTTTCTTTTTTCTTGAGTTTATTTGATGCTAGCGACGGGAAATGATTGAATGTGATACTCGTTTTTGCACTTACCGATTGTGGGGATGATCTCGATGGTTTAATTACCCAAGTTTGAGGTAATTCCGTGTTTCAGCTCAGTGCTTCTATCGGCTCTGTGGCTTGAAAATAAATTTTGGAACGCTTTGCCGTATGGCGAAGCACTTTTGAAACGTTTAAAACAAGCGAGCGCAATTGATTCTCTTTGTTTTAGATGATGAGTTGAAATATTCGGCTGAAATACTTGCTATTTAAGTAATCTATAGTCGAGCAAAATAAAACAATGCATTAGCGTGAAATCAATGATTGAGCGAAAATTTTCATCACTCCTCCTACGATGTGTGTTGAAGCAAATTCACTCACTTTTTTAGTATATTTTTGTTGGAAATTTATCGCATAAATGAATCGTAAATTTATTACGTAATTTTTTGATCTATTAGAGAGGAGAGATATGCGTGGAAGTCTTTTTTTGATGCTTTCTTCAATTGCATAACATTTTTACTCATCTATCTATCGAAGAGAATATTTCGATAGAATTTGAAGAGATCGAATAAGCGTGTTCTTATCGATATGCATAGAAAATAAACGCTCTCTTATGTGTGTGCATCTACTATTGATAATGGTGAAATATTTTCGATATTAGTGCTTACGGCCATACCACGTTGAAAGCACGACATCCCGTCCGATCTGTCAAGTTAAGCAACGTTGGGCCTGGTTAGTACTTGGATCGGAGACGGCTTGGGAATCCCAGGTGCTGTAAGCGAAATTTTCCTACCTACTAATGAGTAATAATCGTTTAATTTTGCTCGAAAATTAGAGTTAGTGAAAAAAAATTTCACTAGTGAAATGAAAAATTATCTGCGTGCCGTTGAGATATAGTTTTTATTTTTCTCGAATTATACTCACTCAATGCTAGCGAAATATTTTCATATGTAATGATTGTTAGTGGGAAATTTTTCAATGTTTTTCTTTTTTTCAACGTTTAGTGAATTTTTCTTTTTTCTTGAGTTTATTTGATGCTAGCGACGGGAAATGATTGAATGTGATACTCGTTTTTGCACTTACCGATTGTGGGGATGATCTCGATGGTTTAATTACCCAAGTTTGAGGTAATTCCGTGTTTCAGCTCAGTGCTTCTATCGGCTCTGTGGCTTGAAAATAAATTTTGGAACGCTTTGCCGTATGGCGAAGCACTTTTGAAACGTTTAAAACAAGCGAGCGCAATTGATTCTCTTTGTTTTAGATGATGAGTTGAAATATTCGGCTGAAATACTTGCTATTTAAGTAATCTATAGTCGAGCAAAATAAAACAATGCATTAGCGTGAAATCAATGATTGAGCGAAAATTTTCATCACTCCTCCTACGATGTGTGTTGAAGCAAATTCACTCACTTTTTTAGTATATTTTTGTTGGAAATTTATCGCATAAATGAATCGTAAATTTATTACGTAATTTTTTGATCTATTAGAGAGGAGAGATATGCGTGGAAGTCTTTTTTTGATGCTTTCTTCAATTGCATAACATTTTTACTCATCTATCTATCGAAGAGAATATTTCGATAGAATTTGAAGAGATCGAATAAGCGTGTTCTTATCGATATGCATAGAAAATAAACGCTCTCTTATGTGTGTGCATCTACTATTGATAATGGTGAAATATTTTCGATATTAGTGCTTACGGCCATACCACGTTGAAAGCACGACATCCCGTCCGATCTGTCAAGTTAAGCAACGTTGGGCCTGGTTAGTACTTGGATCGGAGACGGCTTGGGAATCCCAGGTGCTGTAAGCGAAATTTTCCTACCTACTAATGAGTAATAATCGTTTAATTTTGCTCGAAAATTAGAGTTAGTGAAAAAAAATTTCACTAGTGAAATGAAAAATTATCTGCGTGCCGTTGAGATATAGTTTTTATTTTTCTCGAATTATACTCACTCAATGCTAGCGAAATATTTTCATATGTAATGATTGTTAGTGGGAAATTTTTCAATGTTTTTCTTTTTTTCAACGTTTAGTGAATTTTTCTTTTTTCTTGAGTTTATTTGATGCTAGCGACGGGAAATGATTGAATGTGATACTCGTTTTTGCACTTACCGATTGTGGGGATGATCTCGATGGTTTAATTACCCAAGTTTGAGGTAATTCCGTGTTTCAGCTCAGTGCTTCTATCGGCTCTGTGGCTTGAAAATAAATTTTGGAACGCTTTGCCGTATGGCGAAGCACTTTTGAAACGTTTAAAACAAGCGAGCGCAATTGATTCTCTTTGTTTTTAGATGATGAGTTGAAATATTCGGCTGAAATACTTGCTATTTAAGTAATCTATAGTCGAGCAAAATAAAACAATGCATTAGCGTGAAATCAATGATTGAGCGAAAATTTTCATCACTCCTCCTACGATGTGTGTTGAAGCAAATTCACTCACTTTTTTAGTATATTTTTGTTGGAAATTTATCGCATAAATGAATCGTAAATTTATTACGTAATTTTTTGATCTATTAGAGAGGAGAGATATGCGTGGAAGTCTTTTTTTGATGCTTTCTTCAATTGCATAACATTTTTACTCATCTATCTATCGAAGAGAATATTTCGATAGAATTTGAAGAGATCGAATAAGCGTGTTCTTATCGATATGCATAGAAAATAAACGCTCTCTTATGTGTGTGCATCTACTATTGATAATGGTGAAATATTTTCGATATTAGTGCTTACGGCCATACCACGTTGAAAGCACGACATCCCGTCCGATCTGTCAAGTTAAGCAACGTTGGGCCTGGTTAGTACTTGGATCGGAGACGGCTTGGGAATCCCAGGTGCTGTAAGCGAAATTTTCCTACCTACTAATGAGTAATAATCGTTTAATTTTGCTCGAAAATTAGAGTTAGTGAAAAAAAAATTTCACTAGTGAAATGAAAAATTATCTGCGTGCCGTTGAGATATAGTTTTTATTTTTCTCGAATTATACTCACTCAATGCTAGCGAAATATTTTCATATGTAATGATTGTTAGTGGGAAATTTTTCAATGTTTTTCTTTTTTTCAACGTTTAGTGAATTTTTCTTTTTTCTTGAGTTTATTTGATGCTAGCGACGGGAAATGATTGAATGTGATACTCGTTTTTGCACTTACCGATTGTGGGGATGATCTCGATGGTTTAATTACCCAAGTTTGAGGTAATTCCGTGTTTCAGCTCAGTGCTTCTATCGGCTCTGTGGCTTGAAAATAAATTTTGGAACGCTTTGCCGTATGGCGAAGCACTTTTGAAACGTTTAAAACAAGCGAGCGCAATTGATTCTCTTTGTTTTAGATGATGAGTTGAAATATTCGGCTGAAATACTTGCTATTTAAGTAATCTATAGTCGAGCAAAATAAAACAATGCATTAGCGTGAAATCAATGATTGAGCGAAAATTTTCATCACTCCTCCTACGATGTGTGTTGAAGCAAATTCACTCACTTTTTTAGTATATTTTTGTTGGAAATTTATCGCATAAATGAATCGTAAATTTATTACGTAATTTTTTGATCTATTAGAGAGGAGAGATATGCGTGGAAGTCTTTTTTTGATGCTTTCTTCAATTGCATAACATTTTTACTCATCTATCTATCGAAGAGAATATTTCGATAGAATTTGAAGAGATCGAATAAGCGTGTTCTTATCGATATGCATAGAAAATAAACGCTCTCTTATGTGTGTGCATCTACTATTGATAATGGTGAAATATTTTCGATATTAGTGCTTACGGCCATACCACGTTGAAAGCACGACATCCCGTCCGATCTGTCAAGTTAAGCAACGTTGGGCCTGGTTAGTACTTGGATCGGAGACGGCTTGGGAATCCCAGGTGCTGTAAGCGAAATTTTCCTACCTACTAATGAGTAATAATCGTTTAATTTTGCTCGAAAATTAGAGTTAGTGAAAAAAAATTTCACTAGTGAAATGAAAAATTATCTGCGTGCCGTTGAGATATAGTTTTTATTTTTCTCGAATTATACTCACTCAATGCTAGCGAAATATTTTCATATGTAATGATTGTTAGTGGGAAATTTTTCAATGTTTTTCTTTTTTTCAACGTTTAGTGAATTTTTCTTTTTTCTTGAGTTTATTTGATGCTAGCGACGGGAAATGATTGAATGTGATACTCGTTTTTGCACTTACCGATTGTGGGGATGATCTCGATGGTTTAATTACCCAAGTTTGAGGTAATTCCGTGTTTCAGCTCAGTGCTTCTATCGGCTCTGTGGCTTGAAAATAAATTTTGGAACGCTTTGCCGTATGGCGAAGCACTTTTGAAACGTTTAAAACAAGCGAGCGCAATTGATTCTCTTTGTTTTAGATGATGAGTTGAAATATTCGGCTGAAATACTTGCTATTTAAGTAATCTATAGTCGAGCAAAATAAAACAATGCATTAGCGTGAAATCAATGATTGAGCGAAAATTTTCATCACTCCTCCTACGATGTGTGTTGAAGCAAATTCACTCACTTTTTTAGTATATTTTTGTTGGAAATTTATCGCATAAATGAATCGTAAATTTATTACGTAATTTTTTGATCTATTAGAGAGGAGAGATATGCGTGGAAGTCTTTTTTTGATGCTTTCTTCAATTGCATAACATTTTTACTCATCTATCTATCGAAGAGAATATTTCGATAGAATTTGAATAGATCGAATAAGCGTGTTCTTATCGATATGCATAGAAAATAAACGCTCTCTTATGTGTGTGTGCATCTACTATTGATAATGGTGAAATATTTTCGATATTAGTGCTTACGGCCATACCACGTTGAAAGCACGACATCCCGTCCGATCTGTCAAGTTAAGCAACGTTGGGCCTGGTTAGTACTTGGATCGGAGACGGCTTGGGAATCCCAGGTGCTGTAAGCGAAATTTTCCTACCTACTAATGAGTAATAATCGTTTAATTTTGCTCGAAAATTAGAGTTAGTGAAAAAAAAATTTCACTAGTGAAATGAAAAATTATCTGCGTGCCGTTGAGATATAGTTTTTATTTTTCTCGAATTATACTCACTCAATGCTAGCGAAATATTTTCATATGTAATGATTGTTAGTGGGAAATTTTTCAATGTTTTTCTTTTTTTCAACGTTTAGTGAATTTTTCTTTTTTCTTGAGTTTATTTGATGCTAGCGACGGGAAATGATTGAATGTGATACTCGTTTTTGCACTTACCGATTGTGGGGATGATCTCGATGGTTTAATTACCCAAGTTTGAGGTAATTCCGTGTTTCAGCTCAGTGCTTCTATCGGCTCTGTGGCTTGAAAATAAATTTTGGAACGCTTTGCCGTATGGCGAAGCACTTTTGAAACGTTTAAAACAAGCGAGCGCAATTGATTCTCTTTGTTTTAGATGATGAGTTGAAATATTCGGCTGAAATACTTGCTATTTAAGTAATCTATAGTCGAGCAAAATAAAACAATGCATTAGCGTGAAATCAATGATTGAGCGAAAATTTTCATCACTCCTCCTACGATGTGTGTTGAAGCAAATTCACTCACTTTTTTAGTATATTTTTGTTGGAAATTTATCGCATAAATGAATCGTAAATTTATTACGTAATTTTTTGATCTATTAGAGAGGAGAGATATGCGTGGAAGTCTTTTTTTGATGCTTTCTTCAATTGCATAACATTTTTACTCATCTATCTATCGAAGAGAATATTTCGATAGAATTTGAAGAGATCGAATAAGCGTGTTCTTATCGATATGCATAGAAAATAAACGCTCTCTTATGTGTGTGCATCTACTATTGATAATGGTGAAATATTTTCGATATTAGTGCTTACGGCCATACCACGTTGAAAGCACGACATCCCGTCCGATCTGTCAAGTTAAGCAACGTTGGGCCTGGTTAGTACTTGGATCGGAGACGGCTTGGGAATCCCAGGTGCTGTAAGCGAAATTTTCCTACCTACTAATGAGTAATAATCGTTTAATTTTGCTCGAAAATTAGAGTTAGTGAAAAAAAATTTCACTAGTGAAATGAAAAATTATCTGCGTGCCGTTGAGATATAGTTTTTATTTTTCTCGAATTATACTCACTCAATGCTAGCGAAATATTTTCATATGTAATGATTGTTAGTGGGAAATTTTTCAATGTTTTTCTTTTTTTCAACGTTTAGTGAATTTTTCTTTTTTCTTGAGTTTATTTGATGCTAGCGACGGGAAATGATTGAATGTGATACTCGTTTTTGCACTTACCGATTGTGGGGATGATCTCGATGGTTTAATTACCCAA
The DNA here is from genome assembly GCA_013433145.1 of Ascaris suum. Lineage (NCBI taxonomy): Eukaryota > Metazoa > Nematoda > Chromadorea > Rhabditida > Ascarididae > Ascaris > Ascaris suum. The sequence goes on from CM024181.1 coordinate 5,921,194, forward strand.
GTTTGAGGTAATTCCGTGTTTCAGCTCAGTGCTTCTATCGGCTCTGTGGCTTGAAAATAAATTTTGGAACGCTTTGCCGTATGGCGAAGCACTTTTGAAACGTTTAAAACAAGCGAGCGCAATTGATTCTCTTTGTTTTAGATGATGAGTTGAAATATTCGGCTGAAATACTTGCTATTTAAGTAATCTATAGTCGAGCAAAATAAAACAATGCATTAGCGTGAAATCAATGATTGAGCGAAAATTTTCATCACTCCTCCTACGATGTGTGTTGAAGCAAATTCACTCACTTTTTTAGTATATTTTTGTTGGAAATTTATCGCATAAATGAATCGTAAATTTATTACGTAATTTTTTGATCTATTAGAGAGGAGAGATATGCGTGGAAGTCTTTTTTTGATGCTTTCTTCAATTGCATAACATTTTTACTCATCTATCTATCGAAGAGAATATTTCGATAGAATTTGAAGAGATCGAATAAGCGTGTTCTTATCGATATGCATAGAAAATAAACGCTCTCTTATGTGTGTGCATCTACTATTGATAATGGTGAAATATTTTCGATATTAGTGCTTACGGCCATACCACGTTGAAAGCACGACATCCCGTCCGATCTGTCAAGTTAAGCAACGTTGGGCCTGGTTAGTACTTGGATCGGAGACGGCTTGGGAATCCCAGGTGCTGTAAGCGAAATTTTCCTACCTACTAATGAGTAATAATCGTTTAATTTTGCTCGAAAATTAGAGTTAGTGAAAAAAAATTTCACTAGTGAAATGAAAAATTATCTGCGTGCCGTTGAGATATAGTTTTTATTTTTCTCGAATTATACTCACTCAATGCTAGCGAAATATTTTCATATGTAATGATTGTTAGTGGGAAATTTTTCAATGTTTTTCTTTTTTTCAACGTTTAGTGAATTTTTCTTTTTTCTTGAGTTTATTTGATGCTAGCGACGGGAAATGATTGAATGTGATACTCGTTTTTGCACTTACCGATTGTGGGGATGATCTCGATGGTTTAATTACCCAAGTTTGAGGTAATTCCGTGTTTCAGCTCAGTGCTTCTATCGGCTCTGTGGCTTGAAAATAAATTTTGGAACGCTTTGCCGTATGGCGAAGCACTTTTGAAACGTTTAAAACAAGCGAGCGCAATTGATTCTCTTTGTTTTTAGATGATGAGTTGAAATATTCGGCTGAAATACTTGCTATTTAAGTAATCTATAGTCGAGCAAAATAAAACAATGCATTAGCGTGAAATCAATGATTGAGCGAAAATTTTCATCACTCCTCCTACGATGTGTGTTGAAGCAAATTCACTCACTTTTTTAGTATATTTTTGTTGGAAATTTATCGCATAAATGAATCGTAAATTTATTACGTAATTTTTTGATCTATTAGAGAGGAGAGATATGCGTGGAAGTCTTTTTTTGATGCTTTCTTCAATTGCATAACATTTTTACTCATCTATCTATCGAAGAGAATATTTCGATAGAATTTGAAGAGATCGAATAAGCGTGTTCTTATCGATATGCATAGAAAATAAACGCTCTCTTATGTGTGTGCATCTACTATTGATAATGGTGAAATATTTTCGATATTAGTGCTTACGGCCATACCACGTTGAAAGCACGACATCCCGTCCGATCTGTCAAGTTAAGCAACGTTGGGCCTGGTTAGTACTTGGATCGGAGACGGCTTGGGAATCCCAGGTGCTGTAAGCGAAATTTTCCTACCTACTAATGAGTAATAATCGTTTAATTTTGCTCGAAAATTAGAGTTAGTGAAAAAAAATTTCACTAGTGAAATGAAAAATTATCTGCGTGCCGTTGAGATATAGTTTTTATTTTTCTCGAATTATACTCACTCAATGCTAGCGAAATATTTTCATATGTAATGATTGTTAGTGGGAAATTTTTCAATGTTTTTCTTTTTTTCAACGTTTAGTGAATTTTTCTTTTTTCTTGAGTTTATTTGATGCTAGCGACGGGAAATGATTGAATGTGATACTCGTTTTTGCACTTACCGATTGTGGGGATGATCTCGATGGTTTAATTACCCAAGTTTGAGGTAATTCCGTGTTTCAGCTCAGTGCTTCTATCGGCTCTGTGGCTTGAAAATAAATTTTGGAACGCTTTGCCGTATGGCGAAGCACTTTTGAAACGTTTAAAACAAGCGAGCGCAATTGATTCTCTTTGTTTTAGATGATGAGTTGAAATATTCGGCTGAAATACTTGCTATTTAAGTAATCTATAGTCGAGCAAAATAAAACAATGCATTAGCGTGAAATCAATGATTGAGCGAAAATTTTCATCACTCCTCCTACGATGTGTGTTGAAGCAAATTCACTCACTTTTTTAGTATATTTTTGTTGGAAATTTATCGCATAAATGAATCGTAAATTTATTACGTAATTTTTTGATCTATTAGAGAGGAGAGATATGCGTGGAAGTCTTTTTTTGATGCTTTCTTCAATTGCATAACATTTTTACTCATCTATCTATCGAAGAGAATATTTCGATAGAATTTGAAGAGATCGAATAAGCGTGTTCTTATCGATATGCATAGAAAATAAACGCTCTCTTATGTGTGTGCATCTACTATTGATAATGGTGAAATATTTTCGATATTAGTGCTTACGGCCATACCACGTTGAAAGCACGACATCCCGTCCGATCTGTCAAGTTAAGCAACGTTGGGCCTGGTTAGTACTTGGATCGGAGACGGCTTGGGAATCCCAGGTGCTGTAAGCGAAATTTTCCTACCTACTAATGAGTAATAATCGTTTAATTTTGCTCGAAAATTAGAGTTAGTGAAAAAAAATTTCACTAGTGAAATGAAAAATTATCTGCGTGCCGTTGAGATATAGTTTTTATTTTTCTCGAATTATACTCACTCAATGCTAGCGAAATATTTTCATATGTAATGATTGTTAGTGGGAAATTTTTCAATGTTTTTCTTTTTTTCAACGTTTAGTGAATTTTTCTTTTTTCTTGAGTTTATTTGATGCTAGCGACGGGAAATGATTGAATGTGATACTCGTTTTTCCACTTACCGATTGTGGGGATGATCTCGATGGTTTAATTACCCAAGTTTGAGGTAATTCCGTGTTTCAGCTCAGTGCTTCTATCGGCTCTGTGGCTTGAAAATAAATTTTGGAACGCTTTGCCGTATGGCGAAGCACTTTTGAAACGTTTAAAACAAGCGAGCGCAATTGATTCTCTTTGTTTTAGATGATGAGTTGAAATATTCGGCTGAAATACTTGCTATTTAAGTAATCTATAGTCGAGCAAAATAAAACAATGCATTAGCGTGAAATCAATGATTGAGCGAAAATTTTCATCACTCCTCCTACGATGTGTGTTGAAGCAAATTCACTCACTTTTTTAGTATATTTTTGTTGGAAATTTATCGCATAAATGAATCGTAAATTTATTACGTAATTTTTTGATCTATTAGAGAGGAGAGATATGCGTGGAAGTCTTTTTTTGATGCTTTCTTCAATTGCATAACATTTTTACTCATCTATCTATCGAAGAGAATATTTCGATAGAATTTGAAGAGATCGAATAAGCGTGTTCTTATCGATATGCATAGAAAATAAACGCTCTCTTATGTGTGTGCATCTACTATTGATAATGGTGAAATATTTTCGATATTAGTGCTTACGGCCATACCACGTTGAAAGCACGACATCCCGTCCGATCTGTCAAGTTAAGCAACGTTGGGCCTGGTTAGTACTTGGATCGGAGACGGCTTGGGAATCCCAGGTGCTGTAAGCGAAATTTTCCTACCTACTAATGAGTAATAATCGTTTAATTTTGCTCGAAAATTAGAGTTAGTGAAAAAAAATTTCACTAGTGAAATGAAAAATTATCTGCGTGCCGTTGAGATATAGTTTTTATTTTTCTCGAATTATACTCACTCAATGCTAGCGAAATATTTTCATATGTAATGATTGTTAGTGGGAAATTTTTCAATGTTTTTCTTTTTTTCAACGTTTAGTGAATTTTTCTTTTTTCTTGAGTTTATTTGATGCTAGCGACGGGAAATGATTGAATGTGATACTCGTTTTTCCACTTACCGATTGTGGGGATGATCTCGATGGTTTAATTACCCAAGTTTGAGGTAATTCCGTGTTTCAGCTCAGTGCTTCTATCGGCTCTGTGGCTTGAAAATAAATTTTGGAACGCTTTGCCGTATGGCGAAGCACTTTTGAAACGTTTAAAACAAGCGAGCGCAATTGATTCTCTTTGTTTTAGATGATGAGTTGAAATATTCGGCTGAAATACTTGCTATTTAAGTAATCTATAGTCGAGCAAAATAAAACAATGCATTAGCGTGAAATCAATGATTGAGCGAAAATTTTCATCACTCCTCCTACGATGTGTGTTGAAGCAAATTCACTCACTTTTTTAGTATATTTTTGTTGGAAATTTATCGCATAAATGAATCGTAAATTTATTACGTAATTTTTTGATCTATTAGAGAGGAGAGATATGCGTGGAAGTCTTTTTTTGATGCTTTCTTCAATTGCATAACATTTTTACTCATCTATCTATCGAAGAGAATATTTCGATAGAATTTGAAGAGATCGAATAAGCGTGTTCTTATCGATATGCATAGAAAATAAACGCTCTCTTATGTGTGTGTGCATCTACTATTGATAATGGTGAAATATTTTCGATATTAGTGCTTACGGCCATACCACGTTGAAAGCACGACATCCCGTCCGATCTGTCAAGTTAAGCAACGTTGGGCCTGGTTAGTACTTGGATCGGAGACGGCTTGGGAATCCCAGGTGCTGTAAGCGAAATTTTCCTACCTACTAATGAGTAATAATCGTTTAATTTTGCTCGAAAATTAGAGTTAGTGAAAAAAAATTTCACTAGTGAAATGAAAAATTATCTGCGTGCCGTTGAGATATAGTTTTTATTTTTCTCGAATTATACTCACTCAATGCTAGCGAAATATTTTCATATGTAATGATTGTTAGTGGGAAATTTTTCAATGTTTTTCTTTTTTTCAACGTTTAGTGAATTTTTCTTTTTTCTTGAGTTTATTTGATGCTAGCGACGGGAAATGATTGAATGTGATACTCGTTTTTGCACTTACCGATTGTGGGGATGATCTCGATGGTTTAATTACCCAAGTTTGAGGTAATTCCGTGTTTCAGCTCAGTGCTTCTATCGGCTCTGTGGCTTGAAAATAAATTTTGGAACGCTTTGCCGTATGGCGAAGCACTTTTGAAACGTTTAAAACAAGCGAGCGCAATTGATTCTCTTTGTTTTAGATGATGAGTTGAAATATTCGGCTGAAATACTTGCTATTTAAGTAATCTATAGTCGAGCAAAATAAAACAATGCATTAGCGTGAAATCAATGATTGAGCGAAAATTTTCATCACTCCTCCTACGATGTGTGTTGAAGCAAATTCACTCACTTTTTTAGTATATTTTTGTTGGAAATTTATCGCATAAATGAATCGTAAATTTATTACGTAATTTTTTGATCTATTAGAGAGGAGAGATATGCGTGGAAGTCTTTTTTTGATGCTTTCTTCAATTGCATAACATTTTTACTCATCTATCTATCGAAGAGAATATTTCGATAGAATTTGAAGAGATCGAATAAGCGTGTTCTTATCGATATGCATAGAAAATAAACGCTCTCTTATGTGTGTGCATCTACTATTGATAATGGTGAAATATTTTCGATATTAGTGCTTACGGCCATACCACGTTGAAAGCACGACATCCCGTCCGATCTGTCAAGTTAAGCAACGTTGGGCCTGGTTAGTACTTGGATCGGAGACGGCTTGGGAATCCCAGGTGCTGTAAGCGAAATTTTCCTACCTACTAATGAGTAATAATCGTTTAATTTTGCTCGAAAATTAGAGTTAGTGAAAAAAAATTTCACTAGTGAAATGAAAAATTATCTGCGTGCCGTTGAGATATAGTTTTTATTTTTCTCGAATTATACTCACTCAATGCTAGCGAAATATTTTCATATGTAATGATTGTTAGTGGGAAATTTTTCAATGTTTTTCTTTTTTTCAACGTTTAGTGAATTTTTCTTTTTTCTTGAGTTTATTTGATGCTAGCGACGGGAAATGATTGAATGTGATACTCGTTTTTCCACTTACCGATTGTGGGGATGATCTCGATGGTTTAATTACCCAAGTTTGAGGTAATTCCGTGTTTCAGCTCAGTGCTTCTATCGGCTCTGTGGCTTGAAAATAAATTTTGGAACGCTTTGCCGTATGGCGAAGCACTTTTGAAACGTTTAAAACAAGCGAGCGCAATTGATTCTCTTTGTTTTAGATGATGAGTTGAAATATTCGGCTGAAATACTTGCTATTTAAGTAATCTATAGTCGAGCAAAATAAAACAATGCATTAGCGTGAAATCAATGATTGAGCGAAAATTTTCATCACTCCTCCTACGATGTGTGTTGAAGCAAATTCACTCACTTTTTTAGTATATTTTTGTTGGAAATTTATCGCATAAATGAATCGTAAATTTATTACGTAATTTTTTGATCTATTAGAGAGGAGAGATATGCGTGGAAGTCTTTTTTTGATGCTTTCTTCAATTGCATAACATTTTTACTCATCTATCTATCGAAGAGAATATTTCGATAGAATTTGAAGAGATCGAATAAGCGTGTTCTTATCGATATGCATAGAAAATAAACGCTCTCTTATGTGTGTGCATCTACTATTGATAATGGTGAAATATTTTCGATATTAGTGCTTACGGCCATACCACGTTGAAAGCACGACATCCCGTCCGATCTGTCAAGTTAAGCAACGTTGGGCCTGGTTAGTACTTGGATCGGAGACGGCTTGGGAATCCCAGGTGCTGTAAGCGAAATTTTCCTACCTACTAATGAGTAATAATCGTTTAATTTTGCTCGAAAATTAGAGTTAGTGAAAAAAAATTTCACTAGTGAAATGAAAAATTATCTGCGTGCCGTTGAGATATAGTTTTTATTTTTCTCGAATTATACTCACTCAATGCTAGCGAAATATTTTCATATGTAATGATTGTTAGTGGGAAATTTTTCAATGTTTTTCTTTTTTTCAACGTTTAGTGAATTTTTCTTTTTTCTTGAGTTTATTTGATGCTAGCGACGGGAAATGATTGAATGTGATACTCGTTTTTCCACTTACCGATTGTGGGGATGATCTCGATGGTTTAATTACCCAAGTTTGAGGTAATTCCGTGTTTCAGCTCAGTGCTTCTATCGGCTCTGTGGCTTGAAAATAAATTTTGGAACGCTTTGCCGTATGGCGAAGCACTTTTGAAACGTTTAAAACAAGCGAGCGCAATTGATTCTCTTTGTTTTAGATGATGAGTTGAAATATTCGGCTGAAATACTTGCTATTTAAGTAATCTATAGTCGAGCAAAATAAAACAATGCATTAGCGTGAAATCAATGATTGAGCGAAAATTTTCATCACTCCTCCTACGATGTGTGTTGAAGCAAATTCACTCACTTTTTTAGTATATTTTTGTTGGAAATTTATCGCATAAATGAATCGTAAATTTATTACGTAATTTTTTGATCTATTAGAGAGGAGAGATATGCGTGGAAGTCTTTTTTTGATGCTTTCTTCAATTGCATAACATTTTTACTCATCTATCTATCGAAGAGAATATTTCGATAGAATTTGAAGAGATCGAATAAGCGTGTTCTTATCGATATGCATAGAAAATAAACGCTCTCTTATGTGTGTGCATCTACTATTGATAATGGTGAAATATTTTCGATATTAGTGCTTACGGCCATACCACGTTGAAAGCACGACATCCCGTCCGATCTGTCAAGTTAAGCAACGTTGGGCCTGGTTAGTACTTGGATCGGAGACGGCTTGGGAATCCCAGGTGCTGTAAGCGAAATTTTCCTACCTACTAATGAGTAATAATCGTTTAATTTTGCTCGAAAATTAGAGTTAGTGAAAAAAAATTTCACTAGTGAAATGAAAAATTATCTGCGTGCCGTTGAGATATAGTTTTTATTTTTCTCGAATTATACTCACTCAATGCTAGCGAAATATTTTCATATGTAATGATTGTTAGTGGGAAATTTTTCAATGTTTTTCTTTTTTTCAACGTTTAGTGAATTTTTCTTTTTTCTTGAGTTTATTTGATGCTAGCGACGGGAAATGATTGAATGTGATACTCGTTTTTGCACTTACCGATTGTGGGGATGATCTCGATGGTTTAATTACCCAAGTTTGAGGTAATTCCGTGTTTCAGCTCAGTGCTTCTATCGGCTCTGTGGCTTGAAAATAAATTTTGGAACGCTTTGCCGTATGGCGAAGCACTTTTGAAACGTTTAAAACAAGCGAGCGCAATTGATTCTCTTTGTTTTAGATGATGAGTTGAAATATTCGGCTGAAATACTTGCTATTTAAGTAATCTATAGTCGAGCAAAATAAAACAATGCATTAGCGTGAAATCAATGATTGAGCGAAAATTTTCATCACTCCTCCTACGATGTGTGTTGAAGCAAATTCACTCACTTTTTTAGTATATTTTTGTTGGAAATTTATCGCATAAATGAATCGTAAATTTATTACGTAATTTTTTGATCTATTAGAGAGGAGAGATATGCGTGGAAGTCTTTTTTTGATGCTTTCTTCAATTGCATAACATTTTTACTCATCTATCTATCGAAGAGAATATTTCGATAGAATTTGAAGAGATCGAATAAGCGTGTTCTTATCGATATGCATAGAAAATAAACGCTCTCTTATGTGTGTGCATCTACTATTGATAATGGTGAAATATTTTCGATATTAGTGCTTACGGCCATACCACGTTGAAAGCACGACATCCCGTCCGATCTGTCAAGTTAAGCAACGTTGGGCCTGGTTAGTACTTGGATCGGAGACGGCTTGGGAATCCCAGGTGCTGTAAGCGAAATTTTCCTACCTACTAATGAGTAATAATCGTTTAATTTTGCTCGAAAATTAGAGTTAGTGAAAAAAAATTTCACTAGTGAAATGAAAAATTATCTGCGTGCCGTTGAGATATAGTTTTTATTTTTCTCGAATTATACTCACTCAATGCTAGCGAAATATTTTCATATGTAATGATTGTTAGTGGGAAATTTTTCAATGTTTTTCTTTTTTTCAACGTTTAGTGAATTTTTCTTTTTTCTTGAGTTTATTTGATGCTAGCGACGGGAAATGATTGAATGTGATACTCGTTTTTGCACTTACCGATTGTGGGGATGATCTCGATGGTTTAATTACCCAAGTTTGAGGTAATTCCGTGTTTCAGCTCAGTGCTTCTATCGGCTCTGTGGCTTGAAAATAAATTTTGGAACGCTTTGCCGTATGGCGAAGCACTTTTGAAACGTTTAAAACAAGCGAGCGCAATTGATTCTCTTTGTTTTAGATGATGAGTTGAAATATTCGGCTGAAATACTTGCTATTTAAGTAATCTATAGTCGAGCAAAATAAAACAATGCATTAGCGTGAAATCAATGATTGAGCGAAAATTTTCATCACTCCTCCTACGATGTGTGTTGAAGCAAATTCACTCACTTTTTTAGTATATTTTTGTTGGAAATTTATCGCATAAATGAATCGTAAATTTATTACGTAATTTTTTGATCTATTAGAGAGGAGAGATATGCGTGGAAGTCTTTTTTTGATGCTTTCTTCAATTGCATAACATTTTTACTCATCTATCTATCGAAGAGAATATTTCGATAGAATTTGAAGAGATCGAATAAGCGTGTTCTTATCGATATGCATAGAAAATAAACGCTCTCTTATGTGTGTGCATCTACTATTGATAATGGTGAAATATTTTCGATATTAGTGCTTACGGCCATACCACGTTGAAAGCACGACATCCCGTCCGATCTGTCAAGTTAAGCAACGTTGGGCCTGGTTAGTACTTGGATCGGAGACGGCTTGGGAATCCCAGGTGCTGTAAGCGAAATTTTCCTACCTACTAATGAGTAATAATCGTTTAATTTTGCTCGAAAATTAGAGTTAGTGAAAAAAAATTTCACTAGTGAAATGAAAAATTATCTGCGTGCCGTTGAGATATAGTTTTTATTTTTCTCGAATTATACTCACTCAATGCTAGCGAAATATTTTCATATGTAATGATTGTTAGTGGGAAATTTTTCAATGTTTTTCTTTTTTTCAACGTTTAGTGAATTTTTCTTTTTTCTTGAGTTTATTTGATGCTAGCGACGGGAAATGATTGAATGTGATACTCGTTTTTGCACTTACCGATTGTGGGGATGATCTCGATGGTTTAATTACCCAAGTTTGAGGTAATTCCGTGTTTCAGCTCAGTGCTTCTATCGGCTCTGTGGCTTGAAAATAAATTTTGGAACGCTTTGCCGTATGGCGAAGCACTTTTGAAACGTTTAAAACAAGCGAGCGCAATTGATTCTCTTTGTTTTAGATGATGAGTTGAAATATTCGGCTGAAATACTTGCTATTTAAGTAATCTATAGTCGAGCAAAATAAAACAATGCATTAGCGTGAAATCAATGATTGAGCGAAAATTTTCATCACTCCTCCTACGATGTGTGTTGAAGCAAATTCACTCACTTTTTTAGTATATTTTTGTTGGAAATTTATCGCATAAATGAATCGTAAATTTATTACGTAATTTTTTGATCTATTAGAGAGGAGAGATATGCGTGGAAGTCTTTTTTTGATGCTTTCTTCAATTGCATAACATTTTTACTCATCTATCTATCGAAGAGAATATTTCGATAGAATTTGAAGAGATCGAATAAGCGTGTTCTTATCGATATGCATAGAAAATAAACGCTCTCTTATGTGTGTGCATCTACTATTGATAATGGTGAAATATTTTCGATATTAGTGCTTACGGCCATACCACGTTGAAAGCACGACATCCCGTCCGATCTGTCAAGTTAAGCAACGTTGGGCCTGGTTAGTACTTGGATCGGAGACGGCTTGGGAATCCCAGGTGCTGTAAGCGAAATTTTCCTACCTACTAATGAGTAATAATCGTTTAATTTTGCTCGAAAATTAGAGTTAGTGAAAAAAAATTTCACTAGTGAAATGAAAAATTATCTGCGTGCCGTTGAGATATAGTTTTTATTTTTCTCGAATTATACTCACTCAATGCTAGCGAAATATTTTCATATGTAATGATTGTTAGTGGGAAATTTTTCAATGTTTTTCTTTTTTTCAACGTTTAGTGAATTTTTCTTTTTTCTTGAGTTTATTTGATGCTAGCGACGGGAAATGATTGAATGTGATACTCGTTTTTGCACTTACCGATTGTGGGGATGATCTCGATGGTTTAATTACCCAAGTTTGAGGTAATTCCGTGTTTCAGCTCAGTGCTTCTATCGGCTCTGTGGCTTGAAAATAAATTTTGGAACGCTTTGCCGTATGGCGAAGCACTTTTGAAACGTTTAAAACAAGCGAGCGCAATTGATTCTCTTTGTTTTAGATGATGAGTTGAAATATTCGGCTGAAATACTTGCTATTTAAGTAATCTATAGTCGAGCAAAATAAAACAATGCATTAGCGTGAAATCAATGATTGAGCGAAAATTTTCATCACTCCTCCTACGATGTGTGTTGAAGCAAATTCACTCACTTTTTTAGTATATTTTTGTTGGAAATTTATCGCATAAATGAATCGTAAATTTATTACGTAATTTTTTGATCTATTAGAGAGGAGAGATATGCGTGGAAGTCTTTTTTTGATGCTTTCTTCAATTGCATAACATTTTTACTCATCTATCTATCGAAGAGAATATTTCGATAGAATTTGAAGAGATCGAATAAGCGTGTTCTTATCGATATGCATAGAAAATAAACGCTCTCTTATGTGTGTGCATCTACTATTGATAATGGTGAAATATTTTCGATATTAGTGCTTACGGCCATACCACGTTGAAAGCACGACATCCCGTCCGATCTGTCAAGTTAAGCAACGTTGGGCCTGGTTAGTACTTGGATCGGAGACGGCTTGGGAATCCCAGGTGCTGTAAGCGAAATTTTCCTACCTACTAATGAGTAATAATCGTTTAATTTTGCTCGAAAATTAGAGTTAGTGAAAAAAAATTTCACTAGTGAAATGAAAAATTATCTGCGTGCCGTTGAGATATAGTTTTTATTTTTCTCGAATTATACTCACTCAATGCTAGCGAAATATTTTCATATGTAATGATTGTTAGTGGGAAATTTTTCAATGTTTTTCTTTTTTTCAACGTTTAGTGAATTTTTCTTTTTTCTTGAGTTTATTTGATGCTAGCGACGGGAAATGATTGAATGTGATACTCGTTTTTGCACTTACCGATTGTGGGGATGATCTCGATGGTTTAATTACCCAAGTTTGAGGTAATTCCGTGTTTCAGCTCAGTGCTTCTATCGGCTCTGTGGCTTGAAAATAAATTTTGGAACGCTTTGCCGTATGGCGAAGCACTTTTGAAACGTTTAAAACAAGCGAGCGCAATTGATTCTCTTTGTTTTAGATGATGAGTTGAAATATTCGGCTGAAATACTTGCTATTTAAGTAATCTATAGTCGAGCAAAATAAAACAATGCATTAGCGTGAAATCAATGATTGAGCGAAAATTTTCATCACTCCTCCTACGATGTGTGTTGAAGCAAATTCACTCACTTTTTTAGTATATTTTTGTTGGAAATTTATCGCATAAATGAATCGTAAATTTATTACGTAATTTTTTGATCTATTAGAGAGGAGAGATATGCGTGGAAGTCTTTTTTTGATGCTTTCTTCAATTGCATAACATTTTTACTCATCTATCTATCGAAGAGAATATTTCGATAGAATTTGAAGAGATCGAATAAGCGTGTTCTTATCGATATGCATAGAAAATAAACGCTCTCTTATGTGTGTGCATCTACTATTGATAATGGTGAAATATTTTCGATATTAGTGCTTACGGCCATACCACGTTGAAAGCACGACATCCCGTCCGATCTGTCAAGTTAAGCAACGTTGGGCCTGGTTAGTACTTGGATCGGAGACGGCTTGGGAATCCCAGGTGCTGTAAGCGAAATTTTCCTACCTACTAATGAGTAATAATCGTTTAATTTTGCTCGAAAATTAGAGTTAGTGAAAAAAAATTTCACTAGTGAAATGAAAAATTATCTGCGTGCCGTTGAGATATAGTTTTTATTTTTCTCGAATTATACTCACTCAATGCTAGCGAAATATTTTCATATGTAATGATTGTTAGTGGGAAATTTTTCAATGTTTTTCTTTTTTTCAACGTTTAGTGAATTTTTCTTTTTTCTTGAGTTTATTTGATGCTAGCGACGGGAAATGATTGAATGTGATACTCGTTTTTGCACTTACCGATTGTGGGGATGATCTCGATGGTTTAATTACCCAAGTTTGAGGTAATTCCGTGTTTCAGCTCAGTGCTTCTATCGGCTCTGTGGCTTGAAAATAAATTTTGGAACGCTTTGCCGTATGGCGAAGCACTTTTGAAACGTTTAAAATAAGCGCAATTCTTGTTTTAGATGATGAGTTTTATAGTGGAGGAAACACTTCCTATTTAACGCATATGGTATTTATAGTGGAGGAAAATATTAGCGCGAAATCGTGATTGAGCGATATTGTTGCGAAAATTTTCGTCACTCCTCGTACGATGTGTGTATGTTAGTGTTTAAGAAGCAAATTCACTCACTCTTTTCGTATATTTTTGTTTGAAATTTATCGCATAAATTAATGGCAAATTTATTAGGTAATCGTGTGATCTATTAGAGACGAGAGATTTGCGTGGATTTTATTAACTATTTTTGATGCTACTGCTTAGGTGGTTAAGAAACGTGTTAAAGATGAACAGGAAAGAAGTTAAAGGATCGTCCATAGTGCACGAACCTCGATTTTCTTTAATTTCTCTCTCCTTTTCTTTTTATGCTTCCTTGCTTTGATTTCGTTGACATTTTTTCCCGTGCGAATGCTTCTCTTCACTTCTTTCTCCTCTGTAACACTTGCATTTCGTTGACGCTTTTTGGATTTTCTGGGCTGAAAGCGGATTACATTTTGTTCACTTAAATAGAGCCGTACTTTGTGATTGTTATGAATAAAAAACGGAAAAGTATGCCGGATCGGTTAGCATGACATGCATTTTTTGGCATTTCAAACCGTCAAGTACCAGCAAGGTTGAAAAGAAAGGTTAAAGAACAAGTAAAGGTCTCTCTCTTTCACCTGCTTATGTTTTTAAAAAAGGTGTTGAAAACACCGCCTGGTTTACACTGAGAGTCGTCAATGAATAGGTGATACACTGCAAAATGGAAGGCCATGCAGTGCAGAAGTTATCTTCGCATAAGTGGACGGCAAATATTAAAAAACGGCCGCATAGAAGCCCTCCTGTTCGCAGCGATCATTTCATACACATGCCACCGTATTAGGATCTGGATTGCACTATGCCTCGGTCACAATCTGAACCGAAATTCACTTTCAGCCGTATCCACAGCCGATGGATTAAACCTGGTTGGACTCCCGCCCATAACCCAACTAGGAGCGGAGACGTTAACGTATTCTTGTCCAAGTTGCAACCACTGAAAGCATACTGTAATATTTTCGTTGCCGCATATTTCAGAGGTAAAACAAATAAAAAAGTAAAGCGGATAATCTCACCTGTTTGGCAGCACCGTTCTTGTTAAAGTGCTGATCTTCGGCAATCCGTGTCAGTTCCTCGAATGTTGACAAAAAAGCCAAATTTTTATCGGAAGCGAATTCACCCGGCACGTCCACAGACTTCCAACTTTTGCCCACTGTTATTATTTTTGGCATAACCGAAAATTTAAACTCTTCAAAAGTCTAAATAAGTCCTGAAAAGATATAGTATGCATAATAAGGTACCAGCCGTTTCAAAAAAGAAAGCCAGCGTCTGCTACAGGATCCCCTCCCCCACCCAGGGCAACCGCTGTTAGCGCAAACAAAGGGAGTACTTTTCGGCATCCACACTTCCTTGACAAGAGCGCCACTGTTTATTAAACGTGAAAAATCTCAATAAATTCGAGGGTACATTTCAACGGCAAATGAACGAGCTAGGAAAGTTATAAATCTGGATCATTAGGGAGACTTAAAGAAATTAGTTTAATTAGAAAATAATCGTCATATAGTTGTAGCAATGAAAAAAAAAGTTCAACATCAGGGAAATTCATAAAAGTTTTCGGTGCATTTAAAAATTCGTGAGTCCTACAGTCCAATGAGGTTGTATCTGCACATCCCTATTTTATATCCCTGTAATCAATCCTTCTTTAAATTTTTCAAAAATGTTCTATATCCCTTTGTTGTCGACGTTTCACAATAATTAACAAAATCGTAACGGCCTTTTACTTTGTCGTTTTGTTCAGATCGGAGAAACAAACACAGCCAATACTCCTCATCACCCAAACTACCCCTAACTGCCAACCATCCCTCCCACGACATACAACTAAAATACTTCGGCGGGAACAAACTCGCGTAATGAGTGCCACAATATGAAGCTACATTAATAGCAATATGGCTGCAACAGAATTAAAAATACAAATTTGAACGCATATATAGCAGCACAATCATGTCAGCCACCTACTAGTCAAATACTAGCCATAATTTGTAAGTAACTTCTCTCAAAAGGCTGGAGAGGGTGCAGGGAGGAGGTGGGAGGAGGGGGAGGGGGAGCGGAGTGTTCAGTTTCTCCTTCAAGAGGCGGAAGAGGTACCACGAACGAACAAAAGCCATTGGCTAGCTCCAACTTTCCCACTCTCCTTGCTCACGATGCCTCGAGGACTCCCGGACTGTGTCATTCGCTTTAACTAACAGTTTTGTGTCAACTTGACGATGTTTATCTCATGAGAGTCATATCGTATCCTATCGGATCCTAAACAGTAGTATAGATTGACAGCACAAATTTAACTTACATCAAAAGCTGCTAATAGCGACGTAATAGTAATTATTTACTCATTTACCTTATTATTAAGTTTCCAAAAAGGAAAGCTTCCAGAAGACATAGCTATCAGGATTAATGCCATAATATTGGCAATCATTTTCGATCGATGGACAACGCTAAATTTCAACTCATCGGACACCTAACAAAAATTTTGTCCGAGATGGAATTTGTTATGTAAGTGGTTGTGGATATTTCAAATAGCCGTTTTGATAGTCCAAAACTCTTTTGAAAGCCTCCCAGCTTCCAAAATTCACGCCTTGAATACCTGGCAGGTCGCCCACCTTTAAATTTAACGTTTTTGGCATATTGCCGACCTTCTCATCTGTACGAGCATGAAATTTCCTACACACGTTAACGTATGGAGCTACTGAATGTTTAGATACTGTATGCAAATGCGAATCTACAGGTACAACAAATATATAGGTTCTCATCCCTCACCACCCTCTGTTTTTTTTTTTGTATCGCTATTTATAATCGGAATTAGATACTCATCCGGTTTTTTTGAAGGTTTTCTGGAAGATTTTCTAAATCGAAAGAACTCAAACAACACTCAATCTGTTGCATCTCCACGTTGGAATTTAGTGAACTGAGTAAAATAACCAAAATATTGATAAAATTCCATATACGTATCGTATATAAATATAGTTTCATAGAAAGGAGTTCAAAACTAAAATTACAATGTTGAATGTAGCAATTTTGAGACGCCCGAGTGGGACGCATTCCACCACCTAAACAGTTGAGTTGAAGCCAGAGGTTATGTTCGGTGCCATTAAAGTTTGCACGTTTGCACACCGATGTTGGTTTTTATTGCTCATAAAAAATGCTTTTCAGTGGTTCTCCTGAGCTCGCAAATTTCATCATAAAAAAGTGTCAAAAATTTCGCATTATCGGCTATTTTCTGATCCTTCCCTAGGCTGTTTCGTAAAAATTTTCAGTTCTTTCCGATGTTCATTCACTGTCTTGTAAAATCTATGTTTTTTTGTTTAATCGGAAATATATGGTTGGCTCCTGGTATTTCCTTCAAGTTGGAGCAATAAAATCGAGGCGCCCATGTAAGACAGGTACTGTATACCAATTATGTGCATGCGAAATACGGGGACCGTCAGAAAAAAACTGGGCTACGTCTGCTATTACTTTATTGATTTATACTTGGTCTTGATCCCCTTCAAAGTGGTCCCCACCTGCTTCTGTAAAAAAGGGATCCCATCGATTGTTTGCATGTATAATTAGGTCAAACGTTCATGAGATACATAAAAGGCCATCCCGGGAAAGACCAAAGTACATGGATGAATTAATATTCATAACAAAATTAAGTAAATAATTTTAATCGTGGGATATTTAGGTTGGTACCAATCCAACGAAAATTGGTGATACCAATCTGGTACCAATCAAAACCAAAAAGAAGAAAAAACGAAGAAAAATTGGTGATACAACGCAGTTATCATTCTTTCAATTTAAGAATATGATAAATGCATTCTTTCATTGCCGCATAGGAGATTTTCAAAGTTTCTCTTCGAAATTTCATATTTGCTACAAAATATTTTTTTAAAATGAATTATGGTATATCTATAGACACAATTCCTCTTGTGTGGCCATCCCGCTCCGTTGTGGTATTGCATATGCAGTTAGCCAAAGAGATATGCTGAAGAACATGTTTTACGTATATGCGCATCGTTGGTCGACGATTTCTTTTAAAAATCTTTTGCTAAACAATCGATTCACTTATCGGCTTCGATTATTCTTCTTTATTGGGTGCCAAGTCATGCAAATATACTTAAAATTAATGTAAAAAAATCCGCGTTGAAAAGCTATGTTGATTTCAATAAGGTAGGCGCAAGATGAGTTGATCACGATAACAAGAGAAAACCATCGCCACATGTTTGAAATCATAACTTGATGAAATTACTCAGTAAAGAGCTCTCATCACCATTCGATCTTCTTATCAATTGTATACTTTTCAGCTTCGTATTATGACATTATCAGATAGATATCGGCACAAACGAATGCTTCCGACTATTCCGAATGAGGTTGGCCAAGTATAGCGCAATACTGTGAACATGAAGATGCATAATTATGGCGAAAGGAGGAATTTATTGCTACCCGGATGAGGCATAGTAGACCCAACATCACTTCTTCTTCTATGAGACATAACTAATGTCTGTTCATCTGAACCAGTTCAAACCCTGTTTTTACTTGCTTTCATAGGGAAAAGATGGTGTGAGCAGGCAAACGGACAGAAGCAGGATGGGAGGGGGAAGGCGATATGATGGGTAGGTGACAGATACAAATGAAATTGCATAATATGAGCGGATACCTCTCCGACAACCAGATGACGTTCATTTAATATTACCAGCATGCTAGCTTCTGTTCGTTTCCTTTTTCCTTGGTCCCCATCTGTCCAAAAAACTTGTCAGATATCTTCCAGGTGCCTATACAAGGTGTGTAATCTGCAGATGAGTACCCCTCGGATGCAATGCAAATGGATCTGTATTGATACGCTTTAAATTTTGCAAGGAGGAAAGGAACGGTAGAAAGAGGAAAAAAGTGTTTTGTTCCATATATTTTAGAAATTTGTAAAAGATTTCATATTTTCAGCTTTAGAACATGCTGAGTGAGTCGTCGTTCGTATGTTACTGATACAGCGACAAAACAGTTCTTTCCAGTATAACATCGTAACAATCACATTCTTTGTATAACGTCATCACATTTATATGGAATATAAAATCATTACCTTTCTCAGGACGAAGAACGGGTTCTTGAAAGAAAGGAGACGATGAGAATCGAAGAACCAAAGATGAATCCTTTTCCATGGAACTGGAACCACAAACAACATTATACTCATGGTACAATTTTTCTCATCTAAAAACAATCGCTCAATCATTGATATTTGATTCTACTTCCTTTAATTTTCGTACTTCTCACTCTTGCTTTTATGATTCGAAGTTAGCGTTTTTGATTTTAGAAAAATTCGAAAATACTGAGAAGATCTGACTTAAGTTTGAATAGCGAAGTGTGGAAAATCGTCTCTAGCAAGTCCGAAATTGTTAAGAGCAATTAAGGAAGCTAGCAAGTAGCATAGGAAATGGCAAGTTGATAGGCAAATCCTGCATACTGGAAATGCTCGCTGAAGAACTATTGCTAACTACGAGAATCTCTTTCATTGCTTCAAATGCAATAGCTAATTATTTCAGAGGAAACAAATGATTTTAAATTTCATTGTTTAATAAAGTCTGATTACAATCAAAATAATTTCAGAATTATGAAATAAAAACATCTCTTATAAGTTTAATTTTGAGCGGAAATGAACCAGAGAAGTTTAGATTTATGAGCGAGAAGTGATCCAACCGAACCATCAAAAAAAAGAGTAAGTTGTTTATTTTTGCCAATTGGCTCATTGTTATCTTTGTTTTTACGGTCTTCGATGGCTTCGACCTTGCTTTTGTGTTATCTTCTTTTTGCTGTTGTTCAGAGGTTTTTGAGTGTAACTAGTCGATATTCGTACACTTTTTAAAACTTAGAGATTTGATAAGAAATATGGAGAGGATTTATCAATGGAAAGGTCCATATCATAATCAGTTATGACCAGTTCGAGTCGATTCATTGTGCTGATAATTCGTTGTGATTAAGCATGACCTTTTTTCTTGACCTCTTTCTTCTCAGTTTCTTCGACATATCATTTCATGATTTTAGTCGAGCTATTTTAACAGCTTTTGGTTGTTTTGAGAAATCGACGTTGAACTCATCTCTATGCTCATTTTACTGCGATTGCTATGCAAATTTTAGATATTTTGTTATCAAAAAAAAATTAGTTATTCATAATTTTGTTATCGAAACTGCCTGATATATTTGCGTGCTCTTCTCCTTTCATTTGACTACTTAGACGTTTCGAATAGCGGTTGAAAATATTTCTTCTCGACGATGGGATGCACATTTAGCAGGCATAACGCTAAGGGCGCTATCGCTCAGCCGGCAATTATGTCAACGAATGGACTCATTTCGAGCAAATCTTCGGTATATTTTTGTGTTATTTACGTTTACAGTTCTATTCGTCGAGTGATGCAAATATTTTGTTTAATTGGTTATGGAAAAACCCGAAACTAAGAAAAGGCAAGAAGCTATTCGGTCGTTAAACCTTTCAGTAGCATTATTAGACCTTCGTTCACTCAGAAATCCCATCTGTCAGCAAGTGAAATTTGGCTCGAATCATTGCGCAACCAATTACCGTCAATTCATGAAACCTTTAGTCATCTGCAGTATGTCAGACTGCAAGCTCGCCTAGGGCGATTTTCAGCTTGTTCCTAGTGTCGGCTCACCATTACTTCATATCAAAACTATCATAAAATTTAATTGTGCCATGCTTATTAAATGAATTCACTGAATATTTTCCCTATTCCACTGAAGGCCAGTCGGTAAATACATTTCTGAGCAATAGCGAATGATATATCTTGTAAAATAGTAATTTTCGTGTTTAAAAGGGGTATTTATTGGTAAATATTAACGCAGACAAACCGTTGAAGTGGGTAACGAAGGGAAAAACTCCACGGAAAACAAGTGTAGAGCTATTAAAGTAGTTGGTGCTCAGTAACTCGGGTACAAATATCTTTGTCGGCCGTTCTAGGTTCTCTGTGAAGGTGAAAAGATTTTAAACGTAAAAGATAAACTGTTTTCAACAGTAGAGACCTATAACTGAGTTGCTGAGTTTTGTGGGAAAAAAACGGAAGTAACTGCCTAATTATTCCTCAACAAACCAACCTTTTTCTCAATGTTTCACCGTGAAACGTGTGTTATGTTACATGGATTGATACATTGATTTCTTTCATCGGAGCAATTAATTAGCATTGTTAAAATAAGGGATATGTCAATATCTACCCATACCTCTACGTCATGCTGCAAATACCCGCTCTTCCCAAGTTTTTAGTTTAAGATGTGTTTCGGACTAATTTGTTGAATATATAGATTTCTAATTGCATCAACAAACTCTTGCAACTGTCTTTAGGTTTATATCTAGGAAATGAAATTTTAATGGCCTCTAGGAAATGCGTCCTGAAGATTAGAAGCTCACCAGAGGAAACTGGGTGACTTCGTCGTTTCAAAGATTACAAAAAGAGGAAATTACTTCTCATAATCCCCCAATTCATGGGAAACAAGGAGGAATCAGATTCATTCGCTCTCTCAGATTCAAGCTTATACTGGAATCTCTCGAATTCTAAATAGGTTTCTTCTGCTTATGTTTTCCTACATCGAAATGAATTTCTTACAGAAAACTTCGGATAAAGCGAATAGCAGTAATACAGTTCCGATCATTGAGAATATCGACGGCAAAGATAACGAAATTTTGAAGTAATTTTCTTACAAACAAAGCTTATTCGATTTAATGACTATTTATTTCGTTTAGAAAATTGAAAAATATATCGTCATATCAACACATTTCAACTTTCAAAATGTGTTTAATAAATTGAAAGGCAATTTTGAATAATTTAATTTGTACAGCTCTCAAGTATTGAAGTTTCCACTTCGTGGTTTTTATTAATTAGTTTATTTAGAATGCCATACAAAGGAAACTTATTTACTACTCCTCAATGCCCATATATTTTAGTGCCTTTTTTTAGTTATTAAGAGTTTTTAGTTTTTTGTTTTTTTAGTTTTTAGTTTTATTAGTGGTGTGTTTTCTAGCCTGATTTAGTGTTGTTAAATAAGCTTTATTGGATAATTTTAAAGTTATGCAATTTTATATAATTGGCATTTGATTAATCATAGTAATTTTTAAGCTCTCCTATAAATAATTACTCAAACATATTCCAAAAACAAATAAACCGTGTAAAGAATTTTTAATATCTATTTGCTGAATTCGTGACTACATTTCCGTCTCGTGTTATTATAGCACATGGCATTTTATCCAGCCAAATCTTAGAGGAATATCACGAACACGCGAATAAGGAATAATTTTACCACAATACTATTATTAAATCGAATAATTCTTTTAAAATTATTAGATATTATGGAGTATGGTAATTTTATTTTCTTATTTATGCATAATAAAACATAAATTTAATAGAAGAACTTATGAGAATATTACCTTGTTTTTTGAATGATAGTTATATATTACCTTTAATTAGTAAAATTGTTGCTTGTTTATATTCTAAGCATTCAAAAATATAACGATTGCAGAATTGAAATCACACAACGAACTGCGGAGAACTCATCAAAACAAAACGAAGTTAACAATGAAGAAATGAAGAAAATCGTCGAAAATCATTCCAATCAACACAGCGAAAATGATGAACGACAATCGAATAGAAGAAGGGAAATAAAATTGCCTCAAAATAACGAAAAGAAAATCGATAATGCAAATATTTTTCTTAAGGAAACACAAAATGCAAATATTGTTGAGAGAGAAAATAGTAAACAAAAAGGTAGAAATTTTCAAATTTTTATTAAAAAGGTAAATAGATTTATGAAGCGTGATGATCGGAAAACGAGAAAAAAAATCAGAACAAAATACTACATGAGATTATGATAGCTTCTATAGACGTTATTATAAAGGATTTAGTTTTTTTTTTATTTTCCAATAATTTGTTAGTTAGATGAAAAAAGAAATGGCGAAAGGTGCCAAAAGAGTCGACATTTCCGCTGAAGTTGACATTTATGCTGTTAAATTTCCGCTCATTAAATTTGATCAATTGCCAACAAATGTAAAATATATGGTAATAAGGTATGATTCAAACTGAATGATCAGTTTGAATGATTCAATCTCTCATTGAAATCGTACGCAATGATTTATTATTTGGCTATCCAAATGTCTTAGGGACCCCTGAGCATAGGTGAAGTAGGTGAGGAAGGCGGAAGGTAGGATCCTGTTTTGTGCTTCGAAAACCCGAGACAGAAGCCCCTCCCTTCTTCCCTACTTCCAAGCCTTTCAATAATCATAATGGTATTCCTTTTTTCTAGAAGCTAAAATCACGGCGTTGCTAACATCATGTGATGATTCGAAATGTAACTTTTTGGGTCCAGGAAGGGGAAAGAGAAGGAGATGGGAATTGGAAACGAGTTCATGAAGTCCATCTCATTCCCGAATAGTTTTTGCTGTAGACCATGTGCCCTAAAAGAGTCAGGATTCCGTGATATGTTCATCAGTGTCATACGTGTAGACTTTTTCTTCTGTGATAACAATAGCCAATATTTGTCCTTTTCAGTTCCACGAAATTACAAGATGAATGACTACTCGCCAATGTGATATGTCATTGGATAATATTATTTTAGAAGCAGTACCGAAAAGTGAGGAACATCCACATGAGAAGCGTCAGAAACGTGAGAAACGTCGTCATCGTACCATTGAAAGGTTTGCGATCTCATTATACACTTGATCGTGGAATTGAAATAAATAATACGAGCACTTCTTATATGGGATTTATTAAATGTAGCACTCATGTATAATATTCATGTCATTGAGTATTTAACTTTCAATCCGGAAATGTATATATTTGTTTATAAACGATATGCTTTGGATTCCGAGAAGATATTCACCGTCACGTTTATTCATTTGATCTTTCTTACTGATCAAACGACTAAATTTATAGTTTCTAGTGTGCTTGTTTACGCACGGTTTACATGTTATGTGCTTTTTACTTTTCAATAAAGATTGATGCACTAATTAATTAGTTAAAGATGAGATCAAAAGTCGGTATGGAAAGATTGAAAAAATTGAACGGTCAAAAAACTTGAAATTGAAAAAGATTGGATTGAATAAGTTCCGCACTGCGTAATGCTTCCTCTACTCCTTCAATCACGACGCTCATAATCGACTTCAAGCGTTGTAAACTGATGCTAAAATTTATGAATTGAGGTAGAAACCGAAGTCGAATACTACATACCAGTGATGAACTATTTTTGATCACTATGATATGAATCGTTTCTCAAATTCAATTTTTTAATGACGAAATATTAGTTTGTGGAGTTGAGGTGCAATTGATTTGTTTCGATCATGAATTTGAGGTGATATCGCTTGCAGACGTACACGGCCACTAGTATTCGATCCTGAGGATGATACCTTATTCGAAATACCTTTAAAGATGCCCGAAATCGATCTCAGTGCTGGTATACAAGCTAACGCCTAATCGAATAAATACAATAATAAATCTCGCCTAATTATCTCATTTAATATTTCAAAATATTGTTCTAATTTCCGCTAATTTCTTGCATAAATAAACAATTTAAATACACACAGAAAATGTCTTATAGAATCAATGCTTATAGTAGAGTTGTTGAATATATTCTCAGTGATTTTATTCGAAAGATTACGGTATAGGTTATCATCGTGCAATTTAAGCTAGCTATTTAGTGATTCAGTGATAAGTTTTTCTTATCAAATATTATGATGTTTTAATTCGATAATGTAGAATTTTTCCAATGGCTTTCAACTATCAAATTAAACCGAAACCAAAATCTACAGAAGATGGATATTGGCATGAAGATTCGTCGTTTAATGCGTGCCGAAAGAGATAACATGCGCGAAATCGCAGACCTATGATCCGCTGCACTTGATATAACCTGGAGCTGAATACTAATTTACAAAGGAATGTGATCACTACTGATCAACTTATCAATCAATTCTCAACTTCTGTAAAGGATCAATCCTCAGTACCTGTTTCTTTGACGAAATCCAATTTTTTCGAAAGCATAGCATGTTCTGCATCTTCAGTAAATTCGATTGATTGTTGCTTTCTTGTATTTTATTTACGTTTTGTAAAATTTTACGTTAAAATTTATGGCTGCAACAAATTTAGCTGTTTCTCGGAAGTTATGAGAAAGTGTTTGCTATTTTTGATAACTATTTAATATCGAGGCGCAATTGTCACTCAGTTCGACATTATAGCAATTTGAAATGCGTCGTTATGTATGCTTCATCTCAATGCGAGCAAAAATAATTTGAACCTTTCGAATCAGCATTGTTGATAATCGCTTCAGAAATTTCGGATTTGTGTTTTAAAAAAAAATTCCCAGCAGCAAAAGTTTGAAAAAAAGATGAAGTTTTTTTCATTCCTTTATATGGACTTTGAAAAGCACGGAAATGTGCTTCTTAAAATGGTAATTAAACCTTGAAACCAGTTGTTTTGAGTGTACCGTGCAATTCATTTGACCTTAAAATTAACTTTGCTATATTCTTAGAAGAGGATCTAAAACGAATGGTTGGGATTTGTAGTGCTCGATTGCAAACCAAGCTTAAACACTATCAAAATTTCAAAATTCTTTTTATTTTATTTTTTGATTGATGGTTTGTTTAAGGGAAAAATTTGCATTTGTTTCGGTGTGAAGACTCAAACGATCTGACAAACCGGTGAAAATTTTACCAGATAATTGTCCTGTGACCGCTTTCACCATTTTCGTTTCTAAAATAAAAGGACTCATCTAGGGGAATAGAGTTTACTTCGATGCTCGTGAATTTGAATAAATAATAAGGGTGAAATTCGAATATGCAAAAAAGTAATTCCACCGAGTCCTAAAATCGATCCACACATCTAGTGTTTGTGGGCTGGAAGGAGTTGCGAGGTTGAGTTCGTTCTGCGAGACGATCGGCTCAAGTGTGTGAGGATGCGCGAGATTGTTCATATACAGGTGGGACAGTGCGGAAACCAAATCGGCGATAGAGTAAGTGAACTGAATTGTTTATTCGGAAATGACCGTATGTATTGGTTCTATGAGGGCATTTATTGGTACTACTTGAAATACAAAAGCGGAGTTGTGACCTTAGCCCATCGAAATAGCACTCAAGCGGTTCAATCGCCTGGTAAAGTACTGGCACCTATAGTTGTTTCTGACGCTAAGGTTTCAGTAATGGAAATCAATTTTCAAAATAATCTTTCAAATCTCTTTGGGATTAATTAACTTAATTAATTCTATTAGTTATCAGTTAATAAAGTAGTCAATTAATTTATCCATTTCAAATGGAAAGTGTCCTGAATGAGTTAAGAGGTTTGCCTATGCTGCTCTATTCATATTTTTGATCTCACAGCCAATCGGTTCAAAATCTCGCCAGCTGAAAAGTATACTAGGCAGTGGATTAACCGCCAGCAAAGATAATACATATGTGCTTCCGTTCTTAAGAATCACCTGTCTGTTGGTAAATAAAGTTGAGCCGTCTCGCACCTCCCCTTTCCTTCCTTTGCTGGAAAGACCTTGCCTATTAAATTAGCGACGCTTTAAATTCCTTTGGTTTTGTTGACTAAATTTCAATTCTTTCGTCTTTTTTCTCAATTGTGCTAAAACCGTAATATGGGGCACTTTCGGTTTGTTTTTTTTTCTTGAAATTACTGCATATATCAGTTCATTTTTCAGTTCTGGAGCGTAATCTCAAAAGAGCACGGCATTCAACCGGATGGCTTTTACAGTGGCGAATCGGATATGCAGCTCGAACGAATCAACGTCTACTATACCGAAGCACACGGTTAGTGGGGAGATGGAGTGAAAGAGACACTATGACGGGGTATGGGGGAATGAGCAGGCTTCTTTATCCTTGTTCTGGCTGCTAAGAAAACCTTTCAAATATTAGTCAGTTTTTTCCAGAATTTGATGTTTTCCATTAATTGTATGATCGTACCACGTGGTCTTTATCGCTAAACTTGCTTTGATTTCCATCAAAAATTACAAATTTCTTCATAAATGCGTCACTATTAAACCATCGATGCTAGCAGTGTTTGCGTCACTAATCAGACGTGCTGCATATGGTGCATTTGATTTGTTGAACGGATTCAACGATTATGCTCTGTCCGATTGAAGAAATTACACACAATTATGCTTGTAGATTATGACGACTGATTAAAGCAAAAGAGGAATACAGTATTGGGCCTTTATGCTAAAGTGCACTGATTCTTTGATGGAATTCCTCATAAATGGTGTTGTAATCGGCCGTAAAACTGAATATGGTAACAAAATTCGCTTCTCCTATGGCAGTTATGAAAATAAACCTATGGACTATGAGTAAATTTCTTTATTGAAAAACATTCTTGTGTCGATTTTGATCCCTCAATAGCTAACGATAGCTCTGCAAAGAAATTATAGCTCTAGATGAAATAGTTGCGGATGAATCTCTGGATGAATGGATGAATCTCGGATGAATCTCTGCCTGTTCAATTTTATTTTCTTGGTTATGTTATTGATGCTTATTTCTCCCTCTAAGACTTTGAAACAATGCGCACGCTTTTTCTCCTCCAGTTTGCTGTAGGAACGACCGGACCTATGTTCACATGGTTTCTTTGGTGTGGTAAAAGTTGCTACTATGCCATGAGGCCTAATGTTTCTCCGCTGAATTGGTCAACAGGAGAGATCCAAACGAGTCGTCAATATTTTTCTTGCCACCTGTATTTTAATTGAGTGGATTTTAGCACTGATCGTTGTAATCGTCATAATTCTTTGCCTTAATATACGCTGACTAAGTCAGTTTATTATGTAGTTTTCTGCATTTTTTTTTTTGAATTGCAATAAAAAAATTAGTGGTTTACAGGTGGTAGATATGTCCCTCGCGCAGTGCTTGTAGACCTTGAGCCCGGTGCGATGGATTCAATTCGCTTGGGACCTCTTGGCTCTCTCTTCCGTCCGGACAATTTCGTTTTTGGACAAAGTGGGGCTGGCAATAACTGGGCGAAAGGACATTATACTGAAGGCGCCGAATTGGTCGACGACGTCTTAGACGTTATACGCAGGGAAACGGAGAACTGTGATTGCCTTCAGGTATGAGTTTATTAATCAAAAGCAATTCACTTTAAAGAAATGACAGGTAACCAGTCGTCGTTCATTTTATCAGTGTAATATCAATACAGATATCATACGATCAGTTTTTTAATGCTAAATCAGAGATGTTCAAATTAAAGCAAAGAATTTCAACAGAGCTCATTTTGAAGCCACTACCTGGCTAAATATTTCCACTGAATTCGGCAATCTCAGTGGCGTTTCTTTTCAGGGTTTCCAGTTGGCGCATTCGTTAGGTGGTGGAACGGGCTCGGGTATGGGTACATTGTTGATTTCGAAGATTCGTGAGGAGTTCCCTGATCGCATCATGAGCTCATTCTCCGTCGTACCCTCTCCCAAGGTATTCATTCACCTATCTATTTTGCGAAATATTTCACACCTTCCGCAATTCTTCATCTGTGATCGTTGTAGGTTTTCATAAATCGTATTTACTCATTCAATTAGTTCGTTGCAGTGATAGATAAAATCCCATGAGTCAGATAGATTCAACAAGTTTTAGGATTCGATTCAAACGACAATGCCTTTTTATCCTTTTCCTTGTTTCTTCAATTAACTTAGTACGGGCAGCATGCATGAAACCGATTATGGCAATGAATATCGTCGCACTTAAATCTCAGCAGTATTTTCGGTTTTTTAAAATACGTTATAAAACGTTGCATGTCAGATTTTAAAGTCGGAGGCATGAGCTTTAGAAATTGCGCCGTTTCTGCCTTACGCTATCTTTTAACGAGACGAGCATTCGTAATGAGGGAGCGCTCATTTTGACTCGGTAAAAGTTGAGAAGGAACATCCTTTGAGGTAATGACGCCCGAGATGTGGCGAGGCTGAAGGAGCGGAGCGAATGAGGCGGGTATTGCCCTAACGTTTCAATTTTTGAAATAAACCAACGTTCAGGTTTCCGATGTGGTACTTGAGCCTTATAATGCTATCCTCTCGGTTCATCAACTGCTCGAGAACACCGATGAAACCTATTGTATTGACAATGAGGCTCTTTATAATATTTGCTTCCGGACGCTAAAGCTCAGTAGCCCGAGCTACAGAGATCTCAACAATCTCGGTTCGTAGTTTAATCTATAGAGACCTTAGCGATTTCGGCTCGTAGTTCAACTTTAGAGACCTCAACTATTTTTTATCCTAGTTCAGCTAATCAACCATGTGGAACATGTTTATGCCCCTCAAGAATATCTTTGCATGAGAAATAATTATATGTGTTGTGTCATGTTGCAAAGCTTTACGAAGAAATTAAACCTTTTTTGTATGTGAGAACAGGAAAGGGATTCAGCGATTACTCTTATAGTATCTCAGTGAATAAGCATAGTAATTGTTATTCTGTTCACTTGCAGTATCTAGTTAGAGTTCAAATCCACTAAGCAAACATTTCAAGTAATGTTGTCCCCCGATTATATTTGCCAGTTGTTTATTCCCTTTCCGGTATTTTCTCTGTGTCACGGAAGACGCGTCCTCTACTCTCTCGTTCGTTCATCGATGTGGTAACCGCTATGTGCCTCTCTGTATGCATAACTGATCTCAATTTTTTACTAGTTACTCCAACAGGTTATTTTTTTCAGTATCGATGACAATGTCGGGGGTGACGACGTGTCTTCGTTTTCCCGGCCAACTGAACGCAGACCTTCGTAAATTGGCAGTTAACATGGTGCCATTCCCTCGTTTGCACTTCTTTGTGCCTAGCTTTGCCCCTCTTTGCTCGCGTGGAGCGGTCGCATTTCAAGCACTCAATGTCGCCGAATTAACCCAACAGGTTTATTTCGCTGTTCATTCACTTCATTAAAAGATTTGCTTTGAAATGTTGGCAGATGGCAAACCTCAAAAAATGATCGTTAAATGAATAAATAAATAAACGAGTGAACAAAGGAAATTACGTTGACAAGTTGGAGATAATTTTCCACTTTCGTTGTATTTTGTAAGATCTCTATGTAGTGCGCATATCAGTTTAGATCTTCCTGCATCTAAACGTCAAGATCATGAGAAATATTTTCAGATGGTAACCGGGGCATTATGTAACCGGAGTGGATATTCAAGCATGAAATTAATCAGCCGAAATATCTAATTGCCATCCTAGCCACCAATCCCCTTGATCTAACTCATGATATTCGTTTACTTGGTTACAAAGCGACTTTATAATTTTAGGATATTTAAATGTCGAAATTACCATCAATATTAAAGAGGTGGTTGTACATTACTTTGTTTAGATCGAGAACTTCCTATGTCTCCGCTCGAATTAGAATCTTGTTCTATGAGTGGAAAAATTTGTATTTATAATCTGCAGAATACTATGAAGCGAAGGATGATTTTGTTACAATGAACGCACTTCTGGCGGGTTATCTCTCTCTTTTCAGCAATAAATGAGGAAGACACACCCATTGAGATAAGGGGGAAGAGGCAGCTTCTAAATATTTTCATTTCATATGGCATAAAATTATTTCAGATGTTCGATGCGAAAAACATGATGGCAGCATGCGATCCTCATCACGGTAGATACCTTACTGTGGCAGCGATTTTCCGTGGCCGTATCTCGATGAGAGTATGTTTTCTTTAAGTTATGCCTACCAGTCGGTTTGTCTATGACAATGAGCTTATGAAAGCAAAACTTGGATCCTTGAAATTGCTCACGTCTATTGTATTTCGATTGTTGAGATAAGGAGATTGCAGTACCACAATCACCTATAAGAGCTCAAACATTGGATGTTTTTGTCGAGCGCTAATCCGTACTTTCTAACCACTGTCTTCTATAATAAATGAATGAAAGCGAACTTTTCGACGACCACGATATAAGCAAATAAGGAAAGTCCGGGCATCTACCCTTCTTAAAAAGCAAAACTTCGAGTGGTTATATCCTCTACATTTTCTTTCATAAAGCAATCGCCTTCTAGCATATCCTCATATGACATTCCATATTTCTTTATTGTGCTTCTCTCTATCCATAATAACTACCAAAGACTATTCAATATGAAATATTTCAGGAAGTAGACGATCATATGTTGAAGATGCAAAATAAGAATTCAGAATATTTTGTTCAATGGATTCCGCACAATATGAAAACGGCCGTATGCGATATCCCACCTCATGGCCTTAAGATGAGTGCAACATTCATTGGGAATACAACCGCTGTTCAGGATATCTTTAAGCGTTTGGCTGATCAATTTGCATGTAACCTTCTGTTATAATCGATGATTTGTTCTTTTTCTCATTTTGCCTTCATATCATCGTAGCGTCTATGATATTATCTTGGCGATGTCATTTTCACTCCTTATTTTTACTGTCATGGATCGCTTCTCAGTAATATGGTTCCATTCCTGAAAATGTCAATAAAAGTACAATAGTGCTAGTAATAAAACCCTCTTTGAAGAAAAATTTAATCGATAAATGCACAGAGCCATTTTTGTACATTCGATATAGGATTTATCAGTTCCAAAAAAATTCTTGTCTTTATTTTGCTACCTCGCGTCATAACGCTATGAGGGTTTGAAAACAGATGGACATATATTTGTGCGATAACAGGAACGGAGGTTGATAATAAAAGAATGTTAGAAGAGAGTGAAAAACTCATTTTTCTCCATCCCTTCAACAACCCGTCCAAATCATGCAGGAAATGCCTATAGATCTGTATATTTAAATGAGGAAGTATTTTTTGCAGTGATGTTTCGTCGCCGTGCATTCCTCCACTGGTATACTGGTGAAGGTATGGATGAAATGGAATTTATTGAAGCAGAGAGTAACATAAACGACCTCATCTCCGAATATCAACAATATCAGCAAGTGGACGGTGATTCTGAAGAGGATGGAGAGCTCAACGACGAATATCTCGAGGAACCCGACCTAGTCGAGATCTAGGGCTTTTTGCCTGCCGATGTCGTTTTGTACTTATCGGTCTCCCTCCCGTCAAACAATTTTTCCTATTTCCGTTAGATCATTAACCACACCGTGCATAACTAAACCAGCCCAGTCTAATATAACCTGATGTATGGATTGTTGTAGAATTAATGAAACTGCAGGACAGAGTGAAACCATAAATCACCATCGAAAGATTGTTTTAAAGCTGCAGACTTGTTTTCATATGATATGATCCTCCTATGTGGTTTCATTAGCATTTAATGGTAGTACATGACTGCAACCATTCGCCAAGCTAGTATACGTATTGGCTACCAACACCTCTCAAAAACTATTTTTCGAACCAACTTTGCTTTGATGATGCTGTCAGCGCTCCACCTTCAAATGAAGCAGAAAATGGCTAATACTGCTCTGTTCTCATACCAATTACAGACTACTTTCCTGTTGCACGCAGTTTGTGCTCTTTTTTTGCATGCTTTGTGCGGTTATCATAAACTTCAGTCAACACTTCAAACATAGCACAGAAATGTACAAAGAAATGCAGAGAAATTATCAGTGTCCCGGCTGTTAACTGAAGTTATCAGTCAAACTGCTATCAGAAATTTGTCTATCAGTCGGCTGTCAACCGATTTTATGGTCACCACATCAGCTTGCATCGTGGATTTGAAATGTGCACACAAGAAAACGTCAGAACTTAACCGTCAAGTAAAATAATAGCATGCACAATGAGTCTTAAACAATCACCATAATCGAGGGAACTTCCTTCAAGAGTCCGCAAAATTTCATCCGCCGTCCTCCATTTGCACTCGTTGGAACTCTAATAAACTATTACTTTTTAAAAACTTTCTACTCTTCAGTTACAGTTGCTACATTCTTTCACGAAATAGTATTCCTCTTTGATTGGGTATATAAGTCTCGATTACCGCTTTCTATTTCTATCATGTAAAATACGTTCTACGATATGAGATGAAAACTGTAAGCTCGATGGATTACGGTCAAAATATGCTCAATTATCTGTATATACAATACCGAACTTTTGCGATATTGTGTGTATAATCTCATTGATTCCATCATCATTTTCAGTGATGCAGTGAAATGCTATTCAAATCTACTTCTCTACGTTCTGTGATGGTCTACAAAATTTTGTGTACAATTTTTTAGTACATGAAATTTGATGTGCAGAATTTGTGTTACTGAACCTATAAAGTTATACGTACAATGGAGAGCGAATAAGAGCCTTTATTGTGTAAAAATATATCAGCATTTTTCAACTGTTATTTTTTGTATCGTTTATTTTATCTTTTTTTGTCTCCGAAGATACATCGACATCATCTTTAGCCAAACTTCGGTGAATTTCTTCCATCTGAAAAGTTTCTCTCATATATTTTAAAAATCTATTTTCCAATATATATCATTGTCTGCATGTGTTTATCTGCTAGTTGCTCATCAGTAAGTTTAGTCAGTAATCATTTCATTCAGTTGTCGAGTTAATCATGCACAAAAGCTTTGCGCATTACCCTATGAGTAACGCATATTGAATGAATGCAAACTTCTGCAGAGAACATTTGCATATTTCGGTAAAATTGGCTCTCGCCTCGGTCGCTTGTTTAGTTGATATACTAATAATCTTATCTGGTTGAATTACAATGAGTCATTTTTTGTTGGAATATCAGCGTTCTACGAGGATAAATGGTAGGCACACAAAACTATTTGAATATTCACCTGAGTCGTTGTCAGGACGCGTGAATTTGATGAGATGTGCGCTACTTTTAATGCACCAGTGTTGGAAGATTTTGCAGAGTATATTTTGTTTGCATATTCGTCGTTTTTATTGATGTAATTCATCGTTTTCAGTACTATTCGGCATGTTTTTTCGCAAAATGCATCATAGTTTCCCAATATACAATTCTTCAATACTTCATTAGTTCATTTACTCATTACTGCTAAAATCTTCCTACTTATATGATCGTTCATTTGTGTGCGTTGCCCCCAAGGGAAGTAGTCGCGCTCAAAGTTTTCATACTGCCCATCAAAGAGAATCACGAACCGTTGTGGATGTTGTTGCAGTAGATGAATCGGCCTCTTTGGTCTCTGCGGCAAGTGCTGCATGTCGAATACCTGAAAGTTCGATCCGAAATCCTCAACTCTCCTATTTCACTACAACAGTCGTCTAGCTCATTCAGACGATGAAATAAACGAGTATTTAGGATCTTATACATGAACTGATATTATGACCTTAATATTACTAATTGATATTATATCGATTTTATAAACATATATAGATAGGATCAACAATTGACATATAGGATCAACTGAGAAATAGAGTGTTTGTAATTTTATGAATATATAGAAAACCGCAATAAGAACGATATAAAACTGAAGTTAAGTAGTAAAATAGATTGTATATTTTAATAAAACAGTAAAAGTGCAGTAGTAAATCTGAAGCATAAAGTTGAAGAAGTATAAACAAGATTTATCCAATAAAGTCTGTTGGAAAGTTACTGAGAGATATGGAAAGTTAGCATCTTGTTGTAAGGCTTATCGAGCATTATTTTTGTGTATTTATCAATTGTTCGCAATATGGCACTTAGAAATTGAGCAGGAAAATAGTATAGAACGAGTTGTCTAAAACTATGGAAAAAATTAGCGACAAAAATGTCAGTTTAAAAATGATTTGAAACAATATTAAATTTTTATTATCAGAAGAGATGTAGAAGCGGCATTGCTCATCATTAACATTATTTAAATTTTTAAATAAGACGAAAAATTTTAATAAAAAGCAATAGTAGTGAACAGTTAGTTTCACCACGATCAGGAATGGTGGAATATCTTTGTTGCTCTCTACCAAGAAAACTTTGTGGAGAATCGCGTTGTTGTTTATCAAGTCGAAAGATAGCATTTTGCGGATCAACACCACCAATTAATTCGCCTTCCGCTACTCGACTAAAATAAAACACAATAAAAATCAACAATACAAAGTATATATATGTCTCATATTTTTTTAAAGAAGGACGTTGGGAAAAAAGGAAAAATAGGGATATAAAAGAGCACGGATGGTTTGCACTCGAATCATAATGCACGTTTTGAAAAGAAGGTTGTCACCTAATAAGCAATCATTCCACACCTTGCGTATTTTCTTTCACCGCTTAAACGTTACATCATAAACCTTCCAAACTATATATTATTGTGAAGCATTGATATGCTTGGTAATGTTCTCGGTGTTTACTACTCTTTTATTGGTTATTAATAAACCATCGGAAAGGAAGCAGAAAACGTAGAAATAAAGCATCTACTAAGGAATCAAAAATATTTCATGTTATAAAAAATGAATAGGAAAATATTGCTGGAAACGATTCGAAAAAATAAAGAAGAGCAACTGAATACCTTGTGAAAGACCTTTTGAGGAGATTTGCTGCAAAATTTCGGAATTTACTTCGCTGAATTGTTGTAACTGCTCGTTTAGCTTGTGGTACTTCCTTTTTCTTCAATGATCTCACAACCATTTCCGGTTCTTTCTGTTCCGGTTTTGTACTGTAACGTTGTTCATTCTTCAGTTATCACTCATCATCGAACACAATATATTTGAACAAGGAATATGCCTAGTGGATATTCCTTTCTGAAATATTTTTCTTTTTGCACTTCTTCTTACACTTTTTTTCTCTTTTTGCATAAGGAAGAGATATTTTTTCTTCTCATGAGCTCTTGCGAACTTGCAAAAGGCCAAAATGCAATAGTCACATCTGTCAGGTAGTTTCGACGTGAGTGTTACTGAAGCTAGAGTAATCAGCTCTGGTGCTATATAATCTACAATACGACCTCTTGTGCCAAATTAAATTTAGACTTACAAATTTGAAAAAAAATTGTAACTACTTGAAATAGTCGGAAAATTTGCATATATTTAACAACGGGGTGGATCATATTTTGCTCCGACCGGATATGAACAACTTTGTAGGACACCTATGCTAACGAGCAGGTCATTTCAAATGAAAAGCATCTATTGCGCTGGTCTACTTTCACTAGTTGTTGATGGACGCTGAAACGGTTGGTGTGGTGAGCGCAATGCAAAAAGCGCATATCGCGCCACTCTCCCCAGTATTCTTCTGCAGTTTTTTTTTTTGAATTAGCTCTTGCCTAAACATATATCATCATATCAGGGTACTGGCTCTAAGTCATGACTGCTGTCTCTAAATGCTTAAATTCGAGTCGAGTTGTCTTAAACTGCTGCCCGATAGTTTGCGGCTATATGGAACTTCGAGGAGAGAAAACTGCTATATTCACTCATTTGAGTAGATAGTGGCGATTCGAGTTTCAGTTTCATTAATGATATACGGTGCATGAATTCTCACTAGTTGGCAATGCGATGGAACTATGACCCTATGCGTATTCTAATCCACCTACTACTTGGAGGGTCTAGCACAGTATAATTCAGACTACCTGGCAGCACGTGCAGCGGATCCGATAAGCGGATTAATAGGAGTTGAGGCAGTATTCATCGAATATAATGGTTCCACATCACTACTCGACCAGAATAGATCCCTCTCGAGTGGTGGTACATCATCATGTGCTTCATCAACTATACATAGACTCGTCTGAAACGCATCCTAAGAATAACCTAATCGCAGTCAAGACCAATGAGAATAAGGCATATTTGGGGTTTCAATTAATTAAATCAAATTTTACCTCTCTATATTTTTATTTGATTATCCCTTCTTCTTTCACCATTTAAACGCTCTTTAGTTCTTTTTTTTTTTGATTTTCAAGGGATGTTTCCATAAAGACGAAGGAAAGCATAATGCACCCTATAGAGGATCATGCATTTTTTAACCACTATTTCTTAGTCATATAATATGAATATAGTAACGTTTAAAAAATCCGATTCAATAATATTGTGGTTGTAAATTGTATAAATGGAAACAGCGTAAATATTTAGGTATAAGATAGCAACAAGAGAAAAAAAATCTGCAAAATCAAAGAAAAACCCTCCGACTGAGCTCGGTGAAAAAGGGTGTAAGTTAAATTGCCGAATTGTACGCAATAAATTTGAAAAGGTGTGCAGATTCTGAAATGTAAAATGGTGCCAAAGTTCCATTGTACATAATTATAAGGCAATTGATGTATTTTCTGAAAACTCATCGTAGACGGAAGGGTGAGCGGAACGGAGAGCTATGAGGAGAGGAGGAAAATGGGGCGAGGAGGAGGGAGGGGGGGGGGGGGGCAGAGTTAAATTGGTATTAATATAAACTAGCATGAAATTAAACTGATATCGGCTGGTATTGATCATATGCATAACAGAGTTAAACCTGAACAAAAAATGAAATGAGACTTTTTCATCCTCCTTAAAAGAAGATACGTGTGAAATAAAAATCGCTCAGGTGAATTTGACTAAGGCAGCGCGAAATCATGTTAATAATTAATACACACCTCTCATGAAGAATAATCAAACATCGGTGGTATTGTTGAAAAATTGAGGAAACGATTGAAAACAATTACGCCGAGACATTATTTTTAAAATTTGATAGCACAATTTGATTGCAATTCATCAATTCATTTAGATATGATAATAGTATAAACGATAAAATCCTTTAAGATTATACAATATAAAATTTAATCCATTTCCTTAAATGAATATTGCATGCATTAAATAGTCAATAGAATATCATCATTGGAAATATTTTTGCGATAATAATTGGCAATCATTTTCACTGCGATGAAAAATTGTCGGAAAATTTTTATACCGCTAAATTTTTATCGATGAGGAAATTACATTCGAAATCATCGTCGTCTTCACCGAACGGATTTAAAAGGCTTTCGGCAACTTTCATCCAACCAACAAAGAACAAATATTGTAGCATCGTCATTACTGGTAAAACTATATCAATCTGAAAATATCGCTCAATTTTTGAAAAATCATTTCAATCGCCTATAAAAGATATCGCTCAAAATATTGAGCTTGATGGAGGAAAATTCCGATAGAAAAAACCATTACAGATAATTTCCTTTCATTAAAAGTTTTCCTTAAAGGTAAAAAGTCGCCAACAAGTACTCGCAGATCTTCATCGGGTGGGAGGAGAAAAGGGGAACTTTCTTTGAAGAATTTGATTTAAAAAAAGCTTGATTGGTCTCGCTCAATACTGTTGGTACAAAATGTGCGATAATGGTATTGTTTATACATCTATATCAAAGATATGTTAACTCTCTACAGATCTATGAAAAAACTTGTATAAAAGCTCATTTAAGTGGACGATTTCTCATCCATAGGGTAAGGTAGGCGTCTAGTGGCTCAATCCAGCAATACATTAGGCATACCCATATACAATTTTTTTTTCGTGAAATATCCGCTTAGATTCGATCATCCGATAATATTACCTCAAAGTTAAAAAACGAACACCGCTTTCCTTCGACTTCATTCTATAAAATCTATCTCGATCTGAATTCTTGTTCAGTTGATTCCAAATGAAAGGTTTCGGGAAGTAATGGGTAATGCTCCTCCAGCCAACACTGCACTCTCAAATGCTAACTGTGTATCTTCACGAGGCTTCGATATAAGCAGCTGGCGAAGTATTGATGCATCAACTCGAAAACTTTAAAGCGATACACTAGTCCTCATTGGTAAGGTGGTCGAACAACAAAGAGTATCGGCTTAAGCCTCGAGGCGAACGCATGGACTCCCATCGAGGATAAATGTGCCGTTGGAACACCTTAGCTTGAAAAACTTCAAAAAAAAAGCGTCCGCCGATGCGATCAAAGCTTCGGCGTTTTTCAAATATGACTCTTCTCTCGACGAAGTGACCATTCTCCTAAATGCTTGTAAATGCGGAAGCTATATACTGTAAATAAAGCACAAAATTCAAATAAAAAAACTTCACCTGACTTCTGTTAGGAGCATCAACACCAATTATATATTGACGTCCAATGAGACATACAATGAAATAAGTATGCACAGAAAGAAAAACCACCTGAAATTGAAAAGTTCCATTAATAGATTCATTGAAACGAGAAAATCGTATTCCACATTATTAATGAAATGTATTCAATGATCGAAGAGAAGAAGCAATCCTGATTGCTTCCTGAAAAAAAAAAAGAACGCTTATTTCACGCACTGAAATAAGAGACAGTTAATAGCAAAGTTGACTTCAGACAATTACCGGAGACTGTTGTAGCAAATCTCGAAATTCGGTGCCTTTAAGTATGAAAAAAAGAACTCTACATCTGAAGAAACCGAGGTCAGGCTATGATATCCCACTATCGAGAGTAATGCAAATTACAAAACCTCATGCTCATATTGGTTAGAGAAGCTGCACGAAAACCGTAGGCTCTTCGGGAAGAGGCATGTCTTTGTCATTATAATGCATTAAATTTAAAATCCTAACAAGAAATCCTATAGAAAAGGACTCTTCACGATTGATTTCTCACCTATCATGTTTTCGTAGAAACAGAGTCTGTACGATTATCGGATTAGTTCGTGGATGCAGCTGATATCATTGAAGCATTTTTTTCACTCAGCAACATCAGAACAAAGTGAAAGAAAAAGAGAAGAGGGGAGGGGATAGTTGGGGGGACAGGGGAAGAGGTATTTAGTTTAAAATGCAATACTTTGTGCCTTCATCGTTGACAAATTTACCTATTTTTGCAGAAATATTGTCTTGTTTCATGTTAGCGGTCACTCTCAGCATCTCACAAAAGCAAGGAGGATACTGGGAAGATTGCTTGCTTTGCTGCTGAAAATTTTACACTTTCTAAACGGAGTCCCAGTAAATACAGGACTCCAGCTTACCTGCGGATAAACCAACGGTATTTCCACCCAATCATAGTTGCACAGCATTTGCAAATTATTGCGAAATGTCCTGATTTCCTGCAAAGAAACTTTTCATCCATAGAAATAATGCAGCTGTATTATCTGTTTAAGATACAAAAATTTATAATTTGCAGCGACCGGTGCCATACTAATTAAGAGGCTCAGCAATTAACATCGGTTAGCATCTTCTGTATTTTTCTATTCTTCAAAAGATGGAAATTTCTCCCTGGATATATATATATATATATATATATATATATATATATATATATATATATATATATATATATATATATATATATATATATATATATATATATATATATATATATATATATATATAATGCATACAGCCACATATAGCTCACTCATACCATATACATGTAACTAGCTATCTGCTAGCCTCACGACTCGTCCGGAATGCACATCAGGAACGAGGAATCGACATAATGCGCTGGTGCTCCACTACCTCTTTTTTCTGCTTAAACTAGCAGAAATATTTGTTAAAATGTAGTCAACATTCTGCACTGAATCATACAAAAATAAAATCATACGAAAGATTGAAATGCTTGGAAAGTTTTGAAAAATCACAATAAACCTACATCACAAATTTTAACAGCATAATTTTCTGACGAAATTTTTCCATCTTTACGAGCTTTAACAACCAAACCAAATGCCCAGTTTATAGGAACCCAATATTTATCGTAATCAAGTCTATATGAATCCATTTTCACCTTCTCATGCTCCATCATAAATCCTGAAAATATGCTTTTTATAAAATCACCACTTTTTTTGATGAATGTGAACCACGGTTGCTTTGATTACAACCGGATTTGATACATCCTATTTATCTACCATTTTATTTTAATAATTACCTTTTTTTGCTCGAAATAGATGAAAATTTTTATCATTGCACTATTACCTCCATCGTTTAGTGGTTATTTCATGCTGATTAGCTGATAACGCCACTCTTAATAAATAAAAGGTTTCCATTATTATCGCTTATTCTCTGATAAAAGATAATTTTTCCTTAGATGAATTTTCCTTAGCATATATCATGATTTCACTGACGAAAGTAGGCAGCCATAATTACTTAAACTTAAATCACTCTTAAGTTCCAATAAAATATATGTTGTATCAAATCCTGTTAAGTCGAAAAACTTTGTGCATAAAATCTTCACTTTTAAATGCGTTGCAACGTTAAGTAGTAAGGCATTGAATGTCAATAATAAGGGAATCGGCAACTGAGCATCGAAAGTTGAGCTTTTCCATAATCATCATCCGAAAGTAAATGCTTCCTGTAAGCAACACATAGAAGTGGTAACGTTGATTAATTTCGGTTATTTTAGTGTCTTATTTTTCCGTTGTTTTGGCTTAATCTTTGTTTCAACCGGCTAACAATCACTGCTATATTAGATCTTTTGGCCGCTTTTAAACAAGGAAAACTGATTCCAGAAAAGAAATTCGTTAGCTCGCAGTTTTAATTCAGTTTAATCGCAGTTTTAATCCGTTTTTTTTAATTCTGTAAGAAATGTGACTGAAGTATTCTTTAGCAAAAAAATTTGCACAACTGGTTCGGTTCATGACAAAATGTGCAATCAGGCGCCTTAAATTGTTGTTTATTCCGGCAATTGTAAGTGCTACTGATCTTCATTAGAATAGC
The DNA here is from genome assembly GCA_013433145.1 of Ascaris suum. Lineage (NCBI taxonomy): Eukaryota > Metazoa > Nematoda > Chromadorea > Rhabditida > Ascarididae > Ascaris > Ascaris suum. The sequence goes on from CM024181.1 coordinate 5,962,173, forward strand.
GGATATCAGCTATCCTATCGTATTTTTTCACCTGTTTCAAGCTTGAATTGTACCTCCGAAAGTTGTCAATAAATAGAAACAAACCAGCTTTTACAACACTTTCCATTGTTGGAAAGCGTTTCCTTACTCGTACACTAAGATCCCTAAATACGAGCACCTGCGCAAGACAAAGATAACGAGCGATTGTACGACGCATTAATCGTGCATTATCATCATCACCCAATACCATACTGCTGATGTGAATTGCTTGACTGAAATATTTCAATGATTTTCATTCCCATAATGCCCCATTGATGAATCATATTCATTACAAACGTTAAGATGAATGGGTAAATAAAGAAATAAATGAGTGAAATGAGTAAAATTCGCATTTCGATAATTGAAAATGTGACGTACACATTTAATTAATCGTCAGCGTGAACAGTAGTGCAATAATGATTGCGATTCAAACTTCAGCCAAAAAGCCATTCAAATAATAAAACCACTAAAGAAAAGGATGCGGTGAACGAGTATTTATGTGGGGGAAGGCGAACGGACAGAAATTATTGGAGAGACGTGGCTCTAGTGGGTGGATCTCGGAAGGAAGAAAGGATAATAATCTAGTGCCGGCAGAACGAAAACTAATACTCGGGTAGCTAGCGCTTGAGCAATTAAGAACATTGTTTGGCTTTTAGGACATAGCAAGGAAGAAAGGATAATAAAAAATAAAATGCCAAAAGAACTTGGCTTGCCTGACGTGCATTTCTCACTCTAGTAATGTTAGATCGAATACTTTGAAGAGTCGAAGACTCGAGCACCGATTTTTGGATCTTACTATTGAACAGATCGCATTCATAAAGCTATCACTCTAGGCTGTCGCTTTACTCTTTGTGTCATTGGAGAGTTTTTGATAGTTATTTGTAGTGAAAATTATTCTATCTATCATTGAAAGTGTCTGTGTGTCGCAAAATTTACTGCACAGATGATCATAATTTTTCCAATCTATATTTGTTTCGTGGGAATAAACCTTTAAGTTCTATTTTTAAAAATATTTTTTAATACAATTAATTCACCAGCCATCATATTTGAAAATACTGGAACACTGAAATAAATGACTATTATGAGAAAAACATCGCAGTAAACATTGCGATCTAATTTCTTTCAAAATCAGTAAACATTGAGGATTCATAAGATTTAGGTGAAACCATCATGCCCATGTAATTTAGCTCCATTTCAGAAAAAAATTTTGTGTAAGTTCCCTCGTTTGCAGTTATTCGTTTCCAAAATCTCTGTTTTTTGAGATTTGATTTTTGGAACGATTCATTGCGATGGATCCGACAGCCCGCAATAATTAATAATACAAAGTAGCGATGAAATTGAAAGAAAAAATGAACTTCTCCAAATAGCCCATATTCTTGAATGCATCGGTCCATCTTTGTACGATAATATTGACGAAGAAGCCGAGAATAAACGTTAGTGGAATATTCGACACCCCTTTATCGCAATATTCGGCGATACGCTCGAAAGACCTTTAAAATTTTCTAGAGGTTTATTTCAAACATTTTACGTAATGGAAGCAATAAAAAAAAACATTGGAGTTATATTTGATAATCGATGACTCGAATTGGCGAAATATTCACAAGAAATTACTTAATATCTTTCTTTAGAATTTTACTAGCCACATATTCTTTCATCTTATTATATTGTTCATACGTAAATATTTAATTCTATTATAATAAAATCCTATACATATATATTTTAATTTATATTGTCAATTTTATATATTTTCTATGCATTTTAATTATCCATATGTATTTCTTATACAAACCTATATAATTTAATTCTATATTAGTGACGGATCGATACTTTTAACACTATCTTATATCGTTATTATTATAAACGTGCTAATTGCTATTTACCACATTACATAAGTGTTATTTTAATATTATTCTTTAACAGGTATAATCAATCCTATAATATAAAGAAATCTTTTACCTTATTATGACAGTTCATATTAATATATTTTATCAATTATCTCTTAAATATTTGAAACAGTTATCATTTTTGATGAATTATTTAAAGAACGTAAAAATATTTTTCAAAAAACTTTACCAGCAAACAAAAAACAATCCGACTAGCTTATCACAATAAAAAATGCTCTCATTTTCGATTATTTCATTCAAAAATTTTCGCCTTATTTTCATTCATCATAATTTTTCGTTTTAGATTTTCGTTCACCTTTTATTGATATTGATGAAATTTTCTCGACAAATTAACGAAAATTAAGCTCTGGATTGCAATAATATAGCTTTAAAAAATACACTAAAATGAAGTTGTACAATTAATTGACCTTTGTCCAGTTTCATTAAGAACAAATCTATAGATCGCCGATATGCAAAGATATGCTAATGTCCAAACAGATAATTCAGCAACGACACTCTTCCATACGCTTCCCTTCCATCTGCATAGAACTCGTACGAAATTGATCGGTGATGACGAGGATATATCTGCATTGTATGAGATGGTCATTATTATCTTTACCTGCAATTCATATCACCTGTAATTCATTCGGTTACAGAATTGCAACTTATGTATGTTTGCAGAATTGCAAATATGACATGTAGAACTGAAATTTGAATAAGATATAAAAGGACAAATTTCTGATAAGAATGCATATAATGTACCTTTTAGGTCTAATGGTTAGTGAATTTGTCCAGCTAAGTTTGCGACCATGGCTACTCCCTTTTTTGGGTACATTCTTGACACGATATGTGTTTTTTGCAATCTCATTTACTAAGTAAACAAATATTGCGTACTGTTAACAAATATTAAAACATTTGCAATAATTCATGCACATTTTAATCGAAACAACTGCTTATAAGTAATTACACAGAAAATTCGATTTTTCAACTCAAAAAATTGCAATATGTGATCGGCTGATTGCGTATTGCATGCAAATTTTTAACCACATTTAGTTACCCAGAATTTTTTTCGAAATGAATGGATTATCGTATTGCAATGATATTGCAATCTTTTGAACGCTGAATTTTCCTATGAATAAATAAATGAACAAATCAAAATTGTAAAGAGGAAAAGTTAAACAATGCAAAAGAAAGAAAATTTAATGAAAGTGGTTGCCGAAATGAAACTTCCGGACAGACACGAGCATACACAGACATGCGCACAGACAGCGTAACTTACTTGCGATGACACGCTTTATTATTATGAGTTTGCAAGACGATACTGAGCTAAATTCGACTCGTTGCAGTCTTAAATGAACTGATTATTTTCACATGGATTGCATTGGTGAGCATCATGCATTATCAAAGATAAATATGCACTATAAACTGAGAGAATCACAACGTCTCAGACACAATTACCTTAGAAATTCAATCACCTTGTCTTAAATTACCTCCAATTAAGTTTGACTGTTTAATTAAGAAAGTAACTGAATGAAAAACATTACTAAATAACTTTTATACAGTTACTCAGGCAACTCCGACTATACTGCAGTGAAAACTCTTCGAGCAAAAATAATTTTCAAATATATCGTGCTTGGGAATTTCGCTTTCCAAAAAAAAAATTTTAAGAATAGAGCAAAAAGAATTAGATATAGATACCCCTCCCCAAGCTCCCCCTCTTCTAACTAGCGTCTCAGTTAGAAAGGAGAGGAGGCGACAAATTTGGCAATTTTCAAGAGACAAGCAGCAATCATATTGCAAATAAACACAGAGGGGATCAAAATTTGTGAATATTTTTGACAGAATTGGTCAGAAAACAGAAAATTTACAACGTTTTTTTCCGCTCAGAATTACGAATCTTTGAAGCTCAACACTGATGTGGATCACTGAAATAAGGCTAATTTCAATAATTTTAACGTTTAAATGTCGAATTTTACGTGAAATCTGGCAGCTTGCCTGGTTTCATGTAAATCTCTGGCAGTTTGCCAGTAAATAAACAGGAAATTTTGCCGAAAAATCTATTCAATTGCGAAGTTCGCCGAAAAATAACTGGCATTATGGAGTAGAGCGATAAGAATAACAAAAGAAACGAATAAAACTTTGAACGTTCACACATTTATTTTTGAAGTATGTCAGAAAAAAAATTTTTTTATGAGACATACAGTGGAAATTGACTGAATAGCGTTTAATGAGAGGTCTCGCTAATTGACTAAAGAAGAAATGTCGCTAAAGTGTTTTGTTCAGAGAACGCTTCCAATGACGTTGAAAAAAAAAAGATGGAAATTTTGTTGCTCAAAATTTCAGAGAATTTTTATGAAAAACGTTTAAAAAAATGTAACGCCTCATCGTTGAAAATTGATGATGGACGAATAATTTATGAAAAGCATCTCCTTATTATTCAAAAATTCAGGATCGGATCCTTTCCTCGCCAATAGTTTTGAAACATAAACACTACGATTGCTGACTGAAAAATACCCATTTTGAAAGGAATAGATCTTTCACTCATCGTTTAGTATCGCTTACTGGCGGTCGGTTTTAAGAGAGCTCCCAGCAAGCTCTTTGGCTTCGTCCTACTGAGTCACCCCGACCAGAGGCCTCATCGGGAAGAGGGCGGTGCAGCACGTCAGAGCTCTCCTCTTTAGCGGAACAACGATGAATCGACTCGTCAGTATCCGATGGGCAGGAGATAGCCTAAGCCCTAACCTTCACGCTACCTTATAACTTCACCTAAGCGGAAGTGGAAGCGATATGAAGAGATATTTATTCGTAATGAATGCTTTTTCGATTAAGGTAAATAGCAAATAGATCTTTCACTTTATAACGCAATCGATATATACACATAATCAAAGCAATATTAACGAAATACAAAAACTTCGAAGGCAAACCGCGAAAAAGCTTTAAGAAAAAGAAAAAAAGGCAATGCATCCAAGTTGTCGGTGTAGATGACATTTCTAAGGATCATAGATCGACCTACGCTTAACGACGAAGACTTGAAATGTTTCGAATTGTGCGCGATGATTCTTTAACAGCACAATGATAGCGAATCAAATGTTTAACAGGAAGTGATAAATTTCGAGATTTTAAAGGCAATCATATATTACGCAGATTTTACGCAGAAGAATTAACTATACTCAGAAGCAATCATTGCACAGTAATTTCTTGAACAGACAATCACTGTAGAGAAATTTGAGCACAAAAAAAACGACGTTCACAGAAATACATTTATTACGTGGAGTTCAATTAAAGTAGTACAAATTAACCAAATTTTTATACAATCAATTCATTTATTCTGTACTAGCAGTAACTCTATATGCATTTATAACAAGGCCTTCCTTTGTAAGCTTTCAAAACGAAAGTTTTCTCGAAACGCTGTTCACTGGCAATTTCTATTTTTTTTTCATTTCTTGAAGATCCTCTGTGGTTTTTTTTTTCTCTCGGAATTTTCAATAATCGTTTTTCTTTGCTACTATCGAATAAATGTACACAATTATGATTCACTTGCACTCTTCGATATCCTTCGCCAACCGAACTTCTAATGAAATTCTCTATTTTATTGCATTCAAATTGATAGTAAGGAAAATTCAAAAATAATTTCAGTATATCACTTATTGCGCATTAATTGCAATACATTGATTGCAACACATTAATTGCAATACAATAATTGCAATATGTAAAGTGCGCAATAATTGCAATTCAATCCTTTGCATAATACATATTATAAACACAAAATTCGTTTATAGCAAATTGACGCATGCAAAAAAATTCTTTCTCTTGGGACTTTTTGTAAATTTCCGAAAAATTGACATGCAATGACATCATATCGTTATGCCGTCATTTCAATACGCGATCACTTCAATTTGTAGCGCACAAAAGTCGTAGTGATGAAATCTGATGGATACAAGCAAGCTATATGATGAACATCGCAACGTCATTTTGTTTTCAGTGAATGACTTCTAGATATGTTTCCCAGTCACTTGTATTCTAAAGATGGGGCGTGACCGTGATAAAAAATTTTTTCTTTTTTGCTAAAAAACATTGCAGTTGATATGTCGCGTAAAAAAGCGCGATGAGGTTTTTCTTCATTGCATTTTATGCATTTTTGCAAACTTCTACTTGCAAAATGGCTTACGGCAATATCATATTGGTTCTTATGCATGTGTCTGTTTATATATCTGGCAATTCTCAACCTCACGTATCATAAGAGGCACAACAACGAGATTTATGGGTATAATACAAGCCATAGAGTGACCTTCTAAACGACAATAAAAAAATCTATGAAAAGAAAGCATTAGCACTAAAAGAGCGCGAAGAAGGGATTCAAGAATGGCGTAGGCGAAGTGTAGAGAAAGGTGTGGTGAGTGCACGAACAAAAAAACGTTCACCCTTTGACGCTGCCAACTCGTTTCCATTCGCCTCTTTTTTCAATCTTTTATAAACAAGCACAGCCACAAACCGAAAACGAACGATTACACTTCCTCTCTTAATGTCCCACAAAATCGGCTTGGTCTGACCTCGTACTCAACGTAAAATAATTCAATAACAACTCGGTTTTCTGATTGCTCTCACCACTTAGCGTATAGTTAGATACAATAAGGTACCATGACTTTTTAAGAAATGCTCCGTAGTCAACGGCGGGGGGAGAGGGAGGAGGATGTGGAGGAGTGAGGATTCTTGGAAGGAGTGGCAAACAAATGGGAAGGAAAAAGATACAACGTTATGTGTATAATACGACGTGTTGAAACAATTTATTTGAATTAATGACTGCAGTGTGGATGGAAATTCCCATGAAATGAGTTTCATCTGGCCAACTGAACTCGAATTACAAGTCCAATATAACCAATCGTATAAACACAAACAATATAAAATGCCATCATCCATAAATTAAAATACATATTGTCACTATCGAAGTTCAAGTTGCTCATTACCATCTCACCAGAATTTTCGCAAATTTCAGCCGGCTGCAAATAAAACGCATCAAAGAATTTGCAGATCCAGTACACTAATTTCCTCTTTCATAATGATTTATACACTCATTTGTTATGATGACTTTTGTTGATATGATGCCAAGAAATTTTTAGTTTTTGTGGAGAATTATTTAACTTTCATTACCATCAAGCATTTAAACGAAAGGAACGTGCCTTTGGAAGGGAAGGAGCTTACTTCCTTCTCAATTGATTCATTCGTAAAATTTATTTGCAGACATAAATGTAATTTCAATTTTCTCAACGTCTCATATGATATCACAAGGAGAAATTTATTCATGCAAATGAAGGGTAAGATTTAACTGAATTGGCATTATTAATTGAACCACTATACGAATGGATGTGCAACTTATAAAACATTGAGAAAATCTTAAGCGGAAATTAAAATAAATTATATTGAAATTATTACAAAAATAATGACGTTCACATAAAACTGTCACCTTTCCATTATCGAGATTACATGTGATATTATCGAAATGACGAAATTCGTTGATTATCAGCGATTCGAACCCAAATCTGAACCTAGAATAAGAGGCAAATTATTAACAAAGAGAAATCCTTGTCGTCTGGTTGGCACAACGGTGGAAAAACGTTTTTTATGGCTTCCTATGATTATGAAGAATTCATCAAAAATAAGAAAAAATGAAAATCCATATCCGTGTAAATATTATTATCTAAAATTCATCGGAGCAAGTGTCACGAATACATGCAGCCTATTGAAGTCAACTGCTTGCTGTTGTACCGGTTGCCTACAAAACAACAGTCGTTCATGCTTTAGTTAGACCTTATTCCCATTTAGCACGACAACTCCATTCTTCAACTAGTATCCGACCAGTGCTTTCATTTTTTTTCGTCATTGTAATGAAAACCACGCTGTTTCTAGTGCAAAATATCAATATTTTTACACATTAGAATAAGTCTTACTTCACAAACTTCATTAACAAGCAATTTTTTGGGATTTTGAGCGTAAAGCATGCATGTGATCTTGCCTTATCTCCCATCCCTCCTGTAATGTTATTACGGTGATGTATCAAACGCCATAGTGAGTGTGCCACAAGTACTGGCAACTATTTCCGTTTAAACAATTGGTCCGTCGTTTGCTAAAGCTGTTATAGATGCGAAGCAAGTTTTAAGACGAGTCTCCTCTTCTATCCTCGACCTAAAGCAAACTGATTTTGAAATGGTCTTGTAGGTGTGCTGTATGTTCATATTTCACAAATTAATTCAGGATAGAATGGAATATTTTAAGTTCGAATTGAACTGAAAAAATTGCAATTACCCACTTTTTGGAAAAGAAGCAAGACAAAAAAGATTCGCATAAAATTTTCCCATCAAAAGTGTGTCCGAATGGACGAGTGAACAAATCAAAAGGCGAGTATCTGGAATTGAAAGAACATGGAACAAACCAACTGAAGTATTGCACCCAACGAATCCATGCAGGAATCTTCTTTATGTTAGTATAAAGACCACCAGTTATCGAAAAGACCGCCAACAATGGTCCAGATATAGAAACCGCTACGGCATACGTTGGAGACACCTTCAAATCATTGGTTATAGAAATTACTATAATTTATAAGTTGTTGTAAATAGCAGTAAATGAGGAAGTCCTCAAAACCACAAACAAAAATCGCTTGCAAAAATTGCATTTCGGTTCTTGTAAGCCGCATCTATGTCCAATGAGGAGGAGGGCAGTATGATGGAATAGCGGTATATTTTGGCACATAACGCAGCCTTAATATATTTTAATATTGAAAGCAACAATTAACGGTGGCACAAGTGGATTACACTCTCGGTCATTTCGCTTATAAATTAGCCCAATATTTAGTCGCTTCTGATAGCCCATTAATGCTTACATATTTAGATAATGACTGACTTTCCAGCACCAATTTTCTTTAGTCGATTTGTGCTTTATTTTTTTTTTAATTTTTAAGAGGAGACAATAATGAAACGGAAATAAAAATCAGCATCATTTCGACTATAAGTTACTATTCCATATTCCCCTTCTCTTTCCCTGTTATTCAGGCATACCTAACCCAACTAGCTGTGGTCATCCACATTTCAACTACAGTTATTCCAGTAAATTTCGATTGGTTGATCCGGAATCCCGACATGAATGGAAGTGTTTCCGACAACTTCATAGCGCAAAATATTTCCTTCATGACATCACTAATTTTGAATGAAATGGGCGCAAATAGCGCATTTAACTGCCGTTTCGTAACCTAATGCCTAAAGAAAATTTGCATAAAATATGAATAATCACTAACCGAACTAATCATAACACCAACACTCGCTGTGGACCATTCGATTAGCACACAAGTTAGCAACGTAGTCAAAAATGTATCAATCTTCGCATGTAGACCGATTAAAAAATAGCTCACCGTTACCATTATCATACCATCCATTGTAAATATTGGTAAATATGAAAGCACCTGAAGTCAAAATTATTCGATTTTCAAAGAGATGAATTTTGATTAAGTTATTTCTTTTTTTAGAAAATTTATTCGATGATCGGTGAATATCGATAAACCTTATGCGATCAATAAGTATTTGCTGTTTAAAAAGACGACACAAATTGCCGATATATCGAGCGATTTTTTCAAAAGCATATCTATTGAATAATTTAATGAACCAAACGCTTCATAAATCCATAAAGACAATATGTGCAGTTCGATATTGTTTCCCATCATTCGTTTTGAGCCGTTCCTTGCAAAGATGTGAGAATCGTAGTTGAATACAACATCTATCTCCACTTTTCCTCCTCCACTTCCCATTACTCTCATCTCTTCCTCAATAGGAAGCAGTTACTAATTGGCAATTACTAATAAAATATTGCATCGATGCCCGACAATGGCTGCTGAGTGGGCGTTTCTGAGTCCGAATCTTAATTGAATTGAAAAATTGACAAACTCCCTCTAAGTACTCCTTTTTACTGTTTTCTTCTGCCCAAAAGTCAGTTGGTTTTTTCTTACTATTAAATGATTATGCGTATTGCGGAATATGCTCAACCTCTACTTATTATGCTCGTTTGGGAAATAATTTACCTTTGCGACATAGTAACAAATCACCGGATATATACCATCATGATATTCTCGCACTAATAATGGAAAATCAGCGGGCATAAATGTTTGGATGCCGTATACTGTTGAATAAGTCAACTCGGAAATGTAATAAAACAACGCTCCTTTTATATTGGTCAATCCATCCTGGAGAAGAACGCTTGAATCGTTATTCATTCTCTTCTTTTGCTTTTTTCTTTTTACCACCAGGCGATTGTATTCCATTTTTCTTCTATAGATTACAACAAAAAATTGCTCATCGATAAGTAAATATTTCAGTACCCTTCCACCGCAGCTTTAACAATATTTGACTTCGTTGAAACTCTGGAGGATAGAGGGACTAGACTGAGAGAAAAAATTCAATACCACAACTATATATATGAAACCAAACAGTTATATGAGTACTCGAAGCTAAATAAAAAATCATCAAACCAATGCAATAGACCATAAAATACCCTCGAGATAAACAATATGCCACAGTCGCATGCAGATGAGTGGATTTTGCAAATGGGAAGCTACTAAATCAAATTCAAACCCTTGCGAGGTGTTGGAAAAAAAGCCTAATTTGTTTCCGACCATGCTTTACCTATCAATTTAAAACATCCTTTTATTTACCTGAGTCATTTCAGTTTGCAAATACAGCAAACCAAGAAATACACCCATAACACTTTTCTGGACCACTTTAGCCCGTAAAAGCGACGGATTACGCCAGTTATCAATGAATGCTCTAAAAAGTAATGTAATTGTATACAAAATATGTAATGAATTGTAACATATGATTGTAATGAATTGAACATTTATAATAACTGAAGTGGAACCCCTCAAGGCGAATATCTTATCACCCCGAACATCATAATACAAAATGACGCATCTCCTACGCACTTCATAACCCACTTTTCTGTTAAAATGCACCGTTATTTGCGCAAATAACAGCTGCACTGGTTGCAATATTGCTATTAATAGCGACTATGGTAGATCCATAAACTACAACTTCAACCGTGAACGTAATTATTACAGCCCATACGAGCTCATAATTTTATGTGCAGTTCTGTGCAAAACTGCTCTGGAAAAGTATATGGTGGTGAGGCTGTGCGCATATATATGTCTATGAGTCGATCTATGCGATGTTTACACCTATACCTTATTTTACGCTAATCAATCAACTCTGGAGGAAATTATAGACGTTCAAATGTGTCATACAATTTACTTATTAGATAAAAAGAACACAGAATAACCTCCTACACCATATTCCATATTGACCCACCCAGTTTGAAAGTAATTACAGGCATTTAAAAGTGGGATAAAATTTGCAAGCATTTTATACTAGTCGGATTTCCATTTTACGGGGCTGGTAGAACAACGAATCATTCGTGGACTTATCGCCTTTCTCCTTTTTATTATGCGATAAACCCACAAACCACCCAATCGCAAATCATCCAAACATATTTTGCATCGGTCAAGCCAATGGTTAAGCCTATCATCTAACTGAGTGCTTAAATGATAACCATCCTAGATCTTCATGCGGGAGATGCTTCAGCAATTCTTTATCTGATGTTTCTTAAAGCCCCACTTCATACGCTCTCGGAAATTTATATTTTCAAGGTGCATTATGAGCGACATCGTGTCTGCATGTAAGTGAGGTCGGTCTCTCGATCGCCAAGCGACCTTAGCTCGACGATCGCTGCAGCTAAAGCTATAAAAATTGGTGTTTTTAGACGCTATTGCAAAGTGAACCTTCGCAGCGATTTTCCATTGCATCTGCCATATCCGAAACAAATTACAGTCACTTAACTATGTTAAGGAATTTTCATACAATTCTGCCTTCGTTCGGGTTGTGTCTCACATAAGTCAGCTCTTTTCAAAAAAGGAGTCTATGCCAAAAGATTTAGATCAATGACTATATCACTTGAAATATTATTGCATTATACCCGTATTTTTATTATTTGTAGAGAAATTATGAAATTGGTTGATCTAATAAGTGGAATGCGAACCTATCAACCGTACAACCTTCTCTACTTTTTATTACTAGTATGATTCAGCCTTTATTTTATGAGAAGAAGATCACCTTGAAAGCAATCTTGAAAACCTTTCATGTCTAAATAAAAAGTTTTTCAGAGATTATGTCGTTTTAACATTAAGCTATCAAATGCATTTGTATTGAAATAGAAATTACCTTAAGAAAAGAGTGACCGTTAGCATCATAATTGATGCCTTACCACGATCCACAAGTTGGATTGCTGCTTCACGATTGCTCATTGCACACAATTGTTGCACTCTTCTGCCATATTTTGAAGCAAGAAACTACAAAATAAATTAATAAAATAATTTGACGTGTTCATTTTGACTAATTCTCAGCGGTCAGAAATTTTTTTGAACTGATGTCCTCGTTTGAAACGTCTTCCTCTAACAAAATCGGTGTTTATTATCGTAAGGTTCTCTCATATTTCAACTAAAAAGAGCCACAGGCAAAACAACTTGTGAAAAAAAACAGGATAAAAGCATACGCCCATAAGTATACAACTCAAGGGGAAATATTCGAGTGGATAGAAAATTTGCATACTAGAAGGCTGAAAAAACTTCCAAAAATTACAAATCAGCATAAAGAATTTCTACAAAAGATAGGAAATACGGGGTACAGCCGATACAAATCTTAGAGAAGAACGCATAAGAAATGCTATCGCTTTTAAAAGTTTGCGTACCGCAGATTTAATTACATCGGCACGTTTGATACAACGTCGCTCATCACCTGGTACGATTGCGAGCGTTTGAATAAAGAAATCGGCTGGATTCGTGTGCTCAGGAATCGTATATCCACAGCTACCAAAAAACTGCACCGCTTCGGAGGGTGAACCTGTAAACTGCTTTTTGATTAACTATAAAAGTTTCTTACGCATATATAGCCAAGCGGTGCAATACGCAAGCTGCATAATCAACAAAATCAACAAAGTTATAGACTCTCTATGTGCAAATGTTATTGACAATATCGTTGTTTCGCAGTCAAACGGCATCATCAAGTGACAGGTGTAAATGGGGGAACGCCCAAATATATGAAGCTGAGAATGAATATAAATAGATAAAGGGAGGAGGGAGGGGAAGGGTGAGGTCATAAAGAAATAGGAGATAAACGTAGAGCGGATGTGTGAAAGATGTGGAAGTGGAACGGGGTTTCAGCAACAATCGACGATGCGATATGAGAGCGAAACGTTGTGATGTTGTTTACACATAAACAGTCTTTAACTATGTTGGTTTCCTCAACTTAAAAATATTTCATTAATCGTTGAAGTGCGTAATTTTGTTGCGCTGTGAAAATGTGACAATAAAACTTACTTCTGCCCCAAAAGAAAAGGCGGGGCAAACAGAGGTGGAGGAAGGAACTAGTAACAAGCTATTACAGGAGTACCATCTAAGCAATAGTATTCCCTTTCCAACCCCCTCTTCCTTCAACCTTCTTCAGCTTATAAGTTTAATAAATTCAATTACTTCCATCGCAAGCAAATCATAACGGTTGCTTTGTGCTTTCAAAATCATTCATAGTAAATGAATAAAACAATACAAATAATATATCAAGTGCGAAATACCAAAGCTATGTCGTGTAATGGAAGGTGTGCTTAATGAAGATGTGTTTCAGGATATCCCACGAACCGAAAACGACGCTTAGGTGTCTAACTAACCAAGAAAAGCGACGCCTCCGTTGGCGAGAAAAACGACGCGATCGAACATTTCGAAAATCTCTGATGCCGGTTGATGAATTGTACAGATTATCGTTTTACGGCTTTCGCATGCCAAACGTTCCAATACCTTGAGGTTTATGAAATAAGTGATGAATTCGAAAATTTTACCATCAGATCTTGAAATCAGATAACGCTAAAGATCTACGCCTTCAGGTGTTATAGAATCAACCAGGTTTGCTCAAGCTCAATTTCAAGTGATACAGTAGCAACGGGTGTTGAAGTAACGACACTGTCAAAAGAATAGATAGCATGGAGCATTCATTATTTAAGACCATAAATTTTTCGGTAATTCGTATTAATTTAATGCTCAAAAATATAATGCATTAATGAAGAAATTTATTATTAACTTGAACTGTTTTGACCCACTGGGATAAACCCTATCAACGTAAAATGATGCCATCGAATCAGATGAACTGCTGAGTCATGGATCACGGAGAGAGGGGCAGGGTAATTTGAAGGACAGGGACGACGCAAGAGAAAGGTAAACCATCTAGAAGGATATGAGGAAGACCGATATAGGTCGATATTTTCACACGGAGATTATCCATCTTCTCCTTGTGCAGCATAACCATCAGGAGTAATTCCAATATTAACCTTAATGACTTGAAACGCCATATATGAATCAATTCCGGTCGTTGGTTCATCGGCGAATAGCAATGAAGGATTTGTTAGAATTTCGGTGGCAAATGACAGCCGTTTCGCCTCACCGCTTGTTATGCCTTTCTTTATGCCTTGAATGCCAATCATACACCCTTCACAACCTTTTAGATCCAGTTCCGTCATCACCTATAATTCACAGGAGCAAACTAAATTGTCAAATCAAAAGATTAGGAGATGAAAAGAAAAAACAATTGAAGTAAAGGTATGTGGGAAATTTCGGAGACTAGTACTCAATTCAACGGAACGAAAAATCTGGCTAGGTACCTTTAACTGTTCAATAGCAGCGTTCAACATCACAAGACCTGAGCAAAAAAAGCATGTAAGTGTGGAATTTAGTGAAGCTAGACGATAAGTGAATATACCTGTGTGACACGAAGATGCCTTTGTTCGTTGTCAAAAGAGGAAGGAAGACGAAGTCGTGCCTGCAACGTGAGGTGTTCTTTCACTGTTAGCGTTCCCACGAATAGATTCTGTTGTTGAATATATGCTGAGAGCTGAATAAAGTGACATTCAAGACATCCAATGATGGAAACTATGCATGCACAAATAGTATTTTCGATCGACAAAAAACCGCCTTGTTGGATATTACCTCAGGAAAACTGCCGAGAAAATTCCTTGAAAACAAATTGATAAGAGCTTTGAGGCATACAAAATACAAAATGATGCTAAGTGTGGGAATTATGAAATCTACATACTAAATTATTTCGTGTGGGAGTTTGTGATGAAGAATACTGAGAGGATTTAAAAAGTGGCGAGCAATACTCAGTAATCAAGTTCATAACGGTCTCGCAATGAAGATAACAAGTAACACCTGGAAGAAATCGTCACAGACCGCTGGTCAACTACACCAGTAAACTTATGGCTTAAGAATGTAGACGGAGTCATTCAAGACTGTGACTAAAAAGTTGACAGATGGGGTTTTTGCGCGGAAGTCCTCTTCCCCCACACCACCTTCTCTCCTTCTCCTTCCTCTTCCTCCTTTTTCCGACTGGCAGCACTCTCCCCCCCCCCTTACCATAGCGATTGACTATATACCTCCTCAGAATGGATTATGGCATGATCACGTTTATGCTGACGATGCTTAACTCTATAGAGTCCTATAAAACTCATAAGAACCGTTGTTTTTACAACTTCAAAAACAATTTCGAAAAGCAAACTTTTGTAATTTTGCGTCCAATTTCTTGTCCATTAACGAGCACTTTTCCCTCAATTTCCAACCCTTTAACATTTCGTCGCAAAAGGGCATTCAATAGAGTCGTCTTACCCGCACCGCTGTAATAAATTAGAAAACGCAATTAAATACACAATGGCATTCAACCAAAGAATCTAATTACCTCTTTCACTCTCGATATTCTTTGTTTAAATATCATCCATAAATTAAAGTTGAGTGGAACATTGAAGCTGGATAAACGAATTAGAGTGAAATGGAATTAAATTGAATAAAAGAATTAAAATTAAACTTTGGAAGTTATAAGAGGAGTTTAAAGTTAGAAACAAAACTTCCAATCGGAACGACGGGATCTCCAATTAGGACAAAGGAACTTTTTGTAGTTGACGTTCTCAGCAATAATACCAACATACAGCTATCGTTAATGCGATTATTCACACGTCCGGACTACAAGCATTTATTAAAGAAAGTGAGTGATCTGAATCGAACACCATCAAGTCTATGAACTTTTGGAAGTTCAACGAGAAGGCTTATTGGATTTTCAATTACGAAACCTATGATAGTGGGATAGTAAAGAGCTTTTAAGGAATTAAGGTACAACTTCTAAAATATGTACACTATACGCGTGACAATATCAGGTTAGTAGTGATCGAAGTACCTTGCACCCATAAGTGCGATAAGTTGACCAGGTTGCGCGACGCCCATCACATTATCAAGAAGTAGACGATTGCCACGCTTTGCAACAACTCTTAGTTTCTCCCAGGTGAGAAAAATCGGATCAACAGGTGGAAGAGCAAAACGACTCGTCTCATTTGTTGTCATCTTCACTCATATACTGAAATATATTCTTCCTAATGAACTTCTCAAAAATTCAACTTCAATTACGAAATTTTCAATTTCAATTTATTTTTTATTTTTATTTAATTCAGGCGAAAATTTAAAGTTTATAGAATTTTTAGAAGTCCTTTCTCAATAACTGCTTAAAAGTTTGCTCATTAATGTATAAATAATTGCCTTACCAGCGGTTCTTACCTAAATCAGCTAAACAATTAACCGATGTGAAAATTTCGGCAATTTCAATTGCAAAATTTATCAAAATATATCCGAACGGTGGTTTACTTTATTGGTAGCCTAATTCGCAGATCTATGATTGAATTGAAACTTTTTGATTTATTGGCCTGTAATCCGCTAATATGAGACATTAGTCTTCAACTGTTCTTAGAACGAACCTACTACTTTCGATGATTTTCCAGTAATGCTGCACTCTTTTCCATTTTCTAGTAACGTTGCTTCACATAACAAAACCCTTGATTTTTATCTCTTCTGACTGACTTCTATTTTTATACCCCGTTCGATATAAAAATTCTACTACTTTGAACATGATACATCATTTTTGCTGTAAGAATTCAATAAAAAATCAGGTGATACCAATGAATATCATGTTACATTTCCAGACGTCTTAGATATTCACACTGAAAGCTTTTGCGCTTTTGAGTTAGTTGACGACGATGAGTGAGAAAGAAAGCTTACCCAAGACGACTGCCGCCAAACGAAACTCCGCGTAACAATGAACCAATCACTTTCTTCTATTTCCACCATGCTTTATGTCGAAATATGCAAATTTCTGTACTAAAAAAATGTCCTGAACATAGCTTTATGTCGAAATATGCAAATTTCTGCACCAAAAAAAATTGTCCTGAATATACTCAAATTTCTGCAATAGTAGTGTTGGTTGTGGTGGTAACATGCATTTCGCTGTCTGTGGAGCATTACACGGGAGTTATCCGCGAGCGTTACATGGGACTTGGAACGGATGGGCGCAAAATTCATCGAGTTCTTTGGCCATATGTGTAATTTGAATAAGCCGAGTCGATTCAAATTACAGTCCATCCTTGATCATCGGCCGCTTAATGGTCTAATCATGAAATTTATGAAATCGACAAGCTAATATCGCTGTAGGAGAGCCGATAGAAAGTTGACTGCTCGAACTTTACAGGTTGTCGGTGGTTGGCAGCACCGAGTTGATAAACTTTATTCGTAACAAGTATTTAAAAACTTTTTGCCCATATTTGTAGTACGGAACGCGGTTGCTATTACGCCTTAATATAAAAGCTTCCATTATGCTAATGAAAGTCCCGGAAGGAAAAGAATGAAAAATTTAATGCAAACGCATAGAAAATAGCATTTCAAAGAACTTGATACCGGTTTAGACGACCATTATGAATGCTAGCAATATCGAGGAGCTTATAAAAACGCCAAAACATCGAACACTTACTCAGCAATGTTTGTTTAAATACCTTTACTTTTTCCTTGCACAAACTACAGGCATATATTCATCACATCATTAAGTATTTCACAGAGTATCTCATCTTCTTTTTGACGTCGTTTTAATAGGCTGCCGTCTTATGTGTATATGTCTATCGTTGTATGTCCGCTTGTTCGTCCGTAGTTTTAATCCGAGAATCACTAAAGATACGTATGGTTGTGAAATTTGGTGGATATGTTTTTCAAAGAATGAACTCTTCCACCATATTTTCTCTCAATCCAAAGATTTCGGAATGCGCTATAGACAATTAAAGGTGCCAAAAAATTTACATGCATTTCCACCGATGCGAAGTTCATTTTTCACCGCAGACTGGGCTAAAAAAAACCGATTTTTCGCCAAATATTTGAACTGACGGTTGGATAGTTCCAAACATGAAATCATTTAATACTTCATTTTTGTCGCTAAACTGTGAGACTGTTTAATAAGTTTCTTTTGCATGAACACATTAATGGGAGTTTCTTTGCTTTGCAACTTCATTTCTCTTGCTTCGGCGTGATTCTAACCTCTTAGTGGAGCTGATAGTGGCGTTAAATGCAAAGCACATAATTCATGACACGAATAATAAAGAACACTATAGGCGAACACTATAGGCGTCATTTTATTTATATTTAGTGCTTGGACTTTGCTCTACTCTCATTCATCATTTCATCTATTCTGTTCATGAGCTATATCCCATTTCTTGGAATGAATCAAAAAATAGGCTCAACTTCCAAAACCTAAAATGGTACAAATAAAAAACGCCTGAATAAAGACAAGGTGGTAGTTGATTAGAAGCGATTCAAGTGCTTTAACTCTGCAAATTACTGCCCATTTATTGCTGATTTGTAGCGCAACTCTGCGGGTGCACAAGATTACAACTATAAGAACACAGGCAACGTTAATTAGACGACTTTTGCGTCATATTTGAATAATTTGAACTCGTTTGCCCGGAATATTTACTAATGAAATGAGAATGTTTTTCGAAGACATTTAGAAAATTTTGCGGGTTTTCGTTTCTCCTCACCTCTGCAGTGATGGAATTTCTCCTCTAATGAAACTGCCTAAGATTATATTAAACGGAAAGTTTCCATTTAATGATAAGAAAAGATCAGAAATCAAAAATTCATCGGGCTATTGTTTTGTCAAGCTATTGTTTTGCTTTCATACATATCTCTCAAATTAAGAAAGAGGTTGAAATCATAGCCGTACATATTAAATAATTCCAGTCACCGATGCACAAGCGGAGTCACTAATGAAACTCGAAGCAGGAAATCAAGACAGACAGACAGCTGTCAACAAATCCATAATACTTTTAGTGGTTCCACATCGATCTCGATTCTCACCGCGTTATTGCATACGAAACCCGAATTTGGTTGAAGAAGTTGCTGAAAAAATCATTATTAATCTATTACGCAAATAGGCACATACGTAATTCCCTATATGAAACTTCCATTTTAAGTTGAACGAATATTTTCTCATAAACTTTTAAGTGAATGCCTCTTTTGTTATATTTGCCCCACTCAGATTCGTTTATTGGTATAAATAAATTACACTTGAAATTTAACGAAGAAATCATGAATTGAGTTCTTAACAGCAAAGTTGTTTTTTATTAACTGTTTTCAGGAACACTTCGTGGTAGGTCACTCAATCTGTCTATAAGAGGAAACAGGTTTGAACCTCCCACTCGCCGAGGCCTTATTTCCCCAGAGTTTGAGCATCGGTGATTCGCATCTGACCGTTTTGTTAGCACAATTTGGTATTGCCTATTATTAAAAGAGAGACAGATATAGTGATATATTGTGATATGGCATTTATTCGATCAACAGCCGCTAATGCAGATTTCTCTTTATTGGTTACTGGTGGAAAAAAAAGGATTGAAAGCTAAACGAAGTTACCGAGCACTACATCCGGAGTATATATCGCAATCAAAGGAGCCAATTCGTAGAGAAAAATATTTGATGACGCCAGAAAACAAAGTTGAAATTGAAGCGAAATAGGAGCGCTCATTTGAATTCGTGTAGCGCAAATGAACGCTATGGCTTACCTTTTGAATGTTATTTCTATAGCTATCTGAAGAGTTTCGGTGGCTAGCTTCACGCTTCTCACTGAGAATCATTTCAATTAGTCGAGGGTCGAATGCATCGTAGAGGAGTTTCATTTGTTCGAACAAAACTATTAATAAACTTTTTTCTGATTCCAACTAAAAGTCCATAGTCTTTTGCTGAAATGTGTTCTTCTCACCCCACTTCCTCTCTCCTTTCTATTCATCTTTGCCATATTCTCCATGCATTCATTATCGGTTAGTATAATATAAAGCAAATAAAACCTACACTGAAATTGACGATATGAGATGAGCCTTTAGCTGGGAATTCAACATCGAACTTGTCGATCTTTGGACCCTTAACGATATCTTCACCACCATTCTGAGAGACAACTCGTAACGTGTACTTTACTTCCACAGAGGTGCTCGCTGCTTTTGAATCGCAAAAACAGTCCAAATAGACACCCAGATATCCACTCAACCAATCGTGTTGTCGCTTCAAATTGAATCATATATATATATATATATATATATATATATATATATATATATATATATATATATATATATATATATATATATATATATATATATAATATATATATATATATATATATATATATATATATATATATGATTGTATTATATATATAATATATATATATAATTATATATAATTGTATATATATAATTAAATATTATATATATATATATATATATATATATATATATATATATATATATATATATATATATATATATATATAATTGAAATGTAGTTTTTTCACCGTGCACTTAGGCAAGTACAAGTGA
Source organism: Ascaris suum (assembly GCA_013433145.1). NCBI lineage: Eukaryota > Metazoa > Nematoda > Chromadorea > Rhabditida > Ascarididae > Ascaris > Ascaris suum. Next base: position 5,982,869 of record CM024181.1, read on the forward strand.
TGGTGAGAACTAAGTAATGTTAACGAAATTCAGTGAAAAATTAGTTAGGATTAATTAATGCCTCATAAAGAATGTCACTCGGAAGAAGTCAGAGAGTTCATCTCACTTAGCACGAATTCGTGCCAATCAAGCAAGTTTAATCACCTGAGATAGTCTAATTATTGAGATTGAGGTATTAATTGAGCTGCATTGACATGATATTGGTAGACTAAACTAATTACTGTCATCCCAAAAGTAATCCCAATTATTTGTCATCCTTGAACCGATCATTTCCATTTGATTGAAGGTTAGTAGATGAAACACTTAATGTGGATGACAGGTTTAATATTTAGAGACGGATAACGTCACATGAAAGGTAAATGTTTTGTAGAGCGTAGCCTCTCATTCTTCTAGTTTCGTCACATTTTTCAGTTAAACTCATGAATACGCTTAAATTCTATTTACGAGAAAATTTCAGCTTATTTAATACCACTCGACATCTCTTAAGGTGGAAATTGCAAAAATTTTGAAATATACCTCATTGATTGGTTCGCAATAGATTCTGAACGGTATACCATTGACAACTGCCCATTCGCTGCTTCGTACACTTGTTCCCTTAGCAAATGTGATTATATCTCGAAGGTCATATCGAATTGTTACTAAACAATAATCACATTTCACTTACAAAGCTTTATTAATTTTAATTGGTAATACTCATTTAAAAACTTTTGTTTTGAGATTTCATAATTCATTTTAACCAATTCCCTTGAATACAGCATTCCTTTCCTGTCAATAATTAACCCTTGTAGAAAACCGGATAAACTACTTCTTCCGTAAACCTCCGTAAGGGACTTTTCCGGTAAATCTTAGTAAAGCACTCATCCGGTAAATTACAATATAAAAAGAATGTCGCTATCATACATTAAATTACTTGTGGAAGCAAAATTTGCAGATCGCAAACAAAGTGATAGAAGTTATGCGTGGACGTGGGTTTGATGACGCCATTTAAAAGTAAAACTCACCAGGAAGAGTCATTTCGTTAGAGGTGCTAGCAGTCCAAGAGTACAGTTTAAGTACTGCCTGAAAAGAGTCGCTTACTTTATTAAAAAGTACTTAAATACTGAAATAACATGGGAAATGAAAAAGATCCTAAAATACTAGATGGAAGTGAAAATTTTTTGAAAAACCATTGCATCGACAAGAACAACTCAAACATACCGAAAAAAAAATTTCTGGATCCATTATCGATAAATTTTGTGACAGTAAATCGCATATATCAAACGAATATGTAAATCTCAAAGATAGAGTATAAATAGAGGATCAATGAAATAGAGGATCAATGGTTATGATAGACTTGAGAAGAAAATATTGAAAAAAAGATGAAAACTTTCAAATATATGATAGCTAAGTAGCAAAATTGCTGTGCTACTATGGATGCTATCTATGTGAGCATCTAACATAGCGCATTTATTATTGCTGCATCATACATATATGATACACTAACGTGATTTGAATATAAATATACGCTATGTCAAAATTATTGCAATTTTCTTTCTCAAGCAATAAATAGCAATGAAATGAGATCAATTTGCAATATTAATATTGCAATTGCAATTTGCAGAAATGTTTGACGTAAGATAGGCGGTGCTATTTGCTAATGGCCATATATTCACACTAACATATAATACTGTATCAGAGAAATTAGAACATTAAACAATGGAAAAAAAAACTTTAGGGTATTTGTTTTTGCTAACCGAACGCATAAATTTACTATTATAGTATAATTCTTAGTTATCCACCTAACGAATAACTCGACATTATGTTGCAATAGCAAATTTCTTCGTTAAGCGATATAGTGGCGATGAAGAAATTTTATTAAAAATGAAAATAAAATGAAATCGATTATCAATAAAGTTGATGAGGCTGAGCAGTTTCTTCAAATAAGATCCTTTAATAGAGTTGAAATATTTGGAAACAAAATTTATATATAAAAGAAAATAATAGAATATATAATAATGTGAATTCTACCAATATTGTAATCAATTATGGCAAATTTAAAGTTGAAAATGCTAGTGAAATAAAATATATTTTCAATGATATTATATGATAATGAAATTTGAATAGGATACTTTCTTTCGATTTCAACGCCTCGATATGCAATGTGCCAATTGTATAATTGACTGTGCTTTTGGCTATAAATTGGCTATGCAGCCATACAATTAGCTATGCAATATGATTCAAAGATAATCGAAATAAAACGCTAGATATAATTATCAAAAAATTGAGAAAAGTGCTAGAATAGTTGACATAATATGTGCTTTTCTCTCATTTGAAAAAAATAGAACATGAAGAAGAACGCCTTCGTATTTAGCCGGTAGAATGTTCCTTTAAAAAAAAAACTTTATTCCCTAATCAGTTTACTTTGCACTGCTTTCTTTATCTTTGTATTACTCTAAAATTTGTTTATTTTGTACTACATCCACAAAATGAACAATTCTGCAGTAGTTTTCTAATTGGAAGTATCAGCTAGAAAGACAGGTAGACGCATACATACGCAGATAGATAGGTATGCAAACACAACGGACAATGACATTGTTATAACACGTTTTGCACAATAATGACCATAAGCCTAAAACTAAGGGCAACATAACATCTAATAAATGAAAAAATAACCGCTAATGAAGAGTTGCAAAGGTGTGAATGTAACTGATGGAAGTGGATTCCTTATTCACCGGAAACGTGACACGAAAGACCGTAGTAACACCACCGGTTATTTATTAATCATTGCTCGATTGCAAATATTATCTTTCTGTTTCAGTGGAAGAAAAATCTCAATCATAAATCAAATAAATTAAATCTGAAGAATAATATTTGAATAAAGCAAAAAATAGAATTTCAAAACTTTCATAGTTAATGAAATTTTTACCCCACAAAGAACAAAAATTTTGAATGAATCATTTCAACAAAATTTAATTAGGAAATAAGAAAACTGATGGAAAAATTCGCAATATTATATTTCAGAGAACACTTTCTGAAATATAGAAATTAGAAAATGATGAAGAAACTTCCGATTGAAAAAAAAAGAAAAAACTTTTTCGATTGGTAAATTTGAAACGGAATTTTTTTTTTTTTTAGTAGTATTGTTGCAAAGAATGCACAATGTGTTTAGCATTATGATCTCGTTGCAAATATTTCCCCACAATAGTGTCACAAGAAAATAAAATTCAAAATCATTGTGAAGTTGATCTCAGTGATAGATAATCTTTAGGCGTTGACTGTTATTACGGTAAAAGTCTTTTTTCCGCTATGAGTCGAATCTGTCCACAATTACAGTGGTGGACTGAAGCAGCATGAAGCTTAAACCGATATTTAAACATGGATAATAGTACGGCGTCGTCGAGCGTGTATTTTGCAGAGCACGTTAGCGAACAAATTGCTCTTCTGGGATTAATGATGAGAGTTTTCACATCAAGCACTAAGAGTTATAGGTCACTTGTACGAACTTCCCCGCAACAACCTTTCGAATCGATTCAGCTGAAAACCTTAAAGCGTACCCAAAACTTTTGCGTTTTCGTTTATGAGTAACTGTCTGCCATGCCGGCGTTCCTTTACCTTCAAGTTGAAGGCTTCAATCCATGGCGATCCGCGAAAACATTCTGGTACTAGGCAAAGACAAGTAATATGTCCATGCAGAATAGTTCATCACGTGCAGTCAACTTAGAACATGCAAAGAATATCGTACGCTTCAAGCACGGAAACAAACAGAGTTTAGCCACTAACTGTGATCTTCTTCCTTAGAAAGCATTTCGCCATTTGACGATGTTGCCCAGTTTTTGAATCCCTTCGACTTCGAATGTGCAACGGAAATTAATATTATGTACACAAATCGAATAAAGAAAAGCGGTGCGTATGTCCACACCCCCCCCCCCCCCTCCCCCTTCGCATTTCTCGGCCGAATTGGATTTGAAAAATAGACGACACTGGGAAAGTTCTTGTTTTACTTCATTGGCATTTCCTTGCTCTTCAATTAGAAAAATTTCCCTGCCGCCGTTAAACACCCATATCAAATTGTATCCCGTCTTTATGCTAACATGTAGTACCTATTACTTCCGTTGGAGCAACTTTGTTGGGACGAAATTCTTTCAAATTTAAACGCTACAGACTTATCCACTCACTCTATAATAAGACAAGAATGTGAAAAATAACGAACTGAGGGGACATACACGTTCATTTAATTTGAATGGATGAAAGAACGGTGAATTTTGTTGTTAGCCAATTATCAAACATTGTGTCACGGCAAATACTCGCAATTGTTTCCCCACTATAAATATATGCAATCATTTTTGCTACCAGCTGTACCTTAAAGGGTTTCTTCTCAGAGTGATTACGGCAGCATTCAGTCTATAGCACGTCAGCGAAAATAAAAAGGAAACAACTTTAGCGAAGAATATCGTTTCACACGTTGTCATTATAACGGATCATCATATGGTCGCGAAATTGCAGTGTGCAACAATGCATTCATCGGCGTGAGAGATCGGGTGGCAATAGAATTCCATCTGTCACCAATATCATTTTTAATGCTTAAAAGAGAAGCTGTTACTTTATCAATAAAATGTTCTTGTCGATTCTCCACTTCGATATGATATTTGAAGATTTTATGAAACAAAAATTTCCCTCAACATGAGGAGTTTTTATGCATGTGAAAATTGGGAATTATTAATGGACGCATACCAACCTCCAATTGAACAAAAAAGAAGGATCTACCTTGTTTTCATGAGCATAAATACGTCCTCTAAAAGCACTAGATACCCTCCTTGCTCGTTTCTCTTCCCCTAAAGTAATAGAATGCCAGAAAATATATCGTTTTATTAATGTGGCCGATTGAAAATTTTCCCGTTGTTGCTTTACGCAACTCAATAATAAACTCCATAAATATATCGCAATAAGGAATATATTTCGCAAATATGCAAATATACATCAAAGATCATTAAGAGAAAAATATTAAACTAATATATAAAAATTGCAACAAAATAACCATCATAAAAATATATTCGAATATAAATTTAAATATTTACTGTTTATATTTAAATAATGCAAAATATGAAAATTCAATAAATGAAGTGAAAAATAATAAATGAAATTGAAACTATTAGCTCTAAAATATGCGATAATACAAATAAAATCGTTGAATAATTTAATATTAGAAATTCGAAATTTTTTTCATCAAATTGAAATATTTCCAGTGGAATGTAAAAATAAGACGAAGAAAAAACCACCAAAAATAAGCAGAACAACTAAAATAAGTAAAGTTGGCTCTATACATTTCGAGACTCTTCAGAAAGTACAAATTCGATTTCTTCTTCATTGACCTCTCAGGTATCATTTTCACCTTTAGATACAGGTCTTCCTCTCGCTAATATGTTCGAGAACTCGGACTATTGTTTTAAACGAACGAATATTTAAGTTAAAAGGTATTATGATTCATTATATAACTGTTAATTCGAAAATATAAAGAAACAGATCCATACATAATGAAAAGTTGAGAACAATGAAGAAGCACACTAGAGAAGTTGATAGGAAATACAGCTTTTGCAACCTCCTACAACAAATCAATCAATATTGCAAATGAAAGAAAATAGTAAAACATTTGCAACAATTATTGCAATATTAGCAATCGATAAAAAACATGCTTAAACAGATTTTTAAACCGATTCGAGCCCGTAAAAATCCCCTGTATTTCTCAATCGATCAATTATAAGATGAGGATCGTTCGCGAAATGAGGGTCGACTGCAAAGTGGGATCGATCTGTTAAAAAGACCCTAAAAATGTGGAGACTTTTGGGCACTTTTAAATGCTATAACCTCTTCCGAAGTTCGCGAACTTGAAAAGCGGTGTAGATGATTAGCTCGAGGTTTAGATCATGTCTCTCAAATTTCCTAATTCTAGCCTCAGTGGTTCGTGAGTTGAAGCTACGGTCTAACAAACGGCTAGACACACAAACACGACCCTAGCTTGGCGCATTAGACTTTGAAAAACCAAAGGATGAAAAATTTCCTTCTTGATGCATTTCACAACGAAGAAAGATATGCGTGCACCTCCTTGAATCAATTTCAGCCCATTAAACTACATTTTCATGTTTATAGGAAGAAAAGCAAAAAATGCTGAATATGGCCGAGAAGAAAATAAAGTTTAGAAAGAAGGATGTAAACAAAAGAGACGCACAGAAATATAGCCAAAATAATAGTTAAACAACTACAATAGCAGCTAAAACAAATTCCACCTACTGATATGAAAAGCGTGCCATGGAGACTTGCAAGGTATGCAATTTTTATTCCGACTCAGCAGACCAGCCGGTGGCCCACTGAGGCATATAAATGCCAAAATGCCTAACAATATATTTTCGTACTTAACCAATTCCGAACGGAAAAAGTCATTTCCGAATGGTACCTCATCGACAGCAAAGAGCCTACTTTGAAAATTTCATGGCGTCGTTAAGTTTCGTTAACGAATATGACGAGATGTAACGAAATTTGAGACAACAGGCCAACCAATACTACAGGCTATTCCGTGATTTCCTTGATTTTCGAACTGATAATGCCCGAAAGACGGGCCAACATATATACATATTTGAACGCAAATCAACGTGTATATACGCACAGATATAACAAAAAAACAACGGATGCAAAATTCGTTGTATGCAAAAAAATCATCTATACAACCTGTTATTACCTTTCTATGGCGATTACCTGTGCAAAATGTTTCGTCCATTGCAGAACATTCAATTTGCAGCAGCAAAATATGACCAACTATAAATCCGTCAATTGCTTTGTTGCATATTTCTTCAGCTTATCATCTAAGCTCAAAGCCATTATAGTCCAATCAATGCCACTGCCAAAGCACTGGGTGTAAGGTGACTGATAAGATTAAATGATAGGATATTGAGTAATCCATAAAAATAATCAGAAATCACATTTCACCCGCGGAATTTTTTTGAGTTTAAAAAAAACAAACTCGCATTAAAATCTTCGAAGTGCATTTGAAGTTAGAAGTATAATTTATCGATTGCAATCGCTTCAATCACGTCGCGATTTCCGCTTTCTAGTGCTTCTTCTTAGCGGACAAATCGTCGATAAAGATGAAGAACCACCGCTTGCATCTGAAAACATCAATGATTGATGATCGTGAATTAAGGGGGTGCGAAATATCAGAAAAATTGGGAGAAGAAGAAATTTCGTAGGATAGCATTCTCAGAATTTATAAGATGAAACTACCTTAGACTTCCAGACGTTCAAGAATCTCCCTACTGCATCAATTCGCTCAAACTGTATCAAAGAGAACTCACTTATGCAATTATGCAAATTTCTGCAATATTGCATTGCAACGTCCTATCGTCTAAAATTATGTTTGCAGTACTCCTCATACACCAATAAGGAAAGGGATAGTGAATAAGTTCAGAGTGATTTGCAATCAGTGATCATCGCAGTAATCTAATTTTCGCTTCAGTTGCTCATCTCGTGCACAAGAATCCAATGACGATATCAAATTTGCATAGAACTAAGCCGGTCAAATAATCTACTTCCGACTGTATGCTAATGTTGAGTTCCACACTGAAACATGTTATTAAACGTTACGTTACTGCTTCTTTTGCAACTGCAAAAGGCGACTTTTCTGACCAGCAAAACTGCAAAAAGCAAGTGTCGCATCAGCTTCTCAACTACCGCATTTCTACACTTATTTTGCATTTCGAACGCAATAGGTTTTTAAAAAAAAACAATACAACAGTATCAATTTATATGGTCCTTCATGATATTTCGCGAGTGGAAATGGTGGAAAAAAAAACAAGATGATAAATTTAATATAACAAATGCGAAATTCCTCAAAGCAAGTTGCTTTCCACCAAAAGCAAACTCTATGCAAAAAAGCTGCTTAAATTAATAAATGGAAAGCACATTACCCTGCCCGTCCTCAAAAACAGTATTTATTAATTTAAAGGTATATATAATCAATACAAATCACTACATCATCCTCAATCCCTCCTCCCATCCCAAGAGAAGAATAATGGAAAGAGAAATGAGATAAAAACACAAATCGATAACAACGATCCGAAAGGAACTGAAATGGTTCAGTACTCCCAAGTGGAAGGCTGTTGGTGTCAAGGATCGACCACATGAATCGTAATCTGCTAAGCAGAATAACTCATAAAGGAATTCGCATCTATCGTCTAAGTCGAAGATAGGCGGACAAACGTATTATAAAAGTAATGTTTAAGAGGCAGCCAACTAATGAAAACTTACCGATTCCTGTTGATTCTTTGTTTTGCTTCTCTTTGGTACACCTTTTCCGACGTATACTCGACGCTTTAACGGGTTCCTGTAATAAACTAACGACGTCAAATAAAATGAAACAGTGATCGTCGTTGTCAACGTTTACTTCTTGATGTTATCGATCCACGATCGAGAACGTCGTTAGGTGATGGTTATGCTGTTTTATCTTCCCCATTAAATTTCGACATCCTCTTAATCACCTCAGATTCTTAGAACCTAGAATCAAATGTAGAGACTTAAAATTTAACATCGTCGAAATGACCAGAAATCGTTCCTAAATTCTTATACGATTTTTGCATTTAATTTTTTAAAATACAACTCTATTTATACTATATACCGAGTTTTATGCATATCTGATTGGAACAATTCTAAGACATGAATTATAATCCATAAACTTTATTGCTACGGTTATGTGAAAGAAAAGCAATGGACAGGTTCACATCCATGCAAAAGCATAGCGGAAACCACAAATTGCTTTCCATATCAGATAAAAACTTGCAAAAAACAAATAAAGAGAAAAATCATAGGGAAGAAAGGTGACAATGATGAGGACAAGTAACTGGTTTCACCTCATTTGTCACAGTGAGCGCGATATTCTCCTTCGTTTCGGCGATTTCATTTCTTTCAGCTTGCATCGACTCCTCCACTTCATCCTGCTCATGCCTTACATTGCTGATATCGAACCACCGTACCCGAGTGCCACACTCAGAGAGCGCCAGTCCCAATTTACGGACTCGTGATAACGATAATGAACTATAATGTTCGATCCAGGATGATTCCTGAAAAATTACGAAAGCGGAAGAGGGTGAGAGAACTTGTGAAAATATCAATCTTTGAGTGCTTTAAACTTTGGTAGTGGATATCCTTTTGAAGTTGAATAGAAATGAACATAAAACAGCACAACTGGACGATATCCTTTTAAACGGTCTTTGATAAAGAGTGTCTTCTGCAGTAACGTATAAAAGATCATCATAATTTATAGAGATTCTCTTGTCTCAACTAAAAGAGAGCCCTCTAAGACAAGAATGTGCACAGCACTTTACAAGCAATGGAAATGGATAAATGAGGTAATGCTTATAGAAATTATATCCAGTAATTTCTTACTTTTGCTATAAGAAAGTTTTTAAATAATGCTCAAAGTCAAAGAAAAAACCTCTCCGCTACTCGGAAATGAAAAGAAAGAACAAAAGCTACTCTGTACAATTATGTAAACCTACATAAAACCAAAACTGTTTACAGTTAATTACTGCAGCAACAAAAATCAATCGATAAATTACTTTCACTGAAACACTGCACAAGGGTACCAAATATATTAACCGCATTTTCTTTGACTGTAAACATAAGCGGATGCATCTGACCGGTTGGTTTTGATTCAGCCATTTCAAAAATAACTGAACGAAGTATTCGGAGATAGACAGGAGGCAGAAGAAAGTAAGCGAAAGAGTTACAAACCTCATGAGCAAAGACCGTTTTGTCACCAAGAAACGCTTTCGCCAAGTGGACGTACTCGTCTTGATTTCTTTTCACCTTCATCAACGTATAATAGACGCCGCCGCCAACCCATTCGAACTGCAACAAACGTCGATTCTTCGGTGGCGGTAATATATTTCGACCACGAACCTTCGACGACGGTAGCTCAGCTAAAATATCGAATAGTCTAAAAGTGTAGATCATCCTCGTTTAACACCAATGATCGATGTATTTAACTCTTCACAATATCAACATACTGCTTTAAAGCTAAGTCACGTGCACAAAAACATCCAAACTCCTGCCCATAAGTAAGCAATCCCTACTTCCTAGTTGAAGCAGTTGGTTTCAAAAGCTGCCATCCATTACCGAAAGGCATAGACAGATCAATGGCGAAGCCGAATAGGAAGACAGAAGAGGGATGTGGTCATCCATTGCAGATTTTCCATTCCCAAAGTGGATTTTGCACTCTCCCTTCATTTCGCCTTCCCACATTGGTCTCCTTTCTTCGTTTCCTATATGCTACTTCTTGGAGATGCGTTTTAACGGCCCCCAAGTCGGAACGAAAGAAAGGAGGAGGAAGGTGCTCAGACGAAGCAGACTGTTTTAATTATAAGGACACGAGTGTGGCAAAATGAACAAATAACGAAAAACTATGAAATGTTCGCACGAGAATTTGAAACGATCACTAAGAGAAATATCAAAAAGAAGAAGAAATCCCGGTGCCAATGACCAGCATCACTAAGCATCGCGAAGATATAATTAAACCTATATTAGACAACAAACCCAAAAATGTATCTACCAGGAAAATTATAACTACAACGGAAAAAGAACTGGGACATTCGCCTCCTCGTTAGTCTAATGGCGCTGCCGCCAGTGGAGTTCCCATCTCCTCTAGCCAGAGGAAGTTAGTTACCTACCCTTTTAGCCTTGGGTATTTGCCCTCCTCTCTAGTCAGAGGAGGCGACCTGATAGCCTGATAGATTCCCTCCCCATCAACCAACTTCCGTCCTTAAAATGTTACCTTAAATTATAGTTTTACAGTTTTAAATTACAGTTTCAAAACAGGGATACTTTCGACGTTTCTTCCTGGATAAGCAACGCACTTTTATCTATATACCCTGATGAAAAATTTCAAAAGAAGAACCAATTTTGGGCTTCATTTCGTTCACAAAACATAAAACATTCTCAACATACATAGTACATCAGGTGGTAAATGAATCTTAAGAGGCTGACTGAGGGCAGCTCGAGTGCTCTCACTACTCGATCTTCTCCGCTGTGCTCTGCCGCTCTTCGTCGATCCCTTCGAGGTATTCGACTGCAATGACAGAAACAACCCATAATCATTCCAACATGAATCACGATTAACCAACAATGCATAAATTCTGATCGTTATACTAAGAACAACTGATAACATCACTGCTGCAATCACTCGTTGATAATTCCTTTCAATTAGCTGCATTATCAGTTCGCCTCAGTTAAATAGAGCAGATATTCTCCTTAACTGGCGATCACTGATAAAAGCCTTTAATCCTTATCAGCAACACAAAAGTCATAACAAAGCACTTAAATCTTATCAACGACATATGACATCGGTAAATTTTTTGATTCTTATCAATAACAAACTATGAAAAAACTCTTAATTCTTATCAATAAGATCCATTAACTTTAATCATTAGATGCATACTCATCACTACTAAAAGGAAAACTTCGCAAAAATATACTACCAACTGCTCTCCTTCTATAAGGGCCCATATATTCTAAAACAATATATGCTAAGAGCAATTTATAAAGAAGAGACATCAAAAGTTGTGAAGAATTTCAATGCGGTGATAAATTTTCCAAAGAACTTCTTGGCAATGACCTCGTATGGCGGTGCTTCAATCATTTTCATTTTCCTGTTGATAACTGCTGAACTGAGGATTAAATACATATGAAATATCCAATAATTTTGATGCAATTTGATGAAATCTGGCAAATTATTAAGGTTTTATGGAATTCATGAAGTTTGAGAGTCCATCTCAATGGCTCACATATTTCGCCTAAACTGAGAAAACTTGTCACCTATAACACTATTCAACAATTGCAAAAAAAATTTTCTTGAATAAGGTGAACATTTGCTCACTCTTGTGCTTACTGGTGTCGCAAACTCCTTTACAGGCATGGAGTCTTCTTCGTAAGAGTACTCCACTCGCGAGATCAACTTGCCGGAGGAAGTGAAAATATGATGTCGACGACCCTCATTTCCGATGCACGAAATACCCACAGCCGCTTCTTTGCTTAGATTTTGCATAAAATTCTTTGCTGAAATATTATCCACACAAAAATTATTTTGCATTTCGATTTCCGTATTCAAATATTCATTATTTTTCGTTAGTTGTTTTTTAATATAACGCAGTCAACTAAGTAAACGATAAGAAATGAAATAGTTGAAGTGTTCAGTCCCTTCGTGCCAAACACCCTTTAAAACGAGCTTTGTAAGCATCGCTGAATATGAGAAAGGAGAGATGGATGCGTAGTGACAAGTGCTAAAAGTATAAAATCCAGCCATCTACTTCATTTCACCTTTATCCGTATGAAATTTCTTTGGGAGCACTAACTTTTCTATGTGGGAGGTCTACCCTGCATAGCTGAAATAAAGAGTATAATTCAACACATGATACAAGTTATAGGTGTACATATTATGGGTAGAAGGTGGGAAGAGAATGAGAGAAAACCTAATCAAGGAGTACAACCGTTTTAGTAATTAAAGAGATATCAAAAAGAGAAATATACAACCTTCATCGTTTTCGTACTCAGTGGAAGGCGTATCCAAAGAGAAAAAATTGAGCTTTTCGAATCCACTATTATGGAATGTTTCGAGCATAACGTTTGATTTCTATAAAATATACATATCAATCGTCACATAAACTCATAACATTTCAAAACTATTAATTTCCATATCGCTACTTGTAAATTCGCCTTGATCTTTAAAAATTCTACTGATATTTTATTCATCTCGAGAATTTCAGCACTGGACTCGCCTACAATATTTCCCTACCCAGCCTAAATAGGAAAAAAGACCGGATGTCACATCGGAAAGCACCATCCGCAGTTCTTTATCTCCTTTCCCACTGCCATATGTCAGTAACCAAACGTTGCAACTCGAAAATAATTAAAGACATATATTTGAACATTTCGTAACCGCCAGCGGATTATGTGCACCCTCAGAATAAATCTGCAGAAACCCCAGAAGCACTCATCCCTTAAATTTTTGCACATCGAATCGTAGAAGAAAAGATGCATTTCCTTCACGAGTGATCCACTGCGCTAACAAATCAGCGAATCATTTCGACTCAAATGAATGAAAAGAAATCTAATCGATTTTGAGTATATGTACGCTTAGCAAATTACATACTCAACGTTTCATCCTTCACGAATTGCCGAATATGTATTCTCTTTTAATTGTGGAAATGCATAAAAAACTCCATGAGAAAAAGGGAACCACTTCTAAATTCTTAATGACATTGATTCAGAAAACCCAAATCACATGACCATGCAAAGAAATTTTCGATCTTTTTCCGCCTCATTAGCATATAACGTCACTCAATCTGTAACTGCTGAGTAGATAATCTGTCAACGCCACCTTAACCTCCCTCCCCCCCCCCCCCCCAACTCGTTCAATTAGGGAAAAATCGTCTCATCATATGAAATAAATCCAAATAATATACCGTCCTCTATTTTGCACCCCGCGTCCCTTTACTAGGTTATATAAGAAAATAACTACGCTCATCTGATTTACGAAAACAGAAATAACCTCAACGAGGCTGCGAAAAGAGGAAAAACGAATCAAAATGCTCTGACCACTTCAATGGTTGCAGTGAATTTAGCAAGCACTTGTGTCCGTATCACATCTAATATCCCAATAGATTCTCTGATGCACTGTGCCAAGGTCATTGACCCTCGTTCATTGTTCGTCAACAGAGCAGTCACTTCGGGTGTATTCCATTCGTTGTTGCTTACATCGAGTGGATGCCTTAATCGATCGAAACGATTGAAATATTGCTTCATCTGCAATACTACTCGACTTACGACCATCTCATATTGTGCCATTGTGGTGCATTTCAATGAGTAATTATCACGAGTCCAACTTCGTTCTGAGATCAATAGAAATCTTTTTGAATTTCATCGGAAATAAATCGCTATCGAATTCGCTGAAGGCGGAAGATGATGGACAATCCTTGCACGAACTAATCCCAACGCATTTACACAGCGCTTCTCAATTTTTTAAATATTCATAGAGATAAGCCTATATTAAAAATCAATCTTGTTCGGCATATACGTATTTAGTTGCCATGCAGCAACGCTATGGATACAGTATATGCAGTTCGATGCGTAACATCTTTAATTAAGTTCTACCTCAACAACACCAACATCTCCCCTCCCTCCATAAGAAGTTAGTTGAAATCACAGCGAAATACTTCAACTTCCTAACAGCTGCTCTTGTTGTGCCTTGCGAACGCTTATAGAAATCCTGACAGGTTTGGCCAAAAGCCATGTGAGGAGGGAGAAACAGTTCGACCCGCATGAGGATTATTTTTATAAAAGTAGAATATTCTGAAAGAGAAGCCTACCACCTTCCCTTGCTTTTATATTTAGAAATAACGTGACAAGAAACAGAAAATTATGTGATTTTACAAAACCTTATCGAACGAATATTCGTTCTTCCTGTCCGGTGAATCTCTCCCACAATCACCCTCAGCAATCGGTTCAGCAAGTCTGTCCAAGTCGGCGGATGCCCTCTTCGAGTTTTCTTCGTGTGGCGTTGATCGATTCGACGATGTGTCCATCGTCATTGAAAACGGATCCGATACTGGCTGGATCATTCACAAAATCCAAGAAATACAAACGTACACGAACAAATCAGATCAAAACAAAATTTACTGAGTAATAATAATAATATACAAGGATCTTTTCCGAGCCTAAGTCATTTCGAGTGGCATCTCCATACCACTCAGAATGCCAGTATATGGAAGGTTGATGAAAAATTCATTAACATACATCAACACAATCCAAGGAAAAACATCGACGAGCTCTATATCAATTCAATAAAAAAAAAGGAAATTCACTCAGTTCATCAAAAACCTATAAGTCCGCCTATTCGGAAGTAAATAAACCCCCTTTTTCTTCACAAAGGAGCTTTTTCCACCAACTTCAAACGACATTCTGGAAAAAAACGATTGTTGCCAGCGCCGCGCCTTCATCAAAACGATAAAAGAAGTCATCAAGGGATGCCACATTCAAGCACGTACGCTTCAGTATCTGTGCAGACCGATCGTACTGAAAGCGACCTATCGCAGCCAATAAAAGAGCCAGAAAAGAACGTAAGCAGTGATCATCAACATATATCCACGCATAACTGCAGCAGCCGCTTCACAGGAACCTGAAGAACAAACCTTAAAAATTTCATCCATTTGTTCAACAAGTCCAGGTGACTCCTCTTTACTGTAACTCGAAACCAGCGACGTTGTGCAGCCCAATGTTTGCATAATATACTGAAAAAATATATCCAAGCTTTGTACACTCGTTAGATATATGCAATGGTTATATCCATTTTCACTGTTCTCATTCACCGAGGATAAATCACCTCGGAGCATTCCTACCCGCAAAACTACCTCAGGGAGCCCTGCCCAGAATCCACCTCTAAAACCTCACTCAGTTGAAAAAACCGAGCACATTAAGAGTGCTAACAAGAGGAATAGAAATAGTATCAGTGGCGATGGCCTTCGCAATTATAGTATTCTTAGGTAAACATCGTACTGAGGGATTCGTGCATGCGCACAATAGTTCCAGACTTGTGTTTGCATTAAACGATTGCACACTGAAAAGTTTTGCGCACGCATAACTACCCAACTGCGTAAAATTTGCGTTTGGATGTGAGGTTCAAATGATACAAGGACGTTTTTGAATGGACGATGAAAGTTCCATTTGAAGCAGTTTTTCTCGTTCCCCTCAAGCAGCGCTACTGTCCCCACTTAAATTATAAACCGAAGATCAATTGCAAACATTTACACACAATAATATTTACTATTCTAAGATGTCGTTATTAAGCAATGCTGATTTTAATTCTGCCGTCTCCCATCTCTCGCATCTTTCCCAATCATTTCAATTTATGCGGCTATTACTCAAGAAGTCTAAATAAACAAAAGTTATTGAAATGAGAAGGCTAAACAAAAAACTCTATTCTAAGCATACAAATCTCATATGCTGCAACTATCGCTATGCAGATGCTAACTAGTTTCCGATCCACCATCAATTGTAAATCTACAGTCGTTCAATAAGAAGTCGATCTGCATTCATCACCGCAGATAGAAGAGAAAAGACGTCAACAAACCTCAACAACAGCATCCAACTCAAATTTCGCAACATTTTTCGAGGAATCTGAATTCTTTCGCCTCGATGAAAACCATGCAGTTTGCGATAACCAACGCATAAAATTGCTCAGATCCTTTCTGAAAATAAGCTAAAACATTACTCCTCATAAAGCTTTTGAGAGAGAGCAAAAAATTTAGACCGAAATTGTTAACTCAAAATCAGTATTGATTGGAGAGGAACGAATGGGGTGCCAGTGAGAGCGGTTAGCAAACGGTTCCCTATACATCAGCCACGATGCAACAAAATAACTGTAACCTCGAGCTATTCAGGCGATCAGCGACAAAAAAAGATTAATAATCATGTTTCAAAACACATTTCATAATGTCTACACTGATAAGCTGCAGTTTGCAGCGAAATGCCTAAGAAAAGAGCAAATGCATTGGCAAGCTCTTCTTGCTGACGAATTGTGACCCTTTAAACGTTTGAATTCAATTTCTGTGTTTCATCCCGTGATGTTAGCCAATTCTCAAATATGTCTACGGTTTAAAGCTAAAATATCGCCAAGTGCTTTCAACTCTCAAAGTATGTGAAAAGAAAATGCAACTTAAGTTTAGTTCTAAAAGGATAGAACACGTTACCTATTTTTTAATGCAACGATGCCAACTTCAACTACTTTGAAAGCGAGGGTATCAGCCACTGCGGCAATCGTATCCATAGCTGTGCTCAGCTCAGATTCCTCTTCTCTATCTTCCATCAAATAACTTCCATAAGGATAGACATCCACATCGAACACGCGTGTAGGTAACATTCGATTTCTGAAACAACAATGAGAAATCAATACATAAATGAGCCACTTGGAGGACGCGAAAGCCTTAGTACCCTTCGACTGCAAAGAATTTGTCGAGAATGGCCATAAAAACACGGAAAGAACCGGCTATGCTCATATCTGTAAGTTTTTAGACGATAGTGCTGCGTATAGTTTGATCAGCAACCATGAGGAATTCCATTCCCCACCTCCGACCACTAATGCGGCATAGAGGTTGGTACACATGTACGCAGGCAGACACACACGGAAACCGAAGAACCCGGTGCCTCTCTCGCTCGAAGCCACAAAGCCATTAGTAAGTAGAAATTGCCGCATACTGCTTCTGCCAAAAGCTAATATAAAGACTGTGGAAATTTTTAAACCTCCTGGTTCGTCGGATATGGAGAGTGCGCTGTCTGATATGCTATACTCAATACCTCAAATGCCCTTAAACTGTACAAGTGACTTAGTAACAGTACCATTACCTTAATCTAGTGTCTAAACTTGGAGACTATACTTCCGTTATTTCGGGACCTGACAGACGTGAAAGCTAAATTCCCAATACTCTCTGAAAACTTTGCAACAAGGGATATCGCACATTCTCTCACCATCACATGTTTCATGCGTATTCTATATTTTAATCAGACACATTATTTAAATTATATAGACTATCTAAAATATTACGAAGAGAATAAAAGAAATGCATAATGCGTACCTCGCGATGACGCATTCGAATTCGCTAAGAAATTGCTTTATGTGATGTTGTAACATTTGTGCTGCACAATATAGATCGCCATTTATCCTCTCCAACAATTCACTGCAAAAAAAGTAACAAATATCCAATAATTAGAAAATAAACATCCTCTAAGATTACGAGCACTGACACTACAACGAGTAGACAAATCAATAGAGGGATTTACAACATGAAGTCACGGTTCAGTCTCTCTCCCTTCTTCCCTATAGGGTGTTTCTAAAGGCGACGGAAGCTGATTTATCGATATTACTGATTAGGGAAATCACAGCATAATGGTTGCGGCCGCCAAAATAGCAAGGGGACGGAAATAGGCGCGACAAAAACATAACTGGCAATCATAAAGAACAGACTACTTGATATTTTACTGCCTTCATACTGGCAAATCATCGCATACATTATACGCGTATATAATGTATTCTTCTGGTAGTTTCACAATCCTCAGTAAACAGAGCCAGACGATGCTATTATAAAACTGGGTTACCTGAACCCTTTATCGACCCACTCGTTCATTCTCTTCCACTCAATCGGACTAAGTGCATTTCGAAAGAAACTCAAAAGTTCGGCATTCGGATGACCGTTCAAAATAACATTCAGCAAGCAATCAGCAAGTGAACATTCCGGAGATGAAGAACCACTCTCTGCACCATACGCATTGAACGCCGATTCAAATGCCTGTAAAGCACATTGCGTAAGAAATGTCACAGAGGCAAAAGAACGTTGAATTTCACCTAACGTGGTACAGCATTCGTTTTTCGACGGTAATGGAAATCATCTGTGAACAAGATGCAAGAGTGATAGCAGCCCAAGATAAGGAGAGAAGGGGGAGGGCAGCTGATAATGTTAAGTTTTAAAAATATGCTCGATTGGAGTGGAGAAACAGTTGAAGAAACTATCCTTCCACCTGAAAAAAAAATCCGAATAATTCGCTGAATTTCTTTCACTAAAAACTGCTTTATCGGAAGTTTTAAGATACCTGCCCCTCATTTATAATGCATAATAAAGACAACAATAAAACCTCGACCGATACAGACGCGAAAGCAAAGAAACAGGCAATTGAATTTAACGCATTTATAAGCTAGAACGCCATAATCAATTAGTATGCATACTGCTTTTGCATTATTAGAGTCGATGTTACGTCTTTTTTCTCAACATTAAAAGAACATTTTGAATTCTTCGGCAACGAAAAAAGCGGTAAACTGCACAGAATCGCTAAAAACTGTACTAAATGATTTTTGCATTTAAGCGCAACAGCAAAGAAAACATTTCACGCATTGGGACCAATAGAATGGAAGAAAAAGAAAGCAAAAGCCGTTGAAAAAAGATTGCATACCGCTGACTGTTCCTCCCAATCGGCTGTCATTTGTCCATATGTCTCCGACAGATATGATAACGAATAATATAGATGTAACCATCTAAACACGATTTTCGAGGAATGTGTCGGTCACTGAGAGCACGACTCGTCGATCACGTATCACTCATATCAGTCACGTTTATATGCACAAGATGGATAAGCACTAGACAAGGCAGTACTACGCTTTCCGATAGCGTTCATAGTCGAGACTTTATAAGCTCGAGCATATTTCAAGCAAACGAATCTTATTTGCTTATGCTTCGGTTTACTTTCAAACTTGCAAGTTTAAATTTCAATCGTTTATATAAGTGATATAATTAATAGTCACTATAGTCGGACTCTCCTTTTTGTCGCTGTTCTTTGACAAATGTCTGCACGCTTATTCCTCTCCTACTGCCTTTCGAATCCATTTCCTCTCCTCCCTTCCGCTGTTATTTACCCACTTCCTCTCCTCCTTTCACTACTAACTACCCATTTCCCTTCCTCCCTTTCTCCGTTACTTTCCCACTTTCCCTCCTCCCTTCCACTGTTAATTATAGATTCGAAACATCAGAATGTTTAATCTGCAACTATTCAGCATAACAATTTCAGCGGTATAAGTCTATAGAAAAATGCAATCGAAGACCGACCGATGATGAAACAAAGTAGCGATGAAAATAACAAAAAAATCATGCCTATAAGCGATCCTCCAAATCCATCCATCCTTGAAACACCTCATTGCATCGATGTCGAATTCAACCACCTGTGTATTTATACCGTAAGCATTCCGACCACTTTCACCTGAAATATCAGAGTTGCATATGGCGACCGAAAAGAAACGCCAACAAACTAATAACCAATGATCAGGAGTAAACGGTGTTATACAGATTGCAGTATACGGCAAACTTGCAATGAAGTTATGATTACCAAGAAGCGATAAAATCCAGAAAAATGCTCTCATTTTCTCTCGATTACCCCCTCAAAAAGAAGCCACTTCCCTTTCCAACTATTTCCTTTGTTGCAATAAATCTAAAAAATTCTATGCAGCACCCTCTTCGCTCGTGCGCCAACATACACCTTAGTTCACGCTCCTGTAAAGGTTAGGAATCAAACCGATATTTCCTTACCAGAATTATCTGACTGCGCCATACTTGAGTATGCAACATATAATCGTTCGGTCCTTTTCGAGTACATCAAATCACCAACTGATATTGAATAAGGATCAGAATTAACTGAAATTAAAGTGATGCGCGAAAAAGCAATCGAATTTTTACAATTAGCGGCCAATATAGAGTACTTTCCTATCAATCCCTTATTAGTAACTCTGAAACTTAATAAAGAATATCCTTTGCAAAAAAACGCAGTTTTCTCCCTCCCAGTTTACCGACTTCCAAAATTTCTACAGCCTTAACCTTGCAGCAATAGCGGCAGTTCGCCACAGGGTCATGCCAAACGCTTTAATGAAAAGTTTCCGATACAGAGAAGTAATTGACATCAAGAAGCACAGCAAACAACGATTGTTTCACAACAATTTAGTAACCCTTTCTCGTGCTATTCGCTACTCCTCGCTTCTGTAAATCAAAATAAATGGATAGAATCGTATTTAAATGTTGATCTTGTTCACGGTAATCAGACAATCACCCTTCCAATTGCCTAGTAAGAAACAGATGCGATACGATAATACCATTTAATGAGAGTAGTAAAATTACACTTATGCTGGAATTCAATTATTAAACCTCAGATGTCTTTTTATCGAATATCTTTCAGTAAAAAACACCATTTAGCTATTTACAGATCCTGCACTGAAATGATACTACAGCCTACTCAATACTGCTGTGCCTGTTTGCTGCCCAATTATTTGTATACTAAATTGCCTTTTATGGAGCCGAATCGTTAGGTTCTTTGCCTTGCCAATCAAACTTGAATAAATACTTCATAAGAAACATATGCTTAATACCTTGACCACATTATCAATAAGTGAATGAGCTTAACCATCTACCCTCCAAATCACGCCAATCAAACATGCGTATACGAACTTCCAGCTAAAGCCACTATCAGCCCACATCATTTCTGACCGATTCCATTAATCCACGATAATCGATGAACGACCGCCGGATATAAGAATCTACATATGGAATCTGATCCTTCATCATCTAGAAATCACCAGTGTGTCAACATGGCCCTTCGTACATCATCACCGCTCTAGTTAAAGCCATTCGTTTCAACTCAAACTTCAATAAATTCAAAAAGAATTTTTGAATAAACAGTTTAAGAACCAAAATATCTAAAAACGAACCAAAGTATTTCGAGGGTGGTTCCACACTGGCGATCGGCATAACTCCAGCAGCAAGTAGATGCACAATATTCTCTTCATCAGCCACCATTAGCAATGTACCAATAACGCTGTTGAATGCGATCCGATCGCAAAATTCTTTCAAATTTCTTACGTGATCACTCTCGGTCAATCTCTCGCTGTTCTTATCGACGTTTCTGCTTAGTTCACCAACCTAAAAATTAGAACGCTAAACGATATAAGCAAAAATACAACAACCATTCTTTTATTGCAATACGAATTGAGATATCCCTTTTTCCAATCCCTTAAACTTTATACGAAAAAAAGACGGCATTCGATACTATCCTCCCTGCTCTAAATAAAAAATAATACCTCTTTCTGAATTACACTACACTCTCAAAATGATTATCAACGTTATAAAACAACACTTATTTCTTCATCCAACCTACAAACACCTCTACTGGCTACGAAAATAGACAACTCAGAACGTGCAACAATGCATGAATCTATTTCATGCTTCTACTTTTGAGACAATCAAAACAACCACTTTGCATTGCCTTCCACAGAACAAATCACTCAAATAGCCTATCATTAATTCCCCGCAATTCCAGATCATCGTGAATGCTCCTTGAAAACAGGGATACCCCCCCCCCCACACCCCATTCCCTTACGTGGTGTCAGTTAATTTTAGATACTTCCACTGGACTGCACATTTGTTAGACATTGCAGAAGAAAAAAAGCGATGATATAAAACATCTATTTCGCTCTCCCATATTAAGAAACACTAACAATCGATGCTCTCATCTATTCAAAAAATCACCTCGTTAAGAGTGAGGAAATTCTTCCTTATTAATTCAAACAGAAAAATTAGTTCAACTAACATATGAAGCAACTTGATCGTCGTTCAGCTGAGGAAACTCGTAAGGCAGCAATTCCCATTTCATTATACAAACTGCATTGTTCAATCTGCAAACTTCCTTTTGCGAAAAAAAGTCTAAAAAGCGTTTAAAAAAAGAGAGCCACGATATATTTTTTCAATGAATCGATCGATCTGATCAATGTGCCCCATAAATATTCAGAAAGAAAAACAAGAAACATCTAATCACAAATCTATTGTTCAAATTGGCTTATCGCCTTATGTCAGCCTATTCGATGAAGAGCGACCGAAGGTCGGAGATCTTCCCCTCCCTCCCCCCCCCCCCGTAACACGCCAAAATTTCCAAGTTTCTTGCATTCCCTCTATTGCTAATTTCAAAACTCCCGTCCTGAAAAAATTGCCCCAGCAAAATACTGCAATAGTCGCGCGTACTAACTATTTGTTGTAATGGTTCCTCTCGTCAATAGAAGGGAATTATCATTTATGGAAAAAGGCACAGCATTACAACAGACAAACGGAAAAACACACCAGATGTACTGGCACGTTAAGTGCTCTCGTATTCGTTTTCAAGAAATCGAAAGTTTTCATTGATCACCAACAAAAAATAAACAAAAATAAAACATATGCAAAAACGCACTCATATTTTGACTGAACCGACTACATCCACTAATTTCCCCACACACGATTCATTTTCTTCCAATTTCTTGCCACCTAACTTGCTGTAAAGTGCAATTCGGCCGGAACAAAACGCATGCAATATTTTGAGTATATTTGATAATTGTCTCCTGTTTATTTCGAAGTTGATGGATCAACTGAGGAGCTGGTACAACATCACTTTAACTTGTCAATTATACTCAATAATTCCCACACCTCTAATTACATCGATTTCCACGACCGAATGCACAAACAAACAGAGACACGCACAGACTGGTGCCGCTATAATGCGCTTTGCAAACAAATTTGTAAAAGCGCGTTAAAACAAACGCTCTGTCTGCATCACCGGCAATATCTGAAAACCAAGAAATGAAGGAAATGCCGTGATTCACTGGGAAACTTCCACATTTTGGCTTTACCATCGGCAAAGTTCTAATCTCGAAGACAGCGATGCCTACTGGGTCAGTCTGTATTATGCCTTAATGCGGCAGTAATGAATCTTAGCCGGCGACTCTATTAAATGAAAAAAGCGAAACATCTTCCCTGCATATTTCGTACAGATAAAGAATGCAGTGAAGATTTCTTCCAAGTATGTGGCACCCACCGCGTATGCCGTTCTCTTTACCGGCATATAGAGTGCATCATTCCCCCATATCCGCACCAAGAATGCGGCCTTTCATCCATGTCAAGAATGCGCCATTCCCTCTACCTCTGCCTAGGAAGCAACGTTTCCTTTATCCATCCCAAGACTGCAGTTTCCTTTACTCGCCCCAAGATTGCATCGTTCCTTATATCTGCCCCAAACTATGCTTCCTCACATCGCCTTGTTCCACTGTGGAACAAGAAACTTCATAGACATATTCATAGGACATAAAATTCGATTGGAATATTACAGCCTATCGTACACCGGAGTTCAAAATGGAGAGAACAACAAAGCAATGCAAAATTAAGAGATATCAGTGATAAGACTAAAAATCAACTTACTTTACTGAATATCTCACGAATCCCTTCTCCGTATCCAATAAATGGATAGTTCCATTACGCAATGCAACTGCGAGCATCTATAAGAAAACATTCGTTCCCTTACCGTAAATCTCTCAATTGCCAATAAACTTTAACGGCGAAATCTTTCAATAAAAAGTATGTCCCACATATATATCAGGCTCAAAAGTAAATATTCCTTCCTGATATCCCAAGGTTGCACTTTTTAGTAATCTCCCACGGATTTCCCAGTTTTCATCCCTGGCCCTCGATATATGAAGTTCAGGAAATATGATGCGACGACCACTCAACTTTCAATGTTTTCATATGGTCACCCCTATGCTCAACGATAGGTCAATTAGCTGAGTTGACATTTCACATGCAACGTTGACATTTCACATAATGGATTTTAGCATTCGTACTCGGCGGATGCCTCATTGGCACATAAAGACCGTAAAACAACAATTATTCAGCACTTATAAATGGAGCCAATTTGGACGATGTGATTTCCGTTGAAAATCCTTAAATTTAGGACAACAATAAAAAATAACCAACATTTCCATCGGGACTCCAACATATTGTCTGCAATCGAGTGTCACCTTGTTGAGAGGAGCGCTCATCCAGCAACGACTTTACGTCAAACACATCTCGCTGAAACACAAATGAATCAATGAAACGAGAAATCCTCTACCGTTCACAATAAAGTCCCGCCTCAAGCTCCCAATCATAAAATGACGTGATTTGGGTATAAAGCCTCGATTATTTTTGCAAGATTGACATAATCAAGCAAGATTGGGTATCAAAACTAACCATCAACGCATCAATTACCAGCTGAATCTCAAACGCGATTAAATTCCTTCTCGGAAAAGTTGTTTATAATTTGGGAACTTCTGGATGAAACTACATGACACTGACTTCTCATTTGTGGTATTCAAAAAAGGGAACGATTGCTTGTGCATATTTCACTGATGTCGTTTTCCTTGAAGTATATGGGCCGCGACGAGAGTCTGAGCTACAGAAAGTGAGGGGGACGAATAGCCGAAGGACAACTTGCTTGATGAGAAGTGGACTACAGGGGATCCCAGCAGTGTGATTTTGAATGAAAATGTCAAGGAAATGTTACTCAGCCAAATACGAAAAAACGGTATGCAAGAAACCTAAGAAATTGCTTCATTCCGAAAAGAAATGGGAAATCGTTTGAGAAACTGATATGATAATCACCGCGCATTCGTCGGATCAATCGAGTTTATTAAACGAATAACAAAAAAGCACAACAGTGCATTGGAATTCAGGTTATTTTCAACCCAACCAAATATTCGCATAAATCTATAAAGGGTCCGTTTTTTGAGCCAATCAGTTGTGAAAAGTGACTCGACCGGTGTAAACCGCACGTAAATTATGGACGGTATTTAAGGGGTAAAGGTGCAGATAATATCCAACAGCTCAAAATTTTATAAATCTACTTTAATCTAGTTTCAGCAGTTCACAAGCTCCCTGATAGATAAAGAGACATACACCACAGAAGTACTCATACACACACACAAGCACGACTGCTCATGATGCAGCTAGAAATTTTCAAAAGCGTATATAAGACAAAAAATAAACCCCATTGTATAGAAACAATACACGTCCCCCAAGTGTACGCTTACTATACCATTACTTGAGAAATGAAAACCTCAGATCATTCCATAAGACATAATTAACGTTGTTCCCTCATTCTTTGCAAACAATAGTCGACAATAAATGAAGATAATTACCTTCCATCCTCGTTTCCAAAGATATCGTCGCATGCAAATTTCACCTTTTTTTGATGCCAGCGCTACTAAATCAACGTTTGGATTCCATACGGCTTGATATACCTTAAATTAATTCGCGTTAACTTTTTTATCTTTTTTAGTCCGAGTTGATAACATACTGATCTCATTATTAATACTTATACATTCTTTCAGTCCTTATTCATAAGAATTTTGACTTAATATTCAACCTTTTGCCAAGAAAAGTACCAATTGGCAGTCAACCACGGCCTTAAACGAAAAGAGGTGTTGGTGAGACTTTCGAATATTTCCGGTATTTAATCGGTGACTGATAAATAGGGGTGCTAAGCGAATGATAACTACCATTTAAAGATAAAGAAGAAGCGATATCAAACGCTGATGGTAACGCCAGATAAACAAACCTTAAAAGATGCACCATAATTCTCAGCCGTATCTCCAATTAAATCACACGACTTCCATTCTCCTTCATACTTTTCATCTTGCAACCTGGTCAATATATCGACTGGCATCTGAAAATAACGATCGATACTTGCTATCGAATCCGTTATCATATACCGCGCAAGATGATCCGATCTTTGCAGACGTTGTCGACGAGTTGCAATAGATCGATGCGCCTTGATCACAGTTGTAATTGATTAACTTATCACGAAGAGATATTAACAAAACAGGTAATGAGTCTTGCAATCTGCATCATATGCATGACAAGGTGGATAATTCCTCTTCTCGTTGGTCTCTTTCAATGTCGCTCTTTGACTCATAAGTTAGATTACTTCCAAGAAAGAAACCTTGACAACAAACAGACAGAAGTGTTACAAAAAGGCTTTCTCATACCGTGTTACCTTGGTGGAGACAACTCTCTTAGTAAACCTTTGATAGGAACAACAATGTAATCCTCAATACCGCTACCCTTCAATAGCCACAGAGCCTATAAAGGAACTGCATTACATTGGTATGTTGTTTGATCTATCACTGCAAGAATATTTATACACTGCTACATATCCCTTCGACATTGCACATACAGATTCGTTACCTGCACATACCCGCAGAAACTTTGGCAAGAAAATAATCCGGCAACTATGAAACTCCTCTTCTATACCTGGCAAATTTATTACCTCCTGGGGTTTTATCGAAGGTAACGTAAAAGCTGGACATTCATATGTATGCCACATCACCACAAATGTCTCCGATACAAATGGCAGATGCCAACAATTGCCGCACACATCAAGAAAGATCACGAATTTATCGCCCTCTTCGAAAACATGTGGGAAAGCACAACATGCGTCCTCAAATTCGCATCCATAAAACCGACCAGTACCACGAGTTCTCCGCAAACAGTAGAACACATCAAATAATTCATAAAAGCTTTAATCAAATCGACCGCTCCCACTGACTCCAGAAAAACAGCTATTCTCGTCTTGAAAGTTCCACACACAATGATGTTTGTATATCGGAAGTAGCAAACTCCACGACTCTGATACTTGAACGGATCCCACCGCGAAGCTTCAGACATTCAGACGTATACATACACGCAGATGTCTCCGCAATAAACCAATTCACAAATGAAAACATTTGAAAGCAAACGATTAACAGCTCAAATAAATCAACCAGACACCTTCAGAGACCCTCAAGACCTTATTACGTGAAAAGGCAAATAGCATCACCCAGTTGCGATAATTCGGCTGCTCTCAACCAATCCTTTCCCAATGCTTCACCCCAAACCACGGTTTTTGGGTAAAGATTACATAACCGCCGACAATCTAACCATTTCAAATAGCACATGAATTATTCTTGCAGCATTTTGCAAAAATCTCGTTCGATTAATGAATGAATACCATTCCATCAATGAAAATAAATTAAAAAAATATAACAATATTCGAGATTCTAAACCGCTATTTTTTCATATATATATTTGCACCCATTGAGCAATAAAAAAAGTTTTATTATGTCAACACAATAAATGAAATATCAATGTTACTTTGAAAGTAAAAGAAAAAAATTGAATACAGCATTGAATTCCTCTGATTTCACTATAGGTTTTTCAATTTCCATTTTTTTTCCTCACTTAATTTTCCTCTTCTACCTGAGAAAAAGAAAGAAAACTATATCGGGAAAGCGCATTCAGGAAGTTTTCAAAAGAAGACGTCGACATTAAAAAGTGAACGACATAAAAATAAAAGCATAAGAATTAAAGAAAAGCATGCAATGACTGCAACATGATTGCAAAATATGATCAACCAATGAAAACTATAATCAACGAACGAAAAAGTGAGCGCTTTCTCTCTATACAATATATCAAAGATTCACCGATATGCAAAAAGCGCAAATTGCAAAATAAACATTCCAAACAACAAAGATATCAGTGTCACGTCACAGCTAAACCTATAAACGGTCAACCGACAACCTTAGCAGGTCGTAAAGCGCATTTATTAAGCTTTCAACCGGCGTTAAATTGGAATCGCTTCGGATCTAAGCACTCAAGATCAGTGTGAAAACTTGTTTCAGCATAACTTCAACAGAAAGCCTGACAGCTTTTTGTAGTCTCAAGAAATCGCCCAAAAATATCATAATAGCTAAGAAAAAGTTATTAATGCAACCACGACTACTAGACCAAAGGGTTCAAAATACATATGTATATATATTTACGAGAACGAAATTTGAATTCTCAATAAGAAAAAAGAAACCGTCGCAAATAAAAGGAAGTTTTCAATGCTTTCAAAAGCTTCGAAATTTCATCGCAACTATCAAATAACCTCCTTGGCAAATATGAGGACGAATCATGAGGAGCCTCATCTCTCGAAGCACCATTTTTGTTCTTCTGATCGAAAAAAAAAACAAATTCATATGTCGGCAATCCCGTCTATAAAATAACAAAAAGCAAACGTCCACCGCTCTTTAAAAATTTTCCGCTGCATATGACTCTTACTGCATCTAACTTAATATAACGAAACTTATGCTGATAGACGTTAAAAACATGGACAATGCAGGTAGTCATAGCCGACTCATGACCACTGAAGGGAGGGATGCGTATGGTGCAAACCACAGCTCTATTTCCAGTCGAGGTCGCAAAATGGCATTTAAAAAATTGTGCGAGGGTCGAAAGTTTTTTTGTTTTCTTGGTTTTTGAGAAAAGTCGAAATTTTTGAGAAAATATGAAAAATATCGCAAATTCCTGGTAACAAACCTTTCGTCTTACAATCGACCTTCTTGCCATCATTTTGGGGGAAGGAAGGAAGGAAGGGGTGGGGAGAGGTGGGGAGAGGAGGGGAATGCTTGACCACAAAAACAGGTGTCACAAACACGAAGAGAAAATTGAAGATGAAAGGTTCGGGGCTTCCAAATTGCTCCCGTTTCCGCTCCACACCAAAGAAAAGCGCATAATGACGGCATGAGAGGAATTAATTAAATAATGAACTCAGTAAAACATAACAACATATTCACCACATCGTCCCAAATTCATGACGTACCCATCCATCGTTTATTCCTCTGGCCTTTAACCTATCACTGAGGAAGACTAAGGAACGTTTTATTTAAAAATTGTGAATCTGTTACCTACTTCTGCCATAAAATATTCAGCACTTTTCTTTCATATAGAAATATAGGAATGAAATTGATAAATTTTCTATGCAACCCAAGCATTTTCCTTGTGGAAAGCAATAACAGTAGCTTTCTCCAACTGAATCTGTTAGAATGGACAAGAAAGATATTCGAAGAGATAGTTTTCCAAACACTGAGGATTTATTTGCTTCCCTTATCGCTCCTATTTCTCACTTAGAGTTTACCCACTTTTCTTCCAGAATGAAACCTTCTCAACCCTTTGCAGTAATCCTGCTATGTGCCACTGAGAAGTTCTATTCGCAAATTTCCCGCAATTCCAAACTCGCTCTGTTGGCCTAACCCTTCATAACAAATGCAATTTTTCACTTGCCCTTGAACTTCTCTTTTTGCATTTCGTTTATTTTCCAAAAATTGCCCGTCTTCATTAGCTCAAATTCTTTTTGCAGTCGTTGTCTTCGAGCACGTCTCTTTTTCGACTTCGATATCTCTTGCTCACCTTCATCGCCTCCCGCGTAATCCTGCAAGCAGCTCCACCTTTAGTAAAGACCTAATTTGGCTAAATCAAGTTGACATCCGATCTGTTTGTGTGAAACGTTTGAACTGCAAAATAACGGCATTCTAATGCTACAGCACTCTATAATCAAACAGCCCATCGTTTTACACATACTTATGCGAAACAATTCTCCCAATAACTTCTGCCCCCAATATTTTCATGAAAAATGAAGAAAATTCTTATTCTTTAAATATTTTAATTGATATCGAGAGCAGTAACACTCCATCTGCCTTGATGGAACTTTCTTTTGAAACCCATCCTCATGGATCCGACGTTGCATTGTTTAGGTGGGAGGCTGCATGAGCAGCAGTCATTTTTTAATCGCGTCTTCATTCATGTTTGCTTTCTTGCTCAATTTTGCACAACATCAATGCTCTCTCTTGCAGTCACTCGCATCGTCTACCAATCGCCGAATGCATGATTATTGTGCACTTAAAATTAAACCAGCAATACATTTCCTAAAGAAGAGACCTCCAATTAAAGATAGGAGGGGTGAGGCGAGGAAACAGTGACAGTAATTTATGACTTCTTGATTTTGAAAGGGAGACGCTTTTTTGAGAAACACTCAAGTCCAGAAAAGACCTGCGACCACAGATGTTCTTGCAAAAATACGAAGACTCCAGCATCCGCCCATAAGTTTGCCAGAAACTGAGAGGATGAATGTTCCTGATTTTGCAATAGTGACTACCTACCTCAAATAGAATAATATGTAGAAATGAGCAAGCAGCTTTCAGGTGCACAAAGAATATGAAAAAGAAGGAACAACAACATCCAAATCACCGCCTTCGATAATGTCCTCATGTATCCCCGACTTCCTTTAGCTTTGCCCATTCTTTCCTTCTAATGTCGTTCTCGTTCAACTTTTCCCAGTAAATCTTTCTTTGTAAACTTTTCTTTTCTCTTGTATGAGGCAGTAGAAAATGGTACAAGGACAGAACATATTCTCCATTCTACCCCTCCTCAAAACAGGGATTTTCACGATAAGTCGATATATACCTGCTCCCCACTGTGGTCCCCTTCTTCTTCGTCTTCCATTTGTTCTCCCGTTCCCGTACTGCCGATGAAAGGACTCCCTTCGGCCGAAAGATGAGATGAATTCTGTGTTCGCTGCAACTCTGC
The DNA here is from genome assembly GCA_013433145.1 of Ascaris suum. Lineage (NCBI taxonomy): Eukaryota > Metazoa > Nematoda > Chromadorea > Rhabditida > Ascarididae > Ascaris > Ascaris suum. The sequence goes on from CM024181.1 coordinate 6,013,690, forward strand.
GCTCACTTCTCCACCGTAGCTTGCACTCTGATCTGTCATCATCATTGACTGATGCTGCTGAAATGTTAGAATGATACAGTAGTTACATATCAACCCCTTCCCTCCCCCTCAATGAAGACATATGAGAATGCATTCTGGAAAGTTTATTCTTACAGGCTCCTTGAGGTGACAGTTGTATGACTAAGCAAACAAAAGGCAAGTCCCCTGTGGATATCTAAACATATTTTAAACATACAACGACTCTTGCAAATCTAGAATGCCCAAAGGGGTGGAAGAGAGGAGACGGATGGTGGGGGAGGGAGGAAGAAGAATGTTCAACAATAATTCAATGATACACTCCCCTTGAGAACAAAAGCCGGAGTTGAATTTAAAAAAAAAAGGATATAAATAAAACAAACATAAATCCCTTGCCGATAATGGGAGTCCATAGAAAAAATGAAAACACTTCATAACAACTATATGCTTGAAGTCCCAAACGCCCACTGACCTCTCAATTGAGAAGCGAATAATCCGATGAACCTTAGCAAGCTAATAAGCGCGCTTAAAGACCCGCATTCTTTGCTTCACAGTGACACACCTGGGGCAAAGAGGAGGTAATGTGGAATGGAGGGAAGAGGGACAAGGAGAGAGGGGAGGGTGCACGGAGCAGACCAATGAGTCGGAGACGGAAATATGAGCACAAAGTAAACGCAAACTCTGACGATTACTTATCAGTGAGTTACGAATTCAAATAATATGTTTTTAGAGAGCTACAAAGACAAACAAAGTACCGAATTGCAAACCTCGAAAACTGCTGCCATCTGATTCCAGACGGCCTCAATATCGGGTGTGCCGTTCTCGTCGCCCGACACAGTATCCGACTTGTGCTTCTTCTTATGTTTGCTTCTCTTGCGTGATTGCCGCTGCATTTCCGACTCCTCGCTAGATGCCAGCTCATCGCTGTGCTTATGACGCCTATATATGCAACAAGTTATTTTCTAAACATTGCTATTCACAAGTGATCGGTACCACGGGGGGGGGGGGGGAGGGTAAAGGGGGGAGGGAGTGTGGCACCATCAGTTGTTCGAGGAATGCGCACAACAGTGGCAAAGCGCTCATAAAAGTGAGCGACATCCTTACAAGGGACTTTCAAGAGTGCGCTTCCAAAACAAAAAACCACTAAGAAATGTGGCTAGACTTCGCAATGGCAAATCTGGGCAAGGTGAAGACGGAGGACTAGACAGGGTGGAGGGAAGTGAGGGTGGGGAGGAAGGGGGAGGGGGCAGCGACCGAAAAGCCAGAGTGCTCTACAACCGCCCATGCAGTACTCATATACTTCAGACCGTGCAATTTTGAACAGTTACATTAAGATGCGTCCCTTCCTTCCCATGGGCGATCCCAAACGAAAACATCTCCTTGCGTTTTTTCCTTCCCACGTCTCCTCAAATTGACTGCTCTCTATAGAGGAACAAAAAGTACTTTTTGCTACGACGTTCCTTTGACGCTCTGTGTAACGCTTGGACATATGCGCCACGTTCGATTGGATAGCCTCTTGCACGCTCAAAAGCTGAAAAAATATAAGCATTACTTCTAAACGCGGCAGGTACCATGACAGTAGACTTATGTGGTAACGATAAAGCAACAGAAAATGCAACTGCACATGATAACAGAGTAATATGAACTACATGGGGGAAAATACATAAATGCATAACGCTTGCATCTGTGATACTTATACGTTCATCGCCCCAATTCCTATCTCCCTTACCCGAAACTTCATCACAGTTGACGAGGACACCTATAGAAATACCACACAGAGAACCAATATCCGGCAAATTAGGTTTTTTCGGCTTTTTATGCCGTCGAACTATTTGGTCCCAGTTCATTTCCATTTCGACGACACCACCAGATACTGCACAGCGCATTATTCAACCCGCATCGACCGCCATTCAATGACACAATACGACACAAATAGGATTCTTACAGTACGTTACACCACTAATAAATACTTTTAACGCATATAACAACATTTTTAAATAACAGACAGGTCGTATTTATCAGCGATAAGACCAACTTATCAACACTTTTAATTCATCACCGGAAGTTTACGAAGGTGTGAAAAACATTAGAGGCAAATTCGGTTGTATTTGAGTAAATCTGGCGAGGAATTGGAACTACAGGTATTACACCACCCATTTAAATTATAGTGAGCTGAAAAATAACAGCATATCGAGATGTCACTCTTCTATATCAATGCTACATGACATCGTTGGAAAATACAACACGTAAACCCATACCTGCAGCTCTAGACAAACCACGTATTTCAATTACCACGTCTATGCGTTTACAGAATTAACTCCCTCTCAGACAAAACCTGTAGATATAAAATAATACGTGGAAAAAACCGATGACCCCCTACTTGCATACTGATAGCTAATTACAGGAATTCGATTCTATGAGATTTATGGATATAATAGCAGTTCTTCAAACATCACAGATATCTAACCATCAATTGCGTCGTGAGACGACCACCCCAGACGATCAATGAGAAACCGACAAACCAAGTACCCGCTTCGATTAACGCCATGAGTGCAATGAACACCGATCACAGTTTCTATAAGAGCAAAGTCAAAGCAAAACAAGTATTTTTGTGCTAGAATGAACAGGTGACAAACAATAAGCACGTCGAAAAGGGATGGTGAGAGTTGGATTGAGTGCAAGGCGTGTCAGGAATTCCATCCAAAGTACATTTTCGACTTGGATGCTCGAATCTTAGTACCTTCTTCTCCAGTAAAAAAAAAAACTGGATGAGAGTCAAAGATATGGGGATATAGCCATGTGTCTCTAAGAATGTTGTTAGCCAATGAAATCTCAGCATAGGCCTTCATAAATCCCTTCGCACTTACTCCTCCTAACCTTATATAAATACTGGCTTACTTTGCTATTAAGATAGAAATTGCATTTAGCAGAATTGGGATACTTAAGACGGCTCCTATAAGATAAAGATAAAATTACGGAACAATTGTGATCAAATGAAAGGTTTGTTACTGTGGTGCTGCACACCAGCACTATCATCCTTGATATCTTCTCCCCTATCAAAGTCGACCCTATGCCACAACGACAGTGCGGCTTTAAAAAATTCTGCACACCATTCACATACGTTTCACCTCATGTAACCGATGTGTTACATATTATTCATTTTAATAGACAAAATTAAACACAGTCTAGTATTTCTTATTTATAACATAATATTCGTATATGTTTGTCTATAGCACCCAAGCTGAGTCCCATCAATCTCCATACTACCGCAGCTCTTATTTATTGAATTTAATGTCTGTCCCGATTGCAGCTTCATAAACGTTTTCCCTTCCTTTCCTGCTGATTGCACCCATATATTTTCAGACGTTTTCCCATCTTAACATTGGAATAAAACAAAAACAGCGTACACTTTCACATATAACTTGTTTTGTCGGAGGACCGTACCTCTGCATGATTTGTTCAAAGCTGACCCGTGGGCAGATTTGTTGCTTCCTGGGAAGAGGAAGCGCGAGGATCGATTTTTTCCGCCATCATTTCGATAATGGCGCATCATACAGCAAAAATACAATCACTTCCGAGTTCTTTGGCGAAATTATTATTGCTTGGACCTATGTTGGTTCGAAAAATATTGAAAAATAAGCCAATCTTGGATCTGGAAGAATTTTGGGGTTGCTGAATTTTTTTCAGAGAAGAGCAGAATTTGAAAGGAAACATACAGTTTCCATAGAAAGGCCAAAACACTGCTGAATCAAAAACAATTGTCGTTTGGAAATTATGCAGCAGTATATCATAGTCCCTTGGCCGCTAAAGTGAGCAGAAATAGCGGTGATATGGTCTCAATGAAGATGTAATCTACATGCATCAACTTTGTCGAAGTGAACTAAAATGTCATCAAAGGAAATGCCACCTTCAAGCCTTTTATGCTGTATAATAACCACCAAGTCGGAGAGGCATTCACTTAACAATCGTTGGAACGAAAAATTTAAAAGCTGTCTAAACGACACTGCGAGGAGTCGGAATTTTAAAAAGAGACGAAAGTTTTTTCTGATCAAGTGGGGGTGGGAGAAGGGGGGGAGAGGACCCCACTCTCCCATGGGATTTAGTTTGGGACATAACACTCCTCCCCTGTCTGCACCATGACCTGAAGATATTGCTACTAAAATTTCTGCAGGTACTTCCAAAAGAATACCGTCATCAGGGTTAGAGTTGATGAAATTGTCGACGACGGCAATAAACGTTTTGACCAAATCATCGCGATCAACGAATCCACGTCCTGGACAGTTGACTTTCTCATATTCGATGCACATGCCTTCGATGTCTCCATGATCGTAGTATCGGTCTGTATCTGTCAGATCGATAACTAAACCCAACCTCAAGCCACGTTCAGCCATCTAGAAAATAACGAAGATGGTCACACTGAAATCAACTGAAAATTCTTAATTACAGGTAAAGTCTGCGTAGCTCCTCAACCCAGCACTTGACTCCCTTCTTACAGTTGGCTTGCCTACGTTTTCATGCATACAGCTAAAAGCATTCTCCCACTTTGAGCGTAGTATAGCCGCACTTCCCATATGTGGCTAAGTTGGAATGCATTCCGCCTCACTCACGTTTCACTCTCGCAAATGTACAACCCAAAAAACGGCGAAAGAACTGGACGGCTTCGACCATTCCAGCTTGTGGGCAGATGATACCCTTCCCTCCTTCCCCCATTTCACCGATATACCGGAATACGGTGATGGAAACAAATAAACCGGAAAGACGTACAAAGATGAAACAACACAGAGATGGATTTACCGTTCGAAGTAGATGAGAGACGTCAAAACGTTTTTCTTTTGGTATCTTCTTTGCCAGTGCACCACCAAGCGGTGTTTTGAAAACGACGAATCGTGTGTTTGGTATAATTGCACCAACTGGTTCGTACCGTATCCATCTGAAAGTAAACCTACGATATTGGTTTACTTTATAACCGTCATTGATGCCTCTCTGAAAAGGTTTATTGCAATTTATTAAGCAACATCAAGATTCAGGCAATAACGTCATATATTTCAACCGAAACGCGCTCATTTCAACACAACGTATAGGCTAATAATGAGCACTCAATTACGTTTCTTTAACACTTGCTACCTAAAACAAAAGAAAAAATAAAGAATGAGAATAAATGAATGATGACACAAATTTAACTCTACCAAGTGCGGTAATAATTGAACCAAACGGCTGGTGTAAAAAAAACCGCATTTCCAATAAATCATAGCTGTTAGAAAAAACACATTGAAAAACACAAATGAATCGATTGAAACATAAGCGAGAGTCTCGTTTTTACGTGTCAACAGTGGATCAATGATCACGGTCTAAAATTGAAGAAAATATTGCATTCTTCCTTTTTCAATCATGACTTTAGTGTTTTTGATGTGGAAAAAAAGTAAAAAATTGAAAAAGAAAAAGACGGAAGAAGTTGGAAAAAACTAATTCAAGAAGAATAAATTTCCCTCTAAGCGAAAATAAATCTCTAAACCTTTTCGAAAAATAAAAAGGAAATAAAAACATTCCTCAATGTCATTTGCATATGAAAAATATTTTTATTATTCCATTTAAATTTGAGAGCGAAAAAAATGTGCCAAAAAATTTGAATAAAAATAATACGTTGATGAACATCATTGAAAACTTAAATAATAAAGCCTCACTGTTTCGGTACCACTTGGCAGACACGTCCCATAGTGTACGCTCGCAAATTCAGTTACTAAAAAATAACTGAGAGTGAAACGATCGACTTCCGCTCCCGCAACCACTAAGCTCTCTCTCTATTCACACCGATCTTCATCACCACAACCGCCAACTATTTTTGTGTTGTTGTATGAATTTCTTGGCAAATGTCCAGATCGTATTTTTTGGATTCGATCCAAACAAGTGAATGAGATTCAATAGAAGAAATTTGAATATATGTGATTTGTATGGGACAGGGTAAGGTGTAGATTTGCGGGATAGACGGATACGAAAAAACCTGGATGAGGCAAATGGACATCGGGGAGTTTCCATTGGGGAATATCGCAAATCGGTCAGAGACTGCAGACTTCGGACGATCCGAAAACAGCCGCTGGGCTTATAAATTTGAGAGTTCTCGAAGTCTTGGTCCGAATGTCTAAACTGTACGTAAAGAGGTAAAGATATACCAACTAAGTCGGTGGAACGGATGTCTAGGAGTGGAGCCGAAATAGTGTTTTGAAGTCTATCTTTCTGAAAACTATGCTGGCGGGTTTTCGGGGCAAACTGGGAGCTCATAAGAGGTTAGAAACTCGGCTGATAAGGTTAGAAGATTATTTTCTGTGCGCCTCTGCAGTTATGTATTTGTAAGGCGCACCTCAACGCTCACGCTATGTTTATATGTGTGTACACGAGTTATCGGTAGTTCCAGCTCAGAAATTATAAGGATTACAGTTACCGAAATTGGCAAGTGTACTCCTTACAGGACACATGCGCCGGAATTCCTGACATTGACGGAAACGTGATATTAAAATAGTACCTTTCCCGAACAAGATGTCGGGAGAATAAAAGAAGGAGATTTGAGCATCATAGCGTAGCCCAAATCGCATGGCTTTTATCTCCTTTAAAAAATTCCTTCCAAGTTGCAGGAATTTCGCAGAAAGACGTTCCCAAATGGCTTCAGGTCGTAAGAAGCGTTTACTTGAATAATAAATCATTCTTTCGTCAAAGAGATATTAAATCGCAAATTGTTCGGACAGGAAAATTAGATGCGTAAACGATAAAGAATAGCCTCGAAACTGGCAAAAGGAAAGGAAACAGAGGGAGGGACGAATATAAAAGAAACAGCGGAGAGGACGAGTCCGGAGGGGATAGGGGAAGACGAGTAAACGAGACAGGAGAGGGGGCAAGTGAAGGAGGACAGGGAAGAGGACGAGTGTAAAGGAGACAGAGGAGAGGACAAGTAAAGGACGACGGGAGGAGGACAAGTGCGGAGGATGGAGGACGTTTTAAAGGAGATAGGGAGAGGACAGGGGAGAGGACACGAGTAAAAACGACCGACGAGGTAAATACGATTCGCGAAATGAAGAAAAGAGCATTCCAATAATCATATTTCCTTGCAACTGATTCATGTTACATAACAGTAACTTCATTATGCAATCCATTTCACTTTCAAGCTCATCCGTGCAAACTTAACGCTAGATGAGCAATGTTTTTGGAGTTTTGATCGGTTGCAACCGAAATCCGGATCTTACCTAATGCCCCGATCGATAATCGGCCGAAATCCTTGAAATCAGATCGGTTTAAACCAGATTTTGGTTGAATGCTCCTCATCACTATTTCACGCCTCCAAGCAACACACCGTACGCGAGAACTAAAACATCAGACAATGGTACAAATGGTTCTTCGCTGTGACACGGCGGAAATGTGGTGTCATTCTCGAAACCTGGCAGCTGTTAGTGGCATTACATTTGCAGAATTACAGAGCAAACCACACGGAACCTGCGAAATTTGGTTATTGCTTGCCAACTGGCTGCAGATTTCGCCATTTTATTGCAGAATTTCGAGCCGACCTAAACAAATTCGATTAAAAATATACAAAGCGCTGCTTCGTTTTATGCTAATGTGTTTGTGAAGGTATATATATATATATATATATATATATATATATATATATATATATATATATATATATATATATATATATATATATATATATATATATATATATATATATATATATTTTTATTTATTTATTTTTTTTATATATAGCTCACCGTGCATTCTTGAAGTTAGAGTTCGTGTCCTGAATACTTTATGGCTTATTTGGTGCCTTCGTGCTAAGTCAGCAGTGGGGTTTCAGGGCGATCCCCATAAAAGTAACGTCTACAAGAAGGGCCGAAGAGGAACGGCGAAGTGGATGGTAAGACGGGTCATGAAAGCGGAGTAAGCAGTTCACATTTTATTCCATAAGATGGATGCGGTGGAATCATTTTGTGATCTTTGATCCTAGCAAATTGAAATAAATGCATGCTGATATATTTATTCAGAAATGTTTTACTCAATGAGAGAATCATCGCAGATATCAAACCTTATTACTGTTATATATTTATTCTTCAATATACTCCGTTGTCCGTTTTTCCTCATTCACTCTATTTTATCGTTGTGTTCTATTTTAGATTATTCGAAAATGCAATACCGTCTTTCCTATTTCTTAATGCCATTCAAAGTGCTCATTTTTGCGATTTTTTCTCTCATTTATAATATAAAAATGTGAAGTTAGGAAGAAATAAGGCGGATTTTCTCGACTTCCATCCACATTATTAGTTGTGATCACTTCGTTTACCCACTGTTTTCTCTCATTACTGCAAAAACAAAATTACTGTATCCGTGCTTGAAGCCTCAAAAATTCCCCACAAATTATAAAAGTAATTTTCGTTTCGAAGTTATCGTGCATCGCCATCAGCAATAGCGCCGAATAACAGTAAGAAAAGTCTTTTCTTTAATACCTAAACGACATTCACTGTTTCGTGTTGGTTATTGCTCGGTTGGCTGCAACAGGGCTCCGATGAGACTCTTGGGCTCCGTCCTACTGAGTCACTCCGACCAGCACTCTCATAAGGACGAAGGTGGTGGAGCACGTTGGGATTCTCTTCTTAAGCGGAACAATGGTGAATCCACTCATCCGCATGAAGAATAAGCCCTAATCTTCAGGCGAGCTTACAACTTTACGAGCCGAATTGGAACCGTTACGGAGAGACATTCATTCTAATGAATGCTTTATTGATTAAAATAAGTGAATAAACTAAACTCAAGCAGGATTATTAGGCGACTCCGGAGTCAAACCCGTTTGCAGTTTCTTTGAGCAATTAATTTCAGTTGTGGCGGTCATTAGGATATTTCAATATTTCGTGAACAATGAACGACCGAATGATTTAATTCGAATAAACTGCGTACATGAATTTCAGCAAGAGTTTGTAATGGGAATAACGTGATGTTAACAAAGGTAGTATAATTTGCTCAGGTGAGTCACGTGACAGGGGTGTATTTGCACGTGATCACGGTGTCTCAGCTATTCGATAGTTGTTATTGCCTTATAGTAAAAACCGATTAAGCATTGATGTGGAGTGGGGCGTTGGAATATGTTGAAGAGAGCTGCAGCTATATATTTCGCGTTATCGATCGTGTGCTGTATTGTGAGTGCACACGAAATGACGACATCGAAATTATTCATTGCTATGTGTTCAAGTTTTCTAGTTATTCGTCGTATATATAGGCCTTCTTAACGCTTCCCCCCCCCCTCCCACCCCTTTCGTTTCTAATACTGGCCCCTGTCTTATCCCTAAAAAGAAGAATAAGGAGGTCAGTACTAGAAATGAGGGGGTCATTCCTGAGAAAAAAAAGTGGACTCTGTACAGGTATATCTCTGCTTAAAAACAAAGAATGTAGGATGAAGTGCCTACTATCCTCTCTTCATAAGAACTTTTTCGTCGTTGCAAATTCAACATCCATTTTTTTTTACTATTTATCAGTTTTCCAGTAGCGATATAATCAATAAATTAATTGGTAATAACTAATCAATACTTGTTACTATTTCATTAGTTGTTACTAAATAGCGCATCCTAAAGGCATCAGGTGAAACATTTTATCAAACTTTCAGGTATATTTTGTAAACGTTAAAATTAGAGCAGGTATTATATGTTGAGCGAGTCGTCGATGTGATCATATCGGTGGAAAGTTACGGAGAAAAATAAAAACCAATTTGAAGAGAGCTAAAAAGTTATCTCAAATAGAAAAAAAATAATCCTATTCGTTCGTTTTTTTATTGTCCGAGGCAACGCTATATAGACTGAAGAAAATTCGCATAAATATTGCCAATACAATTGTGCCTCAGGAAGTCGACAATGATCTTTGATGCCTTCACTCATTGAAATCTCATTTCGTCGTTTAGTTAGGATTTATGTTGGTCTCATTTCAATTCCATATATGTTCATTATGCGCCTTTGTATTGAGAAGAGCACATTATGCCGACGTTGTGTATGTATGTATGTCTGCTTGTCTGTCCGACAACTTGAGAACCGCCGTACCTTTGTCTGCGAGTTCTAACAATTATATTGCGCACCATAAAATAGCATATTTTATATTGAACAGTCGGATTTGAAAGGATTTGAAGACATTTAAAGCTGCCAAAAAATTACATGCATTTTAAATCTTTTCGTTTCCTACCGGTTGGTCGGTCGGCTAGCGGAAAAAAAATGAATTTCTAGGGTTGATAAGGTTTTTAAGCAAGAAAACATTATTCTACGGATTTATTTTATATTGACAGGTTGTGAAAGCGGTTGGTCAGATGAACAAAATGCCAAAAACAAAACGTTTTATGGCTGCTGCCGTTGTGCGTTTCTCCATTTATGGACTATTGGCTTACCGTTTGTTCATTCTATGCGAGCGATTTCCGCCTTTGATTAAATGCCTACAAAGACTTAAGATTTATTTCAGTGGCTATTTTTTTGTTTTTTTGTCCAAATAGGTGCAGATTTCTTCAACAGTCGAATTTCTATAAACTTTCTCAAACGGAGAGTAGTTCAACTTCAAAAGGTAACAGCAAGATGAATCACTCGATTTTTCAATTCGTTTCTTTGGGGGATTTGAACTCGAGATTTCAAATTTATAATCAGCTTATCAGTTGAGTTATTGTGAAACAAAGACGACTTGCATTGATAGACGTTAAAGTCATTTTCCAGTATTTTTCTCTCTTTTCGTTTTTACGTGCACGAAAAACTAAAATATATATTATATAGGATTAGAAGGTAACGTTTATGATAAGCTACAAATGTTTTCTTTTACTAGTTGTTTCTTTGGTCATTTGCGTTGTTTTATAATTGATTATTTTGATCATTTTGTACTCTTATCACGATTCGCTATTTTTAGTGCCTATTGCTCGTCGTTTTGTGTTTCTTGGTTGTGCTGCTATTTACGCTCATAAATTGATAATTTGTTGAAACGTTTTCGCCATTTCTTCTTGTCTATGCGTTCTTTTTTGTAGATTTGCATTTGCAAGGCATATAACGACGGCACCATATTGTACGTATACGTGCATGATGTGTATATGTGTGTCTGTCTGTTTGTTCGCTATTTTCAACTCAAAAACTATGGAAGGTGGCGCTAGAAAATTTGATCGATATAATGTGTGTTGCAATCTCAATATCGTCTTCTAAATTGGACTGCAAACTTTAAAAAGAGTTACAAACAAGTAAAGTGTAGGCGTTTAAATATGCCTAAAAGTTGAATGCACTTCAAATCGTTCGAATTGGATCTTCTGACTATTCGCGTTCCAAATGCAATGTTTTCTAGACGATCCGTACACGGGATAGCGTTGTTGTTAAATAATATAGATTTATTGAGAGGAGAAGAATTTCGCGTTTTGATTCGAAAATCCAACTTATTTGCTTTTTTATCCGAGATATTTGACTCATTCGCGCTTTCGCCGGAAGCACTTACCTCGATCTGATTGTTTTCTGAGTTTTTTTTTTTGTTATTTATAATAATGGAAACCGAAATCAACAATCTACCACAACATTATTGACGTCCTCATATTGTTCAATATCGTTTATTTTCCATGAATAGATATTTTATTGGAATGTTCGAAAAGTTCGATCAGCATCGCTATTTGCAAATCCGATCACACGTTAGAAAGTCACGTGTGCACGTGACGTGTCCTGATCATTGAGCAGCTCTTCATTGATGGATCATTGAATTGTGTGATATGTTGCCGTGTTTCCGGTCGGCACTCACCGCTTTCGATGTATTTTACGCGTTGTTTTTAAGCTTTAAAGTTTTCGTTAAAATTGTGCGTCTTTAGTGCGCTTTTTTGCAGTCTTTTTTTTGAGCTCACTTTATGGCAACGTTGTATCTGTGTGCATATCAGCGTCCATATATGCATGTGCAGTAATTTCAACTCATATATTTGTGCATATTTATTTAGCGCTAATATTATTTATAATTTGTTCATTTTATGAAAGGCAATGATATTACAATTGAACAGTTGAATAATTTCACAAAGCAAAAAATAGAATTAACAAAAATATTCGTTTAGCGCATCCTATAATATATGCATATTATTAGCAGTATTAATGGGTGTCACGTGATGTCACATGATATTTCGTCCATAATGCCTCCACGGGAATGGCTACAGGAGAGGTTGATGGGGGCAGGGAAGGGGGCGAAAGAAGAAATTGCTAGGAGAAATTGGAGTCTGAATAGCCTCTTCATTCAAAACGAAGAATGAAATTATCATTTTAATGGGACTTCATGATCTCCCTTCCTGTTTTCGGATGCCAGTAAAACAGATATTCAGCTTCACTTCGACTAAACATTTGCTATTGATTTGAATTTTTCCGCGCATTTTCGTTCACACTTTCATTTGGCAATTTTATTCCAAAAATCGGCACAAAGTGTGCAATCTTTTTATGAGCCATATTAGTGATTGTGCCAATCACTTCGACTCGAAATGAGAATTGAGATTTTTTTTCATCAGGCAGTCGTCTGTCAGCGAGATAGATTTTCGTTGAGTAATTGAACCGATAAAAAACAGAACTGAGCCGACGCCCACCTTCGAAAATGTTTTTTTGTGTCACTTAAATCGTTTTTGATGTCATTTAAATCGTTTCCAAATGATACTGAAACAAAATCATTGCCATCCAATCAAAAAAATTCCTCCACCTTCCACATATTTTTCTTTCGTTGTCGAAAATTTATAGCTGTAGTTCCCTTTCTAAATTTCATTGCTCATTTTATTTAAATTAGCGTATCTTATTTTATAATAACTTTATATACGTTCAATTTAATTCATTTAGTATATTTTTATGCACAATTGTTAAGGTGCAACAATTTACTTCGAAAAAAATTGCTTTATATATGCAAATATTTCGATGTTTCACTATGCGTAAATATTTTATTTCGGCTGTTTAAACGTAAAGTTTTACGCCTGAAATGCCTAATTTCCTGTAAATTTTTTTTAAAATCAGAATAATGCTAAAACTTTTAACTCATTCGAATTGTGAGAACCATCAAAACGAAAAAATATAGGAAAGTCACTATAAATTATAGAATATGAAACGGCTATATGTATCATCTGGATGGTCGAATCTTTAAGCGTAGCAATTTGAATCAAATCAGTCTATATTCGTTCATATGTGCATATTGTATATGCATATGAGGATATTTTTGCAAGCGGTCGGCCATTCAGGAAAGGAAATGTGCAATTGTGCGCTTGCATAATAAACCATTACATGGATAATGCAAAGAACGTTTTATAAAATAAAATCAATATTCATCGTTAGTTGCTCAGATTTTTAGCGTAGTATTAAATATTTTCCCTAATATTCATTTTTGCATATTTAATTGCATCGATTATTTTGAGCGATAACATTTTTTTTTCTCTCTAAATTATTCATAGTGTATAAAAATTTGCATTTAAAGCATAAATGAGCTTAATATTGAGCAAATATTATGTGCACAATTGAATCGCTGCGTTGAACGGCTGTACGGTTGACGGAAACGAGATCGAAGTCATTGCTTTTTCTTAGTGCTATCGGATCACCGTTACGCTTCGTCGGCCGGCAACTTTTTCATTCAACGAACTGAAATTTTTATTGCTGATTATAAACGAAAGTAGGGAAAGATTTCGTTAATCCGATTTAAGTGTATCGTCCGATTTTGCTATTTCTTTTTACTATTCACTTCTTTAACTCTCTAATTATTTTTGATCTTTCTTTTCATATTCAAATTTTTGCTAATTTTGGAAATTTTTTTGGATGCTTGCCAAACATTCTAATGTCATTGAATAATTTTAAAAATTACAGTATAATAATTGTAAGTTGAATAGTATATATTGATGAAATGCACTAATTTCGGGAAGAAATTGCTTTAAGCTTTCATTTTGGAGATATTCAATACTAAGTTTTTCGGTATTGCTGAGAAAATTTTTGCTCTTCTTTCTTCTTCTTTTTTGCCTGCCATTTGTTTGAAGAACCACCTTTGTTTTTTATATTCGTCTATCTATATGCCCTATGTGAAACGATCGTATATTTCATCCACCGCTGAATTGCACCATCTATCGTTGATCCTCATTGACTAATGTCTTATTCAGATTTTTAGGAAATGAGTAAGCAGAAAAGAAGAAAAACCGAGCAATTTTCAGTTTAACCTCTATTGATAAAGTGTTTCGCTGCGAAATTTTGTTTGAGGGTCGTAGATGGGGTGAAAAATTTCAATGAATTTTTCGATGTTGGACTGTATTGAAGCTCCACTTATAATATGAAATTTTGTTAGTAGCGATAAGCGTTAAAATCTTTAAAAATAATAGAAACTAATTTCAAATAGAACTCGACTTAAATCAGCTTGAAATAATAGAGATTGAAAAATAGAGATTCATGGATTGATTATTACTGCTTACTCTCAGTTTATCACCATTTTCTTACTGCCGTCATCCATCCATTTGACTGCTACCGCAATGTTTCATCTGTGGAACTTTCCGCTATTTTATAAGTATTTCGATATTCCTTTAATTATTCCTTATTGATTGAACAAAATGAAACGTGGGTTCCATTTAATACGGCAATATTAATTCGTAATCTTTTTGAATGAAATTATTAAAGATGAAATTCAAAGTATACTGCTTATTTATTAAAGTTTTGCCAAGAAAGATACAAATTTGGGCGATATATGTTAATATGGGGATTTATTTTTGAATCTTATGGGTTTATTTTATTCAATTGTTTCTTTAAATAGCCCTTAGTACCGTCTAAAAGGATCTATAATATAAATAAAGAAGTTCAGGAGAATGATTTCTCCATTGATAGTTTTTCCAGTTCACTTTTGCAATAAATGCATTTCTGAACAGGATAGAATTTCATTCGAACCTCCAGTTTATGTGTATTTAATATGCAAAATGCAAATATTAGCATTGCAAACTTTTGCAATGGACTGTTTTATTATCGTGAGTACAAATTGTTTTTAGCGGCCACATTGCATTGTATTTCTTATGTTTATTTACTCAACGATGAATATGAAAATTCTTTTGCGTTCACCTTATCGCTATCATTGCAATTATTGCAAACAAACGTTGCATTCCTGATTGAGATTTAATCTCTCTTTTTATATAAAGTCAACAGATTTCGTTGAATAATTATTAATCAACGTTTGCACATACTAATATTTAAATGGTGCGATGAACAAATATGCTCGTTCTTTGTTTTATTTCATTGCATATGGATTTGATAGTTAAATGTGAAAGAGCAAAGATCATTTTTGCGTCTTGATAAATTGTGGTTGAATTATGCAAGAGTTTTGCTGAATTTTACAATTCGGTTGAAAAGCCATATCCGATGAGGTCATCGACTAGAATTTCTTAAGCGCTATATGCGATACATCCTTATAGTATTGCCCAATTTTCCCACTGAGTATTCCAATTGCTTAATTGCAATAGTGTAATTCCATTTTTGCATTTTAGATAGGAAATCGTGTAAATGTTGAAAGCAACTATAGTGTATCGATTAACGCCATTTGTGAATTCGTATCGAAGTGTTTCGAAAATTGCAATTCGTGGCGTTTCCTCTCGAAAGCTCTCACAGGAGGAAATCTTTGCAAGAGAGGAAAAATATGGATGCCATAATTATCATCCTCTTCCGGTTGCACTTGCTAAAGGAAAAGGTGGTAATTTTTTCGACATAAACGTCTTAAATTATTATTGATAGCTCAATTTTAATTTTTTTATTATCTTCGGGTAGTTTTTTTCAACGATGAATTTGTACAACGAGTGCAAACTATAAATTAGTTCCATAAATGGTGATTGTTGCTTTGCATTATTTGTTGCCTATTGAATGGTAGCATATTTGTAACGATATCCGAATATGGCAGCATTAGCGGTCCTATTGTGCATTCGCTTAGATACTAGTCAACAATCGAATTGTAATTAGAGATGTCGAGTTCGGATCCACTCTTTGCGGAAAATTCTTTGCTGAAAAAGATTCGATATTTAGAAATGTTTTCAAGAATAGTCTTAGTACTAATCACTGTGATTGTGAACGGCGCTGCTTTTGCAACGCTATAGATATGCATGGTTGGTTTACCTTTGTCCATATTTATGCAAATTAAGTGCTTATATATGTAATTTGCATAAGTGCGCAACTTTTGTAACAATATTTGTGCATAAGAGAGAAATTTGAACAGAAATTTTGAAGGAGCTGGATAACACAATACGCCATTATAAAATATGAGATGCGCTTATGAACATATCGAATTGCAGGTGTGAAAGTATGGGATGTAGATGGCAAAGTTTACTATGATTTCCTTTCTGCTTATTCAGCGGTCAATCAAGGTCATTGCCATCCACGATTAGTGAAGGTATCTTCTATTGCAGTCGTCCAGTATTTTCGATAACGACTGTAAATAAATAATAAATAAGTAAACAATAGCGAGTAATTGAAGAAGTAATGAAACTAATCAATGAAGGGATCACATTGAAATTGCAACTTGAGGAATATCTGCTAGCCATCGAAAAGTTCCATTTTCCGTCCTCCCTTGCCCCCTCCATACCCTTCAGTATCTATTGACCTGTTCTGTTAACTTTTTCTGCTTTTCTTACCTATCAAGGTATATTTGAAGCATTGTGCTAATAATTCTTTCACATATACTAAGAGTGTTTTATGTTTTGCATCATTTCTTCGATGTAACACTCCATGGCAATTGCCCCTATTAATATCTTTCGATTTTCTTCATTCTTTATTCACGCGTAATATTTGCCTCACTAATATTTACGTTGTTATGTGATACAAAAGCAAATGTGGCACATTGCTGCATACATTACTCATATTTCCTCCATTTATTATTATTTGAAATTTCGATCCGTTGAATAATTTATTTCATGATCAACAATTATTTTGCCGGATGAATTTTGGTGATACGTTAGGCACCTCAGAAATAAAACAACAAATTCGCGAATGAGACGATATTTTCTCGGTCATCCTATCATATTAATTGCAAGGATTTATTATAAAGCTAAGTGACCGTTTCTTTATATTTATAACCCCAATGGGTTACTTTTAAAGGTTCTTAAAGAGCAAGCTGAACTGCTTACTCTAACGTCGAGAGCATTCTACAACAATGTGCTCGGTGAATATGAAGAATTTCTGACGAAGTTATTTGGCTACGATAAAGTATTGCCGATGAATACAGGTAAGTCTTTTACGCCGTGATTTGTTGCTTTTCTTGTTTTATGGGTTTATGTAATGGATCCGCACTTATTGTTTTACCTCTTCAAATCGTACCTGTTCTTCTGCTTATGGTTAATGGGCTATTATTTATTCTAATATGGTAGTACTAAATGACAAATAAGGTCTCAGAAATTTTTCCTCTGCATCAGTGAATCCACTATCGAATAAATTTTAGCGTGAATTAATTTCCTGTGCTTGTTGGGATCATCGTTTCTCAAGAATTTGCACCCTGTCTTCCAACTGTAAAAAAAAAAATCCATTTTCCGACACTGAAACATAATATTATTCTTGTGTCCCACAAAAAACTTCAGCAAAAAAAATGCACTTAGTTGTGATAAACCTCTCAACAAAATCCCATCTGAAATCATGCGGAATTAGTAGCCTTCCAAGGTTTCCTTTTGAGTTTATAGAGAACGTATTATAAAAGCAAAATCAGATAGGGCTGGTTCAATTACTAGATGCCGTTTATACAAATTACGAGCAGAACTAAGAGTTTGCTGAAATGTCTCTTCATATTCGCGACAAGATTTTATCTCTATATTTAAAAAAACACTAGCTAATCATATCAGAAATTGTGTTCTTATTTATTGCTCATTTCGATCGAGTGAAGCAAATGATCTTCTTTGATCGATATTGCTCTATGATGAATGAAAATATTATCCATAGGCTAGATCCAGACTTGTAATCTTTCGCTTTTCCAGCTGATATTATTTGTTTTTATCAGTTATCGGCTGTCACATTAAGTGCAGCACCGTAGAAATGATAAGGTTGAAGCAATAAGGGATGGAAAATGAAAGTACCACAGCTCGTTAGGAACATTCGCCACCTGAAGAGAGAACGTTGAAAGTCTAAATGCCACCTGGTGAGGTTGGTTGCAATCAAAGAGCGATTATCATGCAAGTGTGAGCGCAACACAAAGTACACTTGAAAATAAACCAATAAGAATCGTCTTTGCCAGACGGCTGTCAACTTTTGTTTTCAAGTTTGCTTTGGAATCATCGTTGATTTCATTGCGCCATCAATGGGCTATTATTGAATAGTTTTGTTATTAACGCTCACAAACATTTGTTCGCAATTTATTGATAAGCTAAATTCTCAAAACAATTTTCAACATAATCTTGTATGTTTAAGAAATAAGCGACATATTTAAGTAGCTAAGAAAGCCTATAAATTTAATGAAATCATAGTAAATTTGCATATTGTTGTCAGGTATTCATCCGTACGTGCAGGTGCGCCCATTTGTCCAGTTATTTGCAAATTGAACTGTAGTATTCAGTTTGTTAAATTGCTCACAACTGCTTTGCCAACTTTATTTACATATCTGAGATGATTTCATTTATGTATCGAGTTAGCGAACAAATTTGCATATTTGTAAGATGCTAGTCGAGTAACTATCGACTAAGTTACCTCTCCAATTAGTTCCCGTTAAGAGAGATTAAAACGAATGATATAAACGAGCAGGAAATTATCGTTTGTAATAACAATAAAATGAGGCAAAGCTGTCATTAAAAATTTCTGTCATCAATCAGGTGTGGAAGCATGTGAATCGGCATTCAAGCTTGCACGTCGATGGGCCTATGATGTGAAGAAAGTGCCTCAATATGAGGCAAAAATGGTTGTGGCAGCCGATAACTTTTGGGGGCGAAGTATCGCTGCCGTGTCGTGTTCAACTGATCCTGAAAGCTATGGTGGTTTTGGACCATTTGTACCTGGCATCGAGAAGATTCCTTACAACAATCTCAACGCACTTGAGGTTATCGATTTCTCAACTTTAGTTTCATTTATTAAAAGTGTTCCTATGAAGTAGTTTTAAGATATTGTCGCTGGTTCGTTGTAAAATATTGCTTCTATGCTGTTGTGACTGCAATATGCAGGTGAGCAGGAGGACGCTCCTCACAGGTGAGGTAACAAGCCTCAAGCATTTGCATATCTAGTGGATTTATTTGCACCTCTGGTCGGATAATAAGTGGCAACAGTAATTATTCCATTATTTCCAATTCTTATTTAGCCGTTCGTTGTTATGTATGCTTATAATCAACCGTATGCTTTACATATAGCAGTCGCAGTGTTTATCGGTCGAACTCAAAAGTGCACAGTAATTAATTAGACCTTGTACTGGTATTCGCTTCAATTGCGTAATTCTTATGACTTCAGAAGGCAATAAGCGATCCAAAGACAGCCGCTTTTATGGTGGAGCCGATACAGGGAGAAGCGGGCGTTGTAGTACCCGATAAAGGCTATCTGAAGGGAGTACGCGAACTTTGCACCAAATACAATGTCTTATTTGTGGCCGATGAGGTACAAACTGGACTTGGACGTACTGGAAAGTATGTTTTTGAAAATCTTTAAAGTATAGTCGTCAACTGCTGAATTTTTTATCTTCTTGCTTTGGAAAATATTTTCATTGTCGTTATTTATATGCCCAAACTCTTTAATAAACTATCAAATAGCAATTTTTTAAAATACTTTTCGAAGGCGTTACTTTCTAATCTTTTTTTTGAAGGTAGGGTAATCTTTGAGGCACGTGGTAATCATTTCCGGTGTTATTTCTTTTTACTCCAATCCCTTCCTCCCCAACGTCCCCCCCCTCCCCCCCTGTACTTGCAACTACTACTAACTGCTCCTACCTATCACTATTGAATGGCTCACTACGATCAACAGAAGTGATATTAATTAAAACTAAAATAAAGCAAACATTTTCTAGGTTGTTATGTACAGAACACGAGGGAGTGCGTCCAGATATCGTAACACTCGGAAAGGCCCTCTCTGGCGGTTGCTATCCGGTAGGTTCATCATTAGCCCTTGTATCTTCTATTTCCAGCTATATCCTATTCAGTTTATATTACCTATTTTTTTCCAAGGAAATATGGATTATGCGCAATATATGCATAGATGTGTTCGTTGTAATGAAGAATGTACTTAATATTGTAGTCTCGTTTATTAACCCCAACGAATAATGCTGTAATATAAGTTTTCCGGTGCATTCAACAGTTCACAATAATATAAAAATGGACCCAAAATTGTATACTTCGACGATGCGTATTTCAAAGCTTTATTCCATGGAATAACTGCAATAGTATTCTTGTAATGTGTAATGGCTAGATTCAAAAAAAAATCTCCAATAAAATTATGTGTTATAAAGAAAGGGAGAGGGGGATAATGCAAATGTGTTATTTATGAAGCATTTTAGGACTGCGCATTTCTTCTTGTAATTGAAACTCATATAAAGCAATTGCGGCACTCTTTGACCTTTTTTTCTGTTTCTCTAATACTGCTCTAATAGGGAAATATTTTGCAGATATCAGCAGTACTATGTGACGATGAAATAATGTTGAATATCAAACCAGGCCAACATGGCTCAACATACGGCGGTAATCCTCTCGCATGTCGAGTTGCTATTGAGGCACTCAAGGTATGCAAGTTGAAACAGTACATCTAATTTGCATTTCAATAGACAACCCTTTGTTATGAATATTTATCGCTTCATGCATTTATTGAATCCATTGAAGCGATCGCACAACGTTTGATTATTTAAAACATGCTTGAGGTAATTGAGAATCGCATTACACAAAACTAAATACCTCTATAAAACAGTCATCGGGAGAGGAGATTAAACGTTTATTTTATATGATTACTCAGAAGTAAATCAAAAGATAAGACATTTGCTATATGGTGCTATTTAATTTTAATATTTTATTAGTGTTCCATTTGATCGAACGCTATTTCCATGGTCATTGAATTTTGATTAACAATAAATTTCTGGACGAAGAATTAGCTTGAACATAATCGGAGATTATTTTTGAAACATAAACCCTCAAAAAAATTAATTATTATTTCATTATAAATTTTCGTCCCTCATAAGGTCAATAATAATATAATAATACTTACTTAATGAACTTTTATTTCATGGGAAATCTTTATTTATTGACTAGATCTAGTTGAAGGTAAATATCAATTATGCTCTTTGAATCTCAATTCTGAATAACTGAAATTTAAATTAATTAAGCTTAAATATTTTAAATGAATTAATGGGAAATTTAGTTGAATTAGTAATTTCTCCTAATGGAGTTAAGTTGAACGCTTAAAATTAAAAATGAAACAATCTTTGGAATCTAATCTTTCGATGATCACTGATATATCTCTCAGATGGCAACAGCGTTGAAAAAATATCCGAATGTCAAGAAAAAGTTTCGCTGTAAAATAACAAAAAGAATATTTTAGGTTAAACTCTTCATGTCTCCCGTTGTTTAGAATAAAATAGCGAATTCCTTATGTGCGTTAAGTATGTGTTATTTTAAAGTGCAAAATTTATTTTGCGAAAGTTCGCGTCCCCCTCCTTTTCCCCTCTTATCACGAGCAATTTCAGGTTATAATCGAGGAGAAATTGCCAGAAAACGCGACGAAAATGGGTGAAATTTTGATGAACGAACTAAGGACGTTACCTAATAATATTGTATTTGTTGTACGTGGCAAGGGTCTTCTTTGCGCGATTGTTATCAGTCCAAGTCAGTTTACACTGAAATATTTTTAAAAAATGATACATAGAGAAGTTTGGGTGATGATGTTGTTGAAACAATCTCCAACATCAGGGCTCAAGAGAGAAAGTTGATCGTAAGGACCAACCTTGAAACGAAAAGGAAGAGATGAAGGATTTGCGAGATTGCCGCTCTTCATATCTTCTGTTCCTTTGCTCTCTTCTTGGTCATATCTTCGCACTTGCACTCGATATCGAAATGATATTTGCAGCTTTTTTACCCTTATTGGTGCAACTAAGATGCATCTTCCACAACAGTTTTCAGTAGTTTGTGCTCAGAATCAAAAGCAGTGTTAAACCAGCGTAACAATACCTTAGCCTCGATGTAGTGAGCAAACCTTTAGCACCTGTAACTAGGTGAGCGGCCAATTAGTGACAGATGGAGAAGGGAAGGGTATCCATAGGTGAGAAACTACTAACGTAACGAGAGTATAATGAAATTCAACAGCAATTCATTCGGCAATTCCTTCTCTTGGTTGCGGCAGGCATTCGTTCAGTTCCCTTTACTATTACGATTACAAATTAATGAAAAGCTTTTTCTTTTTATTTCTGATAATTGACGCTGTTCAATACTGTGCATATCTGTATATCCGTCTGTTTGCTTCTTTGCGTAAACTTGGCCGATGGGATATCCTTGATATGCTAATCGAATTTGCATATTCAGTAGGCTCTTAAAATGATGGACAATTTATCTTCTGGCAGCAGTAGCACATTTACATATTTCGCAGAATGCCAATAAATCGATCAGCCATCCACTTCATTGTTTCGCAATTTTGATTGATTTCTATTAATCAATAATAGACACACGTTTAATATGCAAATTTCTGTCACTCAACTAGGTGCCAGCAAAGTTACAAGTAAAATACCAGCGAAAATACAATCGGAAATTCATCTCCTTAGGCCACTTCTCTCAGATCATCATCTCCTTCTGCATACAATTCTTGGAAAGTCATAGAACTTAAAGACTGTTTAAATTCTTTGCAGCTTACGTTTAAAGGTAAGAGCGTTCCGTTGCAGAGGTGGATGCGTGGAATGTCTGTCTACGGTTAAGGACAATGGACTTTTAGCAAAGAATACACATGGCCATATAATTCGCTTTGCGCCACCACTCGTCATCAACGAGAAGGAAATCCGTGAATCGGCGAACATTATCAAGAAACAAATAAAAGCTTTATGTGAACAGTCCACTCGATAATAATTTTTTCTGTCCTCGTCACCTTTCCCATATTTTCCCTTCCTCCATCTCCACCTTTGGTTCGTTTCATCTTGTTGCGTTGACATCAGAACACTGCTCGAGGGTATTTGCCGATGACATCTTGTCACAAAAAAACCGGATAGATTCAATAATGAACGCATTTTGCAGTTAGGATCTTAAACGCTCTGCTATAACTATCCACAGCGATTGATAGGTAAAACGATTTTGCTTTACCCGCCGTTTCTTAATTCGGAATACTTAGTTTGGTTTCGATTATTCCTTGACCACACCTCCGTGTTATTGATTTCCAGTGGCATTTCCAGCTGGACACACCCAATAAACAATCGGCATGAAAGGTTTCTACTGAATGATGTGATGACTGTACAACCTTATAGCATCGGATGCACTTTTTCCCCCAGTACGGTGAAGTTCTCCTGAAATCGCTAGAAGGTGAAAATAGTTAGCTGTATTGGAAGGTCTGATAAGTTTGAACTCTAGCTCAAGAAAAAAGATGCAGTTTGACTTCAACAATGAACTGCATCAAAGCTTAAACCGAAAATAGGTAAGGAACCGCACTAAATCGAAAAAAAAAACTATGGAGGAGATTGTTCGTCTTATTTTTACGATTCATCGATAAACATTGGTGACATAGGAATTCGCTTCTCTGAGCAAAATCTTCTGCTGATTCGCATTTCATATTTAGGCCAACGTTATGGATTTCTTCCTTGAATGAATCACTTTTATTTGTTTTACCAATTTGTTGGTTTTTGTTGCAAAAATGCTTCGCATAAGCACGTGGTTAATTGAAGTGTTTTTTTTTGTGAATAAAAAACTTCAATTATATTCATAATTTTTGCCTTCGGAAAATCGTATCAATAATAATTCCTTTCGAAGTTTTGGAATATAAGCGCAATATGCGCTTTTTGCAATTCCTTCAGTTTGGTCAGAACACCTTCCAGAATTATTGAATTGCAAATATTAGTGACATCTATGTAATAATTTTCCAGGCAAGGCGAGCACTTCAGTGCTCATTAAGAACCATTTTCGTTCTCATTTGAATGCTTAAAGGAATTTGACGGGTCTTTAGCACAAAATCGGACGTTCCACTGATTCTTTCCTTTCATTTCCATCATCAAATGCTTTTGATCTTTACATTATCAGGCTGTGAAATGAATTGGGTATTATTCAAAACCATCCTGAAAACATTCAGCTATGAAATTTCGGCAATAGGAAAAATAACGACAGAAATTTAAACGGCGAAACTCCCCCTCACATTTGCAAATTAAACATCTGATATTTAAATAATTAGATGCAAAAATATTTACAAAGGTGAACATATTATTCGTAACAATGGGGCGATAAGTCAATCGAAACAACATCCTCCCCCGCATGATGAGAATTACGAATTCGATGTGGGAAACGCCAAGCGATTATGAAAATATCGTATATGAAGAGAGTCTAAAGCGCATTGAAAGAGGCATTTGATAAGCAGAGAACAACAACCGATATCACTTCTGCTGAATAAACCTTTTTACCATCAATTCATATTGATATAACACCACTATAGAAATTTTACTGGATGTTAGTGCTGCCCTCACTCCTTCTCCCTCCCTCTCCACTCAAGAAATGGCCAAAGTATATAGGAGACGGAAATATAAAACCCCATTCGCGATACTTCAAACAAGCTGCAGCCGGCTGTCAATAACGTGAGAGTACTTAAGCGTGCATAGCAATTGTATGGCAATGCAAGATGCGTACAGAATGTGTACGTTGGCATATAAACATTGCATAGTAGTACGCTTGTACAGTGTGCACCTATGTTCCATAGTTCGAGTTCACTCTCAGGTTGTAAAGTGATTTTGGCAGCTTGCCGATTTTTGACCAGGCATCCAAATTTATCAACTCTCGAGGGCTGGTTAACACTTGATCATGCCTCCCCTCCATCTAAGCCAATTCAAGGATGATCGGTTCAAAAACGAGAAAAAACATAAACTTTGGTGCTACTTTCCAATTTTTAAGGTTCCCTGCATTACGTATAAATTGTGTGGTCACCCCATATGTGAAATCACAACGGGATGACTTTGTGAAATCATCCCAACAACGAACATTATGGGACTCTATCGAATCACGATGAGATATGTAAAACCAGAATGGCTTGCCGTTCTGTCACCTCATAAAATGGGGTCTCGATTAAAAGCCTATCATACCGAAAGAGCTAAGATGGGGACGAACGACTGCAGCTTAAAGGCTTTCTATCCATCATAATGCTGAGACCCGAATCTTCACACGACATCCCTTCAGTGCGTTGGCGATTTCAGCAGAATTCCATCTTCCACATTTCAAGCCTTAATTATCAGATTTTGATAATTACTTCAGCTCCATTAACTCCATAGATTAATTAAGAAAAAACACTGCCATTTCAAATAGATAATTTCCAACAGTTTTTGGCTTAAAATAGATATGACGTTACATGAACAGAATAATATAAGAAAAAACATTTTCCATAACTAATAGATCTTTTTTCGAGAATCGTTTCACTTACAGAAAAAACATTTTTTTTCTATAGATCTTTCAAGTGATTTCAATCGTCAGCACTGTGTTTCACAAAAATATCAGGTTCCGAAATAAAAAGAAACCAATTTCAATGCTGCATCCAAAAGCAAAAAAATCATTGAATCACAATAAAGGCAACCATACGACCTGATCTTTAAGTCAATTTCTGCATTTTTAAATTCAGAACCCGTTGAAATATCAGCCAAAAAAGCTACAAGATTTTGGCTTGACTAATCAGCCAGTTCGTTAAAATCTCTATTGGTTCTCCATAAACGACACAAAAACAATCCTTTCCTAAAAGTAATTTCGAACGCCTGAACTGGAATAAATGATTCATAAATCACCATTAACAAACAACAAGATGAATATACAAACCATAAAGAAAAAAACCGCAATGTTCAATGAACTGAGGCAATAAACAAAACATATCAAAAATTTCACGTGCGTCTCAATTTACAGTATTTTAAAATCGTTTCAGTGCGAATCTGGAACAAAGTACTCGATTTGCAAAAACGAAATGAACCTAAATGAACACGATCGGGATTACTGGATGGAATAGAAAAACTGGAATTTTATAGATCTTCTCGTGTAATGAAAAAACACAGCGGTATCAGGTATAATAATTAAGAACAAGTGTAGAATAAGGTGACTTGAGATTAAAACTCTTGAATTATAACAGCAACAAAAAAGAACTATCTATAAGATGCTTTCTTTGAAGCGCATTCATAAATCAACTTCGCCTTCGCTTACGCTCCAAATTTTGTGAATTCATCCCAAAGGTGCGCTCACATTTCGAAATACCTAATTTCTCAAATGACTGTTCAGAAGCATTAAAATAAACTTAAAGAAGACGTGCCCTGCCAATGCATCATCAATCCATCATAAAGAATTTGCTCCTTGCATTAAAAAGGAACACATTTCAGAAACAATAAAGACACCATGACACCATTATGGTAAGAAGAAAAATCTTCAGCGATTCCTTCACACAGATACTTTATGCAATTCTCTTGCTCTATCACATACGACAACAGTTGAAACATATCATATCAAATGCACATTCACTTCGCGGAACTTCTCGTCGAAATCTCCCTCCCTCTCATAAAACAGATACCGACCTGTACACTTCTACAGCGCCTTATCTCCTTCTATGATCCAGTCGACTCATTATCGAGGGGCACTCGATGAAATACAGTCAATACGATATCAGCTATCATTTCCACTTTGATTGTCACTTACCTTTTAAACACAAGCCTAGCACAACGACAGACCATTGGTGTTTTGGAACGCTCAATATTGCAAAAATCAGCTGAAAAGCGTGAAATAGAGCAACCGTACCACCACCACTAGCAGATTTTTCAAACTTTCTCGTTGAAGACATGAAGATACTCATGTCGAAGGAGATTAAAAACGATCGGCTTAGGTCGACTAGAGAAAATGATTTTCTTGCGAATAATAGCCACTATATCATTTCGATTAGTCTGTTCGCTCTTTGAAATCACCATCAATGGATTATCGAGCATCTTCGCTTTCCCGCAGAATCTGACTCCAAGCAAAAATAATGCCTGAAAAAAATATCCTGAGCTTATTCGTCACCATAAAAATCACAAAAACTTGATCAGGCTCTTCCCCAGAATCGATGATCTGACAATTCAAAAGCAGAAATAATTAAGAAACTTAAGAAAAAAACAAAACAATACACAGCGCAGGAATGTAACAGCGCATGGACAATAGAACAATCAAAATAACTGCGAGTAATCCTGAAAAGTTATAAGACCGCGGATAACAGAAAAAGGAAAGAGGAAACGAAACAGAAAAGAAATTAACGTTAAATGTCGATATATCAACAAGGTCTCAATGGAAGCAGCCCTTCACCATTCTTATTAGGTATCTCGAGATGAATTCTTACAGGCCCACTTCATCTACGTTCAAAATTTAAACAGTCATGTCAATATGCCTCATTTTCGTTTTGATCCCATGAATACAGCTTCAATCTTCATCATAGCGATAAACCTTTCTACCAAGTAACTACATATGCCTCATTTTCCCTTGTTGGCCTGGGCCATCATTTTGACGGATTTTTACCATAAGATTTACTTAGTCCTTCTATAATACATTTCCTGGTTACGACCAGCCCACCTTAATTCTTTTGAAACATCTTCAACGATATCCGCACTCAGTCCAGGCGAACTCAAAAATAATAGAGCGTCATTAGTTATACTTTCCATCCCTATTTTCACTTCGCCTAGTTTTCTCCCAGTGTGTCCAACATTTCTCCTCCAGAAGAACAGATGTCGAAGTGAAAAGTTCTCCTTTAGCTATCATTGGGTCGCTGATTCGTTGGCTTGAATTTAGGCAACATTCAATCGGCTGCGAATTCCGATTCAAATGGCTTATATTCAATCTGTCAAAGGAATCAAAACGACTCCAAAGTGAACTTTTTAATCTAGCTAATGGTAACTAACGGCAAATGCTTTTTTCATCCATCATTTTGCATTTAAATAATTTTTTATTCTTTTGAATCTTCATAATACTCAATTTTAAAGGCAAACGATAAACTTATCAAAAGAACTTTTTATTCTATACATGAAAATCTCGTACCATATCAAAATCCTCATATAAATTAAATAATTTCTCCTTGATTTTTCATTCCAATGATTTTGAAGAATGCTCATCTCTATAGGCCGTCCCTTTAGATCCTAAAAAATCAAACATAAACAGTACATCTACAAAACTATCCATTAAGTAACCTATGTTTCAAACAGAAAGGATCCTTGAAAATTCGATTGCACAAAAATCCTATCCTATACGTCTTTCATGATCCCTATCATTTGGGAATCATTATTTTATTTACATTCTAAAAAAATCTTATTAAAATCTGAGTGTTTAAATGATTCAGTGATCAAATATCAGCAATCTCATCTACGAAAAAGAAAAAAAAATCGTCGGAGATAATCCAGTTGCAAATAAAACAATTTCATTACTTTGGGTGCATTATGTTTTGGGAAAAAAATCTTATTCCCAATTTCTATGAATAAATCGTTTCATTCAAATCTTATCGTCTTTATTTTCTAAAAGCATAGAGTAGTCATTCCATACATACTGGTTTTATAGGATGAACGTTATAAGCTGTATTTCTTGGCTTTTTCTGGCTTTCTTTTGCAAAACAACTTGCTCTAATTGAAAAGCTCTTTTTTTAGTTCAGCACATGATTCTATCGCTCATCTATCTTTAATCGCCAAAGTCATTTTAAAATCTACGAATTTTTATACAATTAAGAAATAAATAAAATTCGTTGAAATTTATTAAATTGGATCAGATAAAAATTCATTTAACAAAAGTTTATAGATTTGTCTGTTTATTGACTGATCTGATGAGATGAATCTCATTTAACGATCACCTAGTCACAAGTGAGACGGTGGACTCGTATGTTTGTAGAGGCACTTTCACCGAGATTCGTAGATCTCATGCAGCGATCGGCAAAAAAAGAAAGCTTATGAAAATCTTGTCAGTCTAACAACCTTCCCAACAAGCCAAATAACTTTCCTGCAAGTCAAACAACCTTCCTGTCAGTCTAACAACCTTCCCGCAGGCCACCAAGGCCCTGCAAATCGAGACTTTTTTGCAATTGGGCATTAAAAATTGTTTATGAAAATTCATTTAATCTCTTATTGATGATTCTATAATTTTGATAAACCCTTCAAGGTCTCCTAGTCATCGCCCTCAAACTTCCGTATTTTTGATCTGTTTTAAAATTATCAATGTGAATTGAGCATATTAAGAAATTTGACTAAAAAAAGTTCATTTTGAAAATAATTAATGATTCTGAAAGTAAGCTCAACGCCTAGTTTCTTTAAATCTTTTCCTTTAACTTATCCCTGAATGTGAAATTTGCATTTTTTCAATTGTGGCAACATTTGATCTTTGAAAAGCAATAGCGTTGTCTATTTTTTTCGATAGATAACCTCTTCAACCTGCCTTCTTCTTCCCAAACATCCTTTAACTTAATCCCTGAAATGTCCGTCCACCATTTCTCCTCAAGTCTTAAGAAATGGATAGAAGTGTTTTTTGTCACATATTGCTGAACCTGGATCACCTTCAATTCTTCTCTTAAAATATGAAATCGTCTTCACTGTCCCCAATGGGAAAAATATCCATCAATGCAAGTGAGAAAATGACATAAAAACTTGCCATCCAAATCCCCATCTCCAAGTGAATTTCGAATTTGAACTTTCCGTGCTCTTTGAGAGTGAAATTTTGCAATGTCGACGATCATGAATACGTTCAATTTAAATGTGTTGCAAAATTACAGCTCTATAACGCTTTCTTATGGAATTCCTCTGAAGGGAGGTGGGGAGAAGCACGTATAAGGCCGGTTGATGAGAAATCTTTTATGAAGGTAAAAGAGGTGTGAGGAAAGAGAGAGGACGTCGCTGAATTGAATGATGCAATTTGAAGGATCGTCTATTGCGAGAACTTGGTTTAATGCATGAGGAATATTCGTTTTCCTGCATTAGTTCATCAACGTGATGCTGGAAGGGACTTGGATATCCTCCATTCATAAGAAGGTGGTTAGGCCAGTTTGTGGGGAAGACTTTTGATTGCTTCTGGAGGTAGCTGCACCTTAGTTTTAAGTTCACGGATCTTTGTGCCTTACAACTCCTCCTTCCCACCGTTTCCTTTCAAAGTTCTTAAGATCTCTATCAACGGCCATAAATTACAAGTTCTTTAACGCGTTTATAAACAAGATTTCCGGGATCGCAAAGCAAAAATAAAACAATATTCGAGAATTTTTGGAAACGAGTCTAGCTCTACTCACATATTCCTAACGATTCCAAGTTTTGTGCACCACACTTTCATAAAATCGTTGAGGTCGATCAACTTTCTTCTCCTGCTCTTCTACGAGTCTGCACTTGCAAATGGCACAATGTTGTTATTGTGCCTATGCTTAAGCAATGTGCACTTATCCACTATCCGCATATCGGGTAGATTCAATACCGCAATCAATACCGTCGGGATCAGAGATGGGAAGTTTGCTGATACTATGCACAATGCATTCCACCATAAAAACGAATTATTTATAAAGGAGCCAAGATTAATTAATATTTGAATATATTTTTACGCGCATTTTAATATTCATTAATAATTTATGTGAGCGGTCGTTACGATGACGATGAGGATTGCAAAAGGCACATATCGTGCCAACTTCTTACAGACGCTTCTTCACTTGTATTCGTAAAGCTTTCCATCGTTTTGCACTACTTTTTTTCGGCAGCTTATTTCCTCCTTCTCAGGTAATCGAATTGTGGCAATTGAACAATGAAATGAAAGAGTGGATTAAGTTAATTTACAGTTAATTCAATGAGAACATATCGGAGAGCCATTCATATAATAAATTCTATCATTAGCTGCCATGAAAGACTGAAAACTGAAAAATTGTATTTGGTGATTTGAATGGAGGAGAAAAAATGGTATTGGTTTTTCTGTCAAATCCTAGAACTACGAGAATTCAAGGAAAACACTGCATATAGCTAACAATAGTTGCTCTCCCATAGCAGTTACGGTAGTGTTTGTTGTTACACTTCACGGTCATATCGCCTTATTGGAGAACTATTTCTTTTTAATTTTCCGGAGCAAACATATTTGCTCGGCACTTTCATCTCTAAATTTACCCTATGGCAAAGCCTGCCATCATGTTATGCGGTTTAGGCTACCGTAATTTGAAAGCTTTGCATTTTTCTTGTCCGATCGACAATTTTCTAAAATCGTTTTTCAAAGATTTTGGATCACTTTCTGATACAGCGTAAATTACTTTCTATTTGGAGGACTCCTTTCTGAGCCACCTGGACTATCCGCTAGAAGCCTCTCGGCTGAGTACTGCCAGGCGGATCATTAGGTATCTATAGACATCCGTGCTGTCCTTGTCCTGTACTTTTCACCATTTTTCACTAGCATATTCGTCGATTGGTGGAACTCAAAGAATTTGGGATTTGTCTTTTGTATTAATACTGAAGCACTATATTCTGATAACGAAAGGCATTAAACAACGAAATATTTATTTTTTTATTAATTATATTATTTAAACTGTACAATTAACTATAATATAGGATATCAAGTACCCGCATAAAAGGTTGCCGAGACATGAATAAATTGATTAGTGTTGTAAAAAGAGGCGCTAATAATACAAACAATAGACATGATCACTAGGTAGTTTTGTGAGGAAATAACATCAAAATTTAATGCACCGACGAGAATATCCGATATTTTTCTTTTCTTTTTGCGGTTGTTTATACAAATATCGTTATCTTTGTAATTCCGTACTCCTCACCTAGTCTGTTCTTACTCAAATTGGCAGCTAATTTAAATAATTGGTGTCATTTCCTCTATATACCAACATCAACACCGAGTTATAAAGTATATCCGTGAGCGATGGATAGGTTCATTTAATGAACAGTTATCAACATCTATACTACTCATAGGCATCAACACCAATCACTCAATGATATAATGAATCATTGTCCATAATAAGGAAAACAAAGCAAATCATTGTTACAAGTATGGAAAGCATCAAACATCATAAAAGAAGCTCAGTTTATTTATATTAAAGCTAAAGAACGGTGCTAATAAGACAAGGCAACTAAAGAAACACCGACGAATAACAACAAAGGAATGCAAAATTTCCTTCAAATAATAGAGCTCTATAAGATTAATGTAAATCAGTTTATTATGAAAGTATTTAATTACCTTATAATTTCGACGTATATAAAATATAAATATATATATATATATATATATATATATATATATATATATATATATATATATATATATATATATATATATATATATATATATATATATATATATATAACGTTATTACGTTAGAATATCATTAAATGTCTCTCATGTGAAAATAATAAATCTTTTAATATTTGGAAAGTATATAAAAATAAAAGAAAATTTTATTTCGCATTTCAAAAAAAAAAAGAAAATTTCTTTTATTTTGGATTCCAAAAAGTTTTTCATTAAATTCGAAGAAAATTTCTTTTGAATGTCGTATAAAATTGTAAAGTGAATTTTTCGCCGATTATTAGCGCAATTTCAATGATTCAGTTTTCTTTCAAAAAGGGAGCGCGAATTTTTATCGCTGTCTCTCTCTCTCTCTCAATAAATCATCAGTTATACAACATTCATCCAAATTTACTCTTCATGCATCACCTTTTAGAAGTTTATCCGTCTATATATCATATGCAAATATGCGGTTATTTTTTTGGAGATGAATGGTGAAAAAAGAAGATGCCAAAGTATTCATAGGTTACCTTAGTGTACGCAAAAGAACGCATATCATATGAGCAAATGATGTGCTTTCCTGTTAATTTCAATCTCTAGAAGGCGCTAGAGGGGCTTATAGCTGATCCAGTCAAATCGATACGATAGCGGCTGATTTTGCTCAAGCACGTACAACAATGCGAAACAGTTAGAAAGGCAGGCGTATTCGAGTAGTCTTTCTTTACTACCTCCTCCACCTGACCTCGTTGGTGATTCATTTCCCATAGGTTTATACCATTACGATCATCCCTCTACGTACTATATCACAAACATTCATTCGAATTTATTCCCATCCACAGAACAATTCGACCAAATTCATCGCATCCCCTGACGATCTTCCTAACGAAACGTGTCACTCTATCCGTCTCATAATTAGTGGGCAGTGGTTGAGTTTCTATAATTTAATGCTTACAATACGTTGCGGTGTCTGAACGTTTTGTACACGTGCCATTTGTGTAACTTCCGCTTGTTGCAGACTGCACTCATTACGTTGCATCGAGTCTTCGTTTATGGCGGGTTGGTTATGGTCTCATTGTTGCACTACAGTTGAGCATGCCGTTACCTGTGGTAGTAACGATACCTGTGGTACGACTTGTGTCGTTACCGTTGAACGAGGAACGTTCTCTAACTGAATTCCTCGTTGCATTTCTGTGCCGTAGGCGGTGGTCGTTGCTTGCATCTCTTTGACTCCTCTATCACAACGGCTACCTGTTGATATATATTGCGTAGCACATATTGATTTGCGATCGGTTTGCACACCATACTGTGTGGGATTTACCCGTGATATAGCAGCTTGAGCATCACGTTCTTTAGCCTGAGATAACTGGGGAACACTTCGTGGAACAATCGTTTTTGTTATCTCTTTTTTTTTAGTTTGGGGTGCTTGTGGAACCGCAGTTTGAATATTATACGGCATAATAGTCGCCTGAGTTATAGCTATTTCTGGCACTCCATGTCCACCTAAAAT
Organism: Ascaris suum; assembly: GCA_013433145.1. Classification (NCBI taxonomy): domain Eukaryota; kingdom Metazoa; phylum Nematoda; class Chromadorea; order Rhabditida; family Ascarididae; genus Ascaris; species Ascaris suum. The sequence goes on from CM024181.1 coordinate 6,047,529, forward strand.
AGATAAAAATTTACATTTATAGTAAATAAGAAATATATGTGGGATAAGATTTTTTTCTCACAGCATCCTGTGCAAAAATTTGCATTAATAAAATTCTTGCATGGGGTTGTATTAGAGTAGGAACTGTAAAGCTGTAATGTCGTCATCAGGAAGTTCTCAGACTTACACGAGATTTCCTACGTCTAATCTTCTGCTTAATAGCGTTGTTTAAACTATGGTTAAAGCTGTAAACTATAAAAGCGAAAGGAAGTTAAACGAGCCATCGATAGAGGGTGAAGGTGGTGGATGAGGGACTTTCGATGCTTCCGGCTTATCCGTTATCTCTTCAGCGTCTTCTTGAGGTGTATTCGGCTCCATTTGTTTCGTTGTCGGTGTTCTATACATGAAATAAAACCTCAACAATTTCTCTCCGTTCAAATCCTTTATAATTATTCAAATAAATAAAGATGTGAATGGAACAATTAAAAGGTATGAGTTGTCCTATTGAAACAATATTGTTGCCATCGTTAATATTCTGTTCCCCCCTTTTTTTTAGTTCCGTTTAATTTATTTTTTTTTTTTACAGTTGACATTGCAAAATATATATATTACAATATAACAATAGATTAAATCTACGCTTATAAAACGTGACATACAAATACTAATAATCAAATTTACAAATGTTTTATCGTATCATTGCAAATTGCAAATATTATTGCATCGATGTGCTAAAGTATCCTTAACACTTTTGCAATATTGCATATTGCAATATTGCATAAGCTGTCATCAGCTAGTCGTGTTCCTGCGTCCACCTCCCACCAGAATATATCAATTCAAGAATGGGCAATTGCAGAGATATCGAAAAACAAGAATATAAATTATTTAGTGTTAATCATTAAAAAACTTCTTACATTAATAGAGTGGATATTTCTGAGTTTATATTGCCGTTTGCGCCACCTGAAATATATAGAGTTCAAACTCGATCTCGGCAAATTGATCATTTTCGGATTATCGGATGGAACCATTTTGTTTAAAATAAACGACATCAGTGGTACATTGTATGGGATTGCGTTATCAATGAATGTGCAAATTTATTCGTCCATATAGAGGCTTATATTTATCATGATTTATTTAATTATTGCGTTCACAACCGAAACAACACTCCACACGAGCCGCAATCTCTACTATCCGATCCTGATTCGCGTTCATATTTTAGACACCTTCGACGCTCCCTCCACCCTTTCTCCATCATCTTTATGCATATCTCAACCTTTCCACTCCTTTCTATATTCCAGTTCTGTCCTGAATCACGTCTCCTATACTCACCAGTAACTTTATCCCTTCGAGATCTTATTCCATCCTAAAATAAACTCTTATTCACCACCCTCAGTCCCCAAACCCGTCACCTCAGATCCACATCCCTCACCATTACAGGACCACCTGTTTATACGATCATAGCTGTAAATTTGCAAAAACGTTTTAAAAGAAGTACGCATATTTGAATGAAAAACATTTTTCGGCAATAAACAAAATAAACGAGAAATGTGCTATGTGCTTCTGCGTTGTCTGATTAGTCACTTCCACAATTTATCAGCACATAATGTGATAAGCAAAATGACGAATTCTCATTCCAGCTGACCGACCGGTCGTCAAAATTTTCCACCACAGAATTCGTTTTTAATAACTCGATCCGCTCAGATAAGAAATCGACCAATGGAGAATGCACACAACTTTTTTTTCTCGTTTAAAAAGTTTTAAATTGTAATGTTGATACTTGAAAGCGAATTGTTAGTTGTGTGCATTATATCGAGCAAGTTTCGCAACATTAGCTTCAGTAGTTCCCGAGCTAAAAATCTCCCACAGACAAGCTCTTACAGACAGACAGACACATAGACATACATTCGCACAGACACGACGCTGCTGCAACTTGCGAACGAGTAGCCTGACGGGTGTACCTCGAGAAAATCGTGTGAAAATAAACGTGCAAGAAATTTACTAAAACGCATAAAAATATATAAGTGGTGTAAGCTTATCAAACAACGAGAAGAGACGAGAAAATTCGGCGGAATTGCAAAAAAATATGAATAATGATAACTGTAATGAAAAAATTTGCATACAAAGTCCAATTGTTTTGTTGATGCACCGCGGTTCTATGAAGTGTGTGCATGCGAGCGATAGCGTACTACCTAATGACTGATAACTCGGGTATGACCTCATAACCGGTAACTTGAGCACTACCTCACGACTACTAGCTCGAGTATTACTTCATGACAATATAAAGATACTGCTTATCTCGATGTATTTACCATTAAAACATGAGCGACGTTATATTAGATGCCAGTGTGTCAAATTCAAATTTCCACATAGAAAAGCAGTCTGCAGCCCCTGAAGGTGAGCATCATATACCCTATGTGTGCAATATTCTCTTTAAGCATTAATAATTTCGAATCTTATTTGGCTCGACATATGAAGAAATGCAAAATTATCAAAACGATTAAAATATGCAAATAAAAAAAAATCAGCCCAAAGGAAAATGAGGATAAGAGATGTGAAGTTTTAGAGGTGATTAACGATATGAAATTTGCATACAATTCGCTGCAATTCGATTGCCGTACGCTGGTGGGCACTCTAGAATTGATGTTTTCAGGACTGTCGTTGCGGTGCCAACTACCGTTGCATTCTTTTTAGTTTCTCCCAATTGCTCAATCGATTTCAGCTAAAAAAAAAAAATAATGCTGAAAGTATTGGAAACGAAAGTTGAGAAGGCGAGAATCACTAAGAACGATTTTTGGATTTTATTATGGATTCTCTTGACCCATATTACTTCCTTTAGGTGGAAAAAAAACGTTTATTCAACTAAAAAGAATAAAGGGAATTACGCAAATGCATTGAAATATTTAAATACAATTAAAGAACGAGTTTAAAAACGCATCCTTTTTGCAAAGAACTCTTCATTGATTATTTCGTTTCATTCACATCAGAAATAAAGCTTCATTCATACAATAAAAGAAGCCGTCAAAATTGTTGTATATAATATTTTCTGTGCGATTTAATTCATAACAAAAGTGGAAATCAAATACGTCGATTTGAATGAACATGAAAAGAGAGGAAAAGGCACACGACAACATACAAGTGTGATAGAATTGTACGATAGGAATGGCAAATGATAGTGCGTAAGATTTGCATAGTCACAAAATTCGATGTAATTTGCATAAATTCAAAAACGGAGATATTTATTGTCGCTACAGTTTGGAAAAGAAACCGTACGAAACTTATAGTTCATAGATTTCAATTGAGATAAAGGAAATAAAAGAACTTTATTGGAGAAGATTAAATTCACAGCTAAATTATTCGATAATCTGAGGGAATCGTACTCTTTGCAATTTCATCTTTGCGTTAACAATTCCATACTCGTCCTTCTTTTAAAATTCCGTTAATTTATTGATAAAACAAAAGAGCCCACTGAGGAAATTAGCGAATTATTGCTGTGTCTGCAGCATTCATTTTTGCACATTTTAATGCAAAATTTTTAAATTATTGTTAATAATATCGCCCTCTTTTATTGATATGTTTCATGCTGAATAGAATAAAAGATATCCACAGCGTATCACTCAACCATAAAATACAAACTTACATCAGTTCGATCTTCGGGTGCAGCGACCGCTTCTCTTGACATCAGAGATTCACTTATAACGCTTGATTGGAGTGATGTCGACTGATAACGTTTATCTTCCGCACTATTTTCTGTTCGTTTCATTTCTAAACATTTGCTATTCAAAAAAATGTTGCATTTGCTCATTACTTTAGTTCTTTTTGTTCGTGACCCCCATTATGCAAACTCATTTACAGATCGTTATGTAAAGCCATAGTTTTTCTCGCCAAAAAAGGGTCTTCATCTGAAAGAAAGATTTGGAGGTGATATGAGGTTAACCAGATTCACCATTTTCACCATGAGATTTATGATCGTTCACCAACTTAATTCAATATATATATATATATATATATATATATATATATATATATATATATATATATATATATATATATATATATATATATATATATATATATATATATATATATATATATATATATATATATATATATATATATATATATATATATATATAATGTAATGCAAAGCGTACGAATAGAGTTATCAAAAGAGAGGTTGATGTTTAACTCATTTAAAAATAATTCTTGATGAAATCTGACTTCTCTTCTCAGCGCGAGATTGTTTCCGGTCGCATATAACAACCAAAGTTGACACCACAATAGCTGGTGCCATCGCTAACCAAAGTGTATCAATAAGTTCATTCATTTCTTTACAATCGATCTGCAATCGCCATTGATGAGTTTATCTGATCACTTCTGAACTATGCAACGTTTCTAACAACTCGGCAGTACTTAAGTGTCTTCACCGTTTTCGTTCCATCAAAAGGTAAGCAAGGTGATTGCCAGCCGTTCTTCCACATTTCTACCTTGATTAATGTCTTCTTAGCCTGAGGTCGTCATGACTGCCTAAAACTTTGGCCCTTCCCCCCTAATCCTCACCTTAACAATCTCATCTTACAAACCCAATACGTTTATCGCTTACCTGTTTATAACCGTATTTCCATCGACGACTTTGCGCTACCTGAGCCAGCCTTACAAAATTTCATCCGACCGCATCCAGCGCTTTCCAAGGAGCATAATGTCGTTTGAAGCCAGCAAATATTCCAAGGCACCTTTGCAAATTTTACCTGGAGAGGTGCACCTTGACGACGCTGTATGTGTGCTTTTTTATGTGTGTGTCTGCCTGTCGGTGTGTCTGCACGTCTGATGATCCCATTCTTGGAACCACCGGAACCGGAGATGAAAAATTTGATGGTCATAACCGATACAGCTGGATGATCTTTTCTTATGAATTTTCATGCTCATCAATCAACTCTGAAATAGTTTATAGACATTCAAAGATGCCGAAAATTTGTGCGCATTCTACACCGTTCGCATTTTCCCATTATACCTGCCAGGTAACTTGAAGAAAAAAAAACGAGTTTTGTATTGCTTCTTGAGATTGCTTGAGTTGGTTTACATATGAGGGCATTATTTTGCACGAGTGATAATTTCTGAAATTGGTTGCCGAAGTGAGAGAGATAAAAAGCCTGTATCCCGCCAGCTTCTCTCATAGGCCTCCACTTTTTAATTTGCTGCCGCAGACATCATGTCTGGATGTCTGTGTGTCTGTGTCGGTGTCTATCTGATGGTTTTAACCCGAGAAACGCTTAAGCTGCTTATGAAATTTACTGGGCATGACTATAAACGATCTGCTATACTATAATTCACGTTGAACCATCACCTTTGAAGGAAGTTATCGACGTATTTCAATGTGGGAAAAATTTTACCACAATTTCCAACGGGTGGTTTTTTGCTCGCAGACATCGAGTGAAAAAAATAAGTGAATCGTTTATGGAAGATTTGTGCGATTGGATAGGTCAAATGAAATATCAAGGTGTAATTTCTTATAATTCTACCTGCTCACATTTCTGCTGGTTGTCTTGATCGCTGAGACAAACGGAATATAAAAGGCATTCATTCGCCTTGTTTAATCAAACTTCCCGAAGCTTATATGGATTTACGCACACCGCCACCGTCAGTTTGTCTTTTCTGACGTAGTCTGATCACGGGATGCTGCAGAACTGGTTGACCGGTTTACCAGCCCAAGTGATCCCTCCCTGCCCAGGGGTAAACCGGTAAATTGTGGATGATCGAGTTCGACTAGCGCATCTTCTCATATTTTGGAAAGATGGAATTTCGTTTCAAGAAATGTATAAATAGTCTTGCAACGATAGTTAGATCACGTTTGAATGAGATGAACTTTCAACGAAAAGTCAGTCGTATGAGTGTTCGTGGGCGTGTTGCGCGCTTCCGGTGGCGGGTTGTCACAGAGGGGGGTGCATATGCTACCTCCTGTTGTTAATTATGTTGTTGCTGTATTGTCAGTGCTTTTATTATCAGATTGAGACAAAGCTAAACATCTGGTTGTTCCGATAGAACAGGTTGGAAGGGTCAAAGCTATCGGAGTTCGTAAAGGTGGTACGTGCATATGTAGTGCTAAGGACGATGCTAATATTTTGCCTTGAAGGTAACGAGCGCATATGCCTGTGGGGGATATGCTCCGTAGAGATGTTAGCATGCTGTTCACGCAGAATCCCTCTTTCTTATGGTCTGGGGAATGTTATCGCTTCTTGACCTCTCTCAAACAACAGCAATGTCGGTGAGTTGAGATTGAACTGAACACGTTTGCGCTGACTAGTTTTGAACTTATTGATGTGCTTGTATAATTGTGACAGGTTTATCGCACGTAGGTTTGCATTAAGTTTTGTGAGGTTTTCCTTGGATTTGGTCGCATTACTGGGACCCAGTTGAAGTCATCTCCAGCTCATTATTGGAATAAACTCATTCACGACCTCAACGAGGAAATGGAACCAACTTCAAATTTCTTTGTTTATACCTATTAAATTCACTTGTCTTTAATCATTCTTCCGCCGAATAAGCGCTAGTTTTGATAGGTTGCAAGCGCTATAAGATGTTCTCCCTCTCCCGTATGTTCAAATATAAGCCTCTGTTTTGGAAAAAACCGGATCCGGGAAAGTCGTAAAGAAATTTCAGACGCACAACGCGTTGACAATGAGAGAGTGAGGTTTTCCGGAATGCGCGTCCCCCATTTCCTTCATCTTTTATTTCTCTTTGTGGTTAACGATTGACTTAGGCTCCCCTCCAACTCCCATTTCCTTCATAAACATGCTGTCATTTCGAGAAGTTGCAAACAGCGCAAGGCCCGGGGGTCCCGGGGGTTTAGTTGCGCAAATACTGTAGACATATGGAATCAGCTTTACTGTAGTGAGCATTCATTCACCAACGTTCAGTGCATTTTTCTTCTCGATCTCTCCCTTGGTGCTGACTATGTACTACTCAGCATTTTTAATTTCATCTTAGCGTCTGCGGTGTTACGTTTTGCGCAACTAAAAGAATCGTACTCAGGTGGTCATAAAGTCATAAAGGTGTGTTGAAATGGCTGCGTACCTTGAAAATGTTATTAGAATTTAACGATTTAACTTTATTTTAAAATATAACGCGCAGATATAAAAAAGAAACTTTGCTGGACTGATCAAAAGCAGCGTTGTAAGCATCATATGTGGGTGCATCATGTCCTTCCCCCCTCTCCCCTTGGACAGTGGAACTTTTATATAGAGGTGGAAAGGAAAGTAGTTCAGGCTTTGTCTGTAGTTGCCTGACACTATAAAGGTCTGGGGTAAGCCCACTGTCATTCCGGTTTGCAGTTTTGATTGGGGACGAGGGTAATCTGCACCATTCAATGTGTGGGAAGGTTGTGCTTTCATAGCACAATGCAGCTGTCAGTACCTGGTGCCTGAGTACTTATTTATATTATGATCTTTGTTGATGTTTCAAATCTGCGATTCTCTTATGTTCGGAAGTTGTCATCGAACTCATAAAATATTTACTAGGTTTTATTTCTATTTTCTTTTTTCAGGCAAGTGGAGAAAACGTTAAACGGCCGCTTTCAGCGGGCTGTGTGAGCAGCCAGCCGCTTCAGCTGCTTATTTCCGTTCTTTTTTGTTGTTTTGTTCGCTAAAAAATATATCCAAAAATCCAAATAATTGAATAAATAAGTTTTATTGCTCTATCATCACCAACTTTATTGAAAGCGAGCCTCATTCAACAACAAATAACTGAGAAACGATCCAACTGAGCGTTGCGTCACGCCCAATCGTCGTTCGACGAACACGATTGGCGTATATATTTCATTGTGTTTTGCGATTCGCTATGATAGCTTGTCGAGCAAAGGCGTACGCCATTCAATCTTCGTCATGCTTTTACTCGTTATGCACGACTATGCTTCTCGTTATCTTTGCTCTGCTCATCTGTCAGGTTCTCTTTGTTTGCTTTTTTTTTTGTTAATTTATGCATTAATTTGTTTTTATGGAAAGGAATGGAAGCTAAGATAACAGTTTGTTAGCTGCAAAGTTTCTTCAAAAAAATTTCCCAGAGGTTAATTTGCCGGTTTTTTAACTTATAGTTTGGAATTTGCATCGGTATCGATCGACCTGTCATAGTTTCGACGACGTCGATCAGCACAGTATTCGCTAGTCGTCGATTTTTCTTGAGATTGTAATTGTTTAATAAGTTATTGATTGATCAGCCCATTTTATTAAAGATCCGTTGATAAACTGGTGAAGTGAACATATCTAATAATTATTGATATGATGCATCAATTGACGAATATTTTCGATGATAAAATGGTGGTTCATGGGTGAATAAGTCGCTACGATATGGTACGATAGCGATCCGACATATGGAAGTAGCAGGAAAGCGTACACCAGTCGACGAAAGGGATGGACCTTAACCCGCTTCCCTCTTTTTCTGCTACCTACGTCTCCTTGTTCGTCCTCGCTTTTCCTGTCCCTCCTCCTCCCTCTATTCCTTCTCTCTTCCTTTCAACCCCTGAATGAGGGGAACATTTTAGTGTTCGGCAGGCGATGACATCTACTGTCGTTCGCTGGACATTCGCAACAGTCCAGGTATGGCGTTTCAAGATAAGGAGACTAACGATAAATGGTCAACCCTTTCCAACTGTACGGTTATGGAAGGCGATTTCTCCGTATCGATGATTACTAGTGCTAATTATACGCATGAAAGCTTTCCTGTTTTTGAGCGTCTCCGGGTGATCACCGGCCATCTACTCGTCTTTCAAGTCAGGTAATTATTGCGTGTCTTGCTTCTGAGATTTGTTTAGGTGCTGTGATTGCAAAGTTTATTAATTCATCTTAAGGTGGGAAATTTTTATAGATATTTTTACAAGTTGTCGTCTGATTTTTTGTCTTTCTAACTACTTTGAACGTTTTTTTTCTTGAGAACTCAGGAGCTTCGATAATGGATGCTTGTTAATTATAGTGCGCTACGCTCGCTGAAACGGATGTTTCCGAATTTGCGAGTGATCGGTGGCCAAGAACTGATTATGAATTATGCGTTGGTGATCTATCAGAACACACATCTCGTCGAAGTGGGTCTACCCAAGTTGACGACAATTATCAACGGAGGAGTGCGCATTATGGATAATACGCAGCTTTGTTATAGTCGTTATATCGATTGGGGAACTATGTTGATCGGACCGGCAAATGACATTCTCATCGATCAGAGTAAAACCACCGATTCAGGTTTGATATTTCCGAGTCCTTCAGCTTTTCGTCTTGCTTTTATTTTATATTTTAATCGCTACGATATGATATGATAGTAAGTTCTGCATTCCAATACCCTTGAGCGATCAGTGGTCTGGTTGATAAGCACTAATCATCACGCGTGGAAGGGAGTGAGTCAGACAAACAGAACTAAACTAACTCCAACTCCAGGTGATAAAAGTTTCTCCTTTCGGGTGGAGCGCATTTCAAGTTGTTCGTAGTAGGCTCAAATTGCACTTGATGCACTTGTTATATGCCGCTACAAAAGAAGTGCTAAGGCATTTTTATGTATATGTGGGATCATGTGACATAACACACTAATCAGTCAAGTCTGTGGTGTGTTATGCGGCGTACAGAAAAATGCTGCAGTATGTTTTGCATTTCTTTGAGAGTATCCTGCAAGATTGGAAAGTCCGCGTGTGCTGTTGAATGGCAGTTCCAGTTGGCTAATGCGTGGAGGTCTCCGATCCTATCTTCTTTAATATCCCCTTCCCCCCCCCCCCCTCCTCCGTTCTTGGTGCTAATCCATCACAAGTTGACAAGACAATAGTTGTTGGCGGTTGTTGCCTGAAAAAGGCTTCATTTATCAGAGCAGTCTATTGCTTAGCCCTCAAAACTTGCGATGCTTCATATTTGTGTTTTAATTGGCACTGTATATATTTCAAGCACTTGCAAACATTGCATTTTGCAGATTTATGCAGCGACGAGTGTGTGCCTGAAGATGAGAGCCGCTGCCACAAAGTGGATGGTGTATTGTCGTGTTGGGATGCGGAGACATGCCAAATACGTAAGCCATTGGAGGTCTTTTTTTTAATCAGCTGATAGTCTCACTTACAGGCAGACGGCTGGTCGGGTTTGTACTTGCTGGCTTATGTTGTCCACTTCTGTCTAATTAAATTTTAAACGGTCAGTTTTCTGCTGTCCTGTGAAATGTTCAAATGAACGTAACTTGTGCGATGGGCGTATTCCAGAAGATTTTGAGCAGCAGATCGGATCAGTGGCGATCGTTACTTCTAAAAAATCCATGAAAATTTTTTTTGTGGATTTCAAAACTTCAACTAGTTGCCAAAAGAAATTCTTCATCATTTGTTATTGTTTTGAACCTCCTTGAAGGTTTCCATTCAAAATCGAATTGCTTTCCACTCTCTTTATAGACAAATAACGGCGAGGTATATTCCTGAAAACTGACAGAAATCTTTCGCAGTAGGATTGCTTTTATTGATTTGTGTAATTGCTTGATTGCTATCATGAGATATTCCATCTTCCATTATTCCATTATTCACACGTGGACTACAGAGTGACCAAGGAAGGAACAGAACTGAAGAAGGTGATGAAGAGAATAAAGAAATGTGGGGAGGGGGATTAGATAATAAGGAGAGCAGCACCCAGTGTTTTTAATGCGGGGAAGCCGATACTGATTATTTGAATTGCTAGTTTTTAGTTTCTTTAGTCCTCTTCCTTTCTTCTAAATCCTCAGTTAATTGTTTTCCGGCTGTGTACCAGTTTTATTTACTCATAAGAATGCTTCAGAAATATTACTTCAAATTGTATACATTGTTCGAGACATTTATGAACAGAATAGTGGGCAATAATTAAAGCAGTTGAAAAATGTCTTTGACGGCTATAAAGCAAAGAGAGTTTATTGGAAATGCCATCCGGAAATGTTTGCGAGAAGGACGGTAGTTTAATCCTTCACAGTCAAGAATAGCGGTGGGCTCGTTGTTTAACTGCGATGGAAACCATATCAGTAATTCAATATTGCAAGCGAATGGGGGGGGGGGGGAGGGGGAAGGGAATGGGAGGGACTGCGGTTCATCGAATTACTACCGTAAGGTACGGAGAAGCCCACTCCTACTAGACGTTACCTGAAACTTTTATGAATAAATGACTTCGTTGTAGGGAAAGGCAGTTTCATCGAGGGTGTTTGTTCTTTATAATTTCTAGTTTAATTACTGAGCGTATTTATTTTATAAATACTTTAATAATTAATTTTCTTATTCTGTTATATTTGAAGAATGTGCTCATTCACGAAATGATGATAAGACACCTGGTCCTGGATGTGATGATGAGGGTCGTCGATGTCACGAGCAATGTTTGGGTGGTTGTTCACGGCCAAACGACCCGAGTGCATGTCACTTCTGCAAGAACGTCATACATAAGGGGGTCTGCATTGAAAAATGTCCTGATGGTCTTTTTGAAATCCATCACGTTTATCTTGTACGGTGAGGATTCCATGTTACTTTTAGGCGCTTTATTTTTTATTTCACTCAATAATATGGATTTAGTTAAATTGTTTTATATGTGTGTGTTTTTTTTAGGGGGAGGGGGAGATATGTTGTATCTTGCCTCACTAGACTACTTCTACCAATGGCACTACTCTCCCCTCCCCATTCTCTCACCTCCTCATCCTCGCCGAATTGAAATCAGTTCCAGTAACTTCCTTCCACCGCGAATTTCAGAGAATACTTTATTCTTTCTCACATAAAGTAATTTTGAGTAGCAGCGAACTACTGCCGTTACTTGAACTCTACGTCGGTGAACTCCTTTCCCCTTCCCCTTCCTGCTTAAAATCTTGGGGAGTTTTTAATATTGAAGAGAATTTTTGTTTTGAAAAGAATTCTTGTCGAAGCGAAATTTCGGTTTATGTCCTCCGTTGAATATATATATATATATATATATATATATATATATATATATATATATATATATATATATATATATATATATATATATATATATATGTATACATAACATTTATATATAAGCTGAAATATGGACGAGTGCTCACGTAAAGATGTCTTCCGTTGAATGTGTTGGCTTTTGTTTAGGACTAATAGGCAACGGCCTAATGCGCTTTTGCTTAAATTTAACCCTGCAAAAGATCAGTGCATTTTTTTTCCAACGTTTCTACTAGTAACGAAAATGTGATGCATGCGATTATATTCAAAACATGATTACTGGTGGAGAAAGAAGCTGGGAAATGAGCGGTAATTCGGCTGCTCGAAACTCAGTCGTTCATTCCCAAGTCCCACGCTTCTTTTCCTTGCTCAAGTTTTTTTTTTAAACGATGAACGGAAATAATTGCACCAGTGCTTCACTTACATCCTGAATAAACGCTGAAAGAGTTTGCTGTTTCTCGCTTCAAAATATCGGCATATTGCAGTCGTTGTGTGACGTTAGAAGAATGCCGTAATATATCAGCACCGGTCACTTCTGAAAGCACTAAAAAGCAGATGCTAATCGTCGAGAATATGTGTCGCGTTGATTGTCCTTTTGGACAGGAAATTGGTTCGTCATTTTATTATATGTTTTTTTCAACATCCGGATTTATAAGCCCTTTTTTCTGATTTGGTTGTCGGGATTACGCTCACTTTAATTGGTTGCTGTAGTTGTGATATTATATCATATCGCATCACCTGGAATTATTTCAGCCGTAGTTTGACATCATCGAAATTGTGTTGAGAGGACGCTGTTCGGCTTTCTTTCACGAATTCCGGAATCCCCTGTACCGATAGTATCCTCGGCCTTCTTCCTCCCATTCTCTGGCAATGTGGTCATGCCAGTGTTGAAAATGATGATGAATTTAGATCCACACAACTCGTCTCGATGCATTAAATGCGAAGGCTATTGTCCGGTGAAATGTAAAGGTGGGACTATCGATTCATATGGGCGTATAAACGACTATCACTTCAAAAAGTGTAATGTCATCGAGGGATATCTCGAGATTGAGCTAAGGTGAATCACTCTCTTTGTTTCGAACAAAACTACTCTGCCAGTTTTTTTTTCTAGGGCTAATTACCCGGCCGTCTCCGTTTTGTTTTTGCCGGTAATTACCAGCTGTTCGTTTCCGTTTTCTTTCAGTATACCGGTAAAGGGTCATATTTTATTAGTTATTGAAGGTGTAAATTCACTCAAGCTTTGATGATGATCGGAAATTGTGCTCATTAAGAGTTTGCTTTGTTTTCTTCATTCTCTTTTGTTCTCTTATATATTAATGCAGTCGAGCGGCATTGTTATTCAGACATTCAGATAAATGTAGACTGAGAAACGTTCAGGCGATTGAGGCTGAAGTGATGCTGCCAGTTTGCTCGACGATTTTTGAAAAGTACTGATGCGTGTTGGTCTGCGAGGGATTTATCCCAGCTTCATAAACGGATGAAAAGATAATTCGCCGAATCGAATACATCAGCGTTGCAGTTTGAGCAAGCATAGCTGTCGCTTCATGAGTTAACATTGTGGTGAATGCTTTTGCTGTATTTGAGGACTGGTCTTGATTCGGCGGCTGTCGAGAAGGTTGGTGAAGCGTTGGGGAGCATCGAAGTGATCGAAGGTTATCTGCTAATCGACTTTAGTATTTCATTTGTCTCTCTCAATATGTTTAAACGTCTTCGTCTAATCAAAGGAAATACATTATGGCGTGATCGGTTAGTTGTTTATTGATGGCCTCAATCAGGATTCTTTTGCTGGACTATTCTTCAGAGTGGCGGGATGAATATGGCTTCGCTATAGGATCTCTAGAGCTTACAGAATCCATTTCATCACGGAGGAGGGGAATACAGGCTCTGAATTTTGCTGAGAGCATTAATTGGAGAAGCAAAAGCACGAAGTTCAATTCATGCGGCTTCTGCATTTTTCCTTTCTGTATCTCTTTTTAAATCTACGGAGGAAGGTGATCGGGTAAAAGGGAAGAAATCAGGGAGTGCATTAAACTTTTAGACTCACATGCAAAAAGGCGGGGTTTTCTAGTAATTCTGTTTTATCTTAAATAGTTAGCTGTATGAAATATTTGTGCGTTCCCATCTTGATTGTCTTTTTTTTATGTGCAATACTTATTCAATTTATTTTATGCTAATTTCGAAGATGCACGCGACCGACCGGCAACGATCCAGATAAAGCATTGATTCTATGAGTAGCGACTTATTTGAATACGTGATCATTGACAGTACTGTACGAGTATATCGCCAACAAAAGAGCGGTCATCGTTGTTGTTGGTGCATGAATTATTAAATGTTATTGCAGCTATTTTATTTAACTTCATCAGATGTAAAGGGTGCTCCAGTAAATGATAATGTTGCTGTGAGAGGGCATTTGAAGGTACGCGCTGGCGATCTTCGAGAATCCGAATTTACGGCAGGTATTCGATATTGAAAGGCAACCATTGAGTATCGGCAACGGAACAGTGTTATTCCAGAACAATCGTATGCTTTGTTACAATCGCATCAAGGCACTCATCGATCACATGGGACTCACTGATGTTAAGGAAAATGATGTCTCCTATTACAGCAATGGTGACCGTGCTATATGTGAGTGGTTATCATATGTTCTTTTTTGAGAATGTCCGACATTGCTAATCGAATAGGTGAGGGGCTGGTTGCAATTAAAGGAGGGGGATGTAAGTATCCCTCTCCTCCTACTCCCCCCCCCCCCCCCGTTTATTGCCTTGGCTTAGAGTAACCTCTGCGTCATAAAATCGTTGACTTATATCTCGCGTAGTTTCTTGGACAAGTTTGTGTAATAAAACCTCGTATACACTTCCAACGCTTTGAGCCAAATTAATTTAAGTGGAATTGAAAGTAGTGAAATCACCCAGCAATATTCTTGTCGGGGTATTTTTTAGTTTTGTTCTCGGAGGTTGTAGTCCCTCACCTTTCATCTTTCCAGTATATCAGTTGTCCGCATTTTGCAGAAAATGTTCAGTTAGACTGCTTGCAAGTAGTCATAGGATGAGGTCGCATTTGTTGTCTGGAGCATTTTTTGTATTCGCCCTTTCTCTAATAATATTTGATAGTCATTGACATTAGTATTGCACTGACTTGTCATTTTAAGACAAAGATCACATCAGTATGGTTGCAGAAATAAAGTCATTTGTGACTTCGGTACAATTAGGTAGGATGAGTTACTCGGAGAAGTGAAAGACCAAATATGAGAGAGATGAGAAGCTATTTGATTTGGTTTTTCCTTAGGAATTCTATCCGAAATCGATACGTTTTATATCAAGTCAACGGGTATCTTTGATAAACTTTTCCTCTCTGTTAAGGTAATGAGACGACATTCGAGGTGCGTACTGAAGATGTACACAGTTTTGGTTTTATGATTTCATGGGTTGCGTTCAACACCACCGATATGGATCATCGGAAATTCCTTGGATATCAGGTGGAGAATAGTTTTTGAGTGAATTTTCGAATTTCTACTGCTTTGTTTTTTAAAGTAGTTGATGGTTTTTGATACCGAAAGGTAACCGATCTGAGATGATTCGCTTTTCGTATCCTTTGAGTTTTTTTCTACTGCTCAACGGATCTTTTAACGAGGAAGCCGATGGATTTTTGCAGTCCTTTTATATTACTATGATTTTCTTTTTCTGGATAATATTTATCTTCTAAGTTATTCCTCATAAGTTGATCTATACTTGGGATGCAGGTTGATACATTTATGACTAAATGGTCGTCATTTGTGGAAAGATGTATTTATGTCCCGTATATTGTTTCACTCTGATTCATTCTGTTACACCCTTCCTCCACTCACCGCCCCTCTCTTTTGCTGCTTCCTCTTTGACTCTTCAGTGTCCAATAAACGACGAATAAGAGGCTCAGTTTTTGTTGGAAACGCTGAAATAGGGAATGCGCTACTCATTTTCGGCAGTAGAAATTCCATATACGTTTTTTGGTTTTGTCGAATGAACTTGCTGAAGTATTGTTTCTGTTCAAAATATAACTACTAAACAAAGTTTTAACTCTTTTTAACTTAAAGGTATTCTATAAGAAAGTGGATGGACCGGATCCGAACCTGACGATTGATGACGATCGGTCGGCATGCAGCGATTCCTGGCAGATGCATTTCGAGCCAGAAAAGGGCAACGCTAAAGAAGGTCTCAATAGAGGAACAGGTCTTTTTGGCGTGGAGTCGAATACCTGGTTAGATCATTGGATTTTTTTATTTCTGACTTTCAAGCAAATCGTGCTCTGTCGACTAGCATGCACGTAAGAGTTTTCTTAGCGAAGAAACAGCCGGAGGTGCAGGGAAGTTTAAGATCAAAGTCTGGGTACCCGTTCCAAAGTACCAGTTCACTCTTTTTCATTCATGTTGATTCACTGAAACAAATGGTGTGTATCAGTATGAAGTAAATATTTTTTCAAACGCCTGTGATTGTTTGTGGTGCGCGTTCATATTTGCCGTTCGCCGTCGCTTACTGAATTGCATTTCGGGATGCAGTTTTGCAAGAATTCGCGACTAAAGTTTTGGAATTTCTTTTAAGTCACTGTTTCTTATCACTACTGTCACTGTATACGTGATTAATTGCATGAATTAATAGTAGAATAACTAACCTAATTTTAAAAAATCACCAACTCATTGAAGCAAAGTCAGCGATGAAACGATTTAATCTGCACCCGAGGGTTTTAAATCTAGAATCGGTTCCTCAACAAAGTCTATTCAGGCGTAGATCGATATACTTTTGCAAACTGAGAGCAGTCTGCATTTCGCCCATACGGAAAAGATATTACACTGTATCGGCGTTTTATAATTTGAAGGCTTCAACTTATTTAATGTGAAGCTTCATAATTAAAGGGTGCCCACTCGTGTTCACCCGTTCTGTTCTAAGAGCAGTTTTTATGTTTCCAGTGAGATCGCTGTGCTCATCAGAAGATTTCACCGTACTGTGCGTTCTCTCCATCTTTTCTCCTTCCTCCTCTCACCTCACTCCCTTCTCCACCCTCGCCCGTCCCAGCACTCACTGTACTTTAATTGGAAAAGGGCACGATTAAGAGGATTCATTCAGGTATGCGTACTATGTACAAACGAAGCTGATCAACCATCCAGGTGCAAGGAATGCGATATCAAAGATTCACTTTGTGAAGACTCTTTTCTCTCCTCCAGACCCTCCGAAGGATGTTCGAGGCAGGTCGACGAAAGCCGATCAAATGGAGTAATTATTTACCACCTACGTTTCTTTATAATTTTCATCATTCGCTAGTATTTATGGATGATAGTTAACCAGTATTGCAAGTGGCAGGAGGAAGGCTGAAGGCCATCTATGCGGGAGTGTGCTTAAACATAGCTATGTCGTATTTTCTGGAGTTTAGGCCCTCACTGTGAATGTATTCAGCTTAATCGTTTATCTCTAAATACATTAAAATCTATTACACTTTCGAAACATCTTCAGAGTGATATGTTGGTTATGTTATTTACAAATCAAACTGAAGTGATAACGGATGGCACTGAAGAACGATATCATTATGGTTAGCGCTTGGGCAGATATTGCCGGCCTTTGGACCTTCCCGGGGATGGGCAAAAATTTGCAGTTTCTAGCGGAGATTTTGGGATAAAATTGATTACTTTTTTGGGATTTTTTATTTGAAGAGGCTTTAAAACTAAAGATGAAATCACCACTGCTTTAAGCTTGGAGTGGGATCCACCAGTACGGCCAAATGGAGACATAACACATTATATGGTTAAATGGCAACCGTTCCTTGGAGATTCGTCGGCCGTTGCCGGACATGTCTGTGACGATAAAGCAGGTATCCGCTCTATTTACCTCTTTATGAAATATCATCAAAAACATACCTGCATTCGCATTTTTTGCTCGAAATTTCGATGCTTTTGGTTGTCGGAGTTTGACTGTAATCGAAGTTGAAATGTTGACGCATTTCAACTGTGTGAAATGAAGCAAAAACGAGAAGCGGTTGTCGCTTAGGCATCTTCATTCGATCAGTCGATGTTATGCAGGCGGAAGTATTTTTTTTATGTTTAACGCATATGAAATTAGGGATAAACAGCGTTATATTTATGTAATCTTTGTTATCGAAGTGGGAGCGCAAGGACAGTTTATTATTAAACTATGCTTGCTGATATGGAAGGCATAATCTGGGAGAGCAGAAGAAGAAGTGATAGATGAGCGCCGTCACCTATACGGTGAAAAGTCGGTGATATTTCGAATCTTGTCGCTGTCTATTTTTGCTTATAAAATCTAAAATCTAAGCAATAAACATATAATGTAGGTATGTTAAATAAAAGGTTCTAACGAAGTGGTTGGTTGTTGTGTCTATGTAGTGGCATCTCTAATTCAGAGTGTGAAGGTATACGATTGATGTAATAGTTATCTTCGAAAGGTTGTGCCAGCTGTCTTTTGCTAACATGTGAAGAAACAATCACTTAAATTTTCTTCTAAATAAGTGTCGCTTTGATGTGTAATGTTTTCCTGAAACAAGGAAAATGTTCATTATAGGTGCGGGACGGCGACATTTCAAAGACCCACAAAGGGTTACAGTTGCGGTTCCGAGCGCCACGGAACAGCCGGTTTGCTCGAAGCAACCCGGATGTTGCGATTGTAATTCGCTGAAGGTGCTTTTATTGCTGTTATTGACTCTTTTAGTTGACATATTATGGTTGAGAAATATATGAATCATAGTTTTGATGGAATGGGCAACTTTCTGAAGGAATAGAGTTTGTTGCTGCTGAAGGATTGAGATGGGAGTGATGAAACGCTCTGACGACTTTATTAAAGAATGTGGTTGAGTGATTAAATTATATTCGACATTAATCATCTTCAATCACCTCCTTAAGCACATTACATCGCCGGTTCTATTACCCAATTCTTTGGTCATTTTTGAAGGCTAAATGAGGTTTAATGGATTTCTTTTGTTGTTGAGCGTTTTTGTTCAGCTTTACGAAAAGTTTCTCGGTCATTGTCTGAATTATTTTATTATGCAAAATTGAGATGAGTGGTGTACTGCGTGCATCGGCGGTGATCCGATAATGTGCTCAGAAGCACTATTTAACTTTTCATCACGTTGCTGTTTATACCAGAGTGACGCATAGGTGAGATATAATGCGCCTATTTTATAGTTTATTGTTGTCTTTTAAAGAGAACTGGAAGTGTGGATATATCGGCGGAAGAAATGGAGAAGAATGGTGAAGCCGCATTCGAGAACGCCGTTCAGAACCTTGTGTTTGTTCAGCAGTGAGTCGTTTTACTTTTGTTTTGTTTTTTGTTTTTTTGTGGAGTCTCTATGTTTCTGCAGCATATTACTTCGAACAGAATCCACAATATTATTAATTACTCAAGGATTTAGAAGAAAGTCTTATCTATAAGGGAGATTTTTATCCTCTCGAAATACTTGCAACCTGCGGTAAAACTTTCTTCGCTCTCCCTCATGAATATTGCATATTTTTATTTAAAGAGAAAGTCGATTGGTTCTTGAAATAATACTCTCCAGCGCGATGTTGCTTATTAGTTTCCTCTGGTATTTTATTGCTTAAGTTCTGGCTTGGCTAGATTTGCACCCCTAGTAGTTGCTTTTATCATCATTTTTTTTTTTTGTTCGTCGGCTTGTGTTTTTTATGACACATTATTTGATATTGTGTGTTGGAGGGATAGGTGAGAGGAAAGGGCAGGAAGAAGGGATGATATGCAGTATGCTTATAAAATTCATCCTTGAAACTTATTTAAAAAGAGCGACAAAATAAAAGCTAAAAAAGCATTTTCGGTTCGACAACCGGGTTTCTTATTAATATGTGGTCTTTCAGCGTAGTACTTCTAATAGTGTGTTTGAATAAACGTTTGTTTTTTCTGAAGTTTTTTCGCTTTTAGCAAGAAATGCTCTAAAGAAAATATTTCAATATTGAGGGGGGGGGGGGGTAAAGAGTGTTTCGCTTACTCTAATATCAATTTTTTCAATGTTCATTTATTAGCTGTTTCATATGTGGTTTTCTAATGACCGACTGTATGAGAGAGAAAATCCGAACGCTTTTCTTGCGTTCCTTTTGCTTCCATCTTCCATGATTTAAGAGTATGGGTCGCCATCTTTTTCCATTTAAAATGTGCTAGGCACGCTTCTGTGGAACAAACTTTACTATGTTCATGGGGGGGGGGGGGGGAGGGGAGAGGGGGAACTTCGAATTTAAAGTTGGCAAATTTCCAGAGGTCCTATTTGTTTCGCAGCATTTTTTTGAGCATCGATATTACTGTGAATGGTCGTTGGTTATCGTATTTGTTGTCCAATTTGCGCGCAGTCTTTAAGCAGTATGGACGCATATTGACTTTAGAAAACATGATAGAACATCTAATTTCCAGCTTCGTGCATCCTCTATCATAAAACATCTATGATAGAGGATGCACGAAGCTGGAAATTTCACAAATTTACGTCATTTTTTACTTGAAAATATCTTTACTTTGTGTTTATTTATGTTCATATCGTTTCGATACCCCGCTAGCTATGTGCTTTTTGGCTACGAATTTGAATGGAAAGTTGCGCTAGAAAGGTACTTTATTCAGTTGCTTTTCTCTAAAGCTTTTGAGAGCTTTTTTTTGGACGCGGCCACTAACATTTCCAATTTTATTTGCTGCTTTACTGAGCGATCCCTGTACTTGTGGCTGGCTTCCGTCGCTCCTCAGTTGGGTTGGAGAGGGGATGGGACTAAGGGGGACGCTATTACATATGTGCTGTGATTGATTACGCACCGTTGTGGATGTTTCTTATGTTTGATTCATTCTCATTTTGCTTCGATTTTATGCGTTCAGCGAGGAAGGCATTTCTGACATTCTCTTTAATCTTTTGGAGCTTCATCACTTTTCTTTGTATTGGTCAGTCGTATGATTGGGGCAATTATGCCGACTGGTTGCAACATTTGCATTCTCGTGTTTGTTCAGAATTTTGTCTCGTTCGATTCTTTCTTATTTCGATGGGAAGAAGGGATTATCTCAGCCACTGAATGGGAATTCCTCTTTGCGGCGGTAAACCTCCATAAGCTCTCTGAATGAGCTACGAATGAAATCTCTTTGTTAACCCGTCAATTTCAAGGAGAAATGCAATGTAATATTATTGTAATGGGGGCCATCTCTAAATCGATGGCGGAAATCGTCGAGGAGGGGAACAAAAGTCTGATCGGGAATGGGGGAAGCGCCGATGTGTTGTCTGAACAGGCTCGCTGGCAATATCATAGTTCCAAGAGCGGGAGGGGAGTAGGCTGTCGGTGACATGTTGCGAAGGGAGAGCAATTCGGACCTATTTTTCTTTGATCTTCGTACGGTGCTTCCACCGATCTCGTAGAAAAAATATGCCTCGTTGATGGAAGGGGACAAATCAAGAGCAGTCGGGATTTGAGTGTTGAAATGAGAAGAGGTGGCTCTCTTGCAGGCGAATAATTTCGTTGTTTGCAGTCAGTTTAGAGGTGGTTTACTGTGATGGTCACTGATGTGAAAAACAGCTGCTCACTTTGGGATTATTGTTTACCGATCATTCATTACCGAATATCCTGAACTTTTTGTGCCTTAGACCTATCGCTTGGTTGTTGTTATCCAGTTCTTATTTTATTACTTGAGAATTGAGTACGTTTAGTTAATCAGTTTTATAGATTAAAAGGCGCAGTGATTTACCAGTTATCTTTTTTTTGCGAGTGCGAGGAGCAAGTTGGAGAGGGCTGGCCGTCCAGAAGGCGTTTGAGTTGTTGATATGGATGAAAGTCGCCAGCCCGATTTTAGGGCTTTCGTTATTGAGTTTGTGGGATATTTACTGGTGAGGCTGAAGGAGGCGAGACTCTTGTGTCCTTTGCCTTAATTTATGGGATAAGGGCCGATTGTTGTAAAAGATATAGAGCGTTCTTTATGATCAGTTAATGGTTGACATCAGTTGTTCGGTGGCAAATAAGAACGCACGTTACTGTGGGCGTGCACGGAAAAGGATCGGCGTAGAACCTGCTGGTGCTAGCAATGCGAATGGCAAACAAGAGATCGACGGCAGCAAAGGGAGTCCTTTAGTGGATTCGAATCATGTTGTCGTTGAGTTGGCCAACGCTGGTGGTCTCAGAACATTGCGACGTTTACGCAGACATCCTCAACGTCGACGTACAGCGCACTGGCAACAAAAGTAAAGCACAGCCACCTAGTTGAAGTTTTGTGATGTGTTTTGCCTTTTGTTTGATAGGTGTTTGAGTTGCGCCAATTTCAAAGCCGACGATAATAAGGGGCAGTCGTCTTGGGATTATTCGAACCGCAAATACTATCGATGATTTTGGATGGCAATTCAATTTTATTTATTTCCGATTAAGGCGATATATCCCTTCCGCACATTGTGCATTTATTGTGTCAGTCAAACTATGCTTGAAATATTGCATGATTTGAGGCGCAATTACGTTGATGACGGCTTAAGTCAGTGCTCACTGCCTCGTGTTCATTAATCCTGATATTAAGAAGCATGAAATTCGCGTTAAGATTGCTACAATATTTCGCTGTCCTATTATTCTATCTCTTCGTCTCTTTGCACAGCGATATGACGTTGTGCATGATGGCAAATCGGAAAAGTGTTGCATTTTTACCACATTAAACGGAAGGGGAAAGGAGGGGGCCCGAACCTCAATGGGTGGTTCATTTTTTCATAGTCTAGTTTCGAAAAGAAGAGGGAGAGAGTGATTGCATTGAAGTCGCATATTTTAATATTCGGGAACTAGTCTCACGCCATACTCATCCGTGGCAAAGATCGCACTTAGTCTGGAACATTAGTGAAAGTCTTTTTCCGTCTCTGTGCACAATTTTTGGAGGATACGTTTGCTTCTCATAAATGAAATAAGTTCGATGACGGAATGTGGCAATGCGAGGTGCACATACCTATTTGTGTTGTAACACGATCGGTTGCATAAAAATGAAGCGATATGGGTGTTATTGAATCGTTTCCTGAAGACGTTTCTCATTTTTAATAGGACATCTTGCATATATTTAAATGTTGCTAGCCATTTTTTCTCGGTTTTTAATCCAATTATTTCAACAGTAGTCCACTTATTTTTTGCATATCGATTAAGCGGGTTTTTTTGATCGCATTGATATTATATAGTAGATTCGAATAGCATGTGTTTGTTGAGGTTATATGGGGTGGTGAATTAGTGCTATTGTGGAAGATACTATTTTTTGAATTATATTCTCATAATTGTTATAGATCTATAATGATCCCCAAAATATTTGAACGATTTCGTAAGTCATTTTTGACTGGTCTTATTTAGTTTTGGCGGATGTGTGGTGGCTGGCAGTGCAATTCAAAACGTAGTCATGTTAGCGTTTCCTGAATAGGATGGGATGGTCTTTGATGGGTAGCAAAGTGGCGGAAGAAGTCTTTGTGCTTAATTGGGAAATGAGAAATTTTTTGAATACAAAAGAAGTTTTTCGAACGGATAGGAAGCTGCACCAACAGAGGTGAACTTTATTTATTTAGTCAGTGAATGATGGATGCAACTTTTGAGGCAAATATGCCCTGAATGGAAGAATTAACGCTCAGGCCTAAGGGGAGGAGAGAATAAGGGGAGTATTAACTCACGAACCGTATCCGTCTATATACCACTTGTTAAGGAATATCTTATTATGATTGCAAGCAACAAGTTGATTATTTGTGCATCTTAATCGAAGGCGTGAGCAGCTCGAAGCTCTTTCATATTGTTCATCGCGTTTGGACTATCGTTTTGGTTGTTTTATAGCACTATCAAAATGATTTAATTTGCAATAGCACATTTATGTTTTTTGATTACCTTCTGAGGTATGTGGATCGTGATGCATGTATCTTCGATGTGGCGTTGAGAGGATCACCAGCTAAGGCGCTAATCAGCAAGCTGATTGCCATGGTATCAAGTCGGATGAGGACAAATTGATGAATTTGCTAATCTATGCTTTGATTATCGACGATTCTCTTGCGACTAGTATTCCCGTTTCGGATCATCTAAAAGTTTTCGAGAGCTGTCGAAATTGAACATAACTCCAAAGATTTTCGGGGCAAATTTTTTTTCGGTGTTCTAAGCCTTGTACTGTTATTGTAGTAGGTTTTTATGAGTACGTCTTCCTTATTAACTGCATAAGGGGAAGAAGTAACTGCTAATCTCTGGCAAGATGTTGCACATAAGGAGTTGGTTCCTTATAATTTTTTTCTTCTAATATTCAAATACTCATAATTATGCAAGTTTGACAGTTGCGCCTCCTACTTGTTGATCTCTAGAATTAGAGAGTAAAGCTTTCTAATTCCGAGGCTCTGTATGGAGACAGGTGGTTCTTTATAACGTTTTATCCAGTATTATAAGTTGTTTCCGGCTGAAGCAATAACCTTATACAGTAGGTGATGTTTGTAAAAATCGTATAATAGGTGAATAAAAACAGCTGTGATAGTCACTATAGAATTGTGCGGCGGCCGATCCCAATGAAATTTAACCAGTCAGAGAAGTGAGCAACATCTTAGAACTCGTTGTCTTTGATTTATCCATCCGCCTTTATCTGACCCAAGGGATCCCCTCTCCCTCATTAATTACTACCTAAAATTGATAAGTAAGTGTTGATCCCTTCCGTTACGCCATATCTGGAACAATGGTTCCTCGGAAATTTTTTTGCCCTTTCTTCATTCATTTATTCTCAAATGCATGAGCCTTGTATGCCATCCGCAGATGTTACTCGTTTGTCATCCACTAATTTCCAATTTAGATCTAGGGTATCCCCAGAGTTATTGCAGTCACTGCAGCCATTGCGCAACAGCTCAGCAATACGATTGGAGTATTCCCACTTTCGCATCGTTTATTATTAGCTAGGTTAGCTGCTGACAGTTTGCCCTATGCTAATTTAAAAAGTGATTTCGATTAATGTTAAATTGTAAAGGTCTTTTAAATATTAACTGTCTAAGAACCGACCTTTTTTTTGAGAACTCATTTTCCACTAGCTCAATCGCCACAATTAAATTTCCGTTTGACGCCGACATCAGGCTCGAATTTATTTCCGCCTATCCAGGTGCACTGCCGTTGATCAGTTCTTCGAGAATCACCGTTATTTGTGGGAAATTGCTTGTTATTGAAGATTGAGAGGATTTGTTTAAATTGGGGCAAGTATTTCATTGGTGATCCTTAAAAAGTGAAGCAGATATGACCACTCATAAAAAATCACTAATTTATTGTGCTTTTATTTGGGATTGCTCTAAGATGAAATATTTTTGTGGGTCGGTTCTCAGAATTCTTTCAGAAGCTAGCATCTGGTTATTATGGCTGTCTGCAGATTTGGCCTCATTCGCTTCTTTTTCAATCTTCATTAGTCCGTTCTTTTGCTTCACTTTCATATTCGGCTGTATACAGTAGTTTGACGTCAGGCATCGACTATAGAAGACATCAGACATCAAATATGGTCGTGCAGTTTTCGGTTGATTACATTTGTCAAGAAGTAATTGAGTTACCATCACAAAACTACTGTGCCATCTTGATTTTGCTTAGGACCTAATATGTATTGAATATTGAAGGGAAGGTTGTAAGGAACCATCGGTTCATGTATGACAGTTGCGGAGCTATGGAGGTCTTATTGAGGATGTAGCATTTTGTGAAGTGCTCGGAGTTACTTTTTAACCTTATGCAGTAAGTATGTTACGAATTGACTATGCTGATGAAGATAATTTAGAGTAATGAGTAGGTTGAAGGCAAATAGAAGAATAATGAAATAGTTCAAGGAAGGAAGCGTGCAATAGTTAATGAATTTCATACGTAATGACGCAGCTTTCTTAGTGGTGTAGCCAACGAGCCTGATTAGTGCTGACATTCTGGGCCTTTTACTTCAAGAGACCTTGTTTTATTTGAGAGGAAAGGGAAGGGGCACGCTAAATGCAACAGCGGGTTGACAAGCTGAGGTTACTATCACCCGAGCAAAAAAATGAAGTGCGTACACTTTGTGATTTGTATTTGAGGTGTTTCTGGTTTAGTGATATGCGGCTAATCGAGTGGTAAGATCGTAGAAACTAAAATACTGCCCCATCCATCCTTCTGCTTCTGTGATTATGGCTAACGGTTCGAAGCGTTATTTTGTTGAAGTGGTCGATCGTTGAACGAGTCTGCGCACCTCGGTTGTTGTATGCAGCAATGGCAGTGAGCTTATAAAGAAGCATCGATTTAATTTCCTGTAATGCGTTTATTAATACTACTGGTATGTTGCGAAGAGCAGCTTTTCGCTTATGCCAATCGAGCGGCTAGAAAAAAGACAGCTTAAAGGGAATCTAGCGTTTTACGGAGGGGGTCTGCGGCTGGAGGTAGATTAGTTAGCACTGCATTGCCATTTTTTGATATTGTTATTTGCGTTATTGCACATTGCAGTTCGACGCATTGCATGTGATCACATGAGAAATTGCGACAGTGATATGCATATCGTGGTTGATATTCTCCATCAAACACGTACATTCCGCGTTTATTGTGTTCAGTTCATTGCATCACCTGCACTTGCATTCCTGGTTTATTAGAGGTAGTGCTTGATTGCTGAATCGGTTAAGGGCATCAGGTGGGTGATTTAATGACTGCCAGTTTGCACCTCACGTGATTAGAATACGATCACGGTTCGCTTCAGGCATATTCTAAACGTTGCAGAATTCGTAGGGCCATCTCTAGAAAGCTTCGCTATCGGGGAAAAAATATACGATGTTATATTCTATAGGTAACGGTGGTACGAAAGGGATACCTGGGTGTATTCACTCCACCCTCTCCGCTCGCACAGCTGTCGAAGTTCGCTGAAGAAGATGTATGCTCTGTACACTTGCATGATGTTTATAAGTTCGTTTCGTTTGTTGGCATCATCTTGTTTTATCGGTTGTAGTTGCCACGTTTGGAATACAGGATGCTTGCAATGCAGACATCTGGACAGATACGCATGAATAATTCACCTCATAATAAGCCGAGAGAGATGACGTTTTCATTGCTCAACTCTATGTTGTTATTGTGCATTTTTGCAGATGTTCTGTGAAAAAATTATGATTTCATCCGGCAGTTTTTAGTGACACAAATCGAAATGGTGGTGTGGCAAGGCGTGTTCGAAGAGGAAGAAGAGCGCTAACATCATCACCAGTTATCACGTCACCTGCCGAGAAACTTTACGGTGATCAGAAGGCGATTCTGATAACACAAAACGAAGTCAACGAAAGTTTGAGTATTTATCGTGCGGAAATTGACACTGCAACACATAAGATCAACGTTACGACGAGACATCTCACAATCACCGGTCTCAGGCATTACACTCAATATCAGATTTGGGTATATCGTTTATATTCATTGAATTATAATTTTGCTTCATCTATTTTAATGGCCTAAGGGAAATGGTTGTTTTTTGTGCTTTCGCCAGAACATATAAATGGTGTTTTATTGATCCAGATGGAAAAAGATCAGCAACGTTGAAAGGTCTATGACAAGGTCATCCTCTTCTGGGGACACGGATGGCCGTGGGTCTAGTTTCATTCCTAAAGAAGGTCTAATTCAGTTTCGACCTGAATGTTTGCACTTACTTGCCCTCAACTAGTGGTGCTAGCTCCGAATCTAATTTGTTTTCAGTATTGTGTTGCAAATCTTATCCGATAGGTTGATGCCCAATCTTTTCTATCCCGGAGGGCATGTACTTCAGATTTTTGAATGGTAATCAATAAGAATCCGTTCCCTACCATTATTCCGTTTTTTTTTTTAATTTTCTGCTCTCTAAATTTTTAGATTATTGTTATTTAAATACTATTAGCCCACTCAATGGATGTGTATTATAATATAACATAATTAAGTATCGATCTAAACCTACTACATAATAGAATCGAAATTGCATTCTACTGAAATTGCAATTGATTTGAAACTATTTAGAGGGAAGAAATTCACTCAGTCGATCAGCTTAGGTAGACGACCCGAATTGATCCATAAATCGCTTTTATTGCCATTATGAGAATTACTTACTTTCATATTGTTTTCATTTTGTTTTTAATTTGTTTGAGTTCAGAAAATTGTGAAACGCTTTATTTGGGGAAATAATTTTTCATTTCATATTTTTGAAGATTCACGCATGTCAGAATGTATCAGCTCCTGGAGGTTATCATTGCTCTCAGCGTCCTGGATATTTGGTCGTACAAACTGCACCAATTCGTGAGTTTTATTTCTTAGTTGTTTTTTATATCATTTCAATAGAAAACGACGGGGCGAGGGTTATGGAAGCTTTTTTATACACGGCGATTTTAGCATCGTGCGTGCCTCTTTGTGTATCTTACATGTATCGGCATTACCACCGGGGACGTCTCTCCTCCAACGCAGTGTATTTTATTTCGAATGTTATCAATTAGCAAAGAATAGTGAGAAATAACTCTGTTTTCTAATTCAGTAACAGAATGACGTTTTTGTTTCGTTTTGTTTTTCCGTCTTGGCTTCTGCAGAAATGTGTCCGCTAAATGCATTAATGCTAATGAAGTTTAGTGCTGCCGAATTTATACTGATTTGCATACTGAAATGCGATAGATTTGCAGTGCCGAAGACGAAACTGGTGAAAAAGTTCCAACGCTATAGGCAGTTTTAGGGTATTTTCTTTAATGGATTTTAAGAACAGCAGCCTGCCAATTGAGCATTATGCTCCAAAAATAAAGATTCAGCAGTTATATCATGAACTCATAGGAGGAGAGGGAAGGGGAATGGGGAAAGAAAGTGCAAAGTGTCGATTATATAAAGAATAAGACGGCATTTTCAGTTAATTGAGTGGATTTACGCATTGCCGCTTGCAGGGAGTTTTCATTTTTTTCGATGTTTGCACTTTCACTCCATTTTGTGCTTTGATGGGATGGTCGATTTTAGCGGAAAACGATTTGGTCGATAATACAACAATCGAAGTAATCAACGCGACCACACCTGATGATGATCAACGCACTCGAAAAATAACATGGCTTGAGCCTAGCAATCCGAACGGTGTTATACTCGCCTATAAAGTGAAAGTGATTGCTGAAGATCGTGAACAGGTTTGTCTTATATTTAAATTATGTGAATTTACATATTCTGTTATGTAATATTTGCTTCAGCAAGAATGGGAATGCAAAGGTACGCATTAATAAGAAAATTATTGAAAATTAGGTATTGCAGGTTTTGTAGTACCATTTAAAAGGAGCTATTAAAAAAAGTTTGAACGTGGCATCCACCGCGCAACCTTCTAATCGACTTCCGCATATACGCTGTCATATCTTTAGACAACAGAAATGGAGGAAGTATGTGAGAACGAAACTTGCGCATAACTTAATTTACATATTTATATCATGTACACTGGGAAAAATTCGTTGTCATTTTGCGCACCCCCCCCCCCCTCTCCTTGCTTCCATCCTTTCTTCTCGCTCTCGTTCCCTAGTTTTCGTACTGATATTCGCGAACGGAGTTAGCTTTCTTCCATGTTAACGCTGGCCGAGGCGTGTTGATTGCTTCCAGTCAACAAAGCAAAATCGACAAGGAAGCAAATTTCTTTTTTTTTTCAGACACCTGTGGCACAATGTGTGAAAGCATCGGACTTCCGTCATCAAGGTGGCGTCACATTCCGTGGTCTGTCGGATGGTATTTATCGAGTGGAAGTGCGTACGATCACGGTGGCATCGCTCGCACTAGCTTCCACTGATGAAGTAGCTATCGCACGCTCGTTGTTCAGTGTATTCAGACAACCTTTCTTTACCAAAGGGGTTCGATTCGTTTTACGTTTGTTATGAATTGTTTATTTTGGTTTTATACCGATAGATTTTTTTGATTTTTTTAATTTATCGGGAAAAATCGTAAATTTTAAGGAAATAGTAATTTCATTTTTTTGCAGTAAATTTATGTGGCGGTTTTATTTTTTAAGGGATTAAAGAAATTTTCACGCTCTATCTTCGAAATGTCGAAATTTATTTGCTTGAGGGGTGGTTTAAAAGAATAGTTCGGCGAAGGGAATTTGAATAAAACTTGAATAGATAGATGAATTTATTGTTGCGATATGCTTGAAGCCTTTCCACGATAAGAGATACTTCTGAAAATGAGAAGTGACGTAAATCAATTCATCTTTGTCTCATTGAATCTGCTAGAAAGGAAAATTATCGGTTTTTGCATAAATTTTTCACAGCTTTTTTTCTTTCATAATTCTTTCGCAAAGAATTTGTTTTTGTTGAAAGTTTCGCATTTATCGATGGAATTTTATCTTTTTATGAAAGCGCCAAATTAATTTCACAGATCCCTTAATGACTAATCGAAAATATTTACACTTCTCACTGGTAAGTTAACTATTGCATTCGCTATTATATTGCAGGTGATTGCATTGATTATATTTATTATATTCCTCGTGCTGACGATTTGTGCACTGATTGCATATTACTTCTCGCAAAAGATGTTCGGTAAGAAGGTAAGTTGAATTAAAATATGAAGATTTCTTTTGTTCGACATTTGTGATCTAATGAAACGATTTTAAATGTTGGCTGCGATTCGAACGTTTGAAGGTGATCCGATTTGGAAGTTTTTATTGAAGGAACATAGTCGCAAACGTGGTGGTTTATAGCGTATTTAGATAAACTAGTGGCGAAGTTTTTAAAAGATATGCGAACAGTATATCGCTTTTGGACGAGTTAATTGAGCTTTTAAGGTGTTTTCGTAGTTGTGCCAATCACAACGAGAAAATATTTGCATCATTATGGATTTGAACGTGGATCTTGCGGCTTTCGGATGAATCATCTCACGCTTCACATACGTTTTTTTGTTTATTGCACGTTGTTCAGGTACAAGAGTACGTGAGGCAACAGATCTCTGCGAATCCAGAGTATCTAAGTCAAATGGATGTGTATAAAGCAGACGAATGGGAATTGAAACGCAGTGATATTCACTTGGAGGAGGAAATCGGCAGGGGAACATTTGGAAAGGTTGGCTTTCTTTTTTTTCATACAATCTCGTTTCGCCATTCGTGGGGTGAAACAGTCTAGGATACCTTAGACCCTCCTCTCTTACACATCACCTTCAGTCCTCCCCTATGCATGATGAGGCAAGTGGAAGAGGGATTATGCATATAGCGCTGCAAAAGTTTTTGGATGAGGTTATAGGTGTATCTATCATAGGATTATGTCCAGAATTTTATATACTTGTCGTAAGACTATGTTCAGAATTTATCCCTCGATGAGGTAAATAAGTTTTCCCATTCGCAAGAGAATAACACAAAGGATGAGGACTGCGCAGTCCCTTTACTGCCATATATACTCAACAAAGCAAAATGGGGCGATGTTTCATGCATGCAATAGGCTTATAATCTTGAAAAAAAATATCCTCCGATGACAGGAAACAGCACTGCACTCTTCTTTTTTCTTCATGAGTGACAGATGTCATTGTTCACCTGTTTCTAATCACATCAAAGACCTGCACTATAAGTACTATAAGTCGCTATGATGACATCATCACGCTGCACTAAATTGATCAAAAAAAATGTTACATTTTCATAAAGTACGAGCTTCGTTGTTTGACTTTTTTGTTAAAATGTGCTTTATCGGAGAGAACTGCCCTAAAATATTATTTCTCTACCATAGTGGTATGAAATGGAAATGATTTTATTAGCAGCTGCGTTTTCAGGTGATTGGAAATTCTTGAATTGAAATGCGTGCTTCTCATGTTTTTTTTTATTTCAGACGAAAGAAACATTTGCTTGCATTTACGAACTTTGAAGGGAAAATGTGTGAAATGAGTGCATCGAAACATTTACAAACGTAGTCTAATTGAAAATGACTAATTAGTGCATTCGCGAAACTGCCTATTGTGCTGTTTCTAAGCAACGTCTTCTCTTCATTACTTCTATAAATATTATATTGTCTTTGAGCATTTTGCTTATCATAGATGAAGTTGATTAACGATATAAGTTTATAACCTTGGTGGGACGGTAAGTGAGGCTGGTTAGAAAAGAGGACGGCTTTTACTCAAGGCATGACTAGGAGGATAAGGTCGAGAATGATAACCCACTTAAGTTATATGTGTTTTCTTTTATATAGACGCCGGATAAATGGAATGAGGTGATGTCAGTTAGAAATTTCGATATAATGTACGAGCTGTTCATCTCATTCTTATCCACTTTCTCGTCTTATGACGGATGCGTCGATGATTTGCATATGTAAGGCTACACTCGTAGATGGAAAGGTGTAATTTGGTTGAAGGTGTATCGCGGCTATGCAAATGACGTCGTTTCACATGGTGGTGTGCATTTTGGTGAGTGTGCGGTAAAGACGGTTGCCGAATCGGCCAATAGTGCAGAGAGATTGCATTTCCTGGTCGAGGCAAGTGTCATGAAGCAGTTCCACACATCATTTATCGTCAAACTTTACGGTGTCGTCTCTGATGGACAGCCCGTACTAGTCGTCATGGAACTTATGAAAAAGGTATCGCATATCTTCTTCGCTTTTTTTGATAGAATGAGAAATTATTCAGCATTTTTCAAAACATTTTAAGCACTTATCATTCTTTAACGAAAGGATTGAAGTGTGAGGTAGCTATTGTTAAACAGTGTTGCTGTCACAGAATAACGCAGATATGTTGCACAATCCATTTTATTATATGTCTTCCTACACCACTACCATAGTTTAGGACTGCGGTGGAGCCGAGGATTGCATTGCTTTCTTGGTGGTGCATTAAGTGGCGTAATTGTTGATGAAGCAGGACGTCAGAAAAGTTTATCGCATAAGTACAGCCTATTCACACAAATTGATTTCTGATCTCTACTTTCATCCTCGTCAGATTATTTGTGTCGGTGAATGGATGTGTTGAAGTTGTGGGCAAATGGTTCAGTAGTGCTATGTGATGCAATGATTTCCCTCCTGGAAAAGTTAGCATTTGGCACTAAGAAAGTGGAGGATGGGGTTGAAAATTCTGCAAAAACGGTCTACTAAGAGAATTATTAACCTCGCAGTGGGGTTTTGAGAGGAGATTAGAAGAAGAAAAAATTCGTGTTGGACTCTTTCGTAAGGCTGCTTTCGTCATATTAACATAGATAGTAGGATTTTGCATAGAAAATGGGAATATTGTAAATTTAAAGGGAAATTTACGCGATTATTTGCGATCGCGACGACCCGGTGCGGAAGAGAATAAGGACAACTTGCCGATCCCGACAAATCACGAGTATATCCGGTGGGCTGCACAGATTGCTGATGGAATGGCCTATCTGGAGTCAATTAAATTTTGCCATCGTGATCTCGCTGCCAGGAATTGTATGGTAAGTGATGCACTATGTTTTGCAGCCGTTGATGCGTAATAGTTATCATCTGCATATGGAAAGCATTTCTTTAGCTAACATGGTGGAAGTGATGAATTTACGGTTTTCGTCATTTTTAAAGGATTTTTTTGAGAAATTTGCAGGGTTTATTTATCAAGAAATTTTTTGAGGATTATTTTCAAGGATCTGGGCTAATGCGATCATCACCGGTTCTTGTGATAGCAACCATGTTTGAACTCTATTCATATCCTTTCAGTCAAGGAAGCTTATTAGATTTCTTCATGGCGATATGTTCATATTCGTCGTTCGTAGTTGAGAACAATGTTCGAAGTGATGCTTTATCCAACCTGTTGTTTTGTTCATACGAACAACGTTTATTTTTCTTCTCTCCTATCTGATGGTTGTATTCGGTTTACGTTGAATTGAACCTGATGTATTCTGGTGGAGTATTCAACGAAGAGATCGCCATTAATGCTATTCAGGTGTCAGCAGACGATACGGTCAAGATAGGTGATTTTGGTATGGCGAGAGATATCTATTATCATGAATATTATAAACCAACAGGTATGAAAAATTATTTATTGGGGAAGTAGTGCCTTCTTACATAGCGTTGCTTCATTCATAGTATATTGCCTTCTCATCTGGATTTTCTAACGTTCGACGCCCACAGTGAATTTATTGACGATCTTGGGGGGGGGGGGGGGGGAGTCGATTTTAATGTGTGTCTATGGTTAGAGGAGCAAAGGAAACCGTTAGTGCCTGAGGTAATGCAGAGCGATAAAGTGGGGAAGGGATAGCGCGGCTAGATCAACACCGATATTGCGCCATCAAATTAACTCCAATATTGCTTCACCGGGTAAACTCCACTACAGCCTTAATAGCAACGGCGAAAGCCATAAACGTGAAAACAGTTGTGTAACTTTATTGTGGGTGCTAATTTTCTTAAACTATAAATTGTTTGGGATGCGGCTGTGAACGGATCCGCACATTTTTCCATCATCCTCCTCCTCCCCCTCCCCTCCCGTTCGGCCGCTATAAACGAATGGGACCCCAAATCTGGACAGCTGCTGTACTCCGACAGATCCAGTCGGCAATCATTTTAACTTTTTTCTGAAGAAGTGTTCAAAGCACTTTTGAAAATCAAGGAAGAAATATAAATCTCGAAGCTGAGTGCAACACTTTTCAATCGCTTAGTAATTAAATATTGGAAGTGCTTGTGTTTTTATTGAACTCTTAATCGATTCAGGAAAGCGTCTGATGCCGGTGCGTTGGATGGCTCCAGAATCACTGAAGGATGGCAAATTTACGATGAAATCTGATGTGTGGTCGGTTGTTAGCATTCGTTTTTTGAACAATATAACTTGTTAATTAAAAAGTAATTCGGAATTCGCAATGTGATCTACTTTCCCATCACTTGCATATAGTTATTTCTGAGCCTTTGCTTAGTTCTTTTCTAAACGACGTTGTCTTTGTATGTGTATTGTGTGTATTATATTTGTATAAAACATTACAGGTCATATGGAATAGTGTTGTATGAGATGTTAACGTTAGCACAACAACCCTATTCTGGTATAGGCAATGAGGAAGTGTTCAACTATATAGGCGTTTCGAGGCGAATTTTGGCACGCCCAACGGATTGTCCAGATTTCTGGTTAGTAGATATTTGTGTGTTTTAGTGACGCTTTAGATATGTAAAGGACTGAGCGTTTTATTCATTCATTAATTGGATGTTATATTTATTTGTGTTCTATAAAACTAGGTGTAATGGAAAAGTAATCTGGTAGGAAGAAAGTTCCGCTGGTGATAAATTACTAGGTGTAATAAAGATAGGCATATCACTTTTGTTTTTTTCGAGTTATTAAGTTGTGGAGTAACCCGTTGACCAGGTTACAGTTGATGCTTTTTAATTGTTCATTTCCTTATAAGGCCTACTTTTCCTTTTGTAGTCTACGCTTGTTTTTTTCGAAGGGGAGGGGGAGGATTTGTGTGTTACTAGCTCTGTTTTTATGTTGTTCCATCAAAGCCCTAACAGATATATCCTAACTAACATATAAACTAGAAGTTTCCACCTGATTGTTGAACAGTTCAGTGTGTGTGTGACATTTCCTGCAATATTCGAGTGAACGAAGTTAGTGAATTGAATAGACGTCACTGTGTCGATATTGAAATGTAATAGAAATGAAAGACTTTTATGACCAATTTTGAGATGTTTTGTCCCTACCAGCGAAAGAGCGGCCGACACGGGCTGTTTGCGGCCACATGAAGACATTGTGAACATAGATGCACGTTATGAATGCTTGCGACTGGCTTTTTCTCAAATCAACGAATTTGTATCTAAGGCAATTTCAGGTTACTGGAGATGGGATTTTGAGATGTTGTTGGGGTTTGATTGCAATTTAATTTAACTTCGCAGTTACAACATTTTTTGCAGATTTTTTCTTTTGCAGTTTGCTATTTTTTAGTTCCGCAATTTGCAAAATTGCAATTTTGCAATATTATAACTTCGAAATTACGGTTTATTTTTGAGTTATGGTTGCAATGACATAATTTTTAGCTGCATTGTTTAGGTATAATATTATGGTGCAGTGTTGGAAATACGACCCTCGGGATCGACCCAGTTTTGCTCAGCTCGTTGCTAATTTTATTCCTTCGTTAGACGACGACTTTATTGAGGTGAATGTTTTTTTCAGTCTAGTTTAAAAGAATGCTCGCTGGGTGAGATGTTCTTAATTTATTCAGGGTGGACTTATTTTGTTGATTCGAATTGCCGCATCGCGGCATAGCAGGGCAGTCAAACATCCACCTAGGGGATCATTGAATTTTTCATAGTTATTATTTGAAAGGTAGCTTTTAAAATGGTCATCATACCACCAATTAGACCGAATTATTGGTGGTGAAAGGCGACATGCGGAGT
This sequence comes from Ascaris suum, assembly GCA_013433145.1. Lineage (NCBI taxonomy): Eukaryota > Metazoa > Nematoda > Chromadorea > Rhabditida > Ascarididae > Ascaris > Ascaris suum. The sequence goes on from CM024181.1 coordinate 6,083,620, forward strand.
TGGTGGGCACTGGTACTTGAAATGGTACTTGCATGAATTGTTCAGATTAAAGTTGGTCTCTGAGACTCGATTTTCTTGAAGTGAATCTTTTGACATTCATTCTGTTGCGAGGCTTGTTTTGAGTTGTTGAGAAAGTTGGTGTATATTGCAATTTGAATAAACAGAGATGAGTAGTAAATATTGCAAGTTTCTTACACACACATACTTGTTGATTTTTAATGTTGTGGTTGTTTGATTTATAGGCCTCGTTTGTTGCATCAATGGCCGGCAAGGCGTCGTACGAGGAGTCGGTGGTCGACGAGGTATTTCAACCTAAGGAACTTTATCCCATTTCCGATGACTCAGAGCTGGTGATGAACGAGAATGTGGTATCCGGTGATGGTGACGAGGTTAGCTTTCATTTGTCCTCTATAATGTTCGTTGGGTTGCGTCGGTAGAGATCTTTCATTACTCTGTTGAATAATTCGATGGTATACTGCAAAATCGGTCATAAAATTAATAAGTGTGGTAGACAAGTAAACAGTTAATGAGTATAATTGTAAAATAAATAAATGCATGGGGTTGCTAATAATGAAGACTTCTCGCAAACGTCTAAAACATGTTTTGAAAAATGCGAGATATGAGAGCGGAGCGGGTGTAAACTAATTTGTTCATTTAGAAGCCGATCTGCAGTTGGAATCGTCGAATAGCAGGTAGTAGCTTTCGGCGAGGCGCGCCTTCAGATGGACGTGCAGGCGGCTTAGATCTCGAGATGAGTGTCGCAAAGGTAGTAAACGATGAAGACGAGCTCTGAGCGCTTCTCATTTCTCCTCATCTCTTTTTCTTCTACGACTTTCTTCCTTTTCGAGCATCCTACTTATGCGTCACTCTCGAAGCTGTTTCCTGATTGAGGTGGGGATTTCTTGGAAATTGAATGAAATATGCTCTAACCATTGGCAGTGTTGAATGATTCTTCACGCAGTGGTGCGATCGCGGATGGGATGTGATGTGATGGCACAAGGCTTTATTGGGCATAGATGCAGACCTGAACGGTGCGCCCTTATCACAGAAAAACATTCATTCGGGGCATTCCCATTCGGCAAATTTCGCACCTCTAAATGCTCGCAATATTGAAAGTCACATCTCTCCTTTAATTGCTTGTTGCATCGAACCACTGAGTTGAGTTGCAATCATCGCAGGAAGAATTTGGAGGTCCCGGCATTTGCCTAAAACTCCTGACGCCAATACTGCTCATTGCAACGACCCTCTTCTCAAGGCCTCGACCGCACCGTAGCACAACAATTTACCCAGATATTAATTTCTGCAAATTGTATTGATAAAGGTAAAACTTCGCCAATAAGATAAATTCCCCCTACTTTCTTGGCGGGAAAAAATTTTTATGTAGAGAAGTACTAGAAGATAAACAGTTCGATGACAGAAAAGAGACAAGAACCTAAGCGCAGATCATCCCACCACCCATTCCCAGCCTCCCTGCCCCGATCTGCACCCATTTCTTGTCCCTGAGAGCGATAGTTGTGGTCCAACTAGCATATTACAGTTTCGAGGAACGCTATTTATCAACGATGCTACATTGTGGCAGGTTTTCACTGGGTGAGATGGGGAGGTGATTGCTGTCCATGTATTGTTGAACAGTTTAGTTCCTAATATTCGTTCGAAGACATTGGCGTGGTGTTGCCTCAATTCCGATTCCGAGTTCATCGTGTTATGTACACTCCACTTATACTTGTATACTTGCTTTATCTGTTTGATTGTTGTGGAATTGTGTTTCCTTTCGGGTCCATTCGACTGCACTTTGTGTGCTTTTGTTATCAATCGAACACTGTTTTCCACATCGACGAATCCTTATTGTTGTTTGTTTTCTGTTTTCGCAATTTTATCAGGAACTACAATATTTGAATAGCATTGTGAATGCATACATTGCACTGTCAGGCGATGCCAAATGTACTAAAAATGTCTATTTTTTCGACATTTAATGCTTGGATTTCCAGTGGTTCCTTGCAGAAGAGAGTTTTATACGAGTCATTACCGTCTGAGGTAATCAAGTATGGATGTGCACGTTTCGCTGATAGTTTTCCATAGGAATGCGACTAGGAAGATTAGCGTCGGATATCCTTAGCAAGTAGATAGTTTGTTGAATTATTACAATTCTCTGCTTATTTTTTGTCTCTACTAAGTAAAAAGTATGAAATTTTGTAGTTGATAGTAGGAAGTTGGATTGGAGTCACTTATTAAAAAGCACGATGAAAAATGCGCTTTGTAATGAATAGGCTGCCTAGTTATTTGATGTTTTCGAGTGTTATCAATCGCATTGTCTGTTACACACGATTCTCTTGCACGGCGGTTGCTTCAAGTTTTTTTCTCTTCTTTATAGATTCACTGCGTAACGTTTCGTTGAGGATACATTATTTCAGGAATTTCCCAGAATATTTTAGGTGCTCCCCCCCCCCTGTCGATCCTTCTTCCTTCACCTCTTCCGCTTTTTTGCTCGCCACATCGGTGATTCGTGTTACAGTAGCACTGCCAATGCAAGCGGTCGATTAGCATGCGATCGCTTGCATCAGGGGTGTACGGTGAAGGGATCTTTAATGCGCCGTTCTTTTTCCGGTTCAAAAGGTGATTTACGGTGTTTTATCGGTGAAGCACTCTCACATATCCGTAATTAGTTGTGAATTAGAAGATTGCGGAGTGGATCATTTGCTGTTCGCTATTTGGTTTGTGTTTCTCTTTTTTCATTATTAATTAACGAGATTTATACGAGCAACGGGTCGTAACTGCTGTAGATGTGCAAATATGCACTCGTTAGCAATTATCATCACCGTTGTTTGAGGTCTTAAAGTTTGCTGTAAATATATCAATTGGATGTGATGTCTTTGCATAGTCTATCTATTCGTATATAAAATTATTCCATTTATACGTTCAATTCATCGCTAAACACACTCACCTAGGGGATAATTGCTCGCGATTGTATATTTTACGACGATCGGCTTTACAATAGTTTTCAACTTCCTTTTTCGCAATAAATAATATTTAGCGTCATTCGCTGCAGTTTTAAAATTAGGCCTTTAGCCTTTCATACTGCTTAATTTCAGCTTTTTCAGTGTTTTTTTTCGAAAGTGGGGGGGAGGTGTTCTACGTTGAGTAGATTTCATCGATGCCTTTGTAGCAACTCCTATAACAAACTTTATTTTACTCCGATATTAGTAGCAGGTTGACTGTTGATATCTTATAGCAGATTCTGCAATCCCTAGGCTATCCTAAAATATTTGCAGCAGCCTTTCATTAAGTTTTTATCGACCGGGATAAAAATACAATTAGCATCAAAAGAAGTGAAGGTGGCATCCGGGTGGAGTTCAGTCACCCTAAAGGAAACTCTTGACGCTGTCGGGGGAGTGCTGAGTACGCGACTACCGCAAATTTACCCACCCAATGCGGCACCTAGATAGGCTTGTTTCCAACCACAGCTAATGAAGGATTTATCGATCGGAAGCACAAGAATGTTAAGGTGACATAGGAAGTGCATTATTATTACAAAATTGAGAGACAAGAGAACATCAGACGATAAACGACATCAGAGAGAGGTCAGGTTCCATCACTACAAATTACAGTCGAATGGTCGAGATGGCTCGCTGTGGAAATGTAAGAACAAAGAAAACAGTATAGTGATTATACACTAACGAATTGTTTTGTACTTCAAAAAGAATGCAAAACTTGCCAACAAGCTGCACACATAGGAACACTCATTACACCTGCAGCTACTTATTTACGGCACATAACATTCAACAGTTATTGTTAGAAAATCGTATTCAATATGGAAGACATTATTCATCAACACCCACCACGGTCTTACTGAAACGTATGAGGTGTCCGGGAGGGGTGAAAGGGAGAGGAGCATTTCCCAACCTGGAAAATCGGGTATATCGGTCACCGAAGAACGCAAGATGGACTCACTACGTGTTCGGTATCATGAATGCGAAATCTTCAGCCCTTAGCAATTTTTGAAAAGCAATCATTGCTGCTCGAATCATTCTAATGAACTCATTAATTAATAATAGCTCTTGAAAATCTTAAAGGAACTAGTCCCATCGACATGAGGTGCTAACAAGGAAACGCTAAGTGCAAAATCGAGGAGATCAAGCGCTGCACACCAATTATTCGTTCTTCGTCTTCTTCATCGGTGGTTCACCGCCACTTACTGATGGAAGACCCTAAAATGAACCTCACGTCAGCAACGCAACTGCAGAAAACACTTTGTTCCAGCCGAAAACAAGGAAGCAGCAGCTGATTCTCTAGAAGCAACTAAGTTCCCATCGAAAAATGTCGAGATAAAGCACAAGATTTTTTACCCTCTCTTCATCAGTAACTCGTCAAAAAACGTTGTCTCTAAAATTAACAACCTCCCAATTGTGTCATCTCCATCATATTCAACCTCTACTTTCTTAGCAGTTGAGGTGGCAGGTAGGAAGAAGTGAATACGAACGGCTGGAAATAAATATAAAAAAGCAGCTTGGTTAGCGACGGCTCATCAGGTTTTTCCTATTGATGTCCCCTTAACATAAATTTGATTAAATCAACATCACTCTTTTTGCGAGGATGCCAAAAAAGGAAATGAAATCCGGCGCACGAAACAGATGTCGAATGCGCTTGATGGACGTGACGTTGGTTCGTTCGTTTCGAACGTATCCACTAGCAAATCGTTGTCGACTTTTCAATTGTCAAGAGCAAAAGCGCTAGCTATATGTGATAATGGTTAGTAGCTGTGGTTAAACCAAAGCGAAATCCGACTAAGACTCAAAACGAAAAGCGTTTGTTAGGCAATCTACACAAATATTTATTGGCACTCGAGGAACGCAGCAATCACCCCAACACAATCGACATAAACCAATACTATACGAGTTGTTACACCACACAAAAAGAACCACATGTGGTATTTCCTTTTCAAATCTACTGAAGATGAGCACCCCTTCAGCAACGGATCTTTGTACTTATCACCTCAAAATAGTGCCATCTCTTTTTATAGTCATTCTTTACTCCGTTCCTTAAAAACCAAATTTCGCCAGGAATATTTGTCGCCATTTTTCAAGCAGAAGTGCGATCTAGAGGAGGCCTGAACTCCAAGAGAGCTTGTAACCGAAGTTTTACGGTACCTTGTTAAAAAATATCGGCTTCCGATAAACATTACTCTCTGGCATCGAAAACTTTGCTTTCAAAATTTGCCACGTTTTCTTGTTATTAATCCATTTTGAAAACCCTGTCTGGTTAACTGCATCTACTTCCGCTTTCTCCGACTTCAGTTCCACTTTTTTCCACAAATTATGACCAATTCCGTTCCCTTCATCTCGGACTGAACTCTCAAACTGAACTTTACAAAGAGCATAAAAGCAGGACTTCACTGACAACGTTGAGTTTCCACCAAAATAATATACCCGCAAAGGCAACCTAGTGGCGGAAAGCATAAAACAACAAAGAGCTGCTATATGCGCTGCTGAACTAAAATTCAACAGGGAAATAACAAGAATTAAAGAAATAAACAAAAGAAAAAGGAATAAGCAAAACGAAGAGGTTAGTAAGCATTACGTCAAGGTTGAGGTGACGGATTGTTTGGCGGCAGTCCATAAGCAGTGGACATCTGCAAATATCAATAAAACTTCACATAGGACAACATAACGCGACATACAACTTTGCTGCACGCACCTCGTCAACAAATAAACAAACACTTGCACTGACCAACCACAACAGCCCTTAAAACATTAATAAGGACGATATAGAATGGTCAGTGAAGCTTAGGTGAGAAGGTGGATAGGAGAGGGGGAGGAAGGGTCAGCCTGGCCAAATGAAAGCTTTGGGAAGCTGTCAAAGAAATACTTCGAAGATCATTCGCTGGCCAGCTACTTGCACTCTAAGATCCCTTTGGCACTGAATCGATTCCTATCTCAGAAAAGGGAACCACTTCCAAAATGTCGCGAATAAGCCAAATAGGTAACTGTCATAAATTGCCCATTTCCTCGCCGAGTCTTTTGAGGTCGCATTTGAAATGGACATAGATTTTTTTGTATATGTGTAAATATATATTTACATATATACAAAGTTCTAAAGAGGTTCGCACTTTAGCATGTCCTATTTTCATCGTGCAAAGTGCCAACCAACCCCCCAATTAAAAAATAGCGGGGCATTTTCGTTGATAAATTCCATGTGGAAGCTAAAGTGAAGCATTGGCGTCTGTAAGCAGCTAAATATTGGCATAAAACGCGAAGCGAAACACCGCAAACAGACAAAATGGGCACTTTTCATATTATCCCCTGCTAATAGTTTCTTGGTTTATTATAAATGCACGCATGCGTTCCAAAGTAGCGGTAACGGCACCCCTATCTCAGCTCCCCCTCCTCTCTTAACCACGTTACCTCCAAAAACCGCTTCAATGTTACATCACATCAAACAGAGCAATACGAAAGACATCTAGCTGAGAATCAGTCACTCCTTAGGATGACGTCATAGCTTCAGAAAACTCAAAATTAATTGTGTTGTGGGAGATAAAATAAAACATTCAGAAATGGCTGATGACACTCTAGCTAGAAGGAGATAAATCAGTCACTGATTAAGAAATTTTCATAAGCGACTCATATAAGTTCCGTAATTTCCATATCTGTTCCAATCCTACCTGGGCTCTACCTAGCAATAACCTCTAAGGCCTCATATCTGCTTTCTTCACCAGCAACATCCTTTGCTTCTTTCACTTCCTTACCGTAAATAGGCTGCTGGTGTGCTAATATAAGAGTACCCATCCGACTGAAACGAACAACATTCATATATAAAGCACATAAAAAAGTGCAAGAATGAAAAGCTTCACGAAATAATCGTGGACGAGGAACGCATACAAACATCCCTCTTATTTTCCCAACGTTAATTGGACCCTATTGTTTTATGAGTCCAAACCCAGCTTCTCTGCCCTCCCTTAACCTTCACCTCTGAAAAAACCACTTTCATACCTGGGATACTATCTAAGTGACTGTTCGCACATGCAAAACAAGAAAGCGAAAGCAAAGGTATTCATGCACGGTGCAATAAAACCGCCGAGAAGAGGTTCACTTGCCAGTTGTGGATTGTAGCTGGCCGCAAAATCAAGGCCCGCACTCATATGATGCGCTAGATCTTGTCCAGGTAACATTGCCGGATAATTCAGCATACCGCCTGCAGCTGATGAACCCGCCAACATTCCATATTGATTTGCTGCTGAAATTATTGCACGTGCACATTATCCCGTCATCTTTACATGGACTTCGAACAAATAAAAAATGGTCAATTAAACAAATAAACCGGCCGATACTATAGCCATTCTAATAGCGCCGTATCACCTCGAATAGAACGACGGGACATATCCATTGTTTCCTAATCTCTACAAAAACATTCCCAAGCGATGCATCAAATATCGCGTTCTAGAAGATGATCTTTGAATCAATGCCTTTTGTGAACGCATTTTGAAAAACGGAACTATTAGTTCACACCGACCACAAATCACAGTGATACTGCCGAGAAAGAATAACTCAGCAGTATATTCAAATGGCGAAACTTCGTTGCAAATTGCAAACAATAAGCATAAAAATGCACCATGTGCAGCTTTTTTTGCCGCGTACATATTCGCTTCTTCTTGCGCCTTCGCAATGTTCTTCTTATAGCGGATTCGTTTATTGCCGAACCAATTTGAAACCTAAAAATACAACTGAATTGGGCAATAATGGACGTGGAAAAACTCTTCAAGATTGTTTAGTAAATTTGGAAGAAAACAATTGGCTTTTTGCATTCATAGAGGCGTATCTTCTCATGAAGGAACATAGACAAAAACTGCCGTCTTACGCCTGGTGACATGAAACGAACGACCTGAAAGTGAGGGTGATTGGACACAAAGCTTAGCGGACAAGCACTCTCATGCCGAAAACGGAGAGTCCAGGTTCGAGTCAGCACTGCACTTCGATATTTTCGTTTCCATTCTTCCCTCACACTCATGATTTCATTTAAAAGACACCCATTTTACCATTGCCAACGATGTTGGAGCGATCTGAATATATGAAAAGCATTCAGATGAAGCACTTCAATGTTTTCGTAACATTACATCTAAATAACGATTCGACATTCAAGCAACAACAACCCACCTGAGAGACGGTAATTTGGCACTGCCGCGCGAGTTCTTCTTTTGCTTCCTCCGATGGGTACGGATTGCTTAGATGTGAATAGAAATATTCGTTAAGAACTTCGGTTGCCTGCTTACTGAAGTTACGTCGCTTCCGCCTTAATTCATGCTTACATTTTATCACGCATATAATGTGCTATGCCCTAAACGTAAGGTTTAATAAACTATGGGGTTGTTTTTTTCGCCGACAAAATACAGAAAAGGATAGTAACCTCAAAATTTGGTATTTGCCATGCAGCCGCCCACAACGCAACTTTATACCCACTAATGGCACTACAGAAAACGTGTGATGTGAACTCTAATCAGCATTCTCTGTTCGTGATAATTTATTCAAATCACGAATATATTTGCATGAAAAATGATTCAAACGATCAACGAATCAGACTAACAAGCCAGCCGAATCATGTCGAACTCCTAGCTGGATGATCTATGGATCATCTTCAAAAGTCAGCCGGCTCACCGACGAATCATGCTGAACAAACAGCATCAGCATTCTTTGAGTGGAGACCAGAAACAACAATTTATGGAGCATCATCAGATTCTTTGACCACCGGATCGACTGTCCAACTTTTCCAGATAACTTTACAAACAACGAAAGTTGCAGCTGGCAGAGGTCTATGAAAGAAAAAAGGAGTTGTATAAAAACAGAGTGTTGGAATCTTTGTTCCTTGGGGATCTGCTAAGCGACGTACCCGAGTTCATAACAAACACCCCAAGGTGTCAAAGCAGGCGTGTCCTATACACCGATTAGGTTTTACTTATTGCTATGTACTTGTCTTGGAACTTTTCCAAAATCACCTGTTACCGGCAACCTACTAATTCTTTGCAATTTCAATTGCATTAAATAATTACATAACCAGCCGACCGGCAGTTGTTTGTGTTTTTTTGTTCTATTGCACGTAAACCTATATCAGAGAGTAAAGGTGCTTCTAAAAAGCACCAGCAAATCACTAAGAAATATTTCAGCAAGTAAGAGATTTTCGAACCTAGCATCGAGAAAACGAGAACGTAGAATCATCACTGCCTCACAGGTCGACTGCTTCAGTTGCACCTGTAAACGTGAGCTCTGTAAATTAAATCGGTTTCGCAATGAAGCTATCGGATATAAAACGAACTTCAACAAAGCTAGCAGTGCACATACACAACGAAACAGATTTATTCGCAAAAATGCCTCTGCTTTTCTCAACAGATGACCGGTAACTGTTTGTACACCTGTGTTTAATATGTTGATATAAATGTTTTCTCTTATCGCACGAAAATCTAAAAAGCGCATATTGTGCCAATATGGTGGTGATAAGTTTCTAACAACATTCCTAAAATCGAGAGTCGGAACAACACTGTGTACGTCCAATCATAACAGAAATCGGTTTCGTTACGGTACGCTTCATTTTCCGATCGATATCTACCACCATATTTCAATATAGAGATCCACGAAACAACATCACTTCTAGACTGCTTTTTAGTGATTATTCAATGAAGTCTGATTTCGCCAACTGCGACCCAACTTATGCTGACCAGCTCTCAAGCGTATGTGATCTTTAATTTACAATCATCATCATCACCAACTCTATTGCAAGAGTTGTGTAAGAATATGAATTTCGAGTGATTCGCAAATGGCGTTCAGCATAAGCACAAACGGTTTCTAATTAAAACTTTGCTTCGATCAATAAGTAAAAGTGTCGAGCTCGAGCTCACAAGTCGATCTATCTAACACATCCACAGCAACCGGATCGTACCTGTATACCGGAGAATTTTTTCTGAATGATTGCGACCATACGCTCGATCTCTTTGTTTGCAATAGGCCTCGTACGACTCTGCTCTCGTAACAATGAAACAACATGTTGCGTGAACTCTTGACATGCCTGAATAAAATTAAATCATCAATAATCGATTCTGCTTGCATCTACCATATTCGGTCAACACAATTCAAAATTTTCATTTTAACTTTGATTTCTTATCAGTTGTGATATCACTGATGTAGCATTATTGATTAGCTCACAAAAGATTATTTCATTCTACGATAATAACTAAATAAGTGCTAAAACATTCATAGTGCGGCAATAATTCCCTCTAACCTCCTCATATTTGCGTAGTTCTTCATTGTAAACGAGACGTATTTGTGTAAGTTTTTGTCGATAATCCGCTTGATCACCACCACTTGCATCTCCTTGTAATGGCCCACCTTTATCTGGACCTGCCACACCTTCGGCTACCTGAAAGAAAAAACACTGAAATCGGTGCGCTTTGCAAAAACAATGCCACACAATCCTTATGAGAAGTAAAGGGCAAATTATTGGATATAAACAAAAACAAAAGCAACCAAACTCACAAGCATATTATCCAATCTCATAAGTTGTGGATCTTCAGGTGTTTCTTCTTGACCACCACGTATAGATAACGCTGAAATATAACAAACTTCAACGTCTTCAACGTTCGTGCGCTATGGAAACGTTAGAAATTCGATGAAATTCTATTTACGCTTTGCTTGCCATAGAATATCACAAGAATAAACTCAGAACAATTCTGGAAGTACGTCCGGACGTGTATATACCAAAACTGAGCGTAACAAATGACTGGTTGGTACATGACGAAACATTTGCGTCGACTACTTCATTTTAGCAGCCGCTCGTCTCTACAGGCCAAAGATTGTACAGCAATATTTTAGTGACTAAAGGAAAGGTTGAAAAAAATTATTAAAGGTGAGGCTGAAATTATTTTCCTAATTATGCTCCACCTCAGTTGGTTCGACCAATAATAACGAAAAAATAAAACGAAAAAGTGCCAGACAAAAGGGATTCTCTCAGTGTTTCATACGAAATGATCAAAGCCAGGCTTGAGCCTATACACCGAACAAATACAATTGTAGGCCATAGTAATCCGAAATGGAAATCAAAAACTCAGTTATAATGTCATAGAAATAAATTTAATTTAGGCCAACCTCTAAAATATTCGTTAGATAAGAGAAAATTCCAACCTGTCTTTTCTTTAACTTCACATAACACTTCAAATAGTGCGCTTTTCATTCGATGCGTTTGTAACTGCTGCTTCCTGCAAAGAAATATTCACTTTTTTTTAAATGGAAGAAATATGTAAATAATAATATTTTTAATGAATAAACTATTATAATGATTGAAACTAATAAAATAACTGAAATAAATCGGTTATTACCAGAGATTTTTTAAAAAAATTCACCTTTGTTGTGTATGATCATCGAGAGTCTGTTCGGAAATGCTCATCAGTTGCGAGAGAAGGTCGTTAAGCGATGTCGCCGGAGGCAGATCACCCATTTTCTCGTTGACCATTTAATGACGCAAAATTCTCGTGTTTTTGTTGCAATTGCTTCAACGCATTATAATTGATGCAATTATTTGCAGACCTATAAAACAGATGAGTTAGACCTTCCATCATGTTTTTTCCGTCATATATTATAGCAAACGAACGTTTCGAAAATTGTTAACTACCTACACAGGTGATTCGATATTTACCTTTATAAGAATTTTCTGGAGTCATTAAATCCTCGTAGATGAAGCGATTAGATGGGAGTTGGGAAAGACACGAGGGAGGAGAAATTGTGCACTCTGTTAGATGAAATGTTCTATATTGTAAAGTGGTTCTTATGTAAGTGGAGATCGGAAATCGAACAAGTAATCTCGTATAATATAGGCGACAAATTTTTAAGCAAAGCAAAGAGGCAAATGAAACAAGATGTGTGTTTAAGAATGCAAAGAAAGATGATAAGAGATTATATCACTTAAAGTTGTACCATATTATCTGATATGAAATATTCGAGAACCACGCACTGATATCGCGCACTTATCGAAAAATTTCTTCGAGAATCCAATCGCATGGAACGTCACTGATTCGATGATGTATTCAAGTGCAAAATTGAAATATTACTACTCCAACCGAAATACAGTAAGCGACGAAGTAATTTCGTTAATCGTTTTCGATTACTGTTATGGAGTCGTTATATTTTTTTAAAATTATTCAAAGGGGTTGTATTAACGCGATTACTGTCGATTTTCTATACAAATAGCGACGTACTGTTCGATAAAAACACAATATCAGTGCACCTAGAGAAAGTTAAATGAGTACGATGAGGTTGTCGTTTAGCTTTTTCGACCTAATCGATAAAAGGAAATATCATTCAAGAAGGTTGCCACACCTGTTCTCACCAATAATCTACTGTTATAAACGACACTGAATCGTCAACCTACCAACGTTATCACTGATAACGGTACAGACAATATGATCATAAACGCTAAACTCTAAACTTTCTCAAGCATTGCAACTGCAAAAAGTGCACGATCAACACACAACGCAACGCGACACGCACGCGCACGTATCGCACACGTGAGAAGCGAATTGGTTGCCCTTATCGCGTGCTGCCGCTCTATTCGCTCCTACCGTATGCATTCAGCGTTACTGACACCGAATTTTATGTGTCGGAATGTTGTGTGCGTGTGTGTGTGTGTCTGTGTAATATGTATATATTGGGTTGGGAGGGGCGAGGGGGGGGGGTTTGGGGGGGATCGTGGGGGGTGGATGTGGAAATTAAAGGTGAATTGTTTTTCAAGAGATAGCGTTACAGGTGGAGAATTAAGGGTCATCTGTCACCTTAGAGAGTAGGATCCTGGATGCAGAGCTGAAGGATCGTCTAGATCAAGATCGATGACCTTTAAATTCTCTTCTATCCGAGAAAGTACCCCGACTAATTATGGCTGAAAAATCGCTCTATCAGAACATAAGTTTAGTGAACTTCCGGTTTCTTTTTCTATTCGCCAAAAAAAAAAAACGTTTTTATTTTGCAAAGGTAGAGTGTGAAACTCGCTACTAAGAATCTCTAAAGAAAATTAATCTTTAATTTCATCGAAGAAGTTTTCGTAAGTTTCAAAAAAACTTTGCTCAACCTTACAATGTTATGCTTACTATTACAATTTTCTCACATTTATATTTGACGTTTTATATATTTTCAAGAATTATTTCCACGAGGATGCATAATTTTCTTTAATTTTTTGATCTTATTTGAATTTTATTAATACTTCCTCGTATTTAATCACAAATAAAGTGTTATTGAAATGATGAAATTGAATCGAGTCACTAAATTCCTGCAACCTTTCTAAATATTATTAATTTTTTAACGGATTGCTATCCCTTTTTTTTTTGAACGAAGATTTTTCATTTAATTATAGGCTTTCTCATTATTACAATGAACAACGCATCTGTAATTGAAATGTTTGTAGTATAGCTATTATTGATATATTCATATCGGCTTTATTGCACTTTTTTTTGATGCCTTCAATCGACCAAATCCAATTGAAATTCATCAGATACTTTCATGTTCATTACTTTTAATGACTTCCCTTTGGTCGTTTAATTCCGCAAATTCGGCCTCTCAAACCATCTCGATTTCGAGATTCGCTCGAATAACGTTTGAAAATATTTTAACGATATTATTGGCTAATTGCCAAATATGGTGCCATATTTCATCGTAACACTTTTTTTTTCAACTTTTATTCGTAATTTAATTAATAAATTGTAATCTTAAGTTTTATGTGATATTTAAATTATTGAGTTGCAATAAAAGTAGAGAATTTCAAATTGAGGCTGCCCTATTAATCTTCGTTTTGCATAGAAATAAAACAATCGTTTTCATTTATTACTTTGAACTTAATAACCGAAATAGATTAATTCAATTCAGTTTACTTCTCAACGATTGCAAAAAAATAAACGGCATTGAGCTTATCAGTTTGGATCATTATTGAGATTAATTTGAGTAAAATAAAAGAATTTCAATGAATTTTTTTTTTGAAGGAATTTTTTCGTTTTTCTTTTTTCATGAAGAATTCTTTTAAAAATAAAGCCGAAAAAAAAATTACATTTATTCCTCTATAAGAGAATTTTTCTTTCTTTCTTTTGCCAAAAAGTTTCAAACCCTCTCTCATGGTGATGCAAAAAAAAGCCTTAATGCGCTCACTTCTTCTAAACTAAATCTATTTAATCAACGTTCTCTATGATTTTATACAATTTTAGAATTAACTAAATTTCTCGCTGAAATGTTGCATAAATTCGCTCATTCATAGAGGCTGCACAACTATATTTGAAACTTCACTTGATATTTGTTCTTTCTTCCAAGTTTTCACTGCAAAAATGGCCTCCTCTCTGTGCGTATTTGTCCACCTCTATGTCTCTTTGCCTCCGTTTAGGTTGTGCTTGGAAACTCGTGAAAGTGAGTTCTGAAATTAGATGAGTATGATGTACATCATAGATCTCTTATGTTGTAATTCACGTTGATTCATCAATTTCAAAATGACTCATAGACGTTTTATAATGCAAAAAAAAAAAAGTTTGCATTACTTTTACACCTATCGAATTCTTATTTCACATCTATGACGTCATCGAAAAAGAGCATTTGTGCAGGTAATAAGATCAATTAAATTGTGAATGCATCGTTCGCTATATTTGACCTCTTTGTATTGCTTCATTCTGAAGTGATTTAATCAGGTGCACGAGATCTAAAGTGCACATATCGTGCCATAACTTCGTTGTCCTGTTTCCCTGTTTCTGAAATTTATTAAAATAATAGGCAAACCTCCCCCCACCCCCACCCCCCTCCCATCACTTCAAAATGCGCAATGCATTTTTCCCTGTACCGCTATTATAATCCATTTGAAAGGATGTACCTTAGAATTTGCCACGGTCTATGTTCACTTGGATCTGCAGTTAGTGTATAAGTTGTTAGTAACAAATGAAATATGCAAATTAATGCAGTGATATTTACTTCATTGAGGAGCTCTCTAGAAATGTTTTTTTTTTCGTATTCGGGTGTAACAAGACAAACACTCACTTTATGAAATGCATGTGATTTTTATAGGCACATTGAATTGGATGAAATATCTTTGAAAATTATTTGTTTCAGTTCGGATATTGCTTTATTTTCATATTATTATATTATTAGGTTTATATTACCTCTATTCATATTATTATAGGCGTCCTATTCGGTACAATCGCAATTTTTTTTTTGCTGTATTTTGAAAAGAATTATATACTGGTAAAACTGTCGGAAATGATAGCTGATGAGGTTATTTCGGTTCCATGTTTTTTTTTTTTTGTTTATCATTCAATTGTGTAAACAGTTCACCGGGCATATTCTTTAAGGAATAACAGATAGAACCTACTAAGCTTCCTAAATAATTTCATTATTAATACTAGAATCTCTTAATTATTAAATTTTATATATTTATCAATTAATTTCCATTGTTAAAATCTAAATAAACAATATGTAAACGGAAGCACTCTGACCAGTCTTTGGAAGTTTCCTTTCGATTTAATTCTATGGCATGCTGGCTATAAAACATGCTGTACTGGAACGGTATTCCTGAAATACCATAACCTCCCTAAAAGCATCGCAAACCGATTCTCAGTAGGTCTATTTTTTGCATAATTAACTGCGTGTTGGCGAGTCGCAGCTAATGCAACCGTCGGTGTAAATAGTAGAGTAATTGTAGTAATCGCTATAGATGACGACATTGGAGGCACAGACCCGCAACGCGGTCGAAGAGGTACACGGGCAGGTGTTTGAAGTTGGACCCAGATATGTGAGCCTCTCATATATTGGCGAAGGCGCATACGGAATGGTCGTGTATGTTTCCATTTTTTTAATCAGTGTGATTACGCCAATACTATAATTGAGAATTTGAACGGCGTTGAGTTGTATTTGATGAAATCAAGCTGTGTTAATATATTTATAGGCATGCCAGTAGTGATAAAATGGTCATAAGCTGTTAAGCTGTGATATTTTGATAAGGAACTTTTTGGCTATATACAGCTTCGCAAAGCGACATTGGATTATTTACTCCATATAAATGGTTATCAGCAAATGTTATAATGAGATAGCCAGGTGCCTTGCATTATTTTATTTCTTTATCTACTCGTAAATGTTTGAAGCTGTCGGTTTATTTATTTGGAGTGTTGCATATATGGCATTTCTTGGTATGTATTTTGATACTTGCAAGAATTTGGTATCCGAAAACTTGCTCTGCTATAAAAATTTACGTAATATAGTTTTCCAAACATGCACATCGAATGAAATAAAGTTTTAATGCGCTTTTGCGTTACCTTGCTGAGTGCTTCATATTTTTTGTGCAGTAGTTATGCATGTACGTGCCGTTGTGCATGTTTATTTATCTCTTCTCCTGTTCAGGCGTTCCCCTAGTAACCAGTAAAAAAAACCTGAAGATGTGGAATTTGCACGAATGTTCATTTGGCCTTCAAACGTTTCGCGTTTTAAAATTCAGCTTTTTCAACTTATCAATCGATAAGCCGCATATTTTGTCTACTGATAAGCTAAACATATGATCGGAGGTTTGGCAATTTATGTTTGTATTTCTTGCAGTCAGGTCAAATCTCGTTGCACTATATACCTGACAGGTTAATTACACAGGTGTACATTGCAACGAGATCTGACTTGAGTGCAAGAATACATTCTGCCGTTCTAGTTAATAGTTGACCTATTCAAAGTCTTTGACGATAAATGCGAAAAAGCGCATATCGCTTAAAAGTCGCTGTTGAGCTTTTCAAGAATTTTCTATCGTTTAGATCGGCATTGGATGTGGAAACCCATGAACGAGTTGCGATAAAGAAGATCTCACCGTTCGAGCATCAGACATTTTGCCAACGAACACTTCGCGAAATCAAGATTCTTACACGATTCAAACACGAAAATGTTAATTAATTTTTTATTTCAAGTTTTTGTACGTAAAAATAAACTTTTAAATCGGAAATCAGAAAGAGAAGTAGGTATAAAATAAATAAGTTAAATTCAACGAAAAAGAATATCACTCATCATGTTGGAAGATATTTTTATCGAATAGAAAATGATGACTTCTTTTATTGTGATCTTTCATTTCTCAATATTGAGCGTTGATATTTGCAATAACCGTCAATATCGTTTCGCTGAGCATTTCTTATACTCTCATCTCACTTTCTATTGATCATGCTTAATTATTATTTTTTTCTCTTTGAATAGAATGCAGACATGGACGGAAGTTTTTTTTTTGCTTTCACATATTACTCAGCAATGGAAGTCTTCGAAGAGCCGTCGATGTTTTTCTATAGAGGGAAAGAAGTGCTATTTATAACGATCGTAGTAATTTAGTGATTCTAACTGCCCTTCCATTTCCTCGTTGTCGTCTACCTATTCGTTTTGACGACAGCCTTCTTCCCGCTTCCCCCTTCCAATCTCCTTCCCTTCCTTCCTCGTTCCATTCCGTCACTTTTGTTTGCATAGTGAACTCTTTCCACCATAGAGAACTTATCAAGCGATTAATCGACGATATTTTATTTTGCAGATTATCAATATACAGGAAATAATTCGAGCACCAAGTGTCGAACAAATGAAAGACATGTTAGTTTCTTTTTTAATCTTCAGTCTTCCTAATTATTACTTTGTGACGACCTAGCTATGTAAGACACCTCAAATGACAGACATTAGTTACTAGCATTTGATGGTTTATGACGGATGTTTATTAAATATTCATGAATCCACCTCTATTCATAAGTAATTCTAGAGCATTAACTGCAGGTAACGCTTGTTGGGTTACTAGCTGCCGACGTCAATTTTAAGGTTCAATTGTGCGAAGCAGACTTCCTGCTACCTGAATTGATGGGATTTATCCGAGTATGGCAAAGGGCATTTTTCTACCATCCTTACCACGAACCATTTGCAGAAACAACGCTTTTAATGGCTTTAAAAGTTAGTTGTGGGGGCAAATCGTGAACGAAGATTTTAAATACTAGATCGACCCATATCACTTTTTATGTTACCATATCTCCAGTTCAGTTCATGTCTAGGGAGAAGGTGAATTCCCTGAATTGAGGATAGGAAAGAGATTCGGGTGGATAGGAAAAGATATTTGAAGTATTGTTCTTTAGTAGGTCGTTTCAGTTATATAGTGCAATGTCTCATGGAAACCGATTTGTATAAACTACTAAAAACGCAAAAACTATCCAACGATCATATTTGTTACTTCTTATATCAAATATTACGTGGCCTCAAATATATTCACTCTGCGAACGTTATACACCGTGATCTCAAGCCGTCCAATTTACTTCTGAATACCACTTGCGACCTCAAGGTAAGCCTAATTCAGCTGTTTTTTAAAGGTATTGCTTAGAGGTAATCATGACTGCAGTCGTGGATATTAGGTTTTAATTAATTCTGGACAGATAATTAAAATTAGGTGAATGTTGCGATTTCTGGGAAGAAAAAATAAAGTAAGTGCAAATATAAAAGAAGAAAAATAATGTGCAGAATTCGCAAGATTTTAAACGACTTATTGCTGATTTTTGTAAATGTTTTACTCTTGAGAGATCTTGGATCAAAATATTGTAGCCGATCGCAGTTATCGTATTGGTGTTAATGATTGCTTTGAATCATATTTGGCCTACTATGGTGACATTTATTCTCTACTTATTATAGAGTGAATAAATAAATAGGCATGCGAACTTAATTGTTTTAAATTTATTTATTTTTTTACTTCGTTTTAAATTTCACTAAATTTTTTGTTTTTTAGTTAATTCATTTATTTCGAAGAATTTATAGTTTTGTTAATAAAGATCGCAAAATTTTTTGATCTCTGTAATGGACATCTGTTGGAATATTGATGGTTATTTGTTGATAAAGAAGGCGTCGAAAAATAATCTTACACTTAGTTTTCATCAAAAATCAAATGCAAAGTAATTAAAGATTGTCGGAATGTTGTTCAGAATTTCTTTCTCCATAGAATGTTGTTGAGGAAAAAATATATATCTTTCTACTAGTGAGTGGATAATATAAATCTCTAAGGAAGTTGCGGAGTTAAATATTGTGTCTGAATGATTTTATTGGCTTAATTATTAATTCCTAAGGTGGCGATTTTATTTTTTAGGTGAAGAGTCGCTAAAAACATGTTCCAATTTTTTAAATCGTATTGTTACAAGTGAAATACTTTTAATTAATGATTTTTGTTGTTTTATAGATCTGTGACTTTGGTCTTGCGCGGGTAACCGATCCAGGTCACGATCATACCGGTTTTTTAACCGAATATGTGGCAACTCGGTAATACTTTTAGTAATTTCCTGTTAGTTTTTTTTTGTTATTACCGAAAAGAAGCCTGAGAAAGATAAATGAAGTGCTCATTTAAGGTTATGGTGGAAGGTCGGATAGAGCGTTTAAGTTGTTTTGGTTTTTTGATCTCTTAACTAGTAAAGAAACTGCGGTAGTAATTTGGTTCCGATGACACTCGACAAGTGAGAGGTGAGGGAGGAAAGGGAATATATTCGGTAGTCTTACGCTAGATTCATTCCTGAACACCACAGCGTCAACAATGAACAGTAATAATTACCATTGTCGTCATTAAATGATATCTCTATGCTCAGACAAAAATGTGATGATAAGAACAAAAAATGGAGGCGTGAAGGTCCCGGGGCCTTCACGCGCATGAAGTAGCCGAACAATGATGTAAAGTCCTATTTGCACAGCTTGAACAAGCGTGATGCCAAAATGAGCAAGGAAAGCAACAAATCTTTGCACGTGCAAGCATCCGTAATGCCAGTTCAGGCACCGTTCTAGCGATTTGAGATTGGAACATCCATAATGTCTTTTTTTACGGAGAAAAGGGAAAAGAGGTGCTCACTGACCTTAGAAAGGGAAAAAGAAAGAATTCAGTTGCGGCAGTCATTAAGATGCCAATTAATATTGGCGTGCAGAAGTTAATTACAACACGTGCCATTTCACTGTTTTCTTAAAACGGTGGCATCACCATCTGCGAAGAGATAGTCTTATCGTTGAGATCCGTCATTTGCTGCGTCCGCTTTTTGGATATGGTAAATAAAGCTGCTGAATTTCTGAAGGACTGCAAATATAAACAAAAATGTAGAAGGAACTTTTGCCCCTATGTCCATACAGTCGATCAGCGTCGTCTTGTCTTGGTGAGCGCAACTGTAACTCAGTTGATACGTCACCTTGGGCACAGCTTGTCGGCGTGGGACCGTGATCCCGGTTCACTGGTGTCTCTGTTTTGTGACTGCTTGTCGGCGTGAGGCCGTGAACCTGATTATGGTGTCCCAAGTTTGTCGTTGGTTGTCGGCGTCGGACGTGGTCCTGCTTCTTCGGTATATCATCTCTTCGGCATATGATTAACGGGGTCAAGCGTTATCCCTCAGTCTGCTACCATTGGTTGGACGAACTGATTGTCTTTTAATTAAATGAATGAATAGATAGTTATATCCTCGCCGTGCGGGTAAAGTCTATTGGTGTTTCATTGAATTTGCTGCTTGTGCCAACTCGAAGCGTACAAACCTCAAACTTGGGTAATTAAACCATTTTTTTTCGCGCAGATATTCTAACCAAATAATATTACTCAGTGGCTAGATTTAAGGTATCACAAGCAGCAGTGATAATAATGAGGTGATTTGTCAGGTGGCTTGGAGTAGAGCTATTGTGCACAGTCGTATTAACTAATCCGCTGATTTGAATTTATTATCTCTTTTATATGGGTTAGTTATAGAATTTTGAAATAAGACATTATTCCGCATCCTTATCATTCGTTAAGCATTTGTGAAACCGGTTGGTCAGGTGGAAAATGCAAAAGTACAAATCGTGCTAGGTCCTCTAGTGTGATTTCCAACGTGATTTTATGTTGCAGGCCTGAACAGGAAATGGGCACTACACCTTGGCGAGACTAATAGATAGTCGATAGCGTTAGAATAAAACAGTCAAGATTATATTAAATTTTTTGTAAATTCCACTCAAACAATATTCATTAAATCAATGTGAAATCCACAAAATAACGGAAATCCTTTGAGGGGAAAATTTTGCCTCATCTTCAGAAGTGAACTTTGACTATGACGACGCTTAGGGAATTATCTCCTTAACAGATGTTTAATATCTATTTTCTCTAGTCTACCGTGAACTGTTTCATATAATTATAAATGAAAGTCCGGAAGTAGGAGTTGTTTAGAAATTGCCCTTACGTCGCTGGATCTACGTGAGCGATGAATGCGGACTGTGATTCGTTTTAAAATATTAGACCAACAGCCTCGTCTGATATCGCGACTTCTGACGTCATTTTTTGTTAGCAAATACCTCAGTCGTTTCATGAATGCGATGGTGTTGTATTTTGTGGCCTCATTATTTTCATCTTACCGCTTCATCCGGCATATTTTTCGGCGCTCTTCCTTGGAGGGACCATTCGTTCCTCGATTATTTATATTCCGCTCTATGTTCTTCAAATTTAATCCGTTTTTTTGTGATCCATGGGAGCATTACCGAATTGTCCGAATTTTGGCGATTCTTTGTTAATGATTAGGTGATTCTGATGATAGGCTGCAAGTTTGGACATCTTGATTCTCCTTTCCCATCCTCGAATTGCCTTCCTGTTTTTCGTTTGCAGTGGTGTACAAGTGATTTTAATAAGAAAGTATACGCATCCTCTAAACGTCAATGTACAGTACGAAGCACACAAACAGTACCGATTTTAATAGTGCAAAACTGAGAGGGAAATATTTGTAATAACCGATAAACCAGTGATAAATCGGATGTAGTCAGCGACAAGTATCTGGTCGAGGTTCGTCATCTGCGATTAGAGGCGTAAAATATTCGTAGAATTTGTCATACTTGGGTCCGCTCACTTATATGAAATATATGCATAAGATTGAGTGCAAGGGAATGC
The DNA here is from genome assembly GCA_013433145.1 of Ascaris suum. Classification (NCBI taxonomy): domain Eukaryota; kingdom Metazoa; phylum Nematoda; class Chromadorea; order Rhabditida; family Ascarididae; genus Ascaris; species Ascaris suum. Next base: position 6,105,514 of record CM024181.1, read on the forward strand.
CCGCAATGGAAGGGGATGGATTAGTATTTGCAAGCGGAATCATTGATCTGTCTGCAGAGATATTCGCAAGGTGATTTATGAGCGAAGTAGAACTTTAATTGCAGTTAATTCATGATACTGATCGTTACATTGACGTCCTCATCACCTCAGTGGAATATCAAACGAAGCATATTAATCGTGCATTCATGCATTGAAATACTTTTTTTTAATGATAGCGCAACGATATCAATTACAGATTGAGGAGTGCAATTGCAACTAATGCTTTCTTTATGATCCGTTCTGCTAGAATTGAGTTGCTTCGTTTATGACGTGAATCCATTTCGAATAGATGGATTCAGCCGATCCGAATTTGCCTTTACATCAAGTATTTATAGGTCTTTAGGGCGTTTTCAACTTTCTCCTATTCTCTGAATGGCATGAACTATTGGAAGATGGGATGGAGACGGGGGCTGTAATTTTCACGGGCTTTTAAAAGTCGTGTAAGAAAGAATAGAAGACTTTTTTGGCATTTCTTTTGTGAAGGTCCTTCCTTCTGTTTTGTGTGTAAAGCCGAAATAATTCATCCCATTTTTTTCAGCAGTAAACTTCTACTCATTCAATATCTGCCCCAAGTTTTTGATTTGGTTTCTTTTTTTTACAGAGAGAGTTATAAGAGTTTTTCGAAATGGCAGTTTCAGAATCGAGGAAACATATAATTGGAGAATTGCAGTTGGTAGAGAAATCAAGAGTTTTAATGGTTATACTTAGTTTTTTCAGGTGGTATCGTGCACCAGAAATAATGCTAAACTCGAAAGGTTATACGAAGTCGATAGACGTTTGGTCAGTTGGTTGCATTCTGGCTGAGATGCTCAACAATCGACCGCTGTTTCCGGGAAAGCATTATCTCGATCAGCTGAATCTCATCCTTGCGGTAATTGGCTCACCGAGTCAGGAAGATCTCCAGTGTATTATTAATGAAAAGGTACATGACTTTCCACTTGACACATTTTTGTAAAAGTAATAAAAGAGGTCATACAATAGAGGGAATAGGATATCGACTCGGTGAGGATCGAAGAATTTCGAAGGATCTGCGCCACGACTTTCCTTCCGTTTCCGAAAACAGTTCCCTCCCTCTCTGTAGTTGCAGTTAGGGGTGTTGTTCCTTTAGGTTGTAATTTGGTTTCCGATCAGTGAACATGACAATTGCAGGCGCGTTCATACCTGCTCTCATTGCCGCACAAGGTGAAGCAACCCTGGCTACGAATGTACCCTTCAGCGGATCCACGCGCACTCGATCTTCTCGACAAAATGTTAACGTTTAACCCAAGTAAGCGGATAAACATTGAGGACGCACTTGCTCACCCTTATCTCGAACAGTACTACGATCCGAACGATGAGGTGAGTTGTTCACGTGCCGTTGTGTTGGCTGTTATTTGGCCATGTCGAAGTTTTTACTCGACAATTCGGTTCAAATTTAATCCCGAAAATTTTCGAAATGCTTTTGAATTCAAAAGATTGCAAAAGATCTTGCGATCCAGAAGCTTCAGTAGCCCTTGTGATGACCCTTTTTTTCTTTACAAACTTCTAAAAAGTCATGCTTCTGCTTGGCATAAACTGAGTGGAGGTAGTCGCCACCTTCCGCTCGCTTACCGATTGCTTCTACTCGATCATTTCTCGAATTTCATCGCGTTTGATCTATTTGCACTGCTTTACATCAAATCTGCAAACAGAAGAAATCAGGAATAGTATGGTATCTGCCACTTGAAATAGGGCGTTGGTGTTATGTTCTGGTATACATGTCATATCAATGTAACGTCATATATGTCATCTTTAATTCGATAATTCGAAAAAAATTTTCGCGTTTCACATCTCACCTTCGAAAATACCCTTAATATTGAAATGCTTCAACACGTTTTTAATCTCAGATCGTTTTTTTTTACAGCCGGTCTGTGAAGAGCCGTTTACATTGGAGATGGAATTGGATGATCTGCCGAAAGAGACGCTCAAAGAACTTATATTCCAAGAGACTGAAAATCATTACAAACGAATGCAAGAAGCGAAATTGCAAAATGCACAACAATAGTGCTTAATACTTTATTGCCGCGCTTTTATTTGGTCTCTGCCTACAGCAATATGATTGCTTCACCGATCCATCTATATTTAATGGTCGGAAATAGAGACAGCTCTTCAATGATAGGAATGATTGCAGGTATCACGAGTGGGCTCCTATTTCAAATTAGCTATCCACATTGAGATTGCCTTCTTTCTTATCTCTGCACTCACCTGTGTTTTTTTTCTTTGATATTTGTGACTCACAAATATGACAGAGTTCGCATTATGTGAGTGCTCCGAAAAGAATACGTTATACTTCTAATGAACACAAAAGCCTAAACACAGCACATTGCACTAATCGCTGTATGGGGAAATGAAGTTGTTGTTATCGCTGTCGTTTGCGTGTACGAGAACGGTATGTTGGATCGGCATTTGCTGTGCTAGGTGGAATTGAGGTTGTGTCTGAGTACCTGTCTCGTTCTTAATTCTCGGTTAAATCCAGTTCCGGCGCCGATCGGGTAAATGCCTTTTACCCATCCCGAACCGAGACCAGGTTTAACCCATCCTCATATGGTTGGAGGTTAGATCCGACTTGAGTCGCACCACCGACCGCGACCGGGACAATCCCGATCCCTCGTTTTTATGCTTTTTCATGTCTGTCATTCTTTTCACCAACATATTCTGCTGGTATTCTCTCCAGCGCTTTTTTTCCAAAGCAACATCCGACGATTATCTGGTTTAAAAAGAAAATTAGGTTTTTATTCGCTACGTGCAAATTTAATGTGATTGTAAAAATTTGATCTTTGACCTTTTCGTACTTGTTTTTGTATGTTGTAATTGTCTGTCAACATGTCTGTCCATTCGCATTTCGTGTCATCGAGGGGCTTCAATGAATACCTCAATTGAGATGTGACGTACTATTAGTTCGTAGATATGTTGCGGATGGGTCAGTACTGCATTTCCAAAGGATCTGACGCCAGGTGAGCCTAGACACTATAAGATATTTCCGGGTGTTGCCATCAGACCATGACTTTCATTCGTGAGCATCCGCTGTCCACTTGTGCGTCCGTTAGCTTATCGGATCGTTCTCATCCGTTTAACCTCAGATATCATCAATTTGCCATTGATCTTGATTCAGGAGTGCTGTTACACGATGCAGTATCCTCTTTTGATGTGATGCCGTATCTAAATGGGATATTTGTTTGTAATTTCTTTTCTATTTGATTCTTATGTTTATTTTTCCGAAGAACACTATATACCATTTAAAATCAATCATAATTGCAAAAGATGGATGTGATCTCTTCCCGTTAGAAAATAGATGGGAAATTTACTCTGTTGATTTGCATACAGTATTCTTTTTCTTCTTTTAGTTCGTATATTTATTGCAAAATTGCATCGATTGTTTTATTAAATCCATAGATTTTTTTTACTGGGTTGAGTTTATTCGAGAGGGGGGGGGGGGGGGGGGACTAGCATGAACGAGAGTTGTGGTTGCTTCTATTCTCTAAGAATTCCACGTCATCAATTTGTGTTTAGCGTTTTGTTGTGCATTTTTCTTGCTAAGGTGTAAAGCAATTTGCTTTTTCTGCTGTTAGGCGTTATGTGGCTGCAAAAAAAGAAAGTATTTACAGAGACTTAACATCATTCCAAAATTGGGCGGGGGAGGGGGAGAAGTTTGGGAAGACAGCCACCAATTTCATTTGGAAGCATCATATGACGTTAGCGGCGCCATGATTTTATCCCTCACAGTAAGGGATTACAGTTACGATTACAAAAGGTTTGGGAGGGGGAACTGTAATTTAGGTTTCCTGAGGGTGTAAAATTTAGCACGAGGTTGGGAGTGTCCCTCTTCCAACTTCCCTTTCATTTAGCGGTACCCTCGACGAGCATTAAATCAGTCTTTTCCTCTATTTCATTAGACGCAATAGGCACAGCCTGTTGTTGAATTTCCACTTCGAGCTTAGCACCAACATAAAAATCGTCTCTATCTTCGCATAGGCTCTCCACATATAATTTCTAATTGTTTTATTCATAAATTTTTATAGCTTTTAGAGGATATCAGATTTGAAATAATTTGTTGCGTTATCATTACCACTATCGATATACGATTGATTAGCTGGCGATAAGAGATTAGATTTGAATATTTAATCAGTTGCTACCATCACTATTATCAAACTATTATCAAATTGGTAATTTGTGGGATAGTTCGAGGTATAGATATTGATAGGTCGAAGATTTGAAAAGAACTTTCAAAAAAATTCTTACCTATCGTCGTATTCGATCGAGAGTAATGTCTCCTTGTAATTGAGTGGGTTTAGATACAAATATTTCTATAAGTAATACTTTCTTAGTATTGGCTAATAGTTTTAATGCTGTGATAAATATGACTTTCTTTTTCCGTGAGATATTTAATCTAATATAATTGATCACTAAGAAAGCGAGCAAATAATTTCAATGATCTCGAAATAAAATTTCCGATCAGATCAGATCAAGCATTGAATTAAATCCTATCATCAGCTACTTGTGTATTGGATGATTGTTTAACATAACGAAATGTTACTTGTTATTACTCTTATGATTATTATTATTATTATTGTTTTGTAAAGTTTCTTCTCTCTCAAAGTCTTTTGTAAAATACTTTATACGTTGTGAACAAGCTACTCATATTGCCAGTTGCACATATCGGAAATTCTTTTATATGCTGGCTTTCTTCTTTTTTTTAACGGATATTTGTTTGTTTGTTTTTTATCCAACTAAACGATTTTTTTTTTGTTTTCAAAATATGTTTGCGTGTGCTAGTTTGGTGCAGTTTGTTGTCTTTATGAGTGCTTCTTCCCGAATGATTCGATACTTGCGGCAAATTTGTGACCTTTGTTTCATTACATCCTTCAATTGCCGTGCTCTTTAAATGTGCGTCGAGCTACTTTTTTTTCGGAGGACCGGGGAGGGGGGGGGGTTAATTTAAGGTATTTCCGGTCGCCAATGTACACCTTGAGGACAAGAGTCACAATGCTTGAGCATGCGTGTGATATTGGCATTTGAGGCCGGTGCTATAAGTGCAACTGTTTTGGTGGGAGCATTTTTGTCTTCGTGTGAGGTTATTAATCGCGCTTTTGCATGTTTATGTCTTGTTAAATGTTCGAAAGCTTTTTTTGCTGCCCTCCCGCACAAGGTGAGCACATAAAAGCGCAGGTATATTGGCTAACGCAATAGGCGATGCTGAAATGCGACCCACCTATAGCAAACAAATCAATGCAGCGGCTCGAAAACCACTAAAATACAGCTTTTTCAAACAAAGGTGAGTAGAATATGACCACAATTCACGATTATTTCACAAATTCCAGGCCGCGGCCGCGTTCTACTGATTTTTCAGGGAGCAGGAGCACTTTCTTTGCGTTGTGTTCCCTATTCCATAACTCACAGGCAGAGAGGAGGATGGAAGGGGTAAGCTGCGTACAAACGCTTGCGACAGAGTATCACTCCCACGACTTCACAGGTTAGATTATGTCCGCAGCGCTGAGGGTGACCCCTCCCCTCCCCCCCCCCCCCGCCTCCCATTCATGCCAGAGGGTGAAGGCCCCGTAACAGGCCATGCAAGTCGTCTTTGCCTTCCTCTCTTTTACACCACAAGGGCAAAAGTGATCAAAGGCATACACTGAGGTAAGGGTTATTCAAAATTTTTGCTGCATGGAAAGACCTGGATAAAAATTACCTTACGAAGGTCTGAAACAATCAACAATTGCGGGAACTCGGCGTTGCTTCTCGAAGCCCCTCTCAAACACGTTGCATAATTCAAACCTTCAGTGAATGAAGGGAGCTCCAAGACGAACCTTGGTGCATCTGAATATTTAGTGGATGACTGAACATGCGGAAATGGGTGGGGAAAGGGGCTGCTAAAGCATCCAACAATTATTGCAATATGTCTCAAGAATGCAACCTCCGCTTCGCATTCGGGTGAAGAAAACGAAAATCAACAGAATATTTCGGTCCGCTTTTCATTACATTTGTCCTCCTCTTTTGATTGATCCATCTTTTCATGAAAAAAAAGGAAGCATAGAAAGTTTTGCCCCGTTGAGGTGACAGCATTTGAGTCATCACAGCAACATTTTGATTGGCACAACGTTCGGCAAATTAAAACAACTGATAGTTAAGTTTGCAAACATATAAATATGAGATGAGCGTTTGACATAAAAGTGAATGAACGAATTTAACACGTTGAAAGGGTACATAAAGATAGCGGCGACCTATGATGCGATGCGATAAATGAAATCACAACGCTTTGAAACAACTTCTATGGGGTTTCTTTTCCAAAAATAATAGCAGGAAATTAATCGCTTCCGCTGAAACACGCCTCATTCAACTCATTATTAATTGCAAAAGCACTTAAATCCTTCAAAAATGAGACTAATATCGGTATTTATTCTCTTCAATCGATAACAATAAAGCTGACATATTGAAAGACTTCGCTGAAGTGTATATCCGCTATGAAATGGAGTTAAAGAGTTTTTTAGCTATTAGAATACAAGAATATGGAGCTTGGATAACTCTGAAATATTTCTTTAAAAGCTTACAAAGATGAATAGGAAAAGCAACAGTTATCTTATCAAACAGGTAAAACAATGGACTGATATAAATCAACGCATAGGTAAAAAAAACACCCGAAAAAGGCAAAAAAACAAACTCGCTTCATTCAACCATAAAAATAGACAGCTGCAGCTTTACGTAGTCTTGCACCCGCATTCAACAACAATACAAAACATCGATCATACGATTCGCTATAAAATATTCCTCGTATTACAGTGATCCGTTAAAGATATATTACAAAGCAATATCCATAAAAAACAGCAAATCCGATTCTAAATCGGACAAATCAGGCCACCAGCAAGAGCCGGCTTGTTCATTGTCACTGGAAGTCTGAGCGCCCCTTAGAGAGGACATTTGCGCCATCTTCCTATGCTTTATTAAGAAACTGATTAACATAATTTCGTGTTTGTAACATTGAGAATTGCAAGAAAGGCAGCGACTGCATTCGTTCGTCATTTGCGCCATCGGCTGTGGTCAGCGTTGTCCAATCGACCAATTGCCGTTGTAACGGGTCTAGCACTTGTCTATCGACTTCTCGTAGCAATTCCCTGTTGATCCTATGCAAAGCTTGGAACTGTGCCAAAACAAGCATAGCCGTATAGAAATGCACTGCTTCGTGTAGCTCGACATAGTGAATTTCCGCTAATTCCGCCCAAACAAAGCCTAGTTCGGCTCCGAAGATCGGGTACTTCTCGATGCGGCACCGATATAAGTCCACTAACCATCCCAATGTTTGGCTTTCCAACGATACTCTAAACAGCAATTCTGTGAAGCCTTCAGTGCATAGAAAATAAAGAATCATTTTTTTAAAAGCACTGCCTGCACTCTTCAAAATGCAGCTTTGTGCCATGCGTTGTACGTATTGGCAAGTTGGGCGAATGGCAAATGATAGGTAAAGCTCGGATCCAACCGGCACATCGCCATACTGAGGGGGATAAAGCTTGGCAAAACTATGAAATGCCTAGATTGTACGTATGCAGCATGATGGCAATCTTAACGAATACAAATTTTAAAAAGTTATTACTACTTCAATAAAACACCACAATCTGCAAAAAATTTTGGACAAGACGCGAAATTAAAGCTTGAAATTAATCGGAATTAAAACCAACTTTAGTTGTTCGATGCGAATAAGACGAATCAGCCTTCGTAGAACAAGTAACTGTGCGGTAGGTTCAAAGCGTTGTAATGAGCTCACGAACACTCGTAAACATCTCTCGTGTATACTTTCCAATGTTACTTGCTGACAGATATCCAGCAACGCAGAGAAGAATGCCTGAAAACATATTTCTATAGCTCGCGTAGAGAGAATAAATTCTGAATCCGCAACTGCCAATTTACCTTTGAACGACTCTACCCGCTGAGCGAGTATAGTCCGATGAGCTCTTCAATTTTGATATATACTGTTTAGCATTTGTTGAGAAAACGATATTGCCTCATTCAGTTAGGTTTTAAAATTTCCGCTGACAAGTTTTATTTGAGAGTTTGTTATCAGATTATAGCATAAACAACCAAGAAAACTTCAATTTGAAATGCTTGCCATAAAGAGGGAAATCCGATGTCTGGATAGAGAATCCTCAGGAATAGCTGGGATGAATCCTTCAAGCACTTCGAGCACCAACGATATATTTTGTGGGCTAGAGGTGCGTACGCTTAGTGAACGTGTTAGTGCCGGCACACACAGTTCAAAACGATGATCGGCGGAGTAGACGTAAGGCACACATGGAGTGCCACGATGTTGTGTGTTCGCAATCAGTAACGTACTCGATATTGGATCCTGCCCTAATGCCAGATAACAACCGAGGCACGCATCGATGAGGGGCGTCATCTGAGCGCTAGTCTGAGGCAAACATGACAGTACTTCACAAGTTAACGTCTCCATGAGTTCCGCATTGGTACATCCAGATAACCTGCAAACGACAATTACTCTTAATTCAATCATATCGAGCTGGCTAATTATTAACCTGTGAGTAATGCATCGAATTTTTTCGAGATTAACGGCGAAATCAAAGAAAAAAAAACGGCTTTAGAAGCAGAAAACACTGTCCTACAAAGAACGTGTGGACATTGCCGACACGATTATTAAATTAGTTGCTGATCGCAATTAATCATCTTTCTCGAAATACAGCTCCCTAAGCAGTCATCCAGGGCTTACAAGTTTCACACTGCCTGGACGAGGACTGCCGAGGTTTACTCTACTCCTTGCAGCGCTCAAAATAATGCATTCCTCCTAGACAGAAAAAAGACCCATTTAATAACTGAGAGAGACGGGAGCTCTGCATTCCGAAAAATCTCAAATGATAAGGATTCCAACCATTGAAATTAAGAGTCGTTAGGAGACTTGATGCAAACTGAATGAACACTATAAATGAACGCACTTAAAGAGGTGAATGAAGAGCTCACAAGAACGCATCACATCCTTACGCGATATATCCTCATCGTGCAGTTGTTTCATTAGACGTTCTTTTAGCAATGAAGGCAGCACATCGTCACTAATTTCATTTATATAACTGCAATGATATCCTATTTATATTGCTGTACATCACCGAATGAGAGGGTTTAAGTGAACTACACCACATAATGAGCATATTCAACTCAAACTAAACGCGTTATCAACCACTGCAAACGGCAAAATATTTATATTTGTATTTATAATTTATATTTATATTTACATTTACACACGTTCTACATGGCGACAACGATTAGCTTTTTGCATAGCAGTGATCCCAATTTCAGTGCTCTTGGTAAGGGTTACTGATTAGAGAATAACGACATAATTTTGCTTGTAATCCGATAAAAGGGACCGGGCATCTCACCATCAACTCATCCAAAAGGAATCCATATTGAATTAACGACATAAAACTCTAAAAGTGAGCTGCTCGAAATTCAAATACCACACATTAAAAGTATTAGTTAGAGATAAAAGCCTAAATCTTGAAATAAGAGAAAGACGATAGGATCTTAAAGAGTTGATTCAAGCGGAAATAATCGTCCACCGAAGACGATACAAAGACTCGCCTGCTGTTCAAATTTGGCATCAAATCGATCAACAACTCCAAAAGCAGGTGAACTGCGGCAGGTGCCCTCACACATTCGTATGCTTCCATTAAGGCGATATATCTGTAAAAATCAATTTAAACGCTCCTAAGTCAATGAATAAACTTTTAATGTATATCATCCCTAAAAGTCTTATATAAAGAAAACGCCCTTCTTGTAACTTTCTTTGTTAATTTCTCTGATGTCTATAACCTTTACGGATAGATGTTGACAAAAAGCACCGAAATGAATGTGATTGGAAACCGTGTCTATCGCAGAAAACACACAAAAGGAATAAGAGGGGAAATAAAACTCGAATTTTGTTGTAATTTCGAATGAACTCAGTGCCCTTTCTGCGTCTACAACTAATGGATTTTGAAATATTTTAGTGAGGTGGCATCCGATTTTATGGATTTTTGAGTGAATTATTATTTCGGGTTTTATGCTTTGCAAAACTAATCCACTGAGGACATCTAACTGACTCTAAAGAACGCTGAGAAACGATCCGGGCAGTTCAAAATAGTCTCAAGAATTTAGTGCAGCCGGTAAATCGGCGGTGGATAGCCCACGCTTGAATAATTATAATGAACAGATTTGACATTTATAATTCATAGTTAAAGATGCATCAATTTCCGGCTGATTAAATTATCTTATTCAAAAATCACGCAACTCTCTAAAAATAATTCTCCCATGACGTCATATCAGGCGGAATTTTTTCTTTCTTTTTTAAATAAACTTGGAATGAAAAAAAGTGGAAAACATACATTTCTTTTGGTTTCATATGTGAATTCTTTGTCAAATGAATGACTACAGTAAGGAGTGATTGTCTATTGCGATCTTCACTAGTTAAATCGTCGTATTTATTCATCAACGCAGAGAATAATTCAAGAAATGCGATATTGAGGGTACGATGATCGGTATTGATTATTGTTTCTCTTAATTCATCGATCGCATCCTTTTCCAATAAATCGATCATATTTGCTATAAAATCCATTCCCGTCACATTCTCTTCATTAGACACATCCATCCTGAAAAAAATCCATACGTTCTTTTTTGCGACTTTTTCCAGTTTATTGGAGTGAGCAAAAGAAAGAGAAAAATAAGACATAAAAGCTAGAAAAAAATGCAAACATAAACGTGAGAGAGCAAATATCATGCAGGTATGAATGCAGAGGTAATTAACATAATAAGGTTGTCATCTTGCAGGTAACACAGATTTTGGAAATGGATGAGAGGCAACAACTCGGAAGGTACTGGACGAAAAAAGGTTTCATCAAGTATCCGAAAACAAGTGAATCGACATTTTGCGGTAGATGACTGTAAAGTGCAAAAACTCCCTATGAGAACAAGTTTGTGTTCAAGTTTTCATTCAGTTCTACTTTTAAACAATTACTTCCTATTCCGATTATGTTATATTATATGATAAGAAGTTGAAGAATTGTTGCGAATGCGTTTATCTAGACCTCAATATAAAAATTTCCCTTGAACGAGTATAAAGATAGTATCGATTCAACAGCGCTTTTTCTTTCAGCTGGTAATAATTTTCCGTCACGCGACATTTGCGCCTTTGAAAATAGTTGCCACCGGAAAGTTAGAAAAAAGCACGCAATACTATAGGAAAATGTTGGAAAGAATGGTGCAGCGACAAGTGTGCCGTTGTAAATTGGCCTAAACTTCAATGTAAAATGAAGTCTCCGATTGAAATTGGTAGTGATTTGGTAGAAGGCGCAAATGTCGCAGTGTAACTTTTTCCGTTTGGGTGATAACTCGATACTGTACTATTGCAACATAGGTCTAGGGATTCCAGTCTAACGAGAATGGGAAATGAGTCACTTGGAGTAACAGGAAAAAAAGATAAACCAACGACTGAGAATCGACAGATCCAGATTCCCAACATTTGACTGTACTCTCCGTTTGGGTGAAAATATAGTTCTTAACAATCTGGTCGAGAAAATTTGGATTGTTGCCAAGATGGTTTGAATGGACATTTTCGACCAACGATCTCCTTTTCTCTCTCACTCTGTCGTCGGCTCGTTGCCACGATTCGACACCGTTTTTCTCGATTGTCCTCTGTAGTTTCCGGTCTTTCGAGATCGGTTGATTCGGGTTGTTGGATGCTGCGACGGCGATCTTATTTTTTATTGCTTCTTTTTACTCGTTTTCTGTACTTTAGAGTTCAGTTTTTTCATAGAGCCGACCATCGATTAGTTTCTCGGCGAATTGGGCACTTGGGATGGGGATCGTGGATTTGTCAGCGCACCTCATATTAGCACGAGAGATTGTTGTCAGGGTATTTAGTTTGTTGTCATCAATTTTTTTATTGATATATTCGCACTTTCTTGTCGTAGACCAGGTGACTGTCACCTGCCATATTATTCGTCGAAAGGTTGCTGTAGTGGCGACTCTGAAAATCATGACTCCTCATGTTTGTACCAACTGCTCCTTTCCTGGGCATTTTTCTAGCTCTTTTGAAAGGGAAACGAATTATGTTGCAAGTTTTATTTCAGGTGTTTTTTCCACACATAAGTGGTAATGTGCTTTAAAAAACCCAAGCGAATAAGTAGGTGTCCTATAGAGTGACGGTGAATATGTTGCTCTGCTTCAGTGATGGAAGCAATAGAAGTCCCGTCAGTACGTGGTCGTCATGCGGTTTATATTTTTCGAACCGAAGACGGAGAGGCTATCGAATGGTTATTTCAGAAACGTCGAGCTGCCGGAGGGGGTTTCTATGAATGTTGTTCATGCAAGGTAGGTAATCACCTGTTGAGTTATTAGAAGTTATCCGAACATGAAGCAGGAAGGTCAGATATGATGTAATGATGGTTGCGTTTGATCAATCGGAAGAGATGGCGCTACTGTGAACAAGTTTTTTCTATACTATATAAGGGATGATGTGATATTCCCTGTTTTAATCAATGTTCGCACAGCTTCTGAGGCGACCAGCGATGATTCAGAATCGTGCAGGGGACGGGTGAAACTGTTGGCCACGTTGATGTCAAGGAATGTATGGTAACAAGTGTCACCCGCGCTGCACTTTCATCTTGATGCTTCAGAAAGCTTCACAAAAACTCGAAGGCGAAAACACCGTTGTTCCCATTTCTCGGTGCGCTCCACTGAACGGATTCGTCGCCTTGTGCCCAATTTTGTAGACATGGGTGAAACTCTGTGAAATTCTTCCGGGTTGCCGATTGTGTTACTCGGAAAGTGCATCAAGAAACAGACCGCACCAGTGTTCAATTAATATCGGAAGGTCTTACCGAAAGGGTCGTGCCCTGCTGGCAGTAGGTTAAATAATCCATCCAGAATTGGTGTAACAGAAGGGCTGATCTCATCCTCCTTTCTCCATCCGCGACCAGTCTATAAAGCAAAGAAAATAGTGTGAAAGAGGATAAAAGAGAGAAAAAAGCATATCTTGCAACATGTTTTCAGCATGCCAAAAATAAGCGCATGGAAATCTCTACCTGAAGCGGTTTCTTGTTTAGGAAGGGGGGGGGGGCATGTTCTCACCTGCTGGTCTTCGTCTAAGCTACAGGTGAGACAAAGTTTTTCTGCGGTTCCGGGGGGGGGGGGGGGGGAGGATGAACAAGCTTGATAAACCGAGCTCGAACTAAGTAACCCAAAAATTTGTTTGTTTTTGCTGTGTGAAACACGTTGACGGCGTAAATCCATTTGGAATTTCCGTTCCCTTCTCCTTTTCGGGTCCTGGAAACCGACTGTCACAGACTCTAGAATTTGCGTCAGAGCAGGGGTGGGTAAATAAGCTGATCCACGGCCGATGTGTTTTATCTCTGCTTCTGTTTTTTTCACGGAAACGAGTGAAGGTTTCTTTCAAATTTGCATATTTATTATGTCTCAAAGCAAGCTTTTATTGCCACTAAAACAGGTGGAAGCAGAGAAGAGGGTAAGAATAGTACTAGCCAGACCGTTTAATGCGTTAATGAGGATAATATGAGTTTTGAATTATTCTCGATTTCATTGGCAGCGGGAAGAAGACAGACAAAGCGTAGAGTGGATTAGGCTTTTTCAGGTATATTTATTTATAAAAATAAATACCTGTAAACAACATAGGAATAATTTGTCTGCACGTATCGCGGATATATCCGGTAAACATACGTTCATTGATAATATACGGTGGGAGGGGGGAGGGAGAAGGGGGGTAATGAGAGATTACAAGGCAAACGTCGAAGTTTTCTTGTCCCGTCGATTTCTTTTTTTTTGTGTTCGTCTACTTCTTCATTGCCCTTCCAAATTTATGCCTTATGTTAGTGTCATAGTTTCAGTATGCACTTGTCCTCTTGAATGCTATAAAACCCTTGAGTACAACCTTTCCCGCAGATAACACCTGAATACAACCTTTCCCGCAGAATCACATGATTGGGCTAGTCCTGTTGGTGTGTGGTGCGGAGAATGAAGCATATGCACTGAAATGGTTTGACGTAAGCGAACGTGTTCTAATGCCGCACCTGTTGTGGTGCATCCAGCACATTTTCCGCTCCATCTATCATATGTTTGTTCACCCCCTATCGCAACATAACACTAACTACAATTATTGGATCTTACAGATAGCAGTGAAGTGGAGTGGATGGTGAAGGAAGGTAATTAAAGGAGTGTCGTTTTTTTCTTGTTTACTTTCACCTTTTTAATGGAGTCTATCTTCCTTCTGACGTTATGCTGAAACTAGGCTGCAATTTGCGAATAAAGGGCCAACTTATGGAAGGGGGGGGGGGGGGGAGGATTACAAAGTGATCTTTTCCTCATAGATTGCTCTCGTCACTTTAAATTCCGTTCGGTACTACTCATCACATCAGAAGTTATGATGCTTGAAATAAAATAGCTGAAGCAGTCCTCATGAAGAAGGATGTCTATCGTCACTGTTAATGAATACATGCATAAGAAATTATGAACGCTGAATGCGGCGAATGGTGTTATTAGTAGCTTCGTTGTTTGCTGTTTCATTTACGATGGAATAGATAGTTTCCATCATCCTCCCCCCTCCCCCCCCCCCCCCCATCCTCTTCTTCACCCCCTCTCCCCAAAAAAGTTCTCTATTACGCAACACCAATCCATCCACAGCAATACAATTAGCGCAATTAATTCCACAGAATATTAGTGCTGAGCGAGTTTTTCTTTCAGAAGTTGCGGCAGTTACCCGAGCACAGGGGAAAGCGGACACCACGTGCCCAAATTGTAGATGGGAAATTCATCACCGATCCGCTTAATCCGAACAATCCACATTTTTGTCAGTTCAAACGAATCGGTGGAGCACTCGGTCAGAGAGAGCTTTATAAGCTCACACAAAAAGTTCGATCGAGTCATTCCTTTAAAGAAAGCTATCGAATGGAGTTCAATGCAGCCCTTAACGGTGTACATAGTGAGGCTTCAACAGCTTACGGTGAGTTGTTGATTGTTTATAACAAAGTAACAGTTTTCTTTTGATCTTTGTACTTCGAGAGGAGATCATTTTGAAGATACTCTTAAATTTATTTCGAGAAGATTTTATTTAGTTGATCTAAGGTAATGATGTAAAGAAGACAAAATAGTAAGGGAGAAATAAACTAAGATATGAAGACTGTAATAAATGAGAGAGATCCTGAGATGAGGAATAAGGAAATAATTGAGCAAATATGGAGAGTTAAAGAAAAACAAAATAGGTGATTAATAATAGAAATCGAACAGAGCAGAATTAATGCATAAAAGCATTTCGACTCCGAACTTGGAGCTTTTTTCGTATTAATCATGGTTGGACTTTGTTGAAACGGTCTGATGATTGCAGGAAAGTGAGGTGAATGAGACTAGTTCGACTTATCGTGTAGAAGCTACAGTTATTCTTTGGGAAATAGCGCTAAGTTTTAAAAAATTGTAGTCTTAACAAGAAATGTTGGTATTGACATGGAAAGTAAAGGCAGAGCATGCTTAAGAATAAGGCGTCATTGTTTTCACAGGCGGAGACAAATCTGCTTGAGGCTCTCCTTGTGCCGTTTATCGTACTTCTCCCTATTAAATCCCAGAGGCCAAAATATTCCGAGAATTTTGAAAACGGAGCGCCTTAAATTATTGGCAACTCCAGCAAGAGCGTATAACGTTTTGTGCGGTGCATCGCATGTCGGTTGAGAGCGTTGATCTGTTATGGGATGTTAAAACCACGACTACTGGAGAAGTTGTAAGAGCGGAAGTTGTTATTTATAGCTTCCTGTGGTAGCGCATAAACTTATCCTCGATTCAGTGCTCTTTTAGGTCGCAGTGGCATATAGCGACTCGCTTAGCAAAGCGTAATCATATGACACTTGCGCCATAACACCTTTAGATCCGTTGAATTCGTCGTCAAATGTCGCTGTTCAATTAGATAAGCATTCAACCGAAAGTGACATTTAGAGCAAACATTCAGAAAAAAGTGTAGCTCGACCTCTTACTTTAGCTTTAAAAAATCCTAGAATAAAGAGGCAATAATATTTAATATGCAAATTTTTTCAAACTTAGAAATTTTTATCGTTTTGCACTTTCGACGTTGCAAATTGCATTGCAAATTTCAATAATTGCATTATTTAATATCTGCATCTTTGCACTGCAGCATTGCAGATTTCAATATCTGTTCGATTGTGTTGCAAATTTTAATGTGTACACTAAGAATGTTTATTATACTTTGCTGCTTAATTATAAAAGCCTTGTCCCGACCTTTATATAACCATTGCAATAAGCGAGTTCAACGTTTGAAGCAGTGAGATTCGAATTTGCTCTACGTTGTCGCGGGAGTCCTTTCTATTCGAAAAAAAAAGAAAAATTTGTTTGTTTTTGAAATATTTGGTGATAAAATTCTCCGAGAAGTTATTAGAGATGCGAAATTCTTATATGAGCTCAATAACGGCGTTCTAAAATCTCATAATAAAAGTTCAATTTATAAATGAAAAACTGTGAGGTAGAAATATTTCATGCAAATAATGGCAATTTTTTTTTTTGCAGGTTTGAATGTGGCTCAGAAAGAAGAAATGCAAGCAGTAATGGTTGCAAAAGGGAATTTCAAGTCGAAATTGTGCACAGTGCGTAAAGCACATCAAGTTGCTTGTCAACGACAAGCAAGAGCACGATGTGTAGAGGAGACAGGTGGCCACACACTAAGTGGTCAACGATTCTTGCAATATGCGACCGCCGATGGAGATATCTATGTTTTTTGCAATTCATCGTTGATTGTTAAAGCATTGCAAAGCGGTTGTCGTACTATTTGTGATGACAGCTGCTATCAATTCGGCTGTCAAGAACATGGTCTCAATGGACTGCTGTACTCTTTATTAATGACCGATAACCATGTTGCTTATCCGATTGTGCATATGATTTCAAGGATCTCATCAGAAAAAGCTTATACACTCATGTTTCGTATATTTCGTGAATTAATTGAAGCTGAAGGTCAAGCTCATCTTATACCTAAGTTGAAGTTCATGTTCGAGTTCGAGAGGCCTTATAATTTTGCTTGTCGTCGAGTATTCCCGGGATGTGTTATTAGAGGTTGTTCTTGTGATGTTACAAAGGCATGGAATATAAAATGGAACACTCTAATGGGTGATACGAAAGTACCGGAAGAAGTGGAAGAATGGCTGACGCAATTAATGGCGTTGGTTTGTTTGCCAGCTATTTTGGCTCGTGATTATTTCATCGAGGTATTACAATATCCGCCCACAGTCGATGATCCATTAATGAAGGATGCTTGTTATTTATTTATGCGATATGTGGATCGGACTTGGATGCAGAATCCATATTTCTTGTATGTTGTTTTTACGTTTTTTTAGTTTTTTAGATGCATTTAATGGATTTTTTAATCCATTTTGTTTCAATTTTCGATACAGTTATATATCAAAGAAAGAGATTAATTTGCTTAAGCAATATCCATTAGTGATTTTTTTTTCGCTTAGTTTCCTCTTTGTTGGAGCGTATGATATTTGAGAGGATATCATTTTGTATATGAAAAGCTTTCAACTTTTATATTTTTTTAAACCCTAAATTCATTTATCCGTTCTGTGCAGCTTTCGAGATCTCTGCGTTTCCCGCCTCTCATTTGCGGAAGGGGTAGCAAAATTCCAAGTTGCTCCGAATTAGTGGCCTGAGATGACAGGACGGGATTAAATCTAGTGCCAAAATCCTCAGCTCAAGTTTAATGGGATGAATTTAGAGCAGTGGATTTTTGGAGAATAAAATATTCTTTTAAACCCGTTATTAAACTAGGTTACCGTTTGAACTCATTTTTAAAAGCTTTCAGAAATAATTGAACACATAAGTTTAACCTTTGCGATACGTATTGTCCCACGTGCATTTTTCTCTGAACTTATACAAAGTGCATCACTCAAATATCCATAATCAGCAGGAAATTGTTTTCGGAGAGATATGATGGCACTGCACTTTCAATGAATCCTTTTTTTAGTTTTTCTTTTTTCTATTTTCTTTTTAATTTGTGTTTTTGTGCCTTTTTCCGGCAAGTTGCACCTACCTCCGACAATATTTTCCACTGTTTTTTTTTAGGTAGAAGGAAGTTAAATTCACCTGTGCGTTTAAGGTTATTAGCGTATCCTTTATTAATTGTCTCATTCATCTCATAAAGTTCAAAAATCCATCTTGTAAATTATTTAATCTTCAACAAGAGATTATCCGTAACTTTCATCTGTGCGTATTATGAAGCGGTGGTAACAAAATTTGATAGTGTAATCTATGCCATAAATTAGGCACCTAAATTTGCTGTAAAATTTGCAGCGTGTTTATCTCCAGTATCGGAGATATCCTTACCTGTTATGCCTACCTGTGCTAACACCGTTCATATTTTTCGTTCCATTCTTTGTCTGCTAGTATAATACTCGTTGTTTCTAAAATCTCTCAAAGGTGCCGCCACTTTGTTTAGATTCAACAAAGGTAACCCCCTCCCCCCTCATTAATGCGATAACAACATTCACACATCTCTATAGCCCAGTTTGCCTTTATCTCGTAGTGCACACCTGTTGCTCGCTGTAAAGGTGTGTCGTGCCACTCTTCGTGGTCGTTTGCCTACCTGTTGCATTAATAGCAGTAATTTAAGGGATATTTGGGATCATTGGCTCGATTTTAATGAAACGAGAAATGCGTTTTGCGAGCGGCGTCACAACGAGTTGAACGTCTATTTAAAAGAAACGAAGCCGAAATTGCTAGACCTAATCGATGCGCTCGTTCAGGAAGAGAATATAACGCATCACTCGTTCGACAATAGACTCTTCACTCAGATCTCTCCCCACATTATTCTTGTCGTGACGGAAAGGTATTTTGCATAATTTACATATGCTTTTAATTAAAATTTATCGATTTTTGTTGTCTCTAAATTAAGCATTTTATTAGTTGATTTTTTAATTTATAGTCAGTTTTATTATTTGGCGTAGACCCATACGATAAAACGTTGTTTGATTAGCGAAAAAAACATTGCCCGCAAAGGAGAAAGAACTCGAAGTCCTGTGGCATTAGCTTAGTGACATAGTAATCGCGTGGAACGAGAAGGTCACGAGTTGGCTCCCCACCCCCGTCCTGTCTATGGAGGCAATGCTTCATTGTCTATTTGCTTGTTAGTTCTAGGGGTAGGTGTGGAACTAAGGAATTTGGTGATTTTAAGGGATACCATAGGATCACGTCCTATATTGGAGGATCATCTTTGGATGGGGTATAAGTATTTAAACGTGGAAAGAGATGCGTTCACTTCACGCTAATTGAGCGGAAATGTCATTCGTGAAAGACGTGCTGTCAATCGAGTTAATTAAAATATGCGTCGTTTTTGATTCGTTGATAATTTATGAAACTCATTCGTCGAAAGAAAAGGTAAAATATGAACCACGTCCACTTCTCTGACAGACTTCTTCACTCGTTTGTGATTGCTCACTGCTTGTGGACAACGAGCGAACAGAGTTTTTCCACCTCTCCCCCACCACCCTGCTGCCGTCTTGTTCGCGGATGCGCCGCTTCAGTTTTCACAGGAGTATTTGGTTCGTACCTGTTGCATATATGTACTGTATCGCCTCAGAATTTCCTTATAGATTTCATATTTCTATGACCCACCTTTCCGATGCGATTATTGGTTCACTTAGCACAGATAGAAATTGTGCACATCAAATATGCGACCTTTCTGATGTGAATTACTGATTTTCAGGAAAAGACGATTAATCGAATTGTGGAGGAAGCTACTATCATCTCAAATAAGGAGTGAGTTCTTTATGCTTTTCTCTGTCTTGCTGAATAGTTCATTAGGCATCCTGTAGAATATTATCGGTGGTGCCGATTCGGTGGAGCATTTTTGATTCTCCAACTTCTCACTATCGACTTCTAATCCACACAACGGCTAAAACAGCCGATGAATGGGAAATGGTTTAGTTGGCTTGACTGAATCGATGGAATTTTACAGTCTATGCGAAATGTTGAAGAAGGTTGCATTCTGGAAGAGAGTGAAAACAAAGGCGGTGTTTAATCGTTGCACTTTCTTGCAGGATCTAAGGATTTTTTAGGTGTCATTATTGGAGAAGAGGATCTGGGGGGCTATCCGTGCCTTGTTCTCATTCCTTGGTCAATCTGTTTGAGCGATGCATAGTCGATCCTCTTACTTTCTAAATGAATTGATTTTGGTTTCAGTAATAAATGTATAGACATTTAGGCGTCCGTCGAAATGGGAGTTGAGGAAGCCGAAGACGTTGGTGTTGAAGATCGAGGATGAGCCAGAAGTTGATGAGTCTACTATCAGCAAGAGTGTGGAATTGTAAGCGAATTGTAGTTTTTTAAGTTAGAATGGGTATCTCGGAACAGGGAGGATCTTGCATATTGCAAAGGTACCATCCTATAGTGGAATGATCATTATCGTGCAAAGTGGTAGGAGAGTGGAAAATGACATTTTCGAAGAGCGATAAGAGGAATACTTTTTGAGGTTATAATATTGTGAATAGAAACAAGTCGCGACGGATTGTGCCCAAGTTCAGGCACTCTAAAATTGAAAGTCCCGTGGTACCATCAGATTCTTAAAAGCAGCATTTTCTGCTCTGATGCCTTTGATATTCTGATTCTATGAAAGGAGCGACAAATTTTTGGCTCTTGGGCAGAATTTCCTGCTAAAATATTTTAATCGTGAAAGGTTTGAGTGGGAACGCTCTCCTGGAGGGGAGGGAAAGGCGTGAGGGAGGAGAGGTGATTGCTTCGTTAAGAAGAAAAAGTTTACTGACAGCTCAATGCGAAGGTGAAGGGCTTCTGCCGAGAGAGCTTTTAGTGTTAGAAATATGTAAGCACACAATTCGACTCAGTCAAAATATTCCTGTTTAAATCTCAAAATTTTATTTCAGACTTGAAGCAGTCATACTACGTTGTTCTCATAGGCTGTTGATTGGTGTGCTTAGAGGGGCAATGAACACCGTCAACTGGAGACTTCCTTTGTGATATCGATTTGGCGAGGTTGTTATGGCTGTTTTAGGGAAATCTTCGGATGAGGTAGATATAACTTAGCTAGTCCGGGGATCGATTCAATTCTAGGTCGGGGTCCATACCATCACTAAACCCGCTGCATTTAGAGTGTGCGAGAAAGCGCTATGCTGGGTTGACTGAGGGTGTTTGCAGAAAGTCTAGGTCTATATGCCCATCGATTAGAGCTGCCACGTTGTTTCCTCTAGGGAGAATCTAAAATGAACTCATCGAAGCTTAACTGGCCATCTTGCCAGCTTCTAAATGGCGAATTGATTAAACGATTCCGTAAGGGGGACATTCGAATAAGCTCGAGAGTTTTTTAGGCAAAAAATCTAAACAGTTTACGGAAGAAGCTGAAGCTGAATTTCTACCTCGGGCTCATCTTTCATTTCAGTATCCTCACCACTCATACGTGCATTATTTCAGATGAAGGTGGGATCAAGCAGTGTCGATTATTGCGTTTCTAAGGATTCACCTCCATATTTCCGCCATATCTGGCCGGAAACTGTGAAGAAGTTGGTCACAGTTTGGAGCACGAAATAGGTTGCATCGTGTCACATTAAGATTTGCTGCTTCAAATGGAAGTGCTTCTCAAAGAGTCATTGCACTACTGCATCCCATCAATAACGCAGGGGAAAGCCGCGTGAATTGGGAAATAGTGGGCAACGGTTGTGTGTTATTGAGGAATGAAGTTCAAATCATACCACGTATCAGGTACTGATGTGGCAGGTGAGATAAAGTGTAGTTATATGTGATACTGTTATACATTGCCAACATAACGGCTGCCTTGCCCAATGTCAAGATATAAGTGAAGCAAAGACTATCGTTATATGTAATGATGCTTCGTTACTTTTATGACGAGTTTTCCTTCAGAGTAAAAGATTTTTGGTGAAGGGGTGGAGTTTTTAGTGGGTGAGCGTTAGAAAGCTTGAAGGTACCAGCGTTTGGATTATTCGGTAAATTTGGATTGGTTGAGTTTCTTCGTCTTCATTGGAGACGGATATGTATTTCGTCGGCGGTGCCGCTGAGCTCGTTGGTTATATCCGCATAACTCTTGCGATACTTGCTCCGATAATAACTTTTGAATAGCGGCTGTCAGGAGGTGACGACTGGTAGCAAAGTGGTGTCGTGAAAATTCATTGCCGGATCAAAAATCACTGTATTGATAACGATTTGCGTTTTTCTGATTTGGTAATAAATTGCCAGCGTTCCAACTTGATTCGGCGCTGATCGACTAGTTCGTAGTCTTGGAGATAAGAGCATTCTTCTCAAAAAGATGCATAACGTTATTTTGTATGGAAAAATGCGAAGCTATGAAGACGGTGGAATATGAGAGATAACGGGAAGATAACTCGAACGACCGCAAATATTAAACGCTCGAAATGCTTCTTGCTTCCGGATTAGTCTATTGGTTGGTCCTACACATTGCATATATTGAGCTTTGAAATTATTTATGGTAGTAGCAATATTAGAAGATAATTTCGATAGTTTTTACCTCATTTTCGTTCTATGTTTATCGTAACGGTATGTCCAGAGGGAGGAGAGGAAGCCCTTGGCCATCGCACTGGTACATCCGGGATGAGGAGAAGGGGCATTTGGTTTCCAGAAGAACTTCGTTTTCCGCTGAAATAGTTTTAGGTCAAGATATTTGTATACTGGATCGATAAATTCCCTCATCTCTAACCTTAAATATTTTGGAACGAAGGTTGTAGGTTGCTACTTGTTATGACTTCGTCCCGAAGATATCTATCATCCCAAATGTAGTATTATTGAGGATTAGTGGTTTATTCTTGATTTCTGAATTATTTTCTCCGCCCTTTGTGCCAGTTATATGCTATATATTTTTAAACTTCTTTTACAGGTCTATAGTTTTTAGCAGTTGCATGACAAGAGAAATTGTATCTCTTGCATCGCTCATTCACTGGAAGATATCTGTGGTAGCATTATTTCTCGAAACTTTTACGTTCAAAATCGGGCATATCTCTAACATTTCAATGACAGTTATCTTCTTATCCTGTTCAATTTTCGAATCGTGCCGTAATATTTCGCTTTTTTAGTGCGTTGGATTTGCGCATATGTCATATCTTGTAGGCTATTTCTCGACAGGAATGGGAGACTGAAGGGAGAGGGTGGTGGGAATCGCCTGATCCACTGACAAATTAAATACAGATTTGAGAATTTGATCGATTCCTCGGCTTTTGTCATCGTCGATTTGCATCTTCTCCTCTACTGCATTTTGTAAAGCATTATTCGCAAAAAATAAAATCGCTCGTTCTATGAATCGAATTTTGAGGTTATAATATCTGAAGCTGATTACTTCAGACAATTAATCCACAAAGCTATCTATATTTTTATTGCTTGAAATCTACCTGTTATGCAATGCATTGAAGAAGTAATCAAAGAAATATAAAGAATTTATTGTTGTTAAAGATATTCGGAAGAACCGACAACTGCCCTTCAGATTCACTTTTCCTTCGTCACGGTGAATCGCTTAGGAGACGGTCCTGAAATTATTCGCTTTTTGGCTTGCCAGGGAGGGGTGAAGGAGGACAGGGGGTGAGTCCTCTTTCCTCCCGTTATGTGCTCATTACGATGCGCTCACTTGCGCTCATTACGATGAAATTTCAGACCTGGAGGTCCACTTTTTGTTCCTCCCTCTCTGTTTTGCGTCACATTTTTCTCCGACATTGATTAAGCACTCTAGACAGCTCTCCATCTTGTCCCATTGTAACTGTGGTTAAAGCCTACAACAGTATACTGTACAAAATGTCACGGGATGATCTCGAGGTGTCGAAGGTCCAGGTGTACAAGTGTTGAAGATCTTTTCGGCTACCTCGTCTTCCGCACAACAGCTTTATCACAGTGTCCTGTTCCACGCTGCTTGGAAATGAAATTTGACATCAGCGAAAATGAGTTATGCCATAACGCATACCAATATTTTTTATTTCCGTTCTATAAAGCATTGAAACGCTACACTGTGGTTTTATCCGGTCGTTCGTTGTAGAACTTTGTTTCCTTGTTATTTGTAATTTTTACTGTTTATAAGCGAGTAATAAATAGTTAAATAAAAAGTTTATCGAATGCAGTAATTCAGCACAAATTAAACTATATTCTTAAAAAGTCTCCAACTGTTGCATGAATGAAGGCACGACGTTGTATATTTTGTTGGATGGAGAATATTTTAATTCTTTAGTACAGACTATTTATTGCATGAAAATAGGGAAAATGAGGGTGGTTCGCGTCAAGTGTCGAACCTTTATGGAAAATATTTGGAGAAAAATCTCATTTTCTGTGAAAAGTTGGGGGGGGGGGAGGGGGGGGGGAATGTACTGAATTTACAATCTCCTTGGAATTAAAGCAAGAAACGGAAATTGATTGGAATCAGTGGGATCCTAGTCCGCCTGTTATCAGAAGGTATGAACTGCAACTTTGGGGTGAGGAAGAGGTGGCATTACTTTAATTGCCGGATGATTGTCCAAAATGAGAAGAGAACCTCTATTTTTTCAATAAAGAACGTCATTGAGGTTTTCATTACCAAGATATAATGCATATTTACCTACGAAAGATGCAATCATTAAAAATCTTTCAATCCCGTATGAACAGGAAATCGGTTTCACTTGTTTTCATAACAACTGCTATCGCATCGAGTGTACGGCTAAGTTAAATGTTGCAACTCGGACCAACTCTGTCGTATTATGTATCGGAGCTGCATCGCATGAGGAATCAGAGCTGCAGCTCCGAAAAGAAAAAAAACACGACTTCGATATAGTCTTCAGATCAGTTTTAGGCTTCTGAAACGAGAGCTTCAGAATCTGAAGTATTGAATGCGGAATCGCCTTTTCCACCTCACTTCGCTTCTGCTTTTGTTTATATTCTATATGTGAATGTTGTTGACTCATGTTCCCGATGTCATTTGTTTTGAGATTGATATATTATATTCGCAAATGTGCTCGTCAACATTTCTCTTCTATCTTTATTCGCTTTTATTCACTGCATCGGCTAATTTTTTCGTTGTTCTATATGTGTAAAGGTTGCTAGTAATTACTAGTAAGATTTTAACCACTTCTACCATTACTATTAAATACAATTATTGCTGTTAACAGCAACGTTGTTGAATGTATGAGTGGTAAATAAGGTTAGCAAAACAATCGCCCAAGGTTTTTAAACTTTTCAACGTGTTTTCCTTCAATCGTATATGCTTTATTATCGTATATGTTGCAACAAACGCAAAATAGCTTAAGCTTAAGATGATGGATGGATAAGGTTGGGGGGGGGAAGGTTGAAATTAGGCATATTTGTACTGAAACGGCTTTCAGGATCAGACTATCACCAGAGTGGGAATGTTGCTTGCAGTCTGATCCTACCAGCTAGAACTGTTATCTAGTATTCAATTAAAACATCGACACCATCCAGAGTACTGCCTTTTCGATGTTTATGCTCGGATGATGTGACCATAACCCTTGAAAATGTCACTCCAGGAAGCGTCACATCTACTCCCCTCCCGTTCGTTCCCCTCCCCACCCCCCCCCCCCCTCCCATGCTCCCCTTCGACTTCGCACGCGAACCCCACTGCGCACATCGCGGGCGAATGAAGTATGACGGAATGTTAGGCGAGACCCCCAAACCCGACAGATAGTGTGAGAGAGTGGCAGAGACGCAGAGAACACTCAACTCTCCATCTCCAAACGAGAGTGCATTATCGAAAGAATTGCAGAATTAGGTTGCGTTGTGGGGAAATTTTTTTCAAGTGGAGACTAGAGGAAGTTCTGGAATAAACAGAACAAGAAATATGCGGCAATTTGTTTAGTTTTTTGAGTATGCAATTTGAATCAGTGCCAAGTTGTGTGACACATCGGGGGTAATCCGATCGACGAACGAATGCATCATCGAGTTGACGTTATTGTATCCTCGAAAAATTGAGCTATTGAGGCGTATCTATGCGCTGTTTTGTTCCCTTATTTATTATCACTTGGTGGTATTGTTTGCGTACAAGTATATGGCATCCTTTGTGTGTGATTAGCGTTGATATCCGTTAGCATTTATAGATTTATTTTTATTTACGCGTTTTGGGAGTAATCGATTTTTTTTTCGCAGCATTATAACCATATTTAATTTGTCGTTAATTTGCATATCCGATTTCTTAAAGCCTCATCGCTTTAATCATGAGGCAGATTTTAATTTCAACGTTGGAAAGCTTTCCTATTATGAGCTTTGTGCTTTTATTTCACGTAACGCTATCACCTCGGTGTGAATAAAGATAAATAAGGGTAGATGAAGTAGAAAAAAGTTCACACCTAACTGGCCAGGTTCGATGATGTCATATGTTAAAGCTCGAAACAACTCCGGGATGACAATGTCCCAAGTTTAATTTTTCACAACCTATTTCTAGTTCATGTATTTGATTTAAAGATAGCGTAGAGACTGTCACCACATTTACAGAGATTGAGGGAGGAATAGTAAGACCTCGTAGACACTGCGAAAGGGGGGGGGGGGAGGGGAAATGTAGCTGTGCTTAATGATTCGTTGCCTGAGGGCTCGCTACTGTCAGCAGCGAGGTAAATACTTTTTTAGCGTTCTTCCGAATATCGGACATTATCTCAATACTGGATTATGCACCTATCACGAAACGAGTGAAACAACACCCGGCTGTCATTCTCTAATGGAAGCAATCGAAGTCCATCAAAACAAGGTCGTCATTCGGTTTATATCTACCGAACGAAGAATGGCGATGGCATTGAGTGGGCATTTCAAAAGCGCAGAGCTGATGGTGGAGGTTTTTATGAATGCTGTGCTTGCAAGGTAATTTCTTTCATTGCTTTTTTGCAAGTGCTTCGAGTTTATTTACGAGGGAAGCTTATCTTCATATTTTATCAGTGGCAATGATAGCTTAAAAATTTTCTAATTGCATAAAAACGTTTTTTTAAAGATAGCCGCTTATCACTGTGAGAGTGTTTTAAGTGTTTTCCTTCTTTATCATCGACCATTATGTGTGCCATATCGCCGTGAAACGTCTCATGGATTTGTATTTGAAGAAATATTAACTTATATTACCATTCAACACAGTCCTCTAATGAAATAAGTGTGGTAGTCGAAATTAATAAGCGGACTCAATGTGGCGAGGGTTGTTTCATTTTCCCTGTTTCAGGGACATTTATTTTTTATTCGTTTGCGGACTTATTTCCACAACATTTTCCAACACAACTGATTTTGCTGCAAATACAAGTGGAATGCCTTACTTATTCCAATAGAACAAATTAAGTTGGGTATTATTGTAACGCGTCATCGAATGCAGAGTATAGTTTGAGAGATATGGGAAGGACGATCAAATCTCTTTCAGTGACGAACTTTTAATAGATCATTTTTCGTTGCATAAACTGTAAATTATCAACTTATAGTATATGGCAGTATAATGGGAATATTAGTGTACTAAGAATGATAGTAGTAACAGTAATAATGCTAATAATAATGATAATAATGGTAATAATCGTTTCGAAGTTAAAATTGGAAATAGCTAATACGAGAGTAAATGCAGCGGTCTTATCAAAGAATTAGCGATGCCTTAGGATCAAACACTTCAGGGAAATAGGATACAATTTCCCAAACAAGTAAATATTTGTAGATATCAATAAATGTTATTAATGAAAATGGGAAGTTTATTTCAACGAAACAGTAGTTCATATTAATGTACTTTTGATAATCAGTGCTGATAAATATGCAAATTATCATTCGAGCGAAAGTGAGCAATCTTTTGGCATAAATATGTGGAATATTTGCATAAAATTTCTGAGTAATTCAAATTTTCCCGAAATTTTGTGTGAAATTGTGGAAATTTGACTGTTGCAGACTATGAAAAAGGTCAACTTTTTTACGGTGGATTGTTGGATTTTCTTGAAAAATGCGATATTTGATGATATTTTGTGGTAAATCCAACAAGCGGCTATTATTACCATTCGGAGAACATTGTTTTGGAGTTGGATGTTTAGATTATTGAGGGTAGCAATACGGTTGAGCTGGTCTGATTCTGAACTGGTTAGCACCGATGTTTTCATGCTTCAGAAACTACGAATTGCTAGTATGTTGCCGGAAATTTCCTAATCCGGAACTTCTTCTTGCTCTTAGCCATACTCTATTAAGATTTTCTAGGGATAAGGCGTTCTTTTTCAGAAATTGCGCACATTCCCCGAATATCGTGGAAGACGGACACCACGCGCCCAAATTGTAAATGGAAAATTCATCACCGATCCGCTTAATCCGAGCAATCCACATTTTTGCCGATTTAATGGAATCGGAGGAGCGCTTGGTCGGAGGGAACTGTATAAACTTACACAGAAGGTTCGATCGAGTCGCAGCTTCCATGGATCATATCGAGTGGAATACAACGCAGCACTCATTGGTGTGCAAAACGAAGCTGCAGCTACTTACGGTAGGCTAATGGTGTTAATGGGGAGGCAGTGGAGGGGTTTCTTTGACCTCATTACCTTTGAAAGCAGATTGCTTCGAGCAGCAAAAGCACTTCAGTCTTTCTCTTTTGTGTCTAAATGCTTTGCCGTCCTTTATGCCTTACTGCTTCTTGATACCTATGTGGGATAAGATCTAAAAGTGTGTGTTTGCTGTTTAACATTAGTTTTAATTTTTTATTTTTTTTTGTAGATTTGGATCGGACGCAAAAAGAAGAAATGCAAGCAGTAATGGTAGGTAATGGTGGTTTCAAATCCAAAGTAAGCGCTATGCGTAAAGCGGGTCAAGCTGCCCGGAAACGAGAGGCAAAGGCACGAAGTGTGGAGGAAATCGGTGGTAGGACGTTGAATGGTGACCGATTCCTGCAGCGATCGGATGCCGCGGGCAGTTTCTACGTTTTTTGCAACTCATCGCTTATTTCGAAAGCATTTGAAAGCGGCTGTTATACTGTTGGGGATGACAGCTGCTACCAGTTTGGCTGTCAGGAACACGGCCGAACTGGGCAACTCTATTCTTTGTTATTGATAAGCAACTCTCAGGCTTATCCAGTTGTTCACATGGTCTCGCGATTCTCCTCAGAAAAGGCCTTTACACTGATGTTTCGTATCTTCCGCGATTTGATTGAAGCTGAGGGACAGGTTCGCATCTTACCACGGCTGAAGTTTATGTTCGAATTCGAGAAACCTTATATCTCGGCTTGCCGGAAGGTATTTCCGGAGTGTACAATTAAGAGCTGTTCCTGTGATGTGACGGAAGCATTAAATCACGAGTGGAATCTGCTTATGAGAGGTATACAGGTACCAGAGGATGTAGAGGAATGGTTAACACAATTGAAGGCTCTGATTTATCTGCCAGCTGTTTTGGCCAAAGACTATTTCACTGAAGTTCTACAGTTTCCACCGGTTGTCGTAGCCGAAGACCCATTAGTGAGGGATGCGTGCTTCGATTTTGTCGAATATATCGATAAAACTTGGATGCAACACCCCCAATTCTCGTATGTGAATTCACTTCTTAATTTCTGCTTTGAAAAAATTCTTGGAAACGTTCTTTGTTTTAAGTAAAATACAATACTCTCTTTTCGGACTTTCTTTGTCAACGGTATGTTGGCTTTAAATAGCTGATTTGAGAAGGATGGTAGTTGTCATTTCTGCAACGATTTACTGGAGCAAAGCGCAGAAACTTGTGAAGACGAAGAGAAGTGTTTAAAGCTGAGTCTGTGAAGGGGTATTTAGAAAAAGTTGCACTCGAAGTCGGCAATTCCCCGATTTATTTTCAATTCTTTTATTATCGCTCCACCCTCCTCCTCCCCCTCTTAAAAAAAAAGTCGGGAGATTTCCCCTTCCTCCTCGGCTAATTTTTTTTGCACTCTTTGCAGCAATATTCTATATGCGCTTTTGCTTCTCGCTTAGGTGACCAACCGGTTTCGCAATTTACCAACGAGTAGTATGCGGGATGTTTGCACATTTTACCTCATCCGACTACCCCTATATGTCTTCCACAGAAAGATCCGCTTTTCTTAATTTAGTCGATGTAAGGTAAAGGTCGGGCTGGTTTCAAGTGCCTACAGTTTTTTTGTTCACCTTAGACGTCCATTACTTGTTTCGAAGTTGAGGTATCACCGTGCAATACGGCACAGCAAGTTATCTCTTATGTAGTATACCCAATGAATTTCTTAGCTCCAACTTCAATGGCTTCTGAATTGAAACTCACACAAACAGACAAGTGCACATACATATGTTACCGTAGTGGACTTCTAAGAAGTATAATATTTGCGAAGATGCATAAGCGCGTGGAATAAGTCTTTCGTTTAATATTTCAACCGGAAGCTCCACAAAGGATTTGTTCTTACGCGGTCCGAAGGGTGGGGGGAGGGGGGGGGGTGAGGGAAGAGGGAAGGGGCAAGATAAAAACTGAACCTGTTTAAAGCGCATGCAAATTTTTAGCACCTTCAAATGCCTGTAACATTTTTCGGGGCGGATGGGTCTACGTAAATGATGATATACGGGGATAATCCTATGGCGTCTATTATGTGCAATAAATTTTGACGTGCCCATCCCCGAGTTTTGCTTAGCAGACCTACAGACAAACATACACACACACCGACACAGTGTTGCAGTAATGCATTTCTGCAATAGTTAAGTGCAAAATTTAAGGGATATTTGGGATCACTGGGTCGAATTCAATGAAACAAGAAACAGTCTATGCGAACGACGCCACAGCGAGCTGAATATGTATCTAGGGGGAGTGAAACCAAGCCTGCTCGAACTTATTGAAGCGCTCGTCGAGGAGGAAAATTTGACGCGGCGTTCCTTGGATGAGAGTCTCATGGAGCAATACGACCCACTACGAGGCCGCCATCAACAAAAAAGGGTGCTTCATTCTTTTCTTCTTGAATTCTTGTTTCACGTTAAGGATGAAAAAGCTGAAAATGCGCTATCTTCATTCTGCTGAAAATGAAGATTTTGTCTTGATCAAATTATAAATCGGGATGTTCCCTATAAGCAGGAAAAATTTTCATGCCTATGATGCGAAAATCCGTCGGAAATCAAGATTTGCATAATTGTTATATCATCGATTGTTCAAGAGGTACCGTTTGTTGCTGATGTGGCAAGATAGTGTATTCGTTGTAATGACGAGGCGAGCTGAGAATCAGAATTTCGAGTGATGTGGAGGGTTGGAGGAGGGAGGTTGGAATTTTGGAAAAGTTGGTACCAGGTAGCTGAAGTTGTTTGACCACATAAGTAGTATAGTGGGATGTGGAAATTTATTTTTCTCCTTGTTTCTTAAAGATCACATCTCTCTTTTATTGTGCTCTACAAGCCAACCAAATCCCGTATTCTCAGCCTTTCGAGAAAAAATTTCAGAGTTGGCGAATTTTTCAATTTTCTTCCACAGATGCCGGAAAATAATTAGTTTTTCTGCATAGATTAATGCAGTTCATATTTGATTCTCTCAACTTTTTTGTTTTTCTTGTGCATCATGCTCACTTATGTGTGCAGTTCATTACAGATCCTTATTATTTTAATATTTGCATAAATGCGATCTGTATGCATCAAAGGGAATCTTTTTTAGTTTTAAGTTTTTTTTTTTGTAAGTAAATTTTACCAACGTTGATAATCTGAAGGTCTATTTGTATCGAGAAAGTAAAGTTTTCATTCCATACAGCAATAATTTCAGGAAGAGAAGGAGAATACAACCAAAGAGAAGACGACAAATAATGTTCCCAAGAAGTGAGACCATTTTAATTATTCTTCTTTATTTGTTCATATTATAAATTAAAAATTAACGATGATTGAAGCAGTGCATTAAAGATCACTAAAATTAGAAAATGTCTCTGCTATTTGGTGCTTAAAAGGTGATCGTTTCAATATCAGAGAGGAATATTGAGTGATGTGTAAGGGTGTGCTTCCTTATATGCTCATCTCAACAATATTTGAATAATTTGTGTTTGTGATATATAATCATTGATATCTTTGTATAATTTATTTATGTGATATAATATATGAGAAGAAAATAAAGCTGATCTAGATTAAAGAAGAGGGGAAATTAAATTAGAAGATTGATATACGCTTACAGGTATAACTAGATACAAATATGAAGAAGAGCAGAATAAAACTCAGTTCAATCTCGCTTATCGGCTCAATGATTAAAATTTTTTTGTTAGTCATTTCGATGAAAAGACATGAAGCATTAAGCATAGCTAAAAATTATTTCTCTTTTTTAAGGGATCAAATTAAATGCTTTCAGAAAAATCTTCAAAAGTTTTCATGGTTTCTTGAATATTTCGCTGCAGTTCCTTATAGTCGCTGAACGTTCTCACTCGACTCTTTGCTTTAAGAAAACAGTGAATGATTTTTTGCTTATCGACTAATATGTGGTAATTGTCCAAAAAATTCTTTCATCCGGTATACTTCAAGATTCCCCTCGGCTGATTCCTTTGCGTAATTGTTGAACGGATCGCAGGGGAGGGGGAAGAGTGGTGGTTAGAACACCTGAATTGAATGTGTATTTTAAGTAGTATTTTAGGGCTTAAATAGTGATACATTTTAAATAATTACGCTTTGAAGCGAAACCGCAGTCTATGCTAGAGGCAAAAGAATGAGTGAGGGAGGAATAAGCACCTTTCTTCAGTTTATCTATACTCCAATTTTTGATTGCGTCAAATTTTTTCGAAGGTTAGTTCATTAAAAGCTACGCTTCATCTTACTGCTTTGTTTTTTTTACGCTTTTGCAATTGTCTTGCCAAAATGCATCGTGATGATGCCATGTCGGTGCTTATGTGTATGTATGTATATGTCTGTCTCTCCGCCGGATAGTTTCAACTGAATAATCACTGAAGTTAGCTAACATATTTAGTGCGGGTATAGTGAATGATTCGATGACCTTCTATTCCTTGATTTACGTTAATCCACCAATTTTGAAAGATTTAAAGATGCAATAAAGAGTTTGCGTACACTTTGCACTGGCAGAGTTTTCATTTTTCATAGTCAGCGAGGAAAAAAAGTGCATCTTCCATGAGCGTTGGCTCAGTCAGAACATGAGGTGCCTTATTCTGCTCATTTTACATCCTTGGTGACTCGTGAAACTGGCTAGTTGGGTGATCTGAGTGCAAAAAAACGCATATCGTGCCGACTTTCTTGGTACCATCTCCACTTGCTTCAATTTATTTGAGAAACCGCAACCACTGCTTTGCGTTTATGGACCGTATTATAGGGAGTAGCGTAATATCTTGTATAATATCTGGTATGATAGGTACAAGTACTACTTTGAAGAGGCTGAGCGCAGTATAATACTTGATGCAGATCATGGGATATATTTAATCCTGCAGTAAAGCGAGCGACACTCACCTCAAAAGATGGTTTTTTTTACACACCATTTGCTTGGTTTCGTACCTAGTTTAATGAATAAAGGAAGTAGGTGCATCACAATAGAAAACGACCGAGGTGCACTACAGTAGGTGAGCAGTTGTTCTGTTGCAGTACGGTGCAGCACGTCCGCTCTAAAGTACGGTGTTTGAGAGGTGCTACCGGCAGTTGATTCACTTAACCGTAGATTATGTCCGTCTGAAATTAAGTGCTCTTGGAACACCAATCGCATAAGGGATATCTTTTTAGATCTCTGTTTTTGAAACAGAAGAGGAAGCTGAAAGGATTGGTGTTGGACCTTCGGGACGATGCTCGAGTGCAAAAAATCAGCGCCAGCCCAACAGAGGTTCATAGTTGATATCATCGCGGTAGGGATAAATGTTGCTGTTTGTTACCATACAACCTCGAATAGAGACCCCGAGGCTATGAAAATGTCAGGTTCGTAGCGTCGCGTTTTCATTAACGAATTTATAGGGGATTTCCGGTCCACTGTTATTTATTCAGAAATGACTTAATTTTTAAAGATCATTTAAGTTTGTTTCTTCAAGCGGAATATTACACGGAGAGGGCCATGTGAGGTGTAGCAATGAAGAGAGGAAGGCCCATAGTTTCTCTTAGCACAAAAAAGCTTTATATTTTAAAAAAGAATGTCTTTATTTAAGGTTTTACGGTATATAAATCTACCGCTGAGGCATTGCGAAGTAATAAGCGTTCCTTTAACCGGTGTTGTTTTCTTTATTGTTCACTTTCATTCTTTACTATGACGTTATATGTTACAAAATTATGTTGAGTGGTTTTAAGTTTTGACTGCAAAGTAAAACACTCTGTGAGCAACCTTTAGTTGTCGCTGTATGATATTTGAGAAACGCTGTGCTATGTTATAGCCTTAGGCCATAAAGTGGCATATTGTAGTGTAATTCATAATTGCATACAGCGTAATATTTAATGCAATTTGTTGTTATAAAAGTGGAGAGCACCGAATGATATAGGGCACCGTATTAGTTTCTTAATAGTTAATGCACCATTTGATTGAGCATGTGCTGTGCTTCGGTTTTCGGTCGTAGCCACCCTATAGAAGCCACTCGGATCTCATATAGAATTCCAGTGAGACCGTAACCGTCCCGCAGAACCCCATGGATTATGGTAATTCTAAGGAGCTAATAATTAGGGACCTCTCCGTCCACTCAAGAATCGTGGGTACGCTAATGATAGTCAGTTTTGTGACACATTTTGTTATTCCGTTCGACATGCTGACAGTTTTTTTCTGAAATTTGTGTTTTTCTTTCCGTTTTTTTTTTCATGTAAAAACCTTGTTCAACCACTTTGAATATTGTCGTATTAGTGGGAGCAAATATGCAAAAATTTTCTTAATTTCTGTGATTGTCTCTCTAGCAGGAATCTTCGTGAATTGCGGCTGCATTGCACACTGTTTATAGGCCTTTGCAATGTCTTCGTATTGCGTCGTATGTTGGTGAATTGAGGCTTATATAAAGTCCGAGTAAATACGCTTACCTGTGCCGACAATCTGTTCTTCTGCACCTGTACCCACCAGTTGTTATTCATTCGGTTTTATGCGAAAGTGATAAGGTTTTGCAGTTATCTCTATGACGCATTCATTTCAGCAGGTCATTTACGCGCTAAGTATTGCGCATATGAAGTTTTTTGCATGTATTGTCTGGCGCTTTGGGTTTTATGGTGCTGGCAAAGGATTTCTGGATTGGGATGGCAGGAGCAACTCTACTGAATAGCATTTATCGGGGCGGAGATCCCGACGAAAAGGTGTTAGGGTAAGGGTACCGGGGATTGTTCTCAGGGAACCGAGATTCCGCACCGTTTTACAACTTTGCGTGCAGTCTTTTATGAGATAATAAATTTATTATACTCTGACTGCAAAACGAGTACAGCGTGTATGAAGCATTAGTTGTTTATGGCGTCATACGTGTGGACGGATCAAAACGTATATCAATAATACACAAAAATATAGGTGCTGAAGTCATGGGGCGAGCCCTCTTATCGCAGTTAATGTTGCTCTCGCTTCAGATTTTATTGCTGAATTGTCAGTTCCCAGGTGCTGTTGTTTGTGCTATATTTGATGTTCATGAACCTTGATGGGATGGCAGACGTCCACTAAACGGTTATAGCAGATGGCTTTTACAGTCGAGGACGCTTGCGCCGCAAGGCGTTTGCGCGGGTCTTCTAGGCACTAAAACACTAGCGTCTTCATTTAGTGCTGCACTAGTGCAAAAGTCATCTTACTCATATGACTAAACACGAACAATCCAGTTATTCTACTACATTATTGCAAGCAGCAGATTACTGCTTTCAATGCCTCAGAGAGGTAATTATTTGTACCCAGCAAGCATTAGTACTTGTTATTTGTGGAAAGGTTTGACGCATCTTCATGTGTGTTCTGCAAGATTTCAGTGCATACTGAAATCTCCTCCAAAAAAATCGAAGTATTTGACGAATATATAAAATGAATATATTAGTTGCAGCAGCTGTCACCAAAATACGATCAATTGATACAAATAATATTACCAAAAAGTAATAATCAGTTAAAATAAGGGATGAGGATCTCTATAAAAGTCATCAAAGCGGCTACAACACTTCACTACGAAGAAACAAGCCATTTAGGGCTGTGAAATGGGCCAAGCAGATATGCAGGCGTTGCTTCGCACACTACAAATTATTGCTTCGCCGCCAGTAGCTTTTACAACAATTCGATCGGCATAGAGGCGTATACATATTAGGTTGCCCACATGACCAGCATTTAAACGTCTAAATGACCCGATGACCCTTCGTCGTGAGGAATGCCGACTCGTTGAAAGAAGGCCATCTTGCTATGTTCTATTTTGAAAAAAAAATGGTCGGATTTAACGAAAAAAAAATAATTCGATAATTTTTCGGCAAAGAAAAAGATTATTTTCGGCATTTTTTTCGCTGAAGAATAAATTTTCAATATTTTTCTTTTCCTCATTTTCTTTCGACAAAATCGAATTTATTCCAAACAGAGAATTTCTCTTTGTTTGAAATAAAAGTCGACACATCGAATAGCTTAATATCGAAAAATGAAGAATTCACGTAGAAGTTCGATTAATGACTTTAGGGTTCTTTGCTCTCCTCAGTGCTTTAAAGAAGGACACATACATGGCTCATTGACCATCTCATTTTTCAGACATTCACGTGGTGTTTGTTTATTTCAATTCGAATTCATTAGTGTTCTCTTGTTTAGTGAAAAACTTTTCCGCTCGCATCGTTTGGTGCATTCCCACTTGAGGTGTCATTATTCCTTGTCGTCTTGCATTTATTTACATGCTTATTTGCTTGTTTATCTACTTCTTCACTTACTTACTTTTATTTATTTGTTTGTCTGTCAGTTTATTTATTTCTTCGCTGATAGAGGGAAACCTCGTGAAAAGTATGTGAGCAGCAACAGAAAGAAAGAGCAGAACATTCGCAAAGCAACATTTTTGACGGGAAATTTCATTAGTTATGCAAAATTAAGTGGTTCGTTAAAAGAATTTTGCACATCACTATTTCTGGTCAAATTTGATGTGATAGGAGTTCAAGAGTTGAAATTTACATATTATCGGAGGTCACTTTTGAGATCGCTAAATTGAACGTAACGTTGTTGCAAGAATAGTTTTCGCCTATTGAAGTGAATTTTCCCTCATAATTTCTTCGAGTTTTCTAATATTCTGGATATTCATAAGACGAAATGATTTGTGTCAAATTGATCATGTATGAGCTATAAGCGTTTCTTTTTTTTAAGTGAAAAAATTGTTTTATTATTGCTGAGTGAACGAAAAGGCAAAGTAATGCTGCTGAAGAACGATATATTCATGAAACTAATCATGAAATATATGTTGAAAATGGGTAGAAAGTATGAATATTTATTTACCTGACAGGTGAACAATAATGAGCAAGTGCAAGTTTTAATATGAAAACGAAAGAGAGAATAGCGTTTATTTTGAGGTTCTTTGAAGCTTGCTAAGCGACACAATGCCTTTTTGCCGCATTTCCCAACAGATGAGCCTTTAATACGTTCAAGTTTTCTATCACGCAAACGAGTTGCTGAGCTGTAAACCTTTGTTGCTGTTTCCAGGTCCTTCAAGCCAAAATTTTTTCGTTGGGAAGAGCGCTCGAGAAATTCAGTGAGCTATTCAACTTTCTGCGGCAGACTAATAAATAAAGTCAGGCCATCGCCTTCACCCAGAGACAGACATATACACGTACACAAACAGACATTCCTAGGGGATTTAATGATCTTCTGATTAAAGAAACAATGCCGGTCATAAATCCATACATATACTCTCCATAAGAACATAAGAGCAATTGTCAAAACATTATGTGATCATGGATATTGGCTTGAAATTAGAAAATCCGTTTGCAATTCTGATCGCTCTGTTGACTTACAAATATTTTCATACTTCGGACCTCATTTTTCTTATAAAATTCCATAGAAATTCTCTTTCACTTATTGTATCAGCCATAGGAAATTGAACGATTATGAGCGGTTAACATATTCGGCACAGTTATATGATTGTTTTTGATGTTTCAGTTATGATCCACTTGGGTCGAACTCTTTCTAAGTTTTACATATATGAAGCTAACGTCATTTGCTAAAGCCAATTACTTTAATCTAGCTCAAGCTCAATTGGTGACAACTTTAACTCCTCGTCGAACGGCCGCTGCTTTTCTAGATCTGTTACACGCCAAATTCCCCTCACAGAAAAGTCGCAGGCGTGCAATAAACAGAATGAACTCAAAATTTAAAGGTATGTGAGTTGTTAAAGCTGTAATCAATAACGGAGCAACAAGAATTCGTTAGCCCCCAGTAAACATCTCTCTTCAATACCCATACTTCCATATATATATATATATATATATATATATATATATATATATATATATATATATATATATATATATATTCAAAGAAATATGTATATGAAGCGCTTTTCAGAAATATAGATGTAAAATTTCAACCACAGATGCTTGTTGAGTAAAATTAATCTAGAACGTTAAGCATCGTAGTATTTGAGTTATGTTCTATTCAAAAAGCCAAACGAGCAAAACTTTTTGGCTGAAGATATATGTAAATCGCCTGCACCCACCTTACTATTCTTGTCGATATTTTGGAGAGTTAACTGCAAAATTTGAGCTCCCTTTATGTACTGTGATATTGATATTCACTAACGCTTCTTCGATCGTTATCGACGCAAGCATTTTAAAACGCATTACAAATAATATAGATTGAAATGTCGACAAATCCTTTCAAATTAAACAAAAATAATTTTCCTTCCTAAAAATGCAAAAAATTTGCATATTTGCAAGTGATTAGCTTTGCTGCTTATTTAGAAATCAATAGAAAGTGCTTAATAGGCTAATAATGAAATTCTCAAAAATTTTCTAATTGATAAAATTTGCATATATTAAAATAATGTGAAATTGGATAAAATCCAAATTCTCTTGTAATCATCTATTTACAAAAATTTCATGTCCTTTAATTTTTCCATTTAGAGGATTTAAAATTCTAAGTATATGATTGAAAAACTTCTAAATATATATATTTTTAATATGAGTTCATTGATTCTAACGGTTTTATTAATGAGACCAGCTGAAATATCTCTAAAACAATTTTATCTTATAGGCAATAATATTTCTTCTTATTTTATCGATATATAAAACACTCGTTAATAAATGAAAATATTTTAGAATCGATTACCTCATATTTGCAATATTCATAGTAATAAATTCACTCATTATGCAACATGTTAGATTGATTGAATAATTCTGTGGGCTCTCAACTTGATTAACAATGTTTCCTTCCACAACGACATTGCACGGCGATAAATGCTAACTATGATCATATAAATCCCCCACTAAGAGTTTAATCAATTAGTCCATTTTTTGAATTTTTTTTTTTTTGTGAAAACAATAAATTCTACGCAGTGAATTGCACACATTACTCTTTTATGCGTTGCGTCATTTATTGTGCGGTTAATAGGTAGATTGTTATTAATAAGACTGCAGATAATGTGAAGGAATGCTTAGGTCGTACCCCACAAAATTCTTTCTACACAAAGAGAAAACATTGAAAAAATAGCGAAAAACTCGCTAATAATGGCTAAAATTTTAAAATCTAACTCCTCTTGCTATCAAAACTTCAAGAGGAAGGGGGGGGGGGGAGGGGAGGGTGTCATCGTTATTTATCCTCACATTCCAATAACAATGGATACTTTGCAATGAAGCAGGTTATTAATTGACTTTTCATTGGAATCAATCGAACGGAAGAGTTCTATATGAATCCTTCCTCGTTGTCTCACCTTAGCCATTCCGCTACTTTCTGCAATAATTGTTTTGATTGCCAAATATTACAGCTTATATTCTGCGAGTTTGAGTTATCATCAATGAAGGAATTTCTTACATTTTCATATATATATATCTAAGTAAACGGCGTGCTGTTGAGTGCTGCAAAGAATATGATTTTTTTTTTCACTGTAAGTGATAATTTATTTAATTATGTGATAAGGTTGTGATAAGATATCGTAGTTAAGAACCGATAGTAATTTCGCTACGAAAGAGTACACGATATCGAAAGTTGAGAGTGCTTAACATAGAACTTGTTATACGATTCCACATGAAACGCGTCGTCGAGAAGCCTCGAATTATCACTTTCACGTTCTGAAATTTCTTTTGCTTTATATATTGTATATCAATATCGAATAGCTCACTGGTTTTTCTCAAGATTCTGTACTTCAATATAAACGTTTTGGTGACAGTGCTGAGCATACTTCTCGCCTGCTCAGGTATAGACTTCTCTAGTCCATATGAGTTCTTCTAGTACCGTCCCATTATTGCTAACATATTATTTCTCTCTCTCTCTCTCTCTCTCCCCCCCCCAAAAAAAAAAACAGTATTATGTCTGGAATGATGTTATTTTTTAGTGCCGAGAAGAGATCCATTGGTGCTATGGCAATGCGCAGGTACTAAGACTTTCAAGAAAGCATAGTACAAGACACCTGATAAGATCTTGTGGGGGAATTAGCACTACAATATTTCTCCAACAGCATACTATAGCAAAATCGTATCATATTACCTGAGTCAGGTATGTAGTTGAACCTTAAACTGGGGCAGCCATGAGATTAGTTTTTATATGGAGTGATATCGAGCACCCGGGATGTGTGATGGAGGATTAACATAGCAGCAGCTAGTATTGCACACTGATTGCCCCTATGAAGTTAGTCGGTGGCAACCCTCCGTTATTAGCTGTTGATCTGGTTCGATACGTCTGGATGCAGCATTGACTCACCTTAATATATTCTTGGAATTCGCCCACACCAGCGATTCCTCGCGGTGGGCATGAAGTTAGAGTGACCCCTGCTCCTGCGGTACCGGTCACAGTTGCAGTCTCGGTGATTGCACCACCCGACAGCAAGCCAATCTTTGTTCCAGCTAAAGCCTTATCTGTTTACTTTCCGGTTAGCCGACTGAAATGGGCAATACAAGGCGATCGCAATAAGTCCGCGAAAAAGTATCGCTGCGTGGAGGTCGGTGTTGGAAACAGCTTCATGGGAATTTGGGAATATTGCGGTGTAGGAGGTGGGGTTTCTTTGTTCCGCACTACCTTCACCTGTTTTTAATGGTACCTGGTTGAAAACGCACCTGTAAAAACCCCCCTGATGCGTTCCTGCGGTCGAAAAAGCTGTCTCAAGATTTCATCCCTCGTAATGAACGCCATAGGCAGGTGCAGACATCGAAATACATCAACCCAATTATAATCGTTCACAATTTATTACTTCAGTGATTGCAAATTTGCGTAATGACTTACGTGGCGTAGCTGGTGTCGTATAGCAATTACTGATTTGATCTGCCTCATAGACGAGATTCACTTGAAGACCTGGAGCACTCAAGCTGGCACTACTGAATGCGTCGAGCACCTTAAACATAAAAATAGACATCAGAATCTTAATTTAAAAAACTGTGAATTGTTCAGAAATGAATCAAATACTATTGAAACTGCCGTTATTCCACAGGTAACAAATATATGGAAGATCGACAATGCAATTTTTCGTGAAAAAATTTTAATTCTATTATATTTATAAGACTGCATTCTTATGCAAATTTCTTTTGCAAATTTTTGCAGTAAGTCATTATCATCTAATAAACGCTAGAAATATTAACGAAACAGTACGAGCATAAATCCCACGCAGACTTATTTTCCTTTCATAAGTAATTTCCTTTCAATATTTAGATTATATATTTTTGCTAATTTCTAATAAAAAAGGGGTTATTAGGTGCTCAGGTATTGGTTAATTATTTGATTTGTGAGGATTTCTATAAGTAAAACTAACCGCAGCTGTAACATCTCCAGTAGCACGATTAACTGCTTCGGTAGCAGTCATACTTTGACCGGGAAAGAACGACGCCACTGGCTGTATTAAATATCATCAATTAGTGTAGAGGACGCAAAATATTCTAATACTAATATTGTTATCACTATACAAACGATCACTATAACAAATTCGAAATAATCTCTTCTTCTAATATGAGGGTAACCTATAAAGGTGAACTGTCATTTTAACTCAACTATATATAAGTAATTAAGTAGGATCTGTACAAGTATATAAGTAGAACAGCGCTAAGATGGAATTCCTTTAAAGTTTTTTGAAATGATTTCTTCATAAAGTGAACAATTTAATAGTTGTTATCATTGTACTCTGTGAATATATTTTTTAATTTCTGACAATCGTATGACATTACTCCAATAACGTATTTATTCATTCTACATCAATATTTACTACAGATTTTGGATAGAGAAGAGCTGAAAGTTTTCTTTCTACGAGAAAAATGTCTAAAAATTCGAAACAAACTGGCGCTCCAGGAGCGGCGCCTGAAATCACTGGATAATAAGTCCAGCCGACTGGAGGACTTGCTTGAAACATCAGCGTTGGATCGGTTATAACTTCGTTGCTATTTTCTATGCCACCTGAAACTAAATATCAATCAAATATAATTGGTCCTATAGGAGCGTGATATTGACTAGTTGATCCCATCTATATTAATCGATTCCAAATTCGACTCCGACTTATCAAGGCATTTCTCAGACAAAGTTTACTAAGCACTGTTTATTTCACTATGGAACACTAAAATATATGTTCCCAAATTTTAAAACGAAATAAAATTTGAGGTATTTCTCTAATAGTTGCTGTAGCAGTTTTAATGAAAATATAGAAATTACTTTTCATGATTTGAGCTCAGCGGCGTGTTGCAATAGCTTTTTTTTTCGAATTCAATGTCTCAAAAGCAGAATTTATTTTCTGAAGCTATGCGCCTTTTCGATTGGATCACTTCTCTCAGAGAACAATAAAAAAAATTCATTTAGCACAAAAACTATTTTGAATATTTCATAAATTATTAGCATAATAATAGTGTTCATAGCAAAACGATACGATTAGTGAAATGTCGAGATGGCGTTCAGAAATTTTATTACAACTTCAGATATAACCTCATTTGCAGTAAATATAGCACACGCTCGAAATGATATCAACAAGAAATTAGTCAAAAGAGTTGCGAATTTCATTTAGTACTTCACTCTAAATGAGGCAACTCTTAAATCGACTTCCAAAATTTTCTCTTTTATTCTTTGATATTTCGTTAGCAGAATGTGGTATAACTTAAAGTGGTATGTTTTTCACCTCTAACGAGAATTAATATGATTAAGTTCTTTACTCCAAGTAAGCATGCGTATGATTAAGTTTGTTACCTCCAGGTGAGCATGCATACGACGCAGACAATAAGCCAGTGGTGAGCTGTACGAGCAATAACATATCGTTATAATATGTTGACAATATCGCATATTGAATTTATAGTTGGTCAGCTAGTTCCTGCTGCAGTTTATGACCTCATCTGAAAACGCTTTCCGACATATGAATAGTTGTTGATGGATAAGACGAGCGCCACTTCAAGTTATTATAAAGCGGATTGTCGTTAAATGCTTGTTGACGCTTCGTTTGATTAATACAAATATTTGACCAGCAAACTGACCAATGGATCTATTTTTTGATGACCATCTATTGTACGTTTGGGACGATTATTCGAGCATATCATTAGCTCCTAACGTAAAGACTTTTTTTTACTTAGTGCGCAACATTATAACATACTTTCATAGTTCACTCTCTTAAGTATCCAATGACATTGTCACTTTACTTGAGGTAGTTGGATTTACCAAATGGTGTTCGAACATTTGAAATCGAAATGTGAGAGGTTTAAAACTGCGGACGTTTTATAGCTTTACAGATCAGTGAAAGGCAGATTAAAAAATACAATCGTTATAAACGGTTTTATACTTGGGTCTACCTGCTCATAAATATAGGTGAATGCAATTGCTACCTTAGGAGGAGAAATTCCCTCAACCAGTCTATGATTTGATTTGAACCATCTACAACTATAATAAAAGGGATAATTTCATTGGTTGAAATCGTTGCATACGTTGTCTAGCTTAGTAGAGAATGGTTTGGAGGCAATGTTGTTCAGAGGACATGCTTTATTTGCATCGAGTATCACGAAAATCTCAGCCACACCAGACCTTTTTCTTGAAGCCATTGAAATGATTATGAAAGTAAAATAAACAATTTTATATGGACGAAATTTCTAAAAAAAAAAATAAAATCACAGTGACATCGAGATTGGCTTCTTTTGCACATAAAAGTTCCTGAGACCGGTAACATTTTGCATATAAGTATTACGTTATTTAGCGATTATAGCTCGAGTACAGCTTTGATCAAATGAGCGAAATAGAGAATATAATGGAGTAATTTGTAAGATAATAGCAACCTTTGATGTTTGTATCGTTTGTCTCATGTGTTGTGCCTCCAGCGGAGATGTTGATACACCTATCGCTTCTTATTTGTTATTCTTCTGCTGCGTAGTAAGGAAAACATTAAATCTCCCAGGCACTAGACTGCGCCTTTTTTCTCCATTTGAAAGATCCCAGCATGTGAAAAGGACCCTATGTTATAAGATCATTGTCGGAGTACGCTATGCCTCGTTTCTATGCTATACTTTGCCCAATGTGCAAGCTTACTTGAAGTCGAAAAACTTCGAACCCTTGTTTCATTTCAGACTATACGTGCAATGCCACACACAACTACTAGGTTATAGGACATGCCGATAGCACTGGATGGAACGCCGCGAATCCGTTTGGCCACTCCACACCGAGACTTTGACAGCTATTTGCTCAGTGTTCTCCTCGAGCAGCTCGCTGACATAGCTCACGCTGCACATAACAAGTCCATGCTTTACAGAACATGACAAAACCCA
The DNA here is from genome assembly GCA_013433145.1 of Ascaris suum. Lineage (NCBI taxonomy): Eukaryota > Metazoa > Nematoda > Chromadorea > Rhabditida > Ascarididae > Ascaris > Ascaris suum. The sequence continues at coordinate 6,150,246 of CM024181.1, forward strand.
CACACATCCCATCATGTTCACTCAATCAACTATGCGCCCCTCACCCGTTATTTATACCTGCAACATAATGGACGTCAAATCGGTTAGGACGAATTATGCAGAGAAACGGGAGAAAATCTCTCATCATACAGCATTAAACGCGCATGGTGCAAAGCGGCCAAAGTAAGGCCACGCATCTTCCACTAACCGAGAATGGGATGATATCATAGAGATACTGATAAGCTTTGTTCTTCGAGAACTGTTGAAAAGAAGGAGTTTGGTCATATTACTGAATGCAGAAGTGGAGTCAGGAAGGGGTACTACTTCAGAGTTAGCAAACCCTGAGTTGAATAAAGCAATCGACAGCGTTATTTCAAAACAACTCACTAAAGTGGTCAACGATTTGCTTCAACTGACTGCATATATGCAGTGGCCACCGAGCTGACTTTATTACCTTATTTCCTTGAGCCGGTACTATTGAACTCTATGCAGCGATCATCTTCCCCCGTATTTTGAAGAAATAAAGCGGAAATCAAATGTTTCTAAGAGGATAAGGCGCAAGTAAATACCGTCAAATGAATCTTCACATTGAGTACATACGGGAAAAAAGCATTATCGAATAATCAATTAATTTAATTTCTTCTGTTCGAATTTCCGGATGACAGAAAAGCCATGTTTGAGATTACCATATATAACGATACTATAAATAGAACACTACGTTATATCGCTAAAATATTCTTAAAATCTAACGTTATCAATGAAAAATCTAAACGTTAGTGATAAATATTTCGATAATTTGAAAACCAAAAAAAGTATATAAAATTATTTCTATCAGTTTCTATTGCTTATTCAATCGCAATCATATTTTGTGCACATCAATTATTCACTAACTTCCAAAATATTTTTAATTTACACTAAACAAATGTGCACATTGATTTCGAATATAATAAATTCTCGTTTTTTTCTCTCTTATCTGTTGGCATGAAAAAATATACTGGACAATTTCTCACTTGACGATAGGAAATGTGTCACTTGTACATTATATACGTCAATAATTTTTTACCTCCTAAATGGTACTTTGAGAATTTTTCGATTTTTTTTTCGTATCAAAATTCGGATTTTTATGAATTTCTTGAATGAACTATTTGAAATATCGGATAATTTTTATAAATATTTGTAAATAGACGAACCTATAAAAAGGATTATTTGAGTATTGTTCATTGAGCGAAATATTTTTCACTATGGATTTCATGCATTTTCATTTGCGTTTTATTAATTTTATCATCACAAAATGAGTGAATTCTCTCAAAATTTTCCATCACTTTTTGTGCAACCTATTTCTTTTATTGTATACTATAATTGAGCATAAGAAATATTTTTAATGAAATAAAAAGAATTTCTAACAATCTAAACTATCGAATAATTCACTCTTTTCAGTATTTTATCTCGCTTATGAAAATCGCATCCAAATTCATCGGATCGACATTCCTCAAATATGAAAAAATATCTAATAGAGTCACATTGAGAATCACATTACCTTCTACAAACTACATTTATTTCTTTTGAGACTCTGAACTTCGTATGCACTACATTCGAAACTACATTTGAAGCTATGATGCAATCGTATATGCACTCATCTTTAACGTTCTTTATAGATGGTGCCAATTGAAAATCATCGTGCACTGATCAGTTTATAATTTTCGATCGAGATGTAATCATTGACCTATCAAAGTAAATCAGAAAATCGATAATTGTTGTCGTTGATTTTTTTACGTTGATTAACGTAGTCATATTTGTATATATTAAGTGAAATTGAATTTATTATTCTGCCTTTAATATTAAATGCAAATCAACTCACCACATTCCCTTTCTTTTTTCTCTTCTATTTTTCTTTTCCTCATTGCGATCATTCAAAAACAATAGAAAACAGCGATTGCATCATAAATTCACCGTTTTCTTAGAAACTCGAAAGGTTTCCTTATATGATTGGGATTTATAGAAGTGAGCGAACTGCGTATTATATCATTTCGTTAACTTTTTTCTAAATGAATTTTTCACGTTCATATATGTGAAGAAATAAATTCTTCATCATTTATACGATAAGAGATACTTTGATGAAATATTTGAGCACTTATTTGATAGTGAATAAACAATATGAAATAGATATCGCTATATATAAAAAATAGGAGGAAAAAATTAATACTCAAGAATTGAATGCATTTGTAATTATAATACTATATCATAATGCATCTAATGACTCAAAAACACAGTGATTCAAGTAGTAACGTTCTCTGTAATGTTTTATTCATGAATTGTACGCAGTGGATTTTCATGAGGTTGAAATTCAACTTCTTTAAATTGCATCATATGGGATATGTGTGCACGAGTTGATCGAGAAGTTGGTTTAGATATTTATAGGCCTGGTAATCGCCAATTCAATTTTTTTCTATGGCTTAGTTATATCCCTTCTCTCCTCCTCCTTCCCTCTCCTACCTCCTATCCCTCCTCGCACATCCTCCCGTTCTATCCTCCAGTCCTCTCTCCTCACCCTCCTCCCCATTCTAGGTATTATTTCGCTATTATATTCGTCCAAGTGCACTTTTAAGGTGGTATATTTGTTTAAAGCAGTCGTTGAGTGATTTGAAGTTTGTTCGTTCTCAAATACCTTCTTCTTTGCACACATGCATCAATCTATCATTGATTGTTCATGCTAGTCTCCACGCATATTTGCATATTTCATTCTCTAACAGATTGCATTTTTTTTTTGTTTTTTTGCCGATAGGAAAAATTCGACATTACGAAAAGGGAAGAGAAATTTCATTCAAATAAAGAAAATTTTCATCGAAAAGGATTAAATTTCCGCTCGTTCAGAGAGAAAGGCAACTCACAATTTCATTTAAAAGCGAAATCCAATACGACTCATTCAAATGGTCTGCAAAAATTTTATCACCTTTTTATATGAATAGATTTATAATTTTCGCATAGATATTACAACTACTATATTGGAATACTTCCTCACAAAAAAAAAGTTAAACAGAAGTAGAAATTTTAAAAAATTTCGCCAAAAATTTGCATATAAAAAATTTAAGAATGGAACATTTTTTTTCCTGAATAATCAAATTTTCCGTGTTTTTTTTTTTGCTTGAAATTCAACGATAGAAGGACTAGAAAGACCTATGTTTTGGGAAATATGAATGAAAAGAATTGCAAAGTGAGTATTTTTTGATTAGATCGCTATTGTATGCAATAATATTTTGCACAATCGTCAGCGAAGAGTGTTGCTATCTGTTATCGATATCGCTATAACACGTTTGCACTATTGTTATCGATTATCACTTAGATGCAAGAGATTCCTTATTTCATTGTTCTCTAGGAGTTGTTTAGTTGATTGAAAATCAAAAGGAGTCAAAATGGTGCTCTTAAATGAATATTTCAAATTCACCTATATTTGTGTTCTTAATCCTAATATATATAAGTGTTGGGTACTTGTTGTTGTGTTTTTGATCGTATTCCTTATCTGTTCCAATTTAGGCATGCTCACTTTCTGTTCTGTTCCCTATAGATTTCCTTGTCTGTATCTGTTCTTTCAAAATTATTGTTGTTATTATCGTATTCACATTTTTTAATTGCCTAATATATTGCAATATTATAATTTCTTATCATTATTATTCCGTATTATTTTATGCTGTAATAAATTGTTGAAAAATAAATAAACCAAAAAAAAAAATTTGCATAGCAATTTTTGCTGCATTCAAATGCGAAAATTTAAGCATAACATAATCCAACCGAAAAAAAGTGTTTGAATAGGGAATTTTCGACCAAAAGAGTGCAACAAATCTTTAAGAAGTGAGTAAAAGGAAAGCACCGTTGAATTTGTCCACGCAGTTGCTTCACTTTTCATTGCTTATAGCTTGAAAGAGTCGCACATTTATGAACGTAACAATGAGGCGTTTTTTTTTCAATGCAAATATAAGAAATGCAAATTTAGTGCGTGTTTTAAAAAGAATATTTTAATTATAATAAACGGAAAATCCTTTCAAATGATTTAATATATATTTGTTTTTGGGGTTTTTTTTTGTTGTTATAATTGTTGATTTCTGTTTATTTGAAAAATATATGAATGAAATTTTTCTCGAGTTTTTTTGATAAATAGAAAATTTTCTGCATTCAAAAGAGGTGAATTTTTTCGCATATTTTTCGTCGATATTAATACGATTTCTAATGTAAATTGGAATTGAAATTCATTTATCTATTATTCGATAGGTGTAGAATATTCAAAACTATAAATTTTACCTATCTTCACATAGTGCTTATTTGAGAGAATTGTTTTAAAAAAAGTGATAATTCGTTTAAATATATAATAATAAATTTTTCTTGGAATTTTTTAGCAAATAAAAATAGTTGAGCTCATTTTATCAAACGTACTGTGAAATTTTAAATTTTTTAATGAAAACATTTGAAACAAATTATTTTCTAAAGTAGATAATAGTATGGATTACTTTATATGTGTATATTGTTCAAAGTTAAGTTCTAATATAACAGTATATATGTAGCGATTTTCCTCCTAAATCATAACGAATTAGCAAACACAACTATAAAGTCTTTGATGAGCTAACCTATATTTTAAGGACAAATCCTAGAATTAATATGCGATTGATTTTTCGAATTTATTTTCCTTATGGAAATAATGAAATTAAAAAATAAAAGCAAAATGAATTTCTCTCAATTTCTTTCCGTAGGCACAAATGCAATCGTCTGCTTCATTATGAGTTAAGAAATTTGCGAAAAAATATTCAACGAAAAATTTATCTGTTACTTCCGCTTCCTTATTTTAATCTATGAATGGCTAGTGAGTATTTACGACTGAAAAATGAAAATTCTAATGGTATCTGAAATTATAACTAGAGATCAATGGGGAAGTTGAAAAATAACGGAGCGGATAGGTAGGGATGGGCATTCACAAGATTCCTGCAAACGGAAGCACAATCACTATTTCCATACTTTTCTCTTCTTATTTGTTTGCGAACCGTTGCAAAACGAAGAAGTTGTCGGACGATTGACTCAAGATCCACAAATAGCTTCGTGTAAATACTAACATAACGATGTTTGTGTAATATTTTTGCAACGAATGGAATGCCTGAATACTAAATAAATATGGAGAATCGCTTATCACTTGTTGTTTTGAAACTGATCTATTGCAATAGCCATTCTATACTAGTGATAAGGCAATTGATAAATAATATTTTCAATGCGCGCCCTTGTAAGCACCATTCCATTTCTATTTTAGCACATCTCAATAGTTATGTATTGCTCACTGACCAATTTTTGATGCGTTTTTTCTAATTGATCTCTGATATCGCATTGTGACGACATCAAGTCTGTGCGTATATGTGTATGTGTTCCTCTGAATCGATTTTATTTTTCAATTCCTCTGAATCGATTTTATTAATATATGAATAAAAAATATTTTAAAATGTGGTAAGTAAAAGGAGTATGTGTATGTATGTGTGTATGTGTGTATGTGTGCATCTGTGTGTGTCTACCTGTCTGACGATAGTTTTTCTCGGAAGTCATCGAAGCTGAAATTATGGAGGACAATGATTTTAAAATACGTAACAATGATGCATCCTTGTATCGTTTTTCACGTTGATCCAACATTGAAATGAGTTATGGTTATTTGAGGATGGAAAATTTTGCATGCGTTTTATATTGGTCAGTTTTAGTTTCGCTGAAAGACGGCTGTCATATGGAAATATTGTGCAAGCAGTTAGCTTAATCAATATATGAAAACTTATTTGCGAATATTTATTATTTATTTTAATACATGGAGGTATTATAATGCATTATTTGTTGATGACATATAAAAGCAATTGGTCAAGAATGTAGAACACGATGGTGCATATTACGCCATCTTCAATAACAGGCTGCTCAATTTGTTCATTTTCGAAGGCCAACATGTTTATTGTTGTTGATTGTTTTTTCGAGGCGAATTGTTTTAAGTTGTGTCACCTCCGACCGATCAATCCTAAGTTGGTGACAATTCCTCTGAATCAATTTGATTAATATATGAATAAAAAATACTTAAAAATATGGTAATTAAAAAAGAATGCCTAATATTGAATATTTGTGCTATATTTTCTTAAACATATTACATGATTTAGTGGTTTTCTTTTTATTCTTTTGTATATCCTAGTTATGTCATTTTTATGTTTTTATTCTTTTTTCAAAAATATGCATTATGTAACGGCAGTTAAACTATTACTTTCATATGTGTTTGCCCATAGATTTCAATTGTTTAGTCATTAACTTTCGCATTCGATGAAGAAAAACCGTTGCGGTTGAAATTCAATATATATAACCTCTAATTCTTTAAATTTCATAGGCTATAAATAAATTTCGATTCTGTGAACAATTATATAGTCGGTGGTCGATCAGAACAATTCTAAAAGTTAGAAGTCATTCTTATTGCATCTTTCGCATATTCATGTTCTATTCGATGCAAATCGATACAAATATAAATTCTATTCTATTCCTTTTTTCTTCGAGTAATCTTACAATCAGATCATTCGTTCGGCGAGGAGAAAAAGTGCAGAAAACTGATGTTTTGTCAGCTGTGTGACGTGTCGTCAAAAATGACTTGTTTGCATAGTACGTCACTAGAACATCCGTTTACCTGTTCATGCACTGTTCGGTTGATGCAATTCATGAAGAAGGCGTAATCTAGGTACATGTATGTCTAGCGATTCTAATCGTTGACAATGTTTTGCATATTACTGAGTAACTAAGGTAAAATGGTTCAAGAATTGAGAAAGTCGACTATATATTTGCATATTTTTAATAAATATCTATTTTTTCTCATGTGTTTATCTTTCACACCTCGATGTTCTCCTTCTGCCGCATTAATTTTTTTTAAGGTAATAATGAAAAACAACCGCGCCCATATTTTAGAGTTTATTCTTTTCGTATTTCTCACACATATTTAATGAATTTCTTGAAGCGTTCAAATATCTATATTTTTCATAGCAGCTAGTGTTGTTTTTCAGTCGACGTGGTCTATTTACGTCCGTTTATTGTGTCAATGAAAGGACATGCCCCTCCGGCCCGGTAATTCTTGTGGGTAAAGTTGGATACAGTGATTTCTGGCCTGGAGAGAGTTTATAAATCAATTCTGGGCACAGGTTTCAATTTCCTGCAAGCATTTTTTACTGCTGTGTTATTTATAGTTTCGAGTTTGTCTTCTATTTATAATCGAAGAGGAATCAATCGTTTGCAGCATATAATCTTAGAGAACGGGTGCTTTTAAAGATTACCCACCGGGTCGACTGCTATATTAGTCTTGAAGAAAACTCCGACGCTATGCATTAAAACGTGAATTTTTTCGAGAGATACTTTTTGAGGACATTCTTTGATATTATCCGAAGTGAAATGTCATTTAATTTCTCCAAGTTGTAAATTTGAGTGCAGAATTTCTATCTATCCTCATATAAATATATTCTGCATTTTGCCAGCAGTCATCATTTTCACTTTCATCTTTTCTTCATGCGACGCATTTCGCTCTCATTTATTCATAGCTGTCCATTACTCAGCTTGACATCAAACTCCAAATTATCTCTGGTGATCCTGAATAAGGCACCCTTCCTCAATTAATCACCTTCTCGGATACTGAATGTTAGACGGTAATATTGCCCCCGGCGGTCTATTTAAGGTAGTACGCTAGAAGATGTGTAAATCAAAGTAAGACAATAGGAATCAAAGCGCATGCTTGCTGTTTAATGAGCCGAATTGATTGTTTAAACATTGCACGTTGTTAATGGGGACATTTTGTTGAACGCGAATCGTCACACGTTTTGCTATTATAATGCCGTTTAGAAGGCGTTTCTACAAACATTTGCAAGTGTGCAATTAGCGTGCACTTCGATCTTTATTTTCAACCTCATTTCTATACCAGTGCACCTTCATTTCTATACCTAGTCACGTTGATTTCTACACTAACCAGTCTTCATTTCTATACCAAGTCACCTCCATTTCTATACCTCGCTATTATCAAATAACGTTCATGCCTATACCAAATAATCGGTTTGCTGCCAAATTTCGATTTTATAGGCAATATAGTATAGGAACAGGCAATTCGATATAACTCAAAACAATTCGTTTAATTTTCAGCTTCTCTGCATTCATGTCTTGTGAATTTCTCAAATGAACAAAGATTCGCATCTCCATCAGAGGGTTTCTTTGCGATGAGAACTTAGTTTAGCTAACGTATTGATTTCGGACTTCGGTTTACATTGTAGTTGCTTGACCTTTTTTTCTTAGCAATAATCTCTTAAGTTAGGTGTGCAGTTTTCACGCTTATTCATCGAAATAAACATACTCTTGAAGTTGACCTCGACTTCAAGACCGAAGTTCATTCTAACTAAAGCCATGAGTTGTCAGCGATTACACGGTGCTTTGCAACTAGATTTAGTGACGTCATTCGGCTCTCACTGTAAATTGTGTACGTTGATGTGGTCTCCGTATGAACTGTCTACCTTCGTTTTTCGCCGAAGAGAGGTGAAAGTTGTTATCTCATTCGTTCCCTCGAATCGATACATAAACGTGTCGCCACATTATCGTCGCCTTCCCTCACATACGGACGACACAACCGAATAGGACCGGTTCTCATTTCCTGTGGTTCCTCATTTCAAGATTCATCTGCAAATTTAAGGCTTCAGATTTACCCGTTATATATGGTTGAACAAAGAAAACAATGTAGAATCTTCATAAAATTAATTAAACGTTTTTGTTTGATGCTTTTTCCCCCTATTTAAAAATATCTCTTACCTGTTAGACCGTTTGTTATCGAAAATTAGAAAGTGAAATTCAAAAATTCGAAATATATTTCAAGAATATTTCCTATAGAAATGCAATTATTTTCAAAGATAATTTTCTTTTCAACTCCATTTTTGCAACAATTTTTTGAAAGTTTTCTTCCGTTACCTGTATAATCTCTATCTTTTTCTTATTTGTTGATGAAAAATATTTTCTATGATTTTAAATTTATACGTTCGTTTAATTTTTAATAAACTGATTCCCGGAAATTATATCTGAAGTGACATTTAAATGATGGAATTTCGATTGGGCAACTTTTGCCCTTCGTTGTTTACTCGTCTTCTAAGCGAGCTTCTCCTAGTTCCATAGAAAATAATTTCCCGAAAAGCCCTTCAAATCTTATCATTGAAATTTGCTTACCCTACAGTACTAATAGCTCAATTTTAGAATATCCGAATGAGATCCTTAACATGGGCATTGCTAAACTCGTCGATCTTCCTGAAAAAGTAGCGATATTCTCCATGAAAATCGCATCGAGGAGGGGGGGGGGGGGGGTGTGAGATTGGTGATTGGGGGTTAAGAAGTCGATTAGAGGAATATTTTTTTAAAAACTCACAGCTTTGACATGCACTGTGATAAGCGATACTTGATAATGGTATTTAAATTCACACCTTGCATGTCGATGGTCATAATCGCAAATGCCCTCACTGCTGACTTCCAAACGTCTCCCGCTTATGGTGCCTTAATCGTATCATCTCAATACGGACGGAACTCCTATCAGTCCTGAACAACCTCTCCTCCTTTGCATTATATAATACGTTATCGAGCGAACTGGAACCACCTCCTGCATTAAATGACGCTAAAAGTTGAACTGCATTGGCTTGTTCTCGCTTAGGTTAATTAGCCCATTATCGCTCAGGTGTCCGCTTTCGCAAGCAACAGGCCTCAGATATTTTGTTGGCGCGAAGTAAAGATTTTAGAATCTAAAATCTTTGATCATCACGCTTTACTGCTTTACTTCCGATAGTGTTTTCTGAATCCTATTGCATTTCATTTCTAATGTTTTTTTAGTGTTCGTAGTTGATCCGTTGTTCGAATTTCCATATTGGCGCTTTCATTGATAACTAAGAATATTGAATAATATTATTCAAGCAATAAATTCTACACAATTCTGTAGAAGAATTTGTTTTTCATTTCCGGTCGAAATATGGGAGTCTCCTGTTTTCACGCCATTAATATTAGCATTGTGTAGCACTGTATCGCTTCTTGTTCATCTCTGACGAGAATGGAATTCACAAATAACACTGCCTTATAAATGACCGGTGGTCCTGTTCCTACTAGAAGCACTGATTTGTGATCTTCCAAGTTTATTGTAAATAAACTCTTCAAAATAGCGGATATTAAACTATTTCATCCTGATAAGCCTCCTAGTGTATAGATGCTTGGAAATTGCCTACCGATGAGATTACCGCTAATGTTTTGAATGCAGTCATATTTTTCCTTTATAAATCTTCAATTTACGAACATTTTGCAGCTATAAATATGCAACGGTGTAAATATATGGGAAGTGTAAAAATTTCAGCAATGTGATCATATTTCGCCGGTGAAATAAGATCCGTTCTGTTCATCAAATTCTATTGAGAAGTGTTCAAAATTACGCGCAAAACCGAATTGCTAGCGATGTCTGGTAGCATTATTTGAAAATGGAATATGGTACTGGTAGTATCATGTGGGGTGAGGATTTTCAATCCGGAAGGGGGTTCTCTCACCACACTCTAACACTCCTCGGCCAGAGAGTTCCTGGCGGTGACCGACAGACGGGGTCAGCTTCTACTGAGGCGGGCATCTCGATGAAATTATTGGGCAATTCCCCATCGACGAGTACCCAGCGTCGGACAACCCTACTGGCATAGAAATGCTGCTGAAATGAACCTACAAAGGGATCAATTGAATTAGTCAATAAATGTGATTCCCTCTAATCGCTGCTGAGAAGCTTTTTGCTGAATAAATGAAATAAAAGCCGAAAGGAATAGTTGTATTATGTGCATGATATTGTGGTCTTTGTTCCGCTTTGGGACAGTATTTGTTAGGAAAAACGTGGCGTGTAATCGTGAATCATTTTCGAGCTGCTTTCAGTCAGAATATTTTATATCCTCATGAACTCGTTCTTCTTTCTCGTTCTAGATCACTATTTACCGATTTGATAGCCGATCACTGAAAGATCATGTTCGACGACCCGTTGACCTATTCACAGGTTGTTTGCATGCATTTTGATCATAAAATATTGTACTTTTAGCGGAGTGGAGTGGGCCATCGCTGTGATTGCATTAGTAGTGAGGAGTTGTTTTATTAGAGGCGCACACATCGACAATGCCTTCTGAAACTGTTGGGAGTACGAGAACGTCGGCTGTCGTATCCACGTAGGCTTCTCTATTTCTATTCTGATTCTTTATTATGTTGTAAACTTAATTACTCGAAAAAGGTTACTTCGTTGATTCGCATGAATTCAAAAGAATTCATCACTTAAGCCACCTTGGTAAACACCGATTATAATGTAAGGCGGACCTACTCGATCTTAATGCCATCTTCGTTATAATCGGTGAAATGGTACTTCGTTGCTGCAGATATCTTTCCCACTTATCAAGTTACAAGAAAAAGTAACATTATAACACATTGTTCTGCTATATAAGTTGTGATGCATTACATATATGGTCTTTGATTATCAAATTCGAATGCACTGACTGTTTTAGCTTAGCTACACCAGCGATTGCAACGCCACTTTATAAGCGCTTTCTTCCTTCCGATAGGACGGTAAAAGGAATATTTATTGGTGGTTTAACAGGAGGTATCGAGATCTGTATCACGTTTCCGACTGAATACGTTAAGACACAGCTTCAACTCGATGAGCGTTCGGCCCACCCACAATTCAAGGTGTTTCTTAGTTGTTACTTTGTTGTTTGATTTTATTTATTTATTGCTAGCAAAATTTGGTTTATTTTTAACTATTAACTACCTGAAATTAATAGTAATACTTTTCAAAAACTTTTTTCTACTTTTCGAAATTTCTTAAATTTTCATGCTTTTATGTTATATTTTCAACGTTTTTTTATATTTATATGGAAATTTTTTCCTCCAAACATTCAATAAAATTAATTCAATCGTTCACTAACTTTTTCACAATCATTTCCCATTTCGTTTAGAATTTTCGCAACGAAGACCTACTTTTTGAACGGTTTCTTTGAGTTCTTAACATTTAAGGGCCCGATTGATTGTGTCAAAAAGACAGTGCGGACAAAAGGCTTCTTTGGACTTTATAGAGGTCTCTCAGTATTAATCTATGGCTCAATACCAAAGTCGGGATTCAGGTTTGTTATTTAAAAGTGTTCAGTTTGATTTTCTTCGAAAATTGGCACACCGCAAATCAGAAATTTATCCAGATAGGAAATAAAGGCGAAGATATACAAGGTTTGCGTCAATTAGAATCATTTATGAGTATGGCATTTAAATTATTCGACCTTATATTTTTTCCTCAGCTATAATCGAAGCATATTATTTGAAGCGGAAAAGAATCTATCATAATTCACCAAAAATCGGACATCAACGAAAATTTTTAGTGGTCACTACTCTTCTGCGGCCATTTAGCTAGATAAGTGTGGTCATCAATCGCTCGTGTAGGCGCAGCTATTGCATTGAAGATTTGTGTGAAAGTGATGATGATGCGTGCTTTTTTCCTTTGATTACCTCGAACACTTCAAAGATCAGTGAGGGTGTCAGCAAATATTTTCATCACAATAGAAGGCAGCGTTTTTTTCCTCAAGAAAACAGATGTTTGTCAATTTTCTATTTGCAGTGATGAAATCGAATAAGTTTGATAATTCTGTGGAAATTAATTATGGAGATAATTTAATTTTTTACAATTACATTAGGAAAATATAATTTGGCAATTTTATAATTTATTAATAAAACAATTAAATAATTCTACGAAGTTTGAAATTAAGGTTGATTTAAGAAGTTTCTCGGAAATGACGAAGAAATACAACATCACCGTTTGGGCATCTTCACAGTTATATGCAATATAGCAATTATAGATTTGGAACATTCGAGTTCCTCAAGGGACATGCAGTCGATGAACGCGGCAACCTAGCACCGATAATGCGCATGCTTTGTGGTTTAGGGGCTGGTATGCTTTCCACGAATTTATCGCCTTATTTGCATAATAAAAACTCATTTGCATATATAAAATATTTTTTATCGTTTCTCGCTAAAGTGATCCGATTTGAGTTAATCTCACCGCTTTTTGATGTGTCTCTGTTGTCTTATGCCAGCGACTTTTAGCACACATACAGTATTATTTCGAATAAAAACTCCTCCTCGCTAAATTTTTCTCTCCAATATCCTCCCACCCTTTCCACTTTCACTTCACAACTTCTGAGAGCAAATAAACCAAGCCTGCTTCTCAGTAGAGCTCTTCGCTTCTATTACGAAATGCAGAGAATGGTCTATTTTCACAAATATCAAATACTGTATTGTGCTTGAATTTGTGATACAAGACAAACTCCCTTCAATAATCACTTCCTCTTCCCTAAATAACACTCGTGAAACTTTGTTCTTGACGTTTTTATATGGAATAAAATGATAGTCGTTATTTTATCAATCAACTGTATGGTAACATAGTAGATTCTCATAGATGCTGGCCCAAAAAGTCTTTCGGACTTTCAAAATGGACTATTACTCTATCAAAGATTGAGCTGTTTGATAGCTATATGGTATTTATAAGATAAAAATCAATAGAATTCCAGGTCTGTCTGAGGCAGTACTAAACAATTTCGATCTCTCTGAGGCAATATTAAATAAATTCAAGTCTCTCTGTGGCGATACTAAATAATTTCAGGTCTATCTGAGGCAGTATTCGCCGTTACTCCAATGGAGACCATTAAAGTTAAATTTGTCAACGATCAGATGCTACCAAAGCCAAGATATAAGGGTTTTATCAAAGGCCTTAGCATGATCGTTCGAGAAGAAGGCTTTAGGGTAATACAATCTTTTATAACTCATCACCTCCCATATCTATTTTACTTTCAACCTTAATTGTCGTTTAATTTTTTTCTTGCGGTTTTCGAAGATCTGAAATTGATATCAAATATCTTGCAGTTGTCTGTATTTGAATACCGTCATGAAAGAAGAAGCCATTAACCCTGTGATACCTACACAATTATGTAGTAGATTGGTCGGAAATATTCAAAGACCGTCGTTCGGAAGAGTCATATCCCATCGATCTCAATAAATGGTAACTGCTAGTCGGTTTCCCGAACTTAGCTGTTATGACTGAATTTGTGCAAGTCATCTCAACAAGTGTTGAATCGCCAATATGGCCATAAATCGCAGCTCTTGAAAACAAACAGCACTTAGATCATCTATTAGGAGAGTTTGTGATTGAGAGGTCATTTTCATTTAGGGCATTGCAGTTCTTCAATGTTTTGCATAAACCCTCCTCCTGTATTCATTCTTTTTTTGATATAATTTCAATAGGTGGGGGGCATGGAGGGAGGGAGGGGGGGGGGTGGGTGGAAATCATCCGTGAATTATACATGATCCATCGCATTTAGACCTCGCGCTTAATATTCACTCGAAGCACAAAAAGTTATCAATCGCATTTTATTGCAGGGTCTCTATCAGGGTGTTACAGCTACGATGGCTAAACAAGGAAGCAATCAAGCGATTCGTTTCTTTGTTATGGAGACACTCAAAGATTGGTAAGCGGGTTTACTCGATTCCCACTGAAATCTCTCATTGTAATGTTTGCTTAGATTTTTATATATCGTTGTTAAATTGTAATATGATTTTTTTTTCTTCATATATTTTTTTAGCGCAATTACTGCATTCATCGACGACCTGTAATTATATCGCAGATTACATTCGATTTTCATTATTTTTTGATCGATATCTATTCAGTAGTACATTCGGAGTTACTATTATGACTACCGTCTTGTATAATGGCTAATATTTAAGGTATCGGGGTGGAGATAGTTCCAAAACGGTGAGCAAGCCAGCAACTGCGATGTTCGGAGTGATTGCCGGTGCCTGCTCCGTTTATGGTAATACACCAATCGATGTTGTTAAAACGCGTATGCAAGGTCTTGAAGCAAGAAAATATAAAAACACAATCGATTGTGCTGTACGCATATGGAAGAACGAAGGATTCTTCGCGTAAATTTTTTATTTTTTTATTTATTTTCTTCTATATATATATATATATATATATATATATATATATATATATATATATATATATATATATATATATATATATATATATATATATATATATATATCCCGTACCTTGCGGTCAGCCTTATGCTCATAAATACCGAAACTTATTTTGCATGCGATGTTATGTAGATTAGTTCCTTAATCTGCAAAATCGATGTCAGGCGACAATAGCATCTTAATGAGATCTCCACCGTGCTTTTTTGTAAATTATGTGGTGCCTCCCGGGCATTTGCTTGGTGTCGGCCCAGGTTTGGGCACCTAAGTTAGCATTCGATGCATATTAGCAAATGAAGATCGCTTATATAAATTTATTCGTCAGTGGCGATTGGAGCAAGTTGAGATTCTATTTTTTGCATGAAAAATAATTGTGGGATTTTTTTTTTGAATTTTACAAAATAGTTTGCATTTTCAGCATCGAATTTATTTTAAAGTCAAATATCGTGAATAATAATGTCAACATGATTTCCGACTAACAAAACAATTATAGATTTTACAAAGGAACAGTACCACGATTGAGTCGAGTATGCCTTGATGTCGCGATAACGTTCACAATTTACGACTCTCTTATGGAGTTTATCAACAAATACTGGAAAGTGAAAAGCTAAAAATAATACACAGTCCATTCCGTAATCATTGAAGAGCACTCGCGTTTGGCCCATTCACACATTTTAGCTCTTAGATTGTTGCTATTATTTGCCTTTATATATTTCTATAGCACTTTCATTATTGTCTGCCCATTTGATCACATTTGCATATTGCTTTACTGTTGCCTTATTGTTTTATTATTGTGCCTTATGGGTGCTGCTTTCTTTGAAAAAATTTTATAGCCGTGGAGAAATTTGCATAAAGAAAGGAAATTTTAATATGGGGTTAGAAGAAATTTTTTCACTCATCTCATTATTTGAGAAATTCAAAACAAATTGTGTTACAGTGATCTCGCAATAGTACTACGCTGCTAATTAAAGGTTATTTGAAGTTGTTGCAATATTCTCCAAAGTAGTACTGTGGTACCTCCATAAGGGAACATTATCTAATTTGTGCAGTATGCAAACTTGAATTTGATAGACTTCTTTCCTAGAACTGATTCAGTGACTTTTAGGCATTCCGCTTTTATAGTGGTTATAAAATGCCTTTTAAAAATCAACTTCACCGTTTGGCTTAGAAATTTGCTAGTAGCCTTCATTATTCTTATTTGGATCAAAACGTCATTCTTTCACAAAAGAAGAGCTGACGAGAAATGATCGAAGTGAGGATATGATGGAGGAAAAGTGGGAGGGGGGGGGGGGGAGATGGAAAGAGAGAAGAAAGGAATGCTACTCTCAAAAATGGAAGATGAGAAGCAATTCTCAAATTGCAAAATTTAGCAAATAATTTGTTACGTTAGTGTTTGTTCATTTCTATTCTTCATTGCACTTAAAAAGTGCCTCGATACTTGATTTTTATCTCTTGTTGTATAGTGTTGTGTAGTCTCAATGGTATACAGTGCTTTTATATGTTCGCCAACATTCCCCATTGAATGTCTGTTGTCGGTCGGTAAATGTCTGTTGTCGGTTGTTGATTTTTGTGTTTGAGTTTTTGTTATTGATGAGCAAAAATGCTCAACAACACTGATACGCCAATCCATAATGAAGAAATTATGCCTCTGTTTCTTTATCTATTCTTCTTATATATAGAATCCGTCATTGCAATGCGTAACCTTCAAATTGCCCAAACTTATAATAATGCGGCCTGTCAACTGTACCATCTGTAGCGTTCTATCCCTTTAGTCCTCATAAAGAGTGAAGCTGTGATGCTGATCTCTGTTAAGGTACAGGAAAAAAGAGTGAAAATGAGCTAAAATTGTTTTTTGGTTGTATGGGCAAGTTGAGGGTTACTTCTTGTATCCAACTATAATGTTTGATCTATGGAAGTAATATGGATGTATGACACGATGTATATTAGTGATTTATGGAAGTAGTAGAGAGTTATTAACTCAGTACAGCAATGATTCTTTGAAATGTTGCTAGAAATTTGCAGAATATTTAGTGAACTTTCTTAAATTAGAGCTTGAGAGTCGATTTTTGAGATGTTCATAGACGATAGTTTTTTCACTCTAGCTTTAGTGTCCTCACTTAAGCTTTATTGAATTTAGTTGTGTTCTCTTTCTTGATTGTTTTTGAGTGCAAACTTTGCAAATTTCTCACTAACGATTATTACATTGTTGCAAAATTTGCAATTGCAAATTGACTAGTTGTTTAGTGATTCGTTTAATAATGCAGAAGCTGTGAACATCTATTAGCTATAAACCCATATTCATATATATTCGGTCGATTTCGTTATTGAAAGCTTCTATGTGAGTACTCCTGCACGACATATTGTACACCAATAAATGGTGAATGAATATAGGTTATCATATTCACAGATGACTGATGAATGAATATTCACATGGCGTGAAGGTCTTTCGTGTCGTGAAGGACGTGTGCCATAAAAACACGTATGCAAGACGGATAACGCAGACCTCATGAACAAACCTTGCTAGACGTTCGATCAGTACTTCAAAATAGGTGCTGTAGCTGATACTGAATGACGAAAACGGTGCATATTACTGATAAATTGAATGGGGATGCGATAATCCGATCAAGTATCGGAAATCAGTCGAAGAGAAGGCGTTAGAGGGAGAGTTGAAAAACCGTTTGCGGAAGCGAATAGAAGGCTAAGTGTCAACATTGCTCCATCATCTCGTGCTAACAGTGCCTCAAAGAAAAGTACAAGAATTGCTGCTTCAGCGACGCATCCTGAAAACACATTCAAATGTGATGTGCAGCGATTATGAAGATGATGGGTAAGTATAGTGAAGCACCTCTTCAACGATGAATATTCATGTGGTGCATTTTGTGGATTGCTTCCTCAACAACGGGTGTCACTGAATTGCAGCCCCAATCGAAAGTGGGCGATCAGATCAGCGAAATAACGAACCTCTTACCGGCATTTAAATAGAGAAGAAAACGCTCCGATATCTTTTACTCGATATGAGGAAACTCTATGTTTATGTCTATCGCTTATTTCTTTTCTTTTCCACATACTTTATTTTTTTTCTTTTCGACAATCATATCACTTTCATCCACAATCGTACATTCATTTGCTTTTCTCGTTTATTTCTTTCAAATAGACATTTTGGTTAATATGCAAAAAATTAAGTAATTGCTTACGCATTTCGTCTCGCCCCATTCCCTCCCCCTTTAGGAGAAGGTACGCCCTCTGATGTGCTTCTATGAACAAATATATTTGAGAATAAACGAAGATCTAAACTAAATTATTGAGTCTATTAACTGTTGTTGCACCTCATGAATTCTTTCTGTATGAGCATTTTGAAGTATTTAAATATATTTTGAAATAATCACTAATAAAATTTACATTTCATAGACAATTCGATAATTTCATCGTTGTTTGATTTTCTTTTTTGAACGTTGCACGATTTTTATCGAATAATATCAACCACTGGATGGCATTATTGCAGCAGCTAATGGGGCTCACTTCTTATGTGTCTTTTATGACAAGAGATTTCTCTGCTTCTCATCGCGCCAACCCAGTGATTATTTCGTGCATAGTAGTTATGCTAAGCTGGCTTTCGTCAGTATCCTCGACAATCCGTTCTCAACCTGGCTAGGAGGTGGGAGGTGAAAGGTGGTGGTGGCAACGGAGAGGGTGTCCTACTCGTGGTGGATTTCAAGTCAGTTCGCTCTTTCTTGGACAGCTTTAGAAGGACAAACATTTGACGCTGTCAGTGAGGTTGACAAGGGTTCGAGAAAGTCTCCGGATATTTTTATTCCAAAATAGTGGTGTGAAAAGCGTGTTTTCGGGTAAAATTCGGGTATCTATTCCAAATTCACGCATATGAGAAAAAATAGTGGACTAAAAAACAGCGAAAGTTTAATCGATGAGATTCCGACAACAGTTACGGCTAGAGACAACATGAATTTCAATGAATGAGGTTCATAACGATGCGAATAATGAGCTCAGTCAACCGGCACTTAAAAGGTGACATAGCAAGTGCGTCAACGTTATGATCAGGTAACATGTGCCAGGTTTATGCACCAAGGGATCGGGAATTATGCAGAAGATTGTTTGTGGTGCAACATTTTTGGACGAGCTGAAACCGATGCCTACGTTGATTACAGGAAGATGAATAAACTGAAACATTTCTCCAAGGATGCGAAGTTGGGAAAGCGGCACACAATTTTATGGCAAAAAAATCAAGTCCGATTTGAAGCTACGGCATTCTAGATTAAAGGTCTTTAATCTGACGAAAGGAAGTACGGGTGAGGGATTTTTGGATATCCTCTAAGCACCTTGTTTCAGAATTCAACTAAGGGAATGATACTGAGGTAGAATATTTCAAAATTAGGCGGCTGCAAACAACGGAGCCTTTTAATAACATTTATCACACCTGTGCTGCAAAGCATGAATAATATGGCTTGCAGTTTTGAATGGCTTTTTAGCAACACTGCAACACTTGACCTTTCAGTAGGACTGAAGTCGACTGCAACAAGATCGCGGCTATTGTCACCTGGAGAAAAAAGACTTGAATTGAAGTGAATAGTTCATTTTACCGATAGATCACTGATGTTTAAGGAATGTGTGAAAAATACACAAACACAGTATGTTCTTAAATTTTTGCATATAAAAACATTAAAACCATAGCATAAAAACAATTTTGGTGTGGAGATTGTTACCCGCTAGCGGAGCATTAATAAAGCATTGCTTTGCACGTCTGGCAGCAATGGTCAGTGAGTGACCCTGTGGTGGTCACTTTGCACGTTGACGCGATTCAAGTGCCCAGTAACTAAGCGCTTGAATCCCATTTTTGACATTGTTAATCATGCTTCATTCTTAGAAATAATACTGTTATGCGTGATGTTCTCTGCTCGTCTATATGGTGGTCCATTTAGATTCTCACTTGCGTGTTTATCGCTCACCGAGCCATTAACACCGTCATGCTTTAACGTGCGGATCCTATAATGGACCTTGAACCTATATATATATATATATATATATATATATATATATATATATATATATATATATATATATATATATATATATATATATATATATATATATATATATATATATATATATATATATATATATATATATATATATATATATATATATATATATATATATATATATATATATATATATATATATATATATATATATATATATATATATATATATATATGCACATAAACTTTTCATAATCTTGCCAAACACAACGTTTTTATTGCTTTTTGGCTAAATTCTTGCGACCGTTTTTCAAGTCCAAGACCTTCAATTCACTTGGCTAATGTCAGTCAAGCTTACAGATAATGCTCTTTTTATTCTACAGCAAAATGCTGCAGGTATTGAGGCACTCGCTTAGTTTAGCGATTCCGTTTCTTTGCTACGCTGCTCTCAGTGATATTAAATAGATAATTGAAAAGCCGCTGGTATATTTCATAAATGACGAGCCTTAAAAGGAGCTCTTCAAGACCAGATTCGGCGAGCACGACATTTACTTCCTTTTTTGCATCCAACAACATTTCTTCCACTGTTTTTTTCTAAACTTATTGAAAGAAATATTAATAGAAGATCGATACGATGCGTTGAAATGTGGACAAATTGCTTAATGCGCAGTTCTCTCGAAATTCATCGACTATACGCTCATAGGAATATCGCAGATGGAGAAACGCTACGAAGAACTCTAAGTCTATACAATTCAACACTTCATTTTGTTTGAACAAATTTTGGTATAATAAAAGCTAAACAGTATAATATGATAGAATATTTAGTACGAAATAGAACTAACAGATTTATCACTCCATTATCAAGAGTATAGGCTAGCCCACACAGGGAGGACAGAAAAGCAACCTGGTGCACCTTACCAATATTAACTTTATCTTTACTTTATACAGAAAGAAATTTTTTATAATATATGACATAATTTTGCCATTAAATCGTACCTTATACCGTCGATTACGCGATGCATCAGTTAGTTTGGCACTCGATAAGTACTACGGCACTGCATTGCTGTTAAGGAATTTTCTTCTCGATCTCATTAAAAAATCGGCGCACAGTCAATAGGCGTTGATTTATTTGAATAGCTAACCAAAATTCGGGAAATAATTCTTCCAGAATAAAGTTATACTTCGCTAATTTATATTTTGTATTGCAGAATGTGAAGTTTGATTCTTGATGCTTTCCATCGTTTGACATTGATGTGATTTTGCATAATCAAATGCTCAACTCATTTGCATAGGTTTCTTCATAAGACACAATCATAATGCTTTTAATTTCCGCGACGCTCCAAGGGGTGTCTTTAAGGGATGGTTCGCCACCGATGCATTACGATAACTGGGGATGAATTCTGCGGTTCGCTTGGCGCGAGAAGAGTGTTTTTGTCACAGGTGGTTGTGGCATGTTCTGGATGATAATTTGGAAGGGAGGGGGGGGGGGGGGGGGGAGTAGTTGCGTTTATCATTACCTTTTATATGGTGGTATTTGCTTAAAAAGCACACTGCAAAATCGGGTCCTGTTTGAAGGTCCGACCAAGCTTCGCCAACTCTCCATTAGTTTTCGAAGGATGTATCCGATTCAACTTCGAAAGGAAGGAGATGAAGTGGTGATAATTCGTAGGTGTATAATAGTAATAACCGCAACCTTTATATTCAACAGACCAAGAACAAAATTAAATATAAAGCAGCATATGACATACTTGCGATAAATGTGAATATATAAATAATGATATACTCATTTTTGTTTTGTTTGATGTTTTATAATGTAAACAGTTTATGCGGATATAGAGGGATGTAACGTTCGGTTTTGATAATGATAGAGGCAGTAGGGTCCGCTGCATTTTCTGGTGACCTTGGAGATGGATATATGTATATGTGCAAATATATTCCCCGTGCGCGAATACAATTGTTGTACCTATTTTTTTAACTTCTGTGGTTGCATTTCTACTTTTTTCCGTCGTCGAGGATTCGTCGAGCGAAATGCAACATTCCTCGGCGTTTGTGTTGACTTCTTCCCGAAATCCTTCCTTCTGCAAGTGAAGTTTTATAAGATCTCTCGCAGGAGAGGCACAAGGCATTAATTGTGTCGGCCATCACCTTGCACTGAATATTATCGATTACTCTTTCCATTCTTTCATTATATTGGCGCTAAACCTGCTGCAAGCTTGCTGAATGCCTTTCAAAAAAGGAGGAAATTGGACAATCTCCTCTTCGACCGAAGTCATGCTGCATGCAGCAAAGGTGATTGCTGATGTTTTTCAGTAGTCTCCCTCTCACTTTTCTCCCTTTCAATTGTTCTGAAGCGCTGCTTCTTAAGATATTTTTGTTTATTTTTTCCGATTTGAATTAAATGTAGTTCTGGTGCCGGCACTGATCAAGAGCAGATACGCCAGTCGAGCCTATTCGACTCATGACCATGCAGAGATGGATTAAACCCTGTCCGATTTCGCTTCAAGTTATGTTAAAGCCGATTGTTCTACGGAAGCGGAACCAGATTAAACCTCTCTCCGTGGTCATCGGTTGAATACGGTGTCGGCCGCGACCACGTTCGCGACAGCGGTAGAAACCGAAAGTGCATCTAATCCAGGCACCGTTGTTACCATGCATTTAATGGATCTCTGCAGGAAAGAGGGAGCAGTTTTTCAGCAGCGAAATTTGCACACTTGGCTAAGGCTTCGACAAGGATCAGGTTTGGGATGGCCACACAGCCACAGGCTGTCATTAGTCCATTTCCACAACCACCCGAATATGCGAAGCAGTACACAGACGAAAATATTTCGAAGAAAGTTGTCCTTCCACCCCCGCCTGTACCAACCGAATTCACCGTTTTCGGTGAGGAGTACAATTTTGAGGAGGTAAGTTCTTGCCTAATTGTCTTGTATCATTTCTATTGTTTGATGCTGTGAACATATCTAGGTTATATACCGATCGTCCTTCAATGGTGTCTTATCCACTGGAGTTAGGGTGCGGGTGGTTCAGCATGTCTTTGGATACAGAACGGGAAGCAAAAGTAACATCTCGCAACAACATAGGTGGAAAAGCGGTTTACAAACTTACCTGTTTAGAGAAAACGTATTTCAACTATAAAGTGTTTTCATTTACCATCTTTATTAGCGTCGCATAATGCTCGTAGGTTTGTACTTGAAATGTTGACAGTTGCTGTGTTCAACCTGTCAGTGCTCATTATTAAGCTCGAAACAACATGTAAACGTGGACGTTTTCCAGGAGATGATTCGTTCATTGCAAACACAAAAGATGCAGCAACTCTTTTCAAGCACAGGTGATTGGCGAAGTGAGCTGAAGAAATTGAATCGGAGCACGGTCGCTGCGTTTCTCGACCTTCTCGATATTTTAATACGGTCGGTCTCATTTTCAGCTCATCCATCAAATTGAACTCCAACTACAAAATTGAAACGAATTGTAAATTGAAACGTGTGCAAAGTGGCCAGTACAGCATTTAATAATAGTGAGCCGTGGGGAGGGGGAGGGGAGGGAGGAAGAGAGAGAGCAGGGGTCACAGAATTCATAGAACGGTTCGTTGAGAAGTGAACGACCTAAAATTCGTTTCAATTTACACGATAACTTTACAGCAGGCTCACAATCCAAAAGAAAAGCTTTGTTTCTGCCATATCCGTATTATGTAATGAAACAGGTGCTTCAGCTACGAGTACTGGCCACTTTGCACACGCGCAGAGGATAAGTCACTCTGCGGGCTACGGCCAGAAGAAATTAAAGAGGTTAATTACTTCTCTAGAGTCATAGGTTAATTGTCAGTCTTTTTTGAGCATCTCTCGTGAGAAAAGCGTTCACCCGAATATTTGATTGGTATTGAATTCGTCTGATGGCATTGGCGCTGAGGAAGTTAAAAACACAGCCGTTTCCTGTGTACGATGTTATATTCTTCGAGGGATCGCCACGTGAATTCTTCGCACTCCTCACTCCTTCCCTGCCCTCCAAAATTGAAATCAGCTGAAGCATTTAGTCTTCCGATCGGGATGCTTTCCTTTAAGAGATGATATGTATTTGCTTAGATATTTCACGACATTAACGTAGTGATATTTATAGTTGGCTATTTGGAAGTGCAGCACTTGATACCAGCTACTAAACCAGCGTACTAAATTATGAGTTTTAAAGCCTCTTGTCTCGTAATCGATTCGTTGTTATGTTCTGGGAGCATGGCCAAGCTCAAAATGGGAGGTTTGGTAGGGAAGAATGTAGAATCAGCAAAGGGCATCATACCTGACGGAATTTTCTAACAGTGGGCACGTATTGCAGTTGCCCGAGTCATCCAGAAAGGATGGAAAAGCTGAACAATCTTCGTTTATTGTTTATCAATATGCATCATTTGATCAACGAGTATCGCCCGTTGCAAGCTCGTGATACTCTTCAGCTGATGATGAAACAACAGATCGCGTCGACTGAGGTGACCATTGCTTTCGCGAATTCTTTTTATCTCTATTCCTTTATGTTTAATTCATTTTAAACTTTCAACATTTTTTTGCCTAATAAACGATTATTACAAAGGGAGGTAAAGATGAGGAGTACTTCTTGCTATGGAGATCAGGTGGGTGAAAAAGGTGAACAAGTGCTTTATTACATAAGTCTGTGCGACCACCTTTTTTTGCATTGTGTGGTAGTGCGAGTGCTTCAGTAAAGCCCTCTTCTGACTGTTTCTCTTGTTGGCGCTATGTAAGGTTAATTGTCGCCGTTGTCAGTGTGTTTGTCGGTTGCAAAATTTTCTATCCGGAAGGTCACAAATGCAATATCTATTGCCAAGATTGAATGATGCTGCTAAATGAATTGTAACTTGCCGCTGGTAGTGTATCTTCTTCCTTGACAGCATCCCTATGGTGAATATAAGAGAATCTTTTTTCTCGAAAACGCTTCCATTATAGTTTGCGAACTGT
The DNA here is from genome assembly GCA_013433145.1 of Ascaris suum. Taxonomy (NCBI): domain Eukaryota; kingdom Metazoa; phylum Nematoda; class Chromadorea; order Rhabditida; family Ascarididae; genus Ascaris; species Ascaris suum. The sequence continues at coordinate 6,175,246 of CM024181.1, forward strand.
GTAATTCTCCTCACTTTAAGCCATGTCTCTCAAATGCACTTTGTTTTTGTAAAGCTGAGGATGATCTAGGCTTGGAGGTTATAAACGGAGAAGCACGATATTGTCATTTCATTCCAATAAATCGTCTTTATTGCTGTTTTTATGAAGTGGTGCCTGCCTTTCATGCAGGTTTGCTGAAGCGTAATTAGAAAGAAAAAGAGTTTTGCAGGAAGTCATTGAACGATTCCGGTTACATCTGGCAGCAGGTCGTCAGGCATTGAGTCAGTGCATTGATGAGATCACTGTATTCGAGGAGATTGCTGAAGACGAAGATATGGACCAGGTATTTTGTTTTGAAGCCTTACAAAAATTAGACTTCTTGCACATTTTGTTGTGCTGTGTAAACAAGTGGTGGAGCTCCTATCTTCTCTCGTGTTGGTGTTTTTCTACCCGTTCTGACTTCAAAAACTCGTCAGAGCGCCGTGTTATAATCTCTTGAAATTTTTATTTCTCTACTAGTGCCAATAGTTTCCAACAGGTGGTATAAGTTTCGCACCGCATTTTAACCACATCAGATCGGATGAAATTTGCGTCTTTAGTACCCAACTTTTCTGTAAGTTAGGTATATGGCCGTTGACAACGTATTTATGATGTCTTCAGAGGATAAAACACTTGAGACAACCTACTGGACTGAAGATTCTAGAAATATTTTGAAACATTCCTGTCTCTGTTTGTTTTTAAATCATCAGGGAGTTGTTTTTGAAATCCTGTGAATGGTTCAGACTTTACTGAATTTGGCTTTGGAGGGGGGATGGGGAGCCTGAAGGGGAAGGCGAAGGTCAGTGGTGATTTGATTTCTTTGGATGGCCTCACAGGTTATTACAGCTCTGGCTAGCAGCTAATCTGCCTTAAGAACTTGGTCTTTAAGGGAATCGTGATAGCACAGTGTATGAGTGATAAATATTTCGTCAAAAATGACCATATTCGCGATTGAATTTTTCCGCGACTTTTCGTTTTTCATTTCATTTGTTCTTTTTCGTAAAATCTTTTATTCAGACGGACGACGTGAAAAGATCAAGGCTGATTTTGGCGAATAGTGAATCGGAGATTGAAGGTGAGAAAGGGGCACGCAATTCAATGGATGAGAGGCGAAGGGCATTGCAGAGAGACGTGGCTTTATGTCGTTTTTTTGATCTTGCAAGTTGATTGACATTCTTTTATGGTCGTTTTAAGAATCACGCTTATTTATGGCTGTCAAGCGAGTGGCGTGCACTTATGATTCATCTGTTTCGACTGTCGCTATTCTTTCTGTTCGGATCACCGATGCCTTTCACTCCATCCCACCTTCGCTATGATCATAGAGGGATGACACCTTTTAAGGTACTCGGAATAATAAAGTTTTACTGAGGATGAGAAAAGTGACCAATCGAAATTGAATAAAAAGTCGAATATATTGAACAAAAAGTGGTTTTTTGAATGAAAAGCTGATAATCGATTCAGGTAGATCTTCTTGCAAAGAAGTGCTGTCGTTCTTTGTTATAAACTTACATGAGGTTACATATTTTTGACCGTCAAGGCTTTCGAAGTCCGAAGAGACGGAACTTTTTTGTTTTTTTTGACAGCTAAAAACTTCGAGAAGTTTTTCAAGAAAAAGGAGTTATGTGGATTGACAGTGATCGATTTTCTCTAAAAAATCAGGCCTGAAATATTGCGCCAAAGAAATTCCTTATAGCGATTGTTTTTATAGTCGTATACTAGACTGTATCATCGGATGTCCGTCGGTGTTGTTAGTACTGCAATAAGTACACTTTGGCAAAGTCGATTATTGCGTATTTCTTTGCGTCGAAAGATAGATCCACCGATAGATAAGCCCAGCATGTGCCTTTCTGCCCTGTGACTTTCTCGTCGATGCTTTGTTGCGTTGTTCCGGATACGCTTATATCTCTGTCTATATCCATCAGCGGTATTCCGCATCGCCATTCAGCATTTAGTATTACGTACCAATCAAACTCTTGTATGGGGATATTGTGGTCAGCTTGCCAACATGCACTCTACCTATGTCGTTTTCCGGCGATCCAGTTTTTGCTTGGTCATCTACTCTCTTATTGACGGTACTTTCTAATGGACAAGCTCATATGTGATATTTATTGTTCATATTCTTGTGTTGTGCAAAAGTTGTATATTTTTTCCGCGTTATAAATATAATGCGTTTGTTCTGTGTCAAGAATAAAAGTTTCATTTGTTATTTAATTAAATGATCAACGATGCATCCCTAATGTGGTTGAAACCGGAAGTGCCTATCGATAAATCGATAAATATCCATTTGCATCATTTTATTTTATGTGATTTAATTTTTTTTCTCCATTATTTGACATTTTCAGTGTTTCGATTGTTTATGATTTATCGATTTATTTGTTTGAATGATATGATCGGTTGTAATTACCTTTTGAGTTATTGATCGTTTCAGACAGGTAGTCGTAGAATACTAAGCCTCGTTGTTGCACTGTTATTGGCCGAAACGTTTAGCGACAATATCTTTCGTTATCGGCCGGTGGATCTGAGAGTAGCCTTTTTTCCCTCTTTGGTATGCCAAATTTTTCAAGAAGGGAGATGAAAAATGAATTTTTCAACTTCACGTTCAATGGGTAAAGGGATGTGCATTAAGTATTTCAAAAGAATTGACGCTACCCACTTGTAACTGAAATATTTTTTACAGATTTTTCCATCGTAATATAAGCTGAAGTGGCCTGTTTACTTGTTCTAGATGTGAAGTTGAAATTGGTGAGAACATAACGTTTAGATCACTATTTTCATGAAAGTCTTGCATTCGATCGAGTCTTGTAGATATTGCAGTCCTGTGTATCTAAATTTACTAGACTCTCTCTTCCTCTCCATTCTTCGTTTCATTAATTTTTCCTCTAAGCTGGCTATGCTATGGATTCGACTTAAAAGTCGCATATTTTCGTTGTTTACACTTTTCGTTCCCTGTTGGTGTTTTTGCTTACTTTCTAATAGTTGTTTTGTTCAGCTTAGTTTCAAAGGCAAAACCAGCGATACTAAGTGAAAAGAGAGGATTCATATAAGCGGATGAGTGAGTTGGGTGGTGTCGAACTGACGAGCAGTGGGGCACAGGCTGTCGTCAGTTTGCCTCGTGCCCCTCATCCGACACGACGTGCTTTCATGTGTACCGAGTGCCATAAAAGCTTCCGTCTACGCGAGGAGTTGTATGTGCACGCTGAGATGTGCTTCTTGGAAGCATTCGAAAACGAGGCCGTCAGTGTTTTCTCAGATATGCCTTCACTGCATAGTCCACCGCCTGTGATCGGACCCGCACCATCGGGTATTACAGTCAAGGTTTTTAATTGAATTATCATATATTTATTTACAGATTTATCTCAGGCAGACATTCCAAGACCCCTTATTTGATTATATTTTTTGGTACTGTGGGGAGTTAGTAGTTGCCCTCCCTTCAGCCATTTCTTAAAATTTTTTTCAGCGGCATTGATGTGTTGTCCCAGTTTTCATTACAGCATTGTTTATTTGCATTCAATGACCGGAAGTAGAAAAGAGAATAGGGTCTGCTGGAGATTCTACACTGTTCCAAATTGCATTCTTTAGTGGGTGATGAGCTCGATTAAGGATCGTTATTTGTTTTTGAATGTATCCATTATGTAGTTCACACTAGAGGTATTTTTCTAAAACATCTAATGAAGGTCTCGTACTTGCGCTAGCAACAGTTATATACAAAGTCTGCGTACTTATTTCCGGTTTTTATGAGGTGTGCTAACTTTGTTTAATTTCTATTTTATAAGGGAAATGCGATATTTTTGAAGGGCGAGTCACAACAAGAACCGCCAAAGTTAGATGCGGTACGTACAACCGTTGTGATGATACCTCCAGCGCAGACGGCATCGGCGGTCCTCGAAAATGCTGTGGAACATGATTCATTGAGTGATGTTGATGATGGATTGGATGCTACGACCTCTAAGCTACGGCGATTCGAAGATGGTGTCGCATCACTCGGTGATATTAGAAAACCACTTACCTATTCAACGTTAGTCATTGGTCGCTTACTTTTTAATCTGGTCGTCTTTTCGCTAATGCTATGCAGTATTGGGTTCTAGAACCTGATAACTGATTAATGAGAGCGTATTGTGTTGGTTCCTGAAACGAAAATAGAAGTACGATATGTTTTCTATCAGTTTTGTGCGGCAGTTGTATGAGCTTGTGGTTGAACACGTTTGAAGCACCGATTCTTGTAATGTTTAGTTCACTCGAATAGGCACTTGCAACTGAAATTGCATCCAGAATTGATTAGGAGAACCGCTTTATTCCGCTGTAGTGGAAGGAAATTATGCAGGGCATCAATTTGGGTGTCGTTTTATTTCGCCATTACGGTATATTAGAATTTATCCCGAGATTTATTTATGGCAGTGGATTACCGAACGGTATTTTATAAGAAAATGCGTGGTTTTTTTTTGGAATATACGGTGATCCATAACACGCAAGTATTTTATTTTATCGCTTCGTTATTAATTATCTGAGTTATACCTACATGAATATTTCGATTCTCACTGTCTCCAAAATGAGATAAATTCTAGGATCCAGAACCACACATATCCGGCAAGTCGATCTTACTGCTTGAAGGTATTACATTGGTGTTATAAACGTTGAAGTCATGTTTTTATTGATCGATGAGACAGTGCATAAAAATTACCCGTCTTTTTTGAGGGATTTTTTGGTGTTGTATATGCGTTTAGCTTTTTCTTTTAATGAAGCAATATGCAAATGGCATACTAGAAGCGAAATATTTGAGATTAATGCGATCTATTCTTTCTTTGAACCTGCTGATCTAATGCGGAAATATTTAAGTTGCTCAGAAACGGGCTCCGAAGTGGGCAATGCGAGGACAATCGAAGGTTCTGGAGGATTGAAACTGGTTGTTTCGGTGGAGAAAAGCGATACGTTTGAAGAGAGTGAAGATTCTGGAGAAGAACAATTCACGAACTTCGATGAGCAAACAGTTTCCACACTAGGTTGTTCTTATGTTTCTTATGTGGTCGCATGTTTTTGATCTCAAGAGGAGGAAGTGCTTTCAACAGCTTTATAGTTGTAGCTCTATGAAATAAACGAACGATGGTTCAGATTTATCAATTCTTCGCCTTACATCCAACAGGGGTTATGCAGGTTGCTCGAAGAATAGGGGTTTGAGGTAAGCGGGTCGAAAGGATATCGCTAGGATGGTAAGTGAGGATTTCGTCGAATAAAGGCGCATTGCCTGTGGCGAATGTTTGACTGGATGGGCCTAATTGTGGGCGTATTGGACGAGCACTAGCGTGTGTCCGCATTACGCTAATCCCGTTCCGGTGGGTTGATTGGTTGAAAGTGGTGCCATCTGAAGTAGCCATTCTGTTCTTCCTCAATAGGTCTGCCGATCGATTATCGCACCGGTGCATCTGCAAAAGGTGTGGTTGGATGTTTGTTTGTAGTAAGTTTCTAATGGCGATTAAGAGATAAGTGTTTCAAAATAGCCAACAATATTGCTGGGGGAAGAGGGCGCATAATTGCTCTTGAAATTTGTTTATTATATTGACGTTAATAAGGTTGCAATGGATAACATAAGGAACGATAGGGAATGGACTCAATTGTTGTTGAGAGTTTGAGAAATGAGGCAGAAATAAGGAGAAAAGAATATGGCGAGAATACCGCTGATTCTAGCGTTGATGCTCTCCTATTAGTTGTAAGATGCACGATGCTAACTGCTGTTCTTAGGTGGTGGTCATCGGTCGTGTTGACTGGTACATGGTATATGGTCCTAAAGAAGTTTTTTGCGATTTCGATAAGAAAGGAGGAGGGGGGAGAATAGAGGGGGAGGGGTTCGCAACTTTAGTCAGTTATCTCAGTGTGTATCATCTTGGAAATCTGGAGGGTTATCGTGGCTTGATAGTTGCGATTCTGTCATTGTATATTATGTCGTCATAATTTAATCATTTCATGCATAATAGAAATCGGGTACTTCTGGAATTGTAGAATGTAAAGGAATTTGAGACATGCAGGTGCTGCAATGAACGTTTCCTAAGATTTTCTAAGAATAAAAAATGTCGTTTTATTGTATGCATAAAATTGGCAAACAGCTTTGCAACGAGGTCGTTGACGGTCTTGCAACGAAAATTTTGCCAGCAGTTAAGGTACGAAGGAACGGTGGATAGAGGACCGTGATATAGAGATGTATTTTAAGGTGTGAGGGGAACAAGTGTGTTGCCGAATGGTGCCGGTAAGGTGATTGGTGCATTGGCAAATGCCGACGACGATACGTTTCGGCCAAAAATGGAGTGTCCTACTTGCGGGCTGGTTCTTTATAGACACAACTTTAGCACTCATTATCGCATACATACTGGAGAGATGCCATTCTCTTGTCATTATTGTCTGAAACGCTTTAGGACGACATCCGCCCTTAAAGTGCACATCAGGTCATTTTATTTCTTTTATTTCAAGTATTCCGGCTACTTGAGAATATTGTTCTTACAATTGCGCCGTAATTTTATTTAAAATGCCGTTTGCGGTGAGTGATTTTTGTTGTTTTGGAGAGACCTTAAAATGACAGGGCCGGGATTATTTATGCAGCGGGTATTGCTTTAGCAGTTCTGATCACCTCACCTTATCATTTTTTTTTCCGGAAATGCAGTGTCTTTTTTTCCGGCTGAAGATGCATTTGCCAAGAAGTTTGATTTTCTTAGTGCTTTGTGGTGTTGATGAGGACTTTAGTGTTCTTTTATAGTTGCGTTTTTGAGAACGAAAGCTGGTAATGTCTTTTTCGATTATTTTCCGATTTATTTTAGACGTTTTGTTAAGTTCAACTTTAGCTTTCTGGTTCTAAAAGTTCTATGTGAGGAATGGTTTACGTGGTTGAAAGGTTGAATGTTTAATCGCCACCCGTAGAATTCACTCCCGGCCACCGCTCTTCCTTCCCCCCAACGTCTTCTTTAAATTCGGCCTATAGTGGCCTCTCTTCTTAGAATTCAACTTCATGATTTGGCAGAATTGCTTGTCATTTTGGTTTATGCAAACAGTTATTAATAGTGGAAAGCGGAATGGTGAAATAGTACGGCAGGTGTGATAAATTTCTGGATTAGCACGGCTGTTTTTTATCTGCTTCAACTCTAAGCGTATACATTAGATACTATGAATTCTGTTGAAGTTGTTTACGTGCGATCTAGAAGCACTGAGAACGATGTATACCCGCACATGGGGATGAAGAAAATCTTTCACCAAAAAAGAAGTGTTGCTTATGACGAATGCTAGCTTGCATTTCAAAATGCATTAAATTTAATCGCACACCCAGTCAACGACCTCTTAACTATTGTCTCTTTGTCTTTTCCTGACGTTAAGCGTATATGCACGCGATTGTTTCCTCCACCGGAAAAGTGAGACCGGAAAAAAAAGAAAACAGTATCATGCTGCATCGTAATCCGATGAATAGCGCTTATCAGGTAACTGAAGGAGTTCTTTTGTAATAGCTTGGCTGGGACGATGTGGCTGTCTGTTGATCCCGTAAAAAATCATTCACACTAGCCATGGGCAGATGTTTCGAAGAAAGAAAGGGAAATTTTTTCAGGGCGCACACAGGTGAAAAGCCGTACTCATGTCCGAAGTGCAGTTACGCTTGTATAACGAAACGGAATCTCGATCGGCACATCATCAACAATCATATTAGGGAGGGAGAACGACGTGGTGAGCGCCTCTCTTCTTGTTTAAAGTTTAGTGCGTCGCAATAGAAAACATCATTGAGAAATATAAAAAAACATGGAAATTGAAATGAGTTGGATTAGTTTATTGTTTGAACGGAAAGCAATTTTTTAATGGGTAGATCATTTTGAAGAATCCGGTGAATTAAACGCTTCCAAAGTTTGCGAGAAGCTGGAGTGAAAGGGCCGTTTGCATCCACAAAGTTAAAGTTATGTATCCCTATTCGTCGAATAGGTGTAGTGTTTGATAGTGGTTTCTTCAACTGTTGAGGTTTGGTATTTGTTCGTCGAATTTCAGTGGGAGTGGGGGGAGGACAAAGGTATATTTCGTATAGTTCAGTGGTTATCACTAATGCTGAGAAATGATATTTCACATCAATTGTCAGTGAAATTTCTTCTCGAAATTGTATTCAACAGAGTTCAGAGGGAAGTGGAATATTTATTTCTGCGTCGGTTTTTCCATAAGAAATAATTCAACGTGTCGCTATCACTTCAAATATTCGTTCATCTTTTTTTACATTTATTTTACTACTCATAGGTTTATTCTTGAATAGATCACGCGAATTCCATTTAAGGTCCCCGACAACGGAAATCACGCTATCGTAACGATAGTGACGATGAATATTACGGTGTTCAAGATATAGTAGAGGATATGGAAATGGAGAATACCGATCACCATTATGTCGTGATTGCTGATAATGAGGTCTATCCTTTCTTCTTTATAAAGTGGTTTTTTCCCTTTGTGTTTCTTATATATCCTTTTTGTTCGATGAATACATTTTAGATAAATTTATTGATTAAATGAGGGAAGTTGTATGATTTGTAAGCAATGCCATAAGTGGGAATAGATTTCGAAGTTTATCCTTCATTTTCTCGAGCATATCCGATCCTATTCTTGCCTCGTTTGGCTTTAGTTCGCTTGTCGTTCTCTTCTACTGGGCCAGTTTTGAAATCCGAGATTGTTACATCGCAACTGCAGTGCCAAGGTCGAGAAGCAGCTGCTGCTATCGTTCGAATTGTTTCCTTGATAGGAAATAGATTTAGAAGGTGCAGGAGGCTCTATCTTTGCAGTTATCGGTCTCTTCATCCATCCGTAATTTACAGTCTCGAAATACAGTCTACTTACTGATCCGGAAGAAATTCAAGTGCGTTAGCCAGAGTGGTCCTGGCCTGAGTTCCAGAAACTAGCCTTTTATTCTTTGATTCTCATGCTTATAATACTTCGAGTTAGCTGCTCCATTAAACCTTTTAGGTCGCAGTTGCTCCGGAGATGAGATTTGATTATGCGAGATTTACGGGATGAAAACCTGAGCTCGGAACCGATCGGCCACTGATTCGGCAATTGTTTTAATAAATATAATCACTTTTGTGGGGAAAAATTCGCAACTGCATAATTTCCTTAGCATTGTAACAGTGACCATGAAATTTGTTCTTGGGAAATAAGACAGAGATGCTGTTGTTTATGGATTTATAGAGTTATGTTTTCCGTTGCAATACCATAACAAAAGTTGCAAATTTTTTAAATTTTTGGCATGGTTTCGAAACAACGAGTTTGTTGATCACGTGCTAAACGGAAGCTCCTCTTGATCTAGCTCATAAGATCATGCTTTTATAGTTGCTTGCTCTTGTGTTTTGTGGATACTTCCGGGAATTAGGCAAGACTTCGTTGATGCTGGTTATTTAATAATCTTGATTCGAGATCTGTAGTGTGTTTGACCAAATGGAAGGACGCTTTAAAACTCTTTAATCGTAGTAAGATAACAATAAATGTTCGAGTTACTGAACCTCACCTCCGTTGAAGGAGTAAAGGGGTTTGCGTAGAAGGGGGATGGGATACTGCGGATTGCATCCTGATTGGTTTGATTGGAGAACCCTCGAGAAATGTGTAAATCAGGAAATAAAGTGAAGAGACTCGATGCAGGGACAACGCTGCCACCTGCGATGTATACGGCTAATAGCTGGCGACTTGTGAGTGATACCAGGCGAGCATTTTGTTGAGGCAGGAAAATTCATGGACCTTCGACTAGGTTGCAAGCATGAAATATCTGAAGCTATGACGGAGACTGAATCCTATCTCTTGTAGAATATCAGTACAACAGTGTCGGCTAGTTTTATGTTCTCAGATCCGATACCTTTCTATGATTAAGCCTTTTTTGCAGCTGGGAGGTGTCGACGACAGGGTGGAAACGATGGACCGAGTTGAGGCATCACTGGAAGGAGTAGACACAGTGGAAGCGCTGAAAAGCTGATTGGCAGCCACCTGGTCAAACAGTTAATTCGTTTGATGAAGGAGCTCGCGGTGATAGATTTTCGCAAGCTAACTGTCGTTTTGGTTTGTAACGACTGGAGCACATTGGGGCTGAGAGAGGGGGTCGGAAGGAGTCGGAGGCTGATAAAAGACGTCAAAGATGAAGTGAAGCTGCAGTCAAGGATATGTAAATTCTTCAGGCAATGAAAAAACAAAGTGCATACTATTATTGAGGTCGTCATAAGTTGTGAAAAAAGAATAAATTTTTTAGTCTTCCTAAGGAAGTATGCTCCTCCATTATTTGTTGATCACAGATCAAAATTTAAAGTCATTTCGATGTTCGCTTTGTGGTTAATGTCAGTGATTTCATTGGCGTATTGCAAAGTATGTTTCGGGGGTGTTGAGAATCAGAGAGATTCCTCAAATTGCTTTAGGAAAGTTGGTTTTTGTCGCGAATCTCAGTCAGGCTTTTGTTATTACGCACGGGTTTGTGATGTTTGAATCCCACTTTCTCTCCCCTTCTCCTTCCCCTCCCCTTCCTCTACTCCTCTCTCCCCCTCCCCTCCCCTCCTCCCCCCTCCCCTGAAATCACAGTGGTGATGAATGCAATTTAGTGGAGTAGTTCATCGTGAAATTCTTTTGGAAGTATGCCAAAGGGTAGAGAAAGTTATCTTCTCAGCATTCCCTCTTGTAGTTTTATTTTTTCTTCGCTACACATTAGTTCCCTTTTTTTTAAAATTTGTTTGAGCGTTGTATTGTATTTGTATAAATATGTCCAATTTTTTCATTCATATATTAATAGCTAATAAGAAAATTATTTGGCTATTATGTTGTGAATAAATGTATAAAAAACTTGACCTGATTTGATTCCATAATAATGTTCGGTCGATTGTGCCATATCGCTTAAGCATACTTCGATCGGTCGTTTTTATATGCAGCAGACGTATAAGAGTGAATATTCCTTAACTAAGGAGACAATACCACATGAGCAATCGGCAACAATTCTATAAAGGAAATAAGTGTGGAAAAATTAAGCGAAATAAGAACATACTATCCCGTTGGTTGATGTCGCTAAGATCATCTCACCATCTTGCCTCAGCCAAATCCTTCACCATCTCTTCGCTGCTTGATCTTCCCGTTAAGAAATATTAGTGGTTTAATCAAGACATATTTCATGTTTTAGTAGGATGCCTTAGAACTCAAAACAAACCATACTGTTCATCACTAGGTGACTAGCGGCGGGATGCATTTTGTGAAGCGAAACTCCGATCGATAAAGTGGCTTGTCAACAGTTTTATGCCACCTTGTCTATAGGGGACCTAGCTACTAAGTACTGGAAAAAGCGAAGATCGCCGGGATTATTTCACACTCTTTAATCAAAAAAGTTTTGTGCTCATAAAAGATCGATAAAAATCCGATGGGAAATTTTATTGCAATATTCGTGTAGCACTCGAAAGATGGTTCAATCTTTGCTTCGAAACGGACTACGCTGATAATTTGTAAATTTATTGAAGTTAGAGGTGTTTGCAGCAGTGATTTGTTTATTCACTCATTGAGAAATGAATTATTAGGACAGTGCGAATGTGAGTTGACTTGTTTATAACTGAAATGATCTTCGTTTTTTACTAGATGCTGGTCGGCTGGGTGTATGTGATGTCCTGTTCGATGAAACTTTCGATAAATTGCGCAAAAGTTTAAGGCTTCAAACATCCATCGGGAATTCAACCACAGGCAAGGGGGAGGGCTTAATAGTGAACGATACGAGTGAATTGGCAAACGTACATTGTTTTTGTGAGTCTGGCGATGTTTTTGCCTATCCACTCTCGCAGGAAATTTCTGCGTTAGATAGATATTTCAGGAGAATTGTGTTGAAGTGAACTGGAAATGCATCCCTTTGATGAACTCTTGAAATATATGGAAGTGTGAAAGGTTGCTATGATTAATTACTGCTTCTATGGGAAATATTTTCGACAAAAGTATACTTTCATTTTATAAAGAAATATTTATTTCATCATAAAATGAATGAAATTTTAAATGCTTTAATGGTGCGCCTTTGATTCTCTCAATGTTTTGAATCCTCTGATATTTAGTACAGATGGTGACGGCCATTGTTAGTAGGTTGGCTATGAATCGTGAAATTGCTTGCTGTTCTTTAGTTATGTCGGTTGACTCCGAAGATGAGTCTAAAAGAGAATATCATTGCTTGGAAGATGATGATTGCTTTGGAGGTGGAGGTGAGGGGGGGGGGGGAGGGTTGCTAGAGAAAGGCAAATAGGGTTCATCCCTATGGATTACTTCTTTTACAGGTACTGAATTCTTTTTTTACCAATTTACTGTAAATTTCCCATTTGATTTCATTCTGAATTCCTTCAGTGTTTATTCATTAAATTGTGTTATTTATAGCGTTATTTATTCTGTTTATTAAATCGTCCATCAAATTGTGCGTCATCGAATGTTCCGCACATCTGTATGATAATGGGACTAGTCGAGACAACTTTTAAGAGTTGACGTTGAGAAGATGGAAGATTGCCTAACGTCATTGAGCTTACAGAAATATAGGGCAAAGGATCATAGGTGTATGGTGCATGTGCAGGTACGGGGCATAGAGTTGTATGGGTCACAGACATCCAAATTTGTTCACTGGTTTTGTTGTGTTATTCAGACTTACTATCAGCTGTACTGCAAACGCCTGTGGTGGGAATTTACTATACTACACGGTCGTTAATGTATAATGTAATTAGATTCTCATCACCAAAAATTCATTAAGAAACCATCGGAAAGTTTGTTTGAACAAGATCAGATTCTATGTGAGAGGAAGGATCGGCATTCCTGAGGAAAGTAAAGTGCAGTAATGTTCCGCTCGAATGACTTCGTCTGCTCGGATAGACCTTATATGGGGGGAGTGGAGCTCGAGCTGATCGACTATATTTAGAGCTCATTGACAAGTGGAAAGGCTAATGACCTCAACGGGAATACTTCCGGAGAAAGCACGTACGGATCGGGTAGAGAGATTGCTCGCATCACGCCGGTTGAATGCGATTCTGAAGCAGTTGTCGACACGATTCCCACCACAAGAAGAGTGTGGTGACAATGCGGTTGGCAACTCCACGCTTCTCGACACACTTGTCTCGTGCGTTCTATTTCCGTTAATTCCTCTCATAGCAGTCGTACTCCGTGTAATTTATGAACTGAAGATTCTTTTAATTGTTTTAAAATATTGCAGTGTAGTAGTTTATATTTACTGTGATTTTAATTTTTGTATATTTTACTGTCACTAAGGTGAACATTTAAAATAACGCTGAAATATTGCTTTGTTAAAATTGATTTGCATTATTAGGTTATGTTGTTATTAGCCATTTATTCATTTATTCCTCTGTCTCTTTCCAGCCGGATTGTCCAAAGTTTTCATTCTCACTATGGTCTGACTCGATGAACGGCCGTGTTTACGTCTCATTATAGCTTTTTAATATCTCTTGACATGAAGGAATCGGCGGGGAGATTAGTCAAGTCAATGGGTTGCGAAGCAGCATATGTCAAGTTGTTTACCATAATTATAAAAAGGTTTTTTAATTGTTTTTTTATGTGTTTACGAGGGGTACCAATTTTACAAGGGAAGCGTTTTTGTGTCGTACCATTACCAACAAGCAAATGAAAGTTCTTAAGCAAGATGTATTTTTCAGTCACCTATTAGCGCCGCCTTCTATTTTAGAGGTCTTCTCGTTGATTTTATAGGCTTTAATTGTTCTCATATAATTTCTAGGCGGATTGTAACGTTAGCTGGCGATCCGTGCGTAAGGAGATCGCCGGACAAAAATGTTTTTTATCCTTTTTTTCTCTTCCGCTTTCCGGATTGTTTTTTGTTTATCCGGTTGTGATCATTGCCCGAAAGTGAGCTACAACTTCTGGCTACCTCTCTTCAGTTGGAGTTGAAAGGAGTGACTAAGGTGATCCGTATTCTTTGTTTGATTGATACCATCGGAAGTGTCTCAATCGTCGGTGGGATATAATGTCGTTGAGTTAGAACATTCGGTTGTTGCCTCGTCGCTTACATGTTCAGACGCTTCCGTTTACTATGAATGGTGTTCTCTGTTACATGATTCTTCTAGTCTGAAACTTTCATACTGGTATTGCTAACGTTTATAGTTCCGGTCCATCTTGCCCTTATCGTCTATGAACTTGTCCATCGGCAGCCTCGAACGTCGGTCCGGCATTCATTTTTGCTTTCGCTTACTCCAAGTGCATTTTCAAAATGCACTTTATCGGTTCTTCTTCCACCGATTTTCACCGCCTAAATTGCACATATTCTTACCGATATTTGTTTGCTTTTTTGCTAACTGCGGTAAAAAAATATCGGCTTCGGAAAATCAAAGGAATTTTTTTAGTGCTTCTTGCAGCAATAATCATCCTATCACTTTAGAAATTGCAATGGGGTTTTTCGGGGTTTTTTTTTGATGATTGCCAATCCTACTGGTAATTCTTGCACCTGACATGCTCATTGGTATTGTTGGATAGCAGCAATTCAAAATCTTAGAAAAGAAAACACGCCAGTTTTTAAGTGAATGCGGTAATTGCTATTATGGGAATGGGTGAAATTTTTGGTGTAAACCGTTTCACTAGACCGGCAATTCACTGTAATCAGTGAAGAGGTGGCAGCTAAAATTTCTGCACCTCGAGTAGTGGAAAGTGGATTTCGAATGTGCTTTAAGACACAATCTTCTACAAGGTGAGATGTGCAGACAGCTTTTAGGCTTATATCTGCGCGGGCTTTAACGCAGGTAGAAAGAGTTTAGCTTTCTACCTGTGCCAAAGTCAGTCCATCAAAGATGGACAACCCTCGAAAGGGCAGAATAGAGAGGAAGTGAAAGAAAAGTGAAAGAGTGAAAGAAAAAAAGGAAGATGGTGGTTTTCTCTTCGGACTGTTTTATTCAAAAGCATTTTTCTTTGTGTGAATCAACTCTGAAAGATGTATTGCTGAGGTTTTTGCACAAACGAAAGGGATTGTTATTTTAAAGTTGGGTGCGAAAAATAATTTATATTTAATGTCGAATCTTCTCTTTTTTTTCAGAATATTCGGTGAACGCCATATTTTGAATGTAAGTCGAAAAAAAGCAGTAAATCTTCATTCATATTTGTGATGTTTAATTTTCGCGCGGTGAATGCATATTGAAAGTTGTTCTCATCAAAGGGACATATAGGATAGGTGTCTATGGGGTCATGTCTCTCAGAAATTGTTTTTAACATGGAGGTTGCCGATAAACGCCACCGTGAACGAGTCAAGACGTTTTATGTTCATTTAATTTTCATTTAGAAAGTAATATTGTGGTCGGACTTAAAAAGTATTGTTGCCATGTTCGAGTTCCCTTCGGTTCCCCTTCCTCGTCGTCCCTTCTTCCCACTCATTTCCCGACAACCGAAATATTCCAGAATTATGAGCTATATGCTCAGTACCTGAAAGGAATTAATACTAGTAGGTGCTAAAAGTTTGTTCACCACGAGTGGATGTGTAATTCCTCGGGAGTACGCTTGCTGTCCTCAGGAGATAGTGAGGTTGTGTCATCAGTGATAGAGTTGAGGGCGCTTGTTGCTCTGCAGCTTGAACGTGTTCGTCATCGCCATCGAATTTGATATGCCAAACTAAGCAGCTGATAGTTCTCAATTTTTCTCCCTCACCTGTGAAACCTGACCGTCTTATCAAAAATTTCACATAATGCGATGGAAAGAAAGGAATATTCAAGCCGTTCTTTTTCAGCATGATAAATAGGAACGTTGCCCATATTCATGAACCTTTGGTTGCATTCGACCACTCAAGCATATCGATAGGCAATCCTAATCGTTGTTGTAAGGGCTGCTTAGCCAATCGACACCTATAGACGCGTGCTTCGTTATGCTATATAGTTCGTGATTATTCGACAATTAAAGAGTTATCAAAATTTCCAGGCTTTGCCACGTACTTGGTGATTTCGTTGTGGAGGCGGTATCGCTCGCCGATGGTGGTGCAGTGCAACTGCTCACTGATTCAGTAACAGGCCGATCGATTTACCAAGTAAAGACTTAATACTTTTTTTTACAGCACAGTAAGCAAAGCAACGTTCAATTTTCTTTAAATACGCGGTAAAATCCAATTTTCAAAATGCCACGGTGGAATCAGTTATAGAGTGAAATCGGTTCGGGAGGACTTGAAATAAATTTGTTGCCCTTCAATCAAGTCACTGCCTTAATAATATCCCGGGAAAATCAGATCATTACAAGGCCGGTCGGAAATTGTATGTTTATGAAAGGGGTAAAACTGTTGCTGTAAATAAATGAGCGTTTTAAGCAACGAGCAACTGAAACCTTCAACCGATTTGATACGCAGAAACCTATGGTACGCAGTGATTGTCTCGCGTAGAGATGCATGCCTATCGCAAGACTAAAATTCCCCATCCCATATCAGTATCTTCATAGTTGGCTGTTTGAGAATGATCGAGTCTTTTTTTCGAAAATACTTCGAATCGAGTAGCGATCACCAGGGCATTTTTGCAGTTGGTTCTAATCTCGTTCGAAAGACTGGGATGTTTATATTTGCCTGATTTAACCTCTTCCATCCTGTTGTTTAGTATCTGAGTATTGGATTGCTTGCTGTGATGAAGCAATGTTCATCTTTAGTGCAATGATTGATTCCGAGGATTTGATAAACGTGATGTTATCAAGTTTGGCATTTTCAGGTAGGGACGTTATCGTCGCAGTCGACCTTCACTTGTCTGCCGTCAGTAAATTACTGTCAGTGTGCATTTTTCCAAGAAAACGGTACTCTTTTATTTATTAGTATTGGTGTTACTGTTGACATTTGCGGAGGTATAATAAATGCTAATGTTTGTTTTAGTAAGCGAATTTTTTAATTAAGTTGGTAGTGAAAAAAGGTAGAGAATGCCACTGTCCCCACTGCTGATTAGACCTAAACATGAATTTTACTTGGTAAACGAGTTTCTTCTAATACTCAAATAATTTAAAGAGGTCTCTGAGAAACGTTGTAGAGTGGCAGAAGAAAGACGCGGAAATTAGTTTTTTTTGAATTGAAATAATTTTTCCTCTCAGGTTGAACCGTTATTCCCTATCTATTCATCCATTTGTTGTTTTTTTTTTTAAATTGTAAATAAGAATAAAAGAGTTGTTTTTTCAGTTCTTCGTAAGCAAAATTCATATTCGGTAAGTGCTATGAAAGATTCATTAAGTGTATTGCATGTTGTATAGGTATTTTTGATGGTTATGCTAATTGAATGAACTATATGATTGGAAGACTATGAATGAAATGTTGTTGATTCTATTCTAATGGCCTACAGCACAGTGTCTGATTGTCTGTTGTTTTGTATGTGTTGCATGTTTGCTTAAAGGAATATCTTTTTGTTGCTTTTTATGTTCTAATTTCAGTCTTTTTTTTTTGCAGTTCTCTTTTAACAGCCTTACCTCAGCACTAGCACCGCTTTGTGTATGTGTTTTTTCAAATCTCTTCTCTCATTATTGTTTGCTTTTTTTTTCGTCCTTTTTCTTTGCATAAACTTGTCGAAACTGCTTTCTCCGCCGAATTTGCTTCTTGCTTGATAGCCCTTTCTTTATTATGGAAGATATTTCCCCGTCGTCGCGTTATTGCTGTATCATGTGAATATCATCAAAGCGCATTAACGATATTGCAGTGTAACGCGTATATAAAGGTACCCATGTTTTTGCACAATGCCTTTCGATTCGACCTCACTGAGATCACCGATCCGAAGGCATCATCCACAAAATCGGGGGTCGGTTGGGGCTATCTCTTTGTATATGGAATATCGTCACTAAAGTGTCGAAAGGTGGTAACAGTTAATTTGTTTTCAAGAACGCAAGGATGTCTTCATGTTTGATACTGATAAAATTATTGTCTGCTAAATTTGCCCCAGGGCTTAATGGTTCATTTCTGGATGTGTAAGTGCATCATTGCAGTTATCAAACAGAACATCTGTTGATAGCTAATTCGACGAACTGTCAAGTTCAAGCGCGTTGAACCCGGAACCGGAGTTCACAAATTTGAGCCGTGACTCAATGGAATTTTTAGAGGGGAGGGATTGCGTTTGTGTATTTCAGTGCGGTGCATGCAATGATGCGTGCTCTATTTGTGGCAGAGAAGAACGACGCAGCAAAGAGTATAGCGGCAATTCTATCGAGAGGTGCTTCAGCAAGACGAGACTCTCGTAGCAAGTACAATAAGATTTATCAATTCAACGCAAGTCTACTAAGTTAGTTTATTTTTCATTATCTTTTCTTCATTGCTCAGCGGCCTTGTTTATTAATGTCGGCAGTAAGTTCGAACCTGAGGTGATATTGTTTTAAAATCATTCGTCTCCGTCCGGTTTCTTTTGCTCGTATGAAGAATTTATGGCATGCTGTAGCCTCTGAAAAGTGAAAAAAATTAACATTTTTTTGAAGCACATTATATCATAAAGATCTAAGGAATGCACATTGATCTGCAATCACTAATTTGTGCGAGATGATGTTTGAAGAAAAAGAGGAAGTATCGGAGAGCGATTTGGCAGAATGGAGGGTGTAAGGGATCGTTGTCTGGGAGGAGGACTAAAGTTGAGGGAGCGAATAGATCTGCGGAAATGTCGGGAAGCAATGAAGTGATGGGGACGCTAAGAGGAGAAATTCGGAGAGAAAATTAATGAAGGGGCAATGTTGGTGGAAACATTGGAGTGGCGGATTACTATGCTGTACTACCGCTTATTTCATCACACTGGTGGATCGAAATCACGTTAAATTGGGTTAATTGAATTCTCACAACGTTTTTGTTCGAATGTGCGCTATTTCTTGCATTGTTTGGCACATTTGTGCATAAATTACACTAAATGATTTAGAAAAAGAATAAATGAGAGTGTTTTAGCATCACGTTTATCACCTTTTATCTGCAGTTGCATACAAACAGCAAATGTTTCAGGATGAAATACTTCATGTAAATGGCTACTCATCTCACAGACGGAATGATCCAAAGCCCAATTAGGAAGGGGGAGGAGTGGGCAGTTGAGAAGAACCTGGAGCGTGGTGTCGAAATATTTCTTTAATTTTTGAGTTAAATCTAATTTTCTTCATGATAGCAATTAACACTGAACTGTAGATGAGTCGAATTGTGCAGTGGCAGTGACGAGCGTGGCTGGTCACTTACTTCAACATCGTTTCCCGGATGCGTACAAATCATGGACAGAAACACCGATGGCGAGTCTCTTTAGTGCACCGGTCCTTAAGGGAGTCATTGTGGGTATGGAACCAATTCGGGAGACGCTTATCGAAGAAACCCGTCTATCCGATGTACATTATTTATTCTTCTCACTTCAGTTTACTTGTTTATACTGATTTGAATGATAGATTTGCGCTGTTGTGCCACCTGGTTTTGTTCGTCTGCACTTCCAGTAGTTTTAAATGGCTAGATGGATATGTGCACCGTTGATGCACAACAGTCGAGTCAAGGCGAAAGCAATATCAGCACATTATTTCAGCAAATGAGCACTAAGTTTTTTTGGGGAGGGGGGGAGGGGGGGTTAAATGTTTTGCTAAAAAATTAGTCACAGAGGTATAAATAAAGGAGGTTCGTTGATGTAAACTAGTGGATGAATCCATTGTTTCGTTGTGTTCTGTGCGTTACAGTCTCTCGTTTATATATACTTCGGTGCATCAAGGAAAAGCATCCTTTTAGAGATTTCAGTTGATCAATAAAGTTAATTAGGTATTCAAAAGAATTGATAAAGAGAGATTCAAAAATGAAATGTAGAATATACTGTAGCCTTGCTGAGGGCGACTGTGCGCAAAGCTCGAATGATGTCTTATTGCGATGCGATCTTTCGAACTAAGCGCACACTTTCTGTTGTCGGTTCAGCGATATCCACATCTCCGTGATTGTTGAAAGTCTACCTGTCTCTTAGCAAAACTTCGTAAAGAAAAGGTTTCATACAAACTTTAAAATGGGTTTCTTAAGGGCACTGTTTCATCGGGATTGTCATTAGTTGAATGTTATGGATATATATGGTATATGCGTTTAGGTGCTGGTGATCTGGACAGATTGCGATCGAGAAGGTGAGGGTATAGGCGCTGAAGTGGCAAGTGTTTGTTTGAGTGTCAAACCGAATATGCCTGTTTATAGAGCAAGATTCTCCGAAATCACCGCTTCAGCTATTTGGCATGCTGTAAACAATCTCGGTAGACTCGACAGAAGAGTCGTCGACGCCGTCGAATGCAGGCAAGTCATATTTTTGAAAATTCGAGGTATTTTTTTAAAGAATAGAAGCCAAGAATTCGAGAAGGTAAAGCTGTGAATGTCGCCTTAAAGAGTTATTGCTGACAAGCTTCATTGATATGCCGAATTTAACTTATCAGGATGAAGTACTGAAGTTGACGTGAATTCTTCGCGATCATATGATAATATGTCATTTGATCGAACTCTCTTTTAATCACGGAAATTTGTGGTTAATTTCAGGTCCGAACTCGACTTAAGGATCGGTGCGGCCTTCACTCGTCTCCAAACTCTACATTTACGGTCATTTTATGTTCGTTCGCTTTTGTCGTTATTCACTGGTATTGATAATGTTGAGCAAATATGTCAGCCATCTGATGGTTTTGAGAAGCCATAATAATTTTGATCGGGAAGAGGTGGGGGGAGAGGGATAGTGAGGGACAGGCGAAAAATATCAGTTCGGAATATATAGGTAATAAAACTTGTATGGTGCTGATACCGTCTATTTTTTTGACCTTCGCGGTAGTTATTATGATTGTTAAGCCATTAAATTGCGCCTTTTCTATGTTCTGAGCATTGATTTAGTAATTAGAAACGTGTAGATTTCAATTAAGTTGAGCGGCGCTTATTTTGCACTCTTCAAACGAAATCTAGTTCGGTCGTGCAGAACGGCTTGTGCGATTTATTTGATAGGCCGGCTTAAGGCATTTATGGAAAGGCAAATGGGAAAGGTTGCAGAGAGATCGACCTGATATGTGATTTTGAGTTTCGTTCAAGCAGTCGACATTCGGCTGCATAAATACGTAAAAACAGTGACTAGAAACCCAGTAACATATTTCCCGAAGAAACAGACTGTCTGGCCGTGCACATGATGAATTAGTAAAATTCGTTTTCGAACCAAACCCGGTCACTAATAGAACAAAGAACAAATTGGGCTTGCATATTTTATATTACTTTAGAGTATTACTGTCTCGTGTAGGAGGTGTTGATTCGTATAGAAATTCGAGATGAGGAGTTCAAAGATCGCCTGATAGTGTGAATTATGCGTGATGTTACAACCAGTATCTCTTTTTTTAAATAGAGGCTAGAGATTTCCATAGGCTGCTCCATACTATTTGGCCGCTTTTGCATTTCCTCTCTTCAAATCTCCATATCTTATTCCTCATAGATAATAAAATTTGGCAGTGATGTCACTCTTCTATTCCCGACGAGCTGAAACTAGGGAGGGGAGGGACTCACGCAGGCATGGAGATATATTTGTGACGTCACTGTAATGTACCCTTCCAAAAATTTGCTCGGAAGGGAGCAATGTGTGATTTGTCGCTCAATCCTTCTGTTGTTTCAATTTGCTCTATTTAAATGTGAATTTGGTTATTTCCGTGCTAAAGGATTGATATGTGCTAATATTATCCTTATTTATCAATTGAATTATTTTTGCTTCTTAATTTATTTTATTATAGGCAATATGATATGTTGTCGTTGTTTTAAATGATAATTTACCATTGCAGAAGTAATTTCGCGAACGTTTTCCGTGAATTCAAAGATATCGTTAGCTATGGATCTTGTCAATTCCCCACATTGGGTTTCGTTGTGGAACGTTATAAAGCAATCGAGCAATTTGTTGTTGAACAATTTTGGAAACTTGTTGTGCGTGAACGTCGTGCAGGCGTTGATGTTATTTTCGAGTGGGATAGAGTACGGCTCTTCGATCGTGACGTTGTTCAGGTATCTGATGCTATTTTTTTGAGTTCGAGCAGTAACTTTCGAGTAGTCGCACTTATTCTTGAATTCAGATATTACTTGTAGTTAATTACGATTCAGTTTGAATTAGTGCCTTAATTTATTTCGAAATAGTAATTCAAATAATTAAATGAAGTAGAATTTCACTCCTTCATGTTATTGATGCAATTTGAATTTTTCGTATTCAGCAATTTAGCAACGGAAAATGTAACTCCGCAGTGGAATTTTCTTTTCTTCACACTTCTTTTTTTCTGCAAAAGTGAGCGGACATGAACTCCAAAGATTTTATGAAATTCGAGAGAGAGGGGGCAGGGGGGAGTGTTTGCATATATGAATATCTGAATATGACTGAAGATGTTATTGCTGAAGGTTTTGTTGGACGATTGTGAAGAAGCACGTGAAGCGCATGTGACATCAGTGAAGCAGCGACCGAAAAGTAAATGGCGTCCTACCGCACTGGACACTATCGAATTGGAGAAGTTGGCGGTGAGGAAGCTTCATATGAGTGCAAAGGATGCGATGGCTGTTGCTGAAAAACTTTACAGTAGAGGTAAGTGCCTTGCTCTATTTTTGACATCAGTGATAGTCACTAACTACAGGGAACGTGAATTGAGTGCATGGTGATCAGTGAAGTAGGCAGCGATTGTTTGAGGGGTATTAAGGCAAAATGGATGTAAGAGGAAAGCACTTTTTTTAATTAGAGAATTATTTTATTGTCTAATGGCTAGGCTTAATTATAGGAACCCGAATGCTGTTAGTGATAACGATGGGCATTTGTTAAATGGTATGGGATGAAGGCGTTAAGGTTTAATAGCGATATAGTGTGAGTTTTAAATGATGAGGTTTAACACATTTTTTAGCATTAAAGTAATGAGTCGCCTCAAACTGACTCATAAAAGTAGGCATAGTTGTATAATTTTCAGGTTTTATTTCATATCCACGTACGGAAACAAATAAATTTCCCTCGAATTTGGATTTAAATCCACTTATCGAGCAACAGGTCGCTAATGCCGAATGGGGTGAATTTGCTCAAGAGGTTAGATGTTTTGTTGAAGACGATTACTGATTAAAACTCTCAGTTTTTTTTGCATTATATTTGCTATTCACTGTCTGTTATTCTTCCTTCAGAGCTTCAGGATCATCTGGGAAGATACTCTATTGTATAGTCGAGTTCCAATTAATGGTTTTGTGTGCCTGGTATTCGAGTCTAAAGTGGAAAAGGTTCAAGGATTAGAATGCGTTTATAGGTTTTTCTGTTCTCGGTACCCTTTTCCTTTCGATTATCTCTTCTTGTCTGGTCTGGACGTTTTTTTTTTGAGGATTTACTGACTTTTTGAGATGAGTAACTTCATTTATCTTGTTGCGTTGTTATTGAATAAACCGGTTGGTTATTTCTTTAAGAAAGTGTTGAGCTTGCTTATTGAAAAACGGGGGCGGTAGTAATCGTTGTATTTCAAATTCTCGAAACCCTACCCAGAAGGGGGTATCCAGAGGGGGCTTGAGTTGTTGAGGCATCATCGCACGGGTACTCCAAGGGAGCCGGCATGCTATGTATGCAAATTTTTCTCCGACCGCTTTTTTCGTTACCCGTTCTCGCAGAAGCACCCTTCTTCGGAAGCGATTGCAGATATTATATTGAACTCTGCTTGCATAGAACGCAGAGCCGATTCACAGATATTCTGTTAAGGATGTCGTTATGATAATTGTTTGACTTTCCTATATGTGTTTTAGTGATGAAGGGGAAATAGTTTTTTATCATATGCGAGATAAGGGAACTTGGACGACTGAGGCTTTGTTGGCATTTGTTATGCATGTCTTGCAATCTTTAGTATGGGCTGCGTTTTACTAGCTTCGCTTTGAAGAGAAATGTCAATTGAGGTGTTGAATCGCGGTGCAAATCCACGCAATGGTACGAAATCGGACGAGGCACATCCTCCCATCCATCCGCTTAAATTTGCCTTGCCGAGTGAGCTAGTTGGCTATGAGTGGTCGATCTACGAGCTTGTTGTGCGTCATTTTTTGGCTTGTGTATCGATTGATGCTAGAGGGCAGGAAACTAAAGTGCAGGTATGTCATTTATTTGCGCTTTTCATGATTTTATGCACATTCCGGAGTGCGTCATGGCAACGTCGCGTGTCTGCTTGTCTGTGTATGCCTATCTACCTATACAGTGAATGTCTATCAACGTGTCCAGTAGTTTCAACTTGGAAACTAGAAGAAAAATAGCGATGAAATGTTCAATGCGAGTCAAAGCACCACTGCACACTACACATCCGTCTCCAGTTTTGACCCACTATCGGACAAACCTTATCAGATTGTTGGCGCTAGGGGTGCAGTAAAAAGTGGGGATCAATTTTTTTTTCGACATTCAAGCTGCTAGTGGGAACGATGTTTTGGGAAGAAGGCTTATGCAGCAAGTGCGCATTACTGGATTATTTTATTACCTGCATTAAAATATCGGGCAACCGTTAGTTCTTACTGGATGTAGCAGGAAAACACCTAAGGTTGCAATCTCCCTGGAATCGTTTTTGGATTAGTGTCAGCTGTGCTTTATCAATTATGTCAGTTAGAATTTCGGTTTAAAGAGACAGTGAAAGATGGGAGCATCAAAAATGGAATGTCGAACGAGGGGAGTAATAAGCGTCCGTCAACAAAATGAAATTGCGGTCAGTCAGAAATTCAGTTTAAATGTGCTGCAGTTAAGCGCGGTCTCATCCTTAGGCTTGATAGTTTCACCAAGAGTGGAAGTTGCCCTTTATTCATAGCTAGGATCAGTGCTTCGTTGATGTTTTTTATATATTTATCTGTGTCTTTCTATTTTTTTCATTTAACACTGAATCATCTTTGTGTTTTGTTTAGTGCGACTTTGAAATGTTTATTCATGTGGGCGTCTTTGAGATAGTGCTTGAATGTTCGCGGATTGATAACACCTCTCTCTTTCGCTTTTATGTGATATTCTTCGAGCATCCTTTTGCCTAGAGTGTTCAGCATATCAAAGCTTTATGAAATTTGCTTTGAATAGTGTTCTTTCTCACCTCTATAAAAAACGGTTTAATAGTCCTCGAACACTCTTCGGGGCCCCCAAATTCAGTGCTCAGAATAAGGTCGGGTTTCCGTTTTCAGAATCCTACTCGAAAATTGGTGGGCGGTAGCAAATTTCAGGGCTATGGATCCAAACACTGGATCTAAGCGGCTTATTTCAAAGCGAAGAAACCAGCCCGAGCCTTATACAAAGAAAATGTTTTAGTCACTTGGCCTAACTGCACCTGCCAATGATGAGTAAATGCATTTACTGTGCTATAGTTTGCCTAATTTGGTATTCCATTATTTTAGATAAAGATGGGCGATGAGAGCTTCACGGCTACAGGCTTAGTGGTCGAGGAGCTCGGCTATTTGAAAGTCTATAAATACGAGAAATGGGGTGATAAAACATTGCCACAGTACCGTGAGGGTGAGGTGCTGCATAATTGCGCGGTTACGATGAGTGAAGGTCACACTCAACCACCTCCTCTGCTTAGCGAAGGTTATCGTTATACTTAACTGTTACCACTGTGATTTTTGGATGTTACACAATGCCGATATTTCGTGAAATACCGGGTATTTCATTCAATTTTGGGGGAATCGGCACTCGATATGAATAAAAAGCAGCTGCAGTCCAACAGACGGTCGTCGTTTACTCAGAAACCTTTCCATTCGTATATAAAGTGGAGATCCCTTTATATGCCGATCGAGGAAGGGGAAATTCAGGTTTACCGACTTTCATGTGATGTTTTCTTTGTTTTTGTGCATCTTTGACTTGATCTGAGAAATATTTATACAGAATGCTTTCTTGATGGAGCTTTTGATTGAAATAACAACGTTTATCTAGCGACGAAGTAATAAAGGTAAAAGTCATATTCCGCACAAATTGTACGGATCGGACTCTCTCATAAAGTATTTATTTAAAATTATTGCAATGAATTCGAGAAAACTAACAAGAAAGTCGCAATTTTAAGGAAAAGCTGTTTTTTTTTTGTTTGTCAACAAATAATGGTAGAATATTTTTTTAAAATACGATGAAGTTGTAACAATTTTGGAATGTGGAACTTTCCTCTTCTTATTTGTCGAGTTTTTTTTATTTTGTTCTATGTTTAGCTCTTATTTATTTATTTATATTATATTATTTACTAAGTTTTTAGCAGATTTAATTGCACTCATGGATAAGTACGGCATTGGAACTGATGCGACACATGCAGAGCATATCGAAACAATAAAACAACGGCGATATGCAGCGTTGAATGCGGAGAAACGTTTTGTCCCTGGTTATTTGGGATTGGCACTTGTTGATGGATATGATCGTATGGGTTACGCGATGAGTAAACCACATATGAGAGCTGATCTCGAATCACAACTCAAACTTATCTGCCTCGGGCAGCGGTTTGTTTTTTTCTTGCCGTTGCCGCATACTTATTCACACAGGTAGCGTCCTCTTTATACAGGCGTATATATAACGTCTTATAAGCGAACGCTTGGGTAATTTGCCATTTT
Organism: Ascaris suum; assembly: GCA_013433145.1. NCBI lineage: Eukaryota > Metazoa > Nematoda > Chromadorea > Rhabditida > Ascarididae > Ascaris > Ascaris suum. The sequence goes on from CM024181.1 coordinate 6,201,716, forward strand.
CTTTTAGCAATAGCAAAGAAGTGAAAGTACTAATGTTGCTACTTTGGAGTGCCCCGTTGGATTCTTAAACACCCCTCAAATTATGCGGTAACAATGATGTCGCTATTGTTGGATTGTTAGGGCTTTTCTGCCAATGGCATAGTGGAAATTTTTTGTCGAATCCATTTTTATGCGATTATGGAGTAGTTTTTTTTATATTTAAAGAAGAGATTAATTTTTAGGACTAAAGAAGAAGTTCTTGCCGAACAGATTGCAAGGTACCGGCGTATTTTCGAACAGACTGAGATGAAGGTTACAATGCTTTCGAACGCTTTTCGAGAATACTTGAATACATGTCAACAACGGGGTGCTCAAGACGGGCCCCAGAATCCGTTCGCTATTGCGACGAGCAATACGGATGACGACCATGGTGATGCACCGCCTCCTCAGCCACCACGTCGTCGTGGTGGGGCAATATCGGTGGGCAGCAGAGGTGCCACTGGACGGAAAACGAGAGGTGGATCGACATCAGCTCGTGGCAGAGGAAGGTCGAGAGGTCAAGCTGCATTCAGTGAACCAGAGGAAGCATCGACCAGCATGAGAGATGTTGAACTTCTGAATCGTAGGTCTTTTGTTTGAAGTATTTTCCTCCGACCTCTAGAAAGATATAGTGTTGCGTGCGCTTAACAGCCGGGGTATTTGAATAGAATGGAAGGGTCTCGGAACAAGGGGGATCGGGCTTACTGTCTTCAATAGACAGAATAAGAGGGGAGACGGCGAAGCCTGCTGTATATAATATTTGACATATGGGGTTCATGAATCGATTCTTTGCCCGTACGAAACTCGCTGAGGATTATTTGCGGGAAATAGCATGAGAGGAGTAATCGGCCGGGAAGTATTGGCGGATTTGTGAGGTCCAAGTTTATTTTAAAAAATCGCGGGAAAAATCCGCAGTTGTTGCGGTGCCAAGTCAAGAACGGGCAAAATGCTAAACGCGGTGCTACTTTTTTGTTTGTTTTCAGCAGTCGTTCCATGTCAAAATATTGAAATGAAGATGGTGATGGTCGCATAACAATGCGAGCAGAACCTTCAAGTTACATTTATCTGAAGGGAATGCAAAGCTCTAAAAATTTCCTGACGTTTTACATTCCTTCGCCAAAGTTGTATCGGAACTGCTGACTTTGAAATTGATGGGTAATTCTCTAATGAGATCTTCCTAGCTATTACGTCGTCTCCCCTTTATCTCCTCATCAATGATATGAGGCTCTCATTTGTTCCAGAATTATCCATAATAAATACGGGTAATCCACCAAGACGAACGAGAGGTAACGGCAGCAAAGAAGCTGCAACGACGGCCAATGCTGGAACTTCTTCAGGAGCAAAGCTTTGTTTTTGTGGGGAATCCGCGATGCGCCTTCAGGTAAAGAAAGAAGTAAGTCGTCATTATGCAGCGAAGTTAGTCTCTGCAAAATTTTTGATTTTTTCCTTGCTTACTGTGCTAGTGTTAGTGGCGTTAGTGTTTGCGGAGGAGGTGAAGGAGGGGCTTACTGTTCTTTTTTGAGTTACTAGTACTACAAAGGGAAGGAATTATAAGGAGACGACGTTTGAGTATGCGATTTCCAGATTACTTCCGGATTTCCTGACATGTCCCATCGAGCCCACCTTAGATGCCTTAGATGCTTCAGGACGTCCCAATCATTATCCTTGATGTTGGGAATCTCACCTTGATACTGAGCGTTTATTGCGTTAGAATAATGAGCGCTTCGCGGTTACATCACACTGTGAGAAGGTTGCTTAAAGTTGGATGCTTTTTGGAGTTGTTTATTTGCAGGGTCCAAATCATGGTCGTTGGTTCTGGACCTGTAAAAAACCACGAACTGATCCGGCAAAGTGTAAATTTTTTTCGTGGGATGGCGCGTAAGTTTGAAGTTTATTTTTTATCGGATTTTTTTCGTATGATTAAAGAAGGACAGGGGAGGGGGAAGAAGAAAGGTGGGAGTTTGGGGGGGGGGGAGTTAATGCGATATTTAACTAAGACTTTTGTTCGCTGTAGCTGTTCGTTGTTCATTTGCCTTTAGCACTCACCTGTTGTTTTATTTTCTTGAGATTCGATTCCTTTACTCTATTGAAGCAGTACACGTAAGGCAGCGCCCAAATATAATGGTGTTATGAATGAGAATAGAACGGATAGTTAGTTGAAAGTATGGTTTATTGATGGCTGGTAAAAGCAACTATTAAGTTCGCGACTAAGTCACGTTCACGCCGTTCACTGCTGCTCTTCTCACCTTCCCACCACCATTCCCCTTCCCTTCCCGTCGTCCTCGAACGCTCTTGGAAAGTACTACTGCTTATTGGTTCATTAGTTTTGATTGTTCACCTGGGGACTTTAAAGGTGGTGGAGGAAATAAAAGCTCAAATTGGATGTTCAGATAGGTTTTTTTAACATTAGTTGACTGGATAGATGAAATGACCGACTAGCGGAATGCTTCTTTCATTTTACAAATGTGATTTTTTCGGCTTTTGTTCATTCTTTACATATTTTTATCAAGTTTTATGCATCAGTTATTGGTGCGCAGTCACTAAAATATTTGTAAAACTTAATAATGTTTAGTTTCAATTGGTTGGCAATATGTATTCCTCATTCCTGAGTATGTCGTTTAATTATATTTCAATATGGGGGTCATTAGGATTTGAGAAGCTTTCAGCATCTCATTTCAGGTGGATAACATCGTTTCCGTGATTTTTCTATTCAGAAATGTTTCTTTGTATGAATAATAAGTGGTAAAGGTATTTTATTCATCGGCAGTTATGCACTAATTGAAGACTCGACAAAATAGAATTAAATGTTGGGAATTCTGTTACGTGCAGAATGCAATGAGAAAATGAGCGCTTATCGGCTTTTCTTCAAAAAATGGAGGAAGTTGGAAGTGGCATGTTTTGTTTTCAGTTCTAGAAGTGTGTTGTAGAAAGTTTAAGGCCATATGATTTCAGCGAATCAGAAATTCGATATCGAATTTGCCACTGAAGTGGCCCTCTTACTTCAGGTTCAGAGATACTGGGTTCTTTTGGTTCAGATTTACCGACCTCGGATCATACCTGTTAAGTTTCTTACGTCGTGAAGGAGGGAAGATGGGTGAGGGCAAAGTGATTTGATTTTCGGAATACTGAAAAGGGTGTGATAAGGCAGCATGGATTACCTTGACATTAAACAAAGAGATGTGCTTCAATTGAAGAATTACTTCTTAGAATCTATGGCGGAAGTGTCCTCTGACGAAAATGAACCGTTATCCGGGTTTGGTATCGCTGTAAATTGGCTTTCGTTTTTTGCACATGCAGTCTTTTTTGCACATTTGCATATGCACGCGGCTATGTGATTTGCTTTTTGTTCACGTTATTACACATGCATGACGATCATTTGCACCATTGTGCATCGTTGTGGGGGCACTCTAAGTGATTTCATCGACTTTCCTGTTGTACCATTCACATCTGTCTTTTGCTGCGTTTCACCTCTCCGTTTTCTTTTTTTCGTTTAATTTTCCTAATTTTTTGAAAAAAATATCGTCTTATTTCCCGTTTTTTAAAACTTTTTTAAAGCATTTTGCCGTTTCTAGCGGGTTTTTAACTGAGTTAATAGGAAGTCGAAAGTTTTTTGAGTCATAATCAACAAGAAATAATTTCTGAGCATTTAGTCCATTAATTAAAAAAAATTTCTGAATCATTAATTTTAGCTCGTATATCTTTTCAAAAAATATTCCCTAAAAATATGAGGCATTAAATGGTGCGTTCAGAGTTGTATATGAATCTGAACGCCGTTTTCTTTATTTAAAATCTCATACGGCTATAAACGATTGCACAGAATTCTATGTCCATCCGCGTAGGGCTGGAGGATTTGTTCTGTTTTGTAGAGAGTAGTCACGAAGGTATACTTCCGGCGCATTGGGACATTTGCCTTTAAATTTGTGGATGAGGTTTAAATAAAGCTGTTGCGACACATTAGGATCGTTGTTGATTTTATCTCTCGTTGAAACATTGCAGACGGTCGTTCGATTAAGAATTTATATGTGTTAGGGTGAGGTAAGTACAACGGCATTTCTTTTTGCCCCTAGTTTCGATTTTTGGTTGCGGATGACATTTATTGATGTTGTATATGTTGGGTGCTACTTTTCAACCCTCACTTCCACACGTAAACCCGTGGGTAGTTGGAAATCTCCCTTCCCAATTGGGAGGGAAAAGCGAAATTGCTGCGATCTAATTGTGGTGCTTTAATTACTTATTTATTTAATTAATATATAATGATTTTTTAGCTTTGAACTTGTTGAAGTGAATGATTTTCTATAAGTATAAATTTTCGAATATGTAAACAGTTTGATATCGTAAAGAGAGAGAAAATTTGCTCGTTTTTATGAGGTGAAAGAGAGATATTTATAAATAGTGCAGTGGAATGAAAAATATTCCATAGGGCAAATTTTAAGGGCAGTCAGTCACCTTTTTTAATGGAGTTCGATAAATGGAGGATTATTTTTAGTGTCAACACGTGATGGCCATCTGGATTGCTGAACGAATCGGCAAAGTGAGCAAACGGAACGTTGCATCGCAAACGATTGCACTAACTATCAAGCAGCTCTCATCGTACGCTTATGAATTCCACTGATTTCTTATCAACTTGAGTTATGACTTAATGATCTTGAATTATCTTATCAGTATGGCCTATTGAACTACTTTTGCGGGCTCTCCGTATTTCTGTGTTTTTCTGGGGGTTTCTGGATTTATTTCTCGTTAAAAAGTTGGCAGTGGAAGAGCTTCAGAATTGATGTCATTTGGCATGTATATTTTTAAATGCGTTTATATATTTCCTATGGAAATCGTTTTTTTTCGGCTGTTCATTGCTATGGAGTTGATGAATCATAAGATGATGTTTATTTGAGGGGAGAGAATTAAGAGTTTCTAGGAGTCTTTATGCCTATATCTTCTGTATATGCTTCTGTCTTCGGGGAAGTTTTACCCCAATATCGTATCACATCAACGTTGTTGCCTTCTTCTCTTTTTACTTTATCGTTCTACCTTCATTTTCTGTAGTTGCATGTTTCATCGCAATGTATATTTGCCTTTTATTTTTTTTATTTTTGAATATCTTTCAATTGATTTTGCTATTGTTTTCAATTTTTGATGGATATTATTAAAATGATCGTTATATCCTAGGAAACGATATGTAATTATTTTTATTCTTCCCAACAGATGGGCTGATTATATTCGCTGTGGTGTTTCGCTGCTGTGCTTTCCTGTGCTAAATACTTTCCTTGTACGATGGATGATATTTCCTATTTTCTCGTTTCGAGTGAAGATGATCTTGTTTATATGCTCTTATTGGTAGAAAACCTTGTAGCATAGTGGGTAAACTTTATTGTTGTGTTTTGCGCGGTACCGTATAGGCCAGGATACGCCCCCGCTCATCGGTCTTCATGAATAATTCCCCCTCCATTAGAACGAAATGCACCAAAAGTTTCAAAGAGCTGATAATTTTTCTTCTCGTTGCAACTCATCGCTCCTCAGATTCACTTCCGCTTATGCCCAACAATTTGGGTCAGCCTAATCCCTCACTTGTGATTAAAGCATTTCAGTGCGGTATTTAAGAAAGAGAGGTTTTTGATGAAATATTCAACGCAATGGTGCTTTCCAGTTAAGTGTCGAAATCGATTTATCAAACTCGTTGTAGTCTTGAATGCATATCAGACAGTTGTTGCAGTAATATACGTTTACCCGTCTACTTATAGAGAAGTAGATATTGCTGATCATTGTTTGTATGGAGTGACTATTTCTATGTTATACTGACCACTTGACCTGTGACATGGTTGAAATGAAACTCAAAAACAATGGCTAAAAGACAAAAGAAAAGTTGGTCATCTTCAATGGTCAGCGAATTTTGACTTTTGGAGTTATTGTATAGGAGCCTTTTTTTTCCACTTATGCGCTATGACACTGCAACGTTGTTTCTTGTTTGTTGCTATATTCGAAGTGATTTGATTTTGTAGTTTGATCTCGTGCATTTGAAGCTTTTTGTAATGCTTGTGCAATATCTAATTTCAGCAATAAACTAATACTATAAATTGTTGCATATTTAATGGTGGAATTGTACATTGAACTCATAGTTTGGAATATGTATTTGATTTAACGGGCTCAATTTCCGTTGCCGAAGACGCTTGTTCGTTATTAGCTTGATAAGCTTTCGTATATCCGACCTCAAGATCGCCCTCCCTCCATCGTCGCCTTACTCCCCTCCCCTCCCCCCGCATCATTGTACAAGCGGATAAGTTTAAAAGCCTTGGGTATGTTTTGAAATGCCATGAAACAGCTGCCACAGAAATTACTGCAGGAAAAAAAAAACGAGAACACGAGCGTTAGTTGGAATGCCTGTCAAAGGACAAATGAACACTTGTCAATGTTGGTGTTATTTGAAACTTCGACTTGAGATCCATTGGGATTTTGCAGTGAAGTTTATAGACAATAAATCGCTTGTAGAAAAACAAAATTGAGAACGAGAGGCATATCGTTATCTGACATTTTTGCACAATCATTTCTTTCCTATTTTTGAGATTAGGTGCTTCGAGGTGATGATTCAAGCCTTGTTTTTTTCTGGGGGGGGGGGGGTGGGGGAGGGGAGGGAAAAATTTGAGGGGAGAGATTCACTCGTTTTTCTTTCCTAGAGAAAGGTATTCGAGTGTTGTTGTGAAGCACATTCGTCTACTTGTTTGGCATTTCGATTACGTTCTCTTTGAGGTGGTAAGGGATGTGGGATAGGCTCTTGTTCCCTATTCTTAGTTTCGAGGTAAAATATCGTAATTAAGGAGATAAGTGAATATTAACTTGCTTGGGGGGGGGGGGGGGAGGGAGGGAGAAAATGTTAAACCCTTTATGTTTGTTATCTTCGAAATACTTGACGACAACAGTTTCTGGACAGTATCATTTCTTAGCAACGTAACTGTTTGTAAGAGGATTAGAGGGGGGAGGGGTTGACTTTTAATAGCGAAATAGGGTTATTGCTAACTAAATAGATGCGATCCTTGCTGAGAGTGCAATCCGCCTTCACGTGAGACTGTGAAGGAGAGACTGAAAGGGATCGAGACAGCTAGCTGCACCGAATGTTCGCCTCACCAGCTAGCGCCAGACGGGGGCGTGCGTGTATACGATTGGCGGTGCGTAGCGTGCACCCGTGCCTACTGGCCCCGGCGAACGTGTTGCGTTAATCTGTTGTTGCAGAGCAATGTGTGCCCTCACCTTTTCGCATGCTGTCACTTTCTATACCCCACTTCAGTCTACACCTCTCTAATTTTCGTTGTTTTCTCCCCTCACCTCCAACATTTTTCCTCTCAGGCTTTCAAGGTGTTCGAGCCGTAGTCGGTTAGGGCCAACTTCAGGAAATTTTTTTGGAGAACGTCAGTGCTAGTCGAACTTAATTGATCAAGTTGATTTTGATCAAGATCAAATTGATCAACTAGCTGTTTTTGAAAAAATTGATCAAAAAGATCAAAATCGAACAAATCGAATGACCTTACAGCAGATGCACTAGTTGTTTTTATCAGGCGCACATTTGAGCCCCAATTGTAAGTTGTAAGCGACCCTTTTCCCTGTTTCATCACCTTCACGCTTCCTGAACTTTTGAAAAGGTGGGAACTTATGACATACAGGGTTGTTCTCATTTTGTAAATGCTGATGCGCACAGGACAGGTGGTAACTCCTGGTAGGTGTGTAGTCGAGGAAGGGAGCTTAGTAGCCAGTACCGATAAAAGCCGATAATTATTTTCGGAAGGTCTTGTACACGGCCTTGGCTAGCTATCGCAACCAGGAGTCCAACATACGTCCTACACATGTTTGTTTTTACCCGTATTTTCTTATGTATCACGGTTTTGGATCGACTTGCATATAAAGTTATGTGGCGTTGTGGCTGTTGTCAGTGGGTAGGATCATCTTCTGGAGAAGATAGCAGCCGATGCAAAAAAATTTGGGGAATCGTGATGACCATTCACGTGTTTTGAATGAATTAAATTCGATCCCGTGTTGTCCAGTTGACGCGTCGAACCATCATATCACGAGAACGACGTATCATTTCAGCGATACAGCAGTTCAGTTGAAAATATTTCTTAGCAGAACAATTTTTAAAAAATGAAAGAATTTTTATGAGCAAAACAAATTCATAGCTAAACAGTGCTTCAGAATCTCGTAATATTTAAGTTTGTCCGTCTCAGTGAAATCGTAAAAGGGTTTTTCCGCTCAAACGTTTGTGTTCTCTTACTGAAATATGGATGGGAGGAGGGGAGGGAGGGGGGGGGGGGACAAGGGAGGGGTGCAACGATGATTTCATCTACGAACGATGCAGAAAATCGAAAACGTTTCTTCCGTTTAGTTGCACCATTAATCGCATTGCGTCATTTTTGAGGGTTTTTATTTTTTTTTTATTTAGGCTTAACGAAACGAATTTAACCTTCTCTTCGCTTACGTAGACGGCATCCAAGTGGATAATGACGAATAGTAACAATAATGCCGATGGAAATTCTTCACCAAATACCGGCGACAATTTGGTATTTCAGAATTGATAATTTTTTCTTTTTTCATTGCAAAAATTATTTCTCTTCAATGAGTGATTATTTTTCATAGAATTTTAAATTTCTAACAATATTTATTAAAATTTTATTTATTTATTTATTTATTTATTCGTTTATTTATCTATCTATTTATTCATTTGTTTATTTATTTACAACAAAACGTCTTTACTTCATAGTGATGGAAGTATGGAACATACTTCCGACAAAAAAAGATATGCAAAAAACAATAAGGACATTTGCGGCTCTAAAGGGCATGCGATCATGTGTTTAAAATCCAAAAAAAGAGATAAAAAGAATAGCAGAGATCGCAACGAATGCAGACATGAAGGAATGCAGGCGTGAATATGCGGAAATAAGATAGGTACAATCGTGGTAACAGCTGCCGAGCAGTGGATATCGCAGCTAGATCACGCTTCTTGAGGTGTCGCTTAAAAACACGGCAGGTGGCCGGAAATTCCAAATGGGAACAACAAAGAAGGCAAATAATTAGAGAACTTCAGTTGGATTCGCTAAATTCCTTTCAATCTGAAAGAGATTTAGCCCGAGCCTAGTGCAATTTTTGTAAAAGAAAGAAAAGACTCTCGAACGGAATCCCGGGAAAAAAATTTGACGATCATGAAGCGTAAAAATAAATCGAACTAACCTCTGTAGTACCACGGAGGTTTTAAATCAAAAATACGAAGTCGCTACTCATAACTAGGCTTGAATGATTCATGAAATACTCTTCGAGAAGCCGCCTTAATGAAGCGCCGTTGAGGTTTCTCCATTATCTCGATATCCTTTTCCATAGACGATGACCAAACTTGAGTATAATATCCTAAAACGGGACGAAAGTAAGCACTGAAAGCTTCCCGATAATTTCCTATGCTACTGCGTTGCGAGGAGTGGAGAATACAATTCGCAACATGAGTAGATCCACGAAATTCCAACACAGTGATTAGGCCAGCTAATGTCAGCACTCTTATAAACACCCAAATCCTTCATCACATCCTTCGAAGGAAAATCGAGACCACATAAACATAGACTACATTCGACCGAGAAATTTACATATGAGACGAAGCATTTTTCAATCGATATATCATTGTTTCAATGAAATCATGTCTTCACATAACACTTTGTAATCAAATTCGGCCTCAACAGTAGGCTCATAATGTCTTCATTTCATTATCAGAAAGTTTGCAATAATTTAACACATTCTCTAGAAGATCATTTGGATAGTACAGAAATAGAAGAGTTCGTGAATACTATCGTGGGGTACCACGATGGAGCGAGGTGATAAGGCATTCCCAGCTTTCACTCTAAAGCTTGTATATATTGCAACTAGGCTAAGACAACCTCAGCTGTCCCATAAGTCGTCAACTTCAGCAACACTTCCGGATATGTCACCAGGTCAGAAGCCTTGGCAAAGTCAGTATAGACCTCATATGCCTGAAAACCGTTATTAAGAGCCTCATAATAGTTTTGGTAAGACGTCACGAGTTGTGTGAGCGTAGACTTTCCTTTAAGAGGTCGTGTTGATTATCGTTGATATATCAGAAAGGCTGATTTGACTCGAAATTAATCACTTCGAAGGGGATTTCTGAACCACATTGCTTTGTTCATCTTTCGGCCTATACTGATGTAGGAGTTTACCTCGTTATCAATGCCTTGTTGATAAGTTTCTCCCGTAGATGAGAACCACCGTCACTGTCTTTTCTTTCTACTTCGTTCTCTTTGCTTATCTTTCATGCTGATGAACCATGCTTATCATATTCGTATCTTTACGAATGACTTATATCATCAGATATTTTCCTATTTATCTTGAGGATATGCCTCAACATCGCTTTTCATCGAGTGGAAACCCATTCCCTTTGCATTGACCCTTGAAAGACTGAATTTAGATTATTGTAAAGGAACTATTGGAAGTGTCAACGGGATCTCTAAGGACCGTGAAAAGGCCGAAAAGTATACTTCATTTCGATAAACAGTATTTATGGAAATTGAGAAGATTAGAAAGCTTTCTCTAGTAGAGTTTTCTCCTCTTCAGAGAAGCTCTATCACCTCTCCCCTTCAAATAAGCTAAGGAGATTATTTGTTCTCTTTCAACGAAATGTTCTTTCGAGAACCTAAAAAACAAATTCTGGGTTTTGAGTCAAAGCTTTACGATACATATTAGGATAAGAGGTGCCAAAACGATTTAGAAAAAAGAATTAAACGCATTGTTTTGCAAGAGAATTTAAATTAATGCTATCACGGGGGTATTGAGAATGTTTCATCCGTGAAAAAAAAAGACTGAAAAGGATTGCTGTCCTGTTATCGTAACATAGCTTCCGATTACGGTAGGCTATATTTGCAATGAATGATTCAACAATCTTTTAACGATGTATTTATTGATTTAATTTGATATCGCATCACATCTCACCATTATTCGAGAAATATTACCACAATTCTAGTTGTAGACGATTGTTGAATTGTCCTTTTTTTTATCAGCGAAATTTCGAGCACTGAGATTTTTGTTTAGTCGCTAAAGTGACTTCTATAAGGCATCGTCTCTCGAAAGCCCTAGATTGCACTCCTTATTGGGCCAGTCCTGCGTCAGTTGTAATTCAGTTGACGTTTCGGTGTAATGAGCTCTTCGTAGATGGCTTGAAGTGTTTTATTTTACCTTAAAAGGTGAGTGCTGAATACGATCACATCGTCGATCAACTGATTGCGTCAAAATGAAGTTCATGACCTCATTTTGAAATACCGTCGACAGTTACCTCACGTGAGGGCTGCTTCCTTGTAAGGAACTTCGATCGTCGCAGCAATTTTTCTTGTGGGACTCCATTTTTTGTGCAGTAGCAGTTGCGATTGTATGTATGTGTGTGTCTATGTCTGCGTCGATGTATGTGTATTTTGGTGGAGCAGTATGTATAAGCAAGCTCGCCACCTAGTTTTATTCCAATATTTTTTAAGTCCGTCCACTTAGGTAAGTTACCTGTACCCGTAAATGCATCTGAAATTTTTTTTTTTTTTTGAAAAAAATGCAATTGGGAGTTTAATGTTGACCATTGTTGATAGCGATCGCCTAATTAACGATATGAAATAGTGATAAATTTTAAATATTTTCGAATTTTTTAAAATTGACCTTTGCCTCGGGAATCATTTCCACTGATTACAGCCGGCACGTCAGAAAGGAATCATGGAGAGGTTGACAAGTATTCGAGGCAATAAACAACGTATATTGGATACCCTTCGTGAAATGAAAGAGAAACTCGGCGACAATGGAGTAATCAATTTCAATGAAATAATTTCATTTGTCGAAATATTTCTCTTTATTTATCTACCTTAATTTATGATTATTTCATATATATCCGTTGAGTCGATCTTTGAATTTTTAGTTTTGTTGATATTTACATGGAGTTTCTCGCATTTCTTTTGACAACACTTCCGCACCCCCTCGAAAACGACCTAAAATTTGATAAAATTATTCGGTGCTGTGGCTTTCAAATATTAATTTACTAAATATCAATTCACAAGGAAATGAAAGTACTCGTATGCATTTACTGAAAAGCCGTTATGAATGCTATGATCGGAACAATTGGTGAGCTTTCTCGAAGGACATTTACGAACATACCAGTTATTTCGTTCGTTGGATTGTTTCATTTATTTCATTCGTTTAGGAATTAATTAACGATTTAGACTCCCAGGTAGGATTGTAATATTCGAGTACTGTATAAATGGTTTCATGTTCGATTTTTTCCTTCTCTTTTTTTAGCAAGAAATACCGATCGACGTCAGTTATCTTGCTGTATAAAGATTTTTTAAAGGAACCTGACCGAGAATTGATGGCGAAGATGATTGCAAGCTATGATCTATTAAGTGCGCAAGAGGAGGATTATATGAAGATTATGCAACAGATAGTGGTTCGTTTTATTATTTCATTGTTTTCTATTCATTTTTATTGCAAGCATCTCGAATTTACCGTATAATTTTGAATAAAAGCCCATTGTGTTATTATTTTTGCTCCCTTTATTTTAATAATTTTTGCGCAAAATTTAAGGTGCACCCTAGAATTCTGTTTAATATTTATTGTTGTTATATTATAGCATAGCTAGTATATTATTAACATGATGTTTTTATTTGGTATAAATGTAGCAATGGAATATGCTAAGGATAGTATTGTGTTTTAGTTTATCTTAAAATTTTTTCAACAGTATAACATCGCATTTCTAAGGGAATTTCCAGTAGTTTTTTTTTTCATCATTCACCTCAAAGAAATATGCAGTTGAAAGTTGGAATAGAATTACTTCATTGTGATGTATCTCAACTTTTCTCGACCGATTTCATGGCTAAGCATGAAAAAACCTAAGCAATGGTCCTTATGTAAAAAGTTCGCATAATGCATTGCTACAAATGCAAAACTAGGTGGTGGTCTTTAGGTAAGAAATTTGCATAATTAGATATAGATATAGAACCCCGAAGAAATTATAAAACAGGGCAACGGCTCTCTTTTGTAAAAAATTTAAATCATTTTAACCCAAAAAAAACTCCCTTCATGTTTCATGCGATCTATGTGCGCGATCCACAGTTGCACTTCTCCCCCATCATTTGCATCCTTATCGTTTTTAGTGCTCTTTTAACCGTACTTTTAACTAGGCTGTTCATTTATAAGGCAGCTTAATATGAAATTAAATTTTTTAAATTCATTCTACATAGCCCATCTCACAGATTATATCTTTTCATGAATTTTTATATTTGGCGTTGTGCCAAATATTTAGGGATGAAAGTTTCATAGCGTATATATTTTAGTCAATTCGAGAAAATGCAGCCGAAGATGTTCAACACGAAGTGGAGGAAGTGAAAGAAAACAAAAGTGAAACAAAAAAAGTTGCGGAAGGGGAAGAGAATGCTGTGCCGAATGCAGAATCGACTGAAGCAAACAAAGAGCACACCGATGAAAACGAAGCCGAATGGAAAGAGGTAACATTTCTATGCGTACACTTTTGATTAAATCTTAGATGGCGTTGCGTTCCGGAAGAAGGACCACATACGTTGAGTAATATAACACTGCTGAGTTTTTGCTTCTTTGTTGTTGCTGTCCATTGAAAAGTCGGTTGGCTCCTTTTTGCAGTTTCTGATTGAAGTTTTGGGAGTTGGGAAGGGAGGGAAGAAGGGATAGGCTAAAAACCTGTTTCTTCTGCGAGGTAAGCAGAGTCTTCTAGAGTTTAGCAGCTGAAGCAACGGCAGGTGCTCGTAAACCGCTACTTTTTATACGTAGTGGCGTCGTTATATCAGAAATTATAAGGGGATGCAGTATTCTGATGACTGACGATGTAATCATATTGCGTGATTTTTTAAGGGGAAGGGGAGAGAAGTGGTACTAAAAACAAGGAAAATTCCAATGCTGTTGGCTCAAATTTGGGAGGTACCACTCCCATCTTTATGAAGATAATTATATGTAAACAGAAGTTGCTTGCGATTCTAAAGGAGGGAGATATAGGGTGGTACATTTCGAGAATTGGTTATTGGTATTAATTTTAGTATTAGGGTAATATACCTATAATAAAGTTTAGTTTCATTATTCGTACTGATTATCTCGCATTACAAAGAGGTATTTATCAAGATGAGGCATACAAAGAAAAATCTCAAAATAAAACAGTCGCGGATTTTGATTTAGATTATGATATTTTGTCCTTTTTGTTGGGAAGTTCGTCGATTATGCATGTTAGCTCTTTTTCTTCTTTATCTTGCCAAATGATTGATGAGCAAGATTTTGAAATATTAAAGCAAACCAGCCAGCATTTATTTATTTATTTATTTATTTTTTGTTTGTTTATTTTATTTATTTATTTATTTACCTATTTATTTGTTTATTTTTGTTTTACAATTTTCTCTTTGATATTTGCATACATATTTTCGATCAGATGTATGCTCGAAAGTAAGAAGAAGTGAACATGAAATGCAAATAGTTTGCATTAGGTTTCGTGCAGAAGCTTAATGAGAGGTCTTTTAGAATTTTATGGTAATTTGAGGTAGTATTTGGAAAGAAGATAGTGCAGGCAGTCAGAGAAGGAGGAAAAAATTGCAGAAATGATATGAAACCGTCATCTTCGATGGGTCTCCGCATGCTTTGGGATAAAACTTTTTTACAGTTTATGGGTTAATGCATATGTTCATAATATATTCATGTAGAAGAATGTGATGTTAATATGGTTTTTTCGTTGATCGTTATAATATTTTACAGTATTCTATCTCAAATGATATGCAGTAATGCTTTATGCGATAGGACGTTACAGTAGGATGATAAGTGATCGTTGAAGGTGGAGGAGGAACTGGCGAAGTTAGGCAGCGTGGCGGGTGAGGCGGTTGCTGCATCGATCATGAACGAGAAGCTCATCGAAAAGCTGCAACTTCATCGAAATAAGGCAACTATTACAGCCCTATTTCAATTTTTTTTTTTAAACTTATGTTGGTAGAATATGAGGTGCAATGGATTTAAAAAGAGCAGTGTTTCTAGTCCATTATTATATTATTTGATTCCGGAAAAGGGCGTGGGGGAAAAGGGAAGGCGAGTTAAGGGCGGTGGTGGTGGAAATGGTTTGATGGAGATGAAATTTTAGAAAATAAGAAAGTATAGAGATGAAGTAAAGCATGAGCATATTCCAAGTTTAAATACTATTGACATCTCATCCCCTTTCGTTGTTTCATCTTTAGTCAGTTGAGGTCTTATATTACCATGTAGTTTATCACATACTGACATATAAATAATGGGTATTTTCATTAACAGTGATTTACTGGTCACGTAAGTAGTACAGTAGCATTAGTAACAATGATATAGTTCTTCTCAATTATTGCAATAAAGTTCACCGCCATATGCGAGGATTTAAATTGATGGGAGATTTATTTTTCGAAGGAAAACCTAAAGAAAATTAGTAATATCATTCATATGGATATTTTCTTATAGAATTTTGATTGTTTATTTCTTGAAAAGTATTATGTAAATATGGTAATAAATATTAATTTCAGAAAGCCGCATTAGAGCAGTTACGTGAAAAAGAAACGGAATCACAACGTGGCGCCGCTAACGAAGCGTTACAACAAGTTGAGTTGGCTCGATTAAAAGGTCTTTTGCTTTGTTGTATTTATTTCGATTAGCGCCTTTTCGGTGAGGCATTTTCTTCATTGTTTTGATAGATTTTAGCACGTCATAGTTGATCGTTTCAGAGGCTTTAGTTTGTTTAGTTTTTCGACGTTGCCCTTCCGATTATATGGCGAAGAAATTTATCTCATCAAATAGTGCTTTGCTTCTTGTGAAATTTTAGAATTGCTTACCTTATCATAATAAGACTTAGGATAGTATGAGATGGTCAACTAGGTCTGCCTTCCTTGCGCCGTCCATCACTTGTTTCGGAGACTGTCCTCTCTCAGGTTTTGTAGGTCTCTTTCGTCTATTTCTAACATTTTCGTAACGTTCCAGCTTTTAAGCAATGAAAGTTCTTTGGGTAGGCGTGTTTTGACCTACCACACACTGTTATGGCCCATCTAATAACTAAAAATCTCTTCATTTATTCAAGATCGATTGTCGTTAATCCAGAAATGAAGAGTATGAGGAGCAGCGATTGATAGGGAAACGTTGAATTTCCGCCCATTTAAAGAATGCTTTCTCCTATGTTAAGGCATCAACGTTTGGGTGAAGGCAATTACATTTTGGGGATAACCGTGCATTCTGCTCCTCCAAAATCACATTTTTGTTACATATAAGCGGTTGGATCGTATGAATGGGAATGTTTTATAATTGTGCATATCTGTTTGTTGGCAGCTTCTACAGCCGGTTGATTTGACGAGCCTGATTGTGGAAAGACGCTAGTTCTTCCGTCTTGCTTTGCAGTTCTTCGCATTGCAGCCTTGAGTTTGATTTATTGATTATTGATTTATTGATTGATTTATTTATTTAAATTTCCTGAAGTGTGAAGATCGACGAAAAGTACGTGGGCGTGAACATCAAGAAAGAGGAAAATGTTCAAAAAAAGAGATATTTCGGTGTAGATTCCTCTGAGACCTAAACCTGTTATCGTATTCCAACCTTTTTGTACTACCCTCAGCATATCTACAAGTGAGGTCTTGCCAGTTCCGCTGAGTAGGCGTTGCCGAATGCTTCTATTGAGATGCTGAAGTGAGTCGGAGAAATAGCCCGTTAATGCATTAATGGACTTGTGAGTGATTAATTACATTTTTTTCGACCAACAAGGCTGTTATTCTCGAAATGAAATGTGTTTTGATCAAATAACTCAGCTTGTCTCGTTTTCTCTATATTCATCAGTCTGTAGAGTTCGGCTGTTGTTATTTGGAGTCAGCCGTCCGCCCTTTTTTGCCTGTCTTCAGCTGCTCCAATTGGTTCTCTTTAAATAAATTTCATTACTGATTATAAGAGACAAAATCTCATTGATCAAGATTATGTTGTGGGATTTATCGCAGAAATTAATGCGTTTTATTGAACGACGATTGTATAAACTTTGGGGGCACACGTTTAAACGTATGCTTGCCGAAGGGAATATTTGTGTTGAAGCATTATAGAGGAGATTCTCGATTTAAATCGATGTGCTGAGCACACATGCTAGAAGCAAGCGTTTTTTTTTGTTGGAAGTGCCAGCCGAAGGCTGTTCGTGCGATGCCGCCGGGCGACGCCCGCTTGTGAGTTCAACCAGCGTAGTAGCGTTGACTCGCTCGTTTTAGTTCGGCTAAAAATGTTTCACGGAGAACTTTCCAGAGGGGAATATAGGCATGAGAATTTGAAATAAGGCAGTGGTAAATATTTTGAAGCACATAAGCGGGGAGATTGCATATGGAAAGATCACTGCAGTGGAAAAACTCGACAAATGTGGTAAGATTAAAATATGGATAGAAATTTGATTCCTATTTGATTGATTTGCGACAACGTAAACACCGAGTTCGAGCTTAGAACATGTGGGATGATGAAATGGGAGTTCCAAGTCAAATATATTGAAGAAAAGTTTGTTTCAGCATGGAAATAAGAGTTGCTTAGAGTGATTCAGTAGGAGCTGGATGAAATATAAAATCGTGACCGTACTTGAAGATCCAAAGGATTAGAAGTCGAAATACGATTTCATTGTACGCTTTACTTAAAGGACTTTTTTATTCAAGAGAAGGGGATTCGGTGTCCACCTCCTATCTGTTTGTTGCAATTATGTATATTGTGTACCATATGCTTGCAGAACTCTTCTGCTACCTTTTAGTGACTGTTTTCTCTGATTTCTTTCCAATCTTTTCTATCTATTCGTTCTCTATTCTCTCCTTTCACTCTGCTCTTTACTTTTTTCTTCCTCTTTTCCTCTCTTTTCTTTCCTTAACTATTCACAGCGTCTTCTAAGTGTCGTAATTTTCAGAGTGTCGTGCAGTGTGATTGATTTCCAGCTTCTAATACTAGGAGAATACCATAATAAATATAACGGTTGAATAAACTACAAGGGATTGCACATAGTAATTGAGACACTCGCAATACTTGTGCGTTCCCAGAGTTGTCACCTTCCTCCAGATCACTCAGTAGTGAAGAAAAATTTCTTCAATCCCATTCCCCTACTCCTCCGCATTGTGTATGTATATATTCGTGACAATAGTTCCTTGAAATTCCTTGGGGAAAATTTCTCCAGGAAAGTTGTGCTCAATCAAAACTGAAAGTCGCGCCGTGGACAAGTAGACAGTAGTAGTATTGTGTCGTATTTATAGCGCTTCAAGACTGCAGTTAGCTTTACATGTATGCCGAATTCATCCATCTGTGAGACAGCTAGCTGTCTTTAAAGTGAAAGGTGGGCGAAGCTATATAATGCGGGAGGGGGAGGTGAGGGGGGGTGTAAAGGGAGGAAGATTATGCTTGAGTACGTCCCAAATATGTGAATTTGTTGTGCATCAACTGATTTGCGAATATTTGTGTGTGTGTCTATGTGTCTGTATGAGTGTCTTTGTATGTATATGTGTGTGTGTATGTGTGCATATGTCTACTTGACACACGGTTGTGTAAATTAGACGGGAGACATCATTGCATGTGTAAGCTGTGAGCCCTTTCTGTGCAACTAGCATACGACGCATTTTCCTCGAGCGCTCTCTTGCTCCAGTGTCTCACATTAGTCGTTTGTGCATGGTGTATCGCTGCGAATTCCTTCTTTTTTTTGCCTCATGGACATCCCATAGGAATTGAGACTCCATATGTGAGGCCGTCGCTTTTATTAGATCGTCGACGTGAAATAACCTGGCGACTTTTTAGCTGCAAATTTAAACAAATCGAACCACATTTACGATCGTCCATTCTCTGTGCAGCGTTATGAAATATATGCGAGTGAGATTTTTCGTCTAGCATCTCCACGACTTATATAGAAATCAAGGTTTCCTGTTTTTGATCTTTCACATGTTTTCATAGTTGAATTCTCTAGCAATATGGCATAGTGTTGTGTTGCGTGACCTGAGGGAGCAAGTTTTTACGTCTTAGCACATGCGTTTACCATGATTCGTTCATCGGTTGAGGTGCATTTTTACCATTTATTAGGTATATGAGTTGCATTCTTGTCATTCGCAGGGAATAAGAATATGCCTGAAATCTTGCCGTGATGGTTTTTCTGGATCTGTCTCTCTTCACAGACGATTCCATCCTTATCACTGAACAAGATTAGAGCTATAAATGTTTGATGAATAAAGAGCTCCTTTTCATACATTACCCGAACTCTCAATATCAGGGTGTCAGCTTTGAGGAAAGAGGATCGTTTATCCAGTTATCAATGGGGTTTGTTGCGCATCAACTAATTAAACAGCTATACGTTTTAAGTGATCGTATGTGATTTGAGGCAAATGAGAGGCTGATTGCCTGTGATGTTAGCTCGATGAGTAGCGATGACGACGATCGCGAGTATAGAGAGAGAGTTGTCGTCTTGCAACGATCGGAAAAGGGGCATATGACGAGGGCCGAGAGGGCATCATTGACGGTCATGCCTAGCTACGTCTCTCCATGCGAGCGATCGATCTGCGCCTTTAAGGCAGCATGCTGCGCGAGCGTTAAGCGTGCCACCCGGCTGGCAGTAACGAGACTTTATTGCTCATGCTGCGGGTGTCCGTCGCTTCATCTAGACTTTTCTGCTCTTACACTTTGCTTCTCATTTGTTGATCGCTTTCATTGTTGACAGACTCCGGAGAGTTTTAGTTTTGCTCGGAGCTGGAAGTTGGAGACACATTAGTGAATTGTATTTTATTTTCTCTCGTACATTCACTGATATTTCTTTTTTCTTTTCTCACTGAAGTATTTCATTCATTTTCTTTTCGTTTAATGAGAAACTTGCTTAGAAACTGGATTGGACACTTTCTTAGACTGTAGTAGGTAGAAGCTAACTCGCAAGTTACATATGTTATGTGCGCTTCATTAAAACATCCGGCAAGTACTTCTGCTACCGCGCAATCTGTTACCACTTAAATTACACAGATTTAACCTCCTTTTATTTCGCTTCTTCTCAAGGAAAATATTTAAGTGAACGACCAGTGAAAGGGAGGGGAAGGAAAGGAAAGGGTACACGTTCATACTACCTTATTAGTGCTCGGTTTTCTTGATTATTTGAAGTATACGACATCTGCATGAACGAATTTTGCAAGATTCTTATTATCATTGAAATTTCCCTCATATTTGTATAGTTTCTCGTCGTAAATATTCTTCTGTTAGTGCGAGAAATGGAAACTTTTTGACGGCCATTTTTGGACAGTTCAAGGGAAGGAGAAAGACACTCGCACCCTCCCCCCTCCCCCTACCTCTCTTTCAGTCCGTCTCTCTTTCATGTATATTCTAAATTCTTTTACGATCTCTTCTGTTTAGCACGAGGATGTTTTTTGCCAGATTTGTTATCCACCTTGTCAGATTTGTTAGCAGTTAGCAGTTTTCAAGCAGCACTCGTGCTTCTTTAGAATAATGCTGGGCGGTTAGTGGTGGATCATAGCTGAATCGCTGATATAAGGGGGTATAATGGTGATGGTAATGTTTGGTTTAATGTTGCCAAACTGTTATGTCCTATTGTCCTAGTGACGTCAGGATCGACTACCACTATCGTCTATCTGGCAAACATAAGTCTTTATCTTCATTAGGTTTGCTTGATTTCCATTACGAGCTGTTAGTTGTTTGGTCAGTTCGAGAGTTGACAGGTTATCAGTTTTAATTAATGAGAGTCGCTCACCAGAAGATATTCGCTGATTGGATTTTCACGCTATTTGAAGCTGGAGATAAGAGGGTGGTAAATGCAGCGGATAACATGTAAATGAGAAATTAAGTTCCATTAGGGCACACAGTATGATGTAGCGATATACTCTTAATTACTTGAGCGAAACAAAATATACACTTTGAAGTTATACGATGGTGCTGTAGGCATTGAACGGTCCCATTAGCAAGGGAATAAAGTGGTGAATTCGCAATGCGATTTGCTTTAGTGTGTAACACCATCGGTGCGATAAGTGCATTCTTTTTGGATAGTGCGGTAAGGAAATGGCACAGCTGTTATGATCTCGCGATTTACAGATCGATGCATATCCGCCTCTCGGTGAGCTTTACATCAACACACTAAAGCGCGAATATATATCACTGTCAAGGTTGATTATCGTGAAATAGCGAAGCGTAAAGTGACCTTCTGCTGACTGTTGATTGACTGATTGAGACTCTTGCTGCATTACAACCTATCCCTCTACAGTTGTCCATTGTTCCTTCGGAAATATTTCTTTTGAAGTTATTGTTGAACGTAAACAGTTTTGTTATATATTTCACTCAAAAAATATCTCTTTTTGTGGAATTTTTCAAATTCTTTGTGATTTTCTTTGTGATTTTTCTGTTCATAAAATCGTAATTCTTGTACTGAATTCATTTTCGAAGGTTTTGTCAATGCTTAATAGGGAACTGAAACTTGTTATCTTCTCTGAATTCCTATCACTAATTTTTGCGAACTTTTAGAAGAAAGCGAAATAAAGTGAAAGCCTCCACTTGACGGAATATCAAGCTTGCTATGAAAGATGTTTTGACGCATCCAAATCCACAAGCTGTAAGGGAAGGAGGTCTCTAGGCTTATCATTGTCTAATTTTTCGTTATTAACTGCAGTATATTCTGAGGAAAGGAGGGGAGAGTAGAACAGGACTGCACCCTCCCTTAGGGTTCTAAAGCTTTACATAAAGCGTATAGCACTCTGTTCTTGAAGAAACTTTCTGCGAAAGTAGTGTCACAGCATATATCATGGAGCTAGAAAAGGGAAAGGATGAGAGGTCCGGTCCTTCGATAATAAAATGAACTTGGATAATTTAAGGAGGGGGTGGATTGTAGGTGGAAAGCATCGTCTTGTGAAGTCGGAGGTCCCAGTTTTTCGGACGCCGCCTAAGCAATTCTGCTCTAGAGTTTTAAAGTATTCTTTCATATCTTTGTGACAAGTAAGTTGAATCAATGCTCGTCCCGCAAAGTTCTGAAATAACTTGGCGATTTTCCTGTGGTTCCCCCAGTGGAATTGGTTAGCGAATTAATTGAAAAGTATGAATTTGGCGATGGAATTTCAAGTGAACTTTGACAAGGTGGATGTTATGTCGCTGTCTGTGATAAAGTGTGTTAAAATAGATATTTGAAGATTTTTAAAGCAATTGTTTCAGTTGCTGCGGAGCAGGAGCAAATTGAGCGTAAGCGCAGGACACTAGAACGTCTCCGACGAGAAGCCGTTCGTCGAGGGATTAAGCTGGGGCCAGGCCCGGCCTCTGAGCCAGACATCGTCGTTGAGGCACCTCCCGAACCAAAGTCAGTCACAGAAGCAAAACTACGTGCTAAATTAAACGCCAAGAAAAAGGTACATTTTACTCTTGTCATATGGAAGTGACTAAAAAGTTACTGCGTTTTTGGTAAAAGATTGACGTTTGATATTGGTTTGATTCCTGTGTTTCGTTCGATATTTAATGCAGTTCGTATCTTGTTTGGTATTGATCATAGTATCGTTGCATTGCATTCCTCTGAATTAATTAAAGGTTTACTGCACTTCACAACTTTCTAAGTTTTCCATATTGAAGCAAACAAAGGAGAGTTTGTTATTTAATTTCGATCCTGCCTGCTCGTAGGAAAGGGCCGGATAAAGGGGATCCAACCTGTAAAGTGGCCGTATTGTACGTGGCTGGCATATAAGAACAACCTTACCGACCAGTGTTATATAAATGAAAAAAATTTTTTTGAAGCAAAGAGGAGTTAGTGGATTCATTTTGCCTCTCAAAAAGTTAAAATTGTTAGTGATGAGATGGTCTTTCTCATATATGAAGCTGTTGACTAGATAGCTGTGGGTAAAGCAACACGGGCACATCGGGAATCAACTTGCTTCATAAACGAAGTAATTTTCAGCAAAATGAAGAGGAAGAAGTGGAGGATAGTAGCCCACCAGTACCGGAAAATTTGGCTCCTCCTGAACGAATACCACCAATCGCTGATAATGAGGAATTGGTGAACGAAGGAACACGACCTGAGGAGCAGAGTGAAACTCAACCAGGTGGTGGCGCACCTGCGTCAGCAAAGAAGAAGAAGAAGGGTAAACGAGCCAGGGAACAAGCGAAGGAGCGCAGAGACGCTATTAATGCTTCTATTCGGTAAGCTTTTTGATGTGTATCAGATCGCATAAAATAAACGGTGTGACGCCAGACAAATCCGTCTGAATGTATAGATGACCGTACTATTTACTCTTTCACCTATTGTGCGTGCCTTCCTAGCTTCGATCTCTGTTCATATGAGCTTCCATTCGCAACTATACGGTAGCCATTTTGTGAGTAGTGAATAAAGAGGCTGTCACGTGAGTGCTTAAAGTCGCAATTTTCATCTTTCAGTAATAAGCTCTAACTTGGGAGAGTTATTAATGGTGACTATCAGTTGTTTACATTGGAAGTGAGGGGGCGGTGAACCGGGAGTATAGATCGGAGTGTAAGGTAGCTGAGGAGGCGAAGAGAAAATGACACAGCTTTCGTTTACGTTATAATATATCGTGATTAGAGCTTTATGCACGGTTATGCAGTGTTGTGTCGGTGTGAATCTCCTCACCTGAGACAGTTGTTTTGACGATTGCAGTCGTGTTCGCTTTTCTTGCTCAGAGTTGGATCGCTTATTCCACAATTTGCTTAACAAAGCCATTCATCTCAAATAATCACTCTTGTTGAAACGTTCTCTCCCTTCAGGTTTTAATAGTTGCATCGCATTAAAACTATAATTGAGGAAATGATATGTTTTCACCCAGCTTAAATGTGAATCCCCTCTCCCCCTCCCCCCACCCCCCAGCGTTTATACAATGGTCATTTTTAGGGGGATTTGCGAGTATCGTAGTGGAATGCTGGCACGTATAATCGTTTTTTTTTTTTTTTTTTTTTGCGTTTGTCGTTGGTTGAATTAAGAAAGAATGGTAAGTGTCCGTTGGTGGAGATGCTGTGCGAGCATTGCCCACAATGCTTGGTCATTGTGAGGGCATATTGTCCACTTTGCCGGTCATTTCCTCTTCTCCAGAAATTGCTAGTTTTGTACGGTTTTGCTACATCCCGCGTTCATCTCAAAAGTTTGATGCATCTGCTTCGAGACAGATCAATGATCTGCGCAGTGAGTTAAGATAGTGATCACACTATGATTTATAGTGACGATCACATGGTTACGTGGTGATATATTGTGAAGGTCACATATGATATGTTGTGATGATCATGTGGTATACACGATGACATATCGCCTGTGATCATATGATCACCCATTGATGGTCGATGTACGTGATGATATATTCATTTTATCGAGCGGTCTTTGCATATGGAGGATTTGGGAAAGCAGATAATTATGAAAGTAGATGAAAAGTTGGATGAAAGGTTGCAAGGAAAAGAAGCTGAATAATTTTTAAGTTTTTGCCATTTCATCTTTGCAAACCTTTTACCAGTAGAACAATTTCTTACGGACATTATCGTTATTAGCCTGTTGCTTGTTTTGCATGCAAACACTCTTGTTCCCACCGACCTTCATCACTAAGCGGCGTATAGTTGAAAAGAAAGAGAACACAAAAGCTATAGCGCCCTATCTAAACCCACAAAGTTCCTCAAATGGTTAATAAATGAATCATCGAATTACCGGAAAGCGGGCAACAATTCGCGTTCTTTCCTCATAAAATATTATAAAAGTCGAATTTATGAAATGTTGTTAAGTGTCTTCTAATGAGTGCAGAATGGCCAGTGATCGCAAATCTAAAGAAGTTTATGACCACATTTGTTAGAGTAATGTACGTTTGTGTATTTTAACGAAAAGATGTGTGCTTTCGAAACGTCGACAACAGTTTAGCGGTAAAGCGCTGGCTGGATAAGTGAGAGGTCAAGAGTTCGTTCCCGTACGAGTTCCTTGGATTTCGGTGGTAACCAGGAACACCCATTATTATGTCATAGTTTGAGCTGAGCTATACATTGCTTTAGCACAAATGTTTATCAATGAATTGAAAAGACGTGTGATTGGTTTCTGAAAGGAGTGGAAGACAGTCATTTACATAGCCGCATAAAAGAATGCATGCCTATTATCGACGTTCGTTTGGCTGTGAACTGAGTCAGCGTTAATAATGACCAATAATCTAACAAGGAAACAAACGGATAGACAGATGACGAATGTCGGTAGTTATAGGTTGCATGAGTGTGGAGGAGTGATTACAGAACAAGATGAGAGATTTTATGCCCCCCTCCCCTCACCCTCCTCCAACCCCATTTATCGCGAAGCCATCAAAGGGTCTAGTGGTTTGCTAAAGGGGAACGATGTACAGTTGGGCGAGGAAAAGAGTTTGTGATGAAAACTTAGGTGCCACCATATTTAGTCGTTTATATGTACGAATTTCAATACTTATACTGATGCATTAATAAATTCGAAAAGAATATGCAATAGGTTGAGGATTGTTTCAGTGAGAAGCTAGCGGCAATTGAAGCTCGTAAGCAGCGAATGCGTGAAATTCAAGCTCAGTTACTGAGACCGGTTATAACGCCATCTGAGATGGATGATACCTTTCAGAAAGCACAGCAAAAGTTGAAGTAAGTTATGCGGCTTGCTTATTCATTCTTATTTCTGCTCTTATCTATTTTTTAATGCTTGATTATGCTTGTAAGAGGATCTTTGTTTAGTTGAACGACTGTATATCACTGTGCAAATAATAAATGTTTTAGCGTAATGAAGCATTAAAAAATTTTAATTTAATAAGGCATGAAAAAAATTCATTGGCAAAAAAAAATCGGCGAATATTTTTTCACCTATTTTATGGTATTTTATGTAAGAGTTTTCAGTCGTTAATGTTTTCTTTTTGCTGAAGGTTTATTAGGAAATAAGGAAAAGAACTGAAATGAGGAAATGATGCAAACGAGCGTATGAAATTAGTCGTATTATTAACTCTAACTGCAAGATTATCGTTATTTTCATTTCGTCGTTTTCATTTGTGAATTTTTTAATGCGTCTTATCTAAAATAAGATTGGAAAAAGCAGCGTTATGAGTATGTTAATGTGGATTGTGCGACAGACAAACAACTAATAATTATTATAATAGTGAGGATGCCATAGTAGATAGATCAGGGATTGTATAGATGGTAGAATCGATATTGGGTTATTATCACTCCAGTACATCTATGTGAGGAGGACTACTTTCTTAGAAGCCTAACGGCGATGCGTGAGCATCTAGAGGAGTTACGAGAGAGTGGAGAGGCATTACCCGAAGAAGCAGCGGCAATGCTTGAACGACAACTCGAAGAGGAGGAAAGTGAGGCATTCAAGGATGACGCGAATGTTGCTGAGCAAAGAAGTGCTCAAGAAACGCTAGGACCAGCACTCGACCACATTGAGCAGGTTTGTTGTTAATTGGAATTGCAGTGCTTGAAAATGACTGTTTCTTTTTGAACGTCGACTTGCTTCCCGATGTGTTTTATTGGTTTATTTTGCAGTTACGATCATGGGATTGGTTTGATTTCTTTTGTGGTTCATATAAGACCATAAAAGAAGATTTGTTTTCGATTGACGTTTCGTTAAATTCTCGTCTGAGGAAGTTAGCAAGATTCTAGGCAGGAAGGGGATACACAATGTAGTTCGTTTTCTCGGAGTCTTTCAGAAGAGTTACCTGAAGAGATCTGATGCATCGAACGATCGAGTTGGAGGTCGAACTTACTTTCAAAGACAACTGGCTGTCCACAAATTTTTGTAGAAATATTGATGGGGTCGCAGAGAATGTAGGTAACTTTATATAAAGTGCATAGCGCAGGTCATTTAATATGGATAGAGCGAACGCCGCACTAATATCGGACAACGAACCATCAGCTTAAAATGTTTGAACGAAAGTGGTCAAGCTTCTAGTAGAGGCCACTTAGTCAGCAAAGTTGGATTGCTTACAGCTTGGCAGTCATTATGTCCTTCTAATGCACTAGCTCACAGTCGTATCCTAAAATGTGCAGCAAATGCTATGCCACCATCATGTGCGCTATAGGTTTGGCATTTCACGCCCTATACCGAGTAGACGGGTAATATTTACGCGCAGGGCATAGCCCTTTCATCGAAAGGAATTATAGCAGTGCTGGAGTTGGCAGTTGGGTTCATAACAGTCGCAGCGGAGAAGCTTATAGGATGATAAATGCGCACGTTAAGAACTCGACCGTAGCAACGGTGCCATCAAGTATTGAGCTGTATGCATGATATTGCTAAATCGAAATAAACGATGTTTTGTAAATATTTCTCTGGAGGAATATTGACAGGCTTCTAATCACTGAGGCCATTCTCCCATAGTAAACATGATGAAAAGTGAATGAAGCGTTTTAGATGGGGGTTCAGAGTGCGATAAATGCGTTGTAACTGTTCTGCCAAAGAAAACTCTTTGGATGAAATTGGAAACGACCATGCATGGGAAATAGTTCTTTCCTTTCTCCGCCGTTTCCTTTTCATTCTTTTCTAATTCAGGTCTCCCTTCTTCTCCTCTCCTTCCTCTCTTTCAATTAAAGTCAGATTTCCGCTTACCTCTTCGAACTCACAATTTCTCAGTTCATTTGAATTTTTCGACTGTTTTTACTATATTTTTCGCTAATCCTTGGATATCATTGACGAAGATGAGAAAGGAAGGGATCATTCTCGCTTGCGTCAGGGTCTTCGATAAAACGCGGACAAAATTGTCCGTCTTAAATGATTGACTTCATCATTAAAAAAGAAAATGATCGCCAACGTCGCTCCCCTAAGTCTTTCTGTCATTTCCACTATCGCCGTTGTGTGGCCAAGATGTGCAAAATTCAACTTCTTTACTTCCAGAGGGGAAGGGAGACTCGGGGCTAACATGCGATTGATTTATTTACCTTCATTTCATTTGCAAGCTGCATTTGTCGTAGGTGTCCATAGTTTATTGTACATGTTCGTGCACATGTCCATGTGTGTGCATCCGCGTGCGCATGTGTGTATGTGTGCATGCGTGCGAGCATGTTTGCTGAGTTGTGTACCTGCGTCAGGTAATTTCAACTCGGGAATCATCGGAGCTGACGGTGCGAGATTCTGTTGATATATGAGTAATGTGCACTATAGAATGGCCATATATCATTCTTCAAAAGTAGTTTTGCATACTTATAGGTCCTAAAAATTTTAAAGATATTATAGCCGATTGCACTTTTATTCCACACCTGTCGGATTTCCAGGAAAACGATTTTTTAATGGGAGACTTGAAAGCGATTAAGGCAACGAGATATGAGTGCATTAATGCGCAAATTTTTTTTTACTTGTTTGTAGCTTATGAAACTTTTGTCAGGTGAGCGGGAAACAAAAAGCGCGTGTTCTCATGGCAGCTGCTCTGGTTTTGCTCCTTTTTGCCGTGCCTTTTTTTTCTCGGCCTTTTTCTTTTCGCGTTAAAATTAAGTATTAAGCAACATTTATTGTTTTTTAAATAAACAAATAAATAAATAAATAAATATATAATATTATATATACATCTTCGCCTGAAATATAAGGATGTTCGCCTGAAAAGAAAAAGCATTAAGAGGCTGAGAAAAAGGGGACACTAGTTGGGAGTGCAGCATTGGTGAATGTCTGCTGTTCGGTACATATTTGATCGGCTGTCGACGGCTCAAAAGGACAAGTGGCAACCGATGCTTCTTTGATTAATACCGATCGGGCGCTCATCCAGCATAGGAACCATAAGCAAACGGCATTTGCAAGCGATTATTGCAAAGTGTTTCGTTGGCTTGATTTGACAATGTGAGTGCGTTCTTCCTCGATGAATTACGACAAGTTGTCCTCTTTCTCCGTATGAAAGTTTTCGAAGGTTATGCGGAAGGTTTTCCTCACTTTTAAGCGAACAATAGCCGTTTACAAAACAATTTTTTGCACGGTCGAGGCGTAAACTTTGTCGATGTTTCTGCCGACAGAGGTACTGGTGAAGCAGCCTACCTCAAGTCAAACTTGTTGTAGTTGGCGTAACTCTGTGGCCGACAGGTCTTGTAAGTACTTCCGATTCCGGGAGTCAGCATAATGGTCATCCTGAACACGCATGGAAATCGACGGAATGCTGACGTCATAAAAGTATTAAGTTTTTGAAGGCATCTTCCATAGAATAATGAGGTAATGGTTAGGGTGTTAAGCTTGAGTTCAGTTAGGAAGTTTTATTCATAAATTAGTTAAAGAAGGAAATGACCATAGAAGTGACCACAGAAGTTGAATAAGTGAACGGGAGCGACGAAAGGAGAAGGTTGGTGCAGCGGTGTATACGAATGAACGAATAGGTTGGCTGTCCGAGAAAAATACTTTCTACTTGGCAAATCAATGTGTCCTCTCGCGTCTCTTTCGTTTTGCGTCGACTTTTATTGAGGTGTTGAGAGTGCTGCCAGTAAATATAGGATTAGATATTTGCTTTCTTGCACTCGCTGTTTTTTTGAGTACAAAGTTCTTGTTGTAAATTTTTCTGTCATATCTGAGAGGAAAAGCCTTCCTTTCCCTTACCCTTTCCATATAATCAACCACTGGATCCACCATTGAGTGAAAGGGTTGTGAATGATCCAGGTGTGTGGAGGTGTGTGTGTGTTACTGTTGGATAATAGGGATATCTGTGTATTTTTGCGTGCATGCGTTTGTGAGCGCATACAGGTGTACATATGTCTGTGTCTGTGTCTGTGTCTGTCTGCATGTGAGAGATGAGATGTTTGCATGTGCGTTTGTCTGCGGTGACAGATATGTTGATGTCTGCTGATGCGCAACGTCATCCAACAAGTATCTGCTCCTGTTCTTTGAACCCTTACGGCAAACGTTTTGTATAGTTTCATCCCCGACAGTTCAAAAATTTCTTCGTTTTGCACTTTTAGCATTCAAGAATAAAATCGTTGCGAAAAATGCTGCGCGCGCAATTCAAATTATTGCTGCCTTTTGCAGCTAAAAATAATGAACTTTTAGTGATGTATTTATTTCAACATATTTTGACTAACAATTTGTAACTGTTCATTAGGTAATGAGTGTTGCTTGTGATGTTGAAATAATATGAATCGGTTTCAAATCGATTATTTTAAAGAGTAAAACGAACGAAGTAAGGAATAAATTATTTGTGGAAAGTGTTCGAAACTTTCCTCGCTTTATTAAAGATTCCGAGTCTTCCTTCCCGTGAGGGAAATATTAGAAATGTGGGTTCTTTTGCGAGAACATTCGTAGAAGAATAGAGACAATATAGCTGTCGTCGCTTTTTATTCCCATTTATGTCTCTATTTGTTAATCGATAATTCAATATTGATGGAGGTCACATTCTGAACTATGCAATCGTGGGAGAGATATTGCAACATGAAAAAGATTTGTATGAGAGCGTTGATTGTAAAAGTTTGCAAATTTATCTTTTTCTAAGGATTGAAATTCTGAGATGAAAAACCATAACGATTTTTTTATCAGTATACCAAATGATATTATAAGAAGGGAAGTTTGTGTGTTGCCTCTGAGTGGGGGATCACTGTCGAATGTGAAGAAATGAACGAAAATTTTTCAAAGCTCGGCTTTCATTGAATATTTGAAGAGTGAGGGAGCATTTTTAAGGTCGTGCAAAGCGTGAGAAGTGAATTTGAAAAGGCGATGGTTGGTGGCGCGGATGATCTCGCGCCCGGCTATCGCATTTCAATGGGCGATAGCCGTCGACTGACCGCAATTGAAGAGCTGATCAAAGAGCAACGGCAACTACTGCTTTCGCTCAACGCTCATTTCGTATGTGCAGTTTGATTTGATGTATTTTATAGTAAGGAGTATTAATAATGATAAGTGAAAACTTCGTCGATAGGTGGAAACGAACCCACAACTAACCGCTTTCCGAGCAGGTGTTTTTCCACTAGGCTACCGTCCGCTGTTAGTTGATGGAAGTGCGCACATGATGCGACACTATTGACTGATGGCGTCACGCCAATAATGAAGAGTTGAATTAACGTTGATCGGGACAGAATGCTGATAGTTAGCTCTTTAATATATTTTCACTAATGCTTTGCCATACCGCAGAGGCTACCCGGTAGGTAGTACAAGTGTCGAATTACTGGTTGAGTGATGATGGGATTGGCGAGTAGTCACCACTAGTCATTTCCTATCGAACAGTTTAGTTGATTGTAGCGAAAAGGTTTTACTAAGAAGTAATAAGTAAAATATCAGTTAAACTTAATCCATTAATTTGTGTACAGCTTAGGACCCACTTGATAAAGTTCCAATTTAATGCTGCAAGAAGGTAATCTCAAATATTTTAACGGAAGCTACAAACAATGATTAGGGGTTTTGCTAATATGCAATTCTTGCCAACGGAATGTAATAGGAATTCCCCTCCTCTACCCCTCCTCCCCCCTCCCCCTCCCCCTCCTCCTCCCCCCTCTCCCTCTCCCTTGCCTCTTTTTTTCAGCCATAATTTTCAAAATAATTGCAGAAAAAATTTCTTGCATTTTATATATTTTACGAAAGTAGAGAACTTTATAGGCTTTATTTTATGATTTCTTTGAATCACATTTGTTGATCACAATCACAAAAATTTCGCACCCTACAGTCTTATATAAAACTTTACATTTTGCGATTAATATTCGCAATTATTTCTTAATATTCTGCTAGCGTTCATTAAGGTTTGATGATTATGTCATATAGGAGATTCTATTTAATATTCATTATTGGGTGAATTTTACGTGGTATTTTTGTTGTGTGCATTGTCTTTCGCAATATACAATGCATCGGTTTTTCTTTCTCCAAAACTTCCTCGTTTGCACGTACCTATTGAAAACATTGGTCATTACTGAAATGTTTCAGCGGAAAGAGAGTTGATTTTCGAAGTCGATCTTATACTTTTATCCGCTGTTATTCTATTGCACTTCATTTTTCAAGGGATCGAGGGGGGAGGAGGGAGAATGGGTCGGGCTTAGTTGCATTGAGATCCAGAATATGAAATAAATAGCAAATAAATAAATAAATAAATAGGCAGATAAATGGTTAGATAAACGAGTAAACAGATGAATAGATGGAGAAATAGGTAAAGAGACAAGGGGATGAACCCAAAATGAGTATGCGGTAAGAAGAGGACGGAAAATGATCAATTTAATTACCTTTTCGTATGCGTAAGGGTGTTGTTTATATCACGTTTAACAAGTAATTTCGTTTGCAATCATTTTTTGTCTAGTGGCCCAATGATTTTTTCTGACAGCTGCCCGAAGTCGGTACGTGGAATTCAAGAGCTTTTTGCTGAATTAAGTGTAGTTCAAGCTCAAGCGTTTGATTGTCACTGCGGTAACGATCAACAGTTCCCTTTTTATGGGGGATGGGAGAGGAGAAATGCGGTAAAAGAGACGTGAGGATGATGTAAATTCCAAGGAAGTCGGCGATGAGTTCGCATAACATAAGTCGAGGCACCGAGTGCTTAAGCCGCCTAGTGCATTTCTAATCAATATCGGGCAAGCGGGTGGTTTTATTATAGAAAATTCCCGAATTTGAATAAATCGTGCTAATTGGTTGTCACACTAAGGTTCGAAATTTTTTTCCAAGGGGAAGGGGGGGGGGAGGGGGTTTGCGCCTCGATGAATGCGATGTGATGTCAGTTATCAACTATATGGTAGGTAATTCCGCATCAACCGCAACATATCCGCTGTACTACTAAACTTTACAGTTTATTGCTGTTCCATTGACAAATGGTACATTTATTGTGATTTCATCAAATTTAGCCGAAAGATTCTTATATTTTACTATGAACGGAATTTGGCAACGAACATAAAGGTTAAAGACTACGATTGATGTGAGTTATTACCTGTTCAATATAGGGCTAATTATATTAGCGAATGTGAAGCGATACAAGCTGCATGTATAAGCCCCGTCATCTGAGATATTAGCTCAACGAAGACGATTGTTTTTAAAATCAGCATTTTCTCTCGGCTGGTAGGAAGAGAAAAGTTGTTGCCAGCCTAATAGTATAAACTTTCCACTTGCCACTGTAATACTGCGAGACGCGAAATGGAAGTGCATTAGCAGGTGGCAGTTGTTTAGTACTCAAACAAACAAACAAAAAAATCCACCCATCTGTTGCATTCAGTGCAAATATCAATTCCTACCAAAGAATACAACCCGACATACATCCGCCTATACTTTTTGATGTCTTTGTTTCATTAATCTTAACGATTTCATTGTCGATAGCGGCTGTCTTATCCACTAAGGAATGCCCATCTATTTATCTGTCACGCATCGAACAACGGCGTCGACGAATATTCCGTTTCCGCATCGGAAGTATTCCACTCGTTTCTGTTTAAATAATTGCACATTCATTTGTGCACTTTGTCGAGCCTATAAGACCAAACTTTTCAAATGACTGCGCTCATTATCGTTGCCTTTTAGTGGTGTATGATGTTATGCAACTTGGAACTCGAATTTAGTGAGCGACCAGAGCCTTCAAATTCGATGTTTAGTCACAACATCGGGTTTTCATTTATGCTTTGGATTCTGTGTCTCTGTCATGCGGACCCCCAAAGTGGTTTTTTTTTTAATTTCGAGTCGTTAGCCTCTCAACTTAGATTATTGGACTATTCAACTTTTACACTTAAGAAGTATGCAGTAGTGAGACATTCATGTAAGCGATCGATTGACAAAACGAGTTGATCGCAGAATTGAGTGGATGGGGGAAGGGGAGGGGCGGGATTTGAAACTAGGCAATATGGACGAAGCAACCGCTGTTCTACTCACTTAAACCATGCCGTTCTATACAAGGCATCCATTTTTTTGATATACCAGAATTTTTCTTGCAATTCAAGTTTCGTATTTGGATCGCAATGGAGTTCCGAATCTAATTTTCGCTATCGCAGAATTCCAGTTTTTTGAGGGGTTCCGGCTCCCAAAGTTTGAAAAATGCTCTCCATCATAGCCTTAAGTTCAAAAAAGTAGTTAGGAATAGAGCTGCTATGATGGCTTCATTATGGTTGTCACGTACCAAATTGCATCTTCTTTTAATAATTTTATTTCATTACTGATATCTTGTCTAGGCTGCACTTTAAAAAATTATGCAATATTTTTACTAATCTTTTCGTTAACGAGCGATTCGGTGGTGATATTAGTGAAGATTGCGCTGAGTACTTAGCGAGATTTTAACGCCAGATATGTTAAAGTGTTATAAGTAAGGTTGTCGTGTAAAAGATATGCTGCTATGAAATATTACATCACAACTTTTCTCGAATATGCTCATTCGATGATTGTAAAGTCAATTTTGATAAATGAAGGTGTAATTCAGGCAAAACAAAGACCTACTGCCAGGTAGATTGCTCCTCTCTTCATTATTAATTGAGATCTGATGTGATGACTGCAAAGTTTGTAAGGTTACGGTAGGGAGGTGGTTGTATAAAGTGTGTTTGTTGCAACGGATTTTTGTGATAGGTGCAACGAGATATACGAATGTTGGGTAGAAGTCGGTCGGTCGTCTTTGAAGCAGGTACGCCTGGCGAGCAGAGGCAAAGGGTTGTGTTCGTGCACAGCAGACATGCCGATGCTCGTCGTTGAGGCTATATTAATGACCAATGAAGAGGCAAGCCATCGCTCACTTCAAAATGCAACAAGTCTTTATATATGTGTGTGTATGTCTGTGTCTGTCCACGTGTGCAATTAACTGTAGCATTATTTGCTGTTCTTTCTTCCAGTCGATTTCGTCTGCTTCACTTCACTTTTTTGTAATCGTTACTTACTTCCTCGGATTATTGATCTGTGCTTTTTTTTCAGCCAATTTTATTAGGAATTTCTCATTTTCTGCGATGCTGGTAATTTCATCAGCGATCGATCCATCACCTAAACGAAACAAAACGAGGATGCCGTTTTTAGTTTTTTTTTTCGCCGATAAGCGCTGTAACATAGAGCAAGCGGAAGCAGCAAATCCCTCATACTTCTGCTGGGTTTTCCAGGTTATTGGGAACTTTTGTGTTGTTTAAATAGGGAATTGGCTGATTAAAAGCGGTTTTTTTTCTAGCATGTTATTACTTTTGAAGCACTTTTTATAAAATATTATGCAAGAAAAAACTTTTTTAAAGGCAAACAAATCTCTTTTTTTGGAAACATCGTTCATTTTTGAAGAAAGCATATAATCTAAAAATAAAATATAGTTGAATTTCAGGTCAAATGTTGTTTTCTCGGTGATTTACGGTTTTTCAGGGGGAATTTTTTCGCAGTTATTAGTGAGACATTTGATGGATTTTATATTTTATAGGAGTTTTCTTTGGTACTTAGATTGCTGCTCATTGGTACTTAGATTGTAGATAGCTTAGACTCCAAACGTCGCGGTTATACGTGCTGCTGATTTCATTAATGATATTGGAGAGGAGATTGAGATATAAACTTATTTGTCGCATCTAAGAGAACATTTAACTATGGATACATTTAATTTGATCACTAGCAGTTGTTTACCGTTGGCACGAGGTGAATATCTTTTATGCATTTTTATGCATAAATGCAAATTATCTTCTGCAAAATGCAAATTCAGGCAACTTTTTAACGCACATTTTTATAGTTTTGCGCAGTTTTTTTTCTCTTTTTGTGATATTTTTAGGTGATATTTTTCTATGCAATGTACTTTCTTACTCATTTAGTTGAAAGCTTCTCATTTTGCAATATTATTTGCAATTTCATTCAAAAAGTATTCATGCTTGATTTTTTTTCTTCCAAATCTAAGGTTTCTTGCAATACCTTGACGGTCAATCAGCGATATATAAGCAGCTACCTAATGGGGGAGGTAGATTGTTGAAATTCGATTCGAGAATTGATTTATCACTGTGGGTGTGATTGCATTTGAGAAACTTGTATTTTATGTTGTATAATAATAATCTAATCATGTAATTGCATTCCGAAACTCATAGACGTGGCTAAGCGAATAGTACGCGTAAGTAAGATTTAATTTGATTGGCTCGTTTCCTCCCTTTTCGATTGAAGGTTTTTTTCTCGCTTACGATAGATATCTCAAGTTTTTATGAATGAATAAATTTCTCATTATAAAATGGTAAATTTTATCTCGAATATTAGTAATAGTGAGATTGTGGGGTTATAAGCGAGAGGTTCAGTTTTCAGTCAAAACGATCATAGAAATAGGAGAGGAAATATGGGGAAGGAAGTGGGGGGGGGGGGGGAGGGATGGGTTGAGGAAAAAGGGCGCACATGTCCTTCATCTCGTTGCATATGTAACGTTCATGATGTCAATTCGCATAGGATATCGACTGCTGTGAGTGCGCTGCAATCGATAGAATTTCGTTGCATTGCCGAGACTCATTTGAAATTTAAAAAACGACGTTCACGTTAATTGCGTTGCATTGTTGCGCAGCCGCAACATTTTTATTGACACACGGCTGGTTGCACAGCACTCATTAATTGGCGATCTGTTGCTCTCACCACGAATAATTGCCTTTTTCCTTCAAAGGCCAATTCCTCTACTAACTCTAACTGCAAAATGGAAAGCCTTTAAATAGCTGTATCAACATTTTTATATGCAAGGGTAATCCAACCAGTGGAATTAGCTATGCTTTTTGCTATCTATTCTCCCTCCCCCTCCCTTCGCTCTCCTCCTTCCCCCAGTGCGACCTCCCCTCCACCCTTATCTATCACATACTCTCAGATCTATCGTATGATCAGTTTTTGTGCCCTTGTTTTTCATTTGATTGTTCTGCATATCTTTATGAGAGGCATCTAGGTCATCTATGGGGTGGTAGCGGTTTTAGTAAATTGCCATCAACGACTTGCAATATGAAGAGAAGTACAATATGAGGGCAGTGTCCTGTGAGTTGCTGCTGCCTTTTACCAGTGGCCTTTTTCTTTATTTCTTTCTGTGTTTAATTAATTCACGAAGAGTTTTTATTCTTGATGAAAAAAGAAATCCATCACACAATTTAGAAATTAATATAAAATAGCATTAAAACACTGTGAGCAAGTATTAGTTGATTTTTTTTATTGATGAGACTAGGTGGATGTTGCAAGCGATGTCTCGTTTGCCAGAGGGCATTTTGTGGATGCTAGCAAAGCGCTGAGATGAGGCGTGGCACACATATTCATCGATCAACAAAGCGGCGACGTGCCTTTGAGAGGCTGTTGGCTAGCTACGAGCCAGCTTCTACTGCACAGCTGCCTCAACACTGCCTAATGCCTCCCCTTCCATTGCCGTTATGTCTGCTATCCACAAAATGTAACATAAGATCTTATCGCATATATTTTATTCTTACTACCGATCAATGCACGGGTTAAAATCCTTTTATTATTTTAATGATTGATTTTTCCATCTTCTTGCTTAGCACTTATCACTGATGACTGAAACAAATTCTTAATCGTTTTTTTCTTTTCACGGAAAATCATTTATAACGATATATTTCGATAAAAGAAAAAAGGAACCTATACTGTTTATTTGTCTATTTTTGGATGCAATAATTAATTAATGAAAAATCTTCTCTGATGGTGTCAATGTTTTTTTGATTTATATATAATGTTGTTTTTATTTATAGTGAGCTAAATTTCTTTCAAGTGAGCGCTTTTTTTTTCGCTCTTTTTACCAATAATCTCTGTTATTAAAATTCTTTTTTTTTTTCTTCAACAAGTTAATAGTTACGCTCAATTCATTTGCCATTTTTAAAATGTAATTAACGTTTGCGAATTTGACGAATGATAATATTTTAGTATTCTTTTTTTTTCGGATCTGTGGAAATGATCTTGCAAAATTTGGGGAATTGCCTCGGGAAATTAGAGCATTTTCAAGTTGAGTTAAGCTAAAAGCTTTAGTGCGAAGGTATGAAATGAATAGAATAACGCACATATGAATTGGATGAGGATGGATATTTGTTGAATTGAAACGATTACGACGCTAATATGAAGTGAAGCAATGCGAAATGCAGTAATAGATTCCGCTTTGCTCTGCTTCTCTTCTCGTCAAAGAGGTTCTACTTTTGCACGCGAACTCGTTGTAAAGTTTACAACAGAAATCGACGCTCGTTGATAAGTTCAGCCCAGTTGGCCATTCGAGCCGTTGTTCCCGTCGTGTGATGACCAACTGCATAGCCTCTAAGCGATTCACCAGTATCTATCTTCTCCACTTACCTTCTCATCGACTTCACCAACCCTCCTCACGTTACATTCACACAGTTGTTGTTCGTTTCCAAGACTATACGTATACAAATTTTTTAATATTATTTCTTCTGGAGTTTTATTTGTACTCATCAACTATTTGTTGTGTTGAATATGGGATAATTATATCTGTTGCTTTGATGTAATCATTTTGGATCGGGTCGATGTGCATAAGTTGAGCCATAAAGGATGTGAAAGGCATTTACCTCTCTGAAGGGACGATTAGGTAATGGTTGATGATAGATATTTGGAGGTACTTGGTTGTGAGAGGATGATTAATCCTAATCCCACAACGAATTTGAATACTTCATACTCGTAGGTAAAATCGTTTATGGCTTACTATTATAATGGTTTACACTGTAACTGTAGTTGAAATAAAAAGGTCTATAAAGGTTTGAAGTCATTTCATAGAATATTTCGTCGATTTCCTCAGGCAACGTATATGTAAGGAATATTTCTATAACTGCGTTGAATGTTGCATTCCACATAATGGCGGTTGTGGATAGTGAAATGATCAATTATGAATAGCTTTTTTTTTTATATCTAAGTTTCAATCTTTATTCTTTTTAATTTCCTTTAAGTTTAAGTTTATTTAAGTTCCTTTAAGTTTATTAATTATATGATATCTATTTATTGTTGTTTATTAAAATTTCCCATTGTTCAATGTAGAGTTTGTTTAGTTTTGTAATTTTTTTTCAATTGAGTCAATTGCAATCTTTTCTTTTATAGAAATCTCAAAGATTGATTTCTATGCAATTTTTTCAAATTTCATTACTCATTGCAAATGATGAAATGCATTTTATTTTGGATTTACATATTAGCAGTTAAAGGGAATTTAATTTTTCATTTCAAGAAGCGCTAAAATTTTCGGATTTATAGAGGAAAAAAATTACCTAGTCAGGTATCATCAAGTAATCTTTAGTTTTTTGTATAGAGTTTCATTGTTTAATTGTTTTTTTTTTCAATCATACTTATGAATCATGGAACTGGCTTTAGTCTGGCGGTATATGGACCAGAAGTGGATTTGGCTGCGGAGTAGATTTAATCCTCACTGAGGATGAACTGCTCGTGAGTATTCTCTTGTAAATGCCCGATGTTTTCAGCGTCAACCGATCACCAAAGCAGATCGTTCATCATGCGTTTTAGCTCTTCGTGAGTTTCTTCTATCGGCACAGCCACAAATTCTCCGAGAATTTGCCGACGTTATATTAAAATTAGCAAACGGTGAGGTTATATCTGGTCTCGATGGCGTCCTTCAAACGTTTCTCAACTCAGCCGACAACAATCTGCCTGCGAGTAATACGTCGACTGAGAAGGAAGAGGTGAGATAACTCGTTTTTGAGATAATTATGCATGCAAGTGCTGTGCCGTTTGTGTTGTATACACTCATGAAGCATGTTTGGACTATAGATGCGCCTCTGTAATGAGTTTCCCCCGTCTCTCGTTCTTCCTTTTTTAGTTCATCTCCATTACTTTCAGCTTAGAAATGAATTGTTTCACAGTCAGAAGACCCGACTTCAAAATTGTAAGCATGTAATGAGTTCGTTTATTGTTATCCTTTCATTGGGCATCAAAAAAGAACACATCGGTAAGTGCAGCTTTTTATTCGTATTGCTAAGCTGCAATAAACGCTCTCACATTTGAGCATTTAGCTAAGAGCATTATATGTATTGGTCTATTTGTGGAGTGGTTGGGATTGGTACTTTAATTCTACGTATGGCAGATAGGGCAGTGGGACGTCCCAGGGGAGGGGGGATATAGAGTAATACAAAGTATTATCCCTTGAAGAGTGTTGAGTTCGTATGTTCCTTCACCCTTCGAAGATATTTTGGAATCCTCGAGTTCGTGGAGATTCAGATGACTCTATGGCTCCGGAGCCAAGTCACATTCCTTCCCCAAACCAGTTGAATAAAGCCTCACGACAGTTTAATAGATCTGCGAGATCGTTGCGCTAATAGGTTATCCGTAGCCATTTATTTTGAGATCTCCTCACATGAATGATCTAATGAATACACAGAGTGGATATACATATGCATGATAGCAGCATGCCTTGTTGTAACTGTTGTTTACACGAAACGGTACATATGCGCCATGTTGCATTGAGCGCAATCCACGGAAAAATGCAGGTGGCAGGCCAGTTAAGTGAATGCTTTGCCACAGTCTTAGCAATGAAATAAGCTGGGCTGAGGTTCACTTAGGCTGGAGGCTCCAACCAAAGTCAAACCCCATCGATTTGACGCATAAATATTGTGCATTCGCATGCGAAATTGTACACCTTTTGTTTCGCTCTCGTATTTTCATTTATCGGCTTGAAATCAATGTGTTTGTGTGTTTTTAAGTCTGCAAGTATTTGTTGCTAATTTCGCAATCAGCCTCGCTTTCAGTCGGGAAGAACAGATGTGAAGGAACGGGCACGAGAAAGGGGGAGAGGATAAAAAAGGATAAACATAGGGATTAGGAGCGGCCATTCCATCTGCACACTCAGTTGCTCATAATTGTTTTAGATGCCTATGGTTTACTGTGTATTGGATGATACAATAAATGCGTCGAAGGTTTACGCATTCCACTGATAAAGATTTTATTGGCATTATGTTTATTTAATTATTTTTGCCGCTTGGTAATTGAAGTTTTTTCCAAAAGTCTGCTTCCTGATAGGAAATTTTCCACGCCCTATCATTTAAGGAGAGTTTCTGTTTTTGAAATCAGGTCTTTACTGTTATTAGGTGCAACGATTATAAGAGATCATCTTCTTGGCTAGAGTATCGTGGACCTTTCTAGCGTATCATCCCTATATTTCGGTCATTGACTGTAAAAGCAAGTTGCTCCGAATTCTGGTTTCTAGGTGGTGGGAATGTTTACATTGTTGATTCTTTATACTTATAAAACAATGACCAGAATTGGCTCTGACGGCCGTGCATAAGCCTTTGGTCATTGTTGATTATTTTTACGGAAATAGCTTCAACTTCTTTCACTGGAAGGAGAGAGGATGCTTGGGAGGGAAATATAGAGTAGAGAGTTCAAAAGTTACTTGACATAAGTATGCATGTTACGATGTTGTTGTTTGCAGTGGCGTGGTGAGGGTGAAGCCGAGCAAGAGCCTGAGGGAAATAGCGGTAAATCAACCTCACCAGAGATGACACAGTCTGTGACACTCACACTTCGGAAGCCAACAACCAACTCGGATGCCGAAAGTGGACGTGAACAAACACTTCAAGATCAGGTTTTTATATTTGTTTTGTTTTATGCTTGCTTGACGTTGCGAAAACTTTAGAGATGCTAGTTAAGTCTATTTCCGCAGCATTTACGTTTTCAAAAAATGAAAGAGAACTTTTCCGCTGCGAACTGCTAAGTTAACTATATATATATATATATATATATATATATATATATATATATATATATATATATATATATATATATATATATATATATATATATATATATATATATATATATATATATATATATATATATCCCTTCCATTATTTTTTAATGATAAGAACAATTTTTTAAATTTATTTGCACAGTAAGCCTTATTACACTGAACAACTCGCGACATGTTTACATCCTTCCCCCTTCTTACATTGGAGGAGCGGGTGAGATGCTGACGTCTAAATCACATTTCATTGTTTCACACTAGTGGTTTTGATTCGCCTCCTTTTTTTCCGTGAGATTGTGTGTCACTTGCTGTGGAAATAGGAAAAAATTATATTTTAGAAGAGGACGTGACTGATAGTATAGAATTATTTAATAGTCGCTTCAAATATGCAAATTCAAGATTTGAATTCATCGTTGAATTGTTTCGTTTACTGGATTACTTCTGGTATTATAGGGTGGCTGAGGGGAATCCATTGGCAACATTAAAAGGAATTTGCTTTGGTGAATAATCGAAGATCTCTTCCAAAGAAATGTTTTTCTTTCAGAATTGCCGACTTTTATTAAAAGTTTACAGTTGGAGTGATCTTTTCGAAATATTCCACGAAAATATTTTAATTTCCAATACGTATTGAGTGAATAAATTTAATTTATAATGCTTTTTAGGAGAAATTGCTTAGTTAGCGATTGATGCTTGTAGAACGGTCTCATTTGCCAGAAAATTATCTCTATGAGGTGCTTACTTCACTTGCAGGCTTTACCTGCTGTGAAATGGTTATGTGAAGTGTCTTTTTTGATAGTATGCTTTGGTGAAATATTCAGTCCGTACCGCGATGAAATTACTCCAATATGGTGCTTTCAAAATTTTATTCATAATCCGCTCCTTGGAATGAATAATGCATCTAATGTTTTAAATTTTTAAATAAGAAAGGAACTTTATTTCATCAGCTGTGGGGAGAGCTTAAAGACCGTGATTGAGGGTTTGGTGGGTGGTCGTCCTGGAGAGAGATATTTTCATCGCCAAGCGTTTAAATAGTGTTATATCGCATTGTTCTTCAAGATATCGTATTACGCCGCTAATGCTATTTGGGCAGTAGGCCGAAGTCAACAAATTTCGAGAGGAGTATATTTGCAAGGGGGCTTATTGAAAGGGCAAGAAATGAGAACTTCGAAATTGCTGCCTTCCCCTCCTCCCTCGCGTATAAATTGGTAGCATCTTTGAGAGGAACTCTTTCGAAGCGCAAAAACTAAACATTTCTAAGGTGAAATGGTGTATAATTAAAATAACTTCAAATAAATCTTGCAGAGGATCGAGCAGGCAAAACGAAGATTGAGTACCAGCAAAGCGAAACTACAGAAACAGCGCACCTTGGAACGAGTTCGCTGTTTCACTGGTGACGAAAGTGGTGAGGAAAAGAACGAAGAAGAGCTCAGAGGTTGACTTCTCAGTTTGGTTGATCTTTAGCCTATAGTTCGACCACTAATGATGATCACTGCTGCTTTATTTTTTTTTCGGCATTTTATAGAATTATTTATCTTTATCGGTATATATGAACGGTTAGATTGTTTGCAATATTGATTAAAAATTGGCGAATGTGAGCACTTTTGAGATTTACGATTAAGCGGTTTTTTAGTATTCCAAATTTTCTGCCTAAATTTATGAAAGCATAACTCAAGAACTTCTCGTTGTGAAACGACCTTCCCAGTGACATAAAGGATAAGATAAAGTCTATAATTATCATTAAGGAAAGGCATAAAGGAGAGTATCATTGAAAAGGGAATCGGAGTGTTTGGCTGGAAAGATTTATCCTCATATTTTATTCCTTTCATTATGCAAACATGGATATATTTTATTCTGATGAAGATTTTTCGCTGTTAGGGGATGGAACACATAAATATGCGATGACTTCCACCGTCCTTTTTCGTCTGTTTATTCGTATATGATTTTTAACTTACTGCCTTTCAATTTGTGATCCTTGTTAAATAATACACTTGTAAAGTCACCTAAAGGTTTATTTATAAACCTACTTCCGGGTAGGTTTAGACATCCGCCTCCAGCTATATTTAGAGGCGTTCTTGCGCTTTCAGGATTGGAGAGGGATATTTGCCGCATAATCGAAGGTGTTCTTCCATGGATTAAAGAGCACTCCGAAGTGATTGCTGATGAGACAGGAATGCACGAATTACGTGATGTGCTTCTACAACGTTCATCAGCGATTTGTTTCCCGGATGGTGCTGCATCGGATCTATTCGAGAAGCAGTTGAGCACAATTGTTGACGATACACTTTCACAGTATTACGGTGAAAAGGTGGGTGCTGATCGTGAGCAGCTAATCTTTGATATCTCTGAAGTTTTGTATAATGAACTTGCTTTCTTCCAGCTTATGCATAATATTGATAATATGGTCGATACGAAACAAGAAACATTCGAAGTTGGTAGTGCTGAATAAGCAGCAATCCGTCTCACCTCAGCAATTAAGTGATTAGCGGTCATCACGTATGGCTTCGGCTGCCTAACGAGCATGCAAGTGATATAGATCTATGATTTAGTTATTTCTATGGTCGTCTTTATTTGCTGTTTTCATGGATGAATGGCAGTTGAGATTCTTGGGAAATATTTTCGGCCATGGAGATAATCGCCGTTTTCATTCCTCATCGACAGTAATATTTTACAACTGACAAAAAAGATGAAATAGATTGCAAAGAATTTAGGTATTTAAATTTTCCTTCTTCGGTCCTCGCAATGGATTCGAATTGATCCATTAGAGTTGAAGAGATCTGCCTTAGCGCAGTAGTGGATTGAAAAGCTATTCTGGTGAAGGGTTGCTCGAATCGTGCACTTTAAGGGAGCAGTTTCACTTGTTGATCTACTTATGCAGCCGATTGCAAGGCTTCTGATATGCTGATATGTATCTGTACTGCAGAATGGCTCATCATTGTTACTCTCTCTCTCTCTCTCTCTTGCAGAAAGTTTGCAAAGAATTCTATAACGCTACCATTGTTTTTTTCTTCAGTTGTTTTTAAGAAAAAATTCAAAATTTATGCCCATTGTATTTCGCAGAACTTTTCCTGCCTTTTTTTGATTATTGAGAATTTGCAAACGTCTCTTTATGAGACTGATTCGCCTTCCCTATTAAATGGTACTGATCTTGCGAACTTGTCGAAATTGCGATTTTGCATTTGTTTATATTACAAATGATTTCGCATTATTTTTTTGCATATTCAAATGTTTTGTTTATTTTTTTAATTTTATGCTTTATGTTTGAGGAACAAAAGAAAACTCGCTTGCTTGGAGTATCGCTTTCAACCAAATCACTTTTTTTTTCTTTAAATAGACGATAGCTAAATAGTGGTGCTGTGTGCCTTTAATCTCTTTGTGCGAATTGAATTACAGTGATAAATATCTATGCCTTTTTTTATTATATGTGATGGAGAATGTTTTGTGATGATGA
The DNA here is from genome assembly GCA_013433145.1 of Ascaris suum. Classification (NCBI taxonomy): domain Eukaryota; kingdom Metazoa; phylum Nematoda; class Chromadorea; order Rhabditida; family Ascarididae; genus Ascaris; species Ascaris suum. The sequence continues at coordinate 6,246,683 of CM024181.1, forward strand.
GCTTGATATGTGAGAAATATAGAAATGTTGTTGAATTTAGAAAACTATGAGAGAATGTTGAGATTCTTTCGCAATGAATGAAATGTTGTTTGATCGCTTTTCTTAGGATCGACTTCGTCCAAGAAATTGCGATTTTTTTCCTCATTCCAACGTGGATTGATTAATCGAACATTTAAACACTATAAGAAAAGCTCGATTCTTCATAACTTTTTCTATTTATATGAGAAGTCACTTTGAATAATGAATATCCAATAGAAAAATAGATGAATTAGAAAAGAAAAACGAAATGGATTTCTTGATCGATTATACTTTATTTCTGTATTGAATAAATATTTTAATTCCAACAGTAATAATTTAATTTTGCATTTTTCCATCAGTTAACAGTTTATACCTGCCACCATTGAAAATAAGTTCTAGCTAACTCTAGTATCCGATGATCACTAAATTCGACTCGTACACTTCTCGTACATCATTTTTCCACGTAGACAATCCCATTACGACAGTGATCCTTTTGGAATTATACTGCAATTACAGGTGCTCTGAGACATCACACTACAAACATCATACTACGAATCTGTGTAGTTCAGTTTCAGATACTTTTTAGCTTTCTTTATCGATTCAAGACAATAGGCAACAGCATTGCCTTTGCGTTACATTAAAGATTTCATTTGTCACGTGCGTCGTGCAAATTAAGCGCCTACGTTACGCGGCACCATAGTGATTTCTCCTCTTTATTAGTTTTACAGATTTTCCGGTACGGTCGAAGGTAATTACAGTAACTATACTACTGAGGATACTGTAAGCTGAAGCGAACAAACTGTTATCTGTTTTATCAGTGAACAAAGCTTGAATTAAATTTTTATCACATTCGAGTTATCACAACGGTGATGGCAATTACCACTCGGGAACGTTCAAATCGACAATTATTGAAATATTATAAAATCTGGCGATTGGGGAAATGGAACACGGCCGGCGGATATTAGAGCATTGAAAATCAAACAGCCTGAGGCATTACAATACATCAATGTGCACTAAGCAAGAATAAGCGCAATACCCGTATTCTGCAAGCAATAGCTCCTATTTATATATACATGCATAGTATTTTAACGGCTAACCAACTTGGAAAAAGAAACTCAACGTAATAAATAAAACAATGCAAAAATTAACAATAGGAATACTCGCAGCACATGGCTCACGTAGTGGTGGATCGCCGACATAGTCGTGTGTTGCCGGCATCGGTGGTCGACATCGACCGTATTTATCGTCGTCGGCAAATGATTCTGGTTGACAGAAATCTTCACAAGGTGGACAGATCACTACACCTTCGCGTAACCAACCGTTTACAATCTGCAAGTGTTAAAGAATTTCTTGAAAGAGCTAAAATATAAGGGAGGCAACACGCTGACAACAAATTTCGTATATATTGCACGTAACTTGTTCACCGATAACGTGAGCACAAACTGTACCCATTAACACATGACAGATTTATGGGGTTGAGGTGGCAAACACGGAGATGCGTAGGTGGGAAGGGGGGGGGGAAGGGAGGACGGCGGAGGGACAGAGCATCATCAAAGTATATTCATTCTAAGCGAAACAATACAGCAATAGAGCTAGACTGCGAGAGGACAAGGTTTCCGCTTCGCGATAACCTCGAACCGCAAACGCATTACAGTGTACTTTCTACACAGCCCATTTAATAAAAGTTATGTCATGTTACGAGTAATGCTGTGCTGTAACGGAATATGAGACAACAGTGGAATCCAGAAAGCGGATTAGCCATTTTCTAGGAGACTTAATAAATCGCTCCAAGGGCAAAAAGTGTTAATAAATCGCTCCAAGAATGGTTTTTGCAGAATGGTGAGTTGCTTAATAAAATCGCTCCAAGACGGGCAAAAAGCGCTATCGTTAGCAATGCGTAAACCAATATTCTTTCATAAAAGCGTTCCCCCAAATATATCTAAACATCTCGAAAAAAAAAAAACAACAAAGTTGTTTTCGCTATGCAAGTGATAACTTGAGGGGGTTTTTTTTTCTAAGTTCCATTTCTTTTATGCTGACACCTTTTAATATGATATTATTTGAGAATGTGGACCCTAATCTTGTATGTATTCCGAAACTCGGAATTTAAAATTTCTTCAAATATGGTTTTTCAAATGAAAGAATATTTTTGCATTCTCCTCCATTTCTAAATATTGATGCAACCTATACTCTATTTTATAAAATAAGCACTCTACTTAAGTATATCGTATTAGCTCGAATAAAATCCCGAGGATTATAAACAGCTTAAGATCTGAGAAGAGAATTTTTTTTTCAGGAAGGAGGGTAATTCTATAAGGACAAGTCGACTTTGTCCTCCCAAAAATTTTCGTATGCTGGGGCAACAGTATCTAATATTTGCATACTATATAAAATGATACCTAGTGCAGTAGTAGTAAGTCAACAACAAAAACTCGTAGTTGTAATACTTCTTTCGAGTTTTATGATGAAAGACTGGGAAATTTCACTGTGATGTAGAGTTATCGTCCCTCAAAACAGCGCTTTTCTCGGCACAGGTATATCACAGTACGCTGTTACGGTATATTACGGTATGAGGAGAGATTATGGTAGATGGGGTGACATGGTATATTCGAATTGTGTTCACAAGTTACGATTATTTTAGGATGATTTAAAATATTGTTTTGTACATAATATGTTGTAAAAAATGACTGATCCAGAAAAAAACTTATATAAATGAAGGCAAAATGGAGGCAGTGTAACCTTTTTAATGTGAATGAATTGTCCCGGATGGTAACACGGGTAGATACTGGTTCCGTTGAAGACGTCCAAGTAGAGTAAGCCATTAGTGCACACAAACTGAAATAATGTTTTACTGGTAAAGCTGCTTATTCCTTCTAACTCGTAGTAATTCCTTTAAACTGTCATTTCCGCTTTTTAAAATTAAGCTGCCAAGATGAGGCCTGAGAAATTTAATCTTCCATCAGCTTCTTTGAGCGTTCTTCAGCTCAACGAAGCCTCAATTTTGCGACCTCATTCCTTGCTCCTCAGTCATTGTGGAGCGCCAAAGCCAACTTTTGTCCGAAATTTGGTCCATACTTTTCATGGCTAATACCGAATGTTATACAGCCAGTTGACCACTGAATAAACTGTGTAAGCACAAGCTATAAGCTCTAATCGGAAACTTAGCGCCAACCTGATAACAACCAGCCATATATTGAACGAATGTTCTTATACGAGAGCATTTCCTCTCAGTCCAGGCGGTAGCTAAGTCAAAGCATCCCGACTGATTACCGTACACTTCGAGAATTGAATTCGTTTCCTCAGGTGCAAAATTACCCTCAAGTTCGCAACGACTGTCACGACGTTCAGTTGAATTAGATGCCTTCCACTCGAATTCCTGCAGATGGCGTTTACTGGAGCGCTAACAGTTGCGACGATTAGAGAAGGAATGCAATGCCAATGCAAAATATTTTTTGCATCGCTATATCGTTGCTATAGCTTCTATTTTCCCTCATTGGGTTCAGATTAACTTCCACCTCTATTTGCGATATTCCTCTAAAACTGTCCATAACTTTAATTACGACAAAAGGTTTTAAGTAACACCTACTTTCCAATACATTTTATCGTGAAGCTCTAATTCTAAGTGGTATGACAATTTGTTCTTCTTTATCGGGCCTTTATTTATCTGCATATTTCTTTATTTCTACTATGTATTTATTTGTTGTTTTCATACAAAAATAAATAAATAAATAAAACCATTAAATTTTAAAAACTCTTAAAGTTATTAAGAAGCAATGTGCATAGAACTTTCGGCATTTGATATGTTTCTGCAATTTAAGCAATGCGAAGATAAGCGCTATTGGGAAAAACGATAATATTTGTTATATTTTATTTTATTGTGAATTCCGCTCGCAATTACCGCAAATATTGTTATACTGATAACTATCAGTGCAAATATTCGTTTTCCGCTCTCCTTATGCGTTAAATCAATTGCGCACTGTCTAAATGTTCATTTGGATGGTGATCAAGCTAAATTTTGACGTTAAAAAAATCGAATGATCGATCATTTTTCCACGTTTAGCGATTTGTCGTCGAATACCGCTAAGCCGGAAATGCTGACTAATGGTGTTTATCAGCCGAATCTACGGTACAAAAAGACCAAGAGCAGTCTTCCGCCCACTATTAGCAATAAATGCGCGACATATGCATACACAACCTTCACAAATTACACTAAGCAAATAACTGAAAAAAGGTTCGGTCGGATTTTTTCCTATGTGGAGAGCAATTTAAAGGCAAGGGTAATGCAAAACGAAAGTTTATACATTATTCCGGTCCTTATGCTATTTGTACGCCTATGAAAGCGTAAAACAGAGCTAAAATTCATTTTCAAATCTCTTTTGAAACTATAAGGTTGGTGCCGAAAGAGATCACCTGATTATAAGGGCAAAAGTCGGCGAGTTCTACAGAACCCCCATAGTGTTTAACACCATCAGCTTGAACACCTGAGAGCGATTTGAAGTTGCGGTAATCCTGTGGGAGTGGTTGCCGATACGGAATCTGGAAATAATAGGCGATGAGAGTACTCAACTTCTAAATGTTGTAACGTTCTCGCACAGGAGATTGGCTATAACACCCGATTCTTCGATCCGCTTATTGCGTCAATGCGTTTAACAGCTTATGCTCACTTGGATCACATGTCCAGAAATTTGCCGGATAGACATCTCTGGGGTATGTAAACTACCGATTTGTAGTATTACCCTCGCGAATCGGAGCTACCTCGCTCAAACGATGTTTGCTATAGCCGACGGAAGCGACATACGAGAGTGCTGCATATCGTTAATATGCGTCATCTTGTTGATAAAACAGTGATTTCAGCAGTATTGTGAGAGATGAAACGTGAAAATCGATGGTTTTAATTAATTTAATGGGAAATAAGCTACTCCCAGTTCTTCAGTACATTTCTTTGAATATACAAAAGCCGCCTTGTTACAGAGGGGGAAACAAAACGTTAGGATGTTTTTTGCACTTCTCTCTACCTCGTAATGATATGAAATAGTGATCAAGAATATGGCTGCAATGAGTGAGACCTTGCAATGGTTATTATGCGAGTGGTCATTACACGAATGGTCATTGTGTGAACGATCACTATATGAATGTATTATGCATTACTAACCAAATTGCAAAGGGCGAGTGAATCGCGTTGTGCGGTGCAGCGTGTCGTTGCCAGAGAGCGCTTCCCATCATGCTTTATCTCGTCACAGAATGGAGATGGTAACTGTGATCTGCATAGAGATTAAAATAAGTTTATCAGTAAAACCTCGAGCTCACTTTTCAGGCGTTGCAACATTCAATTTCGTTAATTTTATTAGAAAGGGGTCTAAATGTGCGAAGAAAACTGAGTTTCGAGGTGATCGTACGATGTTCCAAGGGGAACAGGTGGCCTCCCAACTACCCCCACCACCCGGAACTAGTTGTAGCACAGGACTGGGCCACCAGATGCCTCTTGGTGTATGGTTTCTGAACGAATCTGCAATCTTTGTACCTGTTCCTGAATTTAAGCCTTTTGTTCACATCGTGCTGTGATTGTTTGGCAATCGCCGAAATGCCTGCAGCTACAAGAGCAAAGATTCGATGTTGCGCGATGCTAATATGTACTCGCACAATTCGCCGCTCATTATGGGGCATTCGCGCCTCATATTTGACAATAAAAGTTTAGAATTTTTGCAGTTGAAGTGACACTACTACTGGCAAACTTTTAAAATACAATCGTTTTTTAATAGAAGAATAGCGAACTTTTCTCTTCGTTTCTTCATCCATTCGCCACAACTCTTTTGCGCGAATTCGCAACCGAGACCTTTTCCCCAGTGTAAATTCTCTGCGACACTGAAATTGTTGTAGAATTTCGATATCACAACATAGCACGATATCGAATAAAGAGGAATTATTCGGCAATAAGGTGCTCACTAACACAGAAAAGTTAGTCATCAAAAACTTAACAAAAAATCGTGTTAGGAATTGAAAATATTCATATTTTAATGAATATAAAAATAAATGATAAATCTCTTGTTCCAACGTTTTATTAATTACTCAGAGAAACAGTGCTCACTGAATAGAAGGGTGAACTAATAGAAGTACTGCAGTTTCTTTGAGTGGGTACATATCCTTGCAAATGCATATTTTGACAGAAATGCTTCCCTTGCATATCTTCTAGAACTGTTCTCATATATATATATATATATATATATATATATATATATATATATATATATATATATATATATATATATATATATATATATATATATATATATATATATATATATATATATATATATATATATATATATATATATAATGCCTAAAGCAATTACTGTCATGAAAAAGCAATTTTTGTTGTAGAATTCTGTGGATAGCTTGAAATGCATTACACATTTTTAAGTCTCTAAAAGGGATTTAAAAATTCAAAAGCGAGACAAAAGTATGTGCTAACAAAACAAAGAAGCGAACCTATAATCAGCACGATACCAACCGCTGTCCTCTAAAAGCGCGAGTGTTATACGTGAATAAACGGGATTCTGTGTGTGTGTACCTGTCATTGCCTCATTCTGAAATTTATCAGCATCAATCCATTTCTGTAATTAAAAAAAAAGAGAAATCGGCTCGCTGTGAAATTAAAAATAAGACCACTAAGTTACAATGCAAAATAACAGCTATCCAGGTGATAGAATCTTTTTGGCAGGAAGATTTCAAAAGAAATAGCTCATCACATAATGTTAAGTCTGTTGCTTGGCATCCGTCCTTCCATAACTTCAGCTGAGATCAACCTCGAATCATTTTTTTAAGATAAGAGCATAGAGTTGCAATTATTAAGGGACACGTATTTTTCTAACTTCATTTGTTGTACATTATGCAGCTACTTGGTATAATGACTCTTTATTTGCATATCTAATAAACTATCTCATTGAATCTACGATCGACAGGGTCTGTTCTTCTTAGGTCTCTAGCGGGGCAATTGCAGTTGGAGGTCATGCAGTGTCAGTCAGATCTCTGCAAAGATGGAGAACTTCGCAGTGGTCGTGCTTCATAGACATGCTTGGTTTCTATCTTTAATGGTCTTTAAATTGCCAGATTGAATTTCAAAGAATTAGAAGCCCCACTGTTCAGTAATTTTGGTCGCTGAAGTTCGGTGGTTCAGCAGAAGACACAAAGGAGTTTAATTACATAGCCCATCTAATTATATAAGTAATACTTCATCGTAAGGATTAGTGCAGTCATCAAATACGTTGCAACAAGATGATTATCTGAACATTGCTCCCATAGCGTCAAATTTATTTCGGTTACAATAGTCGAATGGAATCTATAGAAGCAACACTTTGTACTTCACCTCGAAAAGCCTTTTCTCCCAATGTGTGAGTGCAGTGCCATCACCGCCCTGATTTTCGAGCTCTGCTCCTTCCAGTTGCTCACAATTGAAATGCGCTCTCGCTTCACGTCGCACTCGTGGTGTTGTCATTACATGTACCGGATGCGAAACCTTCAACGATATCTTTCTTCATATTCGAACGTCCGATATCGTCACTACGGTAATCTCACAGATAAATACGTTTCTTTTTTGACGCATTGCCTCATTAAGAATCATGCAAACGCGTTGAACTTCAGCAAGAACCTACACAACGGTAGACATAGGTGAGTAGTAATGAAGTTACCCTCCCATATGTGTACCTGTAAAACGTTGAAAATCACTGCAGCTTTTTCAGAGATTAGCTGGTCATATATGTTCGTATCAAGGATTATCAAATTTACATAGTGCTAAGCCAAGCGAGCAGCTAATAGGACTTAAAAGTTTAAAGTTGTTGATAAGATTCTCACTGTGCCGTCGGCCGTCCACCAATCCTCTCGGATGATCGTTTTGATAGTATTCGAATCCCAATCATAGTATCCGCGCTCTTTATTCAACGATACTGGTTTGTTATAGCGATTACTATAATTGCATTCATTGGTAAGATTTGTTGTTTTGATCATTTTAATGCCGATTTCCGGAAAAATTTCAAATTTTCCACTATGAATTTGCAAATTCACAATTCTCTAAACGGTAGCAAGTGCAGATATTACTTCGAAACATTTCGTTTCGTAGATACGATTAAACTATTCGGTGGATTTTACGAATCAAAGTTCCTAAACCAAAAAAGTTTACATCCAAATTGATACGAAATCCTAACTAAGATCAAAATGATGGGTTCTGATTGCATTATAGTGCTATAGGACATGAATGAAAAATTACTACATGCGAGAAATGACAGTAATACTATTCAGTAGCAAGTAGATGCATAAAATCCAACCGTTTTGTTCTTGGTTTGCCATTATCGTCCCGAAAGAATGCATAAAGACCTGCTGAAAAGCCAAGTGCATGTAGAATCTCATGCTTAACTGTCGAAAGAAGTACTTCTTGATCATGAGGTTGTGTGGAGAGTGCATTTGGACACAAATTTACATGACCCGCAATTGGCCTGAAACATATTTGCATATTCTAATTTTTTTTCACTCCTCAATGTCGATTCAATTCTTGTCACTTCTCTTCAACAACATTAAGAAGCGAATAAAAGTAAGTGATGGTAAATGGGTGATTTCTGGCAGTGAACGTATCTTTGTAAATATACAAAAAGGAGAGTAATGATAAAGAAGGATGCAGTGGAATGGGTTACAAATTTCCCTGTCCCAGAAGGAAATAATAAGGTGAATGCCATTCACTGTTTTAAAAAAGAGCAAAGGAAGGAAGGGATTACAAAGAATAAAAAGCGGCGCCGTTCTTAAAAGAGTCAGTGACGACTGCGCGTATTTCTCACTAGCTAATCTTCTTTGGTAAACGCTTCATCACTTATCGTTTGTGTACGGTGCTATTTCGAATAAATTACCCTCGAACTGTCAATAAATTCGTCACCTCCCTGCCCCTCCCATAATCTCCCCTCCCCCAATCACATCATTTAAAAAATAACTGAAATATAACCGCTCGTTTTCATACGTTTGAAATGCTTTTTATTGTTAATACTAAGTCCCAAAATTTTAGGAGAAAGTTGGACAATTTACAATACTCAAATCCAACTCAGCTCTTATACAAAGAGCTCTTAAATTCTGAAATGGCAAAAAACCTGTCAAAATCGGCTTCCTGTTGACAATGAGCAGCGTAAGCGACCGTATCGGCATTTTTGCATCTTTCCGAGAAAACAGCTGATACGTAGAGTAAGAAATCCGTATCCGCAACTCCAGCACCATCAGCGGGACCCGATACAGCACAGTTCTGAGGATTTGGTGATGAACAATATCTGCATTGCTGTAATATTATGCCCACTAAACTAATTTAAATAAAGTGTTACGCGAAGTATACCTTTATAATGATGTTAAAACACGATACTTCACACGCTAGAACAACTTATTTCGACCGAAGCATTTGTATACCGTTAGATCTTGCCTAGATACTTTTTCAAAAAGAAACGATAAAGTTAGAAAACCAAAAGTAAAGGTTGAGAAACAAATCAGAGAAATGCTCGCAATACTATAAACATATCAGTTGAGAAACAAACTAACAGAGAGGTGAATCATAACAGAGAGAAATTAAATCATAAAGAAATAAAAGTTCAAATAAGCTAGCATTTCTTGCAACTGTTATTCATAATGGATGCTAAACAATAGAATTGTCAGCAGTTTTTAAAGAGTAATCCAAAAGTTTTCATCAACAATGCTCTCAAATCGCTCTTTATTTCTCTGTGATCTCAAATTTATGACAGATATTTTTTAAATGTTTCTAAATGTAGTACATCCAGTTAGATACAGCAGTAAGTGTTCAGTAGTACTCTATCAACAGGCAATGAATGTATTGGAGGTGGAGAGTACTTTTAAATTAAGAACCATTTAATTAATAGACAGGTCTACGGATAAGATAGAGAAATATTCTCGCGAACAAAGAGGTGGAGGAATGTTCTCAAGAGAGTAGAGATATAGAGATATAGAGACAATGTCAATGAAGAAAGTAGAAATTAAAGAAACCACTCTTACCAATAGAATATTAAAAGAAACATTTTCAATGATTAATTCTAGAAATAAAGATAAATAATCGAAACGCACATAGAGATGTTCCTCAGGAACGATCACTTCTCCGCAACTCGTTTTCTTTTTACATCCTAAAACGCAAGATTGCCGTTTTTCATGTGGTCTTACATAGTAATGATTCGATATACATTTCCTGAAAGTAAAACTTCAAATTATATCAAAAAAACCTATTATTTCTCATGAAAATGTAAATTCTACTATATTTAGGTAATATATTCTATTGCAACTTTAAGTTAATATTGCATTTATTTTTTACAGCTTGCAACAATATATTTTTGCAAGACAGCTAATATATATATTTTGCAAATGTAAAAATATTCTAACAGCTACTGTGTTGATCTACCAATGCAATTATAATGCATTTATTATTGCACTTTTTTTTTGCAAATCATTCAGTTACTTAATGACCCATAGATAAGCTACTCAGTAACGACTAATTACCCAGTAATGAGTAATAGTAGATGATAATCATATAGATAGTAAGTTGAAATAACCTTCATTAGATAGAAACAAAAATCGCACAATTTTTCAGTGATATTTGTTCGGAAATAACTTTTATAGAATTCAATTTCAGGGATTCCTTCTTAACGATCAACTTCCATCAATGGGTTTTCACTGAGATCCTCAAAATCTAAACATTCTCAGTTAAAATAAACCAAACTATTTTCTCTCGTGCGAAATAAATTTGTGCAACTTACTTACGCAATATTATTTTGTTCCATCAAATAACATTAAAAAACTTACCTGTAATCACAGTGAATTCATTTTAGATATTTACAGTTCTATGATATTTACAGTCCTATTTGATATTTACAGTCCTATTTGAGAAATTGGATGAAATATCTGCAAAAATTAGAGAAAAGCAAAGGAAAGAAAAAAATACCCATCCAAATCTCATCACTAAATTTCTATCACTATTTACCGTTTATAGTTTCCCAACAGGGGAATATTCAACATGAAGCGAACAACCTGCTAAGTCGTATGGGAGCTGTGGTGTGAAGAACTGAAAGCGCACGAGTCCAGTAGCCTACAGCATCTGGCAACAATGAATCCTAAAATGAAAAAAAAAATTTTTTTTTTCTATTTGTTATTGTGTACTAAATATTCATCTTATGCAATTGCTGCACCTTAGAATGCAATTAAATTAGGTTTATGTGGAATTTTTCTCATATATGAAAAAATGTTTAAAAATTGCTTCTTTTCAGCAAGAACAAGGAAACCTACAACCATCGGGGAGAAGTTGTTAAAAACTACAGAAGTTACGGGCATACGAGCTATAACTCAAATAATCGAGTTATTAGTTTTAGCAAAAGTGTAGCTGCCTCCTTCAATCTCAAACTACTCGTTCGAGGACCCTAATTTTTAATGAAATTCTTCCCTCAAGCTCAAGCTTTCACTCAGTACTTCGAGGACTTCAAACTCTAAAAAAGCTCGGTTTGCGGAATTCGGTCTGCGTAATAATAATGAGACTTTCTCAAATCAACTAAAAAAATTTCCGTTACGATTAGTAAAATTCGGTTTTTTGCTTTTAAACATAATAAAAATCCTTCGATAAAAATTATCATGAAAGAAAGAAATTGGGAAATAATTTTCAATACTCACATTGACGAAAATTTGCAACTCCTCTGGAAGCCTGAAAAGCACACTAATATAACGGTTATGTTTGTCACATATTTGCACCTTTATAGCACAGTTTATGCCACATTTTTGAATATTTGAAAGTATTTATCCCTTGTCTTGGTCCTCCTCCTCCGCCAACCCATCAAACAGTTTTCACTTGGATCTACTAAAAATACCTCCATATTTGTACGCAGAGCCATAAAGAGGATCTTTGATTTGCTAAGGAGGAAATTCAGGACGAATTCTTAGCTGATGCATACACTACGAAGCGGAAGTATTTATTAAAATTTTCCTGTATGAAACTCTACGTGTCAGAAAAGTCTCTATTTGGAATTTTTTCTTCCTTTATTTGCAAGTGCGATTTTCTAAAAGTCTTTGCGAATGCCTAAGGCAACAAGTGATCAATGATGAAACTGATTTCGTTCTCAATAGATCGCAAAGTTTTCCTCATTTTGGTGCAAATTATTTTTTTTTTGTGGAGAAAAGAAAGTTCTGACTCATCAGCTATTATCAACTCATCAATTTGCATTTCATTTTGACAGCACTATCTATCAAAGTGGAGCAACTTCAAAAAACACTTGTTGCAACTCAAATAAAGTGATTCACTCAATACAATTATGAAATCAGTGGTGTTATCCTAGAAATTACCCTGGAAACTTAAATCCATTGCAACATGCATTATGGAAGCATCTTGTCCGTGTACGTGTCTGTCTGTGTCTGCGTGTGTCTGCTTTTATGTCTGTCCGCTTATCTGTGTATGCGTTTGTATTTCCGTGACGTGAGTATGTGTGTGTGTGTGTGTGTTTGTGTGCATGTGTGTGTACGTGTGTGTGTGTGTGTCTGTGTGTGTGTCTGTGTGTGTTTTGTTTGAAATCGGAAACCACCGAAGTCTAAGGATGCGAAATTTGTTGGATGCAATACGCACCTTTGTATTAACTTTCACTTCAGTCTTAAGGAGTTTTCATATATAAAGGAGCCAAAAATCAAAGAGATTTCACACTGACCAGATTTTCATTGTGCGCCAGTCAGGCTGTAGAAAAATGGATCTTTTAAACACATTTATATTAGATATAAATTGAAATATGAGAGCATTCATGCACATATTCCACTTTTTTTTAGCGACTTATGGAAGCGGTTTGTCAGATAAGCGGAATGTGAAAACACATACCGTGCATTCCATCTAGCATACTTTTTTCATCTATATTAATACCTACAGTAGCAGCTCTATATTAAACTCAGCTATTATCTTGAATCAAGCCAATAAGCTCATGAAGATGTGAATAAGAGAATGTATTTCATGCACTCTGAAATTTTTTTACCTATGAGAGTTCTATCACTGCGATCACACCTGTGCAGTAAGTAAAGAGTATCGAAGCGAGTAGGAGATATGCAAAAACATTGCTGCCTTTCAAAATTTCCACTATTAGAACCAGTATTTTTGTAAATACTGGAACGAAATAAAACGAGATAGAAACTTCTGAACTCTTCCTGCTATTAGGCAAGCAATGATAGCTTTTGACTATAGCACTTGGTATTATGCACTTCGAAAGCAATTTTATGACAGATTGTTGAATTTTTTTCTCAGCTCTGTTTCCTATGAGAGAATTTCTTTCTTCAACCTTCTATCCTCCTCCCCCTTCACCATTCGGAGATATAAATGCTGGACCAATTCTTTATAACCAAATCTTCCTTTCTTAAAAAAAAACTCCTTTGCTGAGAACGAGTAGAATCTCTATGGGAAATATATTTAGAATATATCAAATTACAGTCGTTTTCGTCAACACCTTTTTGCTTGGCAGACAGCCAACACACCGCTGTTTGTCCCATCATTGAGTACAGTACTCTCAACTATATCTATTAAGAAAAAAAAACGAAGTAAAAGGAAATCCCTTATTTACTTCAGTTAAGAAAACAAGATATAAAAAGGGATGCTTATTTTCTTTCATTCATTTATAAAATCGGATTTGATGGGAGATTGACCGCCGATATAAGACAACACTTACAAAGTTATACTGTCAGTATCGTAGTGCAGATGAATTCTTAGTGGATGATAGATCGGTTTCACTTGACGTACTCGTCTTGATGATCCTTTATTTAATTCATCAATGAAGTTTTCATTATTTGCCTCGATTGGTACATCAAATACAATGTCATTCACATCCGGCACCTAGAAAGATAACATAGATATTAATTTACTATTATGCACTTTTATATGACCTAAATTTAAGAGGGTTTTTAAAATTCTTGTTTTCAAAACGTTTTCGAGCTTAAAATTTAATATTTGGAGGCAAAAATATCGCCTGAAATTAAAAACAATAGAAGAAAAAACAAATGGGACAGTCTGCCTCAGGAAGTGATAAAATAAACGCTTTTGCAATTCCACTCACGGAAGTAAGCGGCTTCATATTTTGCTAGCAAATAATAGAATGCACGCAATCATCTATACAAGAATTGCTTTCGTCAGGTGTATCTATGCTCTTATCTGAATGTTCTCTACTTAATATTCCCTAATATACGCTTTTCCACATCGCTCACATGACCAACTAACTAATTTTGCAATTAAGCAACAAAGATTAAGATATGCGAAATATTTTGAATAATCCGATCGCTCGTATAAATATTCTATAAATGTTTCGTTTTATTGTAAGCTGTTTAGCGCAAAATATGTGCGAATTTTTTTTTTCCATCTTCAAATATCTATAATTCGATTTAAAGTTGAAGGATAAACACAGCACACGAGAAGACGTCTCTAGGATATAAATTTATACGATATGCACCCTCAATATTCGAAATTCCACCTTCAACAATTGCCAGTTTGAAACTATTGGATGGTTAGACAAAAGGACACATTGGGTAGACAGGTGGATGCGTGGAGCAACCAAATTGCGTTTTTTTTTTATAAAGGAAGTTTCCATAAGCAAATAAAAACATTAAGCGGAAACTTATGTAGGATATGGCATCAAACAAATGCAAAGCATAACAACCTTCTATGCCAAATATTTTTCTTTGTGCTAAAAAACTACATATAATATACTATTAATAGTTATACTAATCATTGCATATTAGCCATTTCTGATAATCTCATAGTGCGTTGATCATTTGTGTAAATTTGCAGCTGGCTGGAGTACGACAAGAACGGAATAAGTTCCCTTGCAGTGTGCAGTTATACCGTTTAAAACGGTGAATGTTTTTCACAAAGTGTAGCTCAGCATCAACAAACACGTCTTATTTTTTGAATTTAAAAAATAGTACCTTATATGAGCATGGCAAGGCAATTGTTGGCAAGATGAGGCTATGAAATAGTTGAATTAATATCGATAGAGTTAAGAAGGTATGGCGGCGAGGAGAACGGGGCCTTGTGCGGAAATGATCCTCGAAGATATGAGCCCGCCGGATTGAACCCCGATACACACTGCCGCCAACCATAGGAACGCTCCTCTTTCAGGATAATTGTGTCACCATCAGCATCTGAAACTTTGAATCGTTTATGAGTAGCCTTCTAAACAACATCATATACATCACATATTTCGAATTCAATTAGTTATATAAATTATAGAGCTTTTCTGATGACAAATGTTAAAAGGTTTGAATTGAAGGAAGAATGTAGCTGAAGTTGAAGAGCAAGACCGTATGCAACAGAGATGATTTGATGCTCGTCACGGAGATGGGTGCCATCGTAAAACTCACGACTGAAAAAACATGCCTACCTAAAGTATATAATATATGATGAAACGAAGGCGAAAACTTTGCAACAAAATGAGCATTTTCATTTATTGCCCTAGGGGATTGCTTCCGGAATTATTCTTCACGAAAAAATATTTACATAAATTTTCGACAATTTTAACGTCCTTCATAGCAAAAAATCGATCACCATAAACATAAAATACACAACTAACATTTGAATGCGTCATAAATCTAGGCGAATGTTCTTTCCATTTGTGCATACGCTTATGGTGTGATTCATTTCTGATAGCAACGCGTATTTCAAAAAAAAAAAAAAAAAAACAAAAAAAAAAAAAGGGTAGGAAGAAGTTATTAAATCAGATGCAAAGACATTCGGTGTTTTCTTTTCTTTTTTGGAAGCCCTTTTCTTCGTAAATGGACGAGAGATTGTATATAAAAGTGAACGATGAAAATAGTGCAAGGACGCTTAATTAGATAAAAAGATGACACATTTTCAAATGCAATCCTTTCTCCTAAAGAAGAAAATCGGATGTGGAGGAATTCGGAGCAATTTGCAACAAATGGAACAATGCTGGTTGTTAAAAGATTTTACCTTCTTTCTGGTCTCGAAGCTGGTGATTACATATATATATATATATATATATATATATATATATATATATATATATATATATTCCAATATAATAATGTTTGAATAATAAATAAAGAGAAGAAAACAGAAACGGGAACGAATTAAAACATAGTAAAAAGAGGAACAAAATATCGTTATATGGCGATAAAAAATGCTTCTATCACGATCATATGTAAAGGAATTAGGATAAAATCAAAAATCGCATGAAACCTTAATAACAGAGCGCATAATTTATCAACTAGCAAAAAAAAAATGCAACTTAAAACTTGGGAAAAATGAAAATTTCCATCCAAAATTAATGGTAATCAACTTAGGTGAGATAGAAATTTGCGGATCAATGATGATTTCATAGTCCACTTCAAGTAATCCGTAGTGGAGTGACCTAAGGGTTTAACATCATGCAAAGGACTTCGGTTCAATTCGGCTCCCATTCAACGTTTCTAGTCGGTTAGATTCGTTTAATAATTCAAAATTTTTTCTCGCCTCCACCCACATAGAGCCGTTAACGTAATTGCTTTTTCCGATAGTTTAAAAATGAGGTCTTGAACGTTGCAGTTCACCAAATAAAATGCCGCTCCACATTTGCATTTTTTTTAAGAAGCAAGAAGGTTGAGATAATTTGTCGTACAACGACCTATAAACCTACTAATTGAACGCAACGAACTTGAAAAGAGTGAATGGTAAGAATTTTTATGCAAGAAAAATAATCATCGTTGAACAATATCGATTGACTGATTCGAATCACAATCGATGACAGTTGATAGATCTATTTGTGCATATAGAAATGAAACAACAACTGTAGAAATGAATTAAAGTCACGTGTCAAATTTCAAAGAACTTTCGACAGTTTTACATTAAACTTCGAAGTCGATGTTGTTCGTCGATCAACGTGATATTGGCAAATGACGAAATTAACATATGAAGTCAGGCAGGTGAAAATTAAATTCATTGACCACTACGACGAACGACAGAAAAGATGATGAACTCCTAATTCATCCCCTTTTTCCACCTTCTCAGTAGACAACGCTAGTTAAGAACCCCAATTGCAAATTTTTGGGCCCTCGAGTGCTCTATGCTCTATATTCCGCAACACATTTCTTGTGAAAAACTTCAGTGAAAATCTCTTCTCGAGATTTCAAATATGAGTGAGATTATTCGATTCAGCTTAAGTGAAATACTCCGTTCTAATGATATTTTCTCTTATTTTCAAAATATAGCGTTTAATAAAAAGCTTTTTTCTTCTATGGGAAATTTTTGCAATCAAGCTAGCAAGCATTCTTGAAATACGGATCTCAACTAATATTTTTTCAGTGGAATATCAGTCATGTTTGTAAATAAGATTATAGAATATGGCTTCAATTATGCGGTCGTAAATTTTTACTCAGACGATTGGAGAAAAATTATTGACGAATTCGTCTATATGGAACATTCAATGAAATTTAAAATTATGAATTGTTGTTTGCATGGAAAATGCAAAAAATTGACGAAAATTCATCGCCGTTTTTAATTTCTAATAAAATATGTTTTCCTATATTAATAAATAATAAATGGTTTTTTTTTGTCAATTTTCGCCATAAAATTTCCAATATTTAAAATTTACTCTTTTCAAATCATAAAAATTGTACACTCTAATGAGTAGAAAAATTAAAAAACTAAAATGATAGCAAAATATAGAAGTTATTAAAATTACGTTGCAATATTTATTTGCACTCGAAAGTCTAGAAATTGCCTACTGTAACTCGGGGTTTAGTGTAAAATCACAACTTAGAAATATATATGCTCTACGAATTTATGAAGTATTTAAAATTTATTTGAAAGCCATTTTGTTTATTACTTTATTCTTATAAAAATAACAGCTTTATTGGGAAAATTGTAAGTGCGAATGAATAGTGCCTATATATTTTGAATAACACTTTACCTCGAAATTTTCCCACAAAAAACAGGCGGAAAAGCATTAGATGAGTAAAAAAATATTTAAGAAATGCGAAAATTTTACGACGAAATAGGGTATTTCCGTTTATAAAAGTGAAAAATTTCACTAACTAATGTGATTTTTTTAAATGTTTATTTAACAAAAAAAGAGATAAAAATTAAAAAATCCATCAAAAGTTGCAAAATTCGCTTTAAAAATAAGACTCTCCAACGCTGCTTCTCATCGTCAATACTTACGAGGTGGGAAGGAGACTGAATAAACGATCATGGGCAATGGGTGCCGAAATGGATGAATAAGAGAGAAGACAGCGATCACTGTGTAATTAATTCTATAAATTTGCACTCCAATAGACATGAATGCACACTGCAAATACCAATAGAACTAATTATGCGATAGGATGATTGCGATCATAAACGCTATCGTCGACTAGAAAAATATCAGTTGAAGGCCATTCTGTCTCGTTCCGCTATATATAATTCCCAACGATCTAGCAACGATAGTGGGGAAAACAGATTTGGTTCGGCTCCGGTTCCCGCAAGGAACATTATTTGACTCCAGAGTGGGGTCGGTATAATAGGAGGAATTGTAGGGGGGAGAGTAAACAGGAAGGATCGCGAAATGATACTTGCAGAGAAGCACCCTCTGCCTTGTCGACAAGGACAGCGACTGCTTCTCTCTCGCAATTCCCTTCCCTTTCCGCATCCAACCCCCCACCCCTCCCTCTCCAATCTTTCTGAAGGAAGATTAAAGGCTTTGGTTTTATACAGCACCTCGTGATGTCTTGCTCATATTTTTGGGCAGATGTAAGAATAGAATCATAAGGGACACGCGTTGAAAGTGCAAATCAGTCAAAGTCTTATTCAATAAAATTGCCCATTCTTTTAGTTTGGGACTAAAGTGTTGAAAGAGAGCAGCAACTACAAGAAAAAATATAAACATTTTTGCGATAAGGGAGAGAATTGATTTGCTGCGGGGAGGTGACAGAAAAAAATCTCTAATTGGAGGGAAGGACGGGGGGGGGGGGGGGAATGCACATGCTTTTCCCGGTATTGTAGCTTGTACTTATAATATCGACACTACGCATGCAGCTCAAAACTTTTATGTCCTTTCTTTGTAAATAAATGAATAAATAACTATATATATATATATATATATATATATACGACGTTAATGGGAATTTTCGTAGCGATTTAAAAAAGATCATCAACTTGATATTAACAACAAATATAAATATTAATTGAGGTTTATTAAAAACGTGAAGAAAAATAAAACAAGTATAAACAGAACATATGAGAAAATATAAGAGTTGTATTTGTACATAATGCAGAGTTGTGCTTACTGATTTGAGTGAACAGATAAATACGAATTAATTGCTATGATGGGCACATTCCACGGCAAGCTGAGGCGCACCGTAAATTTTTACTCTTCAATTAACAGCTGTGTTACATTCAGATGCTGAATATACCGTTAATCCTCAAATATTTAAAGAGTTCAGTCAAAATCTATACGAATTTCAAATGAATTCATCATTTTTGAAATGCAAATATGCATAAGCATAAATAAAAACAGACAGTGCACAAAAATGGGTTTGAAACGCGAAAACCAGTGGTCATTAAAGTTTTCATGAAATTTAACATCGAATAGATTTGGATTCAACAAAACAAACATAAATGAAAAGAGTGCAGATAAAATGGTGAATATTTGAGAAGTAGAATGCGAAAAATCTAAGCGCAATTCAGCGGTCGATGTCGTACAATTGAGTGCAATGTCACACTTAGATCGATGAGTACATCGTATCAACCGATCGAATCATCACAACGCTATAAAATTATCGAGGGAAGCAGATTTATGCGGCAAGAAAATTATCGATTATCGACTACCAATTTTAATACGCAATTTCAAAGAGGTGAATGTTTCTCTTTGAAAAGGTTCAATGACCTTGCGGTAACACAACTCCATTCAAAATGAAGCACTGCCATTTCAGTGTCAACTCGAATCAAAAAAAAAAAAATTTCTGCGCTGTCTTTTTTAATAGCTGAAAATAGGGAGTGTTTTCCGCATGAATGAGGGAGGGGGAAGGTTGAGATAGAGTGGAAAAAAAAGGAGTATGAAGAGCAAGGAAGAACTCTCTGTGCTCGTCATAAAATGCTTGAAAAAGTTGTTTTTAAGAATTAGACGGCATTCTAAATCAACAGAAAATACCGCTACTTCCGCGTAGCTCATCCTATAAACTATTACGAATGTGAATTGCAAATAATAACTTCCATCATGTTGAATCATCAATAAATACCTTTAATGATTCTTTGTAAATCAAAGTGACGATTAATTTTTCTTAGAGAAATAAGCGGAAGCAATAAATTCCAATGAAATTCATTGCACGTTAATTTTTTATTCAAATTATATTAAACGACTCTTAAACACCATTAATGATCTTAGTAGACATTTATGCAAATTTTTGAAAATCTCTTCATTTCTTAATGAGATACGATCACATGCAAAATCTCAACACTGAAATTAGAGAAGTATTATAGCGCAGAAGTGAGGTGACTCTAATCTAAAGATCGATGAAATCGACGAAAACTGTTGAAAATTTTCATAGTTTATTAAAGAGGATTTTAAGTTCGAAGAAAATAAAGCGAAAAAATTACGCGCAAATATCCCTTTGTTCTCATCCAAATTATTTTTATTCTCGAAAAAAAAAAACTTAGAAATTAGAAAATACAAAACATTAATCATGAAGCATTGAAGTTCTTGATCAGTTATTTACTTGTAAAAAGATGTATTTTTACTGGCTCTAGTAATCATATTACTCTACTATTATTACTAGTAAGACTTACAGATGGTGACAAATCACAAAGACCAGAAATAAGGAGCTCCGGAATTCGGAGCAAAAAAAATATGTAGATTCAAGATGGGGTCAATAGCTCCCATGGAGGTACTGCTAAACACTTTTACGGTCAACATAATAAATTCGATTCTTCATTTCAGAATTTCTATCACATCCAGTAGTATTGCGTCCAATGAACATCAACCGAAAAACATTCAATGGATATTTCGTTTAATATAACTAATCGCTGATGGAAAATATTTTAGCGTCGATAAAAAACCTTCAACCGGTTCTCTCAGCAAATTACCTGAGCAATGAACGCATGTATAAAGTTTCAAATATTGTATAAATGAAATTAAATATGAAGTAATTAGCGAAGAAAAAACATCATACAATGGTGAGTAATTGAAAAACCAATATTTATAAATCACGTTTAAGTGATTTTCTAGACGAGTGAACGAACAATAGAAGGTAAATAGGAAAATATCAAGGTATATCTGTGTTTTTTGCAGGTATAGATTGCAGGTACGGAATAGGCCAGTGAGTCGGTCAATAGCGAGAATTGAATGAGGAAAGTAACTAAAAATGTTCACACTATCGCACAATCGCTTCTACCTGTATCGAGTCACATTATGTATGGACCAAGCTTCATAGCAGCATCCATAGCTAACGATAGTTACGAGGTCTCATAATTTTAGCAACCTTCCAGGAATGAAGGTGCTACCTGAGTACGCGAGCAAGAAAGCGCCTACGATAAAGATGGAGCACTCACGATAACGCTCCAAACGCTGCTGAAGTAGTAGAAAAATTGAAAGATGCAAGAGTAGGAAGATAACGTTTAGAAAGAAACTGCTCACTGGCTGTCAGCAACCGCCCTTCCTCGATTACCTAATCACAGTACAAGAAAGCTAATGAGGCGTTGATACTTTTGGTAACCCTTGAAAGATGGGTTGATGCTTTACCCCATGAGCGAAAGAATTTCTTAGTTAACATCTACATCACAATGGACGTTATGCGGTTTTGAATTGCTTGAAAGGTTTAAACATGGAATACTGCTTAACATAAAAAGGTGAATATTTTTATATTGGAGACGAAACTAAGAGGTTAATTAATTCAACGAAGGTGAGTTCCCAACTTGTGAGATGCGTTCGAGACAATTCATCAAATAAGTTTGAGAAACGTCTGATATGAGTAACTTCAGTAACAGGAGAAGCTTGAAAGGTTGCAAAACGCGGGGTCTGGGTAGGTGACGATTTTCGAAACGGAGGTCCAGAAGAGGCTTAACTGGCCTATCTAGAATTTCGCTTTGACCACTACACTAGGTTCTGAGATTGAGAAACGCGGGAAATGCGGAGAGACAAAGCCTTCACAACTGGCATTTTTCCGCAAAGCAAACATCACATAAGAATAAAGACTCAAAAAATGCAGATAAAGTTCAAAGAACAGATGCGGAAAAAAGATGAGAAGAGAACTGGATAAATGCAAGGTGGAAAAATAATAATTTTATGAAGAGAAAAAAAGAAATTGATATTTTTGTGATTTTTTCTTATCACAAACTTATCATAAATCAACAACTTATCAAAAGCATTTATAACAACCACCAAAGCTAAAAAAAAAACGAAAATAAATTCGAAAACTTAATATATTTATTAGAGTTTTATAAATTTGCTAAAGAAAAAATTTCAGCGCGAAATAAATATTTCATTTTTTATGTTTATTGTACTGGAAAGACAACATTCCAATTGGAAATCAAAGATGAAATGTGCGGCCGCAATATCGATCGTAGGCGCACAATGTGATAATGCAATTTGGATGTTCGTTCATACAACGTTGAGTGTTCTCCTCTCCAATCATCGCTTTACGCAGTTAAATTCCGCAAAAATAAGCAGATAAGCCATTTTTAATGATTTTGAGACTGTGAATATGTAATATGATATTCGTTTTATTTATTGCTTAAAAGTGCAATGAAAACTGTGATAGCAGCATAATCACACGGGAATTGTTTCATTCTCGTGATTTATGCCATCGGTCAAAGACATAGGCGAAGGACGAAAAACAAAAGAGAATCGAATCGCCTCTTTTATAATTGTTAAATAAAATAAAAAGAATAAAGAGTACATAACGTCAGATAGATGCAACGAAAGAATTATTGAAATTTTATGGCTCTGTAAACTTTCTTAATTGCATATACGACGAAAATTCGATGAAAAATTATGAATGTAAAAGAAAAATGAAAAACGATTACAGTGGGAAATAATCGCCCCAAGAAATATTTGGCAAATGGTAAAATTGTACTATTGCATTTATTTTCGTTTTTCTATTTCAAAAGTTTTTAAAAATTCGAAATGAAATTGCACGGCTGATTGCATCAATAAAATATCCATTCTTGCAATATATCTGTTATATCTTTTCGTCACTCTTTGCAAACACAATAACACTGATTAGGGACTATAGGAGCATTAATTTACTCAATACAAAAGCTTCATTAGGGAAGAGGAAAGGAGTATTTTCATCAATTCCATCAACGCTACAACAATATTTCGAATGTTTGAAAAAAAGCTCATTTTTTGAATCTCAAAAGGAATGAGAGTCAAACGAGTAAGCATACGCAAGCGAGAATAAGGGTGTTTTTTTCTCCGCAAGCTTTACAAGGAGTCTATAGGAGAAGGAGCAGTATCCAAGGTGGTATTTGGGAGGAATGACGATCACTGATGCGATTGGATGATTTAATCGAAGGCATGAAAATTAATTTCCCTTTTTGGAAATCGACAGAATTTTTATGAATAGAACAAAATTTGTATAACATTCATCTAGTGATTATTTCTTAGGAAGGAAATTCCACAGACGAAGAAAATAAGCTAAAAATATTTAAGCAATTTTATACGCCTTCTCGTACTTTATAAAAAAAAATGCATTCTTGGAATTATTAGCCTCAGCCTATGTGTGCAGACATTTAATTATACGCCTACCCGATGGTTTCATCGCACGACTCAGAAAAAATGCTACCATAAGGTCGGTGTAACTACTTTGGGTACTTTGGGGCAAATCAACAAATCATTCCTCTGCTTGATCCAACAAATTCTGGATCAATCCACGACCTGACCAAATATTTTAAAAATTTCAGGAACATTCAACTTTTGAGGCCGTTCTATGGAATCGAAATTTGCCTCGTTTCATGAGGCAAATGAGCCTATTGATGTAGCTTGATGCTGCAAACTTCACAGCCTTCGTTTTCTCCAACCACAAACGAACTTGTAAATGACTCTATTGCCAGCCATTTAATTGACATTTATGCATCCATACCAACATCAGTCGCCTCGTCTCCCATTAAATAAAACTTAGAATTTAGAAGGGGGAGGGAGATGATGGATGAATTTTTAGTCATTTAGAGAATATTTGTATTAGTGTCAAATTTTTTGACGAACGAATTGATTGAAGAAAATATAGTGGAAATCTGCTTCAATCAAGCGTGGATATATGCGCATAAATGTTGTTTATTGAATTCAATTTTTTATGCCTCAAAATTTGGATAAACTGAACAAGAGGATACAAGAAACGGGGAATTAATAGAGAGTAGTGAAGAGAACAAAGAGATATGTGAAAGAGTTGAGCATTAACTTTCCGGAGGGACAACTGGGCAGCCAGTCATCCATCCTGCCAGCCAGCCAGCCAGCCAGTCAGCCAACCAGTCGATATGGCGCTACCTGCTTATGACGTAATTGGCAACAAAACGTTGATTATGTGCAGTGAGAGTGAACGAACGCTTCAAAGGCGTCAAGTGTGCACACGGTTGTCACACATTTTCTATAAACTTAAAGAGTATTTTGCAATCGATATGTCGCTCAAACAAAGTCTATCACTGAAAATAGTCTACTCTTTGCATTTCTCTTATGAACTTTTTATCGGGCAATAATTTGAAGCTTGTCATGAGTCAGCCTTCCAGCGCCGAAGTTTTATATAACGGTCTAGAAATGTTTTGCCATAGAGCTATCACATTTGTAGCAGTATAATAATTTCTAGCTATAATGCTACATTTACTGTCGAAGGCTCTTCAATGCATAAAAATTTCTCAAAAATACTCTCCCTTCCCCCTCCCCTCGTGCACGCACGCGTTTTTGATTTAGACGATTGTCCTCTAATTTCAAAGCGCCCTACTTTTTGGCAACCGCTTCCATAATCAAAACGCTCTTAATAGCACAATGAAATGATCAATAACATAACGCCATCCAACAATCAGCCTCATGTTAATGAGGCAATTCAGAAACAATTTCCTTTACAAATAGAACATAAAAATGCTTCCTGGAATGCTACTTTCAAAGGAATTAGACGAACGCCTCTCAAGCAATAGTCGAATAGAACAACGTATATCGTATATGAAAGCCTTCAAATATATTATTTATTCTTTTAAGTATAATGCTTAGTGGAATATCTTCTGAAGTCATTGCTCATAAATATTTTGAATATCATTTTCATGTCCAAAGAGATGATCGCTCCATTTTTGACGATTCACTGTGAATGCTATCGATATGAATACACTATCTCAAAACTGCAAAGAAATTTCGAATAATTTAGATCAAAGACTGATAACGAAATTTAAAAAAATATTCTCGAGGGTGTAAAGGGGAGAGGAATGGATATCGAAGAGAGGCGAATCGACTCCAAAATGATCGTAGCGAACACACTCGGAGCCAATAAATTTATGCGTTTAAAGCATTCCATCTATCCATACAGATCCAATTTTTTAGTTGAACTAAATGCTCTATTAAAATGCTTTCATTCATCAAATTCATCAGTTCAATGTTTAGGTTTATTTTGTGCATTATTGTTAATAGATACGAAAGGAAATCAACGCGTAAAAGCGTACATTAGAGGAAACTAGAGAAACATGCTTTAGGATAAAAGGAACAAAATGGAGTGATGAGGACGGCTCGCGAGGGCTGAATCGCATCGATTCTGCATATTTGAAAAGGCGAGACGACAGCGTACCACACAGCTGCCACATCGTCACTTTGCTTTATTGCCCTCCTTATAAATAGAAATGAGAGTGCACAGAACTCCACAAGTTAAGCGCTTAAGTGTGCGCAGCTAAGGTTTACTTCCATTCATGTTTCTCCTGCACATCGATCCGCGATTCTCCTCTCCTCTTCCTACCCACCTCCTCCTCCTGTCGGTTGCTTATCCGGTGGACACGAGATTATATCGACCTAAGAGATGTCTGCGCGAAACGTGTAAATTCCCCTGTAGGGACGAAGGAACATTTGCCACTCCATCCGAACACCCCTCCTCATGCGGGCCACTGGACACCACTGACTCGCTTCCGAGACCACATAGGTGCATCGAAGAGTCTTGTGCGAGGAAGCAGCTACATTCACCAAAAATCTTCAATGCTTCTCGACAGTAATTCTCACGCCAAAAGAGGGGAGGGAAAAAGCAGATGGGGGTGGAGGGGAAAGGACGAAAATAAAGGATCCTACGGCCTAGATTTTCCTCCTTATATTTACGAACCAATCACCTAAACCATACGACGGCAACTATGAGTGAGGCGTTAGTGTCTTGGATTTCAAACAATTAAAAAACAAAAATCTACGATAAACGGAAGAGAAAACACAAAGAAAAACACTTAGTTGAAAGGTCAACAAAAAAGAAGAAAGCAGAAAGTAATTGATGCATTACAGACATCAACAAAATCAAACAAAGCCTTTAAAAATAAAGATGCGAAAAAAAGAAGTGAAAAAAAATGAAGCCATAACCGCTGTGGAAGTCAATCCTACCCATTTAATAAGACCATCCAATGGTCCCTGTTCTAGTCATACTGCTAATGGAAAAATTCGCATATCCCGTAAAATGCAAATCGATCGATCATTGATACATCCTTATTTGACAAGCGTTCCACTACTGATCTCATAAATGAGTGGTAATTTTCCGAATCGTTTTGCAAAGCTTGTATCGATCAAATCGAAAAACTCACATTTTTTTTTTGTTGTAATTATTGCATCCAGAAATGATTGAAAATAAACCATAATAAATTCATGCATATAATAGTAAGTTTTTTCATTATAAGAAATCAAATACAGGTTATTGTTTTATTTGAACTTTAAAAATGGGTGCTTTTAATGAATTTGTTTCATTTTTTTAATAATTTCAAAAATATGCGAAGAACTAAAAAAAAACCGGAGATGAACTATGGAATTACCGGAACACTGGTACCTGAGAAATTCAAGTTTAATGAACGAATAATTACTATATTATAATGAATACGCTAATGCGTAGTGAGAAGAACATGTAGAATGTAGAGCATTATTCCAGATATGAAAATATAGATCGATAAAGAATTAGCGAACAAATTAAGAGATGGATCACATCATTCAATAATGCAACGAGTTTGGTCGTGATGGCCATCTATGAACGACGGGTGGGAATCTGAATTGAAGTGGTTGTCCAATGTGTGAGACGTTCTCTTTGAGTGGTGTTGTATTCCAGTCGAATATTGGCAACGGATCATAGGTGGGACCTGATATCCCCTCGAATAATTGTGTCGCCATTAGAGAGACGTTCGTTGCCTCAAAAACACCTTCGTGAAAATGGATTATTGATTGCAATTATTGCTCTTTTATATGGTATATGCGAAATTGTTTGCATAAATCTAAATGGCAGTCTGAAGTAAGAATTGAATTTTAAACAACGAATTCCGCTAGTTGTAATTTAGCTCGTTGGAAAAACTTGATGACTGATACTGTGGCACTACAAAACACCACTTTATCGTTTAAAACAAAAATAAAATTTTTTTCTGCACTTAAGATGAATCTACTTGATAGTGCCTAACCCTCTTAATCAGTATATTACAATCATGTATATAAATAAATAACCACGCATTATATTTGTAAATGAAACCTATCAATGATTGCTCACTTTTGCGTTCATTTATCTTGTCTAAGAACGCGACCGGTCGATCAATTACGTAACTTCAAACCCGTCTCATGAGCGTTAAAAAATATATTTTATTCGTAACTAAGACAATCTTCTGTTAATAATGCCCACTGGGGCTGTATATTAATACTTGAAATGAGATAAAGTGATACTTTCATATCAGTAGCTCCATGATCACGGAATCCGAGTGCTGGAAATGGGTAAGTACCATTGGGTGGATTCAGGTCACTCCGGCATGAGATCGCGTTCTCTCCGCTATACGGTGGTGTACAGTTGCAGCGACTCAACGGATCGTGTTGATAATCGTTTGATCTTAAAGCACAATCAACTACTTTTTGTGATCTGCCTCATCCTATACGGTCAGCGAACGGATCACTACGAACTTTGATCTCACTATATAATATCGCTAGCAAATGACCAAGTAATAATATCAATTAAGTGTAATAATGTAATTTCTAAGTAAGAAATGTGATTGACATCAGGTAAACAGGTGCAATAATATGCATGATAACGCACACTTTGATAATGATATAATGCAAATCTGTTGATTCGATGCAACAAATATTTTGCAATTCTTCTCTACAATTTATTATAATTCGATAATTTACTATTCGCCCATGCATCTAGTTCATCATGCGCCTTCAGTTAATCAATGATCAACATTTTTTTGGTGTATTTTGACGCAAATTATTGAAAATGTGCATTTCGTTGTTGTTTTTTTTTTCAATAATGGAAATTATTAAATGAGAAAATATCGGCAGTCGATTATCCAATCATCATCGCTTATCATTTATCGTTGTAACATATCACAGTTATCATTCAGTGATAAAGACTTCTAGCCAACAAGGACCGGAAGATCAACTATTCGATTCATTCAAAGTCTAATTTAAGAAAACTGGAAATTAGGGTGGCTGCTCGATTACAGAAGTCTTGAATTTAACCTCAAGCTGACCTCATCAATTTGCGAAGTGTTTTCATGTCAGCGACTGTCGACTGATCACGTGCAAAGATCAACGCACGCGGATTTCCTTCATAGGTGAACCAATCACCGAATTTTTGCACAAATTTCCAACTGCCACTGCGATTGAAGATACTTGAAAAATAGCTGAAAATTATCGACGCTGAAAATATTAAAGAGAGAAAAAAGAATGAGAAAGAACAATGAAAAAAAAATAAAGGAAAAATTTCAGCCATTTTTAGGATTGCTGCCAAATGTTTTTTTTTTCAATCTAAAATAATATGAAAAGAGAAGTAATTGTCCGAAAATTTTCTTTTAATGACTAATAATTTTTTTCTTTGAGAAATTAGAAAAATTTCTTTATTTTCGCTAGTTTCAAAAAAGTTTTATCTAAACACAAAGTAATTGTATAAATTTGCAAATCTCTTATAGCATATGTAGTGAGTGAGTCAACAGATCATCTATTTTCTACGTGGTTATAATGCAAGATTCGGCGACAAAAAATGCCCCGTATCCGAAAATATGTAATATCAATATAGGAACTTGTCCTATTTGGTCCCTCAAAAAGTGAAAATCCTCAAAAATACTAAGATTTGGAAAAGCTTAAAAACGTTCAAGAAGTTTTAATTGTTGAATGTTGAAATCCTTGAAGCACATGAAACGATATGGAATTCGAAAGTAAACTCCAATAATCACCAAAACTTTAGAAGGATTCCTTCTGATATATGATTGTAAATTAAGTCCTTAACTGGTTATAATTGAAGAAACAAAAATAACTAACGGAATATTATAGCTAGCCCAATATTTCTTCGCTGCAAGTATATGGGTGAGATCGGAATGTTTGATCAATCCTCTATAATGATAATATTCTATGTTTGATAAGAAGATGGAACATTTCACTAAAACGTTTAATCAACAACTCTTTGCGACTGATAACGCTGATAGCTTATCAAACCAAGAAGAAAATTCACTAAATTCATCATTCCAGCAATTATCCTAGAAGAACAGAAAATAATCATGAAGCAATCCTTTGCGGCAATAGTGAGGAAGTATCATTTAAGATTTACTCGGATTCAACTATTATACACATTTTCAGCATAACACGTGATAAGCGTGAGGGAAGTTTTGAAGCAGCAAAATAAAGGAAAATAGCACGCAATATTTCCACAGAAATTGAATTGCAAAAGATTTTGTATCTATCAGTAAAATACAAGGTGAAATGTTGCTGAATGGAAAAAAAAGCATTTCACTTAAAAGACACTTATTTGCACATTTTTACCGTTATTTTTCGCCAATATTTTACCTTTGTTACCTTTTCACTACCAATAAAGCTCATTCTATTACTGTCATATTTATTCGATCTCTTTGTTTTGAAATCGAATTTTGAATTGATTAAATCGGCTTTAATCTTTAAAGCTTTAATATTAAGGATTAAATAATAATTCAAATTACAGGAATCCGTTTGAAAGTTAATTAAAATTTCGCAATGAATCGTCGCCTAAAACACTAAACATTTAGAAACTGACGGTAATTGTTCAAGGACGTGAAGTAGTCCAGTGCTGGGCAGCGGCTTATGCGGAGAGAACTTCTTATAATCAACTATCGACCATTGATTATTATATGTACCCGAATCGAATCTTGCGAACGTTTTCGCCCATGATACAGCTGTATTTGCACTCCGATGTGCCACCTACAATGATCTTTTTGTGGCGTTTTAAGGGTTCTATTGATTTCTCTTTCGTCTTCATTGCTCTAATCGCTTTTTATGGTCATTCAACAGCAGAAATTGCACAAGAACAATAAATACATGCATAAATTTAAATGAGAAACTATATATAATTATAAATATGCAAATATACAAACATACAAAAAATACCAAACTTCAAATATAAATATAATATATTTTCAAAAATGATGAATGAAAATGGAAAAACGATTAAAGAACAAGCGAAGTTATTTGCAGTCTCTGTTTTGAAATTTCAAGCGATTATTATCCGTAAATATTTCATTAAACGTCTTTTATCAACATATAGCATTCGGAAGAAGTTTGACCACAAAGATGCATTTATATGTTGTTGATTTATTCCATTGTGACCAGTAAAAAGACCGTTTAACAACTTTAAACCTACAAATGGCCATTGCTCGGAGTAGAGTTAAGATCTTTTATGAACTTATGCTGATAGTTGAGGTCTTTTAGGAGCTGTGATCTCTTAAAAGATGGAAATCTTTTATGAGATCAACTTTCATCATAATCGATTGGAAGAACTTTGAACGATCCTATCATCAAAGGAAACGTTTGGTTTTATAGGTTTAGTAATGATAGCCTTACGGCTTGTGATAAGATTATCAATCATGTTTTACCTGTATTCATATACAATATAATATAAGGTTTAGTAATGATAGCCATTTACCTAGTCAAAGTATAACGTTTAAATTTCATGAATTAAATAATTGCAGCTTGTAAAAATGCGATGAAATGTTTAAAGCATAAGAGAAAATACCTGCGAGCGTATCCATGTAAGTACGGATGTCGGTGTGATAAACTTGAAAGAACTCTCATTGTAGTTACTGATAGTCGTTTCCAATATCGCAAGTTTAGCAGATGTCAAGACGAAATCTTCATTTGATGCAAGTGTACCTAAGTCATTCTTATATCAATGACAAATCGTACTTGAAAACTTAAATAAATTTTACTTGAGAACTTAAATGAGTACGAGTTGAAAATTCATTAATTATGCTATAAAATAATGTGAGTAAAATGCAAAATATGATTACTATAAGATTTAAAAGTGTATCTAGTTTACTGGTATTTTAAAATTTGTTTTATTATTTTCTCAAATATTCAAATGTATATATAATGGCTACATAAAAGTTGCTAAAGTGCCCGATTAGAGAAAACGCTGGCCTCTTGTTTGAATTCTCTTTCCTATAATTTTATTAGCCGCACATTTCTCGTTCTTAGTTTGATATGCAAATTATCACTTGATTTTAATTAATGTAAACTCAATGTTTATAAAAAATACCGATCATTTTTTTTTTCAAAGAAAAATTCGCATATCTGAATTCACCAATACGAAATATTTTTATCACATGCTATGTGAAAATGCTTTGAATTTATTATTTGGTCGAAATGGAAGAAGAAATTCGCCTTTTTTCTTTGATTTCTGAGAAACCAAAATGCAATTAGAACTTAACATCAGAGAGATAGGAATGTAAATCTCATGTCAACAAGAAAGGAAACAATTAAACTTACGAAGAATGCAACTTAATGTAGAGAATGCTAAATATGGAACCTACTACAGAAATAACTGTTGCTGGGAATAGTGTAATAATTGAAATCATCTTACAATCAAACATCTGGTAAATAAATTGAGTTCATTCATTGCAGGAGGATAGATATCAACGAGCATGATAAACATCAAAGATAAGGATGGCTATTAAGTTCTGATAAACTGTGAGCTTAGCTATACTGTTAGATAATTTTTTACAGTAGTGCAATAGTAACTGAATTTTTTTTTTTTTGATTCAAAAAACTTTCTCTCAATATTTTTAATGACTGCCTAATAGTTCAGCATTGGCGACGTTTCACTTCAAGAATCCAAATAGAAACTCTTTAAATTATTTTCATTAATAATTGAAACAATTATTACCTGGATAGCCGGATAAAGTAACGGTATGTCCTGGATTACTGCTTTTGCAAAGTTTGAAACTGTATCGCTTCTGCATTTTCAGCATTGTTGAATAGCTAGTCCACGTGACGTGTGAAAACAATAGATCTTCGTTACTATCAAGTAGCTGGAAGAGTCATACTGAATTGTTTATTTTAAATATGCTTCGACAATATCAGCACCAATAACAAGTGGAGGTTACTTAGAAAAGAACAAGCTGTGATTAAAGGGATTACTTTCAGGCCACTGCCTTGGAAATTGATTCCGACTGAGGAATCTAATCAAGAAAGGCAACTCGAGACAGAATACCACTCGTGACTGAGTGAGGTTTGAAAGGACATCGTAACATTAATAAATTCGCTGAATGGCTTATTTTTTGTTTCTAAGAGGAAACTGTTGGGTGGACGAATAGAGAGACGCGCATAATCAACTTGCAAATATTAACTGTTTTATACCTTGATAAACGCCGAACAATGCCCCGATCCGAACGCTCGCGAGATCAGATGTGGGGGTCGCTTAAATTTCGCTTCTAGATCTTCGACATCTCCAGCCAATTGTAACATACTAAAATTGCTGTCCAGATAATTTATAAGAATTGGATTATTGCACAAGAAATGGACAGCAAAATATTTATCTAGAATATACAAAATACGGAAAGGTAAAAAGGAATATGCGAGCATTCCATTCAAAAATTTTATAGAAGCAAAAATTAGCACAAAAAAAGGAAAAACTAAGCAAGATGAATTGCGGAGCATCTACATCAACTTTTCGAACATGTTTCTGCATCCTATATCCTTATAATCTGGTTCATTTTTGTTCACTCATTACAGACCAACGCCTCATAACCACCGTAAACATTTTCATTGAGTCTTTAATAAGGTCAAAGTTGGAAAAAAGCTTTAGAATGAAACCGGCGATACAGCTGGCTGGGTAAAAGTTATTCAATGTCGACTCTAAAACCTTCAAGCAAAACCACAACAACTTTGTAATCGGATTATGTCATTGCCCCTGATTAGAAAAAGTTCTTCCCTTATTATACAAAGAGGGAGTCACTCGCTGAAAGGTCTTCTAACTTACTATATAGGATGGACTGTGAGATCGTTTGGTGATTTAGCGTAAGTGGGATCCCCATCATATCCTGCAACCAGTCCTTCGAGTTGATTCAATGTGAAATTAACCTACAAAACGAGCGATTATCGTGATTTCAGGCTGGAACATATCTGTATGAATGCAGTTGCAGAAAGGGAGTCACTCGATCTTAATATGCTGTTGGAATATCGTCAAGGAGAGATTTCACTTTTTCCTTTTATCGACTTCCTTGTGACGTTCTCTTCGTCTACATCTCCCCCCAACCTCTCCTGCTCCACTCTGCGGCGTTTGCTAGCAAAAAACGAACTCCTCTTCTTTCAGTTCCACCAATGTCTCTTTCATAAGATTTTTTTTCTTTTTCACTAATTTTCTACTTCTACTGCGTGTGCTATCTGCCCAATTTGCCTTTTATAAATGAGGTCGATTTTTGGCTTTTTCCTCAGTTTTTTTTTACAAAAATTCCCCTCAAAAACTGTTCCAATCAAGACCTCCATCGTGAAAAACCTTCGCCAAAAGTTTTTGAAATTAAAAATATTCTCACATCCGGAAATCCACCCATATGTAAGTCTAGGTTACAGCTCGATTATTGACTTTGCGTAATCTAATTAAGTTTTTGTGTAAACTGCTTTGTGCCTGGCGTCCCATCCAAAGTTACTTATTGAGAGACGTCTTAGAGACATCGGTGACACGACAACATACTTGGTGTGATAGGAAGCGATTGGCAACTCAGCTCTGCTAGGAGACGTGTGAGAGGGGCAAAAAGGTGAATGAGATCGCGACAGTTCAGCAAGGCTTCAACATCTGAACGCTAAGAAGTGGCATTCCAGTAACGAAAGTAGTGCTCATTTAGCGTCAGAAGGGGTCACACATTTTGCTTGTGATGGACACGAAAGCACTGGTCTGCAGATTCTTTTTGGCGGAGACAAACAAACTTTGAAGGGTTAACATTGATAAGGAAGACGGAAAACAACAGTAAAAATAACCTGCTTCCAATAAGCATCATCGGGATTCGCCGTAATCTTCGCTTTCATCCATAAAAAATTCTTTAGAAGGAAAGTAGCCAATCGCTCACAGTATTCTTGTGCTCCTTTACAGTAATCGAATACGGTATTTTGTAAATGCATTTTGATAAGCTCACGACTCACCTCACCTAAATAGTTGCAATGTTATCAATTCTTTATGCAAACCGCAACATAATCAGCAACAACTATCTGTCAATAATCAGCAAAACCAATATTGGAGGCTAGAAAAAACAATTCATGCCGAGGAGTGAAGTGACAGCATTTTGCGAGTGAATATCGAACAGGTGACGTAAGATGCATATGAAATAGATACAAGTACTCTAATATAGGTCTTCTGCACACGAATGCCCACCAAAAATCCATTTGGAGAGGACGAATTCGAAGCTTACCTTCTTGAGCCTAATTCATTCCACTAATATTATGACGGGGGAAGGTGAGAGGGAGAGAGGGAGTTGTACACAACTGTTATCTGCGTGTGTGCATAAAATCATTTGTGTAACGTTATTTAGTCACTTGTTTAATGATATTTACCTAGTTGACTCTTTCCCGCTAATTCATATCCTGTTTATCTCCAATGGCTTGCATTTCTTTGAGTGAACTTCAGTGAAGAAATGCTCATTTATGAAATAAGAATTTCCGATCAACCAACACTAAGGGGATCGTTGAATTTTTGATGGACGATGTAAATTTAGTGGGTTTTAAAGTGAAATACAAAACGAAGCAATAGAATGTTTTTGGCGTGAATATGAATCTATGAATATTGTGGAAGAACCTTCGAATATTTCTTCGAAGAAGCTAACCTTCAGCAAATCCTGCTGCATAGGCTAGTGTATAATCGGCAACATGTTCATCAAACGCATCCACATTTATAAAAGCCCATCTGAAATGATGCCCGGTGATTTTACTTTTAGCATACCGCAAACCTATATAGAACGTGCGACTCCAGTATTTTACCTCTTTCCGCTGGCCAGTTATTCGTATGCTTGATTAGTAGCATTCAGATGATTGAGCTGTTTCCTCATTTACCTGGCTAATGAAATATAATAAATGCAGAATACCTGTCCGCGAAGGTTAATGCGAATTTCGATGCACATCAATTCATGTATTTAGTTTCAGTGGATTTTTCGATGAATCATTTTGTTATTCGCCCAAACAACACGAAAAAAAATCCACGTTTTCAGTCAGCACTTCGAAAAAAAAAATCCAAATTCAAAAAATACGAACGGTCTACTTGCATTTGTCATAGCAACCTTGAAAATGCCTTATTAACTCACCTGCAATCGGTCGATAAATCTTCGTAACGCTAATGGTTGCATAATTTTCAGCTGTAAAGAGATGTTGAGATCAACAAACAACTTACTTGTATGATTTTTGCCCAGTAAGTCATCATATGTTACTAGTCAAAAAACCTAGAAGTAACTCGATCGTTGAGCATTTTACGACATCGTCGGATAAAGCAGTATTAATAAAAAAAGTGAACATCTTGACAAGGAGTTCTTTGCATTTTTGGGAGTAATTTGCAAAGGGGGAGGGGGATGGGGAATTTCTTTTACGAGAAACATATAATACCTTTGAACATCCAAAAATTATTATAACAAATTCGTTATTCACAATACGATAAACACACGAAATGAACTTATTGTTGAGCTTAATAGGCTCAAGCTCTGCAAACTGCTTTAAGCGTAAAAAATAATTTACCTGAAATTTCAACCACTTATTACAAGTTATTTTTCGACCTACCCAGTGGAATTAATCGAATTGATAAATTCAGCCTTTGCAATATCCCTCACGCAATTTGTAGTCTTATCATCTCTTCGTTGTATTTGACCATCCGAAGACACACAAACGACAACCTAAATATGATCCATATTTATAGCTGCTATTATTCGTAACTACCGTTTAATTGTTCTGTTAGCACTCAATAATTTTCCCGAATAATTTTCGCTTAGGAGTAAATAAGGGAGTGATTACTAGAGAAAAGAATGATAATTGATGCAGGATAAGATTCTGAGATAAAATAGCTGCTCTGACTTCATTTCGACATTTCTGATTCCTCCTGGTTTTTGAAAAGCTTCCTGTGCAACCCCGATAGAAATCCTGAATCGAACCGGCTTGCAAGGCACCCTCGAAAGTAATTCTAGAGCATCGTTTAAAAATTCTGACTTGAAATTATGGTTACGATCTACGAAGGGTAACACAGAATGAAGCGTAGAAACAAAAGAACGACCTCATTTTTTGGATCCTGATGAAAAGCACGAACTTCTGGATGTTTTTCACTAACAGAAGAAGCTTCATCAAACGCAATAATGCAACACATTAGAAGCAGCAGCATTGTTGAACGAACGAGTGTGGCGGATGCAACTCGAAATATGCTCCTCACACAAGTCGCCAATGAATTTTGCAGAAAGTCAGCTGATAAGGTGCAATCTTGCTCGTACGCCCTCTCCAAGGGTAACGACATATATCACGCCTTCAAATTATTTATCATCCTCTCCTCCGCACTGTTAGGCTGCGTTTCTATAACTCGCCACCCCCCTCCCTCCCTCTCAAACAATTTACATATTTATGACCTAATGTGTGCAATAAATGTAAACTAATGCACATCTCTCTCAACTACCGAAAGAGATAATAGAGAGCGAAACAAGTTGTTAAGAACTAACGACTAAAACGTTCCTCATGAATCGGTTCAACAAATTAAATCAGTAGATCGACGAAATTCATTCCCTCGCAGCTTTGTCTCATCATTGTATAAAACCATATCTTTATGCTTATTTTATGCAAACCTAATATTTGTAAAATGCATCACTCTCGTCGGTGTATTTTTTTAATGAATATATGCGAGAGCGCGTTTTGCCCACCTATGATGAACGCTTACAGTGCAATTCATTTACTTGAGACATGCGATATTGGTAATCATAAATGAAAACTATTTATTGTAGCGATTCGTTAATATTACAGTTTTATAAATATAGATCACAAAAGTGTAATACACATGATTGCATCTAAATACTTTGTAAAAATACTCGTCATATTTTAGCCAATAAATATGTAATTCAATTTTTTTATGAATTTTATGAATTTGCTAGCGGTCTTAACAGTTTGCTCAACAGTCTTAACAGATCCAAATTCAACTTTGAGCGATTGAAACTGCTGCAAATAATAACATTTCAAAAAGCCGCAAATGAGTCACTCGTTTTTTGTCGAAGAAATGAAAAAGGACGACCGAAATGCCTCTTGAGTTGACTCCTTTTTTTTTCTCAAAATTTCTGCAACTATAGCTTTTTTAAAGTTTATTTGTTTTCTGATATGTGGCTCATATCTTGAGGTTCCTTACCTTGCTAGCAACTCTTCCCACCTTATTGGGTGTAAGGCGAGTGCCCTACTCATATAATAAGCAGCAGTGAGAGATGGGGACTTGCCCGTTTAGCATTCAGAGAAATAACGGCAATTCTAACAATGAAATTAAAATCTGCACAGTTCGATTTATACCTTTAAAAATCAATGTTTGCAAAAATATGTCACGAAATAATTGAAAACTCGGCTAAATATGAGCAACATTTCGTTGTTGCCAGCTGTATTCCTGGCGATGATGAGTGCATTTTGTTGCCACAAATGAAGCGCTACGGATCACACGAAACCTTGAAATTGCAGAGTGCTCTTCCGGAATATATCTCCTCCTCAGTAGCTTTGGTCACCAAAATGCTCATTCTACCTACACTAGGTCAGTTTATGTCTCCTATTATCGCGAGGACCTGAGTCTTAAGTCTACTATTCGATTCGTTCAATTCAAGAGCAGGGCCCGCATATCAACGTCAAGCTATGAATGCTATTTAATTCTGTGGTGTCTCCGGTTAGGATTCTGCGCAGTTCTGAAAATCTTATGCCTGCAGTAAACTCACATTCATCGGAGGAGTCGATGGAGTTCAGTATTGCAATCGAATATCACCTATATC
This sequence comes from Ascaris suum, assembly GCA_013433145.1. NCBI lineage: Eukaryota > Metazoa > Nematoda > Chromadorea > Rhabditida > Ascarididae > Ascaris > Ascaris suum. The sequence goes on from CM024181.1 coordinate 6,285,096, forward strand.
TAACAGCACCTTAAAAACCCCGTTGCTGCTTCGTTCTCCTTATGAGAGCTGAACAATATCTGAACACCTTATGTCGGGACTGTTGATTCGTAGTTGCTTGCGGCGGACATTTGATTGCTGAGCGTGCATGCGTATTTTATGGAGAAATGACATGTGGAAAAACCACCATCTGCTTACTTGTGATACGGAATGGTTTGGTTTTTTAAGCAAAAGGGAAAAATTACTTTGTTTAGTTTAGATTTCAAAAGAAACTGTAAATTATTCAAAAGTTGTTCACACTATCAGCAATACATAATTCAGCATTTTAAGGCGGAAATCGAATATTTTTCAGGTGCTGCGACAATGAGCCTCTTAGATCAATTTCCTTGACCGAGCACGCAATATTTAACCTTTACATTTCTAGAGGATACTTCATACTGCACATACTTGAATATATCCTACAGAAAGAACTTAAAATGCATCACGTTGTCGAAATGCATGAATAGTTTCAGTTTCTCGCCACCTTTCCGCCATCAGTCTGCAGTCCGCATTACATCTTTTAGATTTGTTGTACAGTTGAATGAAACTTCATGACGACTTCATTCAAAACAGGGGATCAAACGTTCGGACTTTCGATCAGATCCATTCACTCAGAAAGCTCTCTTGTCGATCTTGTCAGTAGTAGTTATTGATCCGTCTTGTTGTTTCATCTGCACTGATTTTGATAGCCGTTGCTCAAGGGATCATTCTAGTGCATCGTTGTTGACAGCGCGCAACATGATAAAGAGTGGCATTCTGTCGATCACACCTTTGCGCGATTTTTGCACCTGATCAATCTCGATAGCCAGCCGGGTATTATCTCTACACATCACAGATTATCTGAGGGTCAAAGCGCGCCTTTCCCGCTAATGCAAGCGAGCGAGCCTTATCAGCAACCTACAGGGGGATTTGATCCACTATCATATCTTTTAATATGGTCTAACATATCACTAACATTACCAGATTGTGTTTGTGTCGAGTCACTCAGCAAATGCTCTGTCCATTGCCGCGTATCATTCCTTTATTCAGAACCGTCGCAATGATCTAGGCGGCAAACGTTGCAAGCGTGGCAAGAGGGCTATATAAAGAGGAGCGTAGAGGCACATCATTCATTGTTCGTCTCCAGTCGTGCGATGATGGTGGCAGCGAGGGTAGTAGTAGCGTTGTCGTGTATGCTGATGCGTGTGGGTCGGGCATCATCGGCGGTGTTTCCACCCTACAGAGGAAGGAATCGACGACAAGTATGGTGGAGTCGCTGCAACGATTTAACTGCGACTCTCTCCATGTCGTCATCATCAGTGAGTTCCTCGACTTTCGAGATCCCTTGAGCCCACATGTGTCGTCGACTTCAACATTCGGCTGAGGCGTGAGTGTAGAAGACCGACACATGCGGATTCAAGGGATCTCGAAAGTCGAGGAGCTCACTGATGTCGTCTTCATGTCGTCTTCTACACTCACGCCTCAGCTAAGTTTTTCGATATTTTTTATTTCCGATGGTCGTGTTCTCAAAACCCTTTCCTAACCTCGGGGGGAATGCGAAGATTAGCCAGGGTTTTAGAGGTTGTGCTAAAATCTGCAGTAGGTGACTGTCGACGGAGATGTGGAAGGTTTTAGAGGTTGTGCTAAAAACCACGAGTGCATGTGATGTGATGCCTTAGCGTCTGAGTATGTTTGAAATAGCCTGGATGAAGGTTTGTTTCCCTGTACCACGCCATGAGTCATAAATCTGCATTCTTTTTGCGCATAAAAAGTAGGTTTCATTCGTGCTAGCTTTTTGGATCTTCTTCGAAAATTGCTGCTCGGCGGCGGGAGCAGCTGCTAGCACGGATGAGGCTGCTTTTTATTGCAGAAATTGTTTGCTGATTTCTGTCCAAAGAGGAGAGGCACTTTCGGGTAAGCCCTCAAAACAACTTCAGTATATAAAGACTATAGGAAGTTGTTTACACCTCGTGTAGCGCATCCAGTGTCGATGAAATGACAGAGGTTTGTCGACAGATTTTGGTATTGTGCAATGTAACTGATCTGTCTGTCCACCGAAACAGTTCATAGCATTCCCAGAAATCCGTTGATAGGGAGTACATAACTGCCTAGAAATTACACCGGTTAGAAATGACGGTGTTTTTCATCGTATTGAGAACACGGCCATTTAATTTTTATTTATTAGAACTAACTAAGGAGGATATTTATTCCTCATTCAGTAAACGGCTGTCAGCTGACAGAGTCATGAAAACGAGCTGCAGTATGAAACAAGTAATAAATCATGTCATTAGGGGCGGTGGGATCATAGTAAATGAGTTCAGCTTGGACAGAAACAACAGAAAGCGGGACATGTCTTTTGAATGTTTTCAAAGTATCCTGCCACAACACTTCGTTCTTCTTTTCTATACTGCACATTCAAACTGCCATAACTTCCAATCGAACTATGCCTGCGGGTAAGGGCGCGGAGAGGGAGGGAGCAGCGGGGAGTGATCAGTACCACTGACATTTCTTTTATCGAGGGGACGTTAGGCCGAGTACTGCAATCCGCTTTATACAGGCTATTAGTCTTCACGGAATTATAGCGGGGCAGAGAGAAAGTCTAGTCGCAATAGGTATTCGCCCTTCATTTTGAGGTCTTTCTGAAGCTGTTCCTCATTCATACCAGTTGTTTTGGCATTGATTAAATTGTGCTGTTCAGCGGCGGGAACAGCATCTGGTATGAGTGGGGACAGCTTCGCCCATCTCCATCTTATTCATTTTAGTATCCACTTAGGGAGGGGGAGAGTTCCGGTAGATTCCCATCGTTTTTTTAAATGATGATCACATTGAGGGCTTTTGGTAGACGAGGTGATGTGGCAGCATAATAGAGCAGCGAGGCATTTTGCAGCGCATGACCTGTCAGCATCCTTAGTATCAGTGCATAGTTTTAGAGCATAAAGCAGTGACTGGCGGTCTGTACATGCTGAATGACTGCAGCGAGGGCTGTGTATGTGTGGCTGTGGAAGCACTGTTATGCCGGCATTTAGCGTCAAGCTGTTTGCAGGACTATGGCGGACCCGATATGACACCGAGGTTCGGAGTCGACTCGTATGGAGGACTACGGAAGGATCAATCTTACGCGGCGTTGAGCGTCGAGCTGTCTGCAGTCTCCAGAAGAGGGCCAGTATTTGAACGACGTGTTGTGGGATCGTGGAAGAAGCGACGTGACGCCAATAGTGACGGTCGAATTACGAAAGAAACTCGTAAGCGTCCGTACATTTACGTATCCACGTCGAAATTCTGATACCCGTTCAGGCATTTGGAGCATGACATTGAGGGCCTTCCTTTTAAAATTCTTCCTCACATAGCCTTATCAGATGGCACAGAAATCGTCCCGCAGACTTCGCACCGTTCATTAATTTTGCGATATGCTAGGAGAATTGCTCCACGGAATTTCCATGAGGAAAATGGTAGGGGACGTGCTTCCAGTTAGCGTGTAGCCTTTACAATCTTTTTTTAAAGTCTTCTCAGTGTGTTTCTTTGAAAACATGGCTACGTTTTTTGTCGTTACTGGGTGCCTTAGCTGGCATGGATGACTAAACGGTCGGGAAGTGTTGTGCACTTCAAGAGCATTCATCTTACTCGGATTCATGCCCAAATTCTTGATGAAGTATGAGATTCCCCAGTACGAGCAGAGAACTATGGAGGAGCAGGCGGTCCGTGATCGCCTAGACATTTATGTCAATTTTACATCCGTGCATCTGATGGACCATTTCTTGCATTACTGGACACCGTGCTTGAAGATTTTTTTTTGCAGGTTTCGAAAATGGACGCTTCAATGCGTTGTAGCGGAATGAGCACTGCAGGAGTCGCTCAATGACTTGTGAAGGAGAGGCAATGATTCCGCACGCTGCCGTTGTAAAGAATCTCGACGTGCTGAAGGAGGACGGATTTCAACAACCTCGTCGTATTGTTTCTTTCTGTGCGATTTCTGTTTTAAACGATGTTGTATTATTCACGGTTGATACGAGGTGGCCAGACACTCACAGTTTAGTCGTTTTCAAAAGGCCGCTTCAAGCTGACTGTAGAGACCTCTTTAATAACTGGCATATTATATGTAATTGCTTTTTCTTTGAGCAAGCAATATGTGGCCTTTAATTCCTTACTATTTTGCAACCTTCGAGGCCTTATTCCAAAAAAACCCCCATTTCGCAGTTGTGGACTGATGGCACACCATCGCATTACGTGACCAAAGTTATTTGTTGTAGAATTTTAGTGTTACATTGTATGTGGATATATTTCAACATAGGTTTGTGCTTTAAGTACTCCGCCGCTACTTAAAGCACAAACGTTGTTGATCACGTCGTTGTTTCCTGTTTGCAACGTAGTGGGCAAGTGCTTCACTCCTAATCCTTCTGCATTCATTTCCATGGGGCATTTGATTTAGCCGAATTGAAATTCAACCAAAATTTATTTCGAATTCCACAGAAATGCTGATTCAAATTCGGTGTGAGGCCTACTCTTTGTTGGTGGAATGTTTTATTTGATGATTATTCATTTCTTGCAATTATGCGCGCATCATGTACTCAGCAATACATGGTGTGCGTTTTTGTTGCTTTGTGTTTTCGTTATAGTGGTTCCGATTACATCGGTATTGCGTTTACCTCTTACAATTATCAGTGCCACCTTGTAAATGATAGAATGATAAATTCAGCTATCTATTTTTTTTTGGGGGGTCATTATGTGAAACACATTTGTATGTGTTTTAAATGTGCGGCCGCCATTTAAAACACATCTTCTGTGTTCCACTTTGAGGATTGGTCCGGATTTTTCGCCAAATTCTCCCACCACTTTATTCTATCTTATATGGCAATTCCCCATGTGTGGTTTCTTGGCGTTGATAATTGTGAGGGAAAATCTGTCAATGTTGATTTCTTCCTGAATTTCTAAAATTATTTTATTTGATAGGATTATTTCATTTTAACTGTTATTCTCTTATGTGATTATTGTAACGACTGACCAGCATCCATGTATTTATGTATCTTAGTCGCATTTAATGCTCACAGTTGCATTTTTAAACGGCTGTTTTTGACTGCGTGCATTTTAAACGACCGCCGCCGTTTAAACTGCACGTGCTGTGTTTGCAGTTTTGCAATGGAGATATTGTTTGTAAGTTTCCATTATTGGAATGGGTTTATATGGAATATTTTCCGTATTTTCTGGATACTCGAGGGACACACTTTTTTTGAGGTTCGAATATTTTATCGTTGCTTGTTTTACTCTTTAGTCAATGGAAGAACGACTATATGCTGTTGCTTTTCTAGCAGTAAAATAGATTTATGGAGGTCGCATTGTTTGCATTTCATTTCTGATCAGAATTGCATTCATAAAGGCGCCTGAGTTTCTCAAGAGTAAATGATTTTTGTCGGGTTTTCTAGAAGCGAGATGATTTTTATGCTTATTGGTGCACATAAAGCGAATAACACCATGTTTCCATTCCAATTTTTTTTCTTTCTTTTTGAATTTTCGTGAAGTGACTTTGAAGATGGAAAATCCAAATTCGATCTTCAACTTCGATTTTTTGAAACAAAGTAAGTAATATAATTTATAGGTTTTTCAATAATTTAGTTGCGAAATGTGTATGTTAAATACTATCGATGAGGCTTATCTAACCGATTGTAGTCCGATTTGAGGTACTAGGCAGAAACTCACTCAGCTTAATTAAACTTCGACATCTGACGTGAAGGAAATTGGCTTTCAGGTGAGCTTTCATTGAACTATTGCGGCTTACGGATGTGATGATCATTATCGATTGATTAAGGTTAGAGATTAAAGATTAAGAATTGACTGGAAGTTAAAAATTAAAGCTAATGTAGGAAATGAGGGAGGTCTATTGTCAGTTTGCTACGGACTTTCTGCAATAAATATTGGTTTAATTGTTTTTTGGTTTCGAGGGAATCGACGCAAATCATTCGCGAAAAAATTTTGCGGCAATTTGAACACTTGAAATTCTCGAGTCCAACAATCGACCATTGAGATTTGAAGTACACTAAAATCCATCGTACAATAAAGATTACGATGAGTAGAGTTATAATAACATTACAGAGTACTCAGTAAGTTTTCCTTAAATTAAAAAAATTAAAAAATTACAGTTGAGCGATAAATAAATCGAAGATGGGAAATAGAAGAAAAACGGAAGTGAAGATCCCTTCCAGCGAAATCATTCGACAGCTTTGTAAATATCCCACAAGCAAATATCATTAAAACTCGAAAGCCTCTTTACTCCTTTCAACATTGATATACGTGGTATGTCGGTCCTGCTTGAAAGTCTCCGCTTTTCGGACTTTCTGAACTAATCCAGCAGTTTCCGGAACCAGATTTAACCGATGATCACAGAGGAACAGGCTGAAGCCATCCTCGATGCAGTCGGGCAAAAGGCTTTAACACAGTCGAGACCGAACATTTAATAAAGGCTACAGCCACATTCAACTCGTCACCGTATTGTTGTGGCTCATGCCTGATCTTGGCTTTTTACAGAATTCAACCGAGATTCGTCTCATCCAATTCTGCTTGAAGACCTTCCCTTTTCCTTGCACTTCGACCATTTAAGGGGAACCTCATCCTGTGTGCAGGTAACTTTTGAGCAGCACTTACCTTACGGAACGCAACCCGTTTCCTCACTATCAGCAAAAACAGATTTATGTAATGCATTCAGTGAGAATCACTGCAGTGACTATCGATATCAAGAAAGTTGAAGAATTCATGGAAATTAAACGTTTGCAGGTAATATGAAGGATTCGCTTGACTTTTATTCTTTACAGAGGTGATATACCAGATAACAATAGTAGTCAAACATCAATGATATTGCATAGAGACAACCTATATAGTTGGGTCAATTATAACGGGATATAGTTCACTGTAACGGATTTAAAAAAAAAAAAAACCGGAAGTATATGCAGTATAAAGTGAAATCAACTAGAACCTTAAGCAAATGCACTAAAACTCATCAACAAACTTGGCTAGTACTTATTTAATACAGTCGTTTTCTTTAATGTAAATTATCCTCAGGTGAAGAAAACTTCCAAAGTTACTTTATTTATTGTCTTTGTTTTAAAAGAAAGTATAAAAAGATATGAATAATTGATAGGCTTATTTCTTTGAAAAGATAAAATATCATTGATGAATATATCACTGTTATCAGGAAAGATATTGAGGCGAGAAGTGTATAAAATGGCGAAGAAATGAGCATTTATCCCTTAATTTCTGGATAAGATCATCATCACTCATCCCTTAATTTCCGGATAAGATCACTTATCCGGAAATTTGGATAAGATAAGATCGCTGCTTCATCTTTCGACTCTCACCTTTAAATTTTTCAATGTTAGAAGCTTTGAGGGTGACATTAAGCAAAAATATAAATAATATTTTACATGGCATTTTATCTTTAATAATCATATACAATAAATACGGATGATTTTTTTTAGCGAATAAATAAAGCTATAGAATTAATCGCTTAGAAAATCTACTCATTCATTCATTCATTTTCTTCAAGAGAAAAATTTTTTCAATAATATGAAAAAAAAACGATGAAAAATTATACAAACATAAATAATGAACAAAAGTGAAAACATTCATAAAAATATAACTTAAAAAAAAAATAAACATTCAATACATCAAAGCAATTAATGGTCTTAAAGCTTAAAGCTCGAACCAAATCTTAAAAGTTGAACGAGTGGATTCATTAACAATATCGGAAGGAATTAGATTTGAGACTCCTAAAATAGAAAATAAAATTTCAATGAAAAATTCCTCTTTTTTTTCTTTAACTATCAAGGTATTTTTTTCTGAGTTGAAAGGGAACGGATGGAAACGCTCATAGAAGGTTTCACTATAGTGAATTTGCATCTCTTTGCATATCTGCAACAAAAAAAATTTGCATTAAAAATATTTACAAGTAAAGTAATGCATAAACGAACAAGGAACAGTCGGAAATAGTAAATATTTTTACAAATATTTTCGCATTTATTCAATCAAAAGATCGAAAAAAAATTATAGAGAAATTTAATGTATAAGAATTTCATTTGGTTATAAAATTGGGGCACAATGATGCGTACTATTAAATATCATGTATATTCGAATTTAATATAGAAATACGAATAATTCTTGGAAAGGGAATTATTCATCTCCGAATCTCCGAACTCTCTGCCTCATCCCACCACCGTTTTCCGATCCTTCTGACCTAATAAAGTGATTTTGAACTTCGATTTATTGATTTTTTTAAAAGTAGATCATTAATAAGTCAGTTTATAATCCTTAAACAAGATGCTTATTTTTTCGATAGGTGATATCGGCGTTGAATTCATAGACTCTTGTATCGCCGATGTTCACGTGGTAGATCGATTCCATTCAAATGTTCCACCTCTTCCGGTTGAGCTGGAAAAAAAAAATAAAAGTTGAGCAATTGACGATTTAAAGTGTATCATTTTTTAAATCTTAAATACCAATCAATTTATTGATTAATTTATTAGTACTAACTTCAACATAAATATTAATAATTAATTTAAATATTAATACCAATATAATGATATAACTATCCTATCGGAATTCTATTACGCAAATTTACGATGAGATCTTTTGTTTAGGAATGAATATTTAGAATATGGCCAACGATTTTGTTCAATAGAAACATCACGAACTTTTCAATTATGAAATAATTTATGCGCAAAAATAAATGATCGAAAATTCTCAAATACAATTGGCACATACTCTTCCTCACCCCAGTGATTCCCATTCTGCCCTTCTCCCCCCCCCCCCCTTCCCCCCTCAACCTCCCAAATAATTTTCTAGGAAATATGCAGTTACTTATGTTGGAAATTTATGGCGAATTTATTTATTTATGACGAGTTTATTATAATTAATAAATTTTAAAAATCGATCTCATAAAATGAAATAATAATTTAGCTATAGAAGTGTGAAGAATACTCTTATTAAAGTAACTCATAAATGACAAATTTCAATATCACGCTAATTCGGCTGCAAAATATTAGTGATGAATGCAGCATTGTGTGTTCCTAGAACATTAAAATCTTTTTCTCAGTAAGTTTGAATATATTTATGAAACGTGCGAACTTCAATATCGAAATAAAATACAACGCATATCAATATAAAACACAGCCCATATGAATATAAAACGCAGCCCATATCGATATAAAACACTGCCTCTATCTTATAATTAATTATCTAGAACTCGACGGCCATTAAATGTCTGTTAGCTCGAAGCGCTAAACGCGCATATCAGGATCGGATAGTTAGAGATTCATGGGGATGTTTTTCGCCAAAGATCGAAGGCGTTCTCTTGTCGCACAAGATGCTCTGGCGAAGAGCCGGTAAGGCACAAATGCGGAAACAAACTGTGTGAGGGAGGGGTCATGTCTGCAAGAGTGCGATGGGTCCCTATTATAGCACATGCTAGCAGTGTAACACTCAACAAGTGCTAAAGGACAGCACATATAATCTGCCTATCCACGAAAGCTTTCACATTTTAATCTGTGATGAACAAGGAAAGTGACGGATATTGCAGCACCAGCAGAAACCCACAAGATTCAGTCAGCAGCAATTCTTCCACTGAAGGCATACTGCTTCCTGATAAAAATCAGTAAATGCAAGCGTGATGACTCCAGCCACTTCAAGCGGGACGTTGAGAGAATATGGAGCTATGAAGGGAAAGGGTTCCCACTAAACACATAATACCTTACAATCGAGTCCGCAGCTACGGTCGCGAGTTGTGGGGCTCCTTCCCACTTTCATACAAAGCTCTGTGGAATACCCCTCCACTAATACACCACGTGACACGCGAACCTTTGTAGTCGGTAAAAAGGTGCAACAAACATCACAAATTATATGAGTTGACCATTTCCGTACCCATTCAATATAAGAACGAAAAAAAGCTACTACCGTTTCGCCCATTATAAACTAACTGAGCATCCATCGTAAATGCCTCTGCCTATACAGCAAACTTCAGAAAGTTTCCGGCGCAAATGACTCAGATGCAAATAACCTAATCGCAAGCGATAGATGAACGAAGCACGCTTGTTAACCAGCGTAATGAAGTCCTCACGCCGGAAAAGTCATAGCATGTGAAACTACTTTTCAGTCGCCTCATCAATACGTCATGAGTGATAACCGAAACAAGATAATTCGCAATAGGATTTCAATAAACTTTTGTACAGATAAAAGTGCTGCGTGAGATACTTGTGAGGTGAATAGAATGAATTTTATGCAAATTGTAGAGTCATACTAATTAAAACTAATTAAAATTAATTGTTACATTGCAAAAAAAAAAAAAAAAAAAAATTCAAACAATAAAGCAGAATATTACAGCTAAAAAACTATCAGACTACGATAGAACCATAATGCACTGAACTCTTCAGCACTTTACATTTAAATATCAGTTACATTTTTATCTCAGATTTATTGAAATCTTTATAAATGATGATATTTAAACAATTTAATCAAGTATCGCCTCAGAGCTCATCGCTTTTCTTCTAGTTAACTCCATCGATTCGGTTCTGATAAAATAATGTGTATTGGCAAGCCATCTGGAATCCAACATCTCTTGATAGGTAATTCGATCAGATGGTGATGGATGCAACATTTGATATAGCAATTCCTTCACATCATCACTGAGGAATATCAACTTCGGGAAACTCACTCTGAAACTTCACAGCAAATATTCGGGATCAAAGAATACATATTGAAATCTAACAATAATTTACTTGATTTATTCAAAAAAGCGATCGCGTCAATTGTCGATCTATCGAATTGAAATGTGTTACGCACTTGAAACTTATTTGCTTTTCACTATCACAAAAGTAGATGCATAATGCGATTGTTATTTCATTAGCCGAATTTCGTGATGCATTACTGATTGTAATTCTAGGCATTGAAAAATATCGCTCTTAGATTCTTGGCACCAGAGCAATAATCTTTATTCAATGGCTAAATACCACTTTCTCTTTTTTTTTTTTCGCAAAAAGATAGTAAATCATTTAGCATAAGTAAATGCTCTAATTTAAGTGGAACTTTCATCCACGTTCATTACCTATAGGTAATTGTTCGAGTTATTATTTCCCTAACAAAGCGCACATTAGCAGCTTTAGATAAACAAGAATAAAGTTTTCCGGATTTTTTTTTAAATAATTAGAACGAGAAAATTTGCTTATCGAAGAAGATTTCAAAGCAAGCCTGTGTTGCAATTGTCGATTCAGCATCTTTCTTGGATTATTGGAATTATATGGCATAACGCCAGTGATCATTATATAGAGTACAATCGCTGCGCTCCAAACATCGACGGTAAATCCATTATAGGGTATTTGCCTTAAATTCACTCTTTCCACACTAATCAGTTTGTTTCCGATAACTCCAAATAAAGTTTTTAGAATCTTCAAACACTTTCGTCGGTCAGATGCATTACGATGTTAGAGCTAAGACCGCAAAATAAAAAAAAGTGGACATAAGTTCCGCCCTTGTGGTTATCTGTAGAATCAAATACGCCATCACCTCTATACTCTGTACTGATATTCAATTAGAAGGATCCAAGTCGACGTTCAGTAAAAAGGACCAAAGATGAGGTTGTTCAGCAGAAACGACCCGAGTTGATGTTCAGTAGGATGGACTCAACATCACGGGCATTCATTAAAAATACAAAAAAATACTCTCTCATATTTGTCTCTCATTATTTTTATAATTAGGTCCTTTTTAAAGAATGCCACTTAGGACGATGTGAAACGATAGATAAGAAAACTTAGAGACTACCTATCAAAAGTAAGTTAGTTGACGATCACCGCCTTCGTTGTGCTGCTTATTCAACGATGAGCGCATAAGAAGCACTCATTGACCTGTACAGTGTTTACGCTTGATGGATGGGAACCAATCGAGGTTCGGGAAAAGTGAAGGATGGGAAACGACAATGCTCTGCTTCTTCCTCCCCTCCACCATGTCCTGCCTCTCGCTTTCTGCATCTTTAAGTGTTGTAAAGTTGTTGCTTGCCGTAAATATCAACCTCTCTATGAAAGCACCTCACTGATGCGATTCGCACCTCCTGGCTGCAGTGGGTTGTGAAGTATGATGGGAAACGAAGAGAGGAAGGAGGAGAAGTTAACGAATACCGAAAAGGGTCGAAGGGACCAATTACTGCATTGAGGGAAAAAGGAGGGGAACAATAGTCATTCGAGAGCGCCTCACTTAACGAAGGGGCAGAAGGAGGTTTAGGCAGTCCCAATGGCAAGGACATAGCAGAAAAAGTCGAACGAATAAGATGGCCACATCACAACTGACCATGCGATCTTGTGACGAGAGGCTATAGCTAAATAAGTATCACATACCTGAGTATTTCAGGAGCAGCATATGCGCGTGAGCCACAAAAAGTTCGCGACACATCACCGTCCTTCATCATACGCGCAAAACCAAAATCACATAACTTAACGTTGTCACATGAATCGAGAAGAATATTCTCGCATTTCAAATCGCGATGGGCCACTTTAATCGATTTCAGGTACTAAATTGATATCTTCTCATGTTGAACACCTTTTCAATCATTATTTGCCATGAATAAACATTTCAATCTGTTTATGCGAATAAGGTACGCAAAAAATTTTTAGGGCATCTTGAATGGATAATATAAAATGAGGAATTAGAGTGGACGGAGCTGTAAAGTAAAACGCTCGAAGGATTGCCGCAGGCAGTTTTTATTTTTCATCGCAGCACCGTCGTAGCGTTGCATAGATAGTGCCAGAACAATGCATAAAGATCGATAAAGTTGTAAATGGGGAGAAAATCGGTTGCAAAACTATATCGTATCGAAAAGTGACTTCATAAAGACCTGAGCTATGAACTTCTCATCCTTTCTCGTTGCCTGAGATAATCTCAGCATAACTGTAAACGGAATTTGGTTGACTCGTTTAACTTACTTCCTACTGAAAAAGAAATACAACAAAAGTTGCTTTGCGTTTTAATTGAGCGTACTTTATCAGTTTTTATTTCAATTTCTAAAATTATTTCGTGAATAAAATTCTTTCAGCATTTTATTTATTTATTTTTATTATTTTTTTGCTAATGCAATTATCTAAATGAGGAATCAGTGCATGCCTACCATAAGCGCTTCAATTAGCTGACGGAAATAAAATCGACTTTCGTCTTCATTCAAACGTATATTGCCTTTAATCCTTCGTAGAAGGTCACCGTTGTTAGCATATTCTTCTACGAGGCATACGAAAGGTCCCGAGTGGATTACCTGTTTACATCGTCATCTATATAATCATCTCAAAAATTTCAGGAATAAACAATCTACCATCATGAACATTGGCTTCTTGAAAATTTTGTGGTATTTTAATTACTCGTTCATCAGTTTATCTGCATAGCTAACGTTTTATGGTACTTTACGGTAGCCACATAATAAGTGACCCATGCGAATTATGAAGCACTAGTACCATGAGTCTTTAAATTTCTGCACCATCCGCATTATGGTCTAGCAAGATCTAGCAAATAAATAATGCAACTACATTCTTCCTTATTTCCAATATGGCAAATAGTGTGACTAGATCCTGCTCTAATGCTTTAATCAATTCCTTGCAACGCTCAACTGTGGTTGCCGGATCATTGATTGTATGGCTCATGAATCCTCCAACACATCGTTGAACTTCTATCTGCCTCAAGTGATCAGTTAACGCAGAACTATAAACGAAGAGAGATTTCTTCGAGTTTGTTTCAACAATTGAAGCACTGAAGAAGTTTGTCTGATTAGTGCATTGACGATGTTGTTACATATAGCATTATATAATCGTGTTAAATTTGGCAACGCCGATCAGCACCGATCAGCAGCATCGTCCGAGCACTGAATCCACTTTTACGAAAGTTCCAAAGAAATGCATTAATACCAAAAAAAATACTGAAGCGAAAGTAGACGACAGCGATGAAGATCAAGAGGAAAGGAAGTAGAAAATAACGATCATGTCGGGGTCATTTGCTTCTTCCCATCAACACACGTAAACAGAACGCTGCACGCCAAAGGAAGACTCCAAACCAGTGGCGTTGACGAATTTCGAAATAAACCTTGAGTTTCAAAAAGGCGAACTCAGCGTATTGATGATACGCGTCTGACTCTGAATCGGAAGACCAAGCAGAGGTGATCCATTTTTGCAGAATTCAGCGCTGGTTGGGAAGATGGAAAGTCATTAAGGAGGTATCCCAACCTGGACTGCGAAGTCAACCTCCTAACTAAAATGACCCTGACTCCGTGGCGCAACGGTAGCGCGTCTGACTCCAGATCAGAAGGTTGCGTGTTCAAATCACGTCGGGGTCATTGACGTCCTTGCATCAATGGATGTAAACAGGACGGTTCTTGCAGAATGCAAGACACCGGACCAGTAGGCCCTGACGCATTTCGAAATAGACCTTGAGTTTCAAAAAGGCGAGCTCAGCGTAGCGTCTGACTATGAATCGGAAGACAAGCAGGGCTGATCCATTTTTGCAGAATTCGGCGCTGGTTGGGAAGATGGAAAGTCATTAAGGAGGTATCCCAACCTGGACTGCGAAGTCAACCTCCTAACTAAAATGACCTGACTCCGTGGCGCAACGGTAGCGCGTCTGACTCCAGATCAGAAGGTTGCGTGTTCAAATCACGTCGGGGTCACTGACGTCTTTGCATCAATGGAGGTAAACAGGAAGTGGGAAGTTGCTTGGGAGAAAGGAAGACTTGAAATGAGTACTCTATGAGAATTTCAATTTGACTTGGAAGCTAGAGTGACGGGCTTCGCGTGTTGGAGATAAGGGGCTGACCCTGAACCGGAAGGGCTCGTTTCCAAGTCACGTCGAGGTTTTGCAGGTTTTGGCACAGCACTTTTCGGACCTGGATTCCGTAAATTCAGGCCACACTCGAGCTCTGTTTTTCCTGTTGAGGCATCAATTCGCATAGGCCATCACTGAACAAAATTCCGTGCTTATGCTCATTTTTTTCTGACTACCTGAAGCGTTGAAGCTCTTGATGAGCGGATTTAAATATTAAGTTGTTGTGGTAATCATGGCTGGAGGGTACATGTATTATAGATGGAATGCAACAGTCTATGCTAATTTTGAAATGAATGGCCATGTAATGATGCTTAAAAGTTAGCATTCACTCTGTTGTTAGACATCAACTATATAGTCGGAGAAGTGGAGAAATGGCGTCAATGATGGGGCTTTGCGCCCTGCTCATTCACTTACTAACCAGTTTTCTAATCTATCAGCAAATAAAAATCCATATAGAATTATCGCATTCATTTTAGAACTATTCCATGCACCGAAAGAAACTTTTTCCGGAAATGACCGCTTTCCGATGAGGCGACCGATGAAAAAAATGAGAATTCGATCGGTGGAAAATGCATAAAAATTCTTCAATGCAACTAATTGTCGGTAACTCCTATGAAATATGAAGTGTTGCATAGATCACCTCAGAGGTACCACATTAAAACCATTAATTTTTATAGATCTAGCTTCAGCAATTCCCCAACTCGAACCAACAAATAGACGTATAGACGATTACATATTTAGTCATTAAGAGGATTTTAGCAAAGTACACAATCGAAGAACAATTCTCCTCGAATGCATATAAAGAGGTGTCCATAACAAATCTCCCCATGTCCTCAACAAAAGCGTTGAGGATATAAAACGTTCGAACACATTGCAAATGGATTAACTAAATATGAAAGTATCGTTGAACGGAAACTCACGTCGTAAACCTTTATGATATTGTCGTGGTTTAATGTTGGTACGATTCGCAACTCACGAGGAAGGAAATCTTTGATGTATCGTGATTGCAAGCTTGAATAAATAAATAAATAAATAAATAAATAAATAAATAAATAAATAAATAAATAAATATATATATATATATAAATATATATATATATATATATATATATATATATATATATATATATATATATATATATATATATATATAAACAAATAAATAAATAGATTACATATCGTTTCCTAAGATCAGAAACCTCTGAATATTTCAACCGCTCTGGGAGGGGGGAGGGGGAGCACTAAATGCAACATAAGCGGAGAACGAATTCATTGGAGAGGTGGAAATGATGGTTTTACCGCCCTTTATGACGTTGTGGGTATCAAAGGATGAGCTGCGTTATCCTAACACAAGCGCTTGAAATTGAGCGTACAAGTGATAGAAACAGATCCCAAAAAACCTAATTTCCGATTTGATGGTAACAGTCCTATTCTAGACGATTTTAATAAATACCATTGTTGCATTTTATCATGTTCACAAACGAAATAGGAGAGATGAAAGGGGCGCAGGGAGGAAGGGGGAAGTGGGGGGGGGGGGGGGGGGGAGGAAGGGGATTTAAATGAGCCGATATAAAAATTCAAAATACGCTGAATTTTTGACAGGTATTTTTAATGTGGATTTACAAAAGTTCATTTGATAAGCACGGAAATTTTCCGCATAGAAGTACTGTGAGTTATGAGCAAATTATTTTACTACTTTAAAACTGCAGCAGGGATGGAACCTGAGCTTGATCTCAAACTTTTCGAACGGCTAGAATCTGAGCTTTGAGAAGGAGAATGATTTTACGAGATTGATCGATGCAATAAAGAAGTACCGTTTATCAATGATCTTGATTGCGACAGTCTTGTGCTGTCTTGAACTCCATGCTTTCTTCACCGTTGAGTATGTACCCCTTCCTATAACGATGAGTACGAGTGAACACTCATATAACCCGAAGGCTACATAAACGTTAAGGAGATTAAGTACCGTAGAGTCCAACACATCTTCAACTGCATTTATTTTTGATATAATAGAGATTTTAGAATAAATCTGTTCATGTATAGACTTTTTAAAAAATCTTTTGTATTATCTGATTTTTGGAAATTTTCCAAAATGTAATTCGACAAGAAAATTTTTATGCATTCTGATTTTTGCAAATAGAATTTTTTCTACAATATGATATTTTCGATATTTACGCTCATACCAATAGAGTTGGGCTTTTCAAAAATGTTCACCTCATTGCGTTTCTAATTTCATAGGTATAAATGTATAAATAAATTTATATGTAAACTCTAATCGTTGTGGAAAAAATCGTTCAAAATTAGGAAATTGAATTCCTAATAGTAACAACGTTACAACAATTAAAATAGCTTTTCAGTTCCCCCAATTTGGTGGTGTAACGTAAAATCTATCACTTAAAATTTGCACAATTTCCTTCATCAATAAGCGTTTCGTAATCCACTCAAACTACCTAATAATGGATTCAGATTCCAACCAATAAAAAAATGTTCACGAGATGCCCTTTGAATTATTAATACTTCCGTAATCAGTCATGTTCAAGTTCAGGGCAGTAGGAGGGAGAAGAGATATGGCGAATAACTGAGCTGTACAACTAAAGGGGTAGGGAGGAAATGCGGAGGAGAGAAGGTAAGCGGAAACGAGAAAATGTTATAGGCGTCAAGACGTACCAATGAGTTCTTCGCACCAGACACCGTTGTTCTTTAGCTCAAAATTGATTCTAATAGAGGTGAGACTTTCGTCGGGTGTTGCTTGAGACATTCTACATTCGACTGAACGCAAACAAAATATCGCACCGACGACTTGAATTAAACTGCATATGGCGCGGTATTAATAACAGTGCTGAGCAACAACATCAACAGTTAAGTGATAATCTGCAGTGCTGTTTTCATTGAAACCTGCTATTCCAGTGCTTTTCAGCAAATTTATGAAGTTTTATTCGAGTAGGGTTATTGTGTATTGTGCTTCCATAGAATTTCACAGAATATAATAACAATATATCATTTTAGTGCGAGGTTGAACACAACGGAAATTTTGCTTTGGAGTACCCGAATCTCGAAACGTCCAGGTGATTCTCAAGGTGACGCGAACTTCGAAGTTTCCTGGTCACTCTCTGGACATCAGTAGCCCTGGAGCGGGCCAAGTGATTTCATGCTTAGAAAATAAGCAATCGTTCGTTCATTATGGAGCTAATAGGCGAGCCGATGGTTGTATCTGTTGCTCAGAAAAACTTGGAGGCGGGCACTTCAAGAGCACTTATAGGCGGATGGAAGTGCGTTCACATCTATTCATCTATTAGTATGTTAAACTGTATTAACTACAGTAATGAAAAGTGGTGCGGCATAGTGCCAGTTTTTGAATGTTTTTTTCTCCCTCATTAAAGTGTGGTTTAAATTAAAGATTGACATATAAGAAAGCACAAATCTGAGAAAAGAAAACCCGAGCACTGCTCTCGACTTTAAGTATAACACAAGTTCACACCTGGTTTCCGCTCCGAGAAACTATAGCACTGCGACTCTTTCCCTCATTAGAATACTGCCCTTTTTTCGTTATACTACTTCGAGATGTTTTCGTTCAAGCTACAGTGTCCTCTTCCTTTCTTTCCAAGGATATGCAAAAAACATCAACACACACCAACAGTTAGTTAGAATCGTTCCCCATTCTGACATTCTATTTTTGCAGATAAGTGGAAAAACGTTGCCAAAATTACGAAAAGCATTGACAGTGACGGTTTATCTTCTTCAGCCTCTCAAATATTCCTCTAGTTGTCAACGGCACAAAGTTGTCACACAATTTGAGAGGTAAAAGATTTCTCGTCATCGAACCTTTGTATGGGTGGAAAAATAAACGGAGATTATCGATAACTTCCTTTATCCGATGACAGTTAGTCAACGCGAATGGTACTGACTGATATCTTATCATTTTGGGAGCAACTTTCGCTAATGTTTGGCATGCAACACATAAAATGCAATCATGATTGGAGCGATCAAAAAATAGTGCTATTCCACGCTGTATGATAGAAGAAAATTTGATATGAGCAAATTGTATGCATTTGTCAGAGACGATTCTCAAGTTCTCTCCTAATCTCATGAAATTCATGCAATTTTCACACAGTTCTTCACTAGCTTCAGCTGCCACCCAACGTGCATCCGCATTCTTTTCTGGCCATTTGAATCAAGACAACATCGTATTCGCATCCGTAGAGAATATTTGACTTTAGTGAGGTAATGCGAAATTGAAGCAGAATCCAGGCAATGAAATTTCCCAGAAATGAATCCAGAAATGAAAACCGACATTTGACATCATGACAAAAGGACAGAAATTCACTCACGAAAGAACAGACCGTTTAGCACGATGCTTAAACAAAAAATAAACCTTCCATTACCACATTGCAAAACATTAATGCCAAAATGATTGAAGAGAGCGTACCTCATTTCTTAGTTTGGATGTGTGAGAAAAAAGCTTGCATATACCTAAATAGTATAATGTGTGCACTAGCTTGCAAAAAAGCTTGCAATAAAAGTATAATCATGAAGGTGTGCACTAGCAATTTAATTTCCAACAGGCGCTCAGCGTTTGTTGCGTTTTTCTTCGAAGGCAATGCTGATCCATCGCTATTTCAGCATAATTCTTCTAACTGGAAGGCTTAATTTCCACTAGAAAACAATAATTTTACATTTTTTTAAACGGTTATTTTATTTCATTTCGCTGATTATTCAATACACTAATTTACATTGCTTTTGTGTCATATGGAAATCAAGAAAAAAAGGACTTAAAAAAAACCATTGAGTGATTAAATTTCGCCTTTAGACGAATATTATGAGTTTATGAATAGAGGAAATTATTTGCTTTTGAAGAACCGGCCGATGAGAATGCAAGCCTATAAGGAAATCCAGAAGGGAATGGTGACAGGGTTGCCGAGTCGACACAAAAAAAAAGACAGCATACTCCAAATTGAACACATACTTGAAATGATTTATTGCAGTTGAGAAGAATATTGTAAAAAGCACAACTAATGTGTATTTGTAATAACGCGAAATATAATGCAAAAGAGCGCTGATTCAAGAGAGAAATCAAGTTTATATATCGCCTAATACACGATAATTTCATCATTTTTCACCTGTCTTATCACAAGTATTTCAATATGAAAGGACACATCTTTCTCAACAGGCACGACTTTTACGCGCCTATACCTAAAGCGTTAAGTTTCTTAGCACCTTATTTACTCGAGTCTTATTCTCTTAGAAACTTTTGATTTCCGCTACATTTCTTCAAAATACGGGAGAAAGTGATCGCTGCATAGAGTTCAATAGTACCGACTCAAGGTAATAAGGTAATAAAGTCAGCTCGGTGCTACTGCATATATGCAGTCAGTTGAAGCGAACCATCGACCACTTTAGTGAGTTGTTTTGAAATAACGCTGTCGATTGCTTTATTCAACTCAGGGTTTGCTAACTCTGAAGTAGTACCCCTTCCTGACTCCACTTCTGCATTCAGTAATATGACCAAACTCCTTCTTTTTCAACAGTTCTCGAAGAACAAAGCTTATCAGTATCTCTATGATATCATCCCATTCTCGGTTAGTGGAAGATGCGTGGCCTTACTTTACCCGCATTGCACCATGCACATGTAATGCTGCATGATGAGAGATTTTTTCGCGTTTCTCTGCATAATTCGCCCTAACCGATTTGATGTTCATTGTACTGCGGATATGAGGCGTAATAGATCGTGGGGCAGTACAATATAAGCCGTCTGTGCTTGCCCGGTAGTTGTGCGTAGTTGGTCCAAGGATGCAGGGGTGCGTGTCGGGTAAGCCAAAACGTGAGGTGGGCTTATGCGTTTGCGATGGTTGGCCCAAACTTTACACATTTTGAGTTTTCGCTCCCTTTGATCTAATGTTGCTATCTTTATGTTTTATGTTGTACTGCTGGTTGATTGTGGAGAAGAGACGATTCAAGTCGAAGCGAAGTTTTAACCAAACAATTGGGTAACTGAACACACATCGGATAAAAACCCACCAATATCACCGACTGAACATGCACCCTGGATAACCGGTTTGAATTAAGCAACTACAGAAATAGAGGAATAGCGAAATAGTATGGGCAGAGAAGAATAGATATCACCGAAGTCGATCTATGCAAAATTGAGTTGCAACACGGTCGTTCACCACAACATTTTAGGCTTCTGATACTATCATCTTTCTTTGTAGAACCATAAAGAGATATTAATTTATTCCAGTAGAAGTGCGTAATGCGGTATTATATATGATTGATCAGACAATTAAGCCAGCAAACAGTTACTTGATAATGTGTAAGGATAGCTGTTTTGGGCGGCCGGACTATTCTTAAGCAATGCCCGCGACAAAAAATATTACTGAATGTATGAAGTATAGTAACATGTTGAATAAAGTACCCAAATTTTGTTTGCATGCCAACTAAATGAACAGGCCGACCGATTGAATGCTAGTAAAATATGCAAATGACTGACTCGCTGATACATAGATATACCCTCATATAATTGAAGCTGTTGAATTGATGAAACATAGATGCGAAGTCGTCGAGATGTGATCTATGTTGTATCCAGTGCGCACCTTGCCTGAAGGTGGCAGCTACCTGCGTAACGCAAATCTGTTACATTTTCCTAGCGAACGTCCTCTCTGCGACCTGAACCGTCAGCTTTTTTTGTGATTTGCAGAGTCTACTGTTGTATCTTTAAAACTTCAGAAGACATGTTCTTGTTGTTGCTGATGAGATATAACGTGGCACAACTATTGAAGATATGTTGCCTCTCATAATTCGCATCAGGTCGTACGAATGCCCTATGAAGGATGCAGGGAAAAGGCGTTGCATTCGTGTGTTCGATAGGAGCAAATGTTGCATTGGAATAGATTTTTTTAATCGAACTTAAAATTTCTCCTAAGAGGAAATTATAAAATGTAAACGAGTAATTACGATACCCATAATGGAAAGCGTTTGATCAGATTCTTTGCTCATTGGCGTTCACCTTGAATAAAATTCCAACGCTTCTTTATTTACAAAGTTTTGAAGTTTTATCGTTTTTGATTTTGCTATTGCTAAATGAGATCGTTCCTTGACCTTTCATATGAGACAATGAACTTGTAAGAGAGGATATGAGAGGAATTTTTTCCTGAAGGTTAATTATGAGAGAGAGAAAGCAAAAATAGAGCATAAATGGGAGTCGGCAGGAACAAGTGGATTACACGAGCCGATATGCACAAAGCAGCCGTTAATATCATGCCGTTTGCATTAAAAGACTGCGACGTTTTTATGTTGCACCCGAAATTGGTTGCGAATGCTTCAAGCTGTCGTGGTCATTTGCGTTTTCTATGGATTTCATCAAACATTACTTTAAAATTTCACTACTTATTTACTATTTATAACTGAAAAAATTGATTAATAATTGATTAAGTTTGATTCAAAAATGAAATTTGAGCTCATTAATTACAATTTGAAGGTTCAGTTAAAGTTAATATATACAGCTATGGTTGGCTCAGAAATTGAATGCACATTCATATACGAACAAAATTCGATTCATATAATTACACGTATTATACATATAGCTACAAAGTGGCTTGCAAATAAAAACATTCAAAACTTGACGTGAAACGAATAAATCGACATAGTGGACAAATCCTCGAATTTAATCGATCAACTCAAATATGTGAAACTTTCAGAATCTAAATATATAGATTTATGTTGTTTTCGAGTTAA
Source organism: Ascaris suum (assembly GCA_013433145.1). Lineage (NCBI taxonomy): Eukaryota > Metazoa > Nematoda > Chromadorea > Rhabditida > Ascarididae > Ascaris > Ascaris suum. Next base: position 6,307,644 of record CM024181.1, read on the forward strand.
ATTCCTAAGCACATTTTGATTGCCTGCAAAGTTCTAAGAGCCGAGATGAATACTTACGCAACATTTTATCTGCCTTCCCAATAAGCAACAAGCGCCAATTTGCAACACCTCTTCTTGTTTAAAATTAATCTTTTGCACTCATAATGCGTTTAAAGAAAAATGAGAAATAAGAATATATATATATATATATATATATATATATATATATATATATATATATATATATATATATATATATATATATATATATATATATATATATATATATATATATATATATATATATATATATATATATATATATATATATATATATATATATATATATATATATATATATATATATATATATATATATATATATATATATATATGTTGATGCGACATTTCCATTACGCAACTAAGATATAAAGTCTGCGGGAAAAGAAATATATGACTGAGCATATAACTGTGTAAATATATGATATATAAAGGACGGGAAAACGTTTTATTTACAGATACAATATAAGCATGAACACAACGGTCATTGAGGCTGAATGAGGTATTCTCTAATTATATGAAAAGTGGTGTAAAAGCGAATGATTCTAATAGAATTAATGAAAAATCTGCAAATCGTGCATCAGTGACTTATTCTGCTGATGAGTGACACATCTATTTGATTCTCTTTGAAAAAAAAAACAAGTATATGGATTTGTTCGGCAGGTATTTATTAACGATAGGTTAACGATAGTTAGCAAAGGTAAACAGTGGTGCTAACGTATTTTTAAAAAAATTCTTCGAAGTGAGGGTCAACTGCTTATACACAGCGGCGTTGTATACCATAATGCGGTGTGACTGAAAATATTGATAAAGACAGCTGGCGGATTCCACGCATTTAGCTATCACTGGAAAGCTGTGAAGCGTTTTCTTTGCAACCGAAGAGAGAATCACTTTTGGATACCTTCGATGAAGTTCATGTGACATGCAGCCTTTTGCGGATCCGATGAGAACCACACCTGTGAGGCGTACTCTAAAACTAACCCGACGTAAACCACTAGTGGTCTAGAAGGTAGGGCAGAATTTCTGGAAGTGTAAGTGAGTAAGGTAATCGAAGCTCTTCTCTTACTTTTCTTTATGATGCTACAGGTATGCTATTGGAAGGAAAATATGGTGCCCATAGTAATACCTAAGGCTTTGTTAATTATGTATAGAATCTCCATTAATTACAATTAAAATTTAAATATATTAAATGCTGGTCACTTTATGCTGGTTACCTTATGCAAAAATTATATCCAATGGATTGCACTATTGCCTAAATCACGATTAGTTGTATGTAACAAGTCAACAGTTTTAGCCTTTTAAGAGATTGAAAGATTGTTTGCATGATGCGGTCTCCAATAAGCACTAATAAATCATGCTCTCCTCAGGGAGCGCAACAGATTTCAGCGCTTATCGCTAATATGTGAGCAGCTGTGTGCCGTTATTCGTCTTTTAAGAAGCAGCACAGCGGGTTGTGATGTCGCATCAACATAGCTTTTTTCTGGTTCATCTCCCTTCCCCCTCCCCTCCCCCTCCACCCGTCCACTTCCTCCGCCCGCTCTTGTACCAGACAAATCATGATAACTTCAGCAGACGCTTACTTCATGACGAATGTGATGCATCCTTACCATATTTCTTTAACTTCTCTAAAAAATTCATTTTATTTCTTTGAAATTTCATGAACTGGGGATTTGCCTTAATTAAAAATATTTCTGAAACTCATTGAGAATTTGAAAGAGCAGATTAAAAAAGAAAACTGAAAGAGCGACAAAGAGAAAAAATCAAAAAGAATCAAAAATGTTGATGGTCGAGGAATTGAGTGAGACCTTGTGGTTTCTTAGTATGAGAAAAAGAGGGATACATGAACAGCTGCTGTTATTCACTCTCTTACTAACAGATTTCAATTTACCCGTGCTCCCTCCTTTCAAATGCCCATCTTCTAGTTTAGACAATTAAATTACGAATTCATAGCGCTACTATTTGTTTTCACTTATAAATCCCCATGGCAATGATCGATATTAGCAATACTTGTTTCTGATGGGAAATTGAAGTAGGTAAATGACGAAATTCAAGCAGTTTCATATTTGATGGATATTCTCAATTCTTTGATGGTGCCCATGAGATGTTCGAGGCATTCGAATGCAACATGCAAATCATAGAGGTTAAGATTCAATGCGTTAAAATATTTCATTAATAAATTATCCTCCGCAATCCCGCATTTATTATGCCCTCTAGAGAGATGCATTCGTTTCTGGCATACAGGTGAGCAGACGCCTGTATGCTTTGGCAGATGAGTGGCATGTATAATATGCGGAGGGAATGCAGCTGCGGATAGGGGTCATCCCGGAGGGTGTACACTCCGTTGGTGAGATGTATCGTACCGCAAGCAAAGAAAGGTGTATGATGCGTGGAGTTCTGTTAGATGGGTTGCTCACACTCTCGAAAGAGGCGCCAACTTGCGTAAGAATCTCTCCCACATAGCCGTAACCCGTAAACAACCCGCCACCCTCACAGATATCGCCTCAAAAATCATCTGCCGCACACAATCTTATCGTTGCGCACACAAATGACGTTCCAATCTTGCAAGAAAAAACTTCACCACTGACTTTTGATAATAAGGTTTATTTCATTAATATTCTTGTAGGTAGAAAGATAACTATCATAGCAGTCGACATATTATACTTGAAAGTTTCTACCTTTGGTTACATTTCATCCCACTCATACAAGTGAAATCGACTAAGGTCTAGACTACGTTCTATAAATATAGATAGACCCATCGTCGAATTTTTGTATCGAGTTTTGGGCGAAATGACTGCTAATAGAAGCTTTATTACCGTAGGTGTAGAAGCTGAATCTTGCGTTTAATTCGTCAAGTATGCAATGAACGAACTACAATATAGAATTCTTTAAAATAGAGCAGAATTCACTTTCACCTCTCAAAATTCCGTAGAACCTACCGCTAACAAAGAATAATTCAAGCTTCACGCATCTTGCAATCACCTCTTCTGATCTATAGAGAACAAAGTACATGTGAGAATTAATTTTGAGACTATTTTACCTGTTGTTCTATTAGTCTCATAATAATCTCGTCATGAGCTAAAAAGTATGACCTTTCTCGGTAATTATATGGTTGTCGGATAAAAAACTCCATTTCAGAACTTTTGCTTCAACATCGCTCCGTTTGATGTTAATCTGCTCCAGCACAAAAAAAAACATGCTTGACACCGCTGTGCAACCACACCTCAAAATTGACATCCCCCACTCTTCAATGTCTGCCCTCTTTGGTCTAAAGGCATCTTGCATGAAATTACTACAGTTGCATGTGTCTCGCACTTGCAACCTATCGACCCACAAATCCAGGCTTGTACACATGTCACGCTCCGCCATCGTTTATGCTCTCTTTTCGCGTCGTTCTCGTAGTGGTGTGTCCCGTCTCTACCGTAATCTGCGTCGGCGGGAAACCGTTGGCCACTTGCTGCCGATGGGTGGTGCATCGTGTATGCCCACTGACCACCATCTCATTTGCCTGCATCCGTCCATCATCACATATTTCGATCACATGGAAAGCAAATCCATCACTGTAGTGCTATTTGCGTCTTGTGCTTTGGTCACTCGCCGTTTTGAGAGTAGAAATTTTCGGCTCAAAAGCGAAAACATCAAAAAAAGAAAACCTGAATCAGGCAAATAAAAGCGTTTTAGCTTATTCTAACATTCGTTGCGAAAACATCCAAAAAAGAGAAGATGAGCTGAACAATTCCATTCATCAGCAACTCGAACTTCAGTCTCGTAGGTGATTCTAAATGAAGGACTGAAAATTTTCATTTCTTCGAACAACTCACAGCGAAACGCATTAGATAACTTTTTGCCACTATATGCACAAACTTATATGAAGAAGTAGCATGATAGCATTAGACAAGAGGAGGATGGATAAGGTGGAAACAAGACGACCGAGTCGAAGGGGTGACGTTGTTTTGAGGGGAAGGATGGCGAATATTGCGATTTTCTTAGATCGATTCAAATTTCCTTCATGTCTTTTTTTTTTTGCGATTAATGCATGTGCAATATATTTAAAAAAAAAAAATGCATTTTCCCAATAATATTCTAACTTATACTGAAAATTTCCTTATTAGATAACCGAAAAGTTTAGATATTCCTTTCAGATATTTCCCAATAACCGAAAAGTTTTATTCTAGAATTTTGCTCTTATTAGATATTCCTTTAATTCGATGAAAAACCACAAATAGAAAAATTTAATATTTAAATGACATTAATCTCATTTGCATAATGTTGTGAGTATAATTTTATTAAGTTCACTATTATCAATTAAAAACTAAACGACATTCAGTGTAAGGCATCAAACGATCGCAGTAATAGTCGAAGTCATGCAACATGGCACCGCTTCTCCCTTTCAACCTATCCTTCGTCCTCTTCTTGAGAAGTTTAAGGTCTTTAGTGAATCTAATATGTGAGGATGTGCATTCACGCTAAATGCCCGTCAATTTTTATTCGATATGTGCACGATGAGAACGTTTTCAATGATACTATGATTGCTGCAGTTCATCTATTCATCACTCGTTATCTTCTCTTATTGCAGACAAAACGTTACCGACTGATTACAAATGCAAACAGAGCAACAAAATCCGATCGGAGGGCAAAGGGGGGGGGGGTGAATCTGCGCAATGAGAATAGAGGACTCTTCGTTATATTTCAGGTGCAGTAGTAACCTGCGAAAAGGGATGCATGAAGCAATAACAATTCCGTGCAACTAGCGGACGCCAGGTTTCAGGAACTCCTCATGTAAAGTATAGAAAAGCGTAATCTCTAAATTGAAGCAGTAATTTCTAGGTAGATTTACAGTATTGAACATCTCTTTTTTATTTAAAGTAGTCACAATGACCTCGATTTTTGTGCATCTCGAATTTATGACCAGCAGATGATTTTTGAAAGTATAAACTTCCAGAAAAAATTATAAAATGTAAATTTTTAATCATTTTTGAAAATGTTTGCGGAATTATACGTTTGCAACAGCATTTCTGCGCTTATAAAGTGCAGGTCTATATATGTCTGTCTGTTGCGGAGTCCCAGCTTGCGAATTAGAAAGACCGAGGAGATAAAATATCTGAGAGACATAATCAATGCAGGCAAATTGCAGAAACGAATTTTCACACTGGATCACTAATTTCTAAAGAACGAATGAATATTTGAAAATGGTTTTTTCTGGAGACATTCTATGGTTGCTCGTGTGCTTGACGCAGTCAGTTTACACAATCGGCCGGCCTAAGTGCAGAAATTGCAAAAATCGTACTAATATCAATTCCTCGGTGTGCTTTCTAACTTGTGTTGGAATTGAATCATAACCTTCCCAAATCTAAGCACTGGTCGATTTTGTAACCGCGCTAGTGATTATTTCCAATTGCAGGTTTGGTCTGAATCCACAACATCCAGTATTTGGGGCTGTGTTCAGTCCTCAGTGGTTAGACTTCGATTTTACAGCCAGGTTACTGGAGCAGCCTTACTGGACCAGCCTCACATCAGCTTCACATTAGTATAGTTAGTTATCGTATTGCTACCATCAAACCGTGGCTGGAATCAACGTGTCATACTTGGTTCTGGTAGGCAAATAATTTTGACGATCAGGAAGCGTATTCATCCGCACTTTTCCAGCACATTGCATTAGCGATCGTCCGGTAGCATGACCTGAAACTTTAAGATACTGCAATAAAAAAGTTGAATAAAAAACTTTTAAGCAGTTAAGGAGATGTGCTCATTATCGGCATATGCTGCTTGTAACCAAAGATCCTCTGTGCAACACATACGGAGCACTATATGTTGTATTTGTATAAGTGGTGGTGACTGGAGGTGTGTATCACAAACGGATTGCATCGTTGGCAGTGACGATGCCCTAAGGCAAGCATTAACGACAGCGAATAAACCATTTCATTGATACAGCGTTGTATTAGAGGACGACACTTTCTCGGACTTCATGCACTGATTTGAGACTTGAGCTGTATATGTTTCTATGTTGAATCCATTCCGAACATAATTCCTGGACGTGCTAGCATACAACCTCTAGGCATTCCGTGCATGTTTACCTCTCTAAGTCAGTGGCCGTTTATCTTTTAGAACTTACTAACTTCACGATCAATTTAGTAGAATTCATGAAGTGCAATAAGTTGAAACCTATAAGTGTTGATATTTGAATGTCTAACGAATAGAGTCCTCTCAAAGATTTCAACACTTCATGATCTAATTTACGTTTCGTTAACATAATAAGTTCCACGGCAATGAAAATTTCTTGAAAAAGAAATTTTGATTATTATTGGTTTCTAATATGTGTTTTTAGTGCTTGTTGTACTATTTCATAATAAACTTGATTCACGTTTTTATTTTGTTGACTTTATTTTCTGCAGTTTTAAATCCGAATATTAAATTTAAGCAGCCTTAAAATTGGCCGAAACAACTTTACTTTTCCACAACAAACATGTTTTAATGAACTATAATCGAAGAATTGATGTGCTATTTTCCAGCTTCTAACAAAACTTTAAGGGATTATACAAAATATCTTTCCAGAATAAATATTACTCAATATTTTTTAACGAGTAAATGTAATTCTTTAAACGGTCATGCTCATAATAGTTCTAGCAGTGGTAATCATCTTGCTTCAATGATGACGTCTAGAAAGAGGCCAACTCGAACAATAGCGCACTTCATATAGAAATTCTTTCCTTGCAACATCACGAGGATTTTGTTTGTTAATCGCTCCAATTTGCTGATTTCAAACCTCTTCAGTTCAGTCTAGTTCCGTTAAAATATCAAATCCTGTTTACACCCTAAAATGATGCGTTTATTTTGGTGAAAAAAAAAACAACCGGAAATACCATCGAACAAGGAGTTGTTGATTATACCCTTGTGTCTATATTGAAGCTGCCTTTTATTTTAAGAATCCCCTATCGCATCACTCCCAATGAACTCTTTATGATTCTAATCAAAAATGAAGTTTTTTTTCCCTATGATTGATGAAAATTATATTTTTATTTCACTTAATTTGAATATCTCATAATATTTCGAATTGTTTTTGTCGCGAAAAAATATTGCGATTTGAGAAAAAATTAAATGAAAAATAAGTAAAAAAGTTTCTATTAAAGAAATTTTCCTTTTATTTTCATTGAAAATTTTTCATTTTTTTTTTCCTTTTATACTATGGATTTCCGTTGAATTCTTACGCCTTTTTGAAGATAACAATGAAATAAGTGAAAAATTGATTATTTAAAGAGAAAAGGATAGAAAAAAAGAGAGAAAACTTGGGATTTTTTTTTTTTGTTTTAGCATAAATGTAAGGGAGATGAAGAGAGTTCTTTTTTTTTTCCGATATAAGGAATAATCAATAAAAGGGGTCAGAGGGCGTGTTTACAGGCGGGCTGCCTATGCTCGTGTACCGTTCGTTGCACTGTCAGAGGGTGTTGCGTAACTTGTGTCAGCGCGCTTCCTGACCTATGCCCATACCCTTCCCATCATATAAACTCACCTTCACTTCCTTCATGGTGGTGATATCGATAAACATCCCTCCTCAGTGATTGCTTCTTCCCGGGTTTTTGGGAAAGCCCGACCTTGATTTGTTAAAGAAATACTGAACACTAATTATACGTATTTGCTAATTTTTAATCGCAAAGCACATTACGTTATCAGTGAAGAGGAGTGTCGGTGGGCACGTGTGCTTGTGTCTGTTTGTCTGTTTGTCTGTTTGTCCGCCTGACCGTCGCTCGGGAAGCCCGAACCGGTGAATAATCGAGAGGTGGCTTGAGAGCAATCTATACCACGCAACAGCACTCTGCGCCAAACTTTAAATAGGTTGATTAATTTCAATACTCAAATGCGCAAAAATTTTGCGTCGATCAATTTACATTTACCAGGAATGAACTTGGCCTAGATCCAACCGAGCCCGGAAAACGAATCTCTCAAAAGTGATTTGTATAAGAAGCGGTTGTATGATCCCATTATCCGAGAAATGCATTAATCCGCATGTTTATTATTTATTGAAAATTGATTGCAAAAATTTCTCTTTAAATAGGCTTATTGGAACTCATATGATATCGCTGAGGAAATTCATGGCCTTTTTTCTATGGTGAAACAAAAAAAAAAAAAGAATAATGCACGTTGCTCGGAGTTTTTTTTTGGAGGAAGGGTGAAAACACGAAATTCTTCATATCTAGAGATTGAAAGTATATCGCACTAGTCGGCAAAACGTTTACTAATAAAACCGCCGAAGATATGTTTTTTCGGCAATTTTTCCACTTTATAAAAAAAAAACTTTTTTTCTCAAACTTTTAAATTAAGATGATCGTAAATGCAGAGTATTTTGATTGTGGAACGAGTAAGTTAGTAGATGCTTAACTAGCTCATTGTGTAACTCATGAAATTTCAATATCTAGTGAATTTTTATTACTTATACTATTATTTAATATTGTATTACTCTTTTAATTTTACTTGTTACTCCTTAAAGTCTTACTGTTACTTCAAGTTTTATTAAATTATTAGAGTTTTTTTTTTTCACAAAACTTTATCATTGAAAAAATTGTAATATTCGTTAATATTCTACTAGATATAGCGATTATTAATACGAGAAATAAATTGCTTTTATTTTGCATCGATTTTACAAATATTTCGAAAATGAAATAAATAGAAAGTAAATATTTCGTTCATCAACGATATATTTTACACGAATTCTCTTGTTTGACTAATTTTCATGGCTATTTTTATATTTCTTTAGGCTAAATATCACTAAAGTGGCGAAATTTGCTCATTTTACTACTTCATTGAATGTCCTATATCAAACAACATGTATTATTTAATTGGAGAAATATACTGCCAACTGGAACTAGTAAAGAGAAGTGGCCGTATTGTATCAGGAGAGGTATACCTAAAATAGCCAGTCACAACAGATAGTTTCCTTATGACCAGAACATCAGATTTTTATGGCGACATCTATCAACATTTACTGCTTATTATTTCTTACTCGTTCAATTTAATAAGACCATTGTTCTTGAAGAGACTCCCAACTAGACGGGAAGGTTTATACTGAACACAAATGTTAGCGAGTCTATATATATATATATATATATATATATATATATATATATATATATATATATATATATATATATATATATATTCGGATTCATCCGAAAATATAGGAAAGTAAACATGCACATATGAAACAGATTTTCATAGGCATATGAGCCGATCCAGAAAAAAGTACGAAATATGTTCTGGAAGAGAAGAGGTTTCAAGCAGCCATATGATTTGTTCGAAACAGAGATTGTTTATTGATGAATTTGCAAGTTCATTTACTATTCACTGTAAATCCTGATTTAAATATGCAAATTTATGTTGTGTTGTTGACCACTGACTCTATCTCCTTCCCATTTAAAATGATTGAAGAGTTTATTGATGTCAGTCTTGATGAGTTTTTCGAATGATTCTTAGATAGCAAATATTTGCGACGTGCGATCTCATATTTAACACACCTGATCGCATAGCCTTTATTTTCCATACACGAAAATTGTCGTTTTTTAGTCTTTGTTATGTGCGCACAAGAGCTTGCCGTATAATTTCAGTTTGTTGTACGCTCTGATCCACAAGCATATATGAGTTGGCACCCTTCGGATAATTGTGGGGAGGCATGCAGCGAACAATTAGGTGCCTAGCTGGTTCAGACGTACTGTCACATCGTCGTCGCCCCCGATCCGAGCAGCAAGCAGATGGTGTGTCGTTGGCCCAGGGCGCGTGGGCGGGGCAAAGCTGGATGGAGCCGGGAGGAACGCCACTACAATCTCGCTACACAGCAACCGCATTTTGTGATGAACCGTGCCCTCGGTTGTTACCCACGGCTGCAAACCTCCCATTTGGCAGCCATTTTTCGCTTTCCAATGTTGCATATCCCCCTATTTCCAACACTCGTATTCGTTGCTTGATGCATTTGCTTGTCTAACTAAATTTTCACAAGGGGTTAATCAAACGATGAAACCAGCCGATTGTTCTGTTTTGGAATGAAATTTGTTCACTACCTGCAGTCCTTTTTCCCCCTTTCTTTCCCGTTTATAGCCGCTAACGAACTGGCACAGTCAATTTGAGGTAGAGGTAGTCTATCTTTTTTCCTCAATCTCTAGCGTGATCCCATATCATCCTCCCCTCAAAAATGAGTCATTTGAAGGAAGTCCCCGACTTCTTTTGAACGAACAAACGTACTAAATGATTTACCGTTATGATTTACAATTTTGCAGTTCTCTTCAATTGATCACTCATTTTCACACATCACGGACATTTTACAGAATAATACCCTTATAACTTACTTGATCCAACCACCATCCCTAGAAGCCTTTTATTAGAGATTTGTTTTTGTGACCAACCAATATAAAATGAAAATCTAATTGATATAAGCTTTCAACATCTTTAAATATTTGTAATTAATTACACAGTTGATAATTCACTACGAAAAACTATAAAGGTGATCTCTCTCTCTCTATGGTGCATATTATTCTCATCAAATTTTGTTCCCTTAATTGCTGTTGTTCTTTATGTATAATCCTCAGACAGACCGACAGACACATACATATACACATAACAAACACGTGACGTTGCAATAGCGCTCTTTTGTAGAGCAAATTTCTGATAGCTTCTTAAGTATGCAGCACTAATGCTTTCATCTTTTAAACGAACTGATCGAGTGCGCCAATAGAGCGTTCTATGAAAAGTTCGTGTTCTCGCGTTTATTGAGACCTGATCGTTTGAAGTTATAACCTGATCGATACAAGTTGAAAACTGATCGGTATAAATTGAAACCTGATCGGTACAAATTGAGACCTTTCCGGTTGATAGAATGCGTGCATTTTTTTCATTTGTGTATTTAATTGTAATATAGGTGTATCTCGAAATTGATTGATCATTTTGATAGGTGGTAGAGGATTCATTGTATCATATAGGCTACTCGTCAAATTTTGCAGATCAAATTTCGATCATTCCAAGCATGAGTACTATTATTTTCGATTTTGTTTTCTAGCGCCATTGATTATGTTTCCTTTGAAAGCTGTTATGTAATATTTTTGTTTCATTTATTACCTACCTTTTGAGATAATTGTAATCCGACGGTGATATTGGCGAAGAAAAATCCTCGAATTATAAGGAATAAAATTACGAAATTCTCTTAATTCTTATTGGAATTATACAATTAATTTTAGGTCAATCCATAATGAAGAGATATTTTGCAATAATTAAATAAATAATCTCAAGATCATAATGAACGAAAATGGAATGCTCTATGTTGTGTTCATGTCTTTTGCCTATATTATATGTCACATTCAATGGTGTTTTTATTCGTAAACCTCAAAAATAGAATATCTAACTGTATGCAATAGATAAATCGGCACTGAAATTTTCATGAATAAATTTTGAGGATTTATTAATTAAAAAATATTATTTATTTAACTTTCCACCTATATTGCCTCTTATATTTAGTTGTTTTAGCGCTATAGCAGTGTGGAATTTTTCAATCTTCCACCCCTCTCCCATATGTTTTCCTGTTTCGTAATTGTTAGTTCGTCTTCAAGAACTCATGAAATGCTTTTTTTTTCTTTTTATACTCACCCCCCCCCCACTTTTTTGCCTCCTTTTTTTATAGCACATTTGTTTGAGCCTATGTTTAGGAAACTAGTTTGAGCCTGTATTAATGGCCATCCGAACAAGAGGTTCTCCCTCTTTTCCTTATGTAATCAATCTAATATTTCTATCTTTTAAAAGGGATCTAACTGTTTTTCTCCCGTTCTATAGAGAGGTTCAGGAAAGAAAAGATAGCAAAAACGTCGGAAATTTCCCGATTTTTTCAAAAAAACCTGAAGCACATATATCGCAGCTGAATTTAAAATTGTGTTGCATAGCAATGGTCAGGTCCTGAGTGACCAGCTTTCAGTTCTTTAAATGACTAGAAGTGACCACTTAAAAAAATTACACCTTACTAGATTGTTATTTTGCAGCTTATTTATGATTCGTATAAGCGATGCCATATTCTCTGCTCGCGCAAATTGCTTATCCAAACACTTTCTATGTCAGTTTACCTGAACCTTCACCGTTATCCTCTCTCAAGCTTCTACCTGGCCTAATCGTTAGTTTACGCGATAATTTGAAAAATTATCTTCAATTATTTCGTATTTTTCAACGATGTATCGCTAATTTATAACAGCGCTCATTCGCCAGTCATAAATTCTAATAACACCAAAGGCATTGGCCGAATACCTATTCGCTCAATCCAAGCGTAAGGCTTAAGTTCGATTCTCTCGTATAGGTTTTATTTCAAGCTTTCATCGATTGTAATATAACGTTAATAGAGAAGGTAAAAGTTATGCTTTTAGAAGTCTTTCAATTCAAAAATATTAATTATTCATTCGATGTATTTTGCAACTAGAAATGAAATTTATTTTTCTAATCGGTAAATTTCCTTTGTTTTCCTGTATTATTAATTAAAAGTTTCTATTTACCTGTATTGTTAATTAAAAATTATATTTACCTGTATTGTTAATTAAAATTATCTTTAATAAGTTCCTGGCGGATAATTCATAGGGGTAAGCGGAAAAAATATAAAAACTTAAATTTTCGATTGAACTGAATTTGAGTGGAAAATCTGGAATCATCAACTAAGAGAGATTCTAAGAGCTGATCCGAGAAGAAGATTATTAAATTTAAAATCTCTTTCCTGGAAAATATTTCCACAGGCTATATTTTGTAAACTGTTAAGCCTTAGAGAGAGAGAGAGAGAGAGAGAGAGAGAGAGAGAAGTGCACTTATTTAGTGTTTTTGCTTCGAAATGCGCTAATTTTGCTAACTATTGAAAAAGTGAGATATATTTGCTGTAAGTGTTGGAGTCGGAGTCATTAAGAAATATTTTTACTGTAAATGTTGGAGCCGGAGTTTATTTCAAGTATTACATATAGGCAGAATTGAATATAGTAAAAGTGACAATTGTATACACATATCAATGTTGACGAGTGTGGCCACTTTAGGATCGCAAAATGCGTCAGTGTTGTGGTCTTTTTTTTTAATGCGTGACGGTATGTAACGCTGCGCGAGTTTTTTCCACGTCGGCTAGTCACAGAAGCGCACACCGGCTTGCTGCCAGCCTTGCCTTTTAGCGTATTACACCTTCGTGCAATCATCTTATTCATTCGATTATTTCGCCCTATGGCATTTTCTCGTCATTTCTTTTCGTATAATTCATTTTCAACTCTTCTAATTTCTATTCCATCATATCGTTCTCTTAGCAATAATTATCAACAAATCTCATTTAATTGATTTATCCGTCATTTAGAGAGGTTTTTTTGTTGGATATTTAATCGATTGTTTATGTAAGTAAAACTTATGAGGGTATAAAATTTGTCCATGCTTTAAGTTCTCTAAGATAAACTTGTTTATTAGTGATTTATTAATTTCATTATCAAATTACAAGGAAATTTATGCTGCAATTTTTTTTTTTTTTTTTTTTTGGCACGCTTATGAAGTGTTTAGTCGTAAAATTTGAAGAAATTATAAAACGCTTATTTTTAAATACGTTTATAAATGATTGAAGAGGTGGAAAATTTTACGCCAAAACTTCTATATTAGCAACAATTATCGGATTTGAAAATCTTCTAAAGCATTATGACGATAAATTATTGAAACTTATAGATACACTCATCTATTTGCATTCATAAACGAAATATCACCTCATTGGGCATTTTTAGGTTCGAAAAAAAAAACCTTGCAAAGCTTTTTTCTAACTGGTGCTGTTGAGAGTGAATTTCAACAAAGTACCACTTCGAAATTTCTCAAATCAAGTTTTATTTCAACTTCTTACTTATTACTGTAAGTTTTTCTTCTTTTGCTTGTATTGTGCTTGAAAAATTCTTTCAGAGGATAATATCTATGCTGAGGATTCCATGAGATTTTTTTTTTTGCGCATTTGCAAAATTTCCATGCACTATAGCTAAAAGAAGAATGATCTTCTTTGAAACTCAACTCTAGAAAGGATTGAGCTTTTCGGTATTTTTGACCTGAGGTTCATGAACATGTCTACATAGAGTTTACTGCACATGACTTATGCTTAGGTTGGATCTTCCTTCCCCCTCATCTCTCCTTCAGGTTGAATTTCAGCACCATTCATTGGTTTATCGGATGCAGTTCTAATGAACGTTGCTGGGAATATTTGCATATTTCAAATGATTGATGGGTTCGTAGCGTGAACTCGTGCAAAGTCTTGCCTGAATGAATTATTTTCTATTTTCTTTAATAAATAACTTGCACATTTGCATTCTTGAAAGCAACTTTTTGAAGAGTCGTTCTGTATATAGTCACCATTATCTTTTCCCTCTCTCTCTGTCTTCATCCTCTCTTTCTCTCGCTCTCTCGCCTTATACATAAGTTCATATTAGTAATAGATGGAAATTATAAATAATCTCAAAATTTCGCAGGCTTAAGATGCCCTCATAAATTGGCTTTACGATAAGTTGCAGGTGTAACAGAATTACAGCTTACCGAGAATTTGCATATTTAATAAAAGGTTGCATAAATGAAAAAAGTAAACATTTCATTGGTACTTTATTTTAGTTTCGTGCAGGTAACCGGATGGAAAAATTCATAATTACATAGAAATTTCTGAAGACTCGTCGCTGTACACATTTTCTGAACTTATTATGTATTCCTCATTTTCGATAGAGGGAATCCCTCCTCCCTCTCCTTCTCTCCACCACTTTCCGTTTATCCCTCTATCTTCGTTGCGCATTTTCACAGTATTATCGGATCAGTTATGCAATCGCTGCTTAGCCTCCTCTAAGTGTGGTTGCAACAAGCACACATCGTGCCAGCCATCTGTCACGCTTTTGATTCATTTTTCGAAACAGTGTGGTTTTTGCCAACCGTAGGCGATCTATCGTGCCAGCCGATTCGAGATCGAGCTCGCATAGCCATGTGGTTTCGTAGAGAAATTGAAGATGCCTCCAGTGCGGTTGTGTTATGTTCGTCATTAATTCCATGTTTACTTCAAAGTTGGATTGCTCAACAATTGGAAAATCCTCAGCAATTATAACTTTTTTTGCTTTGTATTTATGCACTTAGAAAATCATCGCTTGTTTTTTTTTTTCCAATATATCTATCGAATTTCTTTAGTATAAAGTGATTTTTATAAACGGTGGAATTAGCTTTGCATTGCGGCAAATTAGAGTTGCTTGAAAATTTTTTAATAACATTTCTTGAAAATTCCATGGAAATTTCCCAATAAAATTCTATAGTGATCTCAAAATTATTTATTTTTAATTCTTTTTAATATCTCAGATAATTTTCAAACATATCGAAGTCTCTATTTTGTAAATTGTAAACTCCCCAAAATTTCAGGGGAAATTTTATCCTTTTTTTTCGCACGATCTTTATCCTTTTGAATTTTTTCGACACTTATTGAAAGCCAATTGTTCCAACTATGCCTCATATTTTAAGAACTTCTGATAATAATATCTAATAATTTATATTGTTTCCTATATGCATATCTGCTTACCTTTCATGCGACCAGGTGTGTATGAATTCTTATACGAATTAACACCCACACATTTGTTGATGTTTGCAGTGGATAGTTGCCGCACAAATGGATTTTGTTTATTTCTTAGAGTTCGTTCTTGGTTGATGTAACGTTATAAATAAACCAAAGTCTGATACAGAATTCAAACTGAACTTTGTTTGATGATGAGTGGAAGCGTCGTCCGCGCCTGGATCTGAACTCGACAAGCTCAGCTTTCTGCGCAGTGCTTTAACCGACTGAGCTCATTCTGTCAAATCATTTCGTTGAGTGCCGCAAAGCGAGAGGTTGTGGGTTTTGGATCCCAAATGAAATGCAGCGCTTTAATTCATCAAAGACTATATTTTATTTTATTTAGTTCAGGAATTTTTTTTTTTTTTTTTGAGTTTCTAGTGAAAATGCGATAATATTGTTGCATACTAATCAAAGATTGATCGATAGTAAACAACTCATAAAGTGGGATGGATAAGAGATAAAGAATTGCTAATGAATTTAATTAGCGTATTTAAGTTCTTTTTTGATTCTTATTTAATTCAAGTTTATAACGGAGATCACTTGAAAATTATTCTATTTTCACGTCATTTTTTGAAGTGTCTTCAATTGTTTATAAAGATCCTAGCGCTCTTTAGACATTTCGTGATGTTCGTTGACGCATTTGTTTCTTTGCTGCGATATAGTTCATAGATGAAGCTCGCTGATAAGTGTTCATGTGAAGTTTCATACTTTATCTTCGTATCATCATTTAACTCGACCACCGCTCCTTAACAGTCGTGAAATCAGAATGGAAACCCACAAATCTGACCGTATATATATATATATATATATATATATATATATATATATATATATATATATATATATATATATATATATATATATATATATTGATATTTGAACTGCAAGTTTATGGCACTCGAGCTTAAATTCTTTTCAGTGTTTGTACACTTTCTGTGATATAAATGCACGTTACCTAACAATGTTCGGCTTTCATAGCGCACAAAGTTATGAATCCGTTGTAAAATGTGTTTATTTTTCTCACTGGTTGAAGTGAGTGTTTTAACAGGCCGAAAGTTGATGGCGACCTGAGGCAGCACGAAGTCAAGGTCAGGAAAAGAAGTGAAAAGGCTTGGGGACGAATAAGCATCATTTGTGGAAATTCTATGCAAATCATTTGCTAACTTTGTAACAAGCTACTCGGAAGAGGATGGCGGCAAGCCTAGATCAGTTGGCTGCAGTAGCGCAATTCGAACTAGCTGCTAAAATGCAATCTATTGTTGATATGTACGGTACGGTGAATCGTGATGAAAATAAGGACGAAGAACGATGGCCGCCACAGACTCCGACTAGCTCCGTTCCGGAGCACGACGATGAAGACATGGAGCATCTTTCGCCTCTTCAACAGCACAACATACAATCTGTTAGTGTTTTTCGCGCTGTCATTCTCCATGTGTTCATTCATGCACATAAAATGTCGGGTGTTTGTCACGCGATCATTGGCTTTCTTTTTTTATGTGGAGAATGCTTCGATGCGATGAATGAAAATCTTTGCTTTCAACGGATATCGGATTGTTTGTGAGCCTTAAGGATTCACTCTTTTTTCCAAGTTTTGTTGTAATAAACATATTACAATGAAGGCTAATAAGTAGATCGGGGGAACGGAAAGGCGGGGAATTAGGCTTTTACGAGATTCAGCTGTTGTCATTCTCTAAGTCGAGTTCTTTTCGAATTGTCATCTTCTCATTTCTCGATGGATCTCATCGTTTTCTTTTTCTTTCGTTTTCGAAGTTGCTTAAAAGGAAAGATAAAAGCAAAAATGCTCAATAATAAATTGAACAGTTCTGATACCGCCTCTAAGAACTCGATCGTTTTTATCCAAAATTTATGCTAATGGCTGTGAAGAGTATCAAAGACAATGCTGCTGGATATCGGTTTGTGCTGGATAGCTGCGATCGGTTTTATTATTTGAAAGTATATCAACTATGGTCTGAAGTAAAGATAGCATTCTTTTAAGAATTCAACGGATAACTCGTCGGCGATTCCCATTTCGATAGCTATCACTGAAACGGCCAACACAAGTGTTCCATCATCGATGCCGCCGGTAATTCTTTTTTTTTACCTCAATAATTCGCCACTCAATTACTTTTCTTTGAATTTTTCATAAAATACTTCCGCAAAATTCAAAGTATTTTTTCTTTTCGTTTAACTTCAAAATGCACTCAAAAATTGCCGCAAAAAAAAATTTCTGTCCGTAATATTTGATTTCCGGAGGAATTGAGAACGTATAAGGAGTAATTATTTATTAGGGTCACGATTCTTTGACTAACTTTAGTCTCTTTGTTTCTTTTTATATTTTTACATAATTTTTTGAGAGATTTTTCTTCATTAATGTAATGCGCATAATTTTTATAAGCCCATATGTTTTTATTTTTCGCGACACATGGTCTTATAGCAGTTTAGAGGAAACTTCAGGATTTACCTTGTTCCGTCATCGTACCCTCATCGGGATTCTCGGATGGTGGTGTTGCGTCACATACTCCCAGCAGTGTTGGTACAAGTCCATCGCTTTCCAATGAAGGAAGTCAAACAGAGGCCACCACAGCTGGTACCATTATATTTCACAGTGCTTAAAAAACAATTTTTTTTGTGCCGGTTTTACAAAATTTTCTCGGAATTGGTGCCAGTCATGTGTCTATGATCTCGATGTGAGGAAATTTAAATATTTCATTTATTTTTTTATAAACATTTCACTTATTTTTAAAACAAAAAAAACGATACTTACGAAATTTTAACTGAATGCTGAAATGAATACTCACAATTGATTGCGCGTACAATAGAGTTCATAATCGACAGGTCGAATGCCAATAACGTCCTCAATATCGTTACTGAATTAATTTTACGAAAATTTCACGCTTTTTTAAAATTTATTTAAGGTGGAGGTTCGGTGATTTCATGCCGAAATATAGGAGAATTGCTGAAGAGTTTTACGAACGGTACGAATAATCAAAGTGATATAACGAGTTCATCATGCGGAATTAGTGTTGAAGTGAAACAAGGTGTAATTGCGACTGGCGCTCGATTTAACAGGTATAGTTGATTTTAGGTCGTTTTAGGTTCTTTAGCTTTCATAGTGTACTTTTCGAATAGAAACTTATTTATTACGATATATTATTAATCGGTCATTAACCACTGTGCTTAAAAATTATTCAAATATTAAGTATTAATTTATATTATTGAATGTTTTATTATCTTTTTTTTGCGCAATTTATATTTATTTATTTATTTATTTTCTTTCTTTTTTTTGCAATTTATATTAATTTGTTTTTTTTTATTTATTTATTTATTTATTTATTTATTTATTTATTTATTTATTTATTTATTTATTTATTTATTTATTTATTTATTTATTTATTTATTCATTTATTTATTCATTTCAACGAGGAACAATAGATGGCTGCATAAATTATCGACTGTAAAATCTCTTTCAATCTAAAGCAGAAAGAATGATTTCCATTTTTTTTCTTCATAATTTAGAAAATTCAAGTGGAAAATTGTTTAAAACATTAGTTAACTTGGCGATGAATCGATTTAAATTATTCTCTTCACTAATATTTCATTTGAACTTAAAAAAAAAACTTTTTTTACGCTTCTATATTCTATCTCCATTATAATATTTTTATTATTTCGCTAATTGATGAGAAAATTCAAATGATAAATTCAAATTCTTCTCTTATCAATATAATGCAAATTAATTGCCGATTTATTTTAGTTTCGCTGAATTCGATTATGCTTTTGATCTGTGGAAACAAATGTATCATCATCCATTCCGTGTTGCCAGCTCGGAGACACTTCGACAACCAGACGGAACTGCTAATGAGACGTTCAAATATCGTTATATCGTTTATCATTGTGCTCATTATGGACAACCACGTATGCGAGGTGATATATTACTAAATATTACTTTTTTTTAAAATACGTGAGTTTTAGTGCATGCGCATCATCAAATATTACATTTATAGTTATATACCTTCTACCATTTATTACCTTCATATTACATTTCTCTCAAGTTATATACCTTTCAAGTTAAACATAAGTATTACCTTCACTAAATATTACTACTATTTCTTTCAAGTTATATAAAATAATCTGCAGTGATATGTTGGCCGATTGTTTGTCGACAATTAATGATGGCTAAAAAATTCACTCAGTTTTTATGCGTCAAACTTTTATAGCCATTAAATGCTTCAGAGAGAGAACAAGAGAGCTTACAGTTGTCATTGGCCAGACCGATGAGGTGCCAATATTTTATGTTATATAGAAAGCTGTACGAGGAGGTAAAACTCTAGAGCAAGGTGCTCCACTACTGGATAAAAGGAGTATTTTAATTAATTATAGAATTAAAGGAGAGGAAGAGAACTGCGTGTAGAAGGTTACATAGAGAGATTTTAGCATTTCTCTTTTCGCTTCTCACTTTCTATTCAATGGGGAGGGGGAAAGACCAGAAACGAAAGGAATGCTGAGGTGACCACAAAAATGAATGGAACAACTGAAGACTTGCTACAGCTTATTTAGGGTGTGAAATGAGGGGGGGGAGGTGGGGGGGGGGTACAATTAAATTATTGGAGATTGCGGTCAGACGATAAGAGGCGGCGATGGTCACGCTCATTTGTAGTGATCTGCTGACAGCTGCATCGCGAATCGCATCGCCTTTTAACTTCACCATACGTCTCGTTCCACTTTTTCGTACTAATCGCGCACTTTTTGTGCCGTACACGGCGGCCAGTCTGCTGGTCTGAACCAGCTGTCACCGATAGTGCCTTCTCGCGCAAACAAATCCCATCCACCTATAAATCCATCGACCATTGTGTATATCTTTACTGCACTGCTAAAGCCACTAACAATCCATCGAATAGTATTCAAAATGAGAGGGGACAACGAGGTGTATGATTAAGCCGGTAAGGCAGCTTAATCTGATGCACAAAAATTGTGTACATTTTTCTGATCGATTCATATGTAGGCTGTGCATTAGTTCGTAACTGTCTGCGTCTGTCTATGTCTACGTCTGTATTTGTCTCGCTTATCGGACTAGTGCTTGAGCGTAAGGATTTCTTAGTTTTTTTGCTCTGCGGAAAAAAGAGAATCCACAGATTTCGTATGATTTCATTCAATTATTCAATTGTTTGGTTGTTAAATGCAAAAATTTTATCATTAATCGAACTGTGAGAGCCAAAAAATGAACAAAATCTTTGGGTAAACTCATTCACTCGGCCCAGTTGTAACCCACTCTGTTTCTTGGTCATTTTTATCGACTATTATAGTGTCCACTCGATGAACATAAAGATGTTTTTAATTATGTTGCATGGAACCTTTGCTAACAGTGGTCAGTTTTATGAGACTTCCGCCCATTTAGTGATAATAAACTTACGAGGTGACATCTGCTAAGGCAAATCAGTTATTATTAGTGGGTGTTATTCTTCCATAAATTTTACCATTATGTTGCTTTGATAAATTGAAAGCGTCACTGAGAATGGCTGCGGTCTGAAGCTGTTTCTTTGAAGAAACATTTGTTGATGCCAGCCTAGTTGATTCTGCCGTAGCTGTCATAATCAGGAGTCGTATCCTTATGAAAATATCTTCATGTTTTCGCATAGGGTCACTTTAAGCTTTGGTATTTGGCGATAATATAAGCTAGAGAGCTGTTCTCTGAGGTGTAACAAGCTGCATCAAGGAAGAAATGTAATTGACCACGAGGATAAGATTGAAGAATAAGGATCTTTTAATGGGACGTTGGCGCTTCTCAAGGTCATCGTCGCTCATGTTGAAGGCTGAAGGCATAAGTGGAAAGCAGCTGTCGATCCGTTTTGCATGTGTTGGCGTGCACATCGGTCAAGGCTGCACCTGGCTTCACCAATAACTCATTCTTACATATACCACTATTAGGTTTTGAAGCTTCTCAATATCTTAACGATAAAGGGCAGCTGGGGAATATCTGTTGTGCGATTAATGGGCGCATATTTGATGTAGCTTCAGATTTTTATGCAAATAAAGTTCAAACTAATTTACATAAAGAGCGGTCTTAGATGCACATTATGCAAATATCCTTCATGAAAATCACCTCAAATAATGAAATGTGGAGAAAGTCACTCTGAAAGAAAATTTTTAAATCTTATTTGAGAAATTTCATCGAAGGAAATTTCTCTATGCCGAATGCAGTTATTATTTGGGAGATTTGCGACTAATAGATGGGAGTTTTGCTTGGTTGTCTTATAGGATGAGTCAGCCGTAGTATATTTGCATTGACTTATGGCCGTTTCGTAACTCACAATCGACCGTCGACGCACATTTTTTTGAAACAACAATTCTAAATACTTAGTTCACTGAATCAGGGACCATCAAGGCCGTCGACTAGACAGTCTTTACTCGAAGTTTTTGACTCTGTTTTGTTTTTTCATTTCCCACTTGAACGCATACTTTCCACTCCACACAACTCTGCATATCGCATACATAAATTGATAGAATACGAGAAAGTGGTGGGAATGAAAGGTACAACGGCTTAGTTTTTTCAAGATTAGAACGCGTATACGTTTAATTGAGCAGATCTAACACTCGTAAAGAATATATATATATATATATATATATATATATATATATATATATATATATATATATATATATATATATATATATATATATATATATATATATATATATATATATATAAAGATTTTCTAATGCTCTGCTTTATTAGCCAGAAATGTTGTTGAAGAGGTTGATAGTGACGTGTTGTGCAGTGTATACAAGCATCGATGAAGAGAGCCGCTGGGTGCCACCCGGTACACATCCAGCAGCAGGCTGTTTATGGTGCATGCAACCAGCCTGCTGCTGCTTTTCCGATTCCCTTCAGCTGCTTCATGGTGCGTTGTGCCGCTAACGTTGGTTGTCCTTTCTCGACGCCACTGACCGCTAGTTAATTTATGCTCGTTCTTGGCTCACAATCAACCCAACACGCTCACCGTACACAGAAGCATTCATCCATCCAAACGGCTGGGGATAGGGACCATCGATGATGTTGTCCATTCTATGTCGCTTGTGAATCATTCTCGTCTGAATCCGGCAAACTCTTGATCCAGTATTCAACCGATTTCTTAGCCAGAGCTATATAGGTAGCAGTATGGTAGAGATTTTTGTTCAATAAATTGAGGAGAGAATGGAAAACGATATATGCCTCGATGAGGTCATTATGAGCGTTAACTGCTTATAACAAATGAACCGGAACGGAAATGTATTTTGAGAATAGAGATATTCAAGAAACACGAAAACGGCGCCGTGACGGCGCAAATGACGCCAATTTTTGTTATTGAATTTACGTTTTCTATGCACGCGTATTACTGACAAGCGCGCAAATATGTGTTCACTTTAAGCCCGTTACAATAAGCTGAAATTTCTGAGTACCTTTTTCTTTTAAATTAACTTCGAATCCACTTCCTCTATCCCAACTGAATTTCGCATCTCCGTCGAATCGGATCCGGAGTCCTGGTCCATCTCTCCCGAACTGAATTGTAAATCTTATCATGCTGTAGTCATCATATGCAACAGCTTTCAAATAATTTGCAGATTTTGAAAGTCGGCTCCATGTAATGATCTGCCGACAGCGAATCATTTCCGATGCAGATCTCCGCTTTATTGCAGCTGTAATGTCTGCAGAGGCACTTTCAACGTATTTTATTCGTCTACTGATACGTCGAATATTTCTTAATTAACATCTCCCTAAAGTCATCCCCTTAACAATGCATTCGCTGGTGATCATCATCATTCCTTAGCTGTCAATATTATTGTTGCCACCAATTGGCAGCTGTTATATATGTACAAAAGTAGTGAACGTCCTTGACGAGCGAAATTAATCGCTCGTTCGTCATACGCAATCATTTATCACTTCCATCACGAAAATCTCCAACTTATGCGTCTATATCAAATATTTGTACCGTAATTTTTTTAAAAATAACCCCTATGGGTTTGGAAGTAATATTTGCAAGAAGGCGTTGGTTTTTTCGAGGAGATGAAACCATACTACGAGGAAACGCTCGAGAGGATAGAGAGGAGAGTGTCGGGAAAGGTAATGAAATCACTTTCTGCATATCAAAGGCACTTGAATTTCGCACTTGATAATCCATTTCAATTTGTTGAGGAACTCTCCTTTATGAGATCGTTCGATTGGGTGCTGTCGCAAAAAATGTGTCTAACAGCCATAAAAACGTACCATATTTGACAGAAGGGATATTTAGATCGGCTAGTTGAACTTTATTTAATTGAAAATATAAAGTCTATTCTTATTTTTTAAAAAAAGTGCTTATTTCTTTGAAAATAAAAATGCTGACTTTTTCTAGATATAAAGCTTTTTATGGAGTGAATTTCTAGCCTGACAGCTTCACTTTGTTGGCCTTTCGTAATGACAAATAGTGGCAATCAAAAGCAGCAAGAAAGCATAAAGCACAGTGCAGCTTAATCGTGCGCTAAATGCGCGTTGCTCTTGCAGCTGCCGAGAACGACGCTGCCAATAAAAAAACGTAATATATGCCTCCAGGATCACAAACAAAGACGCATTCAACTACAGCACATTTCCATGTGCCATTTAAATTGTTGTACTCTCGTTTCATTCTAAATCCTACCTATTACGAGAAATGGGGAAATGAAGAAGGGAAGAGGAGAGGACGAGAGGAATGAAGAAGATGACAGAATATGTGGCACTTGGCCTCATAGGAGGATGGCCCACACACGATAGGATCTGATCATGTGATTTAAAAAAAAAAGCAACATCCATGATGACTTAGATTTAAATGCGATGAAGCATGCCATCGGCGATGAGAAAAAATAGTGTCATTGTGTGGGATTTGAACCGAACTCGAGAGCTTCTGTCCTCCCAGCCAATGCTCCTCGTATTGCGCCACTGAGATTGTTATTTAGTTCATGGATATGGATAACAATCGTTAGGTGATTTTTCGTTGAATCTGTTGATAATTACAGTGAAACGTTGTGATGAGCACAGCTGCATAGCGGAATGATTTTTTTTTTTAATGGGACAATTCCGAGGCCACAAACCCAATAACGATAACGGCATGAGCACATCCGTTATTAAGCCACGACTTCATACCTTAGCGTTTTTTTCTGTTTTGTTACCGTAATTATCAAAATAAAGCGTCATGCAACTTTCAGTTGTTTTATTTTATTGCGAATTTTTTGCACCTTTAGGCGAAAAGCTTTTTTTTTTGCGCAGCTGTGAGGAAAGATGCAATGAAATTGAAATAGAAATGTGCAGTAAAAATTTCACACAATTTTCCTTGTAATGAAGTTAATAATTCTTTAATCGTTTATATGATTAATGCTTACCGTTGAGCTAGTGAATTTGGAGATTCGATGTTGATGACAAGATGAAGATGCAAAGTGAAGCTCACATTTTAATGAACTAGTAAATGATGCTATAGTATCGTGCTATAACATCGCAGAAAGTTTTTGAACAGAAAATCCGTTTTATTTAAACTGAGGTTAAATATGACAGATGTGGCATTTGGCAATATACGAAGCACTAAAAGGATGATCAAGAAAGTGATGCAGAGGATTAGAGGAGACCTCAAGCATCGTTTGGAAAAGAGAAGGGGGGGGGGTTAGTTGGTGGCTGGTGCAAAGCTTGATTGCTATTGTTGTGCCTATGGGGCACACGAATAAAGCTGTCAAGCAGCTGTTCCATCGCGCGTGCGTTTTCATGCGATTATGGTGCATTAACATCATTGGTTGCAATCGTCCTACTTGAGTGTGCCATTTGCCTCTATCATCGACACTCATTGAGAACTCAACACCTATTTACAAATCGATTGATCGATTTAGGTGATCCGAATAATCGAATACAACACTATAGATCGATGAGAGGTTGATAGGCGATATAGCTGATTGTTATGATCAATTTGGGTGTTCACAGGTGATCGATTTTTAGGTAATGGAAATAAATGGATGGCAGGATTCTTGACAAGCTTAATTCTATGGTTTGAATATCGTTTATTAGTTCACGGACCAATACGATTGAAAGCAATTGTTAACGATTTGACGATTGCGTTGTTATTACTAGCATCCAACTTTAATATATCAGACGTTTTACTTGATAAGGCAATTGGTTATGAGACCTATCAACATAGCGAATTCAAAAAATTAAACACTCCTTATTATTTTCAAGGATGCCATATCACTATAGTATATAGGATTTAGTTTTGGCTTTGTGGAACGAAGCAAATTTCAAGGTACTTCCATCCTCGCTAATCCCCTTCTCCATTCGCTGTTTTGATCCGGCGAGACGCTTTTGAATTTTGGTATTTCTTTGATAAACTCACTCGTCTTGCTTAATGAAAAATGATTAAGTCACATGCGTTCACAACAGTATTGTGCTTGAGACTGGCACAAATATAATGTCTTATTTAAATATCGATAGTACCGAAAGGGGGAGGGATTTATTAGATATTTCTGTCTAAAAATTCCTTCGGCGAATCGACAAGAGCATTTTGGACTTGACTCGTGATAGTTAACAGCACCAACGACACAACATACTTGGGCATTGATTTGATGTATTTGAGTTGAGTTGGGTTTTATAGATTAGGCTGTCTTACTGTAAGGTATTTGGATGGAACCTGAATAGTCAGCATCAGACAAGCAGCTGTAGGTCGGGCGGGTCAAGCTGAGCCTATCACAGTTGCCGCATGGCAACAGGTGGTTAGCCGAATGACCACCCGTATGACTCTTGACGCTTCGACCGCAAGCCTCGTGTGACCACCGATGATTATGTCCTTGCTATGCAGCTCTTGTCATTTTTCATCGCAACAATCCGGCGAGGAAATTAAACGGCAAGGTTACGGTATCTTCACATCATTAGTCTCCACCTTTTAAGGCTTCCTTTCAAGTATACACCAATTTTAGGAGACTGTGAATGGCGCAGATACTACTTGGAATATAAAACCTCTTTGCAGTATTTTTCCCCCGGTTATAGGTCCCTTTTGAAATATTTGAGAATGTTACAAGTTTTTCTCCGCGACGTTCCCCCTTTCTCCCTTCCTCAAACATATTCTAAAATGCACATTATTTTTAGAGGGTTGCAATGGCACAAACCCTATCCAGATGGTGCAAATCCAGTATCTATAGAGATGAGAAACTGAAAAATTTTGAGAGGATCCAGTGATAGAAAACCTCTTCAGTGATATGTATTATACGGGTTTTTTCTAAAATAGTATACTTCTTCGGTGATTGCAAACGTTTGCACTTCTCCAAATGACATTCTCGTTTCCATCTCCATAATTAATTGGTTTTTGTGTCTTTTTCTGGATTTAACTGCGCAAATATCCTTTTGTATTGAAAAGTACGAAATGAATTATTGCCTTAAACACAATTTCTTGCATTAAGGGAGGAGGGGTTATTAGCTCATTTGAGGATTTGCTGCATCTTTTCCGTTCGGGTTCTCTCAGTCGTTTAATAACTTTGCAGGTATTTAAAAGAAACCGGAAATTGAAAGTACTGAGACGCACGGAACAGAGCGTAAAGTGTTGGGGAGTATGCTTGCTGGTCAACGGTTTTTTTTTTTCTTTGCTGGCTCGAACGTATGGGGGCAGTGTTTGTGGAGTGTGCCATTTCTGTATGTGTCTCTCTCTCTCTCTAATGGATGATGACGGTGGCTATTTGTTCTTGATAGCCAGAGGCCAGCAGCATCTGGCGGGTCACGGCTGATTGCGCTCCCGAATCCGCCGAGTGACCTCTCTCCCACATTCAAATTCTCCATGTTTACTGAACTATTTCCTCCCACCACTCACTCGTCTCTCTTTATTGTGCATAGTCTCTGGATGAGTTACTTCGTCATTTGTTTCGTTCAAGCTGCCTCGTGCACGATGGACAGCACACTTATCGCCGACAAAAAATTTTTGCTTGCTGCCCACTCGAATAGAGACAGATTGTGCTTTCGTGATGCTTATAGACATCCCAACAATTTTTTCTTTGGGGGGGGGGGGGGAAGGGGTCATCAGTCCATTAAAAAATCGTGCGAACACACTCAGATTTCTTTTGTCTTTCGATTTCAAGTATTGATTAGTGACAATATTGCAAGAAAGTAGCCAAAATTTTTGCATATTTGTTTCAAAAATTACACCTTTTTTTAAAGATTTTAAATCTTTAGCATATATAAGAGCCTCCATGGGATTTTTTGCACTTTTGCAAGCATCTTTTTATTGTGCTGCAAATTACGTGAGCGTTGAATGACCGACGTATTTGTGTGAATCGAGAGATAAATGGAAAGCAACGGTTGAGCGGTAACAAGTAGGTAAGGCCTATTAAGCAGTTCACTTTAGTTTATTTTAGGAATAAGAGAGCAGAAAGCTTAAAGAAGAAGCTTGAAGAAAGTAGTGTAATAGAAGGAGGGGAGTTTCAAGTAAAACAGCTCAGTGAATAGGCGGAGGAGGGAGGGGGAGGAGGCAGAGAGGACGATTAAGCGGAGAAGTGTGGGGACAAGATCAGGGAGGGGTAAAAGAAAATAGTTGACAGGGAAGTGAAGAAAGCAATGCAAAAGTCGAATGGGAAAGAAAATTTGAGGGAAATAGTTAAGTGTAAAGGGCACAACTGAGAAATAAGGCAAGGTTTGGTGGAAGGGGAGATGAGGGAAGGTGGGGAAAAAGTTGTGCCATCGCGTCGTCTCGCTATTTCTTTTATCACTACGAGTTTTTATTGAGAATACCGTAGACTATTAATTATACCCCCATCATAAATGTTCTGAAGTTTTTTAACGCATTTTTTCTATCATTTAATTGCCTCTTTGTCTCGGCCGCCATGGCTGTGACGCTGAATACGTTTCCGGTCGAATAGAGGTATATAGAGGTACGTTTTATTGGCTTGCAATTTGTAGTGAAAAATAAGAGGCATTATATTTGAAACGCTTTCGTTTCAAGACTCTCCGATCCTTGAAAGAAAGCTCCGACATAAATTCGACTCCGAAGTATTTCGAAAAAAAAAAAATTATTTGGCTTAAATAGCCAATGCAATAAGTGTAAGCATTCATATTCAAAATAACATAAGCATGCAAAAGACTCGACAGTTGGTTTGAGATGGACACAATTCTATCACTTGTGAGCTACTTACCCTAGAGGGGCAGAGGGATCAACATCCTTCCGTTTTTTTGCAGTCACTACTCTTCTTTCGTAGTTGACAGCCGTTAGCTGTTACAAAGGTGAGACAGTTTTCCGAGTATTTGAATATTCATTTTGCTGCCAACCTGTCTTAAAAGATCGTTTTTTTTTCAATGGGCATGCATGTCAATAGCAATTTGCTCGTCAGTTGTTCAAAAGGCGAGATAATATCAGTTCATTGGGCGTAAATAATATGGGACTATACAATTCTCTTATGATTAAGCGACATACGTGGCACCAGTCCAGTGGACATACCCGATAGTGGCTATGTGACTGTTTATTAACTCGAGGGGTCATACACCGATTGTGGTGTAGATGTTTACCTGTAAAGGTTGAAATCAGAAACGTTATGTGATATTGTTGAAAGTGTGCTGACCATTCGCCTTGCATATATGGTTACCCAATAGAGCGGTGAACTAGTACAAAGAAAGAGCGCAATATGTGGGCAAGTGACCGATGGTCAGTGGTGTCCACTTTGCTAAAGTTTAGCCCTCTATAGAACTTGATATGCTTTGCGGCGGCATTTACTCTTTTTGGTTATCAACGAAGCTGACATCAGTCGGTGCCTCAAAGTAAGCTGCTTATTTTGGCTAGCGTCTTTTTCCCTCCCGAAAGCTACTCGTATAGGAAAACTTCAATTGCCACTTAGCAATAGGATTCCAAATGGGATTTTCGTATTAACTTGATTGAGTACCACAGGGCTTTTTTTGCAGTACTCAAGGATAGGATCCTCATAAAAGGTGGAGGCGGGGGGGGGGGTGTCCTGTGTTTTTTCGTATCTCGTGGAGAATTTTGAAAACTTGTTTGTATAGATCACTAGAATAAAAAAAAAAGTCTCCGATGTCAGATTTCATAATTTGAGATTTGAGCGTTCCTGAACATATGCTCTGAAAAGTTCATTGGAGGTGGGCTTCTGTTCAAAAGATGGAGCTTTATTTTAGTAGTAATGACAATTGCTTCAAAAAAAAAGGCTTTCATAGTGAAAAAAAAAAGATCAAAATTGCCTTGAGTGGTGATCGGAGTTCATTGTTTTATAGTCAGATTTTTGTGAGCAATACACGAATTCTAGACTAATCTCAAAGTGTTGAGTTGTCCTCATTTTTTTTTTCAAAAGAGAGCATATTTTCCAAAGCATATCACCGATATATTTGCAATCAGTTTATTACGTAACTGAAGAATGACTTGAATTGATTTCTACAATATAAACGAAAACATTGGATTTATATCGATTGGTCTTTTAATATTGCAGAAATATTTAAAAACTCTTCAAGCATTGGTGCATTTGTTAAATTTTTTTTTTTTCATTCTATGCAAATTTTTCATGACAGATTTTATGAATATTTTTCAATTTTAATAGCTTTGCTTTTTTTTTAAAAATATTTTCTATTCAAATAAGAGTAGTTTAGAAGAAGAAAAAAAAATGTCACTAATTTTAGAAAATGTCTTTCAAATAATTCCGTAAATTTAGGTTCGATAATTTAATGCAAAAATTTATAGCATTGATTCCATATCGATCGATTATTTTTAAATTTGGAATTTAGAGTTCGATTGCGGGAATTTTTAATGCATAAATATCGCTCTATTTTATACCTCTAACGATATTTTTGTCGTTGCGAAAATGATTATTCTTATCGAGCAAAATGATCCACTATGAAAATTGATCATTTCTATTCATCATCATCATCATATAATTGTTATAACCTTTTGTCGTTTTCACCTCATATGCAATGCACAATTTTCCGGTTTTTTTTCTAATGGATTTTGTCAATGTAACGTATACGCGATAGCAATGATGGCGATATCGTTGTGCGTTGTTCCATTCCGAGAACAAAGGAATGCGATTAGGCTATTTTAAATGAGACCTCAACGGGGAATTGCATAAACGGAAATTGCTTCCCGAGGATTGTATTTTGCAATGAGCGTTCATATTTAGAAGATATTCTCTAAGGAAAACCATTCAAAGTCATCAAATTTCCTATCAAATCTTAGCAATTCGACAATATTGTACTTTAAGGAATTTTTTAAAATGAAACCAATGGGTTATAGAGTTAATGATATTTTATTGAAGAATATCGTCGTACAATAACTTGTGGCATTTCTTTAAAGTTTAGATAAATAAACGATAAATTATGAATCGTTTAGATTTAATTCAATCATCAATATTGAGAGTGATCTTTTCCGCATCAAACATGAAAATTCATCAAGCAGTAATATTTATTGATATAGGACTGTAAAATTCATAAATTTATTCACCAGATATTCTTGTTTACCTACACATAGCAATAACGAATTCTAGAAGGTAATATTCTTTAGGTGTGCGGAAGTGTAATGAACGGATCGATTGTGCTGCAACAACTTAATTGAGAGGTGATATATGGGCCAATATTGTTATTGGTTGATGTTGCTGACAGTGTGCCTTTGTTGAGGGTTTTCGTTGTGCGGTATCTCTCACTTGATTAGAGGGTGGAAATTGAGGATCACTTCGAAATGCTATAAAAGCAGGTGGCACGCTACTTTTTTTGCGATCGTATATACGAGCGACCATTAGTGCGTCACTAAGAAAACCAAATCGGGGGGAATTGTATTATGCGCATACTTCTCCGCTCTATATCATTGCATATAGCATATAGTATGCCATATCTGTATTGATTAATATTTATCATGACGAATGATATAATGAGTGATAAAATGATGATATTTTATTGATAATTGGCGAGCGATAAATTCACATTCGATTTGGAAATTAATTACTTCATAAAGTTCGAGAACGCCTAAATATTAGGGAAGTAATCGTTCTACAAACTTGTTTATATAATTGTTGATGCCATTTGTGAGGAACTATTAACCTTTGAAGTAAGGTACAATCCTTGGTGAAGATGTCACTCACCGCAACCCCCCTTCTCCTACCTCCAATTTCTGCGGGTAGAGAGAATTAAGAAGAGGAATATTTTCTCTAATTTATCAGTAAATGTAAGTAAATTTTTGCCATAGATGTTTACTTTAAAAGAGTGGACTACGGTCGTTGCGGAAATCTTTTTATTGACAGATTGATTAAACCTTTTATTATATAATTCAAGTAATACACCATTGAAACTTGGCCAACTTCATATTTTTGAGGTGCCACTTACCTCAGCATCTGCTATAGACCAACTTGAATCACTGAAGTGAATTACCCTGGTTTTATTTTGACGAGATTAGGTAATATCTGCGTGAGGATTTTGAGGTGCAAGTATTGTCTGACTCATTTCTAGAACCATGTAATGCACACCTTGTATTTTATTCCAGGTATGCTTTGTGTTTTGCACCAGGTGTACCTTGTAATTACTCTAACTTCATTCCAGAAGTGTATCCATGCATATGCGGCATCCTGCTGTCTAAGATTTGATATGTGCAAATGCAGATGCGTAATGCAACGCAATGCTAGTCATTAATGCACAAAGCGTATTTGGTTGAACATAAGGCAAGGATTTGCGCAATCGTAGAAGGGATAGTCGTTGCCGTTACCAGAGAATAGTCGTTCAAGCTTCCAAATGTTTTTTTTTTTTGTTTTTGGGACAGCCGTTTTGCAGCAATGCCTGCGTAACTGCAAAGAGAAAAAGAAAAAAATCCAACTAAACAAAGCACCACAATATTTATCTTCCTTAATGAATTGACCAGATGATATGCGAGATTAGTATATTGTTTATTAATTGTTTGTCCAATTTTATGCTTATAATTTTCTTTATTTGCCTCATCTTAAAATACTATACATAGGATTAATTTTGTCGTTAATTCTATTGACCTTATAGAAAATATTGACTTTAATATGAAGCCATATATATAGTGATAACTGAGTTAATAAAACAACTGATTAAATCTGTTTATAGAGTATGAAATTATTATTAATAATAAACTATTCTAAGCAATATTAATAAGCTAATATTGTAATATATATTATTATCATACAACTTTACTGTACTATCAGATCAGTATGTGGAAGAAATACTGAAATAGTACCCAAAGACGTACGCTTATATACTGCAAATAGTTTGGATTGGAAGAGGATTATAATAGTATAAAATTGATAAGTAAGAGGGATTTTGTTAAATATAGGTTGCTCGGCATAGAAAATATGGGTGTTGCGCTATCCGTTGTGCGAATTTCAGTAAGTTTTAGAATAAAATACCAAACGTATTGCCCCGAATTTGAGGTATTTGGTATGACTTACTAGTAATATTAGCAGTACATTCGGTATAAAATTTAAAATAATATTAAAGAATTATTGAATGAGATGATTAAGCGATATTTGCTGAAAACAGTCAATTTTAAGTTCTCCAAAGAGTTGTATAAATCCCATTACTTCCATTTCTTGGCAAGTAAACTGCTATTGCTAAACGGATGTTGTTCTCCACGGAATTGACGGTATTTCCAGCACACATCTTATTTAACCCCTTTGCACTAGTTCGCTGATATTGGCTACGATAACGAGCATGTATTATTTTCCTTCCAAAAAGTTCGTTAACGGGTCAACAAGTTAATATATTCTAATTAGTTTTTTCGTTAATCGATAGGTTATGGAATGAAAAAGTGTATGGAATGGGTAATGTGGTAATAAGGGTTCAGAGAATATGGTAGTAAGAGTTAAGGAATACCGTTGGGTGATCATCAGGTGTTGTGGTGAATATAATTCGTTCTTCTTAGTGGATAAAGAAAATTGCTCCTATTTAATAAATGAATTTCAAGAGCAGTACTTATTGCATACTAGATATCATACGCTTTCCTTATTCAATTGTTTATTAGTTTATTATTAACTTGTTTATTAATTTTAGTGCATTAATTTACTTGCCCATTTATTTATTTATTTATTTATTTATGTGGGATCTTCTTTTGTTCATGTTTACGGGATCCTATGTAAGTTGCAACTTAATTACAGGTGTTGGGAAGCGGCCCAATCAGAATTACTTACCTTGTGGATGTCGTGCAATGCTTCGCCTAAACTTCAATTGGGCCGAGAACGCGTTACGCATAACAACGTTAAACGATCAGCATACCGGTCATGATCTTTCAGCAGATAGCTATGCGAAGATAGCGAGTAAGATTAGACGATGCAGTCCCACTTCGGCTACACCTGGTAAGCTCACTTAAAAAGAATTCAAGGTATGGTTGAATGGTTAAAACGTTTGATTAACGTTTAAATGAGCGCCGATGTTTTCTTTTCCAAATGCTAGCTTTCGAGAATTTTCATCGCTTTAACGTAAGGTTAGTTATCATCACTGAAACCCTCATTGACAACTATTTCAACAAGGGTTTGTTGGCAACGACCGATTTGGGCACAGAAGATTGCATGATCAAAGTTAAATTCGGTTATTGTTTAGCTAACGTCTTGAAATTTTTTAAATGAAAAGCATTAATAATGGAAGTTGTTTCCTTTCCGGTCGGTCAAAAATTAGCACTAGCGAGTAATTTCCGAGAGGTTATTTTTCATTATCTTGATATCAGATGAGGAAATCGGTGAGTTATTTGCAGTGATTTCAGGTTGTAACATTTTTGTTGGCTAGAGTGCAGCGTAAGGGGCCTTTAAGCAATTGATTTATTTTAGTCATTGTTGGATTATTTTTTGAACGTTTAGTTTCTTTTTTTGTTTTTGCTTGCAATTAGCTCATATATTAGATTCATTTAACACGGAAGTAATAAAGGATGAAATAGAAGTAATAAGAAGAGATTTGAAATTGACCTCGAAAATTACCCCAAACGGCTTAAATTTTAAATTGCGGAACGACTTTTAAACGTCAACGTTTTTAGCTGTAGGCATATGCGAGTTAATTTGCTCTCAAATAATGGTGGTAACCGAATGTAGCCCTACCCCGTTTCTGCTCTTTCCGGTTCATTTTTTATCGGATTATGTTAACATCGTTCCATATTTTGACAAGAAGTCTGTTTATATATTATTTAATTACTTTCTGACACATTACTTTACTAAGAAGTAGCCCAGATGAACGGCCATTAACAAATCGTTGCAATGATCGATTTGACTTGATCGTTTTTTTTTTTAAATTGTAGAGCGATTATTGAAAAACTTCGGCGATTGTAAAACAATTGTGGAAATTTTATTTCTTGATTGATTTCGGCCTTTTAATTGCCCACATCATTACTACTTATTTATGAATGTATTTCTTATTTATTATTTTCGAAATATAAGTCGTTGATATATTTATAGAACGCAGTCCAGTGATACGAAGGCCACAAGCACAACATCCGCTTAGAAACCCGACAGTTGAAAATGCGTTGAATGCGGGTAGTTCAACATTAACACGTTCTCCGAGTGCCGCTGCTACACCGCCACCGTCGAAGACACCGCTCTCGTTACTTGCACAAAATGTCGCACAAGTTGGATGTAAACAAGGTATGAATCTATAAACAATTTTTTTTTTAAGTTTATTAAATAATTACCTCATTAAATAATTTTAGAAATTTTGTGGGACTAATTTACTCTCAATGGTGGGAGTTTCATTGATTTAGTTCAGTGCTATTGGTTTAACTAAGAAATCAAAAACAACCAGCGGAAAATTTTCCAACTATCTTTCTCTCTCTCTTTTTTATCGAGTAATTGTGAGAATAAAAGTGAGAGTTTTTTGTGTTGAAATAATAAAATAGTTGAAGTTACATAGCGCTAATATTTTGCTCATTTGAGCAATGGTTACAACTATTACACGTGAGGTATAAATGACTGATCAAGATAAATTCAAAAATCATCCTTATTGATAAGATGATACGAGATTCGAAACTTTCAAGTAATTAAGAAAAATTTTAGACCGGCGTTTTACATTTTGTTTTATCTACCTATTTGGAAGCGTTATTTTTAGTTACGGTGGGTCTAACTTATCTAGAAGCATTATTTATGGCAACGGTGGGCCTTCCTTGTTTAAAAAAATGATCACTTTCAGAGCCAATTGAATCAAGCTCACAGAACGGATATATGAGTGGTGGATCACAATCGTCGGGCGCGCTGCAAAATTTGGCCGCTGTTGCAGCAGCTATAAACCATCAGCAACAAATGGCAGCGGTCGCATTATTTGCCCATCATAAAGAAAACATGAGTTTCGGGTTCCCCAACGCTTCGATGCTTCCACCATCCACTACACCTGGCCCACAACTTCTACCTTTGATTAGAGTTAGTCACGTTTAATTTTTGACTGTTTACTTCTTAGGGTATCGTCTACGATGTTTTATTGGATTAAGCCTGTTTTCCGATGAATGCAGTTAATCTCTGGTCGAGGTTTTGGTTTACCTACCTATAAGCCGTTTGTTTTACGACGAAAATTACGGGATAAAATTTTCTCTCTGAAGTTGTTAAGACCGGAAATAGACATTTTTAGTATGGAAGAAGTGACGGGAAATGGGATGAGAGGTTTAGTGTTTGTGACATTCGTTTGGCAATTGCTTTTCACGAACATAAAAATTGAATAGCTTTAATGGCGCAACAGTTGAAAAGGAATTTATTCGTTGGATTTAGCACGACAATAATGCGTAGCCTCTTTGTGCTATAATTTATCACTCTTTGTGTTACGAATTTGCTGATGTAATCCGAAGCAGTAATATTTCGAGCTCATTCGAAAACCTACGAATAATCAAAACATTTGTATATGTGCGGCGTTTTCGTAGTTAAGCCAGCTTCATTTTGGCCGAGATCGTCACTACCAACTAAGAGCTTTGTGTTATTTGAGGCAATAATCAACCTTTCATATATAATCTGAGGTGATATAAATAAGCGCAGTTGATGATGTGTTACGAACATTTCATTTCGCCATTGTCTGCAGGTGAGGTCAACGTTCACAATTTTCCGCTTTCCGGGCACATTCTCTGAAGATCCAAAAGCTGTGGTAACCTGCAAGCACAGTTTCCTTCTTCATCAAAGCACAAAAATTCATGTCTGTTTTTATTGGAATGCGGCTATGACCGCTTCTTCACCTGGGTGGCGTGACTGTTTCAATGTGTCACAGAAGTTCCACTCGTTCGAGAAGTGGCAGGGCTGCTTGTCACTTATCCTTATCAAGGCGGATGAATTAACCGAAGGATTTCGGTTTAGAAAGGTCCCAAATTAATCTGCCCGCGAGTTTACGATGAGTACAGTTATTTCCTTTCTGTTGGCACCAAGCATCGCTAGGTATACTCATGAATAAAAACCCTTTGCAGATATCCCTTTCAGCCTTAATTATAAATAGTGAGTATTTAATTTTCAGGGCATGTTGGGATTGCCTAATTTCGCTTCGCCATTACTACTGCCAACTCTACAACCGTTAACAACGAGTCATGAAACTCAACAACAAATTAGTACAATCGGTAATGCTCCACGACCTGCAATATCGGCCGCTAGCCCTCCGGCAACCGTATCAACGACGAATGGTGCTGTCCCAACCAGCACACATCAACAATCATCTCCATTCATTTCCGGTTATATAGGATCGCAGCATGAGCATTTAGCTGCGGCACTGAGTTTAGCTCAGCAGCTAAGAGCACAGCATTTTGCCCCTCATACCGCACCCGCACCCTTACAGCCGAACGTGGTGCAGCCCACATCGCTAATGTCAGTGCACGCTGCGGTACCCACCTCGCAAGCATCCGTCCCGCTTGCTCATGCCGCAACACCGATCGATCTGTCAACAACACCTGCCCCCAACACACCGACCTCTAACGATGAACGACTACAGGTGCGTCGTTGATTTATCAATGTCATATGAGAATTATTTCGTTGATATTTGGTTATTAATATAGTCATCGCTTGTTGCGGAAAGTGGTCTTCTTTTTGATTCACGTCCTTGTTTCAGGTCTTTTGCTTTGCGTAGTGTGATCCCCTCTGACGCATTCATAGCTCCAGCAAAATCTGCTCTTTTATATGCCATATATTTTCTAAACTGAAATAACGTGTGTGAAATGAAAATCGCTGATAAGTTTATTCTTTAGTTTTTTGGTGCCGTTGTATTTTGATTTGGGAGGAGAAAAGGGAGGCGAGTTGGAATTTATAGCCGACCATATTTAACTGAAGAGGACGTCGTTCGGCGAGGGTCGTCGATTTCGACTCCTCAACGTTCGAGTTGAAACCATTAAAAGAGTTCAAAATTCGGTACTTCAGAAAATATATTGCCCTCAATCGAAATTTGAGAAACTAGTTTCGAATAATGTGAACTTGGCAGACAAAAAAACAAACAAACATCCTACCTTATAAGGAATTCCATACAATCAATGTTGTTCTCTTCCTTCTTTTCTCTTTCACTTCCCCTCCTCCTTCCATCTCTTTTTTCCTTTGGAATTTTTTTTTCGGGATGTATTGCCTAATTGAGATGTTTCAGGAAGTGAGCCGAGTGTTGCAAACATTCATATCTTCACTGTTACAATCACCCAACGATGACGAGTACAAAAAACGATTGTTGTATTTGAAATCACTTCAAAAAATTTGGCAGACGGCCAATTTGCAGATAGCAGCTGCCATCAGGGAATCGGATACGACGCGCTCTCCACCGAACTATTTGGAAATGCTCTCACAAGCTGGAAGCCCCAGCATTGGATTACAACGAAGCACACGTTTTGAGCATTCGACCTTTAAAGTGAATACTTCTTGAGGTGTTTTTTATATTAGAGACTGAAATGTAAAAGAAAAAGCCGGAAATCTTCTAAAGGTATACTTATTTGTTCGATGATTTTAATTTTCGATTCGAATATTCACAACGTCAACGACGCATAGGTTGGTTTCAGCAATTGATAGCTTATCAATTGTTAAAGGAATCTTCGAGCATAAGTTGCACTTGATCGTTACGAAATCCGTCTCCGATCGAGACCGGATTTGTTCCATAATCATATGAGGATAGATTAAACGCTATCTCCTAACTTGGTCGCAGACTCTCTTCGAGGGTCAGGTTTGAACTATTCACAACATGGTCGTGGGTTGAATCCGGTCGCGATTAGCTACGTATTTCAACGATACCAAACTGCAACAGTGTTCTCTGAGTGCGTTTTTTTTTTTTTTTGCGATGACAATGATGATAGCAATTAGAAATGGGCAACATTTTTGAGCAATTGAATCCCTGCAATTGGTTCTACGATCAATTTTACTTTGGATTTTTAATAAGGCGATACTGTACTTTTTTAAAAAATTGTACTGTAGATATCGTAGGTATTTCCTATGATTGTGTGCTAATGCTACGAGTAAATGTTTGTAAATACGGTAATATTATTTTTGTCTATATCATTGAAATACGTGTTCTCTTATTTGTTATGTTTGAGATAGTAGATATACGTATAATTTTTCTACGTTGAGATGAATTTGTTCTGTTTAAATTATCTCTCAAGAGTTTTTTTTTCTCTGAGAATTTACTTTTTTTTTATTGGTAGTAATTTTCGTTGTAAGACCAATGGTCTTACTCATTTCACTTATTGTCGTTTTTTTTTTTTTGCTGATTTATAAATTTCAACGATTTTTTTTTGTGGTTCAATTTGAAATATTTGCATTTTTTTTGGCACCTTCAGGGCGCTCTTTTTTTTTTGCTAAGATTTGCCTTTGTATCATATTTGAAAGCTCATTTCTTTAATATGCAATTATAAAGCATCTCTTCCAAAATGCGGTCATTGGTTCCTCTTTGTCTTTTTATCTCATTGCTGTGCATTTATCGGTTGAGTTTTATGGAATATTTATGAATATGTCGAAATATTGCTCGATTATGTTTGATTTTTTGGAGACTGCTTCATTGTATTCAGAAAAAGTTGTGGCATATAATCACAAGTAATTCTATTATTTGGCTACGAGAAGAACCGAAGATGGAGTCATTTTTATATTTGTTGGCCAACGCCTTATGATGATAGTATTACTCGAAAAGTTGTATAATCCCATATTTGTTGGCCAACGTCTTATAAACTTATGGCCACAATGAAAACAGAGTTTTAAAAAAACCAGAATCGAAGATGATTTTCTGGATAATCGTCATAGGAGGTCAATTTAATCTGGTAAATAGATTTTCGTTGGCTGAAGAGGAGAGGGCATGTGAAAGGAAATCGAAGCAGTTTGCAAAAAAGTTTCATTCTTTGCTCGTGATGTATTCGCCACTTTAAAGTGTTTTTTTTTTTGTCTTTGCTCAACTTCTCCTATTTATCTTCTCATAAGTTCTGGAAACGTTCTTGGAGAGTTTATCAGCGGTCATCCAGGATCCAGCCTATCTTCTATTAAGCTCCGGAATCCTTGTTGGAGTATTTATCAGCGGTCATCCAGAAGAGAATTAAGTGCATTATCCAAGCCACCGATCTTGTTGCCACAAATACTTTAGTTGAGAAAGTGTTTAAAAAAATCGACAATTGAAATTTAGAATCGAATATACTCAATGATGGGAATAATTCTCGTCATCCACCTGGACTTTATTACTCGAGCTCGATCTCTAGGTCTTTGAAAACTCTGTCATGGCTGCATTCAGTATTTAACGGTTACTAAAATCATCGCTGTAAATATTTTCCTGCAATCATTTGCATTTACTGAATTTAAAGAAAGGCGAA
Organism: Ascaris suum; assembly: GCA_013433145.1. NCBI lineage: Eukaryota > Metazoa > Nematoda > Chromadorea > Rhabditida > Ascarididae > Ascaris > Ascaris suum. Next base: position 6,347,961 of record CM024181.1, read on the forward strand.
AAATAAGTTTGATTGATTCTTTCGTGTGCAGCAAAGTATTTGAGGGGGGGGGGGGGGGGGGATGGTGAACTAATGCAAAGGGGATCATCGGAAAATTGTTGAACTCTTCCGGAAATTCAAGTTCAAACAGATGATGTAATTTGCATATATTATTTCAAATTTTCTTTGATATATTATCAAAAAAAAAAAAAATTGTAATTCAGCTTTAGCGAACGATGTTCTCAATTAAAAAAAAGAAAATGTTTATTTGTTTACTTTTTTGTTTACATGTTTGTTTGTTTATTTTGCATTCCGTATCGATGACGTGTTCTCAGTATATGTTCACCTCGAACAAAATTATCTCTGTTCCATTTCTTTGCTCATTTAATAATTTTTTTTTTTTTTTTTTTTTTTTGCTAATATTTTCTCTTTCTTTGAATAATTATTTATATGCACAGTATTTTCTCTTTTTTTTTCATGATTGATCTGTGAAATTCGTTAATAAACATCAATGAAGCATTTTTAATCAACATTTATAGTGCATTTAATTGAGGATAAATTTCTTTTCTTATGAGTTACTCTTTTCTCGAACTAGAGGTTGCATCTTCGGCATAAGAATGGGGAAAGGAAAGGGTATCTTTCGTCAGGAAGTCTTACGAGAGGACGACCCATTCACAGAATTTCTCCTGATAGGATGACCCATCCACGAAAGTCTGACAGGAGGGCGATTCATCCGCTGGAGCCTTACGACGGGACGGCGTCTAGCTTCGACACCGGTTCTTCAAAATGAAACAAAAACGCCTTCAAGATGGAGTTTTGCTAAAATGGAATCTCTCATGGGTGGAATTTAACACTTATAGTTTAGTGTAATGCTGCTCGGGACAGATATTCTTCTTCCTAATGGTTATTCAAACGAAAGCAGTATGGATCGAGCATGAGGCCCATGCAAAGAAAGTACGAGTGGAATGGAAATCAGTGGTGGTTTTTTTTTCCTTTCGATAACTGCTTCATCTGAATATTAAAAAAACAGTGGTACTATAATTTTCGTGGAGTATAAAACTTTTAGGTTGTTGACATTTGCTAAGTGAGGGCTACATGTCGATAAAATGAAGCCCTCTTTATAAGGCATTTGATATTCGTTGTTCGAAATAACGAAGCCCACTGATTATTTCCACATCAACATTCCACAAAAAGGGCCGTTGATAATTCGTTTTTTTTTTTTTGCTGTAATCGAATACTTCATTTTGACGCCGCATTCAGCCGATAAGAAAAGAAAGAAAGAACGATTATTATCCTTTTCTTAGATCTTCTTATATTTCATTTTATTACCTTCTATGTCTATGATGTTTTCCGTTGCTGTTATTTAAAAAATTTTCATATATTAGCGAAAAAAGACCACTCAAAATTTGCATAGCAGAAGTGTGGTACTCAAAAAAAAAGAAAAATTAAATCTAGCAACTCTCGCCAATACCCCTCCCATTTAATCTGAAACATAGTCCGATTATTTTCCATTTCAAGGACGGATCGAGGCTGCAAAGTTTTTTTTTTTGCAACTTTTGAAGATGCTGAAGTCTTTATTGGTCGCCGATGCGTTACGACGTATAATTGGGAGGAAGGGTTCTATTATGAGGATATTGCCTAGGGGTATAAATTGTTTGTTAATAGAATCAACATTTTTATTCAACGAGACGACTTTGTCTAAAAGTCATGCAAACGTCCAACAAGGTATATATCGGGCAAGAATTTAGCGAGAGAGTCGTTAGGAGTACTAACAGACTGATTTATAAAGAACATATGTGTACTAGCTTTATGTCAGGAAATGCATTTCTTTGAAATATTTATGCTTGGTCAATGTTACTCTTTTTCCATTTTTTTTTTCACTACCAGCAATTTAATAAGCATTAAACGAATTACAGCTACCGTCATTGCACGTTCAAAAAAATTCTGTTGAGCTTCTTTTCTAAGAGTGAATTTCTGATGCGAAATGCGACCGAAATGGAGTTTTTTTTTTTGGAGGAATTTTGGAAGTTGATGAATTTTGTGGTACTGAAAAGGGGATTCGATTTTGCTGAGATGAATATTAGCCGAGTGGAAATATTCAACAAAAAAATATTCCAGTTGTTTTACATTTTCCTAAGAAACGAAGACTTCCGTTTTAGTGACGATTTGATTTGGCACAAAATCCGGAATTAGGTTCCGGTTGCGTGACTTGCCATTAACTCATTCACCAACATTCGAGAACAGGATTTTCCTTTTAGTCATTTCTATATGGTCATGTTTGGAGCAGCCCTTGGTTTCACTTCCGCTAGCGCAAGTTGGACTGAGTTTAATTCAATTCCCAGCATATGCTCTTGTGGTTGTGCATGATTTGCAAGGCGTGAATTATGAGTTTGTGTTCTTGGCTTCTTACTTACTAGTTACCGTTTGCCGTCTCTAAATTTTAATTAGCGGTTTATTAATTAATGCTTATTCGTTCATATGTTTGGAAAATTCTGCGAGTAATTGGCATCGTTTCCTTGTTGAGAATGACGGTGCCGTGACAAAAGCGCCGTCGTATTTATCATTAGCCGCTTAGAAGCTTTTCGTTGTTGGATTTTTGCCAACCAATCGACGGCGTTTTCGGCGTGGCGTTTCGGTGAATGTCACATTCTCCACCTGTCGTCCGTGTTTTCTTGCTAGTGCTTTTTCCCTCGCGATAAATGTAGGAATGGCCGAGAGGTAGGGTACTCAAAAGGAAGGCTTCCCAATTCTTGCCGTCTCAGGACGTCCTTCGATAAAACCTGTCTTCCCTCTTCCCACCCCGTGAGGGAGCATTCAGGGATTTCCGGTCTTTCAGCATGAGGAGAGTCGTGCCATAAAAGTTGGTGCCGCGATATGTCCATTTATAGTTCGCTTAGCAAATCAGCAAGTTCGATAAGTTGCTAGTCATATTTAACCACTAAATATGCAATAAATATGCAATAATGCATCATCATTCGGGAGGGAGAGGAATTCTTTTCCTTCCTTTATTTTGCAGGAAATTAGGTTTTATTATTTCTTTATCGGCATTTCTTCGCAATCGTTACACTTTTTCGTATTGCCAACAGATTCGCTCAATTCGTATTTTAAAGCAAATGTCAACCGCTTCTGTGGACGAATTATTGTCACGAAGCAAAAGAACTCTCGATCCGTTTAATCGACTCAGTTGCTGCAGTGAACCGGTGCTTTTGGTGATTGAGTTCTGCCAGGTTAGCTGCACCCTCTCTTCGATATTGCTATGCCAACTTTTAAGGCAATGAATGAAATTCAATGTTTATTGCTGTTGGAGTAATTAGAATTTTTTTTTTTTTTGCATATTGCATATTAAATCGTAAGCATGAACTGGGCTAGTTTGTTTATCGTGTTCATAGGTAAATGGTGAAAATGAGGGAGAGGGGAGGGGGTTGAAAATTGGGTCTATGTTGGAGAAAGGAATACACACACCTACCAGCTGGAGTATACGCTTCCTCAGGTCACCTTGAAAGCAGAGTAGGTATGACCCAAGTTATGGTGGCTCCCTCAGCAATAGGTAAATGAGTGCAATCCTTTTTCAAATGCTTTAACCTTCCAGTTTGCACTACCTAGGCAGCAGAATGCTGTTTTCGCCATATTCGGAAAGGAATTTCATGCAGAACTCATTTTCAAAAGTGCGCCATGTGTTTTCGCCACCATCATATCATTTCGCAACGATGAAAGAATTTTTCTTCACATCCGGGAGGTATACAGGCTTACCTGAGGGTTTTTAGAATTTAGAGAGGTTTATGCGGATGTTTTTCATTCAAATTTTCGAATCTGCCTGAAACAAATCATTTCTTTTATTTAATGTCGAAGAAATTACGCCGATGTCTTACGTCTTACGCGATGATGGTGGTGGTGAGTTTATTCGCATATACAGACAGATACATGTAATATACCTGGAATAAGGATTAAAACTGAATATTACCGGATGAACGAATGGAGGCAGAAAAATTGGGGAAATAAGTTTAGAAAAAAGGCAAATTGAAGAGATAACAACACTTCATGATATACATAAACCAGCATTTCTACGAAAAAGTGTATATATATTTACGGGCAAATATTTACAGGATGTAAATATTCAGGAAAAAAGCAGTTACGTTGGAATTTTAACGGTATACAGGAGAAAGAAAAGATGATAATGAGAGAGTAATTCAAAGGGTACCGGCATGAAAGTCACCAGAGGAAACATGCAAAAACAGCGTTATGGGGGGGGGGGGGGGAAGGGGATACAGGTATAGTCTGTCTCGTTATTCGAGGTGCAAGACCGAGCAGTTCGGGTGGTAGGGAAGTGATTTTATCTTCGAGTACGGAATATACGTTGCATCATTGTCCTAGCCTACCCCCTTCCTTCCCATATGAATCGATGCAGGCCACCTATTCAGCTCACGATCATTTAATGGCCCATCGGAGCGCGTAGCAGTGAATGATCCGGAGTTCCACCACACCTGCACAGATGTCGAAGGGTAGTATATAGCACCATTTTGTTTTACTTCGCTTAGCGGATAAGTTAATTGCTGCACTAGAGGTTGGAGTTTTATGTAACTTTTCTTTCTTGAAGAAAATAGTGCATTTGAAGGTTCAAGGCCCTCCTTTATTTTTGCACCGTCTCGGTTTTCTTATAAACAGCCACTAATATCAGGTTTATTTTAGTTTTCATTGGGGCTTTTGAGGCAGCAAACGTGAAGCAGTGTTAGGAGGACATATCCTCAATCAGCAGGTTTCTGCGCTGAAATAATAACTGTATGCATTTTAGGTGCAAGGACCTCGTCCATTGCACTGGGTACCCGAGGTAGTCGATCCCCATCTCGACCTCGATAGTGTAGCCATATGGCTGATGAGCTCTGAAGTTGTCAATGGCTCCACAGTGATGGTATATAATCAACAAATGGCCATTCACGCCTGTGTACATCATTCCACAATACTGGATATACGTGCCCGAGGATTTCAGGTCAGGTGTCTATATCATCTTTCATCAACTTACTGCGATAGATCACTCACCAATTCCAGGTCAGTAATATGGCTCACATTTGCGGGATGGGGGTATATGTGGTGTTCATTGGGGGATAGGGGTTGGGGGTTCGTTAGCATGACGCAAAAATGCCACTTATATTGTTCGTCCACATTTAGAAACTCATTTTTCAATTTTGGGTCTTTAGTTCTGGCAGCTACAAGGTTTTGAATAGCAAAGAACATCTTTCCAGCTTCCCATCCCACTGAGTTGGAGGATGCGAGTGAGGAGGAAGCTTTGCAACGTCCCCTTGATTGTGTACATGAGCAGTATTTCTTTACCTGCCTCCCGGCTAAGATGGGACAAGGAGGATTTGTCCAATTTATTGCCACTCGTGTTATAGCTTCGAAAAGCCATGCCAAGAGCTTCACATTTTTCTCCACCTATGGATCTTTCATTAAAAGGTGGCAGAAGTTTAATTTTATTAGCCATATGAGTGGTTTTGTTAGTTGTTTTATCCCATGAGTTCTTTTGTATTTACCCTCATTAGTGATTCATTTCGCCGTTCACGGAAGTTCTATTAAATAATGATTTAAGTTAGTTCTTATGATCCCACCTTAGAATCTTTTTTTAAATAAGCATTTTTCTTTCTTTCTTAGTTTTTCATTCTTCAGTAACTTTAATTCGATAACGAATTAACATAATTATGCAATGAATTCTCTTTTTTGTTGCAGCCATCGTTGATGGTGGAAGCATATGTAAACCAAGCAACTCGTTGATTTCATGTTTTCCTTCCATTTGAAACTCCATTCGTTGTGCACAATATATATGCTGATATTAGGGTTAGGAACAGCAAGACGTGAGCCATCTGGGGTGTTAGGGTCAGCAACGATAAGGAGTTGAGAGGAGTCTCGAGTATGAGGGCGGGAGCGGCAAGCATGCGAGAGGCATCTCGCGTGTTAGGATCAGGAACGACGATGATTTAGGAGAATCTCGGGCAATATTTCACTATCGCCGGGGACAAGGCAGGAAACCTCATTGTGGGATGGATCCTTTTTACTGCCCTCTGTCCCTACTCTCTCAAAACCCTCTTCTTGTTCGCGATCTTCATTAAATTTTTACAGCAATGAGCAATCTTTAGAGACAACTCTCGATAGCACTTCTAATGGCGACAAAACCGAGCACCTCATTGTTCAAACTGTTCATCGATATCTCACGACAATTGTTATCACCGATCCTCATATGCAATCGGCGTCTGTTTAAGTATATTTTTATTCAATTATCGCTTATTATTATAATATTTTTTTGATATGCATTAATAACAAATACTTGAATAGAATGTGTCGAATGGGATTACTAAGAGGAAAGTTGGATTCGTTTCAGCTAAATATTTTTTAAAGGGAATTAGTTTTCGAGTTGTCGGATCCGCTCATCGATAGGGAGAGTGATCACTTTCGTAGCACAATGATTGATCTAATCGTTGCGAATGATACGAATAGAACGTGTTTTGAATTTAAAATAATAGGGGCGATGCTGTGCAAAAAGCCTCACTCCTTTAGACCTCATCGCTGTTTTTCTCCGTAATTCGTTTCCCTCAATCTTTTTTTTTTTGAGGAGTCTGGTATGAATTGGGTTTTATTTATCAGTCTATTGATTTAGAGTAGATTTTGTTGTTGAGATTTTCAGCGTTCTAAACTTTAAGTATAAAATACAAAAAATTTATTCCCTCATATATCCTTTTTTGTCTCAAAGACCTATTCCCTAATATATTATATAATAGTTGCTTTTGAATTCTGATCGTTGTGGATCTTTGTTACAAATGCCAGAAATATATTGGTGGAATGCCCTCTGGCAAAGCATCAGAAATGCAAATATTTTCGGAATAATCGAGCCTAGAGGTTTGTAAAGGAATTTCCGCTGGTCGATCTTTTGCATTTGTCCAACTGCGCGCTCGATATCTTCGATTTTCAGACAACGCCTCTCGCATCTAATCGATGTGTCTGATTCAATCCAACGATGTAGTTTCAATAACTACTATGCACTCTATACTGACTTAGCACTTTCACCCACTAGTGCCGCCCGTGTGGAATCGGTGGCCGTACAGGTAATTGCCCACTTTATCGCATTTTTCACCGATCCTCAGCTGTCTACTAATTAGAGTTTGTACACCCAAAACGACATAATTTACCTTGCGCACATTGGAAAATGATTTCTTTCAAGGTTCGTGGATCAGCCCCGATCACGTAACCGGAGGTCGTCCTTTTGTGTAAGTTTTATATAGCAAATTTCCTAGCCTTAGGTCCTGCAGAACCTACTGGATAGACGGATGTATGGGAGGGCACTCTCATATGTACGCATCAGACACTTTGTTACCACGACGTATTCTTGCAAAAGTGCGTAAATCTTCGTATCACCAGATGTCGAAGCTTAACAGAAAGAATCTGCAAGGAGTGAAGTTACCTCCTTGGCTTTCAGGAGTGTCAAAATTTCAATTTATTGGCAAGTTTTCAGGCATTCAGAAGTAAGTTGTTATACGATTGTATTTTAATCTGATTCCATCTGAGAATAAAGATTTTTTGATGGACTGAAAAGTGTTTCTCAAAGAAGATCGCCTGAATGGATTTTATATTTGAGGCTCGACGGTTACTTCCGCGATTTCAAGCTGCTTACGACTCATTATCACATTCGAAGAACGGTGCAGATTGTGGCCAACACATAATGGAAGATGTTGACAAATGCCTCAAAGCAATCGGCAATCCACACGTTCCCTTGCTTCCGATCAACCGTCTTGCTCCTTGCGTATGTCTGTTCATGATTTGCGTGCTGATAGATGTTTGATTGTTGCTTACAGCAGAGTTCGTTTGGCTGATAGTTGGAACGATAATCTGTTAATGTGAAGTTCGAATAACGGCCGCGGTTGGAAGATCTTTATTGTGGTTGCCAATGTGTTTAGTCATTTTTCCTCCCCAAACCACTGTTTCTTATCAAATTTTTTTTTGCCTTTAATATTTGTTTGTGTTTCATTATTCTGGTGCAGATAATCACCACAACCAGTTCGATAATTAAACGAGAATCTCATTTCAGCATGTTTTTGCGGAAATTTTTGATTTATATTATTAGAATTAAGTGATATGAGCATCACCGAGGTGTTAATTGAAATGCGTAATTTCAGTTGTTTACGTTTACGATTGAAATCGTCGGAATATTTTAGAGATTGATGAACATTGAATTTTATTATTGCTATGCTATTGTTAGATCCTTTCTTGGATAATATTTTGATCAAATATGAATATGTTGTTTTGTTGGCTTTTGAACAGTGTGAATAATTATGACCGAAACCTTTTTGGGCGAATATGGGAAAAAATGCGAATATGATTCGGCGGATTCAAGTTGGTGGAGTAATTAGAGGGCCCATTAATGTGAAATATCTATTTACAAAAGAACTTATTTTTTAGAAGCTGTAACCGACAGGGCTTTATTTGCAGCTATATGGTAGGTTGATACAGTGTTCTTATTATCGGCGATTAGAAATTGCGATAATACAGCCAATTTCATCCACGGAATTCCTCCCTGTCTGCACTGTTGGGATGCTGCCTAACTCTATAGGAAGTTTAAAGCGCCTAGATGACAGTATTTTGGTAGTTCAGCAGCTGTCATGAATAAATGAGAGGAAACCATGGATGATAGTGGAGTCATCTTGGGGGGTTAAAATGATTAAAATATTTGACATGAGAAAGGGTGGCAGCAAGCATTATTGTTAGATGGTTTAATTTTGCAGATGTATGATCACTTTGTCAAATCGTTGACGCATTCACGTGACCTCATTATGGGTGAATTGAATAAGACGTCGAACGGTGCTCTATTTTGTGCTCATTCGCCGATCTTGAAACTCTCTCATTTCAGTGCACCTCCGCCAGCATGTGCAGAAGAACTCTTAAGGTGGGTGAATTATTGAATTATTGCTTAAGTGAGTAAGTTGAGTTTGATGAAAAAAGTTTAGATTTAATAAATTCCGTTTTGATTTAGTAATTCCCAAATGAGATCAACTACTGGAGATCATGAAAAATTTCATGCATCGTATAGGGAGCAAAATCTTTTGTGCATTATTTTATTCCAAGGTAGAGAATTTATGAGGAGAGTGATTGAGTGTTTTTTTGCGGAATTCCGAGTTAATAAGAAGGTTATTTGATTATATTGCAGAAATTTTCAGATTGCTGTCGGATACATATGAAGATAAAGAGGAAGCGCTGAAGGCAATAATATGTAACCTGGCTAACGTTAGTGTTAATTTTTGAGCATATGTATTTCATGTAATTCACCTTGAGAAATTGGAGGTGAGGTTAGAGAATTTGAGAGGTATTTGTAATTATGTACTTAATTTCATTCATTTTTTTTTGTCAGTTAAGGAAAGATTCTATGAGGAATTTCGATTTAATAGAGGACTCTTTAATGTTAAGAATGATAATCAACAAGTATAAGAGAGGTTTTGCGAGTCAGATATATTCATTGAGTTGGTACGTCATAAATGACCCTTAAATAATTTTGCTAAGTGGGGGGAAGGAGAGGGGGTAATGTTACATTAAGTCATCATACCAGATTTCCGAGTGAATGACGCTCTGAATGAAACCATGAGTATCGAACACCCAGGTAGTTTCATATTTTATAAGGACGAAGAATGTCGATATTGATGGCAACAAAAGTAAATCTAATTCGGCAATTAATTTCTAGATTCTTTATGCGATGCTAAGTGGAGAGAGATTAGCGATATGTGCCTCTGAACAAAGACAAATGACTGCAATGGACTTGTTGAAGAAATTGAATCTTCTTCGAGTTGCTGTACAACGACAGGCTCTTGTTTGGAGCGATAATCCACATGTGTATGTTGTTCTTCTTTATTTATTTATTTTTTTTAATGAAAATATTTGGTTATGTGAATGAATGGGAGGCCTAATTTGATGGAGTAAATGAATTTCACCCGGTAATTGGCACGTTTAAAAATGTGGCATCTTGACATGGCACTGGTAGGATAAATTATTATAAATGTTATAATAGGTAAGAAACGTACTACTTCCTGTTATGGGAAAACACTAGTGATGAGGAGCATTGTGCTATTGTGGTAAACACTTCATAGCGATCGTCGTAAATAATATTCCGCCTCTCGCTTATGCGTAAATTACAAACATTAGCTATTGAAATTTTCTGGAGTAGATTGTAAGGTATGCGACTGAATACTCTTATCGAAAGGATAGGCTTTTCAAGTCTCGTTTTGTATATTTTGCATACAAATCTCAGGATTAAAAGCGTGACATGAGGTTGGAGTTCGAGAATTTGGCTACGAGTAAGTCGACTTCTCCGTAGTGGTTGGTAGATTTGCACTTAAATATTGGGAAGGGCTAATAAATGAACACTTCTGATTTGCATTTGTTGAATATTGCATAGTTTTTAGAATGTCTAAAAGTATAGTTGTATAGGAATTGCGATATTAACGTGGAGTTCTCGTAGTTGGAACCTCTCAAATAGTATATCGCATCTGCACGATAAGCGGTGACATAGGAAGTTAAATTGGACGAGTGGTTTGACTCGACTCAAGTCGTGCAAGATCCTCATTTCTTATTAGTTTTGGCTGAAAAGGTATAATATTTGAAGCATCCCGCAAGATTGCCAATTATTTGGAGAGAGTTTATCGCGTAGTGAATCGGCCACATGGACGGCGGAAGGCATTGGTGCTGTGCTTGATATGAACGGACATACAATCCGCTGCAAAGAATATAGTGGTATTCCTGTGTGTGTTGTTTTTTTTTTTTTTTATTCGCCCAACACTATTGTCTGAGGCGAACGTCCTAGAAACTGTTGGTGATATAGACTGGAAATGAGAGTGGATGAAAGTGAGGTCTGTAACAGTAGATTGGGGGAAGGGTCTCGTTTACGACTGGAGATGTGCTGTGCGTGTATTAAGTGTTCTAACATTTTCTGATGGGATTGGGATGCTTCTGTCCTTCACCGATGAAAGGTGACGCACATCTTTCACAGATCTGCAGATAAGGAGAAAAATGCGGAATAAGGGGATAAATCAATGGTGTTCATCTGTTCATCTGATTGGTCCGGCTTATTATGCACGAACTACCGACTGTTTAATGTTTTTAACTGCCGTTCACATTAATGAAGCAAAAGTTTTCGGTGTGAATGCTAGGCTCCGCCCTGCTTGAAATCCTCGTTGAAGGGAAGCGGCTTTGCCCGATGTTTTTCGTGACAGACTGCAGCGCTCCTCCGACGGTGATTTACGTTGAGCTTTAATTATTTGCCGCAGGTCATACGTAAAGCAAACACGCATTTCTGAGCGATTTTACAAGCCAAGTCAATAAACTCACTGCCGATAGTAATATCGCGGTCTTCCACCCATAATTTTTCCAACCGTCTGGAAGGAGTATCACCTTTTCCCCGTGCATCTTGCGTCAATCATTGGTCTCTCGAAAGTTGTTGAGTAGTTGAGGTGGATAAATTTACAGGTGTGGTGTTGCGAAGTTTAGCAAAGAAACGACCCGACTCGTTCCCTTCGGATCGTAGTATCATCTCCTACGTGATTGCTTTGCTAAGCGATTTTTGCGCTTTGGTTTATATGGCTAAGTATGGAGACGTACGCAAGTTGGCGCAGGTACTCTCGTTAAGTACAGCTGATGTGAATATATTGGCAAGTTTTCTTGCTGAAGTTGATTTCCTCAGATATGCGCGTCTCAAAGATGAAGTAATTCGGAGTGACAAGACTCTTTATAAGGATATAAAACTTTAACTCAGCAACGAGCAATCCTATTTGCATAATTTTATGTTTTGTTACAATTGCGGTATGTAGCATAAAAAAGCTACCGATATCCAAACGGATGGTGCTATGAGTCAGTTATGACGCATTTAGAGATCTACCTGGTTCGGAAAATGAACGGTAAGGAATGCCATTATAACTTCAAGTGTTGTTTTTCTTCGAAATTGATTTTTCGGCACCTTTACTTCCACATTACTGTTTTCATTTATTGATCTCATTTTTTTTTAGTTTTTATGGCGATTCTTCACTATGGTCTTATTAATCTCTGAGATAAGCTTGCAAGTACCACGCTTCATAGTATCCATATATTGTGTTATAGGTTATTGGCGCGCATTTGAATTATTCAAAATTTGCGATCTCTGCATGCAGAATTAATTTGCGAGTTGTATATTTAGGGCACTTGAAATTTTGCACAGTGTTTTAAGAAACATCGTTTTTAAAATATTCTTTGATCACTTTAGTATCTTATTTAATTTAATTTTCGCTGGTACTACTGCTGTAATTTTCCATAAGTGATCCTCTTTCTTCATAGGCATGAAGCAAAGCTAGGCCGATAATGTTAAAGGGGATGCACTTCAGAGGATAACAAATCCATGATAGAGGGTGAAAATTTTGCGCATAGGTTTTACGAACAGAACAGGAATATCAGCAGTTTTGGGAGCTGCAATGAGTGCTTACGCTTGAAGAAATTGGGGGTGCGGGTGGAGGAGGTGAGGGTAGAAATTCTTATTTACATAGATATGGGGAATGGTACTTCCTTCTTCCCATATGCGTATCTTTGCCGCTTGTTGGTGTATTACTGTGCGGTTGTGGCTAAACTGAACTGCGATGCCGCTCCTTCCTTCTTTATGTGGCTATACTTGTGTTCCTTATTGCTCACTATTGTACAGTTGTGATCATATACACGGATTATTTCACGACCCTAGCGTTTACTCTTCTTTTGTGTTTAGTATTCGTTATCGCCGTGGAAATATTTTTATTTCGTTGAATTTAGCGAATCGTATTTCCACCCTCTATCTTCATAGAAAGTTTTTGGTTCAAACCTATCCAACGAAGCGTGGAAATCATACGGTTGGCGTTATGAGAAGAACGCTTGCTGTGTAACTGTGAATAAAATGAGTTGAAACCTATTGTTTGGTGGGGATCGAGTTTAGCCCACCTGTACACGCACGAAAATTAGATTCGACTCCACTGTGACTGATGCCGGATTTAACCCACATTCCAAGAAATGCATGACAGGAAATGAATTGAAACGTTTTGAGCACAGTTCTTCTAATTCTAAAACAACACAATTCGTAGAATGTAAGCGAAGAGATAAAAGAGATAAAGCTGCATGTTTGCACTTATGAAGCAATACGGCAAAAATAGAAAAAGTTCGAGACTTATTGCACTAGAATTCGAGAGGGCATTCAGAGGAAAAAGAACGGCAGGATGGAAGTGCTGAACTTCTACGCCGCCACAATATCATCCCAGCAACAGTAACAGTAAATGATGCGCAGGTGAGTTGTTGCAGAAAAAAACTTGTGACTCCGCGAAGAACTTGGCGCAAAACGTTCTAAACATACCGCTCCATCTGAGAAAAGCGTTCATATTCGCTGAGAACTGGTAGTAGCGACGACTTCCTATAGAACTTCGAAGTAATGCAAAGCGCATCACAATCGGGAATGTTCGGAGCTTCAGATGTTTCGACTTGGCACACTCAAAGGCGTAGCTGAAGGAGTCCACCGAGGGCAGGAAGACTGCACCGCCAAGCCCTTCAGAACACCGCAATTGGTTTACTCTGCTTTTTTGGCATGATAAAACGGCAGGGCGTAGTAACTTGGAAAGTACTTTCTTAAGGCGCCTCACACAGCAGGCATATCTACATGCAGAAAAGTGTCCGCAAATGTAAGTGCTGGGCGAATGCCAAGACTCATTCAACATCTAATCTCAGGCACAGGTGAACGAAAACACCAGGCAAACATCAGGATAATCCGGGAAGGCTACGCATGTTCTTGAGTATATTAAAACAACTCTGATGCACTCATCTACCAGCATCAAATTCGGCTGGCTATGGAAGTGAAATGGTGCGATAAAGGGAACAGGACCCCCCCCCCCCCCTCATCCGGAATACAAGCCCGACGTTCAATGGAACGTCTATTCACAACGCTTTAAACGAAACACACATAGGGGATTATTCAACAACTAAAGAAATACAGTTATATCCATCCAACCTCATCCGTATACAAGAAGCGCGCAAAATACAAATAAAGGCAAATAAACAGAAAGACAAAACACCTTCACAAGTCCACGAATACCGCAATCATATCGCTAATATTGCATGATCAAATTGCTAATAAAACAATAACAAATGAAAAACTACGGTCGTCCGAGCGAGGAAATTCCAAGTGCAAAATCAATCATTGGCTAAATTTCAAGGTTTTCAATGATAAGTCGCCTCCCTATGAGTGCTTGCCGTCAAAAATATCCCGGCAGATAAAGCCAGCTTTCCTCTCTCAGATAATGCGAACATTAACGCCAATAAAATCATATCATTTCTTACTATTCCGCGTACTTATTAATAGTACATTTCTGTGGGATAGTTTTTTGGTCATATGAGTGTTCCTTGAAATGAATATCCACTTATAAAATGAACGATAACCCCACATATACGTCTAAATAGCCGACACCTATACCTCCAACTGAAATAATTTGACACAAAAAAAAGAAAAGAATAAAATAATCCAATCTAATCCTTAAATACTTGAATAAAATCTGCACAAACAGGCAGTACATCGCATATCAATCTTCGAATGCGTTTTTCGATGTTCGTACAATTGCTCAAGTGTACAGGTGCTCAAGTTAATATATTCCGTGGCGCAAACGTTCTGTAGCATAAAACATTTTCTATAAACTTCCGCCTTATTGTGGTACTAAGCGATTATTTGCTCGCTACTAACACATTATGCTACTGCAATTTTGCCAGTACGAAACAGTGCCTCCTCTCTCGTTACTGCTTCTGGCTTCCGAGGAACAAACAGTAATAGTAAGCAGTAACAGCAAGCTCATTAAAATCTTTCTGTACTAAGGAAGATAAGACTCATATTCAAAGTCATAACTTAATGTAGTACCACAACAAAAACACCATTTGTAAAATTATAGCAGAGACATCAACGAAACACCTTGCTCCTCGATAAGCTCGTGAACTTATCGAACCCATCTGACACAAGATTACATAAGTTACTTAGTTGACCATCATTTTTACTTTTATCATGCCACTTTGGGATATATCCAGTAAAGCTAATCACGCTCTCATTAATTTTAACGAAAGTCGTGACATCCCCCCATAACTAGATATGGACAAAATCTGGTCCCGCGCCCACTCTGGCCAATCTGCTCCCGATCGCCCAGCTGTAGATCTGGACAAAGACCAGCAAAAACGACCCTACTTCAGTCCAGATCCAGAACATCGAATCTGATTTTGTCTATCCATCAAAATCTAAACCTGGGCTCCGCCTCCACAGCCAAATTCTTGGATACGAGTCCACCTGGCGTATAATCTGAGTTTGAAGGTTCCCGAAACGGCACGACTAATTTTTTCGTTGAACCTCAAGCTGTAGAATCCTTCACAACTCACACAAACTAAATAATAGTGGAACTGGCTTTCCTCTTCATATCGGAAGTGATGCCTTTCGTCCAGTCATTCATAAGGCTTTGCGTCCGAACGCCAATCGCATGAAGTTGTTTCTCGCAGGTATCTAATTTCTTCGGCTTCGTCATGCTATTCAACGAGCATGTCTGTATTCTACCCACTCGCTGCACAAATGTATTCAATAAAGTCTCTGCCAATAAACGGCCTTCCTCACCTGTAAACATCATTTGAAATGACATTAGTGCATTCACCATCCCGAAATGGGAAGTCGGAGTGTTTTGGAATGACCAGCGACCTTTGGAATGTCCCAAGTGCAAAAAAAATTTGAGTTTAGAGTAAATAAAAACAATTGAGTAATTCATAAATTATTCCACGGAAAATTAGACTGAAAAAAAAAGCCTTCCCGGTCGTGCTCAAAAACCACGGAAAACGATGAAGAGGGGAATGGCAGAGACGAAATCATAAAGGGGCATTTCTGCTCTTAAGAGCGGTCTCTGCTAGAGAATCGCCGAAAACAATAGTAAATCTTGCGAAAATTCTGAATACAACGGACTGCCTCGAAAGCTCGATCAAAATTCTTTGAAAATTATACATATGCTACAGGGATACACTTAATCGCCGGAAAAACAAATATGAAAGTACCTTAACAGGGAACTGTAATTTGCAATTTCAAGGAGAGTTGACTGTTAGGTAAGTGCTACGCTTCAACTTGGCTTATTCTAAGATACAATCATTGTACTTTCGTCTAGGAGAGAAAAACATGGTGTCGTCGAACGACGAGTTGAAGGGAGAAGAATGGGGTGAGGTAGAGGGGAAAGGAAGCGGAATGGGATGCGAGATTGCCTCGTCTTTCATCCAAAATACTGATATGCTTTACATACAACAATAAGCAGCACATTCCGGTGGCAGTTCCCTTCCAACAAAAAGGAATAAACGAAAACTTTAGAAAAAACAATAAATCATTAGCTACCTCATCGGATGAAAGGAAGAAACACATTTCGAACCCACTAAAGGACACAATTAAGAAATAAAGCAACTCATGTCAAAAATAATCAGCAAGACACGCTTTCTTTTCATATCTTCTTAGAATTTTTCGATCGCATGCGGAAAGAAGTAGCTGCCTATCTCTCTCTCTCTCTCTCTCTCTCTTCTCTCTCTCCCTGATCGTGTTTCGTGCGGTATGGAACTAAACTACTTGGCACTCTCCTCCAGATTTTCACGCAAGAATTAGTTCCAAAACACTTGCACTCAAGTGCTTAAGATTCAAAGGACAATGGATCTTAGGCAATATCAGTACCTTCAATCGTCAGCGCTAAGTGAGTTCCAAGGCGGTAGAAATGTTGATGCAACGACTGCAGATCAACACTCTTCGCATTTGCTTGCAATACCTGTTGAGTGGCCGTATTGAACGCCTTTGGTAAATGTATCTGAAAGTATTCGTTCATTGCTTCTCAAGTTCTTTTTCAAAACGTTTATCAAGTCAAGTTTCATCTGAAATATTTTTTAATAATTAGGATTTGTCATAATAAAGGCAATAGGAAAATCCAAGTGCCTAAACTGGCGAACCTTTATCCCCCCCCCCCCCCTCATCCCTCCCCTATCCCCTCCATATATGTGATGTGTAAACGAAGAAGGACAAAAGTCATGAATTCGTAAGATCAATTTCATTATCAACGAACATAGAAATATCTCATCGTCTATAAGGAGATTTAAAAGACTTACTAAACACGAACGACGCAATGCTTGTGCCATAAAGAGAGGTATTTCAGCCTTGAATCCCTTCTCATTCACACTGTCGGGTGCCTTCTGCCCAATTAGAGGA
Source organism: Ascaris suum (assembly GCA_013433145.1). Classification (NCBI taxonomy): domain Eukaryota; kingdom Metazoa; phylum Nematoda; class Chromadorea; order Rhabditida; family Ascarididae; genus Ascaris; species Ascaris suum. The sequence continues at coordinate 6,365,191 of CM024181.1, forward strand.
AAAATTTCTGGAAACTCTTATTAATTGGCACATTTAAAATTATATAAGGATAAACTGTGCACTAATCTAGGTATAACTTCGTAAAATTGGGAAATATGGGGCGCTGAATATGAAAAACACGGCGTTAAGCTATGCTCAAGAAGGAAAGTGACCTCATTCAATCCTATCGAACGTTTCCTCAACGTCGTCGTATATGTGTGTGTGTGTGTATATATGTGTGAGAGAGAGAGAGAGAGAGAGAGAGAGAGAGAGAGAGAGAGACAGTTACGTCACGAATATGACGACGACTAAACAGAATCCCTTCCACTATAGAAGACATCAACTTTGAAAAAAAAACAAACTTGCCACGAACGAGAAAAACAATGTTCTCAAGGAAAACGTATAAAAAGTGATAAGGGATTTCCACAATGATCAGAAATCCCGAAACCCGCTAATGAGAGATCAATGACGAAGAATGTAATTAAGAAAATCTGACTAGTTGCAATCATCAAATCTAGAACAATGCTTGTAAGGTAATATTTCTCGTATATATCTCTATAAGTGTAAAATAGAAGGAATAATAGACAAATAAGTTTGGGAAGTCTAGTTTGTAAAAAGAGTTCCCCCGCTAAAATCAAATAGTGACCTAGAAAAACGGCTCTTGATGGGACTCGTGGTCTGAATAAAACCAAATCAAAGAACAATCGTTTTTGGCCGCATTCATGGTCTTGGCGTCAACTTAGCCAGATACGGAGAAAACGTGTCCTGGCCAAGTTGAAATAGAAACTGAACAGTCTGAGACCACAGTGCATATCAAAGGGCATCAACTATGGTCAGGAGCATGGCGCAGCTCGACGACTTGAGCCACTCTTTTCAAGTGGTTTAGCCATGTTCTCCTATGCGTAGCTTCAGCCTAGGTTAAGCTCTGGCCATACTTTTCTATGTTTGGCCGAGATTGGGGTGGAGCTACGCGCAAGCTGGAGTCAGCCTGCTTCAACCACCTAGTTTGCCTTTTTCACCTTCAGATGTCTACCATGCCGGTCTTTCAGAATTGACCAAAAATCTGAGCAACTGGCAATGCAAATAATTTCAAAGAATAATAAGGAAAGAGTTCAAAGATCAAACCTTTCGATGTGTATTTTGTGAATGAGCACGAAACATTCGAGCTGCACGCAATAATATCGTTAAGATTATAGTAGTCCTCATCGACTTCTTGTGATAGCATCTCTTTGAATACGATAACTGGCTAATGAGATATACTATCCCAACACCTAAAAACCATTCCCTCATTAACGACACGACAAAAGCGCCGCCGGTTGGTGACATCAGTTGCGGTGCTGCACATTCTTCGTTTTGCAAATTTACTGCGAACACATCAGCTTCGAAGGGTTTATATCGTCAACGATATACCATCTCATTTTGCTTGAGATCGATTTAGGAAGCATAACCACAAGCGCTATGTGGCTTAATAATTTTTAAGGCGCATCTGTCCGACTGGGTGGTACACATTCGCAGGAGATAAAACGCTATGCCCACTTGAAAAGGAACTACTAAGCGAATGATTTCTATGGTTATAGAATCTAGGCATAATCCTGGTAGAAGTACATAGGAAGTCTTAATTATAAAGACAATCTTTTCTAACAAAACACCCGGGAATATTATAATATTATAAAATGAAGAGAAAATAGCAGTGAATAAATAAGAGTGAGTGGGAAAACGCGCCACGTCGACGATGACGAAATGCGCTTTTCAGAACTTTTTGAAGACAACATCCAACTTTGCAACTTATCAACAAGCAATCAGACATGCTTATTTGAAACAACCTTGGCGCTCACATTAATCAGCCACAAATGATTCCTTTATTATGGTAATACTTGGCCGTATGCAGGCACATCTATGTCTATCTGTTTGCTTGTCGGACGATTTTTACTCAAGAACCACAAGCTAGAGTTAGGAATGTTGGCAGTCATCAAATAAATTATACGTTGATTCCTTCGAATTCTTCCTAAGGCTTACGATTCAAATGCACTATGGAGCCAACCGTGCATCTCACACTGGTGCAAGGATGGAAATGAATCGTTTCTGGAAAAATCATGCACGCGATTGGATGCGTTGAAATATGAGCCCCTTGTTGCGCACATTTTCTTACTGCATTAGAGTTTGTAAAGCGCAGTCAGTTCTATGATGTGAGATGCAAAAAGCACATATCGCGCCAACTTTCCTAACACGACGCTCCACTCAAACCCGCCATTTGCGTTGCGAATAATGGGGAGGAGGAAGGGTTAGGTGGGGGGGGGGGGGGGGTGGTGGAAACATGGCGATAGCAAAAACTGAGTATATTTTAAATTTGATTGCTCAATCGCAAATATCGTTGCAAGTTATATGCATCAAAACGTTGCAGCTAAATAACGCTACGGAATAAATCCCTCAACAATAATCTAATGCGTCGTGGTCCAGTTAAGTAAAGAGAGTTTCTTCGTAATTTCCAGTAAGCAGCACCTTCGTAGTATTTATCGAGATAACGGACAAAGGGTGTCCAGGCCAAACCGGCCATAAAATGCTGCAAGCCCTGAACTTATCGAAAAGCTCAAAGCTTCAAGGAGTGGGAATATTCACAACCAAACTCCGATTGTAAACCGAAACTCAGACCTGCTTTCACCGGTAGAATTCCCGCTCCCACTTTTTTTAAAGGTTGTATTCGAAAATCAAACATACCGGATGTCATCTATTAATGATTGATCGATATTTTTTTGAAACTTGTTCTATTTCAATCGGATTTCACTTACAAGCAAAAAACCTTCGGCTGATAATCAATAAATATCATTAAGCCAAAAGAATATTTCAATATACGCATTGATAGAGAAAGAACAGCGGAAATTAGGTTTTGTCTTCAATTCTTCAACTGTACTCGAGATCGATTTGAACCGGATACCTTCGGCAGGTATTTTCGAGAAGGTAATGCCAATTTATACGAAAATTCTAACTACTATTCACTACTTTCGCTCGATTACTATTATCACTTCATTTTATTGTCGCTATCGTCCCATCAAGTGGAAATTTCTTTTTTTAGTATTAAATGCACGAAAGATATCACTTTATTATTCAAGAATAATTTCTATAGGGAAAAATGTTTCAACAAAGTAATAAAAAAAAGAAAAAAACTGGTTTATGACCAAAATTTGGTATGAGACGGAGATGTCAGTGAGAGAGTGTGTGGAAAAGGAGAGACAGAGATAGAGAATTTATTGAAATTTGGTTGAATATATGAATAAATAATCTCTTCGATAAAACTCTGAACGTGAATGACTTCGCTGAACTTGAAAATCAACCTAACAATTTACTCATGCAAAAACATTCGGCTCGCTTAATTTCAGTTCTTCGCCTCACTCCCCCTCCCTTCACTAGGCGTTATTCCCCTCCCCTTCCCTTAACTAGGCGCCATTCGCCCCTCCTCCTCATTAAGCGTTATTTCCCCCCCCCCTCGCCCCCCTCTTTTAGGCGTCATTCTCTTTGCTCTGTCTCACAAAGAGTGAAAGCTTTCAGAAATCATGGTTCCTCACTGGCACAATCACCCGAAGTCATCGATGTCTTTACTTCACCATGAACTTACCTTTCCATTTATACGAGAGAAAAAACTTACGTGACATCAAAAAAAAAAAACGCCGACACCGGAAGTAGAAAGAAATTCGTTACTAACTACTCGTTGAATAATACCGTAGATGTAAGTTACCTTACAGGTATCTACCACCTAAAAGTAAGAAGGTGGAATGGTTCGACAATTATTAGCCATGTATAAAATGTAAACATCAGTGATGAAATGTACGTTTCAAAACGAATGTAAACAAGAAAATGACATTTCTTTATATAGTAGAAAAAAAAAACATAAAATAATCAAATAATAAACATAATGCAAAATGTTTTCTTTAAAACATACAAGCATCCTAACAGACAGGTAAACATATATAAATCAACGAGTACTAAATTATGCGCGAAAATAAACAAACAAACAAACAAACAAATAAACAAACAAGTGAAACGTTTATCAAAGCAATAAAAAAATGTGCCAAAATAGACGAGATCATTGGCTATTGCTTTATACATTAGCACTATCCACCACTACCCTCTATTTTTAATTACGTCAGCTCCCACACCACCCCCCCCCCCCCATTCCAAACTCAAACACCTTTTTCAACCTGTGCAAACATCAGGATGTGTTGTTGTCATTTTTAAAGTTTGTCGCAGTAGTGAAAAGTCGAGAACAACGGAAGATCTATGATGCTATATCAATGATCACTCAGGTGTACTATTTTAGCTACGAAGGCGTAACTGCACCATGATTGTACTTATTTACAAGGACACTCTATTACGACTAAACTAACGGTTTAATAGTACTCTTCGCTTAAATGGCAAAAGATTTCACCTCAAATATTCCACCTCTACTCTACTAGTAATACCATAACTAACGCAATTCATTGATTTAATTCATTTATCAAGAAAAAAAAAAACTAACCTATATGAGGCGCATTGATATACCAAAAAAAAAAGAAATCGAGAAAAAATGCGTAAAATTGGATGGCATAGTTATTTGAAGGCAAGTCCTCAACAATATTACAATAAGAGTTGATAATGGAGAGAAATTTTAATCGTATCATAGTAAAATAAGCGTACTCTCTCAAAATCTATTAAAAGTCTTTTTTTCTCTGTTGCACATCTCTATGAAACCCGTCACGAATCCGTTCCACTCCATCATCAATTCCAATTGGAAAAATTACATTACAATTCGGTATCAACTTCAATTTAATAAAGCGTAAATAAAAACATATACAATATACATTCTATAATTGAGCATATTTACAGCATTGTGCATAGAACTATAAGGAAGCATTTCATTTCCTAAAGCAATGAATAATAGTGTATCACCTTTTGTTCTCTCAATAAATAGATAAATCTGACCCCGTGAGCATACCGTGTGTCATATGACGAAAAACCAATCAATATTGCCTCTGAGCATTATTTCTATAATCGCTTATAAACACCTCACCTATGTTTTACCTTGCCAAAATGATTTCAAAAATAGCTCGACGAATCACTTTTCATAATCAGGTTCGAAAACAAAACAAAATTTACCCGGCCGATAAATCGAGGGCGAGGATATAACCTCGGCCGTACAAACAAAGCTGGCTAAACCAGCTCGAAGAATGCAATGAAGTGATTGGTGACAGCTGCATGCTTCCTGTAATAGTGTTGTCGTAACACGTAACTCCTCGTCTGACAATTCACAATTTCGTCGAAGGAAACAGCGCTCCTTTTTCCCACCTTTCATGGCTAACCCAGTACTAAACGAATTCACATCCTTCTTTCTCTGTCCCCATTCATAAGTAGTGACAGCCTGGACGACTAGTTTAGTAGAAACCAATAACATCCCCTCCCCTCTCACCCACCCATATAACATTCAAAATGAGCGGTAACGTATTTAGCTGATTATATCCAACAGAAATGTTGAAAAACGGAAGAGCAGCAAAATCGTGCATAAAAAAGTTATCGACGGAAGTGAACATGAAGGCGGCGGATGAATAAACTTAAAGAAGAGAAAATAACAACAGGAAACTTGGAAAGAGACATATTCGTTCACTATAGAGTAACCAAAAATCCAAAACATAATTTTAAATAAAACCTTACAATGAGGAAAAAAATCTGTCTTGAAAGCAGGGAAAAAAAATCGTTACCTATCGTAATTGGAATCAGCCTGCTGCCAAATACGTTAGTTTAATAAGAGCAAACAAATGTTGCCACCTTATAAATTACAATAACAATCGCCACGAATGAAAAAAAAACTTATATCTACGAACCCAAATCGCGTTGGAAAATCACACTGAAATTAAAAGTAAACTAGAGAGCTTATAATATTTCTGATTAGTCCTAGAAGGCAATGATAGGCTATAAATAAAAACTCCATCCTTTAGCATCAAACAATAGTCTCTAATTAGCTCTTAATTTATATTGTATCGGCGACTAACTTTTACTGAAAAGTTTTCAACGAAAAGGGATGTAAAAAAACTTTAAAAAACAACATCCCCTTCCTCTCTTTCATCTCTTATCATCATCCATAGCTCCAACTATACCGCAATAAAACCAGTTACTTAGAGTATGCATAAATCCACACCAATACTAAGCACAACAAACAAATATATCCAACAAAATTGCAAATAAAAATATGAGCATGAAACAAACCTGAACAATTCTCTTGCATTATACGGGGAAGCCAACTCTTTCGATCAATAAAACAACAATCCACGAAAACAATGGATGTCGCCTTTTTTCACAAAAACCTTTAAAGATGTCCTTCAAATATCAAAAAGCATCGCCAATCCAGGTATCCAGGAAAAAGCACCACCTGTGCATTAGAGTACAATTACCAGCATCAACAAGCCCATGCACCAAACCTTCCACAGCCGCAAACATATACCAAAAGTCGACGGCGCCTATTGCCTTAGGTTTAACAAATTAAATTGCCTGATAAGAGGCATGTCCGGCAGTCATCGTTTGATGACCATAGTGTTGATTTGCCACCGCCTGATAGTGTAACTGTTGATACTGATCTAGGTAATACTGTGGAGGGGCCATCGTATTTGTTTCACCTGCAAAAATCAGTCCGTTATCTTGGATTACTTAGAACGTGGCAATAAACCCCTAGCACCCGGACATTTGCGCCTTTATTCAAGTGTCTTTGAGAATATCCGTTCGAGAAGTCTTTCTAAAAAAAACTTAAAAAAAACAGATGAGCAACTGTTTTTGGAAAAAAAAAAACCTACATAAGAGATGGAAACAGAAAGCAGCAGGTTTTTATTCGTTTTTTGTCCATCATTTAGGAGACAATCTCAGAAAGAGGCTGATTTCTACAGATCACAGGTGCACCCTGTATAGATTGTATGGCTGGGAGGCCACGATATAAACAGATAGGCGCTGCTTGCAAGAATTTTTTGCACTTGCAAAAAAAGGGGAAAAAAGCAGCCAAACATCACCGCAAAAACAAACAGCTTACAATATATGTAAGTGCACGCGAACTCTAACCTTATCAGCAACAGCAATATTAATAACTTACAGAGTAATATTTCAGGAACGAAATAATCAGAGTTCTACATCAGCGTTCCGTATCAAATGGCTGGTACACCTACCATTCGTCATCGTATAAAACGTTTGCATATGACTTTCCCATGAAGAGGGGAAAAAAGTTACCCAAAACAATCCCTCCTCCTCCCTCTGGACTAATCATAAGATTTTCATCACAAAAATGTTCCGGCCTTGAATCTCCAACGATTTTGATGCGAATATTCTCGTCAAAATCTCCTCTGATTATTTTTTCGCCTGGTCTTAACAGCAAAAGCAAACAATTACTAAGGCATTTTGAAGATGGACAAAAGTTTTGTGGCTCACTAAGGAATCAGAAACACTGCGCAAGTTGAAAAAAATTACCAAACCTATTCAGCTTTGTTTTTTTTTTTGCACATCTAAATAGCACATAAAAGACGGAAACGCCACATTACCAAATAAAGAGATGTTTTGAGTTCTTTCACAGCAACAAATGAAAAATAATGATGCTCAAACAGCATCGTAGTTCTTGGCGGCGACTTTGACAGTGACCACTGTCCACAATGAGAAAAGCAGATCCTATCAGGGCTTTGAAGAAAAGCACCATGGCAATCAGAATTGCCTTTCGATCACTTTACAAAGCTGATCATCGCTGTTTAATGCGTATTCTTAACGATTCTTTAATGTGCTTCGTGTTAATGGAATATCTCAAAGATCTTGCATTTGCGATCTTGAAATTTCTGTCTCTTAGTTCAGTGCTTCTAGGATCTAACCTCAAGTACTCAAAGAGTGATTCCCCTAGAGGGATACACCCGGAAAAGTTCTTGCGAAACCTTTTTCGCGTTCAAGGGCCCCTGTTAAAATTCCTCTCTAACTTGCTCTCGTATAAAAATTGAAAATGAAAGCCAAAGACTACCACTACCGACTGCTGAAAAAAAAAACTGCGGGAATGGGGATGTGAATCTATGCTCGGAAATACATTCAAGCAAGAGATACGTACCTGGCTCAGGAAATGCCGGCTGACAAAGTGATGTATAATAAAGATCCAACATTTGGTGCATACTCGCCGGTGCACCCTGTTGTATAACACCGTTATGCTGTGTTGCATTAGTGGAATATTGCGCCGATGTGTGTGCACTCCTTTGTTGCATAGTCGATTGTGTTTGTGGCGTATGGAATGTGAACGAGATCGGCGTTCCCTTAAATAATTTCACTCATTTCTGCCGTCGGATTTCTTCCATAAATTCAATTACTTCATAGAACTTTTATGAAAAACAAACGCTCCCACATGCCCAAATTAAGAATTGAATTTTAATCGCATTTTACCTTTCCCCACATAGAATTTAAATGCAACTGAAATAAAAAAATCGAAAGCGGTCGCAATTCTTGGCACCATCTTGTCTTCTCTTCGAATTCTTTTGCTATACTGGTTTATTCCTACACATTCGCAAGACCTCATTAATAAATCCTTGGATTTACAAATTTCCCAAATTATTTGAGAGAACGCACCATTAAGAACGAAGCTTTTGAACTTTCTGCTTTGATATAAAGAGTACAGGCCTAATAAACAGAGGTAATTCACGAAATGTCGAAAAAGAATTACTAGGCACCCTGAAACGATTTGCAACGGAACAAGGGATATATAACGGAACTGTCTAACCACGGGGTGGAAAGGGAAGAGGAGGTGGGGGGGGGGGTGAGACTTATGATGGTTCTTTACTTTTCAGGGAGCTTCTACTGAAAGGAAATTTGAGACGACCTTTACGGTGTTTTCTTCTTACCTATGGTGTCATTGCAATTATTGAAATTAGAACATTTAATATTTTGGATCAACAGCACAACGACGATGAAAAAAATATTTCAAAGTACATACCTGTTGGGTGGTGGATTGCACGTGTAATGGTGTCCGAACTCCCAATGCTTGCGCTACCAGTACCGTGCCCGGTGTTGGAGCTAGTACTGCAAACATACAAAAATTTACATAAAATCATTCAAGTAATAAAAATCATTTTATTATTACGGTTAGTAAAACATTACTGCTATTATATGATAGGCAACCTCGCTTTGCTTGAGAGGCAATTTCGCTTCCCATTAATGAAGTGACTGTGCGACGATCTTCAACAGATTCGTCGCAGTTGAAGACAACGTCAGTAAGTGACTAAACGATTCACATATATGCAAATTTCAACTCAATCCGCCGGATTCCTCAATGCAATATCTTCATCAGTGACAACAAGTAAGCTAATGTGCTAGATGCACTGACACGATATGCGCTTTTACATTCTATTCATCTCAGTAATCAATTTCACAAGGAAATAAGAAAAATAAAACACATGCGAGAGAGCAGTTAGATATTTTAACTGGTTCAACTACTCGCAAAAATTTTCTATCATCCAAAAAAATTCGAGTTCTTCTGATTTATTAAGCTTATGATCCGGGCGAATTTCTCGTCCCCTCAAATACTTACAGGTTAACAGATCAATATGAAATAAGCCGGACCACCTCTCATCGTACTCACCATGCCAACCTGATTCAGTGGTTCCAATTCCACTGATTTCTGAGACAAAGCTATCGGATAGACAAGCACGCGAAAAGGCATACACTCATCCACACATACACACAAATAAACACAAACATAAATGCGCAGACACAGACACAATGTCATCGTAATACATTTTTGAGACAGAAAATTACAAAAAAGAATAAAAATTGGCCGAATGAAATTTGTTCCATAAAAATGCGACGAGCAAAAAAGGAAATAACGCGATGAATTCTTTAATATTCAAGAATAATTTCTTGCTATATTAGACAGCTTTAGACCACAACGATCGTTTGCAGGTTTTCAGCGCTCAAAGCAATCTTTTGAATACACCAATAAAATGAAACCAGTGAGATATGAAAATACTAAACTTATCAGCGAAAATGTGAACCGACTGCCAACGCACCAACTTTACCACCTTTACTTCTGAGCTCTCAATTCAACTACCATTATTTCTATCATCCAATCATCCTTCACGTTAAAAAAAAAATCGATCAATAAAACGGTTCGAAGCATAAGGCACATAAATACAGAAATACGCCAAATCGGCTGGCATGATATGCGCTTTGCCTCGCGTTCGTTGGATCACTCAATTTCACAAGTTACTAACAAACTTCGAACTTAAGCAGTAATACTTTTATAAGCGAACTGATATGGGGTTACTTGTATAACTTTTTAACCGATTTATTTGCAGAAATTTTAACGATATAATCGACGATATATAAAACAAAAATTCAATTAGTATCAAATGCATACGAACTTGTTGACACCTATGAATGCCTGTAAGCGTTTCTAAACTTGACCAATCAACGCGAAAGGTGATATATAAATCACTCTAGTTTTAGCGGTTCTTCAATTGAAGTTGAAGCCAATAGACAGACGGCTGTTCAGACAGATAGTCAGACAAACAAACGACAGACACGCGCGAATACACACAAATAAGACATTCCTATAAAATCTTGTAACGATAAAAAAAGAACACAAAGATAACCTTGTGATTGCGAGCCACTTTGCTGGTAAGGCGAGTTCGAATAACCATCTGAAAGTTAAAAAATGGATAAAAAAGAGGCTGCGATCGTCAATATTCCTTAAATGCTAACAGTGCTCATCACTCAACCAATAAGTTATACGCTATAAATAAAATAAAAATAATAATAACGAATTGCAGTGAACGCAGTAAAATGTAGTTATCGAAACTGTGCCCATATATCACAACAATACTAAAACCTAATTTCGATGATACCATCCGAATACCGGTCATTCCGACAAAGTAATCGAGAAAATAGCGGCCTTCTTCCCTATTAGGTACTACATATACACAGAAATGTAATAGAAAGCATCAGAAGTGCATAGTACTTGGGAGGGGGGAGGGGGGAGGGGACAGGGAAAAGGGATGGAAGGAGAGGGCTTTACGCCGCCCGCATATATGGTTTTTGACGCATTATGAAGGCAACTAACTGCTCTAATATCAGGACAATGGAACAAGGAAAAAATCGAAGTACTATTGTACAGAGCATCGATATAATTGAACCATTCGCAAACACAACCTGCGAGTCAAAAAGACAATAAAAGAAAGCCTACGCAAACAAAATAACCTGCAAATCAGTTTAACAAATCGATTATACGGCAGTGCTTACCTTTATAAATCAGGCACACAATAATTCAACCTTCTAACCTAGGCTCGGAACTTGGGCAAGCGTTTGATCAGCTGCCACAATTGATTGCACAAGCGACATTACGTGAATTATAAAATTTTATTAATCAAGATGTGCTGCACGTAATAAATCACAAAAGAGCTCACTAAACTAAAGTTATAAAATAACCGCATCTGAAAAAAAGACGTTCCCCAAAAACCTTACTCAACGGTACACATTCAATCCAGTAATATGTGTTGCTATATGGTGACTATAGATTACTCCCGATGACAAGCACCTCTCTAGCTATCACAAACACATTTTACCTCGTAAGCAGTAAATGGAAAATTGAAACCAATAAGAGAATAGGAAGAACAGTACTTGGTCGAGGCCGAGTTGCCGACTGTAATGTTGGAGGTTGGGCAATAGCGTTACTCAGCGATGTTCCTGAGGCGATATCCATACTTGGAGAGGCGTCACCTCCCTTTAGCACTCCTTTTAGCGGCTTTTTTCGTTGGGGATGATAAATCAGATTTGGATTGTCTTTTAATGCCTGAAACACTCGTTTCTAAGGTCACATCGAGAGGATATTCTCACGAAATGTTAACAACGCCTCTAAGTCAACAACACTTAACGGATTTTCCGAATAAGCGCACATTATAATATCGTTGAACTCTCGATACTCTCTACATCCAATCAAAAAAACGCAACTTTTAAATAAACTTATAGTCCTAAATCATTGAATTCATGCATATGGTAGTGCGGAAGTGACATAAGCCTATCGACATCCGCAATGCCGAATGGTGATCGTTGTTTCTGCACGTAATTATGGAATCATCTTGTCCAATAATGAAAATGCCATACCATATCCTTCATCATTACTAAAATAATCCTTGCACCAATTAAGATTAAATACATAAGTAAACTACATCTCGTAGCAAAATAAATTGCGCAATAAACAGCACCACTCTTATGAATTTCCTATGTTTCAGGGCATAACGACTCTCAACATACCAAGCAGCGCACAGCAAGCGCAAATGCCAGCCGGCTGGCCCACGAGCAACACGACACTTATGCCCCACAGTGGGCTATATGACTGTGCTGTAATAGCTGCCCTCATCCCACATTTTTGCGACTGCAACATCTTCGCAACTCTTTTCAACCGCCATCCTTGCATCCCCAAAACTTTGTAGCTCCGAAAGAGTATGCTTTCGCCGATGAATTGGGTCACATTGCGGGCCATAAAAATAAGCTGCTGACCATATTTACCTTAAGTAATACTGGTATCAGTAAAACAGTAACATAAACCATCCATAAACTTTACCAAAAGCTGTCAAAGGAAGCAGTCATATGAATCTATTTCAGCTAAATGAAAACTCTGCTAGGAAAATAGGATCAAGTAATAAGATGTCTGTAAAAAGATTATTTGGTAGTAAGTAAAGAAATATTACAATTCCACAAACAAAATCCTATCCAACAGGAAACAATTACAGCGCACAGCCGGCTGTCATCAAATAAAAGAACAAAAAGCATTCCGTTCCATAAAAACATTCAAAGTCGCAACTACAGAAAAGTGGCAAATAACGAAAAAAAAAACCATTCACGCATTTCGACTTATACAATTTTCAATCTCATGATAGCGCAGCGCGATTCATAGCGAGCCTATATTTGCAGTGTCCATATTTATATGTAACCTCAAAGTAGTCCGTGTGCGCGGATCGTCTGTGCGCCTTTATGGTCACCGTTTTTCTTTTACATCTTTTGAACGACCCAATAAACCAGTACCGAAGTAACAGCCTATGCAAACTTAACAAAACTTCACGTAGAAGCTCAAACTTAATGTGAGTATGAGCTCATTCAAATAGGTCAAAACAATACAGGAAGCAGTCTTAGGTAACAACGTAAACCAGCGTGAAATCAACCAAGACCACTGACCAGACAGAGGGCGCAAACAAATGCGCTTTGCGTGAAAGAGAGCAAAACATGTGCGTGGGTGCGAACTGCTCTCTCCAATCGATTGCTATGTCGCGCACCGCACATAAACATAGCACCATTTAGCAAGCAACTTGGCTCAAGTTTTCACGGTTCCAGCCTAAAGGCTTCACGCTGCTTCATTGCCCCTTTCATTACTAATATCATAAAAGATAGATGCCTAATACCCACCTTTACCTTCAAAAACTCCATACTTATGTTTCCCTCAGCGTGGTGCCTCAGTGCCACAACCAAATGGTATAACGACGACGTTGATTTCTCAACGGGTTCAAAAAACCTCATACTCTCCTTTCATTCAGATATCTTTCCTTTCCCCAACTATGCACGACAACGTGAATTCCACCATAAGCTACCTGTTGCATCTGAGTATCACCTCTCATTTTCCCCCAATCTTTTATCCCCTCTATACACCACCGACGATGCGATAATAGTGTATCTCTAGCTCCGTAACAAATACACGGGACAAAATGCCGAGACCACTCACCTTCTTATGTTCCAATTTGCTTTGTTTGGACATTTCGAAAAATGGCCTCTTCTCTTTATCACTCAACGTTTTCCATTTTTCACCCATCTGAAATTCACTCGAAACATCTTGTTGATTAAAGATTGCAATTCAACACTTTGAACACTGTAGAAAGTATTCGACGAAATGTTTCAAGGCGCCTCCATTAAATCGTCAAGCAAGAGTTAGCAGACTAGCCGGAAACATCCACTGCCTGTGGAAATCGAACCAATTTCCGCTCCGACGCTTTAGCAAATTTCCTCCCTCTCCCACCAACCACTACTAAATATAGAGGCACACACATTATGTCTCTATACTCACCGAGAATACATGTTTTAAAGACTAATCTGCATAATCAACAGACGTAATAAACTAACCAAACGGCTAACGTCGTTCATCTTCATTTTCGGATCCTTGGCTAATATCTTCTTACGCTCTTGTACCGTCCAGATCATGTAAGCATTTAATGGACGCTTTATAAACTGATGATCATCTGCAATTCGTATTGAACCATCGATAACCTTCATTATTACTAGTAATTAAGCATCACTTACTAGTAATGATTACTAGTAGGTAAGCATTACTAGCAAGTAGTTCTATAATTCGATAAAATCTTTCAATAAAGAAAAGCATTAGATAAAAATAAAATGAGTAATTTCGTTTTCATTTCCTCACAAGAAAATTTGTTCCCACTATAAAAGTATCATAAAACGCTAATAATTATACGAAAAATTATCGACTCCATTCAAATCTTTAAAATATTGCAAAATATGGAAAACTCTGCCATGTAATAAAACCAACGCACCAGTAAAACACTGATAATAAAAGAAAATCTCAACGAAATTCATTGATGCAAAAATTCTCGAGAACTCGAATGTACGAAATGGAATACTTAATGTGACTTGAATGAACTTCAACTGAATTTTAAAAAAATGAAATAAATCAATAGTATTTTATTTCACTTTCCATTATACTTTTTAACTTTTATGCAAGACACCAAAGACAACTAATTGTATTGGAGACGCACAAAATTTGCGAAAATTGACAATAATATAGTTTCTATGATCATAACAAACGGCAAACTGGGGCACATGAAAAGCAGCATCATACCGAGCGGTGAAGCGACGTGCATACCGGCTGGAGATCTGCTTTGTATGGGATGTGCTTGCATATGTGTCGATAGATGGTTCTGTGGACCGGGACTGCCCAATCCACAGAAATCAGTGCTTCCATTTTGGTACCTGCAGAACATAATTTTATTCAACAATACTATCCACCATTTAATTAGCGAATGGAGAAAGTTCAGGCTATAACGAGAACATTTGCTATCCAAAACGGAAGCAAAAAACGCATTCAATTAAATCACAAACAACTGAACCAATGAGGTATATGGATTCAACTGCCTCGTTTCTTATACAAAATCATATTCCGATACCACCTCTAAATATTAAAATGATTTGCGGGCAATGGCCACCGATCCTGAACTCTTCCGGAAATTCTTTTGCATATTAAAACCGATCCGCAGCAAAGCAATTATTGAAACATATTATACGACTGAATGAAATCGAACAAAACTTGCTAACGACTTTGCAAAGAACCTGAATCTGAAGCCGCCAATTACCTTTACGATACTCGAGTAAACGGGATAAACGATAGCTTAAATAAATGATAGATAAATAAATAAATAAATAAATAAATAAATAAATAAATAAATAAATAAATAAACAATAAACAATATTCCCCTATTAGTCAATATCTCTAGCTGAAACATCAAAATGACCAATGGCGTTCCATATATAAATTATAAATTTTAATAAATAACATAATAGTAACAATAATAGTAATAATAACAGTAACAATAATAATGTGAACACAACTAAATGCAACGTTAACACCGAGCACTGAAGCATTTAAACACCAAACCAGGTATAATCGAAGATTCTCAAGTCGATAAAATATCCACCTAGAGTTTATTTGTTTATAATCAATGAAAAGAGAAACTTTGATTATCTCTTTGAATGAATTCTATAAAATTTTATAAATTTTCCAATGTGGAGTTAAAAAAGAACATATAACTAAAAAAACAATTCTAAGTTGATAAATACTTTATTTATGAGACAATATCGATAAAAAATACTCCCATAATAGACATTATAACTCCAATAAATAAAAAAATGATTCCCATTCAACGGGATTTAGATTAAAGCACTTCAGCGGTTATAATATCTAATAAGAGGACCACTGCACGATTTCTTTTGATTTGCATCAACAACTTATACTGTAATCCCTGAGACTTCATAAAAATAAAACGGAAACAAACTGTGAAGGCATAAAATCCTTAAATGAAATAATCCAACCACATAAAAACATCCTATCATATATCGCACATTCATTACAAACTCTTAAATTCCCTCATATAAGTTGATAAAATATAAATATTAGAAGCTTATAAGCTCACCCGTTAGTATATCCGGGATGTGTCGGTGTCTGGGAAGAGGAAGGTGCCGGTGATGGCGAATCACTCACATCAACAGACGGTGTCGAACCTCGACTTTCGTCCATTGACATTTCCGTATAGGACGAATTGTCCTGCAACAAGATCGGTGCAAACAATTTGCTCACCTTTCGCAAATATCGATTCGTGATGTTTATAAAATATCACACCTGCACATTCAAAATATTAGCCAATCGACTGTCCTTAATAAGCATTTACAATTAACGATCTAACTGAAGAAATTATTTTAACGCAAAGCGATTAAATCACTTTCAACGATTCTATTAAAAATTATGTCTTTATAACGTGAAATATTGATAAATTTCTCAAAGACAGCGGCGTTCAAATATTGCTTAGAGGGCAAACCAACAAAGAAAGCCACAAGCAATTTCGAGATTTATCAGCGACAGTTGTATGGTTAAAATTTTGTTGTCTCCATCCTCCTAGCCCGTACACCATCTTATCTTCGAATCCTCCTATACCAGCTCGACCTCACATCCCTCGTATATCACCTCATGTTCAACTTTAGCGGTGTGAATCTTTAGAGTTGTTTGATAGTGCATATCGATGGGTCAACAATGGATACAGGTAGAACAATAATATAGCATCTTTCATAATAAAAACTAATTAACCATCGAGGTGAATGAATCAACACATAAAGATGTGCAAAACGATTCATCAATACTTCACAAGCTGTCTTCGCTCTTAGCGTTTTTGCCTTCCTGTGGTCAGCTGTTACGTAAAAGACAATCCGATTCATTCTATGCATAAAGCATACATTAATTTCTCTTATTGCTCTCTAAATAAATATACTTTTATAAATGCAGCAAACAAGTATACTGCCAAATTGCAAGCATATAGCAAATATTTGTGCACCATTACTACAATACTACGCTGTATCTATAAATAAATTAATAGCGTAATTTTATGAGATATAACAATATGTGTTTCTACATATTGTAACAGTAATGTAATATTGTAACAACAAAGCCTATTAGTGCAATAGCTACGTCAATGGCGGTGAATTTTTTCGAGAGTTTTCATATAAAAAAATTCAGAAAGTTTCCACAGCATCTCTTTTTTACCTTTTCCACAATATGCAGATTTTTCCACCTGTGATACCTCGATAAAATATTATATTACTTTCCATTTACCCTATAACGCATATCGCTTCATTCAGATCACCCTTGCAATGCATATTTTTTACCGCATAATGTAATCTCTTTTAACAGATCGTTTATAAATTTGAAGCCTTTTCGTTGAACTTCATCTAAACAGCGCGCAAAGCAATCGCGATAGCTATTTCCCTTCAGCATATAGGACAAACTGCCCGCTGTACTTACTCTCTACATACTCTGACAACAGTGTAGAACAGAAAATTCGAATGCATTTACATAACATTCAAATTCAGTAATAAATAAAACTGTGACTGCGATATTTGCATATTATACATAACACCGAATAAACCTCCCATTCAATAAACAATCACCTCATTAATTCTCGACAAAGCTTGCAATCGCAGTGATATATATATATATATATATATATATATATATATATATATATATATATATATATATATATATATATATATATATATATATATATATTACTATATTTATATATATTTACATACTATTATATATATTACATATCAATATACTGTATATATATTGATATATATATATATATATATATGTATATATATATATATGCATATATACATGTATATATATATATATATATATATATATATATATATATATATATATATATATATATATATATATATATATATATATATATATATATATATATATATATATATATATATATATATATATATATATATATATATATATATATATATATACAATATGAATCAAATATAACAATAATTGGTTGTAGTATACAAAGTAGTGATTGAATAAATACAATTAAAGAAAATCGGGTATATCAGAATAAATGATATACATAAGCATTTGTATTTTATAGTTCACTACGAATATATTTCAAAGAAACATAGAGAGGCGAACTCTTAGCAAATCGCAGGTTGGTAGCTAAGTGAAAAAAAAAAGTTTTCGAGCGATAAAATAAACAACGTTTAATACATACAAAATCTCAATTTACTTAAATAAGAACTAAACTTTACATTCGCAATTTGACTATATAATATTTTCTTATTCGATTTCCAATTAAAATCGTTAATCATAATTTTTAATGGAATTTTTCATTCACAAAAAATTCACTTAAAACTGATAATATATCTCAAACATATCCCTATAAAAATGTGATAATTCGTATATGATCTTTTTTTTTGATGAATTATACTTTAGTATTTCCAAGAATTTTTTTTTTTTTTTGAAAAAATTGAAAAGAACGATTTTATTTCGGAAAATAAAAAGAAAATTTGCAAATGATCTGATCTAAAATTAGTTGTGGTACTCATAAATATGCAAATAAAAGATCGCATCGAATTTGTTTTCTCATTTCCCGGGAAAAAAAAACTTTTATATTTTGGGAAGAAATAGAACATGAAGTAAAAAGTTTTAGAAAATTATAGAAGTATACTATATTTTACCATAGAAATAAGCGTATGTTCAGTGAGAGTTGAAGCTAACTATCGTTTCATTTGATATCTAAGCCCATTGAGTGTTTCAATGAACTGGGATCGATACAGCGAAGTTCTAACAATCTTTTCCCTCAGCTAAATTTATTACTCGATTTTTATTCATATTCATGAAAAAGCAAAAAAAAAAAACAAACAAAAAAAAGTAAAGGTTTCAGGCCACTAAGACTGTTCGAATCGATTCGGCTGTCAATTACCAACGAAAAATAATTAAATAAACAACTGACATCAATGTGCCGCTGACAAACAACGAAGATGCGAAAAGAAAGTGACTGTGAAAGACGACGTGAAAACAGCGATGCAGATGTAAGCAAAGAAGAAAAAACGCCCCATATAATGAATGCACACAAACTACAATAAGTACTAAAATGGGAATAAACCTTATGCATTTTTCAATAATCTCATAGGAAGCTCATAGAATCGGATATGACATAAATTGAAGTTTATTTATTTATTTATTTAATTTATGCAAACTTATTTATCTATTTAACTATTTATGTTATTTCTCATTTGCTTATCTGTTCACTTATTTATTTATTTATTTACTTCATCATTCCGAAATTCGAAAGTGCGCAAGCACTCGCTATTTGGTTTACTACTCAACAATTAATTAAAACAACTTTATAAATTTATAAGAAACGAATAGAAAATATTCTCCTCTGATATTTCTTTATGATTAAAAAGTTCATTTTCGATGAATATTCAGTGAATTCCTAGAACATAAGCTATTTAGTGAATCTTCGAAAATCTTCCTCGACCATCGAAAAAAAATTTTTAGATGAGGAAAAATTTAGATAAAGTTTCAAATTTTGGAAACATTCCAAACGTGGAAACTTCAAATTTGGAAATATGCCAAAGTCGTTTATGCTAAATTGCCACATTTTCAATGAATATAACCCAACAAAATGTTCGAATTTCTCATTTTTCTTCATCGCAATCTATAAAATTGATGCATAAGAAGCATATTTTTTTAAAGCAAATGAATAGAAAAATTTGAAACAAAAAAAAAGGCGGATGAAATTTTTTTCAGCAACGCCGATCGGCTATTCAAACTAATACTGCTATACATATGTGTGATAGGTTGTAATTATTTTCTTTCATTTAACCATCTCCTTCCTATGCCTCATTCCCTCTTCCCCCGAGGCTCTTATTTCGTTCGTATAAATGAGCCTCATCCAAGGTCTCTACCACTCAATGAAATACACTTCATGGCGCATGAGAGAAAAACAACGACTACTATCCATCCATAAAAATAGGCATTAGCGAATATCAAAAATGCACAATGAACGTAAATGTTTTGCAAAAGGGGATTGATTTTTACTCGCTGGTAATATCTAAATGCATATTACAACATACCCAATTCGATGATTTATTAATTTGTTATCCACTGATAATTCACCTCGGTTCTTTTCATTTCTCTCTTTGCACCTATCTCCGAACTCCTTCTCCCTCCTAACCTAACCCTCATCCACCCCACAAGGGTTGCTGAGTGTTCAAGTGATAACTTCTCTCACAGTGGCCACATTTGCAAAAAAAAAATAATGGCCCTCCATGTCCCTTACATCCATGTTGGTTATAGGCCAACTATTCTAAGCACAAATATTCCACACACCTCATTCCAGGATATAAACAACCAAAATACCATCATAAATGGTCACAAGATAGTTATGACAGGGTGCATCTTACGTAAAAAAACGTCAATGTTGTGCGTCGAAATTTTCTAGTGCCCGTTCTTCTAGTGCATTTCTTTTTATTAAGTCTTCTTCTCCAACATTAGACTACAATTCTAATTATTTATCGCAGTTTTATTTTACAATTTACATTTACCTGAATTTCTTGTATTTAATTAAGCTTCAATAACTGGCACCATTATATGCTCCAGATTTCTTAATGCGAGAAGAAATGGTTCCTGATCCGGCAATCCAAAAGCATGATAAATCCGATGGTAAATCAGACGGTAAAAGCGCGGTCAATCTGATGGCAAAAAGCGGGACATTAAAGACCATGAAGGTCTCGCTAAGGTGATTAATGACTATTTTCCGACGAAAAAAAACTGCTGAAAACCGAAATTTTCCCCTCTTGACTAGATCAGCGATGCAACCATTCTATTAATCGTCCCTTTCTCCCTCATCCTGTTTACCTATTCCAAGAAGGCATCAGTTAATCGCTCATAACTCGAGAACACTTCGTATAAGTACCTGTTGATTTCAAAGCTCACTATTATTTGAACTTGTTAATTGTGTAGTGCTGGATCTATTTGAATGTGAGTCCTGAATCGTGCATAACAATCTTTGTTTTCTGCTGTGGACGAAGAGGGGTCGAAGCTTTCGACTGAGAAACATAACAACAATGAGCGAGTAGCTGCTCTGTTCTCCTTACCGCTAATCAGGTGGGATGAAAAAGGAGGAGGCAGCGGAACGGACGAGGGGAGGGGGAGGGGAAAGGAGGGGAGGGAGTTTCTATGCTTAACACTAGTGCTAGGATTCCTATCATTGTTATGATATACGCCTTATGCTAATTTAACGAATTTCATATGGGACGGAAATCTGAAGAAATAAGCCGAACAATAATATTGTCATATAAGTTTACTACTGATAGTACACGAAAGTGGTGTGAATAGAGTAGTTTTCTCTCTCAAAAAAAGTAACGATTACAAGTATTTCAAATACCGTATTACTTCCAATATAAACCCCCTGTTTCGAGTCTAAAATAAGAACAACTCCATCGACAGATAATCATTTCGTTAAAAAAAATTGAAAATGAGAGAATCCAACAACACTATCCATTCTTCTATCTCAGACAACAACCTAACAGATAGCAACAAAGGTATGCGTCGATGTAATGGCATTTTTCAACGAGCCGGAAGCATTAATTACAGGTAATGACCATCGAATGACTCTTCCCCAATAAAATATTGGATCTTTCACTCAAAGATTGATAAGGTGATATCGCAAACGATTAGTGCTGATAAGCTTGGCACCCAGCATATGCGTTCGCTATCACCAGATTCGTTCATTGAAACTTTAGGCTAATAAAGATGGATCGCTAGCAACGCCAGTTTAGCGGCATTCATTGGTTTCTCTCTCACGGCGTCACCGGTGATTTACGTTCCCACGATCATATCATCGATACGAATGCAAAATATATTCTGCACTGGATATTCGCATCGCTAGCAATATGCCTTGCTCACCTATTCCACTTCATCGAACACATATTACCACACATAGCAATGAGTGAGTATGACCTGACAGGTAGATGAAATACAGGTAATTACAACTCGTCTAACTAATACTAGTAATCGAGTTTAATAATGAGATTATTATGCCGAATGGAAAATGCGCCGATGCTTATCGAAACATTGTTCAGTGACTAAATGCAATCGACGCTGCCATACCAAATCCTCCTCCCTCACCCAAACTATCTCGGCAACCATCCTCCCCATCTCTCCCCCTCATTACCTCACCAGTGGAATCAACTTAAAACTTTAGACCCAAATTATAAATCAGTACAACAGCTAACATTTTAGTATTGATTATCAACGCATTTACATCGTCCTAATGAATACTCATTCCTATGGTGCAATCGCTAATTAATTCTATTGAAGCTAAGCCAACGATCAGCTAGCTCTTCATGTATAACATCTTGATTCTCTTGTGCGTATTGAATTTTCGTACGTCAGATAAGGTTTTATCAGTGGAAATCGGGTTAATAAAGACATACTTCTTCCTAGTCCTTCGCCGTCCCCTTTATCAATATTTTAGTGTGCATTGCAATCATATTTCAAAATCAAGATGAATATTTTAGTGGTTTTTCCGGTAAGCGCAAACTATAAAGTTTCAGCTGAAGTTTGGTCAGCAACAGTGAGTGATCTAGGTAAGCACTAGTGACCACCCGTGTGACCATTAAACATCGATAATAAAGGTACAAATGAAAGAGCATAAAATAGTTCATTATGAAAGTGGTAAAGCATAAATTCAGATATTGAGATATTATAATCTCTTCTACTAAGGTGATGGGTATAATGCTCAAGTTCACTTCATCGGTGATGAAATTATATTGATTGTGTTAATATGAAAGCAATATACTATTAGCATACTGAAAGCAATAAATGGCTATATGCAACATGCACACATTTAATGAAGCATTAGGTAGATATTGGGGGAATAAACCTTCTCGTCTAGGTTGCAAAGAGAAGGTGGAGAAAGGATGCGGATTGAGTCTCGGAGGGATAAGTATGACGATATAGGACAGTTATGATTTTATAGGACGCGACTTGCAAAGGTAAGGATACGAATAGCAAACTATGCACGTTATGCTTTATATGATATGAAACTAGAGATATATGGAAGATGCATTTGAACTCTTGGAAGTGCTTGATATAGAGCATCGTCGTATTTGAGATTGCCTCTTATCAAGGTAGGAAATTAATTCATCAAATGAAAAGGTAATGACCATCATTGACCACCAACATATAAGCAACGCTAAGAAGTTGTGGCTGTCACAAAGGGTGTAAAAGCATTGACAGTCGAACAAAGAGAGAGAGAGGTAGAGGAGAGAGAGAGAGGGAGGGAGAGTAATTGAGTAGCTCAAAGAGCGGCACACTTTCGAAAGAAGGAAAGACGCAATGATGCAATGCGTGCGAATAGTAAAAAGGGGTTAGTATGTGGTGATGCGTTGATGCTAGTTGCACGAATCGTGCACAAAACAGGGGGCACCATATCGTGCAGTGCATCGCAAATAAACTAAATGAAGGGAAAATTGCAAGTTGGAAGTTATTTTTTCGTATTCAATAAAGAGCCGAACATCGGTGCCGTTTTGCATCCGCACTCAGCCCACATTTTGCCCACATAACGCTGCTTGCACCCGATCCGCCGTTGCGTCCGCAACGCAATGCACACTTCTCGTTGGCGCATTCACTAGCGTTTACCCCCCTCGTTGATGCGTCATGAGTACATCGATTACGGTAGTTGACGCATTTAAACCAGAAAACGCGTGTCAAGAATCGAATGGAAATTACAGCGCTCTACCCTCATAATTTTTACGATGCATTATTTATGCGATTACGTTCCCTTATGTTGAAATGAGATCTGCCAAGAACATTAGGCCAGATAGTACGGCGAATGCGAAATATGGCTATGCAACTATGCTGAAACATGTGACGATGTGTGAAGGAGATCGGGATGAGGAAGACAATGAAATTCGTTGAAGATATGCTTTCGACAATAAATATTTCCGCGAAAATGCCAAGTATGCTGATTAAATTCGCCTGATATGCGTTTTTGCAGTTGTGCTTAACAGGCCGACCGGTTTCTCAAATTACTAACAAATAGTAAAGTACGTATGGTGCGTAAAGTCCGTATAGCGATGCGTATGTATGTATGTGCCTGTTTTTTTGTTTGGCAATTTCAGGTCAGGAACCGTTTGAAGTTAGCTATGAAATTCGGCAATTTCAGTTCAAGTGTGCTGTCCATTTCAAGATTTGAATCAGAGTCATCATCAGTGAAAGATGCTACGGATATTTAAAGGTGCCTCAACACCTGCATACATTTTGCAGGTAATCAATTAGTTCTGCGCAGTTCACCAGTTTCAATCCTTTGAACCTTTCTAGAGAGCCTAATCTCTTCAAAGCTCCCTCAAGTTTGGAGACTACAAATTTTCATGGCCTCGGATGTCAACTTCACTCACGAATACTCTTGAGTGTAGAAAAAATTCCATTTGGGACTTCGAATTTCGTGGACAAACCAACTGTTTCGATTTCGTTCCAGAGAGATTTCGATTTCGTTCGTGAACTTCTCAAATGATGCGGAAATGAGACGACTCTGGTCTCACTTCGGATTCCGAGCCGTCTGATTTTCTGTGCCCTGATTGCCAGCACTATTCATCAGCAAGTGACTATCGAGAACATACTATATGATCGTCGAAGCCAAACCATACCTATCAAAGCATGAAAGTGTAGATCAGCAATCTTATTTTCTTTAATTGCTTATCAAACAAATGTGTAAAACTGCCCCGAGGCCATATGCAGTATGCAAAGCTCATCAAGGTTTTAATATGCAAATACTTGATTGAGTGTTCCTTCGTACTTTTCAAAAAGAACGCATTTAAAATTTTGAATGGAATACTCATCGGTTGCACTTACGCGTGAAGGAATGAGGCATTGGATGCCAATACATAAAATCATTCGACTCTAGACACAACTACGTTTCCTTTCCTTTGCCTGCATTCCTTTCCTTCCCCACAGCTAGGATTTGCAAAAACACATCCCTAGCATGAATTTCGTTGATGGTTTGAATATTTTTCAGCTAGATCTAGCGACTTGGCAAAAAACTTCAGTGATAGCCTCATTTTGTTAGTACACCTTATTCGATAACTACGTTTTTTAAACCGCATCTGTGAACATTTTTGGTAGTGTGAACGTTTCAGACTCAGAATCGGAGATGTTGCCATACCTTCCTTGCAGTTTATTTTTACAGGAATTTAATATCCAGTATGTTCATGCACGAAAACCGCAGTCCTGAAGTCTCTTAATGACCTGAACAATTCGTTAGCATTTTGTGTAATTTAGTAAAAATGACCGTTGTGCCCCATGCGGTCTGTCAAAATCTACTTGCCTAAGTTTTTTTTTTCGAAATCAGTTAATAATTCTCGATGGATCAGTTGTGCGAAATTTAGTCGAGAATGGCGTATTAAGAGAAATTGCTCTCTGGAAGACATATGTTGTCCATTGAGCGCAACACTGAATACTGATCGAACTGTTGAAGAACTCCTTCTTATGCTTCACTTTGTCCATAATTTCATCTTCTCCTTCAAAGTTTTTGAAGTTGATTTTCATCACTCTATAAAATGCGCATAACCACGCTTACAAAAATTGTCGGCTAAGCATTTCACAAACTTTTTCAATTAATTCTACCACTTAAATATATCGTAATTATCGATTCATCCAATTCTCTTCTACCACTCCGTTTTCGATATATATATATATATATATATATATATATATATATATATATATATATATATATATATATATATATATATATATATATATATATATATATGCATTCACTTATATTGTCTGATTCTCCTGTCGTTCAAAATTTCTATTATTTCATCGCAAGTACCTTTGATGCCTCCGCAAACGGGAGGCTAGTTACCCAGCGGAGGATCGATGCAAAGTAAGGACATGTTAAACCACGCTTTCGGCTTCTCTCTCAGCTATACCTGCCTTCTCAGCTTAGAAGCGTGGATATATATGAGGTAGATATTACTTTCGATCATTTTTTTTTCAGGAGATATATCGCTCTCATGTCGATCCGTTTGTCGAATTTACCCAGCGCGGGTAATTCTTTCCAAGACAAGATACAATTCAACATAAAGATGGATGCTAAAGAAACTCTCGTTTATTTATTACAAATGCTTGATCCTAAAAACTTGTCCGATATCGCCTAGTTCATCAACTAATTATCAATCTCACTTATTATTTTTGATTGCCAGGATGTTGTTGTTGAACATTAGAACGTGTCAAAAACAGTTTTTTTCCTTAAAGTCGTCATTCAAAACTTTCACAAGAAAATCGGAGCGACGACAAGATTGTTGTCTTTCATACTTACAAATGCACAACCTTCTACGTAATTTTTTTACCTGTCTGAATAAATATTAATGACCTAAAATTGATGGTGCCTGCAGGTGTAACCACGTTAAAGAGGCTCTCACTTACGAATTATCAGGATCCTATCTAAATGCATAAGTTCTCCAAGATATTGTGGCCTATCTCATTTCACTCCACCTCCTCCAACCCCCCCCCCCCTCCCCCATCTAGGGAACTGGCTATCCAATAAGCAAAGGAGCAGTGTTAGAAGCTGACTCTTCAAACTTGCTTATTTAAAGATCATTTTTGAAATCTTCTTATTCATGACTGTAGACGGCCCTATAAACAATTCCGAGAAATCATATACTT
The DNA here is from genome assembly GCA_013433145.1 of Ascaris suum. Lineage (NCBI taxonomy): Eukaryota > Metazoa > Nematoda > Chromadorea > Rhabditida > Ascarididae > Ascaris > Ascaris suum. The sequence goes on from CM024181.1 coordinate 6,392,006, forward strand.
CTCTTCGCATTCGAAATCAGACTTCGAAGAGATCGTTCAATTGTTGTTCACTGTATTTACTAATTTAGATTAGCGATGCTATTTCATTATGAGATTTTCACTGGCAATACTGCTTCGGTTATACTTATGCAAACCATACTTATGTGATTCTTATCTTTACATCTTCGAATATTAATGATAAGGGCGCTTTTTATACCCTTAAGGTTATTTCACCGAAATCTATTAGCCTTATCCACCGTAATTTTCTATAATCATTCGATTTTTTGAAAAACTCTCTGGAAGTCTCCTTTCACAATCGCTACTGTTACTATGGATTACTTTGGCCTTAGAATACGAGGATAATGGATCAGATAGTTGATGAGTCAAAGGGTGCTCCAGATGTCGTTGAACGATTGATCCATTGTATCTTCGAATTAATTCGCTTTATCGACTTTTGACCATTGCATAATTCAATTTCAGGTTTAAGAAAAAAAAAGCTCCCAACTATAATTGAACAATTTCTCGGATTGAATTATTTAAATATTATTTGCGTTTTTTTCTCAAACTCTTTGGAATTAATTATTTTCGATTTCTTTTGTTGATGAAATAAATTTATCATTTTTGAAAGCGTTGAAAATTATCGTTGAATACGATCATTGCGGCGTCGTCATCTCTATAGATCGGTGAATGCTGTCAATTTTGTTTAATTGCCTTTTGTTGAACTCTCTTAAATATTATTTAATATTCTTTAACTAAAATAATTGATAGATTTTTTTAAAATGACGTCATTCATTGCAAATTTGAACTTTTCGAATCGTTCAATTAGACACGTGAGGAAATTTATTAATAACGAATCGAGTTGATGTCTCTTTTAGTGTCTTGATTCAAAAATAAGCGACACTTCATTGTGCGATGAAAGCGACACAGCTAAACGCCACTCAGACACCATTCATCAACGATTGCCTGGAGGCATAGCCTCTTCTCTCTTCTGTAGGTTGAGGTCGTGTCTTCATTTCATCGTCCTTTATTAAAGCTACCTCATAGGGTTTCATTCAAATATCGATTGGTTTTAGCTGTTGTACATTTCACACAATTTGTTTATGCGAAATTTTTTACTTTTATTGCAAATTTTTTGATTGTGCAAATTTCATGCGGAAATTTTTTTTGCTCTTTCAATAGTCTATTGTTGATAATATGAATTGAATCATTAGCACAAGCAAATAAAGTAAGTTATTATTATTATTGTTGTTGCGCACTGCTTGTAACAATTAAAGCCACAACATCAAGTGATGCATATTCGAATCAAAGCGATATCTGCATCAACGCACTTCTTATATTAAAATGAATATCCATCTTCACATAGAATTCACTCTTATAATGAATACTTCATAATCATTAAAAATTTGTGTAATATACTTTAGAGTATATCGGTTGTTGTTTAAGTATTTCAGAAAAGATTACCTAATAATAATGGTAACTATTCGATTCAACTGTGCTAGAATTTCTTTCAAAAGAGATTCTCTATAATATTTTGCTGAAAACATTCCAATTATTCATTTAAGTCGTTTTTTTCTTTGGAAGATTAATTTCTCAAATACAAGACTCTATCAAATTTGTTGTTTAGTAATCTTTAATCATAAAATTACCTCGACTTTTTAGTCCTTTCCCCCCCCCCCCCCTCCCCCACTTCCTCATCTCCTCTTCCATCCATTTGTCCCGTTTCCATTCTCCTCTTTTTTTAGTCAACTCTGAAATATTTGTATTTCTTTATGCGTCAGCCAACGGAAATTTCATCGAAAATATATACTTTTAATTGATGAACGCTAGTTGATTTCATCAATTTAGCATTCTCTTAGCAAAAAAAAAAAGTTTCCTTTTATTGGTATTTGCGGAAATTTCTGCAGTGATTTGAAGCATCCCTTGTTAGGTGGATAGAATGAGTTCGGGATGCGTTGAATTGTTCTTCATCCTTTCATAAGCATATCATTCTATACTCTTCAGCGTGTTGTATTTGTTCGGTTTCAATAACTAACAACGATAAATAAAACTTGTCGTTTTATTTCTGCGATGCTTTCTTCACACATAACTGAAGCGTTCATGTCGATAGATAAGGCTAAAATATGGCCATTTTTTTCTCAAGTGTACGAAAGTAAACTTCATAATTTCAGTGCAGTACTTCTTATATTCCTTATATATATATATATATATATATATATATATATATATATATATATATATATATATATATATATATATATATATATATATATATATATATATATATATATATATATATATATATATATATATATATATATATATATATATATATATATATATATATATATATATATATATATTCTTGAATTGTAGCTTCTTTTTAATTGTTACTTATATCTTTTGAATATTTTTTTCAAATTTCTTGTTCTCTTGAATTTTTCTTTTTAAATCTCCTAAACTTTGATATTTATATTTTGTGTTTAAAAACTCTTCCTCAAAGGTAATCTAATTAATCCTATGTCTTTCTCGTATAAATACTACCGAAGTATTTGTTGCATAAAATTTGCATTTATCTATATGCTAATAATATTAAGCTGTTGATTACCTATAGAGACTATAACTTGACAGTTTTATAATTTAAAATACATTATGATACATATTGATACGTTTAATTACAACTATAGATACTGAATGCGTCAAAGAACTGCTCATAACAATTTATTGCGAATTGAAATGTTTTGCAGAGTATGAAAAAAAAATATTTGAGAATATTAGCCATTAATTTTGAATATTTCTCAATGCATAAATCTGAAACAATCTCAACATTATCTATAAACGAATGAGCATTAGAGAATTAACAATCCTACATAAATCATGAAAAACACTGAATTATAAAAATATGATCGTTCTTTTTCATAGGGTATGTTATCCGGAAGTTCAAGTTTCTTCAAGTTAGCTGTCATAAAAGGACAATTCAGCTTAATTCATCGCCGACCCGTAGGGTAAATATTATTTAATTCCGCTTGTTTTTATTTCATTATCTCGGAGCAAACTTGAATGCTAATAGGAAAAATTCCTTCAATAAATATAAGCGATTGATTTTCGAAAAGACTTATTAAATTTTTTATTTCATTGCCTTCAAATATTGTCCGTCTAAATGTTACAATTTTTTTAAAATGCGCTCAAAAAACTCCTTTTCAATTATTTTCTAAGCGACCATCCTCAATAACGCGAAGATTTTTTCGCAATCTTCTTCATTCCACTTTTTCATTAAAAAAAAATTTTTTTTTAAACGCTGTCATGGTACTTTCCTAAAAAGTTAGCAGTTTTATGTTGTAATAGAAATGAATCCCTCCCCCTTCCAACCTCGAACCCTTTTATTCTTTTTTTTATCCCTCATAGATGATGCATGCTATAAAGTTTCCGCAAAGCTTTTATGCTTTTGTTCTCGTTTACACAGTAAATGACCAACTTGAATGAATCAGAAATGACGAAAAGCGCTCTTCGTAGTGTTCATCACCGAATGTTTTGAATTTTTTATCGACTTCATAAGGCCGTATTCTATTCAAATTGCCATATCACTCAACGTTGCAAGAATGTTGACCCAGAATTTTTTGAGAGAGAGAGAGAGAGAGAGAGAGAGAGAGAGAGAGAGAGAGAAAGAGAGAGAGATGAAATTGCAGAAAAAAAAACTCGGAAATTCACCCGATTTAGCCATTAATATTTGGTAGTCCATTTACTTAACACTAATCATATCTATTGAATCGTATAGATTCGAATGTTAAATTTGCATATAATGATATATTTTTGCATAAATGCACTCGTTTTTTTTTGCACAATTTCTTTGCATAATAACGCTATCATAAACGTTAGATTATATAGTCGTGTTTGCTTACGCTAATCACTCTAAATTTATGGCCCTCTTCGGTTCGTGCCTCCCCCCCCCCCCCCCCCCCCCACACCCTTCATTTTTCCCTTCCCTCCAGCAGTGGTGAATTTCATCGCTAGTTACCGTATGACAATTATGACAAAATAAGCTTACAAGTTACTTTTCAAATTGCTCCGCCATTTTTGAAACGGTCCTTTGAGAATAAATTTTCACTATGTTTAATTTAATTCGTAGAGTATATTGAGACACGGCCATCTGCTTCAGCTGCAGGAAATTCAAATGAAATTACTTCCTATCTTCAAAAGAGGAGGCAAGAGAGACATCAGTAAGATTTGAGTAGTAAGTAGTAAGTACGAGATATTACTGCGAAGTAACTTCATTAAATTACAAACATAAAGCAATTATTAAAAAGTTCTAAATAACCTCCCCGTTATCTTGAACAAGCTGCAGGATATAGAAGCTTACTATTTGAATTCAGATGCGTGATATCTGAGGCGTGATCGCAAAATTATCCACACAAGTTAAGATAATTGTACTGAGTACAATATTTTGGTGGGCTTATTCTATGCCCAAAGAGGTTATGAGATAACGGTTTTCTTTTTTTTAAAGTGTGGATAGCTCTCAGGTAGATCCCGCAAAAATTTGATACAAAAGAAGACAATCCTCGATCCGAGGTGAATCCGATCCATCATTACTGAACTGGTTATACTAGTAACTAAGATTAGGACAATAGTTACATATGCACACACCACAGATACATAAACATATATCACACGTGCACAGACTGCGCATACATACATCACACGCACATTACCTTTATACCAGATGTGCACATATACACGCAAATGCACAAGCACATATTAACTCTCCATGGAAAATAGACGGGAGCATACAAATGTAATTAAATACACGACCATGCGATTGAATTGAGCCTTATGAGCCTTCATAACACAAGCGTAATTTCCGCTGAGCATTGCACTCACTTCATATCGCCTCTATACTTTTCAATTACTTTTTTCACTTGTTAAGTAGAAGTTCACCTCTTCAGTATTTGCACTTAATTTTGCTGTGCAAAATCCATACGATAGCTAAAATTCGATTGTTCATTCCTTGATGATGTTTGTGTTCGTCTATGTGTTCCAATAATTTCAACTTTGAAACCATTGAAGTTTGAGCTAGAAAATTTTGCCGGTTTAATAGACACCATACGATGACGAAGTATTCTCTAACGAATATGCACAAATGAATTGAATCAATCGCAGTTTTGAAGTTTTTTTTTTCAAGTTTAAGTTCAAGTCTAAATTTAAGAAGTAGATCGTAATTAGATGCTAAACAAGCATAGGGAAGAATTAAGACTCCATTAATTTCAAAGAAAACTAATTAAATCTGTGGCGGCATTTGTGTATACATATCACAGATCTTGCAACCGTGTTACCTTACCTCTGTTTCCTCTCATAAGGAGCTCAATTACGTCAACCCGTTATAGTAAAACTTTTCTAGGAATACCACTATTGTTATCCTCGTTAAAGGTTCTGTTTGTATTTATGGCATTGAAATGATAGATCTACATCTGATATAGTTTTGATTAAATGCAAAAATTACGTTTGAAATTTTTATCTGATGGAGAAATTTTCAAGTCTTCGATATTTTCGCGATGAATATCAGTAGAATTTTCACGCAAATATTCATGCTGAAAGTGGAACCTCTCTTGACAAATATATATGGAAGAATAAAAGAGATATTAAGAGGTGAAATCATAAAGACGCCGACGATTTCTTCACTCAAGAGATTTGGAAAGAGAACCTTTTAGGCTCTCCACTCTGCATCGATGAAATGTTTGGCCGATTTCTGGGTTTTGTGCACAATGCAAGTTAGATGTTAAACTACTGGACTAGGCACTTTTTATCATGCCTTCAGCATTTACCTGCAAAAAACAACATTATCTTTAGTTTGACTGATATAAGACCGATAGTCTAGCGGTATTCAGTTACTTTTCTGAGCGTGTTCGAGCTCATTCTATAAAACTTGCCAAAAGCTGTGAAAGATGCTTGATATATGGCAGTAACGCTTCTTGATTATTCATCAAGCGATTGAAATTTAGCAGTTAAATATTTTCCACTGTAAATGTCATTCATGTTGTTTCCTCCATCTTTTGACATGAGCCATTTCTCCAGCTAGGACCTGAGGTTCTTTCTGTTACAAGTAATATTCATGATCCTATAATCAAATAGACGTTTCACTGGGATTTGCAGTTTTCTGCCGCTGCTGCTGCTACTGCAAAGTCGTCGAAAATTAGGGAACTCTGCTGCAAGTTAGGGAACTCCGTACTTTGCATCATAAATGTATGCAACATTATCAGAGGGCGTTCGTTGTTTGTTGCAGACTCATTTTGGAGTGTTGCACCGTTGTACAGTCTTATTATTTGGTTCGCGATCTCAGGTTATTAGAGAATATTCAGAAACACCTCAGTTCATATTACTTTTCGTAAAGTTTGCATTGATCTTTTCGAAGTGGATTACATTATCAGCGTAAAAATCTTCAATATGGAATGTTTGGAATATCATTGGGGCTCAGATATGATTTAGTTCTTTGCAGTGAGGTTATATGCAGATTTAGCGACTACCCGCTGTCAGAAATATTTCGGCTTTTTCCTTTCCGCTCACTTTTATCCTTCCCCGTAGTTGTGAACTCATTAAATCTGAAATGTGGTAAACTCGATTGGTGGGCAGATCTTGGAGAGTCGTTTACTTTAAACCGTTAAGCATCAAATAGTGTGAGCTTTATAAAAAATGCAGCTGCTTATTTGAAATTACTCAATCGGATTTTTGGCTTTTATCCACTCGGCAGCTATGACATAGCAAGGCTTACCGCACGGAATTTCACGAGTTGCCGAGACAAATACATAGATAAATTAAAATGCAGCCCATAGTGGTGCAAACTTCAATTGTAAAGCTAAAAATATATGTGTAATAGGTGCTTCAAAACAAAACAACACAATTTATGAAGTAATATCACCTACACTGACAGAGATCGATTGTACTTTTTTGAGGAATTCAATGAAAAATTTCTCTTATGATAAACTTTAGCTTATTTTTGATATTGCATTTTAAACATATAAATATTTGCTTAAAATTTTGTGATAAGAGATTGTGCTTCACAAAAATTATCAACAATTTTGGCTATACTTCAAGAATTAATAAAAGTTTATTTGGAATGTTATCGCATATTGCTATATAATGTTTTGCAATTCATCAAATGGCAGATATAGAATTACTGCAAAATTGTCAAACATCATTGATAAAGATTTTTATGTCAACAGTACTACGTCCTCTATATATATATATATATATATATATATATATATATATATATATATATATATATATATATATATATATATATATATATATATATATATATATATATATATATATATATATATATATATATATATATATATATATATATATATATATATATATATATATAATGATGCATAATGTGTAACCTTTGTGATGATCGCAAAATGACGACTGTCCAAGAGCGCTTACGGTTTTCGTTATTATTTCACTTTCAGTGTTATTCGACGAAAGCAAATTTGCTTTTTTGTAGTATTTCAGACCAGATTCTACTATATACGCATATAGAGACTCTGTCCTCAATTCCATACGGCATCGCTGCATTCAACGAGATTTGTACTGCAAAAGTGTTTGCAACGATGTTGAGTTGGCTATAGCGTGAATGTCGATTGTAAATCCTCCTCTCGCTCAATTTCATATGCCTTCTGCGCTTAGTATAATATCCCAATTGGAGGAAGCAGCGCAAAAGGGGAGAATGCATTGTCTAACGGCAGTATTACGCGAGAAAAAATGCAGTAGAGGAAAAAACGAAATTAGATTTGAATGTTAAATCGTAGGCTCATCGAATGTTTTGATCAATTATCGCATTTGGAATTTGGAAGACTTGCAGAAACCTCCTGAAAACTTCCTGAAATTTTCACAGAAACTCCCCTCCGTAATGGCATGTTGCCCATGAAATTACATTACCCTAATTGCCCGAGGTGTTCACGAGCGTTGTATGTTTCAGCAAATATCAAACTAGTTTCTTTTAGAATAGAAGCGGATGCTCAGTGATGTTTTAGGCTGAGTTAGAACAGCGAGATGATCAAAAAGTAGTGAGAGGCGTTACCTGAAATTGTTTTGCTCCAATCGAGCGTGAGAATGTTATAACTGAGAAGACAGTATATAATGTATAACGTTGACTTGTGTCTTCTTTATATTATGCAGTGATTTGAGAAAACTTCAGTTACATTTCTCTTCTAGAAACTGGAAGACATTGTTGATTAAAGATGTCCCTCTCGATTATATTGTTACCTTCTATTTGCGACAATATTTGCAAATAGGAGTTTAAATTGCATAAAATTCAAATGAAGCCAAAAAACTTTTGAAAATTGTAGAGTTTTAGTTTAAAGAATTCAATATCACAAAAAAGTTGTAAAAAGTTCATGAAGAGAGGTTCAAGTGTTGCAATGATTTGATGTTAACTCACCTTCATACCTGATTCGGCATACAGGTGTGAGAAATCAGCTGACAACATCACTAACATAACCAAATGGCCATGAGTCAATGCCAACTGTGTTCATAAAAAATCGAAGAGCATTCGAATAGAATTAAGGTGCAGCATTCTGTTAGAGTGCACGAAGAACGTCTTTAAAGGAGCTAATTAGCAGGAAGTGCCGCTGTAATCTGCTCACAGATCAACTAGAAACGTGCATTAATAGAATAAAAGTGCTGCAAACCAATCTAACGACCTAAAAATGGTCACTAGGACATATATTCCTTTCCTCCATTCCCCGTCATTTACAAGGCGCCACCGGAAGTGATGATATAGCCAGCTAATGGTGGATAAATAAACACTTTCTTGTCTCAATTTGTCATTTAATATTTCTGTGCGTTAAATTGGCCGTAGTCGGCGAATATTCATGATACCGATGCATTTTGCTAGTTGATGATTTCATTCTATTTTAAAATCAAGAACGAGTGGGTCTACGTTTGTACTCTCTTGAAAGAGATATAATTTTTATGGGCGTTATATTTTATAAGGCTTTTGTCACTTTAACTATTACTTACTACTTACTATTTACTATTTACTACTTATTACTTAAGCATCACGTTAGTTGAATCGAGAAAGAATATAATCAAATAATATAAATTTGATAAGATATTTCTTTAAGTCGCTATGTTCATTCAAACTTTTAGTACGTAAATTTCTTAAAAGATATTTCTAAATTGTCTATGCGAAGTGTTAATGAGTGCGCTCGAAGTTTATCTTTCTTTAATGGGTGCCATTTTTGATTTACTATTTTTCAATATTCTATTTACTTTGTTATATTTCTATGCGAATTTCGAGCATAATAACTGCTAAAGAATATTTTAAAAGATGGGCAGATGATATTTGTAATAACGAACATTGATGAAATAATAGAAATTTGAACACACCTTATATGAGCTCTAGAATTATGCTCATTGGAAATTTCTGCATAAAAAAAAAGGTATGATGCGATAAATTTATTTTCGAGGAATTTCTTCCATAATTTTTAAGTATCGTTCATTAGGTGATAATTATTGTGGAAAATCGAAGTTTATATATGGATATCGGGAGGAAGAATTCTAAAGCGATGAGATTTGTTTAGCTGATTTGAATTCATTTGATAGAATTGAATTATTGATGCGATCCCAGTGTTGATTTTTCGATCTTTCTTTGTGGATTTGTGCGGTTAAATTTCAAATACCCGATCTGGTTTTAGCAGTCGAGAAATTGCTATTTACAATTTACTGCAGTAACATTCGTTCTTCTTATAAGAGTTTATTTGCCTATATGATATTTCCTAACAATATTACCTTATAATGTTTCTATTAAATAGGTTCTCGTTATGATACGTATGAGCTGGAATTCCATGGTTGAGGTTCTAAATTAATTGTTCATCAAATGTGCGATCGTATTATCCTCAATTACCTTTTGATCATAGTGAAGTAATTTATGGATGCATTAATGGATACTCTAGTAAGATGAGCATTCCTCAAAAAATATTTACTTGAGAAGATTTCGATTTTTTCATAACTTTTTTAATTTCTATGATATAGGAAGGGGGATAGTTTTCTAGGTTGCTAATCATTTTGAAATGGAAAAGAAAAACGAAGAGGATTGTTTAGAGTGAACAACGAAATTGTGAGTGGAGAATAAGGTGTATTCAATTACCTGTGAAATTAGGTGTAAATAGAAATAACAGGCGGAAGCAGATTGATTGATTCATTGATTGTGTGTGGTGACATTCACATAGTGGATCGAAAAAATGATTCGCTTTTCTTTCACTAGTGTCTTTCATTTTGTTCTTTTTCTTCTTACCTCTGATGTTTCGGTAGTGCTCGGTGGTTCGCGGATCAAGTATTACTCTTATTCGGATCAACGAATTATTGATCAAGGAAAACTTATTCGATATCAAGGATTCTATAGTTGAGAAAATTATAACTATCGTGGAATTATAGAGGAAGTTTTCAGTTTTTAATTACTCTTAACTTTTTTTTTCATCTCTTGAGTAGAATTTTATTAATATTTTGATTGATTTTACCTCAACAATTATTATAGATCTCTAATTGACTACTTTTTCTTTTTTTTAGTTGATTTTTGTTGTTTAACAAACTTTATATTATCCGGGAAATGATGTAACTTCATGTAAACTAATCGTTGATCAACGTTATCAAATGTGTTATTAATAATTTTATCATTTTCATCTTATGAATTCTATTTTATTTTTCGATCGTTCGATCCAAATTTTTTTTCCCCCATTTACGAAAATTTTTACGAAAATTTTTACGAAAATTTTTAACGAAAATTTTCATTATCCAATAAAAAGTTTATGATTTGCATTTTGCTTTTCACTGAAAATATTCTCATTCGTAAATAAATTCATACGATTATTCGAAAAATAGTTGACATATAATTCGATTACTCACGTCAATAATAAAACAAGAGAAATGCATTCATTTTTACTTTTTTTTTTTCATCTCAATCTTTGTTTTTTTTCGTAATTTTTAAATTCTCTAAGCTTAGAAATTTTCATCACTTCATTTCCACAAATCAATTTTTTCTAATTGAGCTTTAACTCATACTCGAATTTCATGCTCTCTTTTCAAATTACAGCCTAATTAAATCACTTTTTTTTTTTACTTTTCCAGCATTTATGCAATCGATAAATGTAATTTGCATATAAAACAACCTACAGGAATATATGCGTTAATGCTAAAATATTTCATTTCCGGTTTTTAAACTCATTTATCTAAACTCATCAGCAAGCTTTTATTTAAAATCGAACAATTAACATAATAATATTAAATTTGCATATTCAAATTAAAAAAATAAAAGAAATATTACTGTTTCGTAATTGTTGAAATATAAAATCCGATTGATGTGAATATTCAATAAAATTTGTGCAATTCGAAATGCTCCACTGCACTAAATTGTTGTGTTTTGAGTTTGATGATAATGAAGGGAATAAGACTTAGTATAATATCATATGCTTGTTTATAAATATTTGATATCGTAGTTCATTTAAAATATAATCACTTAATGAGGCATATCTATATGTAGAATAATATGTAGAAATTTAAAAAAAAATGGAATCCGTATAAGAAATGAGGAAAACCTTCGATGAAATCAATGGTACTGCCTGGATTCGTTAATTCTTCGAATCTATATTCATGTCACTCGGTAATGAGATTGCAATATCCCATTTGGCAAATTAAAAAAAATTTTTACATTTAGCACTTGATTGATTCGGAGACGTCAAAATATTATAAATGAGTTAAATGCTTTCTTTAGCTCCATTACAATAACCTATAGATTCTGCTCAGATGAGTAGAATTCCCTCACCCGTCCCAAGTCACCTGGAAACCATCATCTGAAGATCATGACACGAACATTCGAACTCCATACAGATGACCTACGTGTTGATGCAGGTGAACTGTTAGCTTGGAAAAGAAGCAAATCAACAGGTGCTAATAACTGGAAATTCCACACGAAATGAATCGAGTTGAACGTTACAGAGGTCTTTCATACGTTCAACGCAGATTATCCTCATAGTTGCACTTCCCGCTTAGTCATCATGGATATCGGATTAAGCTGGCTATGAAAAATGTTGCCGTGCACCATCATTGTTCTACATTGTTTCCAGCTTTATGTCGCATAGGTTTGCAAATCTACTTCCGGCCGATACTGTTGAAACATATCTTCATCGTTAAATCTGCAGATGAATCGTTTCGATCTACACACCGCTATTGTTCTCTATTGGCCTAAACGGTAGCATTATTAAGGTTTTTCTCTTCATTGATATTTGTGCTCAAAACGTTTTGTATGTTCCCCATTTCAGAACGTACAAATACAAATAAACAATTATTCTTTTCGAAACTTACAAATTATTTTAGATATATACTACTTTTTGCCTGATATATATATATATATATATATATATATATATATATATATATATATATATATATATATATATATATATATATATATATATATATATATATATATATATATATATATATATATATATATATATATATATATATATATATATATATATATATATATATATATATATATATATATATATATATTGTTTTGTAAAAATTTCAGAGGCTTTTGTAAAGAAGCTGCAAAAGCTCATAAAAAGGATTGCTTCTGCTTAGTGGTGCAGGTTAATCGAGGATAAATTTGTTCACGGTGGAAGTTTTCAAACTAGAATTACCATAATGCAGTCACACTGAGGATCGGAAGTTTTTACTGCTAACCAATGGTGACACAGCTATTAACTAGAGCGGAAAATTAAAGATCAAGGTTTGAGTCTTTAAGGCGTTTTCTCTTCACTCATCAGATTTTCTTATGAAAATCAGGTGTGGTATTTTATTGACATGCGCCATCTAATTGCAATAAAACCTTTAAGCACCTAACAGAGATCGTTATAGTAGTTGTAATCGAATTTGGAGTATTGAGAACTCTCTTTCCTCGAAATAGACGAAGAAAGAGTACATTCCTTAAAGAGTAAATTGGATCATTAGCCGGGAAAGTGTGGAAGATCTTGCTAGTTCTTTGTACTTTTCTGTGAGCGTTCCTCTCAGAAAATTCTGCAATCTTTTCCTGAAATACATTTGAATTTTATCTTACGTTAATATTTATGAACACAAGAAAATGGAGAACAATGCGAGAGTAGTTGCTATGATGTACGCTTGATTAGATACGTTGTGCGAATCTTCTAATAAAAGATTCACTTTCACATCTTTCTGGAAAATTTCATTATAAGAACGTCGTATGTGCGCCTAATGTGGTATGTAATCGTCAATCGCCGACGAGGTTTATTTCGACGAGCATTTCCTCCAATTTCGTATTGCCTAGTTTTTTTTTGATGTTCTTGCCATGAGAGAATTTTTCCTGACCGTATGTGCGCCTAATCATTTCCAATGATCTTCTCGAATCTTTTCTCGTCGAGTTTTTTGGTGAGATTCTGACGCCGACTAATCCTATGCCGTATCATTCTCTTCGATCGAAAGTCCTCTTCTATCACCACAATAAGTTTGCTTATGCTTTCTTGTATGTTCGCCTATCTGTCTCTGTGGTAATTTCAACTTAACTGCATCCAAAATTGCAAAATTTATTAGTCATAATATACATCATAGCAATGATCACCTTTACGATCATAAAACTTCAAAAGATATTTCACAGATATTTGACGGCATCACAAGAATAGAATATATTTAACAATGGTTTATTTTTCGGTAGATGGAGCAAAAATGGATCTTAAAGATATCCAACAAAATGATAGTAGTTCACTGGTAAATTAGTAATTAGTAATTAATAAAACAAAATTAGTTAAATAATAATCCACTAGAAGGGCTGCTGATTTGATCAAATATGCATAATGAAGTTTGTTATTGCGATTTTAATATGAACAATGAATAGAATTAATAATTGATTTTTGAACTTATGCCGAAAATTAATGAAGCTGAAAATAAGAAGTTTGTAATGCCAATCGGCTTCATCAATGAGACTAAAAAATGAATATTGCGTTGGGCTTCCTGGTCTGCTTTCCTGTTTACTTCTTCTTGGTTAGTAATATTATCGTCTATGAATCATTTAGCATAGTTGTTGATTTAACAGACGGTTTTATTTGTTCTATGAAAGTGCAACGTGTTAAATCCATGTCGGCTGGCAATAACGTCACAATACCGTTCCAAATGTTTCTTCTATTCTTTTTCGATTACTACGATTTTTTAGCTGGAAAAACGTTATCGGCTCAAACTCGTCGACTCCGGGTTACTCTCCAATGTCTTTCTGATGCTTCACGCATATTCACTTCCAATTTCGCTCGACTATTTGGGCATGAAATCGCGTCTTACGATATGGTATGCGCAAATGTGGCCAAAACTAGAATGGTCATCAAAATACACGTGAGTTTCACCATTTGTTGATTACAACATATCGTTACCTATATTATGACTTCATTTATGTTTGCCTCACGAAAAAATCCAACTTATTTATCAATTTTTTTGTGAACTTCATTGAAACTGATCAAAATGCTGTGCAAGATTGATTTAACGTTACAAGAATGTTGAAGTTTTTAATAGATCTGAGCAAATAATAGTGCTTAACATTGTGTTTCTTTAGAACTTTCAAATCATTACCTTCATTTTTCATTATCAAAATAGGCGTATTGTGATCATATGGGAATCCTATATTTACTAATTATTACTTCCTTATATAATCATTGTTTTTTGCTATTATCTCTTTTATTGTCTATTATTATTAGAGAATACTTTGCATTAATTTATCTAATAAAATTCAGAGGAAACTTCTATGATATTCGCGATACCATCATGATCCTCATTTCCGCTTGCAACAGACAGAAGAGATGCAAACGTCTATGGAATTTCAACTTCTCTTTAATTTAACTGAAAAGGATACTCTTTTTAATCTTTTTTTCGCTTAATTTGGAAAATTTCCCATATATGTAATTTTTTTATAGTTGGGAAATGCGAACGGTTTCATGATTCGTGACGATTTAATCTATGAATTTCAGGAATGAAATGGTGGCGGAGGAGGGTTAGGGAAAGGACCGGAGAGGATAATAGAGGGAGGGGGGGGGGGGAGTTGAGGGAACGATTACGATTGAAGAACGAAATGTTAATTAGTGATGAACGAAGCAATGAGCAGCGAACGTTCATAAACATTGACTTTCATTGAGCAGAATTTTGCATAAATTTAGTTCGCTTGTGGGAAAGTGTTCTCGAAGAGAGCAAAGTCCTCGTTGCAATTGCTAAGTGCACTTTTTCGCTACACTCTATTTGTACATTTGAGAATATGCGTGAGCATATGTGTGTGAACGTGGGGGTGCATGTTTACATATGTGTATACGTATATGTACCTCTCTTTGTGTGTATGCGTGTATGCGTATGTCTGTGTCTTCCGTTCCAGCACATAAATTGATCGATCTAATAATTTAAACAAGGTGAATGCACTTCACAACCGATCAGATGGGAAAATGAATGGAAAAACGAATTTTTTATTGGACAATTGAGAAATCGACCGGTAAAATTAATATGTGTAAGTAAATATTTATGCATTGCAGCGATAAAATATTGTATAAATAATTTTTTTTTGTTTTTGATAAATTATGATGCTGATAAGATGAATAAGTGGATTTGCATATGCGCATATCTTATCAACCTTTTTGAGAGGATCTTCCATTTGTTTTCACGGTGTGAAAACATGCGAAGAGTAATTGCACTTTTATTTTATCGATAAAGCTCTAACTTTTTTCCAGAATTCAATTTTCCTGGATAAGACTATCAGCTTTGATAGGCAATGGTACTCTTTTCCTTGGAAATTCCGTTAAAAAAAGCAATCGATTAGTTCAGAAAGCGTTTGCAGTAAACATGAGTGCTCGTGATCGAAATACATGCGAGGGTTTAAAATGGATGTACAGTTGCATGGTGTGGTGTGTGTCCTGGAAAGTTTGGAAGACGGAAGAAGGAAGTGAGGAGACGAGCAATGTCCTTTCCCGTTTGCACCTAAAGGGTATCTTGATTTCATGACGAAGTTTTGAGCTTATGTAAGCGTCTCAGATATTGAGTATGTTTATTCCCACCTCCAAGCTTTTTAATTTCAGGCTAAATCCATGATGGATTTACCTTCTCTTCGCCTTCTTGTTCCTCCTCTGCCCTTCACTCCTCACCTTGCTTCCTTCCTGTATTTCTGATGCATCAGCCGTTTCCTGGAAAATATGTGAAGGAATACTTGGCACAACGCTAGAATTCATTTCCCATATGGAGAAGTGAAAATTGAAATCAGCTGCAGCAATCTGTTATTTTGACGGGAAACAATTTCCACTGAAATAACCACTGAAATTGCCGAAAATCGTATATTCTCTGATAATTTCACTAAAAATTTATGAAATTTTGAATTTTTTTAGCGCTTTCTATCGTTTACCTCTTAGTAATGGAAGAAGAGGAGAGAACGAACGGTTTGATCATAATTTTGATCGAATAGAAAATAATAAACACATCAGCAATATTCTCAATAAAAATTCTCATTTCTGATATACAACAGTAATTTTATTTTTCATCGTATTTCTAAATCATTGTTAATAACAGGTGTGAAAATGTACCTGTGCACGTTGATATGATATGCTCTTTTGCATAGAAATCCACTTAATAAAGTCATTTCTCAAGCATCTAAAAATTACAGAAAAATAAACACTAATATTTCTCTTATAAAACAGGGTGGCCGTAAAAGTTCGCTCTACACCTCCCAATTTCCCCCCCCCCCTCACCACTAAAAATTATCCCCTTTCATAAACATTCACTGAGGTAGAGAACAAAACAAATTTGCATATAATTTGGCACTTTTAAATTCATTATATTATGCAGAAATTATTTCATTGAATAAATCTAAGGATGTACTAGATTCTATGATGTAATTTATAGTTGGAAAATTTCATCGCTAAAAATTTTGTGATCGGTAAATTGAGACAATTGGGAATGCTGATATAAGCACAAATTTCTCATTGCCAGTAATATCTTCCCATAAGAATTTATAAAATCCTATAAAATACGTTGAATTAATCTCTAAGTTTTTCGATGAGATTTAATTCGAATAAAAAACATACGGAAATATCGTATTATGTGAAATCTACGGTCATCTATAAAATAACTGTAGTGAGGTATTAAAGATGCTGATTTTGATGAAACATTCGCTTTCTTTATTTCGTTCTATCGACCAACCGCTTTCATAAATTTTTGATGAATCATAAAATACGCATAATAATGACGTTATATTTTAATTGGTCTCACATTCATAAAAATTTCTCAACAGAATATTTTTCTACTATTCAAGCGACATAAAATGAAAATTCAGATGATATGAAATACACGGAAAGTTTTTGGCATCTTAAATACGTATAACTTCTTTTTGAATTTGATAAATTGACCTGAGAGATGACATATGAAGGTATCTTGTAAGGTGAGTGCTTGCGCTAAGTTTCATGATTCGAGCTTAAGTAGTTCCCGAGTTTAAACGACAAGACAGACAAACAGACAGACAGACAGACAAGCGAGCAAACAAGCGTGCATAGAAACGCAAGCACGCATGGATGATGAAGTACAATCGAACAGAAACGGTTGCTGTGTTTAAATTGTGCTATTGATATGTTTCGTAGAGTAGTTTGATAAACAAGGGAAATAAATGCTCATGCTCGTTGACACATCCTCCACTGGCCAATCATTCGTCGATTCGCATATTTAATCAAACACATCGTTATAAAGGATTTTGTTAAGCATGAAAAACACGGAAATTATGAAAGGGAATTGAAGGAGAATAATATAAATCGAAAGTAAATCCGTTTTTTTTCTTTTTTTGAAAAAAGTTACACTCATCAATTGGATTTTGCAAAAAAAGGAATTTTCATTTGCAAATTTTTATATTATATCAAGCAAATATTCCATCGAATGAACTCTCTTCTTCGATAAAAATACGAGATCGCAATGAGAGTAGTCGTGTGAGAATAATATGAAATATGAGATGAATGACCGAATAATTTCGAATTTATATTGCATCGATTATTTCGAATATTTTATAATTTTATATTAGCTAATTATTATTATTATTATTATTATTATTATTATTATTATTATTATTATTATTATTATTATTATTATTAATTATTATTATTATTATTATTATTATTATTATTATTATTATTATTATTATTATTATTATTATTATTATTATTATTATTATTATTATTATTATTATTATTATTATTATTATTATTATTATTATTATTATTATTATTATTATTATTATTATTATTATTATTATTATTATTATTATTATTATTATTATTATTATTATTATTATTATTATTATTATTATTATTATTATTATTATATTATTATTATTATTATTATTTTATTATTATTATTATTATTATTATTATTATTATTATTATTATTATTATTATTATTATTATTATTATTATTATTATTATTATTATTATTATTATTATTATTATTATTATTATTATTATTATTATTATTATTATTATTATTATTATTATTATTATTATTATTATTATTATTATTATTATTATTATTATTATTATTATTATTATTATTTATTATTATTATTATTATTATTATTATTATTATTATTATTATTATTATTATTATTATTATTATTATTATTATTATTATTATTTATTATTATTATTATTATTATTATTATTATTATTATTATTATTATTATATATTATTATTATTATTATTATTATTATTATTATTATTATATTATTATTTATTATTATTATTATTATTATTATTATTATTATTATTATATTATTATTATTATTATTATTATTATTATTATTATTATTATTATTATTATTATTATTATTATTATTATTATTATTATTATTATTATTATTATTATTATTATTATTATTATTATTATTATTATTATTATTATTATTATTATTATTATTATTATTATTATTATTATTATTATTATTATTATTATTATTATTATTATTATTATTATTATTATTATTATTATTATTATTATTATTATTATTATTATTATTATTATTATTATTATTATTATTATTATTATTATTATTATTATTATTATTATTATTTTATTATTATTATTATTATTATTATTATTATTATTATTATTATTATTATTATTATTATTATTATTATTATTATTATTATTATTATTATTATTATTATTATTATTATTATTATTATTATTATTATTATTATTATTATTATTATTATTATTATTATTATTATTATTATTATTATTATTATTATTATTATTATTTATTATTATTATTATTATTATTATTATTATTATTATTATTATTATTATTATTATTATTATTTTATTATTATTATTATTATTATTATTATTATTATTATTATTATTATTATTATTATTATTATTATTATTATTATTATTATTATTATTATTATTATTATTATTATTATTATTATTATTATTATTATTATTATTATTATTATTATTATTATTATTATTATTATTATTATTATTATTATTATTATTATTAAATTATTTAAATTTTAGCAATTAAATTCAATAATTAAAAAGAAATAAATTTGCAAAATAATATAATATTAGAGAATACATGATTTCTTCAGTAAAATACAAAGAGAAAAAATCGCTTGATTTATGCTTGTGAATTTCCGATGGATTTCTTTTGCTGAGTTGATTTGCTGAGCATCAAAACGCTATTCATTGGAAGGGAAAAGCAGTTTGAATATAATTGAAGAATCTATAAATTCTAAAAGTCTTTAGCGAAATGTTCATTCAATCAACTCGGAGGGAATTTGATCTTTCGACTTGCCAAGAAAAAAAAAACGCTGAAATATTTTCATAAAAAGACATTTCTTTGCTAAACATAAACATTTGCTATGAGAGCCTAACGACTATGAAGGATTTTATGCATATCCAATCAATAAAATTAATGCGAAATTTTAGAGAATATGTTTATAGTTGAAAAAAATATTGAAGCTATACAATATCTCATATAAATAAATTAGCATTTATGCAATAATTAATTATCTTCCATGATTATTCAATAATATTTTGGTGCATTCTATAATTCTTTAAAATAATCTTGCGAATATTTTGTATTTCTTGAAGGATTAAATTATTTGCTGATTATTTTCAACACTAACAACAACAAAAAATTGCCTTGTAATCAGCCTTAACATCAATAATTGATTGACTTTTTTGCATATTTAAATTAGTGTTTTATTTATCTCTTTAGAATTCTCATTTTTATATTTTCATCTGTTAAACCGCAAATTTTTGCATATATTTTAATATTAAACCACTCAACGATAAAACGAATAGAGAAAAAGAAATATAATTTATATGCATTACATATTGGCATAACGATATTATTTAGAGATGAAACGTTAGAAAATAATTGTGCGATATTTTATTGAATCTCATGAAATTGTCTATGTTTCGTTAATTAACCCTCACCCCTCTCCTTTTCTTCCCTCCTCACCCACTCTTCTCCTCCTCCTCCTTCTAATCCTCCTCTACACCTCCCAGTGAAATCACAAGCCTTTTTGTGAACTTAATTCCATTTCACTGATGTTTCGCGATATAAACATTAAGATTGTCTTTTACTGTACAATTTAATTCGGTCTTAACAACAGGTCGCATCTTTGCCACCTCTCTCCGTCTCTCCTTTCCTCTCTCCGTTTGTCCCCTCGCCTTTTGCCACTCACCGACTTTTGAGAATTACATCTTCTTTTGAAATATTTCAACGTTGCAGTTTTCACGCAGAACTTGTGGGTAATTTTTATCAACTTTTACGCCTGTTTATACGAACAATTCAGCATATTTTCGAAGATTTTTGCGTATATGTTCATTTTTTCAACAAACATTTTTTTCATCTATTGGCTCTTGGGTTATGAATTTTAAAAAATCTTGTGGTTGGAATTGAAAATTCTAAACCGCTCCTTTATTGATGGGAGGGTGGGAAGAGGTGGGGGGGGGGGTGGGGAGGGGGGAGGGGGGAGGACAGGACAAGGATGGATAGCAGTTTATTTCAACAATGATTTCTGCTTCACTTGTTTAATTATCTTCGAAAGTTAGAATATTTTCTTGCGACGGACAATTAAGCAATTATCGATGAAGCAAGCAAACAACGTCAAGGAATTTTTCGTCAAAAAGGAGCCGTGATCTTTGGTCTTTGTGAGATATTGCATTGCATTTTGCGCTTACTTGGAACTAAGGTGTATCACTGCATATAAAAATATGACATTTTAATTGTCGCCAACTAATTATCACTGCGATCAAATGGTGAACAATTCGTTGCTATCGAAATTGCGCTATTGAATATTGAAAGCGACGCTATTCGAACGACTGTATCAGCTGCAAAACTGGAAGCTCTATTTTAGGTTCGCAGTAAAATTACCCGTGAGCACCGCCCCCCCCCCCCCACTCTCCCTCCCACCTGTCTTCTCCCTCCACCTGCAACTACCATTCCTCCTCATCCATTTCCTCGGATTCAAAGCTTAGTCAAGAATTTTGAGAGTTTCTGGGAAATGATGCTAATTGTGACTATAGCGAAGCACTGAAAAATACTGAAATTTTTGACAGTTTCACAAGAGACTGCAATTTGTGGAAAATGTTTGAAGCAACGCACTCGACACGCAAAATTTGCGCACTCTTAGGCATCACTAAAAAAATATTGTTGTCTATGTTACCGCATAGATTCTAGTTCATAGTGCCGAAAATAATCTTCAGCCTCGTATTAATTTGAAATTTTCAATTCGCTTCGAAAAAAACTGGCGATCTCTAAATTAACGATATTGTGACTTCCCCTGGCGATCCGTAAATTTTGTCGGAACTATTGACTTGTAAAATTCTCCTGGAAATGAAAGAAGGAGACAATGGACGAGGAGGTGAGGATAGGTATTCGTTTAAGGAGGCAAAATCACACACAGAAGTATAGGGGTGGGAAATTCCCTCCTGTGTTATTCGGAAAATTCCAGATGTCATTGTTTTGAAAATTGCGGTTGAATATTTAGTGCTTTTGAATTAACGGCTCAGCACTGAGCACTTGCGACTTGCCAGTTTACAAATATCTAACGATTTTTTTTCACAGACAAATGTCCTATATCTATGGAAAGACATGGTATTGCCATATTTTTTGCTAAAGGTTTTTTGGGAAAGTTTGATAAAGCTGATAAAGACGGCTGATATAGCGCCGATTGTAATTTCCCACGAAAAAAGTGCCCAAAAATTCCGGCGAAAAAGACGGACTGATCAAATATTTTTCGATTGTTATTATGGACCTATAGCCTGAATATTATTGACCATACAGCAGCTTAGATAAGACTCGCCTCCTCCCTCTCATTCCCGCTGCATCATAGTAGTTTATACGTGTTAGACTAAATTAGCCTTCAAATAGTTATTAGTTGTATTTCTATTCACGACGGAAATTTATCGATAATAAAAATAGTTTTAAGCATTTTCACGCAAAATATCTAGTTATAGCTATGATATTATTTGTCATTTATAAGTAGTATAATGGTATCGCAACGATTCATGTGAGCAAATCGACGTTGCATTTTATTTGTTATTCACATCGCTTGAGAAATATTAACATCGCAATGATGAAAGATAATATTTGCTTTCGTGGCACTCAATGTTAACACATTATTTTGCAAATGTTCTACGATCGATACTATCATATTGCAAAAATGTTTCCTCAAATACAACACTACATAAATGATTCGGTCAGCAACACCACTAAAAATATAGAAAATATAAAAAGTATTAAAAATATAAAAGTATAAAAAGTATAATAAGTATAAAAAGTATAATAAGTATAAAAAGTATAATAAGTATGAAAGTATAAAAGGAAGTCCGTCATGTGGAAAGAGTACGCCGACACTTTGTGACGTGAAAAAAAAAGCGACAGAGAATTTTGAGATAGTCAATCAACTAAGTATTCGTTACAATATGTTTGAGAAACGTTGAGGTGATTGTTGAATAAATGCTAACGTTTAGCTATTCATCTGATATCTTTGTTCGCATTTTTAATCTACATTTAAATATAGTTATAGCGGTGGTCATTTAACGGTCATTCAATCGGCTTAATGGTCATTTACAGTGGTTGCAATTTATAGACCATATTGATGACTACAGTCATGGTCCTCATAGTTTATTATCATTCAATGAAATTTGCATACTTGATTAACCACATTTACATCTCTGAATTATTTATTCCACTCTTTAATTGAACATTATGAGTAGTAACATAAAGCTAATGTTCGTGATGTGTGTGTGCCTATCAACTATACTTAAACGCTTCTTTTTCACACTCCAAGTGTTTCTCATTGATATAATAGATACTATCTGATCAACAACTACTAAACAAATTACGCTTAACCTATCATCATTAAATATGCGTGCTTAATTGAAATTGTAAAAAGAAAGAATGAAACTGAGGATAAATTTTTCAATGAGGGAAACATTTTATAACTGATGGCTATATATGTTTAATCATATTTTTATTTGCTATTGATGATTGTATATGAGGAGAATTATTTGTATTATTTTTTCCTACGTCTGAAATTTATTTATTTATTTATTTTTTTTTTTGTTGAGCGGAAGAAATGCGCTTCAATGGACGCTTCCATATCACTCATAAGAGACATCACATTTCCAACTAAAGAGCGAATCGTAAATGCGACTTATTGTCGTAGAGGGTGGAATCATAAAGGTGAATCGTGAACGTTGAATATAGAGAATGATTTCAATCGCAGATCCATTAAAAACCGTTAAATCGATAGGCTTTGTTGATCGTATTCGTTGAGATGTTTTAAACTTCATCTTCAATCTATAATGCATTTATGGCCATAATCTATAGTGCATCTTGGCCATAATTCATTGCCATCTAGCTAGAAGAGCTAACACAACATTGTGTTGTTTCTGTTCATAGTTTGTAGCGCATACTAAAGTAAATTTAAGCAAGAAAAAAATCACCTCATGTGCAATATAATGGCAATTTTTGAGTAAATTAGACGAAAAATTAATCGTTCACACATGTATTACGTCGTACAGCGAGTTGTCTTAAGGCAAATATCCGACGACAAAAACTTCAATAAATTTGCAATTTTTCTCAGAAAAATCATTTCTGCAATTGTAATTGCAAAAATTTTGGTTGGTTTTTTTCAAAAGTAATGCTGCAAAAGTTTTGTCGATTTTTTTGCAATGCAGTTGCAAAGTTTGATTAGTTTTCTAAGTGGATTTGCAAAAGTGGAGACGCTTTTTGAATGAAATAGTGCAATTTGATCAATTTTTTATTGACGAAATAGTGTAGTTAGTTGAATTTCTTATCTAGTTGGTGCAATAAATTTAAAAGCATCACATTGTGCACATTTGTCCTCTTCTTCAGAGTGGAAGAAATCGTTGAAATTGCTTATTACCCCTGATGGGATCCATCAACTCATCATTCTTTGCTTATTAGCCACCAATGAGTTACCGTTTCTTCTAAAACGTTTATCAACAGCACACTAATTTCTTATTATTTGAAGCGAATTTCTCACATTCAAAGAGACACAATGTATTTCAATAAACAAATTTTCTTTGTTGTCCTTGAACATTTTTCTTTAGCGTACAGTAAAACTCTTCAATTTAATGAGCCTGTCTTCATATGGACACAGTTGTGTCCCTGTTCTTTTGTATCATGACGGGTATATCCTGAAATCATATCTGTCGAAACCAATTCCTGCCCGAAGAATTCGTTCTCCACTCGCTGATTTATTCATCACTTGGGTGATATGTGATGGACGATCGCAAATCTATAGATACGTGGGTCGACTGACCAATGGCCAGAAGTCGATGGCTACAGATTCGATCATAAACGCAGATTTTGCACATCCTCAAAAAGGTCTGCAAATGTGAAGTTGATTTAATAATTGAAAGCATCTTTCTAGCTGAATGTTTGCTCCTCTTAATGCAACTCTATTACGTCAATTATAATGCACTATAATGAAAGGCTGATGTCGATGGGGATATATGTGGCCGTAACTTTCCTCGAAGCGTTCGATAGCCGAACGAAATCAAATCTGAAATGAACAATATGAATATTTGAAAAGTGATGTCTGAATGCTCTATATACGAAGCAAAAAATCTCTTGAACAATTCAAGATCAAAAGTGATAGCCATTCGTCTATAATTTTAGCTCTGCCTGTAAGAGTCATCGTTCAAATGTAAACAGGTGTTGTTTCATTGCTCGAATAGGTTCAACATATATTTTTGAATTTAGTACATTAAAAAAAAACCGTCCATATTTTTTATTTTTCATTCAGCTTAAGCAGAACATAACAGTCATATGCGAAATCTCTACAGAATAGGATAGAAATTTTGAAAAGATTAATTCAATTTTGCATAGCGCAGTCGTCGTATGAGATTCTTTATTTGAAAGTCGCATCTGCTTAATTAAATTTCTCGATCGCATATTTTTTAAATATCGCTGAATATCTATTGAAAGGTTTGTCGCTTGGCAAGATATCAAAGTCGAAATTCCAGGAACGATTGAGTTTCTGCTCCTGAAACACTAAAAGGCTGCTTCGATAAATCTTCCATAGCGGTTAGAGACATCGATTTCGGCGAGGAAATAAATTCCCTCGAGTCTGTCCTACAAATTTTGTGCTGATGATGACGTTAGCCGATATATCGATGAACCGGTGTATTCCTATCCATCGGCAGCTTTTTTTACCATTATTCTGAAGTTGCAAAAACCTTGAAATGCTCCCAAATTCATCCGAGGGATATCTCCGTTTATGACAAATACTTTGCAAAAATGAGAGAGAAAGAAGCATCGATAGAGATCAATAATTGATGTAACTACTTTTTCATGTATTTCTCTCTTTTTTTTCTCCAATTTTTCGAATGATACAAAAATTTCAAGCTTATTTCGGAAAAAAATCGAACTAAATGTAACTAAAATTTTCAAAAAAAATTTTTTTTATAGAATTAATTTCTCTATCGATGGATAGTGAATATAATGACATTTATATATTCTATTAGAAGAGTGAGAAATTGTAATGATATTTGAATTGCTGAAATACTCATAAATCAAAGATTAAATATTTTCAATGTAATTCTATGTGAAAATATGATGCAATATTATTGAAAATTTTTTCACTAAATGAAAATCTTTTCGAAGTTTATTTCACTAAAACATAAGGGAATTGATGAAATATTTCCCACACTACTAACAAGAGATTTAAAATTGCAGTTATTCTTCTCATATAGAGTAGGAAAAAATTTTGTTCGTCTGGAGCTTTTTTTTTCTAATTAAAGAAGAAGCCTTAAACTCGAAGAAATAAATGAATCAACGAGTGTGTGTGAATGAATGTTGGATCACATGTATCATTGGAAAATGAATACTTATGGGCGTGGCAAAGTTCGATTTCACTTGAAAGGTGAGAAACTTAACGAGCGCTAGCTCGCTTAGGTGAAGCGACGATTCGATATCCTCAACTAAATATCGAAAATTATTCATAATGCCATCAACGAATAGTGTTTTTCATTGCTATTGTAATCCGATTATTCAACCTGGGTTGGTTATTTTTTAATTCTCTTTTATAAATTAAAAAAATTTTTTATTAATTACATTTTTCCATATTTTTTCCACATTTATTCAACACTGATTACTCCACATTTCATTTAAAAAAATTAATTCCACATTCAATAGTGATCGATATTGATTAGTCTATCGAGAGATCGATTACAATAATCATGAGCTCGCTATAGATTAGTAAGTCCACAGAATGGTGCCCTGGACTTACCTATGTATAATATACACTATCACCTTAAGCGAGGTTATTTTTATTTGCTAGCCACCGCAATCCAATTAAGCAACGAAAACTGACGAACAATAGAATAGTTTGAATAAGAGAATTAAACAATGGAAGTGTTTATTTTGCAATCATCTCTTCAGTGAGCAAAGTTGAATTATTATTCACACATCAGTGCTTTCATTAAATTGAACATCATTAAAATTTAGCTATTCATGGTTTTATTTGCATTGTATTTTCATTCATTCCTATTTACTAGATTCATATGATAAAGCGGGAATAGATCTCTGGACTCGATTCACTGAATTGCTTATCAACATATATTCTTCACAATAAATTAGTGGTTCTTATGCAAATCTCAACTAAAACAATTTAACATATAGTTTTAAAAAAGTAAATAATATGAGCTTATAAAGTTTTTTTTTTAAAATTTTGCCCAAAAGCGTAAAATAGTTAGCCTGAGGAAAATTGACGGGTCGCTGAAATAGTTCGACGTCAGGTCACTCGTTTTTTGAATACATGTTATGAAATTTGTTATAGTAATTATGCAGAAAAATATTGCAAAACTCCAAATGATCCCAAGTGATGTCATCGAATTGTATTGTAATATCCCATATGTGTTATGATTCTTGAAAGCAAATTGAAATTTTCTTGAATTGTATTTTTGGAATACACTTTTTCAATAAGTTGGAATAGAAGAAGCAAATATTCGTAGCTGAAAGGCCATTTATTATAGTTTCCCGATGATGATGGTACAAGTACGAAAGATCACGCGCATTAAACTAAATGAAGAGGCTGAAAAAGTTCTTTTGATTGAAAAAAAAAGGTTTTCGCTTCTCTTTTACACTAATTTTGCATTAATTAGCCGCTCTCAAATTTTGCATATTTTACAGCATAGCGCTGATGCAAATTCGCTGACCATTGACATCAGGCAATAGCTCTTTAGGGATAACCATTCCCTCTAGGTGAATAGCATCATTTAATTAAATATAGCAAAATTCTAATGTTGTATAATGATTTAAATTATGAATGAAAATTATTGTGGTTATTTTAATTGCCATATTTTAAGTATAAGTACTTGAAATTGAAGCACTTAGCTGAGTACAAACCTCTAAATAAGCAATGAAATGAGCCCCATCGATGCTCTATGATTATGTGTAATTAAAGACGTTTTGAGATGCGTAAATCTGAGTGGCATCGAATATTTAACACTCTCATTTGAAAAATTCTTTCACTCCTATCGCAAAATTTGCTTCAACTATTAATAGAATAAATAAAATATAAGTTAAAATATGGCTCCGGAGCTAGCTCCTAATTAAATTTGCTCCATCAATTTTAACAATCGCTAAGGAAGCAATATTTTTACGATAAGCTTAAAAAGAGGATTCTTCTCATAGACTTGTTTTCCTTCTTCTACTATTTCCTTTATAAACAATTTAGAATAAATAATAAAAATTAATCAATTAAATTGTAAAATGAATTTATTATTGTAGAACTTTCAAATGAGTGAAAATAAATTTGCATCACATAACTTATATCATCATGAATTGTCTCAATGCTAAAATATAGATTTAGAAAAATTGGATTTTAAAGAATTTCAAAGAAATCAATGAACACCGCTTTAAGTCGATTTTGAAAATTATTCTTAATGAGATTTTGAATACAATTGAGTCAACTCATTTTAGCTTTATTTCTGCAATCGTTTTTTTTTAGCAAGTCACTTAATGAACAGTTGCTATTGCATAAGCTATCGTTTGCTATTGACGAGAAAGCAGTATAAGAGTACATAAAGTAAAGTAGAGTAAAGTCGAGTTCTCGTTTGAAATGAATACACCGCTTAAAAAAAAGCACACTTCACTACTTAGATGATGATGATCTTTTAATAGGCTCTTAATGCGAAACGTTATACTTATCGTTTCTCTTTTCGTTGATTATTTTTTATATAGTTTTATGATTTAGAGATAATAAAAATTAATTTTTTTTTTCAATTAGGGATATAAAATTAAAAAGATTATCTCATACCTAATAAATAGTATATTCGAAGTAGTTAATAGTATTAATTTTTTGAAAGATTTTAATATTTCAAACATTTGAGAATGAAAATTTTTTTTTTTGTAGAGTTTTTGAGATTTTCATAAAAATTTTTGAAGATTTTCTATAGAATATTCTAAAGCATATTTAATTTTAAGAAGATTGAAATTCTTCTAATTACCAACAATCCTTTTCGGAAGTCATATATCACTATAACTTCATTTAGAGGGTAATAACTTCATTTAGAGGGTAATCTATCGTAATACCTATAGCCTCAGTTGGTTATCGACTTGAAATTAATGCAAAGACGAAAAGATAATACGAATATTTATCGCATAAGGCATTTTTGCATAAATAGGTAAATAATACGTTGACTGTAACGCTTATATGTAAATTTTTGTGCTAAAATGAAGCATATTATGCGCTCACACGATTAAATTAATTTTTCAAGTTTGATGGCGATTTTTAAATCAATCATTATTTGAAAGAACTTTAACAAGTTTTAAAAAAATTAGAATTTACGCCAATAGTCGATTTTTGTGCATGTTACGCAAAAAAAAAAGACGAAGAAATTCAAGCTATAGAGCAAGCTGAGGCAGTTCTATAGGCATGAAGTTTTTACGACCATCAGATAAATTTAAATAATTTATGACCATTGCTAATTTATGCTCTGATAATTTATGCTCTGATAATTCACCATCAGATAATGTATGCTCTGACCAAGATAAACATTGCTTAATTTAAACTAATTTTATCATTTACTTATTCAAATAATCTGTGAAAATACAATTAACGGCGGCCGACCGATATCGTGGATATTCATGATGCCTATGGTATCGGTCGGTCGATAGCTCTTATCATGCAATCACCATCATGAGGAATACATACGGATCAGGTTTGTTCTCATTCATTTCCAATTTCATTCTCCATCAGATAATCTATCGAGCATCAAAATGCATGATTGCAAATATCTATCAAATTCTCAAAATCAACGACTTTTTTTCGGAGGGGGGTGGGAGTGGAGGGAGGGGGGGGAGCCAAATACCATCACTTAATAATATGTCATTACTGCAATCGAACTAGTTTATGCAATAATAGGATGAAAATATTGTATTGTATAGTAGAATAATTGCATTTAACACTTTTGTCATAATTTCATAATTAGATATTTTCATAACCCATTCTATATATGTCTCATTGCATTTATTTCTTTGCAAATATTAGCATATATGCTAATTAAAAAATTAGAAATTAACATCAATAATCGCCGAAATAAAATCTTTGCAAATAAAAAAAAAAACGCTAATAGACTAAAGTTTTTCTTGCAAATTAATATTATCATTCAACGATAATTATTCACTAGAACTTTTTACGATTTATGTGGAAATTTTGCCGATTTTTTTTTTTTTGTTACAAATAACGATGAAATATTTTTGTTTTATTATTTTTGGCATGTTTTATAATTTATTATATATTAGTTTGCATAAGTCGTTTTGTGATATGAAATTAAACAATCCACCATTGAGTTTCGCTCAACTAGCATTGAAATGTTTTAAAAGATAGGATCGAGATCCATATGTTTCATTGTACGAGACGACCGCTTTTCAATGTTGAAAATCGTTGAAATGGTGTAATTTGAGAGGAAAAAACAATTGACAAAAAAAAATATGTGGCAGCTGGCTTCCTTAAAGCTCATAAAGCATTCTATAATCTCCTTAACTGTCTTTCTTTCTCGCTAAATTGTATGAGTTTCTTCTCAAAGGTGAATTTTGCGAAGGTGAATGTTACTGCTTACGTTAACAGTTTATGAATTTATTGGGTGAAATATGCTCACTCAAGTGGAGAGAACTCTTTCATAAAGTCTGCGGTTTCTTCAATTCTTCTATCTAACTATTAGTTGTGCAGTTCATTTTTCAAATATTATTTCAATTATAAATGAGAAATTTTATAATAAACTAATTTAAATTATAGAAGCCATCTAGTTCTTCCACTATGATAGATTTACCTATGCCCTTAAAGCATTTTCTCTTTAAAATACATCATGTAGTTCAGCAAATTGTTGTGTATTGTTAGTTTAAGTGTGTTAAATCGTTGAAATTATTATAGGCTTCATAAATTTATGAATTGTTGGTACTATAATGTAGTATTGCTGTTATTGATATACATTTGCAGCGTTTTTACAAATTTACTTCGCAAAAAGCGCATTATGACAATGCCATATCTGCATATGTTTTTGTCTGTCTGCCAATCTATCTGTCTGAACGTGTATACATATCCACATGTTAATTCGGCGATCACTAGAGTCAAGGTTAAGAGATTTGATGAGTACAATGAACACTACAGAGTGGCTCATTACAGCATACTTAATTAGCTGCGATTATCAAAGGCTCTGATGTAAGCATTTAAAACTATTTAAAAATTTTGAATAGAATTTATTTAGCTATGGAAGTTTATGGAAATTTATCGCTCTAAATTTGTGGAATCGGTTGGTCAAGTTGGCGATATGCAAAAGCAGATATGCTTGCGAATCTATGGTTTCTCGTTTTACACTTTGTTTTCCTTTATCACTTCCGTATAATTGTCATAGTTCAGTGCTTTAATTATTATAGGTCAGTGTTAATTTTTATCATCGTTCGTAGTTATCTCATATAATAGTTCAACATTTTCTCTATTAGTTCATAGTAGCACTATATAAAAAAATATCCTCATTAAACTTACTGAAAATTAATAGATGGGAAGATTGATTTGCTTATACGAGCGACAACAACAATTCATAAAGACACCTGGATTACTTTGAGAGGCTATGGAAAGTAGTACTTGTTGAATATTCGACATAAAAGAGTGGTGCACTTTACGATATTAGATAAGAGTCAGGTCGAACCAGATCGGGTTCTCCCACAAGTATTTCGAGTTTGTACTTGGCTAGGCGATACTGAAAAAGTTCCTAAAATGAGCTAAACTCGTTGTGCAACACAGAACATTTCACTACAATGGGAAATCCACTTTACACTTGGGACAGTTGCGCCAATTTACAAGAAAAGTGTCAAGAGTTGTGAATAGCTGAATGTTTTGCACGGTATTCTGAGATATCTCGAATCGAGATGAAAACTTACTAGTAGTACCTCTTAACACTACTGTTTAAGTTCGATGATTACCTGTTAATGTCTTGTAATAACTTGCAAGCAGAAACCAGCTTGAAACAGCATATCTTGCAAATGGCTGATTTCTTATTAATAATTGTTGAATACTCAAGTACTCTTAATCGGTTCTACGTTTGTAATGAATACCTCTTAGTCATTAATTACCCTTACTCCCCTCCTACCCTCTAAAGTTAGTCAGCACTTTCTTCTTTGAGGCTTTGAAAGCCAATAGCCCCTTTTTAACCGAGAAATTCTGATCTTCTAAAGTGATCTATAACCGGAAGCATGGGTGCTTTCACGTCCCGAAGTATTGTCCCCTCTTCCGCTTCTTTAACTTTTGCATTAGAGTACCACTTCGCATGATCGAAATTCAGAAGTGGGTAAAAGCTCAAAAAACATCCTTTAATCACCATAATGCAAGATTGAGCATATTGTGAAACGTAGGCAGTGATAACCGAGTTACGCTATGGACATGATATCCAGAAAAGCGTTCAAAATACAAACTTATAAAATAAATAGCAAAAGAATTTTAATAAAGCATACTAGGCCA
This sequence comes from Ascaris suum, assembly GCA_013433145.1. NCBI lineage: Eukaryota > Metazoa > Nematoda > Chromadorea > Rhabditida > Ascarididae > Ascaris > Ascaris suum. The sequence goes on from CM024181.1 coordinate 6,424,571, forward strand.
AATAGACGGTGACTGAGAAGTAGTTCGTAAAATCTAAATGCTCGGAAACCTTAGGATATTTCGCAATACCTTGAGTGGACGTACCTGCAACAGGTAAATGTAACTATCATCAAGAGATAATAAGTCAAAATTGATTTGAAAACTTGAAATTTACGCAAAGACAAGAATAGACATTAAGGACAAGAAGTCTAACACCATTGTCAACAAATGATGATTGAATGTATGATTCAGATTATTTTAACTGCAATGAAATGATTGGTTATCATAGAATCAAAGTAAAACTTACAATGTAAACTTACAGTTGTTTCGGTCATAGTAATGTTGAACTCTTGCGTCATCTGTATGTTTCAGAATATCACTCTCTAAGATCTATATTTATGAAAAAAAATGCGATTAAAAGGAAAGCTGTGAAAAAGTCGTTCCGGTTCCAAAATATAGAAAAATCGGAACCGGTTCGTTAGCACATTACTGGATGCCTTACGTAGTTCTTCTCTAAATTCTTGGAATTCGCGTCTTTGAAGCGAAATCTCGAATTTATGCAACCAGGATTTCTCCAGTAAATCAATGGAACATATAACCACATAAATCGAAACAGATACTCGAATGCATCCTATTGTCTGATAATCTATTACAAAAACCCCTCCATCATAAACTAGTTTTGCAAATATTATTTGCCAAAATTTCCTCACATAAGCGCAAAACATATAAAATTTGAACATGAGTATGTGCTTTTGATGAGCTTCATCTCAGTTTAATCTTATCTTCATATAGTCAGTCTTTCATGCGGAAATTATTGGTGACTAAACTCCATTAATATGAATCATTTATTTCTGCATAGCTGCTTATCCACACTCATTAGAAAGCATCTTCCTAATAACGAATGCTAGATGGAGAGGAAAAAATTGCTAGTGGTGAGTTAATTTACTCATAGAAAATTTATAGATTCTCATGAATAAGCCGATTATGTGCATTTTTTATCACTTTCATGGAATATATTCCTTTAGAATATAGAGAATAGTGTGGGAAATATTCGTAAAATTTGAATAGATAGGAAACGAATAAAAGCAAAATGATATTTAATATCAGTGATAAAATAAATTGCAAGAGGTAATAAATTTGCTAAGAAAGAAGAAAAAAAAAAACGGTCGTTTCGTCGTATAGGAAAATTTCACACTGATAGGTGCATTGCTATTGTCCTATTGAAATCCCAATAACTAATGTACACATCCAATAATGCAATCATATCTTAATGAAACTTAAGCTCGACCAACAGCTCACACGAATACTGCAAGAGCAAAAATCACTTTTGGTGGGGGGTGGGGGGGGGGGTAACTTTTATGCGAAGGGGAGAACTTTTACAGGAGGGGGAATCTAATCGGTCTAAAATATGACATCGTCGGCTATAAAATATATTACAATTTTCGGTTGATTTAAATATCTTCAATAGTTTTCGATGGTTGCTCGATCCACGTGAAACGTTATAAATGTGTTCAACTTATTTCGCAACTTTTTTTTTCAAAACCCTATCCGGTTCCGTAATCCCAGCCTCGGTAACTGCCGAACTGAAAATACCGGACAGATCGACACATAGAAAGTCCGACAAAGAGATGAGCCTATAAACAAATATGCGTGCGGGAAAACAAATGGACAGATGTGAGTTGAAACAAAATGTCTCACAAATGCGATATTGCATTTTGTCATTGTAGAATTCCACTTCACGAATGCAATATTGCACCATCGAAATACAAAATTGCAAATTGCGCTTTTCAAATACGGTTTTCACAAAATCGCTTAAAAACGCTTCAGACTATGCCAACTTCCGCTTTAACGCTCTATCATCATTTCTTTTATGGAAATTTATGCATGACGAAGAATCGAACATGTCGAATAGACGAGCAATAATAGACTTCCCTCAGAGAGAAGCCTACAAAATCGTTCACGTTAAAATGCGTGGAATGAGGAATAAAAATCTGAAAGAATATGAAAAAAGGAAAAAAATTTTGAAGGAATAAAAAAATTAGAGAAAAATCTCGAAAAATATAAAAATTACGGAAAGGTTTTCGTAAAAGTTCATTAGGAACATGAAAGTTGCCAAATAAAATGCAACATCCTTAGAAATTTCAACAAAAAAAACTTCTAACCGCATATTTGAAATTTTTTTTGTTTGCTGCTATTTACAATTATTTAAAAATTCTATTAGCTGAAGTATATATCAATATATTTATAGCTGGCAATATATCTATAGCTGACAGCTGGCAGATATATTGTTCACTTACTTGAGTCGTCAAGTAACTTGTTGAACTTATTATCGATTTATTGGAGATAAATATGAATCCCCTCGGTTCTGGTGGTAAAATTCTACTAACTCATATCGTTTTTGCAAGTTACCCACTGAAAAAGAGCATTTAATAGTAATAAAATGTAAAGTGTTCCAAAGAAATTGTTTATTTGTAGAGATTTATTCAAGAATGTAAATAGCGTTTAACCGAGAATGAATGCAGTTGACGCGAAAGAAAATCGCTTAGATAATGGTCATAGACTTGTTGAATGCTGCTGCCTTTACTGCTTGGACAGGAGAACGATTGAACATTGTTTAATTGCTTGGAGGGTTTGTTCAAAGATTATGTGCTGGAAATATATATATATATATATATATATATATATATATATATATATATATATATATATATATATATATATATATATATATATATATATATATATATATATATATATATATATATATATATATATATATATATATATATTAGGATAACAAAGCACACAGTATATAGTATATGTAAACTAAGCACTACATACTATATATTTTGCTTGCAAGAATTTCGAGGGCACGGTCAACATAGACAAAAGTCATTATATGTGCTTGAGAGAAAACCTGTGAATTCTGTTCTAAATTATCACCATCTAATCTCAAAGAAGTTCAGTAATATTGGCATTCGGTGAGGGTACCATAGGACACAATAGGTCACATACGTCTAGAAAAGTGGCCGAGAACGAATCAGTACTCAACTTTAGATGAGTCAATGGTTATGTTACGCTGAGGGGTGTGTCGAGGACTTGCTGCATTAAGCTTCAAAAACGGAAGATAGAGGATGGTGAGAGATGGGGTGTAATTGTAAACATGCTACATGATATATTCGTGAAATACAATAAATATGTGATAGTCAATTGAAATGATCGAAATGCATCGTATTCCAATCCGTGCTTGAAGTGTTTCGTACTAAATGCTTTCGGTGTACAGCCATATCTTATTTTATTAGCGTTAAATCCCCGTAAGTAGCGAATGCAATTTTCTGCAAAAAAAAAAAACGATTTTTGGATCGATTTCTTTGCAATTATTTCGGTTATTAAATTAATGAGTGCAATTTCGTGTGCTGCACTAATTGCATTCCTTCAGAGAATCTCATTGAGGCACAGAGATCAGCGTTCCGCATCTGAATACTTCTTGAAGATATATAAGACCGCAACCTTTTGTTTTTTCGTTAATAGTTTTTCTTTTCGTTTAGTTTAAGGTTATTTGCTATTTATTGGAGATAAATTAAATGAAAATATTATTAGGGAGAGAAGAAAAAGAGAGTAGTAAAATAGTTGAACTGTTTCACTAGTATAACGGCTAATGCACGAATGTTGTGGTAATTCCACGATGAAAAAATCGCGCCCTAAACGTTTGAGAAGAAACTATGGCAAAGTGGAACGTATTTTTTGGGAATTTCTTGAGAATTCTAAGTTCCCGCAAAAAGCTTCCGGATCCAGAAAGAAATTATCCGAAATCGTATGGTTCGTATTGAATCCAGTATCAATCATTAAAATAACCCCAAAATTAACGAATTTGCACCACGCAAATGAGTACCCCAATGCCATTCAATAAAAAAAATTTCTTTCGATTGCAATGAGACATTATGAGGTGAACTTTTCAAATAGAAACCTAAGCGTTATTTCCAACAGATGTTGAATGTTGATGTCATTCTATATACCTTTTGTTGCATTTAATTGAGAAAATTTGACGTTGCCTTTTTTTAAATTTTATATTAGTGCAATTTCGTACAACTTAGAGAAGCTTTCTTTCATCTAAAGCATTTATCAAATATGAACTTTGCCCGGTCGTTCTAAATAGAAAAATAACTTAGAAAAAAAAAGATTCAAGTGGAAAATTTTATTTTAATATATAACTGTGTTCAAGAGAGAAATCATTTGAGCTTTATTGCGATAAATGACATGCCATCCATATTTCTCAGAGATCGATCATCCCAACCTATTTTGTTGTTTCGCAGTTATATAGAAATAAGGTGAAGGTAGCTCGACAATACCCTAAATTTGACTGCTCAAGGTATCTGCAGTATTCAGTAGTACTCTTTCATCGGGTGCAATTCAATTCTCATTCATTAGTGCTGTTTCGATGCGATTGCCAGCATCGAGCGTACGGAACAACTATCTAATCGAGAAATCCTGAAGCATATCAAATCCTTAACTTCAGGACAACACTTTATATTTGCATATTATTGGCAGTACTTCGCAGCAGGAATGGATAGAGGCCATGAAATTTTGAGAAAAGAGGTGCCAAATACGATATTTGCACAAGATGAGGTCTTCTGATATGTTGCCGGAATCTGTTTCTGTGGCACTCCGACGGCGGCAAATTTTACGATTAAGGATTTCTAATCAAAGATGCGTTAAATGTGACGGTTGCATTTCAGAAAATGTCAAAAAATCAAATGTAATTTCTTTCACAATACCATAAGGACCTTATATCGCTTACTTTCATTGATCATCGAACGTGTCTTTTAAACTTCATTTTTAAGGATTTACCTGAATGTCACCTGAAATCAGTTCAATTTACGAGCAGGTTATGGAAAAAGAATAGTCAAAAAATGTAGAAAGTCATAGTTTAAAACAAGAAAATGGAAAGGGTGGATGGGGACGACATATATATTAAAACATATGCTCGTAGAATGATGAAAATTCTAAATTCTCAAACTCCACGCTAGAAATAGAAACGCTGTCATGAATGTGAATTAACGTTTTCCTTATAAGTTAAAAATACCTAATTGAGAAAAAAATTTCCCCAAAAATTATGAGCTAAAGCTCCTTATGAAACCTACTTAAAACAGCTCTTTATAGCAATTGTGCATAAATTTCCAAATGCATTGCATTTTAACGAAACCTTCCTCAATGATTGATGTTGTGACATTAGAATTAATCGAGAGTTTTAAATTTGAGAATCATAGTTTAGCTTGAATATATCGTTTAAACGAATATTGCGTGTTTTTTTTTTTTTTTTTTGCTCGTTCTGCTTTCCGATGGTTCTTTAAGTGCGATAAAGGTGAAGGGCAGGGAAAGTAAGGAGGGCGCTGGAAGTTCTTTAGGAGCAATAAAGCGGAATGCTGCGGGGCGAGTAAAGAGGGAGGCCCTGAGAGGGAAGTGAGAGCGTCTTCGAAGGGCCACCATAATCCACACTGATCGTTTCAAGAAAGCATAGATTTCCGACTAACATTTTAGTGATGCTGCACCTTCAAGCATGCGCTAGTTTTTACCTGCATGCATCACTTCCTTTTTCTTTTTTTTTTTGCTTGAATGCGCGCAAAAATTCACTCAGTGAAGTGAAAATTTTCGGAAGAAGAAAGCTCAGTGAATGGCCATTGCGCTTGAAAACAAAACGAATGTTTTTTTGTTAGCGCTACAGTATTGCGCTCCCTATTTGTACGATTATAATGAATATTAGTAAAGTCAGGAAATTACTATATTTTAGAAATAGTAAAAGAAGTTCGAAATTATTGGAGATCAGTTGAAGGTCAATAATCGTACCAAACAATGATCAGAATCAATCGATAAAAAGATGATCAACTCTATTATTATAATTCACTAAAATCAAAATATTCTTCTACTTTATAATACTGATTCGCTTTCATTATATTTTAGTTATATAAATAGTAAGAGTTCACTTGTTATTATTTACATTATAGTACTGCATACTAACAAACCAGTCGGTTTCCTTGTTCCACAACCTATTTGTTTTCGTCATATAATCGCAGAAAGGGTATATGATTGATCCAGAAATAAAGGCTGTATCGAAAATGTATGCGTAATTGTTGCGTAATGGTGATTCAATATATCACGTTGAAGATTTACAAATAACGTTTCAGAATTCAAGTATACTTCCGTGCAAATTGTGAAATATTATATAAAATTTGATTCAATATAAATTTTTTTTTTTTTATTACGAGGAAATCAAAGATTAAGGATAAAAAATTAGAGATTTGTTTATCGTTAACGAAAATTTCTTTACACTTTATGTTAATGCAAAGTCTATTTGCATATTATAATCTCCTAACTAAGCACAGCGTATAATCCTAATCGATTTCATCAACATTATTTTCAAAACTATTATTCGTGTAACTTTCCAAGATATTCCATCATTTATTTCAATGTATATCTCATCCAGTTACCCGTCTCCTCTGTCCCGTTCCTTGCTCCCTCTAATGACTTCCCCTAATCCCATTCGTCCACTACATTCTTCTTTCCCCCGATCTCCTCCGTCATCTCTAATTGTTAAAGATAATTCTTTTTTAACGCATATTTAGGTAAATAGCGGGCAGAGAGACTATTGTGTCGATTGTAAGACTTCTCGTTAACCTGAACCTATTTACTAACATATATTAGTGGAATGAAATCACTAAAATGGAGCAAATTTTGCAAACATTATTTATAGAAGAATACAGTAAATATGCGAAGAAGCGAAATCGTGAATGGCCATAGAAGAAAAAAAAAGCACATTCCAATTTCGGATCCACCTGTTTACGAGAGCGAATAGGGATACATTAGTGAGAGAAAATAACCATGAAATAGGAGAGAATGTTCCTGATAACAAATCATAGTTAGTAGTCGCCGTCGAAAAAATTTCCTTCGTGGATTCGTAGTTTTCAGGGACCCCGGAGATCATTAAGAGAGGTGATTAGCGGGACGATAAAGAATCTCGAAAATGGCCAGAGGTAGTTGACTTCTTGGCATCTGCTTGGGCATACATCCGAACACCACCTTGAGCCTAAATGCGAGCAGTACTAAAGCAAAAAAAAAGTGAAATTGATGGCTACAGATTATGTAGTGGTTTCTTGCAGAATTTAGCACCAAATCCATTAAATGGAGTACGAACTTACAGAGGTTGAGAATTACTCAAATTTTGACACATTTATGTCCGATATGCAACGATGAATTTATTGAGATTACACTTATACAAACTGCCCAAGCACTGATGTTGAAGAGGAAGTGGGAGGGGGGAGAGGAGAAGGGTGGAAAGATGGGAGAGAGAGGTTTGGAGAGATATCCAAGAGAACGTAGCTAATTAAGAATTTGAATTTCACCACTATAATTGAAAAATTACAAACTCCATAAAAGATATGCAAATTTGCCGACTTTACATATTTTTACGTACCTCTTGTAATGCACGCAAATATGCTACGAGTAGAAGTCCACTGATGTCGAATCGGCTTAAAAGTGTTCGGAATTAATCCGCAAATGTTGTTTTAATACCTAATCTAAAGAGATCCAACAGTCCGAATTCTCTAGTTTAAGTTCGAGCATTTCGATCTTTCGTCCGTTACTTGAATCCCGATCGTGAGAGATTGTTAGCCAAGTATATCTCAATGAAATGACGAGGAATAGAATTTGCATAGCATATGTTAAGCAATTTTAAACGACGGAAGTGATGATGGATCGTGCATATTTCATATATTCGAGAAAAAAAAACTAATTTTATCTCTTTCTTTGTGTCTTCACCATTAAAAGTTAACGTCAGTCTAATATCTCTTGAGGGTATATAGAAGAATATGATTTTTTTTCGCTGTCAGATTAGAAGTTTCAAATAAGTCAATCAATACTCCGTCGAATTTCTTTTTCTATTCGATGTTGGTCTATTATTTTAGAGAGTTGAATTCCTCACTCTCTCTCTCTCTTTTTAAAAAAATCTCGCTTCTCATTTGACAGGATCTATTCGTGCAAAGTTATTTGAGCACTCATTTACGCTCATATAGGATCTCTGTACTTTAGATATTATAAGTGGTGAGAAATGCATATTAAGCACAATTTATACCTTTGTCGTTATATGTACATGGAGGGGGGGGGGGGGGGATAATTTTTGAAGAGAGGAGTTATAGAATAAGTAGCAAAAAAAAAACTTTTTATTTATTTTAGAGCCTCAATCGTATTCTCAGTGGGCCATAAAATGACTGCTTGCGATAAATTGCATGATCAGTTGTAGTGAAATTGAATATCGGCAAATATTCACTCATCCAGTTTATATTCAATAAATTTCACAATCATAGCTTCGATAGCTTTTGAATTGAATTCATCATCGATTGTTACTCAACTATTGAAATACCTCAGATACGACTTCGTTATAAATTATATCAACCAGAAATTTAAAAACGCGCATATTCCATGAAAAAAAAAATACTCGAAGAATCTTGATCATGGGCGCTTAAATGATTTCAATTTTTTTTAAACCGAAAAAAAAACCCTCAATATTATTCATCAATTGCTAGAGACTATTGTATACTATGAGAGAAATATGTCATGTAACTATTAATATTATCAACACTTATTTCAAGAAACGTTTTCTATCTCTCATATAAATGTTACATATTTCATTTTATATAATATTTATGTGTTTTATTTAATATACATATGTAATTTATAATAATTTACTTGCATAAAAATAATACGAATCATTATGTAATATGTATGGAATACGAGATATTATAATCCTTTCTTGCCGTCGCATATAAGAGTTTGTTTAGTGATAATCTTAGACATGAGGAATAAATAATTAGCTAAATAATGATTTTTGGATTAGGCAGTTAGCATATTGGATACTTTTAATAAACAAATAAAATCCATAATGAAATCAATATGAAATTTTTGCATTTACAAGACCAATAGTTGTCAATTTGAATTTGTCAAGTAGATATAGGCATAGAACTAGTGTTATGCACAGATATGATCTTATCATGATATGCTCTACAAATGCAACCTTATCATGATATGCTCTACAAATGCAACCTTATCATCATGATATGCTCTACAAATGCAACCTTATCATGATATGCTCTACAAATGCAACCTTATCATGATATGCTCTACAAATGCAACCTTATCATGATATGCTCTACAAATGCAACCTTTCGAAGGTACGTAGCAATTGGCACAATATATTGTGATCACAAGTTTCTCTCAACGAATTTAATCTCATCTTGTTATGCGCTGATGAATTTCGAACAGTTCAACACCTGCGAAAATCATAAAGAGTTATGAAGTAGAAGATTACAATTGATATTAGAGAAAAAGGAGATGTATGTTGTTCTATTGTTTGCCCTCCGATTTTTTTTTAAGAACTTCTATACCATTTTCATTTATTTAATTTTTTCATAAAATTTTAGGGGTTTGCTTAATTATTCGATACGATCTGTTCGATAGTCCCCTTTATTTTTCATTCTCTATAATTCTCCATCGTTTTCCATAAGCATTAATTAGTATTCGAAGTATTTGTTCCTCTTTTTTTTTTCAACGAAATTCTATTCGTTTTTTTCTCTACCAAGAAAACTTTATAACACAATGATATGAATTGATTAACTAAGAATATTATGAAATTAGCGAACTTCAAGTTTAGTTGGATTATGCCGAAAGTTAATATTGGAGTGCAAAGAGGTGAACGAGTAGCTATCCGTTAAACTACTGGATTTAAAAAGAAAACTTCAATTCACTTACCCACGAAAATCGAGAAAGAAGGCCAAAGAGGGTTGTGGATATTATTAGGCTAAAAGTCAAACGTATAAATATGATATTTCAATTCATATTGAGAATAATATTGAGGAAAACTCTATTCATTGATTGCTGAAGATCTCTTCCAAATTCTATAAATTGCAAATCGAATTCATCTTTGATTATTTTAATCGATTATTGAAATAAATTTGGTGAAAAAGAAAAAGCCATTTAATGATAAAGAACCTCTTTTTTCTCGATGAAAATTTCCGATCAAATAGAGTGGAATTTTTTATGACATTATCTTAGAACTTATCAAAGTTAATACTTTATCAAAGTTTATATGCAAATTTTTTAAATTTTTGATGCAATCATCAAATTTTGATGTATTTTTTTGCTTAAAATAAACGAAACATATTTTCATATTTCTTGAATTATTATGCAAATTTATTTGGTTAATTTTACTCAACTTCTGAATTATTATTTCTTTTTTTGAGATATTTTAGGATGCAAGATTGCTACATTTTCTAATAGGAGGAGGGGGGGGGGGGCAATCCGTACTGCTAACTGCAAAGACCGATTGAGTTCTATTTATGCTTCAAAATTTACACTTCGAAAACGTCCATCGTGTTGTAGATGAAAACGATTCCAATAATCGAAAATATATAAGGCAATGGAATGGTTTGGATATTAACTTGACCTGAGGAAGTTCGGGAAAATTCTTTCAAAAAATTAGAAATGCCAATATTTGACGAGAAAAAAATTATCGTCGAACTTGGAATTTCGCTAACTTCAATTACATGTTGGATTTGTCTATAAACTTCAAAAATTCGAGCATTTTGATTTTTAGAATGCTTCTTCCTGAAAATATTTGCCCTTACCGGGTTTTTTAGCTGATTAAATTTTGAACTCTACGATAATTCTCCTTCCCGATGATCGAAATTCATTCGTTTTCTCTTCCCGAAAAATATAGCATATGCAAATTTCGTGGAACCATTTGGATTATAAGCGCTTCTCAAGGATATGCCCAACGATGAGATGAACGACATTAATGCGCTCATATAGTTGGTTAAATTAAACGTCGTTTCAATACACTAGAGGCCTCATTTGGTTTATTTGTATTCGGCGTCGCTGTTTTTATTGAATCTGACTGAGACCGAGGTCATTGATGGATGATCGTTGAATTTTCTTGTGTAAACGCTTCAATCCCATACCTCAAAGACTCGATTCAAGATTCCTTAGTGCAAGATGAATGGACCAGGAGGTTAAAAGTCAAACTTGGATCGAATGTTTCAGTTTTGTATAGTTGTGTCCGTCTGTTTGTCTGCTCGTCTATCCATGTCTGATGTCATTAAATTCTCCAACTTTTCTCAACGATGAAATTTCCTTACTCGTACGTTCTATTCAAGAAAAATTCATCAAAAACCAACTAGCATCACAACGATGATACAAATGAATGAAACTAATAGCATTTTCAAAATATTTTTCATCATCAATCACGACTGACCGTAACCACATGTTATTATAGCCCCACCCGTCCAACTTATTTCACCTTCAATGGAATAATATCTCTTTCAGGGAGTTGTAAAGAGTTCAGTTATGAGCACCCTATAGTAGTCATTTTAGTGATAACTATTTTTACTCACATTTATAACATTTTTCGATGGGAACCAGTCATCTCGCTTCTTATTTACTCATTAAACTGTTAAATTGATGTTCCCATAATTAATGACCCAACAGTTATTAGCGGACCCAATTTGCATGTTTAATGCACCTCATTTTGGCACCAAATTTACTTGCAACTATCTGAAGAGAAACAAATAAAATGACATCAAAAAAAAATACCAATAAGCAATGAAAAATGCTCAACGATGCATTCATATATATTTTAATTATTTGAGCCTCATCCAGAAGTAAATGCCATATTATAGAGATGAGATGAGTTCTTCCGGAAAATTGACTGCAAGATGCAAACTGATCGGTTTAACAAAATCTTCAGAAAATACTGCTGTGGGATCTTCAGAGGAATTGCAACGCCCTCTTCATCCCCCCCGCCCCCCAAATCCACCCCCCATCACCTATTAAAGATGACAGAGAGCGACGAGGGATAGATCAAGGCCGGCCACCTTAAAGAATGCATTCTTCGCGTCAACTTCGGCAACTCTAACTTTACCGGGTCTCAAGTTGAAACCAACAAATAAATTGATCGACACGCAGAGTGCCCACACAGGTAGGATGTTAACATAGCACATGATGAAATAAATAGCTTTAACTTCCCATATCTCTGTAAATGGAAAATATTTTTCTGCTTTACGACAATCTTTGATTTCATCAAGAAAATAAGGCGTTAATTATGGTGCATTGCTAAGCGTAAATTAAATTTATTTTTGTCGAATTCATGATTAAGCATTCATAGGCAATGAACCTCTTTTAGAATAGTTGATTGTGGAAATATTCTTACCGTCTAGCAATGCTGACATTGTTGTGCAATCATTTTCTTATTATTAAACAATCTTTATACTATATTGTTTCATTTCAGTTATATCGATGATTAACAAGTATACGAATCGAATATATTTAATTAAATTATATGTTTTTAGGAATATTTAAGTTTTTGAAAAAAAAAAACTATTCCTTGAGCTTAAAAAATAAACATTTATTTTCGAAATTTTCGCAAGTTTTTCAAAAATCAATACATCATTCATCATTTATGACATTGAAAATCCTTAAAAATCCTTAAGATATCGTTCGCTTTCAAAGTTTTTGGTAAATTATTTACTATACTATGGTTTACGTTTAATTCAACCTAATTAGCTAAAGAAATCATAGATCCATCATAAAACTCGTCAAATTCCACTAAAAGCCAATGTACGGAAATGCGAAAACTACTAATTTCCATGATTAAAAATGGCCTATATTTTGGTTCCCTCAAGACCCAATTTAATCGGTTTTCAGCACCTGAAAAAGAATTAATTACAAATTATTTCTCTCAGATTGTTTCGTTGATTCTTTTTCTCGATATTCGATGAGCCTTGTGATAGATATTCAACCATTTATGTCATCGTTGTGTCTAATATCCACGTAATGAATAACATTTAATCAAAAAAGTGCTTTCGATTAGTTGGAAAAAGACTAATGAATTCCTTTATGGCAATTCTCAAGTCATCGAATCCTGTCATAAGCAATTATGTTCGATAGAACTTGTTCTTTTGAAGAATCACCTATAGATCCCTCACGTTTAAAAGTACCTATGACCGAATAGCGCCTTTAATAGATGAATAAATGAATCGGCGAAGTAGTGATATCATATGACGATTATCGTTGAAACACAGCAAAAGTCATTATTTTCGTTGTGCATCGAAACAACATAATTATGAAGTTCTTTTCTTATTTGACCGCACAAAAACCATACTTATTAACGTCGATACGCTTGATAATTTCAGGCATAGTAAATTCATATGTTTTATTAATGGATTTTTCTTATATCGCCTGATATTTGCGCTATAATCGCCATAAAGCATGATAATCATAAGTTGATGCCGTATAGAAATTGATAAATTGAACTGGTATATCAAAAAAAAAATTTAGCCTTATAAGTAACTAATAACAGCTGTATAATCTCGATGTTAGAATTGAAAATCTAATAGTTTGTGATGTAAACTTAAGCGTTTTTATTGGCTTGAATTGAATTAAATTTAGCGGTAAAGTATTATTTGCTTATTTGCATATTACTTTGTGAGTGAAACCTTTTAGCCGTGTTATATGTTGATGCTCATCCCCTTCTTCATATTGCAGAAATAAAAATGCAAAATAATGAAAATTATTTTAAAAACTAGAATTTTTTTTCTGTATTCAAATTGCCATAAAATTTTTGTGACAGAAAATATCAATTTTATTAATATTTTAAGTCTATTCTCTTATATATTTGAGTGGATTTAAGAGAATGTTCCACTTTAGGATAGCATTAGTCGCTAACATAGTACGGTTAATCAAATCACTGAGTGCACTTAAGGCTGGATTGCTTTCGACTCTGTTTACGCCCTATCCCATTAACATTGCGCACAAAATGAGACACAAAATATCGCTCTCTGCAATGAATAACACTTTCTAAATCTGTCTCCATTGAAGTGGATTATACTCTATTTGAGTGGAATATATTTATTTATCGAATTTTCATTTTTAATTTACTTTAAAAATAGAGTAATTTTAAAATAAATTGTGAATTGTAAATACTCACTGACTTTTTACTATTGAGTTACTAAATAGTTAAATTGTAACTATATCAGTAAATAATAAAAAATAAGTGAAATAAAGTAAGAATTGCGTAACTCATTTTAACGTTGGCAGATATTGGCAAGTAATAATATATTCGAGTATTTTTTCTTGTTTTATTAAACGTCATTTTACCAGCTTAAACTGATGCTATCCAATGCTGCATGCAGTAATTTAGTGTAAAGTCGTATATAATGCTTGAAAAAAAACACCATTTGATTTCATGTGAAATCGTTAAACTGTTGTTAGATTTAACTAAACATACGCTCTTATACCACACTCTTATGTTATGTTATATTCTATATGTTATTTAGCGAAAAAAAAATGCGCTAAGATATCGTTGTACATAACGTTTCTATCAGATGTCAATATTGAAAGATTTCAACGCTTTGAACGATCGGCTTTCTTTGATTGAAAATTAATTCCACAGAAACAATTAGAAGAATATATGAAATTGTTTAATTAATGAACGATAATTATCTCGATAAACTCTAATAGCATTTTAGAAGTAATGTTGAAAGTTAGAATCTCGGAACGACACGTGATAAGGAAATTTTTTTAATCAAAAAAAAATCAGGTTCACTTTTATGGAATAATAAAGAATGACTAGCCGCAATAATCAACCTATTCGAAGGTCAAACATCAGTTATGCAAAATTGGTCTTCTATGTTGAACTAAAATTATTGGTTTGTTCGATATAATTAATTAATAATATTTAATAATTATCAAAGATATGCATATTTCGTCCGACACGGGCTTATGAAGTGGTTATTATTTTTCGCTAAAAGTATAAATAAGTGCTTTAAATATGGTGGATTTTTTTATTCGCCTCGCTGGATTATTAGCGCATAGCGATCGAACGTTAGGAAATAGTTGAATATTCTAACTTCTTTTTTACTGAAAAATCTATCAAATAGGATGACCACTCGAAGATACGTTATCACTAAGCTAATCAAACGTTATTGGAGTCTGCAATCGTGAATTGCTTCATTGGTGGTCCTTATGAGAATCATCATCCATCCCAAGCTTAAAAAGTTCTTTTTTTTTCACAAGTGAAGTTCAAAATTATTGAAATATTTGATGATTAGAACGTTTCATATGTAGAATCATATTTACCCGATGAGTGTAACGTCATCGATTAACGAGTTTTAGCGCGGAGAAACTTAATTATCAGGTGTTATTCATCTCTAAATTATGAAGTTGAGAGTGATCGAAGAACAATTGCGCATATATCCTTTTTCACTTATAATCGAGTAAGATTTGAATAATGCATTATGCATGATCACTTTGTATAAAACGATAAAAACCCAATAATGTTGAAAAATATGAGATTTTCCACATAAAATCTATAAAATATTTATCAACTCATAGAAATATTGCTTAATATTTAATGCATTTATTGTTGATTATTTATTCGGCTATCATAAATTATTAAAGCATTATTCGATATTCACTAAGAACAATATATTATTAGACGATAAATAGTTTTAATGAGTTGGGGATTTCAAAATGCTCGAATCAATGCCTCGAATAAAGTTTTTAGTCCTAACTTAAAGAAGTTGTAAAACGATAAAATATTTACTATTTAAGTCGAATGTTGTAATCTTGCCTACTTAGGGATAGATTTGTATAGGCAATTCCAATTGTATATCTTTATTTTAAGTGCAAAATTAAAATTTATTTTTGTGCTTAAAACAAAAAGAGAAAATATTGCATATGATAGTAAATTGCATTGATGATTGATAGTCATATTGTTTACTGATGGTGAATTGTTTTGCATTTATATTTACGATGTAAATACCACCAACTTTTTTTTTTATTAGATTATCATTCATTTTCTTGCGTTAGGCTATTTTACGTTTGCATATGACGTCATTTTTTTTTTTTTTAGCTGAATTACAGAGAATTTTATAGGTTGAGAATAATCGTTGTAGTGTTTCTAGTTAGACGAATAGAGCAGTGCGCAGTGAAAATTTATCGATTCATAGATGAGTGATAATCTACAAGTTAAGTGGATCGATTATTCCATTGCTGTCCGATGAATCGCATTGATGAACGGCTCAGTGTGATCAAATCGGAGCACATTACAAAAAATATTAGTTTAAATATAAAAACGTGTTATGATAACACAATCATTTGTTAGATCGAATGTTGTAATCTCTTTTTTTTCATACTACAACGAATATCAAATACTAAGATGGAGTGCCGCATAATGATTGTGCTTCTCGTTTATGTGTGCTTTATTTATAGGTACAGAGTCGTTTGTGGAAAATACAGCAAAACCCGGATGAGAACAAACCTGAGGAAGAGGAGGATTGAGTGTGAGGGAGAGAGAGAGAGAGAGAGAGAGAGAGAGAGAGAGAGAGAGAGAGAGAGAGAGAGAGAGAGAGAGAGAGAGAGATGGTGGAAACTAATCACAATTACGGAATATAATTGAAAGAAAAGAAACGATTTCGCACTAATGCTTAAAAATCAAAATCCATCGGTGTGAATCGATGGCATCGCTTTGATTTTATAGTTTTTAAATGAGAATGGATGATATGAGAAATGCTGAATATTTTCGATACATGTAATGCTATTGCGTATTGCAATATTGTTTCTTCTTTTCTGCAAAAAACTGCAACATTGCAAAGATAGAAATATTGCAATGTTGTTTCTTTTTTTCTGCAAAAAACTGCAACATTGCAAAGATAGAAATGTTGTTTTTATCACATGGATATGAAAAAATTTTCTCCTCTCGAAAATATTCTTTAAAACTTCAACAATATAAATATATATAGCAGTGTCGATTTTCCAAAAAAAAAAAAAAATTTCCACTCCATTTTTATTTTCTTCCAAAGAATGAAAAAAAAAGAGTAGAACAAATTTTATAGTCCATAAAAATTTAATGTTATGGATTTTAGCAAGTTTATATACTAGTAAAATGTTCAGTTAATTACAATATAAGAAAGTTATGTTTATTTGATGTGCTCAAATTTTATAATTTCATTATTTATTAGCGTAAATTCACCTCTAAAAATCCTTTTTTTAAAAAAAATTAAAAAACCATTTCAATTTATTATTTTATGATTAAAAAAAATGAACTCTTTGATTTCGTGAAATTTCCATGAACAAATTTTACGCCTTAAAAGTTTTTTCAAAAAATACCAACAGTGAAGTTTTTCTTCTTCTAGCATTTAGCATCATTTAACAAAGGGTTTAACGAGAAAAAAAGAGAACAGACAATTGTACTTTACTGCTCATAAATACTTGCAATGTTTATAGGGATGAAGAGTGTGGTAGTTAAAGGGGGAATGTGAACGAAATGACGAAGATAATCTAGGAGGCGTATTTCATTAATGCAATAGCGTTGTCTATTTTGATGGTCATTATACTCTTGAGGTGATTTTTGGCTACTCGATTGCTCCAATCGTGAAAAGTGAATGAGATTGCCAACACATCCATCAATTTCACAATCAAATAGGCTCGATAAGCTAGTCATTTGGAGAGTGAGAGAACGCTGAATGCTTTGATGTCAGAAATTACACAACCGTTTTGCTTAAAGAGATGACAGCTGTCGAATTTTCGCTCATTTCGATGCTTAAACTTATGCTTAAACTTATCAACGTGTAAATAACTTCATAGAATTTAGCTGAGTTGAAATAATTGGCAAATAATTAGGTGAATTTTTATGAGTATTTGTTTGTATGCGCTATCGCTATAAATAAAGCTAATAGCCTAAGCCGACCTGCATATTGATATATAATATTTTGTAGTTGTTGAAGGAAAATTGAATTTTGAAAGCAGGAAGTAAGATATGGAGTCAAAATTGTCAACTAAATGAAAAACAAATGGAGAAAAATATTATTAACCTATCTATTGCTTAATTAAGCATTTAAAATTAGCCATTATGTAGATCTCATATCGAATGAATTTTTTCATTTATTTGATTCATCGTTTATGATCTTCATAGTTTAATATTGCTGATTTCGATCTTTTTTTCTCGAAAAAGTGCATTTAAAAAATCACTTTATATGTGCATTTGCCAAATTTCTCTACCAAAGCGTATCATGGCGACATAGCTTATGTTGTTATGTCTGTATTTGTTTGCGTGTCTATGTCTGTCTGTTTGTCTGAAAGCTGCAACTCGAACACCACTTAAGGCAATGTTGTGGAACTTGGTGAATGATCGCTTAGCCCCCTATCTCCTAATTTATAGTGATCCATTAACTATGAAAAAAAAAGTGCCGTAAGCAAGTGAATGTGCAAAAGAAATTTGCGTAAATTTTGCTATTTTGCTTTGATATGTTTTTTGCTTTGATTGGATTTTCATTTTCTACATAGAACGCGAATCGAAATATGAATGCAACACAACATGAATTCGATCTATTTCTTGTATATTATTTATTGCTAATTCGTTAAAGCGGCTTGTCAAGTTGAAGGAAACAAGAGAGTGCATATGACGCCTATTGGCTTTTATGAGATGTTTCTCCACTTATTTTCACTCTGCTACATTTATTGATGAAAATGTGAGAATATATACATTAGGAATATTTTTTAATGAATAATTTCAGTCATATTTGCAGATTTCATGTGGCATGGATAGAATCTCTTTCAGTGAACTCTTCGCTTCTAGTTGATAGCCTCCTACCTTCAAGGATTTCCCAATGATCCTTCATTCCCTTATGAGATTTTCCCCGTTTCAGTGGTCTCTGGTCCACTTTCTTAGACTAAAATCGAAAGAATTTTTTGCAAAATTTCACGCACTTTTTTTTCATGCGCCTTGTCAAAACTTGAGCAATAGGCGTAATTACCGTCTCAGCAAGCCGGCTCCTTTGCATGAAATATAAATAGAATTTCAAGCCGAGAGTGTTTTATTTGCATACTATGATGCCTACTTAAGAAAATAAACAATAATATGATGATTGATTCTATGCCTCAATTTTCTTTTATTAACTAAGCATGAAAATTTAAATAGAAAAATATTCTGACCATTAGAGTTGAATTATTTTCCAAAATAATTCACATGACGAGAGAAATTGTCGAATTCACTTTTAATTGTAACTTCGGCTGATAATTTTATGAGAATTTTTGAAAAAATCGACAAATTACGAAAGAAATTTTTTAAAATTTCCATTGAAAATAATTCAATAAATATTGCTAATAAATAAAAGATCTATAAAATAAAAAACGTGTAAAGAGACTTATATGAAGAAAAAAAAACAAGAAAATAAAAGAATAGATTAATATCAGAGAATTATTATTAAGTATATTACTAGAATTTATGCGAAGAGATAATATAATATGAGAGAAAAAAAAATTAATGAAATATAAATGAAAGATAAACTGAAAAAAAAAAGAACTAAAGAAGAGTACAAAGAATTTCGAAAAAAATTCTCGTCGTTGTGCTTTCATTAATAATATTCAAATTGTTGATTTTGTTTATATGCTAATTTTTATCGTAATTTATTCAAAAAATTACTAATAAAATGCGCTTTTCAAAACGATCAAAGCAGAATTTCAAAAAAAAAAAAATTATTTACAATTATGCATATCGAAATAACGAAGGGAATATCTCGTATGGTTATCCATTTTATGCAAATTAATATATGATCCTGATAAAACATTTCTATTGGGCAAGTTGAATTTAGTTGAAATTTTGATAAATTGCGAACGCTTTCAAGTTTTCGAAACAAGCAACATATATATTGCCTTGAATTTTTTTTCTCACATTTCATCGAATAATTTTTAGCTATTTAGTGAGGTTCAATTAATCTACGTTCAATTTTTTTAAATCTATCACTTAGTGGAGGAATTTTGATCTAATTTATAATATAAAAGGTTTTCAACTCTGCATATGGATAGCCATTTTGGCTATTTCTATAATGACCGTTACTTTGGCATAAATGAGGAGAAGGGGAGTTTTTGTTGTTTTTTTTTCGAAAATGAGGGATTCCTGGAAAAGAAAAAGCGTCGAAAGATATTCTCTGAGAATATCGAGTTCCTCGATCGCTGTAATTTTTTGCACTTTCCACACTGCGACGATATAGCATGTTTATTGCGTGCTGTGTCAATCAAAATTTGCTTCCATTATCACTTGAGTTGTTTTAAAGAATTCAATAAAACTGCTAATCCTTTTTTGCTCCCCGTACTGTTGCCCTACCCATCCCCTCCCTTCCCCCAAACCCCATCTCCCTCCAAAAGTCGCTCCTGTTGAATAAATAGCCACTGATTGTGTTCATCAATTAATAGTACATACTGTATATATTGAAAACTTTATTTAATTGCCACAAATGAATGGAATCACTCAATTCTCTAAAATCTTTACAAAGATAGAAGACGAAAAGAGAGAATGAGTGGCTTCAGTTCACAAATCTGAAAAATTATGCACACAATATGCGCTTTCACGACGATGTCAGGTGTTATGGCTATACGGGCATTCTTCTTCGCGTTTCGTATTTTCAAATAATATCAGTTGTTCGCTCCTCAAACGTTTTGTTCATTATAAATTCGTCGTTTAAACAGATAGTGAGCAGAAATCTTTACAATGAGAAATGCCGTTTTTTTTTTTTCGATGTGTTTCTTTGTTGAAATTTTTTCGCACTCAAAATAAGAAACGATCATGAAACCCTTAAAAAATAATATTACCTCTTAGAAGTTTTTAGTGATAACTAACTTTAGATTTCATAGTTTTAAAACTGACCACTATTTCGTATTTCATAGCCATCAAAGTGACCACTATTTCCTATTTCAGAACTATAAAAGTGACCACTACTTCATAGTTTACAACTATAAAACTGACCAGTTTTTTTTTTGTTTCATAGTTAATTTTCACTGAATTCATTGATAAATGTTTCACTGAGCATACGCATTTCGCATTTGTTCAATTTACCGAATATTGCCGATGACAACACTTCTGCGTATTGCATATTCGAAATTGTTTGTCTTTTCGGCATTTGAAGGCATTCTATTGCTATAGTGAGAAATAAATCATAACAGAAAAAAAACGTGGAATTAGAGTTTAATATATATGGAGGAATTGAATGAAAAGTTAGCATATATCCGAAGGATGTTTGGGAGGATAGAGATCAGTCGAATAGCTAAAATGAAGGATACTAGTCGCTTTAGCCGACGAACGAAGTAAAAAAAAAAGCATCAGTGAATGATCGCCTTAGTAGCTCTCTGCTTGTGTAGGTTAACCATTTTTGCTTTCTATGCTTAAATTCCATTTCTAAACATACGTAAACAATGCGCGCTTGGAGCTGGGTGGTAGTAACTTACATAGATGCCCTCCAAAGTTTCGACAAACGCTTAGATGCTTCTCCATTTTATGTCTCGTTACGGAAATTTTTCGTAAGAAGCATGATAAGGGTTTCTCAGTACATTCGGATGCTGCTTTATTCTATAGACGTCTTGATTCGTCGATATATTCTTCCACTTATTCACAGATTATTGCACACGTGCAATCCGTTCTTTCGTACGCTCTTTGAATATTCCACTCCGGATAACTCAAGAGAGTTTCTGACCTACGATTCTGTTTCAGCGTTTATGCGTTGTATTTCCACTCCATCCTCCATCCATTTCCTCAGTGATGGAGTGATAATGTAACGTAACCGTGGGGACCATTGTAAGGCTTCGAGAGTCGAACATAGTTTAGTTTTATTGTGAGGTCATTTTTATCTGATTCACGTGTCGCGCACTATCACTTTGACACGTTACAGCGAGGGCGCAATAAGTTGCGCATTATCGCATTGCTATATCGAAAAGCAATTCGTTCGACGTTGAAATTGTTAGCGAAATCCAGAAAGGACATTTGCGCCATATATTCTGGTTTGCTTGATTCGATTTAGATTCTATCGTCTTTTAAAAATCGTTAAAAGAATGAAGAGAGGAGGATTTAGTATGAGGATCAGGCGAGAAATGATCACCGCGCTATTATATTCTATTTCAGTGACTAGGCTAATTTCCAATAGAAAATATCATCTATTGGCTTATCTATTCTAGCAAAGATGTGCACAATATTTCATAGTTTTTCCACCGATTTAATTTCTATACGTTGCACATTTGCCTATATATTTCTTGATAAGAATATAGCTGGAACTAAAAAAAGAACTCCTTCAGGTAGATTGATTCTGAACATTTTCTTTATTTGTCTTTTGAAGTGATAAGTTAACAGATGGGTAAAATTATCGTAGGTGAAAATTTTCGTTTTCTACATTCATTGTGCTTGTTTTTTTTTCTTTTTTTTTCCGTTTTTAAGAGGATTTCGTATTGGATCAATTTTTTGGATAATTTTAACAAATTTTAATTTTACTATTTTAATTAATTTTTCTTTAATTTAAATAATTTTTTTTTCAACATTTGGATCATCTTAAATATACTATTATTTCCGGAAGTAAATTTATTCTTCTAACAATTAACAGTAGCTAACAAGAGTTAGCCTCAATTTTTGTGCCATGATATATCCGACTCGTTGATTTCACCAAAACTAGATAAACACTTTTTTTAGAGATGAATTGAGAAGCGTTTCGATAATGATAGCTTCCCATAAAATTCTTATGCTTCAATAGATATATAAAACATATGGAAATTGAAAATAAATTCATTCACAAATGAGTTGTCTGCATAAATTCTTAATTTCCTTCACGAATATAAACCGTTAAACCGATAAATCGTTAAAAAAAAACATAAACTATCCTCATAAGTAGTCGATTGTCAACAAATGAACAGGTATGATTTTTACTATTGGTTTCTCGTGTTTATTTCTCTCAAAGGTAATACTTTCTCAATTATTTCCTCAATAATTGAGAATATTCATTGATTAATCTTCATATCAAAAATTTTCTATTGATATGAAATGATGGAAATCATTACTCTCTTAGTTATTTCTGAGAGAGTAAAGTATATCATAGTATATAGTTTTAAGAAAACGATAATCCAATTAGCGGCATAGCATATTGACAGCTGAGTAAATTTAGCAGCAAAACATATTGACAGCTGCAATTTGGAAGATTTTTTGTTAACTTTTTTTCTCTAGCTATGATCAAACATTGTTTCTCTTGTTTCTTATTGCTCCTAATCCTCTTACAATAGCATGTTGTGTCCCTAATAACACTTCTTATATATCAAGTTTTCTTTCAACCTGTCTCCTTCGAACGTACTCTCACACAATTTCCTTTAGTTTCTTGGGACTGCATGGAGGATTTTTTCACCTCTCATGGGCAACGTCAATGCTTCAAACATCCCGCAGGGATATGAGAGAATTTTTTGATCCATGAGCGCTATGGCCGGCCTTCTGGGGATAATAGGTGTATGAAAATCCACTATATGTGTGGGAGAATTTCGGAGCGAGTGATCACTTTCAATAGGAGAGCCGGCCCAAAATCACTGAACCATCCTTTGGCGATGAAAACTGTTACCTAGGCCCCCACCGGATCCCGTAAGGAGTATGGCATGAAGACAGAAAAGCGCGTTGTACGAAACTTTTATATATGTGTGAACGCTTAGGAAGCAATTTAAAGGAACACAATAGAGTTCATAATGAATGACGTGAAAAGAATGAATGACGTTCATAATAAAATGACACATAAATAAGGCAAAACATCAAAAATATGTCGACGTTCTCGATAAAATTTCCATTCTTCATACAATTTATCAGAGGGCGGGCGGAGGAGAGGAGAGAGGTGGAGAGAGGATTCGAATTACCTCAATGTAAAATCAAATAAAGTTTCATTGTTTTACGAAAAAAAGATCTATACAATTGATAAATTTCTAAACTCCATTACGTTTTAAAAAGTTTCCACAAGCAAATAACCGGAAATATCGCGTATATTCAGCTGCAATGCAATATTTCTCGAACGACTAAAGTAGAAGAAAACCTTCTGCTGAAATTTCCTTGACAAGGAGATAAGTTGAAAAAACAAACTTGTATTCATTTCCGATTTTTGGCGATCACTTTATATCCCTTTTTGTTGTTCCTTCCGATTTCATCGATAAAACTTTCAAATATTTTTCATAAGATTTCCTATAGTAAAGAATGGAAATATGAGGATAATTACCATATCCTAGTATGGTACAGCATCTCATTTATATAGTACGGTATTGCTTTAACATTCAAACAAATGAGAAAATGATAGAGAGGTATGCATTTGTACGTTGTACTCTTTTGTATGAGATACACTTTTGCAACCAATATGAATAACCCCTAAATTACCAACTATTCATAGAGTACACTCAATAATGCATCCATATTTTAATAACAAACTAGTCGCTCATAAAAATCTCTTAGCATAAGTTCTCTTTATATATGTTTTAGTGTCGAATTAATTGTAAAATAGTCTTGTGTATGCAAATTTTTAGACGCATTAAAATTTGCACATTTCAATTCATCTCGAGGTTGATAGTTGAAGAGACTTGAGAATCGAGAGCGGCACTCCACTGTAGCTTGCAATTACGGAATTTTGAACCCTAACTTCAATGGCTATCGGAATGAAATTATCGGAAAGTTCGAGAGAGATGGACAACGTAAATAAGTATCCACATATTCACAGAGAACATCGCTGCAGTGTATGAATTTAACACCGCCTTGCTCATACAAATATGTTTAAAATCGGCAAGTGATAATTGAAAGGAACATAATTCAAGCCTTTCAGGAAATAGAAAATAATGACGAATACTGAATAAGGCCACTACAGCAAAGCATCAAAGCTAGAAGTATCAAATAGTATGAGGAGTTGATGACCTGTTGATGCATTACTTGGTTTCTTGGTGGTAACCGAATCAGAGGCCAACATTTTGCATATGTTTGTAAATGTGTCGTTATCGTTGATGCTCTAAGTAGTCTAGGCTAATTTGCTGTAATCTAGACATAACTGCAATGAATTGTTACTTTCTTCACCAGAAGGAGCCAATTAAGAATTTTACTTTTTTTCTCATCTCATATGTGATATTGAGAAAGTCCTCAATATCTGGGGCTAATCGACCAAATTACCTCATTATTTCTATAAAAATAAAATAATAAAATGACTACCTAATTAATGCTTGAAAGTAATACGGGTCCACTATTACAGTCACATCTGTAAATACAGTAGCATTCAATCATAATTTAGTAAACCACTTTTTAGTATTTCTAAGAAGTAAGAGTTGTCTAAAAGTTCATATTTTATGAGTAGTTTCGGCCTTAATTTCAAACGAACAAGTAAATATAACAAATCGATTATATAAATTGAATAAATTTCCATCTATAAATGAAAGCACTGAGGGCGATAACACGAAACGAGATCAATTCTCTAGTGGATTGTTTAGGTGCACGTTTATGAGACTGAGGAAAATATTATCCCATCGCGAAAAGATGAAAAGTTTATACGATTTCTTTCATTTGTAAATATCAACTTTATTATATAATACTAAAAAAGTAATCGATGATAAGTGGATATTTGTTTTTTCAGTTGCAAACATTTTCTATAAATTTTAAAAAATGTATGTTAAAATATCAGTAATAGTAATTATGATGAAATGTTGAAATTCCATTTTTCGAAGATCTTCGATAGTCAGCGTAGATAAACAGATAGATAAATAAATAGTAGAAGAAAAAACAACAAATATATATATTGCGATAATGCATCTCATAAATGCAGCTTTATAAAGGCATATGAAAAGCAAACGAATAGAAGGAATGAAAAAAAGTGATAATAAAAAATAAAATAATAATAAATGTTGAGAAAATTTATCAAAATATCGACAAAAAATGTGAATAAAAATAGTTTTCTCTCACGAGTAACGATTATATTTTCACGGAATAACCTAATCAAACAGTTTTCTTTTCCTCAAAGTCTATTTTGATTGCTGCTTATTTGTTTATTTATTTGTCTGTGTGAGTGTGTTCGTCTGTTGGTTTGTTTTTTGAACAGACAATGCCACCGTTTAAATAAACAGAACGAGTTGTATTGATATAAATATTGTTGATGGTGCATCTTATTTTCTAACTAAATGACCGAAGTTACGCATTGAAAATATCTCTAAATAAATAAAATTATTTTTCTAACTAAATAATCGAAATTTTAATACTTAAATAGTAAAAAGTAATATTTACAGCTTCATAAGTCTTACTTCTAAAATAAGCTATTCTCAGAAATTATTCTCAGAAATGTCCATAATTTTCTAAATTCTTTTTTTTAGATTTACTGAAAAGTTGTTTATTATGAAATAAATTTTCTTCATGAAATATACACAAATCAAATTTATACTTTCAATATTTTTTCCACTTTAAGATCAAATAGTTTCGTATCGTTAAAAGGATAATTTGAATCGATATATCTTTCAATACTATAAATGAGTTCAAAAGTCTATGCAAATTTGGATGTTTGTGTATTAATTGTTTTCGAAATTAATAAATAGTAAAATACTTATCTATAAAAAAAACCCTATGTAATCTTGCAGTATCTTTTCTGCATTATCAGGTGATAGGGAGAGGCGAATTGAAAATGTTGTTAAAACGATTACTCCCAGCTGTCAAAATATTAATCCACTTGTGGTCATTCTCAGATCACATAGCACAGCTTTTCGTTGGTCACCCTCAAAATGGTCAGTAGCATTTTGATAGCGTATATATTCTCATGTCGTTCTAAATGCAGTCATGTTACTGGAATGGTTGGGAGGGGGGGTTGGAGGGATGAGCAGTCAATAAAGCGAATTGCTTGTCGACTGTTTGTTGCAAAGAGGCGTGATACAGTTGCAACAACGACATCCATCCAGTCAAACCACATAATATTCAACAATGAAAAAGGACTTTTTATACATTGATTTCAATTGAGTAATGGTTTGTTTTTGCGCGCTCGCTCTTCACATTTACTCCTGAGATATATCCGTCATGCATTCGTGGAGGGCAATATTTTATGCTTATACGTTTATTATGTCAATTTGTCAATGCTCGTGAATTACATGAGATATGCATATGAAAATTTCTATCATTAATCAACACCGTAGAATTCTAAGCCCATGCATGATTCAATATTTATATAGTGGATTATTTTAGAAGAAAATGCTCTATTTGCACCTTTTTATCGATGCATTTCATCATTTTTGATATTCGATTTAGTTCAATTGTTTGAAATGCTCATGCTTAATTAACGAATCAATTTATCATTTAGAAGCTTAGCGTTAGGACACCAAAAAAAAGAGCAAATTTCATTGATATGTGATAAGCTTGGCTGCGTTTACCAAATGAGAGGATTTGCGCTCCATTTCCCTATTCCATTTTTCAAGCCGTATTCAAGCTTCATATGATATCGCTTGACATGTCTTTTCAACGGAAGAAACGCAGAATTGATCGATGAGCAACCAGAAAATGTTCTTGATTGTGGAACTTGTACTGTCATTTTTGATGGTACTGCAATCTGGAATACGGCGAGTGGAGGAGATGTACGATGGAATTGACGGATCATGGAATGCCATCATTTTGTCTAGTCGGTATGAGTGGTTATATGGCCTGAGCATCGTTACAATTCAAGGTTTCCACTCTGTTCCAGTCGAATGGTCGAGCAGGTTTCAATAATCCATACAATCCAATGAGCAACAAATTTGCGGGATTATTCTCTAAGTAGATTCATTTAAAGTGTCCACATAATGAAGCACAAAAAATTTGATGCTTCACTAAGATTTTTGAGTGGATATTTTGCTCGACCGATCGCTATCGTATGACTCAAATTTCATTCCATTCCGTTTCATGCTATATAATCCTGCTCGACTGTATTCCATTTTATTCCGTTCCAATTCATCTCATTCCATTTTATTTCCTCCTATCTCACCTTATTCCATCTTATTCCATTTCATTTCATTTCAATTCGTTTCACTCCCTCCTATTCCATTTTATATTTGAGCAATAGATGGAAGTTCTTTTACGCAGAAAAAGAAAGTAATAATATTCGAACTCGCAGAGAAATTGCTTACCACGTAAGTATTACAACACATATATCACATATATTTAACATCGAATAGACACTTGCCATGACAATCTCTATTGCACCATTCCATCGTTCTTTAGCTTCTACATGACCAACCGGACTTTATAATTAAGATTAATTAACTAGGTTTCGCTAGTTTAGTTGGAAATAATTACCTTATCAGCGTATCGGACGAAGAACGTTAGATCATTTCATTTTTTTTTCGTTATTTCCTTATATTTATGATTTAACAGGACTAATGCTTTAAAAAATCTCCCTTCTTCCGTACTTCATTTCAATGCGTTTCCACAAATTTGCATCCAAGAAATATACCACAGCGTCAGTTTGTCTCTATGTGCATATTTGTGTTTCTTTATGTTTATCCGGTTGGTTTTTATGTTTATCCGGTTTATCCGGTTTCGTTTCGGAAATTCTCGAGCTAATCAACGTTACGAAATTTCGATTTATCTATTAGTTAAGCATAGCGATTATTTCACATCATCAAATATATTTCAAATTGATCAAGTTGAAAGAGAAGAATAAATTTATAAAAGTGCATTAAAAATTTCAATATTGGCGAAAATTTCATAGTGAGTGCACAGACAAAAAGGCGAATCTTTTACGTGTTTGTATGGATTGTCGATTTTAATCAAACCATTAATGAAATTTTCGCAGAATTTTCGAGTTATATGCAGTAGAAAATCAATTAAATGAATCGAATTGTTGAATGAAAATAAAGAAAATTTTCTTATTGCGACTCCTCTTGTTTTCTGTTCATTCATATCATAGAACATAGCTAATCTTCGAAATAATGTGGAATTTCTTGTGTTCATTTTTTGAGACAATTTAAATTCAAATATTCCTTAGAAATTTCAAAACGAAAAGCTTAAAGTTGTCTTGCAATGATAGAGATTAAAGTGTGATGACAGCTGAACTAATCGAGCATAGGTTGCATAGGTGTTTCTGAGAGAATTAAGAATGCTTAGATTAATCAACGAATATTTGTAATTTCTTACTTAATTTCTTCATCGTGTTAAGTCAATGTAATACAAAAAAAAAGATGTATTAGTGTGAATGAGTTCTTAGATTGAATGTTGAAGCAAAGAATGTATTGCGAACGCATAATATATTTGCATTGAGACAGAAAGAATGAGAGAAAGAGAGATGATTTTTGTCCGAAAAATTTACGTCTAATCCTCTGAGGAATTGAAAACTTCAAAAACGTTCTCATCAGAAGTTTTTCTTAATTAACGCATTGTGCTCGGTGTATTCATTTTATGCATTAAGTGCAGATGAATTTCACAAAGGCAGCAAGTGTCTCCCTCCCTCTGCCATCGTTCCCTTCACCTGTCCTCGTCTTTCCCGAGCCCTCTCTCTCTCGTTCCCCCACTTCTCCAAATCCGTCCCCTCCCCCCACTCTAAGAAAATGCCTTTGTTAACATTGAGTTCGATATGGCCATGTAACTTCGTCAGCTTCTATTTTCATATGTTTGCTGAATATTAGAAATATCATTAGAAGAACTTGCTCGTAGTATTTGAGAGGATATTCAACTCGCATCTAAATGATATATTGTGGCTGCTCCATTCAAAATATTTATTTGTATTAAGAAATTCGATAATTTATGTAATCACTTCTAATAAATATGACGTTTTTATACAAAATGATAAATGAAACGAATCAATATCGATTAAATAATAGGTTGTTTGTTGGGATTTATTTGGAAAAAAATGCATCGTAAATAAACGGAGAAGAAAATTCGAATAGTTCGTCGAATTTCCAACTCCGTCTCCTTTGAACACATCGAATTTGAAGTTCACTTTGGTCAGTTGATCCTGATTAGTGACCATCGAAATTTTCATGAAATATGCGACAATTATAGTTTTGCAATTTCCTCCATTTGGTCCAAAATTATTCAAGAGATCTTTTAGCTCTTAATTTAACTACCACATTCAAGAAATCTTGGACGACGCATTTAAACAGCCGCTAATAATTCCTAATGACCAATACATTTGTTTATTTTATTATGATCATTAATAATAAACAAAAATTGTTTATATATATATATATATATATATATATATATATATATATATATATATATATATATATATATATATATATATATATATATATATATATATATATATATATATATATATATATATATAAATGAGCGCAATAGAAATTAGAATCGATTTTTTTGTTTGTGGGAAAAACTCAGGCAAAAATAGAAAACCGAATTTTTTATATCGTTCAAAAGTAAATAAGTGAGAAACTATGCGTAGTTATAAAATCATTTGCTCGCAGAACTAATCAACACTTTGAAAGTGTATTGCAAATTTATGCACTCACCTCAGTATACGCCGAGTGAATAACCTTGATTACTGATAACGTTATTAATATACAATTTTAGCAATAAGCATGAAAAAATTAACATCATTTTGGCACAATTGTACTCGTATCGCCATAAGCGATATGGAGTTTCTTTCTATGCTTCTCGGCTTTCCTTTTTCTCGGTATGTGAATTTTTATTCATTCATGCTTCTTTTATAATAAAATTGTTTTTATGATGGGAAAAACTATTATCTCTACATCCTATCCACTCCCTAGTTTCCCCCAATCCATTGCCCCCTCCCTACCCGCTCTTCCAAGTCTCCTCCGCATCACTCCAAACATCCCTTCTCCAAAAAAAAAAAAATTTTTTTTTTGATTACCAACTGTATCACTGAGTTCTAATGAATATCTTCTATTAATTTTAATAAGCAACTCTTTGTCTGCAGTTGCATTTATATGGCATCTAACGGAAATTCAGTGAATAGAAAATTCTCAATATATTACAATGAATTTCGAAAGTATCGCTCTAATGATGGAAGTTGTAATTATTGCACGATCATAGTGAAATGAAGAGAGTCCTAGATTCGGTGTTTCATATATTCATTGCGGTTCATTTTTGCTAAATAATTTACCGCAGTTGTTCTCTCAACAACACATTACAACTTTAATAATAGTATTGGTTACTATTCACGATATCTATAACTAGTAACGATTGCTTTTACTGCTTTAATTATTAGCACTTTATTGATATCCATTTTGCAAATATTCTGTTGTAATTTTCTAATTTTAAATACTCCTTCATAGTGAGTATATATTTCTATTTGATTTGAGACGGAGTTTCATGCTTTATCAAAGCTTTACTTTGCTTTGGTAATGATTAATCTGAGAGAGTGAAGTAAATATATAAAAGTAAAGAGTATCAGTTTTATTGATGTGAATATTCAAATTTAATCGCCAACTTGACGAAGTTTTGAGTTATATTTACAAGTAAATGTATGTAATACATATGGATTGAAAAGCAGACAAAATGCAGATTTTATGGTAAGCCTCGACGAGTTCTTGCATTAGATATGCAATCGATCTTCAGTGACCATCAGTGACGTAAATGGTGGTCATTTGTATGGCAGCTTGGTGACTTCTAAGTTTTCCAGTTTATAAGATGAGAAAAGACATAAGAATCGAGAATTACACAAGTCTGCTATATATTACTGAAGTATCTTCAAGCCCCTCATCCCATAATGCCAAATTTCATCGTTGAAGCTATCGTTAAAAGCGTTTGATTGGACTCTCCTCACCCTCGTTATCGCTGTTAACAGTAAAATGAAGGTGTAGCATGACATCCATCACTTATGGGCTTTTATATTTTTTCACCTGCACAAAGTACCTGCAAGGTATATGCCTACGAATACATGTGTGCTTATGAGTATGTGTGCGAGTGTTTATGTGTACTTGTTTGTTTATGTGCATATATATATGTAGGTGTATTGTGTGAGTATGTATAAGTTACAACTGGATCCAGTTCTATAGAATTTTAATGGACATAATTTGCAAAAACATTCAAGTTGTGCTATCAATTTCTAAAGTAATTGTAGGTACTTAAATGCGCATAAATATTTGCATACATCTTACGATTGATGAAGTAGCATCTGACAACTGGTTGGTTGGTTGTCCTTTTTTTTATGGCAATACTTTGACTTGGATCTTTCGAAAAGCATGTCATATTTGAACAATACTTTGACTTGGATCGCACGTTT
Source organism: Ascaris suum (assembly GCA_013433145.1). Lineage (NCBI taxonomy): Eukaryota > Metazoa > Nematoda > Chromadorea > Rhabditida > Ascarididae > Ascaris > Ascaris suum. The sequence goes on from CM024181.1 coordinate 6,456,622, forward strand.
TCTCAAAGAATTTCCACGATTAGATTTATGGTTATTGTGACATAAATAAATGGATATTTTATTTATTTCGATTCATTTAGAGCCTAATAAAGTAAATATGGAACTAGAAATTGTATTTTATATAACATGAGGTAATAATATTCTTTGCAATTAATTCGATTAAAACGTTTGATTTTTCTTAGTTATGTGTATGAATTTCTTCAATTTTTTTTTAATTTCATCTAGAAGTGCAAATATTTTCTGACATATCGGAATGTTAAAGTAAAAATAAATAAAATAATATTCTAAAAATATTATCACGAATTTTAAGAATAATGAGAATATTTTTAAAAAATCAATTGATCATATGATTACCATAAAATTCCCCTTTTGCAATTTTCAAAAAAAAAAAAATTCTCTCAATTTCATTTTATTTAAGGGCAATAAATGGGCAAACATTTAAAATCTCTTTCTCAATATTGTCGATGCTACTACCAAAGTAACTTTATTGTAAATGATCAATTGTTTTGGTGGTAGATTAGGTAATTTCTTGTTTGTAAAGCTCATCGCACTTTTTTTTTTCTTATTTAGCATATCAGTTTTTTTGTTCAAATTCTATCATATTGCACAAAAAATTTCTTGCCCCAAATTTAGTTGCAAATTTCATCATATCACGACTAACCAATAAACAATTTTAGGCAGCCTATCTACATAGTTTTTCAAAATCAGTATTCAAAGTATGGTCGAAGTAGAAATTTGTTAGAGACTAGTGGTCAGTGGTCAGCGAGAGTCACTAGCAATCTAATCTCGCTAACTGGCGATGATTAATGGATAACTTTTCAAAGGATAATCGCCGAATCATCTTACATTCGCAGATAGCAGTAAATTTTTTTTGCTCTTATTAACGCTCAATAGAAAAATGACCATTAACTTTAAGCATTTCATCAATGGTTTCAAGCGAACCCGAATTGCCTTTCATTAATTGACCATCAGCGAAGTTTCCTTTCCATTATTAATATTTGATAGAATCTTTTCCGTTCTCAGCAGAAGTTTATTGCTTCGAATCTTGCCACTTCGATCTAGTGCATTATTTACCAATGCATTTTACGTTGCAAAAGAGTTCGTTCCTCTCTCGCTTTAATCCATCGTCCTTTCTAAGAGAAATGGTCAATGCCCTTTTGCTAGTAGATGATTGTGATTGAACGATAGCTTGATATTCGTTCACAAAAATGACCTCAGCTAAAAATCAATATGCGCCTGAGGTCATAAAATATAATGGAATAAGTTGAAAGATTCTGAGCGTTTGTGATGTTCACGTTATTGAATGATATTTCAACGAGGAGAAACTTCAACGAGACAAATAAAATTTCATTAATTATGCATAGCGAAATAACTTTGTATGCAATAATCACTAGATTAAAAAATATTTCAGCATTTGCGTTGTTTTTTTTTTCGAAAATTCTCTCTTTTTTTTTCGCCGAAACTTATTGAACTATTTCGAAAAATTGGAACCAATAGAAAACGGACGAATAAGAAGAGGATTAAAAGAAGGAGAATTGAATGAGAGAGAAAAAGGTGAAAGAAGATAGAAAATATCATTGAAAAATTTTTAAATTCTCCATTCTTCGAATGATATTATGAGGAAATAAAGAAGCTACAATTTTTCTTTCTGCAAACATATATTTTCACTGAAAGAGAAAAATGTCTCAATGCATTAATTGAATTAAATTGAATTGATATATTTGATTATATGTTTACTTCTCATATATTTATTGTTCAAGTAATATTCTATCAATTCCTTTTGAGTATCGAATATCAAAATGAAAGAATAAGCATCTTTTTTCGGCTATTATTTAAACTATTGAAAAATACTGTTTTTATGAATGTAAATTTTGGGTATATAATTTTCTCATTTCAAATAATTCAAAAAAAGAAAAATTTCTGAAGATTATTTATAAATAATGAGAAATACATAAATTAGAGGGAACGATTAGAGACATAGATTGAGAATCGCTAAATTCACGATAGGCTTGAAAACTTAGATAAAGGTTTTATGTTATTTGTTTTGAAAATTTTTATGCACTTTTTTTAAACGATTATTTGAGAAAATTATATGCCCAATATTTGATTCATCGGCTATAGATTTACTGAAATAGATGACCAAATATATAGTAATATGTCATTATAAATAGGTGGCCACTTATGGAAAGCAGCAGGTAGTAGTTCATTTCCGTCTGACACCTGAAGGATTGTTGTTTTTTCAAATTTAACGCATTTTTCGAAAGCCTCGATCGACTGCAGCAAATTTCCTCCACAAAAATTCATTGCTTACGAATAGACAGACATATAGATAGACAAACAAACAGTCGCACACATACAATGTATAGTACAAAGGCTTTAATTAGTTATTATGAAGGAATTTCCGTGATACTGGTTGTTTAGTTGAATGAATAAAGCGTCTCATATGTACGGATATTGTAGCTTATGTTAGGTTTCATTTTTGACGAATTTCTCCGTTAGCATATAGTGGTTATTTGAGCGCAAAAGCTTTTCATTATTGAACTGTGTTTGTTAATATATAGTTTATTTCGCCACTGAAAAGATTTTACTTGAAGAGTACTTAAGATTTTATTTATTTGTTTTTTAAATTCTATTATAGTTAGTTTATAATTGCTTACATTAAAACAACAATATTTACAGAATTTAGTTTTGCTTTTTAATTTGGAATTGGCGTTTCTTTTTATTAAATTGATGTTTAATTCGAAACTAAAAGATAAATAAGAGTCCAAGAATCACCTCCTTTCAGAGATTATGGTATTTCAGTATTAAGTAAATGGAAGCTTTGGGCTCTTTCACTGCTCAACAGAGCGAACGTAGTTATGCTAATCAGTGGTGCATCCTTTCGTAATAGGTGGATCACCATAGAAGAGGAGGAGTCGTCATGGAAAGGATTCAATTCATCATGGAATGAGGGGAAGGGGAAATAAAGAGACAGCAGAAATCGATAGTTGATTCGGAGGTTGGTGATTACATCTCCGAAGAGATAGTAGATGCAGAAATAATTGCAGCACTGAAATGAATTACTCGATGAAATGCTGGTCGGAGCGACATCAACTGCTATCCGGATCAACACTCGAGATGATCGTCTTTACGCTGCTCTTTCCGCCGATATGTATTCTTGGGATTGCGGGGAATACCCTCAACCTCATGGTACTTCTAAGTTCCGAAATGAGGTCGAGGTACTGCTTAACTCCTAATTTTTACTTCGTTCTCATAAACGGAAGTTACTAGGCTTCTATCTTCCATTCTTTGCACTTGAGAACAACCCGTTTAACGCAAAATTGCGAAAGGTAATAGAGGAAGAAGATGGAAGAAGTGGAAAAGGGTGTAGGAAGTAAAAGTTCAATGCTTGAAAGTAAACGTACTATTTAGAAAATTGAAACTGAGCCTTTCTTTAAGGAAAGAAGCGTCCGTTTATTTAGTACCATGAAAAAATTATGATCTCTTTTGAGTTCTCATTAATAATACTTGCTCGTATTGCTGTTATGATTCTATTACATTGAACGGAGGCTACATTCTCAAAAAAAAAGAGCATTAGCTTAGAATAAGATTAAGATTGGAATTTTCTTTTGAGTCTTGGCTCAAAATTGATTATGATCGGAATTGATTCGATTCTCGGAATTTAATTTGATCCGTTCTTTCAGGATTGGTAAGCAAGCCGTTTAGGATGAGCTGAAAATGCCATTTTTTTTAAAAAAAATCTCTTATGAATCATTTCCAAAATTCTTTAATAATTTTCATCTTTTCTATGAATACTTTTTAGAAGCTTTTGCACTATTTGTTAACCTTTAACAAAGTCAATAATAAAAGTAATATTTTATAAAGTATTTTCTTCAATTTAGATGACTAATTAAATAATCGACACCCATTTTTGAATTTAGAGCGAATTCACTATTGGCATGCCTCGCATTTTGTGATATCGTCTTTCTTTTATTAATGATACCGCATTCGTTGGCAAATTTCAACGTATTCGCGTTGAATTATTTCTTTCGTTGGTATTATCTTAGCGCAAAAATTCATCTCATTACGTTGGCTAATTGGAGCTCTGCGGTCGCAATTTGGTATGTTTTATGAATATATCCAGTAATTTTTTTATTCACTAATAAAAAAAAATCTTTTTTTTTTGGTTTCCCTCCTATTCCCTTTTATGAGATAGAAATTGAAGATTTTTTTTCCGGTCCAATAACTCTTAAATATCATTAATTTTAATATTGTATGGTATTTTAATAGGCAAATCGTTATCGATTTTCATATCAGCGGCGAAAAAAATTTCATATTATCCAATCGCGCTAAACGATAGAGATAATCTAATTATTGTTCGTTTTTTTTTTAAAATTGTTTTTTTTTCTAAATTTTCTGTTCGGCACCACAAGTTTTTAGAATTTTTCAACGTTTTATGAAGGTAAGACTAAAAGAATATCTTTAAAGACGAAATAAATAATAAATGAGGAAACGTGCCATGGTAGATGGTTTAGTAATTTGTGTTTATATTTATTAATTTCATTTCATTTTAACGTCCCGAAGGGGGAAAATATACAACGGTGCGAGCATGACATGAAGAGAAAGAACGAGCAAAACATTCGCAAAGCTATAATTTGGGCAAATAGACGTTTATTAAGTAAGGGCAGCAATAATGTGGTGGAGATCGAAACGATTTATCCACAGCTTAAAAGCTGAAGAAATTGGTGCTTTTAACGGCATCGCCGGGAAGCCGATTCTAGAATCGTACAACATAAAACTGGAAACTACACATAACATATCTATTGATGAGCTAAAATTGAAGCGCAAATCAGTTACAGGGAAGGACAAACTGAAATATTTCTGAAAGCTGGATGTCGGCAAAGCCGAGCATTATTTTATGACTGAGAATCAAGTCTAAATTGAGCATAAGTACTGTGTACTTCTTTTCAGTCACAAACTTACCTTTACAATATAATCGATATGGCTAGCGGGAAAAGATCTATTAAGCAAGCCAAAAGAAGTGATCGAGGCCAGTTAATTTCATTTACCTCATGTTTGAATGAAAAGAAAAGTTTGCAAATTTAAGTAGAAGGATATGCGCTTTCTAATTTCAGCCTATCGGAAAAACCGGCTGTTCAAATAGCCCAGGAAAAAAAAAGGCAAAATGAAGCTAATCGGCTCCATCTGATAATTACCTGAAATAGTTTCAGTTTATAATTTTATAATGTCTCTAAACAGCAGTAATTTATACTGGATATGATGAAGACCGAATTTAATTAACATGGCCTCTATGATTTGCGAGTGGGAATAATTGTATCATCGAGGGTGGCAAGCACATATAATCATTAAAATTAGTAAATACAACACATAACTCAGTACATTATAAACCGGAAGAATATACTCATGGACGTAAATAAATGCTGCAACAAGCATTAATCCAAAACGAACAAGTGGTCGAGGCTACTTTACTGAAAAAAAAAGCCAGATATGCCGGAAGAGCCTCAAAATGCCTGAATCTTGATCTTTGTTATGCACACCGTATATTATCGAATAGAACCACACTGAAGTTATGTGCGTTTAGTCGATTCGATTTAAATAAGTTAAGCATTATTTGCAAAAAAAAAAAAGAGGAATCAAATCGAATCGCATCGAATGAATCGAAATTTTCAGGTTGGTTGTAGCGGTATGCGCCGAACGTGTAATGGGTATACGACATCCATTTCATACACGTGCTCATTGGTCACGTTATTGTACGGCGGCAATTGTTTTCACAATTGTTCTGCTTGCCGGTATGCTTACATTCTATAATAACTTCTCGCATATTTGTGTCGTCAAAGAATTCTGCAATCGTACACAGGTTATGGCCAAATGTTTCGACGTAACTCTCGATACGTTAGTTTATTTTCTACTACGTTTCCTTTCACCTATTATATTGTAGGCGATTGGCAATCCGTTTTTCTTCGCAAATCAGAAGCCATATGTGGGATCGACCAACGGATTGCATATCGACCAAGCATATACGGCGATAAAACTTCCATAAATCTTGAAAACTCTTCTTCCAATTGCCATATAATTTTCATATACCTTCATGAGGCTTTTTACACTGTTTCTATAAAATCTTTGGCCTTTTTTGAGCAATTTTTTGTCATGCAATCTCTAGGGTTACCTTTCACCAGGTGTCAATTCAACCTAAGCATTTCTGCAAATTTTTGATAATCTTAACAAAAAGAAGATGTTTTTTGCTTCCACTAAAAGCAAAATTTCGTGAATAAAAGTTTAACATCATAAACTTATTTAATTTTTTTCCTCCTTTTCAATGTTTTCAATATTTTAGATGATTAACTAATAAACAGTAGCGGTTTCAATAGCACAACAATAGATTTATACGATTTTCATCTAATAAAAAAGAAAATAAAAAGTCCCACTGGTAAATCGTAAAATATAATAGAAAATAAGAAGGAGAAAAGAAAAAAAAGTGAAGAAAAAAAGTCAAGGTGGTAAGAAATCTGTATGGGTAAAGGCTGAATTTGCTGTTCAATGAATAGTGATGCTTTAATCATCTCTCTAGTACAGAGCATAGATAGCAACAGTATAAATAACATAAATGCAACAAACTAAAACTGCATGGAAAACATAAAAACATTCATAAAATTATCTCTTACTTCTTCATATGTTTTGATCCTCTCACTGGTGAAAACCTTACCATTTTGCAGTTAAATACTTACGATTTTCCCTATTTTGCCCTATTTTTTTCAGTGGCAGAAATTCAGATCAGCTATTTAGTCAAAAAACTAGGTTCTGATTTAAATTTTTCTCTAAAAGCCGAGCAATTTAATTCATTGACTGTTTAGATGTGAGAGTGATGTGAGGCTTGGTACTACAGCTGATCGTTTACAAATCGCTCATAGATAGGAGATAAACTACTAGAAGAAGTTTTTACTCGTTTACAGGTGTATTAGCCAAGCTTTAAAAGCTGCCCACCTTTAAAAATTGTCCTTCACTCTTATTTTTTAGTACCGATTATCAACATCACACAACAAAAATAATTAGCCTATCATTCATATTAGCCTAATATTTAAACATTCGATGAATTAAATAGCTCCGGTAGCGAATGCCATCGTACTTAAGAACTTTCTAATGGTTTACGTACCACGCTCGTTATCAGTGCCATTCCTCGAACGCTGCTAAGGCATGCATTGACTGAACGCCAACTGAGTTCTCAATGCTTATTATATAAAACCATCGCATGATTCAACGACAACAGTAGAAGCAGTAAGAGTAAGAATAGTAGTAATAACACTAAAAACTTCAATTATATGTTAACAGTAATACAGTGCACTAAAAAATAACATAAATTCACGAAATTAGATTAGTATAGTTTAATGCAACGATAAATGAGGTTGGTTATTCTGAGGATAGCCGAGCTTATCTAATTACCTTCTGAAAACGGATGCATGTAGAATAAAAAAATATGAAGCGGTGATGTGAGCAGCGCTGTCCCAAATGCATGTAGAATTAAGCTTACATTTGCCCATAGCCGCAGGCTATAAGTTGACGTGGCAAGCAACGAAAAAAATCATGATCAAATTCTGAAGGATCATGCGTACTTTTTTACTAATGGCAACAACGTCGATTCGCGTTGCATTATAGGACTGCAAAAGAAACAGCATTGCTTGGAAAATGGGCCAGATACAAAAGCAAAATCTAGGGGCTCAGTAACGCCGGCTAGGCCGAAACCAACGATCGACGCCTAACGATTTCGTCACCATGGCACCAGGTTAAAGGGCTCACAAATCAGCTGGGGCCTCATGAACGAATGGAAAATAGCGTATGAGTCGAATTATTAAGGAATTTGCCAAAAAGCAGCGAGCCGGATGAGCACGGATCTGATCGGATCGAGGTCAATCCGGATGTCCTGTCATATCATAGAGCAGCGTTTCTTGGCTTCCTCAACCGTTTGCAGGATGAACGTGCTTACTATGGCGTAATGCATTTTCTAGCGGAATATTACTGTAAATTATGCACTAGTTTCCTTTAAAGGAAATGCACAATATTGAGTGATATCGTAGAGAGAAAACATGCAGTAATAACACTGCTATTTGAGTGTACCTTTGTGATATACTTCTTAGGATTAGCTGTTATTGCAGCTCTCACTTGCTTAATGGGTTTATCACTCACTACCACAAGCCCGCTCAATCATATAGGAGGTCCTATGTAGTTATCATCTGCTATGATAGGGTGAATTATTGACATGTTGAAATTTACATGAGGAAAAAAAGAACAAAAAAAATTTTTTTTTTCTTATTTATGGGAATATTTTTTGAAATTATTGATATTTTAGATGGCCTGGTAATCGTACAAATATAACACCCATGACACATCGCAATTATATTCGTTGGAGTATTATTGCGAACGCTGTATTTGTTGTGATCGTTCCGATCATTCTTTTAACTGGTAACGCTTTAAACTTCCTTAAATTTTAAATTAAAACACACCCACCGAGAGGAACAGCGAATATTTTTCACTCAGCTATTAATATAATCAACCACGATTGTATTTGAAGTTTTCATAAAAATCTTAGAATTTAAAAGAAAATGAAAAATGTGCGCCAAATTTAAATGATGTGAAAGTCGATCACCTCAAAAATTATGCAAGATGTACCAATATGTAAGTTTTGGAGAATTTGCATTGAAACACAGCCAATGTGAAATCGTATATAAATATTTCGCATTGTGGAACATTTCTGCATTAATGATGAAAATAGTTATTATTGCAAAAGATCCATACGAAATAAACACATCCACTGCGAGGAAGAGGCGAAAATTTGCATTTGCAAGGTTTTGCAAACTTTGCAAATGTTTCGCAAACTTGCAAAAAACAAATTTTACAAAGTTTCGCATATTATTGTTATGTGCCTCCAATATTTTTAATTATTTTTAATTATTATATGCAACAGATGTCTCCAAATAGCTATGTACTCTACGTATAGTTGAACTTTTTTAATGAATGCAATGTTTTAATTTATGCAATATTTATACTGTTGTCAACGAATTAAGTACTGTTGAAGAATGGAAGGAAATAATTTTTGCAGAATGAGAGTTGATCTCATGAGGAAAAATTATCAACAATTTTAGTTTGCAGCAGTTAAATTTCTCATATTTTGTTGCGTTTAAATTTTGCAATAAAAATTGCATTATATTTTTCTTTGAATATATAAATCAATATAACGTCTAACTTTGTTTATATTCAAATATTTTGCCTGTATAATCTATTCAAACGGTATATTTATTGTTGTTAAATTGCTTATTTTTATCTTTTTTTTTGGAAACTTCACATAATTTTTCTATCTCTCTGACCGTTCGCATATCGCTCTTTGATCACTTTCCAGAAATGTTGATTTTTATTCAAATTTTTATATTTTGCATGAAAATAGGCTTCAATATTTATTCCTAAAATTATAAAAATTTACTAAATATTTTGAATAAATTTGCTATTTCATCGTACTTCGAAAATGCTGCATTACGTTGATTATTCTTGAATGATTAGAATCGGAGCATATTTTATTCTAAAGGATGGAAAAAATATTTCCATTTCAGCACTTAATGCTGCATTAATTGTCTTTGTAAAGCGAAGAAGTTTCCTCATCTATCAGAATTTGATAGAATTATCGAGAAAAGATATTCGTCGTGAACAGAGCTCTTCACTTTTTCGTCGTAATACCGATCAGGTTCGTTGAATTCAACTGAAAAAAAAATCTATTCATTGTCGCATTTTTATATTTATTAGCTGACATTTAAAGCTTAACTTTCAATACTATCTGTTGGCTCGTTTGCTTAGTTATTTATCTATCTATTCATTGATTTTATTTATTTATTTATTTATTTATTTGTTTATTTATTGTTTATTTATTCTTTAATTTATTTATTATTTATCAGTTTGCTTGTTCATTCATCCATTTCTTCGAATTGCTTATAAATATTTGTTTATTTATGTTCTGGACCTATTCATTTATCGAGGAGAAGTGCTTCACATGTGAGAGGTTTATTATTTTTTGCCTCAGTAGCAGGAATTTCCGATGACGGCTGGTGGAAATTCTACACCGCAAATGGATGATAAATTCAAATCGCAGTTTTAAAAAATAGAGAAGAAAATATGTTGTTCTTCCCTCTTATTCATTTTCAAACAAAAGCAGATGTTTGCAGGTAAATCAACAAAAGACCGAGCATCGTATCGCTATAACTGTATGTGCGATCGTTACTTGCTTCACTATAACTCAGGTACAATATTTTATTGAATCAAGGTAACGAAAAAGGAGGAAACAAAACGTAGAGGATGTTGACTAAACCTCCCACTTTTCAGTCTAGAATTTCCAACCATTAAACTACCTCTTCAATGCTCTACTATCTTTACAAGTCTTATAATTTTATTACCTATGACAGTCGAAAGCAACTAAACTATAGAATATTGTATTTTACAGGGTCCATCGGCAATAGTTTTATCCATAAATTCGTTATCTTCAAAGCGAACGGCTAATGGACTTTCGGAAATCGGTGTCAATTGGTATCATATGCAAACGATCACCTCATTCTTAGTGATCGTCGGCAAAACGCTTAACTTCATACTTTTTTGCCTCAGTAGCAGTAATTTTCGACGACGACTAGTGGGCATTCTTCGCAATAAACTAAAAGGATTGCAAAAGAGGCGCTCATCAAATATTAGCGGTATTTATATTTCACGTCTTTCACTAAGTAGTGATGCACGAGTTGTACGACTTTAAAATATTTCAATAATTAAATGCTGAAGGTTGTATTTAGAGATTGCAACCTGTTCATCAACGAACATTATGCATTTTCAATATCTTTTTCCAAACAAAAATTATATCGAGTATTTCATTTTTGATTCGTTACCTTTCATGGACATCGATTTTTCTTTCTGGAAATGGGGTTCTTCCGGAAATACCTCCGATCAGAAAACAATTGCAACAGAACAAACTTATCTTCCGTAATCAATTTTTATTGAGATGCCAACAGCTATATTGTTCTTGCAATTATATCTACGGACGAAATAAATCGGCATAATATGTTCACCTCTAAGAAAAAGCGGTCGTTAAGTTTTTTAATAAGAACCTGTCATGATTTACTATTGAAAAATGGCTGCATCTTCCATGACCGACCGGGAAAAATTCTTTGCCTGAAAATTCGTTCAACCGGTTGCTCACTTCAGAAACTCACTGCAAAACATAGTTTCAATGCCCTTTTTAGTGTTGATGCAGTCATTTGGCTGGATTGATTGAACTGCAGAAAGCGTGAATAGTTGTTAGCTTCTTCGGAGTCGTTCCTCTCTGTTTAAAGACCTGAATTCATTAGCACAGAGTTTTTAGTCAATAGGAACTCATATATCGCAGAAGTGAAACAACTTGATTCTCCTGATGGCCCTGATTGATGTGCTGGCATCCTTTAGATGTGAGGAATGATAAATGAAGTGTAATATGAACATTTAGAGAAGAAAATTGGAATAGCAAGAAAAGTGATTTACGTGCTCGAAGAAGGATGCACAGAAAGAGTTTGTATTGCATGATTCTCTACTTCTGCTTGCTGTTCAAAAATTGTGGCAACACTCTGCGTTCCGTTGTTTTTTTTTTTTTTGTTGAAGCTTTTTTCGCCAGCTTGCTTAGAGGTTTTTTTTTTCATTTTTGATTTACAATTTTCCAGAAACCTAGTGAGGATTTCCAGTTTTTTTCTTTGTGAATTGCCAGCAAGGAAAGAGCAAATTTTTTTCACCTTATAACCTCGCTTATAGTAGCATGCGGCCATAGCTCAAGCTAGCATTAGGCATGATAGTTGTTTTAAGGAAAGATTGAAGCAGTTACTAGTTACGCTTATCCATCTGCATCTTTGTTGAACATTTAAACGAAGCAATATGTACACTTCTAATGAATAAGCACCTGAAACCGTTAGTACAGGGAAATCAGGGGAGAGGTATGGAAAGGAGAAGAGGGAGGGGGAGAGAGAGGAGGAGAAATGAGGAGGTGAAGATCTGAAACTCAAAGGAAAGAGGTGTAAATCACTAGAGTTTGACTGATACCTACAAATATATTAAGTTCTGTATCACATTTTTTGATCTATCTTTCACTTAATTCATTGTATATTTTCTTAGCATTTCTCCGGTCTAATCAGTGTTTTCGGTTTTCCATTTATTTCATTTTAGTATAACTAGACACATTGATGAGCATTTCTTCCAATTCTAATCACTTATTTCACACTCTCAGAATTATAAGGGAATTCAAGTCAAAGACGAATCTCAAATCGCAAATTTTGTGAAATTCAAAATTTTTAACGAGACATTCACTAATTTTATTTATTATATTTTTGAAGTTTGATAATTTCCTTATAAATTTTAAAACTTTTCATTTGTGGTAACTAAAACAAGAGAGATATAAAATATAATATAATTTCAAGCGATATGAAGATTTAAAAGAAAACAGTAAATATATGCTAGACTTTTCTCGATAAAATTCTCTATTTATGCTTTCAACGGATATATGGAATGATTTCCCTTTATTATGTAATTTTTTGCTTCGATGCTTATTCAAAAGGAAGCGACTATTTGCTTAGAATTCAATAGCATGTAATAATTCGTTGATATTTTTAGCAGCTTATAATAAAACTTAAAAATTTTAAGTATCGCTTATAAGGGCTTTTTTGCGTGCTTCTTTTTCAGCTGATAAAAATGTTTCCTATCAGCCTTTTCCAGCGATATAGCAGACGCTAACGTTAAACACTATATTCACCACATAATTCTATGTTCATAAATCACTCAATTTCTATGACAAAGAATCCTCCTTTGTTGTAGACGAAAGGATCTGATGAAACAATAGAACTCTGATACTGCATACGATGGTGGGACACCTTAATCGTTCAACCAACCCCGCTATTTATGGACAGAAAGACGCTTTATCCTGATAACGCTCATTGAATAAAATTTAAACAGAGAATTTATAAATGCGCAAACTTATGGGGTTTTATTTTCTCTCAGGAAATGGTTGCATTTATTTGTCTCTTTTTATTTATTAATCGAATATTACTTTAAGGCATGTTGCTTTCGTTTATACCTGGCTCCGCAAGGCGTTGCTAACAGTGTTCAACTATGCGATTATTAAATTTCGAGTATGCATTTTATTTTCATCGACAAATTATCTATTGCTTTCGTGTTGGAATTTTTAGTTATGTACAAACTCTCCGCGATCAGAACAGGGATCTAGGAGATTCAAGCTCAAGCTTGAAAAGCTTAAGCTTGAAAAGTTCAAGCTTGAAAAGCTCAAGCTTGAATCAACGAGTTCGCTTCTTCAGAATTCGGGTAGAATTATACTGTAATCCATTAAGTATATAAAATTGTATTCATATGAATTTTTTGCTCTCATAATATTTTTACAACGATTTATAAAAATGCTGGCTATTATCTATCAATTTTTAATGTCATTCTTAGCATCGTTGATTTTTGAATATTTCATTCTTATCTGTACTTTTGCGCCAATTTTAAAAATCTCAACGATTATCGATTGCTATAGTTTGTGTATATACTGTAAAAAAAAAGAACATTTGATTGGTTGAAAAGTGTATAACTTAAGTGATAAATGATAGAAAAAAAATTGATCAATAATTGATCAAAAAAAAAAAATTTGAATTTGATGAAATTTTAATATTCTTCTATACTTATATTTTGTATCTAAAGTAGGCTGTTTTTTTTTTGAAGTAATCATATATGGAAACAAATATCATATCACTAACTGAAATTGAAAGATATACATTTACCTTGGATCACAGCATTTCCCGCATTAGAATTATAATTCGGCGAATATAGAGAATATCTGAAGCGTAATTTTATTTATTTTATATCCTAATGATCATCATTGATCATTTTGTTTTTCATATATTTGAATAATATATGCAAATGAAATTCGTATAAATTTGAATGATTTTTTTTATGGCAAAGTCATTCATCTATTTTTCATTATGTATTTATATCGGCCATCTATATGACGATAGAAAAATATGGCAATACTACCTATCGTATCATTTCTAGCTTTTATAAATTATTGCGTCATAAATTTGGCTTTTATTCCGTTTAGGTTGATAGGGAATTCCATTCGAGAAAATATTTCTTTTATTGAAATTCTAGTGAAATATTTCTCCGAAAATTGTTTTATTGATATTCGTACTTTGCATTGCATTGTATTGCATTGCACTCGTATAATTTATCATTGCAAATAATGCAATTGAAATGATAGCGAAATCATCTGATAAACTTATTTTTATTCACTTAAAAATCGAGCAAAGGAACAAGAATTTCAAAAAAAAAAAAATCTTTCAGCAATCACAAAGATTATATTTCCATTTGTTTTAATTTTTTCTACACTTATTAAATTTTTTATTCTTTGAATAGATCATTTACTAACACGATTCATGAGCTTTTGTTTATTTGTTTTTTTTTTTTTAGTTTTTTTTCTTCAAATTTATATATTTATATATAAATGTATTCTAATCGTTAATATGTATATATAATTGTTGCTTGAAAATCTTTTTGCATTTTTTTTTTCTTGCGAAGTTGAAATTTTATGGTTATGAAAACCTCGGATTCAATAGAGTAAACTATGAGAGATTTGTATTCTTCTAATGAGAATTCTTCGAAAGCATTTTTAAAATATAACGTAAAAATTTGCATAAATCATTAAATAGATAAATGCGCGTTTATTGTTTACTGTGATTTTATTGAATAATTATGTATGATCTCTATTGTTGTAATTTCAATGAATCGAAAATTGTTAATAAACGAATATTGCATAATTGAATTTGCTTCAGTGGATTCTTAACATTCATCAACTTTACAGCCAAATAGAGTTTGATGCTTACAACACGTTGATCTATGCATTATTTGTCTTTCTTTCAACACATTCGGCTTAGCGTTTCTAGACTTCTAGCGTATAGCTGATTTTAACTCGAACTGGACTGGGCGAGCTAACTTCCTTGAAGCCTCCTAAACTGTGCTATTAGGGCTTTGACCAATAGCCGTATTCGAGATGTCGCTTAGGCCAGTTCCTTGGCGTCATTGCTGTGACGACAGCAGCAGAAGCGAGTAGCGCAAGATCCAGCAAAGATTTCAATCTCAATTGTTTCCTTTCCGGGTGGATGAATTGAACCCATTATATTATCGGCCCATATCTTTACTCCTTTCCTTTCGTTTCAGCATGTCTCAAGCGCAGCAAAAAAGTGTTCATCTGAATCCCCTCTTTCTTCGCAGTCTCAACAGTAACTTCTAGCAAGAAAAGAGAAGAGAGATTTACAGGTTTATTCCTTTCCCTTATCTCTGTTACCTTTTATCTTTGTACCTGTTGTGTGTGCCAGTTCTTCCACAATGCCATCACGACAGCAAGCCTTTTATTTTTTTATCTGTCACTTCTTTCTTAACTGAAAATGAAGGATTCGTTGGCGATTTTTTGCTGTTGTTATGTTAGTACGACTTCTAGTTCCCGTCATAGGTGTAAGCAGAAGTTTTTCAATGAGGACAATGTGAAGTGCAATTATGGTGGAAAGATTTTCGAGCCCTATCCAGATCAGTAAAACCGTCTTACTAAATTGACAATGGTATCCACCTTTCACTTCTTTCTTATGTTTATTGGATGATTCAGTATGGTACCAATCTTACAACAGTATTCATCATAGAGATGTTTACAATTCCTACCTCCTTCCTCCTCCCTTTCCCCTCCCTCTGCTTGCTTCCCCTTAGCCCTCCCACCTCCCTGCCTTCCTCCTCCTTCATCGCCCAGCCCCAACTCTTATGCTAATCTGAAAATATATCCGTTATTTCAGATCAAATTTGCTCACTTTTCATTGATGCATTTGTGCATATTTCCTTTTGCCTGTGTTTCCACCTTCCAATCTTTATTGCAAGCTTGCAAGACCAACAGTGATCGGTGCATTTTTTGCTCTGACATTCATGCCAATTTCAGATTCGGCTCAGCCAACTGGTAAATCGAATTCGTTTTTATATACTTCTGTAAACTTTCGGCCATTTGTATGTTTGTGTCTATATGCCTTCTTGATAGTTTCACTTAGCCAACCATAAAAACTAACTACGAAGATGAAGTTCGGTTGGCACAACCATCCTACACAATGACTTGCAAAGCTGAATTACGCTATGATTCATCAGGCAATATATGGATTACTGACCCCTAGAGATATCATGAGGTTTGCAAATCGAATTCGTTCCGCTGCCAATCGACTGCAGTCAAAATGGTCTCTTGCTTAAAAATTTCAATGATACAGCCGGTTTTGATAGAACGGCTTCATTAGCACTCACTTTTTTACCTAACCCTTTTTATGTGCATTTGCAATGTTATTTTTGGAGTTGACTTGTGTTTGTTTGTTCGTCCGCTAATTTCAAATTGAAGCTAAATTCACAAAATTTGGTCACAAATATACACTTTAGAGTAACCTCTATATCCAGCATAATAGTAGACCTATTAGCTTCGAAATGAGTGATAGAAGCTACTGACTTCTAAAAGTTATTGACCATTGTTGTTGACCATTAAAGATGCATAAAAATTTACTCAAAATTGGCAGCTGGTCAAATTTTCATTCCACACTGATTGGATCACGAAAAAGCCATCCTTCTTTTGCAAAAGATTTGCATAAGTGCTCTAATTGATTATAGATATGGGTGCACTATTGTAAACGTTTTTTTGCTTAAGCTAATACCATGACTATCTCATTTTCACGATACTTCATTTGGTGTTTGTTAGAGCAATTTCATCGAGCATTAAAGCCACACCACACGTAGTGAGAAGCCGCCTACTACCACCCTCCACTACTTTAATCCACCCGCACACCACACAACTTGCGCCGAAAACCAATTAACCAAAACCCCTAAAAGTACAACAGCCATATGCGCTCAAACTTTATACATCCATATGAAACTGCTGCACCACTAGCACAGCTTGCAAGTTAGAGGGAACACCTCAGCACTTCAAAGCCGATCTACGCCGAAAGTAACGTCGAATCGATTGTGTTTGATGCACCCAGAGAAAAAAAAAGACAAATCAGCACATACCACTTATGATGTTCCAAGCAAGAGACAATTCAGCACATACCACTTATACTGTTCCCGAGCGACAAGAAGCAAACAAAATATGTATGACATATGGCCTCTAACAACAAAACCTTCTGTAGTCATAAGCTTCCCAAGGGTTGCGAAGAGAAAGGTTCAATAGGACATGCAATAATTTTGGTTTGGAAACTTTTTGAGAATATTAAGAGCATATAAAGTTTTCTCTGAACTTTTGTGATCGAATCGATAAGAGGTGAAACTGCTATCGAACATCGTCCTCATAAGAAAATCTTCATATAGAATCGAGTGTCATAAAACGTCGAGAATTATTCGATAAATTTCCGAGTAAAAATATTTCGAAGCAAAGGGTTTTGTTGCTGAAATGTAGAGAGTTATTTTTTCTCCTCAAAAAGCTTGCAAGTGGTACTTATCGAAAGAGATGAGCTTATGCTGAAAGAAGTTGTTAGTGCAATATAAAACGTATTTCACTTTATACGACAATTCGTTTCAAAATTTAAGGAAGATAGAAGACGTTATTTAATACAAATTTCCTTAATAATTGAAAGCCCCTCTCCCTTCTCCTCCTCCTTCTCTTAAAAGAATCATTTCAGCAAAAAAATAATAGTGAACAAAAAACCACCTCGAGAATTGAATTGAACAAATGATCAAATATTATATTTATCATTATTTCTTCATAAATATACATAGTGGTTACTTAATGAATGAGCATTCATGTGTGAATTCATTTATATATTGGTCGAGCCTATCTTTTTCTCAAGTCTTTCAAGCTTATAAATAGGCATTAAAGCATATTCGCACATCATTATCTGTCATTAAGCGTCTTTTCCTGCTGATGTTTCGTTCATTTAATAGCTGCATATTTCATATATGCATTTACCGGAACTAATTTGCATATTCACCTGTCCATAGGTAATTACTGAAACAGCGGTAAATATATGTTTCTATAGTGATTTCGAGTCCGTTTTGATGGTCAGTTGTTGTTCACTATAGAGCTGAATAAAATATTCGCTTGCAAATAGTCTCGAATAGATCAGTTCATGTTTCGTAATTGATCATCATCGTCAATCAATAAGTCGATACCATTTCATTTGTAAAACATAGTTAATGCATCTGAGTAAAGAAAATAAAGTAAGCATAAAAAGTAAACTGCATAACTCTCAGTAAAGAAAGTATATTACTGTTCCGAATGAAATTCTGCCATCATATCAGCAATTACATGAAAAAATTAAATATCACACCGGCTCTATTTCCCTTCCTTCAACTTTAATTACCATCATTTCCCAGCTCCTCCCCTTAGTCTGCATTCCTTCGCTCGTCCTGACCCCTCCCCTCTCCGTGCCACGAAACTATAAGAACAAGGGATGAACAAGGCTGTCGACCTACAGATGACGATATGTATCATTCAGTCTCATAGATGAGGAATAACGAACATAAAAAAGAGATACTTCATAAATGAATTACTGACGACGAGATTTAGACTTGATATTAGTTTTTAATTCAGCGCCACTGTCGATCAGTGGCTAACAGTCACATCGATCGGTTTAGCTGTAAATTGCAAATTTTTGCAAGAGTTTTGCAAAACGGTATAGCCCAATCGTTTGCAAGAGAAATAACTAAGAGACGACGAATCCGTCTCTCTGCTTCAATCCTTTTTCTTCTTACTCTTTGTTTATATACCAGAAATAAGACGGTAAGAAATGAAATTATTGCGAACAGTATAAAACAAATAGAAATGAATTGAAATCGAAATCACTGAAATATTAAAATCACTTAAACAAATTATGGAAACTTAAAAGGTGGAGTAGAATGCTAGCATTTAAAACATATGATAGACAGAATAAATGCATTAACACGTTCAGGTCGGCCCCATATATTGCGCTGTTCATTTTGATCGTAAATTGGACTCGTCAGAACGACTGTTACGAAGGAATCAAAAGATAAACGATAAGATAATTAAAAAAATAGTCGATATGATCTAGATAGCACTAGAAAGTTATAGGTCTAACATGGTGCAATATTAAAGGTACAATCACTAGAGACAATTGTAAAACTCATAGGTATTTTAGTTAGATTAATTTGTTATACCTCTAGATAAGTCATTCACCTTAACTTATACTTATAGTCAATCATTATACGGTAAATATTTATATGAAAAGTAAATTTCCATCCTGAATTAAAATCCTTATCATGCAACCAAATCCTAAGAGGCAATATTCTCGCTTGGATCGTTCCACGTCGTGCAATAAATATCCATGAGGTTTTGGAAGGCATATAGAAGAGAAGCAAAGGTAGAGAGCACTGCGTGAAAGAGAAACCCTACGATCTGTGATAGACGATTGCTGTACGTTTGATCATCATTGATCGTATCATATCATCATCGATACACGAAATGTTTCTCTGGGTTTTCGACAAATTCCATGATATTTATAGCTAATTGTTACAATTAAAATTAGCTAGCTGCTCTTTATAAAAGAACCTTTCAATTTAAGTTTGAATAAGTTTGCTAAATGTTTGGCTTTAACTTCTTTTATGCCCCTAAAATTTCGCACATAGTTATGAAGTACTATTGTTCAGTAATAGCCTTAACATGAATCCACTTCAACTCCAAACTTTATGAGCGTTTGTTGACATATTTCGTCAAATTACATCGAATTTATTTACTCCCCTTTCAAGATGAGATCGGGTGGTGTACGCCTAAGGTCGACAACTTATCAGGTCAATTTACGGGAGGTTAATTGAAATTTTCAGGCAATGAAGAAGAAATCGGTTTGAGATGCTATTTCGCCAATTATTTAATTAATCAGTTTAATTCATATCAATTCATCTAAAATTGCGGAAATATTTTCATTTTCAATTAAATTTAAATACGCCACAAAAAAATGTTCTTTTATCCACAAAATGAACATACATATAATTTGGTCATAATGCTGGTCAAAATGGCCATAATTTAAACACATCAAAAATGTTGATTCTATCGAGCTAAGATAAATGACAAACAAATAAAATTCAAATGCTAATAGTGAAAACTAAAAGCAGAGGAAATTTCGAAACAAGTGTTACCAATTCTCCGCTTTCCGGAATTACTGTTACTCGTACGTTTTAATTCCGGGAAAATTCGACGGGGATTACTGCTTGAAGTGCATTACATTTATTTTTGTATGAGAGTGGATGCCTCGGCCATGTCGTTTGTATATACTATAATTTCTTTTACTTTTTTTAAACTTGTATTTACCGATTTATTTGTTTGTTTAATTGTTTCTTTTTTTCTCCATTTCTATTTATTTATTTATTTATTGATTTGCTTACTTAATTAGTTGTTTTTTTAGCCATTTATTTACTTATTCGTTATTCATTTATTTGTTTGCTTTATTTATTTATTTATTTATTTATTTATTTATTTATCCGCTTATTTATTTATGTTTATTTGTTTGTCTATTTCTATGTTCATTTCGTAATAAGTTTGAAATTGACCCTTATTTGCCTATCAAAGCACAATCCACTGTCGTTATCTCTTACGTATATCATCTATTTTCGTTTAGTGCTAAATATCTGCTCAATTACATGCTTCTCTTCGTCCTCACTGTAGTGACGATAATATGCAGAGAATAAATTTCTTCATACCTGTCTTTCAATAAAGTGAAATACCGACGACGAGTTTGAGTTGGCCGATATTATTACCTTAAACAACCTCATTGCATTGCAATACACTTAAAGATGTGATAGAGGACTCGAGATTACTTCATTGGGGGGGGGGGGGGGGGGACATTTTTGCATTATTTGGCACTTATATTTAAATAAAAAAAATAGGAGTTCATTAATTATTTACGAATGAGAAATCGTTAAAATATCTCTAATTAATAGAATTTGTAGCGAAGAAATTATCAACATCTCATTTCGTCATAGCTTATTGACACTAGAAATAATAACATATATAATGCTAATGATCGTTGCTTAAATCGTTATTATCGATACCTTTATAGATAAAACTCTTCAGTTTATGACTATTTCTTTCCATAAGAATTTAAATAAAATAGATAATAAATGATATATAAGGTGGAATATTTTGAAATATGATGGAAGCTTCTATGAAAAATTTCCACAGTTGAGAATTGAAAAAAAAAATGAAAAAAATAAAGAGAAAGAATCATTTAATGATGATTAGAACGAACTAATTGAAATCACTCATCCGGAGATTCGCAAATCCCTAAAAGATGAGGTTCGATGCTTTCTAATTTGACTATAACTTTTTGGCAATTTGATAGAATGCTATATGCAAATTCATCCCATACTAACGTTAATTGATTGAATATATTTATGAATATATTTATGCATTAATGTGAATTGTTCTATGAAAGCTAATCGAACGGCATTGTTTATTGATATAGGTAAAAGATAAAGTGTTCTCATAAAGTAAAATAGGTAGTAATGGATTAGACGCACTTCTTTGCGTTCTCTAGCCGGCTGGCAATAATTGGTTCGATGGTGAGCTGGCACTCATCGTGCCAACAACGAGAAATGATCGGCATAGATCGAAGTCACCTAGGAGACGGCGGAACGCCTCTTGTTAATTTATAAAGGAGTGCGTTCGTCTGTGTTGACGAACGCACACTACTTATCCATTCTTATATCACATTTCATCATATTCTTCTTCCACTTTATTTCCTTCCATTTTATTAATTTTTTTTTTTTGAATATTTGTTTTCTTTATTATTACTTTCCTTAGATATGTCATTTGTTATATTATTCTACTATAATACTATGACTTTAATATTTATATCATTACTTTTGTTTTAATTTGTTGTGCTTTGTTATACTATCTTTGTTATACTATATTTATACTACTACTAATTATCTATGATTTCAAGATAGCTGTGCTATTGATGTTACCGGCTTGACCTGATTTTAATTAAAGTTGAGAGAGTTGAATGTTTAATGCGTGCAGTTCGATGTTGCTTTGAAGAACGTTAACTTAACGCATCCATATGATCGATGGAGAAATAAACTAGAAGGGAGATGGAGAGAAAGAGTGATAAAATCCGATAATCGTTCATAACAAATGTATTCGAAACGAGAATTGATAACAATGGTGAGAAGAGAGAAAAGATGTGGAATGCAACGAGAGGATAGGAGAAGGATTTTTTTTTTTTTCATTTCAGAAGAATTCCTTCGCATTAAATGAAAATGTGGAAGAATTAAAGGATTCTTTTCGATGAAATTACTTACTTATTGTAAGTGAAATTGTCAACGATAATGGAGATAGCAGAAATATTTCTGGATATCGTTTAGATCGTTTTTTTTTTTGGATTAAAATTATAAAATGAATGAAGCGGATATTTTTCAAATTAAAAAAAAAATTTTTTTTTTGAAGAATAAAAAATATTATTTTAAAAAGAATTTCCAACTTCACTTGTTTATTTTTAGTTTATTAGCGGATATGATCAATTAAATTATCGATATTAAACTCTTAAAGAGTTTTCTATCTATAATTATTGAGAAATAATCGTTATATTTCGATGAACTATCAAGATATTTCGCTCATCTTAATTTATCGAATATATCGTATTAAGTCAACTCTATTAGTTGAAATTTTCCAACTGAAGCAAAGATTTTGCTCCTCTTTTAGTTTTATATGAAGTCTTTTTTCTTTAATCATCTTCTCATTTTTCTTTAATACTTTCATCTGAAGTCTTTATTCAAAAAATAGAAGATGCAATCTAATGTCGAAAATTGCGCCAATATGATAGAGAGACAAATGAGCATTCGATAAGCTTTGCCCTAATTAATTAATAATTAGATATTCGAGAAAATATTAGAAAATTTTTTTGAAAGTTTCGCATTTCTTTTATGAAGTGTGGAATTTTCCTTACAATATTATATTCGATCGGAATATTATCGACTGAAAGTGTCAATAATTTTTTTTTTTAGACGGAGAAAAATATTGCGAAGGAATGTTAGTATTCAGGCAGGCATTTTAAAAAATCTATTATTACATAAATTGTAAACTATTGAAACTATCTCTTATGCTATTTTACTGTACTTTTCAATGCTTACTGTAAAGGTGGAAAAGTTGATATAAATTGAAATTTTCATCGAAAAAAAAGTAGTAGATAGTATGTTTTCGCTTATACATTTGTAAATGACGTCCATTTTGTATGAAGTCATTTATGACGGTAATATTATCATTACTAACTAAGAGATAAATGAATCCGTAATAATTTCATCCAGTAGAACTTTGATCGATCATTTGCTATTGATCATACTGAGCAGTGATACCTATCCCAATAAACTCGATATTATTTAGTAAACCTCTTAGATCTCCTTATATATATATATATATATATATATATATATATATATATATATATATATATATATATATATATATATATATATATATATATATATATATATAAAATATTTTCAACTGTAAATTAAGTTCAGTCTGTAATTTTAGTCAGTACGTTGAAAGAGTTTTGAAAAAATGCCAGGTTAATTCGTTAGAGGAGGCTATCTTGTCGACACTCGACTACGATTACAAAAACACGCAGTATCCGTCTACTTCCTCGTCCCCTTTCCATTCCCATTCCCCTCTTTCCCTTCTCCTTCTCATCTCCATCCCCTTCTCCCCCCCCCCCCCCCTCATCCCGGAATGCAATTTGCAATAGCTTTTGCTTGCCGTCATACAACACCATAGCCTTATCAATACTAAGTAAATTATAAAACACGTAAAACTTTGAATGACTCAGTTTAATGGCGAAATTTCGAGAAAATAATGAAATATTTAATGTCTAAGAAAATGATATTGTTTAATTTCTGCAGTTTCTTTGATGAAATTTATTGATATTTAGCGCACAATACATCCCACTTTTCATAATGATCTTTGCTTATTAATACCAATACCTCTCGGGTAATTGTGCAAATTCCCTTCCAAAATTGATCAAAAATTGGGTAAATATTACCATAAACGGCATAACTATTAAAAACGAAAGGAACTGAACCTACTAGTTTGGGTCGGGAAGTCCATTGAAGCACCGAACAACAAAAATCTGGAGTTAACTCTTTAAGCGATCTCTGGAGAAAATTGAAATATTTGAATTGATAAGTAAAAGGTAGGCAGATGAATAGAAGATGATATGAATTTTGCAAAATTGAGAGGGGGGGGGGGGCGAGGAGGGGTACTCACCAAACAACCATCAACGTGATTGTCATCGATGATTCTATCCACAATACTCGCCACATCATTAATGGAATCATTCTATTCGGGAATGCGTGAATCGCATCTGAAGTGGAATGATTCCTCAGTTGCTATCGGTGATTATGAAAATAGAGCTAATAAATTTGAAGTAACACCTGAATACTTGAATACTTCAATACTTGAATACTTGAATACTTGTACATACACTACCTGTAATACTCGAATTGAATTTGAATTATTGATTTTAAAAAGTGTGTTACACAAGAATAACTTGTATATATATAGAAAAATTTCACATAAAAATATTTACATAAATTGAGAAAATTGATTTTATTATAGACGAATTCAATAGAAGATGATGGAATATAGCTGTAAGAGGTGTCTTTTTCGGAATTAATTACCGCCACGAGGATTTGCAGCCGAATTTCTCCCAATACGGTATGTGTGCAATTTCTATTGGAAATTATACAATTTCAACATGAAACATTGATGTGTTTTTTTATTTATTTTATATTTTTATTGATATTAGTGAAAAGTGGCATATTTTTTCGAACATTAGCAATTTTTTCAACAAGATTTTAATTAAGTAACTTTGTAATCCTAAGACTCTATGAAGTGACAACCGTGTGGCAATGGAGAGGTGATTTTTTTTTTGCCGTGTTAAACCTTAGTGTTGTATGAAGTATGCAAATGTCATGGTCAAGTATTGTAGTACTGAGGCTAAAGGGTTAAGTTCAAGAGCCATCTCATGAGGTGTCTCCATGTGTTGCTGACGAAATCACATACATCGCCCCTCCTTTCTCTACACCTTCCCGTTCTATGCCTCCATGCGATCCATTCTAAGTCTTTTGTATAATCCCTGAAAGCCCCGAATGTCGGTGAATTGTGTTGATGTTCTGATAAGTGCGATAAATCTTGTAGATGATCTTCTTCTTTCTCCTAAACCTTCTTGTTTTTCACAAACCACCCTTATGCAATTGGCGTCGACCAAATAAAGCTAAGATTTCGATGACTTGATGCAACGCTTTAGATCCCTTTCATCTGCATTTCGAACCTAAGCGATGCTAATGACTGTAGAAATTTATTGTCGCCTATTTCAAATATTATTTAAATACTTCAGAAAAAAATATTAATTGATAATCTTTTATATGAGAAAAATTCCAATGGAAAAACACCTATATTATGATGGATTTTCACATACCTTTGTCTGTAAAAAAAAAACATCTGCAAACTTATTGATTTCGATTAAGAGAAATCGTAATTGTCCACATTCTTTTAAAGTAAAGAAATTTGATTTGAAGAATTGTTCAAAATGAACATTGATGTTTGTTTTTTTTTTTCAATTATGAAAAATCCCTAAGAGAATTTTTGAGACGATATCTTGCTTTAAAAAAAAAAGGAACGATTTTAAATCATTTTGCAAGTCTAGTGAACTTAGAAATTTTCATCGGTAATCCCATCTTGATCAAGTATATTTTGGTGTATTTTCAATTTGTTGTGTATTCCTGATGATAGTGACTCTTCGCACTATTTACTCAGAGCTGTTCCAACCCCTTCCCTCCCCACCCTCATCCTCCTCCCCCATTCTCTCCCCCCCCCCTTCCCCCACTTCCCTTCCTCGGAATCGCTATTGTCCAGACAACATTGGAGTGTTCTACGAGAGGTTTCATTCGACAGCAGCGAATGATGTAGAGACTGCTAAATTTGCGATGAAAGCAATGCATTTTGCCAATATCACCTTATCGTCACAAAGGGATGCGGCCTTTCTTTAAGGTTAGAGGGGATGTGATTATATCATTTTGTGGAGTGTATACGCCTGAATAATTCAATCAACAATACTCTCGTTTAATAACACATGGCGTCGTTACTCGAAAAAGTTTCTGTTTTTTCGTAGCTCGAAAAAATCGATTTTCTTATTGCGTTGCATTCCGCTTTTGAAGCTAATTATCCTTTGCCCACCGCCGTACACTTGGCACCGTACTTGAGCATCACCTTTCTCTCTTCTCATCCCCTCATTGTTTGGTATTACCATGTCTAAAAGCACCGTTCAGTGATACGCTACAATTGCGTCTTT
The DNA here is from genome assembly GCA_013433145.1 of Ascaris suum. Taxonomy (NCBI): domain Eukaryota; kingdom Metazoa; phylum Nematoda; class Chromadorea; order Rhabditida; family Ascarididae; genus Ascaris; species Ascaris suum. Next base: position 6,483,015 of record CM024181.1, read on the forward strand.
CAACATTAATGAGTAGTTGTCGTATGTTTCCAGATATCTATGCTGGACCCTACACTTACATTTGTACTTTGACTAACAACCAAGTTTTGCATTTTTATAATTCTTGGAATAGCGTTCTTAAATTCGTTGCGTTCAATAAACAACCGTTATAAACTAACGTAGGTTATTATGAAGGCTTCTTGTTAGGAGTATCTCTACTACTGTAATATAGAGGTGGTTTTCTTGATTGCAGGCATATATAATTTTCCTTTCCTTCTCAGAAAGCAGATTTGCTTACGAACATATGATCTTCACTATTATGCTTAAACATTCCAGCAGAGTTCGGTCTCAAAGAGCGGATGCAGTTGGCGGTTTGAGAGCGTTGTTGAATTTCGTTGACGCTTTGAATCGATGTCTTCTTATTCGTCTCCATTGCCGCCTTATGTCACACCCGGTTGGAACGATCCTCCAGCTAATATAAGTACTGAACGAAAGAATTCAACTCTAATCACGCATAGGCATCGAAGACCGGTCGATCCTTCCATTCAGGTCTTTTCATTGCTCAACTTCCTCCGCTGCATTTGTATACTTTTTATGCGTTTCGGAAATTTGGCTTCGATGTAGCATTGCGAATGATGACCATTGTTTGGCAAAGAGCAAAAGCCATGTTTCTAAGGTCGATACCAGGTAGAATGAGAACTTGAATTCTTGAAAACGTGCATAGCGCTGTTTATGATGCGCCTTTTCCGCTAGTTTGTAGGCGTTACGGGGGAGGATGGGAGCAATTTTTAAGTCATCGGAGCAACCAAGAGCCTAGGGGCGCGTTGTCCTATTATTATTTTTTGCTAAAGTACGACCATTGCATTCTGCACATATCGCAACTCACCTGCGAAGGTGTAAGGTCGTAGTTTCTGCTTTCATCTTCGATATAATGCTGCTGTCGGATGTTTGGAATTCATTAAATCCCTCTGTCCCATACATTCTGGCGTCTTATCCTATCCCACATAAAAAATATTCGTTACAGCAGTATTGGGAAACATCGCTGACTTTTTTCAGGGAAGTGTCTTCAAGGCAGTCGAACCGTCACTGCAACATACGAACTCTCAGGTTTGCTATCCGTTAAAAATAAAGCAAAAGATTTTGCGGATTTTCCTCGTGCAAATGCGCTTTTCCATTTTTTTTTTTGTCTGTTGTATCCAGAAGTAATTCCGTATTGACGACCGAGTTGTGTTTACGTTGTTCATTGATGGCACCAATTATTGCCAGGTTTCAACACAAGTATCACACCAATTTGTGCTGTATAAGGCTTTTTTTTAAGATAAGCGCTCGTCGTGCTTTTTAGATAAGACGTGCGAAATGCAATAGTTTGCGCTTCTCAACATCGGGAATAGGAATGCTTGATTGATTTCTACAACGTTATAGAAACGAAACTTCTCGAATGAGTGGGAAGTAGCAATTGGTAGATGAATAATGCAACTGTTGTTATTTGTTACTTCAAAACGTTTCAAGTACTAATTTGTTGAACTCATTGTGCTATTAAAAAGTTTATGTGAAATATAATCAACAACCTATATGAAAAAATATCAATAATCGATTGTTGCTAACAAGATTGTTTGTTCATTGTAAAATGCAACAAAGCTGAAGCGACTGTGCAAAAAACTCAAGCGAACTTTGCATGTTTATTTGTGAGAATATTGGTGTTGGTTTAATTTGCAACGGATATGTGCAAGGCAGTTATTTTTCTCGAGTTTTTTTTTCTTTTCTTTTTTGCAAAGATTATTGCACAGTTCATATGAGTGTTGCAATTTCGAAAAAATCGTTTGACATCTAACAATCTTCATAACGAATAAAAATGTCCAAAATAAAATATTTCTATTTTTTGAACTTGTAGGTTTTTATGTGAAGTAGTTACTACATGATCTTTAATGTATGCAACTTTTTAAGCCGTTGAATGCAAATAGCTTTGCGCCGAACTCTCCTCTCATGGATACAAACAGATATCATTCACCAATGGATTCGAATATCCCTTCAAAAGGTGATCTCAATACTGCATCGCCGACCGTCGAGCGTCATATTAACTCGCAGCATCGTGCCGTTTTGATGCATTCACTATACACAATCGTATGTGTCATTTTCATTGCTAGTTTTGTTGATATCCATCCGTTTGTTGGTATTTTATTTTCGCCATGCAAAAAAACGCAATGCTATATAAGCAGCTAATGGTGGGGGGGGGGGGGGGGGGAGTTAAGGTTGTGGGACAAATCTACTATTGCTTTAGAGGGCAAATTTTTATTACGTTTTTTATCGTGGGAGTGCGAATTAACTACTTTTATTTTTATCACGCAATGATTGTAAAATGCTGTCGCACGGTGGTGCTCTAGACTTTTCCTGGTAACCAATAATGATGAAGTGATTAGTGAAGCGGGTTAATTACGTGTTTTCTATGCTGCATCTGTAGAAATCATCTCATAATTGGCTATTTGAATGCTGATTTTTTAGGTCTTCAGTGTTTGTTTTTGTCCCTTTTAAAAAACAGGAGTGTTCACGGGATGGAGTTACCTGCAGAACTTCCTCGAGATGGAGCATAGGAAAATAGGGCATTTTCCACAAGTGGTCCGCGCATATATTAGAAAGTGAAGAGACGAAATGAGAATCATTGATGGGAAAGCGGCATTTACATTTTTCGTGGTTTTGAGCATTGAAAATTCGAAGATGATGGTGAATTCTAGTTTAGTATGTTTGCATTTCAGCAGCTAGTCAAGAGTCCTATGATTTTGCACGTATTAATCCTTCGGTGATTCGTGAGAATGTACCTTCTGTTGGCCCACGATGTGGCATTCCATTCCAGCAGAATTTTACCAGCGAATATTGCACTGTACCAGTAAGATTTATTTTTCATATTTTTGTATCATTGTTTAATTTATGATTGCTGTCATTTCAATGGATCGAGGCGCTATCTTCAGTTTTTCTATGTTTGGATCATTCCGATGAGTTGAATTTTTTCGCGTTCTTTAGGCATCAATGAGATGGAGGTATTAAACCTAGACTGATCTGAAAGCGCATAGCTGTAAAAGGATACAGCATTATTTAAGATGTTATGGAATATATTAATGTGCTGGTACGAGGTAAACGCTTCCCGTTGTTACCAAAAATTAGAAGAAAAAGGACAGCGCAACAGTGGAGTTAGTGCGAAATATGCTTCTTCATTCGCGCTTACTCGGACGTTTCATAAATTTCCAAGCAGTTAAATTTTTATAGCTCTTTAATCAGCCTTCTGCATTTCGCTAAATGGAATGAATATCGGGGGAAATTTCGCCTAGGACGTAGGTTCTAGTCATCAGGTGTCACCGCTTTGGGTTTCCTGAGTGATAGTTTCGAAATGGACAGGCACGCGCGAATGTATGAGCTTAAATTCCGTTTTTGCAATAAAACGCGAAAAAAGGCAATGCTTATTTTTTCAAAAATATGCCGAGAATGATTTGTGCTTGCAGGTTTCGCATTCGACCACTGTCTCAGCGGCGAGCTTTCCTCCTCCGATTATTGGACCGCCAATTGAATCGATTCCTAGTGCTCTCATTTATACGCCTCCAAATGTAAGCTGATCCACCGTGCTTAATCTTCGTTTAGAAGTTTTATGGATATGGATATATGTTTTCCTTTTTTTCATATGGGCACTAAAGTAAATATAAAATCAATGAAGTAAAATTAACATGACCGGAGGTCCGTGGCAAAAAATTACTATGGAATGGGAGACCGTAGATCGTTTTCTTTGCTAGTACATTTGAAATTTGTATGCAGCTCAAGGCATCGTTTGCACAGCCGCGTTAATTCTCTTCTTCTCCCCTAGTTTAGTGCTTTAATGACCATTTCTTTAAAAAAAACTCATCCGTGTTGCATTTTTTCATTCGTAGCTGTAAAAATGTTCATTATGAAAGCTAATTGGTTCGGTTTATTGGTTGCTGATATAGTTTATTTGGTTTCAGGCTGTCGGAGAAATCAATCAAAGGCCAGCAACTTCGCCTGATCCGGCCAGCTATGTGGCCCCAGTGAAAGCTGCTGGGGATGTGTCTTTAAGTGGATTGCAGCTAGTCCAGTTTCTTACTAAAGCTACTCTAAGGCTGCCTCCGGTTAGTCTTGTATATCCGTATCAACAAACAGTAGGTGGAAAGCGGCTGAAAATTCTTATGATTTTTTGTCACACGTGATGTAGAGTTAATACATTCCGGTGAGCGTGATTTTCTCATTCTCGAATTTTGCTCGTATTCAAAGAAAAAGTTGGCGACTTTTTTTGTCGGAAAATTTTTCGCGTTAAAATTGATCGTATACTGCAGCTGGTCACTTAGGGGACTATCCGACAGGTCATCGTATTTGAGAGGTTAATAAATTTAATATGGAATAATTGGTACCAGAACAGATCTCTTGGCGAAACTTCCCTCTGGAAATAGGAATCAACTTTTAAAAGGTACAGTTTCTTGGGGATGGAATGTTCTCGTTGGAAATTAAAACAGATTAGAGCGCTGCTACGTAAATTCCATCAAATAATTCCAATTACTTTTGAAGAAATAAGCCTAGCAGAAATAATATTTCATACCGTGAACAATAGAGGTGGGATATTCATAAATTCCAAAGATTGTCAGCTTTGTGCATGGCGCTTATTAAAAATATATTTTGACTGGCGTTATTGCTTATGCTGTCGAGGTGGGGATGAATTTATCGCATTGCTTGCCGTTTTCTGTTCCTGAAGGTGGGAGGTGGTGCTTTATGGATGATGGCAGTGAAATCCAGGATTATTTATGAGAGGAATCCAGGATTATCGGTATTTCATTGGTATGTTATTATAATAAATTAGCCTTTTAGGGTGTAACCAGAGATGGTATTCAGTTGCGAATCGGACATTTCAATGATCTTGTCTCTGCGAACGCCATCTCTGAAGGGTTGATCAAGAAACTGAATTTTGTCGTCGATGGTAAGTGAATGCGCTTTTTGATGTTTTGCAAATTGATGTTTTTTGCCGATATTAGACTGCTGTTAGCTTGATGAAATAGAATAAATTTCGCCGTATCTTCCTATCAGTTTATGTATGATAGTACGAATATGGGAATGGAGAATAAACCCCACGGGCAGCAGAGGAAAGGGATGAGTAGAGAGGCATTCAGTGCAAGCGTGCTAGTGGGGAGCACTTTTAAATTGAATGTATAGGGCTCCCCATTGCAGGAAAGTCTGCTGATGAATTTTTGTTAATTTTTCTTGACTCCCCAGTGAGCAGCTGTATTGTAGATTGAAGGAATCTCGCGGACTGTTGTTTTTGCAAATTTGCTGAAAAGAACCTGAAATTAAACTGGGGATGGTACACTGCAAAGGTCGATTGAAGTCTGGAAGGATCTTAGCATATACCATGTCTAACAAGTCTGGCGTCCATTATTTCTTAAGGATTCTATAAAATTCGAGCAATCATATGGATTCAATTTCTGCTTTTTTATTTGATAGGTAGTGAACGGATAGTAGTATTAGCTGCATATTATACCTCGGCTCTTAAATAAGGAAGTGATTTTTCAGCATTGGATCGAGGTCTATACGACGAGGCGTTGCAATTTTTCGAGCAGATGCAAAGCGCCTTCATAGAAGAAACAAAAACAAGTTGGGCACAAGGGCTAAGATTGTTGATTTGTGAGTTGAAAAGACCAGCCCGAAGCGGTAGTGCAGGCCCATTACGTCACTGAGCTTTTTTCAGTCAACTTTTTATGCTCAGAATTGTCGTTTAGTGCTGTTGCAGAAATTTATTACCTTATTTATTTAATGGTTCTCCGAACGGAAACACCTACGAGGGAACTCTGTTTGTATGAACTTGAGGAAGGGAATTTCCTTAGCGCTTCGACCTGGAGCGTTACCATTTTGCGATTAAGTTTCAATCATGTTTGAGCATAGAATTAAATTTTGTCCGAGTATGAGCGTATCCAGATATGTTTTTCTAAACACCTCTGAATTTGCATATTCCGTGAATGTGTGTCGCTCTTACTCTGAGTCGGAGGCGCTCTCACTTTTAGTATTTTATGGCTCTCTTAGTATATAAAGGAGCCATAAAACACTACAAGTTTTGTGGCTTTTAGCTGGTTGATGTGCCATCCTCGGATGAAAATATTGTCTAGACTTGATCAAATATAGTCTGAAATATCGTTATGTGATGACGCATTGCATTGCTGTCCCTATTCGTCCCCCTCCCCCTCCCCCTTCGTCTCGACACTGCTTTACACCCGTTGATTTTGACCGTCGCTGCAGTGTTTATTTTGCTCATTGAATTTTTTCGTTTGGTTGTGATGCGAAGCGTATACAGGAATCGTTCTTTGAATGCGTATGCAACGCTAACTGAGGATATCGAATTTATACCGGAAATTTTGGAATATTGCCCAGAAAAAAATGCGCCTGCTATTTTCATTTTTGCTAGTACTATTTTATTTATTGACGATACTATTGCAATTCAAATTGTCGCTTTAAAAAATTACTTGCAAAATTTATCGTCATTAGATTATCATATTTGGCATATTTTTACTCTTCTTTTTTATTTCCTGTTTTGCTTCATATTTTCGGAAATTCTTCGATTTGTTTTTCCGGTGCGATCATGTACCCACTAAATTTACGCTCATTTATAAGATTTTCTATCCAAATACACGAAATGCAGAAAATCTTTGCAAAAAAAATGTGGATTTCAAATTTTCCAAATGGTTCTTGTTTATGCTTTTTGATGAAGAAATAATATAGGTAAATATTGCTAAGGTAAAAGCTTCAAAAAAATTTTTAAGGAGATTTCATTAATATGTTAAAATATCTTTCAAGATTCTTTACATTTAATTTTATCTGAATTTGTCGTTTTTATTTTCGTATTATTTTTTTGTACGTCGAATTTCTTCAAAAAATCGTTTTTTTTTTTCATTTCAGTTCATTTTGAAATATGTTTTGATGCACTTTCCAGAGAATTGTTTGATGATTGCGATATTTTCTTCACTTCATTGCGATATTTTCATTTAATTACACAAATGTTTTTCTCAACATATCATGATGGTGCGAAGATCCATAGTCGTCGCCGCATCATCCCCATACTCTCCCTTCCACATCCTTCTCCATCCATCGCAGCTCTCCCTTTCTCATTATCGTACAGTTCATTATCGATATTGTTCATGTTATGCGTAGTCATATAGATCTCTTAAAGAAGGATTTGAAATTATGTGGTGAGATTTCCAATGTTTTCTCGTGTCCTGTTTGTTAAGGAGGCACAAAAAGAAATGAGAGTGGTGATTGAGGAGACGAGGAGACCTTAAAGGAGAGAGATCCATTGAGTTGAGGAGTTTTCGAGAGTAGCACTGAGGACGTTAGCGATCCACTCATGAAACATTTGGGGAATGCTCTTAAATCAAAGAGCATGTCGTTTGCAAATTAATGTATTTTTAATATAATGCAATTAGCATCATGAAAAGGCGCATTTTTTTGATTTTTTAATTTTTTGTCCATTGCTTATAGAATTTTTGGCATCTATCCTTCCTAATTTTGCCAATAATACCGGTGGGAACACCTCTCACCTGTTTGCCCTCTGCACCTCTTTCTTTTCCACTTCCATCCAATTTATTTCAATACCCCTAAAGCAGTATTACTTGTTTTTTTTGTTTGGAGGAATTTTTCTGAGTTCTTTATCACCCATGTTTGTGCCTCGCTCTATCCTTATTCGGTTGTTTCACCTCTAAATTTGGTGGTGTCGGTTAAAGTTTTTCTATGGCTCCATCTTATTGTCGTATGTTGTGTTGCTGTGATACCCACCCGCTATATTGGATTTTAAAATATGGGATTTTCTTGTAGGAGTGATTCTTTGGCATATATTTATTGGTGTCTCTATTGCCGCACATTACAGTTTAAATAAATATTTTACAAGTGGTGTTAATTCAGAGGAATATTTTTGAAGGTGGTTTTAGTTCCACTGATTATAACCGGGATCTGGCTCTTAATTATTGTGTCACCTGGAAGAGGTATGGAGCTGAATGGCAAAATGCTTGGACGCTGCGCATTGTACACTTGGCTCAAGTCCACCCTTTTACTTCCATCTTGCAAAATCGTGTAACATAAGTTTGCAGAAATCTCTCATGCAAGAAGAAGCAGTGGGTTTGTATAATGTGAGAAACGATCGGTAAAAGGAACGTTCCCATTGTGGTTGCTGAAGATTGCAGATTGTCTCAGTTTGAGAGTCGGAGAACAGCTGAATGGAGGATGGAAAAAGTAATGATTAAGTTGAGATGAAATTGCGTGAAAGGTGAGAGGAAGAAAACGTTAATTAAAATGGGATAAAAGAGAGTGGTGGGGATTTGAGATCCGAGAATGTGACGTGGAAGTTTGCTCGATTCCTTAAAGGTGTTGCTAAAGAACGTCACTTATTTACGCGACATATACAATATGGGTTGGCATTTGGTATGTTCGGATTCGATGGTACCACGCTATCGCAAAATAACTGAATTAATAAGACAAAGGTGGGAATATTCTCCATTGCATAAGGTTTATGGAGCATAGATGCGGGTGTGGATGGGCTAAATTCGGCTTGGCTTCAGGTGGTGGTTGTTATCGCTGCCCGGTCTGCCGAAATCGCGGCTCTCAGATTAATCGAAACATTGAAACTGTTGTTATACGTTGGTTTGCTTAATAGTTAGATAGTGGGAGGATTGTTGTTGTGCATTGTTTTCTGATTCTTTTTTATTTCGAGGTATAAAAGAATATAGATATAATTTTTGCTTGAATTTACTTATGAGTGTTGTTGACAGATGCGAATAACGCTGAAGTTGTATGCTAATTTGAATAAAATTTATTGGGATCGTCGTGTTTGGGAGATTGGCTATCGTGGTCCACCATTGTCTCAACGAAAAGCGTACGTTCATCTTATTGTCGTTTATTGCTGTATATTTTTATAAAAATTGGCTTTTTTCCAACTATTTCGCAAAAACTCTATATATGCAGTGCTCTTATCGTTCGATAGATGAGAAAAGAATGCATATGCAGTTGGACGGTGAAAAAAATGTAAAAATAGTTTGGAGGTCATTGTTGATATTAGTAAAAATCATTACTTCTATTAAAGGAAATATTGTTGAAATTTAAATGGGAATAAAAAGGAATAAAATAAGTTTCATGTGCGCTCATTATGTTTCGGCTATTTTTGCCAAGTTAGACGTCAATTTACACCATTAGCTGCTGCTTCGTTTTTGCGGCCTTTCAACCTAAAACTGTACTCTTTCTTGACTTCCTGTGCGGATAAAGTACGACCTCAGTTACAGAGTATGACCTGAGGTGCCGCTTGAAATGAACATCAAATGGTAAATATCGTAGCATGATTTTCACTTTCTTACGAACTTCATATTTCGCGTGGTTTTTTCATCGTTTTTTTTTCTCAATATGCAGCGAAATTTTTTCTTCTGGAGACGATAATTAAGAAAGTAGCGTTCAAATCATCTATACATTTTATTCTTCAAAAGTTATGCATATTTCTTCATGAAATAAGAGACTTTATATTGCATGCATTCATAATTGTGAGTGTATTTCTTTTCAATGAACGTTTTTATGTGAATATATATCATATTTCAGTGATCATAAGAGCATCATATGCAAATTATTTGCATTTTGCAGAAAGGGATTTTAAAGGTGCTCTATTTGTGAAAATTTTCTTAGAGAAAATTTATGGTAAATCCATTGAAATTTTACGATTTTTAAAATTAAAGACTATATATTCTCGATCGAATTGAATTAATAAAGGATAAATTGCTAAGAAGGAGATTATATGAATTTAAAAAAAAAATTAAATCAAATTGAAGGTATTAATATTAAATTCCGAGAAAAATGTTAAAGGAAAGTACATCGATCTTTGGAGTTCTATCCGATTTGTTTGAAAAGACTTTCCTCGTGAAAAAAAACTGCTTTTTAATCAAAAGACGCAAAATTACTGCACGTGAAATAGGGCAAATCATTAATGAATTTATTATTGACGTAATGGGACAGGTCGTCTATTCTTTTCCTATAGGTATAAGTGGAACGATTTTTCATATATATTCAGATAAAAGAGGTACAATGAAATGGTGATTGAAGGGCAGTTTCAGTTACAAGTAAATTAAATGGGATTAATTTAAGAGGCATATATATATATATTATATATATATATTATATATATATATATATATATATATATATATATATATATATATATATATATATATATATATATATATATATATATATATATGAAATTAACTAAAGAAGCATATATAGTGTATATTGGATGCAATATTTAGCACGTCGAATGGCAGTTGATGAAATTGTCTTAATGAAATATCATCCGATAGGAGTTCTTAGATAAGTCAATATTGTCTTCTGTTTTCATTTTTTTTTTTTTTTTTTTTTTTGAAGCAGAGTGATCGGTTTTGTGGAATGATGTGGACGGTATTTTTTAGAACCGGTCGGCCTGACTATCCAATAAGTGGTAATCGAATTATTCAATTACGGGAGCGATTCGCACGTGAATGGGAAGTGATGAAATGTCTTGCAACGCCTTTCCTCTCGAAGGTTATTTTCAGTTTTTTTTTTTCATAGACAACTTCCATCTTATTTTTTATTTCGGTTTTTTTTAAAGTAAGGCAATTTGTTTTGCGAAATGATATGGACAGGCAAGTAATTTTTAGAACCGGTCGGTCTGATTATCCAAAAAAATGGCAAATATAAATAGGAATTCATGATTCGACGACGGTGTCTTTTTTAATTTTCATTTCTTAATTTTTTCTTATTGGCTAACGCAAATGTTAGCTTAATAAACTTCACCGATTCGGTAGTCCATATTTGTCGATTTATTGTCGACCATGCTTCAGAGAGCGCGGTTTAGACCGCATTTTAAACTGAGGCGCTATTAATACCGTGGCATGAATACTACCATCATTGATGAAAAAATTGACTATGGAAAACTAGTTATTCCTATCAGTGAAATCTCTAGATGATATTCTATCCATCGACTTGCCCTTGAAAAAACCGCCGACCGCGCCGAGGTGTTTTGGATGGGGGTATGTGTTTTGTAAGGAGCTCTGAGTGATCGAAACAGGCTGAAATACTGGACAGAGTAAAGGCGGTCTTTTGATGCTTACAGGAGCAAGAAGCACCATATATCAGACTACATGGTAGTCCAGCACAACAACGCGAGGCCGACGAGTTACGATTGCAGCAAGCGGCGATGCCCGGTGGGCCGAAAAAGATCAAGATGCATAAGAGCGGGAAACAACCTCAGGCCAATGTTGGAAACCTGCTACATGCACATCGAACGGTGGAAGATTCCCTTCACGAACTCATCAGAAGGCAGCGTTGGGATTGAGACATTGTTTTAGAAGGCATTAAACGATCAAGGGAGGAGAATAGTGGGGGAAAGTTGAGGAGGGGAGCGAGTGAGGGGAAGGCAGCTTAGCTATTCTCACCTTTAAAATTGCCGTCTTTACAGAGGATTGAATATGCCGCACATGTTTGATAGGGATGTGCGGATGGATTTCTTTGTGATTCGATCGCTGTGCACTCATGGCTAGGTGACAGCGTGTTTATTTCTATAGGTACACCTATATATGTATGGGGCTGTGTGTCCGCAGGGCGTTGACACGGTGTTTAGTTCGATTGCGATATCGAACGAAACCAGAAAATATAGCAGTAACAGTGAGAATTCAGCGACTTTTTGGCCGTCTCCTTCACTTCTTGCCTTTCCTCCTCTCCCTCCCCTCCCCTGTTCGCGTGACTTTGATACGGATTGTTAAAATGACATCGAAATTAGCTTCGAAATTGAAGCCGCGAAAGCTATCAGATATCATATCGTCTAGAAAAAGGAACGAAAAACGTTCCCGAACTTTTCCGTATCGCAGAATTCGATGTTCAGCGCCCTTGCCATTGTAGTATTAATTTTGATGTTAAAATATTTGCCTTAAATTGTATATTAGTATTGTGGGTGAATTGTATGCGTTATATAATATTGTTTGTTCGTTTTTTTTTTCATGCATGCGGCATTAGTTGAATTAGAATAGAAGACATAAGAAAAATTCCTTCAGAAAAAGGAGCGGAACGGGAAGGGATAGAAGGTAATACTTGGGCTTTCAACCGTAATATTTCAGTTTGATACTTGGTTCATCACTAAATAGTTCATATTGTTCGTTCTGTAACGTGGCATTTTTGAGAATTTCGAGTTGATATGTACCTCAGCATTGTTCTCCTTCCCTATTCTTAACGATGTCTTTGAAATTGCTTAGCTGAAGGTCCATTTGTGGAAGTGACGCAAAATTACTAGCACGTTTATGAACTAGAAACCAGTAAATCGATGAGATATTTATGACATTTTACCTGCCTTCTACCCCCAAAATCTCATCGATCAGGTATCGCTCATTGCATATATCGACTGGATATTCGAACGAACCCGAACGTCACCTGATCAGCTGAAAATTCGTCCATTCACCAATATTCAGAGCGGATCTGCCAAGTTCCATTCGGTTATAGCATAATATATGCATCTAGAGTTTATCAAATAAGCTGAACTTTGAGCGTGTGCCTGTCATTTAGTCGTCTTCTTATGGGCTGAGGCCATAATTTCATTGCATTTGCTGAAACAAACAGTATTTATTTACTTTCTGTGAACTTATATAGAGTGCAATAAAACGCATGTCACTATGATCGGTTCTTATCGTGTAGAACGCATGAAAGAGGCAACTTTGCTGACATTTCGGACAGGCAGATAGCCTCATTCCCTATGAAGCTGCAAATTAAGGTTCTTTTTTATGTCGAACGGCTTATACCCTGACAAGATGTGCTCTTTTATTTCTCTTTAAGTAAACGCATTTGCTAACGATGACGGCGAATTTTTTTTGCTTTGGAGTCTAGCACGAGGCTATTGGAGCGGAAATTAAAAGTTTCTTGTTCGTCGAAACTCAAGTCTATCCTGAGGCTATACGAGCAAAAATTATAAGTTCATGAGCATATGATCTATAACTGTCGCTTGAGGGGAATATTAATCTGTGATGAAGAAAAAACCGAGCATTTTATTGTCTCAACAGGTATTCATTCCTAGTGATACAAGTATTGCTCTCAGTGAATATATCTGCATTTATTTTAATCGACAATTTACTGGGAAATGCACTTAGAACGTGCTTCCGCTGTCATGACAGCTAGCTGTGTATTTGTTATCAAATTCTTTTAGTTAGTTCTCACCTATAAAGAAGCAAGTTGCATACGAGCCACCACCACTGATAAGAGCATACTCATTCGTCGCTAATGCGATCGCTAGTCACCGTCTTGTCTACACATTCACTCCAATTCTAGACAATCCATTTGTTACGTCCTTTACTTTTATTCATGAAATTCGTGCCAGTCGATCCATTGTAGAGCAGACTCTTTGAAAACGTCTGGGATTTTTAGTACAGTTATTGACTGCATTTGGAGGGGCGCGTGAAGTTGACTGTCGAGGATCCATTCGATCGGGTTCGGCCATTTGCGCTCGGTATGTGACGGCTGTTTGGTTGTATTTTGCTCATAACGCGATAGAAGTTGGGTTTTTTCCGTTTCTTTATGGCTGAAAACTATTTCGTATGGCATATTTTATTTTTATTTTTTTATTTGGTGTATTTATCGAACGTCATTAGCGTTTCCAGTCCGCAAATACATCGATTTTCGATTGAAAAATGTTTGCCTCTCCTTTTGACAAAGTTAGTGGTTACGGTTTTTGTCGAAGTGGTGCCGGCATACCTTGCCGGAAAAGTTTGCTCCATACAGTACAAAGTAATGTAGTTTGCGGGGCAATGGATAGGAAGTTCTTCACGAGGGATGGCGAAAGTATGTTTATTGTTTGGTGAAAAATTGCAAAAACCATCTGGAATAAGCAGTTTAAGGTGTTATCTAATGTCTTCTATGACATGGATTTATGTTTTATATACAATTCCAAAACTCTTTGAACATGAATCTGACGATACCCGCACTATCTGCGCTACAAATCGATGTTTCCGGCACGGTGACGGTTTTTAATTATGCCATTTGCATGTACATGCATATGCAACGTTTGGTACCCTGTGGATACCAAACGTCAGAATCGCACATCTGTGGAAAAAAGGCTGCAAAAAGTCACATGCATGGAATTTCCCAGGTAATATTCACTCATCATCCTAACCATATTCGTTCGTGTGAGTTGCAAAAATCTGCGTTTTGGGAGCAGATACCAGTTGCAACATCGGAAAACAGATGTGTGAGATCTACATATTGGGAAGTCAAGAGTTCTCTAACATCGGTAGTTTCCGAGATCCATATCTCGAAATCCATGTTTCGAACCCCGAACTAGTGTCTAATTTTTATATTTTTTGAACTTCGGGAACTGTTTAACAAATTCGAGCGAGCATCTCCAGGTCTACATTGCTTCCTTCCCCATTTTTAGAAATCCCTAATTTTCAAGTATTACGGAATGAAGTTCGGTGCCCTCAAATCTAGAGAACTACCGGACACTTGAAGCTCAAGTGCTAACATTTATTTCAGGCATCAAATCAGAGTAAGTTTGTGGACGTTACTCTGTTCCATTTTCGAGAGGAAGAAAAGGGAGAGACGGATTCGGCAGCATGTGAAGTAGAGTTCATGATGCCCACAAGAATAATAGAATAAACACTAACTGAATTAGCCACAAATCAAAAGATTGCGAACAATATGAGAGTCCTATTAGCTCAGTTTAGGTGACTTTCAAAGCTTATTGAGAGCGGTCGTTTCTGGAGCAGTTTTAAGGAAATTTTTTTTTAAATTTATTGATCGAAGAGGAAACAACTCGATGAGATAGTCGTTTCATGTCGATAATACCCTCATAGCGAAATTATTCGCTCACTTCTACAATTGATAAAACGAACTCATATTGTATATAACTGATAAGAGGAAACTGATAGAGAACAATTATATCAGCACAACAAAATCAAAATTTTAAGTTTTAAGTCGTTTATACGAGTAAGTTGATGATTTAATGAGAAATCAAAGAAAATTCGAAAAAAAAAAGAATGTAACTTTTGAATGCTGATAGATTTTCATGTAAAGAAATCAAAGGTTATTACTTTAAACGTCGAATATGCAACAACGCAGCGTTTTTTTTTCTGGCGTATATTAGTATTTCTAAATTCTACACATTACACAAACTGAAATTTATGCCTCTGTAATTTTTTTTTATTATCTCTTTGAGTGTCCATATAAATATGGATAGTGAGAGCCTCTTTTATGAAAAAACTAGTGAAATGCATGTTTATAAATTATGAAGTTAGCTTCAATTGAAGCTCACAAATAAAGAGAGCATTTTTAGGCGCATATTGAGAAGAGGATCAATTTGTATAGTACACTAATTTATTGATGCCCCAAGACTAATATATGTTTGATTAATGAATTCAATTCAAATCCTCTAAATATAAGACAAGTTTGGTCCCCTCCAATTTATTTCGATATTTTAGCGCATCTTAGATAAGCTGTAATGCAAGCGTATAGTGCAAATTTAATTTACACATACACACATGTGCATTTCGATAGAGAATACTTCGCTGATTTGTAGACGGCTGTTAAAAAAAAATCACCAACTGCATTTAAGAAAAAGTGCTTACTTACAGCTTAAGTTTGGAAAATTAGCCCACTTCGAACATTTCGAAAAATCTCTCGGATTCTGTCTGAGAGTTCTGGCTAAGAGATTCGTCTGTGAAAAAAAAAAATCTGAGATAAGCAAGAGTGTTTAATTTAGTCAAGAGAGATCAATTGGAAATGAATTTTACTCATAAACGAAGCTTGTTAACTGTCACCTTTCACAGGTAGATGACAATAGGCTTCATTCATCCTCAATGCAACGAGGTTCAAAGATTTATCGAGTAAGCTGTTCTCTCCAGCCGGAAATCATCACGCAATATCATATAATTAGTGAATGCAAAAATGGGCCATAGAACCTTTTCGATTTTCCGACTGATAGGTTCTCATGTGAGTATTTCCCACTGAAAAATTTTGAAGTTTTTTTTTTCATTCAAGCAAGTTTTGTGTAAACTTGCAACGTCTGCGTTGACGTTTGACAAATAGACGGATTATTAGGTGAATTAGGTGAAAATTATTACAAACTTATACGTAAATGATGGCAAGATTGTATATAAACGAACGGTAATCTTAAGTAGATTGTGATAATTTTTACGATAAACTTAGTTAAATTTGGGCAAATTTTTAGATTTATGATCCCTTAAATGTGAAATAATAAAAATGGAGAATTTAATTAAGTGCTAAAAATACATTGAAATTCGATGCAAATAAATTATCGTCTAACGATTTTCCACAAATATTTTCATTTTTGTAATTTCAATATTCTTTCCAAATTTTTTTAAAATTTCATTTCAAATTGATATCGTAAAATTAGAAAATTGAATAATTCGATAAAAACGTCGAAATTTTCCAATATCGATTTTTATGGATTTTTATCGCAACAATTAAATAATGCCAATTCAACAATTATTTGATTATATTCATTCAGCTGTTTTTTTTTCGAAGCGACAACATGCAAATTTCTTCAAGATTTAATATTCCATTAGTTTTTCTACAATTGTTTAATCGCCACCCATTTTTTTTTTTGGAATTAAAAACGAACTTTTTTTCAATAACACTCTAGTTGAAAACTATAATTTCTTTTTTTTTCAGAAATTTGCATAATGACCTTAACAAAGTAATCGATACAAATGAAATAAAACTAGTAGAATTTTTCATTACTGAACATTTGTATCCCACACTAGCAAACTCAGTGATGTGAGAATCGAGTAGTTAGAGATTGATATATTGCGATATTGCGAGTGCGAATTCAAAATCCGATGCTAAATGATAAATGTATGCAATTCATAATCTTCTCACTTTTTTAATAGAGGTCCTCCACAGAAGTCATGTTGCCTGCGATTTCGCGGAAAATTTCAGACCGATTTCTATATATATATATATATATATATATATATATATATATATATATATATATATATATATATATATATATATATATATATATATATATATATATATATATATATATATATATATATATATATATATATATATATATATATATATATATATATATATATATATATATATATATATATAAACTGAAGCCGAAAATGAAGCTCGTTGTTTATTCCTCACTCACATATAATCACCCCTATCTATTTCAACGTCAGATTTCATTTCGATTGTTCAGAAATCGATCTTTTTAAGACACAAATTAGCAAGCCATAAATTTTGGCGAAACGGTTGAGAATGGGGAAAGAAGAAGCAGAAGGGAGGAAGGGGACATTTCCGCTGTTTAATCAATCAAATGAGTGTATATAAGCTAACAACTAAGTCGCTAATATGCTGATATGAATATACGATAGTTTCAATATAACACAAAAAGACAATATAACAGACTTCTCGAATATAAAGTACAATAATTGTGCTATCTTTAAGGATATGCATATCTAATCAAGCGTATATATGTTAATGTTACTCTCTGATGGTCAATAAAGCACTCTTTTATTAAACGAAATAAGATGGACGTTTTCGCGTTGAATGGAAGCTTTTCGAATGTGTGCACTAATGATGCAATAAACTGCATTCGCTTCATGTCACAAACCATCGTATAACGGCCTCTTTACGTTTGCATTCTTGCCGGTATTGAAGCTTATATGCTTACATGTGTTTACCTGTGCTTACCTGTTGCTTTCCTTGACTTTCATCTTTTTTTACTTGTGAAGGATAATTTTCTTGCAAAATGAGATGTTGTTAGGACTTTTTCATTGAGGCAGGTAGTGAGGTAATGAAGGGAAATTCTTTGGGCTAACCCAAACGTTTAGGAGAGAATGTTGCTGAGATTTTATTAGGGACAAGAGATCTCATTACACCTGTCTTAATTATAGACGATTTCGAAATTATGATTAATTGATGTGATTAGGGATTTACTCATGCGGACCACCTGAGTAGTGATGGATAGCTTCAAGTTTATTTTTGTATAATTTACTCATCTGCATTATGAATCTCCACTTTCTTGGCCCCGTATTTCAGTTTTTCGGCTGAAATACCGATGGAGTTAATCTACGTGAAGCGTTAGCAAAACGACTAGAAATAATCTTACAATAGCAGAATCGTTGCTTTCTTCTCAAATTTCGCTTACTTTTTTTTTAAAGAGTATTCAATTAGAAACAATCATCTGATGAATAAAATAAGCAAAAGAAAATGTAAATTTCTAAAATGTTTTTCCTATCTATGAAGAAGATTGACTATAATAACTTGATAAGCTAAGGTTAACAGAAATGGATGAAGATTATTTAGTTAATCATTGTTATCTCACGAAATTTTTAATTTTTTTTTTGGATTTTATTAATAATAATATTGATCGGTTTGTTTGAGAATATGAAATTAATTTTTTTTTCTCAATTAAGCGAATAAATTTCCAAATAATTTCAGCAATTGCACTAATCTTTAAATTTTTACGCGATAGTAATAGTATATTCGTGGACTGAGTTCTATTGATTTTGCATATTTTCACTTCTTAGAAAAAGAGTGTTTTATCATTTTTTCCTCACATTCCTCTCCTCCTCACCCCCCCCCCCCTCCCATTCCACTCTTCTTTTATCTTCCTTCTTCCCTACAGCTCGGATCATTGTTATCGCTTAAACATTGAAG
This sequence comes from Ascaris suum, assembly GCA_013433145.1. Lineage (NCBI taxonomy): Eukaryota > Metazoa > Nematoda > Chromadorea > Rhabditida > Ascarididae > Ascaris > Ascaris suum. The sequence goes on from CM024181.1 coordinate 6,501,708, forward strand.
CATTCATAATAAATAACAAAGCACTTTCACCACCTCCATCGAAACACTCTTCCACAAATACTGAGCCTATTATTATTGATATCATTTATCAGTGTTCATTTGTCCCAAGTGCGGCCGATAAGATGAGAAGAATGTGGAGGATGCGTCAATGATTTATTAGACGATTGGAATCGTTATAAGTGAAATGCATTATAGAATAGAAAAAAGGAAGAGCGAGAGGAAACCTTTTGCGTACTACGATAAGTTTGTGCTATTTTATTGCGAACAAATCTCATTGAAGAAGCTATCTAAACGGAACATACCTGCAAAGGTTGTCGGCGATATCGAAAATGGAACTTTATAGATGTCAACATCGCAATTAACGTGCATTGCTTTTGTGGATTTCGATTGCATGAGCGTTCGTTTAGTTTAATGTAGCAGTGAAAAACGATCAGCTGTGATTCATATAATCATTGATTTAGACTCCACTATCAAAGACGATCGTTACAATTTTCTAATGGGAAAAATTATGCAGTAAGTATCGTTACAAAAAATTATGCAATTTGGGCAATGAATATAGAGGCAGATTTTTGGCTTTATTAAAGAGCAAGATATTGAAGCTAGGCGGAATTTAATTTAGCATACGCAGTAATACGCAAATATATTGGAAATGAAGCGTATGAACTATTGACGTTTTTTTTGAATGTGCATCAGCACCAACACTAACTGCAATAGGCACTACCAGCACCAGCAGCAGCACGCGCTAAACGAAAACTCACAATATACCGATCAAATACATACTTTCAAGTGGCGCTTTCTTTTAGTTAATTGACAGCCGTTTTCCAATCCTTTTTATGTGCCAGCTGTCCAATTTATATTCTCAACTTTCACTCTATCAACCATATTGGATTTCTTCTGCGTTATGATGATCTTTAATGCAAAAAAAAGCAAAAAAAAAAAATTCCACAAAATTTTAATGATATGATGGCCTCATATTTTTTGCGTATATTTTTGTATGAATTGATATATGTCTTGTCTTTGAATATTCAAATAGAACATCACTAAAAATATATAATAATAAAACTTGTTGGATAAATCTATAACCTAAGACACTAACGTTTAATCTGTTCAATCAATCCAAAAAAAAAAAAAAAAGAAATAATTGCAGATAAAACGTGATGAAAATTTAGCAGGCATTTAATGGCCAATCGAGCCGAATTTAGCAACTGACGAGATTACAAACCCTCGAAAAAAAATGCTTTGTTTGATGAGTTCATGATTAATCCGAACAACGTATGCAAACTTTTCAATGACTCGAAATTGTTCTTAAGATGTGATGAAAATTTTCGATTACGTTGCTTAATGAAAAGTGAAAACGTCGTTGAAGAGTGAAAACATCGCAGAGAACTTAGATCTTTCTATCTCTAAATTTATTTATCGGATGCACATAATACCTTGGTATAGGAAACAGGTGAATAGACAAATAAACAAACAAATATATATATACATATTGATATATTTTTATTTGTTTATTTATTTATCTTCTTTACTACTCGGTTTTTAAAGGTTTTCTTTATTTACAGTTAGTACGAGTGGAAAGGGAACGAGGGATCCTGATCTCTTTAATTAGCATATGTATTAATCACAAAAATTGCTTCATTATATTTATGTTGTCTTAGCAGTGACTGTACATACCGCACATGGGATTATCATTGAGTATAACAGATAAAGTCTTTAGTCGCTTTTTTTGTTTGCTAAATTTTTTACCTTTTTTAAAAAAAGGGAAATTTCTTTTAAATATAATGTATATTATTTCACCTTATTTTTCACTTCATTATGCTTCTGTTTTGGTTCTTAATTCCTAGAGGTACAAGTTAATACTCGTGGATAATTTAATTCCTCGTTATTCCGTCTCAAGCAATATTGGTATATTGAGAGTGCGAGGAAATGGCAATCATTTATTGGCATAGAGCGTTTTCGTTTCGACTAGTAAGATTTAATCGAACGAATACGGCAATTAAACGAGCCACATGAGTGCACTCAAATCGGGTATTGAATTTGACAGCTGTCTGTCACCAAAATAGTTTTCATTTCACGTAATTTATTTATTCATTTATTAGTGAGCAAATATTTCATGAAAAACGATCCTAAGAAGGTGGACTCTATTGCCATCTGAGAAAATTTCTTTTACATCTGAGTAAATTATTGTATTTACCACAATATTTCTTCACAGTGAATTTTTCACAGTCACAGTTCTTCACAGATAACGATTTTGCATCAAATGACATATCTTTTAAAAAAAAGATACATGCAGTGATTTTAATTTGCATATTTTTGAGTATAATATTCGATGAATTCGATAAATATTTAGTCAAATTTGAAATTATTATAATTTATTCTTAAATAAAATTGCCTATAATATTTTCTTAGATTTTTATTTGCAAACTTCAAAATTTTATATTTTATTAGCTGATTTTCACATGAGATTTATTAGCCATCATTTTCAATCTTATCCAGTTGGTTTCTACATTTGTGAGTTTTTTTTTTCGTTCAATGGAGACTATGCTATCCATCTAACTACCATTCCACTCTATTGTCACGAATGGGGCGCTAAATTGCATAACGGGTTGAACCTCAGCCATGGATACGACAGCTATCTGCATGGACTATATTGCTCTACAATCGCAAATATATTAGAGGGTATAGAAAATAATGTATGAATATATGTCTAATTGATAGCATAATCATGAAATATAAGGAAATATATAAATACAGAGATCGAATCAAAAACATATATTAAAAAATTGAGAGAATCTAATGCTGCCTGCAAAAAAATTGTTGGAGGCTTTCCGCTTTAATTTTGTTTTTCGTTTCTTTTGCCTATCGAGCTCAATTATGCCGTTTTTTTTTTTTGAAAGTTTGCTTTCCATTGTTCAATAGTTAATTTAATTACCGTTAGGGATCCGTTATTTATGAAAACCTATAAAATTTTTTTTTTTTGAATGAATGAATGGATTTGAAAAAGAAAGAAAGTAATCTATGGTTTCTAAAATGAAAGATTAACGTCAGACAACAGAGTTTATTAATAGAAAATTCACGCTATTTCATCCATCCTCTCCCCTTATCTCCTCCTCCTCTTCCTCTTTTCCCTTCCTTCTCACCTCCTCCTTCGAAGTAGTAGTTAGAGAAGAGAAAGAGGATGTGGAAAATTTCCAGAAATCTAAAGATATTGAAAAATTGTTTGCATTAGAGGCGAAAAGAAATTGTCAAGCAAATAAAATGATTTCGGCACAAAGTTAAATTAATTAAATGCTCACCGCAGAAAAGCACAACGCAATTTGCTGAAACGTTTTTATTTGAGTGCTGAACAACATCGCCGAAAATTTCCATTGAGACTTTTCGACAGCAAATAGCTTTCCGAGGTGCCCTTCAAAAATACACTTTCTTTTCTGATGTAAAAAAACATTTCATATATATATATATATATATATATATATATATATATATATATATATATATATATATATATATATTATATATATATATATATATATATATATATATATATATATATATATATATATATATATATATATATATATATATATATATATATATATATATATATATAATCTGTATTCATATTTTTGTACATCTATTTATTCATTTATTGGATCTTTTGCATCCACATCTATATATTTATATATTTATATTTACACTTATACTTATATTTATATTTATATTAGATGAACCGTCTTTTTGCAACATTTTGAGTACACTTGGCTAAATTCTATTCATTTTAAAATATGCTATATATATTTTTCCAAGTTTTTCATCTTTTATGTGAGATAACCATCATCGAAGTTTCGTTGAAGGTGTTTCGATATTCGTCTTCAATGTTCACTACTGATATTTAATACGATAGCGTTCAGCATCAAATAAACAATAAGATTTTCAGTATATAAAGTTGAGATCGGATCGAGCTCAAAAGTCGTATAAAAAGTGAAGCATCGAAAAGCGTTGAAGAGCAGCGGATCGCCATTCGCATCGCCTCTAAACATAATTTCATTTGACGACAAATTGTGCGAGAAGAGCATCGAAATCAGTCGTCGATGGGTGGCAACGCACTCATGCTGCATCGACGTCTTCGTTGAAGCCACAATTTCTTCTATACAGCCATCAGGTTCATTTCTTCTCGATTCTTACAGCTCAACCCGATCCATTAGGCACATCTTGCTTTTGCAATTTTTTTTTTTTGATATTTAAAATATAGCTAAATTATTATCATTTTCGTTTAAAAAAAATCAACGAAATTTTTTATAGTGTTCCATATTTTTCTATTTTTGCAGCCTATAAGTCTCAAGAAATGAGATTTTCTTTAATTCGTTGAGACCATATGAGTTTACTGGGATACATGGGTGTAATTGTTAGTGATTGAAAGCCTATACTAGTAATCTCAATTTTACATATGTTTCTATTGCTCTTTGGGTCGGGTAATTCCATTTAACGAGCAACAATAATTTTGTAGCTATGGTGCACTACAGATGCCATCCTATACTTCATTTGAGTTATAGGCAATTACATATTACCTACTATCAACAACTAAAGAAATAGGTCGGGAGTGTAATGCTAGAAGTCAGACTGAAGTTGAAGCAGTTTAACGCAAATAGTGTAACATTTATACACGTATTATATGAAGATGCAGTTAATACTTCTATGCATAATTTCTACTAGTGGCATATAACAGATCGAAAAGTGCACGAATTAATGGCTGAGCCTAATGATTGTTGCTCGATACTTGGATGTTTTGTGCTATCTTCTGTTTTTGGCTTTCCATAGGTCGTCATGTCCGGGCATAGTTTGAAAGAGTTGGGAAGTTGTTCGGAGGGGTTTTGCAAATATGCAAAATTTTGATGAACCCCTTCTTCATTGTCTCGTTCACATTCTCTCCTTTACTCCCTCTCCCCCCCCCCCCCGTCCCCATGCTACTCTATATTTACTTTAAATGTTCCGTCATGAATAGATTTTCTAAGCTAATGCAAAATTCTTATATTGTTCTTGATTGTTGAAAGTTTCCGTATTACCTTGATGACAGCTGTTAAAGCTGCAAAGCTGCTAAAGAAATCTCTAATTTTTAAGAAACAACCAAATATCCGTCAGTTGAGTTTTTTTCATTGCTGCTAATGTTTGTTGTGTTGTCTCTAAGTGATCTAATGCCTCATTTTTGAGAAAATATTCTCTCTAATTGAGGAAATTCTCTTTGATAATCACTGTATTAGATTTGTTGAGTGAAATATCAATGACAACTTTAAATGCATCAAATCTCAAAGGATTGTTTCGTTGTTAGCTACTATAATTTTCTATATTTGCTGATAGCTATTTCCGGTCAATTGAATTGTATTTATATCAACGTTCAAAAATTCATCTATTCTTTTCAACTCCTCTATAATTATTCTTCATGTCTCGTTATTATTTCCTGAATATATTTCATAGATATCAGCTAAAGGTTGTACATTTGCATGTCTATCTTCCTTTTACGTTTAGATCCTTTATGCCATATAGCTAAAACGGAAAAAGAAAGAATACGGCGGCTTTTAAAGCATTTTTTTCGGGTTTTAATATGCCAACCATTGTTCAAATTAGTAAATCTTTGAGCAACTATACGATTTTGTTTTTAGAATATCTAACTGTTCGAGATAAGAGATAGCAATTACATTGTTGAACGTTTGCTGTGAAAATTTCATCAAAAAAACAAATTTTTTAAATCGTCTCTGTTATTAGTGAATGCCGCATTTCGGAGCGCATTTTTAAATGACAATATTTTAGTCTCAATCGTACTCTACAATTAGAATTAAACGTAGAAGTTTCGAAATACATTTGCACAATAACAGAGAAATTAGATAGTAACTTTTTTTTTCTACATTCCCCTTCTTTTTATTAGTTATTCTTTTTTGTTCTTTTTTTCAGCATTTTGTTGTTTTAATTTATTAATTGTTATTAGTACTTGAATGTACCGTAAAAGTTGAAATTCCAAAATGTTTCTGCGACCAATTGAATCAAGTCAAAAATCGACATTTTTTTCTGGAAGATTTAAGAAGTGGACAATTTCAAAGGCGCTTCCTGATCACTTTTGCGCATTTTTTGGCAATCATGTGACCAGGTTGAGTGAAGTGCACTTGAACAAATGGTGCCAATGCTCTTAGCACACTTTTTCTCCTTCTTACGTCTTTGCGCTTAGGTTTCTTTTTTTTTTTGCATTACGCCAACTCCACATCTGTACATATGCGCATGTCCGATTGTTTCAGTTCACGAGAATCACAACAATTTTGGTGATGAAATTTAACAGATGTGGTTTACACCTGATTAACATAATTAAACCATTCATGCAATATGTTCACAGTCCGAATAAGTAATAATTAGTATACGAACCTATTGACTATATTTTGCACTTATATGCTGCTATGCTATCGATCGGATGTAGCCTAAGGGGGAAGAATGAGGAGGGGATTGCAGTTGTACGGTATACGGTTTTGCCGTCTCACTCACTAACCCAATTAGCATGATGAATTGCTTGCAAACAATTTGCGCAAGAAAATGCATCCACAGTTCCATTACAAACGCTTCATAATGATTAAACAATTGCAAATGAAATAAAACCATCGAAAAAAAAATGGTGAAAAATTTCGCATTTTTCCACAATTGTTTATATTGCAATTTGCGCTAATCAGGTTGCAAAAAATAATGTTTCATTCACAAAAGATTTGCAAAAATGTTCGAATCAATCAAAATATAATGAATTATTACCGTATATTTTTTTTTGTTTGCTAATGTTCTATGAAACTTATTGGTCTGATAAGTGGAATTTGAAACATTTATATTTTTATATTGTACTAACTCAACTGATACGCTTTTAAGCTTATTCTTGATTCGGCTCGTGCATTGTACTCACGATTTGTGAATGCAACATGCAATATGCAACAGAGTCACATGATTCCATCGATTGCAAAAAACACAATTAATCACAATTAATTTTGCATAACTCTGATGGCTGATCAGCTCAAAACTTGATGGATGAAATGATTCCATTCGTTCTATCGATGGAATCATCTAACTTTATGTTCATTAGCTCTTAAAATGTAACTGCAAGATCATCAAATGATAGTTATATATAAATATGTAAAAACAAGCTTAGCCTTGCCAAAATGCTATTCGCAAGCATAAATTCGCGAACACATATAACAATAAAGTTTTTTTAATGGATAATTTGTGCAGTGATCAGTTTTACTCAAAAAATATTCTACGATATTTTTCCAAAGTTTTGAGTGAGAAAGCTAAAATGTGGAAAGAACTCATGCGATATTAACCTGAGCGTATATTCTACTAAATTCATGGCTCGCTTGAGCATACAATAATAAAATGTTGTAGAAAACCGTTTAGAGAGCTTTATATCAAAGGATAATGGGACTAATTTCTGGTGCTGGCAATTTTTGAATGTCTATTTAACTCAAAATTTCCTCTCCACTGCTTCTATTCTCATAATTTCCTACCGTCTTGCAATGAACAATAAAAGAGGATGCAATCACTCGTAATATCATTATTGCAAGCATAGATTTTAATTTCGATGATTATTTTATGCAATTGTTTGTATGAGCAAAAAATCAACTTCTTGCTTGCATACAAATTAGCATAGATGAGAAATTATGTCAAATTAGCTTACATGAGAAATTGTATATGGTAATTAACGTCAAAAAATCAACTTCTTGCTTGCATACAAATTAGCATAGATGAGAAATTATGTCAAGTTAGCTTACATGAGAAATTGTATATGGTAATTAACGTATCTTTCTTTGAAAGGGGAAAACTGCTGCAAAGACGACGCTGATGTTTATAATGTCGTGTAAATCGTCATTGCTTTCAGCCGCACTTTTTTTTCGAATTCACTTCACCTTTACGAGAAATAAATTCTGCAGAACACATTTATAAGTACGCCTATTTAAAAATTGCCAACAACGAGTGCACTAGTGCGAAGCAAAACAAACCATTTAATTTAATTTAATTTAATTTAATTTAATTTAATTTAATTTAATTCATGCAGTAGTTAGGGAATGGAGCTAAGAATATATATATAAACTTATGTAAATTTTGACATTTGATATAGGTGACCATTAAATAATATTGTTTTCGTTTTGCTTCTATGGAATTGAAATATTCCTTTCCTTAACTATACAAACTATAAGGATAAAATATCTTAGCGATTGGCGATAGCCATTTCTCAGTTAATGTGTATAGCGCATTAGCCCAATGCGGCACATAAATTACGTTGCGCAAAAAAAAAAAAAAAAAAAAAACGGAATCGCTATGAAGAGAATAAGAACGAAATCCGTCAGATTTATTCATTGCCTCACTGAGAGGGATTCTGTGATGAGTCGACAATCAATCACTGCAGATTTCTAAACGTTGAAGTGGGTAATTGAACAGGTAAATAGGAGTTTGATAAGTGAAATGAATAAAATTGAAAACAATTTAAATCAGTTTTTAAATTTATTTCGATTAGCAAAATTAAATTAATTATTGAATCAGTTCTATTCAATCGTTCTAACGAGGATTTTTTTTAATAGGCTTGAAAATAATGTTTTGCCAATATTATTTCCCAAAAAAAATGAGAAAGAAATAGGATTTTTCATCAATTTGATCTATTACTGCAGTGAAATTTTCAAATTCTATATATACGATAGAAAACAGAACCGTTACCACTAGAGTTTTTCGATTTCGAAACTTTCTCTTCGCACATCCGATCACTATTTTCTACTTGATATACCATGAGAGGCATCCTTTATCACCACATCATTAAGATTGGAAATGTTATTTTTAGGGGGGAGGGGGGTGGATGAGGGGGTGGGGGCGGAAACGTTTGATTCCAGAATATTACTTGTAGATGTATACGATTGAGCGGATGACCCAACCTTTGTTTAGTACTACATCTATTTAGCATTATGCCTTAAAAGTGCTAATAATCCTGTGCTTTCACAAACTTTCACAGATGCATTTGCAGCTTTTGTTAAATTTATTATTGAACGATGAGAATGCTTCCTTTTAACAGGCATTCTCTAAACTATGACCAAACAAATCGGATCGACCTTGTTATTTTTTAACCATCGGAAGTTGAATCCTTCCTTCTTTTAACAATCTCTTATTTCAATTTTCATCATTTATGTTGAATAATGAAAGAGTAAAGCAGCGATCGAGATGGCTCAAAAATTTTGTCTGAATTTACCTGGACACATCTACCTGAACATATCAAGAATTCATATCATCAAGCTGGAGTAAATTATAAATGGTATAAATTTTAGACGGAAACCTATATACTTTGCATTTAATGAATGTAGAGGATCATATATCGTAGAGATGATGTTAATACCCCTTTTAATTTAGAAAAATGAATAAAATATTCTGATTTCATTTCGCGAAATTGTCGGGGTTTTTTTTTGATTTTTTAAATCATTTATAGATTTTTGAAAAAATCTTCGTGAAAGAATGATATAAACAAAACAATATGAATTTTTATATTCTTTTTTTTTAAAAAAATAGAAAAAAGAACGTCGAGAATTTTCGAATAACGGAACAAGAAAAGAGAAATAGCGGCTCACACATTCGCTGAGATAATTGTTTCCGCTTCCTGTTAGAAAAGAAAGTGAAGGAAAAATGGGAATCGAAACGTTGCTAATCCTCTCGAGAATTGAAAAGTTGCATTTCCTAAAGAAATTGATATGCATAGAGGCGATGCTAAAAGTATTCTTCCACATAGATAGAAAGATCGCCAAATAAAAATATTTATTAGCCATTTTTGTGATCGAATTTTTTTTTTGTGAGAGAGAGAGAAAGAGAGAAAAAAATTTCAATTTTTGAATATTGATTTATATAATTTTAGGAAGAAAACTTTTTGAAAAAAAAAATTCAATAATTTAAAAAAAAACCGCTAATGGAATTTAATAGAAATTTGATATTGTGATGATCAAAATTAAATTTGTAGTTGCAATAAAGCTTAAGTATTTTAATGGATAAAATTAGGTTCAAATTTCTAGGCTATAATCAGATATTTATATTTGTCCCTCTTACTATTTACTTTTGGTGGATTATTTTGATAGGTTGGCAATAAGTTTATCAATATAGAGAATAAAATATTCTTAATATCAGTACATTTAGGAATTTTTTTTTTGTTAAACATCTTTAAAAATTTCGGAAACTCATCTAATTTCTTTCCAGGATGAGCTCTCCATCAGGGCTTCTCTTGACCGTGTTTATGCTGCTGATCGAAAATAGCAACACTTCAACCGAGGAGCGTGCTAGATGCAGCGCTTTCACTGAGCAAGCTGTCTCTAAATGCATGAAGGTACTGTTTATGAAACTAATTAGAGCTACATGAAATCGTTACTTAAAGAAATAAATAAGTAAATAAATAAGCGTAATACTTAATTAAAATTAATTGTTTTAATCAGTTATCAATATTAAAGCTTACTTCATATTGTATTACATTGTAACGTTGAATGGATCATACGGCATTCACACATAGTTTAGAAGCTGACATAGACAAGAGTTCTATATATTGAAATGCCTCAGCAAATTCCATATGGATTTCTTTAAATGATTTTCAAAATAAGATGGCATCGACGCCTCAAAGTGTGTTGATAATCGGTTTTAATGGTATATAATTGCACCTGGCTGCAAATAAACAAAAGCTTCCGATATTAAAGCTTCCGATACCATACAATTTATGGTAATGTCTTTTGGACTGAGAAAACACATACGGTCTGCGTAATAGCAATTGTATGTATAGAGTAGATCGTGACGCAATAGCTGTGAGCTCATGTTCGTATACGGCTGTCGTATACTTTCGTATAGCGTCTTCTCTTGCCTTCCACTTAAATTTCGAGTTTAGTCTAAATGAAATTTGATCATAATGAAATTAAAAATAGGGTTTCTTGAATTTTATCGGCATTGCATCAGCACATTCATCGTCACCTTTCATGCAGTAGACCATTTACCAGTGGAATATAAATAAACACTAATGAAGTGTTTACTACATAATTATCCGATTTTCATATGAAATTTTTTTTTCTTTGTCAAAATATTTCAGTTTATTCTTAAAGACTCATATTGCTAAAGGTATAATGGTTGAAATAATTTTCTCCCCCCCCCCCCCCAAAAAAAAAACTCCATCTATGTGTTTATTTGATGTTTTTTTCCGTCTTAAAAATTTCAAAATTTAATGTGAAACCTTTTAAAGTGTTGGATTTTTTAAAGAATTTTCTTCATACACCAAAAAAAAAAATGTTCGATATCATAGAAATTTGCCAATTGATTGCGATAATTTTGAAAAAAAAAAATTTTTTTTTCAGCCAATGTTGGATTATGCGGGCAAATTGCAGTCTGAAACGGGCGCTATGCAATTCCCGGTTCAAGGCTCTGATATATTCCAAAAACTTTGCAGAATATATTTGGAATTTAAGGTTTGTCTCATTTACTTATATGAATTCAAGACTTCATTTTTTCAAAAAATATGAATATTAAAAGGAAATAAGTGAAATATGATTGCATTGCTATTTATAAGCATTAATAAACACTAAAAATCACTTTATAAGCATATTTATAAACATAAACGCTAAAAATACGATTTATATGTAAAAGTCTTTAAAGGCTAAAAAGCACGAACGAAATAATCAACCATAGAAATGTGATTTATACTATACAACTAACACTCAGAGGACGATAACAAATCATATATTTTATATTTATTGTAATCTGTAGAAGATTATGGATTCATTGGAATATTCCGGATATTCATTTCTCTTAAGTAAATATGGATATTTGCTGGCAAATTCAAGCAAACATCGGTCGTCCTAATTCAATGCTATTACGTGATAATAGGAAAAAAGTTAACGAATACGTTGCATAACATTTACACTTTTATTACTAGTATTCTTTTTGATCTCAATCGATTGATCAGCATTTCGCTCTGCTGAGTTAGGTGATCGGTAATGATCGGTAAAGTGATCCAACATAAAAAGTTAACGAATTTGAAATTAGTGATAGAAAACATTAAATTTACTTCACTTTAATCAATAAAGTATTCATCACGAATAAATCGCTCTTCATATCGCTTTCAGTTGTCTCGATCCACGGTTTGTTTCTCTGAGTTAAATGTTTTTGCGGTCGAAAAGAACTTATCTCACCTGAATTTTTCCATCACTTCGACATATTTTCATTAGCAAATTGAACGCGGTACAAGGATAGTGCATACTAGCATTGTATTGTATATTTATAATATATATATATATATATATATATATATATATATATATATATATATATATATATATATATATATATATATATATATATATATATATATATATATATATATATATATATATATATTTGTTGTGCTTGTTTAAGGAGTGTACACGTGATGTTAACTGTGCTAGCCTCTCAGTGGATGCAGTCGATGCAAGCTATGGCTATATGTGTGGAGCTGGGTATAAACTTTTCGAAAAGCACGCTATGTGCTTTGCTGAAGTGTGTTTTCCAATTATTCTTCATTTTGATGCAGTCTTGGTGTTGCACATTCACAATCTTGTTGTTCGGATTCAACATATATATGTTTTCACTCCCTCTCCATTTTTTAAAACCCATTCTCATATGACCCATTTTTTTTCACGATTTCAGTGTCATTGAAAATTTTCATACATCAGTGAAATTTTGACCATAAATGACAAAGAGTGCCTGCAATGGCTATAGTAGGCTAATGAGGACGATTTTCAAGTGGGCAAAGAGTGAGAATGACAATTTTATTCCCGGCTGAAATATTGGTATCTATCCAATAAAGATATTGGTATCCATCCAATATCTATCCGGAGGCAATAAATGGTAATATGAGTAGGTTTATCCGAAAAAGAAAGACCTCTAACTCATTTTTCCTTTCCTATTTTTTGCCTTCTCTATTTCATTACGTTTTCCTATCACTTCATTTCGCTCGTTTCCCTATTTAACTATCAGATTTCAGTTCGCGACAGCTAACTTAGTTAGAGTGCGTTTTAGCTAATGCCTCTAAGCATCTTAAGAATAAAACTGGGATGCTTTGTCATATTTGATTTAATCAGTTTTGGAGTATTCATAATGGATCACCTTAAATGATATTTACAAGTACTGAACAATGATCTGCTCGATCAATCAATAGTCATCACTGCTTTATATCGTCAATAAGCTTATACAAATAAGGAAATAATCTTGATCAAATATCAGAACACCTAGAATGATATCGGCTAATGGGAAAAACGAAACGTTCGGATGCTGTTTTTCCTCTTAGCGAAAAACATTCATTAGATGGTTTTCTTTGAAGACCTTTCCGTTCAAGGTGAGAAAAGCTCGATAAAAGTAACCTATATCTCAATTCTCTGGGAAATCCTTGAGGGAACTATATAATTTCAGGTGGAGGCACAAAAAGATTATGTGAAATGCAAAGTGGCAGCAAGTCAAGCGATATCGGATGCACAAAAACTCAAAGGACACGATAATAATCAGCAATATTTCAAAGTAAATTTGTTTGTTTGGAGTAGAAAAATTTACTCATTTTAATAATACAACTTAGCACTTTCAATTTTGAGTAAACATAAATTTGCTAGACATGTAATATCACCAGTATTAAATATTATCATTTCAATATTTTGTTATCTTTAGCGTTGTCCGTAGTTGAAATGCACTCACCTCATCAAAAGATATATTCCGAATAGTTTCCAGAATATGCTCTCAGCCAAGTTTCCAGAATCCTACAACTGCGGTTGAAGCTTTTAACGTGCAGTTGAGTTGTTTCGATTTGCATACTACTGCCGCTCTTACCCGTTAAATGTCTATTCGCCTAAAGTGCAGCTTTGCAAACGTTTCGATCATTCTTCGCTGTTCACACTTATATACTTTTGTATATTTTCCCACTTCAAGATGATGAAATAAAATAAAGAATTAAAAAATAAGAATTATTTTGCGGTATCAAAATTTCATATTAAATCCACTTTTTTTCTTGTTCTATCGGGACATTTCCTAGAGAGAATCATTTCGCGGATCCTTTCCTGGATAAAATCACCTCTTCTTTATTCTCATCCTTGCTGGATTGTTTTTTTTTGCTTGACCGATTTCTAATTATGCCAAAAAATGAGCTTTGAAGATATTTATCTTGATCACAAATGAGGGAAGAATTAAGATAACAGCTACTTTTTTTTCTAATCTTTCGTTGCCGACTTATGCAAAAATCATATCATACTTTAGCGATAAATAGCTAAACATCAATATCCTTTGAATAACGTACAGATACGTATCTGTGCCATCCGCAACTTCCTTATGCTGTCCTATTCTACCATCGATACTTTCCATCTATTGTTTTTCTATGCTATGCAAATTGCTCCTACCTGTAGCGCTCACATACCTAAACCTCCGCCATCCACAACTTGTATATTTACCATTTGCTTACACAATTACTTTCTGGTGCAGTTATTGTGTTGCTGGAAAGTTTAAAAGTAATAAGCCATGATCAACATAATATTTTGGACTTTATTAGGTGCTTTTTTGTTTCATTTTCATCATTCATGGCATTATTTTATCTTTAGTGACAGAATGATTTATACTGTGTTTATCTCACCGATTAGTTGATAAACGTTGAAAGAAAATTCGCTAGAATATTCTTCATTTTATCCATACATAGATGATCTATATTGAGCAAATAGTTTTAGAGAATATGAACCTGCATCGAATATCAACGAATTTAAAAAACCGTAATCAAAGAAAAGAAATACATAAATGGGAAAGAGAGATTCGAATTAGAAGAGATATAAATGTAATCATTTGATTAGACTCTCTAATTGCTTAGAAGAAATTGCATCAGGTTTAGGCCACATTCTATCACTTCAATTAATCACCACAAAAAAAAACCACATCAAAATGAGAGATGGGTGTAGATAACTATCTTGCTAATATCAATGATGACCACTCTAAAAGTGGAGAGAAAGAGTTGGTGGATTCTAATTGAATCTATTATTTCACTTTCCTTTATATTTATTAGTTTGTTGCATTTTTGAGGCATTGTGCTCGATAATGGACGACTATCTCAGATGCAGTCACCCGATTATTAATCGACATTGTGGCACCGAAGCATGGGAACTAGTAACTACGGTTAATATCTTTTTAATTTCCTTAGCAACCAACTGAACATATATATATATATATATATATATATATATATATATATATATATATATATATATATATATATATATATATATATATATATATATATATATATATATATATATATATATATATATTAGTATGAGGATTTATTATCATTTGTTAATGAAATCGAAAACGTAATATGCAAGTTTATTTATTGCAATATTTGAGGACAAACAAAAAAAGTGTTCGAAATTGATCAGTAAACTGCTTGCGATTTTCGAACAGTTTGAGGCCCATTCATTAGCATGGCTTTGAATATGTGAGCTTCTAGATACAAGTGATTTGAATACCCTTCTTCATATTTTTGAGTAAAGATGATAACCATATACCAACTCTTTGGTATATTTTCCTTGCATCGATGCTTATTTATTAATAAAGTGCGAAAAGATAGCGAAAAAATGGGATAGTCTTCCTGTCATTTTTGTGCCAGACAGTTGTCACCACTTATATATTATTATTATTCACAGTCTACGCTCAAAAACATGTGCCTCACGACAATTTAGAAGCTATATTAGCTGTTTTCGTCTTCATATTTCATTCAACGATTTCTATAATTCACAACAACGTCATAATTAACACATCGATGTTCATTTGTTTTCTTATTTCTTTGCATACCTTCGAATAAAATATATTACGCAATAAAGAATGAGAAGACTTTATCAAAGGTGGTTATTATTGCTAAAGTGGGTGTTTAACGATTACTATGGTTGGATGAGATTGAAGTTTCGCCCCGAATGACGAGGGAGGAGGGTTGGACAAAATTTAAGGCCATTTAGAAAGTCTTCAAGGCAGCAACATTGCTGAGACCTAATAGAAATAGCTGTTGATGTTCTTTATTATGATAAAATAAAAGCATTTCTGACGTATCCACCTTAGCATAACGTTCATTTTACATTCATTACTAATACGTTTCTAGTGATTATCTCTTCATGGTTTTTAATGATATTATTGAGTATAAGTATAAAAGTATCAAACTCAAAGAATTAAAAATTTAAATTTTTTTCAAATTAGAGTAATTTTTAATATTCAATTCCTATTAATTAATAATAAAAATATTTTACAGCTCTAGTTATACCTAATTTGATGAGTTTTTTTACAGTAATTTTTTATTGCTTTTAGGTGACAACCGACAGCCTTCGAGTAACAATGCCAAGTTGTGATATGCATAATGCGTTACTGTAGATACGATACTTAACGCAATAAACAATTATACAGTCAGAAAGGATCAAAATATTCACTCAAATATAGGAAAGATATTCATTACTTATTCGATGCATTGATTATAAGAATATTTTCATTTTCTAATCATAGGTATTATCAAGAAATAGGGAAATATTAGACAATAATTTCTTTTTAGGCCAACAATCAAATCATTTTTTGACGAGAGGAGTGGATGAGAGGGGATTTTTTTAGTTTCCAACGTTTTCTTAGGAGATATTCCTCTCGTACTAAAAAAAAAAAGATTTGGTACTTTCTGAAATCAAAAATTTTTAAAAAAATGCTACATAATTTCTGAATGGATATTTTCAAGATATTTTAGAAATCAAAAAATTTTCTTTTTCCAGAAATTTTCAAAAAAAAAATGAAGCAATGAAAAATTTTTGATATTTTTATTCTCATTGTTAATTTTTCTATTATCATAATTTCTTCAAAAAAAGAGGAGACGCCTTAAAAATAAATGATATCAAATTTTAGTGAAAATAACATCGACGATTTTTAGAAATGATTTCCAAGAAAAGACTACTTCTTACTTTTATATCAACGGTCGATTGCTTTCTATTGCTTATGTCATTAATGGTTTGCTTCAGAGCGCATTACTGAAGTAATATATCATCACTTAGCTCATTTGATGTAAAAACAACAAAACTAGTATTGCTGAAAAAAATCTACGTTCATGGATGGTGGATTGATCCACGAAAATATATCTTTTCAAATATTTGGTCGAATTTATTTCATCAAGTACTCTGTCAAATGTAGTTTATCGAGTTAAGTATTTACGTTACAACGGCCATAAAAAGAAACAGAGTCCAAAAGATAGGCATTTGTGCATTGTCGTTTCTTCATTTGTAGCGACAGGTATTTTACCTGTAGACATTGCTGTGATGTTGGTAACACTCGACGACGATCCGCATCCCTGATTGATGTGTATGACATACAGTTGATTCGACTTCGTCGCATACTTTACATGGATACTCAGATGCAATTGGTACTAAAAATAGGCTTTTAGTTAATGTGTAATTAAATCAAGGTTTTCCGTTCTCATTAAAATTTAGCGCCTATTCTTCTTGGCAACCGCTACTCCAAAAATCCGACTCAAAAAATTAGGCAACCTCGAATGACTGTAGAATCCCGCTCTTAAGCTGGATACACGAAACAAAATTAAAACCCTCTCAATGAAAGTGACTTGTCCACATAATCGATGAGCTCCAGAAATCGTCCCCTCCTCCTCTCTCCTCTAACATCCTTTTTGACAGTTCGCCGAATACTTTCTTTTTAGGGAGACAGCCATTAGCAACAAAAAATCTCAAGAACAAATCGCTCTTAATAGAGAAATGAGTGTGCAATATAATTTTCTCACTAATAAAAGAAAAATCCCAATCCTCGAAGCATATTGTGCATAATACATCAAGTTTAAAGGCGACGAAGTGATAGTGTTTATTATCATATCGATAATTTTGGTTATTTACTGTTATGCACGTCGAAAACAGAATGTAATATTAATAGATATTTACGTTTGGCTAAATTTTGCATGTTTCAACGAATTTGGATGAATATTTTCGATAATATTAGATGAATTAAAATCTAAGGAGAACTCATATCAGCAATAATCCGACCTTATTAGTCATTCAACTTAGGAGGTATATCCATCTGCCTAAAGGTTTTATCAGAGGTTTATCAACGAGATCGAGAATTTAATCAATAACGAAAACTCATATGATCTAGTTAATAATTTGCAAATAATCGGTTGGATTCTGTTAATTTTTAAAT
Organism: Ascaris suum; assembly: GCA_013433145.1. Taxonomy (NCBI): domain Eukaryota; kingdom Metazoa; phylum Nematoda; class Chromadorea; order Rhabditida; family Ascarididae; genus Ascaris; species Ascaris suum. The sequence goes on from CM024181.1 coordinate 6,519,951, forward strand.
AAATTGAAAAAATTTCTTAAATTATACGCCGTAATTTTATGATATCGATTTGAATTGCTGATGTTAGCGTAACATGAAAATTAATTTAATAATGAAGTGCATCATTCATTTAATGGGGGGAAAAATCAACGCCGTTACACTTTCGCGTACATATTGCAAAATATTTGATTGCAATATGCTGCAATAAAATCATATTCAACGTTCATTTGATAGATAAATATTAAAATAGAACGCACTTTCTAATTACACGTTCTATTACTGCGTAGATTGAGCACGTATAAGGTTGCCGATCATCGATTATAGGTTAGATAATTCGCTGAAGTAAAGACAAAGGTGAAATAGTCTAGAAGAGGAGATAAATGTTTACCTTCGTAGATGGTTTTAGAGAAATGTTGTTTTGTGCTCACTAAGGCAACAAATAATACCTGAAATAGAACGAACAAGAAAATAAAATAACCTATAAGTGAATAACGTTAGCCTCAAAATATACAAACTTGGAATAATTGCAAGAGCCTGAGGCTTTTAAGCTGACTGAATCGATGATAAGCAGCTAATCGTCTAAGCTACTCTCAAAATAAATTAAGAACGTTAGTTCTGTAATTTCTATGACTCAATGTCGATGTAACTCTTTGAATTTTGATTTTTTTTTAAAAAAAACAGATAAACATTGAAATAAGCATAAAATATTTTAGAATAACTTACATAGTATAATAATAGATGAATCTTCATAAGTCCTGAAAAAATTCTTTGATGAAAGTGTTGAGAAAATTCCAACAAAAGTTTTCCGATGCTTACAATTTCACTAAAGAAAACAATAACAATTTCTGAGTTTTCTCTCAGATAAATAAGAAAATCAGTTGAGCAAAAGTGAGCAACTACTTATCACAAACACATAAGAAATATTAGCAATTTTCGGCGTTAGCTTCTCATGTGTCATACGATGGATGTTGTGAGGAACAACAGTACAATGAGTCATCGAGAAATAGTCATCAGCAGCATTAAAGAATACAGAATGAATGCATTTCTCCAGTTGAGCACAATTATAGCTCGCATTTCTTGAGAGAATAAGATTAAAAAAGAGGGAGGAGGGGGGGGGGGGGATACGGAGGAGGGCGAAAGAAGAGATGCACTAAAGTCAGTTGGTAGAAATCTTCTCCGATTCAACTCATATTGCAGAAAATAAAGGAAAAAAAATCATAGAAGCATGGATAAAGTTCAATAATCAAACAATTAAATTATGGAAATTCAATATCGACTTCAATCAAGATTGGAAATCATGCATATTGTAAATATATATTATTTGTGTTTAATTTATACAGTGATATCAATTTTGCCATGATGAATAATGTTTGGTTGAATTTAACTTAAAACCTCAAGTAACACTGAAATTATCGTAATAAAATGTTTTATAAGAATTAGGCGATTTGACATCAAAGTTTGATTAAGTTGAATGAACGTTTTAATAGAAAGTGGATATTTTTACTTGAAAACCGGAAAAATGGAAATGATTGAAGAAAAAAAAGCTTGAAAGGAACACAGAGAGACAGCAAAAAAAAAGAAAAAAATAACAACAACAACAACAACAGCAACAACAACAACAACAAAACAACAACAACAACAAAACAACAAAACAAAAACAGAAACAACAACAGCAGTGGAATCAGACAACATATTTCAGGTAAAATGTCAATTAAACACCATTCAACGCTCTATGAGAATCTCTAATTAGTATGGATATTTTTGAAAAATTATAACTTTTAAGTATATTGATGAATTTAATTAAAAGTTGGAATTTCTTTCTATTCAAAAAAAAAATTCGAAGTTCCATAATCTGGCTTATATTCGAGGAAATATAGTATATTATTGCGGAGTCTAGGTTGTTCGCTCATATGGTTTGTAGAAAGGGAATGTTAAGGCGCTAAATTAATAAGCGTTTTCTATGATTTTGAGTTACTATTGTATACGTAAACCGAACTAAACAATGCAGAAAAAAAAAACGCATTGGATTGATGATAAAGGTAATTTTTGCTATATATAAATTAAATTTGCATTTTACAATATGCAAAAATTTTTTATTGCAATGCAAAATAGTTAGCGAACAATTATCAATTGTTGAAGAAATAACTGAGTGAAAAAGGAAAAAAAACATCTAAGCAAAAAAAAACTTTTTTTGCTGCTAAATTTGCAACAACTTCACAACGACTACATCCAATGCAAGAAAAAAATTCTCTGAAGATGACGTCATCGTATTTTTGCACTATTGCATTGAATAATACTACAATTCTTTTTGTTGGATTTTATAAGTGGATACCTTGCCCATAAACAGGCTCAAATAAATGGTATCATATTGTCAATAATAATGCTAAAATTGCGACCTAAAGAAAACAGCAACACCAAAGAATTCGAATGTGACGCTTGAAGACTTATTTCTTTCGTAAAAATTTTCTATTCTCAAACCAGTTCAGTAAAAAGTATCACATCATCCGAATGAAATCATCCGATCAATCGCTATTCGTTCCATATTGAAAAGAACTGAAATTAAAATTCCGCATAGAGGAAGATCATATTTCTCTTAGACAGCTCAATTAATCGAATATTTCATTGACAGAATTGCTTCATCGTTGATTAGTGATCGATAACAAGCGCATTATTGATGATGGATTATTTCATTACATTCGAATTAAAAAAAAGTTTATTGCAAAACAAGAAAAAAAAAGGAGGAACAAATCGATCTTTAAAAAATAAATGGAGGAAAAAAAAGAGAAGAAATAAATGCACGTCACTAATTTACTAGTGAAACATTTGCAATGATATTTTTTCTTCTACACTTTGTGATCACATCTATAAAAGCAATTGCTCCTTCGTTAACGTATCAGAATGCACATTTGCATCGATGCAATTTCTTCAATCAAAATTTTCCGTATTTTAGTTTCTTCTTTCATAATACAATAATCTCATAGAAGAGCGATTTTGAAAGAGTTTAGTGGAATAACTCAGATAAAATGCCGTTAAATTTCGAATTATTTTATGCTCTTTATAGAAGACACTCTCCTAGTGTTTTATTATTTCTGAATTTTCTGCTTTATTTCTTCAAAGAGTTCTATTCTGATGACGATGATCTCAAAATAAACCACGATTCCTTTCTTTTGATATTCTATGAAAATACCTGAATGGATTGGTAAGAAATAATGCTCTCGAATTCGTATTTTCTGCGTTTCCCCGTGTTTAATGAATCACATAGGCATAATGAAAATCCAAAAGACTCGATAAATCGTTCACAATTTTGTTTGAAATAATTGAATTTCCCTCATAAAATTGTAGTTCAGATGTTAGTGTTGGTTCCTTTCTTAGTAAGAATTCAAAAATTACTTTTTTTTAAACTGCAATTCAGGCGATTTCCTTCAAATACCATGTATAACCGGTCTGCTTTTTGACTGAAGAAATCCCACACTGAGAAGTTTATTCACTGCAGCTTCCTATAATTATTCAACATTATTTTCGCTGTTCAAATAGTCATTTTGTGAATTTCGATTAATTAGACCCCCGACTGGAATAGTAGGATAAATCGAGTACGTTCGTGAAGTGTTGATATTGGTGCACTAGAATTGCCGACGTTGATCGCTTTATCAATCACCGATTGATTGAGTTGATCACATTAGTTCTACTTCAAATAAAATAAAGTTAGGCAAAAACAATCTTGTACATTTCTTCTATCATCCGAGTAGTGTCATCCTTGCAAAAAAAAGAACTCAAAATGTAAAATAAATACAGCAAGACGCCGTGAAAGTATTATAAGGTACCGTAAAACGCAAACATCCCTCCATCTCATTTGAGCTCTAGTTCAACGTTGCTAAACAAAATTAGATGATCCCTTTAAAATAAAACCTGTTAATTCGATTATGAGCATAATTAATTTCCTGCACTCTAAACTCGAAGTACTGTTTTCGTTTATAAGAGACTATCTTGCTCCTTATTTACTCCCATTTTTACCCGTTATGCAAACACAACTCGTTTTCCGAATGCCACTCAGCGCTTATTTTAGTGTCTTCGTCAATTACTTTCGTCTTACTTTGCGAAGAACCACTCCTGGGAATGTAGGTCCTTCAAGTTTTCTCCTCTTTTCCACTGAACATAGTGATATTATTGATAAGTGGTGATAATGATGATAGAGCAATAATAAACTTTAAAATATATCAGTAGTAAGGCATTCGAATAGAATTTCAAATTCCCTTCTAGAGAAGCACTGAAAGATGATGAATTAGAGATAGAAGGACGGCTCAATGGGTAGCCCACTATCTCATCATTCCAACTATATCGTATTCAATTTTAATGTGCATCAACGATCACATATAACGTAATAAATAAGCATTTTATTGATTTATTTGCAGGCTAAAAAAAACTTTAGATTTGTTTATAGCTATCCTACTCGCTTAGTTCCCACCGTCAATTAATCCATGGAGGAATACAATTTCGTTTTGATTTACCCTCTTTTTTTGGCTATTATCTCCAACCGTTTACTAAATTAATACTGAAAAACTACCTTATAGCTAATAACGGCGGAGATGTATTTTCGATTCCTAAACGGGAATATGCGCGGGAATAGGCGATACTAGATGGCATAAATTGCCTATCATCATTAAGCAATAATAATTTTCAATTTCATTTTTCTAACGAAAAATTTTCCACCATCTTTAAACGTTAAAAAATGATGATGAGAAACGGTAAGATGTGAAGAGCGATAGAGCGCGGGGGGGGGGGGGGGGGAGGGGGAATTGAGATTACATTATCGCTGTGCTTTTCTTGTTTTGTTTTTTTTTTAAACATAAACGAAAAATTTCTTTTCAGAATGCTACGAGTTGCATTACTTCTTTTCTTGGGCGCTTACATTTGTAATGCGCAAATGCAACGGCAATGTCTATGCTCTGAAACCTTACCGTGCAAAGATAAAGCGATCAGCAATGTTATTCCATGTGCCGACAAATGTCAGGTAATACACTGAAATGAATTTTCATCATGGTGATATGCTAAATTCAATGTGTTCATCTTTAATCAACACCTTCAAATTGCGATCTGATCGATGGCCAAATCATTGGCATATTTAATCTTCGATAGTCGTTTATCCATCGTTGTCAGTTGAATCAACTCATATCCATAGAATAGGGCATTTAACCACATTTAACTGGTTGAATTTTAGTGAACACCTTAACAGCTTTATTGCATAGGCATCGCTTTAATGACAAGCTTAACTAAAAGCCATAAGCTTCATAATGGTAGCATTTTTTACAACCGGGCTAACTGAGCTTTATTAAGCATATTATGTGGCGATTGCATTTTATTGCATGCGTTTTTCCATTAAACTTTTCGTCGATCACTTAAATTCATTTTGATTTGGTTGAGATGATGATTAAATTCGTTCTTTGCATGGTTTTTTTTTGCAGAAGGTGGATAAAATTACATTTTGCATGGTCTAATTATATGATATTGGTGCCTGAATATTTCTTCGTCTTTCTATGCTCTGGTTGTCGAAAAAACACAAACATATCAAAACTTCACCAAAATTTCAAGCTTTCTGCTAATCTTATAATAAGCTATTTTTCTGAGCTTCACATTGTGCAAATATCTTATGCAGAATTCGCAGTTGAAAGGCGCAATTAAATTTGGAGTTTTTTTTTTGCATTTTTAAACTTGATACAATATTTAGTTGATAAGTTGCCATAGTTTTCTATTCTTTTTTTGATTAGAAATTTCCTGCTTTTCTTCAAAAGAAATCAATATTTTTGAGGCAATTTTATAATATTTTCTACTAATACCGCATAGTAGAGTGCGGCGTTCACTCACTCAAAAAATGAATTCCTCAGCATTTTTCAGAAGCATGCCGCCAATGCTGGTCTCAATTATCAAGTTCTAAGAGGTTGCATAATGCAATATCGACCACAAATTGAACGCTCATTGCAATGCTCGGTCAATGCTTTCAGTAACGCGTAAGTTAGCCACCCATTCTACCTTAACAATGCTCCAGTGAATCTTTCAACAACTAAAAAAAAAACGTTCCGTTCATTAATGGTACTCAAAAATAATAATTGCTGTTTCTTTTAACGCTAAAAATATTTTAGTCTAGAGAGTTAACTTTTGTAATTTCAAAACTGAAAAAGAGTAACGACATTAAAAGTATAATTCTTGAAGATTGAAGGAGTCACACTCATCAATGATGTATTAAGTTGCAAATAATTGGCAATCATTTCATATTACCACTAATTTTCTTGTAATTCCAATTATTAGACGATGATATAAAGTGCAAAAATTCAATCGCATAGGTAATGGGATTCGAAGCAGAAATCTCCTGATTTCAAACCACATTTTCTACCAACTGAGCTAATGTGGGACTCAGCTAATCTCCGCCAATATTTATTCCCACAATCTTTTCGGTTCTACTGCGCAGATAACGCAACAGACCCGCTGAGTACCAAGCGGCAGGTATTCATATCAGAACTTACATCACTGTGGACTTTCATATATATAGGCTGGCCAATATTTTTACTTACTATCAAATTGAATAAAACATAAGTGTAAACTAATATGAGAATCTAAACTAATCAGAATTAATATCCTCGAGAAATAAAATAATTCCAAAAAATCTTTTGCATTGTTTATAAGGAATAATAAAATAATATCTAATCGAACAGGTGCTCAAATACACGGACGAATAAAATGATACCGAAACGTTATGCAGCCGGAATCGAAATCGCTATCATGAACGAAATTAACAGCATGATCGCAATAAATGGTTTTTTTAAAAGCTTTTTTTGGACTATTTCAGGTTCCTATCTTTCATGTTGTAGTCATTGGGAGATGTTCTGAGAGTTATATAAAAAGCACAGTTACTATGGGTGGTACCTCGAATTTTTAACACCTACCAACGATCAGTACCAATAGCTAAGTCTACAAGGACATATATTAGAATGATTGTATCCATATAATTGCTATACTCCAAACAACTAAAATTCTTTTTTGAGTGTTGATATCTTCCTCTTTCTTCTTCTCTTTTCCGAGTTTCGCTCTCTCTCTTGCAACAAAAAAAAATTCCTTTAAAGCAAACTCTAAAAAAGCAATAAATGATGGCGAATAAGCTTCATAGGATTTAATTTGAAAAGCGATTTTCCTGAGTTTAAGTTTTTTTTTCAGCAAATATTTCTCTATATTTAATGGAATATCGAAAAATACTTACATCTCTTAGCCGATTCAAGTGCCACAGTGAACTGTGAATGAAGAGATTTTCACGAAAGATTTCCATACGATAATGATCACTCCAGTTGTCAATTCTTCACGGTGCTTTAATGTTCGTAGACATATCTAACTTCTTATTACTCAAATATTTGGTGATTTAAATATTGCAAATGGCTTAAACACTTAATGAACGACTGAAACATTTAACGACTTGAATGCATCAGGATTAACGTCTCAAGTATCGAAATACGTTGGTGTTGGGCGTAAATATGCAAGCTGCGTTCAAAAATGCATCGAGAAACAATCGAATGAGTGCGTAAAAAAGGCAAAGTAAGCATTTTTATTTAACATTCAATTTAAATTTTTTTTTAAATTTATTTTATTTTATTTACTTTCGACGTACCAATATGAAATTTTTTATTTCCATTTTAATAAAAATGCACAGAAATATATTCCGAAAGTATCGCATGAGTAAAATTGCTATCATTTATATATATATATATATATATATATATATATATATATATATATATATATATATATATATATATATATATATATATATATATATATATATATATATATATATATATATATATATATATATATATAGAACAGTTACGATATGATAATAAAATTCCACCATGACGCTTCATTCAAAATGATAGTATTTCGATAATTTTCACAACACCGTATCAATTGCTGAGGCTCTCTTCGCTTTCAATAATTGTCGTTAATTGTAATGAGAAGAAAAAATTGCCAAAAAAAGGTTGTAAACGATTAGAAAGAAATCGTTTTAAAAAAATTATAAAATATTTGGCGATATTATATTTGCGATGAAAAAATTTAAAAAATTCTGAAAACATATGAAAACTTTTTGGATTATTTAACCTCAACGTATTTCATCCTCAATGAGTTATTCAACTGTTTTTTTTAATGAATGCGTGAAGTGATAACTGAATTTTTTTTAAAGCTGCGGCCTTGATCTGCCTCCTGACAGCGTCATTGCACAGACTATCAAAAATTGTGCAGTGACTAGTGGTGTGCTTAACACCCAAGTAGTACGATCATTATGCCAATGTGCTGTTAGAGCTGGAGCTGGGTAAGTTTTTTTTTTTTGTGTTTCTCATATTTTCGTTTCTAACTACTAGCAATCAAAAATTATTTCCTTTAAAAAATTTTTGCTTTCAATTTCTTCAAATTTTCACAGAAAGCATTATTTATAGATCTCGCTTTTATTGCTCAAGAAAAAAAAACACTAGCATAATTTTTGAAATAAATACTAATTCTATTATTTGAAATATGGAATTTTTATTTTCTTTAAAATAACAAAAATTTCATGAATCTTCATTAGTCAACGAATTAATCAAAAATATTCCAACAAATAATACATCTTCAAAATCTCTTCTGTCTTTCCAGCAAAATATTCTTACATGTAGGCTAAAAAAAGTTATAGTTTTTAGCATATATTAGAAATTCATTTGAATCATCAGTAGCAAATAGTCCTCGAATTTGTTGTCATATGATTTCCGCTCAATTTGAATGGATTTGAATCGTCGATTGCCATTGCTCGTTTTACCATCTCAGCTATAATAGTTCTAAATCATCTATCAAAATAATATCTTCAACGAATAATATAAGCGATTGCATAAATTATTTATCTAAAATAAAAATCGAAATCATCATAGAGAATAAAATATTAAATTTATATTTTCTAGAGTTCATCGAGATAAACTTTCGGATTATTCACGTTGATATGCAATTCTTTAGATTCAGGCTTTTTCTCTATTGTTGATATCAAAAAAGCTCTACAACACCTTAAACATTCCTTACAGTTGATGATTACTATCAATTAATAGGTCTTATCCACAACTTCTTCAAGGTGCTAAAATTCCATGCAATTGAATTTAGCAAATTTGCATATTTATCTGACGTTATAAAATTGGTTTTTACAGTTGAATGCATAAAAATTTCAGGCCAATTGCCAGCTTCTGTAACCGAGTCACCATCAGCTAAGTGGATGCAATACTTCGACGATATGGTCTTATTAAGTGGACCACTTTACATGAGCAGCCATCTTATGTATGGATCTTGTTGAACGACAAATTCACTGCTTCCATCGCAAAAAAAAAATTTTTTTTTTCTTTCATTGTCGTTTCATATAGAAAAATATTTTCTTTAGCTGTTAATTGTGCCATTCTTGAAACAATTTATGGCGGTGATTTCATGTCGTTCATTTATGCACATAAATATTTGTTCTTAAAGAATTCCGCTCATTTTCTTAAAATATAGGATCAAAAATTAAAAAATTTCCCGATTGAGGGCGTTTGCATGATTTTATTTTAAAAGACGCTTACCTTATTTATTTTAATTTTGAAAAGCTTAAAGCATGAATAGCTTTTCACTCGCCACCGGAAATGAGAAGATGTCTGAAGTGAAACCTCTGTCCAACTAACTTGACAGACATCAGAATTAGCTGCTACCTGAAATAGTGTTCACCATAATTGGCTTTAATCTTGTCTAATATCAGTGGACACTTCCGATCTAATATAAATGGACACTTCCGATCCACCAGTCGCCGATGCAGTGTGTAGGCAAAAGAGAATGAAGAAAATTTCATGCACAAAAAGAAGTAAAATTAGCTGCGATTTTTTCATCATGACTAGCGTTTCGATTGATTTGCATTTAGAAGCGTTGCCAAATTGTGCAAATTCGCAGCGAACTTCCAAAGCCCATTACATCTACATCGATGATCGCATAGCATATACACATGGTAGCCTCATGAATAATCATGCGAATTTTACATATGTTATTCGATAATCATCAAAGCAACGAAAGTACTCAGAAAATTGCAAAAATAAATTAAATTGGCATTATTAAATTAAAAGTGAAAAAAATAAAATTAATAAAATTAAAAAAATCAAACATAAAATAAACACTAAGAAATAAAAATAAAATTAAACATTAAATTTGCAAGTCATTAGAGAAAATAAATATATGAAAAACAGCATACGTAAATGCAATTTTCGCACTAAGTATCGCATGCGAATTTCTTTTCTCATACGGATATTTTTCCATATGAGTCAACATCGATTTAGTACGACGGCTATATAGTGTACATCTATGAAGCTTAAAATAGCTATTTCCCTTTTGCCAAAAAACATTGTCGCAATCAAAATTATAAGAGTTACCATTCCGATTGTTTCCAACTACAAGCAGTTGAATTCTTAGCAATTTCATTCATATCTCGGATCATGAGATAAGAATTGGAACTCCCGAGAATTCATTAATTTTAAAATTCGGAGGAGGAGGGCGTAGGGAGGAGGTGGAGAAGCTTGACTCCGTCATGCTTTCAATGAGGGACAGAAACGACTTTGCTCTGAAGGTATTGCTGCTAATAATTCTTTCAATCGTCGTCACTTTCGAAGGGAAAATATTCACATCTATTCACATAGGAAAAAAATTAAAGAGATCAAAATTCATTTCAAGTGTAATATTAACGTTGCAAGCATTAAAGTAAGAAAAAGATATTCCGAACGAGAAAATTGCTCAGACGTAAAGACACTTGGAGAGAATATTTTGCAGGTTTGGAAATTGCACCTGTGGTCGAATCAGTAGACAGGGAGACCGGAACTTTGGAGATGATCTAAAATTACAACTGCAATTGATACGGTTCTCAGGACTTTGGGGTTCTGAAGCTTGAGAGGAATGTTAGATGAGGTGACGGAAGGCAGGAGCACGGGGTTGGGGAGGAGGAAGAGAAGAATCACTGTTGATAAGCAATCTAATTGTTAGGTTTATCCACAAAAATTTCTTCATAATTTCATCAATGTACATCTTGTAAAATCAAAGCAAAGTTTTTGTGAATTTTGATTTGCATGTTGATGGATAAAATCAAAAAACGTTTTATTTGCACATTCATGCCAATCATTGATTCAGTATTGCAGCATCCACGATTGAGGTGGATTTAGATGTATTATATTTCATGTTCCGCTTTTTCGTAATCGACATTCTCTACTACGAATAAATTATGAAATAATTTCCCCTTTTAGAAATAATTTCCGTAAAAACGTCCCATCTCATCACTCAAGAAATTTTAGAGGACCACGCTTTTGAATTTAGATGACTGTTGCAATATTAGAAAAGTGAAACATTTGCATCTCTATATAGATAGTGGTCATTCAGCGATTTTAGCAGTAATCACAGCACTTATTGCAACTGTGAATGAAGAACATTGAATGAAGACATTTTAGACAACTTCATTCTCTAATTGATGAAGTGACGATGTGCCATGCAACCGACAAAATCCTGGAATAAATATTACCAAAAGACTTTCGTAATGAAATAATAAGTAGATGACAGGTATATGGGGATGGATGGGGACGAGAGTAGGATATGGAAGAGGTGAGAATAAATCTCGACTGCCTGAGGCATTTAAAATGGACATGGTGCTTTTAGGTCAGCTATAGTAGATCAAAAAGTTGCATATAGCATACCTTCCATGAAGTGCACATCGTCGGCCAATATATTAGAGGGTTGCCTCCCAAACATTACATGTGCCAGGTTTCCATCACAATAGCATTTTAAACCTTGACATCCAATAAAGTCGCTCGTTTAAGGCGTTGTGAAAAATATGAATACCACTGCCATATATGTTTACGTTTTATTTATCTACTTCCCGAACATTCTCAACGAACGTTTTATTAAATCCACCATTAAAAAAACCCTTCGGTGAAAGCCTCTTTCCTATGAGCCTGAAATTGAAACTGCAAATGTTCAAATCAATTTCAATGTAATCTGAAAGTAAAGTAAACTTCAATCACAACAACAGATAGATATTTTGTTTTGTTGCGTAGTTTATTCTTATGGTAAACAATTAATTAGCTTTTTGTTTTACCAAAAGTAATTATTCACCTAATTTTTCTATGATTCACACGCGCACGCATTCAGTCGATACGGTCTAAAGAAACATCGTTTGTCCATACTTCTCTTTCTAACGAGAAACCAAACGGGGCGCTTTAATATCGTTTTATTTACCTATTAAACGATATTTTCCATTTTTTTTCATCTTTATTTTAAACCTTTTTTCTAATTATGATTACAACTATATTCCCCGGGGCTATTTATTTTTATATTTATATAGTTGTTGCTCTAATAAAACAACTTTTAACATGCATTTTTGTGCTGTTTTTTATTAAATCAAAATATTTTACTGTAGCAAATTACCTTTCATAGGTGTTGCAAAAAAAATATTTAAGATTTTTTGTGATAGAAAAGTTTTTATGCAAAGTATGAAGTATAATTGATAGCTGAGAACCAATGGATCAATATATTTTTTGATTAAAAAATAAATAATTTAGTTGTTTCCTCAAATAGAATAATTAATAAAACATCGAGAAATAAAACGTTTTTTGATTTTATCCATCAACATGCAAATCTAAATTCACAAAAACTTTGCTTTGATTTTACAAGATGTACATTGATGAAATTATGAAGAAATTTTTGTGGATAAACCTAAGAATTAGATTCCTTATCAACAGTGATTCTTCTCTTCCTCCTCCCCAACCCCGTGCTCCTGCCTTCCGTCACCTCATCTAACATTCCTCTCAAGCTTCAGAACCCCAAAGTCCTGAGAACCGTATCAATTGCAGTTGTAATTTTAGATCATCTCCAAAGTTCCGGTCTCCCTGTCTACTGATTCGACCACAGGTGCAATTTCCAAACCTGCAAAATATTCTCTCCAAGTGTCTTTACGTCTGAGCAATTTTCTCGTTCGGAATATCTTTTTCTTATTTGAATGCTTGCAACGTTACTATTACACTTGAAATGAATTTTGATCTCTTTAATTTTTTTCCTATGTGAATAGATGTGAATATTTTCCCTTCGAAAGTGACGACGATTGAAAGAATTATTAGCAGCAATACCTTCAGAGCAAAGTCGTTTCTGTCCCTCATTGAAAGCATGACGGAGTCAAGCTTCTCCACCTCCTCCCCTACGCCCTCCTCCTCCGAATTTTAAAATTAATGAATTCTCGGGAGTTCCAATTCTTATCTCATGATCCGAGATATGAATGAAATTGCTAAGAATCAACTGCTTGTAGTTGGAAACAATCGGAATGGTAACTCTTATAATTTTGATTGCGACAATGTTTTTTGGCAAAAGGGAAATAGCTATTTTAAGCTTCATAGATGTACACAATATAGCCGTCGTATTAAATCGATGTTGACTCATATGGAAAAATATCCGTATGAGAAAAGAAATTCGCATGCGATACTTAGTGCGAAAATTGCATTTACGTATGCTGTTTTTCATATATTTATTTTCTCTAATGACTTGCAAATTTAATGTTTAATTTTATTTTTATTTCTTAGTGTTTATTTTATGTTTGATTTTTTTAATTTTATCGTCACTTTTAATTTTAATGCCATTTATTTTTGATTTTAATTTTGAGTTTAATAATTTTAATGCCATTTATAATGCCATTTTGCCAAAATAATGCCATTTAATAATTTTAATTTATTTTTGCAATTTTCTGAGTACTTTCGTTGCTTTGATGATTATCGAATAACATATGTAAAATTCGCATGATTATTCATGAGGCTACCATGTGTATATGCTATGCGATCATCGATGTAGATGTAATGGGCTTTGGAAGTTCGCTGCGAATTTGCACAATTTGGCAACGCTTCTAAATGCAAATCAATCGAAACGCTAGTCATGATGAAAAAATCGCAGCTAATTTTACTTCTTTTTGTGCATGAAATTTTCTTCATTCTCTTTTGCCTACACACTGCATCGGCGACTGGTGGATCGGAAGTGTCCATTTATATTAGATCGGAAGTGTCCACTTGTATTAGACAATATTAAAGCCAATTATGGTGAACACTATTTCAGGTAGCAGCTAATTCTGATGTCTGTCAAGTTAGTTGGACAGAGGTTTCACTTCAGACATCTTTCTCATTTCCGGTGGTGAGTGAAAAGCTATTCATGCTTTAAGCTTTTCAAAATTAAAATAAATAAGTTAAGCGTTTTTTAAAATAAAATCATGCAAACGCCTTCAATTGGGAAATTTTTTTATTTTTGATCCTATATTTTAAAAGAAACGAGCGGAATTCCTTAAGAACAAATATTTATGTGCATAAATGAACGACATGAAATCACCGCCATAAATTGTTTCAAATAATGGCACAATTAACAGCTAAAGAAAATATTTTTCTATATGAAACGACAATGAAAGAAAAAAAATTTTTTTTTGCGATGGAAGCAGTGAATTTGTCGTTCAACAAGATCCATACATAAGGTGGCTGCTCATGTAAAGTGGTCCACTTAACATGACCATATCGTCGAAACGTTGCATCCACTTAGCTGATGGTGATTTGATTACAGAAGCTGGCAATTGGCCTGAAATTTTTATATATTCAACTGTAAAAACCAATTTTATAACTTCAGATAAATATGCAAATTTGCTAAATTCAATTGCATGGAATTTTAGCACCTTGAAGAAGTTGTGGATAAGACCTATTAATTGATAGTAATCATCAACTGTAAGGAATGTTTAAGGTGTTGTACAGCTTTCTTGATATCAACAATAGAGAAAAAAGTCTGAATCTAAAAATTTACATATCAGCGTGAATAATCTGAATGCTTATCCCGATGAATTCTCGAAAATATAATTTTAATATTCTATTCTCGATGATGATTTATGTTCTTTATTTTAGATAAATAATTTATGCAATCGCTTATTTTATTCGTTCAAGATATTATTTTAAAATAAAGCCTTATCTGATAGGGTATCAAAGATATACTTAACATCATCTCTAATAGATGATTTGTAATTATTATAGCTGAGATGATGAACGGAGCAATGCAATCGACGATTCAAATCCAATCAAATTGAGCAAAAATCATGTGATAATAAATTCGGAGCCTATTTACTATTGACGATTTAAATGAGAGTTTCTAATATATGCTAAAAAAAAACTACTACTTTTTTTTAGCCTACATGTAAGAATATTTCGCTGCAAAATTCATAAAGATAGAAGAGATTTTGAAAATGTTTTATTTGGTGGAATATTTTTTGATTATTCATTGACTAAACTAGATTGATGAAAATTTTCATGAGAATTTCGTTATTTTATAGAAAATGAAAATTGCATATTTCAAATTTATTTCAAAAATTATGCTAGCTTTTTCTTGAGTAATAAAAGCGTGATCTATAATAATAATTTCTGTGAAAATTTGAAGAAATCGAAAGCAAAGTTTTTTTTTTTTTCAAAGGAAATAATTTTTTATTGCTAATGGATAGGAAATGAAAATATATGAAAGACTACGGAAAAAAAAAACTTACCCAGCTCCAGCTTTAACAGCACATTGGCACAATGATCGTGCCACTTGAGTGGTAAGTAAACCACTAGTCACTGCACAATTCTTGATTGTACGTGCAATAACGCTATCGGAAGGCAGATCAAGGGAGCAGCTTAAAAAAAATTCACTTATCATCTTATGCATTAAAAATAGTTGAATAATATTGAGGATGAAATACGTTGAGGTTTAAATAATCCAAAAAATTTTTATACATTTTTTAGAATTTCGTAAAATTTTTTTCGTCTCAAATAAAATATCATCAAATATTTTCTAATTTTTTAAACGATTTATTTCTAATCGTTTAGAGCTTTTTTTTGGTGAGTTTCTTTTCTCCTTACAATGAACGATAATTATTAAAAGCTAAGAGAGTCTCAACAATTAATATAACGCAGTAAAAATTATCGAAATACTAGCATTTTGAATGAAGCGTCATGGTGGAATTTTATTTTCATACCGTAACTGCTCTAAAAAAAACATAAACTGAAAACAATTTTACTTATGCGATATTTTCCGAATATATTTCTGTGTATTTTTATTAAAATGGAAACAAAAAAAAAATGGCATAGTGGTATGTGGAAAATAAATAAAATGAAAAAAATTTTTTTTAAATTTTTAAATTGAGGATTAAATAAAAATGATTACAATTTCTTTTTCACGCATTCATTCGATTGTTTCTCGATGCATTTTTGAACGCAGCTTGCATATTTACGCCCAACACCAACGTATTTCGATGCTTGAGACGTTAATCCTGCAGCATTCAAGTCGTTAAATGTTTCAGTCGTTCATTAAGTGTTTAAGCCATTTGCAATATTTAAATCACCAAATATTTGAGTAATAAGAAGTTAGATATGTCTACGAACATTAAAGCACCGTGAAGAATTGACAACTGGAGTGATCATTATCGTATGGAAAACTTTCGTGAAAATCTCTTCATTCACAGTTCACTGTGGCACTTGAATCGGCTAAGAGATGTAAGTATTTTTCGATATTCCATTAAATATAGAGAAATGTTTGCTGAAAAAAAAACTTAAACTCAGAAAAATCGCTTTTCAAA
This sequence comes from Ascaris suum, assembly GCA_013433145.1. Lineage (NCBI taxonomy): Eukaryota > Metazoa > Nematoda > Chromadorea > Rhabditida > Ascarididae > Ascaris > Ascaris suum. Next base: position 6,536,593 of record CM024181.1, read on the forward strand.
TTAAATCCTATGAAGCTTATTCGCCATCATTTTATTGCCTTTTTAGAGTTTGATTTGAAGCAATTTTTTTTTGTTGCAAGAGAGAGAGAGAGAGAGCGAAACTCGGGGTAGAGAAGAAGAAAGAGGAAGATGTCAAGACTCAAAAAAGAATCTTAGTTGTTTTGGACTATAGCAATTATATGGATACAATCTTTCTAATATATATCCTTGCAGACTTAGCTATTAGTACTGATCGTTGGTAGGTGTTAAAAATTCGAGGTACCACCCATAGTAACTGTGTTTTTATATAACTCTCAGAACATCCCCAATGACTCCAACATGAAAGATAAGAACCTGAAATAGTCCAAAAAAAGCTTTTAAAAAAACCATTTATTGCGATCATGCTGTTAATTTCGTTCACGATAGCGATTTCGATTCCGGCTGCATAACGTTTTGGTAACATTCTATTCGTCGGTGTATTTGCGCACCTGTTCGATTAGATATTATTTTATTATTCCTTATAAACAATGCAAAAGATTTTTTGGAATTATTTTATTTCTCGAGGATATTAATTCTGATTAGTTTAGATTCTCATATTAGTTTACACTTATGTTTTATTCAATTTGATAGTAAGTAAAAATATTGGCCAGCCTATATATATGAAAGCCACACAGTGATGTAAGTTCTAATATGAATACTTGCCGCTTGGTACTCAGCGGGTTTGTTGCGTTATCTGCTCAGTAGAACTGAAAAGATTGTGGGAATAAATATTGGTGGAGATTAGCTGAGTCCCACATTAGCTCAGTTGGTAGAAAATGTGGTGGGAAATCAGGGCATTTCTGGTTCGAATCCCATTACCTATGCGATTGAATTTTTGCACTTTATATCATCGTCTAATAATTGGAATTACAAGAAAATTAGTGGTAATATGAAATGATTGCCAATTATTTGCAACTTAGTACATCATTGATGAGTGTGACTCCTTCAATCTTCAAGAATTATACTTTTAATGTCGTTACTCTTTTTCAGTTTTGAAATTACAAAAGTTAACTCTCTAGACTAAAATATTTTTAGCGTTAAAAGAAACAGCAATTCTTATTTTTGAGTACCATTAATGAACGGAACGTTTTTTTTTAGTTGTTGAAAGATTCACTGGAGCATTGTTAAGGTTGAATGGGTGGCTAACTTACGCGTTACTGAAAGCATTGACCGAGCATTGCAATGAGCGTTCAATTTGTGGTCGATATTGCATTATGCAACCTCGTAGAATTTGATAATTTAGACCAGCATTGGCGGCATGCTTCTGAAAAATGTTGAGAAATTCATTTTCTGAGTGACTGATCGCACTCTACTATGCGGTATTAGTAGAAAATATTATAAAATTGCTTCAAAAATATTGATTTATTTTGGAAGAAAAAACAGAAAATTTCTAATCAAAAAAAAGCCTAGAAAACTGTGGCAACTTATCAACTAAATATTGTATCAAGTTTAAAAATGCAAAAAAAAAAACTCCAAATCTAATTGCGCCTTACATCTGCGAATTCTACATAGGAAATTTGCATAATATGAAGCTTGGAAAAATAACTTGTTATAAGATTAGCAGAAAGCTTGAAATTTTCGTGAAGTTTTGATATATTTGTGTTTTTTCGACAACCAGAGCATAGATAGGCGAAGAAATATTCAGGCACCACTATCATATAATTAGACCACGCAAAATGCAATTTTATCCAATTTCCGCAACAAAAAGAAGAAAAAAAATCATCCAAAGAACGAATTTAATCAGCACCTCATCCAAACTAAAATAAATTTAAGCGATCCACGGAAAGTTGAATGGAAAATCGCATGCAGTAATACGCGATCACAACAAATACGATTAATGAAAGCTCATTTAGCCTGGGTGTAAAAAATGCTATCGTTATGAAGCTTATGGCTTTTAATTAAGCTTATCATTAAAGCGATGCCTATGCAATAAAGCTGTTAAGGTGTTCACTAAAATTCAACCAGTTAAATGTGGTTAAATGCCCTATTCTATGGATATCATTTGATTAATTGACGATGATGGATAAACGACTATCGAAGATTAAATATGCCAATGATTTGGCCACCGATCAGATCGCAATTTGAAGGTGTTGATTAAAGATGAACACATTGAATTTAGCATATCACCATGATGAAAACTCATTTCAGTTTATTACCTCACATTTGTCGGCACATGGAATAACATTGCTGATCTCTTGATTTTTGCACGGTAACGTTTCAGAGCATAGACATTGCCGTTGCATTTGCGCATTACAAATGTAAGCGCCCAAGAAAAGAAGTAATGCAACTCGTAACATTCTGAAAAGAAATTTTTCGTTTAGGTTAAAAAAAAACAAAACAAAAAAAGCACAGTGATAATGTAATCTCAATTCCCCCCCCCCCCCCCCCCGCGCTCTATCGCTCTTTACATCTTACCGTTTCTCATCATCATTTTTTAACGTTTAAAGAGGGTGGAAAAGAAAAATGAAATTGAAAATTATTACTGCTTAATGAAGATAGGCAATTTATGCCATCTAGTATCGCATATTCCCGTTTAGGAATCGAAAATACATCTCCGCCATTATTAGCTAGAACGTACTTTTTCAGTTCTAATTTAGTAAACGGCTGCAGATAATAGCCAAAAAAAGAGGGTAAATCAAAACGAAATTGTATTCCTCCATGGATTAATTGACGGTGGAACTAAGCGAGTAGGATAGCTATAAAGAAATCTAAAGTTTTTTTTAGCCTGCCAATAATTCAATAAAATCCTTATTTATTATGCTATAGGTGATCGTTGATGCGTATCAAAATTGAATACGATGTAGTTGGAATGATGAGATAGTGGGCTACCCATTGAGCCGTCCTTCTATCTCTAATTCATCATCTTTCAGTGCTTCTCTAGAAGGGAATTTGAAATTCTATTCGAATGCCTTACTACTGATATATTTTAAAGTTTGTTATTGCTCTATCATCATTATCACCACTTATCAATAATAATATCACTATGTTCAATGGAAAAGAGGAGAAAACTTGAAGGACTACATTCCCAGGAGTGATTCTTCGCAAAGTAAGACGAAAATAATTGATGAAGACACTAAAATAAGCGCTGAATGGCATTCGAAAAACGAGTTGTTTTTGCATAAAGGGTAAACATGGGAGTAAATAAAGAGCAAAATACTCTCTTATAAATGAAAACAGTACTTCGAGTTTAGAGTGCAGGAAATTAATTATGCTCATAATCGAATTATCATGTTTTATTTTAAAGGGATCATCTAATTTTGTTTAGCAACGTTGAACTAGAGCTCAAGTGAGATGGAGGGATGTTTGCGTTTTACGGTACCTTATAATACTTTCACGGCGTCTTGCTGTATTTATTTTACATTTTGAGTTCTTTTTTTTGGAAGGATGACACTACTCGGGTGATAGAAGAAATGTATAAGATTGTTTTTGTCTACCTTTATTTTATTTGAAGAGAACTAATGTGATCAACTCAATCAATCGGTGATTAATAAAGCAATCAACGTCGGCAATTCTAGTGCATCAATATCAATACTTCACGAACGTACTCGATTTATCCTAATATTCCAGTCAGGGTTCTAATCAATCGAAATTCACAAAATGACTATCTGAAGAGCGAAAATAATGTTGAATAAGGATAGGAAGTTGCAGTGAATAAACTTCTCAGTGTGGAATTTCTTCAGTCAAAAAGCAGACCGATTATATATTGTAGTTGAAGGAAATTGCCTGAATCGCAGTAAAAAAAAAAGTAATTTTTGAATTCTTACTAAGAAAAAACCAACACTAACATCTGAACTACAATTTTATGAGGGAAATTCAATTATTTCGAACAAAATTGTGAGCGATTTATCGAGTCTTTTGGATTTTCATTATGCCTATGTGATCCATTAAACACGGGGAAACGCAGAAAATACGAATTCGAGAGTAGAATCACGGAATTTTCCTTTTTTTTTCTGAAATGCCAAATGAGCTCTTTTTTTTTAAATCTTAGATGGCAACAAGTAATATTTTGCAATCCCACTTTCCTCTCTGTCTCCCTCTCTTAAATCTCCACTCCGCATTGAAAATTTTTAATGCATTAGCGCGCTTCATAATTTGATCTGAGAAATTGCTAATTTTTGTTGTATCAATGATTAAGAACCATTTCAGCTGTGCATTAAGAAAGCATCTTCTCAGCCAGGAGCATTATTTCTTACCAATCCATTCAGGTATTTTCTTAGAATATCAAAAGAAAGGAATCGTGGTTTATTTTGAGATCATCGTCATCAGAATAGAACTCTTTGAAGAAATAAAGCAGAAAACTCAGAAATAATAAAATACTATGAGAGTATCTTCTATAAAGAGCATAAAATAATTCGAAATTTAACGGCATTTTATCTGAGTTATTCCACTAAACTCTTTCAAAATCGCTCTATCTATGAGATTATTGCATTATGAAAGAAGAAACTAAAATACGGAAAATTTTGATTGAAGAAATTGCGTCGATGCAAATGTGCATTCTGATACGTTAACGAATGAGCAATTGCTTTTATAGATGTGATCACAAAGTGTAGAAGAAAAAATATCATTGCAAATCTTTCATAGTAAATTAGTGACGTGCATTTATTTCTTTTCTTTTTTTTTTCTTACGTTCATTCGGTAGAGATCGACTTGCTCCCGTTTTTTTTTTTTTGTTTTGCAATACATTTTTTTTATTTGAACGTAATGAAGTAATCCATCATCACTAATGCGCTTGTTATCGATCACTAATCAACGATGGAGCAATTTTCTCAATGAAATATTCGATTAATTGAGTTGTGTAAGAGAAATATGATCTTCCGCTATGCGGAATTTTAATTTCAGTCCTTTTCAATATGGAACGAATATCGATTGATCGGGTGATTTCATTCAGATGATGTGATACTTTTTACTGAACTGGTTTGAGAATAGAAAATTTTTACGAAAGAAATAAGTTTTCAAGCGTCACATTCGAATTCTTTGTCGTTGATGTTTTTTTAGGTCGCAATTTTAGCATTATTATTGACAATATGATACCATTTATTTGAGCCTGTTTATGGGCAAGGTATCCACTTATAAAATCCAACAAAAACAATTGTAGTATTATTCAATGCAATAGTGCAAAAATGCGATGACGTCACTTTTTGGAGAATTTTTTTCTTGCAGTGGATGTATTTGTTGTGAAGTTGTTGCAAATTTATTAGCAAAAATGTTTTTTTTTTGCTCAGATGTCTTTTTTTGCCTTTTTCACTCAATTATTTCTTCAACAATTGATAATTGTTCGCTAACTATTTTGCATTGCAATAAAAAAATTTTTGCATATTGTAAAATGCAAATTTAGTTTATATATAGCAAAAATTACCTTTATCATCAATCCAATGCGTTTTTTTTCTGCAATGTTTAGTTCGGTTTATGTATGCAATAGTATTTCAAAATCATAGAAAACGCTTATTAGTTTACCGCCTAACATTCCCTCTCAACAAACGATATGAGCGAACAACCTAGACTCCGCAATAATATACTATATTTCCTCGAATATAAGCCAAATTATGGAACTTAGAATTTTTTTTTGAACAGAAAGAAATTTCAACTTTTAATTAAATTCATGAATATACTTAAAAGTTATAATTTTTCAAAAATATCCATACTAATTAGAGATTCTCATAGAGCGTTGAATGGTGTTTAATTGACATTTCACCTGAAATATGTTGTCTGATTCCACTGTTGTTGTTGTTGTTGTTGTTGTTGTTGTTGTTGTTGTTGTTGTTGTTGTTGTTGTTGTTGTTGTTGTTGTTGTTGTTGTTGTTGTTGTTGTTGTTGTTGTTGTTGTTGTTGTTGTTGTTGTTGTTGTTGTTGTTGTTGTTGTTGTTGTTGTTTGTTGTTGTTGTTGTTGTTGTTGTTGTTGTTGTTGTTGTTGTTGTTGTTGTTGTTGTTGTTGTTGTTGTTGTTGTTGTTGTTGTTGTTGTTGTTGTTGTTGTTGTTGTTGTTGTTGTTGTTGTTGTTGTTGTTGTTGTTGTTGTTGTTGTTGTTGTTGTTGTTGTTGTTGTTGTTGTTGTTGTTGTTGTTGTTGTTGTTGTTGTTGTTGTTGTTGTTGTTGTTGTTGTTGTTGTTGTTGTTGTTGTTGTTGTTGTTGTTGTTGTTGTTGTTGTTTGTTGTTGTTGTTGTTGTTGTTGTTGTTGTTGTTGTTGTTGTTGTTGTTGTTGTTGTTGTTGTTGTTGTTGTTGTTGTTGTTGTTGTTGTTGTTGTTGTTGTTGTTGTTGTTGTTGTTGTTGTTGTTGTTGTTGTTGTTGTTGTTGTTGTTGTTTTGTTGTTGTTGTTGTTGGTTGTTGTTGTTGTTGTTGTTGTTGTTGTTGTTGTTGTTGTTGTTGTTGTTGTTGTTGTTGTTGTTGTTGTTGTTGTTGTTGTTGTTGTTGTTGTTGTTGTTGTTGTTGTTGTTGTTGTTGTTGTTGTTGTTGTTGTTGTTGTTGTTGTTGTTGTTGTTGTTGTTGTTGTTGTTGTTGTTGTTGTTGTTGTTGTTGTTGTTGTTGTTGTTGTTGTTGTTGTTGTTGTTGTTGTTGTTGGTTGTTGTTGTTGTTGTTGTTGTTGTTGTTGTTGTTGTTGTTGTTGTTGTTGTTGTTGTTGTTGTTGTTGTTGTTGTTGTTGTTGTTGTTGTTGTTGTTTAGAGGGTTAAAATTTCATTGAATTGTTTTTAAAAAATTCCGAATAAAGCATAAAAGAGTGAATTCGCTTACTCTCTTTGAAATCCTATAAATGTTAGATGACGCATCTATAAACCTTTGAACAACCCCATAAAATGTGTCTTATATGAGCAGTTAAAGAAAGATTTTATGATAACATTTTGGCTCACTTTATGATTTTGATATTAAAGAATGGAATAAATTGAAATTTTAATTGATTACAATATTGCAATCAATTTTGCAATTTTAATATGAAAATTTTATGAAAAAAAATTTTTTAATTTTTGCACCATATTAAAGAATTTTTTTCATGTTGCGATGCTCACTATGAAAGTATATGAAGTATTACTTTTTATTTTTTGAAAATACTCTTGAAGATGGTGATTTGATTTTCCCGATGATAAATAAGGAAAGTTAGTATGTAATATTGATGCGATTGCACTGTATTTCAGATTGCATCACACAAAGAAAATATAATTTTCCTAACGGTGATAGGGAAAACAATACGGGAAAAAAAATATGTTTACAACTTGTTTTAGGTTGTCTCATATCGATGGAAATATTCACATTTTAGTTTAAAATGATAAGAATATAGTACCAACGTTTTCTCTTTCTCTCTCTCAAAAAAAACCCCCCAGCAAACTGTGAAATTATTTCTTTCAATTAAGACATAAAAAGATGTATTCATTGCTAGTTTCCGGTATTCTTTCGAAATGAAAATGTTTCGAATCGTTTTTGATGAATATACCGAAATCGAAAATCGAGTTGGCATGAAATTTATTTATTTTTATTAATTCTAATACAAATAAAGAGGTGTATTGAATCGGCAATAAATGTGCTAAAATAAACGTTGTTGACTGATATACGTTCCATTGATAGCAAAGAAATTTTTTACATCTGAATGTGAAATAAAGTGTAAGAACCGGTTGCAAATAGCGAACGTTTTGAGACGCTTTTTTTTGCTGCTGTTATGTTGGTTCTATTGCTGAAATATTTTTGGGGAAACCGTTCACCAAAAGAAATAATCGTTTGATCAGGAAAGAAAAAAAAATGGAAAATGTTGTTTTTTTCAACGATTTAAATTACATTGAAACTAATTGAAAATCACTTGCAGCAAATATTTCGACGAGTTTAAACGTAGAAAACAACGAAAGAAAATGGCTTATGCACAAATAACAAATTTTCCATTGCTAAAATAGATTGTCATATTGTCTTCAATCTAATCGAAGAGGAAAGATGAAGATGAAGATGGAAAACTATAGCAAATTATATTGGTTAATGACGAATGAAAAAAGCAAAATTAAAAATTCTTCTCCTCATCGTTGAAATTCAAGAAGATGTCTAAATTCATTTGAGAATTATCACGTTTGAGAGATAATATTTTGAAGCCGTTTGATTTTCTCGCTTCTCAGGTTTTCTAGAGCGTCGAATTCTATTCGGAGATTTAAGAATTATTTAGATACATTATGAAATTTTTTTTCTATGCTTTTTACCACTTTAGCATATTATTGGAATTGCGTATGTTGAAGATGATGGAAATTCGAAATGTGTGGCAACTCTGATTTCATTTAGCAGATGCCGTCTTCAATGACCCATTTTTTGCACGCTTAATCATAATTACATAAAGAGTAAATAATACATATGTATTAAAATGAAGTTTTTGATGCGGTTTACTTTTTCATACTCTCTGAATCCTGAAATTCATCCTGAATTCCACTTTTGCATTGAGCCGTTTTTAAAACCTCTCAAACATACCATTGGTCTTATCATCAGTTGAACTCCTAGACTTTCGATTCGGGTGAGCATTATTGAATAATAGTTGCGAAAAGTTTTTTGCAGTATCCGAACTTTAGAACTCAAGCATTTCGCAGTTGATCAAGAGCCCGAGAAAGAAACTCGATGAGCGATTAGTTCGAAACTTATCTGTGGATGACGCTTTTTTAGTCATTATGCGAGTGGATGAACTCGTTGAAGCATTTGAAATATTTCACTTCCGAATGTTTACATTTATAAAGTAAGGTTTAAAACATATCACTACTAATTCTTTTTGTATTTAGATGTATATCTATTTGCATTTGAAGTAAGTAGAAAATGATATCGGAGGAAATGCTATGGCATGCGATTTTTTCCATCTGTGCTTATATAATTATACAATTTCTTTATTAGCTGAGAAGATAATAAAAGTAAAAGGTATTTGAAATGACAATTGAAAAGATTGCATCGTATAAATTCTCTGCTTATGATTTCGTTTTTGTAATCAAAATTTATCATAAGTTGTTATCAATTATCAAAATGCTTCCTTTAAAAACTATAAAATATGTATACATTCCTATTAATTTTTTTTATATACATCAGAGGTGACTAAGGAGATTATCTATATTATAAACTCTGTATCCTCCGTACTCTCCTCTTTCCCCCCCCCCCCCCCCCCCCTTCCCGAATAAATAATCCACAAATTTCTATTTAACGATTCGTGAGTGAAAACAATCAGGTAGAAGATAGAAGCAAATTTTAAAAAATAGTGTTTTCATAATGTGCCTTGCAATTGTGAATTTCTAAAAATATACAATATGGCACAATTGTAAATTATGTTTTTTTAAAACAATTTACAATTTCAGTATAATGGAGAAATTATTATAAAGTAAAAACTACTCGTATACTTATAATGATATATTTATACGATTTTAGAGTGCATCAGTTGAAATTAAGAGTTTTTTTTTTCAATAAAAACAAACTGCAATAAAACTTAAGCCATGAATTTTTCTTCTTTTGAGAAGTTACGAAAATATCTTTGAAGGAGTGTTGCACTTAATGATAATACGCGATTCTATAATATCAATTTCTAATATATGGATATATATTTGCTCAAAATTTGCTTTTGCATTCATAACGAATCAATCAAAGATTGCCACTGAGCGTTGTGTGCTTCGTTTATTTTATTATTGGCCTAATAAAGTCTAATTGGCTCTACTTTGTTGTACCAGTATGAAGCCGCAATATTGGCCTACAATATATTCGTTTGGCATCTATGTCTGCTTTGAGCATCCTTCTTTAGAGGTTTATTTCAATAATTCAAGCGCCTCATATTTTCGTTTAGCATATCTTTAAGCATTTCACTCATGTCTTGGTTGACAAAAAATTTTCTGAACAAATTTATTCTATGAGAAGGATGAAAACATCCTTCGCTATTGTCTTCCTTAGTACGGTCGTTAAGTTTGTCCTCATTTGTTCTCAAAAAAAAAAAAAATTTCATCGTCCTCACTTAAGCATTATGATTTTCAACGAACTTTTTTTTGCGAAGCGTATTTTCGAAAGCAAATTACTGTATCCTTAAAGACTATTTAGTTTAGCCCATAATGGTCAATATGCAACAGCTTGAGCCATTCAAAGAAGTTTTGCGACGACAAGTACCACGTGAACTTGGCAAACCGATTCCAATGAAAATCTATGAAATTCAGCATCCAAAAAATTCTGGAGATCCATGGATGGGTGCCTATTCGAAGCATGGCTTCTGGTATAAATTTTATCAAGGGAATTCCGATGATTTTGATAAGGTAATTATTAGTGATTATTTCATATGAATAGCGCATAGATTTTTTTTTTGCAGACTTTCTCTAGATTGCTAGGCAATAATGCTTTATGTCAAGATTTCTCCTGTAGTCCTATATTATATTTGAAACATAATGCTATTTATCTTTGAGATTGAGTTTTTTTTTTTCAATTATTTTTGCAATTTTCTCTTCAATTTTTCTTTTTTTCTTCAACTTATAGATGCGTATAAAATGAGATAATTTATTAAAACAACGAAAATTTACAAGTTTCAACTGATTCATTTCTTCTTTTTTCTTTAAACTGAAGAAATATTTCGTCTTGTAATAATGCTAATATTGCTCTATCTTTGATGAACGAAAATTTTTATGCTTGAATAATATTTTAGCTCTAATGACAACTATACAAATTGCAAGCAAAGATTAGCCAATTTTTGCTATGGCAGACTAGAGAATTATTGGAACGAAAATTTCAAAAGCGTAAAGCCGGTAGGGAATAATCGAAAGGAAAAAAAAAAACTAGAAAGGTTGATTGATGTATCATCAAGTGATGGCAATGCAATTGCGCATTCATAAGAATCAAACGGGAACATGTTTTCCGATGTAAACATTCAACGCTGCAAGCAATAAAGGCGAACACAATGAAAATGTTTTTGGGGACGGGGGGGCGGGGGGGGGGGACGAGGGAAGGGAAAGTCTCAATCACAAAAGATGGAGCTCTATTCGAGATTATACGATCGATTTAGTACGTGAGAAAAGCCTTTCGTGAGAGAAGAAGTAATATTTTTATTTCGAGAGGTCAAATCAACAAATTGAAAATTATTCAATTTGCATCAGAATATCAAAGAATGTCAATGATATGTTTGATTTGGGAGTTATTTGCACCATTAGAGCGTTTTCAAAGCACGTGACACTACAATTTGTCACCGTTTGGGCCCATGAGTTTTGCAGGTCCGAAACTCAAGATCTCCTGAAGTTAGAGGATCCTGAACGGTTGTCGGTTCCTGTCTAGCTCAAAGAATTTCGAATTTAGGGGCCTTCCAAAAAACTTTTACGTGGTCACTATTAGTATCGGCATTTGAGGGATCAAACTTCAGGGGTACTGATTTTCAGGTCTTCCAAAGTGTTCGCTCAGTAGGCCTTAAATTTCTGGCCCCCAAAGTCCATAGGCTACGAACGACGTTTAGAGGGGAGAGAAAAAAAAGACGACGTTTTGAATTCCGGAGGCTTCCGAATTCTGAGATCTCTGAGGGAGGAAGTACGACTATGGATCATCGAGTGGAATTTTCTCATTGGTTTGCACTGACATGAATAAATTTACCGATAATTTTCTTTTATTTTCGTGATTAAAACAAATCTTCTATTTTTGTTTCTTTATTTTCGAAATTTGATGATCTTCACTTTTTTTTTAAAACGATATCTGCTACGCATGAAAATTTTATTTTTTTTTTTTTGCAGATTGTCGCCCATTCGTATGAAACTGATGGTTATTGTATGAATTACGAATCGTTCACCGTGTGGAAATCAGCGTTTGGAGATTTGTTCGATTTTATTGTCGCAAAGAATTTGAGTTAGTAAGCGTTGTCGAATGAAGCAAAACGAATTGAATAGGAAAAAAAAGATATGAAAAAGAAATTTATTTTTTATTGCAATATAAATTTCATTTTTTTTTCTTTGACCAATAAATTGTAATAATTTAGCGAATTATTCACTTTGCAAATCAAAAATCGCTCAACAGTTGAAGTTATTTACTGAGTGGTGCTGAATTTATTTTCAACAATTGCATCTCTTACATTATTGTGCAATTTGTTTTGTGTTTTTATTTTTATTTTATTTTTATTTTCACTCATCTCATGCAATAATTTGCAATACTTTCATATCAACGCCATCAAAAAAAAAAGAAAAAACTGTCAATTTCGAAAAAAAATCCCTCTTATTGCGAAATTGCAGTTGTTTTTTTTTTTGACCATTTGTTATAGTTGAAGGAAAATTTGATGAAATTATAAACGCAGCAAAGATCTAATGAGGTCAAACAAATGAATATAATTTTTTTTTAATTTGCAGAATACAATAGAAGGTGAGATTCTAAGAATTCTGTTGAATTATTTTTTTCCAACTTGGCAAGTAATGTAAATCTGGACCGGAAAAAATAATGGTAGATTGGACGACAGTGAGAGTGATGACGATGAACAAAGAGTGAAAAGCAATCTCGTGACCTTTGCCTTTTTACCAACACGAAAAGTAGATGAAACTAACTTGGAATATCTTCCTCCTTATCCCCTCCCCCAATAAGGTGATACGAGAAGTAATAACAGCCTGGAAAGCCTTGTGGACATTTTTTGTGAATTTTTCAAGCTGAATTGCATTTTTTTTATGGTTCAATAAAAGCGTCAATGATTAAGCAAACAAAATGCTTTACATAGATGAGGTGTACCATTTGCTTCTGTTTTGAGCGGTTGCATTGAAATAACAGGGGGAAAGTCTGAGAAGTGAAGAGAGACGATGAAATGGAGTAGTTTCAGCAATAAAGAGAAATAGTTTTAATGAAGGAGGTAGAGGTGGAAGGGAGGAATGCTTCGGAACGAGTTGCTTTGAACAGGATGGCCTTGATTTAAAAACATAAAAATGCAAAAAAATTGCAGAAAATTGTGAATTAAAAAAATTTTTAATGCATATCTGATATGATGTTTGATAAGCGATCCTTAAACCGTGACGATGTTTTCTTCAATAAGTGTTGCAAAACTGGTTAGCCGTAATTTTTTTTTTTTGTTGTTCGGTGAACGGAAGCAAGCAACACATTCGTTTCTTCTCGTTGCCTCATCAAAATCAGTTCAAAATAGTGACATAATTTTACCACAAGCGGTATACAAAATACCAAAAAGCATTGAAAATTTATGAACAGTGGTATATAAAATATCAATATGTATCGGAAATTTTCTGAGCAATGGTGTACAAAATACCAATTTTTATGCAAAATACCAACTAGCATATAAAAATACCAATAAATATTGAAAGTAAGGTACCAAGTGGTGATGGAATTTGTGAAATTTGTGCAGCAATACCTCATAAAAACGCGGTTTTTAACAATATATGAGCCTTTATAAGAGCATATTTTTAGCGACCTAAAGACAAATGCCTTCATTGCGAAATTTACATATTCAACAATGTGGTTTCATTTTACCATAGAATATGCAATAAAAAACAATTACCAATGTTTCAAGTTGTAAATTTTATGTAATAATGTAAAATTTTACTTTTATATTTAAATGTCATTAATAAACAAACGTAAATTTTAAATTGTGAATTATATATGTGTCGATTTTAGAGGAGGATGTGCTCGGTTCAATCGCATTCGCATGCTATGATGATATCGCTATAATCGGAGTATACTACATTATTGAAGATTATCGTCATTCGGGAATAGGCAGTAAATTATTCACGGAAGCTCTCAAGCGACTCAGTCGTCGTAAAAATATTATATTTCATTCATGTAAGCGCCTCATCTATTTTCAAGTTTTTACTTGGCGAAACGAATATTTGAAATAACTTTTCCATTGAGTTGCATTTCATTTTTTCATTGTCGATTATTTCAGTTATTCCTAATCAGTATCTTCAAAGGAGAAAAAAAAATTTTTTTTTTTGAAAGAACGATTGAAAAATGAAAAAAAACTCGAAAAAAAATTTTTTTCTCAAGTAGTTTTTTCGATAGTCACCTGAGTTTGAGATTGCCAACGAGCATAGAGAAAAACAATCTTTCTTTTTCAAACATATAGATGATTCTTCCATTTTTCTTTTTTTTTTTCAATATTTCAAGGTCTTTTCAAGAGTACCCATTGTCATCTAGACACTCTTCAAATTGATAGATGAGTAAAGTCTTTAAAATGAAGAAAACTGATTGTTCAGCTTAAAAAATAGACTACAACATTGTAAAAATTCACTGCAAAAAAAAATTTGCGAGGAAATATTTTTCATTTGCAAAAAAATTTCCACTAGAAAAAGTAAAAATTGTGTTCGACGTAAATATTTCAAAGAAATTTTCGATTTTTTTTTGAACGAGAAAATTGCTGATCATAGAAAAATATTAATGAGATTTGCTCTTCGATAATTTACTCGTTTTTAGTTGACTCAGTAATGAAATTGATTTGATTGCAGTTTATAAGTTTTTTTTTTTTGCACGCATCAGAGGAGAATAAAAATCGAAAAAGAGGAGTTTCAAATAGAAATTTATTCATTTTTATTATAGTTCAATTATCTCTTCAATTCATCAATATTCTATCATGTTATTTCTATCATTTTATCTTTTCTATACTTTAAAGATTTTCGGTTTTTTTTTTGGAATTTCTTTTCCGTCTCATAAATATATTTCATTTAGAAAATGAAAACTTGCCAGAGATTTTTGCGAAATTACTCATCCATATCCGAAATATCCTGAAAGAAAATTGATGTTTATCGGCAGAGAAAACATTTACACAACAATTAGCACATTAGACACATTTATCGTATATAATCACTGAAAAACACCGAATGAATATAATAGTGAACGGAAGTCGAATCGCCGGCGAGCCATTTATCGTTGACGATTTTTCCACTGCAAAATTATTCTTCGACGCTTTTTTTTTGGACAGAACTTTTCAAAATTTCAAAAAACTTGTTATGCAAACTAAATTAGACTTTCTTCGCATAATTTTTTGAAAATAATTTCAATAATTTATTCAAAATTCATTTACGAATTCATGAAATTTATAGCGATTTATTACACAGCAATAATTGTAAAAAAAAGCAAACAGCTTAACTAGATTCATTTCTCGTTTTATACTTGAATGAGGTGTGCAAAATATTGATGCTATTAGGCAACCGTTCTCAAAAATAAACCCCCTTAGGTGATCGTGCTGAGTGACGAGTCAAATTTTCACAGGCGCGCAATGTTTGTAGTACATTCCATCATATGAAATAGTGAAATAGTCCAATCGTTCACGCTTAGTTTTCTTATTGCATGAGACAACTCGTGACACAGGACATTTGCGCCACGAATGTGTCTCATGATGGGAGTTTTTTTTTAATGGAAATGATGCTGCAGATCGACGAAATAGAGGGATAAACGCATGCGACAGTGATTCTTTTTTTGTTGTGCTTCTCTATAGCTAACTGTGACCAACGCAAAAATATTACACTGTTATTTCTTTTTCGGAGGCGTAAATTTCGTCAAAGAGAGCATAAAACTCTTATGAAAGCACAAATCTAATGAATGACACCATAAAATAGACATAATATGAAGCTGTGACATGTCACCTAAATGACGTCCTAAATTCAGCTTGAACAACGTGCGAGAAAATTTATCTCCTCTATTTTATGTTAAATTTCGTCATTGCAAAGTTTCCCATCAACATTTCCTACCAATAAATATCAGTGGTGTAATGCCTGAGCTTTATCGTCTACCAACAGCCTTAGCTTTAGGGATCGATCCTGCAACACCTGTAGAGAACCAGAAAGGTCACCGCATTTCGCCAAGCATATGCCTGCTATTTTCGTTTTGTACTATATATATATATTCGCATCGCGATATATGCGTGATATGGGTAATTATCATTGAAGGTAGTGGTGGATTTTTTTTCCCACTATGAGACATTTGCGCCGCTCACTAAGCAAACAGCTAAAAATAAAACGACTTCCATATCCTAGATTACCTGTATCCTAAATATGTTTACCAAAACATAAAATAAGTCAAGTTTAAATTTCATAGAAGAGAATTCGCCTAAACGCAAACTGTCAGATTTCTGACGTTATGAGTATATCACAAAACAGCGATAAATTTATGTCCTTATTTCATGATGTCATTGTGTTAGAATTGTGTTCTCACAAAGTGTCGAAATAAAACAATTCTTCATTATCTTGTAATAGCCTCCTCTCAATGAGTTAAAAATGCTCTTTAGGAAAAAATCGCGAAGGAAAATATTTTCAAGCGATTTTTTTTTCACTACAAACTTGCACAAAATTTGGCCAACTCGTTGAAAATATAGACTGCATTAGGCTTGCATATTAGCATAATGGAACAAATTGAAATGTTTTCACTGCAGGGTTAGACCTGCAAAGGAAAGGTCATTCGATCATCCTCGATTTTTAGACATTGTCACAAATTGAACGCCAATGAGCCGAATGTTGAGAATTCTCAAATTCTGAAACTCCTTAATTCCACCGAAAGTCCTCCGATTTCGGGAGCTCTCAAGAGCTACTGAAATTCAACTCTATCCTCCCCACCCCTCGCCTCTATTAAGTTTTTTGAGCAGCGATGATTGAAGCTCCGAATGTCAAGAATATCGCCGATTCCACCCATCTCCTTTGACAGCGGGATCGTGGAATTTTGTTCAGTAACACTGGAATTCGGAGAGGTTCGAGTTTATGATAACTACTTTAAAGTCCGCTGAAAATCGGATCCCGAGCCTCGTTTGACGGTCTGAATTTATATGAGATCCGAATTTTGTTGGAGTACTTCCAAATGTCGTGTTTTCAACGCGGAACACTTTCAGTGAGCCATTTGAGTTGTAAAAACTCGCGTTTTGGTTTTCATTCAACTGAATGGACGTTTAATCACTATGTCGTCGATAAACCAGTTGGTCTTCAATCTCTACAGGTTTTTTTTTCTTCATATTTTTCAAATTCATTCGCGGTAATTTTTTTTTTCTTTTGAAATAGGTAGTTTTTTTTTTTGGTGAAAATGAATGCGATTGCACTAAGCAAATGAGATTTGTTTGAAAAATGTTTTGTTGATATCGTCGTTAAGGAATGTTAACATTAAAAAAAAAAGTTACGTGGAAAAAATTTTTCATCAAAAAAAAAGATGAAATGAAAAATTTTTAGTTCGCAATGTGAGATGAAAATTTTACTTTCTCATAAAAATGAAAAATTTTTTTTCAATATTACCGTTTTATGTTTCATCATATGTAGTTGAATATTTAGCAGCCCATTTTCGTGGAATTTACGATTCTAGTTTATTTCATATAATCGCATAAATAGAAGAAATGATCGACACCGTAACGCATTTACAACCTAATGGATGTCATTGATAAACAGAAATTTGGCAACGTGCTAATGTTGGATCAACATTTTTTTTTACAGCTCTTAAGTATCATGTGCCAGGACCCACCAGTATCCAACTTTGAAGTCGACTCTTTACAAGCATATAAAATGCTCTAGCTAATCTCTTGCAATGAGCCTGTATGTGCCAACTGGGTTACCCCGTCATACGATGTCTGTTTGATTGTTAGGACTGCAGTTGCCGAATTCTCGCATCTAAACCAAACGTTTGTTGTCACGTAGGACAGCGTTGAATAAGTCTTTGTGTGTGGCATTGATTAATTTCATTTCGACAGGTATTGAACTAATAATTATTATTGCAAGCTTTCAAATATTTATAGAGTAGGTTTCAATGGAAAAACAAACTTCCATAACGGTACTATCGATTTACGTTTGGGTTTATTTTGGGAATTATTACTTGTCGTATCCACCATTTGAAAGATTCTAAGTATTAGACACTCAGGAAACTATGTTTTACCACTTAAACCACGAATAATCCATTGGAAATAACAGTTGCCTACTAAATATCAACTTTAAGAAATATTTAAATTATTCTTTAATATACTAGATCAGAACTCATATATGGTCAACCTTAATAATCACCCTCATCATTAATAGTACCTGCCGAATTCTTAGCAATGCAGTTTATTAGTGTTCATTACAGAATTCCGAGATTAAACTGAAAAAAATCGATGTGCTAACAACGAATGAAGGAAATGATTTGTTTAATTACGATAAACGAATCTGTGGAATAGATCGTTCACAATGGAATCGTTTATGGTTGCAACATATTGATTCAGACACTATTATCGCTTTTGATAATCAGGTTCACCTCCCTTTTTTTTGCTAGTTTATTGCCCATTTATTGTTGAGGGGAGCGGGGGTTGTTTAGCTGACTTGAGGCTCTTACTCGAGTTAATGCTTCATTAGAAAATACGACTGATAGGCGGAACATTAACCATATATATTGATCCAGGTGATGATTATTTTTGAAGTTAATTCAAACAGTATTCGGTAAGGACTGTCATGAAGTATGGAAGCGTCTCAAATGGACTAACGCTGTTGATCAACCCGTTTTACAATATACCAACAAAAAGGAAGACATCTCACATATTTTAACCGGAATTGGAGCTCATACAAATACGTTACAAAAAAAACTCGTTTTTTGCATCATTCAACAAATTTCAATTGCTGAAGAGTGCATGGCAATGTTTTTACACGTTGATTTGCCCGAGAGATACTCTGAGAATCTATGAATCAATCTAAAATATGTTCTCAAATATTAATCCTAAACTATTAATTACATCCACAAAATTTTGTGATTCTAGCTTCGGCGTTACTTAAATTGACATTGCCGAACCGGCAGGCACACAGGCACACAGATATACATGCACGTATATTCGCATGTATACGCTATTGCAAAGTAAACTTACACAAACAAAAATAAGTAAGAATTTTACTGTACTAATTAATAAGATTAATGCCGAAATTTTTGGTAGTGATGCTCTGTATAGCACACAGTTTGCATGCGTATGTATCTGTTTGTGCGTGTCTGACCAGGCAACTAGTACGCCTAAAGTTACGAAATTCACATTTAATAATTTATGCCATATGCTATCTCTATACTATCATTTAGTTTAAATCTTCAACGCTGAGAAGAATTGTAGACTTCTCGGAGGAGAAAAAAATTTGCATAAGGAGAAAAATTTGTTTATGACCCGTGGGTCATAAAAAGTGAAGCGTTTGATAGGATTTTTTCTAAGTGCCCAAATTAATTAAAACCTGAGAACATAGTTTCGTATATACTTTTCGTTTTAGCTCTCCTTTAGCATAATTTTTTTTTGTTATTTAATAAAAGTATTAGTCGAGATGTGTACATGGTTGATAAGAGTAAAATCTCCTACATATTATGTTGATAATTGCACATATATAAGTGACTATTTTTCATTGGAAAATATAGTATTTTGCTGCTGGAAAATCATCGATTTTGATAGATTTTCATATTATATCCTTTGAAATGATTCAGTCAATATTTTTAAAAAAAAATTCGAATAAAATTGCTATTCAGATGTTGAAAATATTTCTGATTTGAAATGTTGCCTCGAGTCGTTCCCTCTTAATTCTATTATCAAGTTTCATTTTTGTAGGTTCTTTTTCTGTTCATTTTGCGAGTAAAACTTATAATATTTTTGATTCATTTTTTAATGCGTTCACATAATGTTCAAAACAATTTAAGCGTCTTTAGAAGCTCTAGTGCAATATCGTCTTGCTCATAGATGGCGTTTGATTTTCCTCAACGAGACTTGTACTCAAAAATTGAAAGCATCAGAAAGCTTAATTAACGCTTTTTATTAAGGCTGAATTTAATTTGCCTCAAACATGGATGGATACCATCGTATGGTGACCGAAAAAAAGCCGTTTGATAATAGAGAAAAACACTATCCGTGCAACATTCATTGTAATTTTTTGCCGTAGACGATGTTTTTACTCTCAGCTCTCAATAAACAATTGTTTGAAATGAAGCAAAATTAGCTTTAGAATCAGCGATTTTTTTTTATTGTCTTAACAGCAAAGGAAGAACATGAAGTTTAATGACACTCAGTTAGAACGGAACAAATGAAAAAGCAAGCAATAGAAAACATGGGTAGCGTAAATTATATGGAGATTTATGATCGTATCAAGAGCAATCAAACGGAAGTACCTTCTAAAAAAATGCGACATTTTTTATTCGAACAATAAATGGTGGTGATTTATTAAAAATGCGTATATAGCGTTATAGTGGAACGACTTGAAAACAGCAATCAACAGATGAGCTGAAATAGGTGATAGCTTGAAGGCCGGTTTCGGATCAACGAAAACAATCCATTGATGCAAATAGTTCAGAAACCAGTTACTATTTTGTAGTATAATCCTTGACTGAAAACCTTTCAACGATATTGTATCGATTGGATTGACCATTTTAGAGCAGGGTTTGTAATCAATCACTTCCACATAACCTGTAGTTTCTTACAATGCAACTCAGATAAAGTTTGTAATTAGGACTATCAGTTTACTTATGATTTTGTGCAATGCAATTCGTATAAAATATCTTTTAATATTCTCAGTGGGCTCTTTGACTGAAAGCAATTGTAATGGCCATACGGGAGTACCATCCTCGATAAATTGTTATTTCAGGAGAGAGTTATTGGATTTGGAAATGCTAGAGAATTAGCCGGAGGTTTCGTGAAACGTCTACTTGTTGGACCACTTTATGCAAATAACGAGAAAATTGCTGCCGCGATCCTATTTGCATTACTAATCAAATATTATGTAAGAAAATTGATGAATTTGACTGTATTTGAGTCATTTAAATGATATATTGATAGCGATATATGATAAAGGAAAATTTTGAGGCGTTTTGTTGGATTTGATGAATCGAATAATTGAATGATATGTGTAATAATTTTTTAAGCCTGTCACATATCGTCTCTTATAAGATGAACTTCTTTACAATAGAATAAAATCAAAAAAAAAAATGGAAAATTTTTCATCGGAACAATAGACAATAGAAAATAGGAGCAATAAATAGTGGAAAAAAAAATTTATGAATGCATTTCTCAAATGATTTTTTTAGCAACGATAAAAGGAGAGTATTTTCAGTACGATAGATTTATTGATATGTGACCTGTATAAATAGTTGAAAAAAAAAAATTATTCCACCGGAAAATGTTTACTCATAAAGGATTTGACTCAAGGCAAAAAAAATGTTCATTTTTTACAGATTAAAAACAAAAAATTTGCGCCTATGAATTTTTCAACTATCATTTCATAGATGTAAACGCATAAGTAATTTATGAAGTTGTGGTTATAGAATCCAGAAAATGATCACGAATGGGATCCGGATGTGTTCGCTATTTATCGACGAAACGTTCATTTCATTATACCGGAAGGCAAAACCGGAATGCTTGAAATCCTGCAAAAATTAAAGGGTAGCACGGGTACTATTTCAAGACAACGGCTATCGTATAAGGTTTATGCTTTTTGAAAATTTAACAATCAACAAAAAATTTTCTTGATTTTTAATAATCATTTCATTAATAGTTTTTTTTATATTAAACTCTTAAATTTATAAGCTGCACAATGTTACCTCTTACTTGTTACTTCTCGGTGTTAGTATACGGACTTACATAATTCTACAACGTTTTTATGAAGGCGAGTGATTTCGAAAAATCTTTTAGCTTTGTATTCCACACTAAATGTCTTTCATGAATCTTTGTAGTTGTACATCAACAACTTAATTTTTGATCAAGTTCGAGTTAACGCTTAATGATCCCATCGTGATAGTTGCTGATGAAACGACTATCGACAATGTAGCGAACGAACTAAGAAATTTGTCGAAGCATTGAGGGGAAATTGTTGGCAAGTTGCTACAACTGAAAAAACCTCTAATGAATATATATATATATATATATATATATATATATATATATATATATATATATATATATATATATATATATATATATATATATATATATATATATATATATATATATAATATATATATATATATAATATATATATATATATATATATATATATATATATATATATATATATAGATAGATATATAGATAGATAGATATATGGAGAAACAATTCCACTAAAAAAAAATGCAGTCTCATTTGCTAAAAAAAAACTTGAAAGAATCAACTAAAGAAAACTTTTTTTTTGGCATCAAAACAATCTCGAAACATTTGAGTCGAATTTCATTTTAGTATCACATATTTGTCTGCATTTTCTAGCGTTTTGTTTGTCGCCGAATAACGATTGCTGCTTTCAGACACAGTGCACAGGCTCACCACCAGATCTTTGCTTTACGAAGATTTTCGCTGCATCCGATCTGCATCTCGGCATTGTTTAGCTATGCCACCTTTTTGATATTAGAGGAAGGATGATCGACGATTCCAATTTATGTTTTTTTTGCCTTGCTTTGATAAGTAGTTGTTCGATATTTTTGATACGCTAGAGCTTTCATAAATATTAAACATTTATAACGGTTGAAGTAAACAAGCATTTAAAAAAAGAAGAAGTAACGAAGTACAGTAAAATCGTTTTCGTTCTCAATGTTAATGCAACATAAGTAAATATAGCTGTAAATTTAAGCTGAGATATTGAGAGTTATTCATGCCTTATTTTTTTTAATATTGTTCAATAGAAATGGAATAGTAAGAACTAGAACAACATATAAGAGCTGAAAATCCACTAAGAGCAGTGAATTTTTTTTTTGTTTCGACATTTCAACCAAGTTTTATCGTTCGTTTAGAATCTGAAATTGCAGAAGCATTTCATTTTCGCTGAAATAAAATTTTTTACAAAATAAACGATTAATCAACTGTTTTGATATAATTTCAAGCTTAGAAATCTTCATATATTTTTGAATTGCATAATGCTAAATGCTGAGTGCATTTGCATATTTGAGGAAGAGGATTTAATGGAGCGGAATAAATGGCTAAGTGGATGCTAAATGGCTAGTGTTGAGTTTTATTGACACATTTTCCGGTTAGAACCGAAATTTACTCAAATATTTCGACGATAAGTGGGAAAGGCTTTCTACTTGACATTTTACTTCGTTGTGGCAGAGTTCTAAAATTTGTAATTTTATGGATCCATATTCGCATCTATTGAAGTGTTCATTGATCGTTAGTGGACAATTGAGCAATACGGATTCCAACGAACAAGTAATTTTAATAACTCTTTATTGAATACTAAATTTTCGAAATCTTTAAATAGCTAGTAATTGAATAGTTATTGAACA
Source organism: Ascaris suum (assembly GCA_013433145.1). Lineage (NCBI taxonomy): Eukaryota > Metazoa > Nematoda > Chromadorea > Rhabditida > Ascarididae > Ascaris > Ascaris suum. The sequence goes on from CM024181.1 coordinate 6,559,698, forward strand.
ATTTATAAAAGTAGTATTAATTAGTTAATTGTAAATTAGTTGTGATTATAGATGAACTATTTTTCCTTTTTTTTTTATTAGACGAGAAAATCAATGTCGAAATGAAATTGATTTGATGAAATCTTTCACTAATAAGTGCAAAGAAAGTAAAAACACAAAAAAGTGGCACGCTCGGAGTAACATTTGGAAAATTCACAGGAGTTTTTATTCGTTTATCAAGTTATTAATATAGTAGAAGTTATGCATTATGCGTTGCAAAATAATCGCTTTCATAAATCGCCATTCATATATGCAAATAAACAATCATTCAGCTTTTGAATATGCAAATAAGCATCTATTGCGTTTTTGAATATGCAAATAAATTAACATCCTTTCATTTCTGTCGTTAGTTTTAACGATTCTGCTGAATGTCAGAGAATAAATGAATGTATGTTTGTGTGAAAGCATATTATCCTACTAACAGTGTGATCCCATTGCATCCTATACAAAAATATCGACTCATCTCTTAAATGTTAAATGCAAATAATTCAATTTGCATTAATTAAAAGTATTGGCAAAGATAATTCAATTCATTTGGTTTTAATCCTGAGAACACACTGTATAAATATTTTCAAATATATTAGCTCAATTATTTCTGAACAACTGTTCCAATATGAACTCAGTAAACATATCAAGAAACAACGTTTCGCTATTCTCAAAATTAAATAGAGGCTAATTTGATCGTATGAGTTGGCATTTTACGCGAAGCAAATTAGCTGGCTATGAAATCAATAGCTGAAGGATTTTCTAGCGGAAATGACCTCAATTGGTTTCACCCACTGTAATGTTTCAAGAGGTCATAATACAAGAACAATTTAATAGCTGCTTGCTACGGATTCATCCACATTCAGTTCTTCTCGTTTTCTTCAATAGATTTAAGTATGCGTTTATTCCCAAGCATAAATTACTATAGAAATGAATCGATTCATGCGACATCCGGGAAAATATGGATACTTCATTGACGGATGGGGAAAAATTTGTCATCACCAAAAATTAACTAAACTTTCCTCATTTATGGTGTCAATTTTATCCTAGGAAATTCTAGACTCTCCTCTAGAGTCTTCAATTCTCTCAACAAATAAATTAATATAATTCTTTAATTTCAATTATGCATTTCTAAAATTTATTGAAGAAAAAAGTTTTCAGAGTTTTATCAACGCGTTAGATGAATTGAAAAATTGGCCAAAATATCAAGACAATCGTTTTTCGATGGATATTAAATTAAGGCCGCTATTATTTTCTTGTCATGATGTTGAACAATTATTTCTCTATCAAATTTGTGATGCCAATGATCTATTTTATTTACGAACTCGATACAATTATGAAATATTTCGTTGTGATGAGATGTCACGGTAATATTTTCTTCTAAGCTGAAGAAAGTGATATTGTACCTCAATGCACCTTCTGAAAACATATCAGGGAAGTGGTAGGAGAGGGGTGGGGTGGGGGGGGGGGTTGGGGAGGATGGAGGAGGAGGAAAGGGGAAAAGAACAACACGTGCAAGAAATCACTAATATTTGCTTCGCTGCATCAGCACATAAGGACTGGTTTTCTGGTCGTTCATCGATTATCAATAAAAGATTTTCGCCAATATTTCACACTTTAAAGAATTTTTAATCTTTAAATCCTCTATAAGGAAATTGCCTCAGCGATGATAATTTTCTTTAAGTTAGAACAAAAATCGAGAATTGAAGGATACTCTTGAACCTGGAAGTCATCTAATCTGCTATAGATTAGCGATCAATTTTACAAACATTCAATTAACTAGAATCGCTGAATCGTCATTTTTCTTTTCACGTAATTAACGCTGCGTACACATTTGCATACAACCTGAAATGATATTTCAATAGATTCTACTCACCTAGCAAGTAAATCGCATAGGTGAAAAGAGATGAAAAATTCGAGGAAGCAAGATGGAAGAATTGCTCGAAGTTAATAATGTCAGAGATGCTGGGTTCATGGTACCCTCGCAATGAGCAAATGCAATATTTTTATTCTACTTAGTAATCGCATGTATATGACATAAAAGAGCTCCACATTAAAATGTTTTGTCCCATTCGTACATTTTAAGGTAGATTGCCAGGAATTTTTCCTGCACTGTCGCTTTTCGTTTCGAAAATCTTGCATTAATTTTTCAAAACCCCCTTCAATTTTTACGATAATAATCTATACGATAACCACCAACAATCGTTGTCCGGCTCAATTTTCAGTACTTTTTACGCTATGCTATCGTTGGATTTTTGGAAGAATAAATTACAGTTGAGTAGAGAGAAATTTTTAATTAGGGAAAAGATCGTTGAATAAATTTGCGTTGGTAGCTGAAAGGTAAAATTTGTTAGATATGAGGTTGTAATGGAAAATCGAAACTTGAATATTACATGGGCAATCTTGAAATTAATTTCTATACTATTTTCATTGCTTTTTTTCTCATCTCAGATTTTGATTGTAGTGGGTGAGCATTCAGCTTATTTAACAAACATAATAAATGAAGAGCATTCAGCTCTTCAGAGCAAATTTCTTCAACGACATAAAAGTCGGATTGGCCTCATAGATCGATCAAATTTATTGGCTATTAATGAACTTTGCCGAACTGTTGAGCCAAGACTTGCATCGATTGATTAGATCATTGCAGGAAAGCATCGATAAGGAATCGTTTCGTGAGATGCGTCGAGCAATTTCTTCCACGATGCGCCAATCTTGAAGGCAAATTGATTTTCGGGGAAATTTTTCAAAAGCAATGTTTTTGATAGAAGTGCACAAATACCTCTCATAGTAAAACAACCTTCTATACCCTGTATTCATATCGTTCACTTTTTACTTCTCTTCCTTCATTCTGTCCCTTTTTTTTTACATCTTCTCTCTTAGCTTGTTTTCCTTTCCGCTTTTTTAATTGTTTTTTTTCGGAATGATTTTTTTTCATTTTCACTAACATATCAGTGTTCAATGCTTAAATCTTTGTACATTTTTCTCATTTATTTTATGCAAATAAACGTTTCTATTATCGTTAAGTATGCAAATTTTTGCAATAAGTTTTTAAAAATAATTTAGCCTGAGAGATCAGAGCGTGAAGATCGCAATTTCAAATGAATAATTAATGAGCCAAAGCTTAAGTCGGCTGATCAATTCATTGCAAGAGAATGATTTCTATACTTTTTTGAACTGCTTGACTCGTTTCCATTGACTATTTTAGTTAATTATGTCGTAAATATCCTATCGTATCTGTGTTTCATATCTTATAAAGTATCGTATATCGTAATATATGAGTACTGTAACGTATTTCAAATAAATTACTGTAAAGTACTGCAAACTATCCTTTATCAGAAACTCAACACCGTTATATATTGCTTTGTTTCAGATAACTATGACCCATATAGTGTCTTCATGAAAAAAGTAATGAAGAACACAACTACAATAAAGAAAGTTCTGGAGCTCAGTCAAGCTCACTCGCACTACCCACTAAGATTCTTCAAGGTTCTCGTTTGAAAATAGAACGAGTTCGATCGAATATCACTATTTTATGCTCTTTCTTAAATGAATCTGTTCTTCTGAGTGTAATGTAAGTTTCTCTTCAATCAGAACAAACGATATGCGCCGGGCGATTGGGGGAGCCGGATGGAGACTGGGGTTGTAACAATGGTACCATATGAAAAAAGAAGCATTTTCTTGGTAAAGGCACTTTTGATGGGAGGGGCTCGGGATAAGAGCAATTGTGATACACCATAAAACGCGTCCTTTCTCCTCCTCACATCCCTTTTTGTGGAACTCCAAGTGGGAGTGAAGGAGAAGGAGGAATCGAGAGGCATATGCCAGTAATTACTTTGTTAACAAAGATAGTGACGGTCAGTTGTTGATATATACGTTGTCTTCTGATTTCAGTATGCTATCAAGAAAGTGGTCGTTGACAGAAGGAAAGACTACATCGGTACGGATCCATGGGATTCATTTTTCTACAGTGCATATAGACCAAAGAAGCCTTCTCGTTATAATACATCACAGTGCATTGGCATCGAATGTGGTAAAAATTGTCAGTCAACTCTTTTACATCATAAGATAATGAAGTATTCTCCGATATAAAATGACATTGAAATAATCAGTGGTTCTGATTTAACTCGAAAATTATCACTGTTTTATCACAATTTATTACATATTTGCCATAGTGATGGATGTGGTATTAAAGACTGTAGAAGAAAGGATGGTGGAAGGAATATAGATCTCCAGCACTTCTTATAGAGAATAACTTCATGCATTAAGCTTACCTTAAAAGGTTGACATAAGAAATAAAGAATCCCAAAAAGAAGAAATACATTACTCCGGAGATGTATCGTTATAGAGCTTCATTGCATCTAGGGGATTTTTTCATTAACTCTAAGTACTACTTATTTAAATTTTCACATAAAACTCTTTATATTTAGTTGCCGACAATCTGCCTGAAAATAAAAGAACCCTCGTCGCACAGCAACAACATTCACGTCGGACAAAAACTATTCAAAAATATTCAACACCGAAGAATTTGGCAATGGTGAATTTTGATGTCGTTGAAAACTTTTTACTCGATTCGATAACGGAGAATCTATACAATGTTTAAATGGCCAATGTTTTTTGAGGAAGAAGAGTCGGGGAGTGCGGGAGAGTGGGAGTGGGCGATGATTGAGGGGGAGAAGACAACAAAAACGCTGTGAAACAAAACAGCTTTCATTTTCAGCGACCATTATCCAAAATCATAGAGGCATCTTTTTTGAGGTTAACCTACATCTTGCGGCCCAATAATGTTTGGCTCAGCAATGTGGGATTATCTGTTGGTAGGATAGTTTCTACTATCGTTCGCAAATTTGCATTCCACAATGCAGTATTGAAGATGTCGTTCTATGTGTTTGTTTGTGTATGTATGTGTCTGTCTGGTTGTCGGTATTTTCATTTTGATGGACACTGGAGAATAGTGAGGAAATCTGGCGGGTATAATGTGCTTTATAACATGACCTTGTATACCAACTTTCAAATGGTCTTTCAATTCTCGTTTGCAACAATCTTAGCGGAAAAAGATGGCAAACGCACTTGATGTGTCAAGTGAACTATAGGAAATGATCGTCGAAGAAACAACTTCCGATAACGATAAATATCAACAATCTTTACACGGCTCTCAGACATTTACCGATGATTCAAGTAACGTTTTTTTTTTGATCAGCGATTATTCACCACTTCATCTTTATTTTTTCTCATGCAATAATAATATTATTTAATTGTCGACTTCCTCGAAAGAAAATGTGTTGATCGATATATTTTGATTTTATTTTACGATTCGATCTCTCGAGATGTCGTTGCTAAATTCGTATAGGAGGAACTTAATTACTGAAAAATTCATTGTGTAATTTTTTTTTGATCGCTTTTATGTAACACTTTACTCACTCTCACAGTAATGTTCACTTCTTGGTTCTCATCATTCGAAGGACTCCATTGTGATTAATAGAGAATAGAGCACTGTAAAATCCTAGTCACTTCTTGAGTTCAGTGAAATTGGTGATATTTATTCATAATTGGCTTCTTATGTTATAGCCAACTCTTCTAGTCAGCCTGAGACTTAAATGGTAAGCATTGCTTTTGATGGCCGACGAAAACAGTATCCACAGACAGGCCATGTTTTGATGGCCGACAAAAACCTGCCATTTTTGCTTCCAAATGCTTTAAATGGCAACTACTTCGTTTTTGCTATAGTTGACCTATCAAAGAAAAAAATTATTGGCCAAAGTATAGTCGACGACGAATCTTTTTTTATGCTTTCGGAGTTGAATTAATAAGCTGATAAGCTAAAATGGAACGAATGTTGTTAGCATATAACTCTTGAAAGAGTTGAAATTGCGCTTCAGGAAGACGAGTACTTCTCGAGGTTGATCCAACAGGAATGCGACTCGTGCACCATAGATTGTCGGTTTGTTCTCTAATATGCCTCTATTTCGATTCAATTAAACGTTCATTCTCAAAGATATTTAAATAGGTGTGATATGTGCAAAGAGAATATTATAAATGAAGTGTTACATGGGATTATTTTATAAAACAATTGAAGACTTTCTTTATGGATGTCACAAAATTTTATCCATCTTAATGAAGCTAATTGCGATTTTGCCTCGATGAAATTTTCCCATCGGCTAGAGTCGACCGAACCAAACCTAATTACTAAAGACAATGAAGGCCTCATTTGTTTGCGATGTACGAATAGCACTATTAAGCTAAACGGCTTAACACTAAACGGCAAATTAGCCTCTCATAAAATTCTTCGCATTTTCATTTCATATTTCGTCCTTTCTCGCTTAAATAAATCGAATTTTGATGTACCACAAATATCACTTTATTCGTTCCCCCATAGTCAACGTTTTTATATCAGTGAATACGTGCGAAATACGAATATTCTCAGAGTTTTTATTCCATTGTTTATCACCTTATTGCTTATCATTCAATCTCTTTTGCCTATACCTATTGAGATCTTTATCATAAATTCTTTATCACTGCTGATCTCTTATAACTTCAAATTTAAATTTCTTTTTCAAAAATTTTTCAAGAATCGTTTTGCAGTTTATCGAAAAGAAAAAACATCTAATGGCATAGTTTTATAGTTTTTTTTTATCATTTTATAATCGGAAAAGCCTGATAGATGATATAAGCAATATCTAATATATACAGAATAATACAAGGAATAAACGCCAATGTATAGCGATATTGATGCAAATATGGGCAAAAAAAAGGCGTATATGGATAATTACTCTCCCTATTCCATCTCTTCTTCTGCAATCTTAAAACCGCGATGCTTCCGGCAATGATGAAATAGTATAATTTGTTCATTAACTCCGAAGTCTTCGACTATATATATTCTAGAATGACCTGTATCTTTTTTTTTGAGGTGATTCAATAAAATACCTTCTCTTGTTTCTTATTTCAGGTTGCGAAACGGTGCGCGGAATGTGAGCTTGCACGAGAGCAAATTTATAGACGTGTACGCCGAGCACGAAGTGAATTTCCACGACGAGATCTTTCAAGGATACCGTATACGGTTGATGGCAATATTACGCTGCCAAGACTTTTCTATTTGCCGATGATCCCGAAAAATTCTTGTCCTTCTTCTGCTCTTGTTGACATCGATACCGTTCTGATGAATCTCAACTGAGTGTTCTTCTTTTGTATAATGGTAATTTTATTGTGGTATTATTTTGGTATCGTGGAATTATTCTCTCTATTGATGTGTCATTTATCGTATCACTCTTTCTTTCCTCCTCATTTAGTAAATCATCAACATTTACTCTTGTTCACCTCTACTGCCCGAGTGAATAGAATACATGACTTCAATTTTAAATTACACATTACTTGCATATTTCATTTCCCTCCGAATGACGTCATAAAATATTCGCTATCGATGATAGCGGAAGTTCAGTTTTTTTTTTACTTGAATGCAGCGGAAGTTTAATTTGTTTGTTACACGTTAAACTTTTCGGATATGGCAATAAGACCAACACGAATAGCAACGGCACACATCGATTCTAAACGTCGAAAAATTTATCGTCGCAAATAGATAATTAATAAAATAACAAAAAAAAAAAAATAAAACTAAAGGCTAGCTATAGATGTCGATTTTGATTATTCATCGATTTACTTCTCTTCTTGATTTTTGTGGAATCTTTTTTCTTCTTCGATTTTTCCTCCTCACGAGATGTTAGGTCCCGATTCTTTGATGTTGCCGCATTCGGATCATTCGATGTTGCGCGCGTTGCTTTTCGTACTGAATTACGCCGACTTTTCTCCGGTGATCTGCATATTGATTTCAATTGCAACAAAAACATTGACTTGACTTGACATAATGAACTCTTTCTTCTCTATAATATCTCCTTCCTTTCAGGTGTAACTATATTTCAGGACTAACGTACTCTTTCGCGGCTATTTTTTCTTCTCCTCCCCCGCTCTCTCGTACTTTTTCCTCCCATTCCCTCTCCTATAGTCGTAAATTAAAAACATTGCATTCCTCATAATTAGCACATTGGAATTCTTAATCAAGTCCAACACACATAGCCCATTTAATTCAATTATAACTTAAACGCACATGCATAAAACGACGTTGACCACCAACAAAAATTCAACAATTGCTTACATGTACTTCCTAACTACTTGATATTTGCAAAGGTGATGGAAAATTATACTATACAGCATACTATTCCACCTTAAATTTCAATGTTTTTTCATACATCCACAAATTTCGTATTGCGGGAAAAAGGGAGGAAGGGGAAAGGGCTGAGGAGGGGAGCAGGAGGAAGGGGAAAGGGCAGGGGAGGGAGCATTTGCGAATAGACAAATTTGACGCTGAAAATAATTTAAGGAAAATGAATATTACCTGCAAAAATACTAACCTGCAATATTACCTAAATTAAAAACGCGAAGAGTGAACGTACTTCTTAGTTGTCTTCTCTTTCTTTGGTCTCTGCTGTTGGTGAGGTTGTTCGCCATGTTCGATTGCACCATTAAGTGCCTTTTCGACTGCACGCATCGAAATTGTTTGTCTGTTTACTTTTTGTGTCTCATCGAGGAGCTTCTCAACACGCTGCTGAAATATTCATCATTGAATTACTAAAATCTTATTTTTATAGGCGCTCAATTTTTGTCACTTATTTATTTATTTATTTATTTCAACCAACAGAGCATTTCTTACGAATAAAGGTCTCTTCATATCGCTTCAATAAAGGTCCTACCCTGACCCAAAGCCCATCTGATCCACTTGGCTCCTGTGGTCTTTAGGCCGGCTTTTCCTTCTTGCAGGTCGGTCGCATGGAGGTTGGAGCAAATTTGGAGCAAATTTTATTGTATGCTCGTTTATTGTTGGAAAAATTTTATTAGATGCTTTAAAAATTAGTCGTGAATTTTAATTCAGCATAAAATGCGCAATGCGACTTAAACTTGAAATTCAAATATAAGCAATTAATCCATGTGACTTGACTTGCTCAAATACCTAAAATAACTCATAATGCCTTTTTAGCATCAAATTGTGATTAAAAAATTTTCAATTTATGAAAAAAATGTTGCTCGAAATTTCATACGAATTTGGAAGTTTGCCAACGAAGTTGGCACGATATGCGTTTTCATATTCCACTCATCTAAACAATTGGTTTCATTAGTCAGCAATAAATAATTAATATATAAAATGATGCCTTCATGTTTTAATTTTCTCGACTGCCTGCATAAACTGTTTGCGAAAGGTTCCTTTTTTTAGCGATATGACTGATATCAAATGGAAATCCAATCGGTGCAGAATTTAGGCAAATTTTTTAGCGTTAAACATCTACCACTCTTTTCAAAATCTATCAATCAACATGGATAATAAGATAGGGGGTTATATATTATATATATATATATATATATATATATATATATATATATATATATATATATATATATATATATATATATATATATATATATATATATATATATATATATATATATATATATATATATATATATATATCAAACTTTTTTTTAATTTCAAAAAAGTTGTTTTTCTTTGAATTACTCTCTTAATAAGTTGATGAAATTTGTTCTGTATTATCGTTATTTGTAGAAATAAATAATCTCATTTAAAATTTCCTGATATTTCTACGTCATCATAAATAGTTAGTTACCTGCAAAATTTGTTTTTTTTTTCTGTACGTTAGTTTTTTTTTGTTCGCCCTTATTTTATTTAATCATTGCAGGTGATATATTCACTTATGCACATTTTGCCGTGTATATTACACGTTAACTGTCTACATATGAGAATAGAATTATCATTGTAACAGATGATTCGTTTAACCAATAAATGCAAGCGCACAAAGTTTCTCACTCATTAATTCAATTTATCTATCAGATAATCCACTAATTTTCTCAGGTGACGATTTAAAATCTATAAATTGGTATGAGGATTGTAATTAACGAAAAATTAAACCAACATAATAGTCGTTCAAATCGCTTTCCGCTGTTCGCAACATTGCAGAAGAAAAATGCTGCCTAGAGAGCTATGAATTTGTAGATTCAACCGAATGTATAAAATTCTACGAGCGGCAATATTACGCATCATTGAGTGTACATACTAACAATTGAAAGACCACACAAATCACATGTACTTGAAAAGCGTTGTCGTCAAGAAAAAAAAAAGTAATGACGAATATAGGAAACGAATTTGATAATCGCTAATGTGTTTTCTCACTTTTCTATCCGGAAGAATGTCGAAATCATTGATTTTGATAATATTTGTTATTGTAAACGTTCATATTTTTTTGCATTTGTTTTTTTTTGTTTTATAAATAAGATAAATATATTTGATATGTCAATAATCATCGTTGCGATGTTTCATAAATTCTAGGAATAGAAATATTATAGGTCATGATGGAGCAATTTATGAATCTAAATTTCCTCAAAATTTATTAATTGGAATATTTTATGCATGAATTTGCATATTAAAGTTTTATTAGGTTTGAATTTGAATTATTTGAGTTGATTTTATTTATTTAATCGATTTAGTTTGAATTAACTACGTAAATGAATTGAATTTTTGGAGAAAATGATTCCTCTATTATTCATTATTATTTCTTGTGAATTAATTCGTATTCAATAAGTTATAAGCAAGAAGAATACCCAAAAATAAATAGCAAACGCACTCTCTCGTTGTTGTTTTCCTCAATGCGCTTCTTTGGTGGAGTTGGAGCTGCTGGACGAAGAGAGAGCTTCCGGGCCTTCTGTGTGCCCCAAATTGTTGTGTGAAGTGAACCCTCTTTCAGATAGTTGACCAACTGAAATTGCCATTAAAATTTAACGATTTTAACAACTGGAAGATAGTTGTAACAATAACCGAGAAAGTGACGTGAAGAATAAGGAAAACACACGCTTTGACTCCTAATATTCTGAAATCACCTACCCACCTGTGAAGAGATTTTCTAAATTGAGGCTAAACTATGAAATATCTGAGTAGGAAAACTGCGAATTTCTTCTCTACATTATCCTTAGAAAAATAAAAAATCGTTGCCTCCTAATGGTTTAAGAAAAACTGTCCATTAGCAATTATACCCCGAAATACACCTCCGAATTAACCATAAAAATAATGCTTCTCAACGATCCATTATCACAGTGTTGTTTACGCTATCAATTTTGTAATGGTAATTCATTCCACCGTTTTATAGTAGTTTTTTTTTCTTAAGATACTAGCAAAAATCTTTCCCACAAGTATGGGAGGAAAATTTTTTTCCCAAAAGGAGTTGTTACTTTTTCGTTAGATTCTATTGAAAATTTCGTAACATTTGTATATTCAAATAGGAAATTTTTTTCATTAATATAGGTGAAACTGCGCAATATTAAGGAATATGTCGACTTTAATGAAGCAATGCGATTGCTTGTCGAGGAAAAAATCCCTTATGTTTTAAATAATTTTCTCGAGAGCATTAAAAGTTCGCTTTTTTGAAACGATAGAAATATCTGTTCGAATAAAAATTTTCACGGTGATTGCAATTCAATTTTTCTATGCTAATGACCGACTATAATAGATATTCTATGTGCAATTTGCTTTGAAAAGGTCGAAATTTTCACGAAACGTTATGAGAAATTTGTTTTCCCATATAGAAAAAGGTAGTGCAATTTTTTTTTTGTGAATTATCACATTTTTCTAGAAAATTGATTTTTAATTCGTTTATTATTGAGAATTTGAATGATATAATAGACTATTCGGAGTATTTTCTTAATTCATAAAAATTTTCGTTCAGAGGAAGAAAAAAAAAACAAATTTCCTGGAAAAATTTCATGAAAAAATTTTCAAAAAAAAAGAGAGCTAAGAGGCGAATTTCGCAATAAATTAGCATTCTCTAATGAAAATTCTCAGAAAAAAAATTTTTTTTTATTATTGCGAGTGAAATTTCTTAAATTTTTCTCCAGCAAACATAAAAATTTTATGTTGAATGATAATAATCTTTTAAATTTTCTCATGCTAAAATTCTCCGGATGCTTATTTGTCAAGAAAATCCGCTAGAATATAAAATATAATGGGTTTTCCTTTGGAAAGATTGGTCGTCTTTCAAATTTTTTTAAAAATGTGATGAGCTCGAAAAGAAAATATTACAATTTTTACAATCAACAAGAGAAATTCGCTTTAAAAAAAAATGATAGCTGATCGTTGATAAGAAGAAAATGTTTTCAGTTAAGAAAACAAAAGAAATTCGCTTTTTTGGCCATTAAAATATTTTCAGTTCGGAAAAAAAAAATGAATATAGTCGCCATGAAATAATTAAATATAAATGATTGCAAATTCCAATAGTATAATCTTTTCTTTGAAGTAAAAAAAAACGCTATCAATTATTCTTTACGAACGTTCTTAGCAAAAATTCAAAAATTCAAAAATAAATTATTAAAAAATGAGCAATTTTTCCATTTTACGTTTATTAAAGCAAAATTATGATCACAACAGTAATTATAATCGATACAAATTATGATCATAACTGTCACAACAATGGTAACAGCTACAAAACTATGGAATAAAAAGATATGAGGCTATACTCTATGAAAGGGCAATCTCGCCCAATAAAATGACCTTACTTTATTATATTCAAAACGAGTATTTACTTATATAAGCGATCGAGAAAAAAATGTTGAACAGTTCGAAGAAGCATAACTCGGATGACGTCAAAAAGTTAAGGTGTTGGATTACTCTGATTGCTCCCCCCCCCCCCCCCCCTCTCTCTCTCACGTTTTGCCAGTTTCATAGTTTGACGGTAAAACCATCGCAAACCTCTTTAGTGACCGGTCGATAAGTAAAAGCTGTTTCATGTGCATATGCAGCATTCGATCCGATAACTGCAGGAGTGATAGTCTCAGGTCGATCATAAAATCGATATTTGCAAAACGACTAGAATTTGCATTTCAATTAAGAAAATATCAACCTTTTATTTGAATTTCTCAAAAAAAATGAATATAAGTCATTTTTTTAAAATTCGTTTGCAAATATTAGAAAAAACCTATTAACCACCAACATTAAGTATTGACTGATGCAATGATACTGGATCGTAGGGCATGCAGTAATAGGTCATGCTGGTGTGATAATGAGCACCACTATCGTAAATAACAAATAGCTGTGGTAGGCACATTAACAAGTAATACTGATAGCTGCAATAATAAGTTATATGCAAAAATACTGAGCCAGATCATATATGCTTGCAAAAATCATGCGATTATTTGGCTCCTAGCCCAGTAACAAATCTCCCGTGACCGCCAAAGAGAAAGAAGGATCGACAGGAATTCGAAATTCGATGTCTCCGGCTTTTGTGGGGTTCGCAACACCGTCGTGGTTTTGCCTTCTTCCCAGGAATTTTGTCTTCCACACCTCTTCACATCAGACCTACAAATCTTTCCCAGACCAGCCTGATTTCGTCTGCCAAACAAAAAGTGTTGATTCTTGATTTATGCAACGCGCAATGCAATCACGATTGCTTTCTGGTATCTCAACTTTGTCGAATTTATAAAACGAAGGAAACCTTGTCGATCCTTCGTGGAAGTCCGATTGCAGATATAATCTTTACCTTAAAGGAAAGATTCTTTCCCACCTGCAAAAAGCATTTTATCTTGCAGTAGTATGGGCACCGCTTTTTACATGGTCCTTCTTGATGTGCTCGGTAAGTAGCTCTTTATACGGTTGTTTCGAGTCAACAGTAATCTATGACTCTATAGTTCTAAAGTTATACTGATATGATGATCCACGTCTCCAGAGTAACTAGACCTCGTACTCAGTCTCAAAAAAAAAAGTCCGCATATTGCATTACTTGGTTCTTCATTATTTCTTCTGATTTCTTCCCTAATTTTTCAGCAAAATTTCACTTTCATTTTAAAACGACGAATATATATTAGCTTACCAGTTCCACAGGATCTTCAACATATTCACCAAGGATTTCTTTGCCAGACGTCGTACAAGGTGTAAGCGCTATTGTTAAACGTCCTAAATCTTGTCCACCGAAATCGAAAATAGGTAATTGTTCTTCATGTTCGATTAAATATGCAAGACTTTGTAAATATACAGTTGAGGAACCGATTAGAATTTCACTTTCGGGAGGCTCATAAAATGGATCACGATCCTGAAATAAAAAATTTAATGACATCGAACATACTATGGTGCATCGGTATAAAACCTTCAACAAACGTTTTCACTTTTTTTTTGTTGGATAAAAGAGATGGGATTGAACCATCTCATAGAGATGGTTTTGAATTGAACCATCTCATACGATAAGATGGTTTTTGAACCATCTCATACGATAAATGGTTTTGAATTGATACGATAAGATGGTTTGAGTAATGGTTTAATATGCGTACACGTAGTAATGGTTTGCTGATGTGTGACGAGAAATTTTGTTCTTGCATCATTAGCATAAATCCTACTCGCTGTTTAATGCGTAGCTGTTTGAATTAAATATTTGAAATCCCAAAGAATTTTTTTATAGTTTTGTGCACAAATAATACCAAACCTTTCCAACTATTTTTGATATGTTAGTTTTGAAATACGTCTTTCTGCTTAGTTCACTTATGGGTTTTAACTACGAAATTCTTCCACAGATGTCGCTATCGCTCAAAATATTCCCAGTTATTTGAGGTAAGAATTGAAGAAGCCAATAACAGAGGTGCGGAAAAATTGAAGAAATGAGATCAAAGAACTCAATAAGAAATGAACGAATACTCAACTTTCAGAGCGATATTACTTGAATCGACGAAGCATTCATTACGAATAAATGTCTCTTCATATCACTAGTACTTCCGTTTAGCTGAAGTTGTGAGATAGCGTGAAGGTGATTGATTATTTTCTAAGCGGTACTGATTAAACAACACGCCAAGAATGCAATAATTCAGGATGACCGCTATGGGAATTTCAATTAGAAGTTTACAAATGAATTTACCTCTAAACATTTCCTCATAAAGAGAAGAAACTTACTTCTGGAACATCCCAATCACTATCTGCTTCCATAAAATTTTGATACATTTCTTGCATACCATAGTAGCGATTCATGAAACGATTCTTATCCCACAAGAAATGAGTATCATCAACACTATCGTATACTTTGATCCATATCTTAAAATTATATTCTCTGATTTCTTCTTATTAGCAAGAATTTTCAACTTATTTTTGAATTAATGAAAAAGGAATTAATATAATATTGGAACTTGAAATTTTAAATTGGACTTTCTCGCAATAACTGAATTTAATACGCAATCATAGCTTTTTGCTTAGCTTTTTTTTTTGCAGCATTTACCATTTGTTTTTTTTTTTGCTGGTGCAAAATAAAACAGTTTTTACCGCCTCATCAATCATCAATTATCAGCTTGTAAAATTTACGAATATGATATAAAACGAAATGTTTTTTGTCAGATTGGACATTGATCAATTTTTGGCAAAGATTATAATGTTGACCATATATAAGGTTAAGCGAGAATTTAGGCACATAATTCTTGCTCAATGTTACAGTTTAAAGAGAGCGCCGTTACCACAAAAGGAGCTGTGCCTAATTACAACTCCACAATATCCAAATAGTACCGTTAAACTAAAAGAAATAAATCTAAGAAAGGAAAATATATCCCTCTCGGATCCTTAATTAGCAGGAAATGTCCATGGAAATAGACGACAATACGGTAATCATTAAACTTATTTATACTATAACTTCATTTGTAAAACTTTATAGTCGGTTATTAAACTCAAGAGCAATTCTTATATTAAGTGCAACTACTGCTGTTAATTGCGATTGTTACTTTGAATTGAAAGTAAATTGATCACTGTTAACCTCGGTAAGACCGTCGGCAAGGCCACGCGCTTCAGGAGAGACAAGGACGATTTCGAAATTAACGCTCTTATTCAATTCCTTACTCATCGAGTTTGCTCGATAGACATTCG
Organism: Ascaris suum; assembly: GCA_013433145.1. Taxonomy (NCBI): domain Eukaryota; kingdom Metazoa; phylum Nematoda; class Chromadorea; order Rhabditida; family Ascarididae; genus Ascaris; species Ascaris suum. The sequence continues at coordinate 6,575,653 of CM024181.1, forward strand.
GAAGCAGGTTGACAAGATCCTCTTCGAGAATCAGCTCCGCTGAAGTGATTTCTTATTCAGATGTATTTATGATATCATTTCAAACAGTCACCAACATTGTCTGCCTTAGACATTGATCATTCAAAAAATGAAGCCACCCAATAAGCCAGACAATGAAGGAAGCTATATGTATGCCGAGATTGAAGAATTTTCCACCGATAAGCTAGAGGACAATTGATCAAACTCGAAAAAAGTGGCGCAAGCAGAAGAGTTAAAAGAGACTCATACTAAAACGTTCACATTGCGATCGACTCCGTCTCACTTTACTGCTGAAACAGTTTCACACTAAACTAAAGATCTTATGCCTTAAGTTCTCAATCTAGGCATTATTCATGACTTCACTATTTGCCTTATAGTAGCATATTGCTGAAGGTATGGCTTTCTATGCAAAAGCAGCCAAGCACTCCAATTCGCATCAAGGTATGCCCTCAATGGCCAATCTCCTCTGAAAGGCAAAATTTTTGAAGTTTAATTGAAGAGGTGCTAAATATTTCACGTAAATTTGTTCTACTCACTCAGATAGACAGTTCGTATTAGTCAAATAGTGGTTTTTATTTAAAGGGAATTTGATATAGCCGAACTTGCAAGTTCTAAGGCACTTCTATTATGAGGAAGTTTTTTTTTGGTCTATGCAACCTGATGCAGATATTGTTGCAAACAATTATCGCTACATGAAATGAACCTGTTATCTTGACCATGCATCTTAAAAACGTTGCATATCGTGTTTCATTGTTGCTGCTAACTAAACGACATGAACTTGAACTCACGCTCCACCGACAATAAGGGAAAAGTTTGAGCTCATGCTTTGCTCCAAAATTATTCCGAACACCTGTGGATTTGTTGTTAGCGTCTCCACCAATCGCAGCTGCTAAGCCGGAATTCCTTGCGATTTCTTGCTGTGCCATATCGTACGTGATCTTTACGTTTTTCTTTGTCTTCTTGTTTGGATTCACAAACACATAAAGGTGATTACCGCCGAAGAATATCCTTTAATAATGGAACCGAGATAATAAATAAATCTTAAGTGCAAACAAGATCAAAAAATGTAACGTGAAGCAATTTTAGGAATATTTTCAAAAAATTTCTTTAAGTTCCCATTTATATTTCTATATATAGTCATGTTTTAATATCTAATTCCAAAGGTCAACATTAGATTATTTCGAATTGCAAGCCAAACAATATACTCTTATTAAAAAACTGGAATTATTTATGAGGAAAATAAATGGAAATCAACTTCTCAACTATTGCATTTTCGCTTAATGCACGAGAAAATTTCAGAAATTGCAAACAAGTAACTTAACATGTGCAATATGAGACTTAGATATTTTTATTGATTCGAATTTTGCAAGAAATTTTTCATAAAAGAATTGTCTTTCGCAGATCAGCTTATGTAGGATGAAACGGAAGCATTTCCAGAATGCATTTGAATTTCCGGGCATATTTAATTGTCTATAAGTCTCGTTCAGTTTGATCGTCTACTTGGAATATTTATGCAAGCGTCTTCCTATAGTGCATCTTCAAATCAACTAACTTTAAATCTAGTTGCTTCCGTAGTTCTCGAAATCAAAGGACCCGCCCGACAGCGTAAACGACACGCACAGACAGCGTACAAATATATATATATATATATATATATATATATATATATATATATATATATATATAGATAGATAGATAGATAGATAGAGAGATAGATAGATAGATATAGATATAGATATATATATATATATATATATATATATATATATATATATATATATATATATATATATATATATGCTCTACGCCACCATAATGCGCCTTCCAAATGCAAATCTGCGAAATTTTATAGTAAGCAATTGCAGAAACAACGAATCTACAACACCTGTTTTACCTGTCGTTGCTTTGCAGAGTTGTCTCCGTATGCAGAGGTTTTCCGTTGACGAGAACTTCAGCGCCTTGTAGCGGCGTGAGAGTTACCTTCTTGTTGTCTTTATTTACAAAAAGCGCATGCTGTGGTTGTATACTAAGACCGTTCAGTTGTATATCGGCTGGTGGTTTTGCATCTTTGTTACCTAGAAATAAATTGATATTTTCTAGGAGGTCTTGAGAGCACCTGAAAAAAAAATTCGAAAACTTCAATATTCAAATTTGCTTCATTCTGTGGGTATAACGAAAAGCCGATAAGTTTGCTGCAGTTGATACTTTAGCTAGAGTGTACGGCATTTATTCGTTAGCTTGTGTTTACGAAATCGGTTGCTTACTTAATTGCTAGCCAACAAATTTGCATATTTAATTAATCTCATCACTGCAATGAATTCGCTCACTCGTTACCCCACCGCCTAAGCCCCCCCCCCCCCCCAAGACACATACTTCTTAAACCTCGTCACTGACAAGTCCTTACTGGTGATGTTGTGTCGAACCGAACTGCTGAAAATCACTCTCTTGGAGCTAATTCTTTAGGGTACATCGATTGATGAACTCCGTTTAAAGTCCTTATTGATGAACTTAGGGTACATCGAAAAACAAACGGAATAAACTCACTCATATATAAGTCTAAAGTCCTTATAAATTCAAATCAAGTTCTTGAGCTAACAATTACCTAACTGGACTGAAGTTGAACGAAAAGCACGAACCAAGTTTGACTTCTCCCTTTCCAATAAAGTAGACGATCATATCCGTTAATGCAGGATCTTCATTCAAATTCCACAGGTGCGGTTCCTCGCTCCTCCTTTGTAGGACTGCAGCCCTCTCGTCCGAATCACCTCCCTGCAAAGAAAGTCGTTCTTTTGAAATTTTCAATATTTATTCAAAGACAGCTTTATTTGGCAAAGAGGAGGGGGGGGGGTTGGCGGTGGCAAAAGAGAGTGGATGCGGTCATGTTAAACCTTCTGGACCCAGATTTATTACCCTTCATATGCAAATCACTGTTGTATGTCTTTTTTATTTACATTTAAATAGCTGATGGCCTTCTGATACCATTTCAGAAAACTATCCTTCAATTGCGTTATTCTTTTTCACCCTAACCATCCTCGATTGTAAAGGGAATAACAAGAACGATAAGGTTATTATGCCATAGTGGTTATCGTAGTTGTTTTTTCTAGAGTTGTTGCAGCAATATCCTCACAGTATATGGCACACTATAAGCCCTATATATCATCAAAAAGAATAGATCATCTTCTCTTCCTTTCGTTGACTGTAAAATCTTTTGGGAGTTTGCTTGCTTCCTATTGGGCATTTGTAAATTAAATGGCAGTTATCGCATGGGGTTAAGTTTCAAAATGCGCTTATATTCCTCTGCCATGGAAACATAGATTTCATCCGTCAATAAAGCATTCGACAATGAATTGAGAAGAGTGCTAGCATAACTAACATGATATATGCTTTTACATCATGCTGATTTGACCAACCGGTCTTCATAAATCATTGGCGAATAAAAGAAACATGTAAAATAACGTTCTCATGCTTAATTGATCTATTCTTTGCATGACCCGACAGGTTTTAAAAAAGCATGTAAATTTTCTAGCGCTACGGACAAATGCGATATTGGAGCAATGTTCTATGAAGCAAAAAAAAATTGCAAACGGATCTAAAACTGCAGCAAGTGCTGAGAATATGATAAGAGCAGTCACTATTAAGTGCAGCTAGTCTCTTGTAAAATAGGCGCTAATCCCAGGTCGTTTTCCTTAGGTGATCTGCAATATCGGGGTGGGAAGGGGGGGGAGCGGGAGGGGACTAACTATCGCTTCATGTTGTAATAATTGCCTTATTTCTCTGTTCGTCGAGTCGTTGTTGCCATGTTTGTTGAAGTCGCTCCATTTCTTTTTGATTCTCTTCAAGTTGCTTTTTTAGCGCTTCAACTTCATCCTAAACTTGAAGAAAGTTTAAACACAAATTCTCGAAAAAATTTCAAGGATCAATGGAAGATGTTCGAGAAACACTGTCGAACGCTACATCCATGAAATATTCGTCGAAAAAAATACACAAATAAAGGAGCACCATATTTTATGCAAATAAAATTGTCATTTTTATGCAAAAATAAAACATATAAAACATCAGTGAGGTGAAGGGGAGGGGGCTTCAGAGTAGCGGATTATGAGGCATATAAATTAATGAATCTGCAATCGAGCAGTTCCGATCCTTGAAATTGAATGAATAGAAAAATCAAATTAGCTGAGTGATTGCTAATCAAAGTGTTATGCAAACAAGAAGATAAGCAGGTGAACATTAGAAATTACCTATCAAAAAATATATAATACTTTGCTTTGCATGAGTTGATCTATCTGTCTTTGTACTTTCGTTAGCATTATTTATATAATAACCATTGATTTTGTAAATATAACGCTGTAATAACCACTGATTAGTGAGGATAAACAACTTTGTCTACAAGTAGAGATCCGCAACTGTGACCATCCGTTTTCCTGGTAAATATTTTTGCAGTTGCATTTAAAAGATCACGGGGCTCTCTTCAGCACCAAACCAACCAAAGTTAAATGCATGATAATATTTCAACGCGACAATTTCCTGTTTAGTTCGCTCGCTAGCCAAACTTTTTATAAAATGTGCATATCTGAGTCGCCAACGTAGACTTTTGTTGGCACCTGTTATTTCTAACGACTTCCAACATACCTGTGAATCTGTCTTAGCGTCGAGATGTGTTGTAGTAGCGCCTGTTTGGATCAGTTCAAGTAGTCGCGCATTTTCCTCTTTCAACTCACGAATCATGCGTTCAGTGGCCGACTCATTAATGATCGCCTTTGTTTTAATCGATTTCGCTCGATCAGCAAATCGCAGCGTCGAAAGCGTTTCTTCATAGTTGATATCTGCTGGCGAAAGTGCCGCTATCTAAGCTTATTGGCTGTACTAATTGAAAATTATTGTCTACTTATTTTCCATTAAACGTGATTTAATTTTTATATATATATATATATATATATATATATATATATATATATATATATATATATATATATATATATATATATATATATATATATATATATATATATATATATATATATATATATATATATATTCACACCATTACCTGCCAGAATATTATTTAAAATGTGCCAAACTATCACTGCTTAATATGAAGTTGAAGCAAAGTAAGCATGATGTGTTCGTTTATTTTGGCTATTAGCATCATGTATCTGAATGCGTAAATCTTCGAATAATATAGAAACAAACCTTAAACGAAGAGTGAACGACTGCAAAGATGATAGCGCTGAACATAGAATAAGAGCAACATAGAGTACAAAGGAATTTAAAACTAGTATAGCGAAAAATCTCACAAAAATTTCACCGTGCAAAGTTTTTGAGTTTAGGCCAATAAAAAACGGGAACCATACATACTCTCTTCTATGTGAACGGATAAACGGACATATTCTATTCTCTATTGTGTTTAAAAGTTAATGCATTTCCGGTGAGCAACATGTGCAGTGAACTTACCATAATCGTTTTGCTATTCCCACCTAGCGCGTTCTTCAATAGTGATGTCAATACCGAATCTCGATATGGTATCTGCTAAAAACTTAAAACTTTTACTTATAAACGATATATCACTATCACTAAAATCGCTGTTCCAAAACATCTCTTATGTTGAAAATTATTCTCCTTATTTCCTTATTTCTTATTTCTTATTTCATTTATTGCTTTGCTCAAAAAACACACGGATATTTCAATGCTAGATAAACTAAAAGATTTAGCCGAATATCTTTTCCAAAATGGGCAACTTGACTCCTCTGCCTCTGAGTAATGAGCCTGATACTTGAACAGTGATCGTGAGAGCTCTTGTTTTATGCCATACTCATAAATAGAAGGCCAGGTATAGTGATTCTTCGTTAATTAAAAGCAAAGGTACGTTTATCGCTCTTTATTTAACCTGTTCGTTTAGTAACCTTTTGTACTGCTTATAGTTTACCTATGAATCTTATGAATACCTGCACTTTCATTTGTTATCACAGGTAATCATACTACTTAAAAATATTGGTGTTTATTTCTGCACTTTACTGATTAGCACATATTTCGCTTTCAAGAGGCTATTTCCTCGAGATACTTTCCTTCTTCAAGGAGAATGAAGAAAACTACCGTACCGAAACGTTTTTCTTCTTCTTGCCTTGTTGCTCGTAGAGAGCCTTTATAACACGACCTAACGTCGACAGCGATTGATTAATGACGATACCCTCCTTGAGACGATCTCCTTCTGAGTGTGCGTCCTTCTGTCGCTCGCTGAAATGGAACATGGATGCAATTGTATTTGTTCAATGTATTTCAAGCTCCAAACACAGGTACTCTTCAGGCACAGATACCCATCACGCATCAAGTGGCTATTTTTTTATTGGCGAAGCTATTCCCCTATTGCCAAGTTTTATACTGCATATGAGACAGACGCAAATTTCTAATTTATATTTGCAACACACATTATGGCATCACTTTGCCTATGCGTAGGTATCCTTGTGTGTGTGTGTGTGTATCTGTCTGCTTGTCTGTTTTTGGTAGTACTTTCAGTGCGAAAAGCACGCAAACCGACGTTAAGAAAGTGTACCTCATAGGTTGAGACTTCCGATGCCTTCATTCACATTAAAGAATTGTGTCCGCTGTATTTTCCTAATTGCTTTGTCGCCTTCACTTAGAACTATACAATAAATGATTGGAGTGAAATAATACCTGCCAGCTAAATCGACAAGATTGATTTGCGAGCTTTTCGTTGTCGTTCCTCCATCACTTTTTGTTGATTTTTGATTGAATTGAATCTTCACAATTGTATGTGCTCTAAAATATTTTATAATTTTATTAATTAACTATTATTCTTATTATATTCTAAACAATTCCTTAAAGAACAAAATCAATAAACTTCTTGAAATGTCTCATAAATCCTGCAATTTTTATTTTTTTTTTTTTTATTTTATTCTATTTTATTTATTTATTCTATTTTATTATTTTCCAACTAACAGAGCTTTCATTATGAATAAATGTCTCTTCATAGCGCTTCCACGTGCCTTGACCCAATGCCTCTCTGATCCAGCTGGCTCGTGCAGTCTTTAGGTCTGCATCTACTTCTTGCAGGTCGGTCGCGTGAAGATCTGCCTCTATTCTACAGATCTCGCAGTAGTGCTGTTTACATGAGCATAATTCATGCAGGAACGAAATCACCTGCTGCTCGTTGCATTCATATCGGTAGCCGCTATTGTTCTTTGTTTCGTCCCTTCGTCCATCTTTTGTTCGATTTCTTTGTATGAATTGACCGGTATACTCAACAGATCCTCCACTATAAACATTGCTTATAAGAGTAAATAAAATTCCATTAAATGCATCCATTTCGAAAATGCTGAATTAATAGGTCAATATTTTCAGCTAGCTCATTCAATACCGATGTTTGGTTTTGTGCGTATGTTAGCTATGTGCAGGTTCATTCATACGTTTCTGCGAGGAGAACTATGGGAATCGTCGCAGATGAAAAATTAGATCAACAACGTTGCTCTGAATCTAGTTAAAGATAGGTAAATTCAACGACACATCCCATCGTGATATACACGACGATACCCGAGAATATGAAATACATATGATATAAAGAGTTATATAAAATGATAAACTGAAATTATATAAACAAAAACAATCACATACCATAGAAACCGTTTTTTGGATGTTCTCTTATTTTGAGACCACCTTTCGGTGGAGGTTTTGCACTCAGCAGATCTCTTACTTTCTCACAATAAATTTCGAACATTGAAATTGAAACCTGAAAGATAAATCCGCAAATACGATTTTATTAGTAAATCTTCACCTGAATTTTTATTAAATATTTATAATATGAGCGTTAAAAAAATTTTTTCTTGAATAACGAGATGATTGTTGATGCTGAGCTTCGCTATATTGCTTTGTTAACCTTATTTTGCTATAATTAAATAATAAAGGGTTAGTTTTTTTTTACATTTTTACAACACATAAGTCGTTGTATTGATTCTGATAGAATTATAAACTAAAAAAATCCCTCTGAAGTAATGCATATTGGTGAGAACTTCTAATATAGACCACTAATGTAAAGATGAGAAGAAGATAAATCAGAAAATCTAATAACACTCCAATGAATCAATAATAGCATACCTTTCTAGTGCAAAATTGAAGAAGTATAAAATATCACGCCGAAAATGATAGCTATAGAAATTTTTCGCTGCGAAAAAAAAAATCGTCTAGAAATTTCAAACAACCAGGAATTTAGATGAGTGAAAATTTCAACTCAATTGAAGCCTCAATTTGCGCCAAAATGATATCGATTCAAATCACTAATTAAATAAGTTATAATATGAAACTTATGCTAACGCATATTTGCGGATGAAACTGCTTAGCAATCTGCATAAATTTCAGCGGAATCAAAATTTACAAATATATATTTGCAGTGGTGATTTTGCAATATTCGAAAATTCAGCTCTTTGGGCAAGTTTTTCGCCGAATTTTGAAAATTTCCGCATTAGGAACTTTTTTTTTGAAAATAATTTCGCATTTAGCAATAATTTACAAATATCTTCGCAATACTCTTTCTATCTTATTCGTTAAAATGCTAGAGAAAATTCCCGAAATTATACGAAAAAAATTGACGTTTCCTTGAAAAAGTGGAAGAAAATTGAATATGATTTTGGACCTGATATTCAGTTTCCGTATCTTTAATTCTCTTTTCATCGATTCGTTTGAAAAGTTCTTCGCATATAATCGGTATTATGCCTGCAATGCTATCAACCTTCAAAACAATTGTGTAAATTATAATTTGGCCAATCGTTAGTAAATTTATTGCCATAAGCTAAGAGCTACCGTAATCGAAAAAGGTGATGTTATTCTTGCAATGTAGCATCTACTGACGAGTACGTATCATCGATATGCCAACGATATGCCAATACAATATGCGCTTTTGCAATCGCTCTTATAAGATCGAACATTTTTATCAAATTCACATATAAAGATAGAATAGGAAATTTTTCTTTTTTTGAAAAATTAAATAAGATTGCATTTTTTTTTTTGCAGATACATATTTATAAAAAATGTTTGAAAACCAATTAAATTTACAAGCTAATTATAGCGGAAAATTTTCATAGTCTTTTTTTTTCTTGAAAAAGTGTTACGAATTATTTCCGATCAGAAGCTATTGAATATAAAAAGCAAACAAAAAAAGACACTTAACTCAAGGATACCTTTATTATTTTTATATCCAACCATTGAATAACTTTTTCCACTTCCCGTTTGTCCATAAGCGAATAATGAACAATTATAACCTTTCCATGCATTGTTCAATACGCCTTTACCAAGATCGTCGAATACTTTTCTCTGCAATAAATTTTTTTTCACTAGTAAACTAATGAATTAAATAATGCTAAAAATCTCTTCTAATAATCTGGCAATCTTGTTACTATTGCATTGGTTCTGTTTTTTTTTTTTTTTTTGAAAGGAATTTACCCTACTAGTAGTAATTGTGGAATCAAATATTTGAACGTGAGAAAAAAGCATTCATAAGCGTAATTCTAAAATAACGTCGCATATAAATTGCGATTATCTCCGCTCGACTATCGGCACACATTATTCTGAGATTACAAGAATTCTGTGGCGCCGACGATGGAAGAATCACTACGGAATTTCAAAGAAGAGACATAGCGCTTCGTGGCAAATATGGCGCTAAGAGCGCAAAACATGATTACGGCATATATCAGCTCCTGTCGGCACAATTGGAATCCATCACCAGACACCAAATTGAATCCACGAACGCCCATTCAGAAAAACGCTCACTCTTTGTGATTCTGTAGCGGTCAACACCTTAACAAGGAATGTAACCGCCACGAAATGGTCGCCAACCGACGAACGCGAAGAATAGAATTATGGCGTCACGAAGAACCACACAACTTCCACGTTCGGCGGTGCAAGGACTTGACGGAATTGCAGAAGAACCCGTCGCTCACTGTTATGCACCGCGAGTCCTCTGAGAGACCACGTCCCATGCAGTGAAGAGAAATGCTGTAGATGAGCCGGACATTTCAAACGATGAGGTCATGGGATGAGCATGCGTGCAGGAGCAGGAGTCAAGCGACATGAAAATTCTGCTTTTGTTGTATCAAATGGCCGGAATTTCTAACCAACTACTTCTTCAGATAGTAAGAGGAGCTAAGACATGTTTTTATAAAGGAAGTCAGAGCTCACTTGTTCCGGAGAAATTGGCTATACGATTAGGTCTCGAACTGTGGCCCTCTAATTATTCATGGAATCGGTGACACCGGTGCCAGTACCTTCAAACGTGCAGTAGTGAGATTCCGCGTGTAACTTACTGATGGATCGCATCACATTATCGAGATGCGCACCTAATCTGAGATAGCAGAACCGTTTCTTCACGTCAGTGTCACGGAAAGGTACTTGATAGCTTGGACAAGCGTTAAACGGCAGTTTATCATGTGGTGGAGTTTTTCCTCCCTAACCTGGCGGAACAGCTGTGTCGCTTATACAGTGCCACCATTGCAAGCGCGGCCGACGTTGAGAAAGCATTGCTCCAAGTGCAAGTCGGAACAGACTTTATTTGTTGCTCAAATGAGAGGAAATAAATAAAGAGTTAGGTTGGTCGGTTGGAGAATAAGTTACAAGCTAGGTTATTTGACGGTAGCTGGGTTCAGTAGGCGAATCCACTTGGAGACGAAGATGACTGACAACGAAGAAGTTCGTGGGAGTGAGGAGCCGACATCGAAGGTGCCGGTCGAAGTTGATGTGTGACTCGATTTTTAAGGTCACGATGACCCTTGACAAGGCGTACCGAACAAGTGACCATCCTTGCTCGCACTTCCATTTCTACGCGATTCATTATCAAGCTGCTCTAATGGACGGTACTGGGCGCTAATAGAAACGAAAACCCCTCAGTTCCTTACGGGACTCCCATCCCCTGATTGAAATGGACTTCGATGGGAGCGGAAACCGCTTAGCATTTCTTGATGTTTCCGTTTCAGCTGTTCGAGGCGCCCTTTGATACATCGTTGTACGATGTTTTGATTTTCGTCGCCTCATCGGAGCCATTTTCGCGCTCGCTTATTCATTGCTTTTCTGCATTATTCCACAACAACCAAGTATATTGTTCGAACCTGCACATTTGTAGCCATCTTCGACAATTTGCATAAACACTCAACGATATGATATCGCCATAATGTACTTTTAAAATAATATGAAGAAATGCTTAATTAAAAGTTATACGACGTGTAACGTGATAAAGGTTAATTGATGCATGAGGTGTTCATTTGGATCAAGTTTTGTGTTCATCAAAATTTCTCAGCTGCAGATTTCTTAAAAGAAAACTAGGACCTCTAGACAGACAGACGCAAACATACATATACATACACTCCCGACTATGAAGTCTTTCAAATCGTCATACAGAGCTGTACTGAGGAAGTAAGGGTGAAAGTTGGCTCGTGGATTTACTTCGAAAAGTAAACCACGCTGACGCAACAAAACAAAAGCCAACTGCCGGCGAGGTATCACATCAAGCGTCATTAAAGGCGATTATGATAGGTGGTCGTTGCTAGCAAATTATTATATTCAAGTAAGGCAAATGATTCGAATGCAGTAATCATATTCAAATGAGATGCTAGCGGAGATCGGGCGGGAATAGATGATCAAAACGTGAACCTGATCAGCGTAACGATCATCGATTGGTTCCAAGTAGCCAGAGGCGTTCTCTTTGTATCCATCGTGGGACCAATAGCTGTGATCGAAACTAAACCATTTCGGGTCCTCACCAGGCGCATTTGGATCTCTAATTCCCGTTTGTTTGCCATCAGGCATTTCAATGATTAATTGTGCCTGTATTGAAATGTGAATTGAAGCAAAGAGTTAGGTTCAAGCAAGGAATTGAATTGAAACAAGAAATTGAACTGGAGCAAGGAATACTATTTTAGCGAAATGAATGAATTGTAACGTTGGCAGTCACAAGGAAATCGAAATAAATGAACTATGTCCTATGATGGAGTTCGGATCGGTCCGCGCGATAAAGAATATCCCCTGAAAATTTCCGACGGTTTGCCCTCCGTTCCATTTCCACTTCCGCATGTCCTTATCCCCCCCCCCCTCCTCCTCCTCCCGTTCCTCTCGCGTGCAAAGGTATTTCGGCCAATTACGATTATTTGGTTTTCGTTTTTTCCGTTTTTTTTTTTGCTTCGTTGAAGATTATTACTGCAACAAACAAATGAAGCTGAAATTTCATTGTATATCTTTTAGAAATACCTTGCGTTGCTTTTCACGTTCATTAAATGGTCGTACACGAACGGCCACAACGATACTCTCACCGTCACTCATTTTTGTCGATTGTCCTGTAATAAAATATTATTTATAAACATTAACTGCCGATTCTATCCTTGTGAAGGGAATAATTTCTAAGCAATTGAAATATGAAAAAACTATAAAACAGATTCAAATATGAGTCGATTTAAATATCGTTGTGTTGTGTGATCCTCAAAAATTTTCAGTTACTTCTTTGTGCAAAAAAATAGCCTCATTATAAATGATAGGTTAATATTTATTTGGATCAACGCAATCGACAATGTAATGAAATGCTGAAATTATTATAAGGTATCTTGGATACTCTCTGAGGGGCATTCCACGAAATACGAAAATTTGAGCAGGTACAATTGCTCTATTTTTCATTCGCATATTGATTCACTTGAAAGGTTGTCGATGGTCGGTGGCCTAAAATTATACTGGTGGATTTAAGAGTGATCGATGATCAAAATAACAGAATGCTCGGTATGAGATCAGGTGAACACATAAACAACTATGATAATCAACTTTCCGTGTGAAAGACACCGATTTGAATATATCGATTTTACGCCCCTTTTCAACGAAGAGAACAAATAAAAATTCCTGCAAAATTTGCAAATTTCTCGTATGTTTGAGTTTTGCACCTCTTGACTATATCAGAAAAAAAAAACGGTGTGACAACATAGAGCGATCCAACCTTAGATATGATTGAAAGATATAATTCGGCTTTTTTTATATTTCAGTAATTGTCTATGACAAAACATATGCGGTTTTTTTGGTACGAAAAAATTTGCGCTGATGCATTTCGATAGCTTTTTCACTAGTCAGGATTTAACCCGTATTTTATATCGCAACAAAATGCTTTGGAAAATTCATTCAGAATCCAGAATTCAAAAATTCATTCAGAAAAAAATCCAGAAAAAAAAGAAAGGCTAAATCCAGAATCTGCTTGCATTAACGGGCACATTGTCCATTCGTGTATTTGCGTTTTACTTACTCCTCCCTCTGTCTTACCTCAGTCTTCTATTCCTGATGAGTTTACTTTCCTCTAATTCATGAGAAGAAAATTCATTCCTATATACTTTATATATATATATATATATATATATATATATATATATATATATATATATATATATATATATATATATATATATATATATATATATATATATATATATATATATATATATATATATATATATATATATATATATATATATATATGCATATATATATGCATATATATATATATATATGCATATATATATATATATATATATATATATATATATATATATATATGCATATATATATGCATATATATATATATATATATATATATATATATATATATATATATATATATATATATATATATATATATATATATATATATATATAAGACTGTTTCTAAGCACATAGGATGTAATATAATAGAGAAGAAGAGAATATTTCAGAATGGAACCCAAAGGGGTTAAGGCTTTTAGCTGGTTGACTGCCTACATTATTTGGAATACATGTTGCTAAGATTCCTCTCAAGCAACCGTTGACAACAACAACGATGCAAACCGACTTCTTTCATCTGAAGCAAATCCCCGCTCGTGCATTTTTATCGATTGAAATAATTCATCGATAAATTCCTTTAAAATTTACTTCAATGAACCCTTATTGCACAATACTTTTCAATACTTTTCAATCGTTGTCCTATTTGAATAGTGACGACATATATTCTATTGTATTGATTAAAATCATGTTTTAAAAAATCTTACGCCGATGCATTACGGGGCGAATGTCATTGATAAGTTGCAGTTTTGCTTATCAATATCGATAAATTATTTATCGATAAGTCTATTAGTTGATAAGTTGCCCAACCTATAGTTTAAAGTTGTCATTATTTATCTTTGTGAAATATGCCTGGAATATCGGCAGAATGTGATCTTTACTGACTGATACACTATAAATTATAACTACATCTCAAAAATGGAAAAAGAGGGATTGAACTCAACTCTAACTGCATTTTAACTCTTGCATTTTTTTCGCCAATTAAAACATTTTTTAAAAGGAATGATTTTTGAGAGGAATAAATTAATATTGAAAAGGATTGGAATATAGATGTGATGAGATATGTGTTTCATATGAAAATTAAAATATGAAATTGTTATGAAATATGCAAATTGAAATGTATCAAATATATATTCGCCAAATAATATATTGAAAAAGAATAAACATAAAACAAACAATACTACTATCATCATTCCCGAATATTAAAAAAAAAAAAGTTGAAAAACTTTAATAGCAGTACAATTTTTGCATTTTATTTATTAGATTGACTCGAATTCCATTGTGAAATTCATTGTTATCGGAAATTCATTGCTGTCGGGATGCTATCATGATAGATCTGAGTACCGCGTGAGCATATCGGCTAAATAAAATGCCGATCTATGATAGACGACTCACTTCTCGCTTTTCAGCCTATAAGGGCATTTCCTATTCTAAAAGCCACTCACAATAGAGAAGCAATGAAGCCTCAGCAATAATTTCATGCCGATAGAAGATTTATTTTATGTACATTCACAAAGCTGCATTTGTAAAGTGTCTTATATAATGGCGTCATGTCTGTGTGTCTGTTGAGTTCTTAAATATTGGCGTCAAGTCTGTGTGTCTGTTGAGTTCTTCCATGCCAGCTGTTCCAGTTTTCTACTCGACTGTTTGTGGTAATATCATTTCTACTCAATCGTTTTTCTATTTTCAAGTAGATCGTGCTACATCGCAATTCCAAACACTTCAATACCTCGGGACTTAGTGCTCCATGATTGCAGGGAAGCTGGGCACATCCAGAAAAAGTACTTCTGTTGCTCCGATCGAACTGAAATTTTACATGATAGCATGATCGGGCATTCTAAGGCAACTGATTGAAAAAAAGAGTTGCATATTTCTAATGGAATTTCGGCGTTTCGATGACGCACTACTGCACAATTCGGAATACTTCACCCAAAATGTAGCTTGCGGCAACCCTGCATACTCTTCTCCAGTGCGCCCAGCTTCTCCGCAATTGTTCCTCCGATGGGCATGGTACAAGCTGCTGCCCTGCTGATGCCTCAATGCTATTACCCCATCTGTCAGCAACGCTGGCACTACTTGAATACGAGCATCTTGAAGTTGAACGCTGCGAATCGCTTGAACATTTTAGACTTTTGATCCTCAACCAAGAGATTTGAATTTACTTTTGATCGCAAAGCACGACCTTTCATAAGTGGACCGATCCACAATTAAAGTTGAGTAGTGTCGAACCGCCTTATGTCATCAAGCAAAGTAAATGAAGAGGCATGAAATAGAACCTTAGGTCCATAATTTGTTCGAAGCTTGAGTACGCTCGTAGAGTTCGTGCTTTACTGACAAAAGTCGAATAAATTTAAACCATACGGCAAATTGTTCTCCAGAGGTTGGCAGTCGAACAGTCGATTCGAGGATGAAACCTAATTTATTTCGGAAGCTGTGGGGGCCGAAATGTGGTTGCACAGCATCACAACACTTCCGGTCGTTATTATATGCTATTGTGAGATCTATCAGATGCCCTTATGAGGTAAACCTCACCTCTTCATACCGAACCTTTCATTCTACAAGCCAATAATTCTTAACGAAAAAATGTTCATTCATTGAGACGTTTGTATGCATAATAATTACTATACACGTGATCATTAAAACGTACAAAGTGGTGTGTAAAATGTAAAGATTACCTGTATACAGGTAAGAAGTCGTAAATGAGCCATTGAAGATTTTTGCGAAGAGTACAAACGATATTCATAATGCAATCTTCTTCCGCTTTTTCATATAATTTCATTCGCTATTACGTATAACAACGTATTTCTTTGAGATTCACAAGGATCTTTTTGCAGCAAATATTTGTATCCCTCTCATCTTTGCTTATGAGGATTGCTTTTTATAATGGCACTTCCTCTTTTTGTCCCTCATTCCTGAATAATAAAGGTCGCTAGTCCTACGCGCCCGACCATTTACCTCACACCATCATGGAAATATCTGCATTGCGAATATTTACCTCGCACGCTACTCACCCAACACTAACGCACCATCTTTCCTGTGTTATTGCACACTTGTTAAAGCACGTAGTTACGGCGCAAATGACCGGCCCCCAAAGTGTATGCCTAAACTACATGTTGTCGAGCTGCAATAGGTTGTACAGATGATTCGAAACTGAAAAGCGAAATGCAGCGCTTTAATAGGCTCGATTTCTGCATTAGTATATTGATTGTATCGAAGGTCGTGTCATTTTTTCGTTTTTGAAATTTGTTCTTAGGTTTGATTATGGGACTGATTATGTGGACATATATCACCTTTGTTAGTTATGGTGCTTTTGATGTATTTTCTAAGAAAAGAGTAAACGCCGGAGAAGGGGTTTGTTCAAATAAAGGTGCCGTTGTTCAATGATAGGGGTGATATGAGATAGCGCTGACAATATTGCTGATAATAGCCTTGTAATTAAGGATAAAGGAACTAACAATGGATATCGGTTAGCGTATCCTTGGGAAAAGAGAAGAAATAGCAGCATTGCTAAAATTATTAAAGAGAAATTTCTTGTTTTGTAGATATTTTGTTGACTACGCGTAAATCAGTCGATGTTTTTTGTGGAACTAATAATCTGTTACATGATTCATAAATGACTCCCTCCCGCTCCGTCCTTGCGTCTCACCCCATCCCATTACTTAGCAGTTTCACATTCCTAAAAAATTCGTTGAAATTTTACTTGCCTATAACTCCTCATATTTAAAGTCAAACTTACTTCAGTTCTGCGAAAAATAGCTGATAAAATCAGGACTACTAACATATCGGGATATGAAAATAGGGTAATTTGTTGTGGAACCCTTTTCCATCCACCAGTTTTCCGTAGCGGAGCTGCTATCGATTGACTCCACATGTAGGTATTAACTGAAACCTAATCGAATTTTGGCATTTCCGTCACCAACGCAAATTAAAATGTCATAAGTTGTAATATATGTAAGACGGGTATTGGTTTCATTGCTCGGTTGAATTGAGATGAGTGAAAGATATAGCAGGAGATGCATGGATAAATAAGGTCCTGCATGAGTTGAGTTCCGATGGACTCAGTCGGTTAGCTCCTGCCGCCTCCCCCCTCCCTTTCACATCTTCGTTTCAACCAGTTTAACCAGATATCTTCATAGGAGAATGTATTGTTAAGCACTGTGTCATTTTTATGGATAATTAGGCAGCCGGTCCGCTTGTTGAACTAAGGTTTAGAAACACAATTCGTAAAACCTTACCTGACACACTTTTTTCCTTTTTTGAGCTTGACTGTCCACCTTTGTTAAATCATGCTCGCATTGATCATGTAATATATGTGTTTCGACGTCCAACTCTTTTGGATAACTTTCAGTAGCCATCGGTCATCTAATTATGGCATCATTGCTATCGATCGACGAGGTGCAATATGAATGTAGTTGTGGTGAATGGGGCAGTTTGAATCGTCTCTATTTTTGTCGTCATTGCTCGATGTTGAAGTGCAGTTTCTGCGTTAGTCAAGAACTGGATACAACTTTCTGTCCGTATTGTCTCGACAACGTGACCACTGGTGAGGCAAGGCAAAAGAAAAATCGTTGCTCGAATTGCTATCGTTGCCCTATATGTGGTTCGTCTTAATATGTTTCACTTTTTTTTTGCTCTTCTACTTTCACGTCAAACCGTGAAGCTTTAATTATGCATTACTTAATTATACGTTAATTAACTTTAATTATGCAATACTATGATATAGAATTCATCTCCAGAGAAAGTTTTACTTAGGAAGGGAATTCCCGACCTACGGTTATACCTATTTCCGTTTAAAAGTTCCTTAATTTTAAAGCTTTCAACGGTTATGCATTTGCTCTCTTTTCTTTCCATCTTCTAATGTCCTTTTTTAAAATCCTTTTTGTAAATTTGTAGGTACCTTTTTTTGACATGCCAATGTTGTTATTGGGAGCAGTTTCCTTAGTTATAACCGAAACCAGCTTCCTTTTTAATTTAGGCTTTCTGTAGTAAATGTGAATAGAGGGAAACTGTTGCAAAACTTTTGATCAAGTCCGGCTTAGAACCCGGGACTTAATTTCCTCCAGGAAACAAGCATGAAGCTTAAAAATCGCAGATTCAAGACTTGTATGCATAAAAAAGTGCTCATTCACTGTCTTCAATATCTTTCATCCATTTTTTTTTTTGCATTTTATTATACCTTTCTTTATTGTTTTAAGAATTTCCGTTAGAGGTGATAGTGATATTAGAGTAGCATAAGGCAGTCAATTTTTCTGATATAAGGGTTGTTATTGGCCGTGAAGCAGTTATGAAGATTGGGTGGGCATCTCAGTTTGTATTCTTGTTAAGAGTTACTATATACAGGTGCGGGTGTTGTTCTACGTGCGGTTAGCGAAGCATATCACCTCTCGTGCAACACATGTCGATGGACAACGGCAGATTCTGGAGTGCCAGATCTAACATCAGCGACTGGTTGGCCCGAATATTCGCATCAAGATGAGGCACTGTTGACTTCTTTCCTCGATCAGATGAGGAATTTTGCGATTGCTGAGAAGGCTGATCGCGAACGTCACAAATATACAAAAAGGTACTTCTTTAGTAATCATTCTTCCGCCACATTTCGGACCTGGTTGTGGTTTCAACTGACGACCAGAGAGGACGGGTTTGGGGAGGGGAAACGAAAGGTGTTGAAAAGAGGGAAGGTGGAGAGAGAGTTCGCCGGACGGAAAACTTGTGTCACCGGGTTTGCTGTTTATGATCTCACTTCCGCAAGATTTTCTCACCACCGTTTCTTCTCTCTCTGCGGTCACCGCACTTTCTCTGCGAACGTTATTTTTGCTTGATGTATTTTGTCTTAATTGACCGTCAAGATGGAACACGCAATTCGTCTCCCTTGCTTTTCTTTTCACATTCAAAGAGGAACAATTTTATGTCCATTTTTCAGGCTATCTTATCAAGTGTTTGTTTGCTCGTACTGAAGGAATGCTGTTAAAACACTCCTTCTGATATTGAGGATTTTCTTTTTGGAGCTCTAATTTTTTATTGATCAAACACTGAAGTGTTGGTATATGATATCCGGCAACAGTCACCCGCCATAACTCCCATGGATTTTTGAATTTACTCTCTCAATTTTCATTCGGCCTTATTTTATCGTGTCCACGTCGTTTAGCCAAAACTTCTTTCCGTGCGTTATTTATCTTATATAAGCTAGCATGCGTGCCATACGATTGGTATTTGTTCTTATATCACACAGTAACACCTTCACCGGCTATTTCGCATTTGATAACGAGATGAATGAATAAATAACAGCTTTGCTCCTTTGGCACTTCGGAAGTGGATATTCTCTCTTATAAGAAACTGCGTTACACTATTATTTTTGCCTGTCCGTTTCAAAGAGTGACATTTAAAGGTGGCGTTTTCTATTGAACTATTTAATGCAGGTTAGTCGATCCAAACTCCTTGATACTTTTTTGATAGCCCTGTTTCGATCGACCAAAATGACATATTCGATCTGCATATTCCATCTGCAGTATCTGTAATGCCCATTTTTTGTGATCACTACAGCGTGCCACTGTACTGATTTTAACTACAGACGCTCAAACCTGGGTACTGCGTTCGGGGATCGATTTGGCCTGCAAACGATGTACAATCGAAGGAAAGCGTTGTTGACTGAACGACCGGTTACGGAATCACCAAAATTGGAGCCAACTGATTCAGTGCCCGAACTTGATGAGTCGATTTTCACGGAGGAGGAATTAGGTAGTTGCTTTTATCATGGATTGGCGTAGGTTGACACACTGAGCAACACTTAGAGGCGGAGAGGGGAAGGGTGTCGTACTGATCACAACAAGGGTGTTACTGTTAGAATGAATATGAGCATGCAAGAAGTATTGATGCGCATCGCTGTAAAAACTTCGGTGCCGTAATATTCATAACTGATCTTTTTTTTGAAAATTCATTCCAATTCAGGGTTTTGATGCTTATTTCCCGATCGGCCAGTAATTTTTTAGAGGATTATTTCTTTAATACTTGAAGGGAGAGAGGGGACTAGACATTTGTTGTTTGGCGCAGTACTGTATAAATTCTTGTACATGATGATCGTCGTTGTTTCGAAGATATATGCAAATTGCGAAGGGTGTCACTGCGACTAATGCTCCTGTATTAGCACTTATTTGTAGATAGTGGCGGAAGTCCACGATTTTTTATAGACTGATATATTATTATGTAAATGGCTCTCACTAAAAAAGCAAGCAGGAGAGGCTGCATCACAATGTCTTGCCCCTTTCGGATGTAACACGTGGGTGGATATATCGTAGAGGTGATACCATATCAAATGAATTACTCTCCGAGGTGGGCCGGATCTGAGCAAGGTAAGGTGACATAATGTAGAGGGATTGCCTTCCATCTAGCATTATTGTATTGCTTCTTTTGAGATATAAACAAAATGCCCACACTTATGCAACAAGTGAATCAGCCTTTGGCTATGGGTCGGCCACTGTTGCCCGTCAAAACGCATTTGTTCGGTCGTCGAGCGGTGAGGTGTAAGCAGTGCGACCACAGCCTCTGTAAGGCGGAATACAATCCCAACTCGATCAAGTTCAAGATTCAGGTGGGTTTATTCTTCCTGGGCCCTATCAAGGTATGCGATATTCTCCAGCGGCGAAAATGATGTCGTAAACAGTTGCTGAATGGCTTGACGACAAATGAGTAATGCGAAGCTGTAGCAATACTGCTGTTCCTTTCCTCATTTGAATGGCCTCATTTTTGTGACTCACTCTGCCGGCCCTTTAATCAACTTTCATTCTTATAACTTTTTCCATAAAGTATAAATTGCAAAAATAAAATGACCGAGCTAGTTTATTTTAGGAACTTTTAAAACCATTATGAGTGTCGAGGATAACCCATCATTAATAAATATACCGACTGTTTATCCTAGTTAAGGTTCTCGCTGGCAACCATGTGCCTGATATACGCTTATCCCGAGCAGCCGAACTCGTTGTCGACCAGTGGTGTCCCGTCTTCTTAACCGTATCGAACTTTTCATCGAGTGTCGCCCAAGTTGTGATCTCACCACGTAACGAAGACGACGATCGTTACGTTAAAGTGCGGTGAAATTGCTCATTTAATAGTGAATGCTATCTTTTATTAATTAAAGCAGCATATATTTATTTAGGGATGAAGACATGCGTTTTGATCGTTTCATAACGAAGATATGAAGTATTTTAGTCTCATTTCTTTGTTAAACATAGAACTCGAATTCACTACCTTTCACCGATGTTTTATAAAAATATGCCGTATATTACACGTTGTTCGTTGTTCGGTTTCACTCACCCTACTTTTTTTTCTCTAATTTCTTTTCTTGATGAGATTGTGGATTTACATACAAAATTAAATCAAGAAATGAGAAGTTGGAATAATGGAATTAATGCATCCTGTATTTTATTTCTCAAGTAGAATTTTAGATTTTTAATAAAGGGTATGCTATTGGTCATGATTATAGGATATTGGCGAAGATGAATCTTTTATGTTTTGTCCTAGTGGATAGTTGGTTTATGAGTACCTGAAATTTCTGGATTGGGAATAATCGTGTGCCTCACTCTATGAATTCGATGGTATCTGTTATTATGAGAATGTCGTTTGGGTTTGTTGACTGGTTTCATTGTGCTCTGTCTCTCCCTGTTTCGTTTATTCCTCTCTCTGTCGGTCGTTTCATCGCCTGTTAGTAAGTGGATAACTTAAATCAAAGTTAACCTTTGCCGCAGTAGTGGTATCATATAATTTAGAAGCAATTGTTTTTTATTTAGTTGTCGAATGAATGTTACGAGGGAAAAGCTCGTTACTGCAAGCATAGAGTAGTTATTTTACTCGATGACATAAAGGTGCTTTTTGGAAGTTAAATGAAAGATATGTAGGAGTATTCGTGGAGCATATCCTCGCTTAATTGTTGCTATTTCAGTGTGAAACCCCTGAAATATCGATAACGATTCCTAATCGTGATGAAACTGTCGACTTTGATGATGGTGCCGATAAGCGGGTTGGAGCGACTTCAGGGTGAGAAATTCATGCTTTAAGCTTGATTAGATGTAAACTGAGCTTATATTTATTAAGTATTGCCGGATGGGAAAGAAATAGAGGCCTGGTGAGGTGAACAGATGGCAATGGCTTTTTATTCATGCCGTGACGATACGCAGGTGAAATAAAAAGAAAGTTGTCGAACACGTCTTATCTAAGGGGCCGTCTAATATAACGTTGGTATGGGTCACGGGTTTCACTTTACTGCTTTCGTGCTAGCTACAGCAAATTATAAAGTGATACGTCATACGTTGCCATCGGTGACGTTGAGTTCTTTTCCATTTGTTCGCAGCATCATTGAATCAGGGTGAGGCCATTAAAAAAATCAGAACACTACCGTTATTTTTGTTGTTCATTCCTTATGATTTTGACATATTTTTATTTTTTTATGGAGTATATACGTTTTCACGAAACGTTGTTTCGGCATGATATTCCACCCTACTTAAGCTCGCAGTATTTTTTCGTTTATTTCAGAAATTGGCAAAACAGTTTAGGTGAGGAGACGTGAAATAGGTTTTGCGATGACACTACGCAGGGGAGGGAGGTGGGGCAGTGGATAGGAGCGGATGGTGAGAATTCTATGCGAAACATTCTGTGCGTAACTTTGAACTAGATTGCCTGTGTGGTTTGGATGCCGCAATCAAAATGCTCGGGAAAACTTTTTGTAGCTGTAACAGCAGTCGTTTATTATAATGCTGCAGAGAGAATGGGTTTTGAAAGAGTTTAATGGGTGGAACTGCATCCCTTTGGTTTATCACATAGACCTTCTGGATGTTGTGGAGGATTTTTGTTTGTTTTGGCTTTGGCATGAAGGAGTAGTATTCCAGCATCTTACTTTTACTTTATTATTGGTAAAATTCGAAAGATTTTTTGAGATCAGCTAAAAGTTCAATTTTTTATAGTCAATTTTGTGAACTTCTTCCGTATTTCTTAACTGTAATATCTATTTCTTGAATTAAATCGAGCACTTCCTAATTTTTTTGCAAATCTACAGGAGTTCATGGAAATGTTTTCCCTTTTTTACATGCATTATTGTTCATTAACGGCGCAAATTTATATCTCATTTCCGCATAGTCAATGGCTGTCTCTGTGCAGTAGCACTTGCCTTCGCAGTGGAAATCTTTTGATGTCGGGAGTCTTGGTTCAAGACTCTATGCTAGATGCTTGGTTCTGTGGTATATGTGGTTGTTTCAGATCGATTGTATTTCGTAAGAGATATCAAGTGGGATTACGATTGAGTGCGCGAGCAACAGAAGGCAAAAACAAGTTACTGGGATTGATGGTCAGATATATGAACAGCAGTTGCTCGTTTGAAGCACCATCTGGTGAGCAACGTTGGCTTCAACACAGTGTACGCATCAAACTTGGCGATGTATCAGCGAACTGACAGTCTGTCTCGTGTCGCTCTTTTGTCATTCGCTTGGTTCGTTTTTGATATCAGCCAGGTGCAGTATCTGTGTTTCTCTTTCTGTGGCAAGAAATATATTCGATGGGTGAGAAGGGTTATTTTTACTCCTCCTCCCCAGTGGAAGTTTTTCTCAAGCGTTTTTAAATGGGAAGGGTTCGAAGTCTTGAGGAAATTCCGCGAAGACCAGCTAGAATATACTGGGAGAGGAAGGGAGGTGCACCTCCAAAACACTGGTCTGAAATGCCTCCCCAGAATTTTGGCCGTTGTCCCCGAAGCTTTATTTACTGTGCTATATCTGATTCTGCACCCTAAAGTCGATTTGGAGGCGAATCAGTTATGCCCCTCGTTCTCGTCTAGGAGGGCTATACAAACGCTGCTGCTATCGAGTAAACTTCTATCGCCTAAGGTGATTTTCTTTTTCTTTAGCCTGTCATTTTCTTCAAAAGTTCCAGCACAAGCTGCATAGTGAGCGTCCGTGTGGTGTTAGCGTTGATGTATATTATTTTCTTTACAAACAGAATCACTGCAGGGAATATTTAGTGCATAAAGATGCGGCATCTTTTATCCACTTCCGGTAGATGTTTTTGCCGAATTGCGCCATCGTTATGAAGCGTTCGGTGTGTTGTTTTTATATTCCTATGGCAGCCGCGAGACACTAAGAGTTTTTAAAATAATGAAGTAGAAGCTGAGGTGAGCTTATTTTCGGTCAAGATTTGGTAAAGGAAGGAGAATGCTAAGGGAATTGCTTTTTTTCCTTCCTTGGTTACGAGCGTGCTTGATTCCTTCTAAGTGAAAAGAATTTGAGACTATTATTCCGAGAAGGGCCGTTGGACAACTTGTTTTTTTTTTTGACTAATAAGATAGGATGCTCACTAATTGTAAGGCTGGTCTCATTCTCGATTGCTGTGGCCTTCCCTGCGACAGAAGGTTGAAAAACTTGAGTTGAGTTGATTTCAGTTCATCATGTCTTTATGGTGGAAGTTTAATTCATAGATTAGCTTTAGCTATTTATGGCTTTCTTTTCAAAGTCTGTTGATAGCTTCCTGGCCTTTTCACCTTCAGCTTGAGCAAAGCTGTTTGCGAGCACCAAATTATGCAATACACTGGCGGATGACAAAGAGAGGTAGCTGTAAATACCGCAAATGGCAAAAGTGGGTAACTCTGAAATAGTAGAGGTAACCTTCATGCAAGTGGGGAGGAAAAGGAAGAGGTGCTTTCATTTCAATCTATAAAAATTCTATGGTGTTAGGTTCGAGTATATTGGTGGTTCCAATCTTTCATTTCTCTTTCCTTTTGTTGTTTTGCTTTCCATGTGAACTTTGCGTTAATCAATCTGCTGCTTTCTGAGAATGTCATACAAGTGAACAACGGTTGCATGTGATAGTGTGGTAGCATATCTGATACTAAATTTGTAGTCGACTTTTTTATACGCTTGCGTTGTTTTTTTAGAGTTCATGAAATAATATTATTTATCGATGCTACTGCTTTCTTGTATTTCAAATACTTCCTATTATTTATCGATGCTACTGCTTTCTTGTATTTCAGATATTCCCATTTCCGTTTGCACGCTGCTCGCATGAGATCTTGATGTGTAAATGAGTTGTGCTTCGGATTATGATGATAAGTGATATGGAGGGACGTTTTTGCTTGTTTCGATTCCTTTCAATAAGTCCTTGTATCCATGTTGACTGTAATGGGTAAAGTTTGGCTTCGCTTCTATTCTTTATGATCCATCTTTGTTTTCGAATCGACGTCTATTGTTTCAACTAAGATTGCAAAGGTATGTTTAGGTGCTATCGACTGCATTTGTTCGAATGTGCCGTAGCGCTGTCATCAGCTTTATGTGAGCAGCAAACGTTATTTTGGAAATAAGTGGTACTTTGCACTTCTCATTTTGTGTGCAAATATGACCTTCATATGTGTATGTAGCTAATGACATGCTGTAGGATATCGCACTTCGATTTTTCAATGCTTCCTTCTAATTGTTCTTGGCAGTAGATTGAAAAGGGTGTACTACTAATTCTTGACAGTATAGTGTGTTAGCGACCCAACTGTTGTTTGATTTTTTTGTAATGGTCGGCTTACATACGCATCCGGACGACAATTATTCTGCTCTTAGTTTCCGGTTCCACCAAGAGTCCTCTAGCTCCAGCGACTTCCTCGTCCATCTCTACCCCATTCTCCCTCTCCTGCTTCTTTGTTCTGCACCCAGATATTGCGTAATATGTAAAGACTACCCAATATGAAAACGTTGCAATTCTGCAAAGTTATATATACAACATGCAATCTCTGCCTATCAATACCTATCAAACAATCAGACAGGACAATACGACCTGCATAGAAATCAATAAAAATATCACTCAAATACTGGAACAAGACGTCGTACAACAAAACATCAAAGACATGCTGAATTCAAACATACAAGTAAGGAAGAAAAATGTGAGAGCACGGTTGGGACTTCATGCATTCTCCCCTTACAAAATACGAGCAACGGAAAGGAAGAATGAGAGAATGACAAGGCTTTTCAAAAATTAGGATGGTGGGAAACGGACATAGTGAGAAGGCATACTTGAACACTTCGTAATGATAAATGTATTCTAACCAGACAAAAGCTTTTCAAGAATCAACCCCGTTCAATAAATTACTGCAAGAATCCTGACTTTCTTTCTGTCGTTTGCTAGGAAACTAACTAATAAACTATCAGGTAAGGAAATATTAAGTGAAAGAAAATGAATAAGTACAGAGGTGAAAAGGGAAGTGAAGAAACTTGGAACAATACCAAACTGGATGCACGCTTGAAATTTGAGAAAATGATGAGGAGGACGCTTACCTTTCCGTTCAACAAAAGGTGTACTAGAAAGAAAGAAATTAACCCTCATCACCTGAATAATTTGAGATGGAGGTATATTGGTATATGTAAAGCTAAGCAATCTTGCGATCCATCTGATCATTTAGTGGCGTTAGCTCTCATTATTCCGTTTTATTAGATAAATATAACAATCCGGACTCACTTCTTTCTCCATGGGGAAACAAAACATCATGCTTCCTTTGTCGTCATTGTTTACTTTCAAAGTACTCTCATACCGGTTCAAACGAAAAAAATTTAAACAAAAGTTGGCTTGAATATGGTGATACAACTGCCTGAGACTCATAAAATCATGAGATATGAGCCCATAATGTTGAATAACAGGCGTTCGTCGAATGTTTTCTCGAGATCATGCAATCACCTCCCAACGCTTCAGTTATCTTTGTCCGTGAAAAATTCCAATCTTGCAAGGGATATCATAAAGTGCGAAATTTCAACGAGCGGATCGTATGGGTGTCGAGTATAAATGGTATTACCTAGAAGTAATTTTGTAACACCGACGTGGCTGGTGGATTAGCAAAGGGCAGTTATCAGCAACACCTCTGTTAGTTTGCCTCTGACACACCTAGATGGGAATGCTCTCGAAATCTTTGCTCTTTTTGCCCTCTCCCTCTTTCCTCTCCTCTTCCCGTGCCCTTCATTTTTCTCTTCCCTCACTGTTTTCAAAGCAGTAGTTAGCGATGTAAATATCACGGAATGTCAACCTTCTCGACCTTTGATGCAGGTTTTCATGTAGTTGAAATAAGATCAAATTTACGAATCTTTTATGATGAATCAGTTCACGATGTTCGTAATACTAGAAATACGTTCTGAAGATTCTAAAATTGAGCGGATGGAAATGACCTGAGGTCATTTCCATCCGCATCTGAGTGAGAATTTGGTCGCTTCATCTGTCATTCAAGGTTCTAGTTATCTATGCTGTCAGCATGCTAAACGAACTCAATCTTCCTGACGGGAAATCGTGCTAAAAACCTTTT
The DNA here is from genome assembly GCA_013433145.1 of Ascaris suum. Classification (NCBI taxonomy): domain Eukaryota; kingdom Metazoa; phylum Nematoda; class Chromadorea; order Rhabditida; family Ascarididae; genus Ascaris; species Ascaris suum. The sequence goes on from CM024181.1 coordinate 6,603,308, forward strand.
TGAAATGAAGGAGGTAAAAACCGTAAATATCCTCCCATGCCGTGCAAAAAGACGGAAACTTTCACTAACTATTAGTTTAACACCTAAACACGATTCATAATTTGAGAATTTATTAATTACTGGTGTTAAACGTTTACCTGCTTTCACTGCAGCCTTTTTCTGCTTCTGTTCACCAGCAAAACTGAAGGTACTTTGTTGTCGCGAGGGTATTGTAATCTACAATGATACAATATAGTTAAGTTTATGATACCAGGTCAACTTCGAGTGGCAGATCGGTAGCACTGGGACTCTACAAAGTCCTAGAATCCGGATCTCATCCAAAGCAGGACTTTCCAGGTAGATAATGGTCGTAATAATGAGGGTTGGTGACTGATAGTATTTGGATCTATCTCGTCAAAGGTAAACCAGGAACCTCAAAGGATAATGGAGAGATTATAAAGAGCCTAAAATGCTGCAGTTGTCATTCGATAGCACGAAAAGATGAAAACTACTGCTGAATAGACAATGGTGCGACGGGTGGAACAACAACAGGTTTATTGGAGGTGTGGGAGGTGAGAAAAGTGATGAATGTTGGGCAAATTTCGAATTTAACGGTAGCAACATTATTTGAATTGGTGCAAATCCGAATTTGAAAGACCCCAACTCCTCTCGCATGAGACACCCACCCCCCCCCCCCCCCCCACCCTACTTTGCAAAACAACTTTCTTAGTCCGTAAAACCCTAACTTCTTCTTTAGTGAAGATGATGTTCTGTATTAAATAGAATAGACATGACGCATGTGGTATGACGGAAAATTTCAAAAAAGTGCATCCCACAAAGAATTTATTCGGCGGGAATTTTTGAATCTTTCTGATCGAAATTCAAAGGGATTGACAATTTGGAGTTTCTATGTTTCAGTGGGAGAGATGAGATGAAGCGGGAGAGATGGCTGAGTCTAATGGCGTTAATTGGTTCCATATTCCATCGCATGTTCATTCTATTGTTGTGTGGTGTTTGTGAGCGGTGGGTTGCTGCAATTGCCTGTAGTATTCGAGCTGCGTCGGGGTTTGTGATTGTTGATGCAGTCTTTGTGATGTGTCGTAGGCTGGTATCCACGAGTCTTTCAATTACATGAAATTTTTGAAACTTCATAGTGTAATCTTAAGTTGCCGGAAGCTTTACTGATTAAAATTGCGACGTTATTACCAATGCCGTGTAATAGAATCAACGATATATCTCGAAATTGAGTTATGTGTAATAATATTTGGTATAGATGGCTGTGATGGATAATTCAATGATCGTGAACCATTCGCTGATGATTTTGAATATTTTAGCTCATTTTATAGATTCTTTGATTTGAATATACTCAAAAAATATTTTTATAGTTATAGTAGATGGTCGAAAAGCCGGCACTTAGAGATGTTGCAATGGAGAAATGCTGTATGATGCAAGCTGCTGTACGTTTGAAATGCCATCTATGCTTAGGTAACGGTTAAACAACATAATAAACACGTAATTAAGTAGAGAATAGCCGTAGATAATGTAGGTTATACATATACACATACGTATATATACATGTACATATTTGTTAACACGTACATATGTATGCAAATTTCGCTCACCTCACGTTGTCTCATGACTCATAATTCTTTACTTGGCCTCAGTTTATTGATTCATATAAACCTCATATTTGAAGGTAATTGAAGTTGTTCGATTTCCTGCTTACCAAAAACATAGGAAATGATTCATTAGGATGAAGCTGGCACACTTTTATATGGGATTTTGTTTAGCAATACGCGTATGGCGTTGATTATACGTTAACGGTCAACAGGTGTTCTTAGCTTTAAATGCACTGAGCACTACGCTTATAGATCCTATACGAACGCATTGATCGGAGAGTATTATGTGAACCTGATGGTTTAATTAGCATCGTCCAAATAAAATGAGGGCGAAGATTAGAGTGGAACGATATGCGTTTAGAGGGCGAGATTTAAGGGTGTTTTATGGAAGGATAACCCATACTGCATCGGTATATTGAATTGTTGGAATTAGAATTGCGCCATTAGCGTTGTTTGATTGTCTTTGTATGGGGGGTGAAGAGCTCGAGAAAGGCGTCTCCACTGGTCTTTTAACTTACCTGTCAAGTAGTGTTACCCCTAGTTAAGGCGGCGTTGCTTAAAATTTTTGTGCAGCATTTTGTTATTAGCGGCTGTGGGATAAACTAGGCCCACTGATGACGAAGTAGATGAAAAGCGAAGGCAGGACGATTAGTTCCGGTTGGGTTAAGGCCGATCACCCTACCTGGACTTAACCCGTATTCATGGTTAGTTTTATGTTAATTGTTACCGTAGTTTTATTTTTTCGTTCATTAACGGATATTACTATAACTTGTTAGAGTGCGATGTAACTAAACAATGTGATCTGCCGGTTACAGTGTGTAACCAGACAATATCATCTTGCGGTTACCTTTCGCAATGCTTTATTGTTATCTCTTCACTTTCGATCCACTGATTTGCAGAAAGTGGCAAAATGCTAAGCGACGATGATATTTACAATATTCCAAGTGTGCCGAAATTCGCCGACTTAAGGCGAGTCGGTCAAGGTGAATCTGCAAACGACTCGGACACAACGATCGGTGATGGATACTTTGTTAGTGCTTCGATTAATAAGAAATAAATCCAACACATCAGGTTTAATAATGAGCCAAATTATTATTCAATGAGTATTTAATGGTAGCGTTTCGGCAGCCATACCTCTTCTGCTCCCAGCAATGTCATCTGTGCCACCCTTCATATCGCATTCAGGATATAAAAAACATTTTGTATTTGAATATTTTATTTTTCGACTATTGGATTATTGGCATATACGTCGAATTTGCATGTGTGCTGACAACGCTGTTAAATTTCTCAATGGTTCGTTATAAACGAATTTACAAGGAAATTTTAATGCGATAGCAGTCGAAAGATTTTCAACATTTCTATTTGCAGTTTCAATTGGCAAAATTTTTTCTTGATATGATAGAGATGAGGTACTAATATCTTGAGGTTGTTTTAATTCCTCATTCTCGGAATTATATTCTCGCAGTGTTGTTTTAGGATGTTAGTGGTGTCATTGTTGGTAGTGTCTCGTCGTCAGTACCAAATGCCCTTCATATTGTAAAGCGTGCAAAGGAAGAGTCGACTCATGGTTCAAATAAGGAGAACGAGCCGGCGCAAAAGAAACAAGAAGATAGTGGTAAGTGGAATTTTTTGATTTTTCACCCAAATTTTTGTACTAATTGAATTCGTTCATTCTTATCTAATTTTGATTAACTTTTTTCTTTAGCGAATGGATTGAACTCATAGCACTTTATTGCTGCACGAAAAGCTTAACGTTTGAGCTACGCAAGAAGCCACAGCCTTGTGTCTATATCGCATCAGTTAGGCGGTTCTTAAATTAAAATAATCTCTCCCTATTTATAATATTTATTGTTAATCATTGAGTTGTGACACATCACTACTCAAGGTGTGATGCAGTTTGTTACCTCTAAAGGTGCTTGCTTCCCAGATTACCTTACAAAATGATTATTGCTGGCTTTTAGCATGAACCTGTAAAAAGGAAGGTGAAGCTGTTGATGGAGACGATACTTCCTGACACGTTTAATGCACCTGTACTTGTAAAAGAGAGGAATATAAGAGGAGGGGTTTATTGCCTAGAATATATTGTTATCTTCGGTAAGATTTTGTGAGCAGTGTAGTTACTGTGCCCTAGAAATTTAATAAGCTGAAGTGTGGGTCATCATTATCTTGTTCTTTCCATTTTTCGTGCTGCCAAGCTGTTGTTATACTATGGCTACAGGAACGAATAATATATATGGTACACTTGTAATAAACTGAGTTTTAATGTCTTGATGACTTTAATATAGCTCTTCGTACCGTTGCGATTCTGTTACATCATTCATTAAAGTGCTCAGTGCTTTAGTTGTTTTTCTTTATTTTATGTTGCAGAGGTTTATTTTCAGACGAGAGTATGTTCGGTCTCGCGAAGTTGGCGATGTTTCGTCCACCAAAACAGCATCAAAGGGCGATGAGTACAGAACCGGCGTTGGTAAGGCAAAGTCACGAGGATGGACGTCGTCTAGTGAGGCCAAGAGCTTCTAGCACCGATACATCGAGACAAAGAAATGTGATGCCACCGAATGATCAAGGTAGTTTTTGATGATAGAATTCAATGTGCTCTGTTGTACGTTCCAAGCGGGAAAGTTCGACTATAAAAAGTTTGAGAGATACCTGGGTACACTCTACTTTATTAGCGATTTACATATTTGAGATTTTGTTAACGAAGTTTGGTCTTTGCAGTCGTATAGGCATCACAGAATATTCATTAGACGGCATGATGTGAGAATTCGGACTTTCCAAGTTAAGCAGCCCCTTAACAATATCCTATATGGAATTAATTTTATAAGCGGAGATACAACCGCGGAGGATTTTTTAATTGTCATCATATTTAGTTTAGGAAAAAAACATTCTCAAACGATTTTTGAGAAGTTGGAAAATATCTTGATAGGTTCGAGAAGCTTAGCAGGCTAGTGGTCATTTAATTACGATTATTTGGTGATTGAATTTATAAAAATGTTTGAATTTAAGAAGTGTTGTCCATTTGAAGTGATCGTTAACTGCTTTTTATGGATGCACGGAAGAAAATTGAAGGGTGAAGAAAGGAAATTTATAGTTAAAGACTTCCACAACACCGTGATTTATTCTATAGTTTTAGCAGCCTTTCACCTTTTATATATCAGAGCAGTTGAGTAATACACTAGATAGCATATACACAATTTGTCCATCAGCATCTATAGTCTTACATCGAATGCGCCATGATCACCCAATTTTCGGATACCATCATATAGCGTCTTTTTTTAGTACTTCGTTGGTTAAGCACATTTTATGTTGCTCGTCTCCTGGCTTACTTGGATATGTCATGGTTCATATCCCTCAGTAAAGTTTTCTGCTTCTGAAATTTTATTCTTAAGCAAGTAAGCTTATCTCAATTTGTTGTCTTCTTAGAACTTAAACAACGTATACCAGTTCGTCGATCAGTACCCGCAGTATTGCATCCGATACGCCACGATCGTATGCGCAATCCAAGCGGCGATGCTCGCACGCAATCCATTGGGAAAAGTAGTGGACTGGCAGTAATTAGACATGCAAAACCAGTAATGGGTACTACTCGAACTGCGGCCATACAACATCGCCTGCAACGCGCTGATCCAGGCGCTTATCATGGGCCACAAACCAGAGCTCGTACTATGTTGGATAAACGGTACGTCTTTTACTGTTGTTATGCAATCTTTTTTTGCACAAATTATGAGGATATCTCATAGCTGTTACTACATGCATTTGGACTTGGCGGTTACTACTTAGAGCTTTCCAAACTTATCGAAGTCATCGTGCATCTTGCTTCGGAAACGTCAATTCTTTGCATTGTCTTCACTGCGATCAATGCGTTAGTACAATACATAATTTCAACTTGTTTTTGATGGCTATTACTCACTGTTTCCGGTTTGAGTAAGTGTTAAATATTGCTACGAGTGTAGCGTGAGTAGTGATTATAGTATTTGCGAATAAAGCTCTAAGTAGTGGTCATTCGCTTTTCTTTTTTTAATGTTTGGGGATCTCTTATGGGATATTCAGAAGCGAGTTGTTGCTTTGTTGAGAATGCTATCATTATTTCAATTTTCAGAGCCATCACGTCCACGGCAGATTTGAATGTGGTCGAGCAGAGGGAGATCGAAAAGAAACCTCAAGTTGCGGGTAAAACTGAACAGGAACAGAGAGCAGTCGTATCCAATTCGTCGATTCATGCAAGAACCGCGTTGGGACCTGCGCAGGTTCAAGCACTATCTTATTGCCCCGACGTATTAAGTAATAAGTTAACCTGGTTGTACCGATCAATTGGCAGTTTTTGTCAGTTGTAAATGATGAGTTTACCTGAATGTTTGTCCCGTCACTGTAACTGTTTTGTGTTACCTGAATAAGAGTTACTTGCCAATTTTTAATATGAGTTAATAGGAACTATGGCGTTTATTTATACTTTGTTGCGACTTCATCTTTCCTCATATCTCTTGCACTTCAGCCCATCACTGAAATATCTCATATATTTTCAGCTCGGCCATCTTAAATGATCAAACTGGTAAATTGAAGGGTGCTTTGTTTTGTAGGTATCGGAGAGAAAAAATGGGGCACCGATAGCAGGCGTCGGTGCACTGGAGAGTCAAAGTCAGGCGACTGGCGCGAATGTGGTTGTGAAAGGAGAAACGAAGTCAACGTGTGCTGTGGGTGGAGGGCATGTACCTCGTGACCGCACACGTCGTAACGCATCCCAACAAAAGGGTCCAGTTCGCATGATGAGAGTATCGACTACTTCTTGTATGATTTGAATTAGTTTTGATTTTTTATGTGAACATTCTTTTTTAAATTCAGATATTTTGACAGTGTAATGTTATCGATGAGAAATTTCCTCTGTTTACATAATCTTTGGAATTGTGGAAGTGGCTAGATTGGATTTATATGAGCCGCTTGCCTCTATCTCGATATCCATCCGGTGGTAATCTTACGCCGCCAAACGTTGGTAAATAATTTCTCATCGTGTGACAATATATTTTAGTTTCCTTCCTTTTGTCGATGATATTTCTTCCCTACAAATGTTTTGTAACAAGTATAAGTACAGCGATGAGGGTATATAAGGAAGGAAATAGTAGCTGCTGGAAATTTCCCAACATTCCGAGGAGGAAAATTGTCAAAACGATTAAAGATCTATCGTTATGCTTTTAGCGAAAGGTCTTCCATCGGTAGGATCTGAACGCCGTTTCCGTGAATCGGTGACTCGTCGTGAGCGTGGTGGAGAGTCTCTGGAACGCGAGCTAAACACTGAGCAACATCAAGTGAAACGTACGCTGAACTTTTTATGTTTATTAAGTGGTCGCAGTACCTTGATCCTGCTTTTAGTGAATATTGCGTCCAACATTTATAATAACTGATCTTAAATTATTTTGACATTAGGTTGAAGCAAAGGTAGCATGAAATCGATGAGAATATTAAAGGTGAGAACATGGCAATGTTTTGTGGTATGAAATTAATCTATTCGGTAATATTTTATACCGATCAGCTCGAGTCACCATTATAGTCGAAGCTGTCTATAGAGTTTTGTATGTACTGGTACTTTAATAATATTTGGTTTTTGATCCATGAGATACTGCTAGATTCGCCTATAATCTCATTTAATTACTCTGTTGCAATGATGGAGCATGCTTAACTATTGTAAAGGATATTAACGAAAACTTGAGCCTAATATCTGAATGAATTTTATTTCAACTTTGCCGTCTATTGTGGCGACTGATTGGGTGTCCGATATTAATAGCATGAATTAAATTATTGGATGAATTAGTACTAGGATTTCGTCTTCATTGGAGCTTTATGTTTTACTTGCAAAGTGTCTTATTTCATCGCCCGTGTTGATTAGTGAGCTCAGTTTTTTACTATATGAAACAAAGAAAAGACAAAAAGAATGATATATGGATTTGTGCTAGTTTTATTGAAGTGATTGCATGTGTAAATTGTTGCAGAGATACCGAAGGAGCTTCGTAATCCGAACCCTCCAACGAATTTGCTTCTTAAAGAGCAAAAGCGTGTTATCGGCTCTGCTTCGGTTAGTTTATCGAATGTACAATGCTGTCAGGTGATTCATACTCGTCAGCTTTTTCAGTAAAACTTAGGTGACCTAATTTAATTTCAAGTTTCTAATCTATTGTATGAAATGAGTTGACGCAGAGAGAGGAAGGAAGATATTTTGAATCTGTGAAATTAGGTCGTTTCACACCTTCAATCAAGTCATTATTGAAGTTTGAGTGGCTTTCGATTGAGTGGTGTTGTAATGGATGAATTTAGAGTGAAAACATTAGCGTTTTGCTTTCATTGTTGCAAGGCAATGGACGATTGTCACGTTTCTGGAAAGTCTAAGTGATGGTCATTTTCGCTTCAGAATCGTTTAATAAATTCACATGTATCATCAGCTTTTTTTTACTTCGCTTTATCCCATTCATCAGGAATATGCATTGGCCTTTCGATTTCTTTATTGCCGTTTTGTATATTTTCAGGGAAACCTGTTGAAACCGCTGGCGAGGCGTAGCGAGAATCGACCGCAAACAAAAGTGGCAGGAAGGATGCGTGGCTCAGGTCGTATGGAAGCATCAGAAACAGGACATGTTGGAGAGAAGGGACCAGCACAAACATTCCATCGTCGTCCGTCGTCTCATTTGACAGAGGCGGAGAGGGAGGCTTTATTTAAACGACTCAGCACCCCTCGTAACGTGGTCGCCAAGAATGTTGCTCATGCAGCTGGTAATATTGTTACTTTTCCTTATTTCTGCCTTTCGTGGGAGTTTATATACTAACAGTAAAGGTTTGAGGATGGAAGTCGCCTCTTGGGTATGAGATCATTTGGCAGTCTTAGTTACTGAACTGTTAGCGACTTAATGAACTCTGAATGATTGGCCGTCTGCCGAAACTCTGAAGAGTCATAAGATGGTTGATAAGCTTCTTGAGTAATATAGGAGGGGAAAGACAATTAAATAGAGTGGGTTGTACCTGATGATAGTTCCTCGCACTTAAAAAGTACCAAGTCGTGGTCAGCAGGTTAGATCGTTTTAGCATCATGGGAGAAACCTGAATGAATATCTCTCCCAAGAGCTATGTGTTGCAGGCAATGTTTTGTGCGGAGGGGAAAAAAGTTGCCCAAATTTTGCGTTTCTAAAGCTCTACGTTGTTCTCGCATGCGAAATTTTTGCTGATGAAAGCTTGGATGAGATTCTTTTCCATACCATTTCAAATATTGATCAACCTTGATGGCTTAGAGGTGAATCAGCTTATTTATATAATCTCCTAATGTGTAATTTGCTCATTTCTATCAGTTTTTTTAAATCCAGCTCGTTGTCTTTCAATCAAACGTTTAGGTAACGAGGACACGCGAACGGCTATGGCAAGTGTCGTATAGCTAGGGCAAGCTTAGAAGATGTTTCTGGTTGATATAAATCGGCGAGCTTACCTAGTTTAAAGAGGTTGTTTAGATTTTCGGTGGCATTAAATTTCTGCCCTTGCAGGTGGGACACCGAAGAAGGCATCCGTTAAAACTACTGCAAAACCAGACGGGAAAAGAAGGCATGTTATTCACTTGTAGTTGTCATTAAATGTTCTCATGAAAGTGATCTCGTTAGCGCAAGCAAGGTTTTTCCGGAGAGGTGAAGTAGATGCTTGGCGGTATGACTGCAAGGCGTGATACCTATATGACCAGTCGACTCAGTAAGGGGAAGCTTTGTGAAATGTTTCCAGGTATACTTTTGTCTTTTGGGCCCCGAAGGAGGTTTTTAATGTCTTTTGACCATTGAAGGAATTTTCAAAGCGAGTTTCATCGTTTAAATTGCATAAATTTATGGGGGCGTTTTTAGCCAAATAAAATGAAAGAAGCCATTTGTGGGTAGTGCCCAAATGATTGTGCCAGTTTTTGTCGAGTGCCTTTCACTACGATAGTCGTCATTTTCGTTGAAAAGTTGGATTTTTCTTTCAAGTTCTGGATTCACATCTCTTATTCGGTGTTGTAGCCTTCCAGAATTCGAGAATCCATCCAACGCAACTGTTGTAATTGTTGTGATAAGCACTGAGGAAAATCGTTTATGTGATTCCTCAGTCCATATTTTTTCGAATGATTAACAGGTAATATTGTAAAAATTTGAGTGTTCCGAGTGATGGAAGCCGGTCAAAAGAGCTGACGAGGTGCACTTTGAAGGCGTTTTTATTGACATTATGGTCTTTTCCATTTCGTTATTATTGTTGTTTATGCGTTCACGCTGTCCATTGCCCTTTTTTTTGCCGTTCTCACCTGCACATCTTGAGTGTATTTAGGTGAGAAGAGTAAAAATTTGAGCCAGCGGCAATTTTGAGGAGAGCGCGATTCAAGTTCGGGGGATGTAGAATCGAGTTGTTTGGTGTTGCAGAGGACTGCTGTTGGCACATTTCCAGTTTCTAACTCGCTTTCAATAATGAAAATAACGATTGCAGAAGTCGTTCGCCTGTTCCGGGCCATCCAGCTACGCGAGGATTGTATGGGCCTGTTCGCCGGCCTCGATCTAATCCTGGCTCGAGACACTCGTCTCGTCCAGGAAGTGCAATCGACAGTGAAAGTGTAGATCAGCAAGGTCCAAGTGGTGTCGAGCCTCAATCCGCAAAGACCAAAATTGCGAGCTTGAAGCCCGTCGATGCGAAGGGGTGTAATGAAGCTAGCCATATGAAGCTAGCTGAGCATAAGTCAAGCGGCGGTCGCGGTGACATGGGAGGTCGAGCGGAAGTGGGGATATCAAGCAGCGGTGCAAGGAAGCTTCGATAAAGTCATTGATGGATCTGTGGTGGATGATTATTGCTGACAGGTTGCTATAATTTGCTAGGAAGGCAGGAACATCACAAAGTTTCAGGTGATTGCTATAATTTAAGTTGTATGGCACAATTTGTGCCAAGGTCGTTAGGCAGCAGATGAATTTCCAAGAGAGTTGCACCAGTTTTTTACGTTTTTTTGTCTCATATTTTATTTGCAGTTTTGCTGTATGCATCGCCTAATTTAGTCAGTTTAGTTCTTCATCCGAGTGGCTGTTTGGGCGCTCAACATTTCTGCATCTCAGTTAGTGGATGATCATTGAAAATTTTGTTCATAAAGGTGAGCAGCTTTATGGTAACTTAGTTGTGCAGAGGTATTGGGTTATCGTCGGTTGTGCGGTATCGAACTACATGTGAACGGTATCGTCTGTTCTTTTACAACTACTGTATTCTAGTTTTTTTTTTCAGAGTTTCGCCTGCCCTCAAATTGTTGACGGTAGCTCTGTACTGTTCACGAAGATGGGATTGACAGAGTTCAATTACTATGCTGTTTATCATTACTTCAACGGTAACAGCCGCTATGTGGGTAGTTCCCTCTTTTCCTCCTCCTCTTTCTATTGTTTAAAGGCTTACCGTTTGTATTTGGTTTACGGTTTTTTTTTTATAAAAACACTGATCGAATTGTGTAAAATCGACTCTTCGCAAATATCTTCTGAATAAAGCGAAATACAATTTCAGGTCTAGTATATTTCTCCGATTTCGATGCTTTCATGCTTGCATGCTTCTATCGTTTGTTTTTTCGGCAATGTTTATAGGCAGTTGAATATCTGGCATGAATTGTTCCACTGTTTTCTTTAGGATTGACTAATAGATCTATGGGAGGACAATGGGCTGCGATGGGTGTCATAAAGATGTCGTCGTTGAATTTTGCTTCATTCGTTGGTGAATTTTAGTGACTTGCAATAGTTCATTTCATTGCACAACCAATTCATTCGCCTTTTTCACCTATAAACATTTTCACCGTTGCCAACGGTCCTTAAAGCTGTTCTATTGAAATTTATTTGTACTGCTTAGTTCTTTATTCGTTCTCATTTTTTTGCAATGATAATGTTGGATATTCATTGTCGAAGACTACGCAGGTAGGGGCCTTATCACACGTTTCTTTTGTTCGTTTTGGATGTTGCTGCTTTCGTTTCAATCTTTCTTTTAGGATATGCGTTCTGCTTTGATCAACTCCACTTATTAACCATTTCGGATACATTTGCATGTGGGTCGTTGTTTTCATATAATCGAGTTGGAAACGAGTAGGAGCCGGTTGCATATTCCAGAGGTTCCTTTTGAAAAGATAGAGAGAGGTGGGAGATCGTAGAAATGAATTCTCTGAGGTCATTATTACTTTGGTTTTAATGGAATGCACAACGATGCAACGCGCTCTTCTCGGAAATGTATAGAGTGGTTTTGAATTGTGTCGTGGTGCTTGCGCTTTTCATTCCGTTTTCTTTCGCTTTTTGGACAGTTCAGTTTACCTAATCAATGGCATTTCGAGAAAGCTGCATTGATATATCGTTTTTTTTAAATTGTATTTCTGCCACAAATGTTTTCTGTCATGAATTGCTGTTGCTTCAACGGTTACGATTGTTGTAAGATTACAAAGGCGATGATGCGCCGAACAGCGTTGACCGCGGTTGTGCTCGCTCCAACCTTCTCGAACATTGCAGTGTTGGAGTGTTGGAAAATGCAACATTTTGGAGAAGGAAAGCATGGTGTGTTCACTTAGATTCACCAGCTGCTGCGCATAATTTAATTCTAAAGCTTTGTTTACACTGAGCTCCATAAAGATCGCATAAAGTGGACAGTCGATTTTCGAACCGACTGTCATCGCTTAAGAGGAACTGTGGCTACGGTTGCAGACGGAGAGGGATGGTTGAGTTGGATGGAAAGTTTAGGGTGTCATGAGTTTCTGATAGATTTCTCTACCTGGTCAAGATGCAAGTGTGTGAAAGCGGAAAATTTGGGGCGAGGTTTTAACTATCTCTATCAATTTATCGTTGAACGCCAAACGCTTGGACGTTTAACGACAAGTTGAAATGAAGATTAGGCAATGCAGTTTTTGTTGATGCTTATGTGCCTGGAACCGGGATACGAGGACAGTGGCATTTTTTAATGAAACTGGTCTCTTTGAAATATCGGCGATAGTATTTGTCTGCCAGCATATCAGGTAATCAACAAACCAGCTTGCGAAAAGTCGAAGTACTTAAAATGGCACTGGTACTATTGTTACTATGGTCGGAATTCGCTACTGTCAGGCTCGCAGTATTTTGATGGGGACGAAGGGTGGGGAGGGAACGAGACGAAATTTCTAAGTGTGTTCCAAAAAGTGGGTTGCTTGAATCAAATGCTAAATGGTAATGAATGGGAGACTTCCGACATGCTTCAAAGTGCTAAATAACTTGGACTTTTGTTATGGCATCATCTTGTCTGTAATTGGTTGCCAAAGAAAATCGGAAGGCAGCAGCCTTTGTTGGAAGTGCGCAGCAGAAGTTGCAGCCTCCTTTTTGGGCTTTCCCAGCTTGTCCTTTTGCGGACTGATGGAAGTGATGCATCACACACGCTAGACCTGACCTTTCGCTACAACAGATCTGGAGAAGGAACGCGTCGGACGTTTGCAGTACCGGCAAACCAGTGTCGCCCAGCTGCCTCTCCATCCTTTCTCGTCATTCACGTCGCCAAATAAACAACGGAAAAATCCCAACACGTAACATTAAATTAAAACCGCTGGAATGCACACAGACCAATCATCGACTAATAAAACTGACCATTTTCCCGGCAGCGCTCACCTGCTCGTACTTTTCCGCGGCATTCATGTTCACTCACATCGCAGACAGTTCGAATACCTCCACCTGCTTCTCCGCTCTCGATACTGACACTTCCGTGTGAATATTAACGCAACTACCTTCCACCCATTCGAAAAAATAACTCGCAGCAAGCTCAGATCGAGAGTCACCCACCATCGCTAATATTGGAGTGTGCGATTTGTGGAAAAAAACTATAGCCAGAAGCACAGTATCACAAACATTTCAATAAAAAACAACTGTTTATTATGGGAACTTTATAGCGCATTTCAACAAAACAATAGAAAAATCACCACTCTCCAAGAGAATCAAAGAATGCGATTAGACTATCCACCGATTAGATCCTCTCACAATTTTGCGCATCAAATACCGACGAGTAACCAAACAAAACAAAACAAAACAATGCAACGCTCGGTTATAAAGATGAATGTTTCAAAGAATAAAAGATGATAAATGTAATGCAAAACCATTAAAAGATTTTCGTACTGAACAGTCGGAAATGTACACTCTCCACGAGTACAGAAAAATACTAACTGCATAAAACAGCGAGAATAATGCCACCCACCACCAATATAACAGCCTCAGACGGATAGTCGAGCAACAACAATAATGGTGAACGGAAAAACGTCATGAGGGCGATACGCTCGCATCAGATCAGACGAATAGACTTGCCTCGGAGAGGGCAATTAAAGACTGCGATAACAGAGCCAACACCTCCAGAACAATGAATGATAGGCAATTGGTTCAACAAATATGATTAAAGGAAGGGAATGAATATTAACTGTAGTTTCTGAAAACGAGAAAACCAGCACTAAAACGACAAGATAAAGAAAAATACAAGCAATTAGAATAGAGTGAAAACAAATGATAAACGTGGGCGGATATCGTCTTAGCAAGAAACAGCGAAAGGCGATCCAGGTACATCGCTGGAGCCATATCTGATGTAGACGAATGCATTGCAATTCTCCATGATGAGGTAGTTGACTCGATAGCGTCCGTCACCAATGTACGTCACATGTACTTCATCGCATCGGCCAGTCGTCGTCAACACACCGACCAAAAGAACATCAATGCCTAAAGGCAATAATGCCGCCAATCACTTAGAAACTGTTCCAGTCGCTTGGTAACCTAGCCCGTGGATTTTTACACCACAAGAGTTCCATCACGCATAACTTAGTCACTCCTACAGCTATTTTTTGAGCAGCGTTGATGCCAGATGAAATCAGGTGAATGAAAAAACACCGCCTAGCATTCTGCAAAAACATACTCTGTTCTCAAGCTCCTAAGGATCGTAATGCTGGAGCGCTTATAAATAAATAACGCAAAACGACAGGGAAGTCCGCAACCAAGGAACTCGCTGAAACTCATTCACCTGTCCTTTCTCTCTTGCGGAAGCTGCACCTGTCAAGCACCTCTGCACGACATTTCAGACGGAATGCTCCTTCACGTTGCAGCCCCTCCAAAAGTAATAACTGTCTCCTCCTCTTCCTAATGTGGAAATAATAATAAGACCTGTAGAACGGCGTGAATCAGACTTTAAAAGAGACTAAGAAGGATAAGAATCCAAGTGCTGGAACTCACCAGCGCTAGCCGTATTGATGAAAAACGACGCCGTTTGACCCGGTATGAATTTTTTGATACCATTCCCGTCGACGGTCACCTCACTCGCCTCACCCTTCAGCTCCAACAACTCGGTTTTGGTTGTGCAACTTGAGAAATAATGTGAGACCGTATCAACCTAAGAATGAATAAACACCAACACATTAAAAAAATTCAACCTCAAACCTCAAAGGTTTACCAGCCCCCTCCCCCGCAAAAAATTCGCAACAGTAAACTCATAAAAATCTGGTTTGACAAATTTCGCAGCAAATTACGTGTTTTATAAAAATTAAATCCACTTAACATCTGCTCACAAAATTCCTTGACTGTCTCTCATGGTAACTATGAACCTATAAATCCACGGTTATCTCCAATCTACCTGCAAACATTACTCAGCGACTTCATTTACAAGTAGAATAAATACCTTTCAAAGTGGGAATGGACAATAGGTGAAATTTAATACCTCTAGCGCTTGTGAAGAGAATTCACCAACGAAATGCTTGTCGCTGATAACAATCAAAACCCTCGTTCAACTAACTAAACCCAAGATACTTTCATTAAGTGCACAACTCGCTGGGTTAAAAGCATCTACGAAAAAAAGCATATAGAACAACAATAACCTTAACAATAGAGCTCTCGCGCTCGCCACTACCTGCCAAGGTTGGCCCTTCGACGATCACCTTGAAAGGTGAGCCGGGCACATGCACATCTGAAATGAAAATTATCACCCAACTCCAACATACAAAAAGAACCACCATTCAAAAAATATTCTTTTTAATTATTTGTTACTATATCTTCAATTCCGTCTCTATTCCTATCCGATTGAGTAAAGGATAATTTTCAAGCATAAAACAAGAGGAACATTAGAAAAGAAACTTTATTACGATAAAAACAACAACCCAAATCAGCATTATAAGCTTCTGACTGACTTATGGGATCGTTATAACGGTTACGCATATGCTTCGAAAATAAGGAATCAACAATTATTGCAGTAAGATTGCTAACAACGGTGACAACCGCCACTTTTGATGAGTACTGGAAAGAAAAAAGTCAGACTTCTACAGATAATCGATATCATCATATCTAATAATTGAAGACACTCACCAGAATATTTGACAGTGACATAATAAACCCCGGCTGCAAACGCTGTGAAACGCACCAAATACTCGCCACTTTCCACCTAAAATCCTCCACTATGGCAATGAAATTATTCACGTTTCCTTCGTAAGACCTCCCTGAAGCAGATATAAAGGCATCTTTGCAAACTGTTTCCACGTCTGGTTCCATAGGTATAGTTGTTGAAGATTCCATAGAACCCACAACCCAGAAACCTCTTGTCAGTTTCCATTCCGATTACGCTCCCTTTAGGATGGGGACATTGCCTTAAACAAGGATGGCTCCCACAATATTCTAATTTCAATTCCCATAACATACCTACCGAACCCTTCCTTATTTTTGAAAGCTGCATACCTGTCGAATTCCCTCTAAATATGAACAAAATTCCATTTCTTTATATTCATACTCTATCGTTCGCCCCTCCAAGATTTCGGAAAACGAAAACCATCCTGCTCACCCTGTAAGCATCGAGGGCGACTTTTGATGGTCCATCAAACTGTATATAAAGTAAGCCGGCTCCAGCTCGGCGAGTGTCCAGTGTGAACTGTGATTGACGACCAGTTTGTACAACACCCATCTCTTCTTTGCCCACAGTCACCAAAGATGCATCTCCTCGATCCGATGACGATCCAACACGTATTCGCAATGGAGATTCACGCATACGAACGCCATCAACAGTCAGTTCGAGAAGGTAAACGCCCACCTACGAAGGGCAAGTATCTTGTTATGGTCATAATTGGACTACACTTTCCCTAGCACCCTAGAAATACTCCTTATGAGCTCATAAACGCATTTACAGCATACTACCCCAAGGCAAGACAACGAAAGCCTTCGTGCATCGACAATTAACTTAGAAGATAATGGCACAACCCGGACACAACAGCAATAAACAAGATCCTGGTGGCGCATAAAAACTGCTTCAATAAAGGGCATGCACAAAATTGCACATCTTATCACAACCGTTCATCCTCCACTCCTATAAAATAACACCCTACACATAGGACATCTACAGCGAACGGAAGCGACGAGGCTCAAACTCCACTCCATAAGTGATAACAATAATTTCCTCTCTACACAATTCCCTGACATTTCAGGGCACAAAGGGTTGCGTCAGACATCCTAAAGCCATTTCCGCTCGAAATCAGTGCAAATGAGTGACCACAGGTCGAAGGTGGTGAGACAGTACTCGAGAGTCAAAGTAAAGTTAGTACCTGCTCCCCTAACCCCTTTTTAATGATCACTTCCATGTACCTGCGCAACCTTAGATGATAGCGCCCCTAACAGATAGCTCTTGTCATAGTTCCTGGGTGGGAAATTTTGATAACTAGCCATAACGAGGCTTTCCGCCAAGTCTCGAGAAAACTGCGATTTATCCACTCAACGTTGAGTTCAATTTTAAAATCCTACCTCGCGAGGGGTGAATATTAGCTGATAGCAACCGTGATTATCAACGGGTACAAGAGCCGCCCTTATGATATTGTTATTCGGCGAGCGCACTTGAGCCTCGAGGTCTCCTGGTATATTTGGCATAGTAAGGTTCAATGTACAAGCCTCACCAGGCTTTATACGGCCCTCGGGCACACTCACAATGGCTTTGCCACGTGATGGCAACACACCGCCAATCAACACCTGCAACTGTCTTCGTCGCATCACACAGCAGGGAAACCTTCAACTTACTGGAAAGAAAACCACACCAGCTGAAAGTAAAAAATTCCGGACTGGAATATTCGTACCAACGAACAGCATGTCTCTAGCTTCATCTGTTAAACGACTGATCTAACGATCATGCAAAACTGGCAATTGCAATACCTCGCCCTAGATCCAGCGATATCCACAACGCTCATCCGCTTCCATTATTCTATGACCACTAAGACTAAGAGCATTTTGCTTGAAACAAAAACCGTTGCGCATGCGAATATTCCACCACAACAAAAAAACGCAAATGATGGAATCACCTTGAAAGGAGAGTCCGGTAGATGTTCGCCGTTGAATTTGACACCCATGATGTACTCACCTGGCGAGCTCACCTTGTATTCGACATGTAAGTTACCATCCTGGAAGAATCTATGCAAAGCGAACGTTACAAATAGGGATATCTATATTCGAAGAGCAAAAGAAACGGCGCTATCCGAGATCCGCAGAAAGAAATCACTTATAAAGGTTTTCAGGCGGAACTCCAAAGGAAAGATGAAAAACTTCACAAATTCTTTGAAAGACCTGCGGCAAATATGCGATTCGACATCACCCTAAAGTGCCGCATTTTAAAAATAATAACACCGACCTCGTGCTCTATGATTCGCACATCTGCTTTGGACGGACCTTCCACGGAAACCTCAAGTGTGCCCTCGCCGGCTTCACGCGTATAAACATTGAAAGAGAGAACCTCATTAACTTCACCCACTGTGAGGTCGATCCCTCCGATACGAGCCTTGTAGGCACCTCCTTCACCAAAACGTCCCACCGTGAACTGGAACGGACTTCCTGAAAAAGTTCTGTTTAAAAAACCTCTACCTATCGCCATCGGTTTCCCTATAATCGAATATAAACTAAAAACCGCAGAAAGCCAGAACAAACAACTGGTTGAAATTAAAGGAAAAAAGTGTAACCAACGCACCAGCAATATGCTCCCCCCGGTGGAAGACGGAAACCACGTGCACTCCCTTCACCTCTGGCTTGAATTCGATCAGATACAACTTTTCGTCGATGTGATATACATTCGCCTGCTGGCTGCTGCCGTTTGGCTGAATCACTCTGGCCTCCACCTCCGCTGCATCAGCGTTGGGTAAGTGCAGTGCTACGTGCGTCTCGTGTCCCGCCATCACCACTGGCACCTTCAAAAAATTCTTCCTTGTAGCCACAAACGGCAAACACCTGAAGCAAGTTTGATTTGGGAAAGCAGAGGCGTTTGTTAGGCGAGGGAGATGAGCCAACCCTCTACCCACAAGGAAGTCCCTTTGTAATCTCGCATCCGTTTGCTATCGCTTCCTATTAAGTCATCAAGTAACTGACGTTTTACATGAGAACGTTAGCTCCCATAAAACCATAAAATGGCACTTGAGATTTTTTATGAAACTAGTAAAAAACGTGAACCATACAGACTACGAAAAAAACTTGCCCGAGCAATCTGAGTGCTGACCACCTCTTCGACGTTTCCGATTCCCTCTCCAATACATTCCACAGTGAATGGGCTTCCTAAAATATGTCTCAATGTACCTCTGAAGTTAACGACATCCTCCCTATAGAATGTCGACATCCTTGTTACAGGATGAACTTAAAGATATCTTCCTTAAAGAATGACGATGTCCTTCTTAGAGGACGCCGACATCCCTCTTCCTAGCTAAACAAACAGAAAAGAAATATTAATGAATTGAGCAACACGTCAGTTTACTGCGACTTTAGGAAACTATTCCACATAAAAGTTATATATCCCGGAAGGAAATTTCGATAAGAGCTGCAAATGGAAATTGTCGCTTTTGCTCATCCATCCTCTTCGAACTTTCCCAAGTCCTTAAATGCCAAGCAGTTTCGCCTCTCCCTTTTACAGAGCCTACATCTTTAGCCAACATTCTGCACTTACTATCACCAGTGTATTGATAAGATGTTCTTTTGCCTGAAAAGTGCCTTATGCGCACCGACAGCGCAACCCCATGCTTCAGAACACAAGAAATGTGAACCTTTTGTGTGCTGGCCATTAAATTTGACCACGATGGTGTATAGACCGGGTTCGGTTGGTCGGTATGAAAAGCGGAAGATGCTGTCATCCACTCCATTGCACTTCACATTTGCATTCGACGGTCCGTGCACACATACGAAGATCTTACCAGCACCTTCAAAACAATGACGATCAACATAACCAATTAACGAATAACACGAGGTGGACTGTCGAATTTCAGCAATTATATGCACAATCGGTGATGTTTCCAACCAGGTGGAATCCAGAAAAAACCCACAACAATATCATAAGATATCGTTGCAAAAATTAAGAAAAAAACCAAGAAACAGTAGTTGAAGCGGATACCCGCTCGACGCGTATTGACGATAAGTTCGTTGTCAAGTTGGCAGATGGCATCGGCTTTGCCTGCACCCGAAACAATCACTTTCGACGCATCACCGACCTCAAACGAATCATACCCACTACAAAACAACTGTCCTCTTAAAAAGACCGCAGTGTTGTAAATTAACCACTGTGACACCAAAGGAAACATACTGGCGAACATTACAAAGATGCAGAGATTGTTCAACTACGTTCACATGAGCCGGAAGTTTAGACGAAGTATGTGAAAAGTTCCTCAATTCAAAAAAGTTAAAATTTTTAATAAACGGAAACTCAGTGCCAGAGAAACCTAGTAACAAGACCTCACCTTTACTTTCTTGCATCCGCCACCGGCTAAATACTTCCAACACAATGTAGAAACTTCATGAATAGGTTTGCATGTGAATGTTGACTGAAAATATTGGTTGGTTGCCCTCCCCGCCGCGTAGCCAATAACTTCCATCAAAAAACGTTTGTAGTGCGCACACACATACGCAAGCAAACATAAAGGAAGTGGGCCTGAACGATTTCACAACATGGATCTTCAGCTGGAGATGGGAAATAAGCGAATAGGATATGAACCACCAATAAATCACAGGTCCGATCTTTCTAATCCATCAAAAATTTTAGAAGCCTATAAAAAAGTTCACCTCATCATACCCAATCGCTATCGGAAAAGGTGACCCTTTAACGGCGACACCATTGTCCACAACAGTAATTTCATATGTTCCGGCTCCTCGTGGCGTAAACTGTACACCTGTAACTAATCAAAATCAAATCCACAAAAAACAATGAGCTTCATTAATGCAAAAATCATTGAGATGAAGGCTTCCCAGCATTGATTTCTCAGAGGACTTATATCGAATAAAACGGCACAAATGATATCACAAAAGTTAATTTAAATGCCGTGACATACTCACCTATAACGAATATTCCTTACCATCCTTTAAAACTTCAGGTTCCAATGAAATGGTGGTTGACGGGGAAAAGACACTCATCCCCCCTTGAAGAGAGAGTAGGAGGAATAACAAAAGAAAAGGCTATAATTTTATAAAAGCAATGAACGAAATTTGAGCAAACAAACCAATATGATGATTATCAATAATTCGGATTGGGCATGGTTCTCTTTCACCATGAGGACTCTCCATTGTTGCCGATAGCTTGCTTGTCTCGGATGTGCTAACGCCCAGTGTAACCTCAAATAATCGAATCTCTCACTGGCAACAAATGTAGCGACACTCGCGACCATCCAGCCAACTCAACGACCATCTATCCCTCCCCTTCATCCCCAGTAACCCCCAAGAGTGGCTATTCAACAAAAGAGATATCTGCTAAAGAATCCGATGGAGTATGGACTTCGTACTAGTTCCATCAATAAAAACCAACCAGTCCTATTACAAACAATCAAAAACATTAATACAACATAAGCTATCCTAACTTCAATAATAGAATCATTTGATAAGTTTGCAGCTGAAATTTCTATTCCATCCATTCCTGATCGTTTCACACTGCAACATCTTCAAACTTCCGAAAAATCATAACGGAAGCATTAAATCAATCCACCTCGTTAAGTTAACACGAACATCAATTATATATAACAAATTTTACGACCGCAGCGTTTTCCACTCGTGATTTGGAATCGTCAGACGAGCAGATGCACACTTAGGTGATTAAAGACTTTCCATTGCAACACGAGCTTTCATCCGACAAAGTTCGACAGAAAACTATTAGAACATAACCTACCGCGTGTAACTCGGTAAAATACGAACCTCGGAAGCTGATTCAACAGAGACGTGTGATCTTTTATATCCAGCGCCAGTTGCCACCACCTTGAATGGGGATCCACTTATATGCTCACCGGCCAATTTTATATGAATCAGATATTCACCCGGAATGGGTGCGATCCACGTCACCGTACATTTTCCCTTCTAAACAAACGGAAAATGACGGCATGAAAGAATACCTCGTTCATTAGATTAATTTTTGCCACAAAAGAAATAGTTCTGGCCGATGATACAATCAGGCACGAATCTGAGCTACTTCTTAAATAAAAATTCGCAGCAAAATCCTGCCTTCCCGACTCCTCGTAAAATATTCATCGGAATGCGAAATCTTAGGCAGCTGGAAGCTACTCATCGAGGCAAAGTTTTTAGAATGAACGACCAAATCCTTGGAAGGTGATCACTTTCAACACCGTGTTAAAAAAGAGATGGTGGAGCTGATCCAGACAATAGAAAAGTTTGCAGAATTGTTGCATATTTATACCTTGCGTGCCTTTGAGTTCTTCTCGTTCCCCCTCTCCGGCCCTTAAGATTCGGTTCCGGGTGATTTTTTAAAAAAAAGGTAATTCCGGTCATTTCTGTGGCTCCTGTACGTCATTCTTATAAATCAAGTCAATAAATCTATTCTTTTGAGCTAGCAAACATCTGCGCTGCAAGGTTCACCACCCCAATCCTCTACTTTCGTCACAAACTGTACTCTGCGCTTCAGTAAGATGGTTCAAGATTTCGTTAATCCACATCAGGTTTCCACGCTTCTCGCTTTAGTCGTTCTGGTGCCGGCTGAACACCCTCCATCAAAGAAAAACATCAACTAATAGTTGAGCTTTTGCAAATGACGCTGAAATAGTTCCACATCAGCGACAAAAAGTTAAGTACCACAGAGATCAAAGACTCGACAACTTCTAGACATATCGTTTTGCTTCGGTTCCAAAACAAAATCGTCGCTGAGGAATGCGCGTCCATGCTCCACTAAGAAAACATGACGTCCCTTCAACAAAAACTTCTTTGGAATTTACACTACGTTTTTGATGTGCTCTAACCACGAAATTTGTCTGAACGAAACCAAAATCATTAAAACCGGAAATCGATGCTGGTTATAAGTATACCTGAAAGAATAAAAAATGCCGCTAACCCCTTCCTCGCGAGTGACGATTTTCGCTCGCGCGACTCCCTCGATGAGCACAGCCAACTTCTGAGCACGTGCTGCCTTTGTGGTAATGACAAATTCAGCCGGCTGTCCAGCAATAGCCTTCTCAATGCCCATGCCCTCGATGACAATCGCTTCGTCTTCGTCTCCTACATAGAAATCCACCGGGCTTCCTGGTATTTCGATGTTTGCCTCCTGTATTGATAGTACATGTCGTCCTTTCTCAACCGGTACGTATTCCACGAGCACCTTTCCATCGCCAACGTTCTACAATTACGCCTACCTATATTGCAGTGAAATACAATAACGACCTATCATCAGGCATCTTGTGTTATGTAGAATACAATGTCGGTAAACATAATGCCGGAGAAGTTCGAAAAAGACGTAAGGAGCGCTGATGGTTTCAGCGGCAGTTAACAGCCACGCTCCTTTTTTGATGATGCAGTCCAACCATTGGTTGAAAACTAGCTACACTATATAACCGAAGGAAACAAACGACCAGCATGAGTGAAAACAAAAATTAAAGTATCATCATTACCGCTGGTACCTTACCTTAATCGGCGTTGAGTGACATTTTCCTGATGGAGTGATGACCTTTGCTTTCAACTCCTCAACTCTGCTCGGGCTCCCAACATGGAATTCGAAGCAACGCGATTTGCCCACAGGTGAAGCACATGACTCCATCACTTCCGACTTGAGCTCATCTAACTCTAAACTCCTTTCCAGAATCTCTGAACCTCTCTGCTTCTCCAACTCCGACAATGGCAGACACTGAAACACCTATGCTGCAAATATGCCTTCAGAACAGCAGGCACTTAAGATAATAAGCGAAGAACAGAGAGGAACAGGAGCAAAGCAAAGAATAGAACTGCCAATTACGCTTTCGAGGGGCGTCACAACCTTGGTTGACATAGAATGTAACAACGGTTTCAATTACAAAATCCTAGACTTATTCACAAGAAGTTCAGGTTTCCCTTGAAGCCACAGTAAGTACACCACCAGAATAATATTGAATGAAGAGCGAGTTTCCTGCCGCTGATATGGACTGGCATGGACGTTTTCAATAATAATGTCGCAGTCGTAACATATTCCGGCAATATTCATTGAAGCTCCACAGACTTACTCGACTTCAAGAGAACCCTACTTTCAACATGCGCTTTCCATCCTTCAAAAATACAAGGAAAGAAAGAAACGAGGTTAGCATAAGTGTTCGTATTCCCAACGGTCACCTTACAGATGTTCAACCCGCAAACCTAGGAAGGAAAGAGTCGAAACTATGGTCCAAATATCCGCCACCTAATCTTTAGATCACGAAACCATTCGACGTAAAATCGAATCCCTAGCAAACCAAAAAAGGGAGTGCTCACGCCCTTAAGCATCGCACCATACTTTCAGCTGAAACCAATTAAAATTCCATATACTCGTTGCATCAAAGTAGTAGTGGAAAACTGTAATGAAGGTAATCGCATCAGTGCATTATTTGCTAGGCATCTTTCTCTCATGACATTTTCTCGCATTTTCGGCTTAAAAATGTTGAAGTGAAGACAATCAAAGTTGACTAGGAAACTAACTTCAAATTCAGCCATAATTTGCAAAAAGTAGGAAAGTACCTCGAACCAGACGACTCCGCCTGGAATTTCCCTTCCCCCATAAAGGAGCACTACCCTGTGCATTCCAACTGTGAGAGGAGTGAGGGTGACATAATAGAGACAATCCTCGACTTTCTGGATATCCGTCTTCACTTCACCCTCAGGAGATGAAAGCACACTGACAGCACCGCTTCCGGCACCACCAACGTCAATCGCAAACCTCTTCGATTCACCTTCTCCCCAACAATCCTCTTTGGGCATATCTGTAAAAGAAATAATTTGATCACAGAAGGCCAAAGATGGCACATCTTCAATCCTCCCTTCTCATCAAAACGAAAGGATAAGAATTCCACATACACCCCTTAAACACACCAACTCACGAAAAAAACCAATGCAATCTTCCCCTCCCCCCCCCCCCCCCCCCAAAAAAAAACAGTGGAAACTACCAATATTAAAATAATAAAAAGACTTGTATATTCAGCTGGAAATGAAACGGATTCGTGTCTTCGTAATCCGCAGTGTCTTTGGAAGCACTAAAAGCATTAATGCTTTCAAAACTATTCACCCATCACTCAGAGCTCTTTTATGCGTTAACAAGAACATATCGTCAACGATCATTATTCAATGAGGAAAATATGAGTTTAGGAAATCTCGAGACATACCAATGATGATACACTTATCCGCTTCCCCAACCGGCTTGCAAGTGAGTTGATAATAGAGCGCAGATACTGGATCACCATTAATGAATACGCGAAGAATATAGACACCAATAATATCCGGTGTAAAGTGAACGACATATTTCCGACCATCAGATGTTGGTTCAATTACCACCTTACGCAGCTCACGGTCGGGACCCTAAAGGAAACCGCATCCGGCAACCTCTCCTCGAAGTATTCGACTTTTAATTAGGCTGTCCCATTTTATTTTCAAGCAATATGACGAGGTAACAAGGCACAGCTTGTGGTGCAAAAAAGATTGTTGCTGACGAGCCGACAACCGCGAAATTTATACAAAGACGGTTTGTTTCTAGTTTCTCTCTCCACCCCCCCCCCCCTCCGAATCCCTCTGTCCTTTCCGCTAATCCGAACGCCTATCATTTTCTAAGCAATTCCTTAGTCGTCCCAGAAAAAAATTGAGCAAAAAAAGCATTACAATTAAACGTTTGCAGCGGGGTGTTTCCGAAATCCCTTACATTAAAACTTCAATTAAACAGAGCCACAAAAATAAAAACCACACCCAACTGCACACCCCTATCATGTTTTCTTTGCCATACTCTTAGAGGCTGAAATCCTAAGTATGGCCAAAGACGTTTTGGAATTTATTTCATTACCACTCTATTTTGCCGCAAGAAGTTGCTGCTCCTCAGGAATGTTAGGAAAAGGAACAAAAAGAAACAGAACCCACTAAGTAAATGCATAAGACTTAATTGCCTAAAGGAGATAACGCACTGAATAAGCAAAATGCCTCGATTTCGTTAGCTTATTTCGAGCAACAAGCAGGAGACGACATCAAAACAACCCCTCCACGGTGATAGGAGAGAAATAACACTGGAACGACGTAGCAATGACCAATCCAGCAATTTCCTCCCTGCCAGCTTATCTCGAACATAACATGACACAATCGCCCTAGATGAAATGAGAGCCAATGAGTCGCCAACCACCTCACTTTTGCTAGCTGACCTTGCTTACATTTAGCTAGCCTGATTTTGTTCAATTAGTCAGATCTGAAGAATTTACCCATTGAGTTTTGCTTCATTTATTTGCCCTGTTTGGACCCTTCACACCACTGACTAAAGCAGGAAGGACCTACGCACATCTCATAAGTGAAAACGTTATGAGTTAAACTAAACAATCAAACCATAAGAAAAAAATTACACTGGACACAATGCGGCCACTTAGTTTTGATAAAGATGCTGTATTAATTGACAACTGATAAACAATTGGCTAAAATTGGTTAACTGGCCTAAAAGTTTTGATAAACAAAAGGTTTGGCTGCACTAAGCATTCGTATGCAATAGAACTTTAACCGTTTTCTATTCAAACACTCTATAAGTTTTCAAGCAGACGCAATGAAATCATAATAATATGTTATCAAGAGAACTTCAACGCCCCATAGAATAAGCCAGCCGTTATAGAAAAACATACGTTCACTTCAAAAACGAGTTCTTCATTCGTGCGTGGATTGATGAAGTTGGCGACGAATGAAAAGAGTTGCGATGCAAGCATTTCACGCGGAAATCTATCACCTTTAGCACTCTTCAACTCGATGCGATCCGATAAAGGTGGTTCCGTAATTATGAAGCACAATGGGCTGGAAAAAAAGCCACATTATGTTTGTCATGCAAAAGCTCAAACTACCACCAAAAACTGAAATCGTCCTCATTTTACCGACAAACAGAGCCCAATCTAGTTCTTCTTTCTTCCCTTCCCCTCCCCCCTCCCCGCAAATCTGGTTTTGAAAAACAGTCAACAGAACTTATTCCTCATCAAAGCCTATATTATTACTTCGACCAATCCCGCGCATTATAATCGAGTTCGCCATAAGCAAAAGTTGCTTTGCTTCTAAGCGCTTTTATTTACTCGTATCAAGATGACGTCGTACCTCGATCATGCGCCCCGCCAGACATTTTCCAAAGAAATATCAGTAAGGAAATCCTAACGCAAAATTTCATAGTTACAGGCTATATCGCATCACCTGGAAAATACTGCAACAACTTCTAACTTCATATAACAATCCTGAAGAGTTAATGATTCTCTGAAATGTCTAAAAATCGCATGCACTTCGTTGGTAGTTCGACATGAAAATCTTTCTTGGCAGAATTTGTACAAACGGCTCGACATCAGCAGAGTAAGGACTCATCTTTGCTTCATTTATTGCCCGCAAGTAATTTGCTGAAACCAGCTGGCCATATATTGTATCAGCCTCTTCCGTACACTGCTGCATTCACTCGCTGTGATGTCAAGATCACTTAACTACCTTGAAGTGATAGAAAGAATAATAAAGAGCATCTCCCATCCAAAAGGAAAAACAAACTACTACGACCAATAATTTCCACTTCTCAAATGAATGGTGCAAAATTTCGAAGCAAATTTAGCACCTAAATTCAAAATAACCATGTTAACCTTTTCGTAATTGGCTGTCCTCCATAAAGCACATCCAACAGAACCGACTCCTCGACGTCATCAGAAATCGCGAACGTCACAAGATAGATGCGTGACTCTAACTCCTCAACGACAGGCTGCTTGAATCCTGCCGGCAGACGTGCTTCTATTTTTTCAGCCGCTGTATGCGATGCATCGATTACAAAACTAACTGGAAAACCACGTCGTGCCACTCCCTCAAATCCATGCAGCTGTATCTTCGATACATCACGCTCGTAATCTGCCATCACCATAAAGGGCGACCCTGAAGACAACAACAACATATAGCGCAAATTACACAAAATATTTACTTATAAAAAAGCTCGCTACCACGCGTCGATAACACATTAGCGATATCTGCCTTCAAACCGAAAGTAACGACATCCGCTGCAGCAAACTGATGCAAGCGAGCTGTGTAAATCCAGATATATACATGTAATAGAAATCCGACCCGTAGGTCTTTCAACCATTGTCGCCATATGGCACAATAAACCTAGACCTTCTCGTTGACCAGCAGTTAACCAACCGAAGGCACTTCACTATGATGCCAAATTAGCAATCCACTTCCTTCTGTTATTTGAGCGCTACGCAGTACTTTTTTTCTGAAGCAGAAATCATCAGCTCGGTGCTATCAAAAATTAGACCACTCACGATGAGTGAGCATAAAAAACATCTATTCAACGAGTGCTAAAACATCGCACTTGAGTCATAAACCAGAAAGAGAAACATAACACAATCGAAGGTCTCAAGGTAACACACCACTGCATTGAAATTAGTCATCTTGTGAATAATGAGTTTCAGAAACCGATAAGACAGATGCAAGAAGACAGCTCGAGCTCATTCCTTAGCAATATTCTTACTATCCACGACCCTACCAGAAGAACCATCTACATGCACAAATTATAAAACTAATAACGAGGAGAGATCAATAACGTACCGTGCAACAGAGACGCTCAACTTGCGCGACGCATGTGACAAGTGAAATCTTTAATGTAACGCAACATCAAGCTGTTGCCAATGTCATGGATTGATAAAACAGATAAATGAATGAAGAACGTGAGGAAAAATTAGTTCAATTTCCGGGTTGTGTTTCCTTTAAAATTCATCGCTTTTGACCGTACATGTAAATAATGAAATCGTACGCAAAACATACAATATCGCAAGTGTACTTCAATTTAAAAACATTGCTTGTTAGGTGGCAATACGAGCAATCCGTGAAACATCTCACCTCTATCGAAGGATTTCAACACTACAACTCATAATGTTAGGGGAAATTCAATCAAAAGCGCCACAAATATCAAACTTTAAAATGAACTGAAAGAACGACGCCGCTAATTTTATCATCAAACATTTTGTGCAAAAAAAAAAAACGATTGCAGCAATTTACCAGGAATTGATTGCTTTATGTCGCCAAATCGAATGTCAATACTATGAAGACCCGGCGCCGATGGAATATACTCAACCATACAAGAACCGTCGTCTCGCATCATCACAGTCGATTTCGTTTCATTAGGCCCTTTTATAGCTATAGCCACATCGCCGTGACCTGCATCCTGCAAATTACATAAATCCTTGACGGTAGTCATTGATCGCAGTCGACAACTTGAGTAGTTGTTTCAATAATGACAAAGGAATGACTGTGGGATTCACCTAGTGATCGACTCAAATGGTAGAGAATTGCAGACTAAATAAATTCTATGGAATGAAAAAGCTAATGAGAATAATAAGAATGGTCAACTGAAAGAAAAAAAGAATAGAAAATTCAGTTGGTGAATTTAGTGAGACTCCCAAATTTGTTTGCTTTCATTCTACAGTCAAAATCTCATCGCCACAGGGAAGCTGCAAGCCCTACAATTAATGTAACTGAGACAGCTGCCGGTATTGTCCTTTACTGTCTAAGTCAAAATTCAGATGTACCGCAGTATCGACAGTGAACTTCGCCGTTTCACCAACTACAGCTTTGTGAAGTCCATCTCCTTCTGCACGACATTTGCTTGCATCTGGAGGGCGGTGTATGCGAACGACTGTTTCCTCCACAACGATGCCGTCGAATAGCACGCACAACGTTACCTCCTCCTCGGAAACCGCTTCCCAATCAACTAAACTCTGACATCTCCATGACATGTGTAACAGAAAATTCACCTCACACATACTCTGCATATTTTATATAATACCCTGAAGACCAGGAGCTTCAATCAACATCCTGGTCCAAAATTAAAGGAAAAGGGAGAAAAAAGGGAAGGAGAGGGATATAATACGTTCACAGCAAAATTTCGGCACTGTGGCACTGTAGCTAAGCTATCATGCTAATGGTTCAAAAACCACCGAGGCTGTTAGCAAAAAATAAGGTCAACCTGTACGTCATGTCCCAATATCGAATGTTGCCTGCATTTTATTCTCACCCTCTTCGCCCCCTCTCACCTGCCAATTCCGACCTAAAATGGAAGCAATCCCAGCATTTACCAATCAGGCTAGTCTGATTCCCGCACTCGAAAGAAAACCTTTTGCACCTGACGAGGCATGAATAACAGATTCTACTTGCTATCGCATTAAATGCTTCGCCACTTCAAAGAAGATGCACACTGCAAGCACAAAATAAAACAAATGCCATAGGAATTTTTCGCAATATTATTCTAGTCAGCTCTCAATGCGAAACCCTCATGCAAACGTACCCAATAAATCCAAAAACAAATAAGTAAATAAACAGACAAATAAACGAGTAAATAAATAAATAAATAAATAAGTAAACAAATAAATGAACAAATAAACGAAATCATCATCATCAACCGATATATACGCCATCCCCCTGTTCAATCAACACAACAGGGCTTTCACTGCCATGTGAATCACGCTGCATCACCTCCAATCCTCTTCCGCATGATTGAATTCCTCCAGTATCAATCGAAAACTCTCTGTGCTCTCCCACGAACACAGTTTCTAAAAAACATATATACATAACATGAACCTCATAAATTCCATGCTCTTTGTGAGCCCCCTCCTATCAAACGAGAAAAAAGAGACTGAGAAAGCATCACGACAGGGTTTATACACATACTAATGCTCTATCTCATCGAAAACAACGATCCTAAGCGGAAAATAAACACGGTGATATCAAGTGCACTAGTTGCCCCCTCCCCCTGCTTTCAATACCGAATTTCACGCCCGAACTCAGCCACTTAACGAATATCCACGATGCCGCCATAAGAAACACATAAAACTAGTAAGCCACGGTAGAATCGAATGTGGACAATGATATCATAATAATCCATCAGATAACATATACAACCGATGTCGACAAATGCCTTAATAATTCGCCATCACCCTCCTTGACTAGGAGGTACTCGTTTTAATAAATGGATTAGAAATGAGTAAAAAAAATCACACTTCAAGACGATCATTCTCCAAAGCGGACGACAATCCCTTTTATATCACTCTGAAATACCCCTTATATCTTTCAAGCGGTACTTTTGAGAACTTGTTCTTGAGTCATGGTTTCCGATTACTGTAGCCGTAGCCTAGGTTAAAGCTAATCCCACAGTAATCCAATTCTACCCCCCCCCCCTCCGTAGCGCTTTACAACACTCGAGAATAAGTTCACATAAGCGCCTTTCCAACCCAATACGGTCAAGATTTATTAAACGATAAACTTTTCTACACAATCATCGCTTATAACAACAAAAATGGACACCAAAATCACGAACCAAATTCCTCACTCAGTTCGCGGAATCCTTTCAGCTGGATCTGAGAGAGATCCACAGGAGGTTCCACGCTGACATCAAAAACACCAGCTTCCTCTCCATCAAACAACACTCTCAACTGAAAAACTTATCGCCTTCGGTGAAACATTTTACTTCTGCTTTAATATGGTGTATTTACTTCGGCAACATCAAACGCGTCTCGCAATACATCAAACGCCAGACAAAATATTTTATTTTTCTGGATGAGTTGCATGTTTTGTACGGTTTATATCTGCTCCTACCTCCTTGTGCTCATTCCTCCTCCAACATATTAAGCTTGGCTTTACATGCGGCTATTTTTCTTGTTTTCCACCTATCGAACATTCAATGCCCACAATGAACTCTTATCTGCACCCTTATGCTCTGCAAGTAACAAATAAGTAAATAAATATATAAGTAGACGCACGAACAAGACAAAAATATTCACAGTCTCTGCGGACTGGAGTGTGTGCAGCCAAACATAGCTGCACACATTTCATACCAGCAGAGACTGCGCCCGCAACGAACTACCTGTGCATATAACCTGTGATCTGTGTACTAAACACTGCGCACCTGTGAAAACTAAAAAAGTCATGTTCACGCAGTTGCGGTACACAAACAACTGGTGAACGAGGAATCAGCCAGCGAGCATTATTCTTTTGAAGAAAGAGAACAATGCTCCCCCCTCCCATCTTTCTAAATACCGAGCAAATTTCTTCGGAGAACTCTTCAAATAAAGCTTTAATATTCCCCTCAACCAAACAATCAAGAAAGCTAACCCACGTCCAAGGCCTGCATGCGAATGCCTCACCGGAAATACTACTGTCCATTACCAGCTCCCTTTAACTTCTACCTTAGAACTGCATCCCACCTGCGCCTTCTATAGAATTTTTCGGTCTCTTAACTACGTTCCCCTTCCCAACAGAGAAACCTAATGGGGAAACGGAAGTTAATGGGAAGTTAGGGGTGCTTGAAGAAAAGCAACAACAAACAAATTAGCATGAAATGTATCACCTTATAATCGCCAGTTTTAGGGGCAATAAAGTTCGCGACGTACATGCATTCGCCATTGTTGCTTATCATTACTGGAATATGCGAGTCGTCACTGTCAACCAAATCCGCCTCAACAACCTCCGGATTCGACTCCTCTGCACTGATCAAAAAGTCAACTTCATGCCCTGCGTAAATAATACCAGCCTTTTGAAGAAGCTTGCACAACTGCTTGCATTCACGTTCAACATTCACCTGCATCAAACAAAATTATACTGAGCGGGCATCCACGGTAGTCATTCAATCGTTAAACCTGGCTAGAAATGCAAAATATCGTCTCAATAAATGACCTTTCGAGACGAAAGGAGATGATAATAAGTGCTAGCATTTCCTTTCCTCTCCTTAAGTGGATGGCAACAACCCACCTCTCCCCTCCCCTTCTCCCTGCTAACTTCTAGACATCAAATCGACTCCCTTCCTCACCGTCAAGACGGTTTCTCCTCCATTAGCCCACTTCATCATACACCGACGTGCAATCAAAAACATGGGCAAACGATAAAAACATGATACTTAAAAGACCTTGAGAGACCTTCAACCGACTATCTCACTGGCTCAGAGCGCTTCCCTATAGCTCAATCTTTATGCATATAAAAACATACGGAAAGCCCGACAAGCTACTGTGCTAAAGTTAAGGTTTACATTGCCCTAAGGGAGAAGAAAGTGACAGGGGAGGGAGACGGTGAAAGAGAGCGACAGCGGAAAAGTACGACGACCTCACCTTCATCCTGCCAACCCCACTCAAAACCCTCGCTCCTATGAGTTCTCATAATCCCGAAGAATGGTTGAATTACGAGCGTCTTGACTGTGGCAAAAGAACCAAGATTACATCAAGATTCACAGAAGACGGAGGGAGGAAAAAATCACAGCGGAAACTATAGTAAAAATATAGAGCGGACCAGGAACCGATGTTTATTATGGTGTCAGCCTAACGTTCGAATATATCAAATCATCACCATTTTCAATTTATCAAATCACTATCAGTTCGTACCAAAAACACAACAAATCATGAAATTTGGAGATTTCAAGAAGACTTTAAGAAAGGTCTCCCAGGAAATTCATAAGAAAATAGGGCAAATCTTGGCAGGATGTTAACCTAAATTTTAAAAATTATCGAGCATGTGACAAATTCCGTAAGAGTATTTTACAGTCCTGAGATTATGCAAAGAAAGCATTTCGAATGATGTGCTGCTCCCCACATCAACTCCTGAACGAAGTGAATCCTCGATTTAAAAGAGATGCCTGGTACATGCAATTATTAAAACTTATCCCCGTGAAGCTTGGCAGTGATTTTCCAACTTCGCGGATCTAGAACCTGAGGATATGCCCCAAAATCTTCAAAAAATACTCTTTTCAAAACTTATACTTTCGACAATCGCCCACACAAATCTCATGGCGTGATGGCGCCAAAACTTTAGGAGGAAAACGCTTCCTAAGCGAATAAAATATTTAACGATGCTAAATGCCATCGTCCGGGAGAAATTGACAGGATGAAGATTTATTCGTCCACTCATCGATTCAACCACTGGCTGGTACTGGCATTTATCATATACATCACATCACATTTTGCCTCTTAGTGTGCGAATAAACTCATTCACTCATTCCTGATGCTTACATGCAAATTCATAATGGCACTTGTCCCGATCTCCAGTTATAACCCACTGATATCCCACTCAATTATCTCAGCGAATAATTCACGCAAACTCATATCCTCTACTTCAACGGACATGTTCCTAAACGTCGGGGGAATGCGGAAGATTGCATCGAACAGGATGCCATACGCTCCTCTACCACAAATTTAACTGCCCTATGTCCCGAAAATCAAATCGAAGATGAGGCAAAACGAAATCGGAAACACAGCATACCACAAACGGTGTGCCTGGGACAGCCACATTAGCAATCGAAACGAGCACATAATGACGACCGATGCACTTTGGCGAGAATGCACACTCAAAAACGCCCGGCTGACATTCTTTGAGGCTGACTGGTACTTCCATGAAGTCTCCATCCAGAATCGTTACTGCTGGCGTTATTCCTTCTGAACACGATAAATGCCTTCACTAACGGCCACCCAACCAAAACGGAAAGTGCTAATCAAGAGAGCTCCAAATTTAAAAAACAGAACCATAAAGACAACAATAAACAATCAGAATAACCTCTTCTAGTTTCCTATAAGACAACTGCAGGTGATTATAATAGAAACGATTAGACTGCTTCTTTTTACTTCACACGCCGTACTTTTTACTTCAGTATGGTGTGTGAAGATCTGACGCAGTGACCGGACAAACCTAACCAATGAATAACAGAAAATAACAGTAATGCGCCGCTCTTAAAACTATCATGATTATGGGACCATCACCATATATAAAAGCTTTAATCATTGACCACTAACCTCATGTTACCTCTTACTGGTTAGCAATTTTATTATTACACCTGTCATACGAATTAAGTGAAGAGCCCACCGTTTTGACTTCGGCCATCTATAAAAGCGCTAAGCCCTTCTACTTTTGCCATCGATAAAAGCATACTCGATAAACAGCCAATGGTAAAATTGGTTACGATATGTTCAAGCTACAACGTACTGCGCCATGAAAAATATTGAACAGTGGTATGAAGTATTTCTGATGATCCATTAATGATGAGGATGGGGATTCAAGAGCGAAGATCGCTAGTCTATGAATAAAACGGCCAGAAGTCATCGAGCCTCAAAGACCCCGCATGATAGCATACTGTTAGAGACAAGAATCGCACTGGAATTTGCCACTCGGCTTTCTTGCCACGGCGCCTACTTTCCCTTCCATTTCGATTTTCATTCAGGTACAATATAAAAAGTCTAAATAGACATTAAAACCTGGCTTCAAATGCTAGTATCTGAAGCGTCTTTGTAAGTTGTTCCCTTACCCTTATATCTTACTCCTACTTCCATAGCATAAAATTCATCCTTCCCTTAGAATCTTTTCACCGTCCCTCTCCCGCATCCTTCAGATGGTTTTTTCGACTAAGCCCTATTGACTATTTTTCACATTTTCAAAACATAAGTAAACCCGCAGCAGCACATTTTGAAGAATATATTAGTAAGTAGACGAAGTCGATAGAAAGCCAAGGTTCGCGCGCTCTTCCCTCTTAAAAGATAACCCACCTGACGAGTTAGCGGTATCAATCGTGAATGCCACCTCCTCGTTTGTCACTATACGTTTGTGAGATTCGATGCCAAAAATGCGGCTATTTGTAGCTTTCACTGTGCCAACACCTTCACCAACGACCACTATAAATGGTGAACCACTTATGTGTTCACCATCACATGTAACGCTCACCTCGTAGATTCCGACCCTCTCCGGCTGTAATCACCTGGCATTTTTTACGAAACTACTCATCGATTACCTGGTATTGCCTGATGTTCTATGTTTTTATTTCCTTGAAATAATGAAATGAATCGAAAAGCAGCAACGAAGACTAACAACCCATCAATTCCATCAATGAATTCTTCCGTTACTTTAGAGGAGATTCAACACAACTCTTCAAGTTCTGTTGTTTAGTTGTCTCAGAAAGCTTTCAAATAATGCGCGCAAACAAAATCGGCCTCGACGACCGTGGCGGATGAAAGACCTTATTCGATCAGCCAACGAACAAAAACCATATACTAGAGTTGCACCCCAAGGGCGAGACATAGTGCTTATCTCCTGGATTTCAGCACCCATCATCTTTCCAACTCTTACCCAGCCAGTCAAGCACTAAGTAGTAGCATTAAACAACTAAACAATATCGCAAAAAACAATAGTTATGAAGTTTAAGTGCAAATGAATAGCGCATCATATGCGCCAAAAACGAACGTATAAAGTAAGTGAAAAACATGGTTGCAAAGGCGCGTTGGAGCGGCTGTCTGATACGCACTTTTGAAACCAGCCAGCCCATCTGGCCAAACGGTTTTACAAACACTATTAGAAATAACGCCTTACGTCCTAATCATCCAAATGCCATAGAAATATTTCGCAAAAAGTTGTTCTTTTCCGAGGTGAGTGGCATTAAACTCGCGTAAGTTTTATCACGTCCTTAAATACTTGCAAATCTTTTCTGGATTTGATGGTTAGCATGGAAGACACCAAAGGAAATCGATCACTAATACAAATTATGTCCTTCATATTTAATAACTTTCTAGCCATAGCATCTCCCAAGGTGAAATTAGCGAACAACAAGTGCGAATAACCGCAAAGTGACCCATCATCTCGTCGCTAGGTAATAAATGACAGAGAAAATCTTACACTACCTTCGAATTCCACAGTTTTGCAAAGTTCACACCTCACCACCCCCACAACCGGAATAAAATAGCAACTCCAACGGAAGAGAATTTCTTCATAAAGTCCATCATATAGGTCGCTACGCATTTATAGGTATTTGAAAAGTGGAATGCAAAGATTACTGAAGAAATCCTCCCCCTAACATTGCGAAGTTTTCTTATTAAACCACAAGACAAATTCGTCAACTTCCAGAACCTAATGATCTCGGTAGCACTTGATTGGTACCAACTTTAACAACGTTATGATTGCAACCAAGAGGTTTCCGTTGTGATGAGATCTGCAGGCCTGCCGTTCCTCTTTGGAGGATGCAGCTTTGACATTTTCGGAGGATCATGAGAGAAATCTCATCGATTCCCATCACTCTCCCTTTGAACAATCCTCATAGCCCTTTACAAGGATTACTTAGAGGAAAAGCCCATCCGATTATAAACCCTGTTCAAATAAATAGGAATTGAAAAAATGTAACGCCAAAAAGCATAAGACAACGATGCGTACCCTGTATGCAACCAACATGAACCCATCCTCGAATCCAGTGCACTGCGTTAGCTCGATCATGTTCCCGTCCGAATCTTTCACATTGATATCTGAATAATAAATCCATGCCACATTTTTTAAACTCATTATTGCACCTATAAGTTCATCGACCTATCAAAAATAGATAAATGCCCCTCTCTAAAACCTAATACCACATTAGAGAAGACGAAAGTCTTACGAAATGCTCATACCATCAACCGCCACCCTCACAGCATCCTGACCATATTGCTGATCAGTCTTAAAGTCATTGCCATCAAGCCTTATTGAAAAATGTCGCTCTCAAATTACTTCACAGATTTAAAAAAAAAAAGAATTTCTCATTTCAGAAATTGTTGAGTACAATACCAGGCGCTATGGGCACACTTCCGACTATAGGCAACCTGTTCCCCTGAAACCTTTTCGTTGGTAATTCACAACGTAAGCATTACCGATTTCATCGGCAGGCGATGTTTTCTGCACGCAAAACGTACATGGTTGCATCACCACTCCACTCTGCACACCGGGTCCGAATGCACGCACACGCGAAATACACGGACCCCCCACGTCAACCTATAAATTACAATCAGAAAACTGGCACCATAGAAAAAGGGTGAAAATTCCAAACACTTAACAGGAAGCAAATATCCTACTTGCATATTTTCCGCTGAAAGTTGCACAACATAGCAGCCTGCTCTTTCAATCACAACACAAATGCGGCATTACAATATTGTTGCAAATTAAACAGATCTATCACTCGTGGATAGTATCCATTTTAAAAAAATTAAAGTCATGATTAATTCCCATAGTTGGGCATACTTTAATCTGACTTGATCCCCCCCCCCTGTCAACTACAAGTTTTTGTGAAATTTAGTTGTTCTGTTTGCATGCAGAACTCGAACTACTGATCTTCCGTCTTCCTGACAGATGCTCTAATTAACAAACCTACAGACACGTCGGTCTTCTTCATCAGTTCCATGACGTTCATACTATTAGTTCATACTAACAACCTTTACTGCTCACATGATGTGACGACATGATAAACATATAACGCTACAGTGGGCGCAGATATGAGATCGCCTGAGACGATGATGTTAGCGTTTTACCTTGGAGACAACACTGCATTAATATAGTGAAGCTAACTTCGCACTGCTACGGTAAAAAGTCTTGGAAATGACAAATGACGGCAAATGATATGCCACCGAGTGAAAAACGAAATTCCAGTCGCATGGTATGCGGGATAAAGCGCAGTCATACATACCTAAGTCTACCACCTTCCCACATTTCGCGATCCTTCTTTACCAGTTTTTAGGAATACTAGAGGGATAAAATTTTAAGCGTTTCTAAAATGTGCCCTCTATCCGCAAGATGAAGCAACTTACAAGAATTGTGTCACGTTCGATGTCGCCCTCATCATATTCGATACCTATCTCGTAATAGCCCTCCACCACGGGCATATAGCAGAACGCCCACACCTTCAAGTCCTCGTCGAAGTAATCCTTCACAGGCACGTCACCTTCTGCATCAAACAAAAAATCGTCCCTTAATGGACTATTTCCTAGCAAAAATAACTTTCACCACAAGGTTCAAATCTTCAGAAAGCTGAGTCATATGCGGTCAACCACCGCAAATGCAATCGAAGATTAATTTTAAAATCTGACAGAAGAACCTCTCTGATAATAGTCCTTATTTCTACTTAACGCCATATAGGCAAATGCGTTTACATAGAGGCAGCTCGTTTGCACTGTCTCCATTTTCACTAATGGGTAGAGAAGCAGGGAGGAGAAAGGAGGGGGAGAGGAATGGCTCCATCATAATTAAATTTCCGATACTAAAATGTTATTCGAAAGATGGCACCAGCTGCTGCGGTTTACAAACCACTCAAATCTCCTCAAGTAGTCAGTTTAAACCCCATCATACAAGTAAAAGTCGCATGAAATGGCTTCATTTATCTCTTAAACAATAATACTACCTAATACAGACTTCTCTCCAACGTCTGAAGCATTTCACACATCGACCTCAAGAAGCATTGGTACAAAACAAAGTAGACTTTCTTGAGCTGAGCCTACAATTTCTGATTGACTCACCGGGTCCTTTAACGCGAACGTGGGGTCGAGTCACGGAATGTCCTGTTGCCTTAAGGTAGATGTGTACGACGTCAAAAATGCGAACACCTTCTTTCGCAATTCCCCGGCCCCAAACTTTTAGCGGTTCTGCTGAAATATGAATGAATAAATACCTGCAACATACGAAAGTGACCATTATCAAAAGCTACTGCAGGATTTATCAAATTTCTAACAGCACAGATACACCAGGTAAAATTCCATCGTGTCATATTTTCGAATTACAAGTACCACTTAAGAAGCATAAAACGGAATTCTGAGATTTCGACAATTCCGCCTATAAATAAAAATGAATATGTGATATACTGACACTGTTACCTGAACCATTAAGGGACTAAAAAAATGACCTCACGAAAGTCTCCACTTTGGTGCCAAACTTCCAATAAAACCTATAAAGGAGGTGACTGAAAATACTGATGAAAAAATGCGAGTTCATTTTTGGCCACACTCACTTCCACAACCTTTCCGGCTAACCGTACATCCTTGAAGGAGGAAAAGGAGGGGATTTGTTCCTATGAATAGGTGGTGACAGAAATAAATTCAGTAATACTGTTAAACATGTCAGATGGCTTCCTCCGCGAATCAGCCTGTGAGGAAAGCCAAAGGCCGAACCCCTCGCCATTGTATTCTAATCCTCCTTGCTCCAAAAAAAAAGCTTTCTATCAAAGTCTAACAGCATAAAACCAGGCTCCAAACTCAAATAACTCTCGAAAGGCTCGCATGCAGACTGAAAGCAAATAAGCAAAAAACAAAAACAATTCCATGCACACAAATTCGTTTTTGAAACTCCTCGATCCTACCGGTACTACACAAACTCCATAGAACACTAAACAGTCATTTTTGAAAGCGGTAGGTCTCGAGTCCATGTGCGTGAAAAATAAATTACCTTTAAAATAATATGTGTTCAACCAGTTCTTCTAGCCAGCCTTAACAAGATGTGCGCCCAGGTGCGAAAAAAAACCTGTCAACACAACAATGACTAGTTCTACGGAAAAATGGATGACCGGATTCTATCAAAAATATAATCGGTTACTTCCAAATAAACCCCATCTCAATTTCCCACCTGCTAACCCTCACAGCATTGAAGCAGCACAATATTAAACTCCCACCAAGGATCTAGACCAGTCACTGTGAAAAACGCACACATTAAAAGAAGCTTATGAAACGTTGAAGACATACCTCGCGATCGAACATTGAACGTAAACGGACTTCCCACAATAGGTATCCCATTCCATAAGACGCGCACTGCATGCAATCCGTTAGTCTTTGGCTGAAATTCTGCACGGTGCGTCGTACCATCCTCATTCACTGCCAACACATGTTCACGTCCATTTGGATCACTCACCGTTATCTGAGAAGAGGTACTCTTAACGTACCTTTCAAAAAGCATTCACCTTCGATTAAGTAGGAACAAACCAATAAAATCCGCAGCAAGAATAAACTCACACATGCGGGTTCCTTCAACAAGGCAATACTGGCAATATTGACAGAAATGAAATTACACGCTGTGTCGATTCAGAATGACTGATAACATCACCCATCTGATGCTGACACCTCACGTAAAACTTAAAACCAGTCAATTCCCACATACCTGCTGAACACCTGATCTCCCAGTGAGATTACGCAAATCACGTTTCAATGGTGGCCAATTTATTGAAACTACTCCAACTCCCCGTTAATATCACCTTTAAAAAGCAAGCTACTTCGTGTACTATCGGATCAGTACCATCCGCTTCTTCACAAATAAGGCATCCTTCCATCAGTGAAGAAATTAATTTAACAGCAGCCTCTAATTATATGACACCTACCTTTGCTACCTTCGCATATATCGTAAAAGATCAAACTACTTTTCTGTGTACTACCGAACCAATAACATCATAAATAATTAAGCAGAAACTTTCGTTCTTTTTTCCCTACCCTTAACGCCTTCAAAAATTTGTTAAAAAATATTCATTTCGATAGATCAAGCAATTGCATTGGCACTGGTAGGATACTGTACAGCGCCACATCGACGTATTTACATATAGAAGATGCAAAATAAAATACCGGGCAGATCAGTCTTCGTATCGCTATCGATGCAATGCACAATCTTTTGTACAGGTGCCGTTTCACCACGTATGGATGTACCTTTTTGCCCACCAGATACCAGGTACGCTGCACAGATAGGATTAATCTTTTATTTATATTTAAAACAAATACCTCAGTAATGCCATCTCCAGCATTTTCCAGATTGAACATCACCGTTTCACCAACTTGTGCCACTTCGTCATAACTGAAGCGATACTGTGCAGCTACCA
This sequence comes from Ascaris suum, assembly GCA_013433145.1. Classification (NCBI taxonomy): domain Eukaryota; kingdom Metazoa; phylum Nematoda; class Chromadorea; order Rhabditida; family Ascarididae; genus Ascaris; species Ascaris suum. The sequence continues at coordinate 6,644,929 of CM024181.1, forward strand.
CCATCGTCTCGACGAACAACTCCAACGAATCCCCAGCTGCCGCCTCTCGTAATTTCAAAGTCATCTAAAACTCAGTTAAATCTTGAAATGGTAACCCAACTTACATCTGCACCAATAAATGCTGTAGCAGAGCCACATTAGACGATAGTCCTTATTGCTCACATTTCCGAAATACATTCAAAGCGTGAAGATGTCAAACACATGAAAATTTATGGCTGATAAGATTCCAGAAAGCATAGCGTCCCCGCAACAAAACCTTTCTCACACAGAAAGATGATGCATCAATAAGCAGAAATAAAAAATAAACCCTGATATACACTTTCCCGATTGCATCCATAAGTAAACGACTTTCTTTGGATGCCAATTTCGGTGATCACTCAAGAAGGTAAACGAAATCTTCAAGAATTCAGAAATTAATGTAAGAGGCATTCACAATCATCAATCATCGAATATTTAACATTCATATCATACCGCGTATCGACCCTCCATTCGTGGAAAATACTGAATAGAATACAGCTGAGGAGCTTCCTTTGCGACGACGACGTCTACGAACTTGCCATCTGGATCGTTGACAAGCACATCAACAAGTGTAGACTCGCTGATTGTATGCAACTTCAATTCGCACCGTTCGCCTACCACCGCATGATCTGTGCCCTCGCTCTCGATGAATCCAATCGGTGGCTTGTATCGAGCTTGCGGAAATTGTGCAAGATAGGTCATCACACTCTTCTCGTCCACTGCCGGATTTATCAGCTCCTCCGCTGTTATTAACTGAAATTATGCGATCGGTGATTTGAAATCATAGTGGCAAATATTGCGTCTTCCACCTCTTTCATCCATGAATTGCTTGCTCACTTCCATATATAACAAATCAGCTAAAATCGAGGCACTTTTTCTTCCAACTGACATAATTCTTCCGTTCATAAACTCCTTAGTCATACAGCAAAAGATGTCAGCCTGCTCCATGAAACCTTTATTCACTGATCCTGTCTCTGGAATGCACATAAGCATGTGGCTTAGGAGAAACTGACGAGTTGTAGATGGGGAACGGGGAAAGAAATTCCCTCGAAATCCATGTTCAACTGCAGAGAAGGAATCCCCCTCCTAAACCCTGATCAAGATCAAGCTTTACCGAATCTCTGTTACCTTTTCTAGAAGCTTACTGGTCCATTTTAGTCTGCTCCAAAAATTTCCGGCAGCTCGATGTCTCCTACAATTTTTCTATCCATCTGGTCATCATTACCTCTCGGACACTTCCCCAAAAAACTCTGCAGAATCTGTGTTCTCCCCACTCTCACATTTGCGATTTTTTCAAGGTTTCGAACTACTACTAGCTCATCCAATAGAGTCTGCAGAAAGGAGCTCAAAACTAGATTTATTTCCGGATATACGAGTGCCGCTTCCAGGACATGACTTAAAAACACCGTCGACTCTTCCTTCCACTCTCTGTCCGCCCTCCCCTCTGCCGCAATGCTGACCATGAATCGAGATGAGTTCTCAGAAATGCAAAGCCCAGCAAGAAAAGCCATTGGCGGTCCAACGAAAAGCGCAAATATGATTCGTTAAATGCTCGCTCTCAAGCATTAGTGTCAATTATAGACACCTGCGGCATCACTTTAGATCGTAAATGAAAACCGCTTCCTCGTAAGTACTCTTGATTCGGAGACTGCAGGGTACAATGATAGGACAACAAGCCCACAGGACCAGCCATATTAGGACGACAGGATGTGGCCATATCTAACTTCGTACATCTCTCTCCTTAATTCATTTGTCAAAAAAACTGAGAAATTAACGTAAAGAATCAGCCAACGAATACTGCCACAAGTACAATTTCTTTATCCGGAAATAAACCAATAATTTCCCGGACACGGTAACTAACCGGAACAACACTGAGATGTTTTTCGGCGACGTCCATTGCGATACGTGTCGACTGCAAAGCGTTTGCAGGATCCCAACTGCGCCATCCAATACGCAAATCCGGAGCACATGAATCCACCTTCAAAACTCTTGCTTAAGCAGCGAATCAGACGCTTTACTTCCTCAACCCTCGCCACGCCGCCCACTCAATCCGTTCCCACAGCCTTGCGACTTCCTAGCAAACTGTCGACCTCACACATCTCTCCAAAAATTAGACGACACTTCAAAAGCAGTTTTATATGACAACCACGGTGAATTATTATAATTTTAAAAAAAGTGAGACTGGATTACCGATAATACTTACACGAATCAATCCACAAACTTGACGGCAAATCCAACATGTTACTCCAAAACTCCTTACAGTACGCTTTTATATGCAAATCTCTATTAGAATAGTCAACAACTTTTGCTCAGTATCTGAAAAATTAAGCCTGCTGGCATACCAGTGCACCAAGGAAGATGCCGGAATTCCAGTCCGAAGTAAAGTTCTTCAAGTCGATATCATCGGGTAGTTTGCCTTTAATCCACAACATCAATTTTTCCTTTGGCGACCTCTCCACCACCTCCTCGCTGTCCTCGGGAAGCTCCCAGATCTGCTTCGCGATTGAATAATGCAGAACCAGTGTCCAAACTAATCCCAAAATCAGCTTCAGGTTGCGATCCACAATAGCAGAGCTATCTGCAATGCGACAATCACATCTACCACAAAAATCAAACCACTTAGAGATGAAGAACTGAGCCCCTTGCCTATGTTACCGAACGGTAACGTAGGTAGACTTGATCTGATCAAGTATTTTGACCAAGACCTTAACCGAACAAGATGAAAACCTAGAAATGCTCCTCCCTCCCTCCTTTTCCCATTCAAGGCTTGTGAATTATTGGGTTGGGACTACTTGGAACACCTCTGAAAATCCCAAACTTTTGCCGACTCATATCACTGACCTTCTGCCAAACTCATATTGGTTATCATTTCCTCTGCAGGATGTTTCAACTTCCCATTCGTCTTCATAGATCGAAATTATACCATCACTAATACCATCAACATTCTATTTAATTACCATCCGACTTTGGGCAATAGCTGAGTGAGTCGTGCATCGCTGAATTTCAAATTTCTTTAAAATCCTGCTCATACTCTCGACTTGAGATCTACTTTAAGGGGCTCTTAATGAGGCCCTTAGTGATAAATAACAGCATCGAATTTAAAAAATTCGCTTGTGATCTACTCGTAAATACTTCAGTCACATTCACTTTCTTGCCAGCCCATATATGTAGTTCTCCGTGTCGTCTAAAAAGCCAGTTCTCTGTTACTTATACTACTAAACATTATACTATTCATAACACTATTAATAAAGAAATCGATCGGTACCAATATTGATGATTTTGATATGCTCCTCATTCTCGAGGAAGTTCAGAACAAGTGCATTGTTCTCGAGTTTCTGCGAGCGAAACGCCACCTTCTTACTGTACTTGCCTAACGATCTTCCCGACAACACCTCCACCAGCCGAATTAGCTTAAGACCGTCTTCGAAATCCGTCTCCTTCAATGAAAGTTATGAGAAACTTGACAATCGGTATTACCTGGATAACACCTGGACAATATCAGAGGCCAGCAAAGAGATGAAAAAACACTGACAATACCTGAAGTTTGCACGATGACGGTGCCACAGATATACACCTCTCCTTGAACACCTGTCGTCCAACAAATAATTATAAGTTTTCAGAAAATCACCCCTTACTTCATTCTAGGCTAAAATAACAAGTGGAATCAGTATGTTAAAAAATAACATGTGGTCTTTCTTCCCTTCTTTACCATCTGTGCATATACAAACCAATCTAAACATGGTGCATATGGAAGGCTTTGCGTTGTTAGACGTAGCCCCGCCACACCGTTTCATCAATACAATGCACAACCTCAGAATTATAATTATAAACGCGCCACAATCGCTCACTGAGCATGCCCACGGTCGCAATCGCTACCTGCGCCACAAACGGCAGCGAATCGCTTATTTACTTCTCTCTTGTCACAGGCGATTACCTGCACCACATTTCCTTTAAATTCGCCATTCGTTTTTAAATTAAATTCGGCTATCACTTTATCGTTGCCATCTACTGTTTGCTCTATTTCCCTTGCCGCATTACCTAGCTCATGCTGCCACCGAATCGAATATATTCAAAAGCGACGAAATAAACCACACTTGCCAGATCAGTGATGGAGACGTCGGTAGATTTCAACTGCTGGTTGACCCATCGAGTGAAAGTGTTCTGCTGAATAATTTTCCAATCGGCATCCGGCTGTGTGCCAGCCGTCAACATCTGGAACAATACGAATGCCTTAGTATCTTTGCACAAATCAACAATTCCAACATGAGAACGATCAAAAGAATTCCATACCCCCTTCCTCTCTTAACCAACTGCAAGAAATGAAAAATTATTCAACCGTGCCGGAAAAAGTATAAAGACTTTGGAGAATCTTCCATATTCCTATGTAACTGACCCCGGTCATTCCATCTTACTTCCCACTGGAATCCATAGCATTAGCGGCTATGGACCACCAGTTCAAGAAAACGACAGCTCTAATACGACATATTAAGCCCGGCACAACCGGAAATGGGACAAAAGGGAGGGGAATACAAAACGACTCTACATGCCATTCCACGTTCCTCCTCACCATCGCCAGGTACCCAACGAACACTTAATGAATACAGCATACGTCCCATTACGAGTCCGCTGATCGCTACTGAAGTATTCGTTGCAATATTGTACAACCATTGCAAACATTCAACTGCCAGCATTTACATATTACTAACAATATATGACACAGCATAAGTATTCCAATACTTATAAAAGCCTCCGTACACAACACTTCGACATCAAGAAACTTTTTTATCCGCGTCTCCAGTCACGATCTCAGTGAACAAGGAACCTGTATATGTATCAATAGCTTTGCATTGGCGCTCCCACCCTACCCTTCTCACCTTTCAATCTAAAGTGGCACTCTGAACTGAACTACCATTTCGAGCAAATTTCCCACAAATAGTACATCTGAGCAAAATATCACCGAGCACAATTATATTACTATCGCATTTCCAACACCACTTATGTAGTTCAACTCGACCGTAGCCAACGTATCACTGCATAACGCATTCGTTGCGCATACTGACCCACCTATGCAATTGCAGTTCAACATTTGAAGGATATTACAGATTGTGAGATATTATAACCACACAATTCCACCTTCGCATTTAATAACAGGTAAACTCATCATCGACATATCCACGTGACTAATTAAACAACGCATTTGGCTAGACGGAGATGTGCTTTATAGCTGTTAACATATACTATGTCAATATAACACATCAATACGTGCAATGAACCAATATAATAATACACCAATATGCACTCAATATGCAAATTTACAAAGAAAGAAAATATCAGGAACGTGTAGTTTTCACTTCAAACTGCTATTTATTCGCTGTTATAATCGACTATTCTTCACAATCGAAAAAAAATAAGGATTTTGAGAGTGCCTGGGATAATTTCAATCCATTATGTTTCATGCGAAGGGTGGAGGAGTAGGAATGGATACACAAAAAGGAAAAACAAATCCCTCCATCGATGAAAAAGACATCCTAAACGAGAATAAATTGAAGAACGAGTTTTGAGTGCTATATGCCAATTCATGTTAGCTTCCTTTAAACTATTAAAAGAGCAATAGAACTACCAACTTGCTGCCAATTAAAACAAAAAACAAAATAATAAAGATATTTTCAGAACTACGAATAGATCCTCCTCTAACCTTCACTGAATAAACTTTGCCTTCTAAGCATGACTTTTAAATTTACTGCAAGTCTACTGGCGCAACTGTCACTAAACTGACACCATCAGTAAAGAAATGTTTGAGAAAATCATGTAGCTCAGCTGGCTCCAAAGCTCCTGCTTCACATGCATTTGCGTTAATAGAGTGTATTATGAAAACTTCAACCTATACCTAGAGAGGTGAACATATCCATGTAGTGGTCGTAATCCGGAAGCGTTTCACCTACCACGACAAGCATATATTGAGAAGCCACTCTATATCTGCGTTCAGGTTGACCGATCAGCCTTTAAAATAGCTACAGAAATTCAGAGATGCTATAGACTTATACGCATTTCCAGCCTGCTGCATCTTCTTCTTACATCAAAACCTATCCGACTCACTTTGCCATTTCGTTGGTGACAGTTCCCCCGCAAACCTTCTCTTCTTGACGAAAATTCTTCGCGCAAAAAGAATGCCGAATTAGCCTACGGTCCACGTTGCCTCTTTCCTATCCCCACTCCGCAAGCCGTTTTCGATCGTTGAAATAAACATCGGCTCTACGTGCAACACTCTAAATTTAATATGATCATTCAGATCCCCGATATTCCAAAATCTATACTTATGAAAGATTTTGCAAGAAACGAGACAGACAACCAAATACAAAGCATCAAATCCATACAATGTGGCTGTGCGCATTTAAGCTCAAAAAATCCAACACTACAACTTCCTGACATCGCTGCATATGTCGTCAACTACGCGTAGATGAGCCCTTTCTGGGCACGCACCCAGCCGCTCCGTTCTCAATACCGCACCTTTCATGGCGATGCTGCATAATAGAGATTTTTAGGAGTGATCATAGATGAAGTTTTATGAGGTGAAGACAGAGACAGACTAAAGGAGTGGCGGGGAGGAGGACAGTGGAGTGTGAGGGGTGCAGGGGGAGAGGGGAGCGGGGTAGGGAGACGACAGAGGGAAAGAAAAGGGGAGGTAAGAAAAGAAGGGGAAGGGGGAAAATGACAAACGAATGGGAATGGGGAAGGAACAAAAACAACGACGTAACAGGCAGCAGATTAAGACGCCAGGCCCAAGCACGATAAACCGGAAATGACGGGAACGTCGTTCCACCCATTCAGGACAGAATGAGATTATATAAGGACATTCGTATCCGTCATCTATGCGCATAATGTCGTTTTGTGTCCGCAATGCTTGATTTTAGGCTGTAACTTCTATGACTTTCTCTTCAAGACTGCAAAAACACCCCATCTGCATATTCAGTTATAAGTTACAACTGAAGACTTCAGCTCTCATGTTATCATTACAAATTCGATCATCAAACACAAACGTCAAGCAGTATAAATATGAAGTACCTGTTCCATTTCGTCGTCAAAAGCCATTCGTTCCCTTCGCTGCATTCTTTCACGATATCACCTTCACCACTAGAGAGAGTCGCTAAGAGTTGCTCGTCACTACAAACCGAAAAATCCGAACCCCATCACTGTTACGTTTATTAAACAAAATAAACGTAAGTACTATCATAACCTAGCTTAATCTCTCAATAAGAAACTATCTATCAAGTATAAGAATTTTTCCTCTCAGATAAAAACCATAAAATACCCTACACAAAGATAAATTATTCCTACTAAACAAATCATTCTCTTGGTCGCATGAATTTCATTTCCTTCAAAATATATACGAAGATAGATTTTATCACCGAACCTAGGTGCAACTAAATTCTCGGATAAAAGCTGATTTCAGAAATGTTTCACCTTATCAAGCAATTATTCGATAAGCTATATCCCCGTCCTACAAGCCTGCTCTTATAAAATCCCTCCCCTCTCTCCGAAAACTGCCATCCGTAGAAAATTTGCAAATGCTATAAGCCTCAACTCAGGATGAACACAAAATGTGTTCAGCAGATCGCGTTTTGATATACCGATCCCGGAAAACTATTGAATTTGGTACGTAAGTACATGCTAAAAATGGAACAGCGTGAATTTCTTCGAACATAGACTCTGCCTCACTTTCCCTCTCTTCGCCTTCCTTCACATCAGTGATTTCCCTCGGAGATACGTTCTTCATGGCCCCTTCCCGCTAACATATGCTACAAGCGTTAAAAGCACGGAGGTATCGATGAGAAGATGCAGTGCCCTATGTGAAATAAACGAATCACAAAAAGTGCCAAAGTGGGGCGACAATCCATCGAGACAAACTGGCAAACGACGTGCAGTTTTCCATACTTTGCAAAAACGCCTACTACAACCTTATGCTTGTGTATGCTCACTTTTCTGTTATTTCGACACTCCCAATCTGCGCACCACTGAATCGGCGGTTAGGAAATTTGCGGGTATAGTGGGCAAAAATGTCTACCACCACCTACGTCACAACTAATCTCACCCTATAAAAGCATCAAAAACAAACAAAAACTTGGGTAAGGATTTTATACCGCTCAAGCTGGGAAACTAACCTCTAAAGATTTTATGGACGGGCCAACTAGAATATAAAACCAGTACTTTACAAGTCGTATTGTTTTTGCTAGCAACTCACAAAAATGAATGACGTGTTCGGTGTGATTATAAAATACGCATGTCGTGCCAGCTATTCCAGTATGCCTTTCCATTTGCAACACTGGGGTCTAAGTTCAAATAAGGTGACAACCTCGTACGACCTATGACCTAGCAATAAACCTTGCCTAGATAAGACATTAAACATACCCCAACGACAAAAACAACACCGCACCCACCAATAAAAACAAAGTTCTCCGGGTTCGAACACCGCCCTCGACCGTCTCCCAAAACGCACCCAACCAACCACCACACTCGCACCGCACACAAAACGCAATCTGAGCACAATGCAGACTTTATATACGAAAAGATGACGTGAAACGTCTATACCGTATCATGACGCCATCGGCAATCTTCCCTTCGGGAATCAGATTCATTGAGCTCTCCATTTTGATCGACCGAATAAACTTGAAACATTATCATGCATGTTGAAAATGATAAACAGGTTTTGGCCATTACATACCTGTATTTGTGTGTGGTCGTGAGCATACGTGCATGCTATGTTTGGCGAATTGTTTTAGCTCATTATTCGTAAAACCGAGAACGATATGGTTCAGTGATTATAACCACAAGATATGAATCACCACTCTACCTCGTTCGGTTAATATCACATAACCTTCTCGCTTGAATGGCCCTTGAATGGACTATGAGATTACCTGCCCGAATCTGTGGGGATTTGTTTAACCGACCGTTTTTGTAGGGAAAACACATTAGCAGACGTTATTACTACTATGTGCAACCGGTTGACTTGATGGAATGGAAATTTAATTGGCAGCCGGCTCGTCCCATATAGATTCATCTTTTTCGCAACTCTTTCAAATTCTCTCAATCGTTTATAAATTTCATTAAGAAATTCTTTCGTCGGAATTTTTCCAAAAAATCAAAAATTTTTTCAATAATTTTGAGAATTAATAAAATTCATGCAAAAAATCCCAAAAAAAAGTTTTTTTTTTTTTTAAATCAGTAATGAATGATTTTCTCTATTAGCATTATTAATGGCATTATGAGTTTCCCATAGTGAATTTAAGATCATCGGTATAAATGAAGAATATATATTAGTGAAATTCCAATAAATTGTTTTGTGTATATAATTTTCAAACTTCTTGCATAAAAAGAAAGCTTGAATTCCCTTTCAGACAATATTTCGGCCATCCTATGGCTCTAAGCCAGGACTAATAGCCATTCAAAAGAACTCTACTCCAGGACTAATAGCTACTCGAAAAAATTGACATCATTCATCTCACTGAGATGTGATCTTTGAATGTTGAACGTCAACTATTATGAACATCGGATGGAAATTTTTGGCTATTCAAATATGATACTTATAGAATAAGCCAACCTCATTAAATACCTGTGGGAGAGGGAAAGGTAAGTTTGATGGATCAAGAAAGGGGAGGGGAGTTACCTACTAATAGCTAGTTTCTTTCGATTAAGCATCGAACGCAACCAATGGAATCAGCGAAAACGTTTTTAAGCCTTCGACTTTTTATTTCGTGAATGTTCGTTGATGAAGCGTTTCGGCGATCGGCGCCTATCCAATGTGGACATTTTTTGTAAAGAAAAAAAACTGCGCCACACATCAAAGCGGCAACATCACCTTTTCGTTATTTCGACCTGTGATGCTCTTTATACTATAGTTTTTTCGCAGATATTGTGCTCTACTATCAACATTCGTGCTAATTTATACCTGTAGTAATACCTGTATTAGACGGCAAACCCACGCATTTTCCTCTTCCAAATTATACTTGATTCTTCATAGGTTTCATCTATATTATGCAATATTTTTACCCTCTAAAGGTAAGCTTATAGTATGTTATACAGCGGTCCTAAACTAAACCTCATGCATTCTCCAGTTTATTTTGGGAAGAACAAGTATTCCTTCAGGATGCAAGCGTTTATGATAGCTACAAGCTCGAGATGTAAAATAAGGCACTTATCGCATAAAATATGCAACATTGCAATAGAAGTGAACAACATAGACCGGATGGCGAACAGAGAGGATGAAAAATTTCCTCAGAATGTGGCCCAGCCAAGATAGGTGCAGGTATACTGGATGTCCTTTAATATAACATATGGGTGCAGAAGATATGACTATCTAGATAGGTATAGGCATATATGGTAGAGATGTATATACGCATTCCGAGCGAGACTTCCAATTCCGTTTCGACAAAATTGCATATATATATATATATATATATATATATATATATATATATATATATATATATATATATATATATATATATATATATATATATATATATATATATATATATATATATATATATATATATATATATATATATATATATATATATATATATATATATATATATGCAAAACTCAACTAAGCGACATGAAGTGTACGAAGCATTCAGAAGCGATCGGCTTATTCAGGTAAGAAAAGCAACTCGAGCTTAAAGCATTTCCGGAAAATTCAGCTTTAATGATGCAGTTCAATAATGTTGACGAGGGCGCCTTCACCACCTATTTGTCCTATGATCGAGCCAAAAACTCTATAGCTATATTCATTACACATATTTTCCTTAATAACTTCGTCGATCGCTGTCTCATTGATATATTCCGTCTAATTCTTCCGGTGTTTCCGGAAGATGGAATTTTGAGAAATGACTCGCATCCTATGAGTTTTAAATCGTATTTCCACTGAACTTCAATGCTAGAGCAAGGATTACTTGAATTATAGTTTACGCTCTTCTTTGAAATATACTTTATATTACCCATACCATACTACTATCGGCGCTACACCTATAATAAACAACACTATACTTTTACTGTATCTTATCTCCTTACCAAAAAGTATGACATACTATAACACAATATAGTATTACTATAGTATTATAGAGTATTTTAGTTTAACAAATATGTAAATATGCGTTGTTTTGAAGTTTGTTGATTGCTCATTAAAGTTTTATAGTGGTGATAAATTATACTATGTGAAGAATTTCATTTAGAAATGAAATTTTTTACTACGAGAAGGAAGTTTTTTTTTTCCTTATAGAAAGCAAACATATATTTTATTGCAATTCGACACCACTGGGAGAGAGTTTTTCCTCTTTCATTGATCTCTAGTTGTGTGTGATGATCTAATTCCAAGAAATTGATGAAGAAAAATTAAGTGATCATTAATTAAAATTGAAGAAAATTTTTTTACTACTCGAAAAAAAAATAATAACTCTCAGAAAAAAATTCATTTTTTTTTTCGCTTTATCTTAATTTGCATAATTTCTCATTTTTATATTTTTGCATAAAATAAATATCAATTATGAAATTAATATTAACTTAAATTGTTTGAATTTTGAAATGAATATTGTCATTATTGGCATTTATATATGGTCTCTTTTTTTTAAATGAAAACCGGAATCATGATGGGAAGAATAATATGAAGTGCGAAAGTCGGTGTACTATACGGTTAAATTAGTTTCCGGAAATTCTAGAAAGTAAATAATCAAAAAAAATTACGATAGTTTTATTTATCAATTGAAATTTAAAATTCTGGAATTATAATTTCATTTAATTAAAGATTTAGATCCTCACCATAATAAATTTATCTAGGAGAAATTTCTAACTATATAAACAATTCAAAGTTATACTCGTTATTGTTTTATAGTTTGATATCATTGTAGTATATTTTGATTTCATTGTAGTGTATCCATTTCTAAACAAAATCACTTCGGGAATAATTTGATCTTTTCGACTGAGTAATCAAATAGTTCAACTCGTTGTTGCATTTTTTTTGTGCATTACGCATAATCGATTGATTTTGCGCTTGATGTGATCTCGAGAAGATTCTTGAATGTATTTTTATGACGTCATCATTGCATGATAATTTTTTCTCGCAAACCTTTTTTTTGCACTACTCTAAAGGTTGGTGCTGAAATGTTCAACGTTGGAATCAAGATCGGTGTTTATTTCGTTTCTCCGATATGTTCAATATTATAGCATATATTGCAAAGAAATTGTGTTGCAGAGTCAAATGATTTATGCTTTGTGAGGTCATTCCTCTAATAGAGTGACCACTTGTTTAATAGCTCCAGAATTCGAAGGAAACCTCAAGAAGACGTCGGAAAACGACTTCAGATAGCAACGGAGAACGATTAGTGAACTTGCATCAAAGTAAAGATATATTCTTGCTGGTCATAACGAAAAAGCCACCTAAGATACCGTATGTCTTCAAATAAAATCACCGTACTTGTAGATTGTTCATGTTTTCAAAGGGGTTTCATTAAGGCGGTATTACTTCCTTCAAAAATTTATAAATATAGCTGATATTTGAAAGATTAGGTTTATTGAGTTGAGTTATATTTTGACTTCATTAAATATGAACGCAGACAACTGAAAACAAGTGAAATGTGCCATAGAAGCTGATATGATATGTGGTGGTCATGCATTCCTCCTTACCTAAGCAGATGGTTTCGCAAATTATCAACAAATCGCAAAAAATTCGTCTTTCTGCATCATGATTTCGATAAAATAGAAAACGACTGCTGTAAAATAAATGCAGGTTTCTCAGCCATTTAACACCTGTGATTACTCCCGAGGTTGACGGGTCAACGTGAATCATGCAATGGCGTACACAATTCGTAACGTTGCTTTTGGCGATTCTCGAATTGCAACTATCGGACAAAAGGGCACATATATTTGCACTTACATGACGCCGCTCTAACGCACCTTTGCAAAGGAAATAAACATAGCAGCGCAACCTAGTGGGAAAACATACGAGAGGAAGCGATGCGACAGTGCGCATCTCCATCACGCTCAACTGAACAACCGGTTTCATAAATTACAAAAAAACAATGGAAAATACCGAATAAGACCGTCATATCTTAACTAATCAGTTTACAAGTATTCTACCCAACATTTCATGAATCGGCTGGCATGAACTGAATTTTAGAGTTGCTTAAAAACATGCAAGTTTCAGGTTTTGGTACATTTAATGTCTATAACTACTCTCGAAGTCGACGGACTAGCAAGAAAGATGGCACTGGAGATCATCATCCTATGATGTCGTTAGAACACTGAATTTCGTCACCTCGGCTTCAGTGATTTCCGAGGTTAAATTATCCAACAGACAAACAGACATAAATAGACATAAATACATGCGACATTGGACAGACAAAGAGACATAAAAACACTCGAATACGTCGTTGTTATGATTTGCGTTGCGAATAAATATACAAAAACGCATAATTAAACCAACTAAACCAAAGCAGCGGCCTATCATTTATGCATATTTGGATGTGCGTATATTCGCATACAATATTATCAAAAAATGAGCAATTGCTAAGGCAAAGTCTTTGAGGAACAAATGAGGGCGAATATTTTTTGCTTTATGAATGACAAACACCCTCTGATGGTCACTTTCTCAATTAAGTGAAGTCCATGAGCTCATCGAATTCCTTGGTTCAAACGATCACTTCACGGTATAATAATGAGTCATTTTATGGTTATGATGGTTTACTTACAACACAAAACATTATAGATATCAAAGTTTATACATCTACTTCTTCTGGGAGGTATTGTGAAGGACGCTGCCACATACCTATACACACAAACAGACACTGAGCTGAAAGCGGCTTGCACTGAGTGCAACACAACAGGCCTATAATGATCGTTGCTGAGCATATCGTTCTCTTGAACCCGCAATATCTTTGTTCCCATCCGACATTATCAGCGAGCAGAATAGTTATGCACGAGAACTTCGCTAATTAATTGTTTTGCCTTATCCGAAATGACGGGCTCACTTCCACCTTTCATATTTTCCCTCCCCCCAGTAACCTCCATCCCCCCTTCCCTAATCCACATTGAAAATACTCCTTATTACTTTTCAATCCTCATTTTTTATTAACGCATACCAATTTTCGACGACATGGCGTCATGCATAATGTTACGACGTAATGTCGCACCTAGGTTCGTGTCTTGCAGCAATTAATAAGACCTGAAATATTTTTAGCAATAATGAGACAGTGGTGTTCACGTTACCTCCAGCACTCCTTGATCTACTGTTATTACGCTTACCTCACCAATAATTTTTGGTGCATTGCATAGAAACACTACAAATAAGTTGGAATAAGACCACTGAAGGGAAGCGGCCACTCAAAAATTTGTAAATTAATTTCATTGTTGTAAAGCAATCGAAAGCTGCATTCATTTCCGGTCATCAGACCATGGACAGGTTGACCAAAATTACGCATTTCCGGAACTGTGTGCTTCAAATACAAAGTTATTTTCCGGATTTATTTCGATTACTACTATTTATGTTCCACTGGAATACTTTTAAAAAAACTCTTTAAAAAATGAATAGTCTCAGTACTACTTTAGTTGAATTGTAATATAGTACTTGAACGATGAAATATTACATTCTGAGTTGTATAATTCGAAAACGCTTTAAGAGACCTTGCAAACTTCGTGCTAAATTTTTTCGAAGTTTAGAAAATTGTTCACTTGTTGGAATTGCTGTTGTTTCCATTCGCTGATGCAAAGTGCTTCACTGTTCTTTAATAAGCGTAAGTAAAAAGAAATACCACAATGATTACATAATGATAATATGCAAATTTTATAAGAGATCTTCCGCACAAATATAAGATATGCAAATATAAGAGAACAGAAAATTAGCAATAAAATATGCATATCAAAAAAAAAGAAGAATTTATTAGAAATCCATATATTAAGCATCATCATGATAGTATCATTTTCACTTTGAAATAATGTACTAGCGCAAAGAGGGAAAAAATTGGTAGACAATATCTAGGAGACTTCCCAGAAAAAAAAATGCACCTAATTCTGGTGGTCTTTGTGAGAAGAATGAGTTGGAATTAATAGCAGCAAATAGCATCATCAATTAGAAATGAATTGATGATAACAGCATAAATTGAAATTATTAACAAAAATTGAAAATAAAGTAAAATAATAATAATAATAATTGAAAATAATAAAAAATAATAAGTCGATTAGAAAAAATTGAATATCTAAAACAAGAAAATATCAAGTGCGCTATTATTGCCATAATGATCGAAAATTTATGGTAAGGGGAAATTTGCAACATTCATGCGAACGATATAAAGAAGCGTCGAATGAAAGCATTATGAGTCGTCAGCGATGCTTCCGACGGATCTATTTGAAATCATTCTGATCTGAGAGACGATAAGCCTTGCAAACCGATCCACTTGCACGTTTCCCATCTTGCGTGATGCTTCTCGCAAACAAAAAACAACATGATCTTATGAAAGCATTGTACATACAAGAGACGAGTGGGAATGAAGCATTTTCTCAATTTATCCAAAAATAAAACCAAAACATCAAAAATTGCAGGAAACTACGGAATTAGAAACCGGAATACGAATAGACGGCTGATGTAACCAGAATGAGAGCGGGAATCGGTGTGCCAAAAAATACTAGGAGCCCCGAAAAAACTGTTACGCTCTGATGCGCCACTAAGAGGTAGATATGATAAATTATGGAATGAGTTAACAAAATATTAAAGAAGAAATTCAGAATGAAACCAACGTTCCAAAGATGAAAATCAAATGAACGATAATTCACTAACTGATATAAGACAAAGGAGAGTGAAGTCGACGAGACAACGATCAAGTTGTTTAGGTTGCTGGAAATCGTTATTTTCAGCTCTTCATTTCTATACAGCAAAATTACGTCTTTGAAAGTGAGGCAATGTGCTTGTGCTTGGGTTCTTTCTTCGAATTGCTTCGGTTCTCTTTCAGTCCAAGTTCCCAACTAAGCTGACAAGCCAAGAAGCTTTACTTGGCTACACTTACGTCCTACTGGCATTAGCCCTTCCCCATTGGCCAATCGTGTTCCCGAAATTAGGCACAAACTGATAAGTACAGTACTGGAAAATGTACCTGAAAGCATGAATATTCAAGTGGAACATTTAAAAAAAAAGAAAGATCGCAGTAATTGAGTAAGTAAGCGCGTTCTTACAAAAGTTGCATTTAAGTATCAATTAAAATTAATCCTGTAATCGATACCTTTTACTCCAATTTAAAGACTTTTGTGTTATATCACCAACTATTTTAGTATAATTGGACGAATGCACAAAAAACATAGAGGTTTTTGTTGAGATTATGCCCAGTTGCTAGACGCCATAACCGGAAATATATAACGCAACATTTCATTAATTAAATGCGTTTTTATGGATTTTTTGTATTACCTATGCATTTTATGCACGCCTATGTGTCGGAAAAACGTACATCTGTCTGTCAGACAATTGGTGTATGTCGGTTTGTTTGTGGCAATCGTCGGTCTCGTAAAAAAATCAAAGTATATTTGTAAAATTAGAAAGTACATGAAGTAGAAGTCATTTGGCTTCTAAAGAGAGTGATTGACGTTGAATAAGTGAATGAATTTCCTATTCGAATATATCAAGGCGCCGCTAATATTTGCATAAGATGTTATTAAATTTTATAATAGCTGAAATATTCGAGTAAATAGAGAGATATTCAAATTAGAGCAATGCAATGAGTCAGAACAACGATTGCACTAAAATATTGCAAGAATTTTGCGTTCAACACAAGCTACGATATCTGCGATGCATCAGTTGCGATACATTTGTGTTCATTTAGATGAATGCACTGATTGCAATATCATTCCTGAACGATGCAATGTGAATGCATTTATTTTTTTTTTAGCATTTAGGGACTGTATATGAAGTTTTCGCAAATTTCAAAACGTGAATTAGGCCAGGTGTTTCTGCTCATTTTGCACCAAGCGGTGGTGCTGGAGGTGCTCATGGAGCTAGTCGGCTTATTTCGCGGTCACCTCAGAAAATCTGCATCGATTCCCTATCGAACGTATTAATTCCCTTGAGTTCACCACTTGCTAAATCCCTCATGCATTCCCACCTATCTCATAGAACGTCTCTTTTCAGTGAAGATTTGCGAATAAAGAACAGAGGTAAACATTACACACTAAAAGCGTTGCAATGAGTATATATATATATATATATATATATATATATATATATATATATATATACACGAAAAGACTCATTTGAACCCGCGGTATGAGGTTAAGGAAACTAGTTGCAGTCGGAAGATGTGGCTTAAACTTCCCGAAGCAAGCACTGACTGAGCTAATCACTACTATATGGCATCCGAACATGTCCCTTCTGTGTGACGATGAAAATTGGCTCCAGCCCGGCACTCTCTCTAATACCACTCCAACTTCACTACTGGACAATATGGGAGTTTACAAGCAGCAACCGCAAGTATATTGTGCGTATCTACGATTAGACTTGCTCGACATGACCGCCGACGTGCTGAGCTTTCCAGGATAAAAACGTGGAAGTTGGCACGGTGTACCTAAACGCGTATCTTCAACGAAGACATAATTTTCAACGCTGGAGCTGACAATTATAATTTGCGGGCTTTTCTGGAATTTGTGGTTGCAGTTGATAACCTGCTGTTTCAAAAAAAGTAACAGTTGTTCCGAAGCTGGTGGATTAAATAGCTAGATTTCAACTGCACTTGATTAACGTCAATTGATGAGACTCCAAACGTATTCACCTTTGCAACTCGGCACCGAAATAAAGTATGCGCCGAAACAAGACTGCTCACCTTGGCATGCCTCTGAAGCCGTTGCTTGGTCACTTCGATACGGCTATCGATTGTTCCATATTGACCAGTGGTCGTGACTGCAAAGCCTTTATATGAATATTTTACTGAGGTCATAATCCATTGGTGCAGTTGACACTATCCAACAATAGCATAGCACTGACATATGCGTATAACGAATGAACGACAACAAAAAAGCATAATAAAATAACGAAATGACCGAATAACTTCAGTGATCATCACGAGACCTCAAAGATGGAAATCTCAAAATGGAACGAAATTGATATAGAAGGCTATAAACTTTCATCGCTTACAAATCTTTCATTTCAACGTTAATATAACGTTATAAATTCGTGTGCAAATTTCCTCGCTCATATGCGAACTTATGGTTCGTACGCTAATTTGCTGGATCATATACCAACTTACTTGAATAACTAATTTTGGGTTTATTATACATTAAGACCTCAACAAAATCGGTCTAAATGAATTGATATTCGGCTTGAATCTATTTCATTCGAATATGATCGATCCAGTTATGCCTCTTCATCAATTTCAGTGTCAAAAGTGCAAATACAACATTAAAATCATGTGAGAAAATAAATGAGAATATATCCATCAAAACTGATATTAAATACAATAATTCCCATTCAAAAAACTCATTTCAAAAATATTCAATAATGCAATAAACAATTACTAACAATTACTAGTATTGTTATTAGTTATTGTTTACTGCATAACAATTACTAATAACAATACTAGTAATCGCTGGAAGCATCGATAATCTTCTCAACAGGAAATATTAAATTATCAATAAAATTGATATGATGAATTAGAGACCGTGATAGTAAACACAACAACGAAATATTATAATTGTATATCCTATAACAAATGAAATATGAAAGAAACGATAACAATGAAGATAATCTAAAGTTGTAAGATAACATCTCAAGAACAATATAATTTCAAACAGAATACAAAAGCCGATGAACCAAACATACCCTGCTTTTTGATCTATTTCTATTCACACTCCTATAATAAACTATAATATTTTCCACCGCCACCCCTCTAGATATTGAAACCCCGTCGTCAGATGGCACCCGGCGCCACCATACGCCTATTATATACGCATACATATAAACGCACAAAAGTTCAATCACATTCTATCAAAACAGCAAGATGTATTTGAAGCTAAATTATTCTATGCCGTCGACTTCTATAAACGACCCGCTGAACACTATAACACACCTGACCGACCAACATCTAGACAAGTATATTTAGTACCTAAGGTGTGCATACTGCGTTTGCTGAATCATTTTTCTACAACATTGACAGACATTTTTCTATAATATTGAGTGCATGAAGCGCCATCAAATAAGCATCTTCACCAACAAGAAATAAATGAAAAAGGTAACATAACAGAATGATTTTAAGCATTATAAAATGCGAAAATGATTTAAAGAAATACTGAAAAAGTTGGAAGGTGATAAAATATAAAAAACTGCGACACAATAACGAACTTAACGAGGCAAAATGATCCCTGAATGTACCGTAATGAACACTTATCTGAGCATCAGACGATACCCGTTCACAGAACTTAAAGAGATCCCCAGTCGATTGCTGGTTTACCAAGCTTAACTAAAGCATCGTTCGTTTTTGAGAAGCAATGACAGCCAAGGAATAAACGTGCACTTAGCGGTGATGGATGAGCTGCCTGAAAACATTAATAAACTCCATTTAGGCAATAAAAATCACTCACAGATAAACTAATGAAAATGTCGAAATCTTCCAAGTGGATGACAGATTCACCTCAAATTGTAGCAACTATAAAGACGAAATAAATGGAATAAAAATACACAGATCAACGCCATATAGACGGATCAATCAACGACTTTCAATAACTTTGAGCCACTGAAAGAGGGGTAAGAAACCAGAAGAAAAAAGAATACCACAACATCTTAATTAAGGAAGAAATTATGACGGTCGTCGTACGACTTATTCCAACAAATGACCGACTTTAAACCGAAAAATCAAATGAAAATTTTCTCACAAAAATGCAACTTCAGTTTCAAATTTGAAAGAAAACTTTAAACTTCAACCAACCTTAATAACGATATGTTTCTTGTGATCGACGAGTGCTGCCTTCTTTTGCGCAAATCCACCCCAAAGCAGGAAGACGACTCCTTTGCGTTCACGTGAAATAATGCGAATCACTTCGTCGGTGAATGTCTGCCAACCGATTCCGCTGTGTGAATTCGCTTTATGTGCCCTGCTCAATATTTCCGGTAAGGAAACACGAAATCATCGCTCATATTTTGAAGTCGGACATTTCCATACTACCAAAATATCTATTGTTACTGTTACAAAAAAACTTTTTAATGAGCTCCATTTCCTCTCCAAAAATGTCTTTCACAACTTCAAACTCTCATTTCTAAAGTCTTCCTTTCTCCCAATTCCTAAAAATTTCCGAATTTCATTTCGCGAAAATTCTCAAAGAACAAACAATCTCCAATAAAAAATCGATTAGCGAAGAAAAGAAAAATAACGAAAAAAGACCAACTCGACGGTGAGTGTTGCATTCAACATGAAAACCCCTTGACGAGCCCATGACTCTAGACATCCATGATTCGGCGCCGTGAAGTGTGGAATGTCTGTTTTCAGCTCCTACAAAAAAAAAAAAAAGACAGTCAGGCACGTTCTCCTCGTACTCATTGCACAAATTATTTCACTAACAAAATAACCTCAAATATCTCTCTTTTCTCTAACGTTTCCTGAAATGATGATTTCTCATGAAAATGCATTGCATTGCAAATTGCATTTTGCATAACGAAATAAAACATCGTACAATAAAACGCAATATATCTATATCTATAAGAATCCCCAGTTCAATATCTATAAGCAATATAGTTTCGAAAGACAGAAAAAGAGCGGAAGTATAACAGAATACAAACAAATGTGATTATTAATCGATGCAAGTTGCAATACCTTGTAGATATTGATGAGAGATGGTGGTGGACGAATTCCTTTGGAAACCGAAAAGCACAAACCGTGAGCCTGAAAAATTACCACCTTTAAAGGATAACCTTGGAAAAATGTAATGAACGGGCATATATAGCAGTAAAGCAACTATTACTAACCAAGTGCATAAGAAATTTCTAACAAAAAAAAAGCGCATTGTCGCCCACTAATCACACAATCACACTCGTCAGTAACAATAAGAAGAATAAAACAATCCCTCATAATATAATTATTTTTCCTATTGCAAAACAATGGCACAAATTGGATATGCAAATTTCAAAAAGCAGGCATCCTTTCACAAACAACTCGAAAGCCGATGAATAAGGAGGACATTTGATAGGTGCCCCGGTCATCGCACTCTGTGCACTTCATATCAAGATCAAGTCGACAATCTTACGATTGCCTAATTAAAACATGTGAACGAACTAACAATATATACATCACATATAAAAGAAAATCCCCAGTTCCCCATCGTGACCGTTTTTTATAGAATTATTCCAGGCTCATTCAACTATAGAACCACATATATGCTTCGGTAATCTAGACTGCGAAGACATTTCCATATTACGAAACGGAGCGCACAAGTAGAAGTAAAACACGGAAAGAAGGATATACCTGATTATCGTCGTGATATGGATCTTGACCGATGATGACCACACGAATCTGCGATAGCGGAGTCAGATTGAACGCATTGAAGATCAGCTCACGTGGTGGGAATACTTTAATTCCCTGTAGTAAGCGATATCTCAGGAATTCAGGTCCAGCAATTATCGCTTCAAAAATGCTGCACACAACATACAAAAGTACCTTTAGTCCACCATCTCTGCCGCTCTCCAACTCTCCAGTTCCTTCGTTAGACCTCCCTCCGTCCTCTATGCTGACTTTTTCTTTTATAACCGTAAAAAAACAAACGAATAATCTAATAAAATAGTGCTCGGTGATAAAGTTGTGAGTACGAAATTATTCATTTCGACCTATATAAACAATAAATTCCTAGACTATCATCATTAAACGCATTGTCCAGTAGCACACTCAATAAAAAATAAAAAATTTCTCATCCGAAAATCACAACTAGTTAGCGGTCATTCAACGAAATTTTGAAGCGTCGTCGATGACCACTGACCAATAAACATCAGCAATAAAAACTGGAACCAAATAAGCTTAATCAATTTTTGAAAATCGTTCGTGGTGGACAATACACGCAATAAATATTTGACTAATTACAATAAAATACCCGAACACCGCATATAAAATTTGGCGATGAAAATTGAAAAATGTGGCTGCGTAGAATTTTTTCATTCGACAAAAATACTATGAAAAAAAAAACGAGATACCTATCTTATGATAAACCCACCTGGCGTATAAGAAAAATCTTAAATTCATTTACCTTTTCACGTTGACTCTCGAGAAAGCGTACAATCTTATGCATATATTCTTTACGCAATTCAAAATCGAGTGCTCTTCTCCATCCAGCATCCATAATTAAGCTTTTGAGATGATCGACCGATCCTTGTGCTGTCGGCACCACTGGCAGCGATAAATTCCCTCAATTTATGTCAATATCTCACTGCTCAATAAAACCATAAAAGACATAAAAGAAACGAAGAGTTCGATAGAAGTTTCTTTTTTTGCGCTGAAATATTTCATTGTGGGCCTCAAAAACAGTGTTGACCCCTTCGGGTTAAGACGGGAAAATATGAGAATTAGCATGTTTCAGCTATGTTAAGCGTGTATTGTAGAGTTTTTAAAGAAGCGCCCTAAACAATTCAACTACCATTAGTCATATTTGCTTTTATATTTCCCGACTAAAGTTTTACTCCCTATAAATGACCGTTTAAAAATCGATTCCATTTTCCAGTAGTGAATCACATATATGGATGTGCTAAATTATTCAAATTACACCTTCAAATATTATTCAATTGTAAGCAATTTGCAGTGAGATGAGCCATGATCCCTTCTCATTGATAATTTAATTTGTTACGACCCACATGGCAGGTGGAAAATAAAGCAACCTTAACCGCTCGATTTCACAACGAATATTGGTAAGTTGGAACAAAACAATCATAAGTATAGCAGAATTATAAATGAACAAGGAATGTGAAGAAAAAATAAGAATATTGCTCTTCCCCAAAGCTCATTTTTCATGCCCTTCATCCACCTCTTCTCCTCTTTTCCCCCTTCCTCTCCTAATCCCCCCCCCCCAACCTCTTTCTCATTCACCTTTCAACCGAGGTTTTTCCGTAAGAAATATTTACTTGTCCTATTAGAAGGGAATACTATAGACAAATCTATGCCAACTTACCTGGAACAATAGTTTTGACGGGTTTTTGGTCGTTAATTTCCGGTTTCTGTAATTCCACTTCATTCTCATTTGCGCACGTCTTCTTAGCATCAGCACATGATGGAATACTCGCTGAATTCTTAGCAACCTCACAAAGGCTTACGCGTGTGGTCGACTCCTTCTTGGCCGCTGCTATAGCTGCAGCTTTACGGAACATTTCTGGGATTTTCACGCCGGTCGACATCTATAAGATAACAAACCGGATCGAATCGGACACAATACTTTGTTATAAGCGGTATAACGAAAAAAAAAATCACAATACGATGAAATATGCACTAAAACAAACGCGAAATTGATGAGCATATTGGCTTTAAATTCAGCGAACACCTCCAACGAGGGACAGTTGTACACAGGAATTCAACTCCTATGCAAAAGCATATCCAAAAAAATGTCTTTCTAAATGCAAGTCCAATCCAGTGACCACTGATCACCACTGACCATCCAGCTGTATTGTCCTCACTTGCATAGCAGCGACTCTACTCTTTCCCTTCCTAACCCCCTCCCTCACCGCTCCTTCCGCTTTTTAGCTGTCTCTTGCAATCCTCGATGAGTGCAAGCAGAGGTCCACGAATCCTCATCGTAGTTATAGATATGACTTGAACGTGATATATTTGGAAAATTTAGACCTAGTTCGTCACCATTACAACCGATCAGGTTGGAATAAAAGATTTCGTCTCAGAATGAGGAAAAACTGCAACTCTATCAGCTCAAGAAAATACAAAAAGATTCATTTACTCGGAAATTACTCTTTGAAAAATTTTCATTGAATAAAGGCAATCAAATATGAAAACAATCCATTTGGCATTCAACGATAATCTCAAATATGGATAAATAGAGATCTATTTAGTAAAATTAGCATATGCAAATTTGCGTCGTAAGAACATCAAAGGCAGATAAGAGGATGAAAGTCTGGACGTCTTTCCAGAAAAAAAAGTAACTGTCATTCAAATCGTAATTAGTGAACAATGACGCCAAAATATAGTTTGATAAAGCAATCACTCGATCAATCTTGAAATATGCCTCAGGTATCGTACTAAGCATGCATCTAACAATAAACGGTTTTTAACAAGGATATGGATACTTCCCTCTATTTTTTTTTTAAAGTGAATAATTGTGGATGGCTAATTGATGTTGTTTTGGCTTGAAAATTTTGGCGCAAATGTCCTCTGCAACGAGTTTCCCAACAAAGCAAACGAGTGAGCGGGAAACTCTACAACATTTCGTTGCAATAAGCCAATCAAAGATATTGTGCTGCAACAATTTACACTTTCAAAATTTACATCTTTCTTCATCTTCGAAAGTACCACAAAGTTATAGCTAGTTCAAGCAGAAATCTTTGGAAATCTGTTACCTCAAGTAAAAATCCATATGTTGGACAAATATAACCAAGGGTATTGGTTTACAGTGATTCATTTCGGAAGTAAATGATTTGTATAAGTGAAAGAGTTGGAGTTTATTAAATTCCAAGTAATGCTTTCCACAATTGCATATCGAATATTCCACATCTGCTTCTCTTTGATACTTTTAAATAAAAACAACGAGTTAAGCAGTACGCCTCACAAATTCCGACATGAAAATAATTCGAAAATATGGCGCTATCCAACATAATTCTGCAATCTCCACATATAATATAAACGACGCTAAATGCCATTGCATTGATTCATTCGAGAGAGGAGATTGCAAACAAGATACCGCAATAAACACATCAAGTGATTTTTGATGAAATATTTCTGCAATTCTATGTTTTCAATTGCGTCAAAAACAATTCTAACCTGATGTCGGCAGCACCATAAGAGTCTTTCACTAAAAACACTAAGAGAGTATTTCTATGTACTCGTAAAAACATGCCAGCTTACTCACAATATATGAGAACTCTTACTATCACCATTATTAATAAATAAATATTATCTTGCAATTTAGAGTATTCGGCAAAAGTTGTGTCGACGAACTAAATGGTTGATGAAACGCTTCAAATAAAACATGAATATGGGAAGCAGCAAAATATTACATAGGTGAGTAATAATCTATGGGGCACGGAAGCAAAGAGATTTCTTAGGCATTAATGCTTGGAAATTGAGATTCTATTTTATCAAATTTTTTGTTGCTTCCTAATGAAAAAGTATTTAGTACGCTTATAAACCAACTTGGAAGCATTAATGCGGGAGAAAAACTCATTTGCATATTTGCGCATGTCGGATGCTACCCAATTATTTCAGAGATGGGACGCGGGACCTAATATGTAAATGTAAGGACTCATTAAAGTGAAATCACTGAAGTGAAGTCTTGGACCTCGTTTGGAGTCATATGAATATTGCTTCAGCTAGCGTACAAGTAGGCAATGACGCATTCCATCGTTAGCGGACAAGGGCAGCATTTATTTTCACCATCCTCAACGCTCTCCCTTCTGCGCGCCAAATGCTATTCGCCAAACAAAGGCAAATAAAAAATCGGCTGTAACCGCCAGTATTGAGAGCGCGAAAATGAACGTAATTTCTCTCGCAGAAAGCATATGAAACTATTGAAAGTACCTGTATTTCTGATGCTAGTTGGCTAATTTTATAGAGGCGAAATATTTTTAGAATATCTGAAGCGATTGAAAAAAATACTCCAATGAATACTCCCAAAAAAATGGGGAACTTATGAAATTCAAAAAAAAAATGAAAATATCGCAGTATAGACCATGACTTCGGATAGGTTTTACCGCATCATCCATAAATAAATTAATAAGAAAACATATGCAGGCGAGTTTAATAACAATATGCAATAATTCTCTAACATCATTTCTTCATTAAGCCATTAACTGAGGTATTTTTGGTGGAATAATGAGAGATAAAATAAAGATAAATAATCGTTAAAGAGGTGAGATTACTCGTTAATTTGAACCCAAAAAAGTCGACTGTAATCGCTGTAATGGTCGACCCTTTCAAAGTTTATTAGTGAAACCAAGGTACTGGTAGCAAAACAACTTCCTCGCTTCTCTCGTATCATACCTTATCGGTTAGCACCTCCCCCCCCCCTTCCCCCTCCCCTTGCTAAAAAAGAAACCGAGAAATCATCAAAAATTTGTCGTTACAGTGTCTTTACGGGGTCCTCCCTGATTGCCTGACGTTTCAGCGATTCGCCTTGCCGAATGGGCGAATGCAAGTGAGGATAACGCTTCTTCTCCCGTGTCCTCTCTAATCAACATTTCAACCATCGCTACACATGAATAGAGAGAAAACAATCACAGCTGATAAATTCATAAATTTCAGTGCAAAATTACGGGGACTCACCTGAGGGATGCGGGGAGAGGGATGAGAATCGATCACCTCTTGAAAGTATCAACTCAACGATAACGCAAAAATTTATCGCAAAAGAACGGGACCAATTAATAAAGAGAATTCAATAAGGAGATTCTTTAAATTTTAATATACTTTAGATTATTATTATAAACGATCTCAAGTTTCACTTTAAATAATTATTACCGATTAAATATAAATTTGAAAATAATTTTCAACGACTCTATTTTTAAATTACTTTACAAAAATAAATATCTCCATAATTCATCTGTAAAATTAAAATTCAATAGACACAATTTTTATTTATTTATTTATTTATACAAATAAACGAATTTATACAATTTAAAATATTGGATAGAAAACTATAACGATTGAAATTTTATCGCTATATTATTATTGACGATTGAAGAATCAACGATTATTGCGAGAAAATATCCGCCCTAATTTCCATATTTATCGCTAAGAAAATAATGGCGAATTTTCTAGGAATTTTCACTTAAATGTAATATTTTTTAAATAAATATTCCATATTTTTGATTATTTTATGTAATATTTAATAAAAATTTATCATATAATATTTTCATAGAACCCACTTTCTTATTTCCAAGCAAAAATCCTTCAAAAAAATTGCTCACTTGATGACCACTTCCCAAAAGAAACAAACCATAGACTCCTGTCAATATTCCTTTCAGGTAAGAGAGATAAGTAAACGCTTATTTGCATATAACGCGGTACTGAGCCAACGTATATACGAATAGCACACGACGAACTACACACCCAAGAGGAAATGGGGGAGGGGTGGGGGTGGAAGAAGATGGGAGAGGAAGGGAAGGGGAGACGAAAGGTGAGAAGGAGATAGAAGGTACGAACGTGAGGATCACAACCCTTTTGGCTGATGAACAATAATTGCTTCAATAGTTTCCAATTTGGAGTGGGAACTAAATCATGCCGATTTCAAATCGTCAACTCGTGTATATCACGCATTCTACGATAATCACTCGCAGATAAATGAAAAAGCAAACATATCGCTGCGCTTGAATATTGCACCTCAAACAAAAGCAATCAACGTTTTTTAAAGTTTACCGTTGGAACCTATAGAAATAAACGCAAATACACCTTAGTTTACAAAAGTGTAAGAAGGAAGTGGAAAATTCGGATGTACCCCCCCCCCCTCCCTTCCCCCACCTTTATTATACAAATTCAAACGCAATACCATTTCCTGAATACAAACAAAATCCAGACTGCTCCGAAATTCTGTTCATTCCTGCACTATCCCACTCACAAATCCACAGGTGAAATTCATTAGACAGTTACCTGTCCAGGTAACAGTCTCACCTCATATTCGGCGACCCGCTGTGGTAATCGACAGTAATCTCCACAGGTAACAATCATTTCATACACACCTTATGGCAAGATATTTTAGAAACTGATAAATCAAACGTAACAAAATTACGTCTGAGTACCCTCTACACATTGCTTATTGGAACTTTCAAACTTCAATGAGAAACGAAATCAGCAAAAAAGATTGACAAACGCAAACGACCATCTATAAATTTTCTGCAATTGCAAATTGCAAACAATTTTGGGCGTATTGCAACGATTTATGCAAACTTTTCGAGTTCGAAATTATACAATAAAATTGCTTAAAAACAGAATAAATTAATTTTCTTTTTATTGGCGTTAAATTTGAAATTCAAACATTTGCTAATGCCGAATAAAAATATAAGAAAGAAATGCATTGCAAACATGATCGTCTCCCCATTCAATGCCGGCAAATTAAAATATTATTTCCCGTCGCTAATTCCCTTTCCCATATTCGCAGGAATAATAATTGATAAATTCATAACAGCTAATATCAATTTATATTTATACGCTTTTAAAAAACTCCCACTCTTCTTTTACAACAACAGATTCGTAAATTACCCATCAAGAAACTTTTCCTCCTTCTATATATATATATATATATATATATATATATATATATATATATATATCTCAAAGATATAAATTGTATTTTCTTAGATTTATATGTGCTCAGTAGTAATTGAAGATTGCCCCTCTCGAAAGATAGCAAAAATGAGCAAAATCGAATGAGCCAAAAATATCAGATCTACTCAAAACGAAATCGAATTTTTTTAACTTCGTCGAAAAATTCCATAAAAAAGCCATAATTTCTCCGTAAAATAAAAGCAAATGTGAAGCATAAAAGCGACTTCGACAACTCTCCATCTCATTGCAACTGCGACCGTCAATTACTTTGATCAATCATACATCAATAACTTAAAATTACTTTTCTTTACAATTACTTTGCAACAACTTTTCAATATATAAACCAAGAAAAAAAAATTCCGACATTTATATTTTCCAGCCTAACATTCATCGTCAAAAAAAAGCTGTAAAAAAATTCCATAAAAAATTTAAATACTCAACGAAAAAGACGAAAAAGAATATATACATCTGCAAGATAAATACTCAAATTGAAGCAAAAAATACACCTCTTATTTAAAAAAAAAAACAAACAAAAACAAGAAAAGATGTGAGCAATATACTTGGAAATATGCACGCAACGAATCACAAAATAGCTGTTATTCCATTTTGATGTCAATATCTTTTATGGAATGAAGTGGCGATACATCAGAAATACCTTCAATATCGATAATCTCCTCCTGAAATGAAAAAATATCCTCATATTTACCTTTGTCCAGGTAAAAGTGCTGCAATGAAATATTCATTTTATACGGTGTTTTTAAAACCCGCATCTCCACTATATATATACTTATGTAAGCGCTGCAACTACAACTTAAGTATTTTTGGTCATAAATTGTTGCCAAAAACGCTGATTTTAATAAAAGAATTCGCGGCGATAAAAATATAACAAAGTGATATGAAATGAAACTCATTTCGGCGACTTTAGTGATTACCGTTGGTGATAGCGTACTGCACACGACGTCGCTAACACTTTCGAACCTACTTGTGCGCTAATCCAGAGAAATTCTGTTGATTTCTGTCATTTCCTTATCTATCACCAAGTAGTTTTTGAAGGTTTTCATGCCGCCTCCCCCAACTCTTGCCTCCTCCAAAACTTTTGATTCCTCGAAATAATGGGAGTAGCGGCCTTTAGCATCATATTTTATTATAAACTTTTTTTTTTTCAAATTTGAGACGGTATTTCATCAAGGCGCCTTGTTCTCGAACAGAGTTGCCGAATATACCGAATTACCTCGAATAAAAACTGAGTGCTCAAACATACCGATAACCTCGAACAAAGAACCTGAGTAATTAAGCACATTAAATTACCATGAGTTGTTAAAAGCCCAAGTTTTCGTTTTTTAAAGCTTCAAGGCTCGGGGTGCTCGCTCCAAACTGGAATTTTCCCTCACGCTAATATAGCGGATTCACTTTAAATAAGATAAACATGTATCCCTCACTCTCTCTCGCCTTCAAAAAATTAATCATTATCAAGCCATCATCACCAACATACCTTTACCGTCGAGACTGCATCTGAGGCAGCTGTTTGCTGACAGCCGGAATGCAAACTTTCTGCAGATTTTGTGCTTGCCGACTGCGAATCGTTGCTTGTCACGCCGTTTCGTTTCGCTTTGTCGGTTGCTGACAGCCAATTTGAGCGTGGAGCGTCATTCAAGTCGAAATTCCCTTCTCTAAATCGAGCGAACCACTTACGTGCTGTGCTTTCAGCAAGGAATTTCTCTCCATAGACGGCACGAATATTACGTGCTGCTTCAGTTGCTTTCGAGCCTCTATTGAACTCGTATAGAAGAAGATGCCGAATGAATTCGGCTCTCTTGTTCTGTCCTTCCACACCCTATAACAATGCAAAGCTGTTTCCTTCAAAAAAATTCAAAGCGATTTCATTCAAACGCTATGAAGAAAAACGTAATTTACTTGCCAGTCGCTAATAATGAGGAAATAAAAAAGCAATGAAACTTAAAAGATCCTCTTTGGGCGCACAACTGTGGGTAGGAGAACAACTACGTACGTAAAGCCATGAAGGGAGGGCAGAGGGGAAATAATCGAGGTAGAAAAAGACTGGAGAGAAATTTTACGCATTATTACCGTTGTTGAAACGGAGCTTTCAAATTACGTTAATGGGGGTTTCTCATTAATGAATTGCAAATTACGTTCGAAAATAGTTAGCAATCCCTTCCCATTATAACTAAATGTCTCTCTCATACATTGACCTCTGTGTTCGTCTCCTATTCTTCCGTAACCTCTCCCCTCCTTTTTTGCTATTTCCATAGTTCTCCCTCCCCCTTCCTCGACTTCACACGATGAGTTTTAAAAACATGTGGTAAAGGTAACTGCACAACGACGCGAAAAAACGTAAGAAATAAGCAGCTAAATCAGGAAGCTTAAAGCATCTGAGACCCAATCAGATGTTTCTGACCGCAGAAGCGCTTTCATTAAAACAAAAAATCCCACAAACATTCTTTATGCCAGACCAGTATAGAACACATTTATTGCCCATCCCAATCTGCCGTTTCTCCCTTCACTTTAGGAGACATTTTTTCCCGGAGGGGAAGGGAACAGAGGAAGGTGGGTTGGGAAAACTAATTTCCTGCCCTCAGCTTGCAATGATTCTCATCATATATCGTTCAAA
The DNA here is from genome assembly GCA_013433145.1 of Ascaris suum. Lineage (NCBI taxonomy): Eukaryota > Metazoa > Nematoda > Chromadorea > Rhabditida > Ascarididae > Ascaris > Ascaris suum. The sequence goes on from CM024181.1 coordinate 6,676,042, forward strand.
AAATTGAAAAAGTTTACAATTATTTTATATCACATAAAAAGAAAAAGATAAAATGAAAAACGTGTGGTAAACTCACCGATGGACTGCACAGCCATTGGGCAGTTTCCTTTGCAGACGAAGTGACCGATGAGGAAGCACTACTCTGAGTTACATCTTCAACTATATCGTCAAAGTATAGCACGCCACTACTAGCTTCTTCCGACGCCTAAACAATGATCAGATAATTGAAATTCGACAAGAATTGAAATCAGAATTTAAATGAAAATCCATTATCTTCACTACGCTATTTAAGGATGCATGCATATAGTTCCACTGCGCCATCTTAGGTTCCCTCCTCCACCAATAGCACTAATTTCGGACTTTCAATGGCATTTGCCATTTGTCGAAATTCAGTAGCTAGAATTATACGGCTTTAAAAAGTGATTAAATTAAATTAAATTAAAACAGATGCAAGTGAACTTTTGGGTTCAAAAAGGTAGATTCATGAGTTGCCCACCCAAATAGTTATCGTACTCTTTACTTTAATCAAAAAAAGATTCGCCATGAACAAATATCTCTTCATATTGTTTTCAGTTCCACAGACGAAAAGTTATAAGGTCTGCCAAGTTAATTCGTGTTATGCGATAATCTCAACCAAACATACTGATTTCGAGCCCAAGAAAAAAATCCGAACAACGAAAGGTATGCCGTATGCGCCACGTATCCAATTGATATCTCTCCGGAAGCAATATGATTTATACATCACTTTTCTTCCTATCCGTCTTAGCTGGTTGATGCTTTTTAAGAAATTTCTATGGGGATTAACGATTATAAAACAACAAAAATCTGCCTGCATTATAATAATATGGATGTTTTTATCAATAACTCCTCGTCCTTATTAGTGATATTATAAGATAAAACACAAATTAGGCACATAATAATCTATATTTAGCAACGAATTTGTTCCAATGAAAAATTGAGGATATAATCGAAAAAGAGACAGGACTTTTTCTAGCCTGATTATTTTTTACGGGGAAGTCATTTTTACTCTCTATTTTAACCAACCAAGTATGCAAAAAAAAAAAATCCGAGAGGGAGTACCAGCTTGTGCAAATCAGAAGTATGCACTGCGAATGACATTCAGGTGGAAAGTTAAAAAGTACAACTGAATGACTGCCACCTCTAAAGGTGAAATTTGCAAATATTGAAAACAATGAAAAGGTTTTGCTGTAAACGTTGCCGTCAGGCGGATAAGAAATTACTTCTTTTAAAGCACAAAATTAACGAAAAGCTATTTATGCTTATGAACGAATTACATCAACGACTTAAAAATCTCAGTGAAGATCAAACAACAAACGGCAACGATTTGAGCTAGCTAACATAAAGCAAACAGCAATAACAAAAACCGAAATTCTCGAGGCTACAAATATCCACCACGTCCATGTCCTCAACAACAACAACGAGATAGACGGGAGGGGGGAGGGGGGTGGGCTAAGCGCCTTGTCCAAGTTTTTTTCATTATACATAAATCAAAAAGATGCAAAGAATAAAGCGTCGTTCTAAAAATGAACCGAGTGCCCTCACTTCAATGAAAGATGCACTTTTATGAGACCACAGCGAGGCAAAATGAAAATCCGCTCGGATCCGAAATGCTTTTAAATTTACCCTTAAAGTCCTCAACTCAATCAGCCTTCGATTATGTTTAAATTCTTTCAACGCTGATGGATCAACAACGACTATGTATACGAGGTCGCTCTGAGTGATATATCACCTATTAAATTTCACAACTCCAGTTTCCATGCTATAGCTCAGGGCAGTGCCAATCTGCCGTCCATCGACCTTCTGCGGTTGCCAAGCTGAATTGCCAGACAGACAGACAGACAAACACACAGACAGACGCATACAAACACATGCAGAGGCCTAACATCGCCATAATTCGCTTTTACGGACAAAACTCCTAAGAGCATATAAAATCGTTAAAAAGTGTGAGCGAATTATCCAAATGCAACATACCGATGAAATGTCCTCTGTGCTCTCTTCATGTTTTTTTACTTGAGGTCGATTCAATCCATTCATATTTGTAGTGACGTCATCCTTCGTCATATCATCACGTGCTCCCGACATTCGATTCATCGTTGCTAAAGAAATTAATGTACCATCAAATAAGTGTTTCTAAAACTATCTCTTATCGACTTTGGGATAATTATTTATCTTATATTATAATAAAAGCATCAAGTAATCTTCTAGTAAGATTTTCACTAGAGAAGAAAGCGAATGGGATAAAAAAAGATAAGAGGGACGGGCTAGAGGTTAGGAGAGATGAAAGTCAAGGTGAGGAAGGAGGTTGGAGGAGGAAGGATGGGATAGCGGAGGGGTTCACGAGGGGCGAGAGACGACAGAGGGATTGAAGGTGACGATGAAATAATTTCAAATAGCCCCATCTTTTCTCTCTGCAGCAAAACATTTCAAAACACTCGAGCACAATAAAATTCCACTTCAAATCTACATTACAACCTCCACCTTAAATAACCTTTGCTCACACAATTCCTCGAATCGCTATCAGTACCGCCGCATAAAGAGATTGATACATTCCATTCATTCCTCTCCTTTCCACTACTTTTCAACCTGCTAACCTTACTTAATTACAAAGTGAACGTTTTTTGCAAAACAAATATTCCTGCTGGGAGTCGTACCCCATAGAATGCAATGAATAAAAATGTTCTGAAGGCCATCAAATGGCCAGTTTCAAGAATTAAAAGAACGATTTCTAAAATAGAAAATAAAGTGGACTCTGGGTATCTTCCTCGTAAAATTCATCCAAATCGATAAGGTCGAACTTCAGTTGAGAAAAAAAAAGCTACCAAAGAATGTGAAAAACCTCCGTTCTCCTTTTCTATCCTTTATTATTTCATACGATATATCTCCTAGTAAAGAATTAAATAAGAAATTGCAAATAAACCTGAAATATAAACGGAAAAATTTGACCAAAAAATACCTTCAGAATTTTTTTAGTAATAAAAACAAAAACAATTAAAATAATAAATGAAAAAAAAGTTCTATTAGTTACGTTCAACGATGATACCTCCCGAGGAATATTGCACTGCATCAGGTAAACTCTCAATATCGACATAGGGCTCCTCCTACAATGCAAGCTCAATTACGCCACAATTTCTATCCTATCAAATAGCGTACCTGAATCCATGCGTTGCTTCCATACACAATGGATGTATTTTCAAATAAGCTGATACTGACTCTGATCCAAAAAAACAGTAAACTCACTATTAAATGATAGATCCCGATACGAACCTTCTTTTAAAAATCATCGATTTCAAATATCGAAAAAATGAAAAAAGAATCTAAACTTAATAAGTTCCCACAAAAGTCCAACTCTGTGCTACCTGAAAATGACCATTAGGTTGAACATTGGTCAAGTTCAAAATCTGACCACTCCTATTTATAAATATGCAGACTATTAACAAGTTTAGAATCCATGCAACGAACCTACAACGCTGGAATGGATGCTAAGCCTGTGGTAAAACCATCTCCATAATGGTAAGTTCGCTTAGATTTTGGTATCTTCTATAACCGCTCTTTTCTCGAGCAGCGTCTGCTCTAATATCTATTCGAGCTCCGAAAGCATTTAAAGAAGTATCCCGGAGCATACACAGTTCATCTATGGTTCGGTATGAGCAACTAGCGATCGAGAAGGCAAATCAATAAGGAAGCATCGATTCAACAATTGCATCCTGAAAGTCTACCGTGAAGGATCTTATGCTGCGATTTTCTAGAATACTGCCTTAAGAGTAATAGTTAACATATGAGATCCCTAATACAGGTACGAAACGCTAGTGACAAATAACTTTGCTAATCGTTCATCACTCGAAGGGCCGCCGAATTCCCTTCCCTTGCCGCTCCCCCCTCCGTAATAATTACATCAATGAAACCTAACCAGCACGCTCAATAGCAGCTCATTTATATAACACCTATTTTACATGTTGCACCTGTCGATTACTCGTTCCCTGATTGCCTTGAACATCCTCTTGCAATTGTCGAGTTTTCAATTTGCAATTCTCATTGACCATACCGTCGTATCCGTTCATATCTGATGTTGAGGGTTGTCCGGATAGGAGAACATCATTCAAATTCAAACTGCTTTCCCTGAATAAGGGAAATATCTTCAAAATAATGTATACGATCACTCTGATATCAACATTTGTTTATCGACTACCTAGCATTACTCGTACAACCGGAAAACGCAAACTGGGGAGAATAACACAACAAATAACGATAGGGAGGGAGAGAGATGGAGAGAGAGACTCGAATACTGCAATGTTTATGACAAGATATTTCTTCAGGTATAAGGCACAGCTCAAACTGTTCAAAATACTATGTTCCAGCTATCTCTAAACGGGAAATTCGATATCTCGGAGCATCAGACTCCCCATCTTGTGATTGCGACAGTCAGCAAACTCTAATGGCAATCTGAAGTTTTGTTGATTGCCTTTCTTATATTCCCTTATTAATTTCATCTCATATTACTTTATAACAAAAAAAAATTGTCCTGTTATTAAATAATCGAAGTCTCTGTGCCTTGTTATTGTAATAGATGAGTAAACAAACAAATGCAGTAACTTATATGCCAATATGATTACTGCATACTTACTTGAGCAAAACAGTCACGGTTGTAGCGTTTCCATTTTTGGAAATCTTTGAGTTATTCAACGATTTAGCCAACATCTTCCTTGATAAAAACCTGAAATGAAATTGGTTTTATTATAATATCGTTTATCACCTTTAATATCCCATACATATGGCAAAACTATTTCTGCTAAAAAAAAAAGAAATAAAAAGGTATAATATAAGATTACCTGCGATCAGCTTCATATGAAGGCACAGCGGTTGCATTGGAGAGCATTTTCCGAGATTTTAAAATATTTTCACGGCTGATTTCACCATTCATTGCCGCCTGTTTCAAAGACCATCGATGAAGACGCACCTAAACACGTCATCGCTTAACGCATAATTCTGCAACATTCATACCCGTATTTCACTCCCCATCTAAATTCTGCGATAGATGTGCAGGTAATGCAACTACAGGTAAGCCCACGCCAGGTAATGCAACAGGTAAGATGCCGCCCACGCATCACGCATAAACGGTTGTGTACTGCACAGCTATACAAATTGAGAGATAAGAGGTAATTTGGAGAGCAGGTAGGATAGAGGTGGGGTGAGAACAGAGGAGGGAGGGAGAGGGAGAAGGAAAAGGAATAAAAACGATACTCAAAAAGAATTTGTGCTCCGAAAAAAGAGAAAATATTTCATATATTTATATTAATGCAGAGTTAGAGGAAAGGCACAACCAATGCAATATTACCTATCATCAGTATTGCAGTTCTCTCAAAAAAATGCACTATTACAACGTTAAGTATAAGCCATTATCTTATCCATATGCTGAAATCCCACCTTGCAACGTTTTTCTTTTGCATGGATCACCCCTTTGACCTATTTCTGTCTCCACTCACTTGTATTCACCTGCATACATATACCACACTTCCCTTTGGATGCCGTCTATCACGGACGGCAATTTCGAGACCTCAATTTTAGGATAAAATAGTGGTGAATGGGAGGAACCCCGCCGTTCTCTAATTAGGCGAGGAGTTAATGGGAACGGTTTTCCATCTAGAAAATTAGACTTCAGAAATTATAATTTATCAGAGGAAATCTTATAAGATAAAGAAAGGCTGCTCGTAACATAATTCTAAGCTTTAACAAGCAGCAACGATATGGTTAAATTGATTCAACCGAAAACCGCAAAAAAAAGGAAACTAAATAGAGAAAATATCCTGTGGGCTCAATCCTCAAAAATAAACTTGTCGAAAAACTTTGAACAATTGAAATATGGAAATACTCGTGATGAATGTGGAATGTGGAGTGCTGAAATTTTGATGAAACTCGCATCATACCAACTTTTGGCATATTTGAACTCTACCATGAAAATACTTCCACTGATGTGCCAAAGTAAAGGTGAAGTCGATAATCAACCTGCTCTAATGCGAGTAGCACCGTAAAATGAAATCTACACCACCATGGGTCACGCTTACGTCCTCTTCCTCCTCTCCCTCCCCCCCCCCCCCCCCCCCCCATAAAACCCTAGTTCTTCGAAAAATGATAGGATCTTCGTAGGATTTCATGAATTTCCGCCCGATTGGCACATTGCTGTGCCTATCTTTTTCCAAAATTATTTTTTTCAAAAAAATTACCTCTCAAAATCAGAAAAAAAAATAAATGATCATAAAAAAATAACTGTAAAGAAAAATAACTTAAAAAAAATAACAACTATAAAAGCCCACCCCGCATTCCAAACACTATCAAATGAACCTGTGAAGAAATCGCAGCACTCACCTGTGCGGCACTATAATTTTCGCTATGATTATGCGGGTTACGTATACACATCACTTTACCACCACTATCGGCATGTAGACGTGATTTGCATCCTTTCTTTATACAACGATAAATACTTCTCGCATCACGTTTTGTCTTACTTACAAATCGATATTGATATCCTTCATGAAGTAATAATTGATTGCCTTTTGTGGTTGTTAATATCGCATTCATATTCATAAAATATCTAAAATTCTATTGAAGAATATTTCCAAATTAAATCGACATTTTATTCGTTGATTTTAAATTTTATTTCGAAATTTTCAACGTTATTTCAATGAAGAAAAAAAATATTAATTTTATTTTTTTGAATAAATATAATAAATATTTTACGAATGGAAAAATATTAAAAACCTTAATAAATAATATGATAGCAAGAAATTACAATAAAACAAATCGAAATTAGATTATAAGCGTTCGAAACACTCAAATGATCCTTTAATTTATAATCGCCCCTTACCTGCGTATACCTCAATAACTAGCAGTTGTGTTCATATACACAAATGTGAATTATGCATAATGCCAACCGTATAAAATCTCAGCAAAAAATCGATATGACTTACTAGTAAATCAATGAGTTTGTAAAATCGAAATTCAATATGATAATAAAAATTTTATTCCCACCAGACGGGCTGTCTATAAAATTTCCTTCCATTTAGTAGATGAAACTTTTAAACTAAAATATAAAAATTAAAATATGGAGATGCAATTTATATTAGCAAAAAATAAATAAATAAATAAATAAATAAAATTAGAAACATAATAATAAATATTAATAGAACAATTATTGCACGGAAATATGGTAAAATCTTCGATAAAACGATCACCTAAGCGATAGTTGAGTTCCTTTCAGAAACGATATCATTGAAACGTGATAGCCTACTCATTGAAAGGCTAAAGCTAATTCAATAAGTTTATTGCCAATAATTTACACACCGTTTGCATAATCACCTAATATTTACATAAATAATATCACTACTGGTAACAATTATATATATATATATATATATATATATATATATATATATATATATATATATATATATATATATATATATATATATATATATATATATATATATATATATATATATATATATATATATATATATATATATATATATATAAGTTCTAATTATAGAGAATAGTTAAACAAACGAAAATTTTAGACACAACGATCACATCGAAGGAACCTTCTTAAATATGGATAGAGGTAAATTTAGAGAATTAAAGATGAAAAAGGAAACAACTAGAACTATATGAAAAAAGATGAGCAGGTGGAAAAAAATATAATTTCTATTGCAATCATATTCACTTCCCAGCCTCAATAGGATAAATGTGTGAGCCATCTGTATACCATCCCAAGGATAACAATGTGTAACCCTTAGACAAGAATGGACAGCAAAATGGTCAGTGGATAACTGGACAATAGAGAAAGGTGAAGAAAGAGAGAGACAAAGAAAAAGAGACAGACAACCTATGACAGCGAGACAAACACAATGGTGCGGTTGCGCCGCGTGACGCCCGCTTCGTGAGGCATTTGCGCCGCGGGACGTTCATCACTGCGGCGGCACACTTGCGCCGCATCACAGTCTACACGTTGGTATCGCAATCGATCACCCATAACGTTCGTGCCAATCTCTGAAGGAAATACTACGCTCTTCCGACCACGGGATGTATTCTATCACTGCAGGCGTTATCCCCTCTCCACCCCCACCTTTGAATTATAAGACACTATCTGGTTTACTATCAGTTAACGAGATCCGAAACAATCTCCACTGAACTAAAATCAGACAAAAATAAATTCGAAAATAGTATAAACGGCATAATTTCGACATACCACTCCTATGTAACTTACTAATTAAAAAATAAAGTATGTGTGGAACAATGCCCCCTATCTTAAGTGACTAGATTGCCTTGAGTACCTTTCATGCAAGATCCGTTTCTGCGAAACCCGATCGACATGAAATGCATCTAAAACTTTTTCCACCTTTGTCTGCCTGGAGCTTTTTCTTGGAGCTAACCGGTCAATGCGGAATATGATAGAGGAAATCTATATCTACCCATCAAGTTCCGTAACTCTCATTTCAGGAACGTCCAAATTGAGATTGTCGGCTAGACAGACAAGCAGACAGACACAGACGTATACAGCCACGGAGGGCGCCGTTACAGTGCGTGAAGGAAATGTGGAAAATCGCACAATAAAAGCTTGATCGGTTTAAGCATCGATATCAACTTAGAGGAATATTTGAATGATTGAAGCGTGTGAAATCCGGTAGCTGAGATCAATAGATGATGTAGATGATGCACAAAAAGACCAGGCATTCATCCTGTATTGTCCTAATTCAGCTTCAATGGTATACGAGTTGAGACACTAGACATACAAACAGACACATTCATACACGCAGACGTCATGTCGCCACAATATACTTACAGATGTATTTCTGAGCAATAATGCTAGTGCTGCTGGTTGCTGTGGAAATATCTGGGTTGCAGCAATCTAACTGATCGGACAAAACATAACCGCTAGCATATCAGTCATAAAATGACTGTTTATTAGTGAAAACACTCATTAAATATTCTAAGACTTGATGTATACCCAATATTCACTTCCGGTAAACATCAACCAATTACAGGTAATATTTGCACCAAACAAAGTACTTTGAATAACCATTATGAGCCGTAAATGTGACGATGAATCCACGAATACAATCGATCAGAATGCAATCATTTAAGGAATCCGATCGAATTCGAATTTGAACAATAAAGAATAAAACAAATGGGAAACAACATACACTTTATTTATTGAGAGAGAAAAAAAATACAAACTTAGAGAATATATAATTTTGTAAAAAATAAACGAAAGAAGAAATAAAACAAAAAATAGGCACTAAAAAAGAGCAAAGGATTGCTGGAGAATGAAAGATAAAATCAAAAAACTTTCCTCCATACTTTTCCGCCCATCAAAAAAAAAATGCAAAGCAAACTTATCAAAGGTTACCATTCTAAAGAGGATTCTCATTATTACTTCATCTACCACCTCTCCCATTTCTCCTTTTTTCCTCCTTTATAATTCAACAATGAAATCAAAAGATTGCCTCACCCCAATAAGATAAATCACATCCTAATATATTCGATCAATAAAAACCGGTCCTTTCAAAAAAAAAAAAAAAAACCAAATCAATTAAACCTATTTTAGAACGAAGAAATCTTTCCGATCATTTATTGAAAAAAATAAAAGAAAAGAAAAAAAAAAAACAAATAAACGAGGTAGAATTCAAAGAATATCGTTTAGAGACAATCATTACTTACTAAGTTGCAAATAAATATGAACTTAAAGAAACAATATAAAAACATATAAATAAATGTTATTGAATAAAACAAATCCAGGCGCAAAAAAAAAACCTGACAAGTTGATTACAACCTCATCGATGTCAAATAAAGCAAAAAAAAAAAAAAACAACTCTATTTTCCGGCGTAAATATTCAAATTTAAGTTGAAATACGAAAAAAAAATGCCATTAAGGTCTTATCGAATCACAGATTTAATTCTATCATAAGGAAATGATTTAAAAAAAAAAAAAAAAAAGAAGAAGATAATCATTAACTGGAATAATTCAAAGATTATTACTCTATATTTTTAATGAGATTTCTTTTTGAAAAAATATTACACTATTTTCGTATATTAATATTTGAAATTTCGAATATTATAACTGCATAAATTACTTTATATTATTTACAAATATTAACTAATTAAGAAATAAAGCTTTTTTTTCACTTTTCATCAATGCATCTCTAAAATATTTCCACCTTTATATTATAATTCGAATAGTTAAAAAATTTGCATAATATTTTATTAGCTGAACACAACAAACTTTATAAAACATCAACATTTACATATCAATTATAAAATCAAACAACTCTTATCAAATCTGAAATTTTTTCGATGAGCGAAGATGAGACAGGTTAAATAAATCATTAAACAATAATTCCATTCGAGAGGAAGAAAATACAAAAATTTGGTAATCATATCTCAAGAATAGCGAATATATTCTGAAAATAAACGTATTTATATACGTTTGAACATCAGACGAATCGAATGACACTTTGCAAAGGCTAAAAACTTGAAACCTTTTGGCATATATCTCCCATATTCAAAGATATTCGAGTGGAAAATTTCAACTATGGTCAGCGTCTTAATAGCAATTCAGGTAAGGAATTGTATGTTAATTATTCCCAGGGATTTCCTAATTTATCGGCCGGATATTTCCCTTAAAAGGTAAAAATCGACACATTTCTCTCTCCCACTTCTCATCCCCCTTCCATGTGGGCAAATTTTCAGCTCACAATCTTGCCAGCTTTATCAAATAAAGAGGGCAGAGTTTATATTCTTCAAACCGTAAACATTTCAGTTCAGCAACCAAACCCTGCAAAACGGGTTATCCTGGTAATATCGCCATACTAAACAACCTCACTATACTCGCAAGAGATGGGAAATTAACCAAAACCAATATATATGATAAGTATACTTGCCTCATTTGTTAGCTTGCCTCTCACAGATATGCAAATCTCAAGTAAAGCACCAATAAGCGAGAGGACTAAAACAGGAGTACAACTGCTCTAATAAGTTTCAGTGTTCGATTTTAACGACGCCTTCGATCGGTGGAAGTGTTGTACGCGGTGTTGCCCTCTCCGCATTCACAAGTGCCACATCTCTTTCTGAAACGATACCTCGCCTTTACAACAATAACCGCAATTCAATGAATTCACCTCCAGAAAGAGGTATCACTTCCCGAGCCGAAAGCGATCCATTAAAAAAACAAGACCGCGACTAGTCGATAAATAAAAAAGTGGTCGGTCTCACCAACAAAACCTCACTGCTGTCGTCATGCAATGCGATTGGGTCTCAGCTTCTCGTATTAGCGATTCGTTTTCTTTTTTCAAAATTTCCCAATCAAGCTATGAAACTAGTTTCACGACGAATTTACACAGCTCACCTCTCATAAATAAATAAGCAGACCCCTTTTCCCCATCGTAAATTACCACAAAACCTTCTTGATTTTACCTCCTATGATCTATTAGAAAATTTCCGCAAAAAAATCTTCTAGAAATTCTAAAGTGTATTTTTTGAGAATAATCTTCTCTAGCAGAAAAATGAAGGTCCCATCCAAGTGTTTTCAAAGGCGCGCAATCTTTTGGTGTATTTATTTACACTGAACAATGAGGGAGGGATTGTATTTGAGCTTCTACGATCCCCCTATGAACGAACCTCTCTCATTGACGAAGAACACCGAAAAAACGAACCGACTGCCGCTATGATTCGCATTACACTAGCATTTTGAAGTCAAACATATAAAGTGCTTCTCAAAATTTCGTTTAAATGTAAACTTCTCTTACCGAATGGCAGCAATCGTATTTCCGAGCCTTCAAGCACCTAGACAACCTTCAATTCTTCAGAAAATTAGCTATACTCGAAAATGGCAGCAAAAAAAGAAGCGGAAGTGTCTTACAAGCTTTCTGCTTTGTAAACCCTCCAAATACAGCTCGTAAAACGCCCCCACTCTTAACCCTCAACGGCTTCAATTAACTGGACGTCAACGCACTTTGATAACGCCTCATTAATATGAACGAACAAGTACAGATAACAACTAAAACGATGTCAAACAATTTGATCAAAAGAAAGAACGATCGTGGAACTTCTGATCTGCCCGTCCTCTCTTCTTCCTTTCCCGCTGTCTTCCCGTACCTCCGTTACTCCCTCGATAATGCCACAATAGCGCAACTCAGCCCAAATATCTTTGATTGCAGTTTCAACTTCCTCAAATATAACTCGATCAGCAAAACGATTATATGATGTCTCTCAGAGTGAAAAGTTAAGCGATACTGTTGCCAGCTTACCGATCGTAGCTGCAGGTGCAGCAACAGGACAACCATGTGAAGCCCCAACCGTACTCGGGTCTGACCTTAACGTTGCCGCATCTGGTTCCGTCTTCACGCTTTCAACTGCGGCTGCATCTGCAATTTGTAAATATCAATTAATTAAGCGGCTATTTAATTATCGCTTCAACTAACAGCACATCATAAACAAGTATCGACGATCAAAGGTTTATTCATCATTCGCTCTAAACACAAGTATTATGCCGACCAAAAATATAATTGAAAGCGCAAAAATAGTAGTTCATAGAATCGCAAATGATCTTCGATCCCATCAATGACGTCTGATGACGAGGTAAATGCACTAAGCACCGGAAATCGTTTTTCGAACTGCTCGGTAGCAATCAACGAATAAAAGGGTGAATCAGGTTGATGAACAAAGGTTACTCGAGTCTACAACTCCGCTCGATTCAATGTGATGCAAACTTTGGAAAGAAAAAAAAATCAAAGGCAACTGCCTTGATATATCGAACGCATCACTGCTTGCGTTCATTCGAGAAACTAATGGTCATACAAGTACCTATATTAATTAGTACAATAGTATACAGCACAGGTAAGAAAGGTGGGACGAATAGGTTTAAAGACTCGGTCGAATCGGGACTGGAAAAATTCTGCAGAGAAGCGCACCAGATCAGATGGCACGCTAAGTGCTTCCACATTTCCCTTATCTAATCAACTATTTTCATATGTTATTATCAAATAATTAGTCGCTTCTTAAAATTTTCCCAATTTTCGCCGACTTTCGATAATGAAAGTTCAAAGTTCGCCAAACAATAAAATAAAAGATTTGCAAACGAAAAATCTGCCAAACTTTGGGAAATTTTGGGTCCCAATGACACAAAATTCTATCATACGTTTTTCATTTAAAACAAACATGAATTTATAATAGAGATATTTGAAAATTTATATAATGGTAAATATCGCTTTGTCTCTAATATTACGATAACATTCTAAAATAAAGGAGATTGAATCGAAAAAAAAAAACTAGTCGGATCTCAAATTAGCGTGCGACTTTCAGCTCTAAAGCATAAATACTTAGCGCCTCATCAAAAATATTGCCGACGATCAACAGCGACCTACCAGTCATTGGCGAACACATCGGAAGATCAGTTTTGCCGACTGCTGTGCCGCTCATTTTCGGTTTCGACACTGTGGAACGACGACGTGATGCTGAGGGTCTCGACTTCCTGAAATTCGATTTCACAACGTAAGTGAGAAACAAAACAGAACCGATATTGTTTACTTGATGATTAGGAAAGCAGTAAGACTTGCACACCTGTAATTATCGAACAGTACCATGATGGAGGAACGAAAAGATAAACCACCATATATCTCGTAAATGTAATGTTTGTTTTCCAGTTTGTTCATTACCAATAAAATCTCGAAATCAGACAGAGATGGGAGGGGACGCCGGAAAACTTGCATCATTCTTCTAATCTTGAAGGGAAGTTTATTACCTACCAAAATATAACCGACATCATATTTCCACCAGTTCATGGAAAGACCCCTCCCCTCCCTCGTCCATCCGTGAATGAAACATTTTTCGGCAGGCTTTCTTGATGCGAATTCCTTACAGAATATAAAAAGAAATAAAAAAAGAAACGAACTTTTTTGGCGGTTTTGGTTTATCCTCGACGGTTTTCACAGAATTGGAGTCCGAATCATCCGATGAATCACTCAATTTTTCGTACTGAATGAGGCGATCGAGAAGGAAATTTTTATCTCGAGATAACTTGAGCAATTTTCGTTGGAGATTCCTCAATTCCTCTTGATAACATTCATTCTCCTATAACATTATAATGGCAAATCACCACTGATGAAACGATTATTACACTCTCTGTTGAACAACTTATTTCCCTTTCCCGACATTCGCCGTGGAAAATTATATATATATATATATATATATATATATATATATATATATATATATATATATATATATATATATATATATATATATATATATATATATATATACTTGGTGGTCCGAGAAATTTTTCACTTTCAAGATAGGATGTTTTACCAGGCGCTCACTGAAGAACGCATCTTGATGGTGAATCTTTATCACGAATATAGGAGAACTGCAGTGTGGCCCGATCACTTCGCCATCTCACCGCCGGGCTCGAGAGTGATGAAGACTGTTGGTCACTGATTTCGAAAAAAGAGCAACTGCTGAGGGTACTCCTCGCAGCCAACGACTGCGGTCCAGCAAATCAGAAGAAAGAAAATCCCAAACTTTAAATGCCAAAATCTGTACTATCCACTCTGAGGTTATTTTTGAGTGAAGCATTTACGCACCCCCAAAAAAGCAGAGGATGAATCAGAGACTCGATGAAATTTAGCTTCGGTTGCAATCGATTGTGTTACTAGATTTTACTCAAATCTATTAATAAAAGAAGTAAAGTATACACGAGTAAAGGTTGCTACCAAACTTTATCACTACTTCAGGTGACAGCCAGATCTATTAATGCACTATTTCCCTAGGAAATTTCCAGCAATGAAGCCCGATTTCGGGAAGTCATCAAGCTCACTTTTCTTAATGCAAATATCACTTCAAGCGTTAATTCCTTTTCCGAATGACGGTCATTTATAACATTTTCACAAAATTGCAATAGGGAAGCGGAAATCTAAATTGACAATTAGAAGCATAAATGTGGAAAAAATTTCACTGAGGTGTCGATATTTCAATTCAGCAAAAAAAAAAATTTTTTTTTTAATCTATAAAAACTATCGGACGATAGTATTCTCGAAGAAAATCTTTGCCCCAAAGTTCTAGAAATTATACGGCTAAATTGGTTATACCCACCTGTAACATTACATTCACATACTGTCTATATGTCCTTAGTAAATACAGGATTCGACAATACTTATAATAGAACTTATAGTGATCATAAACGGATCTAGTTAAGAAATATGACACCAACATCGTTTATACAAACTTTTGGCGATTGGTTAAAGAACTATACATTAGAAAGAAACTAGCTAGAATTTATTTACCGGAAACTGCAAGTAGAACAACTTACATAAACAAGAAATTTGAAGCGTTTCTTAAGCATTCGATATTGTTCTTTAGGAGTTGGCTGTGATACTTGTTGAAAACTTGTGGAGCTCGTTTGTGCTTTCTCGTTTTCGACTGATATAAGATGTGCCGATGAAGTGCTATGGAATTGAGCAGGTGTATTAGCAATAAGAGGTGCACTCATTAACGCAGCTCGTGTATATGGTGGTGGTGGTTGAGTTAATTGAGTAGGTTGAGGCGGTGGAATGGGAGACGCATTCTGCGATGGCATTGACAACATTCGAGAGGAACCAGGTGAAGGCGATAACGCTAAACTTGATGCCATACGAGAAGGACCAGGAGATGGTGAAGGAGCAACACTAGACGCCAAACGAGATGAACCTGGTGAAGGTGAAGGGGCAAGGCTTGATGACTGTAAAGGTGTTGCCGGCTGAGAGGAATGTGGCGAAGGATATGTGGAAGATGTGCGGAACTGTGGAGGTCCCATCACGTGGTTCACTGAGGGGAGAGGTTGTTGCGGTGGAGGTGCTCCACTTATTGCACTCACATTCCGCATTCCCATGCAACTGTCATTCATTGGCTCGTGCATTGCACCTGCAATTTACAGCATTATCGAGCAAGAAAAGATGACATCTCATGTGTTAAATGCGTGGCTTGAGCTGTTCATGCAAATGCAAATGCAGAGTCCCCCCACCCCCTCCTCTTCCAGTGTTTTTCCATGTCCCTTCCCTCCAATCCATGAAACCTGGGATTGCATCCGCACTCTGGAAAGAGAGATTCAAGAGACGAACACACGAACATTTTAAATCCTATACCGTTTCTTCAACGAGGTATTAACATCAATACTATGCAAGTGAAAATAACCTTGAAATACTTATCTTCCAAACGAGTTGACACAATGTGCACTCTTATATTCCACCCTCACCTCGTCGATAATTTTTATGTAAGTTATACAGAAATATTAAAATATGCGAAATAAAGCAATCTTTCCCAGGTGGACGGAGAGTTCTTAAAAATTCCTTTCATAAAAGAATTGTTTTTTCTATGAGGCGATCGGTGCAAAATAATGCCTCTAAACGTCGAAAAATATCGCTGAATTTGAGGCATCAAATTGAAGAATGTTATATGAGATCATTCTTTTAAATGTCAGCTATAATCACCAAATTTCGCAATTTTAGCTTCAATTGGTTTAAAGTTGAAAGTGCTCGATAGTACCATATTAAAGACTTTTCGATGATCAATTCAACGCAGAGATCTAATCGCTTAAACCAGAGATAAATTGAGAGATCGTTGATTAATGCAGAATAGATCAGCAAAAAAAAAAAAAAATTTAAAATCTGGTCGATGGGATCGCCAATAAAAACACTGATGGAACACTTAGTGAGGCTGTTCTTATCAAGCTTTCGTTGAATAAAATATTTGGTGTTTTCTCGGTGCATAATAAAGATTGGTTATGCACATAATTTCGGCTATCTTGCTTGGCAATTTTATAGGTGAAGTAATTGAAGGTTTTTTTTTGTTATTTAAATTGCTAAAAATGTTTATCTGTTTTTTTGTTGTTGTTGTTGTTTGAGTAGTTGCAACGAAAATGTCATACGAATGATGCCCCCTGAGGCAATTTCAAAACTTACGACGCGGAAAAAAAATAAAGGAAGACCTAGAGATGCGTGATATATCCTTATCAATTGCTACCTAATATTGCATCACTATAAGGCAAAAGCCTAAGAGCACTATTCCCTCAAATAGACTTTGGGGTGGTGAATGAGGAGAGATCAAAGATTACATCCGCAAGATCCGGAATGGCATATCGAGCTTGATCACTTCCGGTCGGAAGCCAAATATTAAGGAAATGGAAAACATCTTATATGGGAGACTGAACTGATTAAAATAATTCTTTTTAGTGGGCATTATATTCCTCAAAATGAATAATGGGGTTATAAATTATTGATTTAAATATTGTTCGTCAACTTATATGTGGTGATGCAATACGCAAAATTACTGATTCTCCAATTTCTTCGCAAACCGGAAATTGATATGGATATGCTGCGCATAAATTCCCCATTCCTGAACGGAACTTTGTTCCTCGAACATTCGAGAAAAAAACCGGAAATCGTGGAAACATAAGACCGCGACAAGTGCCCCTCCTTTCTACTAGCAGCGAAAGCAATTTTCAAAGCTTTCAAGTTAATTACTATGCTAGAGATTTCGTTTTATGATTCAGGTTTTTAAAATTTAAAACTTTTGCAGCACTATATTCCAATAAGAAAATTCGGAACGAGCATCGAATTGCTCCAAACTATAGAGCACAATATGTGTTTTTTGTAAAGCATTTCAATACGCATCTACGATCATCTCTTCAATCACTTCTGATGGTATAAATATTCGAACACTCTAAAGTTGTTCAATTTTCTGCCAACGTTATCGACGTAAAGCTGAAATATGCCGAACGAATAAAATTGTGTGAAGAACGTTTTATGCAAAAAAGTGGCAGGGCATTCGGCGCAATATGCGCTTTTTGCATTCTACCATTCGAATCGACCGACTCATCAAATACTGCGAAATAAATGTGTCTTGAGAATTGAAAATGCTTTTATATATAAATATGTTTACACATAACATATATAGAAATACATATACATAGTGGACACAGAAATGTGCAGAAATTCTGCATGAAAGAGGGGAGGTGGGGTGGGGGGTGGGGAAGGGGATCGTGAAAGAGGGGAGGTGGGGGTGGGGGGAAGGTGGGAGGCAGAAAGAAGGGAGGGGGATGCGGCCAAGCCAATAAAACTTTTGGAATTCAAGAGTGATTAGTGCAAGCATTTCTAGCAATCGTCTCAAACAACACTTACTCATTAATATGCATATGTATAATGCGACTATGCTCATGTTCTATCATTTTTTTCAATTCCTTGTAGCTATTTGCGGATTTCAATTTGAAGTTGCAAAATAATTTGCACAGGTTGCAACAAGCTGAAATTATAGAGCTAGCATAGAGATAAACAACAACAACAATATATTTTTTGCTTATTGTCGATGATGATGTTGTATAGTTTCCACAGTATCTCGTCGGGAATGCACAATTTTGTTGGCAAGAAAATGTGGAAATTCAGGTTGCCTGGCGTCGTAGATTTAATTATATATTCCGAAAAAATTGTAATAATTTAGAAAACCACATCTCAGAGATCCTTAAAACACTTCACTTTGCGGATTCCGTGTTCTGATGGATATATCGTTGATGGTATTTAGCTGCAACCTTTTTTGCTTCAAAATTTCAAATATGCGCTCATGTTTGTCGCATGCTAGATCAGTTGTCGATGAGTGTCCATCAGCAAATACGAAACAAAGGTTGAAGCGGAGAGGAGCTGAGCTCGAGTCCGTGCGGGTGTCTTCATTTATTTAGTTGAAGTTCAGGTCAGTGGTGTGGTCGGTGTGCTTTCGTTTCCAGGTGTGTTTCGAAGTCGGTGTGCTTCCAGATCGAAGTTGCAGCTGAAGTTGAGGTTAGTGATGTGATCGGTAAATAGATGACTGTTCAGGTTTATCTTCGCCTTCTTCTGAATCCTCATGTTTGCGTTTTTACTTTCTGATCTTAAGTCATTTCCGCTGTTGAATAAATATTTGGGAATTTCGCCGACAAGAATAGTTTTTGAATTTTGTTTCCAGTGTAACTACCATCCACCTGTCGCAGAGTTCCTTATGGGAGGAGATGGGAGGGACTGTGCTTATTTGTCAGCAGCTGAAGCAGGCTTACTATTCCGTCCATTGCGGGCGGGGCTCCTCGGGTTCCTTTCAGTCACCGACGTTTTCGACAGGTGCTGGTGGAATGCGCATTAAAGTTTGTAAGCAGACCGTCGTAGATGTTGACCCGCTATCAGTCGTATGCTACGTATAAGGGGTAATTTTTATTCCTCGGAGAGGAAGGTAGTTGAAAGCACGAAACTGGTTTGCTTTTAATTAAATTGTAGATTCATTCCATTTTTTCGCGGACAGATCCCCTTCATTTATGGAAGAGAGGTGAAGGGTGAGATGAGGTGTGAATATGATCGTTGTTTTAATTAATCGTTGTCGAGGTGTGAATCGTCGTGTTTTATGAAATTACTTGGTAATATTGATTTAATATGCACCTGTTAAGGTAAATTAACAAGTTCTGCGTCAGAACACGATGTATGACGAAGATGAGGGAGAAGAGATGCCTTTTGAAGGCGATGAAGAGGAAGAAATTTCCTCAGAACAATGGCAGGTATGAATAAGTTTAGACTGTAACTATGACAGCAGTGCTTGAATGATGTTGCTCAAGTTATATTCAGAATTCATCACTCGTGGTACTCAAGCCCGAGTGCACCTGAATCGATGCTTCATGTGCCAGATGCGATTGTTCCATAAATCTGAAAATTACCCTGTACACTTACAGCACCTAGTAAGGGGGTTAGCTATCTCGTATAGGGGTTGCCTTAGCATCGACATTTCCAGTCTACTGGAAGAATCGGTGGAGTGTGTCGATGCTAGAACACGTGTCGGAAATCGTCCGTATGGTTGCCACGTCCATTTACTTGAGCGCATTGAAGTAGTTTTTTAAGATTAGCAAAAAATTGTGCATACCAGTCGGAGGTTGTTCCCATACTGTGACAGAAAACTGAGGGAAACATTACCATAGGGAGAGGGTGTGCCACGATGGCCATACTGCTTTTACTGTGGATAACGATTTTCGTTTTAAAATGAAATATTTCATCCGGGACGGAGTTTCATTGTCCAGAAGTGCGAGACTGTCCATAATAAGAATTGCTTCCCTATATGGTAAGCAACGTTGGGGACAGTGTGCCAAGGGAACGGTGACAATGAAAATATTTCTACAACGTTTCTGTTTCATATGGTATCAACAGGTGAAAAATGTGCATAGATGAGCAAAAGGTGTGAGAAGGATATATGAGAGCGATAGAGCATGTTCTATGTTACATGCAGCGCTTAAATAATAAAAACGTTATGTATCTATCTAGCATGCTCATGAAGTGCTGCTAAAACTTGGTCATCCTTCACCCCCATCCCCCCTCCGCTATTCTTTCTGTTTTTTTGAATTTGGTGTTGTTGAATTTCTTGGGAAATATTCCGATTCCGTTTCTCTAACGATCTCTATGGTGCAGCACTTTCATGCTTTATTCAGTCGTGGTCGCTGACACCAATCTTCGCCCATACCGTTTGATGGATTTGCCGCAACAAATGGCACCTCATTCTCGCATATTAATAAATGAGTATTAAAGGTCCTTGGAAACGGACATTGAATCACTATTGTTGTTCTGATTTGGCTTCCTCTTGTGCTCGTTTATTGTTACATTCGTAGTAGCGGAACTAAGGAGAAAATTCTATTTTTATGAAATAGAAATTCATCTGTGCAATCTTATTTATTTGAAGGAGGCATGTTGGGTGGTCATTTCCGCATATTTCGATGAGAAAGGTCTCGTACGCCAACAACTCGACAGTTTTGATGAGTTCATTCAAATGAACGTTCAACGAATTGTCGAGGATTCACCACCGGTTGAACTGCAATCTGAGGTCCAGCATTTCTCAGGTGAAAATCGTTCTGTTAAGTTATGATTGCGCCTAATTACTACTGGTTTTATTATACTTGTTTGTGGGAGACAGTTTGTTGTATGGTTGTTATAAGCGTCATAGGAGTGCTGCGGTGTTTTCCAGCCTTTGACGCTCCTAACAGAAAGTAGTGATGTTTAATAAAGGTGAGCTAACCGTTTCGCGTGAGTGGGGCACCGCCATCTTTTCGGGTTAGCGGGGCCCTCATAGGATCGAGAACTTCCGTGTGGAGGAAATCTGTCGAGTGGGAAGTGAATATATCTGCTGGAGTCGACAAGTGGATGTGCCCTGGAGTGTAGGAGGATTCTGTGCGGTTTTGATGACGAATCACCACTCTGTGGAGCTGAATTGAATTGACCTCAATCTTCGGGTAGAAGACATGAAAGTAAGCAGTGAGTCAGTAAATGTGGTTGGAATCTTCTTTTCGAGTGATGACCGCAGTGACTGAATATAAGGAATGTCAGGGGTTGACACAGTTGAAGGAACTAGGGGGAACATAACCGCACTGCAAAGCGATTACTTGTCCTTGCTGTGTTCGTCATATCTTGCTGTAATTATTTATTAGTTTCCTTTCCATTACGTGGACATGTTCTAGGTGACATTGAAAACCCGACAAAGTTCGCGTTGAAATTGGACCAGATTTATCTTTCTAAGCCAACTCATTGGGAGAAGGATGGAGCACCAACACCGATGATGCCTAACGAGGTATGGTTTGCCCTGTGCCTTTTTGTCCTGCCAGGATAATATAGCTCATAGATTTGAGGTGCTTTGTTTTTTAAAGTATCGCGACGGTTGTTATTGTTTGTACGTGGTGAAATATATTTACCTAATTTGGTGTTTTTGAGGTATGAACACCTCCTCTGACACCTCACTTTTATATTTATTAGAGACTTACTGATTTGGCTTGGAATATAGGTGGTCTCTGCTGACTCAAACACGGGCTTTTCGTCGAATACGGTTATAATATCTTAAATCAGCTGCTCCTGAAATGCCGGCTTGATTAGAAGAGGATTCAGTCTTTGAATACACTACTGCGGTGCAATCATTTCGTGTTGACTAGGTAGTGGGTCAATATTTCAGGCTAGATTGCGCAATTTGACATATTCATCACCGCTATACGTTGATATCACGAAGACCGTATCGCGGGATGGGGAGGACCCGAAAGAATCGAAGTACGAGAAGGTATTCGTCGGCAAGATACCCATTATGTTAAGGTATGATAGCCGATCGTTTTGATTTTCATGCAGCCGGAGGAGTTATATGGAGAAATGATGTTTGAGTAGGTTTGGGACGTTATTTTCTCTCTTATAGGTTTAAACAGCGTTCCCAGATGAGCCACAATGGTGGCTATTTGTTGTTCGGTCACCTAAGTGGCGATCTTGAGATATCGAGTAAGGTTAAACAGGCGGCTCGGGAACACCAAAGACAGTCTAGGACCTGAAAAGTGAACATCCTGGCCGATTTCTTTTCATTGCTGCATGGTTGCCGGTGATAATTGGCTGTTAAGATAATACAGCCCGCTATTGCTGAGATAATGAAGATATTTGACTGAAAAGTACAAGCTCTAAACTTAATCGTTTTTACAAGCAAGCCTAGAGCTTAGAATAGAGAAATGGTACATACTAGCAAGCTTGCTTGTGCGTACCGGTTCTCTACTTTAAAACCGCTCTATATATTAGTACCTACGAGTGTGCAATTATAAATCAGCAGTTGTGATGCAACTGCATTCCTGTATGATTAGATCAGTGATCAGGATAATTTCATCTCCACCTTCTTCCGTTCAACTCCCTCGTTTACATGGTATCATTTTTCCGTACATTGTTTCCCTTTATTTAAAGCAAGTTGTATAAATATTTTTTATTTTGAAATATAAGCGATCAGTAGTTTTTTATTTTATGGCATTTGCTTTGTGGAGATGCTCTAAAGATTTAGAGGTTTGGATGGTTTTCAGATCGTCGTACTGTATGCTTTCGAATATGTCTGATCGTGATCTCACTGAGCTCAACGAATGTCCTCTAGATCCCGGTGGTTATTTCATCATCAACGGATCTGAAAAGGTTCATTTTAGTGGTGCTTTTTTTGTGCTTTGATTCGTCTTCTTTGACTTTTGATGAGCAGATTCGATTTCTTTGGTGGCGATGCTAATAGCTGTTTCGACGGTTAGCCAATTGGGGCATTTTGGCCAAGTTTTGATGTTTCCTAAGGTGAGGTGGGACACGGATTGTTAGCGAGCTTTTGCATGCAAAGCCTCAATCCCGGTCTCATCTCCCTGACCTTGTTCTCTTACTTCTTGCCGCCGAACTTCAGAGGTGAAGGTTGCCTGAATGGTTGGATTTTGTATTTTATTTTTTTATCAATCTCTTTGTTGCATCGAATCCTTCGGCAATCGATCTTATGGCTGCTGTTTCTAATCTGAGACTTCAAAGTGAGGTTTCTAGCATGACCTTTTTCCTATGCTGGCACATTTTCAGGTGTTGATCGCGCAAGAGAAGATGGCTACGAACACTGTGTACGTCTTCTCGATGAAAGATGGCAAATACGCATATAAGACCGAATGTCGTTCATGCCTTGAAAACTCGAGGTCCCCTTTTCTCTTGTGTCCAAGCTCGTTGATGTGGACTTGGCCACTTTTTTATGATTCTTGGCTAATACGGTTTATTGGACGCCTCAATGTGACGAAAGTTGCATGAACTGCACGACCTTTATTAAAATTGTTTGTTGCCCTTAGGGCACGAATTTAAATATAGGCACCGTCTTTGATTCAGTCCATCAAGTCTTTACTTTCTGTGCCTATGACATGCATTTCAGTTAGTTATTGAATCGAGGCCGCTTACAGTCTTTCATTTTCACCTTTATCGCCTCTTTGATCTGCGTCGATTGCATTTGCTCATAATTGGCGCTTATTAGGTCAATGCGGAATTTCTCTAGATCGGCGCTTCTTTTGGCCGTACATGTTTTTGTAGACTGTTATTTTTTGGTACTGACGGTATTGAATGGTTTTTTTGATGACGGTAATGAATATTCATTTATTATACTTATATGTCGAGTAGTCGATGTGGTTCTAATTTTTTAATGACAAACCGTTTGCAGCCGTCCCACATCAACACTATGGGTGAATATGATGGCAAGAGGAGGGTCGACCAAGAAGTCGGCAATGGGACAACGAATTATTGCCATTCTGCCATATATCAAACAGGTACGACGGTTTGTTTGTTGTGAAATTGTTTTGATTCTTTAATTTTTGGATGTGGTTAAGAGGAGGGGGGGGGGGGAAGGGAGGGTTATTCCAGAGTGATCTGATAGTCGAGCAAAAGATTGTCTGTTTTTTAAAACAGATAGTTTTTTTCTTTTATTGAATAGTTTGAGCGCCGTTCTTGTTTATTACCAGCATGCAAGAGATCTCAGCTCTTTGGGTTTTGCGGTAAAAATGTATATTCCAAATTGATTTAGTGACTGCGTTTAATTTTTATTTTAGCTTATGTTTTTAGTTCAATTTTCGCAATAAAGCAACAGGCGCTGTTGCATCTAGGATCGTTTGTAAGCAGGACGTTTCATTTACGAGATTGCACCTTCGATTCATGTGGATGCGGGATTATTAATGGGTGGAAGCCTGGACCTTTGCATAGGTGGCAAGAAGAATTTATTTTTGACCGTGCGCACCTTGTTGGTGATGACGTATGGACCACTGATCCATCTTTCTCTTTATCGATGAAATAGTACGGTGCTTTAGAATCATAGTTGGATCAACTCATTTGGATGTTTTTTAAAGTTTATGCACAGGTGTTGCGGATTCATGTTTCTCAAGCCTCACCTTATTTCATTCATTGCGAACATGGCTAAGTGATGCATTTTTGAAATGTTTTAATTCGAACGCTTTAAGGAGATCCCAATAATGATTGTGTTCCGCGCGCTGGGATTCGTCTCCGATCACGATATTCTTGAGCACATTATTTACGACTTCGAGGATCCTGAAATGATGGAAATGGTCAAGCCAAGTCTTGACGAAGCTTTTGTCATCCAGGTTTTTAAATACATTGCAATAAGCTTTTTTGTGTTCAGTTTCGAGTGTTTGCTCTCCTGAAACATTTCTGTTAGGAGTCAAGGATTTTAGATCAGGATCTGAAGTTCCAAAGAGTAAACCAACGTTAATTTAGGCTGTTTTTACTTTTCGTTCTTGTAGTTGTTATCTTTCGTTTATGAAGCATATGTTGCATTTGACGACTTTTGACGACTTCATCTGATTTCATCCTCCTCCCTCCTTCCACCCACACCTCTCCCCTATCCCCGCCCTCCCCCCTTCCCCGCCCCATCCTCTTTTCAATAGGGGTTAAAAAATGTTTTCAAAGTGAGCTCATGTATTACAGTGTTTCACCCACCGAGCTAAGTATGAAGTGTTGTAATGCTTGGGCTAATCTTGAAAACGACCTTTTTTTCCACTCTTGTCAAAGATAAGGAGAGGAAGAGGCGAGGGGAAAGGGGTAGGAGAGAGGGGAATTGTCGTATGATTGCCTTAAATATGTTGGATGGATTGCCGATGTTGAATTTGATTTAGGAGCAGAATGTGGCACTGAACTTTATTGGTGCTCGTGGCGCTAAGCCAGGAGTAACGAAGGAGCAGCGAATTAAATATGCAAAGGAGATTCTTCAGAAGGAGATGTTACCTCACGTGGGTATATCGGATTTCTGTGAAACTAAAAAAGCGGTTCGTTTTTGGTTCTTTGTCCGGATCTCTTCTTTTTCTAATGTTTATTTTGAGGATCTTTTCTCTAAAAATATGATATGTCTAAAGTTGCTAGGATTCTGCGTTGCCTTATTTGAATAGTGCATTTGTTGGGAGAAATACCTCCGATTTCCATTTTCCGTGCTCCGATGCTGGGATCTCTGCCATACAGGCCTGTTAATTCTGCTGTTTTGCTAGGATCATTTATCGTTTTTTTTAATCTGCGAAGGAAAAGGTCTAACGGTGTAATGAATATTTGTGATATACGACGTGAGAGTATGAATTATTTTACATAGGTGTGGTAGTTGTAAGTGTTTGATCCAAACTGCTGCATGATGATTTCATTTCATTGAAGAGAATGACCGATATGTTGTGCATTGTTTGCACTGAAATTCAACAATTCTTTATATAAAATGCCGCATTATTACCTCAGCGAATGAAATATATATTCGATTTGTTCAATACTTAAACGCACAAGTTTCTGAGGAACGTTTTTTGTTGGTATCTGTGATTTCAATTTAGGGGATAGTGGAGAGTTAGTTAAGTGTTTATATCTTAGTAGGAAGCAGATTCGGAAAAGAAAGAGAACCTTCAGTCACGTTGCCTTAATACTTGCAAATAAGTGAGATTTTGCTGCTAAGCGTTCTTTTGATTCATCGGCAGCCAGAGTTTTTTTTTTTTTTTTTTTTTTTTGAGATCGTTTAGATTCGTCGTTGAGTTCCACCTTTTTTGCTTCTCTTGCCGTGATTCACAAGTTGCATGATTCCACGATCCGTGACTCCTGGCATGATCTATAATCTATGGTCCATTGGCATGAAGCAAAATTTTGTGAAACGTTATCACTGGTTTACTTCGAAAAGAATTTGTCGAAAGTTTGTTTTGTTGTAGTATTTCATTGGCTACATGGTACATCGTCTGCTTCTGGCTGCATTGGGAAGACGTGAATTGGATGACAGAGATCATATCGGAAATAAAAGACTCGATCTTGCCGGTCCTCTGCTTGCGTTCCTCTTCCGAGCTCTCTTCAAGAATCTTCTTAAAGAGGTTAGTTGTTAGTTATCTTTGCACCGATACGAAACGAATTCAGTGGATTTTTTATTTATTGTAGCATAGTAACAGAAAGCGAGCATATTTTCCGGGGAGACGATGTTTTAGAGCTTAGTGTGGCTTTATATCGCATCTGCATTTGAAGAAGTTCCTGACTCCTCGCGGGGCAGCAGTCAGCTGGATGACTTCATGTGGAAGTGCAGAACTTTGCTGGCTTCTGATTGATGTCGCAGAAGGTTCGTATATAAGTGAAGTGAGAGTTTCTTCCATCGGAATCCATTTCTTTGCAGCAATCTAGATGGAAAAAAAGTGGGGTTCTGTTATCTAGATTCTCATCAGTTTCAATTTAGGTGCGTCTCACTGCGCAGAAATACATAAACAAAAACGGTGACTTCATACTCGATGCTTGCGTTAAAACGTCGACTATCACACGTGGATTGGCGTATTCGCTGGCAACGGGGAACTGGGGTGACCAAAAGAAGGCTCATCAGTCGAGAGCCGGAGTCAGCCAGGTTTGTACTGAGATTATTTTACATGTAGGACTAGAACTTATTTAAACGTAGCATTAAAGATTAGCTCGAGATGGCGTTATGATGATTACAAGTTGGATTGGTGCAGACAGCACTCAACTGGTAGCAAGCGGGAGATGTTTGTGGTATGCCGTTAAATAGCCACTCAGCATGCTTGATGGTGTTATTTGAAGCCGTTTTAAAAAATTTTTGTGCCAGTTAAAGAAGGCTGCTGGTGGATGTGAAGAAAATAAGCTTGTATTGCCTACATTTTGTAAAGTTCCCCAGGTGTTGAACACTAGTGTTGTATTATTTTACAGGTGTTGAACCGTCTTACCTATACGGCAACCTTATCTCATCTTCGTCGATGCAACTCGCCGATCGGTAGAGAGGGCAAATTGGCGAAGCCTCGGCAGCTGCATAATACACAGTGGGGAATGGTTTGTCCAGCCGAGACACCGGAAGGACAGGCCGTCGGACTGGTGAAGAATCTTGCGCTCATGGCATATATATCGGTCGGCAGCTTGCCTGAGCCTATTCTCGAGTTCTTAGAAGAATGGTCAATGGAAAATCTCGAGGGTTCGTTTCTTGATTTACAAAACATTCGTCAGTATGTTTTTATGATGTGGGATGGCGGTTGTCCGCGAATGGATGCTGTGCCGGGAAAAAATTTTATGGATTCCTTTCGAGGGGACGGGGCAGGGTGGCAGTGGGATCAGAATGTCGTTGGATGTGGAGTTCTTGTCAGCCCAACGGGTGTAAAGAGTGCAAAACAAATCTGCGGGGTTTGTCTAGCAGCATAATGGTGTTTGAAAAGATGTTCATGTAATCGTTGTTAGAGGTGGCGCCATCAGCAATAGCAGACGCGACGAAGATCTTCGTGAATGGTGCATGGGTGGGAATTCATCGTGATCCCGAGCAGCTGATGAGCACCCTCAAGAAGCTGAGGCGAGAAATGGACATCATCGTATCTGAGGTAAGCTTGTCGCTCGCTTTACGCTGATTTTTCCGCTCAGTCTGGCACATTTATGTTTGCAGGGGAAGGAAGGGGGGGGGGCGGAGTTGGAGGTGGATAATGCGTTATAAAAGCGTAAACTCACCCTTCCAACTGTACTTAGCTGGAAGATTTGTGCTTTGTCCGTTATGCTGACTTCTGCCTCGACATTTGAAGTTGACGTTCATAACCATATAGTGCGGGTAAGTTTCGCTTGGAAGTCTCAAGTTTTCCATGTTCTATAATGCAATTTGTAATGGCTGGTGGGGAAATGTTGTGCGATGCAATGGAGAGCAGTAATTTCTTTCGATCATTAATCCTACTAAGGAATGAGCTCCTGTAGTAGAATCAGTGGATTTTAGGAATGGATGTGTGTAATGTTTAGCTGGAAGCATGTTTCCTTCATTAAAATTGACATTATTTGTTCGGACATGTGAGGCAACTTGTCGAATATACGACCTTTACGCTTTCAGGTATCGATGGTGCGTGATATCCGTGATCGTGAAATCCGTATCTATACGGATGCGGGACGCGTGTGCCGTCCACTCTTGATCGTCGAAAATCAGAAGCTTGTACTTAAGAAGAAGCATATCGATCAGC
The DNA here is from genome assembly GCA_013433145.1 of Ascaris suum. Taxonomy (NCBI): domain Eukaryota; kingdom Metazoa; phylum Nematoda; class Chromadorea; order Rhabditida; family Ascarididae; genus Ascaris; species Ascaris suum. The sequence continues at coordinate 6,704,864 of CM024181.1, forward strand.
TCAAGGACACCAATGACAACTATGCGTGGTCTGATCTCGTTGCTGGAGGCGTTGTTGAACTGATTGACGCCATGGAAGAGGGTATGTTCTCTTTAGAGGTTGCTGAAATATTATTGACGCGTTTACCACGATGATGTTTTTTTCAGAGAGGTATCTTCTTTGCAAAGAATAATTCACGTTTGCTCAAGTTGTAAATAACTTTTACGGAACTTATTTATGAAGTTTCGTAACGACGTTCAATATTGAGTGTTAAGCGATTGTTTTTCATTACAGAGACAGTAATGCTGGCAATGATGCCCGAAGATTTGAAGGCTGGCGGCTACTGTGATACGTACACTCACTGCGAAATTCATCCGGCGATGATATTAGGTGTATGCGCCTCGATTATTCCGTTTCCGGATCACAACCAGAGCCCCAGAAATACTTATCAGGTAAGTGTTTTTGTGCTTTTGTTTGCTTGCAACCATCCGGAAGCCATCTGGATCTTTTATTAACAGTGCAAAATTAGACAGAGGGAGGTTTTGCCCCAGGTATGCGTTTGGGATGGAAGGCCTTTGATTTTAGTTATATTTAATGCATCCTCACTGCTGAGATACGTAGTTCATTCAGACGGAGTTTTGTGGGTAAGGATCGGTTGGGCATACTTGAATGTAACACAGCCGCATTTGTTTCGCAGTGAAGTTTGCAATGCGTTGCAGTTGGGGATGTGTGCTAAGCAAATGTGGAATTTAGATGCAATTTCTGTTTGGTCTATAAGTGGTCCAGCAGTCAACTTTCATGTCACAACCTTTCTTTTATTATGAGCGAAACAGAGTTTCCTTGAGTGAATCATAAACTGATGCATTCTGCAGAGTGCTATGGGTAAGCAAGCAATGGGTGTTTATACAACTAATTTCCACGTACGAATGGATACTTTGGCGCATGTACTGTATTATCCACAGAAGCCACTCGTTACAACGCGATCCATGGAATATCTCAGGTTTTCAATCGCTCATATTATTTAGAGTTGATATTAGTTGTTGAGATTGTATGAGAATGTTTAGTATCAGCTGTTTGATTGCATCTTATTTAATAATTCAAAACAGTGATCTCATTATTTAGGGAATGCATTTATGCAAGTGCTTTATTCATCCTGAATTAAAAGTTTGTGGGACGCATAAGCTGCCCCCAGCCGATGCCGTTAATGCATCCATTCTTTTAGCTTTTAACCTGCAGTTGAGTCGTTTCGGTCCACATACTATTGCTGCTCTTACCTGTTAATGTCTATTCGCCTTAATTGTAGTTCTGTGAAAATTTTGCTCGTCTTTGCTGTCCAAGCTCACATATTTCTGTATGTTTTTCCACCTCGGGACGTTGAAATAAATAAGTATTATATAAGCTTACTTTGCACGATCATTTTATTTATCATGGTATGCTGTTTAGCAATGTTGGATGGTATTAGGCAGCTGTGTGTAATGATTATTCTTCTCACGATTTTTTAAAAGGTATAATTGTCTAGTTTGGTACGTGATTGCTTTAACGTAAACTAATATGCTCTGCATTATTATTTTATAGATTCAATGAGCTACCGGCGGGTATTAATGCGATAGTGGCAATCCTTTCATATACGGGATATAATCAGGAAGACTCGGTTATCATGAACCAATCCGGAATCGACAGAGGACTCTTCAGATCGGTTTGGCGTCATTTCTGTGATTCATGCTCATGTTGTTTTTATGAGAAAACTTTTTGGCGGAGAGAAAAGTGGGTCATAATAACTTGTTGTGAAACTCTTAGATACCTTAAGGGTTGAAATTGATCTTTTTCAGCCCAGTACCGGCATCACAAAAACCTCAAAATTGTTTTTGAACCTCGCCTTGGTAGCTGTCTAGTTAGCTCTTCATTTGAAATATTTTGTGGCAGTGACAGTATTGTTCTTTTGGAGGTTTCTTTAGAGACTAGATGAAGTAAAGCTCTATTAAAGGTATGTTAGCCATAATAGCTGTTTTACTGCAGGTGAAGCATAGTTTTTTAAGGGGAATATTCTGCAAACAAAGCCTATGAGCGTTTGTTTAGGTGTTCTATAGATCGTATCGTGATCAAGAGGCAAACTTGGACAACGCAAATGAAGAACTAATCGAAAAGCCAACCAGGTAGCATTTCATTGCTGATTCATCCGAAAGGGTTATTTCGAGTTGTCTTTTCGAACATCAAACCGAACATATTTTATGTGAAGGAATGGATAGAACCCAATCATTTCTATAGCAGATAGTTGCTAATTCTTTAGGTTATGTTGAAGTATGGATTTAGTCGAGTGGCGATCGCCTAGAGTCAAGGAATTTTTAGAGTGGAACGATATTTGGGTTGTGAATAGGAAACATTTTCAGAGATAAGTGCTCTGGTATGCGTCATTCACTCTACGATAAACTGGATGAGGATGGTATCATCTCGCCGGGAATGCGAGTTTCTGGTGATGACGTCATTATCGGCAAAACGATTTCGCTGCCCGATGTCGTAAGCAGCGTTCTTATTTCACAAAGCATCTATGTTATTGGGGGGGGGGGGGGGGAGGACAATTAATTCCTTCTTCAGCTTGCGTTCGTCAAACCTGCTGTCATCATTTTTGTATGTGTTACATTTTATTTTGTTTAAGAAGCGTTAAATTTGCTAACGGGAGTTAAAGTTTTGTAATAATACGAAAACTGGAGATTTCTAGTAGCCAAAAAGTGGTTGTGGGGAGGGGGAGGGAGAGGGGAGAGGGGGGCTTATGAGGGTAGAAATCTTGCTGAACATGTCACCTTTGACAAATGTTGCTATCAGTTTTGAATGGTTTGTATCTTAAAAAGCGCTTGTTGTAAGCCGGAGAGAGCCATTTAATTAGTCGTTTTGGGATGACTGTAAAAGTTTTATGGATGCAGCAGTTCGGTGTTTTCAAGTCTTTGAGACAAGTTTTCCTATCAGTCGACAGCTTTGAGATCTTCTCTGCTGAGCTAAATTCTGCAGTTGGCGGCTTACCGAGCAAAAAATCTCATAAATACTGCTTGTTTTTTTTTGTTTCGGAAATTGGAAACAAATTATGTGCGGTCTTTTTGTTCAGTTTTTTCAAAAAGTTAAACGATTTCGCATAAATTTCCAATTGAAAGATTTAAAGAGCGCTCGTTGAAGGAAGATGATTTGGAAGCGAATACAAAGAAATACACGAAGCGAGATGCGAGTACATTCCTCAGGAGTAGTGAGACCGGCATCGTTGACCAGGTTGGTGTTTCCGTTCCTTTCATAACTTGACAGTGATTGAATTAATTGAGTAGCCGTAAGAAGTGGAATGACGAGTGACTGGAGGTCTAGAGGTGGTCTTCGGTTGGAAAAGAACGGCGATGGCGTTTAGTGGTGTAATTGAAAAGAAAAATCTACCACCGAGTGATTATTGGAAATGTCTGCTAAGAAGACTCTATGCCTTCGAAGGTTCAGTCTTTGAAAACTTTTAAATGAGTCGGAGAAGGCTTCGTAGGTGAACATGACTGTCGTGCAATCCGTCAAGGGGGACTAGAGGGGAAGCATCTGGTCTGAATAAATTTATTTGATCAGGTCAGGTGTCTGTTTATTCGCTCGGATAAGTTAGCTGCTTATTTGCTCAGGTCAAGTAGCCGTTTATTTATTCAAATCAAGCAGCTGTATTTTTATTCAGGTCAGCTAGTTCCTCTGCAAATGAATTTGTGAATGAATTTATGCGGTGAGCAGATAAACACATGCATTGATGTTCAAACATAACGGCGATGTATTGCCGTTCTGTTAGGACATGGCATGTGTTATGATCGGAAGAGAACCCACAAGGCTGAAAAAAATTGCGCAGATGCGTTTCTTACCTATCTTAGAATACAAAAATTTGATCTGTTATGGTGATGCATTTGATATCTGTGTCATGGGTGAGCGAGCTCCCTCTTCTTGAGGGGTTTGTTGACCACAAGCATCACTTTTGGCTGCTGAAGGTGCAAAAAATTGAAGGTCGGAAATTGATAGTGGTAAATAAAGAGCCAAGGTTAGTGTGGCTTGTAAGTGATTACGGTGTAAATGATTACCTGTATATGATTACGATAGGTACTTAACTGAAGTGATTGAGGTGATGTTGACGTTGAACACCGATGGCAATAAATTTGTAAAAATTCGAGTGCGCTCTGTTCGCCTGCCGCAGATTGGAGACAAATTCGCTTCGAGGCACGGACAGAAGGGTACCATGGGTATCATGTATAGACAGGTTTGCATTCGGTCACTTACTGTTGCATTAACTGGTTGTTTACTTTTTACGGATTAAGTGGGTCGCGCCCACTTATAAATTCTGCCAAGAGTCTCATTTTGTTTGAGCTGATCGGGAAGTCAACACCACTGGTTTTCTTCGGAAGTATTTTATCTAGTATGCTTTTCCACTTACAGTGCTATAAAATGAAGTGATATCCACTGTTGTCTATCTCTTTCGGTCTCAGATTTTGTCTGCTTTCCTGCATCCCTGTTGGGGAACAGGGGTTCGTATCACCTTTATCAGCTGTCTCCTTCATCTGGATAATGTCATGTAGTTTAGGTCTTTCATCTCTGATTAATTTCCGTTCATTTTGCATCGTTTATAAACGCTGTTCATGTGAATGTTTGACCTTTAAAGTAATCGGCTGCATGAAGCAATATATCACTTACTGCATAAGATTTTATCTTTCGTTCGATATTGATTATTTATAATTGTGAGTTATTGATTAAATCTTAAGGAGGATATGCCATTCACAAACGAGGGTATTACACCGGATATAATAATCAATCCACACGCAGTCCCATCGCGTATGACAATAGGTCACTTGATCGAATGCCTTCAGGGCAAGGTATGTTATGCTATCGACTTTTCAAAACTGTTGGTGACAGTTGTTTATGTTGCAGTGCTGGTTGAATTGTGACGTTATTTTAATAGTTTATATTTGTTTATTGGACGTATCACCTCAGTTGATGCTGGCTTCAGGGAGGGAATATAAGCGGGTTCGTTTATATTTAAGGAGTGTTTTACACTTGGAGATTTAAGGAAATTTGAGGAATATTTTATTTTAAGGGAATGGCTTTAAGGACAAACAGGGAAGCCATTCCCCTGTTTTTATAAGGAAATGTTCGTAAATGGGGGCATTTTATAGTTGAAGTGATTCACTAACAATGTGCTAGTTTACTTTTTGGGAGAGGAAAGGTTTCATTGTTCTAGTGAAGTTGGCATTCTTTGATGGTGTAACATTTGCATATAAAATATCTGCTATTGGTGGATGTGTAAGCGGATTTTAAATGCGGCTTTTGTACAACATCTGCAGTTTTAGCTGTCGGCTAATAAAGGTGAAATCGGTGATGCAACACCTTTCAATGATACGGTCAACGTGCAGAAAATCAGTAATTTGCTATCGGAATATGGTTATCATCTTCGTGGTAACGAGATTATGTATAATGGACATACGGGACACAAACTTACCACTCAGGTTTCTTTTCGTTATTGTTTGTTAACGTGAACCTGGTCTAATTTTTATGATTTGCACCGAAAAAAGTCTCGTTGAAAGTGATGAGGATATTCGAGACGAAGATAATCTTCTTCGGTATTCCTATGCTTAATTTTATATCGCTTAATCGCTTTTGCTGGCTGGACTGTTTAGCGAAGTGGATTCTTCAAAAGGCTTGATGAAATGCTTAGGCTCAGAGGCTATAATTTCGTAAGGCGATTTGATGATTTGCAGGTTTTCTTGGGACCAACATATTATCAGCGCTTGAAGCACATGGTCGACGATAAGATTCATTCGAGGGCACGAGGACCTGTGCAAATGATGAATCGACAGCCTATGGAAGGGAGAGCGAGGTTCGTTTCATTTTTTGCGCTTTCTTATTTCTCATTTTTTTCCAAACCTTTTCTGTCAGCATTATGTTTCATTTATATATTGCTTTCATATTTATGCTTTTATTGTTTTTGTGTTTTTCTGTCTATTTATCTGCTTGCAGTCCTTTACATACTTGAGCGTTTTTTACAGAGACGGTGGTCTTCGTTTCGGTGAAATGGAGCGCGACTGTCAAATATCGCACGGTGCGGCACAATTCTTAAGGGAGCGGCTATTCGAGGTATCCGATCCGTATCATGTGTACGTATGCAACAATTGCGGTCTCATCGTTATCGCAAATCTCCGTACGAATACTTTCGAATGCAAGGTTTGTTTTGAAGTGGTGCTACAGTTGTGCTACGAGAACTCGGAACTTATAAATAGTATGGCACTAAGACACCAACTTAGAGCTCCATATGAGACCCTGATCTTTGTCTGTTACTAGATCGCCTGTTCTTCACTTCGATAGATCACTCAGAGAGAGGTTTAGAGCAAGCTGCCTACATAATATCATTTTTGAGTTGGCTGAGGTTCGTATGTGATTTATGGTTGTGCTGCAGAATACGCTAGTTTTTTTTGTTGAGAGTTGGCGGTGGGGGATGTGTTGCACCCAGCGAGTGATCCTAAATTTTTTGAATTTAATAAGGCAGATTATCGGCATTTCAGCATTGCTCGCCACCTGTTCGTTTGTGATCTGTTATAGTTATGTTTTCTTTGAAGTTCTTAATGGTTGACGCTCTCAGTTCTCAAGTAGGTGTTCCCACAGGTAAAATGCCGTCTGACAGACTTCGTTCAGTTAGTTAGAAGAGAGGATTACTTTGTAGTTCGATAAGAAGGAAATTTAGGCTAGAGTAACTGAAGTAATTTCCTTCGTTTTTAATTAGGGCAAATCTGTAATTATTAAAGTCAAGCAGTTGCAAGCTAATGGGATGCAGCGTTAAGCAGTTTGCAACTTGTGGCTTCATTTTCAGGCTTGCCGCAACAAGACGCAAGTGTCTGCTATTCGGATCCCTTACGCTTGCAAACTCCTCTTCCAAGAGCTGATGTCGATGTCGATTGCCCCTCGTCTTATGGTCTCTTGAGCTCTATTGCTTTCACATTTCCCATGATTTTCTAATTTGTATTTTATCTACCTGCTTCAGTGAATGGAGTGGTCGGTTTTGTTTTTTATTTGTATTTTTATTTTTTTATTTGATTCATTAGCATTACGTTATTTTTCTCTCGATTGAAGCGTTTTTGCTGAGGATGAGAATGGTTCACCTCCATAATTTTGAATTTTTTTCGGATTTTGTTACATCGCATATGAATTTTGAGTAAGGTGATGAAGGTTTATTCCGGTAGAATGAATGCGTTTCATAGTTTGGAAACCAACGTTGCCTAAAATTTGGTAACTCGTTTCAAGGAATTTGACCGCTAGTGGCAGTTTTGTCGAGAAATTTGTCAGGCAGGCTATCTCTATGTTATTGCTTGCGTTTTGTGGATATCTAGCGAGAGGTTCACTTGTGTTAATCGCTGTATTACTCCTTTTATAAGGCTTATAGTGTTATTGTTGCTTTTGTAATGGTGAACATTTTATCTCACAGTAATTTCAGTGCTGTCAATGAGTGAGGTGGTTAGTTCCGCTGGTTTAAAAGCTTAATGAGAATATCAGGTCCAGTTTTTGGGCATAAGTTGGAAATATTCAAGCATTTGATGATTTTGATGTGTCAAGAATTATGCGTTGTCAAAAATGGGGTTTCTCTGAATTTATTTGGGATACTTCTCACTATTTCTTACGATTGTTTTAAAAGCAACTTTCAGCCCCAAGTTTATGCTTATGTTGGAAGTTAAGGTGGCAGATGTGTTTTGAAAGGCTTCCTGCTGTTAACGTTCCATCGATGCAAGTGACGGCGGTTATATCTCTGAATGTTGGCCTTGTTTGTCTATAAAGTGTTTCCGTTGATTGTGTAATCGCCCCGTCGTTGTTTTCATTATTGTCAGTAAACTTTTGTTTTTTACGTATGTTGTGGCGGTACTTTTCTTCGTTTTGATCTATGAAGCCGATCGTGTGTTTTTAAAAAATGGAAGTAATATAGCATTTTATGCGCTTTAAGTTTTTCTTGGGGTGTCATGACAGACGACGGAAGGAAATATTCAAGCTGGGACATAAGAATACTATGATTATGACCGGCTAGGATCGGTGAAGCATTTTTCTGCGTCTAGGAGGTGTACCTGAAAAGGTGGACAGTATCACTGGCAGCCGTCTGCAGAACAGATTGATCTCATGGAAGCGAATTTTAACATAATCCTTCATGAAAAATCCAGTGAATCCAGTCTAAAGCACCCTGATATGGTCATTCTCGGACGGTTTCTGTTCGAAGTTCTCGCGCCAAATGGCTGCCTACAATTTACGAATTGTTTTGTATTGCGACCTAAGCACATACCTAAACTAAAGGCCACAAATCACTTATGCAAAGTTGCACTGTGACATATAGGGCAGTGGGCATTTATGGGTGCATCGTTATGCACAATACAGTCGACTGTATTCATTTGTTCATTTCATGCGGCACATTTACGCTTCAGTTGCGATATTGGATGGACAACTCAAATCACATCTTCACTGAAAGTATTTCATTGCACTGGCTTTTGATTCGTCTGCTTTTCTTTTGTGGCTAAGCTTTGCACACCAACTCATTTGGGCTGTATATCCATCATTATGGGGACGAGAGGGAGCTCACCTCTAATTATTCCTTGCGAGGGAGAGGAAAAGGAAACTCAAATCATGCAGAAGATGAGTAGCTATGGTTGATGGCCGAAAACTGCTTTCATAGGATGGAAGAAGAGTTTCTTTGTTTGTGCTATTGGCATCATACTATTGTTATAATAACGACTACTCTACTTATAGTAAGTGTTGAAAGGACTGTACCTATCCCGGAGGAATTGTAATGTGATTGAAGGAAACGGGGAATTTGATGCATAAAATGCAAGCAATTGGATTACTGGAGGTGTGAACAAAGATGTACTAATTACTTTCTTCGATGGTGAATGGATTGTTTAACACTTGCTTGCAATGTTCGCTAAGAAGTCGTTTGCAGTGATTTCTGTCGGTTATTTCAGTGACTGATTCAGCAGTCAAACTATTGGCCAGCAATCGTTTGCAACCCTTAATCAGCAACAATTGACCAACGATGCAACGGTTGGTCAGCAACGGTCAGCAATACTGAACACAATTATCAACATTGATAAAAAAATAAAAACATAGTAAGTCAATATATATAAATTTTTGAATTTCAGAAGCAGAATTGCAATGCATTTTATGCATAAAGCGAGGTGTTATGTTAATTGGTTACGCAATATAATTTGCATGTTCATCACTCACAATGGGTCTACTATTATGGAGACCGATGACCCATATAGCGATGGCTACCGGAGTGGGATTTGCCGACTGCCAAATAGGTACGAGTGATTCATTTCGACATGCCAACACTACGTCGAATGTTGCTTTTAATCACCATTCTCTCTCTTCATCTCCGAATGACGATCTCGGGTTCGTTTTATATACTTTCTGCTTTTAATCCTTTTTTCTAAGTGACAGTTTTGTATATGAGAGAGACTTTCTGTGCCATCGATCCGCTCTAAACATCTGTAACCGGAGCCTCTATTAATCCATTTGTGGAGAGAGAGAGGGAAGGAGTATAGTGAATTTTTTTAGCAATATAATATCTTCAAATAGATCAGTTGACGTAAGAAGGCTCCTTAAATATGTGCGGAGTATGATATTTTCGATATGTGCCATGTAAGTTAAGAAATAAACAATATGATCGAGTAAAAAGGCAAAAAAAAATCAAAGCAATTAAGAGATGAACAATGGATTTTTTATGCTGAGGTGAAAAAAATTGAAAAAAAAAAGAAAATGAAAATTGCAAACCGATTGAAAAAGTAATTTCTATAAGAGATACTATTTGTTTTTGTATTTCGAAGTTTTTGTATGTTTTGATATATATATATATATAATATATATATATATATATATATATATATGTATATATATGTATATATATATATATATATATATATATATATATATATATATATATAAGTTTTTGTATTTTGTTATCATTTCGAAATGTGTGAGGAAATTACGTACGAATATCAAAATATTTCGTCATGCAACGTTTGAAGCAATTTGCTCTCAGCAATGAGAGACCACTATCGAGATTTCTTATTTCAGAGTACTTCACCTTTTGAATTTACAATTTAACATATATGCATATTTTAATAATAATGAGGATATGATTAAGGTCAGAATGCATATAAATATTCAGTAGCCTATTTTTTTTGAGAACAAAAATGTATAGCCTACGATCAAAAGCGTATAAATATAATTTAAAAATTAGTGGCTATCGGATAATCTCATCGATAAATAATAACAAAGGCGTCAAATTGCACTGCGATTCGTATGTGATCTTCTGATACTTTAGTGGAAATCGATCGATGGATATAAGTTTTACCGTTCGGACATTTATGCAATAAGCCATCGGGTTCTTCTCATCTTTTTTCATAATATACTTTTGCAGCATCACTATGCTAATGAAATGTTTAATAATGACACCATGAAGAAGATAAATCGTTTCAACAATTTCGAGTTAATTTAAATATAATTTACTTCAACATCGCTAAACATCGACGAATTGAATTGATTAGATTTTTGTGGAATTCATCAGCTTTTACTTTTCTTTTATAAGTTTTACTACAGTTTCATTGCTTATATTAAATGATACGTTGATCGTCACATTCACACATTTTTTATCAATTATCATTCTCTTTCATTAAGTTTCTAGATGAATATTTTTCTCACTATCATAATACCGTGTTGAAAAAAATATATGATAGAATTTTTTTTTAAAATTAATTATTATTGTTATTGAAAATCGAAAATTTATTGAAAATATATTCACTTGCAGAAACTTCTCAGCATAGAGAGATCGATACCGATCATAGAATTCATCCCATTTTGAGTTCAATAACGAGAATATTTGATGCTCTAAGAGAGAATACGAATGCATTGGAATACGCCGATGAGGTTTGTATTCATCACTCAAATTTCTACTTTGCTGATCTAGGTTGCTTTAGTTCTTTGTTGATCTAATCTAGATTACATATCACTACAACTTAACCCTCCCCCCCCCTCCCCTTCCGGGGATCTCTATCGAATGCATCCATTTTTGAAGCTATTCATATCTCTACTATGTGGAGAATACTGAGGTTTAAGACGGAGAGTAATCCAGGTTCGTAAAACCTTTGTAACCGCTGATTTTTTTCTTCAATCAGAAAAAAACTTTAATAATATAATCTCAAAAAAAAAATTTTTTTTTGCACTAAAATTTTTATTTATATTTTTTTCAATATATTTTAAAATATTTAAATCTTAAATTTAAAAAAAAGTCTTAGAAGAAATTTACATTTCAGGTGTTAATCGATTAGAACTCTCAACGGACTCATTTGCATATCTTTTCAAAATTCTTCGAGTGTAGTTCTTTTTATTAACATTTAACTATGAAAGTGTTTTGTGCGATTTTGAAAATTTCCTTAGCAAAAGTGAATCATTTCCAGGGGAGTGTCTATATGTATGTACGTATGCATGCGCGTATCTGTCTGCCTTTCGGTCGATTGATTTTAATTCACTGAAGCAAGAGTTGTGCAATTTGATGGACGTATTAGGTTGACTTCCTGTGCCCTGCTTTGCTTTGACCGACGACCTTCAAAAGGAGTCATGAAGATTTGAAAGTACCAAAAATTTGCATACATTTTGCAACCGATGGAATTCATATATTACATCAGTGGGATAAGAGTAAAAACGATTTTTTATGAGAGATTTGCTTGGGCGATTGGTTCGGTTCAAATAGGAGGGGCATGTTTTGCATAGTATGCAATTTGCTGCTCACCTGTGGAGGTGGCTAATTACGTGGGCAGATTGCAAAGATCGTCACAGCTCCTCTATATGTTTCTCCATGTGTTTTGTTGACATATTTGAGTATGTATCTATGAATATTTGTTTGTTTATTACCTATGATTTTTTTATTTGCTAGTTCAATATTTCAGGTAAAAAAGGGACGAAATGAGAATATGCTGGAAAAGTCGATCTTTGATCTCTTAATGCAAAAATCGTCGACCACAACACCTCGACCATTAATCGAAAGATTATTGCAACCGTTTCTTGAGCCAATTACAATTGAGTTAAAGAAACTAGAGAAAGTTAGTCATGTCGTAATTTATGATGGTAATAAAATCCTTATTGAAATGCAAATAACGAACAATTTTTAAAATTAAGAAAAAAAAAATAAAAATAACGAAAAAGAAAAGAAAAGAGCGATTATATCAGAGAAGCCAACGAATTGAACGAACTCGAAGTCGTCACTGCTATTTCAGTATGACCCGATGTGTAAAAATTCGTTGTAAACCCCTTTGAGTCATTTGTTTTAATAGCAAAATTAGAAAATTTATTCACTGGCTTTCACACAGCCCATTTAATTAGCTTATAGAGGGGGAAGGGGGGGGGCATTTAAAAATATATTAAGAGGAGGGGGAACGTTTGAAAAATTTTTTGAATTCTTGGAAATATCCCTACAAAAAAAGCAATTAAACAAGTGAAAAGTGATATGCAAATAGGGTTAATAAGATATACGCTTTCGCAATCCCACCCCATTAGACCAACCGGTATCGTAAATTATTGAAACCTGTTCAATAACGCAATCATATTTCATCTGCACCTTTGCTCATTGACGCAAATCTTTTACTAGTAATTCTTTTCTTTTTTTTCTGCACATATTGCAACCCGAACGGTTGTGAAATGTGATCTGGTCGCAATAAAATATGATCGAGTGGCTTGATCTGCGATCCGGTGCAGATCCATTACAACTCTCATATTAATGGATCAATGATCTTGACAGCTGATATAGGAAGCACATGCCGAATGGGGTATACCATAAAATCACTCCGACTCTAGCTGGTCCCATACTGTAACCTACCATATATGTACGAAGAGAGGTACGCACATGAATACGCATACGTAGACAACGCTTAACGTGTTTTTCGGGCGGAATTTTCCAAAAAAGCGCCTAAAGTGAAATTTGAAATAACGCTAGCGGCGGACTGATATGACAACTTTATTTTCCTAACGTTTAAATTACTATATCAAAGCTCTAAATATTTACGTTAAGGTGTTTTCATGGTAGATAGGTTGCTTTGCAACTTGCCGCATGCCGCTTAAAAGGCTTTATATCTCTACTTACCTTTCCAGATTATCGAAATTTACAAGAACTTCCTATTTTGCGGTTATATTTGAAAAATTTGAAGCATTTTTATATTATCGAAGCAATCGACAACATCACTATTTAATGTTTGTGTTAATTAGTATCAGTTAAGTACTAGGCATCATGATATAACCCAGATGGTAGTCTCTGGACGGTTATATTACCATGAGTTTTAGTGATGATAAATGATAAGTATAGTGTTTATTCGAGCAATTAGGAATCACATAATAGGAAATCCTCATTGCTGAATTGATGCAAATTTAATTCTTTAAACTATGCTAACATCGATTCAGCATTTTTGTTGAGAACTTATTGCCTGAACGTTGTGTTATCTCATGTTTGAAAAAGTCCATTTGTTTAAACAATTGTTTTACTAACTGAAATTCTCAGCACTTGGTTTTCTTAAGGGGAATTTAGATCTACAAATCTCAATAATAGTTTCTTCTAAAGTCCATTTCCCAAGTGCCCATTTCCAGGTAATCATTTCCAGGTAATCATTTCCAGGTAATCATTTCCAGGTAATTGCACATTTTCTAAATGTCATCTTGTTTATACTACCTTACCGAAAACACAAGCAATCCTTTTCCGAGCAAAAAACGAAGAATGTTATTTAGGTGGAATTGGCACATAGAAATTCACCTGCAATCTTACAGGTGAAACTTTGCACCTGGAAGAAATTTAAAAGTTAAAAAATGATATTCGCAATAAGGATGCAGACTTTCGATGGAGTTTAGAGATGATTACTCTGAGTCCCAAATATAAAAATTCTTAACGAATTATTCCAGCTGAAAACTATTTGTTAGAAAATAATATTGGTGAAATTGAATACAAATATTTCTATTATTAAAATATATAATACTGATTTAGTATAAAATTCATCGCCAAATCTTATTGAATATTTTGAGTACTCCTCTTTTATATTTTATTTATTTTTTCATTTTTTAATAATTTTTTCCCGTATATCTTTTATTTTTGTATTTATTATTATAGGCATCACAATTATTTACTAAGAAATCAACAACGACAACAACGATAAGTCCAGTGACATTATTTCGTGAACAAATATCTCCACCACAATTTATGCTAAATAGTGACTCAATACGTCGCCAACCACAACAACAACAAATTGGAGAGCACTTCACACCAGCGACATCACGGATTGAGGTTAGTGCAATCAGTGGATATGTCTAACGTATCCTAACGAATATAAGCCAAATTATTCATTGTAAGTTAATCTTGAGTATTTGTTATCTATGTAATCTCCGCAGTAAATTCTAAAAATTCATTTCAAAGTTGTAGATGGGAATATCGATTATGCCTATAAGTTTAAATCAAAATTCAAAAATTCGCTAATTTCTTTAGGTTTTCTTCACTTCCATCATGATGATTACCGTGCTTCATTTATTGCCAACGAATGCCTAAGCCTATAATATAATTTATAGCTTTGCATTCATTCGAATATTTTTTAAGTACGCCTAAAAGAGTTTAAAACATCCAGATTTTCCTCGAAATTTAAATTCATTTTGCGTTCATCATTTCTCAAAAATATGCCTGAAACGAATTCTTCCGTAAAATATCGATCCCGATAAACGGTAGATAGATGCATTATCGATCATATTCTTAAATAATAAAATTGACTGTGCTCGATGAATAGAATTGGAAAAACACGCCTGGCGTGTTTTTCCATTTGTTGCTATGAATTTCTATGAAGAATTTATTAGAGTTTGGAGAATGTGCCAAAAAAAGAAACAGCGCAATATGCGCTTTTTTCAAGCCTGTTTATCATACGAGCCGATTTCACAATTAAATAATAACACGCCTATGTTCGCTGTTAATTTTAACTGAACGAAAACTCGTACAGATATTCTCTGCCTTACTAGTTGTAAGGTGCGACCAGCGGATCCAAAAATTGTATTCAAATTTTTAGGCGCTCTTAAATGCCCATAAAATTTTCCGGAAACTAGTGGATGAATCTGAGAGTTGATAAGAGAGGTCCACACTTCATGAATCTAGCTCCAGTGGTTCCCGTGTTGAAACTATCAGACAGGCAGAAGCAGACACATGCACATATATACAGACAGACAGACCTACGCAGATAGATATGGTCTCGTCATTAGGCGCTTGACAATTTCGTGACAGACTACGACTTGCGATATGTTCATGTTCTGTTTTGCAAATTGTTCGCAAACATCTATCAAGTGCTCTCTTCGAAGAAGCATGTTGATTTTTACGGGTTCCCTTAAAGGATTTATTGCCAACGCAAAAGAGGGAAAGGTAAATTAGTGGAATTAACCCCTCTTCGGTTTTTGGGTTTCCTTGCAATAAGAATTCTACAACTTCATCTAATTTTTCCAAGAATCTTTCCATGAAAATATGTCAAAGTGGACTATTTAGCCTCTATTTGAATTGCATTGATTAGAGAATGACAGGCCTTATGTATGATCTGCTGATTGCAAGATGCAAAAAGTTATGAGTTAAGCACTATGATTATAAAGCTTGATCGAGCATGAAGTTGGTCTTCACAACGAGATGATATTGTACAAAGTAAGAATCTGTTCTGATAAGATACTGCAATGGCCAAAGCGAGAGCAAATGCAAATGAAGCGATTAAAATTTCAGCTGCCTTAAATCTGTTCAAAATGAATTTCCAGGTGCCGCTTATGTCGTTGCTGGAATCGTTGGGGCAAAATGCATACAAACATGACGAGGTGCAAGTTGGAAGAGACGAATCAGTGAGTATACTTGGAATGCCTGTTGGTCGACGCGATGGGTTGCTTCTGTCACCACTGGAGGGACTTAGCTATGGCAATCAAGATATGTACGGTCCGGTCGCAATCAACGATAAATACAACGTCAAATGGGGATTTCTCGATAAATTAGGCAGTTTGCTTTCATCCGCCTCTCAATAGGTAATTAATCCTAACCAATATTTAAATAATGAACCTCTTTTTCTCGTAACGAAATGAAAACGAACTGGAGTTGAATCTGCCGTCCGTTCAAAAAATAGCTTCTCCTCTCAGTTTTCGGAAGACATTACTCCATCAACGTTGGTAAAAAAATGTATGTTATTAATTGTTCCTAGCATTTTAAAGGTCCAGTCTATGTGGTGAAAAAAATCGTTGAAAAATCCAAAATTTTAAATGGCAAATTGCCAGAGATCATTTTTAACACTGTGAAGTTGAAAATTTTTATTCAATAGTCGAATATGCATAGAAAAATTTGCATTTTGAGATTTTTTTTTGAATATTCCAAAATAATTTTGCATATTTTTGTGCATTTTCTAATATTTTAATATTGCACAAATTTTACCTATAAAACTTTAAGTATTCCCACGATTTTTTTTTGCAATCCAATTTTGCATAATCTGTTGAAATATTTGGAGAATTTATTGCCAACTCATTATTGTTGACGCAAATGTTTTATATAGTGTTGCACGCAAGTATTTTGCAATCAGAAGAGAACAGTTCTAAGTGTAATGTCGTTAAATAGTAACACGGATACTGATATGTTTATTGTATGGAAATTTTATAATTAGGTCACAATGATCGGAAAATTGCATCTCATCTCTTTATTAAATGAGTTTTCATTGCAACACCCCCTCCACACCCCCTCCTCCTCTTCCTATTGATCGATGCCATAGCCAGAAAATTTCCAAATTCTAGTTGCCTCTTTAGCGTTCGCGAGTAATGTTTTTTCTCATTGCTTTTCAACGATTTCCACCTGAAAAAGCTAAGCAGATGTAGGTATTTTTTGAATAATTATTTCACAGGTATTTCCTCAGTGAGTGAACAACGACAATATTTATAAATGATTGTTGAATGCGAAAATATAAATAGAAAAATCTTCGATCAGAAGCGGAATATCACAACATTATTGCAGCATTGTTTAGTTGTTTTTATTCTGCCTTAAGAAAACGTTTCAAATATTCCATATTTTCTTATTGATTTCTCTTATATAAACTTAATTGCTTACGAAATGAGAATGTTAAGTGTAACTTCCTATTATCTGTAAGGATTACAAGTGTTCGTAAGTTATTTTTTTCTGGATTCGGTTTTTCTCAATAACAAATCATTTGTCTATTTTTTTTGAATATTTTGGAATGAAATTGAAAAAATTTGCATCATTTTGGAAAAAGAAAATTGGAAATATTTTTGAAAAAAGAAAAGAATTCGCATCATCTTATGTCAAAGGATCTCAACTATTGCAATTTTTATTTATTTTTTCATATAAATGACCACAAAATTTTGCTCGTATATATTTGAAAATGAACGAATTGAATAATAAAATTACTAATTTGTACTTTTTTGCGTACTATGCATATCTTCAAGTATTGTTTCATAATTTCTGACTAAAATAACAAAAATTACTGAAGTAATTCAATAGCAAATATATTTTTATGTAACTATTTATTTATATTTGTATTTATGCTTTCACAGAAAGTTTTGTGCTAGTGGAAAATCGAAAATTTCCAGCATTAAAACTATTTCATATTCGTATTGAGATGGCTTTAATATTGAGTTTCATCAATAGTAGAATTACTCGTGCAATTTTAATTAAATACGAATTTCTGAAAGCTCAAATGAACTGAAAAACGTTTCTTTTATTAATTCTATTATTGCGTAATTTTTGCTCAAATTCATTACGTTTTTTTTTTCTCGTCAATTGAAATCTCTCCAATTGCTGTGATAATTTTTTTCTAGTGAAATTCAATAAATTCAGAAATATTTTTATTGATATATCTCTTCGGAATTATTTATGGAAAAAGAAGGTTCCAAAGTTTCTTTTATTGCTTATCTTAGAGGTAAATTAACTCAAATCAAATATTTTTTTTTAAACAGTTATATTTATTTCAAAACTTTCAGCATTACAATATTTCATATCGTGGTGAGATGACTTTAATATTGAGTTTCGTCAATAGCAGAATTAATCATGCAATTTTCTTTGAAAATCATTTATCTTTATATCTTTGGAGTTTTTTTCTTAATCAATGGAATCTGTAATTTAATACTCAACATTAATAAATAATACGTAAAATATGCATCATCGAATTTTCAGTCCGAATTTTAGTTGCATCGGAACACTGGAGGAGAGAAATCGTCCTATTTTCGTCTCGAAGATTATTTGCACAAATCTCCTTGTATCGGCTCAATTTTTTAAGGAACCTTTGTAGAAGAGAATCTGATAACCTCATATTCTCCATTATCATCTGATTGAAACTGTACTATATAGATATGCAAAGAAGCATGCAATTGGAGCTAATATGAAAAGCTCTTTTGATGTCTCAATCAGCCAACATTACATAAAAAATTTTTGAATAAATATGCGGAATAAAGTCGCTCATATTTCAGTTGAACTCATCGCTCATCGCAACAACATTCTCTAGAAAATTTGCTTTTGCGCCTTATGAATTCGCATCAGCAAACTAAATAATATCATCCATATGTGTGTGCGCGTATGCTCTTCTGTGTGCATCTATCTTTCAAGTCCATAGCTCGAGCTCATAAGCCTCTGAAGGTGGAAGCAAGTCCATAGATCGAGCCTCTGAATCTGGGAGTGGAAAGTTTGATTGGTAGAAGTCAAATTCGAAGCGAGCAAAATAGATGCATAATGATCAATTCGGCGGATACCACGCAACCACTTGGATTTTTCTCATAGATCGGACAGGTATCTTGCATAAGATCTACAAAAGCGACTAGACCAATTAAAGCACAGATGTGTTATCACTTTATCACCTAATGAAATGCCATACAAATTGGCTGATCAGATAAATGGGGTGATGGGTTGACTGCAAAAATGCACACCGTATCAGCTTCCATGACGTGCTTTCCCATACATTTTCTGTGTGCATTGCTTCTCAAACGATTGTAAAATAGAACGCTGTGGGCATGAAATGCAGATTGGCCGAGAGCAAACGTATGCATTCTTTTTAAAATCGCAAATTACATTGTTTATAGCTTTTCCGAAATTGATGAATCGTTGAATGTTGGATATGCACTGTCAAAGTTGATTTAATCTGTTGAAACAGTCAGACAGACATGCAGACATATGCGCAGACAAATACCCTTTGCAATAAATGCGTTTAGCTATTCGAAATTTGCAAAAACGAATAAAAGATATGCAATACATTTGATGGGGCATTTGCATATTGTGGAATATTTTTTGCTCAGATATTTTCTTAAGCAAGGTGAATAACAAAGGTATAGGTAGTAACATCCAAAGCTTTGGAAACCACCTCATTATAATTTCACTAATACCATTACTTGTTTTCTCACCTTTTTTTTCCAACATTAAAGGAAATTGCAAATCTACGACCTCCAAGAATTGTTATCCAAAAACATTTTGTGATAAATCAACTTTCGATGATACGAAGGTATCAGTAGGTAATCGATTTTTGTAAATAATGCATTCTTTCAAATATACTAGCAAGAAGTAATTTTATAATCAAGTTGAAAGTAATAACGTTGCAAACTTGGAGTACGAAAAAAAAAGCAGAGAAGCACGCCAGATAGAGATGACGCAATATGCGTTTTTGCATTCCCCCTTCCATCGGCAAGTTTCATAAATTATCAACAAATAATCAAGTATGAAAAACATTGCGCGCATATTTTAACTGATCCGATCGTTTTTTTTCCCTTCTGATTTCACCGCTGCAAAATGAAAACCTAAGTAATTAGGAATGGGAATGCATACGATGCTTTACGTATGAAAGATGGTTCAGTGGTTCTTCTCAAGTGAAACCACTAGACAGACAGGCAGGCAGGCAGACAGAGGGACAGACAGACAGACAGACGGACAAACAGACACACAGACACACCGACAGACAGGTATACATAGTATACATACACATGAAGAGATTCAACGTGATCATAATATGCGTTGTACGCATACGTTTGTAGCAATACCTAAAAGGTGAGCTCATGAGAGGGAATATGTCAGGCTTACCTTTGCAAAAAAAATTTGCAGCATCAACACGCATGAAACGCCCATTTATGTCATTTCTTTAAAGCGCTGAAAAGACTCATTTTTCATCAGCACCTAAATAAACTTGAGAAATATTTCATCTGCGTTTATAGTCTTTACTAATGAGATTTTAATGGTCATTTTTCGAGGAATTTAAAATGCAAAAAAACTTTGAGGAATTTAAAATATTCAATAGCCAGATTGATATGAATGATTCGTAGTTTTTAAAGCAATTGCTCCTTTCTGATCTCGTCTCATTCGCACGAAAAATATTCGAACTCGAATTTTTTTTTCTTGAAGATCGATTTTCAATACCGATTGAATGAGTTGCTTCTCTCTTCTCCCTCCGCCCCCCCCCCCCTATCTCAGTCCCCATTCTTCTGCTTTCTTTGGACAATCTTCGATTCGAAGCACAGCATCCAATATCAACCCTTCCTTTCTCTTCTTTACGGTTCGCAAGGTATATTAGATGAAAAAAAGACAAGTTTTTTACCATACTGATTGAAGATGAAGGTGAAAGAGCATACCATTTCTAGGATTTCAGAAGGATTTCAAATTTTTGAGCGCCAAAGCGTCAAAGGATTTCGTCAAAACACTTAAAGAACGCACAAAAATAGTGCTTTAAATGCTTTCATTGAATACATAAAGTTCCAGTGAATTGAAAGTGCGTCGAAGTTTGCCAACAGGACAACGGTAGAGAACGCCGCCGACAAGAACGAGTGTACAAACTGGGCCATCGAGGTGAACGTGTTTCCTCATCGTCACGATCGCATTTATTGCCAAAATGCGCTCACCAATCACGCTGCTCATCGTATTCACACTTATCCATCTGAAATATGCTCAACATCCGGACTTCGTGAGCACTAAGTTCGACCTTAGCCCCGATCTGCCGTTCGAGTCATTGTCAGCCAATGAAGATCAGAATCCCATCCACATGGAGGTGAACTCGGAACTAAAGCAAATAACCGTTTCGAAGTCGCCATCATCTACGCTGCCTCAACAGTCATCGTCGCCTACACCGTTTCCAACATTTTCGCTTCCAGCACCTCTATTGCCATCAACTGCCGGTGGTCAATTAGCCATCGGTGCGGTCATCCCATCTCCAGCGCCTATTACAGTGAGACCTAATCTGGGACATCTTCCATCACAGATGGGAACATCGCTGACAGGTCCACAATTACCGTTTCCTCACCTTGCGATTCCGCAACCAAATCAGCTTATTCAGCAGGCAGCAGCATTTGCCCCAGGGTCAGCTATTCCTTCTGCTCCATCAGTTATCCCTGCTGTAGCACAACCATTACCAAGTACTTCCGATTGGGGTAAGCAGATATCTCAACTACAGCCTCAACAACAGTTCCAACTCCAACCTCAGCCCCAACTTCAGCATCCGCCTCAACTTCAAGTTCAGCCACAACCACAGTTTCATTCGCAGTCACAATCTCCTTCTCTAGTTGATGCACAATCTCAGCCTCATTCACAGTCTAAGGTGCAAAATGTTGCCGTAACGAAGTCTCCACCGCCTGCGCACCCACCTCTTCACCGAAGTGCACTTTCCGGCAGTGCGGTTCCGGCTCGTTTGCGCATGTCGCCCGCTGCCCTCTGGTTCGACGAATCTTTCGACACACTGAGTAAGATCTCATTATCCTCATTTATCCCTCATAAAGTCAACCAGTTGCGGTTGCGGAGTGAAGGGGAGGGGGATGGGGAAGGAGGTAGAGGAAGGAAGGAGGGGGAACAAGAGGAAACAGGAAGGGGAAAAGCAATTGGGAGAAAGAGAAGAGATGAATGCGAGTCTGTTTAACTTTGATGGGGCAATTTTTGTCTCCTCGTATCTGTTCAAGAACGGCGTCGTATTGATCAATAGAGTTAATAGAATGAAAAAAAGATCGACTGGAAAATTTAATTGTTTCCTTTTTCCAACAGTTGGGAATCTTTTTCAAAAAAAAGTTGGAATAATGCCAATAAAAGAGAGAGATCCCACTCGAAATGTCATTAGCAAACGATAGTAGTTGGTAAGTCAAAATGCGATGTGAAGATGTTAAAGTCGTCGCTCATCTTTTACTTCGAATACATTTCAATTTTTGTATAACAAAAAAAAATAAATTCAAAAAAATGAACAAAATAGAATTCAACTCATTCATAAAAATATAAATAATTAAAATCGAACAAAAAAAAATTTAAAAAATGGTCTATCCACTAATTTATATTCGTGAAATGGCCGAATTTTTATATTTATAAGAATTTTCTCAATAGAATGCTAGATGACCGGATAATCGTTTCAAAAACCGGATCGTCAACTACGTATCGGTGAGATTTTTCGTGTTCTCAAACACGTTGAAATCTCCGTATGCCATTCTGAAAAACCGGCTACCCATTTATCGCAACAATTGAATCTCCACATAATTCAACACTTAAGACTGCCTGATGAGATCGTGAAAATTTAGTGCAATTATCGAACATCAATTATTCTATGTTTATGAAAAAAAATTGCAATGGATTTTTTATTGATAATGGAGTAGAAATTTTTTTTTTTAAATTGCAAAAAATCGCTTTTAATCGGAATTTTTAGGATATGTAGACGGTCCAAAAATAAAAAAATTCATCAATTTGGCAAATAAAAATCGAAAAATATCGACCAAAAATCGACAAAAATAGTCATATGCAACCGTTATTTCAAGGAAAAACTATTCGTTGTTTTGGTACACGATTTTGGAAAAGAGTACCATTCTTTGTTAAGTGCATTAGTTTTGACTTTTATTTTACTATGAATAACAAGTTCATTTTCTGCATTAATGAAATGAAATTAAGTTGTATTATTGCTTAATTAGCGTTATAAAGTTGTATTATTAATTAAATTGCTTAATTATTAGCGTTATAAGAAAAAAATGATCGTGAATAACAAGCTAATAGGTGAAAGAGGTGAGCGGAAATTTTTAGAGGTATTGCACAGGTGTGCAAAGTGAATTGAATCCCTCCGCATAAAAAATATTTCATATATATCTTTTCTAGAAATGTAACTATTTCAACTGTAAGTGCAAATTTCAAGTGCTTAGTGGAATGTAATTGCCCTGACCGTTATCCTCCTTGCCTGATCGTTATCCTCTTTACCTGTACTCGTAGTGATATTTCAAAACCTGGGCATAACTCTGTCGAACCAATTTTGGATGTACTAATTTTTTTGCATCTTATAATCCGCCATGTTGCGTCTTCCATCTGTCATTCATTGCTGTCATATGCTCGAAATTAAAACTCTCCAGTCCGCTGAATAGAATTCAGGTCAATTCTGATTCATTTGTGGTACATCTTCCGTCATGAATAATCTCTATGCTTCCGTTCGTCTATAAAATTTAGAAAATAAAGTTTGGTGGAAATTGCTTAATTGCATCTCTTAATGGAGTCAATTTATGGAGTCAATTTATCTAGGCGGAGAAAAGGAATTTAAACACTTATGATAAGGAAAATATGCATGATTTGCGTAAAAATTCTATCATTTTCCCTATTCGTCCTCTTCACCTCATAGATATCGAAGTCATAGGCTTGTTTTCAACGCTATTATCTTTTGGTAAAATGAGTCTGTGCTATGAAACAATTATCATCTTTATGAGCTATTAAATCATAATTCCCCTTTTTCAACGAGAGGAAAAATATGAAATAATAACGAAAAAAGGATGGAAAATTTTTAAAGTGTTTCCGAGAAGTAACTCTTCTTTACTGAAGGAAACGAGCAATAATGACATTCTTTATTGGTTGAGCATTATTTTCTAACAAAAGTTGTACTTAGTTTTTTCTCACTCGTACTAAAATATTCATTTATATATATATATATATATATATATATATATATATATATATATATATATATATATATATATATATATATATATATATATAATAATAAATATAAATAATCCTATCATAGCTCATCATTTAAATATTATAAATAATTATTGAAATAAAGATTTTATCAGTAATATTTGTTTGATAAGGTTATTGTTCGCTATTGTTTGATGCGTTCTTTAATGAAATTTATTATCAGATTATTTTCATGTGAATAAATTATCGATTTATTTGCATTCACCGTTCGCGGTTTCGCTCTTTTCCAATATCGTTTAATGATCGAATGATCGCAATCGTCAATCACATCATTCAATGAATTTTGATCAATGAGATTTTCGCAAAAAAAGTGAAATGACCCTATCGTTTCAATAGCAAAAATGAAAATAGAACACAATAATATGGAGGATTTTTCTTTGTCTAATATCTTTTCAGTAGCGAATAGTGCTCTAACTTCAATACTCTAGCGATTGCTCTTCTTTCATTTTGATGGATGGGAATTTATTTTTAATGAGGTGGAGGGGGGGGGGAGGGGGTGAGGGGAGGAGAGGGGAGAGAAAATAAAATACAATACTGAGATGGCTGGCTTCATTGATGGGGCTATATTTTGTTATTGAATAAGTTTATCATTGATTAGATATTAAAATAAAATAGTTCATAAAATTCGTTACCTAACGATAAATGAGATTGTTTTGCATTGTTTTGGAAACCAATTGCAAAATTGATAAATAAGAAAATATTCATTAAAAAATTAGAGATTTATTGCAAATGAATCGTTTAATAATTGCAATTTTGCACAATGACAAATTCCATTGAAGAGTAAAACTGAGATAAAATTGACAAATTGAATAGAAATTTTGAAAATATATATTGTAATTATTATATATTTGTAAATTATAAATTTTAAAATTTTTTCTTGCAATAATTTATGAAAAAATAACTCTCTCTTATTTATATTTGATTTATTTTATATCGATTTATTTGCAATAATATGCAAAAAAAAATTTGCAATTTGTTGATCAAAGAAAAATTCATCATTGCAACAGTGAAATCATATAAATCGATAATGCTTCATATTGAATGAAATGAACCTTATAAGATCGCAAAATATAACTGAATTATATAATGCTCGTTTTTTTTTTCTTCTGAAACTAGAGCAATTGTTTTTTGATATGCAAAGTATGAAGCTTTCAAAATAAATTATAAATTATTTGAATTAAAGATTATTCGACAATCATAGTAATATTTATAGAGAGTTTATTTTGGCCAAATATTTGAGAAATAAACGGGAAAATTTTTTTGCAATTTCTTTGCACATTTAAATTCGTGCATTTTTTTTTAAAGCGTACTATGGCCAAATTTGTACTTTTAAAGCATATTATGGCCAAGTTTACATTTTTTAAAGCATATTATAGCCAAATTTACATTTTTTAAAGAATATTATGGCCAAATTTACATATTTAAGCATATTATGGCCAAATGCGCAATTTCAAAACGTATTTTAGGTGTATGATGCATCTGTTTTCTACATGCGCATATATGCTTCTGTCTATATCTTAATTTTTGCTCCCTACCACTAGGCTAAAAAGGCGTGGAATGGGATAGGTACGATCTACAATATAGCATCAACCTTCTGCATCTTCTTTCTCATTAGCTAATACTGATAAAAGTTTTTAGAAGTTACAAATATACAACAGTGGTTAGATTTTGTATGCATTTTGCACCGGTCGGATTGCATTATTGCAACCGGTTGGACTGTAAGAAGCATTCTTCTATGGGAAATTTGTAAGTGTTGTTTGAATTATTGGTGCATTTTTGCGCATTTCCTTTTTTTTTAATAATTTGGTAAATTATTTGATGCAACAACGCTTCTGGCAAGAGCTTCTTCTTTTTGAAATAAAATTACAGATATTGAAGCGAATTTTTGTCGAAACTTTTGATGCCAAAAGCAAATTTGAGAAACGTGCTAAGAGATAGCTGGCACAATATACGCTCTCACTAATCAATGTCAATAGATATCAATAAAAAAATAAAATATGCAAAATAAAACTTGCATGTTTTTATTCATGTAATTTTGCTATAAAACATTTCATCTCTTCCATAAAAAATCGGTATAAAGTCAACCATAAATGAATTTAAAATTTAAAAATTTTTTTCCATCTTTAAATTTTTTTTTTGAACAGATATATATTAGTTATTTGTTCTTTTTATAGCCAATTAACTTAGCTCTATAAGAATACGCCGACTCTTCTGAACCATTGATTTCCTTCGTTATGTTACTAAGGATTATGCAATCGTTTCAACAACTTTCACCTATTGTTTGTATAGAAAGCTTCGAGCTTCGAAGCTTGAAAACTCTTTTGTACTATCTAGTAATGTTCCTTCTAATCCTTCTTTCTTTATATATATTTTCTCTCTCTCTAAGCATTTTTCTTCAATATATTTAATCGTCTATAACTTATAATCACTCTTGCATGCCGAATTAATAATTTTTTGAAGTCGTTTTATCCTCATTTCATTTCACTTATTTGTTAATTTCTCTAGTATGCATTTCCATTTATATCATTCGTTTAATAATAAGTAAGAAAATTCGAGCAAAATGTGTTGAAGCAATATGCTCTTTTTTTTATTTCATTTAACTAAGCAGACACTCTCGTAAAATCCTAAGAAACAATTAACAAACGATATTAATGCCATCATAATTTAAGTAATCAAACATATCGTACAAATCTCATATATTAAAAAAAATTCGTTATTTTATGATCTCGTAGACAGAAAATTTAGAAAAAAAGAAAAGATGTGAAAGTCTTTTCTATATATGAATGTTTTTTTTTTTTGCTTTTTGTGAATTAGTTAGATTGATAAAATTCTAATTGAAATGATAGAAATTTGCTAGAGGAGATTATCGTATGATATGCATAAGAGCCAACAAACTTCTTCATTCTAGTATCATCGATTTCGATGTCGACAAGGAGACATGCAGACATATACGCAGACATGGCCGACTTTGTCATGATACACTATTGGCAACTCAGATCAGATAGTATAGTTCGTTATTGAAAAATCGTCCGAATTTCGATGATGACACTAAAGAGTGGAGAATATATTTTAGTCTAGTGATGCTTATGAATATCGACGGGCTTAATATCGTCAAAAGCAAATAATGTTGGAAAAAAAATTTCTTAATTTTTTTTTACTCTTATATAATTTCATTTTCCATTATTTCATTTCATTTTGAAGTTGTTTTTTTTTTCATTCATAAAATTTCATTTTCATTACTGCAAAACATTTTTCATTACTATAAAACTTACTCTTATATATGATAAAAATGATGATTGCTTATATATAGAAACTGATAGCATCGTTCAACATTACTAATAAAGAATTAGTACAAGTAGATTTATTGAATTTAAGAACACGTTTGTATTTTATGAATACATTATTTAATCAGTAATCATTAGCCATCCAATTAGGCAATTTCTTCCCAACTAATTTATGAATCCCATAAGTGCTTTCAAACATTTTATGCACTTTTATGAAAATATCTTAAATAATTTACTCAAAATAATGAAAAAAAAAAGAGCAAAATTTATGCTTCAAATATGCAAATTTTCAAGAAATGAGAGCAAAAAATAATTTTCTCACGTGATAAATTCGCCGAATGTGAAAAATTCATTCATAAATATGATCTGCAATAAAAATTTTTTTCAATGAGAAAATATTATAAATATTTCTTCTATTAATCAAAAATTTTTCACCCACTTTAAATATAAAATTAGCGAATCATTTTGAAAGAATTTAGCGTTAAAAATTTTCTGAGGTCAATTTTCGAATTGAGATATCATAGATCAAGAAAAAAAAATCCTGTATTTCTCTTTCACGATATAACTTGTTTAGCTATGATTTAACAAAGTAACGGCTGCTTTTAGTTGGCCTTTACTTGTAAACTCTTAACCCAAAAGCCAAAAGCGTTCAACTTAGCCCTTAGGCTCGATATAGTCATCGAGTAAATGATCTACGATGCCTATGGCAAAAAACTTTCTCGTTATTGAGTCCTCTTCGAAGTGCATTAATTAATAATTACTGTCTTCGTTAACTCGCATCATTAGGGCACAATTGTTTGTTGGTGTAAAATAACCTTTATTAGAACTTCGCTGAAATACTATTGAATCATGCTCATATAATGCTCAGTAGGCTCTATTTTGAAACGAATTGCATATTCACAAGAGAGATCACAAAAACGTCAACAATTTTTTTTTTTTTTGCTATTTATTGATTTGTCATCGAATAGTAAACATAACAAATACCAATAATATAGAGTACAAATCATATCAAATTTGAAATTCTCCATTACGTCAGTTCGCTCTTATTTACAACGATTAGAGAATAAGTTCAGTTTAAATGAGAATTACGAGATGCGCGAATTCATCTTTTGATGATTAAATGCAAAAAAAGCGAATATTTATCATATAGTATATGCTTTAAGAATGTTGAATTCTTAAATTTTTGATTGATTACGTTTCTAAAGTTATGATCTAATGTATAAAATTTATATATCGTTGAGTAATTCATAATAAAAAGAATTCAATTACTTACTTCAAAAAAATTCACTTACTTCAAAATTCAATTACTTACTTCAATGATTGATAGAAAACAATAATAATAATAATAACTGTTCGAAAATTGTAAATTATAGAATATTTTTGAGGATTTTCCTTGAGTATATTCTATAAGAGCGAGTAATATTACTTATTAAATTGATTATATTAAATTATTAAGCATTAATCGTACTAAAATTGAAATGCTTAAAAGAATATTTCAATGAGGGAAAATGAACAAAAATATAAAAAGTAGAAAAATGAAAAATTTAGAAGGAAGAATAAAAGCGAAAATTGAAAATGAATTAAATGGGTGAGATAAATATGAAAATAAAAAAAAAAAACGATAAGCGTAGATTGAAATTAAAAAGATCGCATCTATCGTTTCTTATAGGTGGTCATACTTGGAAGCTTCGAACCGTTCGTGGTGAACACTCGAGTAATGCGTAGAGCAATATCTGAGCGAAATGCATAAAACCATCATTTAGTATAAAAGAATGATTTAAATAGCGTATAGTCGAGAATAGAGAATATATGAATTGAAGAAATACGAAAAAAAAAAAGTTAGACGAAGAAAATCGAAAATACGAATAAAATTAGAGAAATTTTTTATTGGAATTTGTTTTCGAATTTTTCAAAATTATGAAAAAATTTTCGAATTGTTGACTTTTCTTATTTATTTTTTCCGTTTTTTTTTCAATTTTTTAAAATATTTTTTTCATATTTAAAAAAATTTTTTTTCCTCTTCCACGATCACTATTTTTTTAAAAATCATTTTTTTTTCGTTGATGAAAGTAAATCACTCTATATAATAAGGCATATTTAATCAGCATCTTTTGATCTAGAGCAATTTTTTTTTTTGACTCCATGGAAACAGCATTGCATAATTAGCTTTAAGATCAGTGCACTAATTGCACTAATTTAATCGTATTCATCTCTAAAAAAAGCGATAATCTCTCTCTCTCTCTCTCTCTCTCGAGAGAGAGAGAGAGAGAGAGAGAGAGAGAGAGAGAGAGAGAGAGAAAAAAAATCTTCGTTTCAATTAATAACTAAACCATAGCGAGTTCGAATTTTTTTTTCTTCCTCTTCGTTTTGTTAATAACTAGGAAATTAATGAAAAAGAGCGAGAAATTCAGGAAGAGAGAGGCATAGAAAGATGGAGAAATGAACGGAAGAGGAAAACTTCGGCAAAAATTTAATTAGATATATTTTATTATTGCGAATTATGTTGAAAAAAAAAACAAACATTAAACGATATTATCATTTTTTTTTTTTTAAATTGCTTCATTATCATTTTTTTATGCATTTAATTAGTACAGTTCAAAATTATACAATTAGATTATTAAATATTAGAATTTAGGAGGTAAAATATCATCGTCAAGTCTTTTCCTCAAAAAAAAAAGAGAAAAAAAGAAGAAAAAATCGAGAAACGACGCAATTTGTTGAAAGTGGAATTGCCTATGCCAATATTTGCTAATGCATTCCCACCAAGTCTATGTAAATACCGATTGTCTAATCAGTAAATCGGTATCTTTTAGTAAATTATTTGTTGTATTAATTTAATGCATATCATATGTTGGATATCGAATATATTCGTTCTTATGAATATTTTATTTAATCTAATTTAATTTTCATTGAAATAATTTTCTCCGATTTCATTAAACAAAAAAAAATTTTTTTCATTGGTGCATTTTTTTTTCAATTTTTTTCTCATCAATTTTCGACTTTTATAGAATGAATAAATTTTCATTTATTTGAATAAATAGTATGAGCAAAACAAAAATGATGCTCAATAAACTAACTAGATTGTGTGATTGAAATCCTATCCGATATGCAAATTTTATTACCAGCCGAAAGGTTAAATTAACGATCGTTGAATAAAGCTCGCCATTAGAGAATCTTGTTGAAACGCTAATTGGTTAAATATGCAAAATCCGCTTGCGGAGAATTGAAAAACAGCTCTAGCGTTGGCTGATCGTTCACTTTGCAAATACGTTCACTTTTCAAGCGTTGATTGATCGTCCACTGGACACAGACACAGACACACAAATGCGTGTGTGCATATACCGGCTTCTATGCGTTCGTGATTTCTTCTGCTAGTAAGTTAACCAATGAGCACTAACAGCAAAAAAAAAAATTTGCATATTAAATCAGAACGGATACAGTTTGCCGAATACTTCATTATAAACGTTTAGCTGCTGAGAGCAAAATATACATAGCAACAACAAATAAGAAGATCCATTTATTTTCATCATTTTTAACCACCCTCCTCCCGCCCCCGTACCCCGTACCCCCTTTTTTTGCTCTCCTATTATAATTTATTTAATATGATAGATAAATAATTTAAAAAAAAACGCAATTCATCAATAAGATGAAAGTAGAGAAATAAAAATTTTCTTTTGTTAGAGGTGAAAATATTTTTGCTGAGACAATAAAATTGAAAATTTTTTTTGCAGATTGCTCAAAAGAGTTCGATACTGTGGCAA
Organism: Ascaris suum; assembly: GCA_013433145.1. NCBI lineage: Eukaryota > Metazoa > Nematoda > Chromadorea > Rhabditida > Ascarididae > Ascaris > Ascaris suum. The sequence goes on from CM024181.1 coordinate 6,735,892, forward strand.
AGGAATTCAAGCGGAAATTTCCACAAAAAGCCATTCCAAGTGGTAAAGATGCTCGACTCGCTGATATTCTCGAAAAAAGACTTGTCGAATGTTCGAAGAAATCAGAGTCCAGCTTTTGGATTCGAGTAGCCGAGCTCCTCTCTAAGATTGAAATATCGTCAAGGTTAGAGCAATATCGATCAATCTATTGTCTATTTTAGTTGCTTCTTCAAAAAATCCGTCATATTTCCCGGCTTAATGTTCAGCTATTGAGTTTTGGTAATCATATTCCTCACAGTTCTCAAACGGCTTCTATTCGAGGCATACGGTAATCGATGAATGCGGTAAAGCTATACGGTAATACGTGAATGCACAGTGGCCTGGTTATTGGTATTACTTGGAATTAGCGATGGAGGATATTCGGATCTTTACATGCGCAATCCTTATGGCTGTCATTTTTTTTTTGAACCAAAAGTTAAACTAATCTTCCTTGAGTATATTTTTTTACGTTGTATAAGGATTATCAAAATACTTCTAAAAATTTGCATGAATAAACCGAAAATTTTCTTCATTAACCAATGGTCAAGAGGGAAATGACGAGAGATTCCTCCATTATGCTCAGAAGGTATTTTTCATTCATTCTTTTCTCTAAATAGATAATTTTACCCGCTCATTCAAGTAATATTCAGGCAGAAATGCCATAAAGATGCCATCACCTTAAGGCGAAATGTGTGGAATATTTTAGTTATCTTTAAATATTAATGATCCCATTGATCACATTCAAAATTATGTACTTAGGTTTGTTTTTTTTTGCATAGCTTGATGCAATATTCTATGACGAAATTGGCAAAACCGGAAGTGAATGCTGAAGAGCTTCTCCATGAAATGTTTCGCATAAAAAATTTACTTAGAGAAAAGTGTTGTTTGAGTTTCAAATTTAAATAATTCGTGCAAAAAAGTATAATGAATAGAAGTGATTTAACAATATAGACGATTGATTGCATCGAAAAGTTTTAAGCATTCATAATCAAGAATTTTTTTTCTTCTGAATTTCAATTTTCTAATTGTGCTTCAACGCAAAAGAAGCGGAAACTTTTTTTTCTCAGGCTTAAGTTCTATTTTTTTAAGCTCAAATTGACTCAAATACACTAAATTTATCCTTAAATTTTGCAAAAGTACTTATACTTTATGATGGGTTTAAGTTGTAATCAAACTTAATGTTTTATTGTTGAGTGAATAAGTGAGATGTGGGTGTTGAGAAAATGTTTTCATATTGCAGAGAGAAAGCTGAATGCTATAATGGGCTCGTTGAAGAGCGACTTGCATGCTTCAATCTCGTCTCATTCACATGCCAATTCGTTCAGCAGCAATATCAATTTCGACTTGTACCGGCAAAAATTGTCATCCATGAGGCACGTATTGCCGAGGATAGCGCACAAAAATGTCGCAAATTGGTACGACTCGTCAAAGAAAGACGACGACCTTCTTCATAATATCGTGTTTTTTTTTCGATAATGCCATTTTTTTAGTCTTATATACAGGAAATTGTGGTGCTAGAATTCATTTTTTTTGTGAAACGAATTTTAAAATGAGATATTGAAAATATATCTCAGATTACTTGCATAGAATTTGAGTGGATCAAATATGCAAATTTTGACGATCGTTAATGACCAGTAAATCCGCAAATGACTGTTTAATGGCGAAATGCTTCGCCGTTACGATGCTATCATCTAGCAAGTTAAGTACGACAAAAAATGATTCCCTCTTATAATAATCGAAAAGATGAACTTGAAATAGCCTTATGTATTTAAAAATGATGAAGTAATTGACCGAAGTTGCAATGGCGGAAGAAGCGATTATAAATTATTGTCGAAAAATAACTTGGAATTTATATCATTTCGATGGCTATCAGTTTTACCACCTGAATGGGGAACTCTAGTCTCATATAACGTAGATGTCTTTTATATATAGTGCTTACAAAACGCAATAATATTTTCACCGACTTCCTAATTTGAAGCGAACATTGATGTGTTGCCATTAACTCCATCAAACTATTGACTCCACCAGAAGGGCATTAAATTTGAGAGAGAAAATCAGATATCGACGAATTTAGATACAGGTAAATTCAGGTAATTTTGCAATCATTCAATCGTTTCGATTGATAATATAAAAGAATTTCCACTGATCATATCAGTAAATATCGCTATCAAATTAAACGTAATCTAAGAAATAAATTTGGCGTTTTTTCTTTTCCGACAATAAAAAAAAATTACAATAATAAAAATTCGAGACAAAACGTTTCGCTTAAACAATTGTGAATATTGCATAACTATGAGAAAACTTTTTAAAATTTACTCCTCAATGTGTTATTCTATTTTTTTCACTTACTATAACTTGTATAAAAAATATTATACTTGTATTTTTATATTGCAATAATTTGTTTACCTAATCAATATTGATGTTTGTATACAATTCCTTTCGTGCAACGATGATCGCATCGATCAATCACAGTCTCTATTTTTTTTTTTAATCATCGTGCAAACATTCCAACAACAAAAATTACAATGGTGATAAAAATGATATTGTTCCATAGTGCAGACAGCAGTGAATTATATCAGTGATAGCGTGGTAACCGGAAACGGAAACAAATGCTGATATGTTGTTAAAGCCTGCCAACACGATGCGAATGTCTGCTAACATGGTGTCAATGTCTGCCAACAAAGAATTTACTTTGCATGCATGATGATTTTAACGAAATTAATAGAGTAACGATGTAAATTTGCCTAATATAGATTAAAAGTACTCTTTCTTCGTTACGTGACCGACATCATTTTATGCAAATAAATTTAATCAAACGGTATTTTTAAATGCGATTCGTTTCAATATGAACGATATCATAAATGAAAAGAGTATGATAAGATATGAAGAATTAAAGCAATTTTGCGTTTGTGTATGCAATAATCCAACGTTGATTAAATATAAGTGTTTTTAGTGTGGTTTTTTTTGAGGAAAAAATATTGCCTAGGGCAAAAAATCTTTCTGGGGCCAGAAAATATTGGCCAAAATCAACCTTGATCCCTCCCTTCTTTACGTGCTACCACCCTCACTCTTCACCATTTTGAAGTGGTCAAAAGAGTCTAGAAGACGTAGTAGGGAAAGAAGGTCATGTGTTCTTTTCAAGACGCAGCTTGTGAAGCGTTCTTCTTTGCCATACATTTGTGCTCATCGTCAACGAGAAAAAAGGGCGCAACAAAGCTAAAATAGCATAAGTCGAGTATTAACGTTAAATCCAAGACGCCTAAATTAATGTATGAGGGCACTTGTGTGATTTATGATGCGTCAAAATTTCAAATCACTTATCAGCTTATCAGTATTGGCATCAAAGTTTGTAGCGGTGCTGTTTTTACCTAGTTCTGATAATGCTTCAAGAGCGACGTTCACTCGTTCTAATCTCGGCCACAATTGGCAAGGTGCCGAATATGTGCCAATGAACTTATATTTATTCTTATTTCCTTTTGCCGAATTTTTATTTGCAAAGAATGCATTATGCTAACGTCACATCTATGTGTACGTTTGTATGTCAAAGCAACTTCTACTCAGCAACCACAGAAGTTGAAGTGACGGAAATTTGATAGGTATGTTGCAAATCAAACCAAGTGACACCCACGTATCTCAGGTTAGAGTTAGAGACGTGACGCACCTCAGACATTCAGTGTACATATATCACTTTGAATGCAATTCTAGGTAGTTGAAGGTAATGGAGAATTTATATATATTTTAAAGTTGAGCTCTAGGTATAAGAATTTACAACTTACATATATATTTTACAGTTGTCGTGCCTTTTAAAATTTGATTACATACCACACCATAGGGATTACGAAGAAATCGAATCTTTTACGAAAGATCGACGAGTCAATTTAAATAATAAAGAGTGTGCTTCGTACATTTGACGATTTGTTGGTACCTACGGAATTGATTGAAGAAGTGCAAAAAAAAGAGCATATCGCGCTAGTCTATACGCCCCACTTTTTCGATTTCATTTCTATACGAAATGCCATCAATACATTTTCATCTCTCTCAGATTACAGAAGCTGTGCGCTCACATTTGACTCTCTATAATATGCTCTGCTAATGAATGTTCATATTTTAACTTATTATTTTTTTTACGGCAGTTATCTCTCACCTAGAATAGCAAAATTTGCAATATAAACTATATCCGATACTGCATCAATTTGCATAAACAGGTACAACATGTTCACCTGCGTTAAACCATTGCCAAGAGCATTACTCTAGGTAAGTTTCAATAAGTCACGCATTAATTTCAACGAACACAAATGTAATCTCTACGAGATTAAAATACTACCTGAGGATGGCCTTAATTCAAATATTTGAGAAGAAATAATCGGAGCGATGTGCGCTTTTGCAGTTCACTTTATGAGGCTAATGAGCTTCATCAAGTATTAACAAATAACCACAATGAGCGAAGTATTGCAATTGCAATTCACCTAAACTGTTTGCAAAGGATCGTTTTTAAAAAAAACACATTTGCAAAGTTGTTTTGCAAATTTATTACAATAAGCTTTTGCATTTATTTGTCTGCCTATCTATTTGGCTGTCTGACAATTTCAATTTTATTTGTCTATATGTGTGTGTGTGTGTGTGTGTATCTGGCAGTTTCAACTTGTCTGTCTATCCATGCGTTTGTGTAGGCAATTTCAATTCAGGGCTTATTGGAGCTGAATTCTCGAAACTTACTGAATACAACACACTCGAAAGGAATTTTAGACATTTAAAGGTGCCATGTGATTTGCATACATTTTACATCAATGAGGCAATAGAAAAACAAATTTTTTATAAAAGAATTTTAGGAATGATCAGATAAATTAAAATATGAGCAAATTATTATGCACTTTGCTTTTTTTTTTGTTTACATATGGGATTGACTAGTAAGGTAAGTAGTATATAAGCGCCTATGCTGTGCAAAGTTTGTTGACGCGCTTTCCAACTTGTTTATGTCTCGATCGATGCAAAACAAAACAAAACAAAACAAAAAAAAAAAAAAAAAAAAGCTGAGCGCCGTAAATGCATTGAATTTTTTGAGACCTTTAAGACCCATTCCTTTTTTTTTTTATTCGAAATTTCCCGATTGACATGAACATCACTTTGAAGAGACAACTGTGATGTATGTCGCGTCTAGAAATTTTGTTGAAACTCAATTTAGTGATTCATTAGACGAAATGAGCAAATAGAGAGATATAGAAACATATATAATCTGAGTCGCTATCACAAATGCAAATTTATTCAAATGCATAAAAATTGAAGCTATTCTATTCAAGTTGCATAATATATGCATAGTACCATTAAGGACTGCACATTGATTGGTACGATATTGTGAGATACATTTAACTGGAGAAGGAAAGGAGAAGGATAAGGAAGAGGACCTTTTTGTTTAATAACCTTTCTTCAATTTTACTTCCTTCTTCCTTAGAAGACAACTTGAAAATAACCATAGGAAAGATTCAAATAACGTTTAACAAGAAAACAATTAATGATTATGTGAAATATGTTTTTTCTAACAGTTCAAACAACAGCTCCATCGAGTACAGTCTGAGTCGATGAGTACCACAACTGGAATTGATTTCATGTTAGTACCATTATGTAATATTGGGGGGAGTGGGGAGGAGTAGGGGATTCCCATAAAAGTAATTAGAGGAAATAGATGAATTTGATTTAATCGATTCGTGAAAATTTCATAGTTTAGTGATGATGCTTAACCAATGTTGGAAATGTTGGCTTTATTTGTTGCTCTCTTCCTCTTCCCTATCCTCCTTTCCTTCCCCACCATGTAAAACTCAATCAACGAACTAGCGGATTCTTACTTAAAGCTGATTACCACGCAATCCGAAAATATTTGCACCATAGAAGTAGTAGACATGAAGGACTTGCATATGTCACGGATTAATTGGAAGGAAGATATATGTGGCGTAAAAAAAAATGCTCCCGGTATTTATCTTCTCTTATTTGGAAGAAACATTTCCTTCTAGTCAAAAAAATCGCTATGCCATTTTGCACCTTATTCATACAAAATTGGTTTTTACCCGTCGTTCTAATTGCCACGAAAGAAACGCGTAGAAATGAACGCATTTAGGGGGCGTTGCTTGAGGATGGAGCAGCAAACCTGCCAAACGCACACAAATCGCCAATGACACCTCGTTACCATTGTTTGTGCTCCAATATTTCTCACTTTATTCCTGTACTACTCATTTTTGAAACGTTTACCTCTCTCTTGTCACCCGACCCCTCCGTTCACCCCCTCCGTCAGCACCATGACACGTGAACAAGATCTTTCCCATAATTTGGAGAACAAGTAACTCTCAGTGTTTATGCAAGATGTACGGTATATTAGGCTGTGTGGTAAACACAGTATAATATAGAATAAAATCACTGCTAAGCGGATGTCCGATCTCTAGACTGCGTTTCTTCGTGCAGAAAATTTTTTGGACCCTTCTCTCTTTCATTCCATAAGTCCTTCTCTTGAAAATTTTGAAAGAATAGAGCTTCTCCTCAAAAAATTTCTAAAATAATGTACAATGTATAATCTCAATGAGTTCAAACGTCGAGTTATGCGCTATTATATGGTAATACTCTTATTGTATATTTTGACAACGTTGTATACATTTGTGATCGCTTTTTATTACTCTTATTATATTTTTTGGCATATTGACAACTTTAATTTATGACTTATGCTCTAATATGAAAATTTTTAGTGCAATAATATTTCAAATGAAAAAAAGTTTCATTAAATCATTTCAATTTTATTTATTTTAGTAATTCCAAATTTCTTCCAAATAGTAATAGAATGCAAAAAAAAAACTTGAAGAAAAATATCGTCTAATTTATTCTTTTTTTTTTCTAATGGATTTATTTTGCTTTCAAGAATATATTTGCAATCATGCGCCAATAGCTATATTCTTATCTCTAAAAAATTGTTGACCATTATATACTTTGCGTACTTTGATCTATAGAGTCTTACTAATAAAATGAGCTTTATTATTAGAGAATACTTAGACGATATTGTACGATTGAATGAAATAAACAAAAACAAGAGGAGGAATACACTTTCACAAAATGAGTTTATTAGAATTATCGACGACTTTTAATCTCTTTAATGAAATATCATTTATTTTTTCACCTATGTTGTTGAGTTCCACTTTGATCGTTTACTTTCTTATTACTGTTTTTTTTAGATTCTATTCTTTATGCTTCATTTTGTATGTCATTAATAATAAAATATTGGGCAGATGTAAAAGTAATTTTCTGATATATAATTTTCAATTTATCGCTATTTTGTACTTGAAATTATCAATTGCTAATAGATGACTATCCTAATTACTGAAAAAGAAAATCGAAATAATTCTATAAGAGTGATATATTTCTCTAGCTTTCATTTATTATTATCTTTTGACTTAATATACCTCAATTATAAATTATTATATAGGATTTTATCCTTCTAAAGGATCATTTATTAGTTATTCGGCGATTATCTCGTAAAACAATTCATTTGCGCATAGATTTATGGATGATTTTTAAACGATCCAAATTAAATATTTTTCACTTCAGAATGATTTTCCACTTTTTTTTTGAAATATCTAAAATATGGAATTTTTTACGAAATAGAATTTAGTCGCACTTATAGACTCGAATTAACGCTCTTAAATTTATGCAACGACGTAATAAATAAACATTATTTAATATTAGTATATTTTAGCGATTTAATAAATAATTATTTTTTGAAATGAGAATTTTTTTTAAAAGTATTGAAAAATGATTTGAACAAATTGTTACCTTTAAAATTGCATAAAAATATTGCTAAAAATCCATTGCAAAATTTTAGCAATTTGCAATTATCCGAGAAAAATTTGCAATATCGTTTGAATTTCTCATAGAAATTTTAATCATTCCCGCATTATTTTTTAATTCTTATTTATTATCTCTTTTATCAGGTTATTCTTGAATCTTTAAATCTACTTATTTATATGAGTAAGAAATTGGCATACTCGAAATACTTAATAATCGAAATTAATTTGAAATAACACGATAATCGGAATAAAATCGTTCTTCTTAAAGAACCACCTTTGATATCTTCACGCAAGAATCTCGCTTGTATATGCACTCATTTCTTCGAAGTAATTACGCTAAAGCAAAGCGAAGGAGCTATTACTAAACATAAGCTGGAAAAAAAATAGAGTCATAGTGCAAACGCAACAATTAAAAGCATTTTGCAATAGGATAGACCTACTCGATCATTTAGTCCCAAATATAGAAGATGTGATTGCAGAATGCAATGAGTGCATCACTTCTCCCACTTTCCGCCGTACCCTCCATCTTACCTCCTTTCATCCTGTTCTTGGGAAGTTATTTTGGTAGCCACTTTTGAAAAAACGTTCGTCTTAACCAATTAATGGTGTACAAATGTTGAGCCTTGACGGCCACGCGTTTGACGGGAAAAAAGCGCCCAAAATGTCGTCTGCACCAGATTGTTGACATTTTCAATTGTTTATAGTGTTCCTTCGCCAAAATCCAACTTTCATTTGTCAGTTTGTACTTTCGGTTTATTTTCTAAGTATCCCAACGTTTGTGGCTAATCCTGTCCGTTAAGAAATGAAAGAGTCTTTGTCTTTCGTATATTGCTCATCGAATCTCAGCCAAAGTGAGGTGTTCTTCTTTTTTTTTTGCTCTTCACACCGTTCCAATTAAAGTCTGATCATTGCTTAGCCTGAGCACATCAACAGTAAGCAGATCAATGTTTATTTATAGGTTTAACCTGTTATATGAGCAGATATATAACCGATCACCAAAATTCTCAGATGATATATTTCTCGTGTGAAACTATATCGTTTTGCTTATTTACGCATATTTAGCTTTTTTCGTATCGATTTAAAAAATATTTCGCTTCTGCCATTTTTGTATGGGAGTCCAATTTCAAGGTGCTAATTTAGTTGGCGCATTGAAGTCAACGGGTTCTCTTGTACAATTCTAATAAAAAAAATGGCATATTTAACATTTATTTCTTTATTTATTTATATCGTTATCTTTAAAAATTAGACGTTTTTTTAAAGTTTTTTTAAAAGTTTTTAAGTTTATAAGAAACCTTATAAACTTAAAACTTTAAGTTTATAAGAAAAAGTTTTAAGTTTAAGTTTTAAAAAGTTTTTAAGTTTTTTAAGTTTTTAAAAATTTTAAGAGTTTTTTTAAAACCAATAAAAGAAACCAGATTAAAATCACGCTCTTAAAATCAGAAAATGTCGAAGATGCTGTTTCAGTTTAAAAAAAAAACGCGAAGAATACTCGCTCTTCAACTGAACTCAAATATTTAAGTGAAGAATCATTTCCTTATGGTCATTCATTATAATTCATGAACACTGTTAATTCTAAAATATTTGGTTCAAATTGGTATCGAAATATTTCCGCTCCTAAACTAGAAATGAAAAAAATAATTATAAAATCGTAATGAAAAATTGCAAAAAATATTGCAACGAAAATTGTGAAATAATTTCAAAAAAAAGAGAAAAACTTAACGAAAAAATTGTAAGCATGAGTTATTCGAATTGAAATTACTAATATTTTTTAAATGCAATAAATTAATATTTAAACGAATTCATATTTATTGCAAAGAATGAATATTGCAACGTTCATAGCGAACAAGATTTATAGCGTGGACTATTGCAATTCATTGCAATTATCGATGCATATTTATTGAAAGCGGATGCAAAATCAAACGCCATAGAGATCGTCCTTTATTGTTAGCATTTCTAGTTTACTAATGATTAATGTAAAAGGTATTTTATTTATTTCCTAATATAAAATAGTTTTTATTTGTCTCAACTTCTTCTTTTTTTTTCAGGTTTTATTTAGCATTTTTTAAAATATTTTATTTACGTCAAATTTTGCTAAAATAAAGTTTAATTTACTTGATAATTATATTGATTATTTAGTAAACAATATCACTTTTTTAAAAAAAATCATCAAAAGTTTCATCGCTAAAATAGTTTCAATTTTTTTTTTGAGAAATTTTCTTTTCATTCGGCGGATTGGAAATTTTCATCGTTTATTTTCTTCTTCTTTTTTTTGCTCTAAAAATCCGCTTTCCTCCATCATTTTATGCTATCATTTGATTCGTTGATAACCTATTCTTCTTAAACTTCTATCATCAATTGTCTATAGCACCTATATGTCTCAAAAAAAAAAAACACCGACAGGTGAAATAAATTTGAGGCATTAACGGGGGGAAGGGAAGGGGGGGGGGGGGGGGGGGGGGGGGGGGGTAAGTAAATGTGTAACATCATCTGTCCAGCCCTAACCTATGCCAAATTTGACGGCGGCTAATCGGCGTTGTGGAATTGCACGATCATCGATCTTCACGAAATCTTATCGCCATCCAGTTCTCCGTAATTTGTGGCAGTTTTCTTCAGTCGAGTTCCTCAATTTTCTTGATGGCCTTTTGGGATGACTTTTTGAATTGTGATGGAAGCCGAGTAAAAACTTCACTATCTATTATCAGTCTCATATATGGCATATTTATATTGTTAATTTTAATTTTTTCTTTTCACTTTTATTATTCTTTTAGGTTTCTTTATTTTCGCACTATTAATAATCATTATTACAGGAAACTTTTTTCTTGAGATATTTTATTTTTATTGATCGAAAAAATTTGCATATCTTATTTCGTGCTGCATAATGAAATGATAAATTTTTTCTCATAAAAATCGAATTCAAAAATTTTCATAAAAATTTAAAAAAAAATTCATTAAAATGAATAAAATTTAGAAAATAAACACATATGAAATGATCCCTTTAAAATAGGAATTAATTCGTGCTTTTATTACAGCTCAACTCTTCTATGCAAAATATACTAATATTGCATTACAGGTAACGAGTTTACGATATGAAAATAAGAGTTCATTTGACAATAAGTAGATTAATACCTGAATAAAACTACAGGTAAACACATACCTGAGTGAAGCGAATTTAGAAATCAAGCAAAACAACTCAAGATAGGAATGGTGAATAGAATACTTTTTTTTTGCATGAATTGTCACAAATAAAGAAGCATCAAAAAATCACATTTAATTGAGCGTAGCATTTAAATGACGCGGTCGTAACATTTTTATTCGTACAGGTATAGCGAGCGATTCAAACAATTATACAGAAATATCTCCATTAAAGACGCCATCCATTTAGCATATTCATGATTGTGATTGCAGCTGAAAAAAAAAAGAATCACCTATTCAAATAAACGCCTAACAAAATCAACGTGAACACGGCATAGAAATATTCGTTGATTATTGCGATGGATTCTGGAATCGTTGTGTGTGTGTGTGTGTGTTTATTTATTAGATGAGTTGAATAATCGGCTACCAGCCGATTCGCAAGAAACGATTTGCTATCGAATTAGCTAAAAGTATGCTTGCAATTTCATGACTATTGCAGTACAGTTCCTTCTTTTTTTTTTTTTTTTTTTTTGAAAAATTAGCTGATTTGCAACGACGACGATTGCAATATTGATATAATAATGCCATCATTTTGCAACTAAAATCAATTATCTAGGTGCAATTTCCAATTAACTTTGCTGCAAACGGACAACTAACGAGAGAATCACATTCCGGTGGCAGCAACGATTGCAAATATCGTATGGAATTCGCTAATGAGACTACTGTTACGTTGATCTTCACTAAGGTATATTCCACTGATATTATGATGGTTAAAATTTTCGATGGAATGAGGTGTAAATGCGTAAAGCCTAACGATCCGGATGCATTAATTTCAATAGACTCGTGACCAAAATTTCACTTAAAGGGGCTATGTAAAGGATGTCCATTATGGAAAGGACGTCGTTTATGGAAGGGATGTCCAAATATGGAAAGGATGCCCATTTCCTTTACAGTAAAATGAAGGAAGGGGTCGATTAGTGCGTTTACATGTAACATCAAACAATGACATTCAAGCAATGATTTTCATAATGATATAATTTCAGTACTTAAAAAATTCTAAATGCAAATGGTAATCATACGTGGAATACTGGCATAACATATCATAAAGGAATTACGATGAGCTGTAATCTTTAAAAAAAAGGCTAATACACCATTCAAATATACGAGTAGTAAATTGGTGTAAAATTTTAGGCTACTAAGTTTTGTTTCCTTAAATCTTACAACAACATTTTTTTAAAAAAGTAAAGACCGTCTGACAAAAAAAAAACTATTTCGATCTCGCATCTATGCATAGGTGGTTGTGATTAAATTATATACGTATCTGTCCATCGAGTGGTTTCAACTTGAAAAATCTGTGAAGTTAAATGTTTAGAAATTCGATAGATATAGTATATGCCATCATTCGTCTATATTTTAATTTTCAAGTTGGACTCTGAGATTCGGAAGGAGTTATGAGAGGTTCATATTTGCTATAAAAATTTGCAAAGTAAGATCGTCTAAAATATTGTTTTTTTTTTCATGCATTTTATTATTAACTGGTAGTTTATAGTTGGTCTGATGATAGTGCCATGCAAAAGCGCATACGTTCGTGGCAGCAGTTTTTTTTTTTGCACCAAGTTTAGCTTCTCGTGATGGCTTTTCAACTTGCTGCTCGCATATATACTTTCAATACGAAGAAATTGCTATATGTGAGGGCTTTCAACGTGAAAAATTCTCTTTTTTTTTAAAATGTCACCCAAGTTAATGCATACGGGAAGTGCTATCGATGCCAAATTTACTGTAATTATGAACATTTAACTGTTTATGGTTTTCGGTAGACCTCTCAAGAAGCATAGAATATTGTGGAACAGAATGACCGATACAGTATAGCACATTGACCTATGATGTGGAATTTTTATCCACAAAATTCCATAGGTTTAACTTCATTGACTGTCGAGTTGAAATTGCACAAATATACAGACACATATGTTCACATAGGTTTGATAAGTCTGCGGCTGCATTTTGGTGCAACAGCTTCTACTCGAAGTAATCTTGGAAAAAAAAGGCAGAAAAAGTGGCAATACAGGTGAGAAAGAGGTGATGTTGGAATTCTGCACTCTGAAAGCATTATCAACTTTTTTTTTTAGACAGAATCACATTATTGCTGTTGATGATATGGGAAAAGAGATTTGAAAAACAGAGATTTTCACCGTAAAACAAAAACTCTGACTTTGCAGGGTTTTTTTTTTTTTTTTTTTTTTTAGTGGAAATACCAGTAGACATATTTATTCGTTCGCAGCAAAAAAAAATTTGCATGTTAGTTTAGCTCATTGAAATAAGAGAAATAAATTCCCAAAATTGGTAAGTTGCCAATAAAAACACAAGGAGATTAAAGAGCAAAGATGAGTTTAATTTCGGCGATCGAGATCAATTTATGCATAGAGATGCGAATGTTAATTAAGTGACTGTGTTGTCTTCTTTAGAGAATAGCGATCCTCAAAGCTCATTAGTTAATAATAGATCGACATAAATATTGCATGTGCCTTGTAGTTGGTTGTAATGCTGCATTCCCGTTTATTAACAGCTGTATTTGTTGACAGCTGCATATGTGCATAAAGCGGAATTTGTGACGTGAAGAAATTTTCATATTTATGCAAAATAAAACATGAGCTCTCCTAAATGCAGCATAACATAAGTTTACTTGAATCGACAAAGCATTCATTACGAATAAATGTCTCTTCATATCACAACCACTTCCGTTTAGCTGAAGTTGTGAGCTAGCGTGAAGGTGAGGGTTTAGGTTCGTCTCCTGCCCATCGGATACTGACGAGTCGATTCATCGTTGTTCCATGCGACTTGCTCCACCGCCCACATCGGATTGCTCGGAGCCCTCTTAAAACCGACCGCGCACTAAGCAAAACTAAACGATGAATCGCAGCATAACAAGAGCCTACAAAAAAGCTGTGCAGAGATAGAAATTTGAATTATTAATGCTGAAAAAAAATTTTTTTTAAATATGAGGAAAATTATTGAAAGGAAAAAGTTTGCAGTTAAATAAGTTATTCACACTTCATCCGGCGAATGCAACTATCAACAAAAAACGAGCATTGCAATTCGCACGTCTCTGTGCAGCACTCAACGAATTCTCCACAGTGCCAGGTTCGTGTAAATTTTTCTAATAGGGAAACTTTACAAAACTTTGTTGCAAAAAATGATCCAAGATATTTTTTTGGAGAAGGAAGGGGACTAATGGAGATTGGGGAGGGGGGGGGGGAGTGGTGGGGGCTGATCCAACAAGATAGGACGAGAAACATCGCTAGCATTATCATAAAATCACCTTTTAAAAAGTTCGGAAAAACTCGGAAATCAAGTCTTAACTCCCTGGGCTCTTTATCCTAGTTGGCTAACAAAACTGCTCAAAAACTTCTTGTCTCCAGTGCAGTTTTTCGTATTTTTGACATATCTATTTCATAAATAGTTGAAAAGAGAAAAAAGGTGAGAAAAAAAGAAGAGAATCGACAAAAAAGTGCCAAAAGCTGGGAAGATTTTCGCATCCATCAGTTAAACTGTGATATCCGTGAGAACAGAACCTTAAAGTGTTTGTATCGATGCAAAAAAAAGGCGCAGTAATGTGTTTATAGATGGATTTTGCCCATTCTACTTCGATCAGGTGTCATGTTGGAATGCAACACCTCCACAAACCACTGCTAGAATGCGTTGTGTATCATGGCAATTTGATCGACCAAATCCTGGTTAATTTCTTGCTCATTTGCATAAAATAAACAAATAAATTTCAATAAGAGATGAGATTCAAAAAATTGCAAAAGTTTTATTGAAATAACATGCATAAATTTTACGAATTTTTAGCATACTTTAATTTTCCATACATTTGAGTATTTCAGAATTTTCAAGAAATTATTTTTAATTTCGTAAATAATCATTCAATTTTTCAAAATTATGAAGAATGGTGATTTTTATTCGCAATAATTGATCGAATCCAAATGGATTTAAAAAAAAAATGAAGTGAATTTCTAAAATTCTATGCAATGCGAAAATAATCTGCAATTTTCCAAAAAAAAAAACTATTGCAATAAATAATAGACAATTATTGATGACGATTATAGACAATTATTTTGATGAAAAAACAATAATGCGAAATAGCCGTCATTTATCGATGTCACTGGGATAAACACTTTGAAGCAACGCAGAAATTCACATACTCTGAATGCTTGTAGTATTCCTATAATATTTTTCTATGATTACATATTATAAAATCGCTCGGACTGCACCACTTTAAACATAAGCTGTTTGTTGATCGCCGATCAAGAGATGGTCAAGTTGTCCACAATGCTGTTGTCCACATTTCAGTGGGCTGAAATAACCTATGAATAGAAAATAGAGCAGTTGAATTGGCTTGAGCTGCCAAATTTTTGTAAGGCGGTAAAAATGCGCATTTTCGCAAGAATGCTTTCTGCAAATAATAAAAATACTTTAGAACGTTGAGCAGTTATAAGAAAAGACGGTAGAATATTGCATTGTTCAATCGAGAAAAAAAGGAATATGCAAATGCAGCAAGAATTTTTTAACGTTCACATTTATATTCACTCGAATATATCTGTATTACTCTAACCATACATATATGCATTTTTTCTTAGTATTTCAGAATTAATTGAGAGGCTTATTAGTATTTCCATTCATCGAAAAGTTCAAATCAAATGAATATCAAATGAATTATATGGTTCGAATTATTTATTCATCTGCCACCTAATTGGTTTTTAATTGGATGGCAGATGAATAAATGAGTGAATTTTCGAAAATTTCTCAATATAAAAGAATTAATCGATCATTATGATAATGAAATATTGAAAAATGAAATGAAAAATTTTTGCAGAGGGATTTGCCGAATTACGATGTGAAAATGGTGATTGGCATCATCCAAATGGTAAAGAACTTGTCGCTATGTATAGATCTTGCAAACTTCCTACACTTGATCCCACTGTATGTGCATTTTTCTTCAGTTTTATTTTTCATTCAATAGCACTCCAATATGTTTCAAATTCATTTCATTAGTTGTCTTATGACAAATGTGATTAAAAAGGCGGAATTAGCAAGATAAATAGGAAGTAGGGGCGGTAAAGGATGGGAGGTAAGTGGATGGTTGTATCCTTTACCTTGTGATATTTATATTCTATCGGAATGAAGCGCTGTAAAAAAGTCATCGAACGATAGATTTGGCAATTACATCGATTGTTTGCAGTTAAATACTCTTGAAAGTGATTCGTCGAATTTTGAAAAACATTTCAATTTTAGCCGATATAAACTGTAAATTCCACACTTTTGTCGCAGCGATCATTGAGCGCTACATTTTATTTAATTCTTATATGTTTTTTTTCCTTGCTCAATGAATCTGGAGGCTGTGTTTGTCTGCCGATATTTATATATGTCTGTCTGTTCAAATATTTTAAATCGAGACCGGCTATATCATTTGTAGAAGCATTAAGAGATTGATTACGCAGACGTACTGAGAGTTCTTCTTTCAAAAAGCATTTCTACTCCCAAACCTTTAACTTTATAATCCTTCAGATTTTACTTTTTTACTGGATTTTACAGACAATCTCGCTAAAGACCAAAATTTTTGAAAAAAAAAAGCCTGTGTATACTAGAATGTGTCAGGTGGAATGGGAAGTCATCCGATCCTGTATGTTCTGGCTGTGGAACTTAATCTGAGTCATAAATTAGGAAGCACTTTCCCTTATTGAATCAGATACCACCGCTATTTTTTTTTCGGAATTTGTCAGAAATTTCGGAATTTGATAACTTTTGCCTCCAGCATCCATAAAAATTTTGCGTCACATCTGCAAAGTGAATATGTGCATCATTTGCTATAATTGTTGTGCCATTTTCTAAAAAAAGGCATCTTATGCATTATCATGTAAGTCATGTCCCATTCGTCATTACTCTCGTTTCTTTTTTTTTGAAATTCATCCATTTCTATACTCATCAAAAATATATTTTAAAAAAATTTACGAGAAATTACATCACATTTGCATTTTCAGCGTAAAAACTTCGTTTTCTATTGGACAACTTAATTGATTCAATCGTTATTTTGCCATATTTCAATTATCTAAAAAACAATTATATACAAAATATTCAATTCGATTTGGGTAAAATGATGAAAACGATGTAATTGATATGCAAAAAATAATATTTCTAAGAGAAATAGAAATGAATATTGAACATGTAAATGGCTATAATAAATTAAGGTGGAATGGGGTCGTGCATTAGCGCAACTCGGCTATGTCACATCAAGCGCATCTCTATTCGTTGCATTGGCTATTTTTATTTACTTGAGGTAATCTATTTCTTTTTTATTATTAAATATTATATTTTGGATTATTTTATGAAATTTTTGTATTTTTATGGTCTTAATAGGAAAATTTCTAATTTTTAATGTTTTCCATGAAAATAGATTGCAAATAGTTTTGCAATGGAATTTGCAATGACTTAAATTTTGTTGTAGTGATGATAATTTAACGATTTAAATGATCGGCTTTTTTTTTTGTTGCAATTCGCGTTTGCAATAAATGATCGTTGGCGATAGTTTGCAGGGATAAATCGACTGCATTTGGCTTTTTTAAAAAACCTTTTCATTTTAATAATTGAAATTTTTATGAAAATTGCATTTACATTACTCATCGATCAAACTCCCTAAACGAGAAATCAATCGCAATAGCAAAATGCAAAATGCAACGACTATTATGAAGTGACTCATAATGTGAAACTTCACTTACAATGGAGTGCTGTTCTGGACGGGAAATATGCAGAGATGTTTACCTTCTAAGAAACAAAATCTAATAAGTGCCATTTCCTCTTTTAAATGAGTTGATTTTCAAGCATAAAGAATTCTATTCAATGCACTCATTTCGAAATGAATAAATTTTGAGGAAATATTCATCAACGAATGTTTCGCCAAATGCAATTGCATAGTCTATTCAATATATTTTAGTATTTTTGAAATTTTTATGTTAATATACATAGCTTTTATTCATTTTACATCGTTCAATAAACCTTTGATACCCTCTTCCCTCGTTCCTCAGTTCTCACCAATGGGTTTTCATTGAAGATCGCACTTGGTATCGCCTTTTTTTTTGCATGTTCAAAATGGTTAGTATATTTGGCAGTCAACGCACGCATTATATGTCAAGTATCGGTAAATTATTCCATTGAAATATCCTCTAATTGTTGTGAAAATTCGAAAGTTTTTTTCGCAGTTACTTTTTTTAAGCAGGTTAATAGTAAGAGTTAAGTTTGAAAAAAGTTATAGCAAGAGGAAAGGTTATAAAAAATTTTCTAAAATATTCTCGCTTGTTATCTATATTTATTAATAAATTATTGCATGAAAAATATTACATATATTTTTCATGCAATTCTTTACTAACATTTGATATCTGATGTAAGCGAATAATCGAGAAAAAAAAAGCATCCCACATTTTTCAACTAAAAGCGATTAAAATTTAAAGCGATAGAATTTTTTTGATGAAAATATTTGAATATTTGAGATGTATGTAAATTTTTTTTATATGAGGGAAAAAAATTGCAACGTTGATATAAGATAAATTGACGCAAAGAATATTTTCGATTTCGGTGAAACTCGTGGGAATAACACTTCAGAGGCGAAAATTTTTGCATCTATGAATAGATAATAGGAGACATTTTTCCACTATGAAATTTGATCAATGTAAATATTCATGAGAAGATTTCCATGAAATTTACATCTAAATTTAAATATTATCTATGGTGGAATAATATCTTTCTGGAATCGTCCT
Source organism: Ascaris suum (assembly GCA_013433145.1). Lineage (NCBI taxonomy): Eukaryota > Metazoa > Nematoda > Chromadorea > Rhabditida > Ascarididae > Ascaris > Ascaris suum. The sequence continues at coordinate 6,754,667 of CM024181.1, forward strand.
GCATGATACATCGTCTAATTTTTGTTTATTGAGAAAAAAAAAGCGAAGTCAAATATGGAAAAATTTGAAGAGAAGGGAGTGTTGTTTTCGACTATATTAACACCTATAAAGTAAAGCGGAAGCAGCATGCAAACAAATAGCTGTTGAAGTTATGACGTCATAAAAATAATAACTCACAATTTGGCTTCAAAGTTTGGATTTGTTGCTGAACATTCGTATATGAATTTAATTCATTTCACTCTCCATTCCATTGTTTTGCTTTTGAAATTTTTTAAAGACTTTTCGATCGTACCCATCTAAGAGTTCCGAACCTGAGATTTATGAGCATCGCTTGATGTTTTCTTTTTCTTGAAGTATCGGTGAGCAGTATATAGCAGCTTGAGCTCTTATTAACAGATCCGGTCGAAGTTTCAACTTCTTATATTTTTGTCAAATCGCAATACCAATGATCACGCTGTTATTTAAATACTCCGTAATAATCTGTAAATATTTTCCTTTTCAGGAAGTTAAGCTGTGGCAGGAATCGAATTCATTTCAGTCTTTTTATATCATTATTATTGAGGTCAATTTTTTCGATAATCCAGTTCGCTCATTCGAGCATTTTTCGTAGTGCGGCTCATGTAAGTTGAATAAACTTTTATTTTCAACCTCTTTCTTATCATTTAGTGAAATATACGTCTTCTAATTTATATTTTCTAGTCAAGGAATACAACCACCTGTTTCATGGTATAGAAAGGAAGAACATCCGACTTGAACAGGACCATTGACGAAGATGTTTGTTCACAGATTGAATCCGGTGCCATTCTCTTCAGATTCTTTTCTTTAAGCTGGAATCTTTTATCTTTTGCAGTGTATAAGAATGACAGGTTGCACACGATTAATCACAGTCTTCTTCCTCTATTTTCACTCTATGGCGGTGTCATTCTGTTGGGAACTTCGATGTGGGGTAGGAAATGAGACAAGAACAGTTGAACTTCAACAGTGCAACACACTGCTATGCCAATATATATATATATATATATATATATATATATATATATATATATATATATATATATATATATATATATATATATATATATATATATATATATATATATATATATATATATATATATATATATATATATATATATATATTTCTGAACATATAATATATGTAAAAACAGCATTCTGCTCCCACCAACTATATACGAAATTACTGCACTATAAACATCATCTATAATTACATCGTCCATAAATAGCTTAAATCTTTTTGTTTGGTTATTATTTTTGTGGACTCACCCTTGGATACGTATCCGTCTATTAGCATTCGCTCGGGTGCACAGTGAAATCCAATGCTTGTTCATGACAATATTTCAACACCACTCTCTACCGTATAGAAATTTCACTGTGTTTTATTGCGACATATAATGAGACGCATATCAGAAAACACAAAAAAATATTTAGCGGTAATGGATGACATTTCTTTCTCTCCGTATTTCTCTCTCTCCATAGTTGCAAGATCTGATACTTTGTTTTCTGTGAGTATAGATAATTATAGAGCAATAACTTTTTGGTTAGAGCCTATACTTTTTGGTTAGAGCGTGCGTATACTGAGCCTATACTTTATTTACATAATAAAATATTTTCTCTATTTCTACAATATTATGTTAGAAATTAATGATCAATAGATTTTCATTGTTTTCGGCAATCAAATATAATTGCCACCGTTATTTACAGCCTGAATCATTCGGTGTTTCTTGTAAACTTATTACTGCATCATGGAATTATCTCATTGTTAGCAGCTATTTCTGGATATTTGTCGAAGGATTTTATTTACATAATATTATTTATTGGAATATATTTAAAGAACCAAGTGTTTGGCCATATGCAGCAATTGCATGGGGTAAGTTTATTTAAGTCGCTATTTTGATATCATATTTAATAGGAGATAATTCGCTTTGAATTTTTGAGAAAAACTTTATGCCCAATTTAATTGAAACAGCTCGTAATCTGTTCTACAAAAAAAAAATTTAGATCATAAAATTTAATAAGTGTGTAATTGCAATTTACTGTTTATTTTGTTTAGAATTAATTATAAATCATTTCGCATTGCTGAAAAAACCTCTTCTGAACGAGATTTTCTTGAATATATTGCATATCATCTCCATATTTAATTGCTTTTTCAAAAATCTCTTTGAGAAAATATTGCTGCCTATTTGGTGAAATATGCAAAGATGTTAACCATTTTTTTTCTTCATCCTTGGAGAAACTCTCCTACACTTCATTTAATTTCTACTAACTTATAGTTTACTTTGAAAGAAATGCTGCATATATTCGGCTATAAATTTTATAGGTGGACACTAATTTTTGCACGGAATTGAGTAGAAACTGAATTGAAAGCAGTATGGAATAGTGAATGCTTCAAATCTGTGCCCGTTATATTAACGTGATGCCTGCCTGTACGTCTGCACGCGTATGACAATCTATCTCGTAGTTTCACTTCGACAATCGTCAATCACGGATAGATTACGAGATTTATTCGATTTAATGCCCATATATCTGAGTCATTTATATCATATTCATGATGAATATGAAATAAGCCATACACAATTAAAGATGATCGAAATTTTGCGTGAATTTTTCATGCAATATGAACTACCGGGCAAATTAATGCGTAAAGGCATTCGATTTATTTATCATTTATCAATAGTTTGTGAAATCGGTTGATCAGATAGACGATATGCTATTCCATCCTTTGCTTGGGCATTTTTTTTTGCAATTTCTATTCATAAATATGTACATTAATTGTTCAATTAAATGGTACATTATTAAGATGGAAAAATTTTTGCAAAATTTTCTTCGATTTTTATGTAAGATTTTCAAAAAAAATGTACAAAAGTAACAAATTTGTTTTCTAAGGTGCGCCTCTCATAATTTGTGCATTTTGGAGTATTATGAAAATATTTCACGATCACTCAAGGTAATTTCAATTCTTTCATCAATTTTTTTTTCTTAAATGTTGCAATTGTATAGTAAACATACTGAACATGATCTTAAATGAAATAATCAAAAAAAAAACCTAAAACAATAAATGAATGTTGTTTCAAAATGAGTGCCTAATAGTCTATTTTCAATGATGGATGACATTGAAGGCGTTTGATGTTCCATCACAATGACAAACGCTAAATTATTGATAGAATATATAGCAAAGAAAATGGGCATTTTTCGATGTTTGCCAAATTTGGAAAAAATAATACACAGACGAGTGATGCTAACCTGAAAATATTGCATAGTCAAGAAATAAGTGAACTATCAATAATTTAGTTTTCTGACCGTTTTATAACTTTGCCTTTAAAGAGGTACATTAACATGTAATATCTCCCACTCTCGTAATTGGAGAATTTATTTATCAGTCTATCGCATAAAAGAAGCTTAGAAATAATTACAGGTAAATATTACAGGTAAATGCCCATCAAGTGGGTCATATATTATTTCTAATACTATTTGATAAAGATGATTGTAATAAGTGTTTATCATAAAAGTTTCATTAAGAGTTATTCATTAGCGCCTAGGTTAGGCTATAATAATACAATCATATAGATTACTCTAGGCTTTATGGTGCAATCATGCCATTAATTCTTGGCCATCAGTACCCAACTCCATTAAAGCTATAAATAAGTATGGCCTTTTTTCACATCATTATTTTAATTTTTGATGTGTAATATTAGCAATATGTGAAACATCTGCAATGTTTTTTTTAATATTTACGATTATTTTGATATAAATGTTGTTGCGGTAGGTAGATGCTTCTTCTTTTAAATGATGATATACAATTATGGTTTATAGAATACGGTTGGTACCATAAAAAAGTATATCGGTTAGTAAAGTACATTACTGTAAATGCAATTTCCCATTATTGCGTGTTTCTTAATCAATGTGCTTCTTTCTCAAGTTTATATAATCATTAGAATGCATCAAGTAATACATACACCTAAAAAATATATTTTAATCAATTGTTGATATTATTTTAGGCTGTTATTTATAAAGCTTTAAAGAGTTCAAAAGATTTATGCGATTTTTCGACTGCACAAGGAGAGAATGAGGCAGAGAAGGGCGGGGGGAAGGGACATAAGCCCTCTTGACTTTGGCGTTTTTCAAAGGTATGCCATATTTTCATAAAAAAATAAATGGGAGTGGCAATTTTTTACTGATTAGAATATTTTTTCATACTTTCTCGGCATAAATACTATAAAAGTTTTCAATTTTCTGTTGATTTTAAATTGAGTTAATTCAGCTGTTGGTTAACGATGGATATGGAATATCAATTGATACTGAAAATTCCGCTCGCATTAATAACGATCCTTGAAGTATTGATTGCAACGAATATTGCTCGTCAACTTTACTATAAATTGAGAGACGACTCTTTGATCGACGATAGAGACAAATATCGGTTAGTGATACTGAATCTTGAAGGCTGCGTATCCGTGGAATGAATGTTATAATGAAGAGATTCGTAATATCCGGGTTTAATCGCCAATTCGGGCCGTTTCATCCATAATAAAATGACGTCATCGGTAGCTATAACCGTAAATGGAAGAGCGCAAAGTGCATACACTAGTGGCATTAAACAACCAGTGTAGATGTGGCATAATTTCAGAGATGAACGTCACGAATTTCCATGTGAACTTCAGCAAACATGTAAGAGACAGTTATTAACAAACCAGACTCGTCCAGTTCACTCGTTTACTAGAGAGCTCCAACTCGATCCTTACCGGGCTCTCCATCCTACATAACGATTCTTGTCCAAGAAATCGTGGTCATTGATCGCTCTTTTGTCAACATTTTTCGCCATAGATTCTATGTTTTACAGTTCTATTTTATCACATTTCACGATATTTCTGCTCATAGTAACGGTCATGGATTAAGCTTGGAACTTCTCTAAAATCAATTATTTCAAAAACCTATTAGTTCGAGTGAACTGTCTTATATTTTCGAAATATAATTCTACAAATAAACACCTCATATTCGATTTATATTAGCCGAGAAAATTTTTGAGAAGATAATTCACTTTTTTTTTTCAGTGAAGCTGCTCTATATAACCTTTTCCTTGAAATTGCAGGGAATTTATAACCCCAGGGGATTTATTCGAATTAATTACATTATTTGCAGTAAATTAGCAAAATCGACATTATACCTGATATGCGGTACGGGAGTGAATTTCTTCATTTTTGATGTCGCATTGGCTATATACGATCTATTCGCTTCAAGTCCTAAAATTGCACATTCCGCATATGTCGTTATCAACAGTTTCTGGGTAAGCCAAACCATAGCAACGTTGCTAAGGACTACGGTAAAGTACCACTATACATACGGTAATTAGTGCTAAGATGAACGTACTGTGATATGTAAACAGGTAATTAAGAGTATGATCAAAGAACTACGATATGCGAACATTTTACATACGGTGGACGGTAGTAAGTGCTGAAAAAAAACATGGTTAACTATTACTGTCTCATAATACACATCTAATGGGATTGTTCAAATTGATCAGGCTTTATGGTTTAAAAAAATTTTATGCGCATTTATGCTGAGATCAACTAATCGTGTCCACATTGAATATTGATTTCCTTATATGGGATAAGAGTGATGCATATAGTTGATGAAAAATCGTATTGGTGACTTGCAACTTCTCAATTAATTCAAAAAAAAATTTTTTTTTTGCAATTTTCGAAGTTGTATTACAATTAAATACTTTATGATGTATGATTTATAAGAAATAATCAAAATATCCTAAATTATCGTATTTTTTACCTCTCAGTTTTCCTAAATTTTACATCAATTTTGAAATAAAAATATTTTCAAACGAAAATTTTTTTCAATTCATTCTGGCACATTTCCAAATTGATGATTTTATAACGTTTTTGAGGAAATTCATAAATTTTAATTTTTTTCACTTACTTGAATTCTTGCCGAATTTGAACGAATCAATTAAAAAATTTCATTGTTTATTGAATTTTTTTTTGGTGAAATTCATCATTTCATTGGTACTACGAAGTATTGTTAGATGTTCCTAGTTACCCTGTAATTAATATTATTTACTATTTACTGTTAATAGTGACTCATTAATAATCTAACATAATTTTCGACTGGAATATATTCAAAAAATAGTTCAGTTTTTATTATTTAGGGTTTTTTTGTCTCGATTTTGTACTGTTTCAACAGCGAAGAAATTGCTAACGATTGGAGAGTGAAAAAAGGCAATCGGAGATTGACTTCTTCATTGCGAAGGTAAAAATGTACGATGTGGAATTTTCGTTAGCAAAATTCATAATCGATTTATTAGCACAAGAAAGCGTCTTTGATCCCACAAAAAAATCTAAAAAATGCAAATGCGATATCTTAGGGGGGAGGGGGGGGGGAGGGGTGGGGATGTCACATATTGCCGTACGCCAATATAAGCCGTTCGAAGGTCAGCCTCGTTCCAGCTCCAGATTTAAGTTGCGCGCTCTGAATAAAACCGCCTAATTTTTTTTTCTTCCAATCTATAATGCAATGATAGAGTCGTAGTTTCATTGATTAGGAAAGAAATTTTGGAAATTTTTGGGATTTTATTTCAGTTTTTGGTGTTCAAATAATAAAACTGAACAATGTTGTTCAGTAGCCAAACAATACAGTTAGTGAATTATCCTTTATACGAGAAATTTAAGCGAGTAGGAAATATCTTTGATGAACAAATCGCTAGGTACCGTTTTTCAGTATCAATTTTTCTTCTGGAAATGCAAATAAAGATTCAGATAAATTTAGAGTGTCATTATGAAAATTTTCAATGCAAGTGATGATAGATTTTTTGACTTTTCTTCCTGGAAAATATCTCAACTCAAAGGTTAATCTTCATCATACGCCGCATCTAATTCCTTTACGATATGAACGCCTAATCGACGTTAAATTTTTGTTTGTATCAATATTTTCGGATTCTTTCGTTATACCTTACATACTTAGAGAAGCTAAATCTAGCTTCTATTTCACTCCAGCAGTATAGATTTCCGATATTGAAGTTGGTCGGAAATGAGGTGATCTCTATTATCTGGCTCATAGATCTTCCCTTACTCAAAAATAAATTTACAGGGAGTTAAGAAACGTGAGCGATACATGCTGTCATAAGCATAAACCACGATTATTGTATGCGTTGCACATACGAAAGGAATGTGCGGAATGTAAACTAAGGTAATTTTTCTTTAAAAAAAAAGACCTCCTCATAAACTATCTACGACGATCTTTACATTTTTTTTACCACTACTAAAGGTCAATTAAGTCTTATATTCATAAGACCTGCAGCGAACGGTTTCCCTCTGTATGGATTTTTAGTCTCTATATACCGTAATAGATAGCAAAAATGAAGACATGAGGAGAGCGTAGCAATTTGAAGTCAAAACTGCGTGGCTTAAAATAGGAAGTGTCGGGCTGTAATGCATGTGAACCCGAGTTCAGTTTCACCAGCAAAAAATGCGAGGGTCTTTCATCAACGCTTTTTATTGGACGATCGTCGTATCTTAATTGATCAACCCGTTCGTCGGATCAATTTCGTCAAAAACAACGATCAAGACTGAGCTTAATTGTAAATTTAGTCTAATCCAGAAATGAGGAATGGCCATTTGTGTGATCGAAATTATCGAAAATTTATTATCGATTGATTAATTCAAAAACAGCAGATCGTAAAATAAATGAGCAACAATAGTTCGACATAGCAAATAAGTCGCTTATATTTACGGATGAATTATCGATTTTTTTTTAAAAAAATCACGGAATTCTCATTTTTCAATACGAATATTCTATTTCCCTCTTCTCTCTCCCTTAGGCAGGTGATTGCCAATAACTTGCAGCAGTAAGGAAATATTCAAAAGTCTACCATTCCACTTCAAATAGGAAGCATCTCGCATCTCTAAAAGACCCTTACAGCTTTTATTGAAGCAGTCTTCTCAATTCAAGGTTCTTGTTATTGCTTTTGAGCGCTCCACTTCTCTCAGGTAGTCACAATTTCAAATGATCACAATTACGGTACGAATATAGGCATTATATTTTAGCACCTCAATGAAGAACAGACCAATTTCGAATATTTTGCTTATGGCTGATCTACATGTTTGGCAGCTCTTGCATGTGCATGGATCCTGAATTTCAGGAAGAAGTTAATTAAGAGTAATGTTGGACAGAATATCGATGGAAATGGGACAGAGGGTACGGACACACAAAGCAGTACAGCGATGAACAGTACACACAATTCGTTGAGTGGAGAAGCATGTCTACGCGGGATCCATATGGCACGACTTGCTTTCTGCACAGAAGAAGAACAAAGTGAGGTGGATTCAGAAGTTTAGCGTCAATTTAGATGCTTATCATGGATTCAACTCGACTCTATCAACTACATCAATTAAAGAGCATTGATAAACAATAAACAATCACTTCAGCAATGACGCCATCCAACTTGAGGATCGAAAAAAAATTTTTTTACCATGAACACATAAAACGACAAAAAATTTTCGCCAAAAATACAAAAGGTTCGTTATTTCTTTCGTACAAAGCAGTCAGCTCGTGAACAACTCGGCTTTTAAGGAAACAACATTTCTCGATTTTGCCGAAGTGATTTTCTTGAAGGTTTCCTTGGGCGCAAAGTGTTTTAATATCAATGTTGTTAAACATTATATATATATATATATATATATATATATATATATATATATATATATATATATATATATATATATATATATATATATATATATATATATATATATATATATGCAATCGTTATCATTCTAAATGATGACGAGTTGTTCATAGCTATCCACTTAGGCATTTGTATAATGCAATATAACAACTTTGCCTTTCGTTCACAAGAATGGAACATTTTTCTAACTTATGAAATAATATCAGTCGAATGATAAGCAAAATTTATGCATTTAACTAAAATCAGCTAACTGATTAAAATTACATATTGCAAATTGATTTATTATGAAATCAATAACAAAAAAATTCAACTGTGATATGAACAATGGCGAAATGTTTTTGATCAAAATATATGTAAATAAAGCAAAAAATGAAAGGCAACAATAGATCATGCATAACAATTTTATCGTATTATGTGAATTTAACTGATCGATAAAATCAGCTATCAGTAAAAATATAATGAAACAAAGTTTACTGCCAGTTGAGCGGATTTTGTTAAACAAGGCATAAGTAGTATAGCACAACAAATACTCGCATAGTGTGCCATATAATAATATCACTGTCTCAAAAAAAAATCATTATAACTGATCATTTATTGATCAAATATAGAAAAATCTTTAAGAGTAATAGATGAATACGGTAGTAATATTACAGCGATACACAGCAAATAACAAGAATAGCTACAGTAGGATAAACTCGACGCCTTTAAATAATGATGACACACTATGCGTTGCTATCCTGAGCTGATCAATCAATATTCGCATCAGAAATAATCACTTAGCACAGTTTTATGCATCGATATCCGAAAAAGTGGCCAATTGATAGTCGCCGAAATTGTTTCGAATATCACGACTAAGTGCTTCCATTTGGCCACGAGCCAATTCCTTGAGATCTTCTCTTGAAGCGATTTCATACTCGTTATCGTATCCTATCGAATGCACACTGCAATAGGAAGATTGTTAAACGGATTTAGCAACGTTCTACGCTGATCAATGTTTCACTTATTTTCTTTAATCTATCTCTGTGATCTTTATTGTATTACTGATAAGCTGATTACAACTGATAATTTATAATGAAATCTATAACTGATCATGAACTATTTATTTCACAATGGATCTTCAAAGCTTACAGTAACTACTACGGAAGGTTTTGTACCTGTAACCTCCCTCTTTTTCTTGCAGTAAAAATTTAGCGCATATACCCCGCTTTTGTCGCTTATATTTCAAGCAAGTTGAAGAATGCTGAAATATTAACCACAGTCTAGCAATCTCATGCCTTTGAACTCATTCGTGAGCATAAATTAGACAATTCTTCGTTGTTGAAATAAATGGCCAGCTTTTGGTTGCTGAAATATTGAAATTAGCGACTAGAGCTTAATTTAACATCCTAGGAATAACTTACTTCACAGACTATGCTAATTCGTTTAGTATACATAATATACATATTTCTCACTTCAGAAAGTAAAGCTTTGCCAAAAGTTTGTGTGTTAATGTTGACACCTTTAATAAAGTTTCAGCCTGGCAAAGGTAATTTTCTGCGTAAATTAACACTATAACCTCACATTTGTTAAAAACTGTTGTTGAAACAACCGCCTAGATACTTTTTCCTGCTTCTGAAGTTTAAATGAGATCAAACAGCATGAAAGCGATGCGACAATATTTTTTATCAAGTTTCAACTTGGTGGACAAAATTATGGAGAGTTTCAATGACGGACCAGAACTTTATTGCTGATTGATTCTTTTCGTTCAAAAAAAGGAAAAAAAAGCAGTTCGTAATAAAGGGAAGTACCTATTCCACCGGATATTGCCAAATATAGAGGAAGCATTTAGCGATGAGCATACACTATCGATATCAGCATCATTACCATTGTCGATTGTCTTCCAAAAACGCCGACTTCTCTTGCGGTTATCACCCGCTCTATATAGATAACTGTTTGCAAATTAGTAAGAAAAAAAAAACCATTGTGGACAACTCTACTAAAATAAATAAGATAATGATCATAAAAGAGAAATAATCAATGATTAAAAATGAAGAAAAATTTAAATATTATTTTGATATTTGATTTTCAATTTTTTTTTTCGTTTTTGATATGCGATATATGCAAATGTGATTTTGATTTAAATAGGTATATAATGTGATCGCATAAGTGAAAAAGAAACATAAATGTTTCGATATAGATGAAATATAAATATGCAAATGACTTATAATTTAAATGATTGGAGTGGAAATTCAGGAAATTAAGACAATATAATATTTCTTCCGATAATATTACAGAAAAAGTATTTAATTTTAAAGGCTAAAGAAAAATATAAAACCAATAATAACGACTTACTTGAGAGCGTTTTTAAGTTGTTCTAGTCGTCCTTCTAACATCTCCGAATCCGAACAAATACCCTCTGATTCAGCATTATCGTATTCTGTGTGACATGCACTCGACATCTCTCTCCTATTGATCAAAAAATATCTTCCGTTTTATTATTAATTCAAATCAACATAGCGCAGATATTTAATTTATCATTGCGTCCCTCAGATTTTTAATCAGATGGCTTGCGAAGAATTCAGAAAAAAGAAAATCGAAAATAAACAAATATTTTCAAAAATTTTATGCAAATTTTTTAGGCGTACAAAAGTGATGCTATATTTTTCATGCTGATATAAAAAACTAATAGTGGAAGGGGAGGGGGGGGGGGGGACAGAATAGAATTGTGTAATGACGCTATAATTAATCGAATGAAGTGATTAAAGAAATTCCTTTGCCGAAAATCTATGAAGATATGAATTTATTTATGAATAGGAATTATATATTCGATACAAACTACCACTTAATTACATTTTATCTGTTCAAAAAAAAAAATTCAACTATCTTCTAAGAAAGCTGAAGCCTAAATTCTTTCAGATGATCAAAGCATCTTATTTAATCATACTTAGATGGATATATCTAACCTCAGGCTTCGAGTTGATGCCGAAAGCGCTGTAGGGAATGGTCGACACTCGAGTTTCCCATCCATATTTGCAACTGCCGTTAGTTCCTCTAACATACGATCGACTCGACTTGCGGCCGCAGCTAGTCGCTCGGCACCTTCTAGATAACTAGCACTCGTCTCCGACGTCGTCGAACGACTCATCCAGCTTGGTGTTCTACCACTTCGAGCTCGTCGATGACGAATTCTTTCTCGGCATATTGAACTTTGTTCACACTTAAAATTTGATATGAGTGACCTTTCAACAACACGCATAAAACGACGCCGATATCGTGGCTACTATCAAGCACTATTTACAGTATTGTTTTTGTGCAGTACTGCAAAGTTTCCGTGAATGGCGAACAAAAAACAATGGAAACCTGCTTATTAATAAGGAATTCCTATGAAAAGATAAGGAATTCCTATGAAAAGACGGTACTTCCAGAAGATTCCTCCCAAGGAATAAGCAAAAATGAAGAATCTCTTCTGGATAAAAACATTTCATGAATGGAACATTTGGTCTGCACAGATATAAAATTTTGTTGAAAACATTAAAAAAATTAAAAAATATTGAAAACAATGCTCATAAAAAATTTTAAGTCACCCCCTCACAAATTTTTCCTTCATCTTTTTTTTGCTCTAATATTCATAGCTTATCTCTCCCTCAGTCCTCTTCTGCCTAAAAAATAAGTTAATAAAATTGACAACGATCCTATTTCCTCTATCTTAAACAAGTTCATGTAACCCCTAGATAAATAGCGCCAATCAATATTGCTGTTCAAATATCAGGCATTATCTGCATTCCCATTGAATGTAAATTGAGTCGGCTGAAGTGGTGAGAGAGAGAGAAATTCGACTCTTTGACTCTGAAATGGATATACGCCGCCTGCTATCATCGAATGGTCACACCCTTAATCCCATACAACTTATCTCTTCGATTATAAATTTCACCTAGAATTTGGTGATCTATTTTGCCATACTCATATCATGCATAGAAGGAAAGCTTCCATTCATTACATTCGCAAAATAAGATAGTTCATTTAAACGTATAAATTTTCATTATCCACAAGACGTTAATAAAGTATTTATTAAGAAGGTTGAAAAATAACGTCTACGAAAATGATAGAAAATAAATTTAGAGTGATATCAAGACGAAAACAAGGCGATTTAATAGGGGTATTCACCGGAGTACAGGTAGGGTGTGTATAATGCGGTTTAGACAACATTAGTTAAAGGTATAGAATCTTCGGATCCTGTTCTCTCTTCATTTATAATCACTATTATCGGGGAATTCATCCATTTTTCTCCAGCAGGAACTATGCAGTGGAGAGGAGGGAGCACACTAGCCTACACTTTGACCGGTTTCATCGGCCTCTCACTGGGTAGTTGAATTGTTGAGAAGACACAGGATTTTCGTCCATTAAATTGGCACTCTTCATCAATTATTGAGCAATGTGGCTTTAGTATTGCAAACCTCGGAGGCGTCCGAAGTGAGCGGATAGCCGGCTGGTGCGTACATTGCAGAAGTCGACGGTACCGGCTTGCGTTCATACATGAGCATCTCCGGAGTTATCCACTCCATTTCTGAGTCAGTCTCCACTCCAACGTCAATTGAATAGACCTCCGATGAGAAGGATGAATTCATCGACGCAAACATCTTCAATGATACGACTCGTTAGCCTTTTTTGAGGCCCATGGGTGTGGGGTTCATCCATGCAATATAACAGGATCCTACGGTTGCTGAGAAATTACGGCAATAACCAGTGCAATTTAACATCCCCGACAGATTTTTTTCAACAGGTGGGGAAAAAATATGTAGAAGGAGGGGGTGGAAAAGACTGCGCGGTATGTGCCTTTGGAATCTCACTTAAGAGATCAAGAGGTTATATAAATTGTTGAATACAAAGAAATGCCACTGCCATAATATGAATAGGAAAAACAAAATTGTCAACGCCTCTAAATTTGGAAAATAGCCAAGAAATCTTTCACGTGGCATATGAAAAGTGAGCAAATAATCTAGTTATAAAAAATTAGTCATCTTAAATCACAGTTGATGCTACATCATTTTTTTATGTGCTACTAGAAAAGCGCATTGAGATGACGTCATGTGCGCTCATATATATATATATATATATATATATATATATATATATATATATATATATATATATATATATATATATATATATATATATATATATATATATATCAGTTTCAACTCACAAATCATGAAAGCTAAGGCAAAGAATTTTGATGCACATAATCGATATCCCTCATCTCCGATCAACTACGATCTGAGCTTCGATATGAGCTATTAGGAAATTCAAATACACCACAAAATTCGAAAGGCAGATTTATTTTATTATGGATCATCTACGGCTTAAAAAAACGATTTTTTCTACAACTAATACGGTATTTCAATGTTTTAGGAAAACGCATCAGTTAGTATTGCGCAATTATATTTCAATATTACTATAATCTGTTGGCTAGCTATAGCCGAAACAAGCTCGTATGCAAGAGATCGCAAGAAAATTATCTCCTTTTATGCCTTGTTGTCCATGTAATTCGTCTCCCTCAATTTTATCCACGCAGTATGTTGGAACTGACTTCGATACCACGCTTACCGTCAAATGCTTTTATTGTGACATATTTCGGCTGATTTGGTCATCACGGAAGTTTTATATGCTAATCTCCGATCATGGCGAAGTTTTGAAGTTTTAATTTATGATGATTGCTGCTAATAAATCCAATTGGTTCAACCTTGAACATATTCAACGGAAATGACAATAACCGATCTTTACCTCTAGAGGATTCTGACTATTCTCTTCGGCAGGTGCCATCTCGGAACGTGTATCTGTTACATCCTCAGGTGGATGACTTTCCTCGAAGACATAGGCGGTAAGCTGAGGTGAGATCTTAATAGGCCGAGAATCGAAGTTGAAATTTCTGGGTCGAAGTGCGAGATAGATCTCTTCTGAGACCATAACTCCATAACAATCGGCATGTTGCATAAGTTGTCGTGCACGTACACATGCACCACCAATCAACTCATATGTTGGTCTCTCACTGCTAACTACAGCCGATAGTACTGAACCACAATCAATTCCTAAAAATTTATATTGGAAAATTACAAACTTGCTAATGTGTTATTACCAGCCAGCTGCTAAAATATGCACGCTTTTTCCAGCTTGTTTTTTTCCGCAAATATGGGAAGAGTTTATCTCAGTGAACGTGTAAACAGACGAAAACCATATTCTGTTGGCGAGAGTAAGGAGAAAAACTAAGAGCATTCCGCTTTTTTCAATACCTATGACAATAATTCCTTGGTAACTTATGACATTGGATGGAGCCAGAAACTATATCCACGGAGGCCTATTAGTGTAAATAAGTGATGAACGAAATTAGCGGAACGTTTTCTCATTAAAGGGAATGCCGTCGAACAACTGTCAGGAGAGGATAATCGCTGCTGTAAGTGGAATTCGGGTATTCATCCAGAAAACTGTAATGACTAGAAAACAAAGGAACATTTAGATATGAAATTTCAATGAAAAAATGGTTTCGTTTTTCGTTGTTAAAGCTCCATTCCGATCTTTCAACTATTCCACTGAGTAAAACTCCATAACCAAACATTCCACTCTCTCAATTAAAATGCCCTCAACTTGCGTGAATTAATTCGTGATATGCTTATATCTCGCAATCAGTCTGAGAATCAGCTTAGTTCTTCCTTAATGCATTTTCCTCACCTCAAACAATTTTAGGCTTTGTGAGTAGATCTGCAATAACTCCATATTCTTGAGTTAATGCCTAAGATTAAAGAGTGAGCCCTCATACTTCGCCAATTGTTGGGCGCAGCGCGCAAGTTTCCTTATAACTTTCTCCACAAAACTACCTGCGATCAAGTGACGTCATATGTCTAGGCAGTTTTGTTTTTACCTTCATAAAAGATGCCATCGGTATTGCCGAAAGTATCGCATTAGCTTAGAAGGAAATATTTTTTAATGAATGCGCTCACTCTTATTAGTGCAATACAAGTTCGTGCTCACATTCAAATGAGAAGCTGAAATATATAGAAAATGGTTTTAAGTTCATTTTCCTCTCGAGACCGTCATAAGGATTTACGGTCTCTTAGCATTACCATATAAATATTAGTGGAGTATTGTAATTACCAATTTTGCTGATGAAAATCTTTGAAAACTCTTGAAGGGACATCAAATCAGATGTGGTCTCAAAGATCATTTTATTATTATTGACACTCTGAGGTCGTCAGTAGTTAAAAACCCTTCAACAAACTCAGGATTTTTAAGTTAATATTCTCTTCCCTCCTCAAACAGTCTAACTTAAAGATATGATGCAAGAAACGTGCCGATATTAAGTGACATTCCATGATCGCACGCAAACGCCGAAACGTTTAGAGCAAACTGAGTTAACTCGGCAAGTAGGTCTCCGATGGTAGATGGTGTGTCATGTACCTGAAACCACTCAAAGTTTTACCACAAACCTTTGAAATTCAGCAATTTGTATGGTTATTGTGTGAAAAAACGTGCTAGGAACGGCTAAACAATTACGGTTTTTACTCCTTCTTTCGCCAAAGGTATGAGAAATATGATTGCAATCTTCAATAAGTTTCACTCAATCGATCACATGACGAAAAATTCGCAAAGAATATGGAGATTTCTGGTTAATAACATAATAAATAGATAATAAAAAAAAGGAACTAACGTTTTTGCTTGCTTCTGGTAGAATGCCGACTGCAACAACATATGTCTTACTGCAACTTCGGATCTTTTCAATGCCA
Source organism: Ascaris suum (assembly GCA_013433145.1). Classification (NCBI taxonomy): domain Eukaryota; kingdom Metazoa; phylum Nematoda; class Chromadorea; order Rhabditida; family Ascarididae; genus Ascaris; species Ascaris suum. The sequence continues at coordinate 6,771,128 of CM024181.1, forward strand.
CGATGTTGAAGAAGGATCTGAATGAAAGCATCGGAAATATTATCCTCGAAAATAAATTATTACATGATGATTTAAAGATGCCCTATAGAAAAACGTTTTCCTCCGGAAAGTTTGTTAGTGAAGTAAATGATTGAAAAGAAAAAAAATGAGAAATTTTAAATTTCGAGGAAAAGAATGCAGGGTACAAAATTTTTTATGTGGAACAATTTCCTCAAAAATGCAACAGAAAATCACCTTGAAAAAAACTTCCAAATAGGATTAGTTGTTCTTTCACCTATCTGCTATTGGATTTTTACCGACTTTAACCACACAAATAGCGATAATTACAATTTTTCCGCTAAGAGCCTTACTTCTTAAGCATAATATAATTATAGGACGTAATTTCCTGAAATAATAGGATCGTGAAATTTACCGGGACTTGGCCATAGTTTTTCAACCTAGTGTATGCATTGATGCAATTTGAAACAACAAAGATCCGATTTATGATACAATACATTCGATAAAATAGTCAGCATGCCAAAAATTCCATATCTCTTTTCCCCTGCCCCCTCCCCCCGCCCCGTCCAAATGGCACTGATTTATTTCTCCCTCAATAGTCACAGTGATAAATTGCTCACCCATTTCTTCGGTATAAATGGAATAATGAGATTTCATCGTCGTAACCAAAGATTTGATATTTTATTATTACAGTTGTTGAGATAAAAGTTATTTGTATATATTTATAGGTGAACAATATAAAGTATTTAATAATATCAAGGATAGAAAGCATAGAAACGAACTTGATCAAAGACGGAAACAACATTTTTCAGTGTACAAATTGCACCTTCACCATCTTCTTCATCCATTGCTATCTGAAATATTGCATAGTTAATTGCTTAGCGTTTACTTTATATGCAATAATTTTATTAACTACCCTTTGCAAATAAAACTGATAAAATTGATCCTTCGAACAATAGAATAAAGTAGAGTCAGTCTAACTAAGGTTTAGCTAGAGTTTCAAATCTTCTAATCTATCTAAGTGAGTTCAATCTCTGGCGGAACAGGTAGTTACAGGTAAAAGACCACCACTTTCTTGGAATTGAATTTAAGTGTGAATGCAAATCCCACATCAATTAAAAATATCATAGCAAATATCTAGGTATGGAGTCGAAAAAATTTCGACTATAAGTGATTATATGATAAGCGCGTATAGACCAATCAGTCAATTTCAACGAAAGTAAACTAACACTGATGAAAGCGACGCCAACGCTATGACAGAGGTGATGATGCAACTCGGATTTATTGTAGAAAGTTTGTGCAACATGTAAAGGTAATATATTTGTTAGCATTTTGTGATTAGCTGCCTCAACGTGCTCGTACTCTGATTTCTCTTCCACCTCCTAAATAAATTTACTTCGATGAGTTTACCTTCAGGAAAACATTTACTATGACAAAGGACTGTTATTGTTACGTATGAGATCAATTACTCGATCATCGATCAATTAATCAATCGATTAACTAACAATTAATTCATATAGTTAATCAATCAATCAATCGACCGATCGATTCATCACTCAGTCAACTAATCAAACGAGCAATCAATTAATCGATCAGTAAATAATCAATCACTGAATCAATCGATCCGTCAGTCAATCACTAGAGTCCTCGAAACTTCCTACTTACGTTATAGTGTAACGAAGCAACGAAGTACCAGTTCTTAAAACACAATTAAAGAATCGATGAATGAATCAATCAACCATTAAATGTCAATAATTTCGAGGATTCTTATATGAAAATTCTATGACCGCAACTAGATAGGCAAGAAAAGCATTCGCGTACAATTCAGCAGTAGAAGAGTCATTCGAGAAATACTGTAAATGAAATTCCAGTCCACTTCTAATAGCATTAGTTAATGAAGTATGACTACATCCAACCCACGTCTCTTAGGATAACATTTTCAAAAAGCATATCGCGCCGTTTGTGTGGCGACATTTCCCATTTTTTTAAAACTTGAAATCTCTCTTAGTCGTTTCAATTCAGAGTTCAACAATTTTATAAATATTAAACCTTCGAACACGATAATGTTATATGCTAGAAAATAAAAATATAAGGCATAACCTTGAGTTTAGACATGAATTCCAGACGAAGGATTCGCTCGTTCCTTCGCGCTTGAAGGAATATGAGCGCGATAAGAGTGAGCAGACCCACGAGTAACTCCCATTCAACGTGATGAGATCTGAAACAATCTCCAGCATCGTTACCTATATATATATATATATATATATATATATATATATATATATATATATATATATATATATATATATATATATATATATATATATATATATATATATATATATATATATATATATATATATACGACGCCCCAAAGAAAGAACATAATGCTGAAAGAACTTATTTGAGGTAAGGCTTCGGCCATCAGTCAGATATATGAGGTACTGAATGAACGAATGTGAATAACGGAACGATTAGAGCTGTAAGTGGCTGTAAGAAAATGATACATAATTATATTGTGAAAGCACTTTCAAACTCATATCTGTATCAGTGATCTACTTTACATAGGCGTTATTAAATAAAATAAGTGCATTCGAATGGTCCCAAATTCTTATCCGTTTCGGTCCAAAGCCTTAGCGAATAAAATCAATCACTATGAGTGATAGGCAATTTCAACTAGAATGTTTATCCAAGTAATCAAAAAAAGGACTTCAAAATTTGCTGTAGTAAGCGATCAACTACGCTAATTCATCCCAATTCCACAGTCATTCATCACCAATTCCTCCTTAACAGTATAAAATACAAATTTAAAAAAAAAATGATAACTCTCAAATTATAAAGGATATTATTAAATAAAAAATTATAGAAAATAAACTAACTGAGTAATTTGTGAATAACCAATATAGAGCATCGGATGTGTAACAAACACATGTAAAGAGTAGAGTAAGAAAGCAATTAATAAGGCACATAATAGCACCATTGCCGAAAATCGTATAAAGACAACTGTTGCTAACATCCATATAGCACAACTCAATAACGAATAATGCACCACATAACATTCCGAACTATCGGCCAAATCGCTCTTTTGTGGACATGAAAACTGCATATCAATTTGTAAGTTTAAATAATATAAAAAATTATTATCATTATCAAAAGTACACCTTCAATTACTAGCACTGATAATATTATAAAATATTAAAGGATGAAAAAAAAATTTTTTTTAATTTTTGAAAATTTTTACAGTTTAACGAAACTTTTTTATAATATTTCGGTGATTGAAATCGTATCTTATTAATTGAAAGATATGTCCGCTACTATTCTTTTTTTTTTTCTCTGATGATTCTCAATGCATAAAGGAAAATATATCACACATCGACGATATTGTTTTCGTTAAATATGACGAAAAAAAAAACATTTCAAAAAGCATTAAAAAATAATTTTTCTTCGAATTTCAATAATTTAATCAACTCTCGTGATCGTAATCATTATATTCGCTCAAAATTTTGAATGATATTTGTGAAGTTTTAGACAATTGTTGAATTTTGTTAGCATTTAATGAGTATGAGAATATTCATATTCCCCCCCCCCCCCCTCCCCATTCATCTAGTAAGTGATCAGTTAAAATTTGAAGTAATTATTTCTAAACTCTCAACAATGATCATGATGAATATTATGATAAGAATGAATAAAAGTTGTTAAACACAATGTGTTTTCTTTTTTTTTTTAAACAATTTTACATACCGATGGTAAAAATTCATTTGGACCGATATTTTTTTGTCATGGTTTATTTAAAAAGATCGATAATACCGGGGGGGGGGGGAGGGAGGGAGGGAGGGATGAGGGGATATCTTTGCAATTTTTAATGTAAGATAGTTACTGGGAATTTTTAAGTGGGAATTTTCTTCGGCTAATCAAAAATTTATGAGATGAAATTTCAATGCAAATTTGGGGTGAAAATTTTCAAAAAAGAAAAAACACTCTGGATTTTAACGATATTGACGAAAATTTTTGAAGAGAAATTAGAAAAAATTATATAAACTTCAGATCCACTAGATAAATAAAATAACAAAATGAACACTTTACCCTCTCAATTATTTTCTTTTCGTTTTCCTCGTCAATTATACCAATGACTATATAGTATTGATGATACTATATATTCAAATTAACACTTGCAAATAATTGATAAATAATAAAAATGAAAAGAGTAGATGAAAAAAAATAGAAACCCACCGTATTGACAATTCCACAAATAAATAGAAGTGCTAATATGAGTAAAATAGCCGTTGAATGACCAATAGCAGTTCGTGTGATAAAATGACAAAAATTCTAAAAATATCGAATATGAATTTGAGTTTATGGAAAAATTCCGCAAAAGAAAACGTTTGAATTTCAAATGAGATAAAAATTTTTTTTTCGTTGATTTTCGACGATCAACCACATTGATCGATAAAATTTAATTATTTCAATCAAATTTGATTTCTTCTTCCAAAAATTTCCATTTAAAATGATCATCTTCCGCAACGGGCATATCAGCTGAGAAATAAAACAACGAATTTTGCAAGATGGAGTTCGTTTGGATATCGAAATTTCGCCTCAAAACTGATGAGAGGAAATCAAACAGCAAGGTGGCGTATTTTCTAGCATTGGTTATTTTTTGGAACTCCTAAATATCGAAAAAAGCCTTTCGAATTGAAGGGATAAACACAAAATGCGATATGAGGCTATCGTCTGCTATACATTATATCGACCGAATTTCTTATCTCTAGCTTCATTGATCAAAAAGCTAAAAGTTCCGCATACGACGACAGACAGGCACACAGACAGACAGACGTACAGACAAACAGGCAAATGTTTGAATATGGGCAAACGGGGTGTTGCTATTGCGTCGATTGATTTGATCCACATCAATAAATCGCCAATAAGCTGCGATGAATCAAACCCTTCAACGCGTGAATGTTTATGCAAATTTACATTTATCTTAATCTGGACAGGATTCCCCAAGACCATTAATTCTGTTCAAAAGCTCGACCTCAACCTTAGCGTCAACTTCAACATTTTAATTCAGCGCGTTTATTGAAAAAAAAAACAAGATCTCCAGCTCAATTTTTTCTTTTTCAATCTGTGACTATGGACATGAATGTCTAATATCACTAATTGAGATGTCGATTTGAAAATTTTTAGCTAATTTCCTCAATCGATGAATGAAAATGGAGTGAAATGAGTTGAACTAATTTGAACGCTAGTAAGAATATCACGCGAAATATACAAATATTTAAATGAAAATCTTAAAATAATTTCAAATATTATTGAAAAAAAAAGAATATAAAATGGAATAAAATTATTGAAATTTATTTTTCGATTGAGAAAAAAAAATTGCAAAAAAAAATTTAAACCTGAAAATAATTTATATAAAGTATGAGTAGAATGATGAACATCGCCGCAAGTGCGACAACAATTAATACTAATGTTGCTATTTGCCTGCAAATATATGTATTAATTCGTTAGTGATGAATTTATACGACCGCTTGATCAAAATTGGGCATAATGATCAAAATGCAAAAGGAACTAATTTGATGAAGATAGAAAAAGGTATGGTCCATCTTTAAATACAACTTATTCAACTTATAGTTTATACTGAATTAATTCTTATCGAATCATGAGTAAGTTTTATTGATTGTTAATGTTGACAAATGCTGCAGAACCTATCCGGCGAGTGAACAAGCTTAGCTAACTTTGAGTCCTGCCGCACGCTAGGTTGACGTAAAACAGCTAAATTCTCAACGAAAGCGATGAAATTCTATATTGGAACAAGTCTCAATTCCCCTATTATTCCAGTTGAGGACATATTTGTCGCCACTACAAACGATTTATATTACTAGTAGTTACCTATATTGTATATTACGTATATTACCAATATGTTACCAGTAAACTTGTTGGATGGCCAACCAGTAAACTATGAACCATCATGTAAAGTAAATTATAATAGTAAATAATTAACGCGGTCAGAACGAGTGCGGCACTCTTTTATGCTGGCCTGATTTGGCGATTAAGCACAAGCTGCTAGCTGAATCTAGTGACTTGAGTAATGAAGAAGAATTTGTGATAATGGGAAGGAAGGGTGCACGATGAATGCTGCAACAAAGAGACGGCATACTTAGCGACAGGCCGTCAATTGATAGGCTCACCTTATTGAAGTGAGTTGAAATGGGACGTCTCCATTAACTAAAGCGTTAAACAGGTAACCAAGAGATAGATAAGTGAGAATAAAAAATCATTCAAATATCAATTCATTACTCATTATTAAAGAGTAATTTTGCCTTATTTGTTAATTCAACTGCAATTAGAAGAATGAATCTATCGTAAGCGAAAAAAAAAAACATGATTAAAGAAGGAAGATAAACCTAGGAAGGACAAGTACATGATAGACACCATATACGACCAAGAAGAATATACTAATTGCCAATGCTGGTATAAACCATTGATCGAGTTGCGTATGAAACTGAAACAATTACATTTAGTGAGTTATTGTCCATCTATCAAATTAAGACTAAAATGAGATTCATCAATATTGAATTGCGCGTTTTTCAATAATTTTCAGAATAAAGAGAAATTCCTAATGAAATATGAATGTAATTGTTTCATGAGGACTGATATCTATAGATGATTCGAAGGAAATTCGAAAGTATAACTCAATAGTAATTTGCTCTATTTCAATAGAGTAAATTACTATTGAGTTATACTTTTGAATATTTGCAATAAATTTCCAAAACTATTTCATCTCTTCGTTCTATCCTCCCTTGAAAATCTCTCTCACATCTTTTACACTTATATTATCATAATCAATGCCACTAAACAATTCTCATCTAGATAATTTCGTTAATTTTAATCGTCTGATTGGAAACTCAACTGGAAACTACGATCATTTTGATCGTCTGAGAATGAATAAAACGATATTTCCGATGTATTTTTGTATTTTCCATCTAAAAGGTTTTTTGTGGAATTTTTTTTTTATCATTTAATTTTTAATTCTCTACACAGCATCGCTTTTTTAAAATCTTTTAATTATGCCGAAATTTAATGCCATTTAAAAATAAAAGCAAAAATTTCACGTACTATAAAACATCGATTTTTCATGATTTTCAAATAATCATATCTATTTTTATATCTCTCTGATATTAAATAAAGATAAAAATTATATCCACTTCTATAAAATTACCTTTCTCAATAAACTGTTACAACTCAATCATATTAGAGTAAGAAAAAACTTTTGAGAGGAAATTTCGAGATTCTAGAATTTTCTTCGAGATCATACGATATTACTAGCTAATTCGATGTGAAGCCGGAAAATTTAACATTTAGCACTTGCTAAACTTACAGCAGCTTCCATTTCCGGATTACGGAACCGTAAAGTACAACTATGCATAAGACTCTTTCCTTGATCTCGTTTATCTTCCAATTTATCGCCAACACTTAATAATTTTTCCATTTTCCTGAAATAAAAAATATCATCAACGGAAATCATCTAATTAAACATATGCTCGTTGATAGAGACCTATATGCAAGATTGAAATGAATTAACGAAGCAGGAAATCGAATTCCCCAAAATTTTCAATTATATAAAAAACATTCATAGATGAATGTTGATTATTATCTAAAGATAAGGCACTAATGATATCAATATGCAATTACGCTGATATTGATAACACATTTTACGAGTTGATTTTTAAACTTTTTACTATTACAACTTACTTTTTACGACGTCCAGGTAATGCGTTCGTTTTGAGGAGTGAATCACTAGTGGATGCAATCGTTTGAAGAAGACGATTCACCGCTTGTGGTACAGTTACCAATGAGTATCTACGCAAATTTGGGAATAGTATCGATGACGGTAGATTCGATCGACCTTGTGGGATAATGCACCAATTACGTTCACATTTTTCCACGGTGAATTCATCACTTTCTATTTGTCGTTTTGCATTCTCAGCCAAGAATATACCGCTGTAATAGTAAAATTAAATGATTGGGCGATCTATGTCTAGGCTTGACTGTCTCGATCACAAACCTGAAGGAAATGTAAATAGATAGCCGCATCTTTGAATTAACCAATTTAAATTTTGATGCCTTATCACTAATAATATAACGTTTGCATCTCAGTGTTTAGATGCTGGAAATTTTCAATTGCTAATAAGGTTTTGAGCTTACAATTTGCACATCTGTAATTTATGTGATCCGATTCTATCGTAGTCCATCATCACTTGAACCGGAAATACTTATTTGCGCAGTAATGGCTCCCAAAATGCTAAATATAGATAGGGTAGTTCGCAGAGTATTTGCAGTAATAGTGAAATTGCAAAAAAAGTTACAGTAAATTTAATAAATCGCGATAAAATTAGAATAAAATTGATTTACATTAAATTAATAAAATTGAAAGTTATTATTGGCAAGGAATGAAAAAATAGAATAATAAAATCACAAAAGGTTTATAGATAAATTTAGAGCAATATATATATATATATATCGCAGTATTAGAATGTTGATTTAAGTTGAATTACTTACTAATAAGCGAATTGCAAAACATTTTTGCTCTCTAAGAACCAATAGGCGTCAGTGAGTTGTTGCTTAATCACAAAGTAAACTATGAAAATGCATGAGCCCCATATAAAAAAAAAACATCAGAGCGATCTTCTGTATCCAGAGCTTGGATGAGAGAACACATTTATTCAGAGTGGATCACAATCATAAACACTGCCACTTCTGAACTAGGAGGGGGGGGGACGGGGAGGGGGAGGATTTATTTGCTATACGGTGTTAACAAATCATTTAAGGGTAATCAAACTTTTAATGCATTTTTATTCAAAAATTTGTTACTTCTTTAGCATATTTAAATTCATTCAAATAATTGTAACCTAAACTTTTTTACCATTTATTCCAAAAAAAAAAACTTCACCTTTTGACTAGCCTCCCTATTATAAGTGCTCTAACAACAATTTTTTCTTTGGTTTATTTATAGCACCGTTAAAGTGAATAACTATTCGGGTTACAATTGGTGAGGTGTTAGAGGACTTGATCAACAAATAGAACACGTCTTGCTTATTGAATTTGAGAAGAGAACATGTTTCGGTGGCGAATACCTCACAATTGATGAATTTATCTTCAAATTTTTCCATTTAGTGCTTTCATTTATGCCTTTCTTCAATATGTGCACACTTAACGCCACACTAGAACCACTAATTGAATGATTTTTTCTTTCTACTGGAAGAAATTGAATCATTGCCGATGAGGTTATTTTAAAATATGAGTAAATAAAAATGCAAGAAAAATTTCAAAAATTTTGAAATCTCAAAGATAAAATTGCAATAAAAAATATTATCACCTGAATTTAAAAAAAAAAATGTTTACTTTGCTAAAAAAAAATTGCAGAAATTTTTGTAAGTTGAAAAGCATAAAAATAGCTGAAAATATTATGAAAAGTTACTTTATTGATATATCGAAAAATTTTGCATATTTCAATCTATATTTAAAAAAAAAACTTTTTCATTGACGATTTATAAAAAAATAATTTGGGAATTTTTTTTTTTTAATGAAAAAGGGAGCAAAAAAAAAATTAAATTTTAAGTCAAGAAAAGGTGAAATGTGTTGGAAAAAAAAATCATTTATAACGTTTACTTTGTTGTTTATTCTCCACATCACATACCAATCATTTATTAATTCATGTGGAATTCATCGCCACATACAACGAATGTGACTAGTTTACTATACGTATGACTGATTGACTGACATACATATGACTTATTTACTATCTTATACGCGTATTTACTATCAGTTATTAGCGTAAATATATTTCCACTTTATTAACTTACTACTTATTTACTTCAGCGCCTTAGATTCACAAAAAATAACCATTCTGCGAGGGCCCTTTGCGATGTTCACTCATTACCATATGTGGCCTCACCCCAGCCAGCAATTATTGTCACATTTCTAAATAATAGCTCGAGGTCAAGCTGGAGTTACATTTTAAGCTATGCGTCTTAAATGTTTAAAAGAGTATTTGTATTTACATTGAAAAATCAACACTCATGAATTACCATTGAGTTGCGGTACGTTCGATATTGATAGCCTCATCAAGTGAAGAACCAATAATATCATAGTGCCATTTAGTTATGCCAACTATACCGGCAGAAATTGAACCCGATTCAATACCACAACGAAGTCCAAGTTCGGCGGTTGTTGAATCACAAAAACTCCTGCAAAAATAAATATTTACTATATTATTGAGTATATTTAAATAATTTCGAGAGTTTTATAGTTTTTTTTTTTTTTAAAAGAAAATGACTATTTTCTAGTTGGGCAATGGTTTTGTTTTTGGATTTTTTTGGCGAAGATTTAAAATTCGAGCTTTGCTAAATTCATATAGGATGGGATTGTATGTGTAGTGAGTAACTAAAACTGGACAGGTCTTACTCGCTACCTCTGTAGAATTCTTCCTCTCCCCTTCTCGCGTCCCCCTCCCACCCCCTCTCCATCATTCGCCTCCCGTCCCTCCTTCTCACTGCGGAATTTTTTTTTAGTATCGCTACAACAAATAGTGATCATTTCAAAGGTGGTGGGAAAAACTGTGGTGATTAATGCTTCAACACAACGAAGATGAAGTGCTCAAGAGAAATCGCGAAAAAATTGACATATAATTTCTCTTCTCGTAAAAGATTTTCATTAGATCTTTGCTGACAGCTTTAATGGAAGTATATAAAACAATTAGAGAAATATTGCGCTAATTATATCGGAAAAAAAAAATTGAACTTAAGAAAGTCATTTAGCAATGCTCTGTGCATTTTTAGTTGTTATTTCCCAAAAATTATTGAATTACTTAAGTTTATTTAAAATTTTTATTTATTATTTATTTACTTATTTAAATATATGCTCATGCTCGTCTAATCGTTTATATCAAAGTCCTATTTAGGTAAGTTTTTACCATCCAAGCTTTTTTTGACTTTTTTTTTGCTTAGCAAAGATTTTATATTGTGGCGGCTCGATCTGTTCTCTGGTAATTTGAGATCCACTATACTAATTCAAATATGACATAAAGTTGGGGTGCTTAGGCTCAATGTGAACTTCGCCTCTAAGAATCAACTTCTTCTCTCTTCCTCCCTCCCTCCCTCTACTGTCTTATGATTCCTTATTTACCTCTTACGAAAACACCTCCCCCCGCTCCCTAATTGAATTTTTTGGCAAAATTTAATTAAGTTGTACATCAAAAGAATTATGAGGAATGGTAACCGACTCTCCGCTACGGTCCTCCCCATTAAAGCGACTTCTAGCAATCGAATCGGCGGCAGCAGATCGTAAAAAACTAAGATCTCGTAACTTTTGTTACACTCTTCATAAGACTTACTCATTGAGCCAAGCTAGAAATGTTTTTGTTGAAGAGGTCAGACAGCAACCAACTTCCTGGGACTTTGCCAGAAAAGTTCACAGCTTCATCAAATTTTGCCGCGGTGTGAGAATAGTTGTGAAATTTAATCACGAGAGTTTTCTCTCGCCGAGTAGGCCAACATTCTCACTTCCGGAAAACTCTCTCATCTATGTTTCTGAGCATTACCGTTTACAATCTCTGCACTATTTTCGCAAAAATGCTTATTGTACCCTTCTCGTTTATAGTACTCTCTAATTTGTTTACTTTTGTTAACTTGGATAATTAGAATCGCATTTAAATTTGAATACAAGTTAGTACTGCAAAGTTATTGTATTGTTGATATCGCTTACATGTGGACCAGGCTCCTTCAGAAATTGGCCATTACTTGTATTCAGATATATATATGAGGCCGTTCTTTTCAAAAACGTATTTTATCGTTTCTCATTAAATGGAGAAATGCGTCAGGAAAACCTTTGCATTCCATTCACCTGACCAACCGGCTTCATAAATTGCCAACAAATAATAAATATATAAAATAGTGCTTTCATACGTTAAGTTAGCCAACCGCTTGCAGAAACCTTCTACGAAAGATTTTTTTTTTTTGCAAATGAAACACCAACCAATGTAAAATGTGTGGAAGTTTTTATGATATTTTCAAAATGTCCATAGCTTTTATTGAAGATAACGGATCAATGCAAAGTAGGGTAGTCATCATCATAAGGTGCAAAATGCATCCATCAAACTTCTCTCAAGTTGATATTTTTAGGTTAACATACAAACGGACAGACAGACGAATGGACAGACAGACAAACGGACAGACAGAATACGCACAGACAGATGTGCAACTACATAAGGCTAGCACAATGTGCCAAAATATACTTTCCAAATGCACAGTGAAAAAAAAAGTGCATATGTAATAAAAGCTTTTGAAAGCGATCAACGATGAAAAAGCTGATGAAAATTTTTGCTTATACCTATCATCTTTATTATCTTATTGTGCAATCCTCAAATTTCTCCCACCGCACTATTGTTAGAGAGTTTATGAATATGCACATATCTGATTATAGCATTTCAAAAATTAGTGAATATTTTCCATCAATGTGAGTTCATAGAAAAATAATAGCGAAAAAAAAATGATCTGCATTTTATAATTTAATTTGAAAAAAAAATAATTTTTTTTTTCCAAATATTCGTCAAAATTCGACTTAAATATTTATAAATATATTTAAAAATAAGCGGAAATATATGGTTCGAAATTGAATACTTTTCTTGAAATATTCAAAAAATTTTTACAACGATAAAAATTATTTCCTATCAAAATATCGAAAATATTTGCTATAGATTGTTAACACTATGCATAAATCAAATATAAAATGTTGTGAATAAATCATTGTGTAAAAATTTTTTGCCTTCTTTGTATACATCGAAGAGTTTTATGATTTTCGAAGAAAATATAATGTAATTTGTAAAGTGATTTTCTCATTTCGGCAACAATGCCATTATGTTAACTTCTAAATGAGCACAAAAAATATAAAAAATGAGAATATAGTAAATTATTACATTGGAAAATTTCACTAAATTAAGCTTATTTATTAAAAACGCAATTAAATTAAGTTTGGTCTTTTAAAAGCAATTAAATTAAGCTTTTAAAAAAAAGAGAATAAAAAAAATAAAAGAGACTGAAAAAATTCTTCGGGAATCATGGATATGAAGTTTTAGAGTTCGATGAAATTCTATCAATAACTGATGCGTTCATGAATTGAAGATGGCATTTTCATCTTTGAGATGCACTGAGCCAATTTGATTTGAGCTGCGTTGAATGCGATAAATAAGACCCGACGTTGCTATCTATGAGAGAGAGGAGTATACAGATATATATTGAAAATTCTATTAATTTTCTCGCTCAGTTACACATAATTCAAAGATACCTCTCGTTCTACTTGAGACTGAGCTTTTCAAAGCAACACCATCTCTGCTTAGCCATTCGATGGTGTTCGAAGATAACTATGACAATATCCAAAGTTTTAGGGAAGGGACGGAAGTCTCCCCCAAGAACAGAAGGAAGTAGGGTTCAGAGGTTTAGAAAGGCCCTTTTTCCTTAAACAATTCCTCGGAAGTAAGAAAAATCATATTCCCCGAAGTAAAACGAGTGATTCTAGATTCCATAAAAAAAAAAAATCCATTAAATGAAAAATTCATTAAACAAAACAAACATCTAGCATCAGATTCGACGAGTAATGCCTTATGTATCTGCATTAGATTTTCATTTTTGAGGTCAATTTCCATATTACATAGTATTTGGTATCACCTTCGCGATAAGGAAACTTTTAATTATTTTTCAAAAGTATCCATTTATTTCGTTTTAAATTCATGAAAGTTATTTAAATTACAAATATCTCTTTAGAGGATTGAATAAGCAAACTTAGTTGATTACCTCTATCCAGTATTATCATTTAATGGTTGTAATCAAATTACAAAAAAAAGAGCTAACAAAGGCGTAAAAGAAATGATACCGGCTAGAAGTATTTTCTTCTGAGAAAAAGTGCCCATAGCATTTATGACGTACTAATTAGTTATGGTAAAATTCTATGCAACTATTAAATAGGATTTATTTATTTATACAGTGACTATCACAGTATCCTAAAACTTATTAATTTTATTCAGTTTCTTTTCATTCAAAAACCATTCTCTTGCAATTGTGCCCAAAAATTGTGCTATGCTCCGTATGAGGATTGAACACTTTGACGCATATATGGTTACCTATGCAAACCTGACCGATGCGTCACTTATCCGTTTAGCTTATAACGTATAAGAAGCTAAATCATGCAGCGATGCCTAAAATGAAACTATGGACGGAAATTCCTGATCACTAAATGCATAAATTTAGAGAAAAATATCGCACCTGTTTATTCAATGACAAGTAAGTAATCATCTAGCGAGATAAACACCTCTTCATGTCGTTCATTTATCTTCTCCTTTTTACCCCATTTTTTCGAGATACAAAATAGTACACCTATAGGGAATAGCACCCGTTTCATATTGCACTACTAGAGGCCAATAATGAATGATTTTGCAATGGAAATACCAAAAAACAAGTTTTTTTTTTGAGTGAGTGATAATCAAAATTGAGCGTAAACCTGACTTGACAAGTGCGTGTAAATCGATAGCGAACGTGATAGCGTTGCGTGTATGTTCATCAGTGATATTCGGAAGTCCAGCCACAACGAGGATTCCATCCGATTGCAATCGTAAACAACTGCACTTCTGAAACGATTCTCTTATCATTTAGAGTTTATCACTGGCGGAAAACGCCATAGTGAATACACTGAGATAACGGATTAATAGGGCGTTATATTGAGTCGAGGGAGTATTACTGATCAAATTTTGGAGTGATAATTGTAATTTGAAGATTCTACACTGAATACACTGAGATAACGGATTAATAGGGCGTTATATTGAGTCGAGGGAGTATTACTGATCAAATTTTGGAGTGATAATTGTAATTTGAAGATTCTAGAGTATGTCACTCTTATTAGACTGTAGCGTGAATGTTGATTCAGGATGATGCACCGAAAAAGCGGAAGTAGTTTTAGGTTTTTGAAAGGATTATTTGAAACTCATTATTTATATAAGAATTTATTCAAATTCATATTTAAATGTATTTTAAATCCAATTGTTATTTTAAACAAAAAAAAAATCAGTAATTTTTAAATCCTCATTACGAGTAAAAAGTAAAGAGTAAAATTTTCGTTAGCTTTTAATTTCTCATTTATCCACATAACTACGATAAAATAAAGAAATTTATTAGTGAATACAGCATCTCAAAAATTGATCAAATCATAAGGGAAGAATCTCTCTGCCGTTCTTTTGTATTTGAGGAAGCCTCTCTCCCATTCTCTTCTTTCTCTCTTTGTCTCTTTCTTTCTCTTTCTCTTTCTCTTTCTCTTTCTCTTTCTCTTTCTCTTTCTCTTTCTCTTTTCTTTTTCTCTCTCTCTCTTTCTCTCTTTCTCTTTCTCTCTCAAAGAAAGAATGAGAGAAGCGCATTCAACGAATCTAGCACTTTCTTTTGTTTCGTTTGCTAGTTTAAGCTCCCATTCCTTGCACAAATGTGTGATTGACAACGCTGTGTGAACTGAGCAATGTGCGGTGAAGTGTTGATCAGTCTTTGAAGCGTTGATCAGTGCGTGATTTTCTTGTGTTGACAGCTGTTTCCTCAATCGAAATTTATCTTCATCCCTAGTTGAGCAGTTGAGTTCACATTTCGAGGCAATTTAATTTTATAGAATAATGAAGCATATTCAAGTTTCTAAGGTATTTTGGATTTTCTTCTACAGCGACGAGGGGGGGGGGGTGGGGGTATGAAAGAAAGAAGACCAGTGCTACACGCGTATAATAGTATATCATCTACGAACACAGAAGTCTCAAATCAAAAATTCCCCTTGGGATATTACAAAAAGAGAGCAAAATATTTCATTCGCCCTTTTCGCCATTTATTGACAAAATGTCGTTCGCGCATTTTCGCGTCATATGGCCGTTAGTTTGTTGCATTTTGCACCCATCAATTACTCAACTATTGAGGGCAAAGAAGATTGCTGAAGAATGACTTGCGAGCGATTCTGAAGCGAATTTCCTCAAAAATTGAGCGAAAATAGTGTCACATATCCGTAAATCTCATATGCTCTATGTGCAATTTCCAATAAGTGATAGGAACTGTGAATTGATTGAATTGTTTGCAATTAAACTTTGCAATATTTTCAAGAAAAAACCTTTTCCTTCAAGGTCAGACAAGATCGAATTGGGACAGACAGGTAGAATATCAACGAGGTGTAATTAATAGTAAGTTCTGAAGTAATTAATAAGGTGTAATTAATAGTAAGTAAGTTGTAACCGCAACTAATAGTAATAAGTTCTAAAGTATTTTTTCTTTGAAGTTTTTGATTTCTGTTTCGCATTTGAAAAAATTTCACATTTAATTTAGTTGAAATCGTCGTTTGAAAAATCACTAAAAATTTGGAAAAGAAATTTGATTCTCATAAAACTGCGAAATTTATTGAATATTAATGTGATTAGAGCAAAATGTTGCCGCAGAATATTCCTCTGCCCCGTTCAGATCTCCTTTCTTTCTGTTTCGCTTTTATTTTCTCAATATCGAGTATCTGCATAAACGTTTAGCACTGTAATGAAAATCCCTGAAATTCTGCGTTTTGACGGAGTTTTTTTTTTTTTTTTTGGAAATCGGGCAGAGTTATTGGTGAGTCTGGATATTATTACAAAGAGGGACGTCCATAAAGCAATCGAAAGCATTGCGAAGGAAGAGTGTACACAAGAAAGGGAGAGGACATAGTGAATCTAGAAAGGCAATGGGTGGCATAAAACAACGACGATTATGACAGGATAGCAACCTATGATTGAGCATTGCAGCATTGTCAATTGACAGCTAACCGCAATACGAAACCAATATGATTAGCTAAGCTTTTAGGCGATTTAGCTAATGCGCCATCTTTCCAATCCAAGTTCCCACTTACAAATACTCTCTAGATAATATCAACCTGTTACTCACACGTTGAAATGAAAAAAAATTTTGAAATATTTTCTTTAAATTTAGCGTTTTCTATCTTTCACGAAAAAAAAATTTCATCTTTAATTTAGTTTAAAATAATTGTTGAAAAATCGATCGGAAGTTGAAAAGGAAATTCAATTTTTGCAAAAATTTAAGAATTATGCATTGAGAAATATGTGGAATTTTTTACAGATAGTCATTGTCATTGGAAATTACAACATGCAACGAAGAGGGATGAATTCTAAATTGGCTACAATTTACGAAGTAAACATCATACGAAAAAAAACTTTTTTTCTTAACGCGAACCGAGAAAAATTAGACTGTTTTCAATTTTTCTGAAATTCAATAAAATTTTTTTCATAGTCTCGGACTCATTTAAAATGTAGTTTTATTCAATATTAGGAGCATTTCATTCAGTAAATGGCTCCGGTGATTAACTCGACTAAAGTTTAAGGGGAGGACGAATATGAAGTGGCAAAAGGAAAACATTTGTTAACGATGCACATTTGTTGAATGCATTTAGGTTATGGCCCAACAAACCAAAGTCGATATATTGCAATCGGGTATACATCTCAATCGAACAACCAGCTGTCACATCTAAGCATACTTTCATATAGCTTCAAAGCGTTTCTTCATTTTAACCACCTGTAGAGCAATCACCATCAGAGCTTGCTTACTCAATATCCGAATCGATTTCATTAGAAACGTTTAACACAGTGAACACCCATATTTTATTAGGAAATAATGATTAGGTTTGCAATGATGTGATATGGGAACACCGTTTAATCGATGAAAGTCGCTAGTAATCTGATCGCAATCATCCGATTTAAGTTCCTTTGGTAATTTCAGACTCATTCTTTCGTAACACTCTTGGTAGATCTTTAGATATTTTCCCATGCCTCCCTCTCCGCCACTATCCTGCAGCATTTTTTCATCATTGATTTGCGTCGTCCGATGAAAACTTACGCACTGCTGAGGGTCGTTTTATGAGAGTAGTTAAATCAAAATGACGATTACCTTATCCCCTTAGATTTCGGCCAATGATTACTGCACATGTGAGTGTGCTTCAAGGGTTACATTTGATTGATTGCGACGGCATTTAGTAGAAATTCAGCTTGTCTGAAGGAGGAAATGAAAGTACAACTTTTTAAGCAGGTTATATAGTAAATCAAAGTTAATAAGTCGAATGTATTATTGTCGGCAGGCGATATTTCCTGTCTACTCACCCCCTCCCCTATCCCTGGAAAAAATTACCCGTAATATTTGTCATTTGAAAGTGTAAATGAAGCCTCATCGATATGCTGCTATAAATCATCATATCAAAATCTTACCTTAGCAATTTGATCGATTCTTGAGTTGAATTCATTCAATAATCGAGCACCATCTTGTGGACTACACTGGGCGAAAATCTCCTCTAAGCCTATCAAGCGTCCATAAACGATACTAAAAAAATACAAATATTTTACCCATTGTAAAATTGAGACCAAATTTTTTAAAAATTACAGATCACTAAAATTATAAAATGTAATTTTCTATCATTGCTGTATAGTATGATCTTAATAACTTAGAGCAAATTGCTCTCTCATATCTATTGAATATAATTTATTATAAAATAAGAGATACGATATTATATGCACTTCAAGGAGAATTAGATATATTTCAAAGGGAACCAGATGCACTTGAAAGGGAATTAGATGCACTTCAGCAATCCTTTATGACTAAAACAGAAAATTTCAAAGGTATTGCCGAAAATATTCTCCTCTTTACGTTAGCATTTACTCCACATATTCATTCTAATCTAAACGATTATCAAATTTTTCGATGCTCATGAACATTTTCCATTATTTAGTAAATTGATCAAGATTTTTTGTAAAAAAAAAAACCCGGCATCCTGACATTTGCGCTTTTTATAGCACACCTCTAAGGTACCTAGTTTTTTTTTATAGTACACCTCCATGTTAGCTAATGTTTCTTTCGGTGGAAAGTTGTCAAGATAAACGCATTTTACGCTTTTTGTCATCGCCTCAATGCCCTTAAATAAAGTCAACTTTGAATGTGCAAAATGCAAATTATAGATTTTTAAATGCCGTATATGCAAAATAGATATGTGCAAATTATAGAATGTGCAAAATGTCAAGATAAACCTTAAATAAAAATGCCGTATATAGAAAAAAATTCTACAGTCTCCTACTTTCTAGCACCTATTTTATACTCGAGTTTTTTTTGCAAAAAAAGGGGGCGGGGTGAAGAGAGGGATGCAAAAATGGCATATGATGCGATCAAAGTTTTCAAATATCATTAGATGATTAAAAGGTAGAGAAGGAAGCAAGTTGCCAATCTCCGTTTAAGAGGTCGTCTTCTTCAAGAATATTTAGCCCTATCTAGGTGATCTTTGATAGTTATAAATCTATCACTTATTCGGCGTAGTAATATAGGTATTCCCCAGAAATTTCTTTTAATAACATAAATCCCTCGCTTTCTGTCTTTAAATATATTCTTATAATTTTATAGACGAATAAAATAATATCAGAGGCAGTTGGATGAAACGGAAAAGGGGGGGGGGGGGGGAGGGGGAGGAGGGAGGATGATAGCATTTTCATTTAAATACTCCCTCAAGCATATTGCAAATTCAATGAAAATAAAGATATTGCGTTGAAAATTAAGTTGCTCTCTTTAAAGTATATCTTTTGCTTATTTTTTTCCCGTTGGGACACTTTCATCTGTTCTCTCAATTTCATTGCTTCGGCGCAACGAAAGAATGTTAAATATGAAATGAAATAATACCATATGCAATTTGCCATATTTAAGCGTTCAATTTAAACTATTTTTCTCGTTAAACATGCGTCTTTTTATTGTTTGCATCTATTATGCATATTTAATTTCAAAATATTTTAAATTCATTTCAAAAAAAAAAAAATTTTTACAACGATAGCGTAGTGGATAAAGATTTTCGTTCAGCGATCAATAGATTCGAATACAAATTATCGAAGCATACATTTTTCATTTTTGCATAATTTCTTTTTATAAAAATAATAGTAGAAACTTTTCCACCCGAAAAATCTAGACTCTTATAACGAAAAATTTAGGAATTAAATCAACAATAAGACAATAAGATATTGTCATGTATTCGAACGATCGCTTATATATTTTCAATGGATATCACTTTAAGCGTTAGGTAGTAAGCAAAATTTGATATTTATGCAAATGTGAGATCGATGTTCTAATTTTATGGAGTATTTCAATTACATTGCCAGCATGTAATTGATAAACTGCAGATGTAATTGATAAAGTAAAATAAAGTTCAACACAAACATAGTGTTGAAATTATTCATCGAATGGGATTATAAAGAATATAGCTAGTGTAATATTGACGATACTAATGATCTGATTAAAAAAATCTTTTTATGGTTTACTTTTATTAAATTACTCTATAAAAATCATAATTTTCTTATTTGAAAAAATATCAACTTTTTATCATTATATGCTTTCGAGATGTTGAATATGGTAATTATGTTGGGAAATTTTTGTTGAAGATCGTTATTTAAAAAAAAATTAATGAAAAAAATTGAAAAAATTTTTACGAAAAAAAACGTATGGAAAAAATTGAGAAAAAAAAAACAGAAGAAAACCATATCGGTGGATTTTTGATAATAGCCAAAAAATAAGAAAATATTTTCATGGCAAAATTGATGGAAAATAATATTTTCAATAGAGATCAACAGAAATGATCACCTTAATAATCCCATAATCCATAATTTCAACTACAAACATCATGCAAAAAAAAGTGCAATGATGTGGAGGAAAGTCCTATTTTTTCAAAAATTATGACAATTGAACTCTTTTCTTAGAAAAATTACTATCTCTTTCATTAAAAAAAAAAACCCTGCAACTTTTTTTTTTGCGAAATGTTGAACTCTTATGAAAATCGAAACCCTAAAAGATATTTTTTGTAGTGAATCTCAAGTCACTATTCTAAATTCTTAATCCTGAGATCGCCGCAACAGATATTTTCACTCATCAATGAAAAAAAAATCGAATACTAAAATCTTGAAGGGATTTTTTTAAAAAGATTGCTGAAGAATTTTTCCGAATCGAATGTAATTGCATCGAATTTGCTGTAGGAAGAAAAACGTCTGAACGCATATTTCTCATTGAAATCGAATCAACATTGAAAAATTCGCCTATTTTTTTCATTCATTCATATATATATATATATATATATATATATATATATATATATATATATATATATATATATATATATATATATATATATATATATATATATATATATATATATATATATATATATATATATATATATATATATATATATATATATATATATATATATATATATTATTATATATATATATATAAAATTTTCAATAAAAATATTTTTCGAAATTAAAATTCCATAGGAATCTTGAGTATTACTTCGGCGCTATTCGCATTTTTGCAAAATTTTCGCGCGCATAAAGCACTAAATGTGATTTTTTTTGCGGAAAGGAAGGGAGGAGGAATGATTTTTTTTCGAAGCGATGATTTCAGAGGAGTGATTTTCATTAATTCACCTAAAAAAGTTCCAACATTCCAAATGAAATTTTCAAATAAATAAAAATTTTTCGACCAATCAATAATTCCACCTGAATTATCGACATATGCCTCAATACTCTATTCCCCCAAAAAATACAATGACAACAAAGGAATTCATGGTTTTTTTCAGGATTGCATATGTATGGGGGTTCATTGAAAATTTTTTGGGGGTTTCAACGAAAAATTTTCGTAAAAAAGAATTTTTAGGGAATTTTGTAAATGTTATGTATTTGTTATAGAAATACTGGAAATTCTGATATAAATTACGTGTTCAGCACCGCTAAATTAATCAAAATTTCGTTTTCGCAACACTTCATTTAGAGCAGAAAAAAAGTTGGACAAGAAAAGCGCAACGATCAACTAGGATTCGAACCCTAATCTTTTTCTTTCCATTAGCGCTCTCAACCAATGAGACAATTAATAAATGAACAGCAAAATATTGCATTATCTTCGTTGCAATAAGCATGTGAAGAGAAAAAAGCGCAAGAGGAAAAAAAAACAGAAAAAACACAACACACAAAATAATTCAAGAGGAATTCTTAATGCACTATTAACTGTTCGGTTTTTTTGTGGTTATGCGGATTTACATTCGCAAAATATATTGGCGAAAAAAAAAGACCGAAATTATCGAATCTTCTAAAAAAAAAATTTTTTTTTAAAGTTCTTTTCGAAAATTTAGCAAAACAATTTAATATTTGTCTCAAAAAAAAAAATTCCATTTCTAAAAATTTCGCCTCAAAAATTCGTTTTTAAAAGATGCAATAAAAAATTATAAGCAATATTAATTTCTCCGAAAAAATTTCATCTCGGTTAATGGTTTTTTTTTTTCTTTTCGGGTTTTTAGCTGCAAAATTTAGAAAAAAAAAAATTATTTTCTACGTCATAATAACTTTCTATTGTATCATTTCATTTAGAAATTGAAAAAAAAAAATTCTTTAAAAAATCCTTTAAAATGATTACAATATTATTATTATTATCGACGATTCTCTATGCAAATAAGAAAAATCCTTCTCAATCAAATAATTTTACTTAATTACAATCTCATTAGCTAATATGAAAAGCATTTATTCATTGTATTCAGCTCTCATTTTATTACAATATGTTATTCAAATTGAAATATGTTAAAATGTGTGTTATATGAGCCTTTTCAACTTATTTGCATAAATAGAATGGTTGGCGATTTATACAAATAGAACGATTGGCGCAAATTGTTCTGGATAGAATTGCAGCAATGCTTAAAAACAACGAACAATTTACAAATTAACATCGAACATAGTAAAATCTTACGTTACTTGACTGTAATGTTCGGTATAAAGTGTTGGCGGTGTCTTTGTGAAGTGTTCACGAATACCGTGTATAAGATGTGGAGGCACTGCTGTTGAAAGAAGGTCCGTCTATAAAGTATATAATATCATTGCCATAGAGTAAACAGTGAATGATGTTGATAAGGACGAAGTTTAAACAAGCTCGGTGATCGGAAGGATGCATAACGAGAGAATCTCTAAAAAGTAAATTTAGAGAACCTCAAGTCGGAAATGGTACCGTTATTTTGGAATTTTTTGAAAGAATCAGACAAAGTAGTATATATTACATTCAAATTCGCATCGCGCCTCTATTTATAGTTAGAAAAATTCAAGGGGTTTCATCCACTGCAATTTTATCACTTCAGGGTAAGGGCGAGGATCGGCTGGAGAGAGTGGGATAGCAAATTTCCTTCATCGCAGTCTTAACGCCCCTACAGCAGACCACATAGGAAGAGGCAAAACCAGCTAAAAGTTTTTTGCTGTTGCATTAAAACATATGTCTAGCATATGTGGTACTTTGATGACGTGTCTAGCAGCGTACTTCAACCTGAAAACCTATGCATCAAACAACGGGTTTTCAAGGTAATTATCGACATGACCTACTATAAATTGCTCTTTGAATATAAACTTGAAAACTTTGATATCAGCGTATCACAGCTTGGGTCTACCCGAAGACTCCTTTCATAAGGCTATGATTGCCGAAACTGGTTTTGAGATCTGCTGCTTACCTGGAATCATTAAAAAAAAATCAATTTCTCACCTCGTCGATCAACAATAATTTTCATTCGATAAGCCCTTAAACAGATATGCTTTTAATGCAGATGTATCAACTGTGGTCATACGACTTAAAAATCAAAACCTAAAATGAGAGGATTGAGGATCAGATCTTCCACTCCCCCCCCCCCCCTCCCCCCTCCAAACCCATATTCTATTCATCGTTTTCTTTGAATAAATGATTTGAATTATGAGAACTTTTAATTCCTAAGTGATTCCACTAAGAATCTACTCATCGATACAAAATATGAGATGAAGAATAAAAGAGGAGCATTAAAATATAGTCTAATAAATTTAAAAAAAAATCGAATAGAAAGTAATAGGGATGCTCTCTAGTGGAATTGGCACGATATGCGTTTTTTTTTTGCAATCTACTCATATTTCATGGACTAGTGTCTATGAATAATAAAATGTGTATAATAATATATCTTTATTCCAATCATTTCAACCACTCATATAAGCCATGGATAAAAGATTGCTTAAATGATCTTGTGTGCGCAAAATGAAGAACTGATCGATCCTAAAATGGATGATTTTTTTAAAATGCGCCTTTAAGTGAGTATAACTCTATTCGAAAATAGCAGATTATCTAAGACATAGATAATTAGTGAGGCATTTCCATAACACTGACTTAACTAGGTTGCAGCGTGAAAGTATCAGACAGGCAGGGAGACATACACATACATACATATGCACCGATGACACCCCGATAATATGCACTGCCAATGCAAGCTTGGAAAAACGCATAAAAATGGCAAAAAATGGCCACAGATGGCTCATTGCGATATATGCTTTTGCTAAAAAAAAATTAGCCTTTATCTTTTTTGCAAGGACGCATATTTAATTGGAGCTTGAGAATTGCCGTTTAATTTGTAAACCAAAATGTATGTTTCTTTGAAGTTGCCTTTGATAATCTTTGATAGCGCACTGAGAGGCTGCAATCGAATATAACTTGATACGATGTCACTCAATTTACACATGATACAATTCCAGTAGGATTTTTTCAATAATATTCTAGTTTCTACAATTGAACAAAAAAAAAAACACCTTAGCCAAGCCAATCACCTCATAACCTTTTCGGGTAACGTTCTTCATGCTGACCAGCTCCATTTCTTGTAAACCTTTATAAATTTACCTTCTTATGGCGTATTTTACCGACATCATATCTGTGCATATGCTTTTCTGTTAGCCTATCTGTTTACTTGTCCGTTAGCCTATCTCTTGGATAGTTTCAACTCGGAAAACACCGAAACAATGGTTATTAAATTTTATGAGTATAAACGTATAGCTTAGAACGGTTTAGTATCCCATAATTTGCGTCAATCCGTTAGCTCCAAAAAAAAAAATTCTTTTAGCCATTTCAGGTGCTCTAAGAAGCGTATATGAATTTAATATCGGTCAAACGTTTATTTTTTTTTTTGTCGATTAGGTAATGAAAAATCAATTCAAATTTTCAAGGGTATTTCAATCAGTTGAGGAGGAAATTATTCAATAGATTCCATTCTATTTATTTTCTTTGTTATTTGTGGAATTATCTAATCGGATAAGCAAAACATAAAAGCACATATCGTGCCAATCCATTTGCCGCATTCTTTTCCACATTTTTTTCTCTTAGTCGATGATTTACCTCATGTTAAGGGAATATTTTCCTCAACTCTTCACTAATCGATTGATAATCTTCTCTAAAAGTTCCATTATGCGCCGCATTTATAGCATGAGAGAAATATCAGAAATTATAATGCAATATCAGAATGAATGAATTTATATGAATTTTTTTTTGAAAATTGCAATTGCGAATTGCATATTACTAATCATAAAATTTTTGTATTCTATAATATTTTTATTCAAAACAAATGAATTGATATGATGGAATGATGATTCGTTGTTGATTAAGAAATGAGTGGAAGATTGAAGACTCGAAAAGCTCGTTCTCTTCATGCTCTGAACATTGGGTCTTGTTTTGCTTGAGCGAAACATATGAGCATCATACGTCTAGCAAAAAAGGATACAATAATAAAAGGTTCAAGAAAGTTCAAAGAGAGAACCATGCATGCAAAAGTCATCTTTGAAATATACAACGATCTAATTGTGTAACTTGTATTACCTCTTACTATTTCACCTGTTCTTAGAAATACTTTACACTATCAATTTTTAAATAAAAATGAGAGAAATTTGTTTAAAAATCCATGTATACCGTCCGCTTCAAAGTATCGGTATGGACATATCGAAACATATATAAAAGGCATTTTTGCAATCCAGATGGCAAGAGAATAAAAGCTTATCAGGCTCTTTTTCTAAGTTTTTCCTTCGCGCATACAAAAGCCTTATTCCCACCCGTATATATAAAGGTCACGTTTGAAATTTAAAACGAGCAAATGTATAATTTATATCAAGTGTTTCATCTACCTGCACAATGTATATCCTCTATTCACCTGAATTAATGTGCTCTAGCACATTTTTGAGGCAATTATGAGTTGAAAGAAAAAAGAAAAACGCGTCGCTTTTTCCCCGGTTAGGAAAATACAAAATCAAATTTACTTGTAAGCATGAATTTCGCCGAATTTTTGAAGAATTTTTTTTTTCTGTTTTAAGAGAAAATAAGAGAAAATTGCTTTTACTCAAAGTTCCTAGCATCAAATCTGTTAAATCAAAAAAATGTTGCACTTGCCAGCTTAAATTCATGGCAATACTTTCACACTGTTCGACATCTCACTACGCAATATATCAGCGACTTTGTTGTTAAAATCGTTGGCAAGAAAGCAATCGGCTATACTAGCAACTATTCAACGTGTCTCATTGTTAATTAACCAACGACACCGTCAATCATATCACATTATCAAATAGCAGAAATAAATTTCGATCAACGATTTTTATGTCTACTAACTACTATTGAATAAGGATATCGATGAAATATTACGAGAAATTATGAAATGCAATATTTTGGAATGATTTTTCTCTGGAATTCTGGAATTCCACTCTGGAATGAAATGCGGTAAGAAATTTCCACTCGAATTTTAATATTAATTAAAAATTTTTAGTTCTAAAGAAAATTTGATGTTCTCATATGCATAATTATGATGAATATACAGAAACATAATTAATTTCTCCAATATAACATAGCGAATATTAGTGAAATGAGGGAGTGGTAAATTTCGAAGATTCCAGTAGAGGATAGGGGCAAGGACTCCTTCTCCCCCTTCTCCCTTTCCCGCATTCTTGTTTTTGTTTTTGAGGAACTCCTTACTTTTTGACTGTCACAAACTTTGCCCCGTCGAAAATAGAAAAACTCACTGTTCTCAACAATTATTTGGACATTACCCTTAAATAAAAGATTCTCGATGTGCATCTACCTTTGCAGAAAATCAAAAAAGGGCAGGTGATGAGGAAATGAACAAAAATTACGCCTTTATAAAGATCCGATTTTAAATTTATAGTTCAATTGGTGTAATTGTTAAATTCTAGTTCAAATGCCTCATTCGATATTATATTACGAATCGGATCTCGATTCTTATAGAACAACATTGTAGAAAATAAAAAGAATCAAATTTTATGCAACAAAAAAAAAACTCCAAAAATCTTTGCAAATAAAATAAAATATTATAATTTAATTTTTTTCAAAAATATAAATTTCAATTCTATAGAAAATTTATATAATACTAAAATAAAAAAATAAATGAAATATTTAAAGATATAATTTCGCTTATTTTTTTCCTTTTTTTTTCCTCATATTAAAATAACATTTACATTGATAAATTTCCCCATTATGAAATAAAATAAATAATATGTAAATTGTAATTACAAATCGTAGAGACGTTCGGTTACTTCAACCGCTATTCGTTTAACACAAAAATATCGCTCTCTCAAGGGACACTTATCGAATGTGCAATTTTTTTTTTTTTGTCGATGTGCACAACAGACAATTGGAATTGTTAGCGCGGTACTAACAATGGTCAATTGCGCCACATAAGAAATGCAAGTGGGGACTTGTTTAAGAGAGAGGGATTTCTTTATAGTCTCGTCTTGCAGCATTATTATCACATTAGAAAAAAAAAACACTTGAATACACTCAACGTCATTCTTTTTGAATATTTTCTTTCTACCTATTTGTCTTCAAACAAACGCCTCATTTCCTATGCTTTATTCACATTACAACGTTTAGAACTTCACAGAACCTATCATGCGAGGAATTTTGGGAAAAAGATAGGAAGGAGGATAAGCAGAGAAGGAAAAAGAAGGAAAATAGGTGATGGAAGAGGAGAGAATGAAGGAATTGGATAGGAAAATATGATTAGAACAAATGACAGTTAACCAGCCAAAGATGATCTGAGGTGAAAAAAACACACGCATAACCACATAGCTGCTGAAGAGGTGAAAGTCGCTAAAGGAAGTGCTATATATATATATATATATATATATATATATATATATATATATATATATATATATATATATATATATATATATATATATATATATATATATATATATATATATATATATATATATATATATATATATATATATATATACGTAGAGGAGAAATTCATAATCGAAAAATTCGTATACGCAAAGTAGTCGTGTACAATGGAGGTCAAAAATTTCTGCATCTTAAAAAATCCTAAAGAAATAGAATAGATATGTTTTTAAACGCTACTTAATGCATAAACAGGACAAATGTTAGAATGAAGAGTGGAAACGACTCGTTGAGGAATGTGCTTGAAGGTTATTGCAGTAGAACATTCATATCTAAGGGATGGGGAATGGCTTCATATCTAAGATTGTTGCAGTAATTCCATACCTACGGCTGTGTAGTAAATCCTTACCTAATGACATCATTGATCCCTCGATTTGTTAATCCCCCTCGCCAAACGGAGAGGAATGCTAATTGTACGATATAGGAGGGAAAATCGTTTAAAATGGCTCATTGAGGGTTGCAGTAGCAAATGTAAAATTTTTTATGCAAATCACACCAAGTTACATATTATTCGTCACAACATATCGAGCTACGTTCATAACTTTGCACTTTGTTAATTTTAGCCGCATTTAACCCAATGTATATTACAAATGACTTGCATTTATTGACTTGCAAATGACTTGCAGTAGATTTTACATTTTGCAATATTATTATCGCTTTTTGCGAATACAATTTTAAATGTTTTAAAAAATTTGCTCAGTAATAACGACTATTTTGACTTATTTGTTTTCTTTAATACTGTATATTTATATTTAATAATTATCCACAATTTACGCATCAATAATTTTGCAAAAAACAATGAATTAAGCGATAGATAAAAACGTTTTGATAACCGGAAAGATGCACAAAAGAATGCCACAGCCTAAGGCAAATCGTTTGATTTCTAGTTCAAATAAATCGAAACTTGATCTCGAGATTGTTTCGAAAAAACGAATCATATTTTTCAAAAGAAACTGAGCACCTCAATTGAAAAAATTTGAGAGGTTTCCTGAAATTGGATGACACGGGGTTTTTTTTGGGAAATTTTCAAATTATGGGAAAAATTCTCGATGAGATTCGAGGGATCACCTAAATTCACCACCAATTCGATCAAAAAACTTTACATCGCCTGAAAGAATTTGATAGGATTTATATTTAACATAAATTGCTTTTTTGCGAGATTACTTCGTTCTAAAAGAATGTATTCAACTCTTAGCAAACTTCAAGCTAAAAGTTTGAGCTCGAGTTTTGAGCTCAAGCTACACCTCTATTGTTATTAAGCTTCCGCTAACATTTTAAAAAAACGCTTCAATTCTACATCAGCCGACTTCAATGGAACCTAGAACTATAAACAAATGGAAATTTTTGACAGTAGATATTCTTGACTCATCTCATATTTGTATGCAAAAAATATCGTTTTACATTTAAGAAATATTCTATACGTAATATAAATAAGAATTGCTCTGAGAGTAAAGTTTTTTCTAAATGAAACAAATCAATCAATAATTACGACTTCGAAAAGATATGCAAAAAAATGGAGAAATTTCATTCCGATTTAAAAATCATTGATAAAAATAAATATTTTATTCAATCTTGATTGATAACTTTGAAGGCGTTTATTCCAAAAAAAAAAAACGTTTCATAAATCGATAGTTTGTTTTTTCTTTGAGATTCAGAAAAAAAAATGAAATGCTCTTTGAAAATCAAAAAAAAAAAATTTTTTTTTTCTTTGAGAAATTTTCTATTCGGAAAATTGTCTTTTTTTTTAATTTGAAAATGTCGAAATGTTTTTTTTTTCACCTCGGAGGCAGTTTGGTGAAACGAATCACTTTCTAATCTTCAATACTCTTTTAAAAAAAAATCCTTAAGCTACTAATGTTGCCAAATTATTGATTATTCACTTCATTAGTCGTGAAATTTTTCAAGAATTTCATTCGAGTGAGAAAATTTCTTGCCTAAAGTGCAAATTTTTAGGTTATTCCAAGCATCACAATGGATGGTGCATGGATTGTTATGTCAACTCTTTGAAAGAGTCTACTATATTATTGAAGTTTTGTAAGGATTTTATGGATAAAACTAGAAAATGGATCTGATCCCAATGGTATTTGAATTACCGATATGATGCTTTATCAATTTAATCAATACTTTTGACTTATGAAGCAATTTTGAAGCCACATTTGCAAGCTCTGAGGCAAGCCATTTCGGGGCAATATTGCAGTGATAGTCGTTCTAGGAATTAGAAACTTATCTTTATGGATTTAGGTTCATTTTAGGTTGTCAAGTAATTAACGCAATTCATATTAGAACATTATAACGTAAACTGTATTGGTCCTTAATAAGAGAGCAATGGTGCAGTTGATTAGGTAAAAAAAAAACCCAAATCAACGCATTAAATCAATATGCTGTTTTATTGTGAATAACTTACCAATTTAGTATTTTCTTGTATGGCACGTTCTTCAGCGGTAAATGCATTACGTGCTCGTAAAAATGCACCACGACTAATACGATCTCGAGTTGAAGATGCATAAAAACCAATGAAATGCGTCCATAGATGTATGAGACCAGATGCCAAAAACTGAAAAATCATATTTATATGAAGAAAAAAAGTTTAAAGAAAAAGAAATGAAAATTGAAAAATACTTTTCTTTAAGTCAATGAAAAATTTCCGAAAATATGGTATACAATAAACGGCTATAGCATGCAATCAATACGCGCAACAATTGGCCATTATAGTGAGTAAGTAATTTCGACGGTGGCGTATTTATTTCCTTCCTCTTTTTCCACCTATTTAACGAGAAATCGAGAAAAAGTACAACGAACTTAGTTCTTTCTATCAACTTGCGACTACGTTACTTTTTTTTTGCCACCGCTATACTATAATGACCACCAACGAAGATAGAGAGATTAATGTGGAAAATGATGGCTGCCAAAAAAAAAACACTCCTTTGAGCCGGCTTAACACATTTCAAAGTTAACTGCTAACTCTCAAATAAATCACGGAAAAAAACATCATAAAATAAATGGGAAAGCGCAAGTTTTTTTTTTTCATCACCTTTGGTGATTGAAGAGCAGAGAATGATTAAAAATTTAAAGATCCTGAACCTTAATTATGAACTATGAGTTTACTCGCTTTCTATTCATCGGATATGACCTCAAATATGCGGATCTCCGATAAAAACTTACAAATTCTACAGCCATCTTTAGTATTGTATAGTAGATTTTGCAGCATAGAATGAAATTGGGCCTTCGCAAATTTAATAGAGAATTCAGGAGATCATACTTTGAACAAATTCAAATAACGCTCAGACTTTGTGGATGTTCGGCAATCTCGTAGTTTTCGACCACCGAGGTCGGGTCAGGTGGTCAACAATAAAGGTTGCTATGGAGCAAAAGTGTTGATTAATGTTTTGATACAATGCCTCGAAAGCGCTATAAGAAGATAATACAAGAAGGCAAACGAGAAATAAATAAATCAATCAGCGAATAGATCATCTACAATGTTCGAAAGAATTTTCGCTCACCTAATCACACGTCAGGTATGTTTCAGTATTGATCATTGTGAGGTAAGCCTTTTGGCCTACAGAAATACTTCAATGGCTTGGCTCAGAGTAGTAGTTCAGTGGCACAAAATCTTTGTTAGCCAAGTATATGACTGCATGCAGCTATGAATGCATCTCTCCACTCTTGCGTTATGAGATGAAGAAAAGAGACTGTCTATTCTGAACATAGCCACTGTCGTTTTTCCTACCCCCTCCTTGCCATGTCTGTGGCATATGCATAAACTTAATTAGCAACATTATGCAGATATTTTTAAATATTTCAATTTTCACTCGCAATTGCAAGTCGTTTTGCTTCGTTAGATAGCGCACATTTCGTTGTGCCTTCATAACGTATCATCCACTACTGCTCAGCTCTCTTCAATTATTGGAAATTTGCCAATTAAATTCTAGAATTACCTTCATCGAAAAGCGTTAGTTGCGTTCTTATTTATGCCACTCGATAAAACCCTCAACAAATCTTGTTATCGTTTGTACTAGATCAGTCAAGAGATTTTATAACGAAGCTAAACTGAAGGCAAAACTTTTTCTTTTTTGAAGGCAAATTTCTACACTTTTCTCCGTCATATTTTTCTCCACTTTTCTTTCAAAAGCCGCTATAAAATAAGATTTAATAATTTAAATCTTATTCCACATAATTCTCAATTATTCAAATTTATTTGGTATTTAAATACTAAATAACCGTCGTTAGGTAGGTAATTTCCATTTAACAAAATAAAATAAATCTGAGTGAAAGGAATATTTTCTAAGATTTTTCATTCACAGAGGCATTTTCATCATTCAACGATGTAAAACATCACAATTCTTATTGATTTATCAACTTTTTCCGAGAAAAGAAGAAAAAAAATTGAGCAATAAATGCTACTAGTTGAAATATGATGGTATTTTCTTCACTGATGACATAAAAAATTTCCCATCATCTAAGAAAATCGATGGTTTCTTAAATCGATTTCTAGTATGATTTCATAGTTAAATTAATCCTTTCAATATGTTCAAATTATAACGATAACTTTTAAAGCGAATCAACAAAAAATAATCAAAAATTTCACTAAGTTTTTCTATATTCAAATATAAATTTTTAAAATTTATTATATACTTTAGTTTTAATTTTATTTTTATTTATGCAAATATTCATATTATTCAATTTGAGTTTATTTGAATATTTATATTTTATACTTGATGAATTTAAGTTCCTCAGCTTCATTATTCTATATGATTGTCTGAATAGGATTGATTGCTCGGAATTATAGTAGACCGTTGTGATGTTTATCATGTCTACTGTACAGCCTATTCCGCCTTCGAAGATATTTCCGCTGTTTCATTGAGCTTTTAAAAAAATTGAAAATATTCCATCGGGCATAGAATTTCAGCAAAGAAGAACTTTAATTCAATAATAGGTTAGTTTTTTTTTTAAAGAGAGTTGTTATTGGATAGGAATCGTTCTGCTGATTGAGGAATTTCTTCCAATAGAAGAGTTAAAAAAAGAGAAAGAAGGCATCAAGGAAAGAAAGAAGAGAGGTTTTGATTACTACATTTTGATGACAAATAGCTGGCAATGAAAGCAAGTAAAATAAATAAGCTTTTGCTTTGCATACCTATGAACTTGGTAGTAATCTATTAGTGCGTCATTATCTGAGGATAAATTGCTTTAAATGGGAGAAAGTATATTAGAGGCAATCGACCGTTTAGAGCTGAAGAGTGGATAATGATAATGCCCCTTTCCGCTCGCCTTTCCCCTTCCCTCAATTAAAGAGTGATGTTACTTCATAAATGCGATCATACTTTGCGAACAAAAACTAATGCACTAAATCGGATATGATTTGCATTCTAAATTTATTACTTATTACTCTCAAAGAATGAGTTACTAAAATGACCTCTGAAGGAAATGAAAGAAAATAACCAAAATGAGTGATCTGTAAAAAATTAATGCAAGATAAGAGTTGCATTGAACTTGACGATAATGTTTGAGTTTAGTGAAGAAAAACAAAATATTTTTGATATATTTCATTATTGCTTCGCTAAGACTCATAGAGAAAACTCATTTATATTTTAGATGAAGAGAAGAGAAAGAAAGTGGAACAAAAAAAAAAAGGTAAGCATCGTAGTTGCACTTGAAATGCTTTGTTAGAATTTATGAAAAAAAAAAGTAAATGCACTAGGATAACTAAAATTTCCGGATGAAAGAGTTCGAACAACAAAAAAAAAAGATCATGGATGAGTGGAGTTCAACAGAAAAGCTTTATAGACTACAATAGAATATTGCCATTTGCAGCCATTTTTCATCGAGAATGAAAGAATTTTTCGCGCAAAAATTTCTCGTATCTTTGGGATTTTTTTCCTCGTTGAGTTCAGCAAAGAAGGAAAGAAACAGTTGCACCTCAGGACTTGGACCTCAATTATACGTCAATGAAGAAGGCTAATTAAAAAATTCAGATTTTTTTTTGTGAACCGACTATACGTCAAGCTTTCAGTTGAGATTTTGAAAATCGTAAAGAAAACGCTCAACATAGAAGAAAAATTTTTTAAATTTTTTTAAAACTATTAATTATAATCTTTATGCAAAATTCATTGGATCATAAAAATTTCAAATCTGTTTGGAGGAAAATATTTGCTGACCATATAAAAGGGAAATAAAATACATAAATATGAGAAATATTGCATTTCGGCGCTTTTTAAGCATAAATAATGCTCATGTATGCAAATACTGCATTAACTTCTGTCTAGAAGAAAAAAAAAGAATGATTTTTTCATGAATATAAAAATCAGCTCTAAAAAATATAATTTAAAGGTATCCATGCTTCCGCTTTAATTATCATGTTGCAACCTGAACATTTCCGGTATTCGTATCTTCCTCAAGTCTATATTTCAAACGTCGCGCAAATGTAGCCAACTGAAAGACTTAGGGGCGTATAAACGTCGTAATCGAATATTTTATACGCGGAATTGTCGTCGATGAATAAATTTAGCGCGTAAATGTCGCATTTGCATATTTTGCGTAATTAAATATCGTTTATTTGAATAAATGAACTCATAGCCATGATGATGTTCAAGCGAACCGATTGTAGCGCGTAATAGTGGGCAGGCTGCTGACCGACAACAGCAATCCGAGCAACGCAGTGTAAACTAACAGCGAGCGGCCTTCACATTAAAAACGCCTAACAATGCACCAAACGGTTCCCCCATATCGTTTCTTCCTTTCGGCAGTTTTTCCCTCTCACCTTTGTGTCACCTTTCCCCCACTAACGAATATATTCATCAAGATTTGCTATGCTAATTTCCAGAATATGGTATCAATAAAAAACAGTATTAATTCATAAAAGAGCGGACTGGTAAGGGAACAGCAACCAGGATGTATTAATAAATAATGAAATGATGCAACGATCATTAAAAAAGAAAAACAGGAAATTGCATATATCATCATAGATAACGACTTAAATCAATGTAATGAGAGTTTGCATATGAAAAAGAATGAAAAGAAAAAAAAAAGATTTTCAAAGATATTGTAAAAGACATAGGAAGAGGGAGGAAGAAAGAGGCGGAAGGAGGAAGAGATTAAAACTTATGCCTTCCTTCTAATTTCACCAGTTCATTGTTTGCTTATTTCATTCATTTCTGAGTAACCTTAACACTAATTAATTTTTCATTAATGAACGAATTCTCGTCTCTAATATTTGAGTGACGTTCATTAGAACGGAAATATCAGATATAGTGCTGTAATAATTCGAAAATGTTATATATGATAGGAAGTTGTGATAGGCGATATTGCAACGAACAATGCAGACAACACTAATCACTAATTGTTATTTTTCATTGATGACATTTTTATCGACTAAGTTTGGACTCTACGGTATATTTTGATAATTTACATATAAGAAGTGAACAAATGCTCAAATTTAAAAAAAAAGAAACTTCAATAAAAAAAGAGTATTTTTATGCATTTCAAATTATTTCATTACAATACCTTATATACATATTTATCAATAATATTGAAATTTAAACTCTATACATTCAAAACTAAAAATGCTTAGCGAGAGAATTTTTACTGATTGGGAACAATCAACAAAAAAAAAAATTTTTTTTTTCTCCTTTCCGCGAAATTATTTCAGCAATAATGAAAAAAAAAATGATGGCCGAGAAATTTTTGAAAAACTTTCAATGTAAGTATACTATCATATCAGTGGGTAATAGTAGCATTAAATTCTCGCATCGATTTTTTTTTTTTTTTCAGTGAGAATTGAATGCGTCTTTGAAGACTTCCGTTATGTGATACATCAAAAAAGCGCCAGATGGTTGCCTACAACGGTTAAGAATAAAGGATGTCGGCGAATCTAAACGATGGGTGGGAGGAGGGGGGGGGGATGGAGGAAGGGAAGAGTCTTATTCCACATCAAAAGGTTTGACAAGTGCGGCCCTGCAGTTTAAAATGGCGCCAACCCCATACCACACAATACACGGCTGTACTCAATGCACTTTCCTATTAAACAAAAAACTTTTCTTGCATAATTACAAAGGGATCGCAAATGAGGTGTGTGAATTGCCTCTGCGACGAAACTTTAAAAAAAAAGCGCCTCTCAGGTTTTTAGGCATTTTTATAATACGTCATTCATAAGAAATGATGTTTGATGTCAATTATTCTATGTATGCATGCATGCACGTATGTGTCTTTCTGTCTGTGCGTGTGTCCGTGTGTTTGTGTGTCTGTGTGCATGTCCGCACTTATGAACTATTTACATATTTGTTAAAAATATCATAGTTGCCTCTCAAACAAATTGAATCATTGAAATTCCTCCATAAGCAAGTTTTTTTTTTTCATAGAGGCTTTCCATTTCTTTTTGTACTTTGAACCTTTGCATATCATTTTTTTTTTTGTTGAAATAGTTCTGATTATTCAGGTTTTAATGGATTTTATACGAATAGAATCAAAATATTTAACACTAAAGGTTTATGATATTCTTCTACGACTATTTACCTGAATCGTTTTGCTATTTATAATCTCACCTGTAACGAAAATGTCACTAACAATCAAGGTGTTATATAGAGATAAATATAAGAATATTTCATAAAGTGCATCTCATCTCTTAGTTAGTATGAATCTTCCTTGTGACGTAACTCTAAAGTACACAACAATTAGAGAATGCATCTTTTCGCTATCGCTATTTCCACCGACTTTATAGTTTTTTTTTCCATAATGTAAAAAAAAACTACAGTTTTTATTATACAGCCACAAATTGCAAAAAAAAAAATTCTTAGCATTCTCAGAATTTTAAAATTTAACATCATAAAATATCATCTCGAAATTATTTGATGCGAAAGCCGTATTCTTTATGTACTCCTTGATGCATTGAAAAAAAAAACTTTCTAGTGGAATCACTTGAATTACCTGAATTACCTGAATTACCTGAATTATCTGAACTGTAAATTGCAAATTCTGAATAGATAGATGAACTACCTGAATAGAGGAATTGGGAAATGCAAAAAAAAAAAAAAAAAATCACTGCACGATTGCAAAATTACTTTTAATTGCTGAAAAAAAAATTTTTTTTCTTTTCTTAGAAAAACAGAACTATAAACTATCTGTGTAAATTCTTTGCGTAGAAATAAAAAAAAAAAAACTAAAATTGCTTACTTTAGATCTTTTTTTTTTCAATTAAAACCGAATTTGATTTTTATGAGAGTTTAAAAAACGTTTCACATTTTCTATGAACGTTTTTTTTTTTCGCTTTTTTTTTAATTCCAAAAGAAAACATTTCATTTGAAGTGAGTTAATGTTTTTGCTATATGAGGCAAATATTTAAAAGATGAATGGCTATAATTTTATTTATTGCATAAGAATTTTAAAAAATAATGAGGAGAAACGACAATTTACAATATTATCAAGGAAGACTTGTTTGTGATGAATGCTTTGCGGTATCCTCTCTTTTTTTTTGGATGAAAAAAAAGAAACAACGATCAATTGAGTGATGACCTACGAGAAAAAAATGATGTTCATAAACGAATGGTCACTTTTCAGTTATAGAGTTTCAATTAATTACAGATATGAAATATACTTTGAAAGAGATAAATATGATGCCGCTAAAAAATAATATCCGATTATATGATTATCGCTTAATTTCTAATGGATTACAATTTTCAGTATATATACAAAAATGTATGCGTACTTTTTTTTTGTATGAAAGCAATTATCAATTCCCTGAACTTATCTACCGATATATCTAAGGTAAAACTCAAATATAGGGATAAATATTCCAAAATTGTAGATGGGAAGCGCATATTTCTTGAAAAAATTTAGTACACCTTAAGAACGTATAAAATTTGGAGTTAATATATAGCAGAGTTCTATAAGTCTTAACTGATTGGAGTCTTCCATTTCTATTTTCTTATTTCTATTCTATTGAATTCCCTCTTCACCTCACCTTTTTCTGCTTTTCTGATAATATTCTCCTAAAATCATATCTCTCTTTTTTTTTTCCTATCAACTTCAACTTGAAAAAAAAAATAAATTTATCACTTACGAACAATTTTTCAAATATAAATGTATTGAGTCTATTTTAAATTCCTACTCTAAAGTAGATTCATTTCGGCTACGTGCACATCATTATTATTCTTTAGTTTATTGCCAACATTCAGCCCGACACACTGATGGAAACTATTAAATAATTTAAAATGTACCATATTTTGCACTATTAGGTTGTGTGTTTTTCTATCTGCTAAATGCAGAAAAGCATTAGGAAACGTTATGTGATTTTTTTTTTTAAGTGAGAGAAAAATTTGCGAGATTCCTATTGAACAAATAAAAATCAATTAAATAAATAATAGTAGAAAAATTTTAAATTAAAAACCTGAGGTATATAGATGTGGTTTATATGTGCTGCCAATCGAAATAATGAAGCAAAAAAGAACAAGTTTTTTTTTTTTTTCTTGATGAAAGTGAGTATTGAATAATCGATAGAGAGAGAAAGGAAATTGACGTTTTCTACGATGATATGATCAATGCTAAACAACTGTTAGTGGCAATGTGAGGCAGCAACACACAACGCAATAGCTTACACTACTCCTTGGATTTTCGATCTCGAGTTGTAGCGTTCATTTAAAACCTCAGGCCATAATCAATTCATGGCGAAGCATCCCGAAAAGGCAAAATTTTTGTATAAATTTGCACATACAAATAAATTTCTCCCTAGTGAAAGTCTATCAGATTCTGATTAAAATTGCAGTAAGATATGAACAAGCAAAATAAATAGGAATTTTATATGATGTATTGGGATGGTAAGCTTTATATTACTGTGTATTAGCCAAATATGCACCTTCATAGGTAAGTTTTTAATATTCGACTTGTTCAAAAATTAGATTTTTCAGATACTGTGGACCTCAAAAATAACCTATGATAGCCTTCTATCCCAAAAATATATAGAAAATTCAGGAAATTAGGTTTCAAGATCCTAAATTTCTTGGATTTTTCCAATACGGAACTTAATTCTAAGCTTTATGACTGGATTTCGACAACAAATAAAAAGGTAATAGCAACTAAAGACACTTAATTATTCGTGAATACAAGTGAAAGACACGCGACGTCAAGCAAATTGAATCATTGCCGACTACTTGACAAAAAAAATGCATATTTAGAAAGTCAGACAGGCAATAGATGAATAAATTGCCCATATAATGCAATAAATAAAAGTTTACCAATCCCGCCCCCTCCTATCCTCCCCCTCTGAGAGCTGGTTCACTTGTGCAACTACCCGAAATATCCCTCCTCCTCCTCCTTCTCCCCCCCCCCCCCATCCACTTTCCTCTGAAGAGCTAGCTCTTATGCATATACATGGATAAAATCTGGAATTTACGCACATCCATAAGCAAAAAATCGCTCGTTTACTCGTTTATGCTAATGAAAAAATAAGTGAAAAAAGGTATGGGTAATGAGATTAATTAACGAAATATCGGATTTCATAGCACATCATAATAGCTAGATATTGGCTATAATATAAAACAGTAGCATTTCACTATAACCAAGATATTATGAAGCGTTAGTTTGTTTATATCACTACGCATAATTATTGTTAAATTCAACTTTATTTTTATTATACTCGTTAGTTAAATATATAAATTTGTACATTTAAATTATATACTTCATTAGCAAAAATATTTCAATCATGTACTCAAGTAATTTGAATATTCAAATTCATAACGTCTGAATTGAGAATAAGTGTTAGCGAAACAATGAGAATGCCCGAGTAGGGATTTCCTTATGATGTTCAATTTTTACGAGCTTTCCGATGTTAGCATATATATTAATCAATGCCATATGTATATAATACTGGCGCTCATCCCAAGTTCCACTTATAACCTATGTAGATTTTGTGTTAATGTTGGCTAAACCTGAATTATTAGGCCAAATGGTGAAAAAGTAAACTTTTAAACTTGGGATTTTAATGCACTAATTTTTACAAACTTTAGTCTTTCCTTTATATAGTTAATCAACGAAAATAAATGACCACTGACCGCCAACTCAGTGACTACTGACCAATTCATTAACTTTTGCTAGTTTGTAGGTAACCTATTTTCGATTCTAACTTTTATTCTCTTTTTATTCCTATAATGCTATGCTGTGAATGATGGTTGATAATGACGTCATATCTCAAGCATCGGAAATGTACATCCGAGTGGTCACCAAAAAAAAAAAATGAAAATTTGGAACCCAATGCACATGCTTATTGACGAATGAGTGCACTTTTTTTGGCACTTACATTGACCTAATTTTAAATCGAAGTATAACGTGTACAAATATTCATCGTAATTCGCCTTAAATAATTTCTATTGGAACCCTTATAATCAAAAAAAAAACTTATTTTTACATCATTGAAAGAATCTTAATCCCTCATTGCAATAATTTCAGAAACTTTTGTTCGGAACAACTTTCGGCCATAAATTAGAGTTTTAATTGGTTATATTGGTTTAAAGTGGTTTAAAATCTCAAATTTTTATGTTATTTCCATCGATAACTGCGTAAATTATAAAGCGAAGCAATCTTATAAACGAGTGCCTCAGATGCTTCTCATTTATTGGCTTCTTTTAGGCACGACCTAAAATCGCCGTAAATAGGCAATTTGCGGCGAATTGCACAATTTCGTATTTAAGTGCACAATTATGATTGAACTAGCATACTACAAGACATTTCCGTTCATTCGTTGTATTCTATTCTATTCATGGGAGGGTCTTTCGTTCAGCGAATGCATCGAAGGTGTATAGTGCAACTGTGAGAAAGTGGGAGATTAACAAAAGCAGGGTGATGCGCGATAAAGTTGACAAAATGTTTACATTAGTACAAATATTATGAGAAAACGTTTCTCAGTTTAAAAAAAAAAAGAATTAAATTACTCTTCATAAAGGAATTCGAAAAAAAAAAATTTTTTTTTTGGAATTAAATAGAATAAAAATTTTCTAAAATATGAGAAATGTTGTTTACATATGAATTACATTAATTAAAAGTTTCTCATTTTCTCGAGAATTTACTTTAATATTTATCAAAGATAAAAATCAATAATAAAAATAATATTATTTCTTCGATTATTTACTTAGTTCTTTTAATAAATTATCGAAAAGCAAAAATTATTACGCATTTGAAAATCAATTGAAAAATTAAATTTAAAAAAAAAATAAAAATAAAACTTAAAAGCGAAATAAACCTGATTGATTGTAAGAGTGGAAGCGAAGAAAATGAGTGCTGCCAGTTGTGAAACAGATAATAATACACTGATTGCAATTGCATGTTGCAGCTTTAATGGAAGTAAAGCATAGATGGCAAAAATTGAAAGTACGGCTGGTAGTAGAGCCGAATGAGCGGAAGGATAGAGGAATACACTCGTCAATACCAATAACTGTACTGTTGCATAGATCACAAAGCGTGATAGCGAAGGACGGGCCAATAGAACAGCTTGTAATATCAGTGAAAGTGCAGCTTCTAATGAACTCAACAATAGTATGAGGTCAGGCTCACTAAGATGGATTAGTGCCAGAAGTAATACTGCAGCCGTATAAACACATAATAAATGTAGAAGTTGAGCTCTTGTATGTGAGAGTAACGACTTCTGGTAGAGTGCCTCCAAGGCACCGTCCCCGAAGCCCGCCATCCAACGCTCGTCTACCAACTGACTCTTCGTATCATTCCTTTCCTCTCACGCTCCAAAGCCACTCGGCTGCCCAACAGCCAGTTTGTCTGCGTGTCTGACGCGTCGACCCGCCCCATTTCATTGTAGATTATCAAATGTATCTCTCTTTTGGTGTGCATTTCTCTGTGCTCTCCTCGTTATTCGTTGTTTATAAGGTATGCTATAAAGTTGTATTTTTACTATTTGTTCACACTTCTTTCTTTACCAATCATTCTCGAATTTCACTTCGGGTAGTGTCTATTTAATGCGTACAATGTTCCCTCATCTTTGCACCGTTCGGGACAACAAGTTCCCGAACTCGTAGTGGGAGCTGTATCGGTCGGGATAACAATTTCTCGAGTTCATAGTGCGAACTAATGGTCGTATCTAATATTTCAGCTGTAGAGAGCAATAAATGTTTTAGCAGTTACATGACTGCACACAATGCGTAATTTACAGTTTTTTAATGCAAAGATACTTAAACACAGCCGAAATTCACAATTTCCTTCAGTCGATGGAAACCACCAGGGCTCGTTCTTTACCTTCCATAAACTTTATGTTAATTGAAACCTTGCTACCAACGTCTTTTCTACTGTAATTTTCCTTTCCACTTTTCCTGTCATTCATTTCCTGATGGTCTTTAATTATCGTTGTTCAATAAAACTAGCCAGCAATTGATCTCTACCTTTGAGGTATTTAGAAGGTAACAGTTCTGTGCATAACCTATAGCTCAATTGCTCATAGGTGCGACCAATTTGAAAGCGATCTTTATAGAAGTTTAATGATGGATTATGTTCTTTAGTATAGAATAGAATTCGAGAATTTGAAAATCGATATAAATATAGAGCAGAATTTGTTGAATTAATAAATGATAGCATAGAATAGGATTTGAAAATCAATTGATAAAAACTTTATCAAATACGATCACTAGAGCGATTTTCATTTGAAACAAACGATTTGAGAATATAAAACGTTACTCGTATTAAGTGAAAAGCTTTCTTCCTCTATTTATTTTTTTTTTTTCTGCTATTATACAAATAGAGTGAAACAACGGAAATTGACTGAAGTACTTAAAAATATTCATTATTGAATCGGAATATGAAATTTTAGCAGATATAAGGAATAAAACAGCCGAATTGAAAGCACAATTTTTAAATAGAGCCTCGGAAATACGAATAACAAAAATCAATAATCGATATAAGAAAAATATTTTCCATTTTTGGATTATTCGTTTATTTTTTTTTAAGGCGGAAATTCTTTTCACAAAATAAAACAAACAAATTTTTTAACGTTTTAACGTTTGCATCATATTTTCGAAAAAAATTCAACGAGAATTTTCCAGTTTTTTTTTTTAAATATCAAAATTTTTTAAAATTTCTTTTTTTTTTTCAACGAATCAATATTGGAAAAAGAGTGAATGAAATTACTATACTTAAATGGATATTCACAAAATGTAAAGTAACATTAATTTACTAAACTATGCGACATTCGCAAAGAAAAAAAAAATCTCCAAAAAAATTTGCGAAAAAAAAATAGGCCAAAAATATTTATTGAAAATAATGGAAGATTAAAGGTAAATCGGGAAAATGCGATTTTTTATTCTCAACGAAAATTTCACGAATAAGGAGGAGCTTTTACCTTTATGGTACTTAATGCATTCATCTCCCTAAAAATTCTCACGAAAATGCATTTCTTTTACGCTTTAGTGAATGTATCATTAAAACGACCCTAATTTGTATGTTCCGTTAATTTAAATGTTCACATATATTTAATGAATTTAACCAAGATTGTATGGCTCATATTCTAGGATTCCCCCATATTCTGGGTCATTAATTTAATTCCCCCTATCCCCATTTTCACCCCCCTCCCCCCATCATTGTCTACCTCTCTTATGGCCTTGTATGTATTGGCCATCCTATATTCATGTTTCTCACTAACTGAATTCCTCCATGAAATCGCTCTTCATCTTTCTTAACATCTGTTTACGATTGCTGACACACAATTCGCTGTTAAACTTATTATGCACTAATTAACTTTACAACATTATTCATAACAGATGAATAAATTTTTTTTCAAGGAACGCTTGAATAAAAAATTATATTAAATTTTTTCCCAATTTTCAATTTTTAAAAAAAAATTCTTGCACATCAATTTTTTTTTGGCCAATTTCCAAGTTTTGATTTTATCACTTATCAATTCCACAATATCAATTTATATTAATTTAACAAATAATATCAATGAATTATCAATTTTCAACCAATAATAATTAATTTTTTAAAAATATTTTCAAATATTCGATCACAATCGGCATATATCTCTTCCAAAGTTTGCATCATAAAAATTAAATATAAAAAATACTAAGATAGATAGACGATGACGTCATTATGAATTTTGATGGAGAATTTTTGCGATAAACATTTATCAAAAGGAAATAGTTGAGAAAAAAAAAATCATACGTTCTTATCGAATAGACAATCCTTAAATGGCAAACATTTAAATCGCTATTATAAATATCATTTTAATAAATTAATACGAGAAAAAAAATTTTTTTCATTAAAAATTTTTTTTAATTTTTTAAAAAATTCGATGAAAAATTTTTTGAAAATTTTTATTTTTTTTTTTAAATTTTTTAATAAATTTTGCATTTTTTTTTTGAAGAACGCATTTATCATTTTTTATTATAATTTGTCATTTGAATTTTATAAAATTGTTTTAAATTTTTCAAAAAAAAATTTTTCAACGCTATAATTCCTAAGAATATATGCAAATTTTTTTCCCCCCAACTATAATATTTCCTAAAAAGTGATATGCTTTCTTATCATTA
The DNA here is from genome assembly GCA_013433145.1 of Ascaris suum. Classification (NCBI taxonomy): domain Eukaryota; kingdom Metazoa; phylum Nematoda; class Chromadorea; order Rhabditida; family Ascarididae; genus Ascaris; species Ascaris suum. Next base: position 6,815,748 of record CM024181.1, read on the forward strand.
AAAGTTTTCATTCGTTAATAAAATTTTTGCAATTGACTAAATCATTATACAAATATAATCTCAAATGTTGTTAAATTAATTATGCGATATTAAGAGTATTTTTATAATTTTATAATTTTAAAAGGTACCAATAGTCTAGAATTTCAAGGCTATTAGTCTAGGATCAATGATCGGAGAGTATAATTACAGGTTTGGTTCATTATCGGCTAAATGTTCATCAAGATGAGATAAAATATTTACTTCGTGTCAAAAAAAAAAAGCCATTCTAAATGAAAGAACTGTTGAGCAAAGAAACAAGTCTTGGTGCTAAATAAACACGAATTAGGCACTACATTCAATACAATCATCTCGTACACATTAAACGCTCGTTTCTGTTACCCCATTGTACACATACATTCATACTGTCAACAAAATTGTTACCCACCTTACTATATTTAAATATATGAGGATTTCTTTTTCAAATTTCTCAAAATTTCAATCCTATGCCCCACTCCATTACAAAAGGTATGAATCTATGCTCTCACCTCTCAGGTGTTGTCTTCATTTTATTGACGGAAGTAGTTATTGAAGTCTTCAACAGGTATGAATGTGAGACCCTCACCTGTCGTATCAATGAAATATCACCTTTGTTGCCGCCCTCATTTATATGCATATCATACAATTTTCAAATAATTCCTCATATTTCCTTCTCGCTATCCTCTATCCTCATATAGTATAACACTAGTATATTTTTCATTCGAGATAGTATGACTTAATTTTATGTATTTTATGATTCAATGTTTTAACTGAAGAGGGGCGATATTAGAAGAGATGAAAAGAATAGATAATTAACAGCTGTCACTATTTGTGTCATGAAATGGTCATCGCTCGTAAAGGACAACAGCAATCGTTAAGCGCATATGGTGCTATTTCCCGCGTTTAATGTGTCATACGCTTTGTCTAAGAGTATGTATCCTTTTAGTTGCGGCTTGAAATTTGATAAATTTTCATCCGTCATGGTTGTCACTTTGCTCAACAATTCCTAAGGGAATCGGATCAAGTGGGAATAGGAAGAAAGAATGGCGAAAAGTGGATTGAATTATCCGCCAAACAGTACCGGTCTATTATTGGGAGTGGGAATTCCTGCTGAAAAATTTGTCCATTTTTACCAGTGTTGGACTTATTAGATCCATTTAGTGCGACAAATTGATAAAAAATTTGTAAATTTTGAAATCACTTTGAAATCAACTCCTAAGGTTTAAAAACTTTCTGACTAGACTCCGCGTTAGGCGACGACTTCCAATACTTCCAGTTTGTCATCGTTCGTTTGATTTAATCGCATTTTCAAATTTTTGAATTACTTTGTATTAATTTGCATATGAAATGCTATTAATTTTATGAATACGTTTATGTGGAAATGATTTTAGTTGATATCTATGCTTACTCGATGAATTCTACTAGTGGGAGATTATCAAAAACGCTAAATACCTAAGAAAGCAAGAGCTCGTTGAATATGTTGCATAAAATATGCAAATTTATTTGTTAGGCAAGCGATTTACTCAGCAATCGCTAGATAATTTCATTAAATAAGTAAATTTGGTTAATAGAGCAATTAAGAGTAATTCGACAATTAAATGCAAATTCAGCAGTAAATTAGCGGATAGATGAATATATGCAACGATGAAAGTCGTCAATTATTATATCATATTTCCCACATAAATTTTCTTGATTATTTTTGTTTGTTTTTTTTTTTTTTTGAATTTTAAAGGCCCTTTGTCGAAAAAAAAAATGAATTCTTTCTCCATCATTTCATTTATTTATTCTTTTTTTTTAATAGGAAAATATGCAAAATATTAAAATAATTCAATGAGTTTTTCATTTTCTATAGTTGCGAGCGTTGTTAAATATAGAGTGCATTTGATTTGCGCGAATTGTTACTTTTTGTTTTCAAGAAATGTTCTCATCAATGAAAGAAAATCTATAGAAGAGAACAACGAATGATTTTGATAGCTGAGGCCAGGGCATTTTGATCGTTTCGAGTTGTGCACTTTCAAGTTTCAACTCACAGTTCATCACTTGTAAATATATACTATGAGTGTCATATCTATGGAGGTTGTATCTGTGGAGGGTCATACCTGTCCTCTTGCCGTATATTTCACACTCAAAATCTATTCTGCCAATTCGAATATCATGCTTGAATTGAGCACCCTCGCCCCCTCTCCCCCCCCTCCCACCCCCTCCCCCCATCATGCTGAGCATCTCGCCATTGGTACCAAACTCAGCCTTACGCTCAATGGAGTCGTTGTTTGGCCTCTCTTCAAATTTTCTCTGCATTAGAGACTCTTCGGCTTAGATTGCGATGAAGAGGGAAATTTTTCGCAAAGAAAAAATTTTAATTCCAATGAATGAGGTGAATTCTCTCGACTATGAACTACGAATATCTCAATTTCTGCCGATTTTCGACTTTATAATTGTTATCTTTGTGTTAATAATGTCTTTTGCAATGCTCAATTGCATCAATATTCTCAGAACTCTGCAAAAATATTTTTATTTTTTTAAAAAAAGCTTAAAACTATCAAACTATTAAATTTTATTGCAATGAAAAAATCGTCATAAGACCTAGACTAAAGTGATGAATTCTCCCATAGAAAAAAATACCGCACAAAGAATTTTCTTCTAAACTAGAAGTAGTCATGAAACTTAGTAACGGTAGGTTAGTGATAATATCCGATTTCGTATGCTTGTTTAAACATCATTCTCTACTTGGAATGTTGCCAAAAATGCGGAAAAAAATTCTTGCAATATAAGGATCAGCTTCTTGAATGATTGATGTCATCACCTATTCAATCTCAAATATCGGTATCGTTCTTTATGTTCTTCGAATTATTTTATCACAAAAAACACGTATTGTGCCAATTTTTCATTTATTATTCATTCATTCTATTCGCTTATATTCTCTTTTTTTCGATATAGTTCTTCTCCGGAATAGAAAGTTGCAAAAATATGCAAATTGTGCAATTCATTTTTTTTTTTTTGCAAAAATGGAGAACACAAAAGATGAATTAATAGATGAATTAATATAATGATAATGAAGAGTTTTCAATAATTAGACAGATCTAAAAAAAAATTTGCAATTCGAATGTAAATCTATGAAGAAAAAAAAAATGTTTGTCGATTAAACGATTAAATTATCGATCGTCGATATTTGATTAAATATGCAAATTTCGGTTAGCAAAACAATTACGCATAATTCAAGCGATCGAATGATAATTTAATGTAGAAATAAGCAAATTAGTAGGCAATAATCATCGATTGCATAAAATAATTCAATTAACTACCTTGTTAATTAAAATTATTTAATAAAGGTTAATCAGTCATAGTTGCCATTGCCTTGTGGAGCCTCAAAAATATCTTCCAATACCACCAATACAATAAACAAATGAATAAATTATATCATTAATTTAAGTCAAGCATTTGCGTTGAAAATAAATTTTTATGAGCATTCTTAATGTGCCATTGATATCGTTAGCAAAATGATTCGTTTATATTGAAGGAAATATGTAATATATGCAAATTTATATATTGCTTAATATATGCAAATTTATATATTGCTTAATATATGCAAATTTATATACATTTTAATCTATAGGGATATTCTATATGTAAAATGTGAATTATCGAATAAATATATAAGGATAAATAAAAATCATTAATAAATTGATCATTTTGCAAATAGTTCTTCAAATATATAAAACATTTTTTTTCGAAGGATTAATTTTTTGAAAATCATTTGAAATATTTTTGAAAAAATAAGAAAAGCATTTTTTTTTCAAGTTTATTTTATTAATCCTTATTTCAATATTAGTTTCATCAGTCATCAAAAATGAAATATAACTCGAATCATCACCACAGCACTCCCCCTCCCCCTCCAATTTACCACTCAAATGACAGCAATATTTGGCTATGAGAGGAAAAAAAAAACTTGACTTATGCCAAAACTATTGCAATACCTATATGAGTGGCTGGTGAAACAGATATGGAAGAAATAAACCTGTCGAAAAAGGGGAAAATGCTTTGGAGTTCTATTAAGCGTGCAATGATACTACTTTGGGGCGTCAATTGATCTAGGTATACGAATAAATATGGAGTGTTATTATGACAATGATAGTCGAGAAGAGAGGTATTATTGAAAGTAAGAAATTAGACAAATTTAGACCTCTATAAATAGTGCAAAAAAATTTGAGAAATATAGAAATAGAAATACGATTTGAAAGGGTAAATGAGTAAGCAGAAATAAATCATCAAATAAGTATAACATATCATGAAATTTTCGATCGCATCCTCTAAACATAACGTACTGAATGAGCGTTTCGTCGTCGAAAAGATTTACTTAATAATTGATAACGAGCAGAACCGAAAAAAAAAGCGTCGATTAGTTGAAAATTGAGGCAAGATAAACCATTCAATTCTTCTCATAATGAAGAAAAGAGATCCGACTCATTAAAAATTTTACTCCATAAATTTCCGGTTGAAAAGAAAGATTGATTGCAATATATCGAGAAAAATTCGGCAATATCGAGCGAAAACTTTTGTTTGAAGATCGTTGAGAAATTTTTCGTGTTTCGTCGATAAGCGAAGTAAAAAAAAAGAAAAAACGAATAGATTAGATTGCTGCATTATGGAAACCACAAAAGTTGAGCAAACGAAAGTAAATCCTAGAAAAACATTTCCTAACGAATGCAATAGAGAATTCAACAGTTCATTTTGCTAGACACAATAAATCCCTTTGAAATTGAGTTTCCTTTCTTAACTAATCCATTGCAATTTGTCGAATTTTTTGCCTTCTTTGAAAATGTGGTTCGCATAGGATAGCTATTTCTTATATGTCAAAAGAGAGATGTATTTTGCATTGATGATGAAAATTATAGGTCTATATGGAGCATGCTTAGAAGTTTTAGTCGGCAGATATGAGAGCGGAAAAAAGAATTGTAACTGCCGGGAGTGGACGGTGAAGTTTGGTATATTCAAACATTCTAACTGCTACGAGACTGATTTCAACGAACCTATTATGTCAGGGGTGTTTATATCCATCGCGTTCCATAAGGAATAGGAATTATCAGGCATATATATATATATATATATATATATATATATATATATATATATATATATATATATATATATATATATATATATATATATATATATATATATATATATATCATAACTGTGTGTACATACCTATACACATAAACATGTATACGTTTTATATATATATATATATATATATATATATATATATATATATATATATATATATATATATATATATATATATATATATATATATATATATATATATATATATATATGTGTAAAAGTTTGCAAGAATGGATGAGAAGTGCTAAAATAGATTAAATTTGCAATCACTCTGAAATGGGTGGATATTTTCATAAATTGTAAATGCTTTATTCATCAAAGTACGAGTGCATCTCTCATGCTCTCAAATACGAAGCGTGGAGACGATATTTCTTTGACACTCTGTGGCAAATATATGAAAACACCGATGAACTTTTATGTGAAATTACAAGTCTTTTAGCAGGAGTAGAACTCAAAGCTCATTTTTAGCACTCTGATGCCATACCAGATGAGCCATTATGGAGATGAATGGGTCTTGTTATCATCGCTAATGAAGCGACAAAGTTAAAAGGAGCTTCTTTGGAAGAGTTAGCTCTAACGATTTGGTGTCTTCAGTGATTTCAAGAATGCAAAAATGAGCATACAGATTCCATCATGGCAGCTTAGCGTTGTGCCAAAAAGTTGCAATTATTTCCAATGCACATCTTTTAAAAAGAATATAATCTTCTCTCAGCTTTAGTGTGATTTTATATATAATGCAATGATAAACTTCTCGACGATTATATAAATATAGAAATTATTTGTTTATTATCCATCGGAAATTTATTGCATAATATTTATTTGCATCGTTAAGAGAAATAAAAGTTTTATTTAGCATACAGATATCAAAAATATATATAATCAAATCTAACCGGTACTAAACTAAAAATGATAAAATTTAAAAAATTTTCCGATCAGTGGAAAATTTCTTAGTGAATTTTTTTCATTACGTCAGAATATGCATTCATAACACACTTTTAAAATCATACTATGAAGAATTTTTTTTTTGCATAGGATGGTCTAAGGTAAGAAGATGCAATTTAAGATGCTTCATTGATTACCTGAGAGAATTTAAGGTGTTTCATTATGTGAGTTTCAACTAGAATATATATTTTCTTATTTGGTTCATTATCAAATGACTGAATCGCTTATTTATTCATTCGGAAATATTCGAGGTGTCTGAGGAGGTAATTTCGAGTTGAAAGTAACGGAACGTCGAAAAACTATTACTTTCAAGTATTAATGCAAAAAGAGGAAAACTATGCGGATGAAATTTTTACTACACCTATTAGAATAGTGAAGAGATACGTGCAAAATATTCGTCCATTTATTTTTCTTAATATTTGTTGACATTTCTAATGACAACAAAGTGCGATGATTTTTTTTTTTTGTTTTTGATTTGCAAAAGCAGTTGTGACAGGGTTTTTTTTTGGAGTTGAACGTTGTGCATTACAATGTTGTCAATAGAAACTTAATAAATTATCGATGCAATTTTAGCATTTCGATAGGTTTATCGATGCAATTTTAGCAATGCAATAGTATTACGAATTTCGTGAAAACTCCTGAGAGTCATATTCGATATGCAATGCAAACATATCTTGTTTATTGAATGTTTTAATCGAGAGAAAAATATTCAATACGTTGCAAACGTTTTGCTCTAAAAAGATCAATTTGCAATGACGTTTTTCTATTGCAATTATTTCCAACGTTATCGATTGCAATGAATTGCGCTTAGTTTCTTTTTTTTTTTCATTCTTTGAAAAAAAAAATTCGGATCGTTGAAAAATTCGCCTACAGCTGCACATCATTAAATTTCACACCTTTTTTCTAGGTTTTTTTTTTCATTGTAATCTTTTACTTCGAAAATCTTACGTTCTATCCATCAACTTCATTTTCGTCTCTCTTTGCCTCATAGAAATGAGGCGAAATCAATTCTTCATTAATGCGCAAAAATGGGGAATTATTATTTATATTAAAATGGCAAATTTTTATAAAAGTTTTTGCTGTTAGATTTCTAATATGAAAGGAATAAAAATTCCAAAAAAAAAATCGAAATGGAAATTCACTCATCGCTTAATATTATAAAATCGTTTCTAAGATAGAAATGTAAATGAATCGAACAATAGGCGAAATGTTTGCAAAACGAGTTATCATGAGATGCGCTTTTGCATCACATTTATCGAAGCGATCACTTAAAAAAATATGCATAAAGAAAATAAAATATATGTGTGAAATAGCATCTTTATATTTTTTTTTTACTGATCAAAGTGATCTTTATTTTTTTACTGATCAAAGTGATCTTTATATTTTTTTATTGATCAAAGTGATCTTTTATATTTTTTTTACTGATCAAGTGATCATCGCACAATATTTCTTCAAAAAAAAAACTCGTTTCTTTGATTTCCGAAAATGTTAAAATGCATATAAATTTTTTAGTTCACATTTAATTATTCGAAAAAATTTTTTGAAAGATTTGATAAATCAACGTGAAATATACCTTTAGTCGTTAATCTTTGCTAACTTTATAGATAATAAATTTTATAATTTTTTCTTCAATATAAACAAATAAACGTATACATAACTAGATATACACAAAGATCGATAGACATTACGTCATTGTAATCACCTTTGAGAAGAAATTTTTGCAAACGCATTGTATTGCTGCATCAATTTCAACTAAATAATGATAAGAATCAATTGATAAAATAAGTGGCAATTCTTCGAGAAAAAAAAAAAACTAAGTTCATAAGAAATTTGAAATACGCCTAAATCGTGAATGAAAATTTCCTCGAATAAAAAAGTCCTTTGAAAATATTTTTCGTTAAATTTTCTAAAAATCAAAATAAAACAATTGAAATAAAAAATAAATTTCCTAAGAATTTTATATTGTTGAGCATTTGAAATTTCAATAAAACGCTTAAAATTGAATAAAATTGTTGAAAATTTCACATTGCTAAATGCTCAGAATTGAAACGGCAACTACCAAAATTAAAGTAAAACCCTTTGAAATATTATACTATCAAACTTCGTAAATTAAAATGAAACCCTTAAAGCTTAAAACAATCGAAATCGAATAATATATTTTACAGATGATAGCAAAAACTCATAGGACGAATCGAAAAAAAAAGACTCATAGTTTTCATTATGGAATGTGATATGAAAAAAGTGCATTCCTATAGAATTCCTCATGTTCATTGCTAAATAGTCTATTATCCTCTCTTTTCTCTTATATGGATGATTTCTGGATTGCTTAACAATAGACTTGCATTAATCATCGATAGTGAATTTTCAACTAAATTCTCCCAAATAAAATTCATTCGATTTATATATTTATTAATAAAATAGCGAGAAATATTGAAAAATACCAAAAAAAAAGTGAAGAAAAAAATTTAATACGATTGAAATATAATTATCATCTAAAGTACAATAATCTATAATAAGCATAGATATTGCGATGTTTTTTACATTTCGCACTATCATCGATACATGAGAAAATAAACGAATCCGAAATTTATTACAGTGGGTAAATTTCAAATTAGGAATTAAAGTGCTAGACGATCCAATAAGAAAATTTCAGATGAAAAACGATTATGAATTCTTCGATGTGTAGAAAATATGAGAGGGTAGATGAATAAAAATTTTCACATTAGAAATTTTCAGCGATAAAAATTTAGAAAATGCGCTCAAAATGCGGAAAAAAAAATTTGAAATTTTGCCTAAGAAATTCCCAACAATATTAGAATAAGGTGTAAGAAGGTGGGAGAGGAGGGGGGGGGGGGGGGGGAAGCGAGAATTGAAGTCTGCACACCACTTTCAGCAACGTGTAGATTTGTAAACGACAAATTTGATAATATTCCTAATCTCTCAATTAAAATTTTAATCAATAATATTTGAATGTATAGCGATTTTCAATAAAACATATTATTCTTTTTGAATACAATACAATCAATTCATTAACGAAAACAATAGATAGGAATTTCTTTGTTTATTTGTAAACATTACAGCTATAATTTATGCCCTTTATGTTTTCCAAATGCGACCATACAACGGAAGTCGATGATTCATTGAACTCTACGTAAATGTTGAGTGTTGTAAGAAAACGGCATGCCACTTTCTTTCAACGTTTTCCCGTTACGTTGTAAAATTTCGTCATTTAATTCACTCATTTGTACAATTTGAGAGTGTAAAGACTTTTGCCGTTTCTTCGCATAATGAGATCATCTTAGTAATCGATTGCAAATAAATACTTTTTTTTTGTGTTCATTATTTATTATTTCTTTTATATTATCTATGGTATAAATGCATTCAATAAAATCCTGCTTCCTCATCCGTTTCTTCCCTCTCATTATGAAATTATTTTTGAGAAATTTTTACTGAAATTTATGTGTATCGTTTTTAATAGATCACTTCAAATTCAGCTATATTCTACAACAGTTTCTATTTGTTTGCTCAATTCATCGCTATTTAAAGAACAACACTTCCATAAATTATCATAAAACTATGATGATATGGAGTTTATGATAACGATATTTCGATTTGTATTTAACAATCTGCGCTAAATTGCTCTCCTCTAATATATTCCTCGTAAATAATCATATAAATTTCTGCTATTCACTATGTTGCACTCATAAACGGCATAAAGATGTACAATTTTGTTTTTATATTCACTCATAAAATTGGTATATCCTAATAAAACGAGTCGGCAATATTTTGTGGATAGTATTTAAATGCTCATCGATTTAAGAGGCGTTCTCTTGAAGATATTTGCAAGAATTAGTTAAATTGGTGGAACGTTGAAGATGGTGAAACCCGAAGCCAGTTGTTTACTTGCTACTATTTATGCTGGATTGCTCGAAATGATCCGAACATCGCATTTGTTGTCCACGGTGCTATAGGAATAAGGTAGTATGCTTAACCAGCGCTATAAGAAAGTTTATATATATATATATATATATATATATATATATATATATATATATATATATATATATATATATATATATATATATATATAAATTTACAAGATACAGCAATATACACCGTTCGAAATTGTAAATGAATGAGGGATGCAAAGTGAGTGAACAAAGAAGCAAACAACTATCGATGAGCTCGCAAGTCGCATCCTCGACTGCACATCTATCGGCTTCTATTTAATGAACCACTCAATCACTGCTAGCATCCTGAATGTGCCACTATCTTCAAGAAAACCGAAAAAAAAAATTAACTTGAAACAACGACCTTAAACAATCGTTGAGTAAATAATGGCTGAATGGTTAAAAGGTTTTTTTTTCGCAGAACGATGATTTAAGGATCGCGAAAATTATTTTCGGCATTTCCGAGGAAAAAAACTCTAAGTTTCTTTCCTTTTCAGAATTGTATAGAATTTTCGAATTAAATGAGCAGAAATATCAAAATTTTCAAATTATACTTTTCTAAATTTTAGCGCTCAGCTTTAAATCTTCACAAAAAAAAATTTCCATTTTCGAAAATCTTTAATAAATTTTTTTGTTCACTTATATTTCAAATTCAAGAAACGTATTGATTTTTTTTTTGTATGATGACACACAACACATTACCTTACTAAGCAGTATTCCCACGATCAACTTAACGGAAATGTAAATATTTGTTTAATAAACATTGTGATCCTGTTGACCTCTATGAGTATTTTTCAAGTGTTTCGGCATTTTTGTTGTCGCATCTCAGCTATACTATTCATTTAATTTGCATTTTATGCACCTGTAATTCTATACCTTGATCAATATACCTAGCTATTCTATATGCCTTTTGATCAAGAAAATGATCAAAAGTATGCACTCAATCATTAACGATTCAAATCTCTTGATACGCCAATAAAATGATCATTCGATGATCGATAAATTTCGTTTGATTTCATTACTGCATTAAAAATAAAATATGCGTGTATGAGAAAATTTTAAAAAATATTTTAATGGCAAAATTGACAAATGAAAATAACTTTGGACAAAAGGAGAAAATAGACTCATCATTGAAAATATGTAATAAGTATATTTTAATTAGGTAATACTTTAGAAGCGTGATTTCGATATTGATTTTATTGCAGCAATATGAATGATTACGAATGAATTAATAAAAATGAAATACATTTCCGCTGAGATTTCAATGAAAAATTCGGCAAGACTATCAAAGAAAAAAGCAATTGATGAAAAAAAAATAGAAAAATTATCTCCTCAACTTTTTTTTTTCAAAATGCCAAAAATATTTTCTCTCAATTTCCAAAGAAAAAAAAAAGACAAATAGAAAATTCTTCATACATTTCTGAGCATAATATTTATTCTTCAACGTATTCATTGATTATTTTAGAACAATTTCGATAGCCTTTATATGATTCTTATAAATTAAATAACTAAAAATTCCCTTAAAAGAAGGCTAAATATATTTTTAAAGACGAAGAGAAATTTTCTCGTTTACTTCAATTTCCTTCACTTGAATTGGAAAACTCGTGGAAAACTGAATTGGAAATGAAGAAATGGGAAATAAATTGGAAAATTTGTTCGAATTAGAGTGCGAATTCATCACAAATGGTCGATAGTTAGTCGTCTCCGTAGGGGTAATCGTGGAAGCGTTTCAATTGGCGATCACCGGATCGAAAACAAACAGATCCGCATACGAGGATAGGGAACGACAATAGATAAGAGAAAATTTTTCAATACGACTACAATGGAGAAGAACTTCAACGCTGTTTCACTTTTCAAGAGTTTCGATAATTAGTACAAACAATGAATGGATGTGTTGAAAATTTTTCATTCAATAAATGCAGAAAATAGATCAAAGTTGTTCTCAGATTAGCCTTACTTGAAGGAATAATAATAATAATAAAATAAAAACCTTTATTTATACAACAAACTAGAAAATTCTCAGAAATTAATAACTCAATTTTTTAACGCAAAAAAAAGTATTATTTAATTTTATCGTATCTATCAAAATAAACAAGAAAATCTTGCCAAATTTTCTCTAAAATTGAAAAAAAAATTCGCTTTTTTTTCTCCATTTCCTCGTAAAAAAAGAAAATTCACGAAGATGATGTGGTTAGTTTTTTTTTTTTACCTAGGCATTTCCATTCGAAATATTCCGTCATTTATTTTAATAACGAGACGGCGATTTTCTCATTGAAATAGAAATTAATAGAAACGAGAATTTATGCTAGAAAAAAAAAGTTTTGATAGTGTGAAAAAAATTTTCCAAAATTTTTTCAATAACCTTAAAAAAATGATCAATATTTAATTAAGTTTGAAAGTTTACGTGCTAAATAATATATTATGCTGTTTTACTTTGAAAAAAATCGAGTCATCGATTCGATGAAAGTATTGCTAAAAAGTGAGAATAAAACGACGAAAATGAAGACAACTATTCTAAACAGTTGAAAATTGAGTGATTTGATACGGAAATGGCACACTACAATATATACAGAATTGATACTATAATGGGGGAAATCACCTATTTTCGAGAGGTTGTGTCGTTGAGCGCCTATTCAAGTTCGATACAATTACAATAAATGTTATATAATTAATTATAAAATAAATTACAAATATTTATTTGCTTGTTAAGAAAGTAATATAAAGTATGGAAAGAAGAAACGAATGTGTTATTGATAACGAGATGATGAACTACAGTAAAATGGTTGTACAGGCGAAACAGTACATTAATACAGTAATAAAACTAGAACTATGTCTTACAATAAACCATGGAAATAATTGTGCTATAAGTCTTAGGCTATTCGACAATCTTTGTAGCCGAAAGATGAGACAAATCGACATACATAAATGAGCCAAGAAATAAATGAGCCAAGACATAAATGAGCCAAGAAATAAATGAGCCAAGACATAAATGAGCCAAGAAATAAATGAGCCAAACAGTTCGATTATTTAAGAACAATTAGTTAATTTTTTTTAGCGTATACGATATATTAAATATGATATGAATTAGGCGACAATTTTGATCAATATTATTTTCGATTGATCAAAGCGACGTGCACAAATAACTTTCAGCTGAAACATAGCATAATTTATTATTATTAGAAGTAAGTGATGGAAGCTAAAGACACATTGAAGAGTTTATACAACGATCGCCTCTGAAAAATTATTGCCTCTTCTCCTATTTACGTCTTCTATGTACCAATTCAAAAATTCATTGCACGTTGGGAAGATTGGATACTACAGTAATTGAAATATAACCCCCCCCCCCACATATAGCGAATTCGATCACAAAATAGAATTGTTGATGGTGGGTTATAAATTATAAGTGTGAGACTTCTATATTTTATAAGGAAAAAATTCGAGTTATCTTTCATAGAGAAATTTTTTCTCCCATACAGATCGATTAATCATTTAGAAAGTGAAAATTGCCCATTCATTTACATTTTTTTTTCTTAAACTAAAAATCTCATAGAATTTCGACGTAATTGTCATTGAAAAATTTTTTAAAGTAGTAAAATGAAAATTTTTCTGAATTGAAAAATTGAAAATTCCAGAAAAAAAAATTTTTTTTTCTTCGAGCAAAAAAGATTCAAAAATATTTACGTAAGTATGAGATGATTGTTGCGTTATTTAGAAATATGCCGATGTTTAACGCAATAAATTATTTGTGTTTAGTGAACTCAACTCTTGAACTCGACACTATCGATCATTCAGAGCTAAATACTTGTTCAATTTGTCATCTCGAGAGTCAGCTGCGAATTGTTGGCCACTTCTTCACCTCGAAGACAATCGTTTTGCGAGAGGGAACGATATAGTTGCCGAAAAGTGACAATGTCGAATTTTTACCTCCTCAAGATTCATCGATTATGAAATCAATTTATTGAGAGTGGAATTAATGAGTTACGGGAGGTCAAGCTTTATTTTTAGAGTTTTAGCTCGAGCTTTTAAGTGGTAGCATAAAGAGTGATAGCATTCTTTAACCATTAGGAGCATTCTTAGCAAACGACTCTCAATAATGCGTAAAATCTACAATTACTGTATAATATAGCATTCTTTATGCTTTTAGTGCAGTTTTATTTACTAGACTCTATCTGTAATAGTTTACAAGTGGCTAGCATTTCAACTAGAATTACTCCAAAGTAATTTTTTGGCTATTCTAGTATCTCCCACCCCCACCCCCCCCCCCCCCCCCCCATCCCTCAACTACCTTCCTCTATATGAGAATTTACATCAACGTTAACGGATTGATTTCTAACGTTTGCCTATGGCGAGAATAAAAATTATACGACCGTCAAAAGTTGCCCCTCAGGATTGTTTCCATACAAAAAGATTCGATCATTCACAAAAGAGCTGTCGAAATCGTCAATGCGTTTTTCTTATAATTTATTATTACCTCATCGATATTAACTCTTACCTTATTTTGATTGAGTTATTTTAAGGTAATATACGTCATTATAGGTTAAATTTCAGTATAAATTGATTTATTAATGATTAATTACTTCATATAGATACTCAAATATTTATCGATTGAAAATGGGATGATGAATTTAAAAATATCACATAGAATGTTGAATAGAATGGCGCATATCTAAATGATGCATGAAAGGTGATAAAGGTTCTCAATCGTATTTTTTATCACTAAATAAATGAATTTTTTGAGAATTTCGAAAAATTTGATAACTTTGATAACATCAAATAATTTATTTTCCATTGTAATAAATAAGTTATTTATTCATAAATAGTTGATCGAGAGATCAATTTTCCACGATCGCTTCTTAGTGAATGCATCGCGAAAATAAATAAATCAACGAAGTAAATTAGCATATAAATTAGAATTTTTTTTTTCCGCGTAGGATAACATCATACAAATTTTCCAAAAAAAAAAACTCGATAAAAGCATTCGTATAAGAATGAAATGTAATAACGGCAAAAAAAATCCCCCAGCAATATTCATCGATGCAAATGATGAATAACAAAAGAACAACGCTGATAGCAATGCAAATGTCGCAAAAAAAAAACTACAACAATAGCTTTACGGCATTTCCGGCAGTGATTCAATGCTAAAAAGTTATATCTTAACATGGAAGGTAGAGATTTTCAGGAGGTATGGTCAGTACAAGAGGATACAGGAGACACGCGTGGCAATATGCTTATCACTTTGTTACTTGAAGACCAAGGAGGGGTATGGAGGTAGTAGTAGGAGTGAGGGAAAGGGCCATAACCCAAGAAACAAACGCTTATAGATGAAGCAAAGGATGACTTAAACATATAATATATTATTATACATTATATATAAAGTACTTCAAAGTAGGCTCGGTGGAATGAAACATAAGGTATCGATGAAATAAAAAAGCTTTTTTTTAATGAAACTCTCATTGCGATCATTTGTCATAGCGATTCAAACAGCACTATAGTACATTATCTAAAACATGGACCATATGTAATGTTTGACTGAAAAAAATAAAAATTGAATAACGATAGTGGCGATGATAATTGTTTTTTTAAGTCATTTTATTATTATTTTATTATTATTATTTATTCTTATATTATTATTTATTATTATTACTTGTTTATTAATACTTTTTACTATTTTTATTCGTAATTATACTTTATATATCGTATATATAATCGTTTATTTTAAGCATTCATATTTGAACATACAATCATTTAAACATAATCTTTAACGCAGTACATTTGATACTATTCTAATCAATTATAGAATAATAATAATAATAATGCATCAATATATTTTTCATAGAGAAATTGATACAAGAATAAAATAAAAATTTCTACAATCTAATCTACTCGAATTTATTTCGGGAAACTCAAATGGGGAAATTTTGTAAATATAAGAGATGATCTAATTGAAAATTATTACAATGATGTGTTGAGGTTTATTCTAGTTGAGTAATGAGATATGATAAGTGAAGTAAAGTTACATTCAATATGAGCTAACTACGATATAATGGAAAATAATTTCCCCATAATCTGAGGTAAAAAATTCTTTGAAGAAATTTATTTTCAACAAAAATAATAGAAATCGACTATTTTACACATTTGAAATTTGGATTTTCCGGATAATTTAGGCAAAATTTTTATCAAGAATACTTTATATAAGAATTCAGGGAATTTCGAACGGAGAGTAGTTCCATTTTCCCATCTCCTATGGTTATAGCCGTTTACATTTTTATGTATAAACCTGTATAGTATACATATATTTTATTATGCTCATATATTTATTCATTTATTCGCTAATTTTTATTTAATTTTATATTTGCATATTAATTTCTATTTGTTAAATCTATTTATACATTGATTTTTATTTAATAATTAAATTATATGTATTTAGTTAATTAATATATTATTTAATTTTTGCTGCATTCTGAAAAATTCATAGACCATTTTAGAGATGCGATCAGCAAGAAGCTGTTTTTAAAAAAAAACAAGCAAAAAGCTTCACAACAATGTAACGAGCAATTATGCAACAATCTTCATCGTTATTGTTGTTGCTCGTTCATTGTTCCGAGTGTTTAGGCATATATGATTACATTCGAGGCAAAAGTATTCAATCTTTTCTCACATAGGCTCAATTATATTACATTGAAAATGTTTATAAAGTAAAGCAACTTGTAAAATAAGTATGTGCCAAATTTTATTTCAATTGAGATCCGCTCATGAGGAAAATATTTCGAATCGAAATAATTAAAAGATAATATTTGAATCGATCTTCAAAAATAAGATTAATATCAGAATTTGTGTATTTCGCCATATAATAAGACGAGCGAATAAAAGCGACAATATTCTATTGGCGATATTTGCTATGAATCATGCCTTTCGTTTAAGAACCGTAAGTAAGTATTGCTTCGAAATAATTTTAGAAGTTTCAAGCTATGCTTTAAAGAACTGCCCGAAATACGCTTATAAGTGGGAAAATTGCAGAGGGCTGAGAAAGGACGGGATCAAAAGGGAATAAGCGGCAAAGGCCTGACATATATTTATATTTATATATATTTATATTTATATTTATTTTTATATTTAATATTTCTTTACATCTTTATTTGTATTTGTATATCTATGCAGTTATATGTAACAGAATTAATAACTAATAGAAAAGATTCGTCATTCATAACTTGTTGTAAATGATCCACCATTATGATGTTACCTTTTTGGCTCTTTATTTTTTATCAATAAGCAATAGTGAGGATGAATTTGCATACCTATTCATGCTTTCAATCTTTCGTCTTTTGAACGTTGCAATTGTACCCAATATAAAAATTTCTTGCATAATATAAATAAAAATTCGGCGATTATATCGATAGAATAACTTAAAATATATAATTTTAGTTATTTCTCACGAAACGAACAAGTTTTAGGCGTATTTAATGCCGAAAAATTGCCCAATAATCTTCTTATTCGCAAAATTTAACGCGAAAATTGCCAATTTCGTTTTTCTTCGACGAACTGAGTGCGATTGATTGCTTTCCATCCATGATTGATTATGCGCAATCCCATAGTAATCCAAAGGAGCTGCAATTATATTCCCTCTTGTTCTTGTCGATTATGCAAGAATTTGGACATATATATATATATATATATATATATATATATATATATATATATATATATATATATATATATATATATATATATATATATATATATATATATATATATATATATTTTATATTTATATTTCTTCAATTTCCTGTCTACCTTCCTGAATTTTTGGATACATTTTTTCACAGCAATTTTATATTGTGCTCTAATAATTCATAATATTCATACATAGGTTTTCAAAGCAAACACTCCGTAACAGTGATACTATTTATCATGGAATTAAACGAAAGGAATGAAGAGGAAGGTGGACATAAAATGAAAGATTCAATAATCAGTTCGATTGTATTTGATCACCTGGGAATTAACTCAAATTTGGGAATTCTGAGAAGCAATTCAAAATTTTGAGTTAATTATTAGATGTTTTAGATTCTAATTTCTTTCTCTAAATATTCGCATTTCTCCATTCTTTTCTCACTACAGCTTTATACTATGAAAGATTCATAAAAGGTTCTCTTCAATTCGTTGTTGGTTTTTATAAACGCATTTTCTATAATCACATAACCATGCATTAACTTATTTTTCTTTGAGAAAAGCAATTAAGTTGGATAAGTTGGATCGAATCAATTATGTCAATGCGGCCAAAATTGTTGTTTTATGGATGAACATCAGGACTCATATTTTTGGCCATTCTGGCCGGTCAAAATTTCTTCTTTGTGAAATTATAATTGCAACTCTACTTACGAACTTTTTAATTGTGGATACAATTCTTCTCGAGGCACCGTTCGAAAGAAGTTCTATTCCTCAGTTTAAAAATTTTCTGTCAAACTATTCATTAATTGCTTTGTCCGTAGAATTAAAATAAAGTTTCTTGATATCAGTCCACCGTACTTTTGTGTTTATAAGCCCCCCCCCCATCTCTATAAGGCCTTTTCGACAAGATAATATAAGCCTCCCTCTTCAATAAATGCTCTCTATACTTCGAAAAGAAACCCCTTTTCAAACGAGGATATAATAATTCCATAAATGGGCGCATTGATGCATCGATTTTGGATAATCGCTAGCAACGTTGAGATGCATTCATAACAATACAAAATTCAGCAATAGGAATACGCAAAAGAAACCACTACATATAAAGAGAATGGCCATTTAAAAGAAGGTAACAAATTATAAGCTCATACCTTTATTTACCTGCTTTTACCTGTGACGTCGTATTTCAATCAAATCATCGATACAAGCTGTCTTAATAAGAGAAACTTATGATATAAACTTGATGTAAACCTGTTGCAAACCTAATACAAACCTTATTTGTTTATCATGACATGTGATATGATAAAAGGATATCAAGGTCTATGATAAGGTCTATGATATGATATGTGTTGTGTTATCATGATATAATGATAAAACAAATATGATATGATAAAAATCTTAACGCATCAAAATACATGCATTGTTGCAAATCTTATAAGAGAAGATCGACGCATTGAATGCCTACTTCAACTCGACATCAAAACGTAACATCGTCGATCCGTATCTTCTTCGTTTCCTATGAAATCATTTCCTATGACAGAAAACACTATTTGTTTGTTAGCACATTATGTTACAGAGTAAAAATGAAAGCTTTAAAAGTCATACAATATCCGCAGTAAAAACCATTAATATTGAGACTGCGCAAAACTCGCTCTCACTCCCATTTCCATCGTTTGCCGCTCCCATCGAGTATACGTCCGTTTTGGCAAGTTAGGCTCATTGTAATCCCGGGAACCTATAAATGAGGGAACAACGCGAAAATTCCCTCAAAATTTCAATTATTATCCTAAAAGCGAAATATTAAATACGTTAAAGAACATTATAAATTTCATGGTAAATGTATATTTCATGCCACTTTTATATCATAAGATTCCGCCGATATCTCTAGAACTTTCGTGATGTTGATATTGATGACTAAACATATGACATATTTTCAGTGAATAGGCGAAGAATCCATATGAGATCTGACTTCTGATGACCGATGAATTGTGTGCATCGAAGAAGATGAAAAATCCCTTTGAAGGAACATTTCGCCTACAAGATCAGATGCGTTTTGTTTACAGCAAAAATCATATTGAGGCGTTCGAATTACTAAAAAATGAGACGAAACATTACTAAATGCTTGATCGATTGATTAGTGATCAGTTATCGATTGAATGCTATTGAAAATCTGTAGATTTTTACCGTCTTGAATTATTATTAACAAATAATAGCGTCTTGGCTGAAATTACTTTGGAGGGAAAGGATAGAGAGGAAAGTGGAGTGGAGTGAGAAGGATGGAGAGTGAACGGGATAAAGAGAGGAGGGTGAGGACGGATATTAAGAGTAGAAATCTCATCAACCAAAATGAATATGAAAACATCGTTCAATGTAATCGACATCATTTAAAGAGTATTAAATAATCACAAAAATGTTTAATTTTTTTTTTTGCCTCTCTTTCGCATATATTTCAAAATTGCATTTATATCCTCTCAATAGGAAAATCAAATAGGATTGGGAAGTTATTTTCATATTGCAACTTTATAATTAAATATAATATAAAATATTTTGCTAAAATATACAAATTATACGCATATAATGTGAAAGAGTAACAATTATATTCAATAAATCTTTTTTGCACTCTCTTTCATAAAAAATTCCTAGAAAAGCGCATTAATGTAATGCTATATTTTTTTATTGCCATTTATATACTTAGATATGTATGTCTGTCTGTGTCTGTCTGTCTACTGAAATGTATGTATGCGTACTCGCTAGTTTCACCTGATAAATCACAATGAAATTTGGTGGAATGCAATTTGCATTTTATGTTGAAGCGGTTATGCAAATTTTACTAGGACTTATCATCTATACTATACTACTAATATTTCCACATTAAAAAGTAATGAAATATGTAAATCAGTTTCATTTGCGAAACCATTTCGATATAGACTAAAATATAAATTTTCTCTATGAGGATAGTTTTTTGCACAATAGTTCACAGATGCGACAAAGCGTTATTTTATCTCTCTGGCAATATCAACGGAAATGCACTACTTATAATTCCGAATGATAAATGAAAAAACATTAGCGTTGAGATTTTACATCTTTTATTAAGCTGACATATTTAAATTTGAAACTTTTATGCATTCGAAAAAGTGCAATTTTGCATATATTTTTGCAATCGATAAAATTGCAATAAACACGAAAAGAGTGTATCTTTTATAGAGTATTAAAGAGGAAATCAACGTAGTTGAAAGAGGAAAGAATTTCAATTTTTCGCATTTTATTTCATTTCATTTTGCTTCAATTTAATCGATGAGATATTCGTTCGTCCGATGAATGCCATTCATATCGTTTCCCAATTATCCTCTTTCAGTCATTCTTTCATCTACTTTTTTTTCCTCTGGTCTTTTAGAGGGTTATTGCAGTTCACAGATCGACCTTTTTTTTTCTTCCACTAATCCATGGTGTCAATCCTGTAATTTTTTGACCCATTCATGATCTTTATTGCTGATATTTTTGCCACCCATCAAAACTTCCTCAAAAGCTGGCCATGGTTATTATTCACTCCTTCACTTTTGTTACTCCTCGGAGTCTTTCATGTCGACTATTTCCGCTCCTGTTATGATGTTTTTCATTCTCTTCTATGCCTCACCTAAAAAATCTATACGTTTTCCTTGTTGATCGTCAATGTTTGTGGACATTAAGCAGCACAACTAGCGTCGAGTTTTTATCGAAGAGGCTTCCTTAACGTTATTGGTATATTTCGAGTAGAAATCTTCCCTCTTGAAGAACACTTTCATTCCTTGTTTGATTCTGCTCGAACATCTGCTTCCGTTGCTTCGCCCACTTTTTTTTTTCTTACAGGTATGCCCAAATAGATAAATTCGTCTATCGTTTTCACTCTATTCGCCTCTGAAGAAAATTTTCCACTTCAACTTTCAGTTACTTTCATTTCTTTTGAGCGGCGGAGGGAGGGGGAGGGGGGGGGGGGGGAATGTTCATTCACAAATCTATTGTTGCGCTTTTTACTGCAACTTCGTACGACATTTTCGTTAGATAATTAAAATAAGAGGAAATCACGAATATATTAGCTTTGAACCTCAGGTACTATAAATCGTCATCTGTCGATGTTTATATGTTTGCTTTTGTCAATTTGCCTGATGCGATACAAGTTGCAGATTTGCGCTGAACAGCACTGAGGAAATGCAGTACATTTATTGTAGTTTTTTGATGATATGCATGAAACCTTCGAGAAATACCTTGAAATTATTAATGAAAATGATATAGTGCGATTGATTTTGATATCCTCTGAATTATCCCTCTTTTTTTAGCGGAATCCTTTTCACTGGAAGAACCCTTCGGGATTTGTTGCTGCACAGTCATACCGGTGAACAAATTAATCAGCGATATCATTAATCGGTTTTCAAAGTTTTGTCCACTAATCCATGGATACCTATCACTTGGTCATTTTTCATACCTTTGACTGCGTTTCTTATCACCAATTCGTTGATTTGCAAAAAGCGTTGATCGCTTTTTCGTGTAATTAAAGCGTGCCTAGTCCACGTGCCATAAAGTTTAGTGATAAGATCAATTTGTCGAGTTTCTATCACAGATAATCAGTCCACTACTTTTTGTCAGGTGAGTGATTCTTTTCTTAAATTCCCACTTAGTAAGCTTTTCGTTCATTTTATCTTGCCGGTCGTTGCAGCGTACTTTATTGTATTCAAATATTTCTGGCGATTTTTTTTTTGCATATATTCCTCGCTCACTTTGCAGGATTCCAAGTTTTTCTCGAAAATTTGCATTAAAAAACCTTCTTTGATAAAATCTTTCTATGTTCTTCGATTTGTTCCAAGAGGCATTTTGACTTGTCGTGGTTGTGCGATATCGGTTCAAGCATTTTCGCTATCCACTTCCATCCCTTATTTCATTCCTCTCTCTGCTGATTTTAATTCTATCTTCTTGAAGATATTCCTTCTCCTCCAGATTCCTTCTTGAGGGGTTCGTTAGCTTAACAAGATGCCGTGCAGCGAATTTTTTACTGACTGTAACGCTCACTATGAACCATCTGCTTTCTGCTGTTATTTGAAACTAATTGTCACTTCCAAAGAACATTTCAGTCGGAGAGAACTGCTCGCCTTTCACGCTCCGAGACGAGCTTCTTGCAGCACCTCTTTTACACCACTGAAACGTTATCCAATCTCCTGCTTTTTCTTATATCTTTCCCGCGATATCGTGACCGATGTTGGCTTATATGAGTATAAATTTCGACTTTTTCTGTGTCTTTCTGAACACTACTACTGCCTTTTTTGTCGCATCTGCTGATCACGTGAACTATATCCTTGAATAGTCGATCCTTGGAGACGAATCTTTATTCCGTCGTTCCTTAATTTCTTCCTTCGTGTATATCTCCCTCTCTTTATTTATCTTTTATTTTATTTCTTCCTTCCTTTATTCCCCTTTTTTCTCGATTCCCACCTACATTTATTCGTTCGCCAACTTTTGCATTATTTGCTCAACGATAGCATTGATTTCACTAAGAAATATTACACTATTAACAGTGGATATATGGATCATTTACTTCCGCCAACTTTCAACTATTTGATTTCTTTATTATCACTCATAAACAATAAAAGGAATATTTTATCGAGGAGAATATACCCTTCTCTCGAAATGTTTTCCTGAATTTATATATTGATGCATAATCGAAAAATGTCTTTCTAAGACAAGAGAGTTCAAAAATTCAGTGCATTCCTACTAAACGTTTTATATCAATAAGAGATCATAGATAGCAAGATCATCCAATCTCTGTTTTGTGCTTCATCTTCATCGCTTGGCTAAAGAAATGACCTTCTCTATCGTTTCAGACAAACAAAGGCAAAGATTTGAAAAGCGGTTAGCCAAGTTTATAGATGCGGTCAACCAAGCGTGCAAAATTTGAAGGCTTTATTATGGATTATTTCCTGAGGTCGTTGTTCACTGTGACATTAGACACGCAGGTGAGCATTAGAAAACAAAGATAAGTATACTATATTTTTAAATATATAATGAATTCTTCTAGAATCGAAACAAATTCTATGCAAAAAAAAAAACATTAAATCAGAGATTATATGTTGTGCGATAAAAAATAAGCATAAATATTTATATTCCAATAATGTAAACGCTTCCTTTGAAAACTTTACACATCCTAAATTGTGTGTTTTGTTTTCTTATGCATTTGCGTCTTTTTTTCTCTCTTTTTTACATTAGCTTACATTTTCACATATTTTTACGTATATTTTTCTAATGCAGCTTTATTGATTTTTTTTATAAATTTAAGCAACCATTGTTATATACTAATTAATTCCATTATATTTCGATTATTAATTAGTATTCAGTACTCGTGTCTATCGTTGTATCGAAAGCACATCCTCACATCTTTATTATATATGTTTGTAGATTTAATTTGCAAAAAAGCGGTAAGGAAGCGCCAATGCTGCATATATATATATATATATATATATATATATATATATATATATATATATATATATATATATATATATATATATATATATATATATATATATATATATATATATATATATATATATATATATATATATATATATATATATATATACGTGCCTCTGTCTGTTTGCATGTCTGTCCGACAGTTTCAGTTCGAAAAGAACTAAAATCAGAGCTTCAAATATCGAAAACAGATCTGCCGTAGAATAAAGCGTAACAAAAAAAAATCAAGAACTCTGAAGCTGAAGTTCAAGAACAAGGTAACAGCGGAATGAGTCCATGCAACAATGGAAGAAATTTTCCTCTGCGCCGCCTTATTGCTCACATGATCTAAATTCGACGAGGCCTTGGCTTTCGAAGATCGAGTCAAGAAAGCGTATCATTGAAATAGCAAGTAATGGGAGTTTAAGCGAACTAATCCACCAATAATTTCGATGAATAAATTGCTTTAAAGCGATATCGATGAAGAATCGCATTCTCTATCTTCACCATTAATCGGCAATTTCTGATTATAATATCCCACTTACTATATCTCTGCCCAATATCGTAATATCTCAATCGGAGGAGCCTCAAAATTACTTCATAATGACGAAATGAAAATTTTGACACTTGAATTGCAAATTTTGGTGCTCTCTATTTGCCGCTAGCCTCATTTAGAAATTATTACTGAAGTGAATAAAGAGGTGAGTATATTTACATATTCGTTGAGCGAGTATCTTAATGCCGTTTATGCAAATGTTGCCAAGATCATTGATAGCAAAACTATATGAGATTAACATATGGGACAAATGGGGCGCATTGAAATACTGAAATTAACCATTTATGAATCAAATAATAGGAAATATAAGTCTGATCTGATAAGACTATGCAATTCTGTGAAGAGTTTATTTAGAATCACCATCATCAACCCGGATACGATTTAAAAGTAATCAAATAATTCAGAAATATACTGAAATATTTTTTAGAAGCTTTTCTTGATCAAAGGTAAGATTATTTCAATCTTTGAAGATTATAGCAAGCTAAAACTATGCTTTTTTTCAAAAACTTTTAAAAAAAGAGCCATCTTTTTGCCGAATATTTCACATGAAATCAAAGTGAAGTTCGCTCATAGAGGAATACTAAATATAGAAATCATATTTTAAAAAATATCTATAAAGTTGTTACTATGGATTGGTGGCTGCACGGATATCGCTTTATTATCTGGATTAACCGTTGATATCCTTTAAACATCGAATGGGAATGAGATGATAATTTTAGCCATAAACGTTTTGATATGTTTGTGTTGAGCATAAATTTTAATGCTTTATTATGTAACGAAATAAATTATCAAAATTATCAATTTTTATTTCTTAGTTTATTTCTTATTCGTAACTTATAGAGGTGTGATTATCGCAATGGGGAATACAAAAAAGCACATTTTGCGCTGATTCCCCGATGCGCTTTTCTATTTGTTGAAATGATACTCATATCTCAGATTATTTAGTAATAATAGATTCGAATATTAACGAGCTAATATCAACGTATTGATTTTTAAGGCGTTAAATACAGAAATTTAGCGTAATATTCTCCAACTTCGTATCGATGAAGGAATTCCTCGAACTCTAGTTGTACCTTTTTTTTGGTGACCATGTCCGAGAATTTTGATCATCGAAAGGCATAATGGACAAAATTAGGCAAAAAAAGATTAACACGGAAGGAAATACTTTCAATGAATTTGCAAAAGAATTATTTCCCATTCATCCTGAGTACAGTTTTAATTAGTAAGAAAATATTATTGCTTATAAAATTATAAATAATTATCCCATACTTTTAATTCTACTTAATAGTTTTCATGCTTCTGCATATATGTAATTTTTTACAGTAGCAAATTATAACGATGTAATATATTTGTTAACCGTGTCTGTGTCCATGCGTCTGTCTGTATGCTAAGCATATTTTTGTGATCTGTGCGTCCATATACATATATAATATACGTGCATGTTTGGTTTCAGTTTACAGATGAGCAAAAGCAACAACAACGAAATTTGGCGATTACAATCTATATCGTGAGTGATATCGCATTTTCAATTTCTAACCGATTGATCCGATTGATCACCTGCGTGATCTATCGTTTCTCTGTGGTACCAGTTAGGCTGTGGCCAAGAAACAAATTATTCATTTCATATTGTTAGACATTTCATCATTATGCTCAGGTAGTTGAACAATACTATAATCTTAAATACACAATGATATAGAATGGCATTTGAATAGTCTCATGCTTAAAGGACTTACCTCAGGTCCTGAATGAGTGAGTCGCTGAAGCGCCCATTTTTCTCAAGCACAAATAACCACAATCGACTAGTACTCATCAAGATTTTTTTTTTGAGAAAATTTGCATATTCTTTGAGAAATGCCCTGAAAGCTATTCAAAAAAGTGATGAACAAATGGAACCTTGCCATTCTATACCGATCCTGCAAGGTGGCAATCAATCAAACCTGCATATGTAGATAATATCGTAGGTGTTTCATTAAAATTCAATCGGCTAGATAACGATTACGGAAATTAAAGAACACAAAAATCAGAGAAATAAGGTAACCCTAATAAATCTGCGGTTTAAACCAACATCATAACTTTTTGTTAATTTTGATGTTCATAGGTTTAACAGTTATTTTGATGGTTCATATAGATCATCTGATGGAAAAATTGTTGATGAAAGTATACCATATGTTTTATCATTGCAATGCTGAGAAATGCTTAGTGGAATAATGCAATGCAAGTGAACAATGAAAAAAAATAATTTTTTTTTTTTTAAATTATAGATAAGGAAGAATCGAGTTTCTTTGTAATGAATTTTGAAAACCGGACAAATTCGAAAACCGGATAACTTCGAAAACCGGACAACTTCGAGAATCGAATAAATCTGAAAATCGGATGAATTAAGCAGAATATGAGCGACGAGATGAAAACAGCGAGGTCATCTATTATTCTCTTTCTGCGCGAATTTTCCAGATGAGATACAATGAAATGGAAGATCGAGGTTAAAGTCCAGGTGCACCTCGTAAATTTCACTTCTCTTTGTCTCGTTAGACTATTATTCTCTCAAATATTTATTTAAAGCATTTCCTAATGAAATTAAAATTGCATTATCGAACAAAAACTTTATAGAACTTTAGAGGTTAAATGATCATCTGAATGATCACTTTATTAGTTTGAAATTCATCTCTTATGAATTTTATGGTACTCCACGTTTGTTAGTTTTATAAATTGAGAACCCTATAAATTTACATATTTACCGAATGCGCTTTCCTATAGAAAAACGCATATTGTGCATTTAAATTTCATGCTGTAATTTGTTGGACATTGTTTTTTTTTTTTTTGTTCATGACGCATCCGATAGCGTAACCCATGAAATATGCTTATTTAACATTGCGATGCATCGAAGATCGAATATTCCTTATCGGTGAATCGGCTAACGTCTGTCGATGTCGGAGTGTCGGCTAATGTCTGTCGTTGTTGAGTTGTCTGGATTCTCTCCACCGACGTCATACCTACTTGCCCAAGCGCAACCAACGCCCAAATTTATCGTCTATAGCATAGCAGAAGCAAACCGCACAAACATTGCGGCCGCGAAGCGGGCGTGTCTGTGTGCGATGAATCACCGTGCAATAGGGGAGCGCCCTCTCATCTATTCACCAACATTTTCATTTCACTCGCCCGATGCCACTCTTTCAGGCCATTGTATCGGTGGGATGTTTTTCCATAATTGACCAACAGCTGTGACCGGATGGATTATCCATATAATTGAATCTTCTCCACCTCCCTCCCTCCCTTCGCTTATAATAGCGATCGCCAAATGACCACTCATCTCTGGTCACCTCATGTGCTTAATTTCGTTTATTGCCTCTATATTTTATTGAATGTTTTCTTTGTGTAGATACTAGAATTTATTAGAGTTGATAGATTCTTAGCAATGTTTTTGTTTTTTTGTTCAGCGGATCGTTTTTTTGTTCTGAATGAAGCCTGGTAAGACGTTTACGGGGTACTGAAAAGAAAAATTTATAATGTAATTGTATTTATTTGTTTTTAAATAAATAAAAAGCCTACAGTTTTCAACGTTGCCAATAATGTTCGTTTCTGGAGCTCCAAACAACCCTCGTTGTCCTCGAATGGTTTTTGATGGCCGCCAAAGGTTAGGAAACCCCGATCGGCGATCATCTCTGAGTGAAATTTTCTCAACGCCAATATCAGATAGCCGTCAACTTTCGCTGTTGCGGACCGAAAAATTGTCATTGTCACCCCCCCCCCTTCCCACGCCCCCTCCCCACCCCTGAAATATCACCTTTTGAAAAAAATTTGAAACCTTCGATCGTGGATACTATATTATGCCCTAATATTTATTACTTGTACGTTTTTTTGGCAGTATTTCTTGCTTATTTTTCATGGGAAAATGACCACATACGACCAGTTGGACCGGTCCGATTGATTGGTTTTTGATTGCCGATGTCGATGACCGCTCAAAACCACAATCGTTAAATTTACAACTCTGAGAGGTGGTGAAAGTGACCTGAACGAAATTCGCAAAAAATTATTGAGGTCTTTTACATAAAATCGAGCGGAACAGTACATTTTTTGCATCTCACCTAACAATTTCATAATCACTATTCTTACTATCTAAAGCTATAGACTATTTTAATGAAATGTTCCTCTTCCCTCTCTCCCTCCTCCTCCTCCTCCTTTCCCCTTCCCCCCCCCCCCCCCCCCCATCCTTCCTTATTTTGTTGTAATAAGATGCAATTATTACTGTAATTTATAGTGATATGGCGTTGAGATTTGATAGGGGAAAGGCTTTGATGGAAACGTGTGCATAATGTAACCGTATTTGTTGAATGTCGTTTCACTTGATATGATTTGTTGCCGTTGCGTACTGTTGTGTTTGTTCGTTGTTTTTTTTTTCTTTTTTTTTTTTGTGAATTGCACGATAATTTTCCATTTTGTGTTTATCATTTTATTATTCATATATGATGTTTTCAATTAAATTGTTAGATTTGCTTACATTCGTTTGGTAATAAATTTACCTTTAATTTAATCTCCTTACCTGTGATTACCTGCCGAATTTGGCTTTTACAAATTTACGTTTGATTTGAACTTATGAATTATTGAAGTTAGAGCTATCTATAATGTATATAATGTACGCTGTAGAATAACCTCTGATACGAACAGTCGAGCTGATCTCTAAATAGGGTTGGCAAGGAATTTGTGTGGTTCAAGGAATCTCTAAAATCAAGGAATAAAATCAAGGAAAAAAAGAAAAATCCATCACCTACAGGCGTCTAGTAATTTGAAGGAATTTTGTGTCAATTCATAGCGGTCAGATCACAGAAAAAGGCAGAGGTGTTTCTAAGGCATTGATTGGCACGTTCTACGCGCTTTTCTGACCCGCAAGGTTTACAAGTTGCCGTTGAGAAGTTAGATATGCAAATTATATGCAAATTTAGTCCACTTTATGCAAAACGAATATGATCCTTTCATATTTTAACTAATGCGACCGCCTGTAAAAGCTTTCCATGAAAAATTCATTTTTCATCGACCTAATTTGCATAATGTGTATGCAAATTTTTGTCACCTTCTGATGTCAGTGGTTCTATAAGTAAAAAGAATCAATGTGATTTATGATGTAAGAGGTCATCCTCACTTTTTCTGGATATTTTCTGCAGATATAATTCCATCGACTTATTTCTGTCTATCTGTGCAGGTGGCAGTCATTCTTCCATTCGTCTCGAAATAGCGCTTAGCGTATCCTCGTGATTCCGCCTAGGCGCACAAGCCGATGATCTCTCCATCTTAACTGCGGTCTTCCTTGTTTTCTTCTTACATCCCATGTATATCATTCAACAGTCCATCGATTGTTCTACGTCCCTTCCCACGTGACGAACTCAAGGATACTTCCTGGTGTACGTTATTTCAGCGACGTTCTTCACCCAAAGATGAAATCGCAGATCTTTGTTAAGGATGTGCTGCAGTTTGCCGATGCCTTTCATACGCCATGCCATAGGACGTTGAGTCATCATTAACTTCCGCTCTTCTGCAAATATTTTCTTCCACGTTTTCATATGGCAATAGTGGAAGGAAAGCGCTATTGAACAAGTCTACTTTCACAGAGATATCATGGAACTTCATGAAGACTATCAATCCCGTTCTTCTTTTCCTTACTCAAATCGCTAACCAGATTGTTGTCCGTTTGTAGCGTTTACCGCAAGTAGACACAACTCTCCGTAAGCTGGACGTTTTTCGAGGTTCACGTCAAAGCCACCATGGCAGTAACTATTTGCCATCGCGTTACTGTTGATTTCGTTTACAAATTATGCAATGTTTGTGGACTTCTTACAATGCACAACACGTCATATGCAAATGAGAGCATTTGAGGTACTTCACCATCCAGACAAAATCCCTACGACGTCCTCATATCCTGCGATACAAATGTGCACGTGAAAGCTTTCGAGGAACAAATCTCTGCTTCCTTCACACCTCTACCCACTGTTATTTTTATTGTCTCATCAAACAATGTGGTTTCCTTCTGCGATCTGATCAATCAGTAAAACTTGAATAATTCTGATGTATCCCTTATCAGTTCCTTGATTCAGTAGAGCTTGTAGTAGGGCGTTATGCTCGGCGGAGTCAAAGGCTTTTTTGAAACCAACGAAGAATAGACATAGGGAAATTTTATATTCTCTGCATCATTTAATCAGCCATTTTGCCACGAAAAGGTGTTTCAAAATGTGGGAACCGTTTTTTGAAAATTCTCTGCTCTCTAGTTGAATTTTCATCGAAGGTAGCACCCGTCCGGGTATCCATTACTTGTAGGTGCAAGTGGCCTTACGGTCTTATCAGCGCTCTTCTGGATTTCTTTTGTTCTGTTGATGTCTTTCCTGACCACGAATATTAGGTGATTATCTTGTGGCGTATATTTTACCAACGAAATTTCCTAGCTCTTACCGGTCCCATACCACCGGACAGATAACATACCCGCAGACATAACGTCGCTGTACAAACGAATCTCACACTGGAAGGTCTATCTGTATAATAAGTTAAATTCGTTAAAATTTGAATGTGTTTTTTATTTTTTCTTGGGGACTTAAGAAAGTGGCTGGTTAGATGGCGCTTATCATATCAGTTCCTTTGATGTGCTTATCGATTAATTTTTTTAGTAGCCATAAGTATGCAAATTGATTTTCTGGTATGAAGGTTGTACATCTTGATCGTACCTGATTAGCTATATTGTAGTTTGTAGTTTGTACACTTCAATTTAATTTGCACTATGAAAGTTTATATTCGATGACATTCAAACTTTTCATCGTCTCCTCTTTATTATTATCGGCTCAACTGTTTGGTGTTTTTTTAATTGAAGATGCGTTTACTGTCGGCGATTTAATCACATTTGTTCGTGTTTTATCCGCATCTCTATTCCGCAATTTTTGTAAACGATAGAGGCCACGCGGTTTTATGTTTATGCTTATGTGTGCATGTCTATATGTAACCTGGATTGACCATCGATTTGACGGCCAAAAAAGTTGAGATAACCATGATTGACCGTCGACTTGATGACCAGGATCGACCGTCGAAAAAGGGGAATCGAAAAATTGAAATGACCATAACTCGTGAATTGAGCATCTCCAAAAATATTTCAGAGGCAAACATGATCGATGTTGCACACATTTCCGTTGAAACCGAGGAAAATTTCACCTAGTTTTAATGATAACAATCAAAACGTAGAAATTTTCCATATTAAGTGGAAATATTAGAAAATGATATTTCTAAAATAGAAATGGATAAACTTATAAAAGCGTTCGATACGACAATTCTTATTTCTTATTTCAAATTTCCGTTTTAATTTAAATTGATATAAATTTTAAATTCAAATTTAAATTCAAATTTTTACGGTCTAAATTTGAAAATTATTTTCTGATTATGCAAATTAAGAAATTTAACTATTAGGAGCTCATTAATTATATTTGTATAATAAGCTAAGATGAAAAAAAAAAAAACAAATCGGAAGCATCTTTGAGTATTGTTGTTGCTTTTCGAAGAGATTTATCGAAGAGAATTTATTCGATAAGAGAGAATGAGCAAGATAATCTGATTTCTCCAGAAAAAAATGTTAGTATTTCTTCATCGCCTAAACATCTTAGCTTTATTGAATGAAAACTTAGAAAATAATTTCTTCGTAATGAATTCCCCCATGCTGCTTTTTAGGAATTTTTATCTCATCGATGAGGATTTTTTTCTCTAGACCCCCCCCCCCCCACACCTCTTCCACCTCCATTTCCTGCAGTTTTATCGTCGCATAGTTTCATCGTATCGGCCGAAGCCACTATGCTGCGAATATCGATCGCATAGCTGAAATTGTTTACATCTGCCATAGCCGGAAGATGCTGTGCATAGGACGCTTCTTCGTTAGGCACGTTTCAGCAGGCTTCTTTTATTTGCGTGAATAGTGTACTGCATTGGGAAAGCTTCTTCTCAACAAACTTGGGTCACTATTTGGGGCAACGGAGTCGTCGCTAGAGAGTTGGTGCGGTAGGAGGGGGGTTGACTAGACAGTCGTCTCTCGGTGATGGTGGGGCAATCGCTAAAAGAGCACAGCTGAAACTGACGAGTATTTTACAATATAAAACGATGAAAAAATTAGGATATCCCATTGAATTGCATAAATACAGTACAATAAAAGTACAAAAACTGGCGGCGCATATGGTGAGGTGATCAATGGAATTCGATGTGCCGAATCGAACATTCGCAGATCTATTGATCAAATTCGGTGAATATGTGGAAGTGCTATTCCCATTAAGTGTCGCCAGGTCGCCAGGCTAGACTACAGTTTATTGACGCTAATTTGAAGATTGCATTACATCAGTTGTGTTCGTTGGCACTTCGGCAAAAAGATTTTCGTTGCATTTCTGCTTTATAAATATCACCTGAACTTCGAACGGGGGGAAGGGGAAAGGGAATGGAGGTTGGGTAGTTCCCAGAAAGTTTGATTTCAGTAAGGAAGGAGAGAAATCTTTTTTCCCCTAATTGCGGACTATATATATTTTTATTTATTTATACGTATAATGTCGTACAGGTTTTTCTTATGTGCATTTACATGTATGCGTTTTATGTAGGCTTGTACTTATATCGATTCGTCGGGTAATTTCAAGTGTTAACCCATAAAAAATTCCACTAGTGTGCTTTGATAGATGTAACTCGCACCATAGAGTGACCTTTATCTTCGTTTTAATTGCGATTCGTCGACCTTTTATGTGTTTTATTGACATTGAACGGCGTCAAGAAATCTACGAATTACAAAGTATGCAATAACCGATCGGTAGAGATGATCAGCGAACAAAATTTCTATTAGAATTTTATGCGATCGTTCAGTTGTCATTTAAAAGAGACATATAAGACAGTATATGTTATTATGCAAGTGTTTTTTGAAAAAATCGATCATAATGCAAAATATATACAATTAGCAGTTCTCTATTCTATCTTTCATGTATATGTCTGTCTATCTGTAAAAATTTTCCAACAAAAAGTGGAAGCAAAGAAGATGAAATTTGCTATTACGAAACAGTCATACTAAGAGAACGTTGAGTGATATCAGCTTATCGGCTGATATCAGCTAGAGAAACTTTAGGCGATGTTTACACTCATCTAAGGTAGTTGTCCATTTTTCATTTCGAATGTCTCAATATTTGAGAGTATGAAAGCGCATATCGTAGAAGCGTTGTTAATTTGCTTCCTTTAAATATTGATAGCATAATATGTGCTTATGAATTTCACCTCATCAGGTAAACCGTTCAAGTAATCGTGAAGTGGATTATTTTTCTGGAGAGAGGTGCAAAAAAGCGCATTTTATGCTTGTCTTCCATA
Organism: Ascaris suum; assembly: GCA_013433145.1. NCBI lineage: Eukaryota > Metazoa > Nematoda > Chromadorea > Rhabditida > Ascarididae > Ascaris > Ascaris suum. The sequence continues at coordinate 6,849,819 of CM024181.1, forward strand.
CCTTCACTCAGTTACTTCTTTGAAAATTGAACTCTTTCACTGATCAAAGTCGTCTGTTGCAATCGTCATTTCATTGTCTCATGAGATTGTACTTCGATTTTTATATTAGCTTATTTCTTGCAAAATTGTTTATTTGTTCACTATGAAAATTGATAGCCTATTTATAGGCGAAAGTAAGCACGTGAATATGGCTTGGAGATTCCATCCGTCGAAGTTTAAGAATACGGCACCGAAGATGCCAAAGAAGGAGGTTCGTTACGTTTCTATACCTTTATTTATTTTACTCTTAATATAGAGGAGGTATTGACCTTAGGTAGTTTCGAATTTTTATGCATAATTAGAATGGAGGGTGGGAAACCAGTATGTGCACTCTGTGTCCTATGATTATGGCAAATCTTCAAGAAGTTCCCGAACTTTAGTTGGGGAATTTCTTAGAAGCATTTTAACAAACGTTTCCCGAGGAGAAGAATTGAGGAGCGTGACAACGACAAATTAGGGTTGTGAGCGTTACCATCGAAATAGTGCATCGCATCGTTTTTATGTGTTTATAAATTTGCACTCGAAAAGTGCATTATTAGCGCCATCATGTCTATGCATGTTAAGGTGTATGAGTTTGTCCGTCCCGTAATTCCCATCCACTAACCACTAACGCTCTAACTAGGAAAGCTGATGAGAATAACATAAGCCGCAACATGACCTCTGACCTTCATCACTAACGTACTGATTAATCTATAGTCATTTAAAGTAATTAGAGGCATTTAGAGGTGACGGAAAATTTGCATGTGTTTCCAATCGATCCGATTTTCATTTTGCATGTCCAATCAGAGTTTGAGTTCGGGTTGCGCATCGGGTTTCATGGAAGATTTATCCTGGCAGTCAGATTTGTTTGGATATGAGTGCATCATTTCTCGCTTCCTGTTATTTGTTGGCATTGCATGAAAGCGGTCAATCGGTCTAATTGAACAGAATTGTGGAAGTGCGTGTCGTATAAGGCTTTCTTGACGAGCTTCTTTAATTGTTTATTTAATGCTATCAAACATCCAAATAATATTCAGAGTGTAGATTTTATAATCGTTTAAAAAGCGGTTGTGAACGCCTATAAAGAAGGCTGGCTCAATATGCGCTTTTTGCATTTCAACTTATTAGGCTGATCAATTGCCCAGATATTCAGATACGGTGATATTATGCCTTATAATATTCTCTTATTGAACTGATCGCTTGCATTCATTCTGCAGCGAAAAAGTTTCGCGTTGATTGCAGAAGAGTATTGGTTTTTGGAGTTTATGCAAAAGATGTCAAGTTGAAATGAAAATTTAGAGACATGAGTTTATCTTCTCATGTTCGTCATAGCTATAGAATTTCGTCGTGATAGGTTTTCTGGTCTAGATGTCTAAATGACCAGAAGGACATGCTCACGTTTATTTTATTTGAATTTTTCTTCGATTGGAGATTAAGTTGTTTCCGTTTTTCCAAATTATTTACGCAATTCTAACGAGGATAATTTCGCTGAGGTCATTGACGACTAAATATAAAAGGTCGAGATCATAGGAGATTTGTGCTAGGTCGTAGGCTAAACTAAATATAAAGGGTCGAGATCCATCTGGAAAACTTTTGCTTAAAAAAAATAAATGTGGGTGGAAAAAACTGCAAAGTGTCCACTCTTGAAATCGATTCACACATTTTTTTTTAAAGGCGTCTCTTCTTCCGATATCCGCTATATGAGTTTATTGAATCGATTTTTCACAGGAAGTAAAAGGGTCGCAGCAGTTGTATGAATTGAAATTGTATCTTTATAGCAGTTGAAGTTTGAAGAGCAAAAACTGTTGCAACAACGAAAATTGGTTTACTTCTCTCGTGAATATTTCTAAATGCAAATGTTTGATTTTGATTTTATTTATTTATTTATTTATTTACATGTATATATATATATATATATTTATTTATTTGTTTATTTATTTATCGTTTCAGTGTCGCAAAGCGAGAAAATATTGATTGATTTGTTCGTAATAAAGTCAAAAAACTAAAGAATAATATAATTACTGCATTAGTGTATTTTGGATCCTATAAGATTCAGTTAGTACTGTTTAGTTTAATGTTCCCTTGAAACAATTTAAATGAGTAAGTACCATTGTAATTGTTTGTTTTTCAATTCATATATTATTATTTATAAAGAGTAGTCGGAGTGGGATCGAGCTCGCATTGCTGTTAAAGTCTATGACAACTGATATAAAAAGATAACGAAAGCGGGTATGCCGTCGACTAACAAGTACAATGAGGCATTGTTTATGCAGTAAAGAGTTAAGTAAGAAATTCAGTAATCTGCAAGCGATGTTCGGATCAACGGCTGTAGGTATGGCCTACAGCCGTTGGTGGATGCAAATTATGGATTTTCCGATTCTGTTTATTGCGATATGCAGGAATCGTAAGCGTTAAAAACTTTGAATTGAGACGGTAGAATGGAAAGGCTTTCAGAACAGTGGGGGTGGGGGAGGGGGGAAGGAGGAGGCGGTTCATGAGGGATCAAACATCGCTTTGATTTAGTATGATTAATGAAATATCGATCGTTATTGATTGATTTCCGCTTACCGCTATCATAGATTCGTCATCGACATGATTTAGCTATGAGTTTTATGAGTTATAACAGTTTAGTATCGTAATTAAGTATATGTATCACTTCGCCCATATGCAAATATTTCAGATGCGTCATTGAGTATGTTTAAAGGCTATTTTATTACACCATTAAATTGTATCACGATGAATCATGGATTTTTAAGTGCAAATTTTATATGGCATGAAAGTCACCTATTCCTGATCGATCGATCGATCGATAATGAATCTTGTTGTTGATCCATTCGCCTATTTCGTTTATTTGAATCTCTCCTTTTTGTATATTGTATCGCTTTCCTCAATTAATGATTATCTTTCAGCCCCAGTTGCTTTTAAAATATTCCCACTGGTGAACATTTCAATTTATTGGGGGGGGGGGGGGGGGAGGAATTGTTGTTTCAAGTTTAGAGGTTTAACTTGACGACGATATATGGATTGTTGGTTATTGTTTTGTTGCAAAGAGCATTTTCTTTGAAATCCATTAAGTTATTTAACGAGAAAAACAATCAGGTGGCAAAGTGGGTTTTATGCAACCTTTTCCTGCTTGCTTATAAGAAGATATTCTTTCGTACTTTGAAGTATTATTGTATCGGGTGATTTGAATTATTCGTGAGCGTTAAATCCTCCCATTTTAGGATACAGTTTTCGACGTACCAGTAGGAACGCTTTCATCGGGTAATAATGGAATTCAATGTAGCTCGTCTCTGCTCGCTTTCAACCTCGACGGTGAAGGTATTTGTCGTTTTATTTTTTCGATTTTTGTTTATTTTCCTCTATCTCTGCGACGATATCATTTATTAAGTTCGTTTGATTTGTGTAAGTGCTGTCACAAATGTGAGGCACTTTTCTCTAATAATTTTGCAGTAAAATATGGCAAAAATATTTTCTATTTTCTTTGTTTGCTGTTAAAAGTGATCCATCGCCAGGGAGGGGAAGGGGGGGGGGGTGTTTTTAATGTGAGAATTGGGGAAGAAAAGCTCGATAATGCAGTCGAATCATTGCATGTCGTAAATAGATATCTTTATAGGAATTTTCCTTGTGATTTGAATAGGGTATTTCAGTAATACTAGGATTCACGTGAGTACTATTGGATTCTTTACTCTCTAAAAACAAGCGGTTGATATTAGATTGGATGCTAAAAAAAAATAAATTCAGGTGGTAAACTTGGCGTTTTGCCGGTGGATGCTCATGGAAGACGCCAAAGAAAAGATATGACAGTTGTTTGCGCACATTCTGGTTTGTTATTTATTATGTTATCTCTTCGTGATATATCCATTTCGTTATATTTTATTAATAATGATTTATTGAATTGAAGAAGAGAAAAAAAGAATTAAAATACTAGTGGAGTTAGTAAGTTAAAGTAAGAAGTAAGAAGTAAAGAGGATATCAAGGTTTTCAAGGTTTCTTCGATCTTTTAGATTGGAATAAAATATTTCTATTATGGAGTAATATGAATGATCGAAGAATATACGGTCATTTATTTCTGTAAAGGAATTTATGTTATATTTTAAATAAGAAAGAAAAAGGTAGTCTACATTCTAATCTGTTTAAACTTGAATAATCTTGTAAATAGGAAATATGCTTGTCGAATTTTATTGATTTTTCTTTCTTTTTTTTTTCTTGATAACATAGATCAATAATTCCTATCAATTACTGCATTGTAATTTAATAGGAAAGAATATTGTAAGTAAATAACTGTTGATGAGAAATAAAAACTATTAATATTAGTATTACCTATTACCTGAACGATAATATCTCCACTCGTGCAACCAAAAAGGGGAGTAAAGAAAAATGGTTTCATCGTTAGCTTTCATTTCCACAAGTGGTGATTATTCATTGAATGGTCTATGCATTTCCCCATTGTTTTTTCTTGTGTCCTTACTGATGCGACTAATCAATAAAAACAGTCGTTATGAGCATCGAATGTGGAATGTGTTCGCTAGTCGTTCTTTTTTATTTTTATTTGACAGTGTGACTTTGATAAAAATATGTTGGTTGAATGAATGTTGGGAGGCGAAAGATAGTTGGTTATTAGAAGTTTTTCTTGATGTTTTCATATTTATTTATGAAGTTCGCTTACAAGTAATAATATTGAGGAAGGTATATTTTTCTTCTCTACTTATGGGAAAGTAGTTTTTCCCGTGGGCAAATTGGTGGGAAAAATCAACTAAGTTGATTATTTTGATATGATTTTCGTAGATTTTTTGAAAACGATTAGTTTGTTGCTGTGAGCGCTTATTTTAAAAAATGTGCATTTTTAGACTATCAGTTGAGGCTTATTATCTTTTTTTTTCTTGATGAAACTTGAACTTTATCTATTTGTTCGAGATATTGGATTTACTATTCTTCGGCTGAATACTGATAATTTTAGAGCCGCTGAACGATTTCGCGTTTTTCCCTTTCGATCCGAACCTTTTGGCGACATGCTGTCGTGACGAAAAGGTTTCATTTGTTGTATTTAAAGTCGTTACTCGATTGAAGGTAATTATTGCATGGAAATGACTTTAATTGGTTTCGAATCCCCGGGAAGGCAATAATTTTAATTCCGAGTGGGAGGGGCGGGAATAGAATAGAAAGCAGAACATTACATCTACTGCAGGTAAGAGACAAGGTGAACGAAGGGGCGCATATTCACTCATCTTTAAATAACAATGCTTCGGTAGGGGTGGCTGTAACGGAAATGTGAGAAGTTCCATTTATTTTGGAAAATTGCAGTTGCTTCATGATGTTGTACCTAACAAATTGAAGAGTTCTTCAATTGCATCACCCATACGTTGTTTGCGCGTTAGTAGAAATATACGACTGAATGGGCTATTCAGGCTTGATCAACGCCTGGAATTAGTGGAGGGATTATGGACAATAGTTTATCAGCATAGTGCGTAGGGAGGATTCTGATTCCATGTGAATACCTTTATTGTGATGGTGGTGTTGACCCTCTTATGTGGAACAACGGTGAATCGATTCGACAGCATTCGATGAGGTGGAGGTGAACTTAAGATCTAATCTTCAACCACCCTATAAGTACATAATGAATGCTTGGTCGGTAAAGGAAAATGAAGCATGGTAATTTCATAAAGTGCTCGAAAAGGTGCTTGGAGAACTAGCACCTAAGAGAGGAATTGGGTATTTCATTGCTTCTTTTGGATGAAAAAGAGAGAAAGAAGATTCATCACTGACAATGGATTTTATGTAACCATATTAAAAGGTATATACAGGTTTTGAGGAAATGGTCAGTCATATGTAAATTTTGATGAGTCTATAATTTTTGCATAAATAAACAATCATTAAAAAATCGCCATTCGTATCATAGCTTAATGCCTGTGTTATAATCGATGTTTGATGTTTAGCTAAAGCTTTGGCGAATCAATAATCCATTGGAATGTGCGTCGATTGGCAATGCACATGCAGTTCTCGACCTAGGTATCGATCTCTACCTTGAATGTCTTGCACCACATCGTACTGCGTCGAATATTCTTGCTACCGTATACGACAATCGTATCGGCATTGTCGACATCGTGCAACAAGCAATAGCGCTCGGTATATATTTTCGATTTTAAAAGAATATTTCATATTTCACTACGAAGCCTTCATTTTCACCGGGATTTTCCATCGTGAAATCTGCCGCTATTTTATTAGCGAGCAGATCTATTGTGGATCAGTTGCTTTGAAGATGCTCACTTGATGGTGGTGATCTCAAGGGGACAGTTAATGGGGCGCATATAGAATTCCATTCTCTATGGCATTCTGTCTGAAAATACTTGCAGCAATTTCGACCCGGTAAGAAGAATGTATTGCGATAACGAAGGTTCATTATTGATTACTTTATTACCTGATGATTTGCTCATTTAGCCATGGTTTACATTGCCACACTACCATATGGTCATGAATGTGACTGGTTTAAACCCATCCATAGTCAACCAACAGTGCATTTAATTCGGCTGCGCCGAGTTCCCGAACCGAATGCTTTCGATCAGAACTTCGCTTAATCCCAGGGCTTATAGTATTGATTAATGCCATGCAATTTATTGATTACCTCGTTACCTGTAAGCCGGTGATTTTGTAGTTGTGTAAACGTTTGAATTGCTTCATAAAGTGGCATTGAGTAATTATAGAGGTACGAGTGGCTGTGGATGAGTACATAAACAGTATTGGATGGTCATATGATGGCCGATTACTTGCTGCACTCGGTGATAAGGTATATCAAAAATAATTTGTTGTTTTTTTCCACTATCCGATTAGATGGAACGGTGGGTTTGATAAGCAATTCAGCAATAATATTCATGCATTAATCTTTGAAATTTTTTCGAGAATTTTCATTGCATAGTATCTGCATCCTTTTCTGGATGTTTATTTTTATCCGCCCGTGGGATTCATTCCGGAGACTTCTATTTTAGCGTTATATGGACTTAATGCTTATACTGACCCGTCGTTTGAAGAAATTCCTAACAGCAGGTACTTGATGAATAAGGATGGGGCTAATTTATGCGGCTAAAGCTTAGGCTCGAGAGATTGGACAAGAAATTAGCGCCTGTTCGTTTGTTGGTAAACTTTTTTTTTGAGAAAATCAGATGAAAGCATCAATTTTATATTGCTTTTTTTTTCCTCAAAAGAGTGGGAAATGCGCATTGAGGATTCTGTTGCTATTACAAATTATTAAAATATAGTATTATTAGGGTCGTCATGGAGCAATTCTGGATCCGAGGAGCGATAAACCGATAGTGGATTCTCTCAGTGTGCATAGTGGCCTTGGACGTGAATGTCGCGTAATATTTGCTGGCACCGAGAAGATCGTCACTTCCGGATTCACGAATGTGAGATCGTTTTAGATATTTCTTGTTTAGTGGCTGCTACCTTGCCTTCTAGAGTGGATTTTTTTGTTTTAATAAAAGAAGTTCAAACATTGAAAAGCAAATAAGAAAATATTTGAAGAGATATTTCTCACAGATATTTGCATATTTACTTGAGTTTGGAATAATAATTGCAAATTTTAATTGGATATATCCAAAATTGCAATTTAAGATTTGTTTATTTGTGAATAGCGGCATTCTAGAAATATTCGAATCGTTGAATACGTCTAGAAATCAATTATCATTTCAGTCATTCACATTCTCTTTGAAGATTTTATGCTTCATCTGCAACGCTGGTCACTGCTCCATATTCGATGAATGTAGATGTTTTTTTGTCGATTCTCCTTTTCCTCCTTTCATAAAAAACTTGAGCTGTTTTCGGCCTTATTGATTGAAGGTATAGGAAAGTATATGAGCGGTAATATAGGTTAAGTGGAGGTCCCTTTATAATCGATCAGTTGTCTTACTGAAATTAACGTATTGTTGTCGAATACGATCATATAGAGTAGTGCGTTATGGCGATCTGGAATTCCTCGTTCCAAATGTTTTGCTTTTGTATTATTTTCGTGTCCTGTGTCGATTTCTCTTTCGAATATCCTCGTATTCAGAAAAATTCATATCAGTGATGCACTAATTCAGAGCAATTAAATATTGTTGTTCCAGCAACGTACACAAGAAATACGAGTATTCGATATGCGGAATTGGCAAAATGCTGAATGCGTACAGGAATATTCACCATCGACAGGTGTTCTTATACCGCTTTATGATGATGACACAAAATTACTTTTCTTGGCAGGTAAAGGAACCAACAAATTGATTATCACGGAGATACAATCCAGAACACCTATCATATCACCGGGTATGTTAATAATTCAAAGCACTCATTATATCTGTAGATTTATTATAATGCTTTATACATTAATGCACAAATTTCTGTTATGACGTATATGTTGTTTTCCTTATTTTCTATGATGGAGCACTTAAATAGCTCTGTTCTTTTCCAAGAGTTGTAGCTGATGTGTAAGGAGGAGTTGTAGTTTATTTATAAGGAGGAAGAGATAATAAGAGAACCAACTGGAGAAAGGTGTGTCGTTTTGGCTATGCTTTTTTATGGAAGAGCTCTAAGTAGTGTTCATTTTTTACCACTGTCGTAATAATCTTTTTTTGCGCCGATTTCTATTTTTCTACGTATCACTTCTATGCTTTAGAAAATTATTGCAACAACTTCGGCATCTTTCTTTCCTTTTTTCTGTACCTCTTTTTTTTCTGCGACAACAACTTGAGGTATAATGTTGCAAACTTTTTATTTGAGCTTATGATATAAAGAATAACGTTGATAATGAATTATAGTTTTCGAATATGTGATGCATGATCAATTTGTGGGTGCAAGTCTTGGTAGCAAATTACGATTGGACGTGATGAATGGAGAAGTGGTTCGATTCTATCAGTTGGCGAAGAGTTGTATTAATCCTGTGCCATGTATCGTTCCTCGAAGGGTTCGTCATTTTATTCTTTTATTCCCTTTTATTGATTTTAGAGGCAATTTTTGAAGTTTAACGAGTCATATTTGATATATGCTGCAAGTGGAAGGTAACCGAAATAAAGAGTGACAAAATGCATAACTGCGACAAGGAGCTTTTACTTCAAATTCTTCATTGAGCTTAATTTTCAAGACGGTGGGTATAGTAACGTGGCATCACCAATCTCCGTTCATATAGCATATAAAACTCTACTTTAAAGGTTGCTGCGTTTGCAATGACTTATGAAATGGACTTTATTTTTGGCTGCCAGTATGAAAGTAGTGCTTTTAGTTAAGAGTTTCTTTGAACGAGGTGAGCGGAGCAATTAAATAATTCATAGTTTTGCCACATATTTGTTCGATAATGACGACTTTAGTTTCTCACACTTTAAAATTCGCTGATTTATTAATGAACCATCGCTTTCTCAACATCTCTGAAGGGAAAATCTGTGGTAAGAAGTAAGGGGGAGAACGATATGTCGGGCAGTTAGTTTCCTGTCCTAAGGACAGATTGCATTAGATTAAACTCCGACACCGCACCTAATTATCCGAAGCATAAGCCTTTCAACTGTAGAGTCGTCTTGTTCTTTGCCTATAATTTGAACAGAAGTTTAAAGAGAGTTCACTAGATTCAGATAGTAACGTAATTGAGTTTAATCGGCTTTTGCGAATGAAGTGAAGAACGGTCGATTGTTTAGTAATTACTATCAGCAGGACTTCTGTTGACTACGGCTCAGATTCCTTCCGATTATCTACATGATTTTTTATAGGTGTATGATCTCATACTTTTTCATATGGTTGAATAGTTTCAGAGTTATCGAGATTTCCACGCGGATCTATTCCCTGAAACAGTGGGACCATTTGCGGGCTGTGATGCGGCCGAATGGCTCAATGGATCCGATTTGCAGGTAGCAATTAAATTAATTTACTTCGTTTGGTCGTTGCCTGGTTTTAATCGCTTTTTTAATCGGATTTAATGACAGCTGTCGCTTAGTTGGCTTACCAGCTGTCGTGAAATGGCGTATAAAATGGGCGGCTCAGATATCATCATAAATGAAATATTGATGTCATCAATAATAAATATTGCTATCATTATTTTTGAAGAACTTAATTCGAGAGGATCATTTATTCGGTTTTCAGTGTATTTGATACGAATCTTTTATCTAGCTACTTAATATTCAGTGCGTTTGCTATCGTTTAATGTGAAAATGAGGGTTGATTGATTTGCAGCCGATGCGTGTCAGCTTGGATCCATCACGTAAAGGTGAATTAATTGCGAACGTTAAAAGAAATAATCCACCGCAACCGCTCGAATTGAACGCCAATGTTGAGCAAATGGAATCGTCGAAAGTAACGAAGGATTCCATATATCAGGAGGTGGTAATTGATGAACATGCAAACAATAGCAATGGAAATGCACATATATTACCACCGGAACCACCTAAGCGACAGGTTAATAGGAGCGATTTTTTTTTAGTGTTTTAACTGATGGCATTGACTAATTTAAAAATAGATATACTTTTTTGTTTAGTCAACCTGCGTTTTAACTTTTCTTTGCTAACATATTCTGTTTCGTTCAGCACTTTTCGAAGACTTCATGTCACATACCGGAAATGAAAAACGCTTGCAACAAAGAAATATTCAGCACAAAAACTTGCCGACTGTGCAAATAATGATTCACAGGTTTCCTAAAATAGTCTGACTGCGGCTTTGATCGTGATGAACTCGAGAATTCCGGTTCAGAGCTGTGGCTGCGCGAAAGAAAAACTCAACTTGTGTTGACACCAATTGTGGAAAAAACAGTAGTCGACTTTCTGATTTCGACTCTTCCAGAGCAAGATGTCAGCTTTTATGACTCATTTCTGTTTGCTTTTGAAGTTCCACCACAGTAGCTGTCACAAACGTAGTTCACTAAATAACAACGGAAGAAGTTTTGAGCGATTTTCTCATATATGCAGCAGATACAATTACAACTAGGGATACTAAATTAAAGCGAGTATAAGCAGCCTCGACTACAGTAAGTTTCGATTTACAGCCCCTTCCTCTTGCAGTTGATGATAAGGACAAGTTGTTTTATTTGGAAGTTGTAGGTTTGTAATGGATATTCTCTGGTTTTCTATTTAGTGGAGGAATGCAGAAGTGATTTCAGTTAATAGTTTTGCTTGAAGGTTTTTCTATTTTCCTTCAAAACTTTTAGATTTTCTCGCGAAGCAAAAGAAAGGGAAAAAATCAAGGAGCTCTATGTTGCAGCTGAAAATGTGGGATCTGAGGTGAAAAAACTGTAATTGTGGAGTTAATTGTATCATATTCTTATGCTTTGTCATCATAATAAATGGTATTAAGGTTGAAAGAGTAGAGAAAAGGGTTCAAAGAAGTTCATTTAAGGTATTGATAAAAGAGCATTACACAGTGTCTCAAAATCAGAGATAAAACAGTTGTCCATTGATAGATTTTCAAACATTTTTCAATCAGGTGAGCGCTGATATTTTTGGTTATTATCTGTTAGCATCATTTCCCGTGCATTATGGGATTGCCGATGTTTGTGATGTAGTTTGAGCAACTGCAATAATCAGCAAATTATAGTAATGCTTCCGTTTTACTCTAAAATAGTTCGCATTTGACGTAATAATATGACGAAGAAATTTCTATGCATAGAGGATCGACGTTGAATTTTGTCGATTTTCGAAAACAATGGTAATGAAAAGTGAATAAACGACTTCCATAGAATTGATGACAACTTAGATGCATTTGTCTTTTTGGATGAACGCAGTATTGGATGTAAATATTAGTAGTCCAAGTATGCACCATCTACTAACCAAGATTAATTTAATGCATGTGGCATTTTTGTGCCCATCATTGCTATCGTATACACTAGACCGTATATATTTGGTTTGGCCACTGAAAATATTGCGGCACTCCGTTCGGGGCCTAGCCAGGAAATCGTTAGGGCTTATGATAATATTGGGCTTCCGACTTAAGGTTTTACCTGAGGCAGCAAGGTAAACTTGCAACTGTGGGGGCGTCGTGTCTGTATATGTATGTGTGCCCGTGTCTGTCGGCTGGTTTCAACTCAAGAGCCACCAATTTTTATATTTATCTTACGCCAATCGTATTTTCCTTTCACACCAGCCATCTATCGTTGAGCGACTACAGTCGATGAGTTCGGCGGATTCGAATATTTTGCTACTGGTCTTGTACGCTTCTCATGCACCTAACTATCTAGTAATTTAAAATAATAATGCTTGTAATTGACCGAGTAATAAATTTTATAGACATCGGAAGCATCGATCATAATGGAGAAACCGGCCGTGGAGCCGAAACCGGACTCACCTCCTGAACCACCTGTGCGGTTTCGTTCGGCTACCGATGCTAGCAGTAGAGGTATTTTCTATTGAATTCACAATAATTCTTAGCAATTTATTTCTTTAGCATAAACGAATAAATTTGTTTCGAAGGCAGTCAGCTGTGAAATTCTCGAATATTGCGCTCTTTGAAAAATGCTTTAAATTTAAAAATTCATTTTCTACGCTCGCTCACCTATTCAAATAAATCAAATAGCAATAAACAGAAATTAAAAGTGGAACTGGCGTAAGAGGTCAAAGATCAGAGTATATAGGTCTCTTGATCATTGAAGGTACATATCAACTAATATGGGCTCTTGAAGAATCATATCGGTAGTGAGATCGATATATTCGAACTGCATCTGCAGTATCAGATTTCTCAAGTACATGTTGCAGGAACAGGTGTTGCATCACGATTATCGAGAGTAATGTCAATAGTTGGTGTGACATCAAAGTATCGACATGTGGAGACAGTTCCCGGAGGGTTACATGGTACATTCACGAACGTTCGTTGCGTTAACACTAGATTACCCACTGAGAGTAATGGATTTTGCATATCGTCGAAATATGCGGCTATCCCGCTCGCTGGATCTGCCGGAATTGTCAGCGTTGTTCGTGTAAGGGATTTATTCGTTCGATGTGTCCTTATACTTTCAAAAAATTTTTATGTTACCTTCTTTATATCATTAGCTGTATTAGAGGTCTTCTGTTGAGAACGCCCAATTTACCTGTTCATTTTGTAGAGAGAGGGGAGGGGGTACAAAGCTGTGAATCGAGTTTGCCGATTACAACATCACAGTTTGGGGTTGTATTTGAATAGTAAGAAATGAGTGGCGGAAATGGGGTTGTTAATTGATTATATTTTATGAGTCGCTGCAACAGCGATGAATGGCTCTTTCGATCGATCCTAGAAGCTAAAAAATGCCTTCATTTACAAATAGGCAAAATTTACCCGCCCACTTCGTCCGCTCCCTTTTTCTGTACGGTGGACAGGTAAGTTTTGTGTGCTCTTATTTGTAGAGAAGATTTTTTACCAGTTTCCAACGAAGATTTGACCTCAATCAACAGCATTTCCTTAAATCCCTATAGCTACTTGTTGAAAAATAAATTTTGCATTTATTTAAAAAATTGGTTTTTATTGCAGTTAGGTGATATTCGTAAACTGCCCGATGGTGTAGTCGATGGAGTGCAAAATCATACTCTGTTGACTGATCTTGTTTGGAATCCATTCGATGAGACTCGTCTTGCATGTGCACTCGATAGTGGTACCATTAATGTGTGGACAATCGAAGATAATTGCAAATCATTAGCAGAATTGGAACCGAGTGCAATCTACAAAGTATCGCATGATAAAGTCATCTCTATTAGGTATGATTTTTTTTATTATTGGTCATTCTTACTGTCTTGTTTTTGAGCTAGTGAATGTTTTGATTGAATGTTTTCAAAGGAGATTAATAAATGATGGATTTTTTGGGATGGGAGAATTTTCGTCATTGCTATGGCTAGGGAATTATTGCTTATCATCTAGTTAATTCCGTCTTCATATCTTTTTTTTTTTTTTTTTTATTTCGCTCTTGGCCTAGATTTATTTTGGAACGACTATGAGCTGGTTAGCCGAAAATTCCTAGCAGTTAACTTTGTTCCATTTTTTGCACACTTTATGTTGAAACTTCGTCGTAAAATTTCAACACTTACCGAATATTAGCTGGTGAAATAAGTCAACACCCCTTATGAAGGTAGTGCACCTAAATATATTAAATACAAAGGCATTTGCACTTATAAGCTCAAGAAATGTGTATCAGGATACCTAGGACAATAGTCTTTCACTTTCTATGTTATCGTCTTGATCCATTTAGTTGTTGTACCTTTAATACCCCTTTAATCTTCTAGTAGAAATTTTGATTTAATTTAATCAAAAGCTTTATACGTAATGATTACATCGATGCATGCAGATACAATCCATGTGCGTTGGATGTGATAGCGGTCGCTTCACAAGATCACATGTTGAGTGTATGGAATCTAGAAAGTAACGAATGCGGATGGAGAACCACTCCTCACGGCACCGATTCGAGTCTTGCGATCGCGTGGAGTTCAGATGGGCGTCGATTGGCATCCGTTGGCAAAGACCTTACACTTTGTATCTATGAACCACAACGTGGTGATAGTGAAAATGCGCTAATAAACGTTAGTGATATATCCTTTGCATAGATTTTCGAGCCCACCTTGGACGGAATTCCATAGGCAGCAGTTATTGCTGTCTTTGTTGGGTATCAATGGTGGAATTTTATAAGCGCATATTCTTTGATCGAAACTAGAGTTATATGCCAATAAATTTTTTTGCTGCTTTTAGTTGTAAATATGTTATTTCTGCAACATTATAACGTTTCTGAGTCCCACTGCAAAAAAAACAGCAGTTGAGGTGCGCAGGGTGCATCCGGAAGTCCTGACAATTTTCGCTTCAATTCCAAGCCTTTTTCAATTTTGCATCCAGGAATGGAGATTCTGCAAGGGTTGTCGACGGACAAGACGTCAAACAAGTAAACCGAACCATTTTTAGTTGCTCTTACAAGTAAAGACATTGGAACTTCAAGCTGGAGATCTTTTAGCGCGACATTCAAATTTAATTATTAAAAGCAACATTTTAATTGGTTAAGGTAATTACTTACAATTTTGCAGCGGAAGCAAGTTTTGGAATCACCACGCGCAGCACGTGTACTCTTCGCGTGCAATGATACTGTGATCGTGCTCGTCCACTTCACGAGGTGCATTTTCGAGTTTTATATCCTTTTGTTGCCGCATCCTATAATTTTCTATCAGTTACTTATGCGACGTTGGGATTTCACTTACGCGGTTGCGACCTTTTAATAGAGGATCACCTGACGTGTCGCCTGAGGTTTACTTTTCAGTGTCGAATAATTTCCTAATGAAATTTTCCATCAGAGTGGGTGAGTGACTGATTTCACAAGTGAGTCTCAGTTCGATCATGAAGATCTCCCGTAAAATCGGAGTTGCGATTGCTATTGATCGAAAACATGCAAGTGCCATTTCTGGCTTTTATATCTTAAGCAGGATGTGCTGGTTTCGCCGAAATTTATTCTTTGATAATCAGGTAAGACACAGAGATAGGTGGATAGCCGGGGTCAAGGAAAAGATTTTTCCATCTCATGCCTCCGGGGGGGGGGGGGGGGGAGGGGGTTGCTGCGCACTTGAAACTTCCATTGCTTACTGCCGATCCGATTTGAAATGCTATGCTATTGTTTGATTCCCATGTTTGGTTCCTAATATCAGGTTGTTAGGCAGGTTGAAAGTCTTCAACCTAGAATTACTGGAATATTGCAAGCTCAAACTTCTTCATTTGACTCTTTGTTATAAAGTAGTGTGTTTCGGCTTCTGTGATATTCCGCTGTCAGGATTATTTCAGTTTATCCCTTCCCGTAGTCGACGGTTTCAGTCCGGTTTCGCGTTATGCGAGATTGTAATCAGCTTTCTGCTGGTATCGCTAATATACCCTATCAGTTTTTAAATTGCGCTGAGTCGTTTCGATCTACACTCTATTGCTGTTCTTACGTATTGAACGTCCCGCCTCCCCAACTTTGTTTTATCGGTGTTTTCCATTTTCTGGCCATTCGTGTTTTTAATGGATTCCTTACTTTTTATATCTTTCACCTTGAAATATTGAAATAAATGAATAAATAAAAAATATCTAAGAATAAAATCTTTTATGAATTTTTTGTGTTTTAGCACGGTGCATTCTTGTCGTTCGTAAACAGACTAGCCAGGTAGGGCTTGGCCAGTAACTTAATTCTCAATTTCACAGGTACTTGGTAGAAATATTTTGAAAAAAAAAGTGCAATATTTAGTTACTAATAAATCACTCATATTGTCCTGTCTTAAATTGTTGCTTTTGATAACGTCATTGATAAGCCGTTGAGAAGTTTTATAGCAACGTTGTTATATTCTATGAGGATTCATGCTATATGTTTTCGTAAATTCTACAAAGCATTGGAAGTGAATATTAATATTGCAGAAGTTCATCAAGAGTGGTGACATTATTGGACAGCGATAATTTAGAGGCATTACATACGACCACCGTTGATACATCATCACAATTGCTTGTGCCGCATTATGACTTCGATTCTTCGGTGCTCTTCCTTACGGGCAAAGGTGATCGTACAATCACAATGTTTGAGGTTTGTTTTTTAATACTCCACCTATCGAATGTTTACTCTACCTGTTGAATATTGATTAACATTTACTGCTTGAATTTAGAAGTAAGGTAATGCCATGAAATATTGATTACTAGTGATACGTAGCAGGTGCCTTTATCGATGGAAGGATTCATTTTATTTTTGGCGGATTTTAGCAAACAAATTTTTAGCCTCTTTTGTATATCTCACCTTTAGCCAATATAAGCTTACCTGGCATCACCGATTAATAGTACCAGTAGAATCATTGGCTAATCTGTCTTGTTTTCGCTTAAGTGCGTTCGTTTTTTTTAAAAACTGTTTCATATTCTGTATTCGATCAGAATTATTTTGGTTGAATAAGTGTAAAATTTATCAAATAGTAGAAACAAATGCGAAATAAATTTAAACCCATTGGAGTTGGTTAATAAGTAATTCAGAGGGAGGGAAAGGGGAGAGAGTGGCATTTTTCATACGGCTGAAAGATATGCAACTATTCTTCTCTATTTTATTCGCTCACTTTTGTTCCATTCTTTCACTCACCGATAATTAAAAATATTTAAGGTGTCTCGTTCGTCGCCTTTCTTATTACCAATGGCACCGGCATCATTTCCGAATGGTCATCAAGCGATCTGCTTGCATCATAAAATCGTTTGCGATGTACGAGCTGTCGAATTTCAACGTGGTTGGCGATTAACCGAGAAATCACTCGAAAGGCTATCGTTTCGTGTCCCTCGTATTAAGGTATTCAAGCGATTTTATTTATTGGTTGCTTGCTGAGGGGCAAAATAGTGCATTTGCGCTGGTTAATTTTCTCTCTCAGCTGTAATTATAGGTGTGTAGATTTTGGTGAAGGACGATGACTTTAACTTTTCGGTATGATGCTATTGTTGTTTGTTCGGACAGCTGTTGCTAGTGATAAGAGTCGTGATGCGCTTTCAAGATTTCTGATATGATCTTTTGATACCTTCACATTAGTGGTAAATAAATTTATAAAACACTCCAGTTTGCCTTTACAGCCGCATTAATATGAGGCGTTTGTTGCAAGAACCCGGATTATTCTAAGCTGTATTCGGAATGAAGAAAGAAAAGTTATGCCGATGATTTGTCGAATTAGTTGCTGAGAGGGGGAGGAGAGGAGGGAAGGGGAACGAACTAGCGTTATAGTTGTAAAAATGAGTATTTCAGAAGGAACTTTTTCAAAGCGACCTCTTTCCACGAGCGTTGGCCACTTGGATTCCGGCGATGTCTGCATCCGACTGGTTTGCCGGACACAATCAACCACCTCTATTCGTCGATCTTTGTCCTCAAGGAATGCAGCCATGTGAGTAGTTTCTCAGTTTTGGTTTCTTACCCAGCTCGTGTAAATAAAAATTCCATTTGGTAACGGAATTTTGAAGATTGTTGAAAGGGAATGGCTATGGCGATTTCTTATCTGTAGTGAGAGTGTTTAAACATGGGCGCTTACTTTTGATTACAGCACAGCATGTTTAACCAATAATGAGCAATAAGCTCCAACTGAGGATGAGGAGATTTAAGCTGAATAATGTTCCAAGATGAGATAGGAGATAAAATTTAAGCTCCAGCAATTTTAGTCGCTTGCCTGCTAGAAACGATACAGTTGATATGCAAATATCATCACGGAAAAAAAAACAATGACTAATTGCTTAGCATAATCAAAAGGTGTGTGTAATTATTATTTGTTTAATTTATTGTTGCAGATATTTCTTCACCAGTACCACCAATAAGGCGAAGTACAATGCCAATCGAGCAACCAAAAGAGAGGCTACAACCGCCGACGACGATTGGTGATTGCCGATCTGAAGCGTTAAGAAAGTCCGCTCGCGAAGATAGGAAACTGGTCGGTTGAGCACTTTTTCATTTTTTTTTTCTAATGGAAATGATATTCAAAACTAGCATCAGCTTCATTTTTTTCTTAAATTAATCTCGAGTTTTATTAAAATCTGCTTGAAATGAATGGGGGGAGGAAATCAAATCCAGATATTTTTATGTCCTGAAGAATTAATTGTAAGATGATCAGCACAGTGGTCATGACTGTTAACGAGCTGTTGGTATGAATCTTTAACGCATCCGATGAGCTCGATGTTTTTCCGCATTGTCGATATGAATGGGGAGCGTTGTGCAGCATAGCAACCGATTTTGTTAAGACGTGATTGATTCAGCAGCGAATTTAGCCGTACCGGATCGCCTTTCTCAAAAAAAAAAAGAGAAAATATTGGAGTTATGATGCTGAATTGCTGCATTTATCTCTTTGATTAACCAAATACATGGCAGTATAGCTGACTGAGGAGGATGCTTAGTAAGTAATGCGGTAAGCATAAATTGGGAAAATGTGCGGATTGATGGATGGCAAACAAGCAAGAGATGTCGCTAAAGAGCTGGCACAGTTTAGAATTGCATAAACAAAGAGCAAAGGCTTATAGGAGATGAAGCATATCACGGGATACTAACGGTCATTTTTCAGCCATATATAATTACTAAGAGGAAGTTCAATTATTACAAAATTGCTGTCCTGACCGGAAGCAGCGTAGAATATTGAGAAAAGTTTTAAGGGATGGCGCATTTATTTGCAGCGGCTGCCAACTAATAGAGACTTGCTTTTCAAGTTAAGAAAAAGTAACAAGTAAGAGTTATCACTGGAAAGTTTCTGTAGTTAAGAGTATTGAAATAAAAAGCAAAATGTTGGTCTCCTATATTATAAAATGTTTCGCACGTAGTAATTGCGCTGTTACTCTTTAATTTTATGCAATAGGCGATCGGAGAAGCTTAGTTTTTTGCGTAAAGTAAAATGATCCAAGCAAGTAACGACCTAGAATACTGAAAAAAAAAGTTATGAGGAACTACGCATCTTTGCATAACACAATTGCTGCCCATTTATAAAATTCCCTGAAATTTTGGTTCTCCGAACAATTTTTAGGATCCCCACCGAATATCACTAAAGCACTCTTGAATTGGAGAGATCTCCAAAACCCGTTTAGGAGCCCCGAAGCTCATTACCTTGAATGCAAACGTAGGTTTGTGCATTTCAGGTGGAGATGAGTTGGTCGGACAGAATTGGAGTCGATCTCACTTTAGAACAGGATAGAATGCAGGTATGGATCAGTAGTGTTCTTGGTAGAGGTTTGTGATTTGCTGGATTAAGACAAGACACACATTTTTAGGTTTTTTTGCGACATCGATGGTGTAGGAACTTGATTTGATATCAGAGAACATGGGAGTTTAATGATAATTGTGACTGTTATTGAGTTTTGATATCAGTTAACAGAGGTATCCGTCTTTTAGTTTCATTGAACAATTTCTAGAATATGGATGTGGATGTGGTTTTATTTCGTACAACAACGTCTTCATAAGTATTAAAGTAGTTCGCTGATGTTTATCTTTATGCGAGTTTGATATTTCTATTTCGTAATTCCAAAGCGTTCATTCTGATTATTAGTGGGTGAGATTGATTCCGCTTATGAGGATGGATACTTTTGAATGTTTTTCTTACAAAGAAGATTTGATTATTAATTCGATTGATCTACTTTACATGATACTAGAAACATCTGAAGCAGTTTGCCGATAGCAGTTGAATTAATTAGATTTATTCTGGGTTCTTTAATCAAGAAATGAAGAGTAACTGATACTCAACAGTTTATGCTTTGTGATGCTATTGCCTAAAACGAAAGCCTTTAGAGTTGTCCACAGAGTGTGGTGTTTTATCGATCTTGTGTAAAAGGGCCCCACACCTTCGGGCCACCCGATTTCTTGTGAGCACCCGGCTGACAGTAAACTTTTATTCACTCAGCAAACAGCAACACGGAACGCACCACGACGGCGCTCACCAGCCGCCCGCCGCACAGTAACACGCAACAACAACAAGTGGGCCTTGACAGCCCCATATCGCCTCCTCACAGTACCACAGTGACTCACAGATGAGCGTTTCACAACAATGGCCCTTGTCCTACAAGTACACTCGGGCTGCTGCGTGGGTACAATCGAGCAGCTCACACACAAAATCGTTACACTCGTGCTAACGTAGTTGGTTGATTTTGCTGTAAATAGCACCGTGAAAAGCAAAAGATAACGAATTTTCAGGGTGTTGATGAAGAGGAATGGATCGACGATTGTTGAAGAGAGCGGAGGCGAAACAGGTTTCATATATTCGACATTCCTTCCATTTTGTATGTTGTGATCTTATGCTGCTTTTTTAAAAATGTTCCACCAATTTTTTGGTATTGTTGTGTGGAGAGAGGACGTTCCATGAAACGCTTATTCGAAGTTAGAAGGTGTCTGTGGCAGGAATTTGACGACGAGGAATAATTTGAAATTGCCCGAACCGATCGTTTTACGACCGAAATTGGCAGAAAGATGGGGCAATATGCTGAACGCAGTTCGTTACTATAGGATACCGTTCAAACCTTGATTATTCTTCCACCTATCCGTTTATTTATTTATTTATTTTTTGAATATTTTCGAGGAGAATATTTGTTGATGAGCAAGCGTCCGTATATCTCTTCACACTGCGATTTTTTTTTGGCTCAATTTGGATCGTTGCCATCACTGTGAGCATCGTTGAACTCAGTCTTTGCTGTAGTTATATGGGAGTGGCTCACCTCCTTCTTGTCTTATCCAGTCATATTCCTTTTTTTATACTGCGCTTTTCGATTAGTTTATGTATGCAAAATGTGGACTGTACTTGTTGCAGTCATTCTTTTAACTGCTCATTTGTGAGACAGAGTTGTAGATTGTTGGCTCCCGCTAGTAATAGGGAAGGGGGAAATGTGAGCGAGGCTGTGCACATTGCGCATGAAAAAGAGTGGCGTGATAACTGGAGAGCTGGGATGAGCTGACTGGGCGGGACCACGCCTATCTCCAGGTCGGAACCATGTCACAGACGTGTCTTCATGGAATTTCTTTTTTTTTTCGAGTTGACATGGCACGCGTTGAAATGTGCAAACGAATCAGAGTTGGATCCGTATACGTCCTCTCGAACATGTTTCATCCCTCATATAATTTAGCTTCATTGTTTCGGGATCATCCGGAATCATCCGCAGGATGAGCAGGTATTGATCTGGTTGTTGTCCATCTTTCAGAGGTTATCCACATGGAGTGACCACCGCTCCCCTGTGTACAGAGAGTGTGGCAATGCGTCTTTTAAGAAGAGAGGTCGGTGTGAGGCTCATCAATTTTTTTTAATGAACCATACTTATCGGCGCTTCTGTTGGTGGATTGATTATCATGTTAGGAGGTGCTTGACCACAAGGTGGTGCTTCCGACTCAACAAATTGAGCTACTTGACCACAAGGTGGTGCTTCCGACTCAACAAATTGAGTTACTTGACCACAGGGTGGTATTTTTGATTTACGAAATTCCGTTATGTTGTGCTATTTGATATGCATATCTGTGCTCCTCAATTTATTGGCCACTTGCAAGTAACATTCATTCCAGCTTAATTGATTAGTTGTTGTCGTCATCTTCTATTGCATCTTCCATTCGTTGATCGCTTTAGTTGTTCTCTCATTTGTGGATTCTTTTCATCCATACCTTAGCGGATGACAAATTTGCATATATTGTGAAAAGCGCCATCGGCGTTTTCACTGTATTTGTGCAGATGAATGCACCCATTGGTAGTGGAATTCAAATTATGGTTATCCAAATAACCCAATATCTCAGTCATCTTTTAAATGTGATTTTATGTATCGTTGTTTTTTTTTTTGCAATGTGTTTGATAGCTAAAAATCTGATGCTATCTATGTCTACTCGAAGAAACGAAGTTTCAGGTGTGCAGGCAGGTTGATTACATCACTTAGTAAAAGAGTGACAAATGAGGCGGAAAAATGTTCTTGTTCGATGTTATTCACATGTGACTGGACTGAGGGTATTATAACCGGATCCTTCCCTCAGAAATCCGATTTTATGAAAGAAAGGGAAAGTCCCCACATTGAAAATAGTTGAAAACTATTGCTTTCTCAGTCGATTGGTTAGAGGGTATGGAGCTCATCGTCACGATTTCTAATAACGAAGTGGGCAATACTACTTAGTTGATAAACAACAATATTTCATTCGTTATCATAAAGAAGATGACTGAAGTCAAATTGAATTAATTAACCAAGTCGGTTAGGTTTTATTGTCAGAATCTCAAGTCAGTCATCTCGAATTTAGAGTGAAGAAGAATGGGGAAGAAGTGGAGACGAGGAATCCCCATCCCCGATCTTTATCTGGCATAATAGTACAGCCAAAAATGACTCGAAGTAACTGCACATGTACGATGAGACAGTTTTGCTAAAAATTATGACATTAGCTGATTCACAACGCTACGCTTATAGCTCCAATTGAAACGACAGTGCTCAAAGCAGTTAACTCGAATATTGGAAGTGCTTAGGACATTAGACTTCACCAGTTGCGGATATTCTGGACGGATGTCGAAAGTGGCATTTAAACGAAGATCTTCACCGTGTCCCATCCCCTCTCCCAGATGACTAAAGATAACGATTAACTAAAGCCAGCAGTTCCCGATAACACATTCAAAAGCTCTCAGTATTGAAGTCTGGTGGTGGTAGCTCTTTCGGATTTCTGTTTGCCTCGAAGATAAAACTTTCGACTCCTTGTAAATACGATTTTGATAGCTCATATTCGAAAACTCCTTCCTATCAATGAAACTTGGCGATGATCCGAGTGACTCTTGTGTCCTGACGATTCGGCCAATGAAATATCACCAATGTATCACCAATGGTTGGATCGGTCGATCACTAGTAAAGTGATCAATTCATTCCTTAAAATGCAAAAAAGCTGATGCTTACTAGACGGACCGAATTTTTTAAGTTTCTTCAATAAAAAACAATTATAGACAATACGTAGTGAATAACAGAGCTCTATTTATTGAAAGGCTATCTCGCTCTAGAATTAATATGGAATAAGTGACATATGGTAAACGAGGAGGGACACATAACAAACGAGAGCCGATAAAAACAAGTATAGACAAACACGCAGCGTTAACACATAAAATGTTCAGCTTCATATCAGCAAAATATACAAATATCACGCAACAATCCCCTTCCCCTCTTTTTCACCCAACCTCCCACCCACCTATAATTCCTGGACTTCCCATCCCACAGTGGAGAATCTCATTTAAAAATGGCGATCACTGCTGCAGTTCATCGGTCACGAAAGCAGGTCGAAACGCGAGTAAACGCGAGATGATTTACTAATATGATAAAAGAATGCCTTATGAATGGAGCAATAAATCTATTTGAAGTTGTGAAAATGAATCGATCGCGCTCATAAACGAACAACCCCGAAAGAAAAGAAAAGCATGCCTTTGTTTAATAACTTCGATAATTGCTAACGTCCCACCCCGTGATTCACAGTATCATAAAAATCAAAAATTTTAGCAAAAAGAATACAATTAGAAAAAAACTCGTTGTTTAGATCTAGTAATACGGCATTATCCTGTATTGAAATTTGTATCGATATCGAAATTTCGGCCATCGAATAAATTTTGTTACTTTTTTTTTCGCCGAATAAATAAAAAATAATGATCAACTTAGTGCAAACTACGTTTTAAAAAAATGTGCCGATCATTCTAACCAACGTCATAAGGATTAAACTGCACCATAACCTTTTTTCGATTCCTTTCAACGATCACCATCAAACAATAAACTTATTTGTCTTCTAAAGCAGAGTTTAAAACGAGCTGGTCATAAAGGCCATAAGTTGAAAACAACTGCACTTCTCCGTCCTCCTTAGCTGTGTCCGTCCGAGAGTCATACTGTTCATTCGATGCCTTTAGAGGTGAGCGGTCCTGCGGCGACAGCTGTTCGATCGATTTTTCGTGAGACGATAGCCTGTCGGACGCAGAAACAAAAAGTGCGGAATCCGCATATAACCTCGCCGAACGACCATAGATGAGCGGAATATACTGTATACGCCCCATGGACCATACCTTCAACCAGGGCAACATCAATTACCAAATAATAAACCCATATATATATATATATATATATATATATATATATATATATATATATATATATATATATAAAGACATGGTCGTGATGACATCATCATTGTGAACCCATAACATGCGCTCGAGCTTGCCAACAATGGCTACGGAATGAGAACCTCGCAGAGCCAATAGAAGTCTCATAAAACCTCTGAGTGTCGTCGAAAACTTTGGAGGAAATAACACACATTCACCTCTTTTATGATGATATTCTAAGGAAAAACTCACTTTCTCCTTTAGGAAGTGGCAATATTTTCTTGTGCTACAACAGCATAAGTTTTTTGGGGCGATAAAAAGCGCTGCCCTGATAAACTCTTACACCCCCCCCCCCCCCCCCACACTCCCTTCCTCCCTCATATATTTGGTGGCAAAAATTGAACTTCAGATGGACCAACTGGCTCAAATTGTCGCTTTAAATAAAAGGAAATTTTCAGGATATTGCTATCGAAGAAATATTGCTACAGGAAAGGAGTTTCAGGACATTTGGAATGAAAAAATTAAAAACAAAACTTTTTAAAATTTGAAAAAATATTTTCCGACAAAAGATGACTCCAAGAGGCGGTTTTCCACCTTATATACTTCAACGGTCTGAAATATGATTCGTCATATGCAAAGAGAGCAAGACTGCAAAGAAAAAATATTCGAGCATCATACCACCGAAAGAAGAGATCCCGCTGCGAACTTGGGACAGAAGCTAATAATTGCTGCATCACAAAACGATGCACCCTCGATTAATGCACATGGAGTGAGCAATACAGTTGGCGACCAATCCGATATAAATAATGCAATCACTCCAGGATTAACTGAAATGAAAAACAAACCAACATTGCATTTCTATATGAGATGCTGTCTATACGTTATTTTTGAACGTTATTTCTAACGATTACACAATGGTACCTAAAGAAGTATTGTCTTTGCTTTAAAAAAAATTTTTTTTGAAAATTAACGGAACGTTTAAGTTAAGAATTTTATATATAGCGAAGAAAACGGTGAAAAAAAATCATCAAAATTTTTATAACCCGAAAAACGGCATCCAAAGGCATATAAATAGAAAAATTATCTAAATTCCGGAAAAAATAGAAAAATTATTTAAATTCCGGAAAAAATAGAAAAATTATCTGAATTCCGGAAAAAAAACCATTCCTGATAATCTACTAAAATAAGTAACAACGAATACGACAATAAAAACAACGAGATAAAATCGCGTTAAAAGACTAACAGATATCGATGGACGATTTAAGGAGATTTTATTTCATTGAAGACATAAAACGATTAACCCTTTTGTACGCTCATTATATCACTAAATAAAGAAACATGTGGGTTGAACAATTCAAGCTCCCGTCCATCAAAACCACCGATTAGGAAAGTTTAAGAGCGCCCAATAACTATGCCAGCTGCTAAATCGACGGAAAAAACCACCAAAAAAATATGTGGTTCCCTTATTGAATAAATAAAAAATCATTTCATCGCAGAACTAAGATAGCTAATAAATGATGCATAATTGAAACGAAATGACTTTTGAAAGAAACTGCGAGGCGTTTCCCATCGGGCGATAATTGCATATCGTTTAAACATCCTCCAATTCTACGCATCTCTTCACTTCCATTATCCTTGTAGTTCACTTCGCGTACATTATACGCCTCTATTGGTGTCTCAACACCATAGCTGCGTCTAAAATTTCTCGTAAAAAAAAAAAATCAAAAGGCAATTCGTTTATAAATATATCACTACTACAAAAAAAAAAAATACAGCAACATTAGTCGGCAATGAACCTGAGTTAGAAACAGTGGTCCTCTTATCAACTCCTATCCAGAACTTTCCCCCAATAATCGTCTCAACAGTATCAGTGTGTGTGCCACTTAGCGTTTAACTGATCATAAATGACGATCAAAAACATACCCATCCTTCCTACATACAAGCAAATTATTTCCGGATAGATAAGACTAAATTAAAGTAAGACACAAAAAGTCCTTATAAATTACAACAGCAATAACGAATGACGGGAGATATGAGAGGTCGAAAAGCGATCAAATATGAGGATATTCCAAATGGAGATCACCAGAAATCATCGACTTATACCACTGCAGTATTTAATAAAGAAAGCGTGAATCCACTGATATGAACATAAAGCTATCAATGAAAATGAAGGATTATAATGGAAGCAAAGACCTTATTTAGTAATTAAAAAAAAGAACTTAAAACACTTACAAGATATGTTGCCCTTCAGCATTTAACTCGATACTATTCGTAAATCGAATGGAATATATAGATGAATCGTCTCGACATGCGAAGAGCAAATAGCCACAATCGGGTGACCAAGCAGCCGCCACACAACCGCCCGCCAAGCCCGTCCACTTTTCCTCTTGCCAACAACTACGATCATACACTCTGAAATTATCATTCACATTTAAATTGCTGACAATGAGATATTCTAACCATCTACAACCTGACTTGAATTTCAAATCAAATTTTCTTTAAAAGACGTTTTGAAGAAATATAAATAAACCAATAGGAATAAAGAGAGCACTCGTAATGATTGCAACAATTCGCACTGATTTCAGAAATCTGTAAAAATAAGGGGGAAAACGTCTCACTTCAATCAGCATTTGATAACAAAAATGGATAGGGATGATAATTAATCTACATTTGGAGTGAGTGCTATACCGCAACAGCGTAAAAAGCGATTCTCCGCGAACTAATATACAAATACTGATCCCCAACGGATCCCCAAACATTTTCAGCTTCTAAATCCTATTTTTGATCACTGTCATGCGAATATTAGGTTGGAAAACCATTCACTAACTTGATTGTATCCGAATTATAAGAGACCAGCATTTTGGCGTGATCTGGAGATGACCAAATCCTATGAACATGTGCACCTGTCCAGCCGCCAATCGACTCACTCTCACCTGTTGCCGTATCAATTACCTGAATAATTCGCTGAATACAACTCCGGAAGATAGAGATCCTTTTTTTTGAAGAATAAAGGATAGAATTTCACTATATAAGTGGGAACCGAACTCGAGAACTTCAACTTCCCAACCACTCGGCCAGACTTACCTCCAGATCTAGGTCAAGAACAGCTATCTAATTACCGTTTTTGCATAGCACCTAAACTGTCAAAATATTGCTATTGAAGAATGAGCTACTGAAGCAATATCACTAACTATGATCAAATACAGATCAAATGCAACACTGCTATAAAGCCTACCAGGGTTTCAAACCAACGAAAAAACGCACAGTTATTTCACAAGAGAAATTTAGCTCGACAAGGCTACTGCAATGCTGCTCAACAACGCAACCACTGCAATATTTAAAGTCAATGTTTTCAAACGAGATAAGGTTGTAACGCTCAAATGGCCTAAAAAACTCAAACATCGAAAACCGATCGAGCAAAATAAGATAAACTTAAGTTTGCTGGCCATATTCCTCAATCTTCAAGCAGCTGGTGCAGAAGTCCCGACCACTAAACGCAGAGAACTAAGTCGAGATTAAGATGTGCCTTTGTACCGCTGCACCAAACCTCATAAAAACTAAGCATATATTCAAACGGCCTCGAAGGGCCTTTAGTAGCAACATAACCAATTACTTCATGTATTTCATGTTGACTGGTTAACACAAAGTCAATATGAAATACATATAATAATGCACATTTAAAATCTGCTTTGGCCTTTGAATTATAGATGCCGCTAATTAAACCCCTCTAGTATCTTCTGAATCATCCAAAATCTGCCAGAAAAACCGTGCTTGAAAAATATCCTTCTCGATCATTCCTGTTTAGCAATATTTTTGGAAATATGGATCTTAAACCAATCTTTCAGAACCAATAAGGATAAGCATCTGTAACTATAGATCTACCTAAACCAAAAAATACTGCACCTCTGATTAAAATTTATAAAGAAATTTAAGGCAATAAGATGCGAAGAAAGCAATAAGAATTTGAAAAAAAGAAAGAAAGAAAAAAGAATAAGCACAAGAAATCTTGAAGAAGATGGTGAAACGATGAAAATAGCCGACGAAAGTGAGAGATCCCAAATGCACTGTGTAATCGGTGAAAACGAAGCGCCCACCTCCAATACTTGAGCACATTGAGCTGATGGCCTAAAATTGAAACGTTTTTGGATATTCTGAGGCCACTTTTGATACGGAAACCATTTGCAATGACCTTGCTAGAATCAAAGAAATTAATTCCTTTAAATAAACAGATCGGGATCTCTATTCCACCACAACAGTACTTTGCTCCATATGCTCAATTCAGTGCTCACTGTATCACAATCCTCGATACATTACTAACTGAACCCACTTCCAGTCCACTCACCCAACATAAAATCATTCAACAAATATAGAAACCCAGCCACAGCCCATTACCCCATTCCCTTTCAACTCCAATATCAGTGGCATCAACAGCTCATCCAAAATCGAAGGGCTCCACCCACATTCATTACTTACTTTTTACAGCATCATTACTAACTACTGACATTTTCGAGCGCAATATTCCATTATTATATTGTGCTCCACCGACATTCACTACTTACTTTTTACAATATCATTACTAATTACTGACATTTTCAAGCGCAATATTCCACTATTATATTATCTCTAAAAATGCGCAATTGATGCAAAAATATAGGTAATGCAAATTTCAACAAAACAGATTAATGAAATCGAAAAACTTCCACAACCCTGTCAATCAAGACATTCTATCAGTAAAATGTGCGATATGCAAAAATTATAAATATTGCTCTCAGGTGAAATTTAATTTTACGCAATATTATTCTCGAATAAAATTTGCATTTAAATAATTTTTATACACTATTATGCCCATTTTGCAAAAAGAAAACAAATCAACTTCGATCATTCTTTAATAAGCTCAGTTTTCCACTACCTACAAAAACTTCTCGAATAAAGTGTCACAAAAGTGAAGAAAAAGAAACTTATTCAAAGGATACACCTGCTGGCATGCAAAAATAACGCACCTGTTAGTAAGTGCTTTCGGATTAAGTCTCCAAATGATGAGCGCATCCTCACACGCAACAGCTAGCACCATTGCATCAAATGGCCTGAAACAACGACGGCGTTTTAAGCCAAAAATATTCAAAGACTTTAAACTGCCACCTTTCCTCGAAGCACCTTTATTAATGACAGCATTAGCATATGAAGAAGTCGAGGAACACACCATGAAAATAACCTCAACTCTTTATGAAAACGGATCTGCACATGAAGTTCGTCGAAAGAGATACTTCCGGTGCAAAAAATTAAGCGAAGAATATAAAACGGACATATAAGGAAGCGAGAAGAATTAATAACCTTATCTGGTTGCAAAAAAAAGATATCGAGAAAAATGAAGATTCTATAAGATCGCTTTTCGCACAATTTTTTCTTCTTTGAAAGAAAAGAAGAGCGAAGCGTTACCTCTAAACTGAAGTCTCATAATCTAGGCAGATAAAAAATATGAACGAAAAGCAAGCACAATCCTCTAGCTCTAAGAAATTTAATTAATAGAATATGAGAAAAGCGAAAAATTTATAAAATTTTAAAATTAATCCATCTTCAACCTTAAATTACAATTTTTTCATACCAAATGAAAATCCTTTCGAAATTCCTCCATTCTCAAAGCTCTTATTTCCTAATGCAAGATTAAGCAAAATATACATTCAAAAGCGAGTATAAATTCCCACTTTAACTCAAATTTTCCATCACAAATTAGGATAGAGAAGTTCCACCAAAACTATCAATCCAGAGAAAATCGGACGATGAATTCCAATAAACTGAGCACCTCATCCAACCACTAATATAAGCAATCACTAACATATAATATAAAGAATGCTCATCTAATCGATAAACGACTATCCTTAAATCAATAATCAAACATTTAAAAAAAAAAAAAAACTAACTAACTTCCAAGCCATATCAACGACATTTTTTTGTCGACTATGTTTTAGTGTAATTGGCGCTCTAATTACGCCACCAAATGAATAAATTCTAATATAATCGTTTAGTTGACAAACTGCAAAACGCACACCATCACCATGAAATGCTACGCATCGAATCCAATTTGTTTCCCTGAAATTGTGCAATCGGCTAATTAAAAATTCCATTAAATAGAGAGATCACTTTTAGAACTTCTGAAAGATAGAACCTTTTTTTTTCAAGAAAAGATCTCATTTTCTGACTTCTATAATACTATATTATGTGGATTAGATAATATAAGATTCACATTTTCATCTAAGAATTACATAAATTTAAGCAGAGATGATTACAGCTCTTAACTGAACCTGAATTAATAAACATAAGACATTCTTTTGCTCCATTTCCGGCGGTGTACCGAGGCAAAATGAAGAAATGTGATCCCATTAAAAAGTTTAAACTTCAAAACCTTTTCCAGCCGCAATATATGTCGCTTGGCTCTTGCAATAAAACACTAAAATCGTAGAGTTCGTATAACGCCACTATATTATGAGTATGTGTTACGAGTGACGGGTACAAGAAGCACCTCAGTTGAGAGAGCCTATTCGGGAGATCAACTCGAAACAAAAACATCTCATATAGGAGAAAGCTTTAACTGATCAAAATAAGTCATGAAAAACAACGTGATCGACGATGAATCGATATGGAACAACTAGAAGGGTGGATGCAGAAATGATGAAACTATATCTAAAACTAGTTAGGAAATTAATTTCTCCCTTAAAAAATTATTTATTTTATTTGTTAGCCTCTTTTTTGGCCTCCTTCCACCCTTCCCCCTCCTCTTTATCCCAATAATACGCATGAAACTGAAAATAAACCACAGTCCCTTTAAAAAAAAATTCTAGAGCAATATAACTGCAACGGCAAGCAACCGGTCAAAATATTGCCTCATTAACCTCATATTCATAGTTCAAAGCATCTGGAATGATTCTATATATTATTTGCTTTCCGAATTTCAAATGATACTACGGCACAACCGATCGCAAAAACTTTATCGGAACTAAATGAACCTGAGCAAAATTTTCTCTGAAGTAACGCGTTCTTAAGTTTTTGAATTTGATCAAAAACTCCTATTTTTTTTTCTTGTGTAAAACCTGACGTGAAAGGACTGTTTTGGCCGAGGACCCTTTGCTCCAAGGAAAGAGACGGGGAAAATAAATGAAAGACTTCTACAGGGTGATCGAATCGTACTTAAAACCGAATGCTTTTAGTGATGATAACCCATAAAAAATTTCGTTTGATTCTATCAACCAAAAATTTCAATGAACAATAGTACTTACCGCAACAATCTCATTTTAAATTATCAAATTTATAAACGACTAACGAATATTCAAACAACAATGCAAGTAGCTCTAAAAAATTAATCCACCAGTACCATTCTTTTGCCTTTTAAGTTATCAAAAAATATTATACAATCCGTCCCCTCATCATCGTCAAATAATCAAATAAAAACGGAACAAAGTGGAAGAGATTCAGAAATACTGAGCAAAAAAAGAAATTAATGAATGAATTGAAAGCGAAAACGTTACCATCGAAGATTTGTTGAAGTATCACCAATTAATTGGTGAATATTTTCCTCAGAAAGCTTTAACGCATCACGCATTTCTTGTTCTGCTTTTTTCAATAAACGTCCAGCACTTGCTAATGGCCATCCATAACGAGTTCCATCCGATATATTCACTACGAAATCCAATAATCCACGAGTACCATTCTTTTGCCTTTTAAATTATCAAATTTATAAACGACTAACGAATATTCAAACAACAATGCAAGTAACCCTAAAAAATTAATCAGTTAGCGCTTTTATGAATCTAAATAAATCGGGATAAAATTACCCATCCCAATTTTCCAGCCACAGGTATACCGATCCTTTGACTAAGCTATCCAAAACTTTTCAAATTATACTCCAGTATGCTTTACAACTTATTCTGATTTACAAAAGAATGTTTTATACGTATATTCCTTCCCTTCCCCCTCCCAAGCCTATTTGCTTCCACACGAACTCATCCTTCTCCTATACCCTTGATCATCGATGATCTTATTTCTTAAGTCTTTTGTTTCCAAACGCACAAAATAAAATAAGATGTTGGAAATTAAATTCCTAATAATTACATTGATTACTTTAATAAATAATACTGAAAAAAAGTTGTAAATTGATGCTATATGAAAAAAAAAACGGTTTGAAAGATATACCAAATATGAAGAGCCTGTTGAAAACGACTCCATTGATTTTCGCTAAATACTCGACGTACATCCTCTCGTGACATCGAATGTTGTAACATTTGTAAATGCTTCTTATTAATCTTTGGATAGTCGAACAACTGCAAATAAATAACTATTAACAGCACACCTTCAATTATATCCTCGAATCCTCGGATGAAAAGTTCAGGCCCACTAATGAGGTGGTCAGGTATGATGTTGAGAGCTTTCGTTTCCGCCTCTCTCTCCGCACCTTTGCCCTCTTCAAACGTCAATCAATCGTATAACACCATCGCGGTCACATCAACCATTAGTGACAGACGTCTCCCACCTGCCTCAACTAGGTGGATAAGGGAGTAGTAATAAGGGGCTGATAAAAAAGGCATCCGCAATACCCGGATTGTAATACACTCTTCGATGCGCTCTTCTGGCAAGAGATTTTTCTTGATAAACATTGCTAACACCGATCCACCAAACATCAAAATAATGCCATTCTCCTCTCCCCTCACTCTTCACCTCCCTCCCCTCCTCTCACCCTTCACCTCCTCCCCCTCTCTCCTTAACGAAACAACTTGGCCGACGCCAAGGAAATGTCAAAGAAAGAACGCGGCATTACCATGTCACTTGTTGAAACAGCTTCAACTTCTTCGATAGAACCATAAACGATTCGTCCATTCATCTCATATAGTGCATAGGGTTGGTCTTTCCCACCAAGTGGTGGGAACTCAACAATCGACATACGGATGCAATGTCTACTGCCGCAATTCACACTCTAAATATTTTACTACCATATCATCATAGAAAATTCTGTGATTTTATGAATACCATCATATTGATGATCAATGCATTAGCACCTGTATTTTACAACGTTTTAATAAAGGTATTGATTATATAACCTAATATATTCACACCTGTATTTCACAATATTTCAGCAAAGGTAAATTGTGGAAAAATAAACAGGATTTGCGAGAAAAATTTATTCGATCATGAAAATCTAACATAACCATTTGTATTAAAATTGATTGATAGTCCCCCTCACCTCACCTCACCTCACCTTTAGGTTAAACCTATCTGATAACCGCAGTAATTATTAGCAAAAAAAGGAGACTCAATCACTCCGATTGTCTTTTTGTAAACTGGTGGCGTCAATTATTCGAAATCACCTTGCGTTGACAATTTGATAGACCATATTTTTGAATAAGATCTCTCGCATTTTGCAGCACAATTTTTTCATATCATTGCATTCGCCAGCTGTTAAAATCGAAGCATGCACTTTCGTCGGCGGAAATGTCGCGTAGCGGTAGCACATTACAGAGCATTATGATTATTTTCGTGCTGATAGGTGGAAGATGGTGCACATTCACTTCAAAAAAAACGACTTTTTTTGTTTAAATGCGCGATGAGTGAACACCGAAGTGTCGAGAGGAATTTCAAGTAAATTACCCACAAATATGACATTTTGTTCACTTCCGGCGCCCCGTTTATCTGTTCTCCTGTTTATATACGTGTATTGAGGGACTCCAATGAAGAGCTAAAAGTGATAGTGTCATGGTGATCGAAATTACTCAGCGAAGATCAAATACGGAATATTTTGTGGACGTGATAATGTGCCCGATTTATGTATCCCACATTGGAAAGTTGGAAACTACAAAAAGATGGCGTCTACTTATAACTAATACCTCATTCTGTCAATATTCAAGGTTGGTAGCCTCTATGATAATACGCATCTATCAAATCACCACACAACACAAATAGCCTGAGGGCATCCCCAAAGCTCTTCATAGAGGTGCCAACGCTACACTATGAAGATTACACTTCAAATAAGTGCGTTATCCGTCACGTGCATATGCAGATTTTATGTGGACTATTGCATCTTCCACTTTGCCTGCAATTCTATTGTTATCGGCATTTACAAGTTTGTCTCGTAAAAATACATCACAGCAACGTCGTATTTGTGCATTAAGTACATGCCTGTCTGCCTGTCTGTCTGTCTGCAATTTCCAATTTGGGAAGCACTGATGTTGGAGTACTATTAGGGATGATACATATTTCAGGATCACATTTCACGCTGATTTCTAAGCTTTGAACGAGACTATAGATATTCATGGGTGACAATTAAAGGCGCTGAAACATTTTAATGCATTTTAAATCGGTTGAACTCTCATTTCATATCGTTCTCAAAAAGAGAAATGAGTTCTTTTAGATGCAAGATTTATGCATATATTCTAATCGACTAAAAATATGAACGCATTAATTTTATTGTTGATAACGAATGAAAAATGATTGATGAGATAAATAAGCACATATCTATAATCTCTTCGAGTAAAAATTTCCTTTTGCGTACTTTGCACACCTTTTATATTATCATAAATATAGATTCTATAATTTTCCTACAAAATTTCAACTTTATTTAACTGTTTATTCGTTACGAAAATTGTTTTATTAATTTTTAAAACAAAAAATCAAATCAGCATTTGAATATAATGTAGAGTCAATAATTTTTTGACCATAACGATAGGGCAATACCCTGTCCACGATCGAAGACAAAAAGACATAGTATCCAAGATATTGATAATCTTGGCGCTATTTGGCTAATAGTGTGACATCAATTGTCAATAATGTGACGTCAATTGGTCAATAATGTGACGTCAATTGGTCAGTAATGTGATGTCACTAGGCCAATGATATGTTCGACTGCAGTATCAGTCGATTCGAGCCTATAACAATCCAAAAAACTTATCGATGCGTTATCAACGAAAGCTTAATTCCGATAAGTGACAAGAGATGTTTAGCTTGAGTTTGATAGTGGTTTATTTTCGTCGAAAATTTTAATTATTTGAAAAATTTCAATTATTTTGTGCGAAGAGAAATTTCAAATATTCGACTATTTTTCTATCCGTTTCAACTATTATTTAATTTTTATTGCTATTTCCGATGACATTTTTTCCACTGGATTATTTCTCTTTCTGCTTTAACATTTAACTATTCATCTAATAATAACTTCGACTATTTAATTTATTTCCGGTTCCGATTCCGGTTTCCATTTCAGTTTTCCGCTTCCGGTGGATCCTTTTGCCTTTCCGTTCTGGAAAAAAAAAATCAAATATTCTCAGTAGTTGTTCTAATAACGATCCACTATGATAATTGGATGGCTTGATGTCACAATAGAAAGTTGTGCGAAATCTCGAAAGCTCTCATAAGATTGCGAATTGAGTAGTGCTCTATTCATTTCTTGAACTGTTACGTTTTTTATATTATGGAAGATACAATAATCTACCCGCAGAGTAATCGAAAATCACGCGAACGGAAGCTGCAAGTTTTGACCTTTGAAATCAATTCGACATTTCGAACATATTTGGAACGCATTGCGGTCATTGATTGGACTTCGCTGCAAGACATAAGTGGCATTCAAAGATTCTCGAACATCATTGGTTTCTGTGAAAAGTCACGGTCATAATGTGTTTATTATTAGAAACAGGTACAGATATTAGAAACAGGTGCAGGTATTATTAAAAACAGGTACAGATATTATTAGAAACAGGTAGAAGTATTGTTAGAAGCAGGTAAGCGCCAACACTGGAGAGAGAAAGCTTGTAAAAAGTATTTGCGTAAATCATTTTCGATAATAGTAAGACGTCGAATCTTTTTTTTTTTTGAAACAAATAAAGGACACAAAGCATCGAAGATTACAAATTATTTTCTTTCAATAGCAATTGCAAAGAAAAATTGCAAGAGTTATGACTTCAGCGTTTTGCAACACAAATGTACAGAAAGGTCTTCATTGTTTACTGCCCATCCCAATTTGGAGTACCATACGCTTATATGGTCTCCGTACTTGTTTAGTAATGTCCGGTTAGAGAACGTCCGGAAATGCTTCATCTGTATTGCTTCTCAGAAAATTTTTAATGGTCAACACCGGCCTGATTATAACACCAGGCTTAAAATCTTTGCCCTAAAATCTTCGGAATATCGCAGTCTTAATTTTAACTTGATATTTTGTTATGAAATTGTGTTCGGCTTTTCCGACAATCCGCTGCCAGAAATATTTCAGATTTGCCCCCTCCTCATAGTCGACGTCCACATGAGTTTCAGCTCATCAGAAATTAGAAATCTGCTTCGCGCCGATATTCTTCACACAGCAATCTCTTCAGCTTTCAGAGTGCTATCGAGCCGTTTTCATGTCCAAATTGCCGATGCTTTTACCTCTTGAAACCTCACGTGACTGATCTCAGATCAACTCACCGAACTTTTTGCTGTCTTTTTTTCAGTCGTTGTTTTCCGTTACCTGTATCGCTATCGTTTTCTCTTTTCGTTTTGTTTACGTGATTTCCCACTTCATAGGGTTCAACTTAAAAAACCAATAGATAGATATATATATATATATATATATATATATATATATATATATATATATATATATATATATATATATATATATATATATATATATATATATATATATATATATATATATATATATATATATATATATATATATATAATAGAAAAAAGTATAGAATCGTGTCAATTTTTATTATTTTATTTAGAGGTTAATGCATTTTCTGGTCGATATATGTTCTTCTTATAACATCCCAAGTCTTTTCATGAAACCATCTGCCTATAAATATCCCATACTAAAGTACATCCACAATCAGAGTGGTCATTTTCGGGCTGACCTGGATTAATATTTTTGCACTGCATTGCTCGAGAATGTTATTTAATTCCTTTGATAGCAACAGATTTTGACCTGACTCTTGCGGTAATGAATGTTCTTATTGTTACCTGTAATTTATACAGCAGGTCAACCCCCCTTACACCTCTTCATTATCAGATATTCAAGTCAAATGAATCCGACACTAATCAACTAATATAAGATAAGTTATATTTCGTTTAGAAGTCCTTTTTTAAGTGAAAAGAATATTTTGAAACGAGGCAGAAAATATATATCTTTGCCTTCGGTGCTTACTTTCATAAGCTCTTCTTCTTTAATGATCACATTTTCTCCTCATCGAGCGATTATATATCGATTTAGACGTAGGTCGGGCGCCGACCTTTCACCTTTACCTTTCTTACCTTTGCATCTAATCTGTCTATTTATTTTACTTTTTACTCGTTTTACTCGTTTAATTCGAAAATTTTTACATTATAATTAGTTCACTATGATAAAAAAACCTATGGGGTTAAGTGAAAATACAAAAAGTACAATTGAATACAAAGATAGAAAGCTGTCATTAATGAAAAAGAAAGACGATATATGTGAAAGTGAAATTGCAAGTAAATCTAATCGTTGATTAATATGTATGCACTCCATGCTTACCTGAACCGTGTGAAACCCTTTTTTTTTGGGGGGGGGGGGGGGAAACAAGTTCGTAAATAAGGCTGAACAGAGGCTGTATTGGCCGACGAGTGCCTGAGTGGCCAATATGGATGACTAGGCTATCTAATGAATCTTTGATAACTTCTGCTAGCTAATAAATGAGGGGAATGGAAACGTTGCATGGAATAGAATGAAAATGGAAAATCTAAACCATTCCAATCATAACTTCCACAATTTCTTTCAATGTTTTTCCACATCTATCAATTTCTACAGTAAAAGTGGCATTTAGCCATAAAAAATCGTTCGCAATCGACTTATTACGGTAATGACCGCGATGAATTTTGTCGTTCTCTTCATTCGGTTAAGATTGCGCTCAAGGGGAAGAAGAAAGGGAGATTTGAGATGCCATGGAGGAAATTACAGGGGGTGGGGGATATTTCGTTAGTGAATTATTTTCTTTTAGAGTTTTTGACTTAAGACGATCGCTGCCCACTCCATTTAATATCAATTCCATGCCCTAACAAATATTACACTCGTGGTTACACCTTCCAAGAGGGTTGTTCATCTCGCTATTATATCTCCAAACCGGGAAGCTTTAGCCTGTGTTCTGTAAAATCCATCCGATTCGACCGGTATATTTCTTGACCGTTGCCCGACCCATTGATATTTACGTCTTGGTTGTAAGGAAGTTTTCAAGTTTTCAGTGGGCGATTCGCCGAGTCGAAGGTTGCATATCGTCCTTCCAATCTTGTAATGTCATGAACGTTGCTCTCATATAACATTGCTCTTTTTTTTTTCACTCGATGACTCATAACATTGTCGGCAAATGTGGTTTTAAGTTTCATTGAGCGCTTCTTTCACCGCCATATGTTCCGCTTTCGTGACAAATTCCCACCGCCTATTTGGCAAGTTTTGAGGGGTGTGTGACCTGAATTCAACGTGCATTGCGCTCTCTTTCTCTCTAATGTTTTCATTGAATCACATAGCGCGCATGTTTATAACGCAATGCAGTCGTCACGCTTCATGCTCCTTTACATCGTTTTCATCGTTGGCATAAAGTCTTGTTCTTGATTCACATAGGATAGCTCCTTTTTTTTTAAAGAATGGATTTAATGAAGTTGTAAATTGAACTACGAACTTTCGTCCACTAGTACCCGGGAATGGTCAGATTTATTGCATCGCAAGAAAGAGGGAAGGCGAGGGAGAGATTCCCACAATTCGAGACCTCACATCCTTGAGCTGAAAGTGAAGAAAGCTGTGACAACTGGTGCTATTCTTTTTTTTTGGTTGATTTAAAAAATCATTGAGTAGTTCTGTATCATTGAGTTCTACGACGACTAGATAAAACATCATGGTACGATGTGTCTTTCTTCTCTATGCGCTTATGGAAATTTGCATATGCAAATTACAATATGTCAAAATTTTGTATGTGCATATATGTCTGTGTCTTCTGTTTGCGCAAGTCTGTCTAGCTATTTCTACTTCAGAGACATTTAGACCGGAAATTTTGCGTTTTGTTGTAAATGACAGGTATTGAAGGATGGATAATCTTCTTTAACAATTTTCAATTTAATGCAACGCCGTTCTCAAAGAACTGTAGCCATTGAAAAGTGCCAAAAAATTTGCATAAATTTCGAAATCGATCCGCTTGCATATTATTGTCTGGAAATTCAGGTAACTTGATGAAAAGTTCACTTTATTTACAGTTGGTCGGCTGGAAATAAAAAGAAAATTTTTACCGGTTTACCTGAATTTTCTTACCTGAAGTTAAAAATGCGTTATTCCGTCTTGTTCATTGTTTGTTTATAACTCATGAACGGGTTACATAAGTCATGGAAGCGTAACGTCGCTTAATTATTGCTTATTGACAATTGATGAAATCGGATGGTCTATTGAGTGGAATGCAAAAAGCGCATCTAGTGCCAACTTCACTAACGTATTTCTCCACTTATTCTGATCATATACACATTCTTGAAGTTTGTTTGTTATTTGGTGAAAAATCTTGTGTTGTTTTTGCTTCTTTTAATGTTTCGGAGTTTTTATTTTTATTTTTTTATTTTTTTTTGGTCAGAATTTTAAAAAAAAGTCGAAAAATATGGTATTGAAAATAGGTAATGATTGAAATTTATCTAATAGTATGGTTCAAATGAAATCACAAATTATTTCGGTTTACGAATGAATGTCTTTATTTTCGGAAATGTTTTGTTAAATCTCGGTGGAGAACTCAAAAAAAAAAGCCTCGGCTTGTTTAATTGATAAAAGTCATCTTCTTATGTGATTCATTCATCATATTTGATGTTTTCGCATATTGCTACCGTCTGGAATATGGGTCAAACCTAGCGGAGTTCAGGAATATGGGTCAAACCCGGCGGAGTACTAGACTTTCTCCGACTTGAGCCTCATGCTTTATGACAGGTTGTCGTCACTCAGTGCAGGGATGATAGTTTTTCCAATATTTATTGAAGAAAGGATGTCGTTGGGATGTAAAGCATTTAATGAAAATGAATGGCATAAAGGAGGCAGTTAAAAAATAAGCAAGGTTTCTATATAATTCTTCCATTGCTAAAGGAAGTTACAAGAATTTAGAGCTTGACATATTTATATCGAATAGGATTCATCACTGTTTAACTAAAAGTGAAATGTAAATGCACCGTAGGTTTGAAAAAAAAAATTAAACTTTTTTTTGTTGTTTATTTATTTTTTTTTCATTTATTTATTTATTTATTATTTATTTATTTATTTATTTATTTATTTATTTATTTATTTATTTATTAAATTTACTAATGTTTGAATATACTTCCAATGTATAATCTATGTGTTTCATTTCGTGTTGATCATTCCGGCTTTATTTCTTTTCATTAAAGAAATTAAATGGATTTTTACTTATGCACAATATTATACGTAGTAAAATATTAGCATTAAACGTATGTTTTTGTAGTTCCTTTTTTTTCAGTCATTATGTTCGATGTTCATTGATTAAGTTTTTTTCCCGGAAAATACCTAATTTTTGTTATATTCGATGATTTTTTTTTTTGCGAAATTTTATATGATATCTCTAAAATGGTGGGTATATTATTATAAAAACTAAATAATTTAATATTCCCTTGGGTCGTATTAAGAGAGTGATTATTGCAGTTTAGAAGTCAATGAATTCAATTGAATAAGAACAGTCGGCTGTTGCTTTTGATCATGTTTTATTCGGAATCCGAATAAAGGCGTTAATAAAAGTCCTTTTATTCGTTATTAATAGTCATAGCGTACCTGTTCGGATAAGATCGAGCCGTCGATATCATAGGAATAGTATCATAGTAGAAACAGGTGTAGTCAATGTAACATTCGTTTTGCGCTTAGCACGAAGGTTGATGAATGGTATGAGCATGGATTTCAGAAGTTGGAAACACAATGACTCTCAATTTGAAGGCTCATGAAAGGGAGATATTATCGGCTTATAACGGTGTGGTGCACTCACCAAACAGCCAAAACTGGTTGGTTTAATCCATTTTTATTATTTCTAAGTTTTAATGTGATCGGCGGATATATCATTTTTAAAATATATGTATTAATATTATATATTATATATATTATTTATTTATTTATTTATATAATGTACATAAAATCAGTGGAGGAATTTATGTCCCCTTTATGCCTTTTATGTGTTATTGATATCAATAGCAACGATATATAAGGATCGTACAAGGAACAGTTTTTTGTATTGGTGTAGCGAAAATTGTGAAAGAGATTGTGATCATCGTTGACGTGTTGTTGATATTGAATAGTGCACTATCCATTTCCCCACATTGAATGTTCACACTTTTCGTTATTTATTTAGTTAGTCATTTGTCATATGCGACATAGATCGTTATTGAATTTTTCGTGATCTCTTTTATCAAATCTCGCATTGAATTTCCCATAGAATCACTTGTGCCCTACATTATGATTCACGTATGTATACACATATGGGTGCATATATATATATATATATATATATATATATATATATATATATATATATATATATATATATATATATATATATATATATATATATATATATATATATATATATATATATATATATATATATAGGAAGTACTAACTCGAGGGCGTAAAAAATGCATAAAATTAAATGGCTGTCTGACTGTGAAATTTCATTTTTCGATCGCATCGTTAGATTTGCATTATGTGTGGATAAAGCCACTAAATATTTTTGCATATTTCAAAGGCGATGCGATGCAAATAAACAAATATATTTGAACGGAACTGAAATGGAGTTGATACTTTGGTGGTGGAAATCACTTTGCAGTTAGATTTTTTTCTTCGGTTTGTTTTGTTTTTCCCTCATTAATTTCTTCAAATTGATAGTATTTTATGAAAACTTTGATTGTTTGATAGTTTTTTATTGTTTTGGGGACCGTTGGATTGTAACATACTCTTACGTAACTATTTTAAGGATAATACTGGATTATGAAGGTAATTCGAACGTATTGAAAGTTGGCGATACTGGCGGTTCGTTTTTTTTAAATGTTTTGCTTCGTTTGCTTTCATCATTTTTAATTTAAAGGCTGTCATTTCGTTGTGTTTGTTATGTTCGCTTCCTTTCCTCTCGTTCTGTAAAGTTTTCCCCAAATTTACATAAGCTGAAGAAGGAGTAAGGATTTTATTGAAGATGCAAACAGCACAAAGTGTTATATTTGCATATAAGAAAGGCATTTGAAAAACATTGAAGCAGAAAATCGATGATTAGAAATGAGCACACGAAGCAATATGTATAATGCCGTTTTTAAAGTATAATAAGCAACTTTTTGAAAACTTTGAAAGGTGTTCACCAGGTGCAGATAAATTTGGCCATTAAAATTCTATTGATGAGATATAATGCGGATGTGCGTAGGGGAGGAGGTGCTCAAGTTTAGAGCTTGACTTGCAAATGTTTTTGCTCTTAACGTATGTCTAATCGATGTGAAGGAGACATTTTCTTCTGGTGAACTTCCTTCGCCTTTGCCTAGGTAATATGAAGCGTTTAATAATGCGACGACTGTAAACTATAAAATCGTGACTCAATGAAGGAATTGTGGTTGTTCGGAGGAATTTAACGATAATTACGGAATCAGGATTTGAAAAAATGTTGGGACGGGCGGGGAGGGAGAATCGACTGCAGTGATGGCCTTCACCTTGTCGAGATATTACTAAGTGAATAAAGTTGAATATCACAAATAATTGCAGCTTTATTTCGCCTTCC
The DNA here is from genome assembly GCA_013433145.1 of Ascaris suum. NCBI lineage: Eukaryota > Metazoa > Nematoda > Chromadorea > Rhabditida > Ascarididae > Ascaris > Ascaris suum. The sequence continues at coordinate 6,893,041 of CM024181.1, forward strand.
TTTTCATTTCGCTATTAGTTTGCGTAGCAGTTACTTATGGCTTTAACACTTCGGAGTCGGAGTGCTTCGGAGTCGAATATGCGTCGATTTCGAGAAATCATAAGCGCTTTAAATTGATAGATTTATGAGTTGGGATATGAGAGCACGATTTCATTGGATAGAGTCATGGTTTAATTGTGCGGCGCAGAAACGTTAAGTATTTTTTAGAGTTTTCTATTCTCTCTTCGTATGTCTGCAGCATTGAGGAGTCGAGTTCTGAATCCGTTCAATATTTGTCTTCTGAGGCACTATGTATTCATGTCCGTTTATGTAATAATTAAAGCTGTAATTGTTTATTCATAAATATGACAAAAAATCTTATTCCTCCCCATTCTTTCCTCAGAAGCGGAAATTCCTAGGTCTCTTTCTTCCTCCCTATGACCTCTTTGTCTTTGACCTCGATGTATCTTTAAATTCATTCAGATTGGATCCATAAATCTGGGAATGGAAGCTGATTGTTGTGCTGATTTCCTTTCTGAATCTTTTAATTTAAATTCAGAGCAGTATCAATATTCCGATATTATTGTTCGATTGTGTCAAATGCATTTGTTTAGATGATGGTATTGACGAGTTATCAACGAGTTTTAATTCCGGCAAGTTGCAATATGGAATCGCTGCTGTGAGAAGCAACGCAGCATCGCAGCCAAAAGTGATTCTCATTCAATGGGTTTGTCGACGTTTTCTCTTTTCTTATTCGATACTTTTCGTTTTGTTAGATTGTGAGGTAAATTAATAGCTGATGATGAATTGGTAAGAAATATTTCCTATGCAATGAACATTTTATTCTTCATATTTTTTGAAACGATTATATTCTTCACCTGTTCGAAAGACATTTATTCTTCATTAAGGAGCTGAAGTTGTGATGGTGATGAGTGGATTAAAGAAAATAGAGGGAAAGGCGCCAAAGCAAAGTATCCGACTTGTTTATCGGTTTATATTTGTTTGAAGAAGTTTTTTGTATGCTTTATAGCAAGGTGAAGGAGTTCCGTCGGCACGTCTGGCCGCTACGACGGGTCATGCAAACGATCTGAAGCGATTTCTGCGAGGAATACACGTGGTTAGTTGTGTTGATGATTGAAGGAACAAAGAATGCTTTTTTTTTCTGAAACTGCGCACTGCATCCGTGGATTATCTTTTTTTTATCTCGATCCGGTGATCACAAATGCCGATCCACATTTTTCTTTAAGATGAATTGTGTGTTTTTTCCGTCCCACCTTACCTGTTGATCTCCTATGAAGTTTGGTTTCCAAGTGTGAACATACAAGTTTTGATAATAAATTTTCGTTATTTTTCTTTCTTAATTGATGAGATGTTTACACACACATACACTCTCTCATTCCTCTTAACTATCAATTTTTCAGTCTTGCTTTACGGAGAAAAAACCTCAGTGCCACAAGCCAGCTGACGGAACACTTCCGAGGGATTATTTTTTCCTTCTTGGTGAAGGGGCGAAGTGTTGAGTAGTTGAGCACCACCGAGGGGATTTTCTTGTTTGTTGAACTCCTTAAGTGTGAAAGGCTCTTGGAAATGGAAAGCTAATGGACGGATTCAGATGTTTTTTTTTCTTTGCTCAGGCGTTTTCAATGGATTGATTTTTCGGGCAACTGCTAAGTGTTATAACGGGTTGTTTTGAACATTGAATGTAACGCTTCAGTGATCGTGGTTTGCTAATAAAGTGTGATGTTGAGGTGATAATCGCGCGTAGTGAGGATGACGTCGACCCGGAAAGCATCCTGAAGACGGTCGCGAAACTTCCCACGATGAATGATGTGAAGCGTATTGAAGACATTGAGCCTCTTCCGCAAGGACCGGTCGGAAGTGTTTATACACCCATCAGACCTAACAGGTTAGATTTAGCCAGAAGTTTTTGATATATTGAAGATTAGTTGGCCAAATTTGGGCCCATGGAGGTTTCGAAATTTGTGTCGATGAAATAACCCTTTGGTGCAGTTATTCGGTTCTGAGCCTAATAATGGTCTCAAAAAAGAATTCCATTTGTTTTGAAATCTCTCTCTCTCCCTTCTCTCTTCTCTCTCTTTGTATATATATATATATATATATATATATATATATATATATATATATATATATATATATATATATATATATATATATATATATATGGCGTTGATTTATTTTTTTAGTGGACGCCAACGTAGCCCACCACTTCGGGTCACGACCAGTTTATATCGTTGAAAGGATACATCATATTTAATCTGTCGTACAGTAGCCCCTTGTCGCGAGTTATCGATGGCTCGATGGCCGAGATCCATGAGCATGGGCGAGTATACGAGCTGGGATTGGATTTCTTTAGAAATTTTATATCCATTTCTTATGCAAAACATTTCGGTTGCATTTTTGATGCTTGGGCAAGACGCCCTCTCCCCTCTACAGTTGTAACTGCTTCGATGAGGTTGGAATAATCATTTAAACTGATGTATGGGAAAAATCATATGCGCGATTGAGAGGTGCAGTAATTTTTTTTTCTTTTAGGGATATAGATTTGAGTGAACGCGATCAATTCTGGAAAAAGGTGGAAGCGGAAGAGGCAAGCAGAAGAGTGGAAGAACGGAGAAGGGCCAATCAGAGGGATGCAGAGGCCGATCGGGATAAGGCCGAACTCAGTAAACAAATTCATGAGAGGTTGCATGTCGAAGAAAACGCTCACAATGTCCACAATGCAAACAATTTGAATGGTCATCCGCCGCCGAACGTTGGTAAACATTCTTTTGTTTTCGGGTTTCGACCTTTTGAGGGTCAGTTGGATTGCAGAGGTAATAGTTGTAGAAGGCGAGGAAGTACCTGTAAGAGGATGTTTTTTCTGTTGCTAAGACACCGTACATCTTCGCCAAGTCTAAGCTGCAACACTGATATGCTTTTGAGAGAATTGCGAATAAGCAGAATGCTGCTGTATTCTATAATAGGCTAAAATATTCGGAAAAGTCAATTTTTTTTGGTTTGTTCTGGGCTTTGCCATCTATTATTGAGCTTTCGTTCTCCTATGCCTCGTGATATTCGTCCGATAGAATTTCTTTGATGACTTAGTGGCCAATTTGAAAATAGCAGTGACGGGAAAGTATATTAGTGGAATTTATTATTTGATATATGGTCGTGACTTGAAGTTTATTGCATTAAAGTGCTCTCAAATAAAGAACCTGTTGAAACCGGATGTATAAGAGTAAGTTGATATGTGTGAAGGCACGGATGACAGCGCTCACACTGCTTGGAGGAACAAGGGCAACCGTGTTTCCTGCGATCGTTTACGATTGAGGTCCTTACGATTGTTTTGAATGGCAGGAGAAGTAGGATTGGAGGCGGAGGCAACTTCAGATCCTTAGTGGCTCCGGCGGTGATTACATCGGCAGACACATCATTCTTGCGAGGATGGTTTCTTGCCTTTTTTGAGAAGGGGAGGGGATGAGAGGGATCGGAGGGGGGGGGGCTAGTATAAATCGCTTATTCCGTTCCAGTCAGAGGTTTTTAGTAAACAGGATAGCATCTAATATCTCAAGAGTTTATGGCGTGGGGAAGTGGAGATACTCCATTTTTATGTGTTGAGGTGAATATTGAAAATGTTGTTGAACCAAGCCTCATTTACGTTGTAAATCTCCATCAGTCTCATCCCCTCGAGAATTCTGCTGAAATTTAAACGACGGGTGTAACGCTGTTAATATTTCAGTGCTTCAGAGGGATAAAATAGTCGACAAAGTGCATTGTTTTATTTTTGCCTCGTCGTCTATTTCACGAATCCATGCAAAAGATTGCTTGTGGGAAGGGAGGATTTTTTTAGCGTATTTACAGATGGCTGATGGACATATGTGAGTTTGCGTCCGTCAAAGTCGATTTTTTTGAAGCTTAAAGGGAATTCTCTATGACTTCGAAACTTATCTAAATCAACGAAAAGTCACTTATGGATGTGTTGACTCGGGGATCGTTACTTTTTTATGTGAGAGGCAGAGGACCTGAATTGCGCTTATTTTAAACGTTCAAAAGTGCTTTGCCACACGGCAAAGCGTTCCAAAATTTATTTCAAGCCACAGAGCCACGATAGAAGCACTGAGCTGAAACACGGAATTACCTCAAACTTGGGTAATTAAACCATCGAACTCATCCCCACAATCGGCAAGTGCAAAAACGAACATCACATTCAATCATTTCTCGTCGCTAGCATCAAATAAAGTTATTTTTATCTGAAGAAGGATGATGTGTTTTATGGATGGGTTTTTTCGACGGGGAGCGGTTGTGGATGATCGTAAGTAGCCATGGGCATATTAGGCATATGTTATGATCACAGCCATGGTTATGTGAGGTTGTCAAGGTAAGTATTTGCTGATAGTCGTTGATAAAATTGCCTTATCACTACTGGCTAACGAACCGATCCAAGGTATTTGGCCAAGAGATTTGTCTGTCGATTTTCATAAATCTGCATGAATTTTGATTCATAAGCTTCAAAAACTTAATAACTCTCTAGATCCTTCTATTTATTCTCTACAGATTGTTCTATATTGTTGAGTTGTTTATAGATAGGCATTATCAGTTTATTTGGCAAATATTCCACAGTTTCGAATAGTCTTCGTGAAGGATCTGATGTTCTTTTCTCATTTCCTTCCTATTTTAGATGCGAAAACAGTCGAAACAAGGAGTGGAGGTGAAGGTCTTATTCGAGGTAGAAAGGCTATGTTCGAGCAAAAGGCAAACGAACTATCAGAAACGATCATTCCTAAGCTTTCTACGGGACATGCAGCTCCCGGTTCTCCGAAGAGATTCACTCCCGCACAAGAGCAAATCCGAACTCCCAGTCCGCCACCTCCGGCGACAGCACCTTTGCGGCAGGAAATTCCTCAGCCAAGTGCCATATCACCTTCTGCGGAAGAATTGGTGCAAAGGAGAGTTCGTACACCTAGTCCAGCTCCGGAGCCGCTTTCTACAGCGGTAGCAGCAGCTCCCACTTTACAAACTTCTGAGCAGCCAGAAACAGCTCCTGCTTCACAATCGCTGCATTCATACTACGAACAACCTCCCGTTGAACCAAACGACTTGCGAGCGGTGGCTCTTTGGGATTATCAAGCTGGTCAGTGGTCACTTCTATTTTCTATCGTCAGGAAGTGGACCTCACGGGTCGGCTTTGCTTAGGTTTCAAATGTGGATGATAGTTGCGTTGATAAGTTACCGACGTTATATGCACAATTATGAGCATATCAGTGTGTGATCGGTCTTTGTACGTTGATTATCATGAAGAAAATTCCATATTTTGAGGCAATATTCTTTTTTTTGTTGCTTAAATACAATTTTTTTTTTGCTTATCGGTTCGGATGGGGGAAATTTCATTTATTTCTTAAAAATTTGAATCTCAAGCGTTTAATAGTGTCCAGTTCGATCTTTTTTAAAATCTTTTCTGTAATGGTCGTCAAGTAGAGGTGGTTCATTGTACTAATAATGGCTCCGACTCCACTAAAACTCATTTGGCTTGACTTCCTGCTGTGGTTATTTTTGGATGAGAAATGCAAATCTCGCTTCGATCTAGCCTGTTTAAGGTGGAATTTCACAAACCTCTAATGAATTCCGACTGCATTCATTGAATTAACACATCTGAGTTTTTGAGTGAGGGCTACAAACGTTTTTTAAATTGTGATTTTTGCTGAAACATGAAAAGTAAGAGAGATGTCATGAATACTCAGGGAATAGTAAAGAAATTCAGCATCTCCACTAAATACGCGGCACTTTCCTGCAGCTCATCGCTGTGCACAACAACACAGTTTTTATAGATTCATAAGAAAAGATTCATAATTAAAGGATAGCAATAACACTGTTCAGCATAATTTTTTCAGAATATAAGCAAATAAACCATAAAAATGTGGATTGTTTTATGAAAAGAATTTTTTTGAGTTGATGATATTCCAAAAAAAAGGAAAAAGAAGTCATTGTTGCAAATTCTTAGCGCAAAAATTTGAAAAATCCACAAACCCTTAGCATTTCCCATCGATTGATGCACACGAATTTCTTTCAATATCACTAGCAGCATTTGTTTGATGGTTGTGCGCATATTGATTCCTAAATATCGTTTAGATGGCGGGCATTATCATCTCGGCTGTTAATGCGATGCTGGGTAAGGCCACCGCAGAGATGAGGGGGAAAATGTCATCAATAAATCCTTCCCATTCTTTGGTGTCGTCGTAATTTTTCACAAGCTCTGACTCATTTTACTATCGACTTAATTACTTCAACTAAGATCAAAGTCCGAAGCTCAGAGTCGACTCTTTGACAGCAGGACCTTCCGCTGGAGTTGGAGCTGAGGTTATCTTTAGAGTCAGCAGGCGTATGGCATGTCGAGGTGGAAATTAAATGATACTAAAATAATTCAGTTACATGTTTTTTAATTTTCTACTGAGCAATTTATAAAAGCGCATTTTTTTGCTGACGTTATGCTCAATAATTTCAGCTGATGAAACGGAAATAACATTCGATCCGGATGATATAATAACGGAAATCGAACAAATAGACGCTGGTTGGTGGCGAGGTCGTGGGCCTGACGGCAAAGTGGGACTATTTCCGGCTAATTACGTCTCACTTATTTGATGTTTTTCACAACGCTGTGATCGCTTGCTTTCATTATTATTTTTTTTTCTTGATGTTATTTCTTAACTAGTCAATAGCTGGCGTAGCTCAGCTCATTCCAATGTTGTTTTTTCTTTCCTTCAAAGGAAATTCGTTGTCAAATGGGCTGATGCATTCTCCTAATACGCCAAAAGTTTTGGTTGGATATTATAATGAACGCATTTTCTAGCGATGTTTATGATAGTGCATGATTGCAGGTATTCTCGTCTAAATCCCTTAGTATGAAAGAAATTTCTAAAGGATAGATGACGTTCACGGTGAATTTTTTTGGATGGAGTGTTGTGGATAGTGACTTAGAACAATCGCATCAATATCAGATGCTAGCACATTGGCTCGATGTTCATTTCTATTAGGGTTTCCTAATAGGAGCGGGGGAGAGGGGGCTGATTGGTTATAACCGACTATTAAAATGGATGTGGCTGTTGTTTTTGTCGCAGTGAGAAATCTAAGTTTTCTTTCCATTTGCGTTGATTTTCATTTAATTTTTAAAATATTTTCATTGTTTTATTTATAATTTATAAACGTTTATTATTAGGAAGAGTTGCAAAGGTGAACAAAATGCGATCGCATTTTTTTTTTAAACCTGTTTCATAATTGGGAAATTTTTATTTGCACATTGTTGATAGTGAATAAATATTGACTATTATTTACTTTATTTATTACTCTAAGAAATTTTTACGATTATTTTGTGGGGAAATATTTTTGGGGAATATTGCAAAGAAAAAAAAACCTAATTGTTTTGCTCGTTTCTAAATGATCATAGCATCTATAATATCTGCAGTAATTAATCTATACGGAAGTTTTTGTTCAATTTTTGAGATTTGCGGTATTTATATTCAAATGAATATTGCATTATTTATTTTCTTAAGCGTAATGAATTTTTCTCTTCGAAAGGTGCCTATTTTTATTGTGCGCTATTTTCCTATTAGCATTTATATGTTATTCTAATTTAATAATTGTATTCTGCTAGGGGAGTTTCTCTCTTTTTTTTTTCTTTTATTTTTCTTAAACATAGGTTTTTCTGAGATTTCTTTCGAGATTCATATGCTTAAGTTTCTATCAATAAAACATCTGTTTTATTAATAATCGAATGGTTTATTGTTGGCAATTGATAAAAATATGAAATAAATCGGGCATGATTGAAATTTTCAAAAAAATTTTTTTGCTTACCTATATCAATTAAATTTAAGTAAATTTTTTTTTCTTTAATAAACTGGCCGATTATATTTTTAGGCACTTTTTTTTAATCTTAGAAAATTCCCAAATTTTAAAAATTGATTTTCTATAAGAATTTATTAGTATTTGTTGAAATTTTCATTAGATTTTTTCTAATATCTTCTGTGCCATTCCCTTTAATATTTTATTTATTTGCCGAAGTATGATTTATTGATCACAAATGGGATAATATTTGAAATTCTATGATTGCAATGAGTTGTGTATACGGAGTGCTATCTGTAGGTTTAACAAAATCCTATATGACGGCAAAGTTCTTTATTCATTTCCTCTGTAAAAGAGGAAGAAAGAAGTGGTAAGCTGAAGCATAAAGCATGTTTTAAAAGATCACCATGTTGAAGTTGATCGTGAGATGTGTACCTGAGGTCATGCTAGAACTTGTTTTTATTGCTCTCTTTGATTTGCAGTTGTTGAGGCTTAATGTGTTGCTACCTTCATAAAATTGTTTGACCTGATGTTCGGTTTCATGTCGAAATATTTGTGATACTCGTTGTGAGGACGTTATGTTTTACTTAGTTATTACTTCTACTATTCAACTACGTTGAAGAAGTTTTATTTCATTTATATTGTTGTTTTCGTTTTTTTTTTTGAATAAATTTCTTACATTTCAGTCTCGGCTAATAAGGTTACAAATATTTTACTCTCATATAACAACGAAAATAGTTCAGATTCCAGTATTATTATTGCTCACAAAATATCACCTTTGTTTGTTTTACCTTGGTGAAGGTGTTTTTCATTGGAAGTAAACCTGTGATAAGGTGTTTTGATGAACTTTAGAAACGTGGTTTCAGTTATCAGTTCTAGCAGTTGCTCGATTTCTTTGTTGGATTAGCAATATTTGTAAGGAATTGGGAGCTTAGTTCATGCTTTCTTGATTTTGTATATATATATACAGCTTTCAGCTAAGAAGAAATAGAACGCATAGATGTTCGTTGAAGGTGTATAGATCTCGCGACGAGACTGCAGGAAAAGTCATTATTTCTGAAATGATGGATAATTCACGTGGAAAACTCATGGGTGTGCACATCAATTGTTAATTAAACCTGTTAGGTAATATAATCTTCCTCTCGATTAGGCAAACCGATTAAAGCACTCCAGCAAGTGTGCTGTAAATATATGAATAATTCTTACATGTTTCAATGCTTTTTTTTTAGTGAATATAGCAGTATTATAGGTGTTATTTTGTTATAATTGTAATCATATATTTTTCACATTCATATTCAAATTTTCTAAACTGCGTTGAACAATATTCACTATGATCAAAAATTAAGTCAATCAGTTTGTTTCATAAACTAAAATGAAAAAAAAAATGAAATTAGAAGGAAAATGGTTTTCGAAGTTTCTTACACATGCAATTGCAAAGAAAACGAAATAGTAGAACGTGGAATCGACCTTCGGCAGCTCTATGCCATCACAAAAGGATGCTTCAACTCTCCATACCCAATGAGCAGAAATGATCCCACATCTGTACCTAGCATCTGAAAGACAATGACCTGAACTAATTACTAACATGACGATTTATAAATCCTTCTTCTTTGAATGAAGAGTACAATCAGGAAGTAAAGGTCGCATTCATCTGCTTCAGTCTACGAGATAATAGAGAACGATCAGCGACGAGCAACACGATCGGTGATGATGGTTAACGCGATACGAGTTTCGGGTAGTGGGCGTGCTCGGTATTCGACGATGGTTGTGTCTACCTTCCTATCGAAAACAATCGATTCGTGCAGAGGGCCGTTTTGTAGATCGTCAACTTGTCGCGATCATTGTTGTACCATTCCAACATCTTTTCTATGCCCACTTTTCTTCTTCTTCTTCTTCTCGCCTTTGTGACAGTCACCTGTAAGTTTCTAAAATTATGCTTATTAAAAATCGTTGCTCTCTCAAAATAATCCCAATAATTAACACTCATTTATATGGCCAAATCTAGTGGAGAAAATTTCTACCTATAGTTCTCGTCTTTTTTTGGAGGGGGGGGGCGGGGATGGGAAATAAAGAAAGGAAGGGGAGAAGAGCGGAGGATGAGGATGAAGGATCGAAAATTGGTATTGCATGTTAAAATAATCGATTGCTTTCGTACGGCAAGCATGCAATGGATAAGAAAGCAAAAAAAAAAAACGTTCCTCTTGTAAGCTTCTTATCGATACATTATAATGCAACGATCGCAATCAATATTGCATTGAAGAAATGTTTTCAATATATTTGAAAGGCTGATGAGAATTTGAAGGGACGTTCATTTTAGCATTAAATAATCAAATATATTTTCCTATTAGAGATAAATGTTGAATTATCTATTCGTTTTATTTTTTTGGCAATAAATATGGGAAGAAAAATATTTTTAAAAATTTTTTCAATATTTGCAAATAAAAAATAACCTATAGACGAAATAAAAACTCCGTCTATTATAGAAATTTCATAGTGATAATGAATTGCAATTTAAAAATTTTTAGCAGTTATTAGAAATTGCTCACTTATTTTGAACTCTGTTTGAAATTTTCAGCTCATTTATTCTGCTCTTAACTCCGCCTAAAAGCTCCAAATATTTATAGAAACTCCAACTGCATGTGAAAGTCAACTTTTATAGTAGCAGTAATAGTACAACAATATTTCACAGTAATAGTAGTATTAAATCAAAAGTTGTTTTGAATGATATTAACGAAGACGAAATAAACTTCGCTCGTTTATTTTCACTTCATTTGTATAGCATGAAAAATTCACTTCCATATGATTCCGGTTTTCTTTTTGCAGCAAATATAAACGACTGTAATCATAAAGGTTTATGGCAAAAGATTATGCGTTGACGATTGCAAAACAACGCTCTATAATTGTGAACGTTTAGAGTAAGCAAGTAACAAACACTTTTTACACACTTCAATTCTGCAACGATACCGCAATATTCACCTGAGTTTAATATCGCTGAATTATTTAGTTATTAATAAAATTGCATACAGTCAACAAAACGAATGAAGTATGCCAAAGGATATTTTAACACCTATCCTATTTTATACCTGACCTATATTATACCTGACCTACTTTATACCTGTCTATGTATTCCACACATCAGGCCAACCGCGTTCATAAGTCATCAGCAATTAATAAGAAGTGAGGGATAAAACATTCATATTTTAACTGATATAGTCGCTTCTAGACATCTTTTGCAATGGGTTCGCTTTTAGCAATCACTTTTAGCGACTAAGAACAACCCATTTAGTTGTAAAATGAGCTTAAAGTTTTTGCATCTATAATTATGAACAGTTCTTTTTGAATTTAAAGAATCAGCGTGAATTTAATAAGGGAGATATGAGAGGCGATCTTCATTATGCCCATCAAATCTTGCAACTATTGCTTTAGGAAAATTCGAATTGAAGAGACTTGAAAAGAGCGATTAGATAAACAGACAATAGAAACGATATCGTCATTATGCACTTTTATAGAGAGAATTTTGTGAAATCCCATAGAAATTATTTATATCTAAGCACCTTTGTGGGGAATTTTTCGAACTTTTAAATTAGTGAATGAAATAATTGAACTGCAGCTAAACGAGTGCAACGAGATTATGTGGATTTGAACTCGTGTTTCGTCTACAAAAAGGGCTATAGGCTTGAATTGAACGCGAACGATATCGAGAGTACCGAAAGTGTACAATTCAAGGATGACTGTTTGCGTGCATGCCTTAGGGCTGTACTCTCCGGTGGATTCCTATGTCGATCACTTATGCATATGCCTAAAGATGATGTAAGTGTATTCAACGATGATTTGCGATAAGATTTTTTTTGGGGTTTATGTGATCCAACGACCTCTTTCCATGACGTTTTCCTTTCTAATTTTGTCGTCAGGTCTATTTGCTCATCTCCCATCTCTGAGCCTCCCCCCCCCCCCCTCCAACCATTTCTTCCAACAAATCACTTTCGATAGTCTGCTACCATCCTCTGTTAGATTGCTCCTCGACTTCCTTCCGATCCCGTCATCTAACCTTTCGCTGATGGGATCATTAAGAACCGAGAAATACTTCATCTCATCATCCTTCCTAGTCGGGCTTACAAGCACCTTTATCTCATTCATTTTATTAAAGATCAAGTTTTTTTTTCGCCACTAGCAATCTTTGATGTAAAAATGGCTCCTCGTAATATAAAGAGGAAACCTCTGAGGTCCGTATTTCGATGATATTTTAATAAATATTAATTTATTTCTTATATAATCATAAAAAAGAATTGTCATTATCACCATTATAGAATCGCAAAAATTCACTCTCTGAGTTCACTTAATCAACACAAAAAACAAAAATTCTATGAATTTCTTTTTGAGATGTTTATTTATTTTTAATCAATGACTCTCTTAGCTTGATGAGAATAAAACAATTGCACCTTTCCTCTTTTGTCCCTCTTCCCCTCCCCTCCCCCTACCCCTCCCCTTCCTCTCCCTCCTCTAGTCTGATAATAATGAAACGATTGACCTCTTTCCGTCATCTTCTTCTTCCGGTTAAAACGCAGTTGTGCTGTGCATCAACAAACATATAGTAGCAAATACATGAAAGCGAAAGTCTTTTATAGCAAAAGTGCTATAAAAACAACGGAACAGCGTAAGAGGAAATCAGGATCTCTGCATTCGAGTTGCAGAAGATAATTTTTTTTTTTTGAATCTTCGCAGAGATTTTTTCACTCATTTTTTTAAAGAACAGAATTTCATATTTAATTCACTAAATATCATTAAAGGATTGTGTATTGACAGCCGTCGATGGAGATAAAGCAGTTCGAACCGAAGAGAAACCATCACAAATTCCAGTCAATTTCTATGAGAATCAATGTGCTAAGGTGCCTATCCAAGGTAAATTTTATACCTCACAAATATTATATTTGCATATCATTTTTCTCTAATCATTACGCTTAACTGTGAAGGAAATAGCACCTTTGACCTCTAAAGAAAAGAAAATTTGAATAAAAATGAGAAACGTTGTCAAACAAGTTCATCGAATCGTTTCGAAATTTTGCAATTTTCTAAAAGTTTTGTCATTTTATTGTTGTATTTTATCTTTTGCATTATTAGACTTTTTATTATGAAGATGTTCATACCTGTTCAGGTGGAATGGTAGAAATACGACTACGTGGCTATCGTGGAGGTGAAGGTGTTATGCAAATTGTGCAGAAAAAAGGCGCTAATCCATTGACATTTATTGTTATGGAAGGACTTCCTGAAAATAGGGTTTATTCATTGATTTGTTTTTTTTTTTTAATTTTCAATATAATTCTTTATATTATTTCAAAGATAATGTCTATATTGGCGTTTTTTTTTGCATAAATATTAATTACACATAGATATCATAAAATTAGATTAAATATCGAATAATATTCACTTATTTCGAATTAACGTTTCATTAGGCAATTAGCGTTACTATCATCAAAAAAAAATTTTTTTTTCTATTTGTGCCATGTAAATATTTTTCCAACTCAAAAAAATTTTCCACTCTTTATTCAAGAAATTATTTTTTTTAATATTTCAACTCGAAATTTCAGTTGGAATTTTAATGATCCAATTTTAAAAAAATTCAGAAAAAAAGCGTTGGAAAATTTGCATTTTTAAGCGATTTTGTTTAAAAATTTCTGAAATGTTTCTCTTTTTTTTTTTGCAGTATTGATTGTTAACTCTATGATTATACCTTATTTCATCCGAATGTGAAAATTTTACATGCATTCATATAAGTCATTGTACGTATGTAATTTAAGCTGATAATTGCATTGATTGAGATATGATTATAGCTTCTAATCATTAATGAACATTGAGAAGGAAATTTTTTTTATGTTGGAAAATTTTTTTCAATAATTTTTATGAAATATTAGACGTAAAAAAATTTTTTATAAAATTGACTAAATATGTTAATTTCATTTGTATGCTTAAATTTTTTTTATTCACTATCAAAAGATAGAAATGATACTATCAGCCTTCAATATGTATCATTGCAAAACGATCATTTCATTTTAGGAGTTCGATGTTTTATACAAAGAAGACGAAGTTAAAGATTGCTTTAGAATGTCATCAGAAGAGAAGCAAAATGCGAAAAAACTTTTAACAATTGATTCGGATGCTTCTGGAATGGCAGTTCAGGTATAATAGAATTGTATCTTTTGATTGCAGGTTAATTCCAGGTGATAATCTTTTGATTGCAGGTTAATTCCAGGTGATAATCTATTTCACAAATCTTCCGCATTAATGTTATGCTATTTTCATGAATAGTAGTTATCACACCTATCCTTTTAGGTGAATTCAGAAAATCGTTTTTTTTTTTCTAATTTTCTTATTTCTTGATCTACCGTTTTTTTACCGTCTTGGTTATCCGCAATTTTCTACAAGCGAATTGTTTTGACGTTTGTTGGAATTTGGCATGTTTCCAAAACCAGCAAAACATTCAAGGACCTATCAGTTTGGTTTCTTATCAGATTCGATTTAAAAAAAAATTCTTAAATTCTGAGGTAACGTCGAAGCAGCTCCAAATCGAGCATTACCGATCTTTTGATGGGTTTTTTTTTCAGCCATGGAGTGAGCTAAACTTCCACATTCTTACCGATGCAGTGCTAAATAAGACGATCGCTGTTGTCGATAAAATAACCGGTAATGTGATTACCTGTGGTAAAATTACCATAAAAGGTAAATTATCCGATTGGGAATCGGCAAAAAATCGCTCGAACGTTTTGATGTCATCAATTTGGTGCATTCTTTTGATATTTGTTTATTTACTTCGATAATTTTAAACCTATAACATCATTAAGTATATTTCAATTTCAAAGTATATTTCAATTGCTAAAATATCGTTAAAATAAAGTATATTTCAGTATATTTCAATCCTATGACGTCATATAATTTAACGCAGTAAGCATTACTCGAGAAATATTTAACATTCGATTGGCATTCACCATATATTATAAGGAAATTTTTTTTTAAAGAGAGAATTGTAATCATTCTTATTTTACAATAATATCCTAAAAGTTCGGTCAGATTGAACTATCAAAAATTACCATAACAAATATTTTTTTTTAAAAATTTGCATAATATTTTTCTAATAAAGCATGAAATCTATTCATAAATTATGTTGAGTTGAATGAATTTTTAAGAAGAGAAGAGAAAAAAAAATTTGAAATTTATTAAATAAGTAAAATGATATCTTTGATAATATTTTCACTACTTAATTATTGATATTATTATTCGTTAATTCATTGCATTGCATAAATATTTTCATAAAAATTCTCAATGATTTATTGACATCGTTTTTTTATTAATTTGGAAAAAAAAAGAATTTTTTTTCTTTGGGAAATTTTTTTCCCTAATTTTTTTTGGGTGAAATTTTTTTTATCGAATATGTAAAAATGAAAGTTTTAGTTATTCATCGTTCAGCTATTATTGAGCACTATAGAATCGTATTGAATAAATCTTTTTTTTTTTAAATTGTAATATTATTGTTAATCATTATATCGTTATACGCCTCAAAATGTCACTATTGGATAGGATATAGAGTTAAGGATATTAGAGAAGGAGTATTTAGCCAATAAGGATAGAGAAGAGCCTAAATTCTGATAATGTGAATCATGCATCATCACTCATATGCAAAACGATATCATCATAGAGGAAACATTTGCATATAATGAAGATTGTAGAACCATTACTACGGAAGTTTGAACAATTTGAAAATGCAAAAAATATTGACAGCTTTTTCATGCAAATTTTTTTCGAGATTATCAACTTGGAAACTTTCCAGGTGATTTTGTAAATTTTTTTTTTTTTTTTGCTGTAAAAATGAAAGGATTAGCGATTATTTTAAAAGGCTCTTCGAAGCCTTTCCTCATCATTCATTGTGGCATAAAAGCAATCGGGCGTCTCTTATGAGCCCATCCAGTGGTAGTCCGATGGACGAGCCGTTCGTTCATCAATGGATCGAAGAGTAGTTATCCTCAAGCTTTTACAAGGTCTTTTTCGTTTTGTGAAGCAGTTTCACTCACTCAGCAGTGATTAAAAACGAGAGTTCGAGCTGCATACGAGGATTTTCCTATGCTTTACAACATTGTACTCATCTCACATATAATTTCCTATCGCTCCGGCAGTTCACGTCTCTATAGTCTATTTCCCAGTTGTTTCCAAGAAACCTCAGAATATGGAAATTTGCAGGCATTGCACTGGTTGAACCTTGATTACAGCCACGATCCTTGATTCAAGTAAACTGTGCATTTTAAACTGCAACCTAATCGGTTGACAAAATATCACAGCCTTATCACTTGATAAAGCAAAATTTATAATCCTAGAAGAGCGAAATTCAATAACCATTTGCCTAATCCGGCTCAGTTCCGTTATACTGAAGTTGAGCCTTATCAGTTAATCAGTTGCTAGGCCAAAAGGGTGATAGCCTAGGGGGTGATATTTGATAGTTGAAATACAACGATGTCAATACAAATCGGTCAGATGAAATTTTACTCTTATCAATCCATTTATAGGTCGAAAACCATTGGCATGGAATCTGTTTGGTATTTATAGACCTGCAGAAACAATTCTATTCTTATCGAAATCCAGCATTATCAGCCCTTCAATATTCTATCAGTTCATAAACGAAAGAAAAAAGCTTGCAGCAATTGTGGTGACCTATAGGCATGAAATTTGGTATTGCTAACTCGTGCATCAAATCAACCCTGCCAATCCTTCAAACTTATTAGCTGATAAGTGGAAAATTTTTATCTTTACTGCTTAATCTTTATTACTTCTTTCCGACATCCGTTAATTTAAAAATGCCAATGCATTTATAAATTAATAAATACAAAAGGACATATCATATAAATGCTCCTGATATGCTCTATTAGAGTTTATTGCTGACCTCATTAATGAATGATCAATCAACTGGATGGATTCCGATCGGTCGAAGAGGTGAACTTATCCGGTTCTCAGACGTACCCGGATACATCCGAAATCACTCAGACATACTCAGACACTTCCGCAATCATCGACGCGTAGGTAATATTGACAGGAAGAAATGTTATAGTTGTGTTCTGTCCCCTTCAAAGATGATGCGGACGAAGACATAGCTCCCAACTTCCTCTTCATATCAGAAAATGGCAACACTACTTCTCACATCTCTACGACCTCTTTTGAAAAAGTTTTTGCTTTTGAAACTTTGTACTTAAAAAATTGAATTTTTAATAATTTGATGCAGTATTTGATGCAAAAATATTGACGAAAAAGCTCATGACACAAGCATTTCGTTGAAACGATTATTAGACAAGTTCGATGACATGCCATACGATGGCGCAATATGTGCTTCTTGCAATTCGACCTAGCGCATCAGGCTCAATAATAAACAGTTAAAGCAACTACTGCCTGGATCATTAACATTTGACACGATGCATGCATCTTAATCACAAACTATTTCGCGGTCCTTATCGAAGCATTTCTCGTTAGACAACAAATCTTATGCAAATTACCTATCTCATGAAGTAGCTCCTCGCAGTTATAATCAAGACGACTCTCTAAACTCAACAAAATATTAGTGGGTGGCGTGCCACTGTTAATATCAAGTGATGAAGTATCGTTCTTAGAGCACGGGTTAGCACTGATCATTTGGAGGAAGCATGGGTCAGTCACCGCCCATTGGAAGAAAGCATGGGTCAGATAGTGGTCATCGGCGGAAAGCATGCATCAGCCATTGAACGTCGGCAAAAGCATGGACTAGCAGTGGTCATTGACACAATTCCTTTGATGTATTATAGAATTTTATTTTATAAAGAATAAAAATAAAATCACATCATTCCAATAAACAGTGAGATAGAATATGATTCAAAATAACACAAAAACAATCAATCCAAAAACTCTTATAAATAGACATCAAGAATACAATGAAATAATATAACTTCGAAAAGGAATCACTCAGCAAAAATTGCAAATTTAGGCTAAGAGATACAAATTCAAAGAAACGTTTACTTACTTCGGCAATGCAAGCAGCACTTCATATTATAACTTTGAAGTAAGATAAAAGTGATAAAAACGGGCAAACAAGCGGCTCAGCCAATGGGAAAGAGATCGAATATCAAGGTATTCTCGTTTTTTTCTCCAAACTTCATAAGCAGCCAAAAAAAAAAAATACAACAGGTTAACATGACCTGAGGTAATTGAAACCAACTACTCCAAAATTGCAATAAAACTGAAACTACAGCAATAGCTATCCTCATGCATTACCACCGAATCATTAAACGAGGGGTTTCCGAAATGCCAGGGAATGAAAAAAAACCCATAGAAAGATATCGGGCCACCTCTATTGCCATTACCTGCGCTAGTTTGATTGATATTACTCTTCCAATATGAAAGTATATAATAAGTTGGGTCAATGAACAAATTTAGAAGAGGCCAAAACGAAGTGACCGATCATATTTCATACTCAGTCAACTTTTTTAAACTCCGACATAGTCAAAAAAATTGCTAAGAAATTAAAGACGTAACAACATAAATCAACAACTATTTAAAAAAAAAAGAAAATGAAATTTAACCAAAGTCTTCATACATATCAAGTAATAGAGGTAACAACTGGTATTTCATAGAAATATTGCACTTTTGTTCCAAACTATAAGCATATATAAATCTAAAAGAGACTCCTAGCGTTGACAAATTTTACATCACTTCACTTTATCCGAGAATACGGTACTCGCTTACCGTAATACCGTAGAATACCGTACTAGTTATGAACGTATACTGAAGCAGTGGAGAAAAAAACGACAGAAACGATCTAAGCGTTCGTTCCAGTCATCAACGAGCCACAAAATTTACCAATATTTCGAAATCTATTTCTTAGAATTTCCTCAAAAAGTATAACGCGATAAAATCACTTTTTATAGCCTAAAACGATGAAAAAAAAAAAAAAACGAAATAAGAAAAAAAAAATCAAACAGAGATCCACTGAACGAACAAATCGTTATAAAATCAGCCGACATGTAAATGAAATCAATCGGTTCATCTCGAATGTTCACGATTACGACCGCTCTCTTTGCTCCTGAAACAGAATACCGTAATAATATACGCATTACAACATTCCAACTTTATTGATGCCATATAGAATCAACACAAAACCCTTTCGCCATTGATAAGAATCAACATAAGATCTCATCCTCACTAATATAGCTCGAAACAAACTTCATCCTCTTCCATAAAACTACTGACGTCTAGTACATAATGGTACATAATAGAATATGGGAACGGGGGAGGGCATAGTGGTATAATCGATAAGATTTCCGGTCTGCACATCAAAAAATACGGTTCCCGTCATAAATGCTGAATTTTTCACTTCTATTTCTCCTCCCACCAAAAACCTTATTACGTTCGTATGGATCGCATTCTGACGACTGCATGGCTCAAGCTCACCATTATCATAAATGGCCTCTTTTACAGTGAAGGTGCACCTTAAACATGCCTCATCTAGTGCACCTCTCACTACCTGAGACGACCAAGCAAAAAAGGCTCACGGTCGTTGAAAATCCCGAGAATGATGATGCTTTGAGCTGGAACGAGTTGCAGCCGGTGATAATTCCACCGTTTTTGATCCTGAAAGAAAAATTTTATACAAAATTCGATGAATTACCTCAAAAATTGATGTTAGTTTATTGTATAATACTTGCGTATATCCGACCATATATCGAATGTAACGGTCAGTATCACGCTGCGAAGAGGGGAGAGGGGAATAAGGAGATAAGTCACATCAGCCCACCAAGAATACGCAAATGCGACCAATCCAGCACTTCCAAAATACATGCGGAAAAAATATATTCTGTGAAAGCTGCGTAAAAAAAAAGGAGGGACCAGGGTGGCCATTCCAAAATGGAAGTTTGTAGCACTAAACAGCTCTCAATTTTCTGATAAATACTATGAAACTCTTGCAGTGCCAAGCATTACCAACGGCAGCATCATCCTCATGAAAGTATTACGACAACTGGAGGAGTCCTTTTATCCTAACTTCCGACAATCGCAAGATACATGATCAGCGGATTCGTTTCAGAGATTTACCTTCGCCGGAAAATCTACTCTTTTTGCAACACTCCTTTCTAGCTGCTTCAATATTTCGATTACAAGTCATGCGATGCGCTTCCGATAACCATCAAACAACGTAAACGACTGGTCATTAAATAGGTGACCTCTTGCCGAACAGAGAAGAACAAAACGAACCAACCACAAGTCCCTCTAAGCGCAACAAAAATATTCTTACTCGTACGTATCGTTGTACCCTGATCAAAATTGCAGCCTCTTGAGGAACTCTGTGCATGCGTAGAGGATTTACAACTTTCTGCGATACTACTCGCTTGCCCATCAATGTTCAGTGAATCGAGCAAAAAATTCGTTCGAACCTCTTGATTCGGGTGTTCTCTCGGAAGAACCGCTCTCTCTACGAGCCATCTTTGTCGTATTTTCGCTGCAAAGAAATATTTGTGCACAATTTCCAAATATCAGAAATAAGATCATAACGGAAGCAGAAGAGGGCAGCGAGGAGGGGGGGAATATTAAAAATCACCTATGGGAAGAAAGAAACAATGCTAAACAGTCCAGTAAAGAATCGCCATGAATTCAACTGTAGATTTTTTTTTCACGAAGTGCACCGAAAAACTCGTTTTAAATATAAACGATGAAAATAAACAAAATAAACGATAACCAGCAAACAGATAAATAATATTTGCGATTGATTAAATAAAAGTGCCAAAAGTCAATTGAAACTGAATAGGCAATACACGCCATCTAAAACAGTAACTACCACAGATCGTTTTAAAAAAATATATTTTCATCCTCGAAATGTGTTCCACAACAAATAGAATGTTGAGAATATATTCCTTACCCAGTTTCAAATAATCATAAATCAAGAATAACGGTTCCGCCTAGATCAGCTCATTACAAAGAACGAAGTGTGACCGGTGCCTCAGTACCTGATAGCCTGAGGACCCCACCCAAAAAACGTTAAAAAACTCATCCTAGAAAACAATGCAATATCCTAAATGTTAATATCCGAGAAACACTTACTTAGCATCGGCAGGATCTATGGGTCGTTTCCAACTCTTCTCTCGCAGTTTTGCATACTCATCAACCGATGATTTACTCTTACTCTAAAAATTCAAATAAAAACAACACAGAAAATGTTAACATCGCTGCATTCAATAAAATCAATAAGTGGCCAATAGTAAATCATAAGACCTTTGAGTTAAGGAACCGATCTTACGACAGCTAAAGGTGCTCCCTTAGAAATGTTTCAGGCGAGTAAGCACCAACAATATATTGAGTGTGATGTACGAATGCAGAAGATAAACGAAGAGAAAACATAAAAGCAGAGCAGCTCTTCACTTTTGCTGAGGTTTTTGGAATACCTTTACGGCGGCAAGATGCCCAAATTTTTGTTACCCAAATAAAGTAAACTTTTTTGTGAAAAATAATATGTCCTCTTACCTAAGAATTTAGTAACACAGAAGGCTCCCCTCCTATATCGCTTCAGAGATGAAATTCGAATAATTATAAATAATGCGTCAAAAATCGCCAAAATCGATAATAAAAAATATTAGCAAGAACTGAAGCAAAAATAAAGTAGATGAATGCAGAAAAAGTCATGGAAGAAGGAAAGACTGGGCTAGTTTTGCAACCAATACAAAGAATATTATTCGTAAAAATGTCCCTAACACTTCCGCTCAAGTATTTTTCCGACTTCCAAATGTCTAATATAGAAAGAAGCCAACAAAGAGAAAACAACTGAGGCAAACAATTTACTAACCACTGAAAGTGATGATGGCGTCTCTCGTTGTTTCCTTCTCTCTTCCCTCTTTTCGTCGTGTTTCGATTTCTCCTTTTCACGACGGGATCCCTCTTCATCTACCGTCTTCGATAAACGCATCTTCAACCCATTTGGCTTTCAATAAATCTCCGGTATAATAATGCTCAAACACCAACTATCCCAATATGAAAGATCTGAATAAACATATCCCACTAGCGGAGAAATTAATAAAAGAAATGATCCTCCGCGGGAAATTGCTGCACTACTTAGATCTGAAGTTTTAAGCATATGCTATTTTCTCTCAGCAGCGAATACTTTTAAAATGTCACGAGATCTTAGAAGTGATGATGTGTTTTCTTTCAAGCTTGAAATTCTGCCAATCTTCACTTTCCTATTGTTGACACATACCTATAAAAACTTCTTTCATCACTAACCTTCTTGGATGGGCAAGAGTCAACAAGAGGCGTATGCGATGACGAAGGAGGAGAAGCGCCAACTTCACCTTCCTCCATCTTCGGTTCCTCTTTACTATTCACAACTGCCTCTCGAGCACGTTTGGTTTCATCGCTTTTTGAGGACTGCTTTGACACGGGTGCTACCACTTCTGCACTCGGACCTTCTGCAGCATAAAATTGTTGCATTAAATTAATAAAGAATAAAGATAGTTAAGACTTGCATTCAGTTAAAAAGCGCCATCACATTTTTCTATAACTTACTGCATACTTTAATTATATAGTTCCCATATTACTTGATTTAATATCAGGTGCTTACCAAAGAAAAATTCGTTTGGGACTTATAAATCTAAAGAGCAAACCGATCACAAACAGCAACTTAATAAGTTTTCACGAGCAGTTATTAATTATTAATAAAATAATCCACTAAGAAAGCCCTTAAAATAAAGAAGACGAAAGAGAGAGCGACTAAGAATTTCAAAAAGACATGAAGTTAAGGCGGGTTATTCAAAACACGCCACTTATCTACTAAAAACTTACAATAATATCACATAATATTACATAAAACAGCAAACACAAAAAACCTCAAATTTTCAAACCACAAAGGATAAGCGAGATGATTAATAAAAGCAAGAAAAATACTTACTTAATCTTTTCTTTGAAGGTGATTCATGTGTATCGAAGATGCGCTTCTTATCTTCCGGAATGGCCTGGACGGATGATTTCGAGTGCGTCACATCCTTCTTCATATCAGACGAATTTATCGTCCCCAATGTCTTCTGTTCAACCTTCACTTCCTGCTTTTGTGACGCTCGGCTCGAGTTAGAACTTTTCGCAGGATCCACATCTCCATTTGAGCGCTTCACATCCACATCTCTTTTGCTATTTTCTATATCGTTCGGTTTCTTTATCTCTCCTTCATTGCTCTTCACAACCGCCTTCTTTGCTTCAACCTCAGACTGTGCCTTCGGCGGGGTCGTGACGTTTACCCTCTTCGAGTCCGATGACTTCGACACAATTGTTTTCGTTGTCTTTTTCGCCGCATTTAAAACCGAACGCTGAATTGGTTTGCATCAGTACACTTTAAAAAGTGACTTTCCTACCAATATTCGTTGCACACCAATTAATGCTGCAACATAACCATGCCCAAGAAAATGACGAGGACATCATGAAAGGAATCATTGTCGAAGGAAAATATCAGAGATTACCGAAAAAGAGATTAGGGGAAGAATTAACGATAAAGCCTCGTCAGTTTTCCCTTTTCTATCCCTATCGTGATCAATGATAGCAACAAAATAAATAAAATGACGTGGTGTTCAATTTTTTTTTGAAATATTCAAAAACACCTCAAAATGAATACAAATGAAAAGCACCTAAATAAACAACCAGTGATTAACTTTATTTATTTATTTATTTATTTCAAAAATGCTTTCAAGCTAGAATTTCCTGCAAATTTTTTCGAAGGTCAATTTGCAACCCCGCTCAATTTGCTCCTATGTCAAAAACTAGCAAATTTGCCATTTTTAAAGACTATAAGCTAAATGATCCACCATGGAGGTCAAAATTAAAATCATGATTCTAGGCTGTATCTTCGTGAATGAGATATTCCTCCCGACTACCTCGTTTGGATCTTTGCTTCTTTGGTAATCCGCTGCCAGGTAGCCCCCTTCTTTCCTTCATCTCGGAACCGGAAACTGCCTACCCACATAGCCATCTGATGCAGGCCACTTACCTGCTACCTCAATTATTTAAAGGTTGAAGTTTTGATACTGTTTGTTACATTGGGGCCCTATACATCAAGCGAATCTTCAAATGAACCAAAAAAAAACCAAACGTTATGGAATTGAGATTCGGTGAAAACGTTCGTCTTTCGCATATGAAGGTGACTAGCATACGAAGCGGCCATCAGTGACAAATCATTTCTTGTGCCTTTCTCTGCATCTCTCACTTTAATGACCACTTTTTGTACACTCGAAATATGTGATTCAATTATTGGAAAGTATTGCAGCATCTGAAAGAATGACAAATGATCAGCCCTCAAAAACAGACTTTTTTTCGAATTATGCAACCCAAATTTAAATTCAGTTGTATCGTATTCAGAGGAAGAGATAGATAAATCCAACATCAAACTTTTTCAAAAACTTCCATCATTATCATTTCATTTTACAGCATTTGTTAGGATCAATTTAAGATGGTTGATGTATTCGGTCTCCATCCTAATTTTTCACCTCTTACCCTTCAAAATCACTAAATTCCATTTCAATGACCCTCAAATTCTTGACTGAAATTTATTACCCTCTCAAATTATTAAAGAAAAGCTAATGAATTTGTTAAAATTAAGAAGAATTATACATTCCACATAATCAAAAAGTTATATAATCAAATTAAGAAAAGTCATACACGATTATTTATTACTGCTCCAAAATTTTATTACATTTATCAAAGAAAAAAAAAGAAGCAAACGTTACTTTGGTCATCATGATAAGGCAATTCCGCATAAGTACATAACTACTGCCGTTCAAAATGCCCACGCATGACCGTGCCATACGAAATTGCCATTTATGGCATAACGACCTAAAACCATAACAACATCACAAACTTTAATAGAACTCTTCTTCCTCCTCCCACCTTTCCCTCGACAGTTTTGTAATTTCCACATGAAAACAGAAGCAAATAATATGAAAACATTGAGGACCTCAAAAACCTATCATGGATGAAATGTTGCCACATTTAAAATGATAAAATATAGGGCCAGAACCTGGAATTCAATTCATGGAACCTCTTTAATTAAAAAAACAGAAAATTGCTGTTTAATAAATTGCTTCAATTTTCTGAAACAAAAGAATCGGACATAAAAATAGTAATAATGCTCCAATATTTAAAAACCTTCCCATCATGTTTTTGCATTATCCCTCAAAATTGCTTCATCTTTGCTCACAACTATAGCCTTTAGCCCAATAGGATTATCGCTATCCATCTGCCAATTTTTAAATATTAGCACTTAACCTCTCAAAGGTTTTAGCTCTGTGCAAAAATCGCTTAAATAAGCCATTTTTGTCACACGATACGTCGCACAAAAATACAACGGAAATGAGACCTTCCATTAGATTTAAAAAAATACGTAGAAAGAAATCATTACGAACGAAACGAATACAACAGTTTATGCAACAAAGTACTTACCTATACGATTCAAAATTCATTCCACCATTACTATTCTCTATATTCGCATCTGCATTACGCGTATGCAACTTCGTCATAAAACCCGGAAAGCCATAACATTCCTGAAACTTCCAAAAAAACACTTTCCGGAATTCGGCAGCCGGAAACCTAAATCTTTAGTCTCTCTACTCAAGCACTCTGTATTTAAAACATACATATTAGATGAAATTGAACGGGCCCAACTTTAGAAAAGAGTGGTTAGTGTGTATCAACAATGAACAACCCCTTCCCTTCCCGTTATTATAGAATTCTTCATCAGAAAATATCTGAAAAGTGGAAAATTAGTTACAAAACCTAATCGCTCATCGCAGCTTACACGATACATGCTCAGCAGCACACTGTCGCACTCATTGTAGAAAGTAAAAAAAAAAACAAAAACGAGGGAATAAATTGTGAGACCTTTTCAAAGACATTCTTGTCGCCATGCCATCTTTGCACGATCTCGAGCATCAACAGGAGGAAACGTCCAAAGCAGTTCGCCTCATTCTCCGTCAATGCAGCCAATATTATACCGATGTCGTTGAACAACTAAAACTTAGCCACTTTAAAACTTAAGGTAACACTCTCTCTACTTCCCAATGGTTTCGAGAGTAAATCTTTGCAGCTATTAAAACCTTAGTAATCAAGAAGCTTCTGCGCTAAACGTTTATAACCATCCCTTACCTTCCATTTTCCCTTTCCCCTTAAATAACCAGCCAAAATGCAAACCTCTGTCCTTACCAAACCGTCTAATCTTTGGAAAAGCGACAGCGACGAAAAAACCCTCAAAAACTATCGTAAGGCAATTACCTTATCAAAGAAGAAGACAGTTTGAAAGAACCCTGTGCGCTGTTGATGCAGAAGATGAACAAAATGAGCGCAATACACAGCATCAATATCCGTAAATATTGCTCGCGGTAGCACACAATGCTGCAAAAATCGAGCCATCTGCATTCCGCGCATATCTGCAATTATAATACATTCAACTACGGTACGACGCATGTCCCTCCACTCCGTGTGGTTCCGCAGTGCTGATGGTAATACTTATTTTCTGCCAACATGTTAGGAGCATTGATGGAAAGGAAGACGACGGAGGGCGGGTGACTGACGAGATTGGGTGGGGAAGAAGGAACGGAGATGCATGTTTCTCTCCCGACATGGGCACTTCGTTCTCAGAATTTCCCAAGAGTGTCGCGCTAGTATGCACGCCAAGAGGGAGTGCGAATGAACCCTTCTTAAGCGGCTACAACAGTGACAATATGAGAATGAGATCTGAGACTATCGGCAGGATGACTGCTTTGGAGATTCCCGAGGTTGCGAGGCTGCCACCTCCAGGAGGTTATCAGGCGTCTAGAATCACAGATATAAACTGACTATACCAAGTCACTATGTGTCATGTCTTCAACGTTCACAACAAACAAAAGTGACGACGATGAATCAGCATTTCGCTCTCTCTGAAAGGAAGCACAACACAATCAATGCAACCTACTAGGGGCACAGTCGGCGAATAGAAGTTCCTTATCGTGACGTAAGATGCTGAGGACACGTTCCACATGCTCACCCTGTCTCTTGAGTTCATCACTGAGTTTCTTCTCTACTCCTCTCAATTGCTCCTCCTCTTTACTTCGTTTTGTTTTGCTCTGAAATTAAAAAGAACTTTTTACAAGATGTAAAAATGAAGGGATGTTCGAATGAATGAAGCTGAAAAGACAGCAGAAACGATTGCCGTGAAATTTCGAGCAACACTGGAGTATGTCTACTTCGAAAACAACACACAAATAAACAAATACGAAGGAAACACAATACAATATTTCCATAAGATGTAAAAAACTTTATAAAATAATGTAAATAATGAGTGACTATTGAAATAAAGTGAATTTAAAATTTGTGAAACAATCTACGAAAAAAAAAAGATGGAACAACTCTCACAATTTCGGTATTTTCAGCGAGTGAGGCGAACGAACGACGGACGCGTTGGATTTCCCTCTCGTATGCTGCCTTCGGAACACTGATATCATACATCGTTAGTGCCCAGAAAATAACGAACACTCTGCAATGGTCAAAAGGAATAGTCTCAAACATACGAATAAATATAAATACAAGTAAATAATAAATAAATAAGTAAACAAACAGGTAAGTAAATTAATTAAATAAACAAATAAATAAATGTATACATATACACATATATCAATCAAGAAAGTGACCATGCAATTTCTAGTCATGCACCTACTTTGCTGATATATCTGCCCAAAGCGCCTCAGGTAGAAGATGGACAAGCTTTTGTTCTAGATCAGATAATTCCTCATCGAACGCGCTCTTGAAGATGGCGAACTTGCGATTCGTGTCCAGTTTTGTTTTACTTCCATCAGATTCACGTAAGGCCCTTCGGCATTTATCGAATGCGTTCTGAAACAATAACCATATCAGCAACATAAACATCACATATCCCAACCATTGCTGACCTCTTCAGCAAGCGTGCAGAGATCATGTGAACGCGCCACGCCTATGAAAATCAAACAAACCATCGCCACCAAGATTTATCAGCTAATGCCAATAGACTTTACCAACCTTCCTCTTATATACGCCCTCAAAATCACCACTGAATATAATGTTTCCTCTTTCAAATAATTTTCTGGAAAGCATAACTAAATTCGTACTCACAATAACTCTAAAGCTGCAATCGCGTAAACAAATATAGGTGACTCATTTTATACCACGAGATCAGTCATAAACAGACAATAACACAAACATTACCACAACTATACGCATATCGCAACAAAAGTGGTAACCGTATAGGCAACCACGAACCCGATTACCGCAGCCGGGTACATGTCATAAGGGAACTGACATTCGTCAGAGGCAGGTGCCCGCAACCAGAAGCTGAAAGCCGTATTTGCGACAAAAAAAGACTTAAAACTACAGACAGAGGAAGAGATCTGTATATGTATGGTCATACCGACAATATTTCTAGTATTTCCCAATCGCAACTGCAAGCTACACTACAAAATATTTTATTAGCACGTCAAATAAAAGCAAAAAAATCTTTTCTCAAAGGCTTACGTAAACACGATGCATGAAGGATGGCCGACATAAGAAGAAAGCCGCATCAGTGCTGAGATAGTATCTGGAGATCAGCTCAGGTACTGACATGATTCGACTACTGTATTCATCTTGACGAAGATTAGAACGGATAAATGAGCCGAACTGTACCAGTGCTTCTTGACACTGCAAACAAATACTCTTCCGTTTCAACTTAATAGAGCCGGAAGTACCGTTAATACCGAATTTCGCAATCATGCCGTCAAAGACATCTATAAGAAATAGAGTTCCATGTCCCACTTCAGCATAACTAAAGCATCGACTGCAGGCGTGACCGATACCAGACAACAGAGAACCGCAAAATCTCTGAATTAACCACTCCCTTTTCTGGTATTCCTTCATTTCATAATCCTGCAGCCGTTATCTGAGATTTTAGAGAGTACAGATGAGAAAGCCAGTAGGCTGAGCTGCCTTGTACTGACGATACCTTTGTTCGAAGGTTGAAGAAAAGAAAAAAAAAGAAAAATGTTTTGAAGAAAAGAAAATGTTTCATGTCTGATTAGTACTGCTAGGTAATAGTTGAAATTTCCTAGCCGGCATCGATCTAAACATCGGGTATAGTCCAAGCCGATCGCATTCAGCCTATGTCCAGGGTGATCCTTCCATAATTTTCAATGAGAAGCAAAACATCTCCACTGCGGAGTTAAACTCTATTCATTCAAAAAAGCAAATAAAAGCAAAGCAAAATTAGTGGATTTTAATTAAAAAATAAAGTCCTAAAACAATAAAAAATAGAACGGGACCATCCACCCCTCCTCTTCTCCAGAGGTCTCCGACGTGATACCAATAACAGTACAATAGCACTACTTAAATCAAACCTGATCAAGCATTTTGCCGGCCAATTTGAGTGGAATATCGTTCGATTCAACAAAAACGATGCACTGACGTTGTTGGGCAATCAGAATCGCAAGACCCACCATAAGATTCTCTTTTGCAAGAGCATCTCGTAGTCGTAACATGGCACGGCGATTCGTACGCACTTGTGAGAAGGAACCCGCCTAGAAATATTGTTAAATCAATAAATTAATGAACATTTAAAGTGCGAGCAGATTGAACGAGTGAGTTGAAAGCTCGCCAACCTTCTAAACGATAGGTAAAGCAGAAGGTAGAGCTGGGGATGGGGAAGGGAGGGAGATGGGCTTACTGAATCGGTATAGACTCAATGGGATACTAGATTAAATGTATTTATTGAGGTTTACCTCCTAGAGCTAATCAGGGGTAGGTCAAGAGAGCGTAACTCATCCCACATACCGGCGTCTCAAACAGCTTATGAAAATTTTTCGTAAGATAGTTTTACCCATCTTGCAAATAAGTAATAGAACGTTAACCTCTAGTCGCAATGTCTGTCCTCCAGAAAGTGCTTCAAGCTGATCCGAAGTGAGTCCCGTAGTTGGCTCGATACCCGACATATTTTGGATTATTTCTCGCAAAATCAACAGATCGAAACTGCAAAATCGAATATCATTTTATTACGATGAAGTTACGAATATTCATCGTTTAGTTTTGCTTATTGCGCGGTCGGTTTGAAGAGGCCTCCGAGCAAACTCTTCGGCTTTGACCTACCGAGTCATTCCGTCCAGTGGTCTCATCAGGACGCGGATGGTGGAACAAGTCGCAAGGAACAACGATGGATCGACTCGTCAGTATCCGATGGGCAGGAGACGAGCCTAAGCCCTCACCTTCACGCTACCTCACAACTTCAGCTAAACGGAAGTGGTAGTGATATGAAGAGACATTTATTCGTAATGAATGCTTCGTCGATTCAAGCAAACAAGTAAACAAGTAAACAAGTTACGAACATGTAAAATGAACATGTCGTCTATTCAATAATAAACGCTCTATAAGTAATTAAGTCACATAAAAACATAGCGTCTAAGAAAAAAAATAAACATTTTTACAGTAAACAATTTAGTACTATCGATAATAAACACAGGCCATATGGTAGGATGGCACGGCTATGCACCAAACAGAAGATCGCCAAAGACTACCGGTCGCACAAGGATGAACACTTTCGGCAAGTAGATGAACGTACTAGAATCATGAGCGTACCAATGAAAAGGAAAACATACGTATCCAAACATTCCAACATTGCATAAAACTAAAGACTAGTTATTCAATTACATTGATCAATTTTATCAGTTATTAATTTATTAACAGCGACGTAAGGTGACATAATTCAGATGCTTCTATTCTCAAAGTTGCTATATTCCAATTCCGCAATTGAGGGTCTGAGCCATAGCCATTTACAGAAAATTTGGAGAAAAAAAAATAGAATAACAGTTTTTAAAAAGCACTTCAATGAGTTTCTAGCGAGCAAATAAATTTTTCAATTCAATTCCCTTCGAGAAAACTTCTGTGCATCCTTTTCTACCGCAAGGTGAAAACTATAAACAACTACCGCCTCAGATTTGGAATTAGCCTCATTTACCAAATTTCCGGATTCGTGGCAAATTAAATCAAAGACACTTCATGAGAATAATTTGATATAAAAAAGTAGCCGTTTAAACGTACCTCTTCCCATTTTTCAATTGATTGGCGACATATTGTAGAACGCCGGTCAACTCCATATTATACTTTAGAAAAACCGTCCCAACAAACGTTGCCAACGACTGCAACCAAGGCGAAAGACTACCGTCTGATGCCTAAAAACACGACGAGATTAAACGATATAAGAAAAGCAACGTTAAATGGATGTAAAATTATCTAAAGCCAACAGCAAAAAAACAACCAATAATCTACTATAAATACCGTTCCTGGAAGAGTGACAATTCTTTGTGAAGCCATACAGAGACAACATCTGACTTATTACAAGCCCTAATGGATAAAAATATCTGCAAATTTTCAAATTTTTTTGAAGTTTCCGCTCGCAAGCAATAATGACCTGACTTTTTCAAAGGATTTTTCTTGCAATGTCATATGTTCTCTAAGTACTCCGATCAGATTAACGCATAGGGGCGACGGAGAGGAAGGGAGATGGGGGAAGGGGACGGGGTAAGGGGTAAGGAGTAAGAAGGAAGGGTACGAAGGAGCAAACCTTGAGCTGTTGTTTGTCGGGCGATGCAAGATGCTCGATGATACAAAACGAGAGCACGTCAAACTCAAGATCACTGAGGAAACGTATCGACTCAACAACCGGTTCGATGAGATTCTCAAATGTTTGAATCTGAAATACGACTGCTTCACATCGATCAACAATACAAACACTCAATTTTATATATTTTAAGGCTGCAAAACATCTATGAAAGCTGTCGGAAATGAAATTCAAAACAAAGAAGTGGGGAGAAAAATAATATTTCACTTGCTCAAACAATAGGTCCATTTTCCAAGTTCCATAAAAAAGAGCTCAGGTTTCCTATTCAAGCAAACACTATCATCATAAACATAAAAAGCCACAAGTATATCGCTGAAAATTTGTTTTCTCAAAAGCCGAACTCCATTTCGACTGCATATACCAAAAATCAGTCAACTAGCTGTTTAAAAAATCTCAAAAATCCAATTGGTAAAACTAAAGTCGATGCATTATTTCACTCAGTTTAAACGTTAAAAAACAATTAAGAAAAACGATTCAACTGCTTAGTAAAAATTACTTACAGAACTTGAATAAATATCCATCTTTTAGATGATACAGAGAAAAGAATGCAAGTTGTGGCAGTCCTTTTCATGCACACATCAATATAGAAATCAGCTGATCATAACGTTGTCAAAAAATATACCATAATAAAAATCCTCCTCAAAAAGGTTTCAACAGTACCTGATTTAGAAGACAATCAAAAACAACGGCCGGATGTGAGTGACACAACTTCCCCAACTGTCGTCCCATCATACGGACTGTTTCCTTTGAGAGACGTCTGAAACGTATTCACGTTACACAACCGCAATCTGCAAACGTGAACGATCTAGTAATTCCGTGACGGCTCATAAGTAAAACGCACAAAAATCAGATCTGCTTCCCTCAGTTCTTCGGCCTTCATAGGAAGAGACAGCCATCTGGGAGGTAACTTCCTTATATGAATGATAAATGCTACCACTTACTAAACGGCATATATCTCCGCCTTCCTTCGCTTATCCCCTTCCCCCCCCCCCCCCTCCCCCTCCTCCCGAAACAATTTACTCTATGGAAGAAAAAGATGAGTTGATTTCTTTCTTATACAGAAGAGGCAAATAGCGTTAATATCAAGTGAGGAATCAAATATCACATTTGTGAAATTAAGGACAGAAATGGCTAACCCCTCAGGGCAACTTATTAAAACACAAAGCTCACGACAGATGCGGCCCCTGATGGAAATAATCCGGCACGGAGAATGGGACGTTCCTGCCATAATTTCCTGCATTCAAATACAACCAATAGCATTAAAGCTCAGTCACCGAAAAAGGATCATCTCCTGATGCAGTTCCCTGAGGAAAGAACCACCCATCAAAAGAAGCCATCCTTCGCTTCAAGTAAGCAACTCTATAGCTGCGATATTCTTATTTGTGAGTTGAATATAGATAAATCCCACCCATCACCCACCAAATAACCCCTCCCCTCCAATAAACTTGTAATTTTTGATGAGATCGACTAAATGGCCTCTTATTTTTCCTCTTTTATGTTCCGCACCCTTTCTCCCTCCCCTTCAACCGAAAAACAACCAAAAAAGATGCCCACTTGACGACGTATCGAGTCATGCCGAGTGTCCTGCCTCGTTGAACGTTGATCAGAGAATGTCGTTGTGTGTGTACACCTCTCCAATGGGCGTACATTCGATAGCGAAGTGTATAGGGGAAATGCGACACTAAACGCCAAATCTCCTCTGACAATGCATAATTAAGCTCGCTGAGTGATAACGATGGCACCAATACCTCATCAATGACGTCGATTAATGTGTTCGCCACTATAATAAAAATTTTTATCGAACGTTTTTTCAAACAAACATACTAACTCCCCCCCCCCCCCATGCACCTGGTCTCCCCTCTCCTATATCTTTGTTCATTGGTGCCAAGACGGATATCAAAACTGGATCTCCCGCACTTCGGCTACAGATAACTCAACCACTAGGAATTAAATAAATAAAACCAAACAGCCCAGTTCAGACGTCAACGATGACCTTTATTCTGGAAGTTACAAAAAGCTATGACAAATGCTGACTAGGAAACGACATGACAGTTGAAGTATCCCCGTCATATTTGGACCCCGAGTAACCCCCTGCCGAACTGTAGCAATGGTACTGAAGAAGTAG
This sequence comes from Ascaris suum, assembly GCA_013433145.1. Taxonomy (NCBI): domain Eukaryota; kingdom Metazoa; phylum Nematoda; class Chromadorea; order Rhabditida; family Ascarididae; genus Ascaris; species Ascaris suum. The sequence goes on from CM024181.1 coordinate 6,926,652, forward strand.
AGCACGAAATAGGGCATTCAACGAAGTCACCATTGAAGACTATACTTAATAAGGGTTGTTTAGACATCAAATGAAGAAGTTTTTTTAGATGGTTATCATACATGCGAACATTTCGTTACATTGGGGGGGGGGGGGGAGCGGATGGGAAGGGGAATGTATAACACCTTTTATGCAAATAGCCCAACAAATTTTTCACCTCTAATATGTTCAAAATTCCAAATGAAATATTAAATGCCACAAATGGTATCAACGACTTTGCAATTGCTGTCGATACATAACTTAAGCGAATAGGAAATTTACTATCCCACGATAATACATAACACTGCAATATAAAGCATACCTAGAAATCGCTCGTTCCATTATTCCAACTGGTGGACGCGTTGAGACTAGGACAGCAAGGAATGAAAAAAAATGAAAAGCACGCAATACAGAACGTCGCCGCGGTGATAAGCAAAACAGTAGAAAAGTGGTTCGAAAATTGCCAAGAATCAGGAAGAACACGATGGTACCATTCAAACTGCTTGATTGTTTCTGATTTTTTTGGCCGTCAGGGCGATGCCGTTAATGGTTGAAGACCTTTCCGATAAAAAAAAAGTTGGGAAAGAAACTCTTAAAAATTGTGCGATTCGGAAAACTGGCGAAAGTTTGGCCGAAATTTAAGAAGAACGACCACGCTCGATCACATCCAGAGAAAGCATTGATTTTAGATGGCGGTTAAAGATCTAGATTAGAAACTCAAGCAACTCATCAGCCGCAATCTGAGGTGTTTTTAGATGCCGATTGGCGGTTAAAAGTGGAACCATTCATACAACCAACTCCAATTACATTCAGTTTTGCAATTAAAACAACAAACGCCTCCATGAATCCAACTAGGCATTCCTTTCTGGAAAGGGACAACAAACCTCCATCAGTGTGCGTTGAACTCGCCAATTCGCTGTCAGCGGCCTTTTCATCGAAGAAAACACTGATCAACCGAACCAATTTGACCGTTGCCGATGGCCTGTAGGCTATGTACGGACCCAAATACCAAAGAACCGGCAAAACAACTGATATCAACTCCGACCAACTACCCACCTGTAACGTTGACAGAAAATATGGATGCAAAAAACAATGACGCATTTGAAACATTACAATCATTGCTCTTCCAATGATTTTAAGAAATGCACAATTAAAAGATGCATTGAAATAGAAAAAATAAACATAGATGATATAGACGTAATTAAACGTGTTTGCGTTTACAAATACTGATATATATGAAAAACTATATGCATGTACGTAGTTTATAACTATACAAAACTATTCACATAAAACTACCGACGTTACTGGGTTTAACCACTCCCCGCAACCCCTTCGTAGACATTTCAGTATTAACCCCATAGTTATGACACATGACTATGCTTTCCACCGCCTAAATGAAATATATCTCAAATATTCTTCTGTAAATTTTCAAACTCGTACGTTAACGCTTGAAATGTCCGAAAATTCCTCAACACATTCCTTAATAAATTTCTTCGCAAATCAGATCCCGAATCACACAAGAGGAAGCGATGTTGAAAGTTTGTTTCCCCTCTTGAGAATTCGCTTTTTGATTTTCTATTGCTCTCTCTCCTTCCCACCCTCCCTCCCCTCTCTTCCGATTCAATAATGCTGCCCTCTTCACTAGGCTATCCCTCCAAACGCCACATCAACTGAACCAAACTCATTAAAAAGCAACTGCTGATTTATCTCATGATATAAGAAGGTCGTACGATTTAAAAAAAAAAAAAAAAAAGAATCAATACCCACAATTTCAAGTGAATGTGTATCCGCAAAAAGCGAAGGCGCCAACGGCTCACCCAATCCTAATTTGCATTTCCTGAAAATATTCAAATCAATGCGTTAGCAACTAATGATGTCATTGAAGAACGAATAGTTACAAAGAATTTCGCTGAATGAAGAATTAATATTGGCACTAGTATATTAACGACTGAGCACTATAAAGAAAGGAGGTGGCAAAGAATGCAGCACGATATTAGGCCATATCTGATCGGGGCGGAGGAAATTGATGAAGGTACCTGGTGCTTGATAAATATATCACCTGTGCTAAACGATCAAACGATTAATCGGAAAAAAAAAGAAATTAAATGGTGAATTTGTAATAAATTGAACGCTGAAAATTGAAAGCTAACGAATGGAAAAGAGAAATGTGCACACTTACTCCTGATAGAAATCATCCATCGAGCGTTCAATCATATCCGCTATTGACAACGCGATACACCGTCTTAAAGAGACAAAACTTTGAAAAACAATCGCATTAAGAAAATAAAAATTTGATCTGCAAAGACTAAATGCTCTCCGGCGAAACGACGACATCCTTAATTACACTTGTTGAAATCATCGCCCTCACCTTCTCTTCCACCTCACAAGATCTTGTTCACTCATTAATTGCAGCAACACCTCCTCTCACATAAGCCTATGCGTGGTAACCGAAATTCCTGAAAGGGAGAAGCATTCCGTTCCGTCACCTATACTCAATATGCGCGATTCTGATAACACAGCTTACCGATCGTGCACAAATGCATATGTAATATCAAGCCATTTAACCAACAAGTAATTTGCTGTAAACGAGAACTTACCCTCGCCGGAAATTCAGTAATTGGACACCCTACTAACAACGCTACTACAAGACTTCATGCTACTCCTAATACTCCTAACAGTATTGCAAAATAAGCAATTCCTTTCCCCCAAAATTGCTGAAGACGAATATATTAGACAAATAAAAAATTGGAGGTTGAAAGAACTTAATTAAGGTATGTTGATCAGATTTTGTACTGTATCACGTATAATTACACAAAGCTTCATACGAAACTTCAAATACGTATAAAATTTCATTTCGTTCATAGGAAACGTTTCAACTCATCGAGTCATCATCGGATAAAACCTCAAACTCAGGAAATAAAACCTCAAAAATTATTAGTTAATCAACAAGGATCAACTAAAACTGAGAGTTTATTTACTATAAGCGAGCTTTTATTAGAGAACATCAACGATAATTATAACACATTAAAAACTAAAAATAAATGAGAATAAATAAACTTACGATGCGTTGACTGCATAAAATTCGGGAAAACGATCGAGCAACTGTTTTGCGAACGCCCACGCACCTTGCATCAACAACGCGTAAGTCAACCCTAACTTTTGATTCTTTGCGAGAACAACATCCTACAATCAATACTGCATTACTTTCCTCTCATTTTCAACAGTAATGCTATGAAATTACTTCACACAAATTACTTGCTTGTATAATAACACTACTACTTCCTGATATCATTACGTTATCATAAAGCAGTATTACACACTAAAAACAAAATATCCTGCAAAATTTATGAGTATTCCTTTTAAATGTAATCGATTGCGGTATTTCCTCCTTATTGGTTGGTAAATAATGAAGTACTAGTCCTAGGAGATAGAACTTTCTTCAGGCAACCACTTAAGCTCAATTAACGCCCCTCGCCTCTCTTAACTGAAAATAAGGGGAAAAAACTGTCTAAGCAATATTCATAACGATTTCCTGAACTATATTAATCATAAAACTATCAATACTACGAAATGGAAGTTACCTCTCTCAAAATTACCTGTGCTTACTTCTAACTAGTCATCCACTTTCAAAATACGCAGAATGAGGGAATTTTTATGTAATACACCTGAGAGAACGACCACTATGCAATCATTAAAAAAACCGAGTTTCCAACTCCCTTTTACAGATCTTTAACCAACAAAGAAGCGGCCATATTCTCTGGTTTATTAAAATACACAAGCATAAAAGCATACATCCGACGTGTCACAGTCCATCAGTTTAGCATCTTCGGCATCCTGCTGTGCAGCGACTGATGCGAATGAGACGCCTGCGATTGTTGCATTGAGGGAATCGTCGACAAATACGGCACCTGTCGACTGTGGATGCATCTCAATGGGTACTGCACTTGTTGAGATCACTTCTGCACGTTTCGCACGTCGTAAATCACGTTGAATGCGCGCTTTATGCTCACTTATAATACCATCTTGCTTTGGTGACAGCTGTCGAATTAAACAGAAATTATAATAATAAAAATTAAGTAAAAATGCAGAAAAAAAAAGTTTCCATACAAATATTAAAACCATAAAGAAACAAATATAAGCAAAAAAGAATTCCTAAGAAAACAGAGCAATAGAATAAAGTACGATAAATCATAGAAATTTGAAAAAAGAAACAATTATAACTCCCACTGTTCTAACGCTTAGCCAACATGAATAAATGCAAAAAACTTACGTATGAACATAGTGAGATGAGGTCGATAACCCGTTCACTGCAAAGAATGGCTGCAATATCGTAAAGTGACGATGGAGTGTCGCCATTTTGCTGAAAATAAATAAACAAATAAATAAAACAATAAATAAACAAAACAAATAAACAAATAAAAAGTGAACCACCTTCTATGCACAAAATACTATGTATTGCTACACATATCTTTGCCAGGACGGGTGAGGATTAATGGGCTAAAGGGTACAATCATTCTAATCCATCAATTAAAACAGTTAAGGCAATATTTTTTCCATTATCAATGGATGTATCTTAGCTCCGGTGCAAATGCGACAGTATGAGATCACCTCCCCCCTCCCCCTTTTTAGCTGCCTATACTTTAAATAAAACATGAGATCAGTGACAAATAAAAATTGAAACTAGCATTGAATCATTACCTGATAGAAGGTGAATTTAAAGCCAAGGATACTGCATAGATCATCAGCACTCGCTTTGAAATCAGCGAGAAGGGAAATGAAAAATCGACGACGTTGTGGTGATGCTTCGAAACATTCCAGAATTATGTCAAGCACTCGATTCGGGTCCAGATTAAACTGTCCTGAAAAAATTTTGCGCGCTAGCAAGAATTTCCTCATGGTATAGGATACCGGCCACGACAGAAAACACTGATATCAAAATCGGATAGCATCACCTATTAAAAACCCTCTGACATGAAAAATTCAACAATATCCAGCCCTTAACCTCCAATGAAATCACTCAATGCTAGAATCTCTTCATTTTCTCTTTCCACCAGTTTTCTACAAATGTCTATTGTTACCGATGCAAATCTATGATTAAGTCGATGAACGCGCAGAATGACGATTGCAATTCGACTGCTTGAAATCGCCAATATCATTGACTCTTTCCCCCATGTCAAAGGATTCACTAATCTAGGTGACGAGCGAAATTGGAGCAAAAAACATTGGTAAGCTATTTACCGATAAGACGATGTAGCTTTGTCAATGTCGAAGAAACACATAAATTACTCGTATCGAGCAGTTCAGTGATCAATTTCGCATAGCCCTCACTCTCCTCGCGCAATAAATTAAACTTCAACTGCTTGAAACTGAAATTGCAGGTAGATGGCAGGTGAATTATGACGAATAGCTACTAAATTTAGTAGAAAACAAAAACAATAAAACCAAATACAAAGCATAAAATAAAAAACAAAGTCATTACAAGAGAAACCTACAGAGCATATAGAGCACAGAAATATGCAAATATAGAAATGAACTCTTGTCATGCTTTACCTCTATAAGGATAGCCTCGGCCTGTTCTTGCAGATCGAAAGAATGGAATAAGTCTTGGACGAGATATTTTTACATTATAAAAATTGACACAAAAGAAATAAAAATATTAAATTATGGGTGAGTTCAAGAATGTATATCCTCAACTTATTTAAACACCACCTTCTACTCGTTAGAGACATTCGCTTTAGCGAAAAAATTAAAAGACAGAAAATAACGGATCACCAAAAAACAATTCGTAACGTAATCTGATGATCGGATCCAATAGACTATTATTATTTAATGTACAAGCTTCACTGCAATTGCTAATTCGAAGCACAACATTACCTTTAATAAAAACTGCATCCTTCTCATGCAAGTCAAGTTGATGTAATTTTATCATCTCTTACAACTATATGCATAAATGATCCCTTAAAATTTGTGCAAATTTTTCTGCTAGCTTCTAAAACTTGAAGTCTTTCTGATGCTCTTATAAACTTCAAACCTTCGCTCGACTCTATTCTTAGATTTGAAAAAAAAAAAAACAAACAACAATAAGTCATTTGTCTCATTTTCGTATTTTCATAAGAAGCCCCTAAGAACCAGGACCCAACTCCTTCAGATGGAAGGTTGCTCATATATGTCACAAGGCAATAAGCAATCGACAAGCACGAGATGCAGCATTATCATAGAAATGTCACAGAAATATCGCCTAATAAATACATTTCTGTCCCTCTTTAACCCGAACGAGCATACAATAACACCAAAACCCCGTTCAACAACTCCATCCATCCACATATATCATCATTTAAATGATCAAAAAATCTCTCCACAAATTATTGTCCAATCAAGATTAAATGCAACATTTGCCGTATTTAACCAAAAATCGATCCCCTCTAAACTTTTCATAAAAAACTGTGCACTTGCTCAGAGAAATTTCTTGCATCAATCATACATCGATACGCGGCTTCCGGATGTAAGAATAGTTTTCCTGAGTATACACTAACTTATATCAAATATTTCCGATCGTCAATAACAAAGGGTTTTCCAGTCCCATCCGATTCTTTAAAAAAAAGAAAACTACGAATGGTACTTACTAAAGTTTCGTTTTCATTTTCACTACCCGTGAACGTGTTGCATGTTCATTTGCACCGAGTACATCCAATTCCAATTTTAGTACGTCGTCGGGTACAATCTGAAACCAAAAGCAAATATGCAAAACCAACTTTAATGAACTACTATTACATACGCAAAATATAACGGACTAATGAAATATGGTGGGTCTGAAAAAAAAAATAAAAGAAAACTTTATAATAATTTGCGATCGAGATTAGCGGAAAGAATTTGCGACAATTGTTTGAGTTTAAATTTAACTTGCATAATGCGCATTTTCATCAAACACCCTCTTTGTTATGCTCGACTCAACTTGAGCTTTAATAGCATTACATCGATGCGTACTCTGGCCAAAAACAATGTATCAGCCAAATACAGTCACTTACTCTACTGCTATACTTAATCTAGGTCTAGTCAAGTTTGCGCTAAATATTGACCAATTCGCAAAAGCAATTAGCCTTGCTCTCCTCTCCTAATCAAACAATCGCAGTTAATTCACTCAATTCGCTTCAGATGACTGTCTCTTCTATAAGTGAATTTCACAATTTCAGTCAGTAAGCTTTAAAAAAGCACACTGAATTACACTAATGAACACTTAACTCGTAACTAATAATCTATACAGCAGCTACTGTTAGCAGTAAAACCTGGTACACATCAATCAACCCTTGACTATCGACAGCCTCCCAAAAAGCGTTTGCACAAGTGGTTCGTAAAAAGAACAAAGAGTCCAGAGCTCGCTGGACGGATGTGCTAGTGAGTTGGTAGGATTAAACAACCCGATAGCGAGTTCCCCTTGTTCGAACGACCGCTAGAAGCGAATAAACCTTTGATAAAATTATTTATAAACAGCAAAAAAAAAAACAAAAAGAGATACCAAATGCCCTCATCCGTCCCCCCCCCTCCCCCCCATTTAAGACATGCCACACTCACACGCACATTGCTGAATTTGCTATTTGTAAAGGCAGTCTACCTACTGTTTACGTTGATTCTAATCAATCGTTGCATACATATTACACCTTAGGTACAAAAAATAATACAACCTAGAAATACGCCTTACCTGATTACTGATAAGAGAGAGAAATTCACTGAATCTTTTCAAGGTATCTTCGTTTTTCTTCTCCATCGATATCTCCATATCGATAAGCCATAATACATCCGCCATTAAACTGCTTACTGAGGTATTCGTTTTCTTAAGCATATCAATTAATCGCATCCATAATAAAAACAACAATATTAATATAAAACTAAGAATTACTATACTCGTTAAAGACCATATATAAATTTAAAAGAAATTAAACTTGCTTTATCGGTGACGCACTCATTCTCAAGCGGAGTTATAATTCCCCCCCCCCCCCCCAAACATACAAGCAATTTAAAAACGAAGGACGAGCAATCTACATGATTTCGAGCTCGTAGACAAGGCCAACATAGATTCAGCGAGATTTCTATTATTCAATTCTCCTTTTTCGATACCATTTAAACGGTTCAACGCCTATATAAGTACAAACTACATAATGCATAAACTCATGGACCAGAAGAAGTGCTGCGTATTTTCCACAATTCAGGAAATAGTGACAATAACCGGATCTTCTCGGGATACTCTTGTGGAACATTTCATCTCAAATATTGAAAAGCCACTTCATAGATTATTCTAAAAATCACGTCAAGTATAGACTTACGAAACGATGGGCAATTGCACCGTTATTGCTTTTGCAGAATGAGGGAAGGGGACCACCTAGAATACTGAATGCAGCAACCTGCTAAAGCTCTACACCATAGAGATAAAACCCCTGCTTTTTTTCTTCACTCTTCATCAAAACCTACCGACACAGGTGGAGAAGGTACACATTCTCGTGTCTCTACTTTTAAAGAATGCATCCGCTTCTATCAATGGAAGAGGAATGCTGAATTTCTGTCAAGTTTTCTCTTAGTTTCTATCATTTCTGATCGGTTAACCTCCACTAGTCAACCAGAAAATCTGTTTTGTGATGGATGTCAGTTTGGGTGGAGACCGACACTTTTGATCTCTCTCCTTTACCTCAGCCTCGGGCACCCAACTCGTGCCGTTACTGTCCCGTTTCAACACGTATTTCGCGTAATCGCTCCTCTATAATAAAACACTTGTTGCTGCGCCACATCCTTCCCATACCCCTTCCAAAGTCGATGAAAGAGATACAAACAATTCAGCTAGCCTAAATTGCAATCAAATCAGTTAGCTCATATTAGATATAGGAATACCTTCATATTTTTGATGAGTGCGAAGGCTGCATCAGGTGACATTTCCGAGCTGACCACTCGTCGACAGATTTGTAACAATTCCACCTGAGGAGCGTCCAACTCAGCCTTCAAGTTAGTCGTCATTCTGCGTCCCAATTCTGTCCAAAAACCCAAAGGTGCTATCACTGAAAGCGACTTGAACTATCATCAGCATGGTCGAAGCTTAAATTGATGCAAATATGCCATCGCTAAAATATAAACATTGCATTTATTGCAAAGATACAAGCATGGATCATGTGTCCAATCATAGAAAATTGCAAATAATTATTGCAAAGAAAAAGAAAATTGCAATAACTATTGCAAAGAAAAACTATTCTCAACATAACATATGCGACGAAGCAAATAACAATAAAATTTTATGTTGAACTAAAAATTAAACAGGTTGCAGAGTGCATTATACGACATGGAACGGTATTAATCATTTTTTACAGGGTATAACGACTCAGGTTAAATAACCACACCAGGTAAAACAACTCAGGTAAAACAACCAGTTCTCAGAATACAAATAGACAAACATGGTCAACAGAATCAAAAATACTTTAACTTTCAGAAAACATCATCCACGTATTCGTATATTTCCATTTGGGACGACGCCAACAGTCTTCTCACCTCACTACGTCCGAATAACTTGGCCACAAAAAATACCTCATTCCGCCTCACGACAGAAGATTCCTTGGCCCAGCACAATGTAGTTTAGTGGTCCAGCCAAGAATCAGGGGAACCAATGGTCTTGTGATCGCATGACCTCTTGACCATGAGACCTGAGGAACTCGGTGGCCCTGCCTGGTAACAGGAGAATCCCTAGTCTCCATCACATAGAAATAAAATCCGTGGATCTCCGTATGCAGGTCTTCTTTTGCACACTTCGGTTCTGTGTGTTATTGGCAATAACATAACGCTTTAACTTTTGCTTTTTCTTGTAGAAAAGTGCACTCAGCGTATTCTAGCGTTTTGCAATCAATGGCCTTATAATTTCTTTCACGGACAAATCCGCCTCGGGGGTCTTCAAGCTCGGAAGCGCTAACTTGTTACTTTCTAGCCTTGTATAGTGGCGCCCACTGATCCTACGCTTGCATGGCGGCATCATGGATTTCTTTATCATTTCAGCAGCTGCATTTTCGACGATATCAGTTCGTGCTTTTGGCAACAAATCCACTAACGCATCACGAAAGCCCCTTCTTCCGTTTTGCAAAAACACTTACTGTCTGCTTCATCGATATGATAGAAAGTAAAAATTTTTCTTTAATATTGCATCATTGCTGAGAAATATTTACTGTCACTATTCATACCACCTTCTTTATAACGTAAAGCGAACGAAAGACGATGAAAATTCGCATGAAAAATTTCGGCTGTTTTGCAACTTCCCCCCCTCATACCCTCTTTCCCGTCCTCATCTTGTCTAGAAAGGTGGCCAGGTTTTGAAAGGCTTCAACGTTTTCCTTCTCCGCCGAAATTGGCTACAGCTAAGGTTCAGTTCGATCCCGAGATCGCGACCGGATTTATCACCGGTTGTATCTCATGACCATATGAAGGGGGGCTTAAATCCGTTCCCGGTCAAGCGACTACTTTCAGTCACCTTAAACGTCGGAGTGGAATTGAAACCGGATTAATCTGGCTAGAAGTACCATTATTAAATAGGCTGCAAGTAGTAGAACTCCCACTTACATAGATGGTGAGGCGAAGGAATATGTACGTATAGTTCCCATCCCTCCCCCCTCCCCCAACATGCACTCCAGATCCCTATTCCAATCAGCGATATAAGCATCAGAATAATTAAGGAAAATGAGTGGTCACAGTAATTGAAAAAAAAAAGTGACTCGATGTAAAATCAACAATTTATCGATTTTTTCGAACATCCCGAAGTATAAAAGTAAATAAAATGCTTATAAAGTAAACATAAACAATGAAGATTGACAAGAGAACAAACAACGGAAAAAAAAAAAAAAAACAAATGAAGTTTCCCACAAGCTTTTCCAACGAATCGATCGGTTTAATTCATAAGAGCAACAAAAGCATAAAGATCGAAATCATCCAGCAGCATCCCGAGATCGCGACCGGAAGCAGCACCACTTTGAAAGATAAACGAATCGATGCGTTAATGATATTGGCAAGCACGAGGTTCATCGAACACGAAATTGGCAATGATGTAGAACACAACCTATGGAGTGACACTTCTTGCTAAGCCAGAAATGATGCACATTTCGATTAGATAGAAGCAAATTGAAGCGTATCTCAAGCCGGAACGTCCGGAAAACTGCGCAATATCCGGAAAACAAGCTATAAAATCAAATTTGCGCCTATGATATTTCAGTATTTCCAGGTCGAAGATATTTCACCTGGTAGTGTCAAATTGGCTGATATGTACCAGGATAAGTTTTACGAAAAGCAATAAAGGTGAAATATTTCTGGACGTTCTTTAAGGGTATAATATCGGGGACCAAGTAAGTGGACAATACAAGGATCGAAATAGGTCAGCTCACCACTAAGTGTTAAAGGCCTGGCCTCTTGATTAGGTTCAGCCCATCCATGCTCTAAAATGCGGAAGTAATACTGGCAATTTTTGACGAATTTGCAGCGACAATCGAACTGCAGCCCTTCATTGAGGATCAACATCAAGTATAACAACAAGGCGACGGCTATCACCTGTAGAAGGAAGAACCTCACTTCCCCCCCCCCCCCCCACCCCGCCTATCTCCTAGCCTGAGAGAACAATCACGTCTGAATTTGGTATAAACCAATGGCATTATTCATAGAAAATATTTAACTGCCACAATTTCGGCCGGTTGCCGGATATATTGAGGACCTTTGCAGAATGTTGAAGTCGTGGGCACGATCATGCAATGGCCGATAAATTTTCAAATGGTTAGGAAAAAAAGAGCCTGTTACTACTATGGAGGTATCACTAACATCGTTGATAGATAGAAAAGAAAAGAGACAAAACAGGACTCAACGCACTTCCTTGTGGTGAACCACCAGCAGTTAGGTAACGGATGGGGTAATTACCTTCACTTCTTATTTTGGAGTTTCGACTGGAAAAAATGTCATGATAAGCAAGAGTTAAGCAACACTGTCAACTGCTAACACAATCAGAGCTATGACTAACAATCATATCGAATCTAGTATCACCTCCGGACCTCCCAAGTTCGACTTTTTCTCTCCAGCGAGCATTTTTCGTGCAACAAGCAGGTGGCAAGATTCGCTGCTGATGTTACCGTAATGGATGGTGTGCGTACTATTTTTATAAGCGCCAAGCGTTATTATTATTGAAATTCAAAGCATTAGCATCAAATATCCTCGGAAATTTTTTGCATAAATATTTGCATATTTGATTTACGAATTCGCATCGAAAAGATCAGGCGAAAAGGAATAATTTTATCATCTGAATATACCAAAATATCGGTCTTATTAATTGATTGAAAGCATTACGAGTAATAAATACTTCAAGCAGTAATAAGTGGAAAAAAAATTTAAAATACACAAGTCTGAGAATTTATTTTTGCAGTAATTATTTGCCGATTTATTATCATATAAGTAAATCAACTCTAACGGTCAAAAAAGTATGGATTGTTACATGCGATAAGGAAGCGTTTGCCTAACAATAATGCTAAATATTTGAGTAATATAATAATTCATTGAAATGGTATGAACTCAATTCGAACGAAAATAATCGCTCGTATATATTTCAATATCATTGAATTTGCATATGTAAATTTGAAATTTAATGCTTAATTTTGTTATAACCAAATTTTCATTCTTTTCTTTTTTTCTCTCTCTCAATTATTATTTATTATTTGCAAATCTTTTTGTTTGTTTTTTTTTAAAACATATTAATAGATTAATTTAAAAAATCATTTCTTTTAATTAACTAACAATCTAATATTGATAAGTTATTTTTGCATTAATTTTTTTTTCTTTTTTCTTATGCAAAATATTTTCTTTTCATATGAGAAAAAAAAAGAAAAGAAAGAAGAAGTGTCATTTATTTCGACGTTTCAAAAAAAAATCATTGCAAGAAAATATGAATAAATTTCACGCATTCATTTCTCTGTTATTATATTTCTTTTCTTTTTTTTTTTTCTTTATGATCGTTGATCGTTGTTTTTGCTTTCGTTAATCGCCTTATGAGTTCTTAAATGCATGGTTATGTGAAATGTTTATACTTTTATATGCTTTATTGCTTCGCTGCATATTAACACTATTCGATGAGTAGTTCCATGCTTTCTATATCGCCCTTAGGCAATTCAAATGATCATAAGACCATATGAAGCGCTTGAGATAATTCCTGATAGCGTGACATATCTTTTTTTTCCGAGCTCCATAAATAGTACGAGACGTTCTAAGTGTTGTTTTCGAATCGTTTAGCGGAGCCAAGCGTTATTCAAGCCAAGAGCTTATATGGAATGAAAGCTTTATAGTTCTAGAGCCAAGCGTTATAAACTCAAGGATTAACATGCCAAAATGGACGAAAGAAAAGAAATTTTGTCGAAACAATAATAAACTGCATGAATATATCAATATATTCATTTAAAATATAGTTTTGAATATTATATTTCTCAATGAGTTGAAAAATATTGGAAAATAACTGAACTTAATTTATTTCAGCAAAAAAAAAAAAATTAAAAACGTTAAATCCAAAGGCCTTCTATCCGGAAATGATGGATTACCGCCTCTTATATTATAGACTTCACTCAATAGAATGAAACTAGATGTTATTATTAGTAGATAATGGAGAAAAACGAAAGTTTTATGATGCCAACGACTATGGAATCGACTCCACAAAAAATATAATATAGAGTTTTTGGCAAAAGCTGTTAGCTAAAATAAGGTCAATGAAAGTATTACTAGTATAGCCGAGTGCGATTCCGATCAATTGAGGGCAGGCTGGAGTCACTATGAAGTAACATCTCAAAATATCGGTATTCGATTTTGATAATCTATTCAATTAAATGTAAAGTCTAGTTGGAATATGTATGCAATGACCAATAAACGCAATTAACCATAATGCACGATAAAAAAATAAGTGGTGTTTGATAAATGCGAATAGTGCATGAACTCCGTTTGACCATCGAATTTGGTCACTTCAAAGAATGCAATGTTTAGATCGGAGTGGACGGTGGCTAATTTTTATTTTATCAAATGCAATCCATCTCTATTATGAGAGTAATATCAGCCAAGGGTTAAGGATTTTTAACATATGGATCGGGCATCGAAATCAACACATTTCACTAGATAAAAGGAAGATGCATAAAGGTGAAATTATCATTGAGTATATAAAATAATTGCAGTTAGCACACTAAAAGAACTCTATCGGCATCGATATCAGTTCAAGTGGAAAATTTCTTTATTGAATCGTTATTTTGGATTATTTTCAGGAAAGCTTTAGATATTTTAGATTAAAATAAACCACTTCCGACCATTGTAGAGATAAGAAATGCTTCCGTTTTGATAAATCGTCTAGATCAGATTGTGACTTTACGAGTATTATTTATTTACTTTTATCATTCCTATCAAATCTATTGCACCTGTTCGTTTTCCTCCCATTTCTTATTCTTTCATATCAGCGTGCTTTTATATCCTTTTTTTTTAAATATAAATTCAATCCTCGTAAAATTTTATATATATTTGTTTGCGAATAAATCTTTATTTATGATACGAAAAAAAAGAACCAATGTGCAGACCTTTGTATAAAGGATAATTTCCGTCATATTTTAATGGTTTTTAAATACCTCGCTGTATTTGTGTAATTTTTATTCTCCTTAACAAATTAAAAGACTTTCTCCGCTTTTATCGAAATTCATCCCATATCGAATTTTTCCTCTTCTCGTCTGATCGCTTTAAGTTAATATCAAATCCGAACGTCGCATTTCTTTTATTAGAACGCTGTCGTGCTATTTAACAATTTGTTTTTATTTATATATCCCAAATACACGATCAACGTACGTAATTATTTTTGTTATACTTTTTATTATCGTCAACGAATCATACACTTTACAAAAAAATCAACATTAACTTCGGCGTTTGTATTAATTTTTATTTATTTCATTGTATGTGTATATTTCATTTCCCAAATATTTCCTTGGGAAGAGTAACGAAATTTTTCGAGTATAATCTGGGATAAAAAATTCTTTTGCCATCGCTCTTTTAGTGCAAAAATCTTCAGAAGAAGGACGTAATAAAAAACAACAGAAAAATTTAAATAAATCACCATATAAGAAAGAAGAGAAAATTCGTATTACTGCTGAATTTTATTGATTTAATCTTCTGTGCAGACGAAACATATACATGAGTATGAGCACATATATTTTTATATATAAAGCGGAAAGCATTTAAAAAAATTTCGATGAATAGAAAGTTTTTTTAAAATTGATATGTAATAATAACAATTAAATGATAACAAAGCTCTTATCATTTATCAATCGTCCATAGAAATTGCGCCTTTTCTATCTATAAGTTTCTCTTCAATTCAATGCTCTTTACCTTATCCACTAGGAATATGTGAAATAAACATGAAATAAAATTCCTATAGCTATTTAAAGTCGATAATAGATTATATATCAGTTATCGTCGAAAATCCTCTTTTTCCAGTATGATTGTTTTATTATTAAAGTTTTAGAAAGATAAACAGGTAAGCAAAGTAAATGTATAAAAGTTTTAACAATATTGTATAGATGGTTTATCGAAATATCCCCTCAATTGTGGGGGAGTTTGTTGAGCTGCCCACATTGAGGAGGTATTTTTCTTTAGAGGTCCTTTCAATACGAAGCATTTTTTTGGGCAAATTTGTTTAATTCTTCGTTCATTACGATTGAAAACAGTGACCACAATCCTGAAAATAATTATTTCATTAATAAAAATTTAAAAAAAAAATTTTTTTTTTTTTTCAAAAATCTCGAAAAAAAATTAGAAAATTTGAAAAAAAAAACAATTGAGTATTTTTTTTTTGCTCATAGATTGTAAAAAATTTTGAAATTTTTAATTAAATTTATTCAATAGAAAAAAATCGTTAGCGCAAAAAAAAATCGATACACAAATAAAACTAAATAGTAATAAATAGTAAGAGTAAATAGTTTCGATTATGAAAATTTTAAAATTCAATAATAATCGAAAAAAAATTCCATAAAATAAAATTCAAATAACGAAAAATTTTTGAACTTTATAACCGCTCAAATGGAATTGAAATAATATATTTCGTTCGTTAAAAAAAAAATTTTTTTTTTGAAATATTAAAAGAATTTTAAAAAAATATTTTCTCGGAAAGCATTTATGGATATATCATCTATGATACACAATTTGTGGGTCGATGTGATCATAAAAGTATCGGATATATTCCTAGTCGTCCAATAAGCTTATCTCTTTTTTTTTCTGTTTTTCTTAAATTCGCATCATTTTCCAATTTCACCCTCTACTTTCCAACTTTTTTTTGCCCTATGCGATTCTCGGAATATTTTATTATTACCTTTCCCAAAAATTTACCACGTCATTTCCTTTATCCCCACTGCTCTACCCTAAATAATTTCGGAAAGAGAAGGGGACGGGGGGGGGGAGGGGAGGGGGAGGGAGGGTTTTACCATCACTCAATCAAAAGAAAGAAGAAGAAAATAGAGAAGATTGATGTACCCATCACCAACATAGGTGAATGACCAAAATAAAGTTCCTGCAACGAAGCGTCCGAACGCATAACTTTCAGGAATTCCACGAAAAATTAGATGATAACTGATAATCATGAAGAAACGCATCGAATTGAAAAAACATGACTGAAATTATATATACTTACTCGTTAATAGTTTTATTTCGTTCCTTTCTATGCTTTTCAAATATTTCCTCATAGTTTGAAGTATACGGTAGCTCATATCGGGTTACGGTGGATATGTTCGAATACGGTAATTATATTTTGACGACAACAACAATAAAATGAATGAGTCGAAAAGAAAACATTCTACAGCAATTTATTATAGCGTCTTTTATACAGCTCAAAGGTATATAAATCACACCTGGCAACTCAATTAAATTACACCAGGTAGCCCTTTCGTCCTGTTCGTCTGATGTTATATGACGTCATCAAGATAATTTTGTAACGTTTAAGGAATGTCCGATAGTTTGAAAGTATCAGTTAAAGAAGCAATGAAAAAGATGAAAGATTTCGACATTGAAATGTGGAAATAAAAATTTCCAAAAAAAAATCAAGTGGCATAAAGCATATGCAAATTTTTCGACATGGCATAAAGTATATGCAAATTTTTAGACACTCTCAACTAGCCATAACTCTAATTTCGGCGATTTTATATAGTTGAAAATAGAGATCCAATAAACATAAAAGAAAAATTCTTTCGGCATTTTTCCATACAAATCGTTTTTTTTTTCCTCAGATATTAAAATTCCGAATTCATGAATCATCTTCCTTTAATTGATGGTTTCAACGGCTGCAATTTCAAGACTTTTTTAAAATTTCTCTCACGAATTTATGAGGAAAATATTCTCTTTCAAAGATTTATTTAAGTTTTTTTCATTGCCAATTTTTGTTTAGAAAATATTCATCCATAAAATTGATAAAGTGATAACAATTTGTAGATTATTATCAATAAGGAGAAAATTAAATAGTCGAATTTTGAAATATTTTCATTTAGGCGATTTTCTTTCAACTTTATAATTTAATGATATGTTGTTGACGATTATTTACTCGAATATTTTCAAAAAATTTTCGAAGATCAAATTTAAAGAGGAAATTTCGTTATATAAATTAAAATTAAATACGTTAAAATATGATAGTAAAGATTGAATACCTGTATTTGAAAAGATCTTTCCTTCATTTTTCGTAATTGCATCTCGGTTGGTGTTTGTGAGCCGCCATGCGAAACACTCTGCAACGCTAATTTTCGCTAATTTTTCCATTTAATACAGATAAATTCACATCATTTCAATAAAAATTCTTTTCAATTACATTAACATAAATCGATCGTTTTGTGACGGTGATCAATTTATCGTTTATCGATTGAACAAATGCAAATATATTTTTCAAATCGGATCAGAGATGCTAATTTTTGAAAGCGTGCTCTATGTGTAACTAAATAAGATTCAATAATGCCGCTCTACAAAATATTGTCCAGTAGACTGTATTCAAGTAGTGCGGGAAGTAGAAATGTTTCTGGTTATGGTTTGTAGGCTACAATGTTACGGGTATCCGATCCCGACCCTAGATCCCCAATCCAAGAACATTTGCAATTGCAAATGATCACTTTCCAAATATGCATGCTTTTATATGTGTGGGTAGAATTTGTCACGTGGAGCATTATCCTTACTAGCTTTAATAAAGAAAATCCTGTGAAATTCTCTTCGAATCTAGCATGTGGAATTAAATTCTTAATTTCACTCTTTGTCAGCCAATATTTATTTCCCCGCCGATGCATTAATTCTTAAGAACTGTATCAAAACTTGAGTTCACGAATTTTGACCATTTTCAAGCCTCTCATAGCTCATCCGGAAAAATGTGACGGATCGAAATCCGGAATTTGATCGGCGAATCATCCGCTATAAATCACATCTAATAAATTGTTCGAATTTTTCAACTATCACACCGGCGGAAAACATTTCAGCACACAAACGCAAAACATCACATAAGAAAACTAACGTTTGTTTTTTTTTTTGAAAAGTTTGCAACAAACGGAATAAAAGTCGGTCGTTATGTCTTTGTAGAAAAATTTTCGCTGTTTAACCTTCTTTACTATATATTTTCGTGCAAATAGTGATATGTATAGTTGAAATTCTACCAACTATATGATATACAAAATATAGCCCCTTACCCCACAAAATATAGCCCCTTACCCCACAAAATATAGCCCCTTACCCCACAAAATATAGCCCCTTATCCGTTATTATTCGCATAAATTAAAAATCCCTTCATTAATTTCATTGAAAAAATATCTATAGACATTTGTATAGCATAAAACTTTCACTCAATAAGAGGAATTAATATCGATTAGGAAATAATTTCTACTTATAATTGTATAATCAATTATTAGATGAAATTTTTCAATGAATTTTTTTTTTTCAAAGTTAACAGAAATGAAAAAAAAAATTCAACAAGAAAAAAAAAACTTTATTTATGATTCGTATTTTGCACATCGATATGCCATCAAGTAAACAAGATAGTAATATAATAGTTGATGCTGCGCAAAAATCAACGTAAAATGAAAGCGATTCGGCGCATGAAGCATCTTGAAATAGCCAAAGAGCGATTTTTGACAAATAGGTTAATTGACAACCATCTGAAAATGATTGATCAGTTAATTGATTGATCAGTTCGAATTGATCAATTAACAATAATCTGTAAACTATTCCTATTGATGATATACTTAGATATTGAGGAGTTTCATTTTATTTATCCCTTATGGTATTAGCTGTATTTTCTATGATCGTGCAGGAAATAAATTATGTCCTAGTCGGTCAAAATATCTGTGAAAATTAAAATCGTTTTCTTGGACTCAAATTTAGTGCGCAAAAAATATGAATAATCTTGAAGCGAAGAGAATGAGTCTATTATCGTTGGAAAATTCGCACAATGGCTGCTCAGCCATAGTTTTGAACCCCGTATACAATCAAGTTGCGCATAGTTCAGGCGTATTCGGCTCTTTTACTATATAATTTTGCATTTAGCAATGGCTCATTAACGTGAACGGGTGTTCATATGCCTAGGATAGTGTAATTATGGCGTTGATTAATGGACACGTGCACCGCTTAATGCTTCCAAAACGGACAATTGCGCCACGGAGTATGTGTCAGAGTAACCAAGTGAACACGCCATGAGAATATGTGCTACTTGAGGCTTAAGGTACCCAGCCTCTAAAATGTGGGCACTTCTATCAGAGTTAGCTATTTGCATATAAAAAGCCTAGTGTCATCGATTCCGACTTCTTTTGTAAGCAAATGCTCAAGGCGCAAATGTTCGTGTTGGAATTCCATTTTTTCATGCGCTATAATACATACTAAGCAGCATAAAACGAAGGGTTGATTCTGCGCCATCACTTAATCGAATACGACGAACTCGGTCAATTCTAATATCACAGTAAAAAATGAAGCCACCCATTTTGCAGCGCTATGAATCACATCATCTATCATCAGTTAATATAAAATAATCACATCATAGAATCGATTCAATCCATGAGTGGCTTTATCCGGTCCTGACAGGTACGTATATATATATATATATATATATATATATATATATATATATATATATATATATATATATATATATATATATATATATATATATATATATATATATATATATATATATATATATATATAAAAAAGAATTGAATATAAAAGGTGTTTTTCAAGAAGGATATAAAAAAGTTTACCAACAAAGTATATTGCATTGCCAATCAATGGGATACCATTACACAAAACGTTAATAATAATAGTGTTACGTTTTGTGAATAGGAAATTATATTTGGTGGGAATTACAACGGCTAAAAATCGATTAATCGCTATTGAGAAATGTATAAGAATTGCCGAATAATAACATGAATTGATGATATAACCAAGAATGACGTTATATTTATTCAATAATTCAATATCGCTGAAATTAAATTATCGCTTTATTTAAAAAAAAATAAAAAATAAAAATAAAATTTAAGACATTTCAATTTTTAATTTCAAAGAAAAAAAAATTCTCGAAAATTTACGAAATTATTATTTTTCACTTTCAATTAGACTTGATATTTATTAGAATAGAGCTTAATTAAATGTCAGTAAAATGAAGAGACTTTCATAGATCAATTAATTTTTAGCTAATATTTCTTCTTTTTTTTGCAACATTTAATGAAATTTTCACTTCAATAGCATCTAATGAATAGAAGATATTTAGTTTCAATATATGATTTTCTTTATTTATCAAGAGAATTCATTCAGTTGTTTGAAATTTTTGATTTAAGCTTAATGAATAAAACGATTTCACTCTTCGATTTCTCATCTCATTCAATAAAAATTTTCCCACTATAATCTATTAGAATAGATCTATCGATCTCGATAGATATTATAAGTGATTTTGCTAAAAAAAAAAAAAAAAAACTCGAAGCTTAGCTTATTTATTCCGAGTTAAAAAAATTTTTTTAACTGCTCATTTACTTTAATGAATCATTGATATGATTAGTAAAAGTAGTAATATAAGTGTAAAATTATAACTATCGATAATAAAAGATAAAATTAGTATTATTACCGCAGAAGAGAACACTTTTATCTAATAAAGAATTAAGCTCGTATTGTTCGATTACTTTATCGCTGAAAGTAAGTTTCTCGTCGTGAATGTTTTCTCGTGTTGGATATTTACGACCGGAAATGACGCTTGTAATAACTGTTTAAAATTCCGAAAAGATTCTCAATCGTATCGCGTTTAGCATCACCTCTTCGCTTCCCCCGCTTCTATCACTGATTTCTCGATTGAATTAGTGTACTCTACTTTAGAGGAGTCAATCAAAATGACTCCAATGTTTGCCTCACCGATTTCAATCACGAGTGCAGTGTGCAAGCACTCACACTTCGCAGCTCCGGCAAAGAAGTAATACGCTACAGGTAATACTAGGTGATTTTTGAGTAATTATTTCTGCAAGTGAGCACAAGTAATATGTCCTACAAACAGACTTATTTGTTACGATACTAAAAATCAGTAATGACAAAAATATTAATCCATTAATTTTGTTCTCGAAGGTTCGGAAACTTTATTTCAGAGCTTTCCTTATTGACAGCCGATAAGCATTCCTAGAGCAAATGAGATCTATTTCCGATATTTTTATCTATATAATTTGTATTTAAACGTTTATCGCTGTATTTTCCGTGATATTTTATCGACTTTTTATTGAATATAAAGATTATTTTATTATCGCAATAGCAATCATCGACATTAATTTTCATAATGCACTCCATTCTATTAAGACAATCATTTAGATGTTTTACACGTTTATAAATATACAGGTATTTTGCACCTATAAGGTTAATTAATTAAGACGCATTTAACAACGATATCACCTATGTGCAAAATATTTGCGATTATTTTACGCTGCACCTGTATTTACCTGAATATCAATTTCACTTAAGAAAATGTAATGATGTCATAAATTAATTGTATGACATCAATGCAAGAAATATCTTACAATAATGTCGAAATAGCGCAAAAAATAAAGAATATTAATTCAGCGATTATATTTGTTATACTCATAGAAGCGCATAAAATTCCATATGGACAATGAATATGCTTCCAAATTACATATAAAGCATATATATTTAATAATGATCCACTTCCGGAAACCTGGAAATTTTAGATGCAATTTGTGAAATTCCTCTGAAAAAAAATAATGAAAAAAATTTCCACAGTTTTTCAAAAAAATTTCAATGCGAAAACCGGATGAAAGTGCATTAAACGAAAGCAATAAATAATGAACGGATAATATGCGTTTCAAAGAGACGATTTTCAAATTCGCTTTTATTCTGTTAAGTGTGTATGCCAATTTACCTCATAAAAATCGAATCTATAGGTCATGTTTCTAACGTTCGAGAAATAGATTTTAAAAATTCCTTCAAAATGCTAATTAAACATTGAGGCGTTTTAGAATTCTGTGCCATATACTTGCACTATCGTATATACCTGTCATATACCTTTCCTTGAACCTTATTACTATGATAGAACTTTAGCTATTATAGAATGTAAGCATAAATTATGCAACAAATGCATAGTGGCCCCAAAATTGTAATGTAAAAACTCATATCTGCTATTTAATGGGATTCTACTATCATAAAGAGTAAGTAATGATAGTATGAGTGGTTTAGTTGTAATCTCCCTTAATACCACAATTAGCGACCTCGAGAAAATATGAAAGTACGCCCGGTTTATTGGTATTTACAGCATCGATGAACCTCTAAGTTACAAGTTTTAAATCAAATTATGCACTTTTTTTTTACGACGGCTACAGAAAGAAGGCGGATTTAGAAGTTTATTTTTTTCGAACGGGTCCTTACCTATGCTTACTTTTTTTGTTATAATAATTGTCTATGTTGAACTCAACTAAGCTTAGATTAGTCGTTTTTAATTTCCCTTTAATTTCTGCGATAATATAAGTGAAAAATATGTCTCTCATAGAAAAGATCCTAAGTCATTTCAAAAGATTCATTGATTGTTTTCTCTTGCGAAGAAGTGAGATTATAAATTTCCGTGAATTCAATGAATTTCCATATATTTTTATGAATTCCATAAAAATTCCATGAAAATCATATTGATTCAAGCAAAAAGGACCGTCAAAAAATCGCTTCCGAATGAAATACTCATTGCTCGATGGCGATTTATTTTCGTGTAAAAAAAAAGACGAGCTAATCCATTTAATTTTCATCAAAAAAAAAAAATCTATGCAAAATTATTCCAATCATAAAAAAAAGGAACGAAGAAAATAAAATTCATTTCAAATATATAACACTAACCAGAAGTAACGATATACCGGCACCTAAACGAAACATCGGCGCTTCTGACGTATTCACCTTTATTATCGCTTTAATTAAACGCCTTTCACCGTATCACCTGCAGCTAATCGAAATCCTATTTTTTTTTATTGCTTATTTTGCTCGAATATGAGCGATTAAAAAAAAGAACTCGTGCAAAGGATATTACTAGAGATTGCAAAATATCCTTCTCCTATGAAGCAGGTGATTGCCAGTTTTCCTCAACTGTTTTCATTCGCCGTCATTCCCACTATCTTATTCAAAAGGTGAACACTATTTGCGATGAAATTTATATAAGCGATAATTGAACTTTCATTACTAATATATTCGTTTATATATATATATATATATATATATATATATATATATATATATATATATATATATATATATATATATATATATATATATATATATATATATATATATATATATATATATATATATATATATATATATAATGCAAATTTATTTCAAAAGGTATTTATTTCCTAAGAGAATGTTTTTATTTCGCTGTATATTAAACAGTTGGGTATATGATTGAAAAACATGCTGTACTGGTTCTAAAATTCGAAATAAATAAGTAGGAATGGAGAGAAGTACGAATAAAGTGGATATTAAATACATCGTTACGAATCATGTGAGAGAATTTTTCCTGCAGATAAACGAAGTACGAATAAAGTGGATTAAAACTTTGTCCAATCACAACGGTAATAAAATCCAATAGGTAAATAGATAAAGGTAAACAGTACAATAAAAAATACCACCTGCAAAGTCAGTTTTGGAGCGTTAGTCAACTTTGAAGTTGTTTTTTTTTCACGGCAATAATAGCATAGCGTAATTTTAAAACATCTTTGTCCAATCACAATGTAGTGACCGTAAATGAAGCTCATGATGATATGTCCTGGAAGGAGGTGACTTTAACGAAAAGAGGAAACCCCGTCAGACAGCGATTTAGTTGCGGAAGGGAGGTCTGTCGAAATATTTGCGAAGCATTTCGTACCAACGGTGAGCCGTTTAGCTAAGAGGTATAAGAGAAAAAAGTCGACGAGAAATAAGTTATATGCGATAGTACACAAGTGTTGTTGTTGCGAGACGACGAATCCATAGTTTGGCCGAGAAGACCCCCGTAATTTAGAAGCGATTTGATTGGAAAGAAGGTAACGAAGAAACTCAGAAGCAATCTTATACGTAGAACATCAACTGGAAGCGACTTAACCGAGATGATGTCCTGACAAAAACGGCAATAAATAACTTTTCCCTAATGGAAATCATTTACCTCCTAGCAAATGAGTTGATGTCAACTATAGAAATTGCAGAAGTACATAGAACGACTTAATGCTGAGAAATTACGCTATTCAGAAGCTTTCCTTCACATTTTCACCTTATATTCGTTCGCGAATTATTTTATCGGTTGGCCGACTTATGGTGGACTGAGCAGATTCTGGAGGCACACCTCGCTCCTCCCTCCTTCCAGAGATCACTGTCTTACTCGCCGAACATACGAACTAGACGCTGCACTTTTTTATAGCTCTATATTGGAGTGCATCACTGCCTGTCATGGCGAAGAAGAAAGCGATGAGGATCATGAGTACAAGCAATGAGACCGAAGAAAACAAACAATTAATATGCCGACAACTATCAAATATACGCTTATATAGGTTAATGAAATATATGCGGGTGCAAGCTTTTCATATTTGAGCATCTGTTGAGTCGACGTCCACTCATTTGACCATTCGATAGTTGTAGCCATTCAAGGCTTCGAATGAGACGACCTTTCAGCGCTCAGTTTTTTTTTTTTTTTTTTTGCAGCGTTAAACCTATTTTAACGGTTCACTGCAATTCACCTTGTTTGGATATATATCTTCCTTCCTCGCTTTCGCGACAATCCTCTTATCCTTAAATCATTTGAATACTATCAGATTTAAGACTCGAGCTCACTTAGAGTGCTTCAAGAGTGCAAATCAACTTTCATCTAGAACTTGACCTCACTTTGTGCTTGAGCTCATTTAGAGCGCTTCAAGAATATAAACGAGCTTTCTTTCCTTAGCCTCAATTAGAAGCCATCGTACGCATAGCTATTAATTGCAGCGTTAAACCTATCTTTATGATATATTTTTACATATCAACCTCTATACACGTGGAATAAGTTTGAATTTCAATTTAATAGATGCTCAAAATATTACGATGTTCGAGACTCATCTGGAGAGAAATTCGTTCTCGATGTGTTAAGCGGTCTTATTGATTTATAAATGTGCTTTTTATTTTTAATGCTTTTTTTAAAGCTTATCTACTTCATTTGTTATCAATTCAATTTCATTGCTCTTCTCATCATTGTATATAGGTCTTTGTTCTTTGTCTTTTTTTTTTCTGTGTTTCTTTCATGCTTCTGCCCTTGCAAAATTGAGGATTGATTAGGAGGTCTATTATAGTGCATCGATGCAGGTTTCTTTATCCTTGCTTCAGTAAAGATTATGCTAATAATTCAAGGTTTTTATTGGAAGGGGAATGAAAAACTGATAACGTCTTTATCCCTCTAAAATGGGTGAATATTCGATGAGAAGGATAGGCAAAAGAGGTTTTGAGAAGGGAAATTATCAGGATCATAGAAGACCTTAGGAGGAGGATATAACCTGACCAGGAATGACCTTTTCGAAAAGGTCAAACAATGAAGCATAACGCGCTTTCCTGATTCTATCGTTGTGAATGCTAAGCGAAGGATGCGGTATTACACGATCTTTTGCCGATGATAGCAAAGAGAGAGCAGAGATCACTCTGAAAATCGCAAGATGGTGATAGATGCAAAAAATGGGCAGAGACGCAGTCATCGGGTGAACAATACACCTGCTACTCTGATGCCAACATTCAATTTGTTGCGTTAAAGAAGGAAAGTGTATAGGACGTACAGCGATTATTTCGGCGAACGGAGTTGCCGAAATATGACTGCTGAGGGGAACTTTGCACCCATTTTCGGTATTACTTCCGTTTTTTTTCCCATCTTTTCCGGTTTTGTTTGGAGCATATGTAACTCTCTTTTCCGGTTTTGCTTGTAGCATCCGTAAATCAGTACTACGGATAGAGTTATAATTTTGGGATGTTTATTCATGAGGGAAATTATAATTGAGCAATAAAGAGGTCGATGATAGGACATGGTTGTTGCAATATTAGCAATAATAAAGCATATTTTATATTAAACTATCACAAATATTACATAATAGATGTTTTGTGGAATCAAAAATATTCACTATTATCTTTAATAAGTTTGTATAATATTCAAATCAAAAAACACAAAACGGTTTGCAAAAACGACTTCTTGACCTCAGTGATTCTTTCCATTTGTCTAATTCCATATTGAGAATCGCAGAAATGCATTTCGAGATCATCTAATCTTATACTAGAGAAGAAGATCGAATCGAACAAAGTACCATTCTAATGGATAGACGTTTCCAATAAGTCCTATAATTCCGGATGTAAACTACAGGTAAATTTTTTTTTGAGAGAGAGAGCACAACTTGCCATTAATCTAAAATGTGCGATAATCTTCAAGCATTAATGCATTTATTACATAGCTAGCAACTTTAAGTGCTTCCAATGAGAGTTCCGGGAAATGTTGGTGCCGGTTAAAATTGGGACAAGTTTTGACTCATAATCCTTGAATAGCATCACCTGAAGATATCACCTGTTCGGAGTTGTGCTTTCAACAAATACGCCTTCGATGATTACTCTTGACCGATATGCCAATGCTCTTTTGATATGTGTGAGACTCCTAATAACCTGATATTGGTGCGTAAGATGGGGGAAGGGGGATGTGGGGAGGTTACAAGAGTACAAATGAAGGCACCATAGGTTTGTAAGAATTAATTCGATTAGAACTGCTAATAAGTAAACTTTTTAACACATCAGTAATTCACGAATGGGAAGAGGAAAGATATCGACCTTTGCAGTTCAAATAGAGAAGTCGGGACCATCAAAATCGACGGTGATCTTTCATATAAACTCGCCAAATGCAAATCTTCCTGGAAGTGCTTTCCGATGAAATATTTATAACCTCAAATGTTGTTTTAATAACTCTCTAAACTCGAGCGGAATAACTTGAGGTGCTTAGCGGAGACACCAATATATACAGGTGTTTTCATTGCGCACGTGTGCACACAGCTGTCACAAATGGTTTGCATTGAAAAAAAACTGAAAATACGGCAAAAGCACATTAAATATTCGCCTAACAGTAAATTCACTTTCTTTATGAAACGCTAACAGTTTTGATGATCAGTGATATTGGTGTATTGAGGAAAAGAGAGAGTTAAAGGGCACACAAAAACCTCTACGGGACTGGATGGTCATATATATAAAAACACATATTGGACTGGATAGCAAGAAAGACTCAATGAGCGTTTCAGTGGCGATGCAGAATGTACATGTAGATTTTTTCGGGAAGCAATTTCGCAGGAATGTTGACTTTAGAGAGTTCTGCTGGCTAACACTAGTCCCCGGAATTCCTCTCCAGCAAGCTACGAGTGGAGTAGTATGGGCGGCGGAAGATTCTCTTACTGCTCTTCACTGTGCACCTCACGCCATTCCGCTTGAGTTTAGAGAGGTATCAAAACGCTCTCAAGGTTGCGCTATCGGCATGTACGCTTTTACCGTCATGTGCTAAAAGTTCAGGTCGTTGACGTGGAAATAATGGCCGGTTATTTAATGCATAGGCGACGGGGAGTTGTAATTCAATTCTTGAAATCGCCGTTAATAGGAGAGAAGGAGCTCCCTTGCAACCAGCATCACAACCGCTTCTCAAATCGTAAAGTAACTGTCAAAATAACCGCATAAACAAACGGAAGTTTATTTATTCATCAATAAAATTTTGGGAGGAGAAACAAAATTATACCATTAGTGGTAAAGTCATTGGTGTTTTCCGGTTGGTTTAGTTGATCCTTAATTAATTTCTTGTGCAAGATTATACCATGGACATATCTATGCTCATGACGGCTTATGTAGACCTGTCCATTTGATGTCTTTTACCCTATTTGCCATATACATGAATTCCAGAAAGGGAAGTAGGCGTTTAATTGTGTCGGAAAATTTGCATATATGCTATGCTGTCGTTATTTTGACGGTTTGATAACCAAATAAGTCTTTGTCTGTTTGGTTGATGTTATCATAACGACGATTCGACCAGTTATATAAGCATATGGTTAGGTTAAGAAAAAAGTACATGGTGGTAGAATTGCACAAAATACGAAGGTAGCTAAAGGAATTGGTTGATGAGATGAGCGAAATGCAAAAAGCGCGTGCCGTGCTCAACTATCCTGGCACACTTCTATTTTTATTTTTAATTTCTCATTGGGGCGCATTATCGCAGGTTTTTTTTTTGCACCACCCTGTAAAGGTAATAATTGAGGAGATGGTATACCTTTAACAATCTTCGAGATTTTATTTAGTATTAGGGTACGTATGTAACGGATTTAGTTGAAAATTCTGCTGAATGAGGGAATGGCGTTACGATATAACCGCGCGCTGTCCATCGTGTGGACACATCTACGGCACCTATGCTCGCAGCTTATCTATACATATATAGAAGTATTAAGTAGAAATATTAATGAGCCGATGCGCAGGCTGGTCCAAAATAAGAGCCCGGAAGCAGGGCAGTTTACCCGCTGAAAATGGATAGATGGTCATTTTCCAAAAAGATGGACAGTGGCAAAAAGATGTTGGAAAATGGTCATTGTTTCAGGAGAAAGTGCCAACTTCCATGCCGAACGAGTTCTCTTTGGAGTCGTAGATATATCGGACTACGCATATTTGTTAAGGCAAAAAACAGAGTGCGCTAAATGAATGTCAATGCCGTTTTAAAAAAAAAAATGCTGTTTCGTTGCATTCATACAAGCAAAACTTTTCTCCCTGTGATATGGGACCTGCATGCCTTTAGCCTATATACCTTTGTAAAAGTACTGCATGATGAAGTGACGTTTTGCCTATTTTTCCAGGTCATGCATTTTTTAGGAATATGTAGCAATGAAACTATAGAATAATGGGTGACAGGTGATAGATGAGATGGATGCTTTCCCTGTGTTTCATTGGGTCATATTGTAGTTCTTGTTCTAGTTAACTTCAGTCCACATTTCGGTGCATGGAGCCTCATAGCAATTGATATGGTTGTCTATTTTATTGTCATGACCATCATACCTGTTGATCATGTTCGGGAGGTTCGAGGTTGTTGTGAAGCTTTGAATTACATACCTGTTGCTCTAGACCTGTTACTATCCTATGCCGAAAACTTCATCAGGCTTTTGGTCGAGAACATCAGAGGCACTTCTTAGCGACATTTCAGCGTTATCTAATGCATCTTATCACACATGCTTCATTAGTGTTTTTCACTGTACGATGTATTTTATCATGTAGCTGGCGTATAGACACAACGCTTGCATAGAGCAAATAGCACAACAGGTGAAGTGCATTGTGAAGTAAACAGGTGGCAAATGGTACATAAGCGCCTGGAATGTCGTTCACACGTTGGGGAGGTTCTTTGATCACTCAACGCAATCAGCGCCCACATATTCGGTGTTGAACGAGTTTGCAAGTGCGGAACATATGTGCTCATTGATTGTTGTGATCGTTGCATCGATTACATTAAAATAATTACAGTTACCTTACCTACACGATCTCGCAACGTATCTATTTCTCATCGTCATGATGATTTTCCGGATGTTTGCCGTCCGTAAAGAATTGTTAGTGAGGGAAGGAGCTTTATTTGTTCTATTCATTGATCAAAATGTCCTCTCATAGATCTTTATGAGATCAGAGACCTCAAGAATTTTGCAATATAAGGCGCATTTTGGTATGGCTAAATCTTCCTTCTCCAACGAATAGGGAGCGAGGTTTATCGTGAATGAGAATTAGCGCAAAGTATATGTGACAATGGGAACGCCGCTTTGATGTGTGACCAAGGACAAACAAATCAAGAAAAAAAAAGCCTAGAGAATGGGACCCCTCCTGCTTCACATCCTTTCAGGGCATTTTCTTGCCTCCTCATATTCTTTCAAACTTCCTTACGGTCTTCTCGACGTCCCCCAGCGGTCATTCTGTTCCATCTTTTTTTTTTTGCATTCTCCATAATTTCTATTGCTTCACCACTTTTCTAAACCATTTTCGCAATTCTTCCAACGCTTCATCAACCAAATAGAGGTTTCTTCATTTTTTCTTCATCGTTTTTCCGGTGCCTTTGAACTCATGTCTGCAACAGCGAACATCTCTATGAACTTCATTACTAATTTCATCAACTGCACTGTCTAGTGCTTTGTTTCATAATGGGGTATCTCTACGATACGATCTGACATTTCCGCAGTCCCTGCGAATTTTACTGTCCGAATTGGGCGTCTCCATAGTCCATTGTAGTTTAGCCGTATACGAGTTCTTTCAGTGAATATTGTGGTAGTTCTTATCAGTTCTCTTATCACCTTATCTTGATAGTGGCTCTCGGCTATAGCTCTTCGATTAACTATTGAGTTATCTTCTGAGCGTCTAGAATTTTTTTTTAAAGGATATTTGCGTTTTTGCATATTGCAAGTGCCGTTTATATCAGTAGCGTCATATCAGTGTATTGTTTTATTTTCCTCTCCCAGCAATAGACATCTTTTCCTATCACGTGATATTTGATATTTATCGTAGATTTTATTGGCTATATTTTTTGACCGTTGTTCCAATTTTTGGAATACTTCTATTCCGAACTAGTTTGGAAGTAATGCTTGAGATGTATTGTTGCAGATGTCGTGTATGATACGTGCAACACGAAATGCTATTAGAAGTAAGCAATGTGTGCGGCAAATTGCCACCAGTGCAGTAGTTTGCGGTGGTCACGACGATATTATGGAGAAATGGCCACCAGAAAGTGAGTTAATTTGTTCATTATGAGATGCTCAATTGGGCATAATTGCTAGGCTTCCGATGAGGATGCCATAGGAGGGGATACTGTTAGGCATAGTATGGGGTTATATTGCGTCGAAATTCCATCAAGAGAAGCGGCGAAGTCCAAGAATTGGCATCTTATTCCAGTTTGCTGAATAAGGAGAAGAGGGGGAGGGGACTGGGATGATGTGCATTTGGGAGATGGAGAGGTGTCTGATCGATATCGATTCTATTATTTCCATGGCTGATTGATCGACAATCTACAGGCATTGATTTTCGATCACTTATTGATTGATTGAAACGTTTTACTTACTTTTTTTTCTTTTTAAGTTATTTCTGAAATCCATCTTTATAGTTTAAGAAATGGTCGCTTAATTTGTCGAAATTGTAATGTGCTGTCTTTAAACACCGTTTGAGCGTAAATGTTTGAATTTGCCCTGTGATTGACGTTATTCCGGAAGGGTGCTTTCAGACATGACTCTCAAATGCTCTTTTTTTTTGTTAGAGAGCTCCGCTGTGGCTACTGATTTTTCGTTTTTTTTTACTGTAATGAATGGGGAGAGGTGATATATAACGTTCATTTAAGTCTACGTGGGTGGTATAACATCCCGACAAGAATTGTTTGCTTACTCGCAGTAAATTTCTCGGAATTTAAAGAAATTGAGAAGATATTTCATTGTAATTCGGTACTGTTTTTGTGTAAAAGTATTATAATCTTTCATATCGTTGTAAATTCTTATAAAAATTTTATGAGAATCTCTAATAAAATTCTCGAAAATTTCTTCAGAATTCGATAAACATTTCATCGATTATTTCAATCGTCCCGAAATCGACGGATGGGAAGTGCGCAAAGGTTGGCGGTTTTAATTTCATTGTGAATGTTTCTGATTAATTGTACAGCCAATTTAACGCAAAAAAAAGTGTTATGATGGTAATTACCGTGTATGTTTATTTCGTTTAGCATTTTCACTTAGGACGGCGCCTTATTTCCTTCTCACTTTTCATCAGAACAGGCTGTGTTGAGGTGCGTTAATTGCAGGTGTTACAGGTGTAAGGTATAAGTTGCACAGGTGAGATAGATTTTCCACATGTGTTGAAAGTGAGGATTTGTATGTGAATATTGTGCTCACTTTTGTTGCACATACGAAGAGCGTGAAAAATGGAAGCAGCGAAATTTTTGATATTCTTTTTGAATGGAAGCCGTCTTTTTGAGCGTCATAAGGAATGTGGTCCCTTCGTTAGGATGTTGCAATAAATAGAAGCCCATTTTGAGGACAAGCCTACTCTTGAGTGTAAATCCTCCCTTCCCCCTTACCGCCCACTCATGGGATGTACAATCTGAAACGGTTGCGGTTGTCTACCTACAAATATTGGGTTCTAATGCGGTTACATGGGGCGTTAACCTTTGCAAGTAAATACAACAGTCGTACACCTAAGTAATGTTAAATATCCACCTAACAGATCAGTAAAACAAGGAAAGCGAAGATGTCCATTTTCCTTAACGAGCGCAAAAAATCGAAACCTTTGGATTTCTTTTTGATCAGTTACGGAAATTAGAGATTTTTTTTGCGCAGAATTTGTGATGAATCTTTAAAGCAAGGTAGAAAGCAGCTCATTTTACAGCCGAATAGGGGCATATTGCGTTTTGGAAAGTGTTGCAAATGGATGAGCATGAGCTTCTTGAACGTCTGTTGCTTCTAAGATTTTTACCTGTATTATTTGATTAACACCTGTGTTGTTTGATTGTACGATGTTATTTAACCTCTCAATCTGAATTTAACGCAATGGAACTACAATGCCTACTTCCTTTTGTGGACTGAAATGCAAGAGCGGAAAAGTATAGCCATCCCACTTAGCGCACCAAACTGAAACGTAGAAGTCGAGAACTCGAGCTCTACGAGTTTTCCGTATAAAACGAGATTGTTTCATTTCAAGTGGTCTGTTATGATTGAGGAGAGTGTCGGCGATTAAATCCAGCAGCTTGGATATTTGGTCTGTCGAGTAAAATATGAATTTAATGTTGGATGTTGAATGTGCTTGCATTCTAAAGTTTTTTTTTTCTAGTCGTTTTATCATAGTTTAATAGAATTATTAGGCGATGGATAGATATTATACGCGTAGTTGTGTCTCACTGTTTTTGATAGGAAATCTGCTAATTTCATTGTCAAATTTTTTCGATTAGAGAAAAAAATAAGTTAAAAGGTATCTCTCTTTCATCATTTCGTGAAAATATTTTTGTTGATGGGGCATATCGAGTGATTTGCATTGATTAGCGCCGTAATCGAGATTGATTTTTTTTTGTTTTCTATTTCTCCTTTTAATTACATTTTTTTTAATATGCGTAATTATTTATGAAGCTGTAATTAGTCTGGCGAACTCATTGATTTCATTTGGAGTTTTCTATGAGGATGGCGTGGCTTTTTTTAAACCATCTTTTCGGAAGCTTTGTGGTTTTTATATGAAAAGTGGAGTTGGAGATTGAGAAGAAGCAAATAACGAGGTTTATGTAAGCGTTATTGGATGTCGATTTTTTAGCGCTTTCTGAGCTACACGATTATGATGTGATCCCGGATCCGAAGGTGGTAGAAGCTGCACTACGTGCATGTCGGCGGGTCAATGATTTTGCCCTATGTGTTCGTTTCCTGGAAGCGATTAAAATCAAATGTGGATCGAAGAAGAATCGCGAAGTTGTCTATGGTTATATTATCGAACAGGTTGGTTACTATATGAAATTTGAAGTTTTTTAATCTATAAGAGTATTTAGAAGTTTGGTTTTGGATTTTCCTTTGTTATATTTTAATTCTATATCGTTGTTTTTTAGTGGAATTTACTATTATATGTTTAATGATTTCATTTATAAGCGCCGTAATCCCTCATCACTGTCACTTAATTAATATTTTGCAGGAAGGATGTTCTTTGTTTGAGACGCTTGGAAAACATAATATACTCGCGAAATAAAATTTGGTGGTGCGGTTATTTTGCAGTTGTTTCTTTCTCGGATTTGGCAAACATCTCGATGAATTTGGCTTATTTTGAGTCTCAGAAATAGGCACTTTGTTTCCCTTCCACTTATTCCCTTTTCCAGCTTATTGGTTGACATAATGGAGGTATTCAGTAAGATGCTTTATTTCATGGTGGGCCATTTCGTGTTCCCGAATTGTCCAGAAAACATTTATCTTTGCGGTTTCATTGTAGTGACAGTGATGCCTTTATGTCTTCCTCTTGTTCTTTGCCCGAAGATTATGTGCTTATAACAGCGGTCAAAATGGTCATTCAGTAGTCTGTTGTTGTTTTAGATAAAACCATTACTGGAGGAGCTGGGCATTTCAACGCCCGAGGAACTTGGTTATGATCAGCCGGAATTGTTCATTCCGCAGCCGGAATATTGGTGGGAGCGTAAGTGGTGAGTTTTTTTCTGTTTTTCCTATAGCACTTGAGTACTCGAAGTGGTTTCTAATTTCTGCACTATAATATTAAGCGACGCAAATGCTAGTTCTGGCATTGTAATATATACTCAAATGAATCTTCGTATTTGCTTTTGTATGTTTATTTCTCTGATGTGTCAAGGTAAATGAATCTTAGAGGTGAATTTCCCCCTTCCGATCGAATAGAAGATTCATCGTTAGCTCTTTTTTTTCGTAAGATGTTTGTGCAAATTTTATAGGAAAACATGCCTAAGAATATAATATATGATTATTTAAATAAATCGACCCATTGTGGGAAACTTTTTCACGCATGAAAATTTTTTAACCCACTTCGCTGGAAAATGTATGCAGTGTAAGTGGAAAATTTTTCCCATGACACTTTTTTGAATGTAACTTCTCTCGGATTTGATGAGTCGATGTTGAAATTATCCAGGAATCACCAGTAATGCAGATTATATGAGGCAATTTGCTTAGTTCTAACTTCGATGAGTGTTGCAGTAACTCATATGTGGAGACACAGACTTTGTCTTTTAATGTTGTTCTCTCACCTGTAGAATTGATTCAGGTGATTAGTAAGTTCTTTTTCTTCAGGTATAAGGAATATGGCTTCGACAAGAAGCCCGGATTTGAATATTGAAAGGTATTCGATTGGACGAACGTCAAGAAGCAGTATTAAAAATATTGAACTGTGATGAAATATTTCCTCATTGCGCTTCAGGTGTGTGTCGTATTAGGGGGATTCTCTTAATGTCGATCTGTTTTTATGAGTACATAGTTTAGTTTATTTGTATGTGTGTGCCACGACGTCTCTTTCATCTGATGACTAACTCTTAGATTGCAGTAGTGATATTGTCACGTTTACCTCATTCTCACCTATATAGGTGAATCATATGCGAGCATTTTATTGTTTATATTTTCATTGCGAATTTTGCTCTAGAGCTGCCTTTATTTTTGTTCGCTTGCAGAAATGAATAAACGTCGACTTGAATTTGTTAGCGAGGATTCTAATTGAAGAATTGTGCCATCATGCAAACATCACTTACCGTGTTAAGCAACGTATCACGTAGGTAACTGTAAATTTAATTAATTCCTATAAGAGGTATAATACCTGAATCACATACTCATGCCAATCTAGTTGAAAGTGTTTTCTTTTTTTATCTGTTATTGGCAGCCGAATAAATGAATAAATAATTAAAAATTTTAGAGGTAAGTCTAAAGTGGTGACATTGTTAGATCCAATTTTATTGTGGCTATCGTGAATGTCTCAGAGAAGGCGTTACAATGACCGCATTTGCGCATAGATTTTCATCAACAATGATCGTAAATCCTCTTATGGATTTCATCGTCTATTGTTGATTGCGAGGGACGCTTCCTAGGCAGATGATGAATAGGCTTGTGCTAATCGCTCATGCAATTTATCCTACCATTGATTAGTATCAAATTTGTTTTTTATGATAGAGTAGCATATGGCGTTTTATGCATCTCATAGTGATGCTTGCTAACATTAGCATACGAGGCTCGGAAATCCAATATAGCTCCCGAAACGAGACTTTCGGAGTCAATAATAGTAGATTTTCTAAAACGTCTTCAATGCCCAAACATGTGTGATGATGCAAATTTCAAAAGATTAAAATCGATCAACAAAATACGTTTTTGACTAATGCCAATGCAAATATGGACGCAATTTCAGTCGAATAATTAAAAACATATGTAAACGGGCACCTGTGGAGTACATTTATCTAATCAAAGTCAGGTGAGTATTCAACTCATTAAAATGTCACTAGAAAGACAAAATTTATATGAATGGTCGCACCTATAAGGTATGAACGCCTAATAATAGATCCATATCTTGTAGACTCGACTGCTCATACGTATCATCCATAAACGATCCATTTATCGATCTAATTGTTTGCGAAATGTAACCTTGCTGACGTAAGGTGAATGCGAATTTCAGATATTCTAAGGTGTGTGCAAAAAACTGGAATTCTTTTCAAGTTTAATTGATTAATGTGGGAGATGCTACGGGAGGTTATTATATGCTCTAATTTATATCTATCAACTTCAACTTCAATAATCTTCGCACGGATGCTATTCGTCATACAAAGAGATAAATGCACAAAGGTGTAAAATCATCGTATTGCGCTTTCCAGAGATCCTTAAAAGAAGGCATGCGGCTTGTTTCGATAAGTCTGTTACTAGTGATTAGAGATGATGCACTAATCGCGATATTTATTCATATGAATTTGGACGTCCGATGAATGATCAGACGGGTGGAGCAGATAGTACCAGACTTGTGAATCAAATGACTAGAAGTAGAAAGTGATAGATGGGTGAATCAAATGACCAGAAGTAGGTAGTGCCAGATGGGTGAAGCAAATGGCCAGAAGTAGGTAGTGCTAGATGGTTGAATCAAATGACCAAAAATAGATGGTATCAAAAGGCTGAGCGCTAACATGGCCGCTTACACGAAAGAAAGGAGCAAAAGAAAACTAATGAATAAAGATATAAAAATGATTGATTTTTTGATGAATTTTTCTCTTGTGCATAGAAATAGTATTGAGCGAACGAATTATGTAAATTTTAAACGGTCTTATACTGAATCCGGAAAAGTACACCGGTATGAATCATCGATTTTAATTCGCACTTTGTGAAAGGCACAAGAGGGCGAAGCCACTTTCTACTTCCGGCTTACTGTGATGAGGGTTATTGATTTATTTTTTATTCATTAAAAAAAAAAAGCATATGAGGGGGCTGTTATCCATTACTTCAATTGTTGTCTACCGGATGCGCCGAAGGCGCGAGTTCGTGATCCATTACATCTCTCTTTTGACGGTCTCATTTCAATATACAATTTTTCCAATCTACTGGGCAGTTTTGAATAATCCACCCCGTATGAGTTGCAATAAAAAGACTAGTTCGTTGAAAAAGATTATCGCATTTGTGTTGTCTGTTGAAATTTGCAATTAATCTTCTGTTCTTTTCTGCGCTAATTTATCGCTAATTATTCTATTTCATTGTTAGCGCATCAATCCAGAATTAATAAAAGTACATTTCGATATCGTAATATATATGAAAATGACTGTGTTTTATCCTTTATTCTTCTGATATCTCCATAATTCAACTGATAAAATCAACGGTATGAAACTCGATATGTGGCATCTATGCCGTACGTTGATCCTAAACGTAATTTTGTGATGTTTCATCAGTTTCTCGTTCTCGAAAAAAATTTATCACAATATCGTTCTGTTCTTACCGGTGAGTTCAAAGAAGTCCACCCCTTCCTCACTTCCATCTGCTCTCCTCTATTGTAATTAAAATCCCACCTAGGTCACGTTTGTAAAATGACATTGGTTGTAACTCGATCACCTGTAGAGTTAAATTAATTTGGAACTGACTTTCTTCCCTTCCTCACCCACCCCCCCCCCCCCCCCCTCCCGTCGCCTCAAGAAAAGAATCAATTAGACGGAAATAGATTCAGAAGTCATCAAAAAGTTTTGAATGCGAATGATATCCATTCAATTTCAGCGTCATGAATTTTTTTGACTTCGCGCTGAAATCTGTCGATGTGACAAATATGCAAATATAACCTTTTTTTCAATAATTTTTAAAGACTTAAAAACGAATGGAATAATTTGAATTTTATGATTGAAATAATTTTTGATATTTATCCACCCGACTATTTCTATGATTAATATCGTTATCATTATACTAATAATTAATAATCTTATATTCGTGAAGTTGCATTAATTCATAATTTTTTTTAAAATTTCCACATCGATTCGTTAAAAAAAAAAAAATTTTTTTTTCCTTCATAAAATTCTAATCAAATTATCGAATGTAAATTTTTCTTAGCGATATTTTCACATAATTGAATCTTTTATGATTCATTGAATGAATAATTTCATTTTTAATCGTTTAATGATAATTGACACAATTTGCAATATGCTGTGAGGAATTTCTAAAGCGGCACAATGTCCATTCTAAGCCGACTATCCATCCGTTTCGTTCGATTCAATGAATTCTGGTGGGCGGTTGCTGTCAGTTATTTGAGAACACTAAACACGCAATTTCCCTCATCTATTTCCTTGCTGCGCTATTCTATGAACTAAATCATCTTGTGCTCTAATCATTATAATGCTAACAGCTTTTCTTACTGCTAGTTTCTTTCTTACATCAATTTCATTAGTGATTCGCTTAAAAAAAAAACTTTCAAGGAAATTAGAACTAATCCTTTGGTTTCTTTTTTTTTTCTTCGTAAATTACGGTCTTTTTCATTGAAAAAAAAAAAAAAAGAAAAAAGAAAGAAAAGCTCCAAGTTTGTTCTGTGATCGAAAGCAGAAAATTATAAAGAGAAATCTTCATAGGATGGTTTTTGCGCGCTATTCGATCACTAACACTCGATTGCTAAGACATTAAGTGCAATATTTGCTATCAAATAAACTTCATTGCATAGACGTTTTGATAGGTCTCAATTGTACTCTTTTATGAGAGTATGCTAACAGTACGAAAAAGTGCAACAAATATTTGTCAAATTCTTATGATCTATTTGCTCAATTCAGAGATTTCTCCAATTTATTCAAATTTAAATACTAATTCTATTTATCTATTTTTCAATAATCAAAGTAATCTATTAGTAAAATTGTTAAGTAATGCTAGAAAAAGTATAAGAATAGAATATTTTAAAATAGTCTATGCATTATAGTAACATATGAAATCTTTTACAAGAATTGAAATAGATTATGAAACGAAATAATCTGAAACGTTCAACCATCACGTATATCTTTCAAGTTCAATTTTTCCTTAGGTATTTTAACTCGAGATGCGCCAATTAAGGTAATTAAGGTAAACGTTTAGAGGATTAAATATCTGAGGTCTCGAAAATTACTCACAAAAAAAAGAGTGGCGATCCCTAAAAATTTCCAAAAAATTGAAAAAACAAATTAAAAATGACGTGCAGGTGTGCTTTATAGATGCTGCGATCAATAGAACGAATATGCTCGTTTTTTTTAATCTGTCGTTCTTAACGCATGATGGCATTGCGTCGTTGTTCGTTTCTCATCGATGTGTACCCTCACCTTTATTGAGAATGTCGAAATTATCTGCATTACTTATTTACCTTACTATTAAGGCTCATTGATTGCGATATTATCAGATGCATATCGAATATCATTTCCATTGTCATTTTATTTCCATCATTCGCACATTACACCATATAAAAATAGCAATAAATCTTTTTTCCAGTATTATTTCATTGATAACATTGATTGAGTATTGTGATAACTGATACCGTTCTTAATTAAGTAATTTAATTAAATAATTAACTACGTTTAATTTAATCAAGTAGTTGATTACCTTATATATGGCTATATTGATTTACTTTAGACAAAAATAGTAAATGTGGTTCGTATACGTGTCGAATGCTATCATTCAACTGTAAATTCAAATCATGCAACGATCATTTTTTTTTTTTGCAATGATCTATGAAAATTTACTTTTAGGAAGTAATAACAATTTATAATTTTGCTTAAATTATTTGACGATATTTTTATCAAGAATGTTCGCTCTCTGCAACGGCATTATTTTTATTCGTTTAATTGAGTATTGATGATTTCTTATTTTCGATTTAAATTGAACACTATTATGAAAATTTTTCAATTCATTTGTAATTTTATTATTATTCTAATTGTAAAAATTTTACTATTCTATCGGTCATTTATTATTCTTATGTTTTATTGTTGGCTAGCAGCAATTTGTTCTAAAAGAATACTAGTAAAATTGCAATAGAATATATTTCCGGCATGCATAATCGACTAAAATTTCACTGAAATAAATTCGCTTTTTTTTCCCATCTTTCATTGAAAGAAATTTCCTTTCAATTTCTATTCATTAATGATTGTTATAAGTTAATTGTCTCCATTGAATGCGAAGTGGAGAATGTTTTATGCGGCAAATGGCTCAGAGAGGTACACAGAGGTATCGATTATAACTGTATGGCATTGAATGCTCTAATCCTCATTGATCGATCTGCTTTCTATTGAGCGATGCATTCAAT
Source organism: Ascaris suum (assembly GCA_013433145.1). NCBI lineage: Eukaryota > Metazoa > Nematoda > Chromadorea > Rhabditida > Ascarididae > Ascaris > Ascaris suum. The sequence continues at coordinate 6,967,446 of CM024181.1, forward strand.
TCATTTTCCCTAAATTTTCACCTTTTTCAATGGAATATGGGGGTTTTTTCTCTCTGAGAAACGTTTAAAATCGAATTGGATCTAGTTTTGAAATAAAAAATAAAATATCCATAAATCCTTGATCTTTGATATCATTCGTAATTATGACTTATCAAAATATTAGAATAGGTGATGTTATTTTTTGAAGGGCAAGTGAGATTATTTGTCATGAAAAAAGCCAAAGAAACATTTATAGAGAGGTTTTTTTGAGGGGTTTTTTCGATTGTCGAACCGTTTCAACTGGTAATAACGATGTGATAAGCGCATCGTTGCGCTCTGATCATTGGTAACGTCCACTAAATCATAACTAAACACACATCGCTTCTAAATATCTGTTTCGTCTCTAAAACTTATCACTATGAGACGTGCATTTCAATTGTGCTTACCTGTCTCTTCTTGTGTTTTTAGTCATATCGTCAAATTCCTCTTAGAAAAAAGTCGCTCGTTTTGTGCTCAGAAATTTGGCTGTAAGAAGAAGAGGGTGGAGGCGTTTTAGGTGTAGTGGAGGTGGGGAGGGGGGGGGGGGGGGTAAGGGAAGGAGGAGGGACGGATCAAAGAACATAAGTAAATGCATCATTTACTAAATAAGGCCATCATATTGAGCGATTAGAAGTTATTTTCTCCTATTAGAAATATATTGTAATGTTTTACGAATATAAATTGATTGTTGGCGAATTTATGAAAAAAATTCAACAAAAGAGATTCCATTTTTCTAACCGCAGCAAAAAAAAAAAAATTTCCTCATAAGTCATCGTCTCTATGCATAAATTCTCAATGCGTATTCGTCGTTGAAATGATAAGCGGAAATAAATCGCATCCATTACCTTTAAATTATAATTCGTTTAAACGAATCGAATACCTTTAAAATTAAGCTATAATCTCTAGGAAATCATAAGAATGAGGAACAACATATGATTGTTTTAAATATCGATCGTTTAAAAATCTTGCCAGATATAGCGTTTCGAGTATTAAAATATCTAATTATAATTTAAAAAAAAAAATGCTCATTTTATAGCGAATAAGATTGCAATTTAGGCAATTTGAGGTAAATATTGCAATACTTATGATTGCAATTTATGCAATTTTAGGTGCTATTTATTGCAATATTTTTTGATGTTACAATTTATTAAAGAAATAAATGCAAAAATTTTCTAAGTTAATCAATTTGAAATATTATTTTCTCATTGTGAAATTCATTGCAATATATATTTTCATTTAAGAGAGAGAGAAAAAAAAGATTTTTTTTTCATATTATTAAATAATTTCATTTGTTGCTTTTTTTTTCACAGCGAAATTTTTCCATACATTAGCGATGGGATTTTTTTTTTTTTAATTGCAATAGATAAATTAAGAGGTACAATTGCAATGAATATTGAAGAATAATGCGTTCATTCATCTATTTGCAACGTTTGCATTTTATTTTATTCGATAATAAAATATTCTAATTTTGAGATTCTTCATTCGTTCTAAATATGCTAATTTTTTTTTGTTTTTGTTTTTTTTTTTTTTTTTTTTTTGCAAATTTTCTTTGAATTTTTTTTTTCTGCGGGGAAATTTCTTAATTAAATTCATCAATAAATGAGTGATTTTATTGTTTAGATTATTAAATCAATTCGCGTTGAATTCATCGTAAATAATATCAATTTGCTGAAACAAAAAAGCGATGTGCTCAGCGATTGAAGATTTCATTCAGCTATAAGTTAGAAAAAAAGAAAAGCTTTTCACGAAAAAGAAACACAAAAATCTCGCCGTATAAATCGTTGAAATGACTTGATGAAAAGAGATGAAGGACGACGATGAATAAGATCGCCTTGACTTAAAGGTCCTACTCAATCAAAGTGATCGTTTAAAAAACGTTGTGCTTTGTTGTTGTCGACTAATAAGATGAGAGAATCGCATAAGGTTGTTATACTTCAAGGACTGCTATAGTCTGAGGTATGAGCTTGAGGTCACACGTGAGGCTGAGAAACTAGTGCTAAGTTTATTGCTTCTTATATATCATTAGCGATGTTTACAACGAAATGATAGATTTTCATTAGAAGTCGAATTTTTTTTTCAATAATTTCTAAATCATTAACAACAGAGTAATGATATTTTTTCATCTGGATCTTAATTAAAATTTACCGTAATTACAAAATTATCTTTTTCAGTTTTTACAATATTTCTATTTAATTACGCCTTTCAATCGTCGGCAAATCTGTTGAATGATGAGTGATAGACTCAACAACCTGTTGCATTTAGAGAAAGGATAATTTCCGCTAGATCTAATGGTATCGAATAGAAATTAAATCGAATAAAGGTTGACAACTTTGAACTTTAAAAAAAAATTTTATTTTTATCTCCAAAAATATTATCAAACCGAGGAAAAGTTGAGTGCAAATTATATTCCTCAATTTTATTCCCGAAGAATCCCATTGAAGTCTTCCCACTTAACTAAATCTTTATTAAATATTCTTAAGTATGCTTCATTTTCAGATGAAATTATGTGAGAAAATTGCCGTAAATTTCTGAATATTTCGAAAGGATTTTTGCCTCAATCCTCCGATTTTAGTGAATAAACAATAAACGTTCGGCCATCGAGAAAATAACACTAAAAGTGTTCTCAAAAAAAAAACGTTTGGAAATATATATTGTTGCGTTTGTTGGATATGATTAATGCAATGCTTTGCTATATTTTATTTCTTTAATCACTATTTCGATTTAATATTTTCCACGTTACTTCAAAAATTTTTATATTTCTCGTGAAAAGTGCTCAAACTGTGTTTATATATATATATATATATATATATATATATATATATATATATATATATATATATATATATATATATATATATATATATATATATATATATATATATATATATATATATATATATATATATATATATATATATATATATATATATATATATATATATATACGCATCATTTATTTATTCAAATAATAAATTATTTTTCTTCAAAGATTCGTACTAAATTGAAAATCATTTTCCAACTATATATATTTTTCTTGTATTTATCATTTTTTTAATCAAATTTTTTTCAAAAAGCAAGAAAAAAAAATTCAAATTGGAACAAAAAAATCAACTCTACAAATTTTTCAATCATTTTTCTAACTTATTTTTAATATTTTCTCACAATAAAAAATAGAAACGAATATTGAAATGGGGGCAATTCATAAGCGAACGATATGATTATCTGAATTTATCGAGATTCCTCTCTTGTTGTGTTTATAATCACTTGTATAAATTTTCGAGTGAAAAATTTCTCTTTAAACTTCACGTTTCTTCTAACATTTATATTCCAATCGTGAATATTTTCTGCTATAATATTTTCTTCACTATTTTATTCAATGACTATCATCGGCTCTTCTGTCTATGAAAAAAGTTTTCTAACTGAGTCCCTCTATACGCAACTTAATAATATTTGATTTTTTTTTCGTTTTTTTTTTCAACTTTATCTGAATTATTATTCATAGCCTTGATTATAAATATATAAATATATAAATATATAATATATAAATATAAATATAAATAAATATGTGTAAATATATGAATGTAAATATAAATAAATATATGTAAATATAAATATAGCTATAAATGTGCATAATATAAAGTCTCAAATATCAAGAAGACTATCGTTCTCTCTCTCTCATTTTTTTGTTGGCTATAAAGCAATTCGAAATGCTCATAACTTTTAAGTAAATACCCTTAACAAACTTTTAGATCTTCTATACATAGAAAAATGTAGTTATAACCTGAGACAGAAAGTATTGTTTACTCTGAAAATCGATTGATGCTATCAGTGGGTGATAATTTTATGATAAGAGCATTTTTTTTCTTCGTTCATTGTCGATGTGGAATTCCATTTTCTATTTGATCGCTTGCAATTTAACGTCATTTGCCTTGTTAGCCTCTTATTATAGAAATATATCGGCGGGTGTATCAGTTCCAGATATATATTCGCATATATAATATAAAATCCTAGGTATATACCTTTATAACAATCTCAGGTATATATTGCAAGGAGAATTATGCAGTGAGCGATAATGATTCGAGAAAAACTTACTGCTTAAATAGGAAAAATTTTTTATCGATTTTTTCTAATTGTCTAATTTGAAAATAAAATTAGATAAATAAGATCTTAATTTTTATATATTTTATAGTTATTCTATGCATAATTAATTTTTTAAAATTTTCCAAATCGGTTAAATTTAAATCAACCGACCGGAAAAGTGAATTTCCACTAAAAGTGAATAAAAAATATTTCGCTATCTATTCAGCCATTTTTTTTTCTTTCTAAGCGAATTATTCTGAGCCATAAAATCTAAAAGTTTGTTAAGGATATTTACTTAAAAGTTATGAGCATTTCGAATTGCTTTAAAACGTTTCTTTTTTTTTTTGCTAGCAATGAAATATTATTTTCAGGTGATATTTTGTGAGTAATTTTTTTTTCTATACGAAAAAAAAATTTTTTTTTTTTTGCATTTTCAAAAATGCGATTTTTCAGTGAAATTTTTTCTCTAATTTTCAATATTCGTTTAGCGTTTTTTTTTTCCAATTGGATTTTTATTTTAGTTAGAAACTCTTAAAACTTGTAAATCATTATCGTCGATGAAACGCCTTTGTATTCGATCGAAATTATTTCTATCATCATTTAATGAAATTTTTGTTTTTGTTTTTTTTTTTTTTTTTTTTTTTGAGGAATAAAGAACACATATATGAAGGAGATATTCTCATATATCAATTTGAATTCCGTTTCTCAATTTTAACTTCAATTTCAAGTTCAATTCCGTTCAAAACTTCCAAAAAGATATTTCATTTCTATAGGATATAAAATCGTTGTAATCATATTTAATCGTTTCGCTAACTTCAATTATCTATAAAAATTTACGCAATTGTAATAACAACCATTATTATTGATATATACCGAGTGATTGTGCTATTAATAGGAGTGCTTTTTATATGCAAAAGACGAAAAGATGATGAAAGGAATCACGTGGGTGAAGGGGGATGGGGAGAGGGGAGAAGAGGCAGGGGGAGCGGACACTCATAATTCCATAATGAGACAACAAAAATGAAAAGAAAAAACTGCATTATTATGCATTTTGAAAATATTTCCATCGTATAAACTCTTTGCATTTAAAATAATCAATTTTTTACTCTCTAGCAATAGAATTGAACCTACAAAGAACTTAGGTAAACAAGTAATTTGCATGAGTAAACGAAATCCGGATTCACTATTTATGAATCGGCTATTGAAGATTGGCACTTGAAAATCTAATCACAGCACTTTTATTGACTAAATAAATTGAGACGATGAAAGTGTGCTGTTTTATGGGTAGATTTTCCAAACTTTTTTATGCGGCTAGATTTTCTTGTAATCGAGTCGAATGCGAATATACTTACAAAGATGTATAAGTCAGTGCTACTCCAAATTTCAGTTCATATTTTGAAATGTAGTCGAAGAAGAAAAGAAATCTCTTAATATTCGTTCACTCTAACCAGTTTAAATGGTCGTTCTTCAAATCATTCACTTTAAAAGATCGATGAAAAAAAAAAGAAATCAAAGTGTTCATGGAATTATCAACCATCGATTATCGATAGTCAATCACATCGATCGGTGAATTAAAATCGATTGTTCGTATTTTAGAAATTGGTATTCAGAGAATTTTCTCGGAGTAAATTTAAGAGCCAAATTCTCGTCTAATAGGCGTTAATTTGTTTGGATGAAATATTTCGGCAAAATGTGCAATCCATCTAGTATGATTCAAGAATTGATGCGTCATTGTATTTGTTTGCATCGTGCCGTTTGAGTTGTCTCAATCATAGAAATCTGCGTTGAGATGGCGTCAAGCCTTTCATTTCTATCGTTTCGTTCACTCTTTCGAACAACACCTTTACATGCCACATTATTGTCTTGATAACTGGGTATTGTCTCAGAATATATACGAATTATCCGGCAAATTTTCGGTTGTGTTTTCGCATCATTATTATTGAATCGATGAAAACGGTTTTGGAAAGGAAAAATGTCCTGCGACCACCTTTTTCCATTCCTCCTCTCTCCTCTGCAAATCCTTCTGTCAACAGGTGGAACAATAAATTCTTACCTTGCGATTCCTTTCAAAGGATCAAATGAATTGATTTAACATATATTGTAAATCTGTGAAAAATTCTAACGAGTCTTCAACAATACGTTGATGGCGACTTTTTGATATTTACTGATGATTTTATTACGGTGTCGATTCGACACTGGACGGCAGTTGTGGGGAGTGCGAGATGGGGAGTATGAAGCGGGGGAAGTGCGAGGGAACGAGGGAAATGTGTTGCAAACTTCCTAGAGTCACTTGATGAAGGACGATGAAGAGGTAGTCCTCTTATGTTCCAGCTCAAAGATAAAAGAGGGGTGGCGGGGTGTGTGGGTGGGTAAGGCGGGGGGGCTGGATGAGTCTGCCGTCCACTGTATAGTTTTAGTTCGGATAAAAAGCATTGGCCTATAAATTTCTTTCAGTTCACTTATGAGTTGATTAGTCAACTGCGCTAATACGGGTAATCAACATCTTTTCACCTCATATACGTTGCCATCTAATCTGTTACTTTTGAGAGATTCTCTAACATATGTAAATATCATAGTTGGAAAAAGCTTATGCTTATTAAATATTCAAAAATTTCTTTAACTGATATATTTCCTAAATTTAATAAATTTAAGCTCTTGTTTTAAAGAATTTTTTTTTCTTAATGTATTTTCCACTATTTTTTTTCAACATCCTAGGACTAATTTAATTCTAAAATGTATTTTAGGTCTTTGTGAGGTACCACTTGTTCGTATTAAATAGCCAACCGACACCAAAGCAATGTTTTTAAGTTAAAGTCTCAACTAAAATGGCAAAGGTTTTTTTTTCGCCACCCGGAAGAATCAAGTTGAAACTTGAAACGCCTGAATTGAAACTCGAAGAGTTCGAGCTCAGGCATTGGCATGTCGATTTGTTCAATGATTATAAAATTATTATTTTACTATCGCGATCTATTTCGACGATTCCTTCACGTTCAATTTGTCTATTAGGAGATTTTCTAATTGAAGTGCTTGTCGAGTAGGTCTCTTGAGTCGTGAGATTTTCTTCCTGCCAAGGATCTCCCTAGAGATCGACGTCTTTTGACAAAAGAACCTGCTCGAGAAGGTGTTTATATCAAAAGCGCAGTTATCGCGTCTAAATGTAAAAACAGGTGGATACAGTAATTAACGACCAGCGGTAATTACTACGCAATATCTTTATCTTTTTTATGGTAGTAACGTTTTGGTTTCGTTTGAACCTCTTGACCATAATAACCTCACTTCCGGTCATTACTGGGTTTATGATAATTACCATCGAATTCGCTAGGAAAGGTAGGCAAACTTTTTGCGGCATTATAGCATTTTCAGCCTATATTGCCAATGCCGATAAATGATCAAAAACTCAGCAAACACCGAGCGACGGCGTTTACCGAGGGCAGTGAGCACCAAAAGCGGTATTTACGAACCGAGCGCAATTGTTGCGAGGCGCTTTTATCATTTCTTGTGATGACAATCTTCTTTCTCGGTAATTAACCATACGGTGGTGATCATAGAGATGAAGTCAACACTCTATGTTACTGTATAAACCTAGGTACGGGTAGTTGTAGGTTTACTCATCAGTTATTAACTCACTGTTTACGCCTAACTATCTACCGAAGGTAATTTTCTCACCTGTGACATCTTATACGAGTGATACCGCCGAATATATGTTCTTTCTATAGTAAACTCCTTGAGGTGGACACTTCATTTTTTCTAAAATTAGAAAAATTTAGTCAATATTTTTAATTATTAATTCAATTTTTTTTTTGTTAAATTGTGTAATTAACTCTCTTTTTTTCTTATAAATTATAAATTATAAACGTTTAAATTTCAAAAAATATTTGAAATTTACAAATTTCAATTTTTTTTTTTTGTTTGCTCAATTTTATATGCAAATCTAGCCTAGGATTAAACTCACATACATCAACAGCCAAAATCGTTATGCAGATATCTCTTGAAGTGTACACATAGCGTTTGCATTGTTATTGAGTAAATATATATGTATAAGTATATTTTCATGCTATATTTTAATATTATTTTGTGAATTGTTCGGCTCTTCTAATGTGATTTTTAAGGCGATGTTTTTTATTTTATAATATTTTCATTTAGAAAATGTTTGCCACATCTTTTTGATCTATCATTATGGTAACGCTAAAGGTCGGGAAGTAGTTCTGGACTAGAAAGTCAAGTGGTGTCACTAGCGTTAGATTCCTATCGTAATTCGATCGTGGATAGAGGTCATGCAGGTGTGATTTATACTAATATCATCCAAAACTATAGAAAGTTTTATTCGTAATAAGTAATTTTTTTTTGGCGGAAATATTCGCCATGTCATAGTGCTTATTGAATGATGTTATGATATGACGATGAAAGAATTGACAAATCATTTTGCTATGCGAGCGATTCTTATTCGTCGCTAACAACTTCACGTTTTTATTCCGAACACCTTTCGCTGAATCATTTCTTATTTTTTGCTCTCACCTGTTTGAAATTTGAATGAAAATGAATACCTTTCGCTGAAACATAAATAAAACAGCATTCGAAATTACTGTAATAGTTTCATATTTGATAAACTTATGCTTGAATTTTTTCTTTTTTTTTTGTTGTTGTTGTTGTTGTTTAAATGCGAATAAAATTTAATTAGATGATTATTTAAGTGAAACGATAGAATCACTGCATGTATAGGAAGTTGATGCAAGAATGCAATTATTTACTTATTGTTTTTGCAATCATTAACTAAGTTACAAACTTTATTGCAATAAGTTGCAATGAAGTTTGCAATGAAGAATACTTTAGAAAACATTTGAATTTCATCAAGAATCGTCGAATAAATCAATCACAATTGAAGTATCATTTTTGATATTTACAAATATATTGCTTCCAAAGAGTTAATATTATCACATATAACTCTCTCCTCTTATTTCTATGAGGGAATAAATAACTCGATGAGAAATTATGAAGTTACAAATGAGACAACAATTTATCTTATCAAATAATCTTATCGCTTTTTTAAATAAAGATTTAATATAGGTTTATACTATCTGTTCATTTTTGTAAGTAATTTGCTCAAAAGCATTTTAAGTTATATTGAGATGAGAATGTAGACAAACTTATGCGAATCAATAGCATATCTTTGAATTCATCTTCGCTTGATACGGCAATCGCAACTCTGATAGGTGGTTTTACCTGATAATTTCGGCAAACCTAAAATTACCGCTGCATTCATTTTCAGGTCGAACGTGATTTCCCACTTTTCATCGAGGTGATTCGTTTATTAAAGGTAGTTACCAATCAATAATGAAAGCTTAAGCTCTTCGAAATGAAACCTTTAGCCATGAGGAATTCTATATGATTGTTTAAATTTTGATTTTATCATTCACCTATATTAATTTAATCTACTACATAGTATTATAATCCCATATGTCTGTGTCTGTCTGTGTGTCTGACACATTCAATCATTCAATCAATGGAGAAGTATTCATTTGTTATTCTAATCGAATATATTTCAGTAGTATTTCGTTTAATGAATGCTGAATTAATTGTAAAGCGAGCAAAAATTTTTACTTCGTTCTAAAAGAGTGATTATTTATTTATTTGATCATTATCGTTAATAGATTCCCCTCTTCGCGATGATCTGAAAATATTCTTCGATAAAAATGTGATCATTGAAATGAACAATGATCTATATGCAAAAATGTAGAAATCTCTTCGAAAGTCAGTTGTGAATCGGTGTGCGCATTGTATCATCGCGGTTCAGAAGGGGACGATGCCTCAATGAGGGTCATTTCGTTTATTGGATGCGGTTCTTGTTGCTTGCACATATCGTCTTTGTGTGTCTTCTCGCTTCGAACCTTAAATTTAAATTCAACGTTAAACGTTATTTCAACTTCAGATGATTCAATAATTATATTGTTTTTAGCTTTTTTTTTTTATTAAACATGGCACTGGAATGTTCAGCAGTTTGAACTCTGAATCATTAAAATTAGACCTAAAAATATAATGAAATCTAATATAAGCATTTCACGATCTCCTAGTGGATTTTCAAGTATAAGTTCAAGTTCAAGTTCAAGTTCAAGCTAGAAAAAAATTGAAGTTGCTGGCAAATATGCGCTCTTGAAATTTTGCTACCGAAATTTTAATTTTTCTATCCGCTTCCATAAATCATCTTTTCAATAAAAAAAAAAAAGTTCGGCGCATTTTTGTAAATTTCCATTTGTAATGCAGATTATAACAGCGTAAAATTTATACCATATTTAAATCAGAAGCAAATAAATCTTTCATGGATATTTATGCGTATGGTTGAATCCTTAAATTAAATTAGTCAATCGAATTGAATGCAAAATCACTTATCATCAATGCTCATTCATCTAGCATTATTCGCGATTTTTTTAAAATCAGACTGATGAACTAAAATTCAGCTCATTATAAAATGTAAACAAATTTTTTGACATCTTTAAATGACTGTAACAGTTTGTTGTCCATTTTTAGACATAATGCGAACAGGTAATGCTATACTGTTACATTACTTTTTAAGTGCCAAAAAAGTTGTTGCAGTGATATAGCAGTTAGCTGTTGTTTTGAGTTCTATTCGCAAACTGTAGCTTTAATTTCAATACACCTGTTAGGCCGGAACCACTATATAGCCAGAGACGTATACATAACGCGCGTAGGCATAGCGTCGCTATGGCGCTCTTCATAGATGAAATCACATAAAATCGCATAGGGGCAAATCTTTTTTTGGAATCTTTTTATCAACGTTGAGATCGCTTAAAATACGAATGAATTCGCTCATAAATCCATATGTGCTTTTATACGCTTTGCATTTTGCATTTTGCGTTTTGCATCAAAAATATTCTATCAAAATTCATTGCAAACAACTTGTATTTTGCAAGCTCATTAATGATATTTTTTCTTTATACACGTCTGTCTTTGTGTTGTCTGCTTGGCGGCTTCAATATAAGGGCCATTACCAATAGAGTCATCAAATTCGATTTATATAATATATGCCATCAGATAGACTCCTGTCGATTTCCCGAATATTTTGTCGGCTTCAAAAAAAAAAACCTATAGGCAATTAAATGCGCCGAAAAAAATTGCCACACATTTGGAAGTAAGCCAGATTGGATTTTTCTCCAGTCGGTTGGCAAGAAATGAATCGCTTTGTAGAATTCTGTGCAAACAATCGAATCACTTCAGGTTATTACATATATTTTATTATTTGCTAAAATTTTGCAAAATTGAGTGCTCTAATGTGTGTGATCGAAGAGATATTTCATTTATGGCATTAATTTAGAGAAAGATCTATAGAATGAAGTTTGCATATTGTAAATTACCCGGATTTGTGCAATTTGCAATGCAATTTGCAACGCAAGTTTAGGCGATCAAGTGTATTTAATGATGGATATAAGGGGAAAATTCGATAAAGTTGACGAACGAGATGCAACGAGGACAGATTGAATGATGAAATTGTAGGCTCCCTTATTGAGGCGATGAGTCATTCAGTGCAGCTAACTAAAGAAAAAGCAACCCGATAGGCACATGCTTGTTTCCTTTTGCACACTCTTCGATTCGCTTTTACGCCTTTACAACTTTATTTTCTCTCGTCGCGCTATTGTTGTCGCGGTGTTTTTCTCACCGCAACGATTATAAATATTGAAGAAACTTTCAAATATTTCCAACAAATTTCAAAAAAAAAGTCAATGAAATAAAAATTTCAATACAACAATAAAATCCAAATGATTTATATATATATATATATATATATATATATATATATATATATATATATATATATATATATATATATATATATATATATATATATATATATATATATATATATATATATATGAGTGAATTATGATCTTAGCGTAAAAATCATTTGTAAATCATATGCAAATTTTATTTAAATAATTATATAAGGCGGTTATAGATCTATGAATTAGTGTATAAAATAGGGCTATCGAAAATAGCCTGAATTTATGTAGTACCTGAAGTTACTTGAAGTTATGTAATTATGTAGTAGTCTCTATTATAGAAAGAGCGGTTTATTATTTGTAGGTAATTTTGTCATAAGAAGCTAATCCTACAATTATATAATAAGGATTTATGATTTATATGTAAGAGTATAGAGATAATCCGTTTAGTTTTCTGATCTGTTTTTTTTTTAAATTTTATTTTATTTTTATTCGTACAGGTGTTCTTCAATGAAATTTTCTATGCCATTTTTCATTTATTAATTGAAATATTAAAACAGATCATTAATAAATGAATGCAAATTTCAATATTATTATTAAAGAGTTTATTAGAAGGAAAAAAAATGAAAAGGTAAATTTGATTTCGAACAGGTAGATGAAATCACTATAGAAATCAATAACAGGTAAACATATCTATCGTTAATTTTTATGGAATGAATTTTAAAACGTTACGTTAAGAAGCTTATTGAAATGATTGCACATCGTCGTCCCAGTTATGTTAGATTTTACATTTCGCTTGTTTAATTCACTGAGAGTTAGTATACCGTTACTATAAGCTGTAACTGTTACTGTTACAATATGTTTCACTTATGCAGTAATATGTTTTGAATTTTTTCGCCTCATTTATAATAGAAAATTGTGGGGAGATTTCTAGTTATCAATGATAGAATATCAACATTTCTATACAATTTTCTAAATTTCATTTGAAAAAATGCACTATGCCGATGTCATCTTCATGAGTATGTATGAGGATGTCTGTGTATGTATGTCTGTTGTCTATCTGTGCGGATATCTCAACTCGGAAACCAATGGAGTTGGAGAGAGGAAATTCGCTAAGTACCAAGACGACTTCCTATGCAATTATCAATATTTGATCTATTGTTATCGGCAAAATTTAGAGACAGTTAAATGTGCTAAAAAATTTGTAAGCAGTACATATCGATTGGACTTTCACTTTACACCAATCTGGTCACAAAAAAGCGGATATTCTTTAGAAGGCTTGCATTTTCGATCGGATCAATGAAAATATCCGATCAATCCATATATTTTGTTAATTATTCAAAATTTTCAAGGTTAGCGATATGCAAATATGCCTATCGTGCCAGCTTAGCTGGTATCTTCGGTTGAGCGTTTAACTTCAAAAAAATTTCCCGATCACAAATAGAAAGAAAGAGCGACAACTTTATCACCACTCTTCTCCTCTTTCATTTAGAAATGCAGCCGATTTAATGCTGCAATATTTTGTTGTTTTTTTTTTTAAAAAAAAAAAAAGAATATACAACAAATATAAGCAAGTAGCTTCTGATTAAACAACAGTAACAATTGAGGGTAATTATAATAGACGGAAGTTAACTTGCTATCTGCTCTGAGATGATCATGTGGACTTCACGTGAACACAATCAATGGCTTATCGCTGATACGCACGAAGGTATGGAAGCTTTTTTGTAGATGTCTTGTTGAATTTTGCACTTAGAATTTACATAAATATTGCACGAGTAGAATTCAAAAAACGATTCAACTTGAATAATGAACGTCGTGCCTTTCCATTTTCGCTCTTTATTTTACCCAGCAGAAATAGTTCACGCATAATAAAACCTTATAGCAAGCAAGAGTTTTGAGCTGCTGAATCAAGAATTATTTCAATTTCGCGGGTAAAATACTTGCTGTAAGCTTACAAAAAATGTGATTCCATTCGTTGTTGCGTACTCATTGTGTGAGGTCGAGTCGGCGGTTGTTGCGGGATGTATCAGGGATGGGTAAATCCGTTGGAATGGGTAAGTGTTGATATACGTCAAGTTTTTTGTGCGCTTTTTGCGATTCCAGGCCGACTTCGAATCCAGTTAATTGCATGGACGAGTTGCAGGAACTTGAATACTCCAAGAAAATTTGCACAGGTAAATTCTAGACCGGGCAGGTGCGAGTAGGACAACTCGGATACATCCCGTGGGCGATCCCATATACGCGTTTGCATTCCAACTGTTCAGTTCTAAATTTCGCGCAGTAATAGAAAAACGATTGGAGATCCTCAAACTATCGAAATTTCGTAGTTCGTCTTTCTATCGAATCGGACCTTTTCTATATTTTTAGGCAAACAGTGTTGTGCGAGGCATGTTAAGGCGGTAACAAAACATTGCCCCTCCAAACCTTGTTAACTCATGCACTTGTTGATTAATTATAGCAGAGCTGAATATATGACATCCCTGAAGTTCTGTCCTACTTGATGAGCTGAGGTGACACCGAAACCTGTATAATACGTGAGGGGACGATTTGGAAGGCGTAGTAAGGAAGGGGATAGAGGAGTTCCGTCCTTCAGCAATAAAAGGAGTGCTATACTGTCCTACCCGGCGACAAAATTACTGGACGAACCTTATCATCCATTCATATCTTTAAGTGGCACATTGAAATAATCTGAAGGAGGGAGCGATCGAGAGGAGTTGTGAGCTCATTTCAGAGATCAGGCAGAAGGTCAGAAGGCTGCAATAGCCAGATTTCAGCAATCAAGTCCTTCGCTCGTTAGGAGAGAGCGAAGGTACCAGTCTTAGCGTTGTCCAATCATAGCAACTTTCATTATCCATAGCTATCATGATTTGCCGGATAGGACGACCGGACAGGCCGGTGGACAATCATGTGTGCATAAACGAGGACGTACCTCGATGAACCTGTATGGCTCGATGATATACCTTTGCGAACATTCATAGAAGTAAAATTTGTGGATTTGGATCGATGTGACCGGTCACTTTTGTGGGGACGTGTAATATCAGGGGAAATATTGGAGTTTTCATAAGTTGACATAGCCGGTCGTAGCCATACACCGATCCACAAAAAGCACATATTGTGCTGGCGTTTCTGGCGCGCTAATTTAAAATTTGAGCGTTCGTTTTTTTGTTGTTGTTAAAAGTGCAGCATTTAGATCGGATAAAGAAATGAGACACTGAAGAGGACATAAGACTACTGGTTATTTAATGCTGTAATATCCATGTCGTTGGGATTTACAATGAATTTAATCGGTCAAGCGAGGAGCTGTTTACGAGCGATTGACTAGTGCTGTGGCGGCATTTAGCAGTATCTTGAAGCGCTATATTCCTATGAAACAAAGGAATTAGAGGTATATGGGACTTGTGGTAATTTTACAGGTGAAGGCTAATTAAGTAGCTTTTTGCAGGTAAATTTTACAGGTGAAGTTCGAAAAAAATGCATATTTTATTAAAAGTTTTTCACACAATCCTTAAGAATTTGAAGTAGATATCTCAGGAATTTTCATGCTTTCCCGCTGATTAGAGGAGTACAATTTATTTTCTTTTTCTTTTATTCATATTCCTTAGCAAGTCTTCGAATGGGGTTTCATATTGAAATGGTGTCTTGCGACTGAATTCTTAGTCGTTTATCGATTGCATTGATTGTATTATTTGTAGTGGAAAGAAGATGAGGAAGATTAATACCTCTGCATTTTGCTTCTAAGCAACTTAATTGAAAAGTTGCAACTTGACACGTAAAGCACCTTTCTGTGATTTGTATCTCATTATCCATCTGGCCGTTTAAAGGACATCTGCATTCGTGAGGTTGACAGGATTGCTTTTGTTTGTGTTTTATTCGCATGCATCAAGAAAGTGTTTGGTGTGTGCTGAAAATCATAACTCGTTTTTGTAGACGATGGCGATGGCAGAGCACGATTCGAAAGAATATGGAGTTGAGGACCTCGTGCTACTTCCTCAGCTCGACTTGGATTCTATCGTCTCCAATCTACGATTGAGGTAATTGAATCTCTCTGCCTGGCGAATAATTTTAGCGATTTGATTCATGGAGCATTGTATTCACTTGTGATTTCAAGCGTACAGTTTAATATAGGCTGGGATTCAAATTCGTGTGAGCTCAGGTTAGGCATGATCGACACGAAATCAGACTTAGTATTTATTTTTTGCAAGAGTCAATTGATTTTATGAGGATAGGAAAAGTACAGGATAACTTACCTGTGGGCAGGTATTTATTGGGCATCGTTGCTTTCCTATATGCTTATGAAAGGAAGTTAGCACTCGAGGAGACGAGAAAAGTTGGTTTTTATTTTTGAGCAGTTGGGAGGATGGCCAGAGGGAAAAATTGGACTCAGGACCCTCGACTTCCTTGAGCTGTTAAAAGTAAGGGTTGTTGCGATGCTTGAATGTTCATGAAAGGTAGAAAGGAAGTAAGGTCGGAAGAGCCATCAGGGATCGTGGAGATTTAGTGACGAAGGCAGAATTGGGCCCACAGAGAATGCAGCATTATTAGCGATGCTCAAGTGGCTTCAAATCTTTGAAGCTGCGAATTCCACTGTAGTTTGCATTCGTTTCCTGTTAGGGTATTTCTTTTCCATTCATGGGCAATCCACACACTATCTTTTACTTGACTTTGGTGCGGAGTCTTATTTATTGAATTTAGTGTTGTTTCGTTTTTATCAAGATAGGACGTCGATAAGGTGGTCGTTGTTCGGTCGTGTTTCTATTATTTCATACTGAGTCCGCGACATTGCCTTCTAAGGATTGTATTCCTCGATGAATGATTCAGATTCTCGGCGGGCCGTATCTACACGTACATCGGTGAGGTGCTTGTTGCGGTCAACCCATATCGCAACCTTCCATTATACGAAAAGGATATGGTGGAGAAATACAAGGGACGGGAGATCTATGAGAGGTCACCACACGCGTTCGCGATCGCGGACGTAGCATATCGTTCGATGAAGCGCCACGGCCGTGATACATGCATCGTTATTTCCGGTGAGCGATAAGGAATATTTTCGTAGTTATTGATGCTATTCGGGTGGCGTGATTGGATTTAACAGAGTCGTTGGTTTTACCGCTTAGCAGCTTGTCATCCATCATTGTCACTCTCCCCCCTCCACTTCAAGAAAGGGTTTGGCAATGCGGTGCCCTTTTATAGTATAAGGGTTTCTTCTCTTATGAATTTTGTGCTGTGGTAAAATTGAGGCTGATGTAACATGGGGACGACAAATTTAATCGCTAAGATTCCTTCCTGTATATTTTTTGTTTTCAGTATTATTGTGATCGTATTCCAATGTATTTTGCTACGTCCGCACTCATTATCTAAAAAATAATTCATTTCCGTACAGCATTGATGTTTTGCGACCAGACGGTTGAGTTTGTCCGGAAAAGAGTTTCCATTTTTTGTTTTTTGGATGTTTGAGTTAAAATGCGCATATTTGAACCATGCTGATTCTTTTCCACATTTGTTTCAAGGCCATCTATTGTGGAATCCTCACGACGAAGTGGTTCTCCATCATTTAAGGCAACTGTAAAATCAAGTCATTGAACATCGCTCTCAATCCTCCTTTACGTCCCATCTTGAACAGGAAACAGCGTTCCGTGCTCAGCTAACGGTCGGATCCGGTTGCGAATATTGAGCGTAATTGAGGCTTTTCAGGTGAATCGGGTTCAGGAAAGACAGAGACGAGCAAAATTATTATGCGATATTTGGCCGCAATCACAAATGTGCAACAACAACGTGAGATTGAACGGTGTGTTGTCTGTCTCGTGTATTTGATTGTATTTGAAGTTTACAATATTTTAATTTAACTTTAAAACTTAATTAAATGCTACCATGCTACCGTTTTTCTGTAGTACACATCCAGCACGTGTGTTGCTTTACCGGAAGTTCTATGATGCGGTATCTTCGCGCACTAGCAAGCAGAGTGAATAGTGAACAAAGGGATTTATTATCGTTTTAGGTGATAAGGGATTCATTGCGATTGTACCTTTATGTTTAATTCTGTTTGCTATATTTGAGGCATAGCTTTGCTTATATTTCATCTGTGTTCATTTGTGCACCCAAGCGATCACATTTGTAGTGTTGCTAATATTTTTTATTTCCTTCAGATACGGTTTCTTTCCTTTCTTAGTAAAGCAGCGATTTTAATTGCATTGATCACGTAGGTAAATATTCAATTCCTTTTGAAACCGCATGCCAAAAGAGATTATTTTATTATTGAATTTCACAAAGTTTTATCTATTTTTCACTTTCGAAGTATTGAGTTATCGGGTATTTAGGTGCATTTAGCACAAAATATTTATTCGGATTCTTGTTTGTTATATTTGTATTTTGTTCTTTTTAATTGATAATATTTTCGCGTAAAGAGTTCGGAAGCCATCATCGAGCCATCATCGATGCTCTATTGAAAGGTATAGATGAGCATGCTCCAAGAATTGCTTCTATCAGTTTTTCCTTAAGCATTTATGCGAGGTTTCACGATCACTAGATATTATGAAGCACTTAGTAGAATCTCTGGGAGAAGGCATTAAATTTTAGAAAAAAGGGAAGGAGGAGTGAGAAGATATAGAGCTTATCGGAAAGAGTTTATCAATATCGGCAGGAATTCGTTGCCCTTTTTTGATAAGAAGGTATTGATTATGAACGACATACGTGTCAGAGTTCGGTCATAAAACGAAGCTTGCTGAAATTGTATCATTCTGGAAGGTGCTTAAAAGATAAGCCGTATCGTCAGGCAGTTTTCGTTTAAGAAGTGGATAGCGGTTGAAATGTCTTCGGGGAATTTTTTGGCGATTTGGGGGATGGTCTTACTTTTGTCATCACGATGAGCGGAAGTAATAGGAGATGAAGATTTTTTCGTCTGAGAGGTGGATAAAATTTCCTGAATATCTTCGGGAAGTTTTTGATGGTCTGGGGGTAGTCTTCCCCTTATCATCAAAATGGGCGGAAACAGTAGAAGATGGCGATTTATGCCCAGATTGCTCAATATAGTTTATTGCGATAGCACGGTGACTAGGAAGAGGTTTGGCTGTGATAATCAATGGAAGTATGTTTTGATTGAATATTAAAATAAGAATGTTTTTCTGGTGTTTTTTGAACACTTATCAGAAGACAACGTGAGGAAAAAAGCTGGCAGAGACGTAGAGCAAATGATAAGATCTATATGCATTGACGCATTGCATGATAATTTAATGGTGTAGAGAGTCGAAGTGTTTGGGGGGAGGTTTAGTCATGTTAGTAACTTCGGGTTCGAATTAAGGTCACCTGTAATAGGAAATGAAAAGGTGCGGAAAAAGGTTTTTTATGATTATACAACTAACCTGTTAGAGCTTATATTGCTTATTTAATATGGATGCAGTGTGTGTGTATTCTCAGTTGGACGTTTTGCTGCACTTCACTTTTATCCTCATATGAGTGCCACATCAGTAAGCGATCGTTTGTGATGAAACGAGTTAGCCGAGGCTTTGTTACATTAAAAAAAGAATGAATAGGCTAATGGAGCTGTCACTATGAGTGATCACTTACGGTGTTTTCCCATATGATTGTTGTCAGAAGGTTGTGCACAATGAAACAGGTGATGCAGTACTGCGCCATTTTGGTTGAGTCATAGAAACAAACTTGAAACCTAGGTATTCCAACTTATTCCAGGTATAGTAGATGGTGATACCCTACTAGTAGTTACTCTTAGTAGTATAGGTGTGATTTTTGTTGAAGTCAAAAGAGTGGAATTGAAATTGGCTGGTAGGAAACGAGAAATAAGCAAACTTCGTTCATTGTCGATATCCTTTTGTAGGGAATTTTATGAATTATAGAGATTATTTGAAATACAACGAGAACATATATTCCATTTTTGTCTGTATGCTGGCGCCAACTGATCGTTGTCGCTTGCATGTTGTTTTTGCATGGGATTATCTTTACTCAAACTTATTTCAGTGAATGCGGTTACATTTATTTCATGTCCCATAAAATATCCACAGAGGTAATGTGCCTTTTCATATGTCTCAACAGAACCTACAGTAAACGAAGTTCTGGAAACCAAGCTCAGTGGACTTGTTTAAGATGTTAGCGACAGCAGCACTTGATCTTGCTGAGGAGGTCCGCACTGTCCACGAGGTGCTTTCGGTACTATTTCCGGTGGATCCGGAACCGCTAGGTTTTTGCCAGCCATAGATATTGATTAAATCTCTAATCAAGTATGAACATGAGGTTTACATGGATGCCATCTCATGTTCCGGTATAGTCAGATGTCACCATGGGAAGTGGATACCACCGCCTCTCCTTGCTGTCGTGTCTCTGCAGTGGAAATCTTTCACATCTGATGACAGACTTTCATATTGACTTAATCGCACTGTCTGAAGTATGTCTCTCTTAAGGTTTTGTTTGACTTTATTGGCATTCCGTTTTGAGTTTATCGACTACAGTGATTTCAGGTGCGCACAGGTATTATTGCTGCGTTATGCGATATCGTTCTGAGGCTGCTTGCCACAATGCTTTGCAATTTTAAGTTAAACTTTCCTTCAGAATTGCCTGCGTATACACAGTAAGGTGATTTATTGCAGTATCAAGGATGTGCTGTTGCGTTCAACGGCCGTACTCGAGTCGTTTGGTTGTGCACGTACGAATCGAAACGATAATTCGAGTCGTTTCGGCAAATATATGTGCATCAATTTCAATTTCAATGGAGATCCAATCGGTGGCCATATCAATAATTACCTCCTTGAAAAGGTTTTTCTTTTTGAATTGCATTCGCTGTTAATGTGGTTTTGTTTTCAGCATGCGTTTTTTAAAGTTTAAAGCAGTGAATAAGGAAGAACTTGACTACTGCAAATTCAGTTATGCGCAACTTGGTGCTACGTAGGTGCTATCGTAGGTGGGGGATGAGAGAGGATGGTAGAAGGAATTCAAGAGCGATATAACAGCAATCGGGGGCTCCAAAAATGTAGTTGCTAAGGTTTATTATTCCAAGGGGAGGAGTGGGAGCAGAGGGGTCGTGGCTGTGTAGAAAGATATGATTTGCATATTTACATTGGTAAGTGCCTCTTGTTCAGTGAGAGCAGTAGTTTTTTTATTAGCACAGGTGCTTGTGTCTCTTTTAGCTTCTTTGATGCTATAGAGAGCGACACATGTTGCAAATATTCTTCGTTTTGATGAAGTAGTATAGTAAGAAGGTATCCGCAAATATCCGGAATTAATTTCGATTTGCCTATGCAATTTTCAAACTTCTGGTCAATACTGGAAGATGTTAGTACCATTAAATGAAGAATAGGAGCGTTCGGGAACGATGCCAATGTAACTTTTTTTGAAATATTTTTTAAAAAATTTCATGAAAAGACTTGACGAATAAAAAAAATCAGTCGATGCTTTTTTTGCGTGCCTCAGGTAGTTGTTCGCATTTTTGCATTCTTTTTCATGGGTATTCATAACAAGAAGTTTCTTTTACAGTCGCGTGTTGTACGCCAGCAAATCGGTGAGCGCAACTTCCACTCGTTCTATCAATTGTTAGCCAGATTTGATGGCGAACGTCTCAACGAGCTGGGATTGAAGCGCGACCCTAAAGCCTATTTTTATCTCAATCAGGGCAAATCTGAAAAGGTTAGCGTGATCGTTCGTCGATTTATCGGTGAGAATGATGAGGTGACTTCCCGACTTTACAAAAAATGCATTTTCACGCAGGCGCATCACCTGTGTAGTTGTAAGACTTGGTTCAAACAAAACATGCCATAGTGTACAATAATGTTGGCCAGTCCGAGGACTTCTGGCGAGAATTCTGTCCCTGGAGCGCGATTCGTCTTGAGAGATTGAAATTGGAGCTGAGGAGACTGTAGTTTCCATTGTCCTGGATGTCTAAGTATCTGTCCGTAAAAAGACCTTTTCTTACCTTTTGTAATGATAATCGTGATCGTCGAATCGAATCTATATTCCACCTCCAAGCGACTCCTCTGAGAACAGAATAAACAATTTGTTGCTTGAATGAGGCAAAACATTTTCAGGTTCTACTCATAGGTGATAGGAAGTGGTGTAAGAAAAAGGGCTGCTCTCATAATTAGGTGCAATCTTCAATGTAATCGGTTGTTGAAAACTTGTATCCGAGATTAGCTTATCTTAACATCACCAGCATAACACTTAGAATCGTGTGAATGCCAAAAAGAATTTCATTTAGGTGGACTCAATTGATGACACAGCCGCATTCAGGGAAGTTCAACAAGCCCTCAAGTCGATTACTACCTTCGAACCCGCTGCTGTTGATCAGGCAGTTTTACTTTGTTTTGCTTTGATATCAGCGAGACGTCTAGTGAAGAGGGAGAGAGGAGGGGACAGAGTGCTTAGCAAAATGGATATGAGGCAACTGATTGTTGCATATTGGCGCCCAAATCATTTCAACGGTGGAAGCAAAGAGAATATCACTAGCTGAAATCGCAGTGTAACTAACATCTGCGATTTATTGTATTGTGATAAATAGTAGTATTTGTCGAAAACCTCGTTTGTTGAAGTCTGTGTCGCCCGGAAACACCAATATTCTTCTCGTATGTAACGATGACACGGATGCACAATTTTAAGAAGGGACAATAGAATATGATTAGCCATGGAAGAAATGAATTGTTCCAGGCGTAGAGTGGATTTCAGGACGTTGTCTTGTAAGTGACGGAGCGGATAACGGGTAACTCAGATAACCCATTTTGATCCTGAGAACGATTTTTGTGGATGCGAACGTTGAGTTCTTTTACGAGAAGACCACTTGTTCCAGATGTGGCGTATTCTGGCATCGATTCTTCTACTCGGCAATTTGAAGTTTACGGAAGGTGAGAATGTGGAGGAAAGCGTAGTAAGCGATCGCTCCGCCCTTAAGACGACTGCGCGCGTTCTGCAGGTTGAGGAACATGATCTCGAAGCAGCTTTGTGTAGAAAGGTCGTCGTTATCGTTGTTTTTCTTGTTGAGCTGATTTGATTACGGTGCATTCATGTCGAGGATCAGAAACAATTCAAAAGCATTTGTTAGGACCTTAGATATCATTTATTGGTGAGATCCGTTTTGAGGCAGGTGAACAGAGTCGTTTATCTGCGGGAGATTTATGTCGGAGTTCTTTCTTTGGAACCCCTGAATTCTACCGTTCTATAGATTCTGGCTTCCTTTTTCGGAGCTCAGGGTGGAAAAGTTGCACATTATGAGATATGCACTGGGCGTCTCATTGAATTTACACCACCGGCATCGTTTTGCACGATTAGAGGGTTACATCGAGAAATTAAGTTATTGCTGTTTACCCTTTTATATATTAGCGTATTAGCGTTCATTGTCGAGTTTGTTGAGCGGTAATATTCTTTTGCGTTCTGAATGCCATCTCCTCGCTATTAACGTGTTGGAAAGGAACACTTTAGAAAGAAGACGCTTCAGAAATTCCTTTTTAAGAGATGAAAAGTTGAAATTTATGAGCTCTAATTAAGAAAATATGATGCAGTTTTGTATGGGCAAAGATCTTACCCGTGAATGAGTCGTATACGGGAAGCTCCGTGGTGAAAATAAAAGGAAATATCTCGATGATAAATCCACTACCTTACCCATCTCCTGAATTTGATTTTAGGCTAACTTAGTTCGCAAATTTAAATGGGCACTGGCTTATGCTCTTTGCTTCATGCCGCCGCACCTTTATTTAAATAGGCGGAAAGAGATCGCAACATGCGATTGTTGCAATAAATACATGTTGGAATGCCTTAGATTTTATCTATGTGTGCTGTTTGCGCTGATTAGTGGACAGTTCATTTTGCATTCCAGCCTAGGTTCATAAATATATAAGATGCGTCTTATGATTATCTTTTGTTATAGCCACAGGATTTCTCTTTGTGTTCCTGTAGGTTCGAGGAAGAACAAGGAAAGGTGTATCTTTTCTAGCGCAGTCCTGGTGTCCAGGTAGTGAGTTCAGGTGTTAAGGAGTTGCATCCTATTACAGGTGTATATTTGACTGATTCAGGTGGTTGCTGCACGTGGTGATGTGGTAAGCAAACGGCATGATGTTAACGCTGCTCTGTACACTCGAGATGCTCTTTCAAAGGTTTGTTTATGCGCCACTTTTTGTTTGGTCTTTAAAGTGGTGAAGGAATTAAGAACGTTTTGTTTCCACTTCTCTTCGGAGTATTGCAGAGTTGGTCGAGTTCTTGAACTGAATGGGTATCAACTTATAAAATCCATCCAAAATCTCTCGATTATATTGCTTTATCTATCTGTTCGTTTTCGCTTGGATCGATCATAAAAGATATGCGGCAAAAATACCTGTTGAGGGGATATTATATGAAAGGCAGGTAGTATCTTTGTTGGATGCTTTATTTTGATGCTTTATTAAGGCTGTATATGAGCGTTTGTTCACCTGGGTGGTACAACGTGTCAATGAAGCGATAAGCATGGAGAGGAGCAGTCAGTATGGCAGGAGCAGTGTTATCGGTGTACTCGATATCTATGGATTCGAAATATTCGGAGTCAATAGGTTCGTCTTTTATCAGTGACAAAGCGATTTCCCTGATATTACTGACATATCGCTGAAGTTTTTATCAGAGTGGATTTGTGCATTGCCGATTGCTGATTCGGAAAGCTATGTAATACAAGGAAATGATCAGCGTTTTGTTGTAGAGTTGCTTGCGGAATCGGATATTAATGAACATTTTATGATTTTGAAGCCGATTTGAGCAGTGATTTGCTCTCCACTAGAAGGACATCAATATATGAGATTATTGCAGTGTGAATGTGAATTGCAATGTGTTGCGCTACTGTAATATACAATTTATCTGAACTTCATATATAGTGAAATGAATCGCAATGTATGAAGTTAACAGGATTGTTATATGCATATTTGCTTGAGAAACACTGAAACTCATGATTTTAAAGGATTACTGTTCGTGGGTTAGGAAGAAGCACTGATTGATATGATGGTGAAGGGCGAGCTTTCGTACACTAAGGGATCCTGGACTAGTGAGCCAAATACAAGTCCAGAGGCCAATAAGGGATGTTTTTTTCTTGGGGAGGGGGTCTAAAGGAAGTGGAGGTGGGGTAAAGCACCGATGAAGTAAGACAGGAGAACTGCTGTGTGTCCAGAGTCACACTTACGCTAGGCGTTGGATTTGAGGAACCGAGAACCATGCGACTCAGAACAGCAAGTGTGGATAATCTGTGGCGGCTTTATGTCAGAAGTAATATGTGACTTTGCATCTTTGGACAGTAATACTCAGTTCTTTGGTGTGTGGAATGACTATTTTGTAAACAAACTGAAAAGATTTTTCTTACTGAAAATGCAAAAGGGATGCGAAGGAGAGTTTTAGTAGGATGAGGGATCAGATCGCTTTGTTTGTCGTTTTGATCCCTTCCCGCTCCCCCTCCCCACCCCCCCCCCCCTCGATCCCAGTTTCTGAGGCATTTTGTGAACTTCAGCAGACTGAAGTTGACAGGATGTCGTCTAGGAGCATCATTTGATGATCTAGGATCTAGTGTGATGCTCTATCGTGTGAGTCGTTCGATAAGAGGTTGATTACTGTTGAAAATATTTCACATAGTGAAGTCGTTTAAGGAATGCAGGTAGATAAAGTAATGCTTTGAACTCAAACTTAGTTTTGAGGTATATAAAGTTGATGCTTTTAGTTTCGAACAGCTTTGTATCAACTATTGTAACGAGAAACTGCAGCAACTGTTTATTGAGCTCGTGTTGAAACAAGAACAAGAGGAATATAAGCGGGAAGGAATTGAGTGGAAACAGGTAAGTACCTATTCTTTTGTAAATTTTCTCTGCAGTTATATATTCGTTTTTCTTTTAAGCTATTCAATGTTGACTGAAGCCTTCATGTTGTTACATTGTTGGGAGCTGTTCAAAGTATTGCCTATGGTCTTAGCTTGACTTCACTACCTCACGACAATTTATGGAATTAGAATGGACCACACCACTATCACAGAGATGATTTTAATGAGGTGGAAGGGATGAATAAATCTTCAGAGACCGCATTGCCCGAAATCCAGTCTATAATAGTGTCGTGATTGAGGAGATACACCCTCCCCCTATCTAACCCTAGAATTAATTGAGTCAGTGGTATCTAGCTAATTAAGCTAGACTATTGCTTTTGCTAGTTTTTGTCTAAAATTCATCGCATAGTAAAATTGTTGAAATTTCCCTCAAATTTTGAAATTGTTTATCTCTATACTGAAATGTTTTCCGTTTCGTTGTTGCGTTTTCAATCATAGTGGTCGTTTTTAGGGAGATTGAAATTGGTTCTGTGATACCTGCTTTCAGGTGGAATATTTCAATAATAAGATCATCTGCGATTTGGTGGAAATGCCTCGGACGGGTATCATATCGATGCTTGATGAGGCGTGTTTCACGGTCGGCACAGTTACTGATAAGGTTTGTTGTCTGTTATTGGGAAATTCCACCTTCTATTGCGACCATGACCACCGTTCTTTTTGGGAATTTCTTGATAAATCCGCCCAGGTCTGTTCGTACCGTTTATCCAGTCTGTAGCAGCGGGTGAAGTTTGAATTTCTTTCACCGAAAATTTTGCCCATTATGCTTGTCGCATCCTCTATCAATCGTAAGATTTTGTATTCGGAGAAGTCGTTTTAGTTTTTTATCTTGTTCTTTAATTTTTCAATTTAATTTAAATTGATTTTTTATTTCATTCAAGCACTTTAAAGTTTATTTTTATTTAATTTATTTATTTGAATACTACCTGATTGACTAGATCCTTTAGAGTTTAGTGGTTGCTGCTCGAAATATTTTAGGTGAGATTTCTGTTATTGTTAAGTGAATAGGGTAATTTTATGAGATGACCAACGTTGTTCAGCGCTTTTGATCTCGATTAGGGGAACGATAGAAAAACACTTATTGAGGTTGGGACATGCGTAAATTTAAATTTATAGAAATGAAAAAGTTTAAATGTTGGCTGCGATGTATGCATTCGAGAAAACTTGCTTAATAGGTCGGCGTGAGCTCTGATCTCGTGGACACCTTAGAAATTTTACCCATCTTCTTCCTTACCTGGATGATAAGGCGAGCTGTCAACTCCCATCCTTACTTGCTGCTGCTTGCCCGAACATTGGCGTCGATGAAGCCTCGAAAGTACATTACTTGATGTAGTCTGAAGGGGGAGAGTTTGATAAAAAGGGCATGGGCATTACCAACCTTCCTGGCATATGCCGTAAGATCTGAAATCTTATTGAATTCCTAATTCGGCAAGCAGTTGGATGCTGAAGGATTGTTGTTGATGGAAGGGTCAGGCTTGAGGAATTTGGTGACATGCAAAGATTGGTGGAGAACATCCTGCCCTTGAAGCATACTCCATTCGTTGCTTTGTATTAATCTGGCTTTAGATATTCCTGGAAGAGATGAACAAAGCGTTCGTTGGCCACAAACATTATACGAGTCGTCAGCTGCAGCCATCGGACAAGACTCTTAATTTTGATGACAATTTCCGTATAACGCATTACGCAGGCGATGTCACGTATAGTGTGGCTGGCTTTCTGGATAAGAACCGTGACACACTTTTCCAAGATCTGAAACGGCTTCTTTATAATAGGTGAATTGATGCTTTACGTTTTGCTTATCTCACATACCAGATGAAGCTGTTACGGTTTTTCGTCGGTACTCGTTGCGATGACGAATATCTATGACTCGAAAAAGGAAAAAAAAAGCAGATTCTCTCAAGCCGTTTCCACACTAGTAGTTTGTTGTTTTCGCTGTGATCTGCGTGTTGGCTATGATTGGGTTCATACGCGGAATTTTGGCCGAGCGGGGAGAAACGTCGGTCAAAATTTCGACTACTATTTCTTCTTTGCCCCTGTGGCCAAAAAGAAATTCTGCAAACTGCAAAAAAAAAAATGAAATCTGTGGATTTCTTGCCAGTTTCTGCAACCAACAGAAAAATAGGAATTTCGCTTTTTCTTGATGAGGTGATGAATTCTTTTGAAAAGTCATATTTTTGCGTGACGAATATTTCGTCGAATTAACACAGCAAAAAAAGAGCTTTCAGAGCGAAGTGCTAATAAATTATCTTTTATTATCTTTGCATAGCTAGGTGTAAGCATATTTTTGATTTGTTGGGAGAAGGCGGAAAGCACACCTTGCAAAGGTGATGAAAGGAACTATACGTCGGAGCGAGTTGCTATACTTGGTATTGACTTGTACCTGGAGCTGTTGGCTTGTATCTGGTATTGCCTGATATGCCACGGTGGAAGAGAATTGGTTGCATTCTTTCCTTCCTGCTGCCGACAATGACGATAGGGTTGGAAAGAGGACACAATTTCGACACTGTTTCGGTCATCGTGCAGTAAAGTAAACATGCAGGACAAGAGCGATTCCTTTCGAAAGTCATTGGTCGTTGGACATCTGGATCATAGAGGCAGTACTTGTGACCTTATTGTTGTGGACGTTATGGACACTGTTGTGACCTATGCGGTAATTAGCAAGAAGAGATATTTCAATGTTTTTGCATAGAGGTCACTGTATATTGTGTCGGTCAAGTTTCACCTGGCCAAGAACAGATATTGCACTCACCCAGTCCTCGCCATGAGCATCAGAGAGTACGATTTCGGTGCAGAAACTTTTGTTCATTGAGGCAGCATCTGTCTATTTGAATGGAGCATTTCATTTATGCGATAGACAAGGCTCTCTAAGGTGGTACGCTAATGGGTTGTTTGGCATGAACTTTTAGCAGCTGATTTTTATTTGCCACATTTATAGCTTATTTCTTTAAATATTTACTTATGAATAGGTAAATAAAAGCGTTCTATACATCTCAATTCAGTGAAGAAGCGATATTCGCATTGCGGAATTTTCTTTTTTTTTTTTCATTCAAAGGGATAAAATTTCCGAAAACTTTTTTTTTTAAACTTTAAACTTTGGCAATTCATGTCAGCGAATTGTTTTCAGTCGGAATTCACTTCTTTCGTCAATATTTCCTGATGGAGCGAAAGCGGTCACAGAGGTCAACAAACGACCGTTAACTGCAGGAACGATGTTTAAGGTGAACCAACTTTTTTCGTATGAATCTTTGTGTTTTTTATCGTCGAAATTGATGTGTAAGAAGTTCCTTTTGCAAACATAAGGGAATTTGCTCGAGATACATCAGGTATTTGCAGAAGATCGTCTTTTTTTTTGAATTCCGGGAATACGCTTTTCTGTTTTTCCAGTATCTTTCAATTTCATTTTAATTTCGATAGAGGGATAATTTAGTGATGATTCGACTAGTCTGTTTGT
This sequence comes from Ascaris suum, assembly GCA_013433145.1. Lineage (NCBI taxonomy): Eukaryota > Metazoa > Nematoda > Chromadorea > Rhabditida > Ascarididae > Ascaris > Ascaris suum. The sequence continues at coordinate 6,996,532 of CM024181.1, forward strand.
TGGTTTCATTGTTCATGCACTTATGAGACGATGGAGATTGACCTTTGAACTTTGATTTTGAATACTTTGAGATACGCTTCGAATGATTTGCCTTGTTGGAGATGCTGATTGCCAAGTAGCTGCAAGGTGTGTTTATTACAGAATTCGATGCTTGATCTTGTGCAGCAGCTTGCGTCAAAGGAGCCTTATTATATTCGTTGCATCAAACCTAATGAAGATAAGTCGAGTGTAAAATTCGATGAGGAACGCGTTGAACATCAGGTTTGCTTTTCTTGCTTTATCATTCCATTTATCAACGTTATTTTTATTATCATTTTTCGTACTACTTGTGTTGATGTTATCACTTCTTATCACCATTATTCGTATTATTGCCGCTGTTATTACCGCTACTATTTTTTCACTGTTGTTAATTTATTGTTAGTTATTACTAACTATTACTTTAATTGTCAGGCATTATTGTTGATCACTAATGATACTGGTTTATTACTATCAATTGTTGCTATCACTGGTTATTATTGTTGTTTATTATTATTAGCGTTATTGTTTATTGTTGTTACTAGCCTTTTTCTCGGTCATTCGGTTAGGTTTTATGGGAGGAAAGAATCAATGGAAGGTGTGAAGGTATGTTAGATGAGCACTTTGTGAACTTTCAGGTGCGTTATTTGGGATTGCTAGAGAATGTACGTGTACGTCGTGCAGGTTTCGCCTATAGAATTCACTACGATCGTTTCTTGCAGAGGTGAGACTATTATTTCGAAATGTCGTCTAATGGAATCTATAAAGATATGGATATGAAGTGGCCGAATTTGCAGGTACACCTGAAATAATTTGCAGGTACAAGTTGCTGTCGACGAAAACATGGCCAAATCCTGCAAGTGGAACATCGCTCGACAACACGATGGTGATTCTGAATGAATATGGCTTGGCTGGGGATTGCGTAAACGGAAAGACGAAGCTCTTCGTGCGAAGTCCGCAGACGGTGTTTCGACTTGAGGAGCTCCGTGCGGAAAGGATCCCGCTTGTCGTCATCTTCCTTCAGAAGGTCCGAATGAGATGTTTTTCACCTGAGATGGAAAACGTATCATTACCTGCTATTACCTGTGTTACATCATAAACTGTGCAGTAATTCAAATGTAGCTTTCGTTGGTTATGAGGACGCTTGTGCTGCGATGATGTTGTTGAACTTGCATGGCAGCATACGGAAAATATTTCTCTGCAGTTGAAAGTGTTTGAAGCAGATATAATTCACCTATGCGGTTCAAAGAATACATTGCTGTAAGCCCTAGATCATTAATGAACCGATTTCTGTCGGTAAAGAATTTACGCCTGTCCAGTGTCAATTGTTCAGGTAATCGTGTAGTTACAGATGGAGCTATATACGAGGCATACTGTAAAGGTAGAGTAACACAGGTATAGACTTGAGTTATTTCCGGCAGAGACGTACTTACGGTTCTTAAAGATACGTTTGTCAATCAGCACTGCTCCGAGGAGGTACGCATCAGTTAAACTGCAATTGGATTATTGACGTCTCAGAAAAGGGCTGTTTTTGTGAGGTGCACATTAGCGGAAGAGCCTTCACATGAATTAGGGTAAAACTGCAGTGGATATGTTTGTTAGCGAATCTTTGCTTTTAAAGCTGTTTTTATTTATTGAGAAGTCTGAGTTTTTCGCACTAGTTGTAGGAAGTTCGCGAACTTGATGATGTGGTTTGATTATATGTAAGGGAAGGGGAGAAGGAGGTACAAGTTGTGATCTGAAGTTATCAGTAAATGGAACGGAATGGAAGGCAGGTGCCCACTGATTTATTTATTTGCTTATTTATTTATTTATTATTTATTTATTCATTTGTTGATTTATTATTTATTTATTTATTTATTTATTCGTTCATTTATTTACTTATTTATGTATATGCACTTCAGATGTGGCGTGCCAAGTTAGCACGTACTCGATATAGGCGAATGAAGGCTGTCTACCTGATTATGAATCGATTCCGCCGTTACAAGCTTCGTTCTTATATTGTCGAGCTGGTTAACTGTTTCCAGTTCGTCTTCTTTTCCTTTTCTTCGTCTCTTATATGCGATTTCTTGGGAAGAGGGTTTTCTAGGTTTTATTTCGAGAAGTTTGTAGGCTTGGTTTGGCAAAGCATTTAATTCACAACTCGATCATTAATACAGCAGCAGTTCTTTCTCGCCTCCACCAATTTTTTGCAAAAATTGGGCGCGGCTCCCTGAAACCCCGAGTTCACGCGCAATTTAGTTTTTCAACCCTTTGGCCAAAGAGATGCAAAAAGTTTTTCAACCTGTTGGCCGAGGAGGTGGGAAATTCTTCAACATATTCGCCAAAGGGAAGAAATTTTTCAACCTTCTGGCAAAAGAGGTAAACAATTGCAGCAGAGAAGCTGACATTGCATGAGCTTTTGCGATTTCGCTTGCCATACTAGCATATTTCGTCTATTGCCAACAAATATAAAAATGTGCTCCATAATGCGTCGGTCTTTTAAATAACACGTTGCTGATATGAATGTTCTGTGAAAGGTTTGTTTTTCCGATCTGAAGAGTGTCGGCTGCCATTAAATGTGCATATTTTTTGACATTTAAAGGTTTATGCACATGGGTGAATCTTAGAGTTGGTCAAGGAGGTTGTTATAAGATATGGATTATGTTCCTTGAGATGTGGATAGTATTTCCACGTTTTGCAAGTGTGCATTCCGTGTTTCTGCAGTTGAAATTGCCAGACAGACAGGCAGACAGATCAGGTTGTGCTATCTGCGCAGAAATTGTTGAAACGATGTGCGCAAGGTATGCCCTTGTAGTAGGAATAGTTTCTTCTAGGATGAACTGGAAAACGAAACATTGGAACTTTTTTATTAGTTTTCACTAGTGAGGCTATTATTATAAGACCCGTACAGCGTGCTTAATGAATTCTGCTCAAGACAGGTGTATTTAGGCAGTCGCAAATCCTCGTATTTTCTAAGATATTTATTGCGTGTATTCGATATAGTGGTTGTGAAACGATCGGTTAGATCTCCGTTTTGGATCAGTGCTGTCATTTAATGCTAGCTTTCGTAAATTTGGATGGTCAAGCTTTTTAAGTGAGTAAAAGTGGCCTTATTGGGAGAAGGATGATTTGATGCACCTGCAAATATCCTACGATAATACGGGGGATACGATAAAGATGGAGCATTTACTCTGTTTAAAGGGATAGTTATAAGTAGTGGAATGGATTCGTCGATTCGGGTGATCGCTGAGTCCATAAGGTCGATTTAATTGTCTTTGTTTTTGCTGAATGATGAGGATATGAAGAAATGTGCTTTAAACATTCATTATTGGTGGGCGTTACTCTTAATGTTTGTTGAGTAATTTCGAGTTGTTATGAGCAAACTTTGATGGACGGAACTAGCAAAAATGATCATTAATGAATTAAGGGGTGTGCGTGAGTCACCAGATCTTGGAAAAAGTTTGGTATGGCCAACACCACCGGCGGTGCTGCATGCGTTCGTCGAGAAATTGAAAAAAATGCATGAGCTATGGCGAGCGAAGGTGATTATCTCACGTATGCCCGGATATTTGATACCGTCAATTCCACAGAAGTTGGCCGCATATGAAGCATTTAATGGAAAGCGTGCGGAGTGGGGATATACAAGGTTGTGGAAGGGTGATTACCTGGATATGGTAAGTACTTGATATCATTTACTGCTTTTTTTAAAAAATATTTTTAGAATAAGGTGAATGAATAAATGAAATTAGATGGAAAAAGTTCCAAAACTTGGAAGTAGATTAGCTTTGAACTTTATAAATAAGTTAATGAAGAAATAAATATATGAATAAGTAGATAAATAATCGTTGTTTATCAAAGAAAAAAGCGTGAAATTCATTGTTGAGTGTTAAATAATGTTAGTCATGTAATTTAAATGACGCAGTGCTCAATAGCGAAATACTCTGAAAAAGCTAGTAGAAGATAGGGACATAATTGAAAAACTAGAATTGAGTTGGCCTAAGAGTCATCAGCTTTCATTTTTATCTCTCCTTATTAAATCTCATCATCCTTAATTAATAATGAATTGAATTCTAATCGTTTTATAGCATAGAAATATTTTAGCCAGAGGAGATCGAAGCACCAGGTCAAGTGGAAGAGTACAGAAGTGCTATCGATGCTCTCAAACAAGCGCATTCGTTCTCCAAAGTACTATTCTCTTCATATATACAGGTATTTATTCAAGTTTCGATATGAACTAGTTTCCATCTCAAAAATAATTTCGAAATTAGACTCCATTAATGAAATAATTGGGAAGTGTTTAAAAATTTAGGCGTTTATTTTCGTAGTATAAAAGGAGACATATTCGATTGTGGAAATTGGAAAATTCTATATCGTCTCTCATATGTTTCTACTTTTGGATGTAAAGAAATTATTCGTAGAAGATGGAAAATTTTCTTATCACCGTTGATAAGAACTTAAATGGTTTGGGGGGGGGGGGGGGGGCTTATGATAAGTGATTTGTTCACGTGCAAGAAACTGGAGATTCAATTGGGCTGAAAGGCTAAACAGCGAGTGATGAAGCTAGTTCCGGAATGGCTTGTGCTATAGCAATCTTTTTTTTTTAAAATTTCTTAAAAGAGGTGGGGATTATTGAGGAAGTCGTATGTATTTATGCAATTTTGACAAGGCTGATTCTCTAGAAATCCATCGCTTAAAGCAGAAAAGTCTATAAGCCCCAGGTAGATATATTTTCCCTCAATTAAAATATCGCATTAGTCGCATATACATAGAATGCTTGAAAATTATTCATTACATAATGCGTAGTAATTGGAGTGGAAAAAGTTGTGAATTACTTCAAAAATTTGCGCGAATTTTGCATGTTTGAATTTCTTCTGTCATCGAAAACTAACTCGCCGAGAAGAGATTGGAATAGAAAGAAATGCATAAAAAGAGGAAATTGAATTCCTTGAAGTGAAATGGCAAGTTTTTATTAAAAACCAAAAACAAATTTAGTTATATATTTTTAAACGTGTATTTATGTGATGTTCGAAAGCCGATATTCAGCCCTTCCCCCCTCATCAAGAACGAAGACTGAAATCGGAAATTGCAGAAGCACAATGGTACCACAAATTCTAATTCAGAAAGCGTGAGAGTGCATTTTGGATGCAAATACCACTCGAGATTGCAACAGTATTCTTATGTTCTTTCCCAAAAAGTTGTTTACAGTATTCCTTTACAAAGTTTTGGTTATGCTGTGCTTGTGCCGTATTTATAGCTTCGAGTTTAGTGCAGTATTTGAGCATCAGTTTAAGTGTGGTATGATAACCTGAAGATTATTAGCTTTTGATAAGATAAAAGTCGATACAGATATTGACGGTTAATATTGATGAGTCGACGGTTGACAAGTTGAGTTGTATGGGCTATTGTAATTCAACCGCATATAGTGCAGTAGTGCTTGTTTTGCAGAAATTCAACAGATACAACAAATCGGCATTTCGGGTAGTAGTTGTGACAGATAAATTCATAGCGAAACTCGATGCTAAGAAATTCCGGCTGATGAAGGAGCCAACATCACTGCAAAATGTTTGTCGACTTCATTTTTTTTGAATTTTTTATATTTGAATAATTGTTAAAGATTTGTTTGGAAATATTGGGCAGATTTAAAATCACATTTCAAAGCGCAACCTTCCTCCTTCTATTTTTTGAGCATGGAGATGGTCGACTGATTGAGATTAGCTTCTTTGTTTGCAGTATTAAATCCGACTTGTCTGATCGCTCGTCTTCGAACTTGATGCTCAAAATTTCCTTATAGTGAGAGATGAAAAGCTGGGCTACGTTAGGTGTGTCTATGCATGATTATAAGCTTTTTGCATCCACAAATATCTGCACCAGTTATCATTTTATCAGTGCTTGAAACTTGAGTGCTTTTTTTCATGCGGAAAGATCTACTCGTTAAAGAATATATATGCGTCTATATTAGCGTTAGTGATATTTTGTGTGGGATCAGCGGAGGGGATCCGATTCGCCAATTCCTCTCTGAGAGGTTTATTTCAGTTATCACGTCTAAGTGCATCAAATATTTGCAATGGTTTTATCGCATTCCACCTTGGTGATAACGATTTTATTGGATGTCTTCGTAACACAAAAAATGAGGATCGCGTTGGTGAGGTGGTCGGTGTGCTTTGCTATCACTACGAAAAGTAGGCAACTTTTTTGCTAATTAGTGTTGAATTCATTTCTTTTTGTGCTTTGTTCTGCAAGGTGGTATTGCAGAGGTCTTAGCTATCTATCCGTCTCATATTTCGATTCCGAAATCCGTGTTTGCGGTCCGAACGAGTTTCACAGTAGTGGCTCATTTGGAGTGTTGTTTCTAAGTACTTGCTTTTCTTGATGGTCTTTCGCCATTTGTCATTCAGTTGAAAATCCTGGATTTGGACTCTCTTAGAGGCAAGGTTTTTATCGCACAGGATACTTGCTGCAACCGATGGACCCATTCTATCCAGTGGCTATTTCATTCCTGAATAAATGCTGTAATGCTTGACTCCTGGTATCGTGGCATTGGGCAACATCCTAATTTTTAGAGCGCTGCCTAAAGTTTTAACGTCTCATTTTTGATTGGTAGCGTTCAAGTTTTTCTAAATTAGAGATGGTCACTAGTCACACGGTCAGACTGCATCCTAGTTCTTGGAGTGTTGCCAAGAACCTTAAAACTTGTTGACTCTTGCAGCGGCCATGAAATCTTATCTCTGAGGAATATAGCGAATAGCTTCCTTTCATCAGGTCAAATGGTATCGTTCGTGGGATTATGTTGCAAAAAGCGTGAAGCACCCACAACTTTTGATCGTTGATATCAGTGATCATAGAATGTGATCGTGTGATGATATTTTGTCGATTATCGATTGATTGTGTATAGGTAGCAACAATTATACATAGTCAAATCTTATTTCCATTGCATTCAGTAGACAGGAATTACTGATGTCCAGCTGTCTTTTGGAGAATATCGAAACGTAGTTGTTGCGCTCTAAGAATTCCGCTGATTATTTCCATATAATTTTTGAGTTTACAAGAATGAATGTGTTGATTTATTGCAAACGATGCTTATTTTTAGACGTTTCGAGAGGAATCTACCTGTGACCGTATCGGAGTCGTTGCATTGCATGTTGGGCTCCAAGGAACGTTCGGTTCGTGCACATGCGGCGCAAGGTGATCAGCAATTGCAACAACCTGTCTTCCGTAAAGATGGCAACGATATTGAACTTACATATCCCATTGCTGCTGCCTCATAAATCATCGAGACGCCTCGTTGATTCTTCGTTGCCATTCCTGAGCGACACACCTCTTGCTTTCTATTATTAGATTCTGATATTCATTTTGTGGTCCGGAAGTGATTAGGTTTTGGGGGTGATCGGAAAAGATTGTGCCATGAAATGGAAGCAATCGACCCTATAGGGGATGGGAGATGAACCCGGTCGCAAGGTTGCAACATGAGAGGAGAGTGGTTGTTTTGTTATTGAAGGGTCTAGTCACAATTTTCCAAGTGCTGAGGTGTGTTCGTTTTTTAGTTCACTTAATTTGAAGATGATGTGTATCGCAACATTCGTTCCGTTATGCAACCGGAAGCTGCCGTATTCTCGCTGTGCGTAGTTATCTTACTGCACTGTTGTTCTATAGGACAGCTGGCTGGTTCTTGGCAGCTGCTGAGCAGTTTTCACTCATCCGTTTTTATTTTTTTTCCTTGTTTGTTTTTCTTCCATTCGATCCTTTCTTGGCCTCTCCGATGTATCCACCCATCATTGCAGTACCTGCCTCTTAAGGGGTTTCATATGTAAGGCGGTATTTTCTTTTCTGTCTGATTTCTTTTTCATCTAGAAAGTCACTTTTATTCTCATCTACATACCTTAGAATTTCTTTTTTACATGTTTTCGAAAAAGCCCAGCCACGTCGAGATCCGGATCCCTCCTTCGTTACCTCAGATAGGACATGAAGTATCTCCTCTTTACTGATGCATGCAGCTTTGCGAAGATATTGCTGTCAGAGGAGGGTCATCTATACGGCGATGTTATGGCGTTGTAAACTTTGGAAGTCTTCCTTCTGGTCAGATGTCTTATTTGTTTCTTAAATTGGAAGCAAATGAGGTAGTGAGGTTTTTGCCGAACATAGTAGATGCCGGCATATGACGCTATAGTCTTCATCGGAAACAAGAAATGATTAGATATCGCTGTCGTGAAGTTGCGTACCGGTCATTTGTAAGCCCATATATAATTCGCCAATTGTTCAAATGATATGAAAGTCGAAATAGCGTGCAGCCGTCTGGTTAAATGTTGTGCCATTAGTGGAAGCCTAATTTGCTGTTCTCATTTTTATGATTGCTACACAGCGTTATTCATTTCATTGCATTTTAATAAAATTTTCATATTTATGCATTTATGCATAATGAGAATAATATGGTAGGATAGAAGGGAAGGGGAAGTGACCGTAAAGAAGGAAATTCACTGACGAAACGAAGGTGGAATAGTTGGAAAGAGAGGAAAAGGGATTTGAAGAAGGATGTGGATATTCACTGGAGGAGTACTAAAGATGAGCCTAGTCAAGAAAGTGAACATTAGCTAAGAAAACCTTACAAGTTCACTAATGAAATCAGCAATAACTGAACCAGAAACAATGGGAAAGGCTAATGGTTGATAAATCCTTGACTTCTGAATAATTCATATCCATACTTCTTATGCATATCATGCCATCTAAAATCCAGAAAGGTGTCATAAAGTGGACTTCGAAAATACTAATGAGCAACACCGCGTGTAGTGATCGGTTCTTTTTTTTTGAGAAGCTACGACAACAGAATTGGATCATAACGTAGGATCGATCGATAGCGGTACGCATTTCTGATGTTTTCAAAAAATGGTGTGAGGAACGAGGAAATCCAAGGTTACAAATAGGCTGCATTCGCAAAGTAGACTGTCAGTTCTGAAATTTGTGATTCATTGAAGTGATATTTTTTCATTATTCAGCCCTTTGAAATGTTTAGCGGTCGGTCATCTCTCCGTTTGTCATAGTTGTTTTTTTAGTTTCTCAGAGGAATTGGTCCCATATGAAAATCTTCAAGGAAATTTCGACGACTAGACGAGCCAAGAGGAGCTAACCCACACATAAAAGAGGGGGGGGGGGGGGGGAGAGGGGAAGTGAAGAAGCAAAGCATACAGAGCCTCGACATTGTTTTATGGCAATTAGGTAGGCCATGATGCTCTTATTTTATTGTCGGTTGAATCGTGTGCAAGTGAAAATCATGAATTTTGATCGTTGCACGGATTCTGACACCATTCTAGCCGGTGTGTTGTTGTACTCTGAATAAGTCCGACACGACATCCTCCAAAGACTGGACAACATATATCGGGTGCACAATTGATTCCTTTTGCGTTGAATTCCTCCTTCAGCGCTGTTAAGTTAAGTGCCTTCTCTGAAAGTCAAGATCTTGTAGCAGATAACAAATGGCATAACTTTTCGGTATTTTTTTACATCATTCTGAATCCCCGTGGCAAGCTTTTCTTGGAGAAAATATCAAAAACTTGTGTGTCATGCTGTAAAAGGTCAAAAAAGTTTTAAAAATGAGCTTCAAAAATTGTTACGTTGCGACTTAATGCTTGTTTTGGCCACATTTTTCTATTAAGGTGAAAATTTGACTAATGCAACCGTATTGTTGCTTACCTATCATTTCACGATTGCATCTGCGTACGTCTCTTGCACAAATTCGGCCATTGCAGCTTCGAGTTCGCATTTGTATTCTATCGTCTGTGCAATTGCTCCACTCCGACCATTCATTAGTTACCTTCAGCTCTTTTGCTTGAGCTGTATCTTTCACTTCCAATTCTGCAGTAAATATTGACGGATATATTAGCTCTTTTTTATAAATTTAAATATTTTTATAAAGCTATGCGAGAATTTGAATTCAAAAAAGAAACATTTATTCACAAAGCTCTTGAAAATCACATTGCTCAGCAAAAATCCTCTAGCTATTTAATTTTCTCAACAATCCATAATTTATACTGTTTCATTTCTAGCTGATGTGAAAAAACTTTCTCGAAATTTCCACTGAAAATTGGCGAAAAAGAAAAATATTTCGCCCACTTTTCACTCCAACATGTAAAAATATACCATAAGACTCATCTCTCATAAAAATCAACATTTATTCAAATGCAATTTGAAGGGGAATTTCCGATCACATTCTCTAATTCTAGCATTGATATGACAATAAAAATCCTTATGTAATGAAACTCATACCGCCTATATTTCAAAGTTTTACTATAAAGGAAAGCAAGCTTCGTTGCAAATAAGTGAAATTTCTAAGGTGGATCATATATAAACATGACTAAAAAATTTGAAATAGGAGCGCAATTGAGCTAAGATATGACATTTATCTATTAGGTGACGCAGTCTCAAAAAAAAAATGCCGCTCGTAGCCTCCAATGTGATAAAATTATAAAACCAGTTAACTATAGGTTATTATAAAAGCATAAATTAAGCAATCAAGTTTATAGAATTTATTAGGAATTTTTTTTTCTTAAATTGATAAGACGACCATGTGGTATCATTAAATTATCGTCTCATATCTCCTTCATACTTCCGATACCTCACTTTTCCCCCTTTTCAAGTTGTATTTTTCATCGTATCCGCATATAATTCAGAAGGGATGAAATATGAAATAAATCGTTATTTTGTACGTGGTAGTATTATGGGCTCTTGTTTATATATTCAATGAAACAGACAATTCCACATGAAATACGATACTCACTGACCTATGGCCTTCGCCGAATAAGCTTTAAAATGTCTTTGCGATTTTCGATCTTTACGATTATCACATCGAATTTCGAAATAATCCACTATATCCGAATTCTCTTCGGTGAATAATTGTTTCTGTGTTATTCGATCTTCCACATTTAGAATACAATTCAATTGTGCCTCCTAAATTAATCAAAACTTTATTCGGTTTTTTTTCGAACATCCTGTAATTTGACGCCGGAAGTATCCTGAAACTATTTCGGTTTTTTTTTCAGTCACTGGGCTTCTTTATTAATATTAAATAATTACTCGATAAATAAGCAGCATCCATCCTAAAATTCAGCAATATAGAAACGTAAAGACTGGTTTCAATGCCGGAGGTAGAACAATAAAAAGTCGGAAGTAAAACCGGTAAAAGGCCAGTAAAAAAAGACAGAAGACCGGAAGTAAAGCAATTATAAGATGATCTGGAGCTAGAGTTGATGTCACGTGGTAACTCTAACTCTAAATTATGAAATGGATGAGATGACTTGTAGACAGGTCTTGTTAATATCGAAGAATAAATAAGCTTTTAATAGTTAAAGGCATTTTATATAATCATTTACCTCATAGTAATACATTCCACTAGCACATCGCATTCCATGAAGGGTATACGAATTGAAACAATTATCGAAGCAATGCTCAAACGTTGGCGAATCGATGACAACTTCTGCGAAACCAACGAGGATCATCTGTGGATATCGATCGAATATTCGTGGACATTCACTGCAAAAATTATCTATTTTGAGCGTCGGAACTAATTCATCATATCAGCCGATCTATAAAAACGAGTGAAATTTTAGAATTATTTAAAAAAATTTAAGTTTATATTTTAATATCTTTTATGAGCGACAATATTAGTATGTAGTAGATTAATTTCTAAAGCTATCAATATAACATCACATTGAGAGAGTTTATAGCATCAAAAATAAACGTTTTGATAATGTTTTGGGCTATAATTATTTTCCAATATAAACTTAATGGTTTTTCAGCTAAGTTAGTTGTTTCATGAAAAAATAATCAAAAAGATAATAAATTAAAAAATATTTTAATTATTAATGAATCCGACTTCAATATCTCATCGTTACTTTGTGTATGTGGAAAAATTCATAAAACGATGAAGCGATACTGTATCCCGTGTCATTAAAACAGCAAATTTATCTCATTACCATTAACTACGTTGATGTTTGAATACTTTTTCAAACGGTTATTTAGCCGTTCGACAATCACTGAAAACATTTTTGGTATTTTCGATAGACGTGATACGATTCCGCGAGTTTCCGTTTTCGCCATCAGACTATGCATATCACCTCAGCCAGACTAAAGGTTGACTCTTCATGAGGCGTCAATCATTTTATATATATATATATATATATATATATATATATATATATATATATATATATATATATATATATATATATATATATATATATATATATATATATATATATATATATATATATATATATATATATATATATATATATATATATATATATATATATATATATATATATATATAACCTTGCGACGTTCTCATCGACACAAATTTTTTCGTAGTAATCTGTGTCATCCATGAGCTTCAGTTGTCCATTTCCGAGTGGTACTGTGCTCTCAGCTGATAGAACGCATCTTTCCTTGGAGAAATCCACCGAGTGACACTCGATTGCATTACCAAGCGCATCCTTTAAAATATATTGATAGAACGACATTTTAAACAAAAATTTCTAAGCACAAAAAAGTTTCATTAGTGTTTTCGAAATATTATGCAAAAAACTCTAGCGTATGGTTGAATAACGTTCTCCCAAAAAATTTACGCCAATTACCAAAAAAGTTCCTTCTTCTAATCGAAAACAATTTCAAACAGATTAGAAGAGCATTTTTGAATTTTCTGGATTACCTTAATGGATACGACAATTTTAGATATATTCGAAATGGCGGAAAGAAAACCATACTAGCAGAAAAGTCATCATATCTTTCGTCTTTCCTGAGCAATGCAATATTTTGCACACTTATTCAAATGGCACTAATCTCTCTGCAATTCAGAAACTTGAAATGCATTGCAATCCTAAACTAGACGAATTGCGCTAAGGTTGATGAATTTCATTTGCAAACAATTATGCTAATACCCTTTCTCTTAAGCGATTCATTTTACTAATTTTCTTTATTATTTTATTATTATTATTGATTTCATTAATTTTCAATCAATAAAAATGTATACTTACGGAGTTATTAGCGCATGCATCGAGGCATTCCTCGATTGTTACCCCTTCAAGGATCCACTGGTCGTATTTGTATAGCTCAAATCCTTGTGTACGCAGAAATCTGACCAATCTCCCTTCTGGGCACAATTGGTTTGACGGAACGCCCAATATGTTGGTGCTTAGAGAATCATCGCCTATTAAACATGAACTACTAAATTCTCCTATCTATTATTTTTAGCTTTTATTAGCCGAATAAATCGAATTACCGACAAAAGAAAAAGGAATATGAAGTTGAACTTAGAAGTACTGTTTCACCTATGGACAATCACAAGTAATTGCAAAATCTATAATTTTGATTGGGAAATCAGGTGTGTAGAATGGCTACTAATCGGACATCAAGGTAATTTGCCAATATGTCATGCAACTGCAAGATAGAGGAAAAAGAGCAATGGATAGTCATACTTTCCGTCCGTATTTTCCGGCTGATAGTGGACAATTATATTTTCCGTTCTTATTTTTCGGTTACCTCATACTGTAGTGTTCTACTTTGAATAAAGCATTATGAATCTAGAGGATGATTTATAGAAGTGCGTTTCGTTCGATGTAATGGAACTGAGTTGACAACAAGGCTTCGTTGTATCCAGACAACAGTATAGACCTGAGTGTCGACGGAAATAATATCAGCGTAAAGCTCATCGTTTCAGTCTCTACGCATTTTTCATACACCTGTATAATCTCTTTCAAGTAATTGACGATCTGACTGTGATTTAACTTAACCGGCCACTGACCACTTAAATGATTTTTCAACTCAACTGACCACTCATTTTATAGCCTACGAAATAGCTAAATGGTATCGGGGAAAGGGCAATGAATTAGGCTTCAAAACAACACTATACAATTCAAGAAGAAGATTTTAACATAAAGAGTGAACACAAGCGACGACGGTAAATCTCTATCCAACTGCGCTAAGATTATCTATTAGTGTTGGCTAATAATAAATGCACTGCGCTTAGCGATGCTACCAATAAACCGAAATAATACTCAATAGTTTATTAACGAAAATGATTAAATTGACTTCTTTATGTAAAATATCTCTCAGATATTAGCACAAGTTTTTAAAAATGCTTTATAAACTTTATTGTTATTGTTATTTAGATAATGGAGAAGTGATTATAAAGCAATCTCGAATATTACGTTTTGATTGAATGGCCGAATATAACATGGCGATTGAATGGCTCCCTCCAAATTTTGCAATATTATAACACAACTATTAATTAAAATTACGTTAATGGATGTTATACTATTTTGAAATATAACAGTGGATGAAAACTGTAATTGTAACACATGATTAGGAATAGCTGTATGAGGTGAATAAACGTCAACCAACGGGATTTATTTTCATTGTCGATCGGGTCATTGATGGTAGTACTGCTGTTGAATGAGAAGAGCGTTGCTGATGGATTATTCCCAGGAACACATTCATTAACAAAAGTCGGCTCGTAATAGTCACGAGTTTGAAACTTCAGCAATCTAAAAAGCACAGGTGTGGGCAATCATCGTAAGGCTATTACCGATGGACTCTCTTTGCACCATCCATGCCAATAGACTTTACTAAATTTTCTTGAACGGCCGTCGATACGCATCAACCGAACAGAGTATCGCATATGCAAAATAAAAATGAACATTTCTCTTAGTTCAGCGTTGCTTTCATTATTTCTCCATGGATATACCTTCCGCAAGAATGCATGGAGTTGTGTTTTCGCAACGAATCACACTCAAATTCACTCGGATTCCGATTAAATGAGCAGATATGATATGTATTTGTCGGGTACGAATAGGACAAGCATGGTCGGCCCCTCGTATGATCCATCACATAGATCTCTTAGCTTTAGAAAGCATCTTGAGATGCCAAAAAGGTTCATAGATTCCATCGGTACAGGAAAAACCGATTTTTACACAAAAGACTTACGTGATCAGTCGGGTTTATTAAAATGTGAAGGAAACGAGGCCAATATGTAAGGGCAACAGGGCCTATGTATATTTCTTTAAATGTAAAGGTAACGGGGCCTACATTTGTAAGGAGACTAATAAATAACACATACTCTATTATTAGCACGACTCCATAATAAAAATGGCTGGTCTGGTGGACGAAAGGCATAAACGCATGTAAAGCCGATTTCCTTGATGCACTTCAGCGCTGGTCAAATTTAATCATTTATCGATTGATATAAGCATAACTGGCTGCAGTAGGATGGCGAATATACCACTGATCAACTGCTTATAGGAATGATGGATTTTCTTCATATTTCTATGGTTAATCACAATGCAAAATACCCATAGCCTATTATTGCTCAATATGATAATGTTAGTTAAAGGTATAGATTAGAATGCCTAGGTTAGAGTATGAACTAAAAAAAAGAATTAATGACGATACTGTTTAGAGTCGGTAATTCGACGTCTCTTAGCTGGAAAGAGCGTTATTTTGGGTCGAGTAACATGCTTTCTAATGGTGTACTTTATGTACCTGAATGAAAATGGAACAGAAATTTGTCGATGTGCATAAAATTCCTACATTGAATTGTCCAGGTCTCATAATTAATTGATAAATTAGGTAAGTAAACAAGAAATTATTAATAATATACCTTGCCGGAGGCTGATCGCCGACATGAGCGAATAGATCGCAAACCTGAATTCAAACACTTTAGTGATTAAAGGTTTTTTTTAAAGGTTGGTTAAAAAAACAATCTATAACAGTGTATAAATATTGATAGCCCAACTTAAATTTAAAAATTATTCAAATATTAATGGCGCTAATAGCCCAACTTTCATCACAACTATATGCCTTTACCAAAAATGCGGCCATTTCAGATAAAACTGTCGGAGATATTAAAGACTAGGGAAGTTCGAAAAACGTTTAGGTATCCAGCAAACCAAAATTATTAGTTAGGTTGTTGAACGACTAAATGCATATGGCGAAAGAAATGCGTAAAATATGCCATATACCCGGGAGGGAGGTGGGGGGGGGGGGGGGGGAAGATGAGAGACATGAGAAGGTCATTTGTTCTTCAAGTTGATCATAAAGTATCATAAATATAAGTTGTGTGCACATATATAAACTTATAAATGTCCTTCGATTTTATAAATAGAATTAATGATGTGGCAACAATCATGAGGAACGCAGGTAGTTCAAATTTACATATGAAATTTCAAATTTATCTTGACAGAGAGGTTGAAATTGCAAACATTTCAGGAAAAAGACACTTTCTTCCGGTTCCGTCACATCGTCATCACTCACATATCCGCATATGAGATATTCCGTTCGTCTACACCAAGTCACTTATCCATGACACCCCACCTTATAAACCTTATATATTTATATATATATATAATATATATATATATATATATATATATTATATATATATTATATAATATATATATATATATATTATATATATATATATATATATATATATATATATATATATATATATACATTTTTGCTAACTATTTGCCTCTATACGTTCAATAACCCGCCTTAGCTTAATAAAAGTTTGTTCAAGTTGTTCCCAAGTTGAATACTTGAGAAAAAAAATACAGAGTGCGACCAACTTGATTGATATTGTCATAGACGATCGAATTGCACCTATAGATGCCGCTCTGTGAATGTAGACAATGATGCTTACATGTGGCAAGCGTTATACTTGAACGACGCTCATAGGGTTGTGCATTTACGATGATTGAATTTGCATAGCGACGGAAACATATATCACCTTAATAAGATATTAATCAAGTTAACATTATAAATTATGCATTTGCTAATTCAACTTCGACATATCTTTTAGACAACGTATCCATATTTATATGCAAATTTCATCACATTTAGTTTTTTTTTTTAAATTTTAAGTGAAGCTGATAGATATTTTTAAAAACATATACACGAATGTAAAGGAGAATTTTTTCATTTAAAATACTCTGTTTCAATGGAAAAAAATTTTGTCGATCATTTTGGATATAAATTTCCTGCTAAATCAACCTATGAAAGTTTCTGAAAATATAAAATTTCTATAAACGTTTCAATTACAAAAATTTTTAAAAAATTTCCACAATTTTCTCTCTTCATCTATTATACCTACTTCATAGTATTCGAAAACAATCTAAAAAAAGCTGTCATTGATCAAAATTCCCGAGAGGGTAGGGAAAAAGGATATGCAAAATTGGAATCCAAAATATTTTTGATAGAACCATTCTCTAATGTCTCAATAGTAAAGCAAGAAAACGATATCCTGAACAGATATGCAGACTTGTAAAAATGTAACTGAAAAACCGAAAAAAAAGTTTACAATTTTCGGCTGACTTAGTTACTTTTTAGTACAATCACCAGAAATGTGATGAAGTAGATGTAATGTACCTATTTATATTAATTTCTTGTATATATATTATTTATTAACTTTATATTCTCTAAATTATATTAATAAGGCTAACAAAATATATATTACTAACTCCCTTCAAAATTACTCTCTTGTAAACGAGAATATTAGAAGTGCATACAAAATATCCCATCCACCATTATTACCCTCCAAAAAAATTCCTTAACCAATGAAAAATTTTTCGCACATCGCGTTTAATATAGAATATTATGACGAAGAAATACTTCTGTAATAAATTTTAAGCAGAAGAAAATAACAAAACGATTCAAAAATAGCAAAATGAGACTATTTGCCTCGTAATGAAAAATGCTAACTTTAAGGAATTCGCTAAATCATCTAGAGAAAGTTGGAAAATTTTCAAGTAAATCTTACTAGTATCGGCGATACGAGTGATAAAACGATTGTTTTTGTTGCTTCCACTAGCATGTTCATCTGCGTTATTCTCGAAATGATTCGTGCCATCTTTGTGAATTGAAATTCCATGCAGCTTATTGCCAATTTTCGGAATTTTTCTCCTCTGAAATCTTCTTTATCTTCCCGCGGGTAGTTTCCGCTAAAAAAAAATATGCTTTGACCCCGAAAAAATTTTGCTCCTAATAAACAAATGTCTATTTTAACACAATTATTTGTTAGATATCGTTCGATAGGTGTCTTATGAGCTAAATTGCAAATGAATGTTTTATGAAAACACTATATAGAAACTTAATTATTGCACATTACAGTAGCGTAGAATTGTCGGGAATTTTCTTCTTTTTTTTTTTTCAAAATCCACCCGATAGATTTTGCCTATTGAATAATTTTCCCTCAAATCGAGGTTCAACATTCTCGCTTTTTTTTTTAAAACAATCCAAATCTCATAATTATATTTCGATTACACATGAAGATTTCATTAAAATCTTTTATTAATCTTCGCTCATAAGGAAATAAGCGTAGCGTTCGTCTAATTCAACTTTTTGAGCTTGTTGTGATCTTATTTCATTTTTGACGCAAGAATTGCATCTAAGCGTCGAACGATTATATAAAAATTTATATTTGAGTGCCAATCAAAATTTTCAATTTCTTTTTTGTATTTCTTAATCCCTCAAACATTGATGTACACTGCCATCGATATTTGACATTTCCAGAAAAATTTTTTGGATCCCTGTAGGAAATGAAAATTTTTTTATAGGGCAGTAGAGTCAGGGTGTTCTTTAATAAGGCATTTCTGCCTTCAAATTTATTTGCTATATTTTGGCCTTATATATAGCTGCAGCAATATATATATATATATATATATATATATATATATATATATATATATATATATATATATATATATATATATATATATATATATATATATATATATATATATATATATATATATATATATATATATATATATATATATATATATATATATATATATATATATATATATATATATATAACTCAGTACAACAACATTAGCACCCTCGTTATGGAACTGCTTCAAAGTGTACGAAATTTTTTAAGGTTCATTACCATTGCTATAAGTTCATTGCATCCAGCACAATAAATTAGCAGTCGCTATCTAGCTAGAAGTATGCCAATTGAAGCCACCTGGTTGGCCTTCTTTTAAAGAAAAACTCAAAAACAGAACGCTGAAAATTAGCCGCAATCCTTCAGTCAAGCTTTTTCCCGACTATCTGCTTCATCTCTTCATTAACGTTCAAAGTAGCTAAATCAAACCTTTATGCTTGCAGACTTTTCAAAGTTCGATAGATTTTTCTCCGTTGTTACGTGATAAGTAAATCCATTTTCAACAGCATGCTGAAATTAAAGCTTTACGATTGTTTGCGTTTAGTTTTACTTCAATTCAGGTATGAAGTACGAAAAAGATTTTATTAAAGGTATAGGTGGTTCACTCGAAAGCATTGCTATATGATAACGGGAATTAATGATGTCAGAGAAAAAAACCAATGCAAAACCTATCAAGAGCCTCGCACGATATGCGTTTTTTACAATATCTTCATCAGATGAGCTGTCATCATAAATTGCCAAAAAAAAAATAATAAAGAGCATAATGGTGCATTTCTTTTCTATTGTATTCCAATCGGCTGCTCATATAAACATAAATATAAATTTAAATATACAATGAAGTATTAGTTTTCTTCACATAAATATTACAAATTTATGCAAATTTTTCACGCATTCAATTAAAGAGATAGTTGAATTTTCCTAGGGAAATTTGAAAAGTTAAAATTATTTTCTATACAATCTTCAAACCATCAGCTTCATCGATTTCCGAGTTCAACATACACTCAAATAGAAGCATGAGTATAGGCACCCACACAAAAATATGCAAAGATATAAATGAATATGCAAATTACTCTGAATATGCAAATCAACAAAAGAGCGCAAAATTAGAACATTACATGAATTTGAATATTTCTCTTGAATATTAAAGAAAGGAAAAAAAAATGCAATTTTCATATTCCAATTCACGTTCAAATAAAGTCTATAAAATGAAGCAAACCTCAAGCTCTTGCTCCACACGATCCATATATCAACTGTTGTTCCTCTCATAGAACCAATCATTTCTGCACTCCTTTTCGTAGAATTACTACAAACTTTTCAGCTAATAATGATTGAATGGTATAGCTTTCTAATTCGATCATATTTAGATGCATAGAGGAAATATGCATTTTACGTACCTACATATCTAAAATTCAGGTCTGATTTTATTTAAACGTATATTACTTTCAAATATTACAGGTAAATATAACATACCTATTAATTGCTAATTACCAGTCAACATTTTGAAAAAAGTTGCCAGGTTGCAACTGCTTACCTATGTAATCGAAGAGGAGAGTGGTACAAGAAAACTGACTGTTAAGATCAACGATGGTGATCAACATCTGCTGATGAAAATTTTTAGAATTAGGCACTCAAAAAATGCCGAGGCTAGACTCATAAATGCTACATTATTTCCCGATTAAGCCTGGTTGTGATATATCACCAATGACCAATGATTGCACAATGAACAAGAAATATAATCTAATCTTGTCGATTGCATCTGTTTAAGAACTCAGATTTATCCATTTCTTGTAAACTTTAACCTTGCTTAAATAGATAAAAGTGAACAAATGACATAATGCGTTAGTTGGAGCTCACCTTTTCGAAGTGCCATCCTGAATTTGTCTTGTAGTATGTGGCGAATTTACAGCCGAAAATTCTAACTCATCTTTCATATCTTGTCTAGCAGAAACGGCCGAAATATATAGGACGACGGCGTAGAAGAAAATGGCAGTGGTTTGCATGGCACTTCTGCATAGTGGATTATTTTGAACTTTTAATGGAAGCAATGTACATATAAGTGAAGCGATTAGAAATGAAAAAAAAGAGAAAAATTTGTGGAGAAATCGCTGGCAAAAAGTGCTGCAGAATATAGCACTACAATAAGACATTGCAGTTACATTCAATAAATAAATAAATCTCCTTATTCTTTTTTTGATAATTAGTAAAATATGACCAATAATATGTTTGTATTTTGACCGCTTCTATTACACTCGCTTTTTTTTTTTCAAAATGAGCTTTAAAATCTGATCATACCTGTTATATAACGCATACGAGTTTTCAGGTATACCTATAGTAGATAAAGTAACCCAAAAATACCTCATATAAGCTTCAGTGGTTCGTGAGTTAAAGTGATCATATATGTAGACAAGCGCATATGCATACAGATGAGCATATATAAGATATCATCATAAGGTACTATACGCACATGCAAATTTCATAAGATGAGAGCTCTAGACGGCTAAAATATGTTTCCGCCTACCTGGCAATATAAAGAGGTATCCGAAAGAATGGAGCCGCTATAAATGATCACTTCAAAAATTCTTCACTTACAACTTTTATTTATTTGTTATTTTTAAATCAACATTTTTTTTGAAGATGAAATTAATTAAATATACTTATGTAAATAATTATCTTCTTCGAATATATCCTAGAGAGCCGATTGCAATGAAGCTATCCTTCGACATACGATTACCTTGCAATGAATTGCAATGTAATTGCATTGCAATGAAAAACGGAATAATCCATCTCGAAAACATTGAAAAACTTTCGAATGTTGTTGTATTGTAGCGATTATAAATGAAAATATATAAGAATAGAGCAATAAACCAATTCTTATTGAATAGATGAGGGCATGAATTGAGGGCAAACGCGAAGAAATTCGTTGAGAGCGAAGAGAGGTAATTAAGACGATGAGAATCGCGTTTTGAGGTTCTTGAAGGAAACTAAAGTAAAGGAGGACATCGAATGACGTTTAGATGATGACCTCATTTTGAAATCCATCAACAATCACACTATGAAATGCAGAGATTGTGGAGAACAAATGAAAAGTGAAAGAGATAAAAATTTTTTAATAGGTATGAAAATTTTTATGAAATAAAATTTGAAAAACGTAAAAAAAGTGTGAAAAAAAATTTTTTTTCTAATATGAGAAAAAAATTATTTTAAAAAAAATGACTATTATAAAAATTATGATTGAATATTATTATTGTAAATTTCATAAGAAATATAAAAATCATCAAAATACAACAATAAGTAATTATAACATGAATAATTAATCACTATTAGCGTTAATTTCTCAGTATATATTTTTTTGGAAAAATTATTTCATTGCAAATTTCTTCTTTCTCAAAAAGAATTTCCTTTATCAAATTTTATGATCAATAAATATCGATTATCGAAATGAAAAATTCGAGAAATTCGAATTTAAAAATGCCTTTTATTGGAAAAGAGAGCGTCATGAAAATACTTTGTGCTTGTGTAGAGATACCCATTATATATTACAACTTTAAAGTGGTATCTTTTGAAATTAGTGACGATTGCCATAGCTGAGTGCATTTCTCGCCTGCATAAGAAGAGTTAGAGGAGAGAGTGTTGTGATGAGATGAGACGAAAATTTGTGTATAAAAAGAGAGGATAAGGGCTCCGGTAGAATGAAGGAGAGCACAGCTTCTACTATCAGGAATCTGGTTGTAGACAATATGCTCCATCCAGCAGACAATATGTTCCATCTAGCAGCAAGATGCTTCAACCCTAACGAATAGTATCCGGTGCTCCCTTACCCTTAGGACTATCCATAAAGTTACATTGAAATATGGTGAACACATATCATTGTGAGCCCTTTTACTGAACCATCCGAAATGAATCACAAGCATTGAGAGAAATGATGTTAAAGGTAAATTCAACTACTTCATAAAAATCGCAAGATAAACCGAAAGGCATTAAGTAACTGCGGTTAACTGTCCAGCAAATGGTCCCTGGCATTGCGCAATTCGCTTAAAAATATTTAGCTGATGAGAGGAAGGGCGAGGGAGTGGGGTGAGAAGGTGAGAACAATAAAGTGTTCAGGAAGCGGTGGTTCCTAGACGTTCGCGGTGATGAAAGATTACTGTAGGAGGTCGACGAAATAGACGTAATAAAGGTTCACGAAATTGCCGGATGCGACTCTACGAGTGTCACAGCGAAAAGTGCAAAACGGTTCTACGGCAAATAGAGGAGCCGGATTGCCCACAGCAATGCACTTTTCCGGAAATTTTTTTAAACGATAGAACCACATTCTCAAGATGCTATTGTGAAAATTTGATAACATCAGAAAATTCCCTCAGAAATTAGACTCTTCCTAGCCTTTATAGACATATAATTGTATGATGCTCAACCAGCTTCTTCGGCATTTTCAATAGCAATCCGAATATTGTACCGATGTTGCTATTTCCGGTCAAAAATTTCTTAATTACAATAGTGACTTTTATAGTAATGATCATTATCGTATTTAAGATCACAATTTTATTAGTAATGATCACTGGACGATAAGTCAAGATCAATTTCTTCAGGGTGAAATTAAAACACTTCATAATTGTCCGAAATTCTCATACTTGTCTAGATTGTATTTAAATTAGAGAATTTAGACCAGATAGTATTAACCAATTCGTTAATTCATAACAACTCAAAGTTAAACGCGAATTAACAATGATAGATCCTAAATTCTTTCACTTTAAATTCAAAGATTGTGTATATTGTGGGAAGCCAATACCTCGCATAACACATCGCTGGAGCATCAAAACACCTCAAATGAAGAAAGGTAGAAAAGTTTACGGAATATCAACCTCACAAGTTGCCACTGAGGGGAGAAAAGAAGCAACTATCGAAACCGCGATAGAACGCGAATGAGTTTGTCGAATGCGCACGACGACTTTCATTTTCTAATCGCTATTTAACCTAGAAACATACCAATTATGGTGATCCCCATGGTTTTCATTCATACCTCTAAAATATCATGTATTTTTTTGCACATATGAGTTCCATTGTTGTCTTCACGCAAAATTATACCATCGTGAACAGAGTTAACACATTGCTGCTTACCAATAAATATTGCCTTATTGGCTATACTCACCTCTACACAGATGCATGCATCGTCATAAACTACCTGCTGGTATTGTGGTGTTCCCTCATCATTCTTTACGAAATAAAACACTCGACCGCATAAAGCTTTTATAAATTGCGCACCATTTAATATCACTGAAGTGAAAAAAATCTTTTCTTTTTACTTTCCCATATGTGCAATTCCTCCAATCGTAATTACCCCTTCTCTCCCTCTGCCCATCGCTTCCCCTCCTTCTTCAACATCAAACAGTTAGATCCGAACGTATCTAGTCGATTGTCTGTTTTTACGTTTCCACTTGAATAAATCGAATGTGTCCGTAAAACTTATTAATAAGAATATAGTATATCAAAATTTTAGTCAGTATTTCTCACAATTACACAAGTGAATAATCGGCATAAAATATTTAGAATCAACGATGAATAACATTCATCATATGAAATAAGAATATTTATTGAAACGTTATTATAGTTTTAACAACATAACAGAGATCACTTTAAGAAAAAAAGATATCAATCATTAAAACGAAATGGACATAGTTGAAGGAAACACAAATATGGAAGGAAAAACTCCCAAAAAGCGATAGAGATTAATAGAAACGAGAGGAATATTCAAATATCTCAAAAACGGCTGTCACTATGCACACATCTAAATTACGAATGAATTTAGTGACAGCCTTAAAGTGAACCTTCAACGACTCTCGATTGTTGGCATCGATACGGGAAAGGATATGAGAGAAAAACTCGGAACATGGCCGCTAATCCAATAACATCAATGATTTATTGGTCGTAACTTTTTTTTTTCTTTGAATATAATATGTCGCAATTCAATGCAAATAGAACTGCAATTATAATGCTGAAAAGATGGATAACACATAGATAATGTTTATCAATAAATTCATATAAAGGAATCTCTTAATGATAAGGCTATTTTCAATAATGATTCTTTTAACGCTTATCATTAAGAATCTTTAAAGTGAACTTTCAAATTCGCCATAAGTTGAAAACAATGCGCTAAAAATCATCGAAAGAACAAATCGTAAATTTCTCTTCTATGGAATCATAACTTTGAAAAGAACAAGAATAGAAAAATAAAAGTATCTAATGTATTCGCCCTGCGACTATCATATTAAGAGGCTAAACTTCATAGCGCTCAATTATGCAAAACGATAAAATTCATTGCAATTTTCAATTACTATGAATGTCTCTCTATAAAATTTTCTCAAAATTTTCTAAGAAAGAATCAAAAATTCGCAAAATTATCTCTCCATAAATAAAATATTGCTACTTTTGGGTCAACCTATAG
This sequence comes from Ascaris suum, assembly GCA_013433145.1. NCBI lineage: Eukaryota > Metazoa > Nematoda > Chromadorea > Rhabditida > Ascarididae > Ascaris > Ascaris suum. The sequence goes on from CM024181.1 coordinate 7,021,677, forward strand.
AGTGAAGGAAAATTTGAATTTATTGAATTCAATTTATTTGCTTTAATTTAATTTATTAAAGAAAACTATATTGAACGAAGTATTTTTATATATGAGCTCACAATTCATCTTTGTATTTAAAAAAAAAAAAGACAAATCAAACACTAAAATTTGAGCACAAACAATTAGAGAAAAAAAAATCATAAGAAACAAGAAAAAAAAAATTCATGGAAAACAAAAAAAAAAACAAATACATTTCACGTATCAATGCAATGAAAATATTCAAAAATTATTGAATAACTCAGATGTAGGATTTCATTAAAAATATGATAGATTAAACGAATGAATATCTATCTCATCAAATATACAAATTTCAAAAAAAAAAAAAAACTTAAGAAAAGACCAAATAGATTGCACATTTAAATTATTAAATAATATAAAAATATCAATATGAAATAAATCACTATCAGAGGTTGTCTCATTAAGGCAAAGCCAACAACTGCAACCGGTTCTGGATCGGTCATATATTTTGAATTGAGATAAACATTATAACCCATTGGACATATTCCCGTATAATAGCATATAAAATCATGATTGAACGATACATTCACATATACCGATGAAAACTGAAATCAACTTTTTTCATCGTATCGCATTAAAATAAATAGAAATTGTTGAGAAGCGTGAAGAAATCTCCGATTTCTTTCATGAATACTATCTCAAAGATTACGGCTAAGTCCCTCTCTACGATGTATGCTGCCCCAACGACCAACTATGAAATATTTGCATATCATCTATGGAATTCATTTCGAAAATATTTGCATATTCAATTTTTCTGATGTATGGAACGCTACATATAAATAATATAATGTAATGTATAGTAAGTATTTCTCGCATAAGGCAAAATTCTTTGGAGATGATGAGTCTTTTTTTCCATCCTACGCTATATATTCGCTATGTTTTTTCCTAAATAATTTCAGTGCTCAAACGGAAGCATCCTAGAGATGAATTGGGGAAGATTGGGGGAGGGGGGGAAGGAGGAGGAGAAAGGAGTAACGGAACGGAAAAAGGAAAATTTTAATAACAACTGTAGAAAAGAATAAAGGCGATCATAATATTGGTCAAAAAAACATCAGCCAAATACTACAAATTGAGAGGAAATTTCGTCGATTGAAACATCCAATAATGCGAATTATAAAATGATACTTCACTTAATTTTAAACATTGAAAAAAAAATAAATATTTTTCTCCAAAAAAAAATTTCCATAAAAAATCTCAAAAAAATTTTTTTATATTTATGAGAATTTTTCTTTCAATTTATTGAATTTCTCTTTCAAATTACCAAATAAAATTTTAAGCAAACAAAAAAAAAGAAAGAAAAAAGAAAACATACACCAATTTTTCTATCGCAATAATTAACCGCAAATGAAATCACTCCATAGAGACGATGACGACCCGAAACGATCGCCGATAAACCACCACCACTATCACCCTAAAATAAACACATAAAATTTGTTTTGAAATTCAACTTTTTTTTTATTTTTCAATTTTTGTAATAATTTTTGCAAAAAAAAAAACGAAAAAAAAACGTTAAAAAATTTTTTTAATTCTAAAATTTGCATATTATCAATAAATTCGAATATCTATGAGCACTAAAATAATTCTCTATTATCAATTCTCCGTTTCTGAAATAAAATATTACGTAAAATGAATTCATCATATTAGATCATCACTTCGATCATATTGCAATATTAGTAGTAATATAAGAGAAGCGTAAATTTTAGTTGAATTTCAGTTGAGTGTTCAAACTTTATATCCTATATGTCTATAGTTTATAGTTTATATTTGTTTATACGTTCATACTTGTATTATTTATATTTTTAAGTTGAAGCTGAATTTGAAGTGTTTAATCGCCATCTAATCATATCAATAAAAAATTGCAAGAAAATATTGAGCAATATAGAAACGATATCAATAAAAAGCGATTGGCTCGCCTTGCATGTTGAACGAAGATCACCGAACGGTCGCTTCGTAACGAAATATCCGCTACATCCTCCTACACTGAATGGATATCGGAGACATGCAAATCTACTTAATAAATTATTTTCATAGTACCAATGCAATTGCATATTAACTCGACTATCCTCTTCTTTTGGTACTAAAATTACATGAAATGCGTATATTTGAAAAAAACAATTAAGCTAGCAATAATAATAAACAATAAATAATAATAAAAGTAATTATAATAATAGAAGCAATAATAATAATGATAATAATAATAAATAATAAAAATAATGAGATAGCAAAACTACAATAAATGTAATAACATCTTTATTAGTTCAATGCTAACAACAGGCGAGCAAGATCTGCCATCATACCATCCATATATGACATAAATATTCCATATTTTTGGCAGTGCTTTATTCAGTCATATCCCTGATGGATGGTTAAGGAGCACTTTATTCTCCATCCTAGCCTTTCCTCGTCCTTCTTCCTTCTCTTACTTTTCCCCAATCTTCCGAACATTCCACACGAATTGTTTGCGAAATTATTCGAAGAAATTGCCGACTTTCTATGCACAAGAGTGTTACCTCTTTAACCGAGATTTCAATGTGAATTCGTTCTAGTCATTGAGTGAGAATATGATTGCTGGTTGATTAAAAAAAAATTTACAAGTAGCGCTGACTTTACGATTTTCCCACCTATTAATGACAACCAAGGTGTTGAAAACATACAAATGAAGCAATTACAAAATAAGTCATACCAGTTCTTCCAAATCCATAAACTTTGTAAAACTTTGGTAATGGATGACTTGGATTGGGCAAACAAATTGGTTGTAGATCCGGAAAATCGAGATCAAGTGCCTCTTCCAATTCGAAGATTGCAATGTCGGAAAAAACTCGTTTCATCGGTTTCGGCACATAGTCACTCTTTAAAAACTTCCTTAGTGGTATGGATTTTCTTTCTCGTTAAATTATAGCAGACAAGAGCAACAATCCATAAAACATTTATAATTACGTACATATAACGCATAAGATAAAATAAATATGATAGCATTCGCATTCAACAATTTATATACAAATATGCAACGCTAATATTTCTAATATCTCACATCAAAATACTTGTATGTGCAGCATTTTTCAAGATGGGGGCTTTATTTTCGAAGGGGAAAGGAAAGGGGGAGAGCTTCAATCGAAGTACTACGGTGTACCATATTTGATAGGTTGAAGGAAAATCAAAGCGTAGACTAAAGTATTTAAAAAAAAATCTGATTTATATATATTTATAAGAGACAAATTTAATTCACCTAAAAATGTCTCACTGAAGTGAAGATGAAATAAGACATTCAAAAAATAGAGATTGGGGAAATTGTCGCAATGGGAGACCACCTAAGTCAAATGCTTGCAGAATATCTTAGTATGTTATGAAGATCATAGATTCTTTAGAGCACCGATGCGATGAAGATGAATAAAAGAGAAAATTGCGAAAACATTCGATGATACTTTTCTATTCGATAGACATTACACTAGAAAATGAATTAAAACGATCATTAAAGAATGATGGTTATGTATAAGGATTTTGATAAGCTTTTGATAAGTTGATAAGATAAGAAGATTTGAAGCATTACGTCAATTGTCTTTAGAGGTAGATAGGAAGAAAGAAGATGGAATACTGTGAAAAGAGAAGGGATGGGAGAGGGTGAGCGAATGCTCTTTTTGCGGATTCACGTTGTAAATTTCTTGATGACTTCTTTATATTGGTAGAAATTTCAAATGGATTTTTTATTAGCAAAATACTTGCGAATTGTTCGTTCTTTTCATTCATTTTTGACAGAGTTTCACTACTTACCCACTGATTCTCATTTTGCTTGAAAAGTAGAGTTTCGCTGAATTTTCCTGACGGAAATGACTTGCTTTATTTTTCGGATCGTCTACAACCGAAAATCTTTAGAAAGCATTAAGAATTTTGAGATAAGATTGACGAACTGGTCAGTTAGCCGATGAGACCATTTAAAAGCAGACTGACTCAAACAAGCATTTCCTTGTTTTAATGTAAGGGTTTGATTTTATTAAGCGCTGAAGAATGATATCTTCTTCACAGATTTTGTTGTGATAGGACCCTTCTAGGAGAGAATGACATGTTTAGTTCCTCTTTTTTTTTCTAATTGCCAAATGGCTGGCGAGACCGGCAAACACGTATCCATAGCACGGTCTGCATGTGAAGAACAGATTGAAAATGATAATCTCTATATTGAGCACTTTCTTATGTAGGCATCTAGTATTACTTAAATCAGTATATCTATTAGTGAGCAGGTGAGATCATATAGGATAACGACTGATAAGAACAGGTGAGTATGAGTCTTTCCTCTAGAGAAAACTCCTTACTCCTAACAATTAAAAAAATAGATATCCGCTGCTAATATCCTGAAGATACGTTTGCTACTTAATGAGCAAAAACCTTTTAAGGCACAAAAGAATTAGATTATTCGTATTATTCGATCTACTGAATATGCTCGATAAAGTAAAATTGAAATACATACATCCAGTATGATGCAAAAAAATTTTTTATCTTTTTTCATTTCAATCTATTTTAGATTTTTGTTTTCTCCTTTCATATGAGGCGATGAAAATTTTGGAATATTTTCTTTCATTATGTTGAACTTTAATGTCGAATATTTATCACGTTTGAATAAAAAAATTGCTGCAAAATAACTTCTTTTTTTTTTCATGTGTGGTCGGTGACAAACTCTAATAAAATTTTTGAGCATTTACATTTTGCTATAGTGTTTCGTCGCTTCTTTTTAGAGTGATACTGATTGGATGGAATCACTCACCTCTTCCATGTTGAAAATCACTGATCTTGTCGGCACTATAAAACGTTTGACCTTCAATCGCCATGGTGGTTTGTATGCGAATGATCTACAATCCTGAAAGTTGATCCAGATTATAACTTCAACGAATCATATTCCATTAAATACTCTTTTGCAAGTCATTCGATTATTAAATGTTCATATTGCATCAACAATTTTTTGCAAATGCATTTTTTGAAATAAAACACTATTCGGGTAAAAAAAAAATCATTAAAAAATAATTTAAAAAATGCATATGGCATATAGATAAATTGAAAAATCACCTATCTTAATTGTCTGAAATAAAGCGAACTTTCTAGAATAGGAAAAATATAATACCACTATTTGGGATATGAGAAATTCATAATAATAAAATATTTTTATCTTTTGTTATTTATTATGCATTGAGAGTCAACTGAGAGGATATCTGTTTTTTTTTTGCACGAAAAAAAACACTAGAGATAGAGTTATTTAAAAAATTTATAGAAGTCTAGAGATAGCGTACCACAAGATCTGACATAAAGATTCGAGTGACCTTGGCGTAGGTGCACGGTGAACCACCAAGTACGACATATAGGTGACTAGGAACAACATCGACTAATCCACTGAAATATAATGTGATCATGATCATTTTGAGTACTAAAAAAAATCCATATTCCTATAGGGAAGGGTTTTGGGGTCTTTTTTTTCCCCGTAAAAGTTCTAATCGAATTGATTCGTAGCGATTGTGAGATGAAAAATGAAAGATTTAAGATGAGCGTTCGGTGCCTGATGGTCGATTCTGCAAACAAGTCGACCAAGAGCCAAGAGCAATCAGCATAGTTTCTACTGCTTCTGTTGTTTTTTTTTTTTTTTGCATTCAAATCACTGAAAATTTGCATAAACCTTCTATGGGATGATCTATTGCGTACGATGATTAGCATAAGTTTCGAAGTCTTTTTCTTTTTTTTTTAAATAAGAAGTAATTGTTTTCGATGCGTTTATTTTCCGACAACATTAAAAAATTTTTGAAATGTAAATAATCTTTAAAGATCTTCAGCAAAAAAAAGATTTCATAGTTATATATCCTTACGTTCTCCCGATTTCTAAGCAATGAGCCGCTGTAATGAAGTGTTTCTGAGAGATCAGCGATGCCGAGCACATAACATAGAATTGGCCTGGATACGCTAAAATTGGCATATTCGATGATGACACCATATAATGACTATAATTGTGATGACCACCTCAATCGGTCATTGATCAAACTAGTACGACCATTAAACGATTGAATTATGAACCAATAAATGTCGAGTAATTCGATCACAAAACTTTGTATATTTTATTTTGAAGCAATTAAGGACATCATTTAGAATTTCTCAAAGTAAGATGCTAAATCAATATTTCGATAGGTTCCATAGATCAATGATGAGAATTCGGAGAAGAAAAAAAAACCATAAAAGTCATACTCATACTAATGAGGAAAAAAAAAACATAATTTTTTTTTTCGTATTAATCAGTTAAATTTTCCGAATTGCAAAATTTTTCCATCACTATGAACAAAATGATTTTTTTTTGATAATTTATTAAGTGAATTTATAAGATTTTATATGTAATTTTGAAAAATATACGACGAAAAAAATAAAAGAATGAAGTTTTTTGAAGAGAGTACCATTAAATATATTTATAGGCTAAACAACGTCATTTTAACTGAATGAAGTTAAATTTTTGAGAAATAACTAAACCAATAGAGACATAAATGCATATATAATACCCGCATATATACCTAAAATGATGTTTGATGCAAAAAAAAATGCGGAAAAGGTATAGAAAATATAAAAAAATATATAAAATTATAGCGGTATGTATGCAAAAAAAAATGCAAAAATATAAAAACTATGGCGGTAAATTTAACACGTAAAAACGAGTCGGCATTTATTGAATATCAATGGTTGGTAACATACCGTCGAATCGGAAAAGCTTGAGTGCCCATGGGAATTCACCTTGAAGCGCATTCGATCCGAACGAAATTTTATAGTAACGTCTATTCGTGGAATCCATCGCAGCGTTCCGACCGCAACGATCATTCAGAAGATCCCATTCGGATTCGTTTAGCCGATAAAAGTGAGACCCATTTTCGATAGCCCCTATAAATTAGCCGAAAGACCTCTGAAGCAGTTGTGATCTACAAGTCACGCTCACATTTTATGAAGTATGCAAGAACTGAGATATAGCGTCACTTGACAGGCATATTTCGACTCGGAGTCTCTGATCCGGATTTTCAAGGAGCATCCAAGCAGGCAAAAATAGTCCTGAAACGAGCCACAAAGCCTTAGGATATGGGGCAGTTGAGCTAGGAGCTCTGAAGATAGTGCACACCAATGTCGCTTAAAGAAAAGCGGGGTGGGAGTCTGGACTCAGAATTTTATTTATTTATTTCGAAGTCCCGAAATGGGGGGGGGGGGGGGACATACAAAAATATGTGAATATGAACAGCAGCGAGCATCTTTCATAAAAATACAATGTAGGCTGGCGTGCATTGGCTGTATTAATACACAAGAGCCTGAAAGTGGGTGCATTAACGATATCGGCGTCAAGCAGATTCCGGATTCGTGTGACGCAAAACAGGAAACTATACAGAACACCGTTTGTACTGCAGTATGTTCGGGCGAGCTGAAATCGATGCAAATGTCGTGTGTGGGGAAGGGAAATTGCCGTAACTCTTCCCTCTTTATCCTCCGCGACACCAAGAGTATGTGATAAGGTGCCTACCACAACTTCTTTCCCTTCGCTCCTCGTCCCATGCAAAATAAAGGTCGGAAACAACACTGTGCAACTTCGCAGAAGTCAGAAGGAGTGAGCTAGAGGGGAGAAGGGATAGGGATAGGGGGGGGGGGGGGAAGGAGGTGGCAGCGAGTCCTTGATGCCTTAGGAAGGACGATATGGTTGTCTGAGCTTGAACAACTCCTGCCATTCAAAGCAGCAGGCTTCCATATCCCAAGGCTTCAGGTGCAACACAACGTGGCAAACATAAGTGTATTGCAAAAAAAGGCAGCAAATTTAAACAAGAACAGCGTTTCTCTTATGCTCTAAAAAACAAATACTTTCCCGTAAGCGCTCTCCCACGATTCTTTTCGCGTAGTCATAGCTAACTCTGAATTCCGACAGGTCTATTAAATTTACTGGAGGTCTAGTGAATCGTCACATTGAGATATTCTATTTAGTTAGGCAACATCCTTCGGATAAACGATTACCTTGCACGACAAACGTTGCGGAAAAGACGAACCAATCGACTGCGCCAAGCATCCGCTACAATCAAACACTAAACTTTAGGTTTTTTCTATGGGCACATTGCAATTCAAAATTTACGTTTTCATTGCCAGAAAGAAGGGGGGGGGGGGGGGGGCGAGGGGCAGAACGAAATATAAAAGACAATGAAACCACAAGAACGCTGCCGATTTCTATCATTTATGACGGGAAACTATGACAAATAGAAGAATAAAATGCGTTATGTTATTAGTGATAGGGCTTATTGTGACATATGAAGTAATAGTGGAAAAAAATAAGAATCCTCGAAAAATGATACGTAAATCAAGATAAAGTGCATTTTCTTTTTGCAAATTTCATATAGCATAACAAAAAAAAAAAACATGTTATTATGCAAATAAATGCCAATTTATTATTCTAGAAATTGAAGCATACTCTTTACGGTGATACGTAATTGCTTCTAGTTCGACTTTTTTTTTTTGAGGTGTTGCAATTCTTAATTTATGGACAACACTATTTGATTGAATACGAACCATCGAGACCGGAAATGCATAGATTCAAATTAACTTCCACCTTGAAACTTGAAACTCTACGTTCTATGCCTGAAGTTTTGCATCCAAGTATTTGGTCATGAAATGTGCATTATCATGGTGATATGTTGCGAACGGTTTCGGATAGGTGCCGAGAACGCTTAAATGTTGGACATAATACATCATCGATCAACCTCCAAGGAATATAGACACTGAATTGGTGAAACAGTATCCCTCGATGAAGAATCGGACGCATAACTGCAACTTTACTGGTAGCAAAGTACGATTTCACCGTTATGATGAGGTAAATTATGCTGCAAAGGTGGTATTGAAAAGATGAAAGTTACCGATAGAGCATTCTGAAGTGACGGATAAAGTTAGCAAAGAAACACCATGAGGGAAATGAAATCGTCGAAGTTCTTTTTTTTTTGGAATAACTATATAATAAGAAGAGAACTGAAACAGGTGTAAATTGAGTAGTGTTTCCTTGAAGGAGGAATATCTCTAATGTGGTTATTTCGATGCAAAACTTTAGGTACAGAATATAGAGTTTCAGATTTACCTTTTACCACGTTTCGAGCACATCGGTTGACAGTAATGCAATATAGCGTTCACAAAAAATTATTTATTTCTTTAATTTACAACAAAAAACAAAAAGTTAACCTGGAAATTAATATTTCATAATTGCATATTTTGTATTCTCTCCGTTTTAAAGTGCATACTGATATTGAAATCTTTTAGGTTTATTTGCACTAATCACTTATGCAATAATTTTTTTTTCTCACTGAATTTATTGTATTGTGAAATAAAGAACTATAATAATCGAATATGGAAAGAAATTCGTAAAAAGAAAGACTTATAAATAAAAGATTCAGAGATGATATCAGAAAAAAATCCGATCTAAAATTTGATTTGCCATTAAAAGTACCATATGAAATAGATATAGGAAGAAAAAAAAAAACAAATTCCATTTTCAAAAGAAAGTGAATAAACATTGAGCAGAATACAACCTAGCAAAGAAGTTCTGCAATGATATATACCGGAAGTCATTATTAGCATTTTCCGGAAATTTAGCATTTATATATTTACGAAACCGGAAACCGTAAATCACATATTGGAAAGAAACGTATAAGTTCTCTACTCATTTACTCTTACTATCTAATTAAGCATCTAATTACTTTGAAGCACCGACACAATATTATATTCAACAATCTGCTCAGAAATCCTTTACAAAATTGTTTTGAATATCACAACATTTCAAAGGTAATGGGCGTTAAATGCTAAGTATCCAGCACGCGGATATTAATTGTCATTGAAAGATGCAATATCCATGCCGTGGATTTTCATATGTTCTATCAGCGCATTTTCAACTGATATCAGGATATCATCTATGCAACGTGAATCGATCTATGAATTTAAAAAAAAAATCATTTAATCAATAAAGATATTCTAGAGAATCCCTCTTATCTTAATGCATAATATATTTATGAGAACCGTCGGATATAGCAATTAGATATCATATAGGCTTGAAATTTCCAAAAATTTCAACAATATACTGATATTTTCTTAAATTATTCACCAATTTCAGTTAGCTTTTTTTTCGCATCATTTTGCATATCATAAATAATCGATATTGCAATAATATCTAAATTCGAAAATTGAAATATCCAAATTTATTTCACTAGCCAAATGCATAGAATTGCTGCTAACGGAAAGCACCACAATTAACCTATTGCAACACTTGAAAAGAAGAGAGTTTACGTATCATTAATTATCGGTTATCGGTGATAACGAAGAATTGCACGGCGAATATTGTTTTACAATATTGTTATTCTATAAACAAATGAGATATACCGGATATACAATTTATAGTTGCAGGTATATAATTGTAATACTTCTAGTTGCTTCAATTTGTAGATTATTTCTAGGATATTCTCTTTCTTTCCGATGAAATAAATTTCGAGATTTTTTTTCTCCTCGATAAGAGTTGTTTCTACTCAAATTGAAGTGGGAAAAAAATTTTTGAAATTTTATTAGAATCTCTAAAATACTTTCACTATTTTTTCGGGATAAAAATACATTGTTGGGGAAAATTCCATATCAAATAATAAAATTCAATGCTCATTGAAATATTCGTTCATTTTCTCTGAAATATCTGAATTCCCCCTCCATTACCCACTCTCTCTCTCCCCACTCCCCACCCCCCCCTCCCCTATCTTCCTACGATCATTTATCAAAGTCGTTTCATGAATGACGCATTGCTTTTTTTTGCATGACGTATAGCGCTATTTTTCTCAGAGAACATTCAGCATCGAAGATAGTATTACATGGATACAAGGAGCAGTTATTACTATGGGGCAATAAATAACTTCAGCAACCCTTTAAATTATCTAAGGTTAGAGGGATGTGAAATATAGTGGGTATTGAAAGTTTGATTTCGATTTCTGATGCCATCTTTGGCAATTTGTAATTAATTTCGCTATACTGCTTCAGAAATCTCCGTTTTGTTATTGGCCATCTCTCTTGATGGAAAATGGACAATGGAAAAAAAGCGGAAATGGCGGAAAAAAACAAGAAGAAAGATTATGAGGAGAAATACAAAATGCTAAATTAGTGACCACAGTTGGATGAATTTTCAGAGCGTCGCAAGATTGAAAAAGTATGTCATCACTTCGATGAATAATCATCAAAGTGGTTGAAATTTGCGTCGAAATAAAGCTAGTGATAGACATTTGAGCCAAAATAAACTGGAACGTTGAGAATATTACGCTCTTCAAATGCGATATAGAGAAGATATATTTGCTCAATATTTTCCGAAATTCGCATATGCTTCTGGCCTTAATGACCCTCCACGCAAACGACTTCCAAATGTTGTGACCGTTCAGTTTTCATAGAAGCGATGGCTTGTGACCATTCGGGTTCATCGTTCGCTTCACTCGTTGTTGGATTTCATCGTCGCTCTGAAAATTGCACAGTGATACGAGCTGTTTCGACGAGTCGCGCTTGTGTGGTCACTCCATTCTTTTATGGATGAATGCTTTGAATATTCTCCTCCAAAAAAAAGAACTGACGAGACCTTCATGTCAGTTGTGATGCCCTATATTGTGATCTAAATTCAGTAGTTCAAAAATTAGCACCTTAGGAATATAGATTAATAATTCGTGAGTTAAGAATTTGAGAACTTCAGCACAAAACATATTTGGAATAATAAAACCTCACGCTTAAGTTTCCCACATCTGCTAAAGGTTTATATGACTAATGCGTTACTTGGATTTAAAAAAAACAGTAATCTTGTAACATATATCTTGCATTCTGCGCATACGTTTGCGTGGGCCCTTGTTATCCTATCTCATAGACACTAACGTCTTGTGTTACATTCAACTTTTTTTTAGTCTGACTTACGCTAGATCAATGATCGTCAGCATCTATGAATGTTTGTTGCTCTTATTTGCGTGCTTTTTTTTGCAATTTGCAAAATAAGCGAATTTATTATGCGCTTGCGTAGATTTACATTTATGAAGCGAATTATTTATTTGCAAAGTCTACATCCGCTTGTTTTTTTGTTGCTTATGTTGATACCTGTCTATTATTCAACTCATAAACCACTTAGGTGAGAACTGTGGATTTTGATAGGGATAATGCACATATCCCCAATATTGATTTTTAAAATCATATTACAGATTGATTCATCAGTTGTGAAATGAATTCATTGAGAATTAAAGTTAGTAATTCCATAAATACCGAATTTTTCATTCTATACCGATTGGAAAACGGAAAAAAAAACGAATCTTTAATCGGCGAATTACGCAGCTGCCAATTCATCTCAAATTAAACGTAATTAAACGTTATTGAATATTTCACATTTCATTGATGATTTATGAGAACGATTTGCGAGCGACAAGATGGATGCAAATACGCATATCGTGCCAGCTTATATAATAGGATTATTAATTTTTTTTTTTAAATGCAAATTAGCTTAGCAGTCTAGAAAGCGATTTCGAAGTCAATAACAATGAAATTGGGGCAATTTTACAAAAACTGAGGCGATCCTATCATGATATTCCATCGTCCTTTCTGCAATATTTTAATAGTGGACCTCAAAGTAGCATGGCGATGCTCTCGTCTGCTCAAATGGGGGGGGGGGGGGGGGGGGGGGAAGGGAGAAAGGAGGAGGTGGTTGTCGATCGACTTCATTGAAAAAAAACATTTCCCACATAAGGAAAGAGGAATTAAGGCTCGAATATGGGCATCATCCCCGACATTCAGCATAACAAAAGATTGCTCAATCTTTAGCTAATTTTCATAGATTTTCTATTTTTCTTAGTAAAGGCGCACTCGAAATAACCATATTTTACTCGTTGGAGTCACGTATGGTTTGCTAAATTTTTTTTAAAGCCATTTTTCTATAATTTTTTCGCAATTAAATTCATTAACCTTCGTTATTCGGAAGTAAATCCAATGCATACGCATGATGATGAAAACAAGATGTTAAAACGGCTTTTATTTTTCAACAATTAAAGGGGAATAATACTACAACTTTTTATGTATACAATATTGAAAATCAACGTAACATTCGTACTATATTACTCTGTCATTATTGGTAAATTAAATGTAGTGCAATGGATGCATCAGAAATATAGACAATAAATGAGTGAATAAAATGTACGAGACCTTGGCATTTAATGTCTTTGCAGATAGTTTTCTTTTCTTTCTTTTTTTTTGCGATGGATAATGCATTGATTTTGGAGGTATTTTTCAAAAAAAAAAAAATTTTAAGTTTCATCATTCAATAAAGAAAAAAAAATTATTGAATGATAAAATTGCTTTATGAATTTTGTTTTCTATTGAGTAATTAACCTGAGTTACCTCAGGTGAACGGTATACAAAATAGTAAGCCGATTGCTCAAGTCGATTTTTTTTTTTTGCCGATTACATTGGAAATTTCTTTGAACGTTCTTAAATTTGTACTCTACTTATTAGCTTCAAATGTGGAAATATTTTTTTCAAACGTTGCATTGCTACTGGGTATGAATAACTTTATTCTATTCATAGGTAATTGAGTTCATACTGTCAAAAAAAAAGCGACTTAGCAAATAGACGCAATGTGGTAAAAATATGTTTGGAAATTTTTCAATTGTCTTAATAAATTCTTTTCTTTTTTTATGAAGTTTTCGACGCGAAACAATGAATAATAATATCCATTAGTCGTCGTTCTCTCATTCCCTCCTGTTGAACTGCTTTTTATCTCAGGATAAAGTCATTCATGGTCTCATCAATGGCTTATCCAAAACTGAAAGGCATCTTAAATACCGGAATTGCCGGAATAACTGCCGGAAAACATTTTAATCACCGGAAAAAGCAATTAATTCATTTCGGTTAATGATATAAGAGGAAAACAAAAACTAAAAAAGCAGTTTACTAGCATAATTTTCATCCAACAAACAAAGCCAGTTATCGTGCATTAATTACAAGTGTATTTTTCATGGCGTCATAAGAGGGTAACGCAACGAAAAGCTACGAGAAGAAAAGCCGGTCTTTTGAAGTGAGCGCATTCTTCTTATGGAACTAACTAATTCAACGTCGTCTCATTGTCGTTTGTAGGCAGCCGTTAGTGAACGCAGACACGAGTTGCTTTTTCGATTGTAGACTGCACTTGAAAGACGACGATTGCTTGCGGGCATATTCACTTCAAAAATGTTGCCGACACGTCGGTTGCTTCTTCTTTTGCTTTCATTCGCCACAAAATGTTTCGAAGCTCATCTTGATTTCTCTATCGACTATGCCAATAGAAGATTCCTACTTGATGGCCAACCATACAGGTAACTTTCTTATCGATTTTAAACGTGTAAATATAAACATTACACTTTGAAAAAGACCGCTGGGTCAACGTAGCTGTCACTAATATTTGACGCAGTTCTCTCCTTAAGAAAAATTGTAGTGCTCGTGTTTAAGGAACAACGTTGCATATCACTTAATCATCAAATGCTATTATTGCTTCCTTGCTTCCTAGAAGGAATTATTGCTTCCTAGAACGTGAATTTTTAATGCTATGTTAAAGATTGCAATCGTGCAATTGTGCAATTGTAATTGCAATCATGAATGCTATAACGATTGCAATCGTGGAATTACAATTGCAATCATGAATGCTACTTTTAATGATCAAAAAAAAGCATCTCAATTTATTATCTGCAATGTCCAGATATTCAATAACTTTTCGATTGCTAATAGAGGTAAACGTTGAATAGGAAAACTCATAAATCAAATATATGAGTTGCTAATTTATTTAAATCAATTTATTACCTAAATGCAATCGTTACAAAATGAACAAGCATATATGCATATCGGAATATTATCAAATACCAACAGCGATTAGTAGCCGAAACAATAAAGGATGAAATTTTTGAAAAAACTCTTGGCCTATAAACTTTTCTCGATTATATAAAAATGGACAAAGAAATTTTTCGTCGATTCGTTAATTCCCCTCTATTTCAAAATTCAATGATCTGTAAGTAATTTGCTCTTTGTGTTGGTAAGCCTCTCTTTCCAAAAATTCTAAATAACCATCGTTGATATACGGAAGAGAATGAAACAAGAAATGCAGAATGAATTTAAGCTGTGATCTTCCCACCATACTCATTCTCCGATGGAGGTTCAAGTCCTCTATGCTTCCGGCATTATTAGCTTCCAACTCTCTCCTCATTGTTGTGCCGCATTAATTCTGATGTGATTCATATCTAAAATGTGTTTACGATCGAAAGCAATAATATCACGTTTGAGTTTGAACCAACGTCAAAGGAAAATATTTCAGCCTGAAATTAGCAACGTTTTTAAATGAGATTAATTGACGAGAAATTGCCCTTCTCTTACGAATTATAGATTGAAACGGCGCAAATGACCGATCATCTTGCTGGGTTTTTAGTTTTTTTTCTTCGCTTGCATATTATTCAGATGAGCTCTATTTCTTATTCTGTATTCGAGGCTGTTTATAGCATCGTATCGACAAACCACATAAAATATGGTGATGAGATGAAGATATCAGTTACAATTAATGAAAATATCTGTAACTAAGATCGGCGATTTTCGTATATTTTTCATTTGCCATAAAAATATTCCTTTAAGAAAGTACTTGCATAAGTCATAAAATTTGCATACCAGTTAAATTTTGCAATCTTTTCAAATATTTCACAAATTTATTGGCAATTTTTTTTTGGTATGAGAGTGAGAATTCCTATTGCTTATGGGAACGTTATCTTGTTTACTTGTTTACTTGTTTGCTTGAATCGACAAAACATTCATTACGAATAAATGTCTCTTCATATCACTACCACTTCCGTTTAGTTGAAGTTGTGAGGTAGCGTGAAGGTGAGGGCTTAGGCTCGTCTCCTGCCCATCGGATACTGACGAGTCGATTCATCGTTGTTCCATGCGACTTGTTCCACCGCCCGCGTCCTGATGAGACCACTGGACGGAATGACTCGGTAGGTCAAAGTCGAAGAGTTTGCTCGGAGGCCTCTTCAAACCGACCGCGCAATAAGCAAATGAATGGGAACCTTATCATTATCCGCAATATATAATCGCAATGTTTCCTTCATTATCGTAGAAATTTGCATAAAAGTTTAGGTATATCTCCGGAGAGGTGCATTATTTCCGTATACGTCCCGAACAATGGGAAGATCGTCTTTCCAAGATTCGAGCCGCAGGTCTAAATGCTATACAAACCTATATACCATGGAATTTTCACGAAAACTTTGAACGAGAGTAAGTATGCAAATTTCGTCTCAAATGCAAATATATTATGACCATCACGATAGTATGTGTATAGTAGTGCACATAGGCGAAATGCTTCGTTCTGTATACGACGAGTACGCATCACATTTGCATATGTATATCTATGTATGTATTTGGAATGAGCTACGCCGGAAGTTATTCATCGTAAAATCTGCACGGCGCTCATTTATTATAATTTCATTCGTTCGCTTCAATATTTCTTCATCTCTGATTTTTGCAGCGACAAGCGAAAGAAGCTAAATAAAGCCATATAATTCAGATTGTATACAACTGTGGCCACACGGTGCTTTCTAATGACACTACTCTGATGTAGTTGGAACATTTTGGAGGAGATTTTTTGAGACGAATTTAATCGATACCGTTATGAATTAAAAGCATGTGAAATAGAATGGAAATGAATATGAATAGAGGAAATTTAAGAAATATATGATGGATATGAATGAATAAATGAATAAATAAATAAATAAATAAAGAAGTGAAATAAAGTGAGCAAACAAATAAAATAAAATAAAATAAGGTAGAGCAGGATAAATAAATAAATATATTATATATATATATATATATATATATATATATATATATATATATATATATATATATATATATATATATATATATATATATATATATATATATATATATATATATATATATATATATATATATATATATATATATATATATATATATATATGTAATCGTTAGAGCGAATACAGCAGAACGGTGTCATAAAAACACCACTAAGCACAGCTTCATTTCTGCCATCTTTTCAAAACACACCTGTGTAATTTAATTCTTTCTAGGAGTGTTTAACAATTCTTGTGTGGACAACCATCCTTTCCCTTCAGCCGCATTCAATCGGGAAGGCAGAGGGATGGAGGTTAGCCCCAAATTGAGTGACCTTCAAAAAACTAAGCAGAAATTCAATGGCAAAAAATGCTCAGTGAAGAATTGAAATTTTCAGGAATATTGAAAGAAATACGACATTTTTGGCACTTTTCTTTTTCAATTAAACCAAAACTGATCACTCAAAAAAAGAGTATCCCCATTGTGCTTTTTCCCATATTTCAATTTCATCACGTAAAAAATGGTAGTTGGCAACATGCCAATAACTGATGTGTGGATCCGAAAAGATAAAAATGAGGGAAAAATTAGTACGGCTTAAAAATCTCTGAAAACTTATATATTGTCAATGTAATGGCTTAATATCTATATGTGAAGCGAATATTAAATCAGATACAATTTTGTCGGTGATCGCGACATTATTCATTTCATCGATCTGGCCGCTGCACACAACCTGAGTGTATTACTACGAATTGGACCGTACATTTGCGCCGAATGGGAAAATGGAGGTCTTCCTTGGTGGTTATTGAAATATTCTACTATTACTATGCGAAGTTCTGATCCTAAGTAAGGAAGTTTTCTATGGTTTTATTCATAGTTGCCGAACAGTAAAATCATAAAATGAAAATTTTCTTTTATTTTGAAAGGAAAATAAAATGTTTCAAAAAAAAATTTCCAACTACTAGTTGATAAAAATCTTTCCGGAATGGCCTATACGATTTCATAAAATATTATGGATTCCGGTTTTGCCGGAAGTGAAACTTCGATAAATTCCGGCAAAAAAAAACATCATTTATCAATGAACACATAAATGAGAGGCCAACTATCCATCGAAGAAAATTACAATTCTAATTATGACAAATAAATGAGACTTAGCAAATTATCTCTATGACCTTAACATATTCGATTCTTAAAGATCATAATGTAGATTAATGAGAGGAAATTTTTTTTTCGAATTATTTAGCTGCAAAATTTTATTTTTTTATTTTTTTATTTATTTTTTATTTTTTTTTTTTTGCAATTTAATTGATAAATCATCGTAAAGTTTTCTTAGACCACACACGGAGTATTTTATAATGTAAAAGATTCAATTGAGGAAATTATTTTCAAGTCGAATATAAACGTATAGATGTTGATTTCTTAGTTTTCAGCTTCATGAAAGAAGTACAACGATGGTGGAATATATTATTGCCTAAATTTATACCATATCTAAGGCATAATGGTGGTCCAATCATTATGATACAATTGGAAAATGAATATGGAAGTTATGGATGTGATCGTAGTTATATGCAACAATTACGAGATCTATCTCGTTCATTACTTGGCAATGATACAATATTCTTCACGAGTAAGTAATTAAAATTCATGACTAAATATCATGTCGAGAACATTTAGTGATTCTAGAATTTCTATTTAATAAGAACCTAAAAGTGTAATACATTCAAATACCTACATATGCCTCAAGCAATGACCATAAGTTAATCGTAGCAATTTAATAAGAACGTTTGAAACACCTGAAAGGTAAGATGTTCAAGCACCTAAAAAAGCCTCAATCAGTGACTATAAGTTATTCGATCACTACGAGATATTGGCGCCCACTTGTTAGAACGATAAACATTGCTCCAAAAAAAAAAAAAAAAATTCTACCAGATTGAGTCAAACCTCACTGTTACTTTTGCATCAATTCAATGAGATTTTATATCTTTTAGCGATATTCCAAGAGCAAAAAAAAAAGATAATGCTTTCATTTGTATAAGCAAATTTTTAGCAACAACGTTTCGAATTTGATTTTCTCGTTATTTATTTATTGACAAAGAATTTTCATCGTTTCTCTATAATAACGATTGTTTAATTCTTAAGATTCGGATAGAAGTTACCAATTGATAATTATTTAAATCAAAGAGGTACCAATCGACATTATGAGTAGAAAGTTTTTTCAAAAAATCTGTCATCTATTTTGAGTAATCTGAGAGATATGTTTGATTTTTATTTTTTTATTTATTTTATTTTTATTTTTTTTAGGTAAGTGAAACGCAAACGAACACCACTATAAAGTTAGCATCACCTAAAGTAACGAGCAAAATAACTCTAAGAAATCTATCCTCTATACTTCAACGTTTCTTTCTAAGAAAATTTCTAAGCTCTAATTGCTCTAGTCGTCGAATTGATATTGAAGGCACACAGACAGACATACACATACACATATATACATATATATAGAGATATGCAATCATTATAACATACGTTTGCAATGATAAATTCGAAAAAAAGTGCAGGAAAGCTAAAAATTCCAAAAAAAAAATGCCACAAATTCGAAGAAAATATTATTGAAGTGATTAACTAATATAAATCAACTTTTAACGTGAAAATATCATAAAAGTGAGGTGTGTTATGGCGAATTTTTTTTGTGTTAACTAAATCAATGATTGTGTTATGTTATTTCTTATTTCATATTGAAAAATTTCATGAAAGAAAAAACGAAAATTTTCCCTCTGTTAAAAAATTTTTGATTAGTGTATATTTGCATATTTGCAAGATGTGATGGATATGAAAATTTTTCGAACAGTAATTTATACGAATTCGATGATTTTAATTTGACGGTGTACTTGTTTTAACGTAAATACAAATAATATCAATTGTTAGGCTTATTTCTCTAGATACTTTATTTACAGCCGATGAGTATATTTTATTTACAGCCGATGCAGCAACATTACTTTTTTGTGGACATATCGATGGAACATTTGCAACGATCGATTTTGGTTCACTGAAATCAATCACGATAGCTGAATCCATCTTCCGCCAACAGAATCTCTATAATAACAATGGTATGAGCAAGTAATTTTTATTCTAGTATAAAGTGCATTTAATATTACAAATTTTATTTATTTATAGGAGAATTTTAATTGGAGATATCCATTACAAAAAGACGAAAAGGAATATGCAAAGAATACCGCTTCCAGAAAATGAGACATTCCGCGAAAAGAGAGAACAAAGTTTATACGAATAGAGAAGATTTGCAAAAGTGTCTATTTCGATGGATTTGTCGCTTTTTCTTTCAGTCAAATAGCACATCATCTTCAACTTAAATCAAAACTATTCGTCCTAAATCCGTTTGATTTGAGCCCCTCCTCATGTGTTTATTATATCGGTGAAATTTGTATATCCTCTAAATACCGGAAATATATCTTCAATATGCGATGAAATTGCGATCATTGAGAAAGAAATAATTTACGCCGTTGCTTTGCCCGAAGAAAAGAAATGGGGACGGATTTTAAGACAGGTGGAAGGAGATTGGCGCGGATATTCGAATGCGTGGAACACAGGGAATGATTTCGTATTGCGAATAACCTGGTGAAAACTGCGACATCAATCCTGTAGAACATTTATTTCATGTGCTTTCATAAGTTTTCATTTGCAAAGCTTAATATAGTAACATCATGTTGGTGTGTTTGTCGGTGTCTGTCTGTCTGCCCGGCCGGAATTTCAAGCGACAAGAATTTCAACACTCCCAATGATAAACATGCGATATGCGAGTAGAGGGATTGCGTTTCACACCTGTCAGTTCGATTGAACAAATCATTTGCGAGAACTTCGTACGAGCAACCGATTCAGAAGAAAGCGATGCATTTTTGAGGCATTTTGTTATTTTCTAGCAATCTTTGAAGATGATTGCGCCGTTCAACGATATGATAAAAGCGATAGTTTCAATTCGAGAGCCATTGGAGCTAGAGTAAGAAATGCGAGAGTTATAGCTGAAACCGGAGAAACCGGAAACCGGAGGCTCGTGGTTAAAAGTTAAAAATTAAGAAACCGGAAGAGTGATTATAGATGCAATTTCATGCTTCAAGAAATTGACGAAGTCAATTATTAGCTATGAAAATTCTTCTTCATTAAAAATGGAGAATACTCAAGAACGTCCGAAATATTGACCAAGATTGAATGTTCTTCGCATTCTATTTTCTCGCGTTGAATACCTTGACAAAGGTGTCGTCAATATCCGTTTTATTTTTTCAAAAAGAACCTAAATTGAAACGCTCTAAAACGTCCATCAATAGAGTGCAAACAATTTTTTAGCGTTTATCGAAATAAAAATGAGCAAAAAAAAAAAAGAAATTGTCGATGATTATATTATTATATTGTTAGCAAAAGAAAGAAATTATCATTATTTTTCTATTTCGTAGTGATTTGAAGTATGGAATCTACACAAATTTTACCTAATATTTATGCATATTAATTATCGGAGATAATTTGATAATTGTTGAGAAGGGCCGAATGTAAATTCGGAATATTATCCGGGTTGGTTCTCTACGTGGGGTGCTCCGGAACCGAAACATTCGAATACGGAGGAAATCGCTCGGATGTTCAATATGATGCTCTCAATGAATGCGTCATTCAATTATTATATGTTTCATGGTGGTACAAATTTTGGTTTTTGGAATGGTGCCGAAAGTTATGCAGCAGTAAGCTATTCATTACTAGTTATTCATTACTAGTATTACTAATATATGTATATCAGTAGCTGTTTCTTTACTTTTCGAAAAGATTCGCCATAAAATTTTATTGACAGCCGTAAAATCTTTATTTAAACATTCTTATAAACAAATGATTTGACGAAATTTCTAAAAATCGCTTATGAGTTATTGATTGAATTTCAAATTATTGAAAAATGAAATCTTTCGCTATGAAAATTCAATTCATAAAATAATTTTCAGCTTTTTTTTCTTTATGTCTATTAGTGCTTTGCTAATGAAATATGCATAATAAACCTTAGCAAATTAGCATAAAATTAACAATTTATTCACCGAATTTCAGAAAATTTCAAATGCAAATTTTATTTTACTCTAATTTTTTTTTTTTGAATAATTCATTTCACATATAAACACTTGTTCCTATATATTATGATATTTAGAAATCATTTCAAAAAAAAATCATTTCTTGATCCAAAAAAAAACCAAGTTGGCGTTTTTTTTTTAATGATTACGGCATTAAATCTTTGCTATAGCTATAGCGCAAATTGCAAAAGAGTTATAATCGTAATCTCGATCAGAAATTTTCATTCTTCTTTGTAAGAATTATGTTACAATGGGTTTCGAATGCACTATTCAAGTTGGTTGGAAAAATCAACAAGAAAAATTTTGAAAAATTCGGCCGCCTTGCGATACATTGAGCTATGCTGAATTTGATTACAATATTTTGACCTAAAAAAAAAAAAATGAACTCTGCGCTTTTATTTTTAAATGAATTTGAATGAATTCGAAAAATTTTCAAATATTTTCGTATCGGCGTTATTAAATGATCGAAAATTCTTTTAATTCGAAAATATTTTGAGTTATACATTCAACGATCAATTCTTCATTATTTTGAATATTGTGATATATTTATTGTGCATTATCAATATCAATAGTGAAATTTTCTCTTTGTATTTTTCAAAAACATATAAATAAAAATCGCTTTAAATAAATGAAAAATTCATTTCAATTAATTTGAGTTTTATTTTGTTATGCTGTTGATGAAATTTTACTGAAACACTTTCTATGAATCGTAATAGTATTCGTTGACTATAGAATAACTCATTGATTCGATTGTGTATTGCTTACATAGTTAATTTTATATATTGCTATATTTACGTTCTATAAACAGATATTTTCAATCGACTTTTGGAAGTGATGTTTTTTATTCGCATAAATGCTATGAAAATATGCAACCTGTTTTGATTTAAATTACCTCTTACGCAATCATTACCTGTTGATTTGATATTTACGCCACACTTTTCTAAACGTATCTTTATTATTTTTATTAGCAACCATTCATATCGTTAATGTTTATCCTACTGAATTTTGATACCATATTGCTAGTATGATGTAATTGTCCATAAATTGCTAGTGAATGTTGGCCGAAAGCGATTATTAAAGAAATATCCGTCCAATTGTACCTCTGAGAGGAATGTTTGTCCGCTTGTGCCCCTAATAGAAATGCCTAAGTACTTGTGCCTCTGAGAGGAATATCTATTCAGTAGGTGCTTTAGGCTATGTGACCGATGGATATCAAATGCGCCGATTTAAGGCACTTAACGAAAATGTTTAATTCAACGATGAAACGCTTCTTTTATTCCAACTTGATTGGCAGTCGGAGATGCTCTTTGGCCTCCATAAAAAACAGAGTATGCAATCACAAAAAAGGTCTCTAATTCTCTAATCACAAAGGTTTTTGAGGTGACCACTTCGTATGACTATTTTGCTCCGTTGACCGAAAGTGGTGATATTACCGATGCTTACACAACCATACACGATCTCATTGCGAATATCACCGATTGGCCTAATCGACCGGCTGAACAACTTCCGCCTCCAAGCAGGTATATTTGCACTGCTTAGAGAGCACTTTCCTTAAGGAGACTAGGATGAGATTCAAAACAACATTCAAACATTCAAAGGAGCTGCTTACTCGTTTAGAGGACGCGAATAGATGGTTGTGCGCTATGGAATGACTTGTTTGAACGCTAGGAATGATAAAGTTTAGTAAAGAAGTTGTGGCAAATAGTATGCGCTTATCATACTGTTCAAGCAATAAAAAATCAACTATGATAAATGATAATGTCATGATAAACAATATAATGAAATATTTCAACCTAAAATGAAATACTTCAACCCAATATTTCAACCCAAAATACTTCCTATATGAAAGCTTACTTCATCAATTATATTATGTTGTATTCGATTATACGTCTATGCGTTGCGAGTAATTCAGAGTTTTCTTTCAATGTTTCGCTTTTAATATTCGATTTTAAACGAAATTGAATTACTATGAATGGAATATGGCAAAATTTTATTAAAATCTAATCGATGTCAATTTTACTCGGTCAACTCTTTCACGAAGCATTTCCGCTATTCCACCATAGAATCCATTCCATCATAACGTATGCCAAACGATTGAGTTCAAACATCTGTAATATTATGCATCAAGAATAATATGATGATACTTACTTTTCACCGTTAAATTAAGGTGTTCGCATATACAATGAATAAGTTGTTAGAAAGTATAGACGAATGGCGGAAATGACTCGGCATGGTTATCAATGTAAAAATTTGAAAAAAAATTTTTTTTTCCGTATTTGAAAAAAAATTTTTTTTTATTTTAAAAAAAAGCTTTTTTTTTTCTTAAGTCAAACGTTTAGCATTATTATTTTATCTTTATCATTGAAAATACAATAGAATATTTACATATATTTATTTGTTTTTCATGAAAATTGCGTATGGAGAGATTGAAATGCGAAAAATTAGCTCGATATTTTCACTATATGATGACGCATCGAAAACGTCACGATGTTTCGTATCTACGCGTCCGTTAACGTTTGAGCAAATTAATTTCCCTTATGGCTATGTTATATATAGTACCACTATTCATAGTGGTAACATCCTTGATGGATCCAATATCCGGGATTTCGGTTATATTTTCATCGATGATACCTATCAGGTAGGGAAATACCTTTGAATTTATAACTCTATAACTACTTATTGAGAAAAAAAAACGCATGCTGTGTGGTTGCCCTCTAAAAAACTATACATCGATATTTTTGTAGTCAAACTTGCAATTTATGAAGGTTTTTTTGAGTCTTTAGTATACCTGTTTTATAGCCTTTTTTGGGAATGAAGCTTTCTCATATTGTAGATGATAGCACTGCTTCCGATAAAATGCCGCCGTAAAAAAACAAGATTTTGCGATCGCAGATTAACGACTCCTATTGGCGAACTCATAATTACTCTCAGAGCGTTTCCTATTGAGATTCTCATTGATAAAGCTAAAGAAAGCATCAATGAAAATATTACAATTGAGAATTTCTATAGTTGAATTCTCAAAAAAAAAAAAAAAAACAAAAAAGATAAAATCGAATTTATTAAAAAATATTAAAAATTAAAAACTATTGACATTAAATAGGAATAAATAAATAAAATTCATCTAATAATACCTCTGTGAAATTTGTATAATTGAGAAAAAAAATTTTTTTCATAATATATTTGCATTGAATGCTAAATAATGAAAAAAAAATAGTTAAAATCTATTTAAACTGAAGGGTGTCATCTCACCGAATTATATGCCTAACGCACGTTCAAAACTTCGTTTGAAATTCGTTGCGAATGATTCGATCTTAAAGATTATAGTTGAGAATCGTGGCCGTCAAACTTATCCGACGATTAACGATTCAAAGGTTTTTGCCATTTGCTTTTTTTTTTTTACTTATCTTTTAAAATGTTGATTTTTTTTTTGTTGTTGTTGATTTTATCGCAAAAATTTATTAAATTTCTTTAAAAATTATTTCAAAAAATGTATTATTGAAATTCTTTTTTCTTATTGATAGATAGAATATAATCATATTCAATTTCTTAACAATTGATAAAAGAGATAAATTTTTGTGTAAATTTTTACGTGAATTTTTATCTGAGAGCAAATTTTTTTTTTTTTTTTTTGCTTGAAATTTGCTCCACTCGTAATAAATGATGAATAAAAATTAGAATATAAAAACTTAACATTTGATTATTAGAATAGTTTATATGCAAATTTTATGAATCATTTATTTAATATTTGCTTTAGTAACACTTATTGATTTGTAATAAAAAATTTTGCATATATTTATGAATAAAATTATTATTCATAAATAATTTTGCTGAGGATTTTTGAAATTTTTGAATAATAACGAATTAATAATATTTCTCTTCGAAGAATTTTTACTCTCTGATACAGGTATATGGAGATTCTCATTTAGCATTAATACTTTCTCGAATATTTCAATTTAAATGTATAAAAATTGAATAATATTTTATTTTTTTTAAAATTGTTTTATTTCAATGACTATTATTTGTCGCAATTTTTCGCTGATATTTTCCAAAAAAAAAGTCATTTATAGAGTAATAAACAAAGAGCTCTTTGGAAGTTAGTAAAAATGCTCAAGTTTATTTATTTTTATTTATATTTTAAAAAAAAAATTGAAAATTTTCAGGGAATTATTGGAGATATATTTGTTGATGGGATTGCATTAAGAAATTGGACAATATGTGGAGTAGATCTGGAACTGTTGCAAAATTCTTTGCATCATCTCAACGATAAAGTAAGAAAAGAATTTTATTAATTCAATAAATGAATTGCCCATTTATGCGGGGAATTTTTTTTCAAATGCCTCAAGGCTTCTGTCTCTATACAATCCTGAATAATTAGCATATTATTATAAATTTGCATAATCAACACTAAAACTCTACATTATCATATCAATGCAACTGCTCTTAGTAAAATTTGTGCTATTATTTATTGAATTTATATAATATAAAATATTATATTTTTACAGAACAAATCAACATTTCAACCTGGCGATATATTCATTGGAGAATTCACAACGAAAGAAATTGCCGACACTTATTTAGAGCCTTTTGGTTGGGGTAAAGGAGTCGCTTTCATTAATAATTTCAATATTGGTAAATATTGGCCTACGGCTGGCCCACAAGTTTGTTTTCAATTTATTTTGGCTTGATTTATTTCCACCAAAATTAAGAGTTATTTAAGCAATAACCAAATGTCAAAGTTGTATTTATGAGGATATAATTTCCAACTATGAGAGCTATGAAAATTTCCTAAAAGATATCGCTAATCTATTTTTCATTTTTAAATTTCATTGCTCTCAAATAATTTGACTAAAAACTTTTCATCATTTTTCTTCCGCCATAACTGCAACCTTTTTTCTCGCGAATAAGTGCGACACCGGTCAATCAAAACATATATATATATATATATATATATATATATATATATATATATATATATATATATATATATATATATATATATATATATATATATATATATATATATATATATATATATATATATATATATATATATATATATATATATATATATATATATATATATATATATATATATATATATATATATATATATATATATATATATATATATATATATATATATATATATATAATTCCGTAAAATAATATAGGAAGTAAAAAAATCATATTAACTACAGGTGACACTTTATGTTCCAAAACCGTTGCTAAATACGACGAATGTGGTTATGCTTATTGAGTTGGAATCGATTCCCACAAAATGCGCAACAAATCTACAGAAGTGTCGAGTTCGATTTGTCGACAAACCTGTGTACAAAACGCAAAATAAGCGAATCAACTCATTATTACGAGAGTAATTTTAATGTCATTTATTATTTCACTATGAAATAAACTTTTTACAGGGAATTGAAATTTTTTTTGCAGGAAACGGGACCTTTTTGCCGGAAACCAAAACTTTTTTTAAACCGGAAATTACCTAATCACTCTTCTAGGGCTTGCTTGAGACCGTAGTTGTCTACTAATCGAAATGATCTCTCTTCAAAAGGTATATTTTCATAACAATAGAAGCACATTTCAATGCTGCAATTTTCGAATGACACCTTGACCAATGAACTATTTATTCTATTCAATGCAACCGTTGATGTTGAGATTTAATTCAGTGCGTTTAAAAAAAAAAAAAGTTTGAAGCACTAAACGATCGAATTAATCAAACTTTCTATGCTGCTTCGACTTAAACACCTATAACTGGCTTGAAGAGAAGCGAGACATATTGCAAAGAGAAATGCATTCATCCTTCGAAGATGTAACAAATCAGCTCTTTATCTGCTTCCAGAAATTTGCATATGCAAAACCTATTAGGACATCATAATGTCTTTGCGTATATCGTATGCGGGCTTTGTGATTTCTATTTGGGCGATCGAGATCAGTGAATCCAAGATTACAAAGGCACTATGAGAAGATTGTATCCGACCACCTTTCATAATAATCCATCGTCTTCGAGTTGGTTGAATATAGGCGATTCAATTACCTAATATATGATCGTATCACCTCATAGATTTGTCATTTATTGGTGAATCATGAAATTGGTTAGTGAAATGAGTATAATACAAAAAAGCGCATAACGTGCCAACTCCTCGGAGCATACTTCCAAACTTATTATGGCGTTGTCATCCGCTCAGCGTTAAAGACTCACCTATTTGGCCACAGAACTCTCAGAACTCTCATCTGTTTTCACTCATATTTTTACTGCTTTCACCTGTCAAACATATTCTTCTCAAGCGCTCTTACAAACTTGAATTTGCATCTGCGATGTCGTGCTCGTATATATGCCTATGTGTCTACTTGATATTCCGATCTATAAACCACTGAAGTAAAAACTATGAAATTTGACGACACAATTCGAAGGATCACTCAAATCCACATTCGAACTGATCCGTTGGTCTCAAAAAAGCCAGTGACCGGAAATGTCGAAAAATTTGCATAAATTTACCGCTTGGGGAACTTTTTACTTCACACCGATCACGAAGGAACAAATGAAGAAGATTAGCGGATGAGCTGATATGATTTTTTGCGTTCCATTCATTCGGTCAATCAGCTCTACCAACCATCAACTCATGGAATACACCATTTCGTCGCCATAAAAAAAAGACGAAAGTTGCGCGTTTTTGCGCGCCCCATTGGTACAACAGGAAAATTCAGTAGACATGGAATGTGTATAACTTTCTGGCCCTTTAGTTTATCTGCAAACATTTCCGAAGCTAGTGGATCAACGTGAAAGATGGCAAAATGCAGATGATGCCAACTAAATCTTATAACTCTAGTCTCAACTGCTTCCATAGCGAAATTACCAGACAGACACATACATATACCGATGGTACAAACACATGCAGACGCCACCCATACATATGCAAATGTGACGTGTGCAAATACACGTACGACTTCGCCATAACGCCTTCTGCGAGCTCAGTTTTGCAAATAGCTGTCACAAAATGGACACTGAAGATATCATGCACCTGAGCTGTCAGGATGTCAAAGTTTTCCCACGAAATTTTTGAGCATTTCCCTAGGCACTAGCTCCTGTAAGACATGGGTCACACAAATCAACCACCGATCCTCCTCATGAATAAACCGGCGACCAGTCTACGAATAGTGGTGCATGCTTCAGTACGACGACCAAGACTTATAATTATTTTTTCTCATGCATTTACGAGCGTTTCCCCATCAAACTTCTTGCTAGCGGAACATTAAAGCCTTTGAATTATGTCACCTCCAGATAAAGAACCCTTCCCGAACAAGTCATCTGCCCTGTAGAGAAATCCTCTAGCGGTTAAATCCTCTATAGGTCATGTCGTATCCCGAAGGAAAAACTAATTATCACAAAATAATGAATGATCAATGCATAAGTACAAGTAATATGAAAGCATTTCAAAATAATTCATTGATGGCGAATATTATTTCACAGAACCTCACATAACATAGCTTGCAAATGCAAAAAAAAAAAAAAAAACGATTATACAATTGAGTGAATATAAAGATATCCCACAGTTGCGCAAAATAGAAAAAAAAACATAACTACAATTACATTAAATTCTTTAAAAAAAAAAAGAAGAAGAAGAAAAGAAACAATCACGAATGATCTGAATTAATGGGATGTTATATTTTATATTTAAGTTCCTTAAAATATATCTTCGCGTGGATTGCAATATCTCTCAGTCAATCATATCTTTGAGTGGAAAACACATTTCTATGCTAATCGTGATAAGTCATAGAAAATTATATTCGGGGTATAATACTTACCTTTCAAATAATTCAGATCGTCTCATCTACTAAATAATCTCGAAGAAAAAAAAACGAAACAAAATGAGAGAGGCGGAGATGTGGAAAAAAAGCGAATTCACAAACATGAGGCAAAGGCAAATACAAAAAATAAAGTTTTACAACGACAGAAAAAAAAATATTTGACCCCAATAACGGACATCACTGCATAACCAAACAATATCCTAATGATCCGTCCACACCACCGAATATTCGACTTCAAAGGGAACCCCAAACCTCTCGTACTAGAAGGAGGTGTACCAGGTGTATCACATCCTTCAGATAATTTAAAAAACTCTCCATATGTTTATGCAAAGCTCCCTATAAACATGAACTGTTTTTAATGTGAACGCAATACCATCAACATCGAATACTAGCGGCGCTGAGAAGACATCCTCCCAGAGAATCATTTCAAACGAATCGCCAGTTACCAACAGGTTAATGAAGTTTATAAATAATACACCTGAGATGAACGCTATTTTGCCCATTCTAATTTCCACATCGAGCAATAACCCTTACGAAAGAAAAACGAAAAAAATATAGCAAAAAAAGGGAATCTGTGTGAAGAGTGGCTATATCTAAGATATATCAAGAAATTCACATGCCCTCAATGCTACTATCATAAAGCAATCTAAAAGATGGGTGTCGGATGTTTGCAAAAAGGTACAATTTCGATATTCGCCAAAACTTTTTTTCTTCGTAGATGCACCTTCGCATGCGCACATCGATATCAGCCATCCAAAATCAGTGCAAAAGCAAACAATGAAGGCATACCGTTTCACCATCCTCCCCAACACTTTGACGAACCTATCACTAACACCTTACTAAACCTAAACGTAACCCCAAACCACTCATACACTTCATCACAACCCAACATAACGAACATAACAGCATTTTAATAAACGATCCCACTAATATTTCCTATAAAATTAGCATAAGAGGCACAATATATACATAGACACCTGTACCCTTCGTACCTTTACCGACAGGTACCGCCACACCCGTTGAAACTTCTAACCGAAAATATCCCAGCAAAAAAGCATCTCGTGTTACTCCAATAAAACACATTATTTTCATCAAGCAAAGCAATGCATTAAATGAAACATAAATAGACGCTTAATCAACAAACGCCATACAAAAGCCAACTAATAATTCTCTTATAACACAATTCTTAATCCACAAAGTGATCCTTCCCTCTCTCTTTCTCCTGTCCCCCAATACCTCACCGACCTCCCTCTCTCGTCGCTCCCCCCTCCAATATCTCACGGGTAGTGCGCTACCTTTTCATAGCTAATGAAATGAAGGAACATATCCTTCGTTCGCCACTGAAAAGAACCACCTTAACACCAATAAGATCCCTTTATCCAATGGTTCTTCAAACAAAAAACCGCATCGATAAAGAATTTCGGAAAACCTCTCTTCGTCCAAAAGGGTAAAAGCGACTGATACAAGACTCAATCTGAAATGTTTTCGTCCACCTTTCAAACCTCATCCCTTGAACGTAAAACACCTTCACCTAAATCACACATAAAGAGGAAAAGCAAAATACCTGCGAATTATACCTAAACATATATACAAATGAAAATGTGCGCACCGTGGGTATAAAACTGGTAGAACCGTCATAAAGTACTATCCTCGAAGCATAGGAATATGGCAGCGATCGCTCCATAGGATGCGGGATGTCTCATCGTTACCACATTATTGGTCACATCTGCAATAATAAACTTATAAATACGAATGAACATATATGTTCGAATATTAAAGAGAATAGATCAGCTTTGACACAGACGCAGATCCTCGGCCACCATAGTGTATCATAGTGTCTCCAATGGATTCAGACCATAATGTAATAGGGAAGCGAACTGAAGGAGACAGAACAAACGCGAAACTTCCACCCGTTTCCATCTGATCGAAAATTTTCAGGCTCTAAATAATTTTTTGAATACTTAACACTATATAAAACAATACATTAAACGTTCGCTACTTCCACCGGTGCAGTTTTTATTTCCACTTTATTTCCACTTGAAATCGCGAAACTTCTAAGCCCAAAATAAATCCCAGTTATCAAGACAACAACCTTTGCTGCAAAGCATGGATATATGCCCACTAGTCCCATCCAACCATGGGAAAGCCCTCTACTGCCAGAAACTATCCAAAACTGCTATCATCACCTGAAAGTTAACTGGAGGTCGGGAACTGGGAATGGTTTTCCCACATAAATATCTCACTGGCAACTCCTGGATCCGATAAAACTTACATAAAGCCACATCAAGCCATCAAATTGCTCAGTGCAACTGGATGATGAAACTCCAAGAAAGCAGGGAAACAGCAGAATCTTACTGATCCCAAGCCTCTCAAGCTCAAACAACTCTCATTCACCCAAAAGCAACAAATAGACCGAGCCGACCATCCAATCACCCTTTAATAAAAATAGAAAAAAAATTTCTGCCGCCAGCACTTTTCTGACGTTTCAGAGAGGAAAGTCCTATAAGCCAGCACCCGGCTTGGTCTTAACCAACACACCCATGTATAAACCCAAACATAAAAAGCATGCTCTGTAGCCATATTTGATGTATCTCGACTCAGAATATCGAGATTCAGCCAAGAATAGAAAATTTTAATAAGCAAAAACGAACAAATTATACGATACGAGGACGCTTGACAGGAGTGGCGGTGTCATGTACACTACTGGTTCGATGTAATGCCTCTGGGTAGGTCATCAGCTGCTTCAGAACAGAGGCCGCCAGCGACGGACAGTCCGTTTCCAGGTCGTTCCATTCCTAAACTTACCGATTATAATTAACTCTGCCATCCCCAAACAAATGCATCAGCAACGGCATTTCTGGCCACACACAAAGGCTTAGCAAACAACAAACATATTGTTTTATATAAATAAAGTAAGGCAAACGATAGTGGAACTATTTATGCGACGCAATGGAAGCACTTCTGCAATGATCAGCTATTCTAAATCATACCCCTCCTCCCCATCCCCTTGAATCCTTCATAAAGCAACCGCTCCACCGATCAGAAAACAACATCATGCAATGCTCTCCGCACAAAACAACCTCATATGCAGCGCATATTCCCTTCGGGCAACATTCAGAAAGATCTAGACCAATCCTGCACAACAAAACCCACCGGCAAATAAAAAACAAACAATCTTTTGAAACCGCCACTTACCCTGCTCTCGAGAATAGCCTGGCGATTCCTTTGGAATATGCTGAGCGCCTTCTTCTTCAGTTTTGGGGCACCATAGAGGTCCGCTGCGCGAAGGCGTTCACAAACGTTGGCCACAGTCATGTCACGCACCAACACTTCCTGACATTGCAGTTTCAAACGATCCAGGCAGAACCTGAAATGATGACACAATATCATCCGCCATGGATGATCACGTCACATTTAATACGAAAATTGCTGCCCAACGTTTTTCCACTCCAAACCACAAACATACTGCCCTCAGTAGCTTCAACAGATTTCACGGGGAACAGCTTACTTATAAAAAGGGGAGACATCTTTTCACGTCGATCCGGCAACGACAAAGAAGGGAAAAGGACATAAAATGCCACAAAGACATGATACTTACTTGGAAATTTCTATGAGGACGTATTATACATATAAAAGCAAACAACAGCAACACTAAGACAGAGACCCTCTCATGCTCCCTCCCCTTCTCTCAACGAGATAGAGGGCACTTTCCCATCCTCTCATCCTATCAAATTGTCCCACTCACCCTCCTCCTCTCCACCAACCTTCCATTTCCCAATCACTTGGGCTCATGACCAGAATCACTTGTCAACGGATCCTTTTATGAATAATCCTTGACTATTTCCCACGCTCAAAACATACAACGAACAATCCACCCCTTCCACCCCTTAATACACGCGAAAATAATATATGAAATTTGGGCTTGATCAAAATTTTCGCTTCATTCTCCGAAATTTAATTATAGGGGAGGACACCAACACCCTCTGTCGATAGGTGAGATGCAGGAGCAGGGGAGGGGGAAGAGGTAGGCCATCTTATTTCAAACTTCCTTCCTATAACGATGTCTGCATCAAGTCGGTCATAGCCACTACAAATTCTACTCACGTTTTAATGTTTTTCGATGGGCTAACAATGCGCGAATTTCTTTTGCTAGCAATAAAAATTCATATTAACCTATTATATATCTCAAATAAACATTTTAACAAGACAGCAAAGGAAAACAGATGAGCTTTGCTGGTGCAGTACAAAGCAGTGCTCATTATAACAAGGCTTCTCTGATGCAGGTACCAATCTATTACTAAGATAAAAGTAATGAAATACTCTGTGATTAAAGTCACGCTACATCCCATCAACAGGTAATCGCAGTCCTTTAAAGTTCGATCATGGGAAAAGAATGAAACATAAGCTAATCAACTCCGAGGAGTGTTTGCAAGATCAATTCCATCAATACCTATCAGCCGCAGCCATGATCTCCATCGGATGATTCGCCAGATCGGAGCAGCTGTCCTTGTATATATACTCGAGAATTGCCGAGACAGCCTCAGGTGTGACATCTTCAAGTGTTGCCTGCAAATATCCAAACATCCCATACCTACTCACTAATACTTCATAGAAAACTTTCAAATCAGGTGCGAAGGATAATTAGTACAGTCATCAGGTAAATAAAAGCCCTAAGCAGCCAAGGACAGGTCTTCAATAAACATGGATACATATGCGGCGTTAAATCACCTCAAAGATGATCCCCTCATAGACAGGCTCATCGTATTTCAAATCAAATACCAAATTTTCTAAATGCACTGATGCCATTGTCAAGTATTAGCATTCTTCACCGATATTTCTGCACTAATAATAAAAACACCGACCGTGAACCCACATCAAATCTACCGAATGAAGCAATCGCTCTTCCCGTGTTCATTCCAACTAAACTCGTTCACTGCTGCAAGCTTCCTCGGGTTATAATGCTGCACTTTATATATTAATCTTTAGCCACTTCCTTTTTTATGATAAGGAATTGTTTCCCACTAAGAAGTCTAATGCACTGACACGACATGATGACCTTCCACTAAGATAGAATTTCAGCGCTAAGATAATCCTGACAGACAAAACTTAACACCTCGGCTAAGAGGTCTTTATGAAGTAATCCCCAACAGGATCCTTTATGGATTTTGATGTAAAATAGGGTGTTATGTTAGAGAGATCAGATACCGCACCGGCGAACGTATTAACTAGAAAGTGAGAGGATGATCAAACGATAATGCATAAGAGATTCGCGTAGTTTATAAAAACAAAAGACGAGAAAAAAAATTAAAAGCAGCAACGGCCAATGTCCCCAACTCCCCAAAACCGAAGGTGCAGCACCGACTGCATTTGCTTCCAAGATTCAATAATGCGGAAAAGGTAACAGGTAATTTCACATATTTCGAGATTTATACATGGTTTGGCCATGTTAAGAGGGAGGCCGAACGTTTGCCATAACAGAGAGGAGGGGCGAGTATTTGACCATAACAAGGGGGAGGGGCTTTCATCAGCAGCCGAATAGCTTAAGCAACGCACATGACGCCACAAAAGAATTCAGACAAACGATAGTGAGAAGAATTCATCTCTCTCCGACAATTATACTACTATCTCAGACAAAACTACGAATTCGCCCCACCTCTCCCGCGACGTTTTCCTGGTTTGACTGGTTCCTGAACATAGCCTGGAAGAAGGGTGAGCGAGCAGATAGGATAGCCTTGTGGCATCTGAATGTCCGACGGCCAACTTGCAGTGCAAAATCCGAGAAATCGGAACTGTCCAGGAGTTGTCCAAGATCACGACCTATATCAAGCTATTTACATAAAGTACACATTAAAAAATCTTGACAAATTATCGAATTAAGAAGGCCAAAATAGCGAATTCGCGATGAGTGGCTTATATCTGGGGCGAAGATCGATCACGGTGGTCTCAACTTAAAAAAAAGCACCCAACACCACAACATGCGGAAATCCTCACATGAATTGCCTTAATGGGTATTCAGCCAAACTTCATATCTGACGCTTTCGGGTTACATAAATAAGTGTGACGTGTTGAATTAAAACAATGTTGACGAATCTTACGCTAAAATTTTGCATTTATTTTATCGACCATTCGATCCGGAAGAGGCGATATGTAACAACATCTCCCATTAGCGATCAAAACACACGCATGATGCCGATATATTGAATTTTACAACACAAATCAATAATAAAACAAACCGAAAGGTGCGACAAAATTAGGCGAATCGTCACCGAAACTGCAGGTACTTCTAGGAGCGTGAACTGTTCCATCGGCGCTCACATAGGAATCTTCATCGGGCTCGATCTCACAACTACTCTGCTCGCCATATACCGTCAGTTCAACGCCCACTGTTAAGACGTCGTCGGGTAAGAAACGAGATAAGCGACTCTGAAACATCGCCATCGCGCAGAATTCATTCAAGTGATCAGTCGATTGTTCTCTATCTCTTCAACGAACGAAGAAAAACTTCTTCAAAAAAAATTAAAACTTGATTTACTTTACTATTAACTAAACTAATGAGGCAACGCTCTAACTTCACACCTTTGCTCCATTCTGGCATGTTGCCAAGATCACCTGTAAATCGGTGAAAATAAACTTCCATTAATTTTGGCACAATACCTTTAACGTTTCGGTGGAGAAGAATTTTGATGCGGTAACGATACCACCTCGATTGATGGTGACGACATTTTTATTGAGTGCACAGCCACGTGGCCCATCGGTTGCATCGATGTAGAAATTGACACGAAAGCGCAATTTTGGTGAGGGGCACTCTAAAGCCAACAATAATTCACAGAAGATGACACCTACCAACTAAAGCTGAAAACTGACCAAATTTATTGGCCAACTAAAAATGGCCAAGTTTATAGGCCAACTAAAAAATTGCACAAATGCATGAGAGGATTGAATCGTGCTGCATATGCACTACCAACAAGGTGGCAAACACATTTACCTCCGACATTCTACACGTTTTTCGCCATGTCATTTAACTACCATGACGCTCTAATGACTCCGCGTATGACATAATGCAAAACAGTGAAAATAACAGATACTAACTTATAAATATGACAGTGTGTAAGAAATGGTACCTTGAAAATTGTGAGGCTTATATTCGAAGTTTCTTTATATATTTTAATTAAAGGAAAAGTTTTTAATTATATGCTAATTTCTACAACGCTTATGACCCCGCATCACTTTAGAGCTCTTAAACGCAACTGTTCTACTAAGAGCCACCTATCAATTAGTGCGGCCATTACCTTAACCTACCTTTAAGAACGTACACCACCCATGTCAAATAAATATGCAATTACCTGCATAATGCTGACAAATCTGCAACAAGAAGGAATAGACAATCAAAACTATCGCATCACTCACAAACTTGTCACACCCCCAAGGCATCTATATTAATGTTTCGGGTAGATACAATCAAATCAAGAAAAACAAACTTATAATTTGAAGGAACAACGAAAGATAGCCTCGACACTCCTCATCCTTCCCAGAGGGGAACAACTTCAATCTGAATTTGTATTCACCGTTCGTCGAGCCAAATGTGCTGAAATTCACTAATTATTCAAATCTGAAGAGGCGGCAAGACGATAACAGAAGTGAAGCGCAGTTCAAGCTCTCACCGGTGCAACCTTAGTGTCCGATCTTCAACGAACACTTGGGGCATTAGCAACATTTGGGGGGGGGGGGGTGGGGGGAATGTGAGAGGTGACATCGACCAAAGCTAAAATCGACGGATATGTTCCTACTCTGTGATCTGCAACAAAGAAGGGCTTATAGCATCGGCCAATTAACCATCCCCCTTCCCGCCTCGCCGACCAACATATTGCAAGTGGCAGGTGTGACCAAACTTGTTAGAAATACAATTTTTTCCCTCAAAGACTTTAGTCTCATTATGTACCAACGTCCTTCATTATCGTACCGCACCGGAAACTCGTGGCATACTTTAGGTAATCGACGCTCGAAGTCAAGGTCATTGCAATAAAGAGGCTGTAACAGAACGTCGGTTGTCGTTTTCGACAGCAAAGGCGACTAAAGCAACTACTAGCAGTCATCTCGGGAAGTTGACGACTATTAGAAGCCGCTACTGAAGGATGCTAGGAATGTCTCTGCTTTCAACTGAATTTCTTATATACTTTTATTGAAGTTGTTCGCATCTAAAATGCTACATCGAAACAAGCCATTATATTCTCCTTCCGCTCTCTTCTGCACACATAAACCAGGTGAATATCTACCGATCGCCAAAAGATCAACGACAATTGATGTCGCTATCAACTGAAAGAAAAAAAAGGAAGTTCGTAAAATGCTTGTAATTAAATACGTAAATTGCGGGAATTGTTATAGATAAACGAGCAATCAACTGCCACAAATATATAATAGAAACAAACTTGGATTCCAGAAATTCGCCAGCGTTCGATAGCTCTTGTTGCACTGAAAACTGGCTAATGCTCCATTTATGCATAAAGACCACCGTATCCATTTTCGTCGACGAGGCTGTCACATAGATCGAATGTCCACCGTCGCTTGGTCTCGAAGTGGTACCCTCGTCACCCGCTCCCACAACACCTGTTCGCTGTGTTAGTTCATTATTGAATTCCATACTCTGAAACGTCAAATACCCTCAACATTACAACAAATAAACACCCACCTCGCGTATCACCCCATTCGGATCGACAATAACCGGCATTTCCTTCAAATATTTTTGTAGTACCCCTTTTATTTGACTTTGCAAAAATTTCTTCTGGAATAATGTGCCGAAAATTTTGGAAGCCCATAGATCGAACCCCCCTTCCCATTATAAAATATTAAAATATCATTAAATGCGACCACCTACTCAGTGCTACTGATCTTAACACACATAAGTTAGAAGTAAACAAGCGAAACATTCTCTCAGTTCAAAGCGACAAATTCGAATAAATGCCTACAAGTTGATGAGGACATTATCGTATTACGATGAGAGACGAA
This sequence comes from Ascaris suum, assembly GCA_013433145.1. Classification (NCBI taxonomy): domain Eukaryota; kingdom Metazoa; phylum Nematoda; class Chromadorea; order Rhabditida; family Ascarididae; genus Ascaris; species Ascaris suum. The sequence goes on from CM024181.1 coordinate 7,060,562, forward strand.
AATGACCCCATAATAATGAATGGATCACCACTTCCGAAAATGACTTATTCTGCAATCTGACTCGGTCATTCTAGAAGGTATCAGCCGGATAATTAATTCCGTATTTCTCTTGCTCTTGTCGATGCCTTCATAAATTGATATAATACCTTCATAACTGAAGGTATTATACCAATCTTCGCAAAGAAAAACCCACCTATTTTCTGTACTCCTAGTATTTCATGTCAGATCACATGATCCTCAATCGGCAATATCCGGACGAGATATCAAAAAGGACGAGGACGTGACCTCGGAGGAAACCACCTTAGTTAGAAGATTCAATAAACTGCTCATTGCCAACTTAAATTACTGGCAAAAAGAAACTATACAAAAAACATTAAAGAGAAGAAAACGATATATGACAGAAACATAATAATAAAAATTTAAAAAAAAAACGATAATTACTTACCACTTAAACTCTGTGAAGCTATCGTAAGCGGGCGAGACGTCACGAAACGTGAACGTTCCAATTAACAACACCTAAAATTACCTGAACTCGAGACTAGGGCAATATTTCTTTCTCATTCAATGCATCGTTCACCTTAGAGCAAGATTTTGATGAAAAGAAAAGACAATATGCAACCAATAAATCTCGAAGCAATATCCTATTCAATTAATATAAATGATGCATATAGATATCAACAAACGCATTCAAATATCTAGAATTTGGCGACGCAGGACATAATTCAAAGCATGAACGAAATCACAACGATTGAAATAGGCGGACATCCTGAATGGATGCATGTTCCTGGAATCTCAGAAAAAAAAAGAATACAGTGATCGCTAAATGCTGAAACTTATTTTCAGAATATCCTTGCTTCACTTAAAAATACCTGAAGGTTCCTTAAATTCGTTTGATCCCTCGATCAAGTAAACATTTATTTGCTGAATCTCGTTGTTTAGCCGATTGCTCCGTTCTGTTACCTTTACGGATATCGGGCAGGGGAATTCTACTGAGAGCGGGGTGCTTCTATGAGCTCACAATGGGCGGAAAGTGGAGCATGGGAGGGGAGGGGAGTAGTCCAATGCAACCACCAACAATCACGCATGTGGCCCGTGCACGACACAGCCCAATGTCCATATCCGCACCTTACTGACATGAGCCTGATGTCAAAAGCTGACACTCCCACACTATTGGTGCGAACATGCCAGTTACGAGTAACGGGTTCCATGTGTCACTAAGCACGTTCAACAGATATCCAAACGAAAGTCAGTCAAGAGGATCTTCGCTTCGAAGACACAAGGATCCTCACCTTGCCGACGACTGTCCAGCAGTTGAACCGCATATAGTACGTCGCGAAGAAAGAGGTTACCCCCTCCCCTCAATATCATAAACTCCGGCAGGAGGGGCAGTGGGTACAAATGAGGGGGGCGGGGAAGGCTGGGTGGAAGGGAGAGGTGAGGAGAAGGAGAGGAATGGATTTCTCAACGAAAACTACCTGACAGATAGAAGTTTCAGGCTGACCTGCTCCAAGTCGAGGCATTCAGAAAATAAAAAGGCGGGGTGAAAATTGTACAACATTACTCCATCTCCTCCCCTTCCCTCAATGCGCAAAAAAAAGAGCATTTGCAAGAAGGATATCAAGAACGATAACGAGACCAAGCCGACAAGCGTAGAAAGGTGGAGGAACGGTTCGCGATTTTAGAACTTAAATTCATACCTGAAAACCATCTTCAGGTAAGAGAACATTATAAATAATTCCTCCTTAGTAAGGGATAATCTTCATTGATGTGTTTCGAAAATGAAACCCTCTTAGATCGTGTCGATTCGTTTTCATATACGAAAACATTGTAAACATTACTGTCAAGAAAATGAATTCATTCTATGTGGTTATGGTTAGATCCATACCTGAAAACGACCTATGACAAATACACCTGTCGGTAATAACGCAGATAATTCAGGTAGATGAATAATTCTATGCTTTTACTATGAGAAGTTGAGACTAAAAAAGAACAACTAATATTTTGATCAATTAGCAACACTAACCTAATAAACAAACAAAAAAAAAGGCAAGGAACGGTGAAAATAAAAAGAAAGACAACGTTCTAAGCATATCGGTTTGATAAGATCTTAAAGTATGGAGAATATAAACGGATATAACCTTATTTATGTAAATTACGACAAATCTTTCAATCCTTCTCTTATTGCAAATTAAACTGCAATTTTTAAATGGCAATAAATCAAAGCGAATTTTTGCATAAATTTCTGCGCAAAATTTATGCAAATTTCTGAGCGCATCTTCAAACTTGATTTACCATCTACTATGAAGGGAATCGAATCCATTGAAAAAGCATTAAAGATTTCAAGAAATGTTTCATATAGTATTTCAATCAGCTTATACTTACCGATTATAGATTTCTATTTGAAACTTTTTTTTTTAAACTTCGATAACTCTCATCTTGAATATTTCAAGATCATTGAAGATTTTTGTAGAATATCTTCCCGGGAGTATTTCCACCTTTTAGTAAATAAAACTTATTTAAAAATAAAAGCGTTACGCTTCATTTAGTTCCATTTTTTTTGTTCATTTAATTCTCCACTTGAAATTTGTTACCAATAAAAGTATATTTAATGGCAATATACCAGTAATAAGATGACCTAATAAAAATCTATATTCCTCGTTTAGTTACAATTAGCTGAAAATAACAAACTTTAGTTGTATATGCCGAAAATATTTGCAATAAGTTATCCATTGTTTAGAGAAAATAACCACAAATATTATGCCAACATATTTGAGAAGATACAAAACAACCGGTGGCGTTAATGTTCACGTAGAATAAAGTCGATCTGATCACCGTGAATAGCGAATTAGAAGGAATACCTCAACGAAACACACCTCACTGCTCTTTGATATGATCTCGTCGTTAAAACACCCTGGTTGGCTGCTTAGCATCTATGCAAACGATACTCAGACAACGAAGCGAACAGTCGTATATGATGTAACCGATGTTATGGGGAAGCATTTGAGATGCTCGAAGATGGCGTGTTTTTCAAGTCAAATCAAGCGACGGTTCACCATTAAAGAGCACAAACAGTGCTTCAATAGTATTCTCTAGAAAGCACTTGCAGAATTCGTCACGTCGTTGTCATAGCCTGGTTACAAAGAGCAAAATTATTGGGGATATTGCAATGTTATTTGTAAGACAACTATTCGCCAACGAAGATGCCAACCAACTTCAAGGAATAATTTCGACATGGGGGGGGGGGGGGGGGGGTAGGGATGGAGACAGCAAAGATGGAGGGGGAGATACTGGTGGTGAGGTGGGTGCCCCCGGTCAGATGAATTCTTTCTTTAAACAGTAAATTGTTGGCGATGAGTTACGAAATTGTGCATTTTCTTTTTTTTTAATGATTTTTTTAAACGAACAACAGAGATCCGCAAAAACGACGATTTTTATAAGGAATGCAAGTCGATTTATTGCCATCAACGGGGCAACTTTCCTGGACATTGATCCAACTTTTCTGGATGAACACTCGGATCCGATAGGGCAGCGAGTGAGTGGCAATCGTGTTAGCACTTGTTCAATACTGGGCTAATTCGGCGATTATATTACGGACTACCCTGCGGGCAAGGACAATTTGAATTGGGCTAAATCAGGTCATTGTCGTGGCCGCAACCGGAGAGGCCACAATCAAGGGGCGGAGGAGGAGGAGGGATCGCCCAACATGGATCCCCATAACTGAAGGGAGAAGAGGGAGGAGAGGGATTGGCCAGGCATGAGGAGACGATGCATTACAGCTGAAAGGTTTCTCGTAAAGGTCGGAAGGCGGCAAGTGGATTTACCTATACAAGCTTCATAGTCGTGACCGCTCTCGCATATGAAAGACCTCACGTGATCAACATAGCTCATTTATTCAACGAGCAACACCGATCAACACAACGATAAGAAGCAGACACTGATTAGCAAGTAAGTCCAAGTCTACTTATATTTTCAGCTACGACCCCCGAGGCAAATCATATTCCATATGGCGATAGGGTGGCATCAACGTCAAGATCAATAGAAATAAAAGTGGAACAATTTGCTATACAAAATCAGGATCACAAGGATCGTGGACATCACAAGAAATCATTTGGTCATAACAGATCATTCGTTAACAATAATCGTCTTCCGGTTTCTTTTCCGGGAACGGAAATTTTCCCCCTCTCCTCCAAAAAAAAAAAAAAACGCTAAAATTTGAAAATTTTACTTCCCGAAAGGCTCCCGGGAAGGAAAAGTCGACTCTGTGGATTCGCTTTAATATGCCAATGGCAGGTACCAACAATAGTTATCTTATCTCTTCAAAAAAAAAAGCAGTTCTGTTCCAGCAGCCACATTTAATCAATCGATCTGATTCGTTCTATGCCAAGAAAACTTTTTTTTTTTTTGAAGCAAGCATTTCTATATGCTGTAAAAGAGGAAGAGAATGGATTATCCTGAACTAGCTATGAAAAAATTTGAATATCATATCAGAAGTTTTTATTCGAAACTGATAAAGGTGATAATAGAGGTAATAATTAGGTAATTTTGAATAACATTGCCTAAAATGAGATAATCAACGTGGAAGCAAGACGACGACATCAAAGAGATCGATCGACGTAATACTTCAGGTGGGGGGGGGGAAGGGGAGGAGGGGGGGGGGGGGAGGTGGATGGAAGGTGATCGATTATATTGTCGCAATCGAACGATCATATATGAATGATGAACATTAGAGCACCGTACGCTTCAAATAATATAGAATTCAAATATTATAAATGGTTCAAATTTATTTTATATTTTTCATTCTGTAAATGAAGAAAAAAAAAAGTTTTTTCTTTTTTTTTTAGTAAATAAAATCTCTTCGAAATGATTAAATATCATCATAAATATTTTAAAATATATAAATAAAATCTAAAAAAATAAAATAACTCGAAATATAAAATTCAAAGAAGAAAAAAAACAAACAAACAAACAAACAAACAAATAAACAAATAAACAAATAAACAAAAAGCGGAAATAACGCATAAATAATCAATAAAAATCCGAAAATTAAGTATCAAATTAAATGCATAAATTTAGAGATTTTTTTTTTCTTCTCAATAGGAAATTAGTTTCGATGAATAATTGAATGCAAAGAATCTAAAAAAAAATATTAACGATAACATCGAGGGGAAATTTATTTCTTCCATTGATGACTTAAAAATGAAAAAAAAAACAATTTTTTTTTTTTGGAAATTAAATTTGAAAAAAATTGAAATTTAAGGGTCAAAAAAAAATTGAAAATCTATAAATTATTAGGGAAATAATATTAGGTAAAGAATATCAGAAAGCTAATATTAGCGAATATATAATAATAAGAGGTATAGGAGTATTACATTGAAGCAAATAGATGATTGATATATGAGAAAAAAGAAAAACGATTCATCATTGCAATCATAGATCGAACAATATCAACACTTCTTTTTTTTTTTTTTTTTAAACAATATAACAAAAAATCGAACAAATTCTTGAAAGGGCGTTCTCTTTGAAATTTTTAAATCATCGAAATATTATCATGAGAATTTCCATTTCCGGAAAAATTCAAAATTCAAGCAAATATAATAAATAATGAATTTTTTTTTTTTTGGGAAGGAGGGGGGAAGGGAGTAGGGGAAAATTTTTCCCGAATTCTTTCGTTTAAAAAAAAAATCAGCAAATCTAAGCCGAAATTTTTTAAAAAATCTTCCTGGATATTTAGGCGAAGGATCAACGGATTTTAAAAAAATTTACTTATTTTATATTATCTCTATATTGACTCAAATAATAGTAAAATTATACAATTGAAAACACCTTATTAAGAATGGGATCGTTGCGATTCGTAGTTGATCATATCGAATTTTACGACAACCTGACATCCGCGAATAAATGAAGTAATAAGGTAAGATCGACCTCAGGTGCCGTCTAGTGTGATGAGATTAGTCTGCTAGCGTTTATATTGATATAAATTGAAGAAAAAATTTCAAAAATTCAAAAAATGAAAATGCACTTATGTCTGCTTACGGAACATTGCCGGATTCTATCTTAAAAGAAGAATAAACCGGATCCGGAGTACAGAAAGACCTCTCATCGACAGGTGAGAATCCGTGATCCTTCCTTAAACTTTTGACTTATCTTCCCGTATGCACCGCACAAAGAGCAAGAGCGTCGACACTTTTACCTGAGGTAAGTTGTGATGAGGTTGAGGAGAGCGTTTATTTTCGGCAAAAAAAAAAACATTCAGAAGTTTTACACATAAAAGCATCAAAGAAATAACAAATTTCTAACACTGTTCATTGGTCACTTTATTTAGAGAATGAGTGGACATTGGTCATCATAGTGGACGCACAATGCTCAAATTGCTCGATAGAATATGTGCAACATATCGGCAATGTCCATTTTCAATTTCCAAATTGCAAATACGTTAACGATAAGAGTTTATCAATACTTTTAATGATAGCGTTCAAAAGTATTAAAAAAAAGCCCAACAATAAACGTTAGAAAAATAATTTTAAACAAATAAATACGTTGATACACCTTCCGGTACGATAATTGGCCAACGCAATAAAGAAAAACTGAAGAAATCACTTCACCTCACTCTCACAACTCACATTAAACCCTCACAGTGAAAAACACCACCTCAAGCTTGCACCTCAAGTAAGAAACACCTCACCTCACTGTTATCCATAAAACGGTCCAACATTTGCAACATACATAGCAATACGTCAAAGAAAGTGAAACACAAGCATCATTAAACGAAGCCATATATTAACAATAATAATAATTGAAGTAATAATGAGTGTAGTAATTCATGATTGAGGAATAATAATTATTAAAGAGATACGAATAAATGAGGTATTCAAAGAATAATAGCTAAACTAATGCCAAAAAGGCGGCAAAATTTGCATATACAAATAATACAGCCAATGCATACAACATCGCACGATAAACAAATGAGATGATAATATGCAAAAATGGTATCTGCTGAATATAATGCAAAAAAAAAAATCACGAAAAAATAGATTCAAGAACTCTTTGAAATTCTTTGTTTTTTTTTTTTTTGAATACTAAAACGACTAAATTTAAACGCTTAAAGAATATGTAAAGTTTTATCCGCAAATCTCAAAAGGGAATAAATTCACCTTTTCATAACAAAAGAAATATAAATATCTACCTGTAATAGGTAATTAATTTCAACAGGTAACTTCCGCCTCTCCTAATATTGCTAATTTCAATAGATAATTTCTTCCCCATCCAATAGAATTCATTTTGAATTTTGCTACTTATAAAATTGAGGAAATAAAATTTTAAAAAAAAAACATTAACTAACAGCAATATCAAATGGACAACAAATAAAATATTTATAGAATGAAACGCCATTCAATATATGATCGCTTTGTAATGAAATATTTCAAAAATGAGAAATCTTTAGTTAAAAAAAGTATGCAAATTAAATTAAATATGTAAATGAGAAATTAAATATGCAAAAATGGATTATGTAAAAATAAAAAAAAAAATAAAAAAGTAAAGTAAACGTAAATATAAATATATAAAATGATAAAGTATTTTCAATTCAATGATCTGATAAGAAGAATAAATCCAAACGAAGGAATTAAATAAAAAGATAAATATGAAAAAGGTGATTAGGTGATAAGGCGTGATAAGGTGATAATAATGAGGTATAAATTTGAGAGATTATTATTTTTTTTAAATGCATAATATCAACAAAAAAAAATACATATAAAGTAATATTGAAAAAAATGCTATACACAAAAAAATAGCCTTTCGTAAATAGCCAAAAGGTTGCAATGCAATAATTCAGCGAAAAATTACTGTGTTCAACGCAACAATCAGGCTAAACATCAACTCATAATATAAAGGAAACGTCATAATTGTTATGGTTTATATACCTGTTGGAATCTTTATGGTTTCTATACCTGTTGCATCGCAATCTCTTCATCTACTTATAAAATTACACCAAAAACAGTCGAATTACCTGTGGAATATTACAGGAACTGAAGGTAACGCTGATTATGTTGCATCCGGGTCTAGAACAGGTGCCGAATCCGGACACATCGATGTAGAATTGTGTAATATTACAATATGGTTAGTGCACAGTATGCAAAAAAGCTAAATGGCGTTATCACTCTTTATGATATTTTCACCGCCAACCGCCTCCTTCTCACCCATCATGTGTTCCACCATCGTCCCCTCTGAAAGATGTTCCCGCAGCTCCCTCAACTGTGGCGTCGCCAACTCCTCAGCTGTCATCCTTGCGAACTGCAACATTGACCACATTAAAATAATAAAATTCAGCTTCCTCATCTGTTAATGCTGCTGTTTAGCTAACTCTAATAATGCGCACCTTGCCGTACCATAAATACCCTTATCAAACACCGACCAATCGATGGGGCTGTCCCCACTCACTCCTCCGATAACCGGGGATTTGCTTTCGATGTCAACGTCAGATTGGGATCGCAAACGGCTCCAAGAATATGAAAAGACGAGGGAAGAAAGAAAATCTAACAATAAAGGAGTTTCTGAGGAAAAAGAATGAAAGCGATAAATTTGAAGTCGCAATTTATTCAATTAGTAACACCTTCGCTCTCCATCAGTGGATAAATACGTCCGCAACGAGTTCGAAATACGGGTGGAGAGACGTGTCCTAAGTCTAGGTGTGCTCTGATTTTACTCAAACTTGAATCGTGCATTGCAATGGATGTACGCGTAGCTGCGATGAAAACCTTCCAAAAGGAACGGCAAATGAGTTCATCAGTGCGAAATAAGTGAAGGTAGAAAAAAATTCGTCGAGCTCGAAAAAAGTGCTTATCATCAGGCGAACAACAACAACGAACATATATATAAATAGCATCTGATTAGATTCAGCATAATCTAGGTCGAGTTCATGTGGGTATTTCATCCTCGCAAAATTAGCCGGATCCGGAAAATTGAGGGAGTGGAAAAATAATATCTCATACTCTCCCATTCCCTTTCCCCTTGCCTATTGAACGTATACACCGGTGATTTTTATTTGCACCTCTGATGAAAATTACCTGCCAAATAGTTAGAACTTTGCTACCTTTATATTCACCTTGCCTTTTTCCTTAACTACAACAACAATTCCTCATTGCACAACAATGTCAGGAAATTGAAAGACTGCTGAATTTGATATAAAAAAAGTTTTTCTTCTCACCTGATAGCATCCGAAAGGAACAAAATTTCAATTACCTTCAAAACTTGAATACTACGGCATGATTCTATTAGCGAGAATTCCACTCCAATAATAAACTTCATTTCTGATGCGCTAAATAAGAGATGATTATAACTGAAGATCATAAAAATGAGCCTTGAGAGCCAAGGAAGTCAGTGATGGTACAAGAGATCAGCCTAACAGTTTCAAAGGGGCGGATGTCATTCTAGCAATAAGACCACCTATTATAGAATAATGTAAAACTTTGAAAACGTGCCTCTATTTATTCTCTGAAAGTATTTTATTTCTTCGAAACGTCTATAAACTCATCAAACTGCAACATTTTGCAAATAAACTGCAACTTCAAGTCCTAAATGGAAGGCGGTTTGTAATCTCATCCTCTAACCGGAAACCGAATTGCAATTGTAACTTCATTTTGCAGTTTGCAAATTTAGAAATCGAATTGCAGTTCCAATCGGAAAGAGGAACAAAAGCTTTATCGGCGAATGGTCTCAAAAAAGGAAAACATGATCGCAGTTTAAACTGCAATTCGAAATCAAATTGCATCCTTTAAGCTTTCAATTTGAAAGTTGTTTGCGAACTTATTCATTGCAAAACTTTTTCTTCGATTTTTCCTTTCTACCTCTCTCTCAAATTTTTAAAAAATTGGTCTACGATACCAGCCGCTTGCTATACTGCCGTTGTCTCTTGCCCCTCCTCCGTCCCCCTCTCCCCCAGGCCTCAAGACCTCAAGTAGAGATTTATTTGAAATTGAGAAGATAAGGAAACAGGGACCAGAGGGCCATCTGCCATTCATTTTCCTCCCCCTAACAAAGCATTTTCACATATAAAGGATAACGTCGACCTTTTCAGGAGAGATCACTCCATCAAGAATCTGTTTACCAATCGCCGGATTTCTAGTGAGATTCGCAACACGCGATCGAACACGTGATCGATATTTGTGATCGTTGGCATCACCGATCTCGTTAAAAATTGCCAACTCCACCTTAAAGAAACACACCTTTCCAAAGGTGTTCTTCCACGAATGATCCATTCATTACTTAAATAAACGAGCCAAAAAATTTAAAAATAAAGTGTAAATCAGCTCATGCCAACATAATTTCTATACAATATAAAAAGAAGCGTCAACGGCGTTTCATTTACAACGATAGTGCCAATAGATTTGAATTTTTCTTCCACCCCTAAATTCTACTCTGCAAAAACAGATCGGCCAATCTAGGTGAACCAACGATCTGCAAATAAATCTCGTAAGGTAATTTTTCAATGAGAAAACTTGAAAAGACTCCGGAAACGTAACCGTTAGTCAAGTAATTTCGGTAATTTGGTTCTTTAGCTTATTGGTTCTTCTAAAACTCAACGATCATATCACTTTTACGTGCAAATCTTAACAACAAAACCATGAAAAAGTCGAATTGTCGAATTTATTTTAGACTTAAAATACTCAATGCATCCAATATTAAATCAGCATCTAATAATTTTGCAAAACGAAAGATAACCAAAAAAATATTTTCCCTTCTTCCGAATTGTTCCCAAATAAAGCTAAGGAAATGGCTGAAAAAAAAATCCTAATAAACGCCCTCGTAATAAAATATCCTCAACAAAAGTGAAAACATTCATTCCATTCATTAAAATATTTTAATAAATTCACCATCTTTTATTCAAAAAACGACGAGGAAACGTCTCTTTCCATTAATTTACCTATACAATGATCCACCTTTATATAATCATAATTACCTATCGAAAATAATAAAACTTCAACCTTCTTTGCAATTTCCTCAGCTTTCTTACTGCTCCCCATACATTTGAGAAGCATCGCAATGCACTTCTCTCGAATCACCTCTTCATCGTCGTTGTTGTCACTACCCTTCGTACTTATGCGTGGACCTTAAAATCAAATACCTCTCCAAATTACTTGTGATACAAGATTGCAAAAGTGACGAGAGCGTAAAAAAGTCATAAATTTCGTTGATGAAAAAAAATTACATCAAAGATTGAAAAAAAAAATCAATATAACTGAAAAAAACAGCAGTTCTCATAATTTTTCTTCGCATGAAAAGCCGCTCGAAATTGGAAAAAAAAAACTTCCATTCTGGTCGAATCTGAGGGAATGCACTGATATCAAAATATTTCACTTACTCTCCTCCTAGCTTAAGAACAATGCTCCAGCACCTGTATACAACAAGAAATCTATGCATACACAGTTGCAGGTCTAAGGGAAACGAAATCCGTCTTCTTATGATTTCGAATCAATAATGACAGAAGAGAACCCAAGAGATCAGACTAATAAAAAGAAAACAAGCACTGGAAATAGTATCGGTTCGTCCTAATCCTTCTCAATTTTTTTGGCTATACTTTTGCCAGCGCTTTTCAACACAACACAAAATCCTAACAATCCACTGACTAATCATCAGCTGGCCGTACATGGATACCCCTGCCTCCTTCCAGGTCGCATGATAAGATCGGTGGTACCCCTCCGCCCTTTCACCTCCAAGGATGAGGTCGACAATTAAACGAATCAAAGACTTCAAAAATATGCCTTTAATGAAACACCATTAACAATATCTACTATGCCAGCTTTATACAGCATAAAGGAAATCAGTCAGCAATAAAGGTAGATTTAAAGGAATAGAGCATCTCTAAACGTTTGATTTGAACATTTCTGAACTGATATGGTAGGCTTAAAATTATTAACTACAAGTAATAGGCAGATACAACAATGGTCATTCATTTGTGTGTTGTCTCCTAAAAACTTCTATTTAAACTGCCAACGAAATCAATGAAGAATGAAGAGAGATAAAAATAAACCCACTTCGGGTGGGCATCTCAACATTCGATGAGGTGGCACGACGACGTTTCGACCCAGTCGGCTCACCATCATCTTCCGGCGCCTTACGGCGTGCAACTTGGCCTGTTTCCGCACTTACCGCAGCACCTCTCTGAACATCGGTTTTATTGATACGACTCCACACGGTCGAAATGCCTAGTCTAGATTGAACGACGTCACGTTTTTCGTGTAAAATTTATTTACGTATCCCCTCAAAATACAGCTGACACATGGCTGGTTAGATAACTGCAGCTGACAGATGGCTGGGTGGATAACTATGTTGTCACCTATAACAAATTGTGGATCATCCGATAGGATCATCACATAATAACCGTGAAAAAAGTTCCTAACGTCATATAATGCTGCTTAAATGACTAATTTACTTTAGCTACTATTACACCTTCAACCATTTACGAATCATGTCTTATATACCACGCCATACCTCAAACAACGCCTTCATAAAAGAATTAAAACCGCTAGAAATGAAGACTGCGCAGACACAACCGCTCCATTCTGCTTCCTATTTCTTAAAGCTGATCCCGGTCCCGATACGTCGACCATCTTTTAGCCGCTCCGGAATGAGGCCAGTCCTAACCCACTTCTAAACGATTACCGGTTGAATCCGGTCCCGATCACGTCTACGTCGCAACCAGGACTGGATCGAACTTAATCCATAGCGAATAATTTAACAACGCACACCAGAAAGAAATTTTTCCAAATTACAATCAAACTGCAAATTTCGGGTTTTTGAATTAGACCACTCCAGGGATAAAACAAAACTTTCCGCACTGACCACGGTCTTCCCTAAGATATGATACAAGCAAAGATCCAATAAAATTTCCGGAGATACACCTACGCTCTTCCGATTCCCCTTCGATTATCACTCACTGAAATGCCTTACTGTTATCTATCGGATATTAATGCATTCTTGAAGTCGTCGTCGTAAAAATCAACAACAAGAATCCATTTTTCTTCACGCAAAATCCTACGAAATTTATGCACCTCAAGCATTTATATAACAGATGTGACTGCAGGTATGAATCCTATATAAAACCTCACTTCATTCTCATGAAACGAATATCATCCACAAATTTCACCGTATTCTCAGGCTACAATTCAACAATAGCACATTGATGAATCACCTGAGAGCCTCACTAAATTTCAATTAATATACCTTTTCTTTCGTTTCGCTGCTATCGATACCGGTCACTTCCTTGCCGACCATCTCGTCCTCTCCTTTGCTTTTCTTCTCTCGTTCCTTAGCCGACTTCTCTTCCCCGACACCACCTTTCTGCTGCACTGATTCGCCTAAAACTGCAGACTTTTGAGAAGTTCGACAGTGAAATGATGTGAAGTAAGATTGCATTGCCCACCACACTTGGCAGTTACTCTAAACTGCATGCGCATTCACCAAACCTGAAGTTACCGTCCACGAAAAAAGTTGATATCTTATACAGTGCGATCCTGATAAAAGTGTACGGTCAGTGTACCTCCCTTGGGAGTTCCCTACCCCTCCCCCCATCAACTTCATGATCTTCTTCTGCCGTGACTATCAATTAATTATTTCTGCCGTGACTTCGAGATCATATAGCACATCAACAACTTCCAAATGAATACCGTTAAGTAATGAAAACCCGTACTATGAGAGGTATCGTTTTACCTGGAACACCTCGAGAAAAACTTCCGGTTTTTTTCTGCACGATTTTAATGCGAGGAAAAAAAATGATAACATTAATGAAAATTAAAATTTTTAGCTAATATTTCTTTGCAATAAAATGTTAAATTTTATAAAAGAAAATATTTCAACATGTTTTATTTATTTAAAACGGTGAGTGAATCTTTGAGGGAAATTTATTTCTTATTTCTCTCGTTTAAGTGAACTTTTTCTCATTGGAATACAATCAAGAAGACAAATTTTTCTTTCGTTTCATTCATCATTGAATGCAAATAATGTTCATTTTCGATTCTCTATAATGTGCATTACTAATCACGGATCTTATTCTATGAAAGCAAACAAAGCGCCAAACAACTGATACGCACTAGAGCTCAGATAAGTCTATTTATGGTCGGCAAGCAATCGAAAACTATCGAACTCAATATATTCGGGAAACATTCAAAAAGGATCAAACCTGCGATTATTCATTTCAAGGTATCTCCCCAGTATCAAAGGAATTCATGAGTTCGTTGTATGAGTAAAACTAAAATCCATCAAAATGAAGGCGTGTCTATTTTGCTCGAATGGACTTGATATAGAATTTCACCACGACAGTAAGTGAAAACTTTTGCGTCGATTGAAGCGATCCAATTCAAAATAAATTCGCCATTTACGGATTAATGAAATTTTTTAATAAGTGAATAGAATGACAAAAAAAAACGAACCTTCTTTAATCGGATCGGCTGATACTGAGAGTGTCACTTCAGTGGTGAGCTCAGTTGCCGATGATGGCGATACATCCGAATCGATACTCGACATATTTCTTGACTTCAACGAATAACGCTACCTATAATCAACTGTAATTTGTAAAAACGGCATAATAAGTGCACCGAAAAAAAATCCAATTATTGCATTCAGAATATATAATTGAAATACATAACATCGGTCATAGTTAATTCATGAAAATGATTTTAAACACTTAAGATTCATTTATTATGGAGATTTATTTAAGAAAAAAAAATTTTTTTATTAGCAACAAATTATTTTTATTATTTGAGAAATTTGAAATATCTTCGAGGAATTTCTTTTTTTTTTTTTCTGTTCACTAAACAAAGAACTAATTTTAAATAATGGTAAATCAAGTTCATCGACCAAAAGAAAAGTTGAAAGAGGAAACCAAAAACTAGAGAGGGGTTTTACTCAAGATCTAGTTATCTGCATAAATTCTCGAAAAGCGACATTCCAGTTGACAGAGGGTTGGAGGCGCCCATCCAAGATAATACTATCTGGACAAATGGAGGCATTTCGAAATATGGTGAAGCTGCAACTTCAGTCTCTTCAACTGCAGCACAATAAAGTATGATGATAAGAATATAAGATCTCTAGCATATCCATAAGGTCAAGTTGCAGCTAATCTAACAGGATTCATCTCGAAGTGTAGTTGCAGTTTTTAGTGCTAAAAGGTGCAGATGTACGTTCGAAAACAAAACGTCTGTAAAATCATCGAACAAGAACAGCTCTATGGCATATACCTACGAAAAATTCATCATGACTCGTTAATGCCGAGGAATTGAAGTTGACTAGACCTAGGGTTGCATGAACCCGAACGACATCACCTCCTGCTCCCCCCTCCCCCCCCCCCCCCCCCCCGCCAGCGACATGCACTTCGTCAAACGAGAGGCATATACTCGGTAAAGTACAACAAGGCAAAGTTCGATTTTATGTGAACGCATAAAAAAACATCAACCCTAACAATTATATTACATTATTATTTTACTCCAAATTATATTCACAACTATCAGTTCTATCTTTTATTTCATGAAACTCTTACCTATTCTCGTAAAAAACGAAAAAAAAGCACCTTCGAAGGGTTCGTTTCTTTACCTGACTACCTATAATTACCTACCTCCAGGTAATATGCTGAAGATTTTATTCCCCACTGGAAAAAAAAAACAATTTTCGCCTATACAATATAAGCAATTTTTAGATGGAAGTTCGAGTTTCCATACTCAAATAGAAGAAAACATATATGGCTAAATTATATCAAAAACAACCATTTTATACCCAAATATATACTACTATCATGCAACAGTTTAAATTTGAGGATATTTTCATCTGTTCACACTAAAAAAAAACCGGATGTCCATATAATGGCAGCAATAGCCAGAGGTTTCGACTGGAGTTTTTTTTGGTACTACTCGAGAAAAAATATGGTAAATCCAATAGTCAAGAAACCTTGAGGGTAATAAAACGTCTCGATTTCGTTTAATCGCATAGGATATTAAAAAGTTCATTAATCCGAACAGGTAATAAAAATAAAGGTGAAAATAAGTAAAGCACTGATAACGACAACAATAGTGATAAAATAAACAGGTAAGTTGACCGCACTCCAGGTATGTTGAATGAAATGCTTCAGAAAAAAAAAATTTGCATTTAAAGTACTAAATATTAGGTCTTATTCTACAATTTTAGGTGACGGGTCAAGAATATATGGTACTATCAGAAAATTATTGGTACAGATTGATAACATTTCAACTAATCGGTGAAATTTGATAATGAATTTAACTTCACTCTACAAGCGTTCACAAGACAACAATGGAGCCTATCGTTCCGATTATAAAAAGGGGATCTCAACTCTTAACCCCGCCTCCTCACCTTCTCTCCTCCTCCCCCCCCCCCAAACTTTCCCGGAACCTCCTAGAACTCCTAAGCCAGCCTATTTCCGCCACCACAGAGTACCAAATCGATTTTAGAAAATTTGACATTCTTCAAAAAGTCATTTCGATGGTGCAAATTGAACAAACGCTCCTTCGCTTATGTTGGTGATAAAAAAGTTAGTGCAATTATCACGAACATATTGATGTCACAAATGATTAAAATACCGACATACTTATTTTAGACTATATGCAAATTTACGATCACAGGTATACGCAGAACTACCGCTGCCAACGCAGGTGATGATTCGACCGCTACCTTGGGATACGTCACTCGCTCTGTGTCTTTGCCCACCCTTTCACACTGCATGTTGTCTATGGCTTTGATGATAACATCTACTCAGAAAGCACTCGAAAGTAAACCTTTCTTCCCAATATCTGAGCACATCGTACCCTCACCCAGTTATTTTCGAGTTAAATCTACCCAAAACTCCACTTTACCTCCTCCACCAGTTTTACTTACAGCAGCGTTATGCGCCATCTTTTTCTCTCCTTCTAGCCCTTCCGGTAAAATAAGAAACGGTCTAGTATCACGTCATCACTGAGGGGCAAACTGTATTTTATTTCAGCGTTTAGATCCTTATAATGAAATGGTCGCAAGAAAGGCGCTGTTATTATAACAGCTTGACCAGTGGTCAAGACCAAGGCAATGATGTCAGAAACTTCCGATAAAGTTGGTCTGAACTCGAGGATATTAAACCTCAAAGCAAAAAAAAAAAAAAAAAACTCGGACAAAATTGGTGGTTTTTTTTTGCAAACATTATAATTCAACAGAATGACCATACAAGATCAACATATTCTAATGTGACCTATTCATCTAATTTGCATATTTTAAACTATTTTACATATTTTTGCAAAAAAAAAAATTTTCATGAAAAATACGAATATAAAATATTCAAATTAAAGAGTAGTATAAAAAGTCCTATGAGAAAAAAAAACATAAAAATTAAAAATCATTCTTAGAAAAAAAAAAGTAGAAAAATTCCGTCAAAAACGAAAACATCCACTAATTAAACGTTTGTGGGAAAACACGCCAGATAAGTTGGCACGATACGCGCTTTTTGAATTTATAAATTTTAGCAATCATTCCTTTCATAAAATTACGAAGAAATTTTATGCAATAATAATTTGATACTCTCACTAATATCATTGCTAAATGCCTATTCCAAAAAAAAACAAAAAAAAACAAAAAAAAAAAAAAAAATCAATTTTTCTTGCCGATTAATTTGCATAAAAATAAAAATCTCAACAATATGAAATAAAAAAAAAAAAATTTTTTTTTCCCACCATTAAAGAGTTTTTTTCAAAAATTTTTTTCGAAACGAATAAAAACGATTTGAAAAATATTATCGAATATTATTCGATGATTTATATTATATTTGGAAAAAAAAAAGAAAAGAAAAATTCTACAATTCTAGCATTAACGATTTCCAATATGAAATAATTCAATAAAAATACGTTTTTTTTTTTGATAAGCAGATTTACTAAAGTGCCCACCCAACCACCCTCCCTCCCTCCCCCCTCCCCCTCCCCCTCCCCCCCCCCCAAAAAAAATCTCCTTCGAAAGTTGGAAGAAAAAAATTGACACATTGGATGCTCCTTTGAAAGAACTATACGGCATTCATATATGGCATGTTAATAGAGCAGCAATCCAATTATGACTTTTCCACTGAACGGTAAAATTCTATACAAATCTGTTTATTTCGACTCAAATAAATGCTCACCTTATTTATAAAATATTTATTGATATTTATTAATATTGTCTTGTAAAATTCTTGCAAAAAAAAAAAAAAAATCATATTCTCCAATAATATCTATTCAAAGAAACAATACGATTTTTGGAATTGATAAAGTCAATTATATTTGCATAAAGAAAATAATAGAGAGAAAATAAATAAAAGACAATTTAAATATGATCAATCATTACAAAAGAGATACGACAATTAATGTGAAGTTATAAATGATTAATTTTTTTGCTTTCATATTTTCTATTTTATTCAATTCTCTCGCTTAGTTAATGTCTTCAGTTTTCTTTTCGAATAAAAGTGGCAGCAATTATTCCAGATTTCTCTATACATCCTTCAGATCTAAGAAGCATTAGATCAGCGTCCAATAAATCATTGATTATTGTGTTTTATCATCTTCTGTTGATTATCGTTATTTTCTGTGTTTATTGTGGTGCTAAAGATCCTATTTTCATTCATTCTGTTGAGCATTTGACGCATAAAGGTGATCGTAGTGGCAAATTTTATTTCAGGTACTGTAAAGAAATGAAAAAACCACAAGAGAATTGGCGAAACGCCAAAGAAATTGGCATTCATCCGAAAAATCTGTGCGATTTGTGCTTTCTCTTTGGTTTGATCTTGCTGTTTGGTGGTGCTGATGTAGTTGGTGGCGGCGGCGGAGGCGGCAGCGATGGTGGCGGTGGTGGTGCTTTCTTCTTGTCAACCGATTCGTTTCCGGGCATTTCCGCCATCATCTAGAAAAATTCCTTATCATTACCGGTAGTAGACATTGTGGACAAATAGTACAGATAGATATTGCAGCACAGACACACAATCGGCAGTTAGAGAGTGCGAACAGTGTGGTTGTAAGACCTGTAAGACTGAATCTTTTGAAGCACCATCACATACTTCCGCCAATGATTTTTATCCCTCGCGCCCGCGCCCTTAAACAGTCTCATTTCGTGCCGGAATTCGAGGTTTTCCTTCGAGACTGTCGAGGTTCTTTCTAGGTCAACTTACAGCAGCGAAATTAGGACGTGGCCTGCCCATAATGCGTTGCAAATTCTTCGCCACTTCGGCCATAGTGCATCGCTCGTTGGGATTATCAGACCAGCACTTCACTTCAATGAGACGATGCATCGACGCAGGGGTACATTCCGGTAGTGGCATACGATAACCTTCTTTCACCTGTAAAATATTTGTGCCTGAAAGTGTCCTGTCTAGAATTGCCACTTGGGGGCATCTGCAACAACCTATGTGAGTCAAGAGATGAAAACGCTGAAATTGATCCTTTCTAGATCCACTTATTTATAGGAGTGCAAATGCTGCATGAATACAATGTTCAAACCATTTCAACCACTCAGGGGGCATTTTGATTGCATCAAATTTCATGACAACTCCAGACGATCTCCCGATGAAAAATCTTCTACACCGTGCGCGTGTGCTTGGGGGCAAAGGTGAACGACTGCATCCACACACAGTGCTATCTGTTACCTCAGTCTCAGCAGTTCACTGAGGTGGCAATTCATTCGTACTGATGAGATGATCAATGAATGAAGAGTTGGAGATCGATGAACTTTTACTGCTACGCCCCGTTTTATGGAGCTAATTGAACTGGCACATCTATGCGGAGAAGCAAACCAGGTCTACGGTGGAGTAACCGATAGCTCTTAGGGACAGTATTTACTGGACGTAGTGCCTTATTATTCTTGCAATCCCAACAGCATTCAGTTCCCGAGGAAATGTTTTGTTTGAGACACCAACACACATGGCAACTACAAATATTTAACCTCGTCATTGCACCTGTCGATGTTCACCTGATACGTACACCTTGTTTGAAGCAAACGTCCACCCGTCCCCATGGTTTGCGAAGGACGCATGTCGAACGGATGGCTTGTAAAGCTGAGACGACTAACTCTTACATCGAGATATGCTACCAAGTTGTAATGCTTAAATTCACCTACAGATCCTCGCATTCACATCACCTAAGGAAATTTTTACGAAGCAGCACAGTACTTTTAATATCGTCGTCAGTCCACTCACCCTAACGTTGACTTCGGCAACCGTGAATCCTGGATATGGTTCTTGCCCATTCGCAAATATCTCCCAACACATAATTCCAAAGCTGAACACATCGGTCTTCTGCGTGTACATCGCCGTACGGAGTGTTTCGGGTGCAAGCCATCTTATGGGAACACGCTTTCTTGGATCCATCTGATAGACAGTACCCTCACGTGTTAGTCCAAAATCGCTAATTTTCACCTGAAAGTTTATGATCGTTGATTTACTATTAAGTTACTAATTAAAATTTATTGTCAGTAAATCAGCGGTTATCGTCTCACCGAGCAAGCTTGCCACAATTGTGGAAAGATTATGCGAACGACAATTTTATCACTACAAATCAATTGCGTACTTTCAAATACGGCTTGATAGCATTCTTTATATACTAGTAAAGAAATAATTAAATTGGCTAACTTTGTTATCACCATAGAGACAGTTTCTGGCTGCGATATCGCGATGCAAGACTGGCTTGCCATGCAGGTATTCGAGACCCCATGCAGCTCCCAAACACATCTCCATCTTTACATCAACAGGTACGCAATTCTTCTGCAGATAAGAATCCAATGCGCCGTTGTTCGCCTGAAACAAATTGTACCCGGCGCTGATTCAGAGAATCGCTGTGAACATAGCCGCAACTATACGTTCCACTAAGCTGTCCAGTTCGGATCTCAGTGGCTTCATCCACCTATGTTATGAAATTTCCGTGAAATCTCGAGCATCAGGACCAGTGAGGCCCACTAAGTTCATCTAGAAGGGTAAGCGATTCTTTCGTTGGCACTCTTTTTTGCCCGATGCAGTTCTCGCTTTAATGAGTGGAAAAAAGCGATGAAACTGTGGCTAACCAGTTCCATAACAATCATTAGTGGTTCTTGACCGGCAGCCACTCCATAGCATTTGCATACATATGGATGTTCGAATGTGCGATGAAGACGCGCTTCTTTCATTATCTCTTTGATTTGCTCTTTTGTGAGCGACTCCAGCTTAGCCTGAAATGCCCAGTACTACGTCTCTGACGGCCTCTTGGCTCATAGACTGTACCTAGTCAGAGTCACTATCATACTCAGAACAAAACCGAGTAATTGGTATGCGATTAAACCAGCAAAATACTTAAAATCAGAGTGAAGCATAAATGTGGAGCTATGAGATTAAAAATTGCCTCACAATATACAAGCAAATAAACTGACCAGTTTGATGGCGACATCCACCTGTCTGCCGTTCTTCAAGCGTAGATGTCCACGATGTACCTCTCCGAAAGCTCCTTCACCGAGTTTCTTGGTCGGTTCGATATCCTCATGATGCAATTCCCAAATTTGACGTGGTACTGGTGTCGTTAAGAGTACCGTGGCCTGTTTCACTAAGCTCTCCCTTTTTGTTAGGTGGAAATTAATCATATCTGGAACGCTATCAAATCCATATTTCTCCACCGTATACTTTCCGTTAGCAGTGCGTTGAATTACATAATGCTTGATCTGGAATGTAATTTCTGATAAGGATGAGACAGGATTTCCCATGAAAATTGGTACCTTTCTATTAGGAGTACTATACTATCTTCAATTTCTAACGGACAAATCAGACCCATGAAGACTTCGGTAGTGGCTTTAGTCCATCCGTATGACCCGTTTTCGGTGTTAATAATGTCTCTATAAGCGAACCGAAAAAACTTTATTGAGAGGACGAGGAGTCTCCATAACATTTTCTGCCAGATAATATCTCATCATTCAATTTCTTGAAGTTTCGCTGTTTTTTCCTTCAATCTTCACTTAGCTATATTCCTTCAAGTCATTTCAACTCACTTTATTACCATTATCAGCTGCGAAGAATACCCCTTCCCCCGCACAAATTTGCCAAGAAACTTTCGCCGATTCAGATGGACAATCATTTCAATGCTGAAAGTACATCGACTAATACGATCGTTGGGACAACGGATATGAAACATAAAGTTTGGCTTCATCTCCCTCTCGTTCTTCCAAGCTTTCCCACTTGTCCAGATGTTTCACGGGATGTGTGATTCACCAGAATCGGCTCACAGTGCTAAAAAGAAAGTCTGATGGTTTGACCATAACCTATTGGCAAGAACATCTCCTTGGCAAGTCGATCTTGGCAGGAAGCATGTTTAGTCGATCGACAAGAAAAACATGTCGCAGGAAAACGCAAGTCTCGAGTTGAAAATTTCTTAGGCTTTTGCACCTCTATGCAAGTGCCTTTTTTTTTGCTTGTAGTTAAGCACTTACGCCGAGTTCTTCCATCTCTTCGCGTACCATCACCGATATAACGAATGCTCTCGGTTGGCCTGCGACAGGTTCGGTTGTCCGCACGATAAATTCACCGTTCGTCTTAAGCATCATTTTGATATCTTCCCTTGGCAATAGACCATGGTAGTAGGGAGCATCTGCTAATGCTTTGTCCACCATTCCTGGAAAATTTTCCTCGAATAAACTGAGGTTTCATTTCGTACTCGTTATCTCACATGAACGCTAAGACCCAAAGGTTTTAGCCAACACCGTTCACGCAGTGCAGCAAAAACAGCGCGGCAGGGAGGCTGAGGGGCAAGAGACAGCGAGTGCTATAAGATGCAACTATAGTATATTGTGCTGGCGGCATCTATGGGAAAACGGCAGATTTTAATGGGCACAAACATTTCACTCATATTTCCTCCCCCACCGCATTTGTTGGAAGCGACCAGCAGTTTTCTTGAGACGGAAGAGGGCTTGCCACCCAAACCTTAATGGTTCAGACACCGCAACGAACAAGTCGCCGCCTATCATCTTCATCCTTGCGAAAATGTGCAAACTTAAGCCGAAACCATCGTTTTCGATAACCAATAAAACATTTCCTGTAGGTGCGCGTGAATCGCGACATTTCGTTTGACGAACGAATGCTTTATCACTGAGTTACAGCAATAGCCTCTATTTGGCCAGTATTTTTCACTCATGGCCAAGGTCAAAAAGGTAGCATTTAACAGAAGACGGTATCTTCGAAATAACGAATCGTGATACACTCGTGAGTGTTGTGCAATCCCTTGTCGCTGAGTTGAATCACTTTTGTGTTGATCCATCTTTCAACAAATGAACGGAGCTCAGGAATCGTCGCCTCATCTAAGGATATCAGTAGGTCACGCTAGAACTGACGCCTTATGACCTTGTAAATACTCGCCGATCACCTTAAATCGTCCGATCGATCGTCCGATTAACGATAACAACGAGAAATATCGCACACCACGCGTGACGTTGTAAAACTGGAGAATGACATTCGCATACTTCTTGTTACTTATATAGGCTTGATCGTCTATTAAATTAAACATAAATTCAAATTTTTTTTTTTGCATTCGAAATATTGAAGTTTTGAATAATTCACAAAAGTGGTTTCACTTTTTGCATATGAAATTTATTAATTTATCCATAAAACAAATGATTAAATATTGAGGAATTTTTTGCATATTCTTTTTAGTGAAAAAATTTGCAAATTTGCATAAATTATCATGAAAACGATACAAATACCGAGAAGCGAATTTGTACTAACTTCATGTTAGTAGCAGTAATACGACGAAAAATTAATTTTAAGAATATTCTAAGTGCATTCATCATTTACCGACAATGAAATCAACGAAATTATTATTGAGAAGATTACCTCATATCTAGGAACAGTCTCATCCTCGATGATAAGTGATAGTCACAGCGGTCAAGAGTGGTCATATCGGGCAGCTTCTATTGACCACATTAAGAACTCCTTAAAACACTCCATCTTGTAATGGAATTGTTTATCGTCATGAACATCGAAAAAATATATCTTTTAATTTCATATGTCAGTTGAATATGGCGAACGATGAAGTCACTTATAACTAAAATAGTGGGAAAAGCACATCGTGAAAATGTTTTTCATATTCTATTCATTGATTGCAAAAGTTGATTTGCAAAAATCAACAGCAATCGGTAATTATGCAATTGTCTACCTGATGTGCTGCTATTTATGCAATTGTCTATGCAAAAAAAAATCAACAGCAATCGGTAATTATGCAATTGTCTACCTGAGTGCTGCTATTTATGCAATTGTCTATGCAAAAAAAAATCAACAGCAATCGGTAATTATGCAATTGTCTACCTGAGTGCTGCTATTAAACGCAATAGGTTTGCAGCAATAAAGATGCATATTGATTTCGATAATTGTATTCCGATCGGTGTTGTGAACAATATTTCGCTACTAATTTTCACTCTTATCTAGACTGCACTCTTCATAAATTTTGAGGAGATCTTCATGCGCTGATATGAGAATCAAAAATTAATGTAACGATTAGCTGATAAAAATGAAATGACATCCGAAGTGATTGTTTAACGATAGCGTATCTATCGGATAAATTTCATATCTTTTAATCTTCAGGATTGTTGGGAAAAAAACCCAATAGTTATTTTATTTCTCTCTCGAGTGAATAAACTTTCCAAAGTTTATGAGACGTACTATACAGTTTCCAAATCTTGTTATCTTATACTTTCAATGAGCCAAAAAAAAGGTGCTATCGGCTGGTATGATAGAGAAGCACCTCTGCAATCGTTTCCCAAAATTTTCAAAAAAGTCACGGCGCATTTCCGACTCTTTACTCTTTATTTCAAATACTGTTTGACAAATCACCAAAATTTCCTTACCATACACCTGGTCAGTCCAGTAGCATGGTAATTCGCCAGCTCTGGAGAACAGTTAAGCGTGGAGAACCGCTATGAGGGATTGTGGTAGATTGTGCCAGCCGGTTTCGTCGCTGTAACTCCTGTGATTTGCGATTTCAAGCAATCGAAGAAACAAAAGTTTGGAAAAGCTGCCTTAGAAAAACGTTGCAAAACAATTTAAAATAGAAGTGCAGCAGATCGTATGAGACGTGCGACTAATCTCTCATGAGGGAGTATCGTTTACTAAGTAATTCTTGAGTACTCATAAAAATTTATCAGCACTTAAACGGAACGTATGGGAGGGAATGCAAAGAGACAGCCTTCAAGGGTGATAACAGTTAAGGCGCTTGGGGTAATTACAGAGGAAACATCAATGCCACTGTTCCAGCTGTAAGTAAGTGTTTGTGAATGCTGAAGATAAAGTCTTGAGCCACTTGTCTACATAGAACATCTACCGAGCTATGGAACTCCCTGAAAATTCTATTCATGAGAAGCACTCCCCGGGGATTTCACGATTGACCATGAACTGGTCGATCACTAATTTTTAAAGGCTGCCGAATTCTTTGGAATAGCAGACATGAGAATAAGAGCAGTTTGTTTCTGCTGTTGTTCGTATTCTTCATCAATAAATTTAGGAATGATTATGAGTTTATCTACGAAAGGGAGGTTCAACAGCCAACATTGGTATACATGCCTCTTATTTACGGTGCTGTTTTCGATGTCAAAGAACCGCATTTAAGAAACGAAGTTGATGAAAACGAACAAATATGTCCATTGGAAAAAATTATCTTCAGGTTCCTTCTATTGCCATTCTCACATCTGTCTCAATCTCATTCAAAACATTTCCACGTCGATCGTATAAATTCGACGATGATTTCTTTTCTTTCTTTCTAAATGCAAATCTTATCTTTCTATTTTCATTGTAACAGCCATATTAAACTTCTCTTTTTTTCCAGTATTTAAAAAAAAAAAAACGATGAAATTCTTTCAATTCCTCATTGATGATTTTCTCGTCTTCAACAATTTTGACCCTTTTGTGTAGTATCGTTTTCCTTCAGTCAATCTTTTTACAGGTGATTTCCACTACACACATGATCAAGTCATTTAGTCGGCACTTCACGATGATCATTTCCTTGTCGATCCTAATTGGTAGCTAATTGTAAAAATTTTCGCAAAATTTTATGCCTCATAAAAACCCCGTTTGCGATGCATTTCGACAGGTGTACATTCTTGAGAAGATCTTCGTCACTTCTAACAAGAATTTTTACTTACTAGTAATATATGTGCCCTTCCTATCGAGTCACGTTTGCTAATCCACCAGATTATCTGTGGATTTTTCCTCTGAAATAGACAAGGTTTTTCTTATTCTCTTTTTCGTTTTCGATTAGCTTCTTTCTCGAGCTCTTCAAAAAGAAATTACATTCGTACATTCATGCTTCAAATTTTTCACTGCCTTTTCCCCGAAAAAAAGCTCTTCTTATGCAATTCTTTTGTAAGTAAAAAAAGACTTCCTTCTTCTGACAGTCTTTCCCGGCCATTGCAGCAGTTTTATAACTTCGACCACTATTTGAGCACATGACAACGATCAATTCTGCACTTCGAAACGTCTTTTTCCTTCTTTTTTTTTTCGCTCTGACAGAATCGCTCTTGTCCTTCGAATCTCAAACATGGGTAAGCGAACCGTTTTAATAATTGCGAAGTGCACTGTCATTTACAAACGATATAAACAACGATATAATTATATGGTGTTGAATATCATCTCACCTAAGAAAGAAAAATCCTTAACGTTTTTGAATCACAAATTTTGGAAGTTCCTAATAAAAAAACTGTGTGTTATAAATTTAAGAGGATAGGAATCTATTTGGTAACGATCAGAATATGCTCACTATTTGCAATTAACGGTTTTTATACAAGATGATCTGTTACGCCAATTAGGATTCGGCCTCTTCCTGAGTTGACGCTCCTTGGAACCGATGTCGACGAATATCATCGCCACGTTCACGCTGTCGAATCAGCGTCGGTTTATCGACTGCTCCTTTCACAAAAAAAAAAGTTCTTGTGCAATAGTAAGGTGGAAGAAGTGCACGAGACCAGCTCGTATTACTGTCTTAGCTTCAGGTTGAGTTCCTTCAAAACCGCTGAGGAGATTGCAAACAGCTGTGGAGAAAAACGGTGGTGAAGGGAGGTGGAGAGGAGGATAAAGGATACGTGGAGCACTCCACATTGCAGGACGCCAGATTCCGCATAGCTCGACTAGGCAAAACACCGTTTTCATGCATAGCCCCTCTGACGTTCAAAGAAGAATTATTTTAGTAGGCGATTATTCCTGTGTCGGAGTTGACCATTCAAAGAGTTCTAGCGAAAGCATCATGAACTTGACTGTATAGGCCTTTATACTACCTAACTGAATAAAAGAAATTAAAGAATGCGAGTATCGAAACTTCTCAAAAATCGATTATGCAAATGATTTGAACCCTCTTAATTAACATAAACTGCAATTTTCACAATTCGATCACTTCTTTTCCGGAAAATTTTGCTGCTCACCTTGAAGCATTATTACGTTCAGATTATCCTTAACGTGCTTTTGTTCGACGTTATAAGCTAGCCTCGCGTTACGGAAGAGAACCTTATTCGTTATTTTTGACTATTGCTTTTCATTTCAACGTTGCCAAAGCTACGATCGATTACAGTTGCGGCTTATCCAACATTACTTCCCCGACGGAAATGACTCGAGATCATTGATATGCTAATTTCCATCATTTGTGAGTTCTTAGCTGTCTAAAATACTAGATATGAATTATTTACAGGAATATTTTATTAGTGTCCTTTATTTTGCTATTCAAACTCATATATTTCTTTAAAAGTTTTGATAGATTATTTATATTTGCATATATTTAAAAGTTGATAGATTATTTATATGTAAAATTATTTACATATATTTAAAAGCATCCATAGCCTAATGATTTATTATGTCCATTATGTCCATTAATAGAGGCCATTTAATAGAAGCGAATGGTTAACCGTTATGCATTCATAAAGTAGATAATGAAAAAAAAAAGAAGAAATTTTTGATGTTTTAGAGCAATCAACATTTCAGAAATAAGCATAAATAGAATAGTTTATTGACAGCCATCTGTAGAATTTCAAATTGAATTTAAAAAATGGGCGAACATCATTTAGTGGACGATTTAAACGTCGAAAAATTCGCATCTCACATTCCAAATATTGATGATAGATTTGGATGGATTAAGCAAGCGAGTAAACGATAGAGTCGAAATTCTCGTGGATAAATTCTCGTAGGATTTTATTCGTGATCACAGATCTTCGCGTTCTCTTGAATTATGTTTCTTTTCCGAATCGAACATCGATGAATTAAGCCCCAAATTGAGTACAGTTATTGGTCGTCTCTGTGGAACAAAGACCACTCAAACTCTCGATGGTTAAATTACAATTTTTTATTTCAGGCATTATATTATCTCATTCGCTTACGCCTATCGGTATCATTTAAATTCTGCCTATATTCTGGCTAATTATCCTATTTACGTGTCTGCTTTCTTTCCAAGAAGAAAAAGTAGTTCGCTTCAAATTACCGCATATTCTCATTTTTGCCTCAGCCAAAAAAAAGCTCTTGCATCATCCAGCTTGTGGACAACGCTCATTGAACTTTTATGTCACAAACACTTATACTCATTGAACTTTTATGTCGCAAACACCTGATTACGGTTTGCGCTCTCATTGGTCGCGGTCCTCAGCACTCCTCAGTCGAGCGTTGAGATTCTTCTGCTATGACGGGATGACACTCACACCTCGCTTGGGGAAGACGGGGCCCACGCGAGGGCTAGTAGTTTCGAAAACGGCTGATTTTATTGCAGGACCGTTTTTACACAGCTCACACACCATTCCGCTGTATCGTTTTCGCATGAAACAGCAGTTTCAAAAAGTTGCGATTTTGGTCAATCAGCGCGTTCGAATGCACATTTTGAACACCTGCTAGGACCAAAGCCCAAAATGGGTACTTGAAGTTCAGAAGGTATTGGTCATTTCCTCATGCGCCGAGCTAATTACCCGGGGAGGGGGGGGGGAGGGGTACTGATTCAACGCATGAGGAAATGACCACTGCTTTTTTTCGATCTTGAGGTGGGTTTTACTGCAAATTAATATTTAAGAAATGTCTCTATAAGGATTGCTCGCTATTCAGCAAACCTTCTCTGGATCCGTAGGATTTTGCCAAGGAATGATATTGAAAGTTCATCATATCCATGAATCAACGCATGAGTCTATGCTAGTCATCGCAAAATGAGGAATTTGAAAAAAAGAAATGAAAACAATAGAGAAACGTAGATTATAAAAAAAAAAAATTTCCCAAATATTTTGCGCATTACGCTAAACCTATATAGCTACAAAGTCTGACAATACAGCGTACTCGACGGGGCAGGTTTTTCTCTCGGGGCAATGATGAACTGCTATAGTTTGACTCTTTTTCCAATTGCTCGTAATAGTGCCTCTAGTGATAATTCGATCAGATAACAAGCAGAATATATGAATAAGGATGAATTTTATGAATTCTGGATACTGGTTGGTAATATTGTCGTGCCTGGGTACTAAATATTTGTATTATTACTAAATAGAAACTTATACATCTAATCGCCATCTAGCGGCGTTAATTTAAAGCCGTCAGTGTTTCTATTACCTTCGGCATATGACTAGCGGCTAGATTCCAGCTTGGCTCGAAAGGATACCTCGAAGGTTTTTTTTTTCTACCTTCTAACTCTATTATAGCTTAGGATCCTTTCCATATACCCTTCGTTTCCTTTCGTTACTAATAAACAACACGTTTATGTTCATCTGAAACTGACATTCTCTTATTTCTCGGTCATATGTTGACAAAATCACTTCCATTGAAAGAGGCACTAAGAATTTCTTTTGTTATCTGGAAAATGGTCTTTCAACTTTGAGCGGATTGTTTCTTCCAGATTATCCAGGAAGCGAATTCCAAGTTCATTAGTGAATAGCAATCAAAATATTTATCATCTTGCCAAGTTCGTCATGAATACTTTCGTTTATTAGATATAAATCATCACAATGATTTTTTTTTTTTTTTTTTTTGCATTTGTGTAATCATTAGTTCCTACTTCTTAAGTGAAAAGTTCAGTGGTTTAGGGTAAATTTTGAATAATTGTTTTGATTGAGATGATTTCGAGAGTTGAATGTCACATAATTGCACTCATTTACGTCATCATCAAATGTGAATATTTCATAATTTTGTTGTCTCTTAAAAAAAAAAGTTAACGCCAATTATGCGATAATTCTGGAGGTGAAATTTCCGGAGAATTTTCCTGGAAAAAAAAAAGAGAAAACCTTTAAAAGAATGTGAAAATTTGACTTAAAGAAAATATTCGCAGAGTTCTAAGGTATGCTCAAGTGAAGTGGATTCTATCTATTTGTTTCATAAATTTCTGAGAATTTGAAATATTTTGGAAGACGAATATTCGCATACTCTATCGGTGTCCTCGAAGAAATACCAACGCATCAGTGCAAAACAATTTAGTGAAATACGATACAATCAAATTCCAATTATCTTACAATGCGGATTTTAGCCGTTGAGAGATTCCCATAAAGTGGCATTATTGATGGATCCTTTATAATGATCCATTTTTTTTTGAACTCCACAGGTTTATAAATAATGTTGCCGGTATTTATTAGTATTTATTAAACGTTGTTTAAACGAATTTTTGAAGATCCAATAAACATATTTGAAATCTCGAAATCGAAATCCTATAATCGAAATCATATTCGAAATAAACCTCGTTATTGCTTATCTATTCGTTCATAGATTAGTTATTAGGAAATATTAAAGGAACGAATTGAGTTGCGAGCATTCCTGTCAAGTAGGGCAAGCGGCTTGTTTCGGCTGGACAGACTCGCAAAAAGACATTGTCATGGCGAGCCGGTTGTAGTATTCGGACTTTTCAGTAAACCTTGATCGGGTCATCCACTAATTAGAATGAGCTTTCGGGGAAATACGATTACTTACTCCAGAGTGAAAGTGATCTTTAGTTGCTTAAATTGACCTGAACTTTAAGTGATCGAACGTATGCATCCTTGCATAAGCTAATAGGTTCAACATGAAAACTAGTCCACAGTATGTGATAGATAAACTCAAGCTTTTGCACTGACAGCCGTTATGCGAATCTAAACGAATTGCAAAATCAGCTGCCACTGAAATATGATTACTGTTTGGTTCATTGTTATGCAATCGTATAGAACAAACTGAAAATATTACTTTAAAATAGAACAGAATATAACTCGCGAATATTTTAAATGAGAATTACTGTTTACACGTTTTTCATATTGCACTGCACCGATTTAATTGATTCTTTTCTGTGTTATGTGCATAATGTCGATTTAAAGCACAATGAATCGATTCAATCTGATCTCAGTATTTGATATTATAGTCATAGTGATATACTTTTTAGCCTATTTTCTTGCTATTTAGCGTTTATACTTTTAAATTAACTTAATAACTGTTTACCTATTGCAAAGGTATATAGGTATAGAAATTGCCTGCAAATTTCCCATAGTACAACTGACAATAAAAAGACATTTTCTGCAGTATACACTACGATAGCGGCGTTAAATAAACATCAAAATGTCTATTTGTTTTATTATCAACGTCGATATTTTAATGCGACGATTTTCATATAATATGTCACTCTATATTGCGATCATTTAGAGCGAAATTTTCATAATTTTCGATGGAATTTTATGAATTCTTTTTTTTTTTCAATGAATAAAGTTTTATTTTAGTGAATATAAAGCATCGACATAAATCTTTCAATGGCATTTTCAATTCCTTTCATAACCAAGACTATACTTTATTTATATACAATACCTTCAACAATATTACAATTAGTCATTATACGAACGCTCATCGTTCAACGACGAAAACGTCCATTCAAGAATCCATTCTTTCGTATTTATTTGCTATTGGTGACTGTGGTAAGCTACCATTTTATGCCACTTTTTTTTTCATTCAAGTTTATTTATTTTTATTTATTTATTTATTTATTTGTTATTTATTTATTTATTTATTTATTTATTTATTTATTTTTATTTATTTATTTATTTATTTATTTATTTATTTATTACCAAAAAACCTCAGTTTAATATGCAATCTTTTTTTCGTAATTTTGTAAAATATGTTGATTTAGCGAATCTGTATTTGTCTTATGATATGTTGTTGTTGTTGTTTTTTTTTTTTAAATCCTCACCATCTTTATTCAATAGCTCATTAGAATTTCTCTGGATTAACACTGGCATGAATGCAAACTTGTGTTATAAAAGCATTTTCTTGTTATACCAGATTAGCATTCAAGCAAACAAGGATGTCGACATCGAGAAGTTGAACGTATGACCGTTTACCACAAAAAAAAAAGGAATGAAACTTTTACGCAACAACTCATATTATCGGCTTATAACAAAACTAGTTTCCTGGTAGACCGACTAGCCAGCTCACATCAATTTAGCATTGCAACTGGTGCATCAATTTAGCATTGCAACTGGTAGACCCTAGCCAGCTCACATCAATTTAGCATTGCAACTTAAGTAGCCAGCTCACATCAATTTAGCATTGCAACTGGTAGACCTAGCCAGCTCACATCAATTTAGCATTGCAACTGGTAGACCAGCCAGCTCACATCAATTTAGCATTGCAACTGGTACTAGCCAGCTCACATCAATTTAGCATTGCAACTGGTAGACCGACTAGCCAGCTCACATCAATTTAGCATTGCAACTGGTAGACCGACTAGCCAGCTCACATCAATTTAGCATTGCAACTGGTAGACCGACTAGCCAGCTCACATCAATTTAGCATTGCAATTTCACATCAATTTTGACCGACTAGCCAGCTCACATCAATTTAGCATTGCAACTGGTTAGCCAGCTCACATCAATTTAGCATTGCAACTGGTAGACCGACTAGCCAGCTCACATCAATTTAGCATTGCAACTGGTAGACCGACTAGCCAGCTCACATCAATTTAGCATTGCAACTGGTAGACCGACTAGCCAGCTCACATCAATTTAGCATTGCAACTGGTAGACCGACTAGCCAGCTCACATCAATTTAGCATTGCAACTGGTAGACCGACTAGCCAGCTCACATCAATTTAGCATTGCAACTGGTAGACCGACTAGCCAGCTCACATCAATTTAGCATTGCAACTGGTAGACCGACTAGCCAGCTCACATCAATTTAGCATTGCAACTGGTAGACCGACTAGCCAGCTCACATCAATTTAGCATTGCAACTGGTTGCCAGCTCAACAGTAGCATTGGTAGACCGACTAGCCAGCTCACATCAATTTAGCATTGCAACACCCCGACTAGCCAGCTCGCATCTATTTAGCATTGTAACAAGGGACATGAATAAATAGAAGAAATCAATTTTCTTGGGAAATTAAAAGCCCCAAAGAAATTGTTTTCCGTAAGAAAAAATAAGCATTTTCCCTTCTTGCAATATAATTTTGGATTATTTTGCAAGGAGATTGCATTAAATGATAAAATCCATTAAAATGAAAGTCCTCGACATCCTCGACTTGAAGGTTAAGGTAATTTTCGACGTAGATCCTCGAATTGAAACAACTCGATGATTCATTAGTTGAAGTCGCAGTTTGTAGCGACCTGACTTCTAAACCATACCAAAAATGATTTATGTGCCTAAGCCTTTATTGTAAACTTTCAAGTTACAATATTCATGGTCGTCAATTATCCTCGTTATACTTGAATGCTAAAATATTTGAAAATGAATTACTGCAAGAGATCGCCATTTGTCGTTTCGCCATCGCCATCTTACGTTAATGATTTCTAAATAATATTTGAATTTTTTTTGGCGATTTTATCGCTCTTCGAGATTTTATATTTACTGCTTTATAACAGTGCCATTGATTAAAAGTGAAAAAAATTTTTTTAAAGCGTTGATATATATTTTTTCACAACAAATTCTTATTTAATTCCGATTCTTTCAACTCAGATGGAAATTCTTCGAACTGCGATACTTTGCATATCGGTTTCCGCTTCGTCTTTCCTCTGTTTTAGGAAAGATCATAGAAGTATGAAACGAACTAGAGTAATTGAGCGACTAGGTGAGTTCATTTATGCAGTTTCGCCATGAAAAAAAAAAAGAGAACCTGAGAGTATTCATTTCAACTCTATAAAATCTTCAACTGGTGAACTTCTACCCTCCGTCAAGTTTATTAGTTTATCAAAAGAGGCTTATTGCAACGTGAGTTGATTTTCCTCAGTTCTTCTCGATATCACGATCCGAAAACATAGTTGTTGTATGAATCGAGAATCCGTATAATATTTCTTCCGATGTTTCCTATTGCATACACCGATGCTATGGTCAGATCTTAGCAGCAAAATCAAGGGAGATGTCTTCGCATCGATTGCGAATTTGCTTCTGGATCCGGCTGTCGGAATTGAGATTCTTTGCTCCTGAAGAAGTCATAGTCATGGAATCGATTTCTCGTTTTTACGGAATCAGTGTCAGCCACAGTCGGCGGATGTCGATTTTTTGGCCACACCAGAATCGGAGTCGGAGTCATCTCATTATGTTGGAGCCGCCTATCACTGCTCAGGATTCTTCCGCCTTTTGCCAAGTTGCAAATTTTCCTATCAGACGTTGGCAATGCGTAATGCTGACTACTTTCACATCACCACCATGCTTTCATTCTTACCAAGCATCGCGGCGCATTCATCTACGATAAAAGAGTCTCCTATTCACTGTTCGGTGATGATAATATTCAGCGACGTCACTTTAACTTGTCTGTGGCCATATTTGGCCAAAGTGTGGCCAATCTCACTTCAATAAATGTCCATTCGCTTGAAAATTATACATTTGCATAGTTTACACTACTGGATTTTTTCCGATTATATTTTTCATCAAAAAGGATATTACAGGAATTTCTACAGTTTGTGGTATTGCAATTAACGGTGCGTTTACCGGCGATGGGTTTCGAGATTCAATTCTACCTCAGTCTACCTGAGGAAATATGCACTCTTATCTCGCTTACTTCTTGGCATCTTACTATTATGGGGCATGTGACTAACGCATTGATCTGCGTGAATCGCTTCACTGCGATTTACACTTTAACTCGTTATAGCCTTGTATCGTCTACTTTCATATTCAAAATTTTTTCTTATTTCATTCACTTCGGAAAAATATCGGCGAATATCATCATAGCTTCCACCTGATGCTTTTTTTTTCCAGTGTCCGGGTGAAAATTTTTCCAAAAAGGCGGCAAGCAATGATTAATTCAGAGATTCGGCTCCAGTTTACTACACATTCCACGCAAAGGCTACTCCAGTCTCTACGTTTTAGCCTTCGAGGAGAAAAATTTCGTATAGTCCGAAACATCTATAGGAAAGGTAGGCTGTGAATGGCAGGTGGAGCGCAAATTAAATTCCTTAGTTGCCAATGAGATTATCAGACTGCGCGATAAATGAGGAGTTCCCACTTTGCACATCATAGAAGATTTTTCGAAAATTTCTACTCTCATCTCATTAGACCGCTTTCTGCATTCTGGAAAAAGCTGAGGTCAAATTTTCAGGCAATTTATTTCTCGATTTAGGCGGATTTGTTTTCATCACTTAGAGAATACGTGACGTTTTTCGCCAATTTGAGAGGTCTAAATCAATGCATTTCATCGCCACTGAAATCACTCTTGTCTGTGGCTCAGAAGCCTCCACATGGATGCTTTCAATTTTAATGCTAATTTTAGAATTTCTGTTATTCTATGAATAATGAAAAAGTGAGAAAGCACTCCAACATAACAGCTGTGATACGCCCTGAGAGTGTAAATCAATTTCTCGACCGTCAACTGCAATTACTAGATGGATGGATCCGCCCAAAGACATTTAATTTCATATTTCAGAGCGTGCTCTTATTTAATCATATTTATTAGTGTATTAGACCTATATAACTTTCATATTTATGCATGACACATCTTCATATGCAAATATGAGCGAACAAAAATGTATTCTGATGCATTTGAAGTAATGCAAGTAGAACGCACTTTGCAAATAGAATGTAGAATAACAGCGTTACTTTCGTGAGTCGGAGATTTTTTATCATGCACTCTTCCCAAACATACAACCAAAACTACCTTCTCGACAAAATCATGCTAAGATTTTCATGCAGATTTTTTTTAGTGTTGATATATGCAAATTTTTTCGAGGAATGCTGAATAAAGAGATATTGAGAACGAAAATTTCTCTTGAATAATGAGAGGAATTCTCATCTAACAGATAAATAAATATTGAATACGCTTCTCATTTATTCACTTCAGATGTGGACGAAGAAAACAGTATGGGTAAGCTATGCGTTAACCTTTATTGCTCCATTTGTTTATTCTCATCGATGGCTTTCTCGAACTTGTCGCTTCTTCATTTTCGGTGAAGGCGTCGCAATGAGCTACGTCGATCGACCCGAGGTCACTTAAGTAACTAATCAACATTATTGCTAATTAATTTTGAGCTGTTGCTTTATCCCATCTTTATTAGAGAAATTCGACCGCATTAAAAACATAAAAATTTCCACGTATTACCATTAATCTATCATGTCTTGATTTGTGTTGAATGAATGAATGAATGAATGGGTGATTTCTGCCGAGTTTTCCACCGGAAATTCCACAGAAAACCAATATCCAGGAGAAGAAATGGATAACTATTTTGAAAGGAACGTCCGGATTATTTTTCCGGATATTGCTTTCAGTTCATCTTGGACCGCTCCATGTCACCACCTGTTACCTTGGACAAATTTCTATCAGCCACGATTATTTTCTGAATACATTTAGAGGATTTTTAATTGTTTCACTTAGACATACTTGAACTCATTTCATTCAAATTTTATTTCAACGTTTCGATTTGAGAAGAATTGAAGAAAAAACTCAAATAGAAATAAAAAGAAAAGAGTAAATAGTTCAGAGAGCTACAATTCGGGCGAAGAGATTTCCAATACATAAGAGCATCAGTTTAAAGATGGAAATGGTTTAACCTCAGTTTGAAAGCTGAGAGAATGAATGCTTTAACACTATGGAACAAGAAATTTTGTACAGCATTCTTTGTGCCAAAACATTTTTTTTTTTGAGCAATTATGAAGTGATGCTCATCTCCACTACAGGGAGAATATACGCTGAACTGTTCTTAAGTGTAGATTATTGGAAGAATCGGGAAAAAAATTCTGTAGGAGAAATCCAGAAAATCTTGGATCCTTACTATACTCGACTAAATAACTTTAGCTTAGCGATGTCATTTAATAGAAATCGATCAC
Organism: Ascaris suum; assembly: GCA_013433145.1. NCBI lineage: Eukaryota > Metazoa > Nematoda > Chromadorea > Rhabditida > Ascarididae > Ascaris > Ascaris suum. Next base: position 7,097,748 of record CM024181.1, read on the forward strand.
AATATGCTCTGTTAAAAGCAATACGAGTGTATATTCCTTCGTAATCCATATATTCCTTAACAATCTGATATCATAACGCGAATGAGGAAATCATATAGGATTATAGAATTGTTGAAGTGAACGATTGCAGTTAATGAAAGCCTTTCGATAGCGCCAAAAATATACATTTTGCGAAGTGTTGAGAATACAATTTATAATTTGCGCCATTTTTTTTTCAGCGATAGTTTAACACTGCAACGTCCAATGAATTTCAGGATCGATTGTAAAACGAAGATCACGCAAAACACTTTTCGTAGAAAGAACTTCACCTTTATTTAAGGGTTTTTTACTCCCGATAATATGAGCATTCATCATGAAACAACTGCTTCATTTTTAATAGACCTTCTCTATCGGCATCATTACTGAACACGTTATGCTTAATGTGTTACACAGCGAAGCCGAATGATCCTCTATCGGCACAAATTATCCTGTGCCTAAAAGGGTTTAGTATTCAACCAGGAGCACCAGAGCAGTAGGTTTACAATGAACCAAGCTTGATGTTCACTTTCATTCCTCGTTCACCAACTGCTTGAGGAAAAAGGCGAGTCGGCTCCGCACGAGTCGTCGATCGGAGTGGAGAATTTGGAAGCGAAGAAGGCTTAGGATTTTGCCATATCACATCTTCACAAGTATCGCCAAAGGATCTCAGCATCTCTCAATTAAAAGCAAAAATAGAATTTCATGATTTTATGAAGGCAGGGATGGGGGGGGGGGGGGGGGGGGAGAGAGAGATCGGACGGGAGATGCACTGTGCGTCGATAATAACAACGAGTCAGTGATCAGCACTAGTGAAATCGATTCCGAATCGGTCGCTAGTATTCGCTTTTGATAACTGCTTGCCATCATAAATATGCGACGATTAACGAAACAAAAATAAAGCGGAAGTATAACTCCACGTTAAGATATATTCCAATGATATATTGTAGCAGTGTTGTTATGAATTTACTCTAGATTCGTGAGAGGGAAAAATTACGTGACGCATCAATTATGTTCTTTGGTGTCGCATTTTTCGAGGTGATCGTCAACGTTGCATCATTTATCATCTATCGCCGTTCATGTAAGACGACACGTTTTTCACGCATCGAGAGGAATCTTTTTGTTGTTACGTTAGGGATGTTCGGTGCAACGATACTTATGGCACTTTTCTTGGTTAGTTTCACGTTTTTTTTTCTACATCGCTTCACGGCTATAAAAAAAGAGAATGAAGAGCGTATTTCAATGATTTGTTTCTTAGGAAAATAGCACCCATCGTGGGTACCCTCATTAGTTTCGACCGTTCCTTTACCTTCCCGAAGGAAATCTTCGGTGTCTTTTACCTGTTTATGTATAGGATCAGTATGCTTCACATCTTACCAATCGCCTCCTTCCTTCTTGTTCCTTCTTTTCCCTGCGCAATGAGCGATAGGGACGAAACACCATCAAAGTGCACAAGTGAAATCCATTGTACTATCTTCCGCTATTATTTCGTGTCTCCCGTAAGGCGTCCTTTTTTCGCATAAGGGGAAATTATATACCACATTTCAAACTAATTTCACCTTTCATTTATTTTATATAATCAACACAACAAAAATGCATAACGATTGAAATATAGTCAGTATGGAATTTATTTCGATAGACGAGTAAATAGTTGAGATATTTCGAGAATATGAAATGTGCTCATCGAATAGAGAGCATTGCAATGCGCAAACGCAAATGTTTCGTAAAGTTGTTTAGTTTTCAAAAGAATTATCCGAGAATCCATGAGACTCTTAGGCAAATAATGTGGCGAAACGGCGAAGACGTAAACGTTTTTATTCACCAACTTCAAGAGCATACTTTTATCTTTATAGAGCAACTTTTATAAATTTTTCTCATAATTATTTCAATATTCCCGTATTTCCGTTTCCATCATCACCAAAAGAAAAAATATCCATTCATTTCAAAAATTCTCGATTTTCAGTTATCTTATCTATTGGCGTTTTTTGGAACACTATATTGGTTACGACCTTTCCTTGTAGCATGTTCAGCATTTATAATTGATTTCTATATATTTTCGAATACATGGATTTTAATATTCGCAAGTCGTGATATGCGTAATGAAGTGAAACAAATAATTTTTTCTTAACAACGATAGTAAAATTGCTCAATAATTGTAAGGTTCGTCATTTATAAATAATGCTCATATGTTTTTGAATATTTATAATTTTAATGCCTTTATTTATTTTTGAATATTTATTCTCTCACCCATTGTTATCATATTTGATAACGATGAACATTTTACTAGTAAACAGATTCAACGAATCGGTCGCATATTCTTCATATTGAAAAAAAAACTATGAAGAAATCAGACTGGTAAACGACCAATAACAATAAAGCTCGACTTGATCTCGATGTAGGTAAATTAACTGTTAAGATGTGATCTCTTGTGATCTAAAGAGTTTTGTGATCGCAATAATCGTGGTGATCTTCGCTTGTGTTACGCGTTATGTGCTCATTCCTGTTTCATATGATGTGATATCTCTCCCGTGTGGATTGTAACCTCCCCTTGCATTGGGAGTCGTAGCTGAAGATATATATATATATATATATATATATATATATATATATATATATATATATATATATATATATATATATATATATATATATATATATATATATATATATATATATATATATATATATATATATATATATATATATATATATATATATATATATATATATATATATATATATATATATATATATATATATATATATATATATATATATATATATAGGCTGTGGTCTTGCTTGCTAATCATAGTGTATGTTTTGCTACTCATCGTCGTTAACTCTGCTACTCGTAGTAAACGAGTTTTATTTGCTCGGCGTGCTGAGAGCAGCTGATTAAAAAATCAACTAAATCAATCAAACCATTAGAGAATTTCTCGGAAACTGGATATGCATGAAAAGCGTGGTGAAATAATATTGAAAATAAGCGTTTCAATTTGCAAGTAAGCGAAAATCCCGACTGTCATATATTCGCATTCTTTTGTATAAGTTTTTTGTAATCTCATGAAAGTCTCTGCCCTATTATGACAACAAAAATTGTTGCTTTCATTGCACCATCACATCTCACTTTGGAGATTCAATAAACTTTTGATTCTACCGTCTAATGCCAAGTATTTTCTGAGGAAATTACACCAAGTTGAATAACAGGAAAAATAACTGGAAAGGTGCTAAGATAGAACTTCCGCGCATTAATTCTTGTGATACAATCGAGAAGAAGCATGTAAAAAGACGCATTGTTACTGGATGCGATACAAAGCTAAGTAGGTCAATCCGTGCGATCGTTTTTGAGGTTCGTTAGGCACATTGCTTTGCGCCTATGATCTTTTCAGACCGTGCTTCCATAGATGAGCGAAGATTGCTTCATTTATACAAAAGCTACCTGCGCCAATTAATCGCCCTCGCCCGTGCATAATTTTCGAAGTCATCGCTTCCAGAAGTCACTCTCAATGGAAATGAGACAAATCAGAGTCGACCAACGATACTGCTCAACAAACAATACGAACAGGGGCAACCGACAATACAAATAAGTGAACTTTTACCTAAAATGGAACGAAAAATACTAATCAAGTGGTAAAGCGAGATAATGCATCTAGCCGAATGTGCACTTTTTTATATCCGCCTCATCCTTCGAATTAATTTCACAAATTAGCAATAAAACCTATATTTGCCTCCCCCCCCCCCTCCCCCCCCCCCCCCCCCCAAAAAAAACGCAAATCGGCTTCCTGCGATCAGATAGATGTAAAACGTTTATCAACCTTTATTAAATGCGGATCGAGTCGGTGTAAAATGTTGCGATTTTTTCCATCTTTAAATATCTGCAACTGATCTTAAGGCTAACAGATCACGTGACATATGATATAGGATTATGACATCTACCGAACAAGTAGACAGGCGCATAGGCGTAGATATTATAGACTTGGAAAGTTATGGCATGAAATACGAGTGACACAACGCCAATGCGCTCTAATCAACTTATTTGCATTTCAAAAGGATTGTTTTCGTATAGAGACGACTTGAAATTCCAGTATGCAAATCCCATACTACATTCAACTCCTCGTGGCTATAAGAAATAAACCAATAAACCCTCTAGTTACACCTATATTCCGTTAAGCTCAAAGGAAACGAAATTTCTAGCTGCAAAAAAAAAATCTCTTATATTCAAAAGTTTTTGAGATATTTTTAAATTATTTGACGATTGTAATGATGAAATATTGAAGACAGTTTTATAAAGTAATTAAATATAACGCTTCCGGTGTCATTTTCAGTCGCTGATTAGAGTGAGCTCATATTGCATATAATTTCTTTGCAATAATTTCTTCCGCTATTTTTACCTGGTCTTTTTTCACCTTCTCAATTAATCAACATTGCTGAATAATTAGGAAAAGAATTTAATATAATTGAATATATCGTTTCTCCTATCCAATAGACGAACTCATCATGCTTCTAATTCACTTTTTTATAAGGACCCGATGAAGATTTCCAGATGAATCGTCACCTTCACAAAGGAAATTCGCCTGCTACGTACCAGCCTTGATGCAAGCAAGGCTAAATCCTCTTCGTCGTCTCCCTCCCCCCCCCCCCCCCCCCCCCCCCCACCTTCTCTCTCCTTTCTTCCTTTATCTCGATTAATCAAGACGAAAATATCGTAGTAGAAGATATTTCCTGACTGTTACTTCTTTATAGCGCTCTGATTAAAATAGTTATTTGAAGATTTGAAAACAAAGACGAGAATAAATGTGCTAATCGTAAGATCCGTGTAGCTCGAAATGAATTTCATACTTCATCGTTTCCTTCTATAAGCTTATATTTCGAATGGTCGTTGTTTCATCTTTAATGCTCATGTTTTAGTCACAAAGCAAGGAGGACTACGACACATATGCCATATACTAACGCCGGTACTGATTAGATGGAATCAGCTTATAGATGAATATACGATGCCACTAATCGGCGGATGCGTTACATACTGCAAAAACTTATAGTGCTTTAACGGTTGAAGTCTCTGCGAGTTGCACGTTGTATGATAGTAGCATCTCATCGTGTGTCATCTGAGATTACTGTTGTAGTATGATGTAGTACACTTGGAGCTTGTAATGATATACGATTGACGGGTGTCGGATACTGCTCTTTTGCCTATTCATACTATCGCTCCTTTCAATTTGACAGTATATCACATTATTCGTTCTAGCGAAGAAATATTTTATTCGGGTAATTTTTCTCGGGACAAAATGTCCTGCATGTTCATGGAATCCTTCGAAAAAAATGCGAAAAGGTAGAAAAACTTTGCGCGCTAAGCATTCCGTACAACGCCAAGTTCTCTCTTCAAGCGTTCAGTTCAGCTGAGGAGGGGGGGGGGGGGGGGGGGAGGATGGCGGAGACCTTCCACCTCTTCCTTTCATCCTCCTCGCTCACTCCTTTAACAGTCCTCTAGAGTTCGACGAAGTGTTTCATCGCGGCCTCGCTGACAAGAAGAATTTCGACTACTTGGATCTCTTCGTGGAAGAGAAATAAGCCATATAAATGCCTGCGAAATTGCTCGTTATTTTGCACCAGTTGTCAACTGCCAACAAGCCATCAGCGACGCTCCGACATCACAGCAAACTATTACCACCGTTTCATCCCCTATCACAGCAAATCACAAATAACTTGCCGAAAACAAAAGAGAACAGTGGCTGATATGCCTTCGAGGGATGAGCAATTTCAAAATGTTATCAAATGGGTCATTTGGTCATTACGGGACAGTTTTTTCATCAAAGGAATTTATGATAATTTTATATTTGTGAACTAGGTTGAATGTCTTGAAATATGCAACATTTGCCAAGATACCCGAAGGATTTTTCAGCAGATTCACTTCTTTCGTTACGTTCTCCTCATTTCATCGTTTAGAACATCAATTTTTCAATACGAGGACAGTTTTTGTGAATTATGAACTGTGCAAATCTCAAAAATATTTTCATATAGATCCTATTAATGAATTAAATCATAGAGGAAACTATCGAGTACTATTGTGTTTCCTTATACCTCCTATATACTTGAATTTTCTTTAACTTTTGACTCGTATCATATAATTTCAGTGTTTGTCTTATAATTTCCACAAAAAAAAGCCGGGACAATTGAAAAAATAATATCTCATTTTATGGTGTAAATCTGCTAAAACTTTGGTCCTTTATAGTAATCTATGATGATAGCAGCAATAAAACAACAATATATAAACTTACAATCAACATACAGACAATAATTATATCGTTAAAAAAAAAACAAATAGATAGTGACTTCTATAGAAATAAATAAAATTTGCATCAATAATAAATCGTCAATCACGATAATAATATCGAAATGAATATTTCAAACGTATATTTCGAAAATAATAACAATAAAATTATACAAATCTTCCTATATAGCTATTCGCTCTCAACGCTAATTATTTCGATTTATATAGAAGCGAATTATATCGCTTTTAGAGATTATTTGATGAGATTTCTTTAGTCATGAGCGCAGATTCCCACTAAAGAAAACGACATAATAAATTTACCCTTTTGAAATTCCCCTCAATGAAATCGATCGATTATTTAGATAATATAGATCTTACCCATAATTTTTTTCCCATATAAATTGGCTATTTAAAAGAGTTTCAACGATTTCAAATAAGTATATAGTGCAAATGAATAATCGATTTAGTCGACTATTAACAAAAGTTTCAATTAATAAACGAAATAATGACGTCATTGACGTAAAATCATTTAGCGTAATTAACAATAAATTGATCACTATTGTTGAATGAAATGAATTTATTTAAAAATAAAAATGAGATATCATGTATATAATATATCATAATTTCCGCACATTTTCATACTTATTTATTATCGTTTTTGTATTGATAATGAAAAATTATTGCTCATTGAAATCTTTCGGAATACATTGTCTATGCGAATATAATTCTTGCTATCTATTATCAATTTTTCTTGTGCAATTTTAAGGAGTTGCAATTTCAAAGAGTTTACTATGCACGAATGCAAATATATATCAAACAAAATCCCGTCTATTATAAGTAGCGATTGATAAATTTCTTGTATAAAATTTCGAAGAAACACCTAATGAATTTAATTATTTTATCAATGTTATTCGTTTATGAAAATTTTAGAATCGCGAGGATTATAGTGAAATCTAGCCGAAGAAATCAAAATCTCCACTGAACATAAATATATAAATATACACGTAGAGTTTAAATTAGAACTTTAATAAGTCATTTTTTTTTTTTTTTTTGCAGCCATACTAAGAAAAAAATATTTTCCAAGAAAAAAGAGAACGATTCCCCATTGATCGAAAAAAAAAAAGAAGAAAGAACTCAACTCAAATAAATGAAAAAATTTTATTAATTACACTATCGGACGCTATGTGATATTACATCGTTTTAAACATTATAACATTTTCTAATTTTTCTTCCAACCTTTTTTTGTAAAATTACTTTCAAATGTCGTTAATGGTAATGATAAATCATCAAATTTTTATTCAATTATATCAAAAATTTTAAAAATACATCGAAATATTGAGGCAGTTAATGAAAGACATATTATTGATTAAAGTAAATCAATTAATTGATGATAACTGATGACAAACTATGTTAATGGGATTGAAGGATCGGAACGAACGATTCGTTTTTTGCGAAGAGATATGACACGTTCTCTTTTACCACAGATGACACCTCGCAACTCGTCACGTACATCACGGCTTACACATATTAGAATCCAAGTATTTGAAAGCATGTAAACATCAACGACGATCACAGAACTTGCTAGTAAGAACGATCGTATGAATCGTAAACCTCCATAAATTGCTAGCTGAAGACATAGCTGAAAACTACAGATATATTTGCGGATATACAGGTATATACAGGTAAAACTATAAGTACATGTAATAAGAGGAAATAATTTTATGGAATTTGCATGGCAATCATATTCATATCAATAGAAGACGGTGAAAACAACGAATTGTAAGGACGGGTGAATTGAAAAATGAAAGAAACTTGAGTGAGTGATTGAAATTTCAATGAAATTTACAAATACATATTCATACGATTTATCTGTCTCTCTTAATAGGTGGACGACTAACACAATTTTTGAAGTTTTTTTTTTTTGCGAATGATCTGATAAAAACACTGATGAGGGAATTTGGTTCACTTAGAAGGTGTGCTGATATTATATAACGGTGAGGAAAATGAGATATGCAAATTCACAAATTTTCCTCACAATTAAGTAAACGATCAAACTTGTATATGCTATCATAGATAATTAAAATAATCTTAGAACGAAAGCATACGCTTAATTATTTAGGACAATATGAAATTAAGCTAGACAACACACTTCACTTGATGCTTAAAAAGTTTCGATATACTTATGCTGTAGAAGACTCTAGAAATAGTACAATACTTCAGATAATAGTTCAGAAAATTTGATATGATAGGCAATATTTAAAAAAAAAAAACCAAATTATTTGAATAAAACGATTCTAATACTTGTCGAAAAGACGTTCTCATTATGAAATGATTGAGGCAAATGCACCAATAGCTCGAATAAAAGTATTCTTTTGTAGTAATCTTAATAAGTAAGTAATATTTAAAACAAACCAAAAATATGCACCAATAGCTAGAATAAAAGTATTCTTTTGTAGTAATCTTAACAAGTAAGTAGTACTTAAAACAAACCAAAAATATAGCAAAGAGGATTGTAGCGATAAACATCCATAAAGTTGCAATAAAGAGATTCCTCTCGGCACGTGAAAAACGTGTCGTCTTACGTGAATGACGATATAAGATAATCGCCCCAACATTGACTATCAAATCGAATACTCCAAACGTAGCGAACAATATGAATGAATCACGTAATTTGATCATTTGTTCATTCTAAAATGTCGCATCGAGCATTGACAAAGAGCTTAGAAGCACTAACCTTATCCTCTCCTGCACCCCCCCCCCCCCCCTCCCTCCCTCTTTCAGTTCAGAAACAGCAAATTTGCCTTCTCCTACAATCCCGATCCCCATCGTGCCAAGTGCTTACTAATAAAATACTCTTCCACTTAACTATCTCTACCCGTGAACCCTTGTATCAGTAATAAAGACGTATAGCTTTGGCAAAACGAGTTCCTCACGGTTGCAAAAACTGAAACTGCATAGAACTAGACTTATAGAAACTGATAAGACATTGTTGCTAAAAGCTGAGACTTTTTCTTTTCTCGCATTTTTTTCGGAAATTCTTTCAAATTGGTTCCACTGATCTTTGTGAGGTCGGTCTTTTTGACGAATCGTGACTGTATATATTTATGTTTGCATTAGAATACTTTCAAGTGGCCAACACAAAAGCAATGATTATATCGCATAAATTCATTCGCCTACGAACAGTCTAATAAAATTTCGAGTCAGCCTATTCACCTGATTTATCTGATGATCCGTTGATTCGTCAAGGGTCGACGGGGATCTGACGAGTTCCATTCTCTCACTGGACTTTTAAGCAATTGAAGTTCGCGGCAGTAGCCCTCATGCTCTTATAGCCACCATTTGCCTCGCCATACTTACCCGAGATGGTCACTGAGGACCAAACACACACCTGCCATCCCATAACTTACTCGAAGCCTTCCTGTATCATATTACCTAACAGAGTATAACGCTCCGCTGATATATTCCTCAGAACTCGTTGCCTGTCCCGCATCGCGAAAAGGTGACAGAGTATGGCTTGCGGGTCAGCCTTCCAATCAGCCTCTATTAATCTTCAAAAATCAAACAACTAAGCAATGCAAAATAAAAAAATAATTCATCTGCTCACCCCAGTGCGATTAACGAATTCCAATGTGGCGCCATATTCGAATCTGAAGAAACGAACACCGTGAAATAACCATCGGTAAGAATAAAATGTCGGAAGTAAAAAAGTTAAGGCACATAACACATAAACCACTTGCTCGTTCCAAACCTGAAGAACTTCAATACCTCCATATTTTATGCCCTTCGGTAAAAAAACAAATAAATAAATAATATAAATATATATATATATATATATATATATATATATATATATATATATATATATATATATATATATATATATATATATATATACTTATTTATAAGCAAAAAAAATTCACAGATATTTCACAAAGGTCGGATTTTCATTTTGCACCTATCGATCGAATTATGGAAAAAAAGACTGTTTGTAAATGATTCGTACGTTCGGCTAGATAATTATTCTCCATATTATTTCTCGTTAGTATTTCGCATATTTGCATGCTCGGGAATTATTTTGCATATTCCAACCTTCATTGGCAATTTATGAAATTACCCAGACAGGCAAGTAAAAAGCAGACGTTTACCACCGCAGCTTTACCTAGAAGCACTGTTCCGCTTGATTTTTCGCTATCACTCGTTTTCGCTTGATTTCTTTGCGTTATACTCTTAATACTGATGGCTCCGATTCTACTAAGGTATTGAAAAAATTTTTTTCCAAGCTCTATATAGTGGAGAAGATGACCGTAGTTTATAAGTACGCAAACGACAAACTAAGAAGTTGTTATCGAGTACTTATGCTAGAGGGGTAGAGCACTAGGTAGACTGGTCACGCGAAATGAACAAAAGATATGTTTGCAGATTTCGTTCCAGCAACGCTTACAATGGAAAATGATTTGCGATGTTATGCAAATTTAGGTTTTTTTGAATACAAGTAGAGATAATTTTGTGAAATATATTAGTAAACTTAATAACCGATTTTCTTAAAATTTTGCAGCTATACTGAGAAATAGAGCCGTAAAAATTTGGAATTCTGATGCGTTTCCAATGACAATATAGGTGGTACATCTATTCTATACAGAATAACGAGAAGAGAAGATCATTGGCGAATATTTCGCGCTCTAAGGAATTTTTGATGAAATTTCTCGTCAAATTCCTAGAGCAATTTTATCTTTGGTACTATTTAAAATCAGGTCAATTTATCAAGTATTTAAGGCTATCGGCTGCAAATAATGTTTGCACCAACAAACGTTCATCTTCATAAATAAATATATTTGAAAAACATCAAGAATTCTTAATATTTAAGCAAAAATAATTGAATGAATTAATTGCAAGAAAATTTCAAAATTTGGAACATCTATGGCAAGAGTGAGCAATGAACTAAATTCATCATATCCTCCTTCCAGCATTCAAAGTATCTCTCATCCGAGGGTTTGCTATTTTCTAAAACTTCTGCAAGCACTCTAGTACATCTATGCCACCTCTATCACGACTTATCAATGTGTGTTTATCTGTGTTTGATCATATGAATGTCCTGCAGATACGTATATATGTGCTTGTATCTATCTGCCTGTCTATTTCGAGGATGAAAGTCGCGGCGATAACAAAGCCACGGCGACAAAAGTTTCTGGATGAAACTATCCTAACCTGGATACCTCATAAGCGATGATATGAAGACGAATTGTAAATTTGTTTGAATTTCCAACATAATTTTTTCTTCACTTTTTTTTTTTTCTAAAACGTTGACTCTCCTTTTCTGCAACTCAGACAGTTAGCATTCAAGTGATTATGAATTCATGAGTGTGTTCTTCGTCGGCCGACTGATTGACGATAATTTTCGTCGCTCGTCTTGATTTTCTAGGCGAAAAGAAAACATGAATGATCAAAAAAAAAAGAGAGAGAGATTTCGTAGATGTTTCTCAGCAATAACTTAAATGAAATAATCTTGCATCGAATGAACAACTAAAAAAAAAAGAAACAACAACAATACATTCTTATATCGAGTTGGCCAACCAATCGCAGTAAATCGATTCACACAAATGAGTGCATTTAGCGAATGCGTAATAATGATAAGATGCCAACCGACAAATGAAATTAATGTGCATAATTGTTCTGGAAGATTAAGATAAAATTGAAGTGCGAATCCTGTTGTTGGTATACGAACCGTTAATTGCATTAGCGTAAATTGTAGACAATCCTAAAATATATTTCAATATATAAAAAGAGGAAAACGTTTCCATATAATTTCTTTCGTTATTTACGGAAAAAAACAAGTTGAGAGTGAAATTATTTTAGAATTGATCGTTGAAATTGCAAGAAAATTTCCAAATTTCGACCCGATCATCTATGGGAAGAGTGACCAATGAATTAAATTCATCATATCTTAAGGTACTATGCAAAATTCGATCGTTCCTTGAAACTCCTTTTCCCTCCGTCTAGCTTAACTATATTCATCTGTTTAGATGCTTAAGATTTACTTTTATAGGATAGTTCCCTCCTCCCCCTTCGTTTACGGCAAGCTACTGATTCCTGTGAATTAAAATTTAAAAAACCTAGGATACTGAAAATCAAATCAACAACTCAAGTAAAATATGTATATCTGGAAGAAGAGGATGCAAACAAATGCAACGGATGGAGAAGATCTCCGACGAAATTCGCGAAAGAAATTGACTTGAATTAGGGACTAACCACGATTAATAGCAGTAGGAAAATACGAAAGAACGCATTCCTGAACGGATGTTTCCTTCGGCGAATAATAAGAGTTCTAATAAGAATTATTTGCAATATGAATGAAGGTAATGTAAATAAATAAAGTGCTAGCTTGCCAGCTAAGAACGCAGAGGTTTTCATCGGTTCGTTTCTCTTGACGTTCTAATTGTCTAAAAGTATGCGTAAATTGTTTAAAGTGCTCTAAGAGTAATTATTAAATCTTCCAATAGGCGGAAAATGCGCAAAAAATGCGGATTATATGACGTCATCGAAGAAATCTGAAAAGTAATGTGTTGAGTACATTCGAATAATCAATGAGTGAATTTGAAAAAAAAATTTGATAAGCCTCTGAAACGTCGAAAAAGAACAGTATAAGTTGGGACTGTCATAAGGTCGCGAGTTCTTATCTTGAGGCTCGAAGCGTCTTAAAAATGTCCAGAAATTATTTCAAAAGAGCCTTAACCCGTCTGCGACTTCAAATTCGTAGCGCCTCGGGTGATTTCGGAAAATCCTGAAGTCCGTAGCTTCTTGGTACTAGGAGTCAAGGCTTGGCTTGGCTGTTGTTGCCCTAAAGACGCTCAAACCGGCTCTTGACTTCTGGATGCTTGTCCAACACATTTTCGTCTTTCCGAGCTAGAAAACCTTACTCAAGCTTTTCATACCACCGGTAAATGTTCCATAATACTTCATATTGCAGCAATTGCTTCTTTTTTTTTTTTTAAATATTTGCGACGATTTACTTATTGCGATCCTCTTTAGTTGCTACTTTCATTGTTCACCCACGAATTACTTGACTCGCTCATCGGTGATGCCGAGATCGTTACCCCTATTCTCCGAACAAAAGTTATGGAATTTCTCTCCGTTCCCGCTCCAACTAATCTATTTCCTTCCAAAAAAAAAACTCGAATTTATTAAACTTTTATGGATATATTTTTCATCCATAATGTTTTTAGCGCTATTTTTTTTTTTTTTTGCTTAAAGCAACGTCACTCTTGAATGTTTCGTTTATAATTAGTGCATCATTATAGTAAACAATGAAAACACGAAAAAAAAATGAAATATAGGGTAAATAAACGTTGGCATTATATAACTTCTGCAATTCCGCACATTCCATCGCTTTATAAATTGCGCATTAAAAAAAAAAAAAGCATTTTGAAGAGCCAATATTCAATTCGTTGAGTAATGAAGTTAACACCTCATCCTTTGCGCGTCTATGCTATTCCATCGTCGAGAAACAATGAAACGGAAATGCAACGATTCAAGCGTTTACCATGTTCAATAAATAATAAATAGCATAAATCTTTGCAAAGAACTAACCCTAATATATAGCATACAATTTAATAAAGAAATCTAAATAGCCTAAGTGAAACATTTTATAAAGCAATGTAATTTGTGCGCAAACTGAGTTAAGCATGAGTGAATATTAAGCAACGAAGAAAAGCACTATAACTGAGAACGTAGGTGTGATCTTTTACTCGACAATGACGTGAGAAGCCGGCCGAGTCACATATAACGACAAAAAACGTAGCTAAAGGGCATTCATTACAACTTCGTTAATCTATGGTCATTTATAGAGAGAAGGAAAGCCACGTGGTCAACTTTTATGGATAGTCGAAATATAGCTGGGACCAGGTCCATGGTAATGTCACACACTTAAATTTACCTCAAAACCCGCTGTATAACAATCCGCCAAGCCTTACCAAATAAAGCAATGTTTCTCGCGAATCCTACCAACCGATAGCAAATTTGCATATCCATAAATATCAATCTATTATAGATGTTCATATAATATTTATTATTGAAGTGTTGAAAAAAGATTATGAATTGCTCTTTTATTTCTCCTCTCCTTTTTTTTTCTTCAATCAATCATATAGAGAAATACACCAAACAAACTACAGTCATCATATCCATGTTATTAACAAATAATAATATGTATACAATATTGCATAGGTTTCTTAACTGATCGAATAGCTCATTAAAAAAAGCAACAAGAAAACAATATAAAATATATTTTTAAATCTTTGAATACTTTTAAATGTCTACAACCTGTTTCATTTATTTTTGATTAATTTGAATATTGATATATGATACATATGCAGTGATATAAATTACGCTCATTAAGTTTTCTAGTTCATGCTGTAATAATTTCCAGATCGAAATCGCTCTAATATGTATACAAAGAAGTGCGCTATGCAAATTGCATATTTTGTAAAGAGTTATAGAGGTATAGAGGTGAGTGAAAAGATATGCAGCGGAAATAATCCATAAAAAAATTTGCATATTCATGACGCTATTATGAGTTGCATTTGTGGAAATTCCTCCAAAACTGCTTAAAATTGTGGAAAAAAAACCGTCTTACTACTCGGAAATACTGAAATTATAGAAGTAACACATATCATATTACGATAAAAATGAACGTCACGAAGATTATTTAGATCGTTTGCATATCAAAGCAATATTAAATTACCTCTGCAGATATATGCATGAATATATGTCTATTTATCCGGTTATTTTACCATAGAAATCGTTAAAGCTATACTGATGAAATTTGCTCAACATCGTATAAACCAAAGAGTAATCCACATTGCATATATCACAAATTGATTCATCAAATTTGAAAAGAATTGTACACTTGATGCTAGAAATTTGCATAAATTTTACACCACTCACATAGAAGAAAATAATTTGCAAAAGAATTGCAACGAGCGCCTAGATAGTTTAGAAATGAAAATGATTTTCTATTTATTTTACTTTTTGCAAAAAATTTGTGAAGCTAATCGCCGAAATAAGCGATTACAGAAGCTTATATTATAGTCGCTTCTTTGATATTTGTCTTGATTGACTGCTGCGACGTATTTCATTTCTTATCAGATTTGTTCAATTTGCTTCGATTCGTTAAATTCGATTTCATTGCTCGACAATATTTCAAAAACTCTTTGATATTGCGCTGAAAATACGCTTATTATTCTCATATGAGTTTATAGCGAAACTTTTATTCGTAAGAGATTTATTATGTATAGCAATATATTCTTTAATAATCAATAAAAGCTTAAAATAAGATAAGGACTCCATCGTCAAACCTATTAAATGTTAGAAACTTATAGTTAACCGTTGATAAAACTTTCAGAGGCAATAGAAGGATAGCGCAATCAAACCGATTGCCTTCTCGTTACTGAACTATTTCAGTGGCAAATAAAATTGAGCTGAAATTACGAGAAAAAATTTCCTCAAAAGTACAACACTAAATATACACTTAATTTATATATATTTTGATCTTTCTATCTTTGGTGCCGGAAGCCGGAATATGCTTTCCGGAGAACGTACGATTCTTTCAGGCATGTTTGAAGGTGTAAATTTCGGTGGACACTATCCTCGCGGATGTAAAAACGAAAACGAGTGACTGATGAAAATATGGACGACTTAATTAAATAAGCGATCATTGATCATTTACGCTAATCTTGGAAATAACACACTTATGTTATCGTTAGCTGCTTTCATAAGATGCTTTCATCTCTTTTTTTGATGCCTCGGGGAAATACTAAGCCGTATGACCTTGACCTATTCCACGATATTCGCAAATTTTAAAATATTGACAACGTTATCAAGCTTTATAACAGCAAGTTTACAAATAAAGAGCCGGCGAATAACATACGTTGGTGAAATAAAGCCATCAGAGAATTGTTTTTATAATTTGTCAGGAGGACGGCCTCAAAAGCGATCAGGTTGCCAGTAAATTTCATAGTTGGCGGTTTTCAATGTCGAAAATGATATTTTTATGAGACAAGCTAGCATTGCATAGGGAGCGCAATTGACACTTCCTTCATGGTTATGTGCCCGCAAGTGTTCAAGTTTTCAAGCTTTACGACTAGAGGCTTTAAGCTTCGGCATAATAAGAACGGCGAAATGTGCTCAGGATTATGAACCATTCAGACTTTGAATGTATCAATTCTATGGCTCAGGCTCTATGCACCTAAATAAATGGCGGGTTAAAATATTTCCTTGATTCTAGTTATTCATAAATATATAAGCGTAGAAAAACTTTCTTATGCAACCTTCGATAAAAATGCTAGAAATTGATACGGCGTGAAGAGTGAGCAATTTAACATAAGAATCTTCAAAACTTTTGTTGAGCTTCAGAGTTCTTTTTGTCATCCAATCTCTCTATCTTCTTCTCTCCGCCTCCTTCCCTTATTTGAGGGAAAGTTCTGCCCGGGTCTATGATATTTCACGCTTTTGGTATTTCCCAGAGAATGCCGTGAGCTTCAGTTACACCCATCCTGACATAATATGGCCAAGAATCCTAATAAAGCGAGATCTCAACGATTCCATTAGTTATTGGAATCGTTGAATGTAGCATTCTTTGAATGCTTATCCTTTCACAACGTAAATAATTGAATTTTTCGTTCGAACGGCTTAACGTAATTTGCATAAATTTAATGAAATGTGTTTAGTCATAAAACTTTTTTAAAAAAAGCATAGTGAAGTCCGATTTTTTTTTTTTTGAGGAGAGAGAGAAAGAGAGAGAGAAAGAGAAGAGAGTAAAGGAGGGGAAAAAAAGAGGATTAAGCAACGTTGTCACAACATTAGGTACACACAAAAATTCCAAAAAAAAAGTTGCAAAAAAGTGAGCAGAGAATGGGATTAAGAACATAAACATTGCAGCATTTCCAAACGAACTAAGATTAAGCGTTCCGATAAGAAGAGATCGTACTGCTAAAATCTTCATGATGGGCCAATTTATAAGGAAATAGTAATAAAATGAATAAGCGGTGAGATAAAGATATGCAATCAGACCTATGTATATCCATGCTAACGGACTCATATGTTTTACATAAAATCAGTGGACAGTGTTAGGAGCGGAAAGGCGTTGGAGGAACTCGGCGGATGTGCACCAACACATCCAAATTACAAAATTACAAAGCTCGCAAACTAGAATTTCTACAAAACTCCTCATAAAATATAATAGCGTTGCATCCTCGTCCAAATTGTCTTTTTTTTCGCGCTTACTGCAAACCAATTGCATGATTAGGTGAATTTCAATTTTTTTTTTTTTTTTTTGGAATTGCCACAGATATTCGTTTTTTTAAGAGGAGGGAGGGGAAGGAAAGGAGGAAGGGGGAGGGGCTGAGTAAAACAATTCAGGCGAACTGACGATTATTGGACTTGCAATCCGACCCGATAAAGATGAACTCATCCACATTGTTTACAAACAATCTTATTTCTACTTTTATCATTTTCTCTAATTTCCGAATTTATCGACGAATTAGATCTAGATCACGGTTGCTACCATACCATTTTCGTTGTCATTTGTTATATCGAATAGTCATTTTGCATCACTGAGCGAATCTTCAAGAAAGCACAATTGAAAGAATTCTCAGCAGTAAGGGAATAATATTATTCTCATATTTGAAAATTTTGAATGAAAAAGTTTTACTTCAGTATATGCAGAAATCATTATTAATTTTATTTTATCATTATTAATTAGCAATTATGCACATATCATAAAAATCACGAACGATTATGCAAATTTTTTTTTCAACGGAAAGATAACTGAATAAATTTATGAAATTGTGTCATTGCTATGATTATATTAAATAAATCAAGGACAATATACACTAAAATGAATCGTTATAAACGTCGAGAATTTCGAGTGGAATAAAAATCCACTCAAGGATTCGATGAGAGAAGCGATTTGAAACACATCGCATTCGTCAGCGACTATCATTAAATTCTAGCACTTTTCAGACCCTCTAGGGAGAAGGTGATGAGGGTAGTTGAAATTTCAAGTTAATAGCTTCCAAGCCATGGCGCATGACCAAGAGGATGAGAAAAGAGAGAAGTTTATTGAAATGCGCTTCAGGCCGCAACGATATTCTATCTTCTTTTTCGAGATTCCATTCAGAGCTAATTCAACGATAATATCACAATTTTTGTTTACTTTGCTCTTGGGGCACAAATTCGGTCAATATTAGATGACCAGTATAAGGATATAACGATCCTGAAAGATGAGCTGATGCACTACGGATTCAAATATAACGAGTCTGACGAGAAGAGATAAAAATAGCTGAAATAAGCATAAGCGACGTAAACATAGAACTTGAGCATAGAAGCAGAAATTTGAGAATATTTTTTACTGAAAATATAAGCTTTGAAAAAAAAACACAACTTGAATACCGTGTAAAATCTCACAAATATATTGATACGCTTGAGAATCATTCAATATTGTCTCTTAGTCGATTGATTTATTCACTTTTCTTTATGAGAATAACTTCTGGTTTTATGGTCACATCTCTAGCCAAACAAAAATAGGAAAACGCATTATGAGAGAATCTTTAAGTTCTACATTCGAGACATTTACAAGAAGACACAAATATTAGCAAATTGAACGCATAAAACAACTAAATCGTTGTTAATCGTATTTTCAATCACAAACTTTAATCTATCATAGCGATTCGCATTAAGAAGAAAAAAAAAGGGCAATTTCTACCTGCATCTATCTAATAACCTTACTAGAGGAAATAAAGTGCGAACTGAGTTCCTAGTCGTTGACAGATTTATGTGCAATGAGCGTCTCCTTAAATAGCTACAATCGATCAAACTCAACGAAGGGCAATTCAGAAAAAAAGGAACTTCGAGAAAAAGGGAAGTTAAATCTGCTTCCATTGTTGTTGTTTGTTGTTGCTGAAGTGTGTTTCCTAGAGATGATAATATAGTCACTAAGGAAAACTGACCAAATTTAACATATATTTTTGCCTTCAAAGAAATGTTTTTTGTTTTTCAAAAATTGAGGCAATCTGATATTTATTGATGAAAGGGAAGCCATTCGTGGATATACTAGTCTGTCTGAGAGGAATGCCGAATGTGTAGTGCCAAAATAAGTTATCCCGGCCCTTTCAAAAAAAAAAAATTCTATTTGGTGGTAAGAGAGTTATATTCCATCTCGCCCATGAATGAGAGCAATTTGGCGAAACGCCGTCCCCTCAAATAGGTATGCACTGGAAGCTAATCTAAAAAAGAGTACAATTTTTAAAAATCTTTCAAGAGAGAAAAAAAATAAACGTGGAAAGGTTTGGAAAATTTTGGAATAAAAAACCGTCGAAAACGCAATTCTATTTTTCGAACAAAATATTTTTTTTTTTAAATTGAATGTTCCAACCTTTATTTCCTTCTCTCAGTTGAGCCAAAAGGCTGAAAAACACTTGCAAGATCAAAGATCAAATAATTTCTTGTGTGCTAACTAAATAAATTTGGAAATGGCGA
Source organism: Ascaris suum (assembly GCA_013433145.1). NCBI lineage: Eukaryota > Metazoa > Nematoda > Chromadorea > Rhabditida > Ascarididae > Ascaris > Ascaris suum. The sequence goes on from CM024181.1 coordinate 7,117,558, forward strand.
ACTAATAGCTGCAGAATTTAAAGAGTATTACGCAGTAATTAAAACTATGATCACACAATTCAACTCCATTCTGTTGTAGTAGAACAATTCAGAAAGGAGGCATGTTCTTATTGAATGAAGGCTTGAAAGAGTTTTCAAATTTGTCTAGAAACTTCCGTTCAACAAATGCTCAATAATAAATCATATTTAGAAGAAAATGGCCAGTTTGGATAGGTATCAACTCGCGCTTAGATCTCTTTTAGCTGTTCTATAAAAATAGAGTATTTTAATTTTATAATATATTGAAATTATCGGAAATGAGAATCAATAATCAAAAAAAAAGTAACGAAAGAAACCTACTCCAAATTTTTTATTCCTATGTTAAGATTGTCGAGCGTCGTTTAAATATTCTCCGAAATGTTTCGAAACGAGTATGATCGTATATTCATTGATCCTCAATTATCCTCATTAGAATATGGTTTTTTTTTTGTTGTTGGTGGAGAATATTCGATAATGATCACTCACCGAGAAACTGCCGAAATAGACGCGAAAATTGTGTATCACACAATTCAGAAGAAAATGTCTTCATATATTCCTGTCTATTGGTCAAACTTTCTATAGTTATTATCAAATTTGAGGAATTATTGCGCATATATCGCCACAGATCTGACAATTTCTTTCTACTTTTCTTTATGTTTCATCATTCCACAATTGAATATCCGTTCTTTAGTGAAAAGAAATGGTCAAACAAGACATAACTAATGCTTTTGGTGTTGTAAATTTTTTTCAAAAACCTTCACTGAATTAAATTAACTATAGACAATGCACAAATAGAACATCAAAAAATGAGCATGCGAAAACAGCATAATAAAAGCGAAAATAAGTGAAGATTTGTGGACAATGACAATATTTCTTGTGGAGGTATATACAATAATATACCTTTCAAAAATTTAACAGATCTCTATGTATTCAAGTATATCTATCAATTGTATCATAGATTCAGGTGCTTAAAATCATGGAAAATCATAGATAGTTTAAAAAAAATTTTTTTTTGAAGTGATATACAAGGCAAACAAGTTTCGTTTAGGAAATATTTCCACAAACTTTCTAAGAGTGTTACGAAAAGTCGCTTGTCTCATTTGAAGAGGAATGTTAATCGACAATAAAAAATCACTCGCATATTCATAGAAATGACTATGGTGAAATCATTTTTTTTTTGCTAATTATTCGGTCGATATGGATGAGCATGAACGCTTATCCATATCAAAAAAAAAAGAAAATCTATGAAAAAAAAGCTTTCTTGAATATTTTTCTCCCAAAGAAATAATAAACTGCTACAAACAGCATTTATGATTTGAGGATATCTGCACAAATGCGCTGAAATAGACTATCTAATGGAGAACAAATGCATAAATGCGTGTCTGACCGACCTACTACATGCATCGATCAGGTAGGTTTAATTCGGTGTCAATAGTGTCTCGACAATTGAAGCAAAGATAATACTGGTGAAGAAAAGAGGCAGTTAAACAGCTATCAAGTGGTCAAGTAATTACATGGTATATTTCGTCGTATTATCGTGGAGAATATTGATTAACCAATCCACATTAATGCCTACGCTCTATGGTTTTTTTTTAAATTTACATTTTAATGTAATTATATTGTATCTCCGTGTCTGCGCTATGTGCTTTACTTCTTTAATATATGTAACGTTTAATGATCTGACGTTGTATGACAATATTCGATCCGATGCGATTCAAATGGATAGTTATAGAAAGTGGCGATTTATTATAATATTTCTCTGAAAGAATCCATTAATTAGGAAAGATTTCTAGACCATTTCGAGGTCTGAATAGGATATGTACGAATATTCACCAAATGTCATAGATAGAAATTTTGAGTATCATTAAAAAATGAAGGTTTTTTTTTTCAGCCAAGGTTTTACGCAAAGGATGCTTTGACGCAGCGGCACACTCTGGCCAGTGAGCAATTACATAGTTGTTTTAAGCTTTACAATAGGTTATTTGTAGATGGCCTTCTCATCTATCATCACTAATTCCTCAGAAGTATTGAAATCGTTGCTAGGATAAACGATTGGTGATTTTATGTAGCAAGACGCTATTAATAGTACTTCTAAGAAAGTGCGTCGTGGATGAATCAATCGTATTGAACCAAAAAAGCAATAATTTCATATGTTGTCACTCAATGTACTTCTTCTCCACGTTTATTAGATTTTGACAAATAAATGCTCTATGGGAAATTCCAAATATACCCATTAGACTAGTATATTTGCGGAAGAACTTTGTTTTTTTTTTGTTGATAATACGCTATAATTTTGTTGATGACTGAATAGTTAAATAAAATGCTCGAACGAGAAAAAAAAATGGGCATTGTTCAGCGAATGACACAAGAGTTGTTATGTAAAATGGTATGGCGAAAATTCGGCTTTGCAGCTCGATGATTGGTTTCGGTGAATGCGGAAGAAAGGTGAAAAATCTCATGATTATTAAGGAATATATCGATTATTGCATCAATGATTCTCTTCTTTAACGAATCGAAAATTCCCCCACAAATCGTTTCTTGATAATGGAGGTGAAAACTTTATTATGGGATGCTCATTTTTTAAAATAAGAGACGTTTCTCAGTGGAATAATTTTCGGATACCTGTTGTTTTCGATATCTTTCAACAATATTTCTAATAGTATTCCTATAGTTATGCGCAAACTCTTTCTTAATTATCTCAAAAATCAATTTTCGCCTATACAACTCATCGACTGACATATGAGTTGTAAATTGAACTAGAAACGTTCAGCGTATAGTTAGAAATGTGGCATCTAGGTAGATTTCATCTTATCCATTCGTTTTTATCATCAATGATGACTAGAAGCAGTACGACTCGATTAAAAACATCCGAGAATACAATCTGTATTCATTAGATTAGAAATTGCCGCAATTTGCAAGGAAATGTACAGTTTTCCGAAAATTTACCTCAAATGCACGAAATTCTGAACCTCAAACTGGAACGATTGCAGCACAAATGCATTGAACCTTTTTTTTTGAAACTCGTATCATTCATTGCCGTCTCATTCTCGTTTAATGTTTAGCAATGTGGTTACCTTTAGTACATTATTGTAACATCAAGCGTAATGAAAACGTTCGAGGAAAAAAAATTTTTTCCTTTCTTTTTTATCTCGTTTATCTTTTATTTTCAACTTATACGCTATAAAATCGTTTAACCACAAATCAATGCAATAGTATACATACAAATCATAAAGATATATCCTATCTCATAATATATTTTGCATATTCAATATCGCATATACCAAACTCTTCCATGAATCTCGTTGAGGAAATGACATTTTGCCGAATTACTCTCATTCAAGAGCGAAGTGGAATAATGCTCGATTATTAATCTAATAGAATTTTTTAAAACGGCCATTCGGCATTCACCATAGAGAGAGTGGCATACCGCCGAATGATTCCCTTATATCAATACCAGATATTTTTTTAAAACACATTTTCTTTAATTTCTAATTTTTTTCCATAGAGGTAAAAACATAAGATGAAATTTGACAATTTTCCCTAATGACTATATTATTGTCACTATGAGTCATAAATTCGTCAAAAATTACCAATAACAATTGAAACAATTTTTTTTTCTTCACATTTTTTTCCTATGCAATTATTTTAGAGTTAGTTATTCTTTGTTGAGTGGATTCGATAAAAAAAAAAGAAAAATTTAATTGCGTTTAGTTTAATATCTAGAACGAACAATTCATGAACTATCGTTCTTTTTTCTTTTTTTTCCCTTGCTTCTTCATTCTTTCTGTCTCTATCAGATCAAAATAAATTTGTTCAGCCAATCGTAAAGTTTTTCTAACGTTCACATCTGGCCAGTTTATAAGTCTTGTCTAACTCATTGATGCAGTGACGCGTTAAGGCATAGTTGTGATTCTGCTTCAACATAGTCTACCGTTTCCTTGATATACTAATTGAGGGCATCTCCCTCCTATTTCCACTCGCTTTCCCATCCCTCCCCCCCCCCCCCCCCCTCCCCAAATCTCATCACTGCCAAAGAACGACATCACTTCATCTATATCAACTGCAATAAAAAGAAACTATACGGTTCGCATTTTGTTTAGAACCGTTTTTTGACTAGAGTTGTATACGTATGGATGAAATTAACTTCCATACTTAAAGAAGTTAGCAATGATTCTATTTTTTGAAATCAGCTCAGCTAGACCTTATCAGTTCACCGACATTTTCCATGGATTCGTACAATATTCAAACGTGTTTCTAATTTTGTCCGCTTTTTTTGAAACTTTTGTCATTATTGATACAAATACTAAGCCTATACGTCAGAGTAAAGAAAGACTTCTGCGATAGACTTTCTTTACTCTGGGGTAAGGATTTTTTTTTACTCTCTTCCTAGCACATTTTCAATTCCCATTCCAGTCTCTTTCATGGCAAAATAATGATCCAATACGAATGTGCATACGTCAAAGAAAAAAAACATTGCATACGAATGATTTAGGCGGAAATGGCAGAATAGTACTAATAAAGAACGTAATAAATTTTCACTTCATAGGAAAAAAAAAACATTGTCTCCTCATAGAAAAACATTTTTGGAAAAACTTCTATCAAAATAGGTCTTTGAGGAATTTTCCTAAATGATAGAGAAAATCAAAGAGGAAAAAACTTTTCAAGAAAATTTTGAGAAAAGTTGAAATTTTTTTTAAAAAAAATTGTTGTTTTCTTTAATGAAAATAATTTCTCATAATGTTGTCGCTTAAATTTTCATTCCAATTTTAAAAATGTAATAAACATTTTTGAATGTAATTTCAAATATTTCGCTATGAATTTTTGTTGAGAAATTCTAATCGCATAATTGTGATAGATATAATTCATTCTTTCTTAAGATTTCACTTGTATAATTTGTACAATTTTTTCGTTCATTTCCATTTCTGATCATCAAATATCCTTTGCGTCAGTGTCTATTAAATAAGCTACTCTTTGGTCATCCGATAAGTCAATTGGCGAATGAAAAATCCAGCTATCGCACCGTCTTTAAGAACCTAATTTTGTAGAACTCTGCGTCAGTGAGTTCCTAGGACAATAAGTCCGATCCTTTCGAGTTTCCGCCTCTAGAAGTCAAGTTGAACAGTATGATCGAATTGAACACTGCAACCTTTTGTACTTTAAGCAGATAATCGGGACGATTTGTCTTGTTTTTGGATGTGCTACTCCCTTGAGATGACGATCGTCTTTATACAAGTTTTGAATCGCTTGAGGATATATATGTGGCTCTAGCTTGGCCTAGTTTGATTGCAACCGCATGCAAGCGCAATGATATCCGATTGCGGTATTGACATAGAAAACAATTACACTCAGTGGAATCAAACCATTTGAAGAGTCAAATAAGTTGAATTCTTTTGTAGAAATTCAAAAAAAGAACTACAATGTACGACCACCACATATACGACGGTCGAATACATGAACAAAACATTTCGTTCTAATTACTGACTCTAGCTAAGCTCGTCTGATATTTCCTTCCAAATTTATGGCTCACGGAGTATTTCCCGAAATTTGCAGATGAAAGAGCTGTACTAGAGAGTACCGGCTGAAAGAGAGTACTAGCTGAACATTTGAAGTAGTACCATCACCCTTTTGTTTTTGTTTTCTGAGAAGTTTGCCTATGCGTTCCAATTTCGATGTCTTGTACGCATTGAAGAAGCTCTCTTTTAGCAGGCTTCGTTGTTTCAACACAATGAAAGAATTAATTATTCGCTTCAGTGTTAGTACAAAGGGGGAATATTGACGCTAAAAGTCGAATATCATAATATTCAAACTACTTGTGAGGTCAATAGAATTTGAATGATGCCAGAAATATTCCCTCTTGATTTGGGATATTTAAAAGCTCGAGAAAAACCTCATCACGTAAAAGAAGAAGCGGAAAAACGCACCAGAAATGCCCGGTACTATAAGTGCTCTTGCAATCTACTCAAATCAGCATTCAAATTGACAACGAATTAATTAAAAAATATGCAAAATAATACATTCATCTCTCAAATGATTCGTCGCCAAATATAATTCTCTTCTCTCTCTCCCTCTCTCCCATGTTCCACGTTTTGCTTCATTTGAGAATAATTGAGACTCAAAGGATTCAAAAAACAAGAAAATTTCCTAAGTGCTAGCGGTCGAATTGTGTGAAAATAATGAAATTTAGAATGGAAAATTTGTTGAAGCAATTAAGCGGGCTAAAAATTTCGTCGAAGTATATTTCGTTAGCATTTCGACTGACAATAATCGTCGAACAGCTGCTCGTCTGTAATATTGGAAGCGTTCTTAAATAACAAGAACGAATTCACAGCTGACACTCCTAATTTTCGTTTCTCTTTCAAACAGATGTCGATATAGGTTCCATTACCTAAAGAAAAGCATTAAGCAATCGTAGTTAGTAAGATAATCAAAGCAAAAGAAAATTTCATTTTTGATACAATTAATACAATTTTATTAATGCAGAAATTTGCATAAAACAAGTCAAATGCATTATTTCTAATATTATTTAAGCGATTTGATTTTTGTTTTTTTCGAACTAAATTGCGCTTAAAAGAATTCTAAGCATTTGCATGAAAAGTTTTACTATTTTCAATTCTGAGTTTTTTATTTTTCAACTGATTCAAATGGTGAATGATGGATAGAGAGTTATCTAAAACTATCTTGGCTAGATTGATTTATAACTGAAAAGAATAATTGCCATCGAAGTTATGGTTGCTTATACGAATCGAATAGTAGCAATTTTTTTTTCTCCTCATACATCTATTTGTCAAATATTTCAGTAAATCAACTCTGTGTAAAATCCACCAAATAGAAATATTTCAGTAAATTTTTACTGCCGTTATTCATTTCATTTATCGAGTCGGAAATGTCGCCAAATTGAAATTCAATCGTCTATTCATTTGAGAAGTTATTTTGACTACCATATATTTATATGCAAATGTGTATGTGTCTATATTTTTCTGCCATACGATTTCTAACGTATGAAAGACTTCAATAAAATAATTGAGATTTATTTAATGCTAGATGAATTTATTCAAATATTTATTTGCTAAGAAGAATTTTTTTAAAAATTAGACTCTTAAGATTCTACCAATCGTCTATTTGTCGCTATAGAAAACAATAGGAAAGTTCAGTAATACAGGTAATGATATGAGCAAATTGAAACGGATAAAAACAAAACGAACTATACGTTTCCTATCATAAAAATGCTTGAAACAAATATGAAATGAAATTTATTCGTTGAAAATATTTCATATTGCACAATGAATAATTCGAAAAAGAAAAAAAAATTTTTTTTTGGTATCATTTTTATCGATTTTTAAATAAATTCTCGTGAAGAAAAAACTTGCATGAGATAGTGCTCTATTTGTAATAAATTTTACGACAACGAGAGAGAATTTCTCACGACACGTTCTACTTTCTTCAACGGGATCTTTATTGACTGTAGCAGAAACCTAACTTAGGCAGTTCTACCAACCAACGTGCAATTATAGGAACTCTACATACAGTTGTTAACGAACAGTGGTAGGGAATAGAAGCCTAGGCAATAGACGTAGAGGTAATAACCCGGATACTGTATCCAATCTTATGCGACTTTTCGCGCTAGCATTCACAAAGCATTTTAAGACGAGGTGGTCGATACGTATATGTTGTACACCTGTGTGCTTGTCTTTTCGTTGCGTTAACATTGAAGCGACTGAGTTCGATTTAACGAATTCGGTAGATTATGCGCATTATGGCATATATGGCCTTATGATATTATGAAACACCTATCCTAGGACATGACATGATATCCACGACATCCAAAGACAAAAATATCCAGATCAGATCGATTATCTGTCACAAAATTTATAGATATGATCTATTTGCAAAAATTTGCGCCTATGAGATCACCTTACAAGAACAAAATAACTAATTAACATGTGTGCCATACGAGCTCAAACAATATGCGTTATTGTTACTTTATATTCTTGCATATATGTTTGCAACATGTAACAAATATGCAAATATGTCACAATTAACAACTAAAACAATCAATTTCACAAGGAGCCAAAAGCATATAAAATATGAATTATTGAATTAGCTGATGCGACTACTCGAGCAAATCATCCATAAAAGATTCGGATTTTGTGCGCTCTTGCGGATGTGCGTGTGCAAAACGCATTATGATAGCGCATTACCTGCAGACATATACTTGCATCTGTCTGTCTATCTGACCTTTCGATGCTTTTATCTTCATGTCGACCGAAGCCAGTATCGCATAATTTGCTAATCTCTAGGGTGACGTCATATTTCATCATTCAGCTTATCTCCGTTTAAAATAGAGAGCTCCGGACGTCCAGATGCGAATACTTAAAGAAGCTGTGAGGTCAACAAGCAAACGAAGATGCTTTTATGCATATTTTATGATTAGCTGACAATTTATGCAATTGGACAAGCAGAATCACAAACAAACATATCGTGCGAATCATTTCTCTATGCTTCTTCAATCATTTAAGGCTATTTCGTTTCATCTACGTTTTCATTTGACAGTAGCATTGAGTGAATGAAATAAAGTAGGTTTGCAATAAATAAGCAAAGTTAGCATTAAATAAGCCTACTATCATTTGATTTAATTAGAAATACTAGTTACGAAAGCAAGTAGCGAGCGCAACGAACGCTTTCGAATAGCTCTCGAAAAAAGAAGACCATTTTGGCAAGCTGTTGCGGCAATAATCAACTCAATACAATTTACTCGCTAAAGGAAACTGACTAATGATGCTCGCATAGAAAGGATTCTATCAATAAACCGACCATCATTCGAAGTCGACAAATAAATACTCTTACAAGTGCTAACATATCCTTATAATAAAATTAAATCAAGCAAGTAATAACGCTAATATCCTTATAATACCAATAAATCAAGCAGATAACAATGTTAATCATAAGTTGGTTTGTACTTTTATTCTGATGGGGGAACTTTACTTTAAAATGATCAGACTTAAAAACATATTTAGATTACTCGCACTCGAAAAAAAACTGTTAATGAGCATGTAGAAAGACGTACCAGGCAATGAGCATCACAGAGAGTCTCATATTTCAACAAATCAATTCTACAATCAATTTGAGGAGATTTCAAGAGAGCCGTGGCAAAGAAATAACTTTCGAAAACGATTGGTTCGTTAATTCCAAGAAAACGAAGAATTTCTGGATAATCAAGTGATACAATTTTTTATATTCATAAATTTTTCAGCAATAAATGAATAATTCAGAGTGTAACGATTCCTGATGAAGTCGAAAATAAGGATATAAACCATAACTAGAAAGAATGATAGAATATCTATTGTAGTATAGATCAAAGAAAGCAAAAAATTCTCTAAAAATTCCCTAAGTGTAAATGAAATCTGGAAAATTTCTGCTCCGTAATTTTTCGGACAGATGATGAATTGAACTCACCTGATCGATGGAGGAACTAACGAGTGAATCGGCGTTATGACTGATCGGCAAAGATGCAGAAAGAAGACAGATAATTTGGAGAATGCATTTCATTAAATCGCATAATGACGAAATAATATATTCCTGCAACAGCTGTTGTAGGCATACGAAATTTAAAAAAAAACGAAAAGAACTGACAAGATATATCAAATAATCTTCAATAATCTCACTCATCAAATAACTGCAGATCAGGTATTCATAATAAATAATAAAATGTATTGATTTGCTGAAATTCTAGTATTGTATCACCTTTTCAAGTCTTATCGAACCGTGATCAAACATTATAGCCTCATCAAAAGTAGTGTTGAATTATATGGAGGTCTCCGACTACAAGTTGGCAGCTTAATGGCGAGGATAAAATATGGGCAACGATATAAGAGATGCTCTAAGCGCTTCACGTCTAAGCGTCATTGACGTTTAGTTGACGAAGCGGTGCTCGAAACTTGGTGATCGGGATCATCCTTCTGTGCGGACTATAGCAATTTTAATTTCAATGATTCCTAAGCAGAAAATATTAGACGTGTAGGTGGAAATTCCCTCCAAATATATGGAGAAATAAAAGCATATGCGCGGCCTTATGCAAGAGCATATGAAGATGAGAAGGATATTCAAAATTGCAATATTTTCAATAATTCCCGTATTTTTAAATAGTTTCGCATTCTCATCTCTTCAATGAACAAATGATATCGAATTTGGTGTTTTGAGGTATATATATATATGCGAGTTTAGTGGCCTAAATTTTTGAAATAAATTTCCCAAATGATTGCATATTGAAAAATTTATACTTTTAAAGTAAGAGTATAATAACCATTATAGAAGTAAAAAGAAAGAATATCGCTTAGCATTCCATACAATAAATATTCCAACATCGTTAGAATTCAATTTATTTTTCCTCAATAAAAAAGTATTTGTGATGGAATTTTAGTGAATCTATGCATAACAATGTGGAAGAGAAAAAAAAACCCTTTTGTTGAAATATTTAATTCATATAATAAAGGTATATATTAAGATATATTTGTTCTATTCTAATGAATTCTCTTAGTTGATCTCGATAAAATTTTATTCTTTTTTTTTTTAAAGACAGAAAGCAAAAATTTTCCCCTATTGCTTAGAATTTTCCTCATTTTATCGTCGATGGTGATAGGAGATAAAATGAAATTTATATGGTCGTTGAAGATTTCTTCGAGAAATAGACATGCATTAAGAGCTATTATTTTGGTTCTCGTCTTCATTAATACCTCATAAGTGCTTGCCCGAAAAAAAACCCTCATAAATAGGATAAATAATTTTGATGGTTCATTAATGAACAAATAACTTAGAAGCAAATATGGTTCACCGATTATCTCTAAAGGCATCACTTACATAATAGTGATATAATTTGTGTTTTATAACGTATTGAGTGGTGTTTACATATTGTTTGGAGTTGTCGCACTTATTAAAAGAGCCAAACGAGCGACTTATTATAGTGTGACGATAAACCGGAAAGAGAAATTGAAAGTTTTTTTTTAAAACGAACTTTCCTAATAATATGCAAATTTCTAGAAAATAAATGAAGCTCGAAAAAATGAAGAAAACAACTATGAACAATTAATACTTTTTTTATGAGTTCGAAAATTTTCAAAAAAATAAACTTTAAATGAGAAATTAAATGATTGTAATTGTTTTTTTTTGAATTTTTATTTTTTTAAAAATATTTTTGCGAAGAATTTTTTTTTTGCATCTCAAAAATTAGCCATTTTTTGAATTATTCACCTTAATAGTGGATCTCTAACAAATGGAAATTCATTTTTAAAAATAATAGAAACGCATTAGCGACATTAGAGATAATAAGAAAGAGTCGTTTTGATCATTGAGAGTCATATTATGGACATCCTCCAATAACTAAACACCTCTGTATCGCTCTTAAAAAGGATGAAAAAGAGGAGAGTTATTTTGGATATATCCTTAAAGTAAGGTTATCCTCACAAGTCTTAGAACAATTCCTTTAAATTCCTAGTTTTTCAGTTTATAATGACGATCGCTTCGATATGCAATTACAATTTCATAGCACATTATCGTTAGCAACAAAAAAAGATAATGATGAACGCCAATTTCGAGCATGAAATTTTGTCTCAATATGCCGTTCAACGAATCATTGAGGTAGATATCGCCGATGTCACAAACTTTAACGAACTTTATCGTTTTTGACGATCGCTGTTAAGCGCAACAGAATTCAATGATAGACACTAGGCGGTTAAATATTATAGCTTAGAAATTACTATGAAACTATTTGTATAGATAGATAATAATGAGCTTTGCCTTGTCAGTCATCATGCAGCATGATGATATCCCATTTTACAATTCAATGGATGCGATAGATAATGATTATATTAATTGCATATGAGAGTGTAGCAACCGAAGGAGCGTTATTAGTGATGTTCCATTTCGATTATGATAATAGCGAAAATTATTTGATCAAAAAATCTGGAGTTATGAAGAGTAACTGTGGCATTATTTTTTTTTTAAATGGTAGTGAGTTGAGAAGGTGACTCGGCTTATATATGTTATTTTTGAAAGAACTATATTGTGGAGGTCATTTCTAAGCTAGTAGGGATAGAAAAAAAATGATAATAGTGAATTGAAGGAAAAGAAAAAATCGTCGATTTTTTTCGATGACATGACATTACGTCCTTAATGCTTTCACGACGAATTCCGCTATTCCAAGTGATTGCTCTCTTGGAAAATTCACAACTTACGCGTGGCAAATTCCATTCTGCAGTTGAGTGTCAGGATATATATATATATATATATATATATATATATATATATATATATATATATATATATATATATATATATATATATATATATATATATATATATATATATATATATATATATATCACGATGTGCATTGACTTTCTCTTAATGTACTTTGCAGATCTATATCTTCGGTCACACGCTCAGAGCGAATATCTATGATAGGGATGGGATAAAATTTCAGCCATATTGAAGAGCAAAAATCACTTCCATGAACTCTTAATTTGATGATATCGAGCAAACTGACAAACTCGATAATAACATATGAAATCAATCTTTGAGCAAAATCATATAAGCAATTGCGAGCACAATGTTTTATAATCACACCAGTTTAAAGCATAAATTTGGCTCGACCGGAAACACAACATCCATCGATGTGCATTGCATTGCTGTGCATTCAAAAACTTCGTAGGGATCACATTATTAAGAAGCGACATAATTCTCAGTGAAAAAATTCATGAGGCGATTCAAATGAAGTCTCAATAGGTGGTTGGATAATACGTCAAAAAGGGAAAGACAAATAAACAATGAAAAACTGAAAGAAAATTTTACAACGTGTGGAGTATTTTTTTTTTTTCGATTCGATGTGGAATGATATTTGTTGAGGATATCGAGTAATACGCAATGGAGCAAGCATTGATTTTGTTGCTTTGTGGGATTTCGGAGAAAAAAAATGCAACGTGCAAGTTTTTTTTTTTTCAAAACGAAAGGTGAAATAATTGTGTTTCCAAAAATTAGTGCTGAAAAATTACGGATATTAACATATATGCATCATATATTTTATTATTGTAAGCAATAGGTGAGAACAATTCATTAATCGTTGAGGTAATATTTCACTTGCAAAAATCAAATATATAATATTTCAAATTATATAAAATAAAAAAAAAACTAATTGAACTATAAAAAATAAAATTAAAATTTATTGAAATTAATTTAAATATTTCAAAATTTCAATTATAAATTCTCGTATGTTTAATTATTTACATTTATTTGCTTTAATGATAGTTCAATAATCGGTCGAGTAGGAAATGTTTTGAATGAGATTGAGACAGATGTGAGAATGGCAATAGAAGGAACTGAAGATAATTTTTTCCAATGGACATATTTGTTCGTTTTCATCAACTTCGTTTCTTAAATGCGGTTCTTTGATATCGAAAACAGCACCGTAAATAAGAGGCATGTATACCAATGTTGGCTGTTGAACCTCCCTTTCGTAGATAAACTCATAATCATTCCTAAATTTATTGATAAAGAATATGAACAATAGCAGAAACAAACTGCTCTTATTCTCATGTCTGCTATTCCAAAGAATTCGGCAGCCTTAAAAATTACTAATCGATCAGTTCATGGTCAGTCGTGAAATCCCCGGGGAGTGCTTCTCATGAATAGAATTTTCAGGGAGTTCCATAGCTCGGTAGATGTTCTATGTAGACAAGTGGCTCAAGACTTTATCTTCAGCATTCACAAACACTTACTTACAGCTGGAACAGTGGCATTGATGTTTCCTCTGTAATTACCCCGAGCGCATTAACTGTTATTATCCTTGAAGGCTGTCTCTTTGCATTCTCTCCCATACGTTCCGTTTAAGTGCTGATAAATTTGTATGAGTACTCAAGAATTACTTAGTAAACGATACTCCCTCATGAGAGATTAGTCGCACGTCTCATACTACCTGCTGCACTTCTATTTTAAATTGTTTTGCAACGTTTTCTAAGGCAGCTTTTCCAAACTTTTTTTTGTTCGATTGCTAAAACTTGAAAATCACAGATTTTACATCGACGAAAGTGGCTGGCATAATCTATCACAATCCCTCGTAGAAGTTCACCATGCTTAATTGTTCTCCATTGCTGCGAATTACCTTGCTACTGGACTGACCAGGTGCACGATAAGGAATTTTCGTTGCTTTGCATAAACAGTATTTCGAGTAAAGAATGGAAAAAGCGTTCTGCGTTGCTTGAAAGTTCTGAGAAACGGTGACGAATGATTGCACGCTGAGGTGTATCTCTATCGTGACACCCGATAGCACGTTTTTGTGCTCATCGAAAGCACAAGATAACAAAGCTTGAAAAGTTTGTAGCTTACAAACTTGAGAAAGTTTATTTACTCGAGAGCGAAATACAACAATTATTAGGTAAAAAAAGGTCGATCCTTAATCAACGGCCATTCTTATCAATGAGATGTTGATAAGGCGCTTTCGGGCCAGACGCGTCTTCCATAGCGATTCGCATACTGAGTTCCATACCATTCAGGACTGTCGTCGAAAGAGTTTGTCGATATCCATAATTGTTACCGTTCACGGCCTGTGATGGTATGATGACTTGTGCAATGCAGAGCACAACAATGATAACAGCAATTGTTGTGAGCGCAGCCATCAGTGCCGAACTCTGATGAGGTCTTGGGAATGCTGTGAACACGGCAAACGAAGTGAATTTAGCCGACAAGGATACGGGTGGATATCGCTCGTTATGTTGTCGTAACAGGTCAGTGCTGCTGTTCAACCTGCCACAGTTTCCTATTCTCACTACTTAAATAGCACAGTTATGGTAAATATTGGCATAAAATGGAATGTTCGACAGTATTCACTGAATAGAAAAAGAATAGGACCGGTTGGCTGCAGTAAAAAAAATCCCACCCTTGGTCTTTTGCTAATGTGGTCTAACCTTAGAGGTCATATTGACTTAGGAAGAATGCTGACTCACGTGATGAGTTTACATTTAACAAAGCATTCGACTGAACTATTTATGACGGCATGTGCGTTCATGTAATTTTAAAAAATCCTTATGCCGCCGAAATAGCCCGATTCGGCTGGCTCGTAATCTACAGGTCTTATCCTACCAGTTTGCTGTCAATGGATCATTTGAAATCCGCTTCGCGCTTCAAATTAACAAATTTTGTTGAAGTACGGAATGAAAAACGCCTTCATGACGATGAGCTTTGCGTTCTTGTGAGCGACATTACTTTTTTGTGCAATAGACTTTTCGCGTTTTTCAAATACTTTCTAAGGCCACAAGTATTACAGCATATCGTAAAGAACTGAGTAAATACCTAAGGGAGCCGACTTCCATTTTCCTACCAGCCAGCTGTTCCAACATGAGCAGCTGCAATTAAATTTGAATTCCCAACGACCACATCATCTGATGAGAGAAAATGTCCATAGTGACTAGCTCATCATTCCCAAATTATCAAATGCAGCGAAAATAATCGAGCCTAATCGCAACTTTTTATGTAATTGCCGCACATTATGCCCACTGCAGATCTGTCTTCTTGTAGTCATATTTATCGTGAATCCCACCTCACGGTTAAGAAATAAGAAGCATTATGATGATTCGGATTTATTCTCAGAGGCGAAGAAACAGACACATTTTTTTATCCTCAACATGTTTTCCGCATGGTCAAGTGCCTGACAGTTAGACGTTTCTTATGAGAACGCCTTGTCTTACGCACAAGCTTTCAACATGAATGTATGCTTCAGCCAGGTGGAATATATCTGCCATCAACGGAAAATGCTGTCTATGACATCGGTGTATTGATAAGCTCTAAACTCTACTGGAATTTTCATTGCGCTCAAATATATTCGAGAGCCTCTAAAATTGCAAATTACACTTTGCGCTCGTTGCAGCACAAATATATCGAGCACTATCGTGAATCCATTGTAACACAATGCCTTTCTATTATTGAATGCGTCACGTTATCTAATTTCTAACATCAGATATATTGAAAACGCGTAAAAATTTTTTATTCTTATAGCCCACCATATGGCGTTTCTCCGCCATTAGAAATCCGATGAAACTGCGTCACTTAAGTTTAAAATTTAGAATATAGAAGAGTTATGTTTGATTTAGCATTATTGCTATAAAATTATCAATGGATGAAATTATCAATGCAAATTATTCCCACTAAATTTCCAAGCCTTGGTTTTGATAAAATTACCGAATAGACAGCAGAAAGACACATTTGTAAAATCCTTGATAGATATAGACATGATAACATCACAATGCGTTTTGCATATGCATGTTTGATACCAGCAGAAGCGCAGAAAAAACTTTGATTTCTTGGAAGCGATACGTGTTTATATTTCCCAATCCCTTAGGCAATTTAAATTTTAATGGAACCTTATTCGGTTCTTCACATTTCCGAAAAACAGTGGTGTTCAAATATGTTACGATATTGATAATCAGACCAATCGCATACGTTGTTAATCTCAACTAGGCTAATTCTAGGCTCATTTCCTTTCAACGATTGTGGAAAGAGCGTGTGTTTTAAACTATTTTATTTTTTATCTCTAGTATCGAATCGTTTAACGAATAAAAATGAATGATCGCTGCTTATCTATCTATTTGCAAAACTGGTTTGCCTTCCTTATGATCAATAAATGCACATTGTGCCTGCGAACTCTTCTAGTGACTATCAGTCGTCATTTTGTGTACAACCATATAGGACAATCCTAATGGAAAAAACGTTGTAGAAATGGAAATCATAAACATCTATTGGCTTCTTTTCAAATAGTTGCCGCTTTGAGCATCGTTCATCGTTTCTCACTCATCCCACATACCGGCGGCTTCTTCTTCTTTTCGTTTAATTGCATCCCTCTTCCTGAAATTTTTCTTTGCAAAGAAATAATCACCTCTAGTTTAACGACTATATATAGAAACAAAACCAAATAATCGAAATTGCTATCATCTATTTGTGCTTGAAAATATAATCGGATAATGTAACTCATTAAATGAAATCTTTTATAAATACTTGAAAGAAAAAACGAAAATTCAAAAAAAAACCTTTCTTTTATATTTCTTTCAATCACGGGTCGTTTGTATTTTGTGAAACATTTCAAGTTGTTTCCTAAAAAATAACTTTTTTTTTTCTTAAGTAAACAGCTCAATCCGTTCTCCTCTCACGCTCATTTTCGAATTTCGATCTCTTTGAAGAGATGGATATAACTAAATTGAACAATGTAAATATTTTATTTCATAGAGTGCGAGAAAAATATTCAAAAGAGAATGTAAATGTGTAAATTGAAGTATATTGATCTTGATTGCTTAAAAAAAGTGCAGCTTTGATTTCATCGAAGTGGAGAGACACTTTTGATGAGGTGGAATATGTTCCGATTCTTTAGTTGTTACCGATTGCTTCAAGCAATCAACTAAGGCAAATAAATGTGATCAATTCGAGAACAATCGAGCTTTGATAACCAACAAAGTGAAGCAGAAAATCAATGGGAAATGTATCTGAGGGATAAACAAAATAAACCTTCTTACGCTTCACTGAACTTATCAATAAACAATTTAACAGGATATTAGCAAACAATGAAAAATATGACCATAACATTTTAGTTAGCTTGACCGCTGACATAAATTTTCCCGCAAAAGATTGCCCCCATGGAAATTTCTTGCCACATCCATACGTCTAAAACATTTTCAGGATTTATCGATCCTGGTAAAAGATGGCAGAAGAGGACATCATATGGTGTACACCAATTTTCTTCACACAGGTCTTGGTGGTCCTCGACTTGGAACCTACCGGATAAGCACATAATATGCATCCATTTATACGCACACATTGACAATAAAATAGCGAACATTGCTATAATTCTTCCCCTCCGGAATTTGCGGAATCAAGTAAGATGACCGTTTATGAACAACATAATCGCCGACCTTCGCTCAAGTTTTGCTTTCTCTATTATGGCTCGACGTTCCTCAGCCTCTTCCTCAGGCACCCATGCGTTCTGATCAGGTATTCTAGGATCCTGCTCGTCCTTCCAGTCGTCAACGAGAGATGGGAGTTCCTTTTCTAGCTTTCTCACTTCGTTGATATACATGAACATAGCGTCGAACTTCGATAATCCTTTATAATATTATATACATAGTGGATCATAAGGAAACCAAAAGCTTTATTTGTGATGATATTGCTAATGTCAAAAACCGTTGCTTGAGCTTGAAGTTCGAGCTCTTGAACTCAATTGTCGCCGCATGCTTTTTGCAAGAAAACATAGGAATTTTTATGGTTTAAAAAATATTCGATAAACACTGCAAAAAAAAAATCTTACGAAAAAATGTGCTCTTAAGTTCTCGACTGCATTTTTGCAATTTTCATCAAGTCATTTCGATCCTCATTAAAAAAATTCCGCTGAGGTATATTTTTTTTTCTCGTTAGAGGAAACAACTTACAACTTGAGAAAAACTTCAACAATCTCCTTCATCATCAGAATTATTTAAATGAAATGAAATGCGGATGAAGTTGAAATCTTGTTAAAGAAAGAGCGCAATTTTCCACATAATTTGAAAAAAGAAGTATGTGAAAAATGTGGAAAATTCCGTGAAATTTTTATCTTTTTTTTTTCAAATTCAACTTTCTAAAGTAAGCTCATCGCAACGACACTATGATGACCGTTCGACATCGTCGAATTTCACAAACTCATCGCTGAATTTTATATTTCTATCTGAAATGTTTTACTTCATTTTATACACCTCCGTATCTAAAACAGCTTATTTCTCAGATAGGACCTTTGACCATCCCCTCTACCTTTGATCACCTATGCAGGTTAATGAAGATCAATTTATAAGAATAAAGGCGAAGAATTCTATCAATAGGACAGTGAATCGTTTTAGAATCTCTTATTATTTGAAATCTTTCGAGTTGAGGCAAACTAAAGTGTGCATAATGAAAGGAACGCTCAACACCTCTCCTCTATGCTTTCTTCTACAACATTCACCAATGCAATGATGCTTATCACCTCATTGTATTTATATTTGACTTTCAATTTTTGAAGCATTTTTTATATTTTTTTTTCTCGATCATTGCTCATCATTTGTGATTTCATATCACTGTGTAGATTTCATTTACTGTTTTTAGTATATTTGCATATAAGTGCACGTTAATGTCCCTATTAAAATATTATGAACATATCCCACGAACGCTACAATCTTAATTGATTAATTAATTCCGATCAGACTTTAGAAATTCATTTTTCACATGATAATCCACAATAGCCGCCAACATGATACCTTTCCGGAAACCTTAATTTCCGGAAACCTTAATTTTTTCCGGAAACCTTAATTTTAACTAAAGTGATACCAACCTCAAGGATTATCTATTAGAAATTATGCATATTGTTGGCAGTGGGTTAGATTTTTTGGGCATTTAAATTTTCCCAGCGAGCAACTTTCTAATTGCTTATTATTCTCGGCGTGAGATTATTTTCACATTGATCGTATTAATTAAACCTTTGCATTTATTCCAAGCATGCCATTTTTGATTGCCTTTAATCCATCCCCACATCCATGACGTTTCTTCTGGATCGAAATAATCCATTTCTATAAATACTAAGACGTCATCAGAATGAAATAAGAAGACAAGCACATCAAAAAAGGCAACGATAACAGATGCTTTTACATCCGAATCATATGACCGATGAGTTTTTATAAATTATCAATAAAAAGTAAAATACGCAAAATATCGCATTCATATCTGATTTGACCTAATTGCCTATGGGAATTTTGTATGAATGATTCTTTGCTTTGTTATTAGGTCGATACAAAAGCAAAATCCGATCAATGCAGAATATAAGCAAACTTTTTCGCACAGTCAAGCAATTAAAAATCCCTATAACTCTTATAAAAAACTTGAAGAATGGTATTAATCGTTACGCTTACGGTATACGTTATATCTAAGTGAATTTCATAGCTTCAGCTTCAGAAATTCTTCATTAAAACCATTAGAAAATGTAGAGACACACGGGTATGTGTGCCCATATAGGACATCGCAAAAGTCCATAAAACTAGTGGAAATTTGCATAATGAAGACTGATATGTTATGCACTGTTGCATTGCATAAGTTGAGATGAGCTCTCGGCATCAAATGATAAGTTGACGTGATTTTTTCACTGATAAGCGGGTGATATTGAATGTTTGAAAGGAAACCGATGACAAACACCCATATACGCTTACACAGCACGAGAGCACAATGCGCTTTCCGTTGAAATACAATGAAGGGATGGAGACATGCGGTTCAACATATTTCTGGCAAGTATGCTATGTCGTACGATAAGACCTTTGATAGTTGAAGCCAAATGAATTTGGAAAAAGAAAATCGAGTTATAAGGGATTGAGATCGAAGGTGTGCGGTGTTCAATAACGTTCGATTTGCTTCTATCCCTTTGGACTAGCGTAAAACAGTGGATGACGCGGAATTCAGTTGCAGCTTCTGATAGCCATACCTCACATCTGTCGCTAGAATGCCATCTTCATTTACTGCATAATATGCAAGGTTTTTTTTAACGAGCTGAACACTTATTGCGCCTGACTGAAAAGATATCAGTGTTTGCGATAAAGCAGATAGGTTGTAGCCGATCTTCATTATTGCCTAGTGTAGTGCGAGAATACTCCCGCTCCAAGGCTCTTAGCAAACAATGGGAAGATCTAGGCGACAACGAGGATTTAGTAGTGACGGAAAACCCTGAGCAACTGGACATCTCAGTATCACGTTTTTTCTTCACCATTATGTATAGCATGATTTTAACAAAGGTGTATAGACAAACAGTACTTGGTACATTGATATCGCCGACAATCGCTTGTTGATAAAGTCCAAAGAGATTATAAGTATGTTCGTCGAATTTTATCAATAGTTCGTATTCATTTTTTAGCATACGCCGTTGATCGAATCGAGCACGTAATCTTTTGTAGAGTTCGACCGCTTCATAGAAACTCTGCCGTAAAATTAATTTTTAAATTCTTAACGTAGGCGATACATTCATTCAATCCCTCTTGTGTTCTTTTTAAATGAGATGTATGCAAGGTTCAATTTAAGAAATAATTCGATATTCTCCTAGTGACAATTATGCACATCGCACATAGACTGATATTATTATTGCATATTTGTAACACCTTTATTAAATATTTACGGAAGACATGTTTAGGGTGCGATTTCGTGATAGTTATTTAGCATCTCGTGGAAATCAGTGCAGGTAAAGGTTTCGCTAATCTGCGGTAAATTTACTCGGCAAGAGTTTAAGTGAAATATCTAACGGCTCAGGATATAAGATAGTACTTTTCGAAGTATATTTTGCAGTGATGTCGAAAAGGTAGAAATATGATACGGAAAAATCCGTAAATCCCATTCCATCACCGCAACAAACCGAAATTCTAAGCATCTATCATTTGTGCATAGCCCAATAACAATACGGTGAAATGTATCAGATAATATGCATATAGAGGGTAGGAGGCAGTCACAATAGATCCTAGAGAATAAAAGTCAGGAAGAAATGCATCTCGCCGAGGAATTTAATTTGCGATACAACTCATCGAGCATAACTTTGAGTACGAATTTGAGCTAAATAGCCATAATTCATTGTTTCAACATATTTTAAGAAGCCTCTAAATGTTCTTTCAACTAGAATACTTGAGGAGCTTTTTTTTTCATTAGTAGATTAATGAAGAAAACTTCGATTCAAATACATATGAATGTTACAAAATTTGAAATATTTATGACTGCCTTATACCTCGTTTATATAGGATACATTTTGCGTTTTACTCTCAAATTCTGCATCATAAGAATTTGAACGATTCACCAAATTCCGACGATGAAATCGTTTCTGATCAAAAAAGTTTAATGAAAAGCATTTTTTTTTATTTAGCAAAATGTTATGCTATCATTTGCATTCCACATAGAATGCACACTTTAAAATGCGGTTATCCACGATGAAATTTTGCTCCTTCCTGTCCAAATGATAAAATTGCAATAACACCTGAGAATAACAACAGTTGAAAATAATTTCAACTGTCAAGTGAATGTGCAAGATTAAAGCGACAAGAACTTACATTAAAAAAATCAAGCAAGTAGAGTTTTCCTTGCATAAAACAATTAGACACTAAATCTTATCGTTCGTATTAGTACAATCACAATTCTATCCGCTGAAAATTCAAATTTCTTTAATAATTTTGCAAAAATTATATCAATTTTATATTCTCTCTTATCAACTATTAAAATATTATTAACGATATTATATATGAAATAATTTTTTAATGAAATTCTTTTGTTTACAGATTGATTATGCAAATAGCTTCATGAAAATCTTGGCAACATACCTCTTCCATGTAGATGAAATGAGACAATGATCGAGTTTTCGAGGAAACGGAAGAAAATGATTGAGAAATTCGTAACGATATGCATCAATCGCATCCATTCCATATGAACATAAATGTGCCCAATTACAGCACTAATTCACTTGTAATCGCATATATCAGTGGCCTCATTTTCGCGGAAAACGTATCTTCACTTTTAGAAGAGATGATGTGCACTTCTCTTCCCTCAATAATATAGTCTAAACTCCTTGTAAAAATACACCAATAGTTCAAGGATTTCACTTCACAGTTATAAACTGTGAAGATATTTGCTATTATCTGCATACAAATCCCGTTAAAATAGAGCACTCTTTGATAGGAGCAGTCTTTGAAGCATCGTGGATAAAAAAACGGCTCAACCACAAGCATCCAATCGAATATATGCTTTATTTTCAAGAACGCATTTGATGATTACTGTAGAAACAAACGAATAACGTACGATAGCCTATATTATCGAGCATCTCGCGTTCAACATCTTCTTTTGTGCATTGATAGGGTGATGCTAAAAGCGAACTCCCCTTTCCCTTAATATACCATTAATTAAAAATTGAATGCCGATGAAAAAGTTAATATAAGGATATAAGGTAAATATATGGTAAATGAAACTATTTCTAGTGCTTAGCTCTCTGTTTTCAGTTCTCTTAAAAATTCATACTATGGTGCTCAAGGCAAGCGATTATTTTCTTCCCATCCATCATTATTAGGACGCAAATAATTCTTAAACAGTTCGAGATGAAACTGGTTACTAGTGCTATTGAACATATCGAGAAAGTGAAGAAGGAATGAATAAGTTCATTGTACCAGATCATCTGTTGCTTCTACCTAGATGCATCAAATCTCTAGCTGTTCCTAAGCACAAATGAGCGACCTGAATGCCCTCGGTAAGCTGCTTCGTATTATACTACTTCTCGTCAGTGATGGGTGATTCCAAAAGTCAGCTCCGGAAACGACTTTTCGGTCGATCAGAATCCGGAAATGAATCCTTCGCTCCAAATAGAGACAGTGACCAGAAGTTGAACCTCACTTTTTAGGCAGAAGTCGATCAGAGTCAACTTCATTTCTCTGAAAGAAACGACCCTGGAGTTTTCGCCACCTTCACTTCTTGAATGCATTTGCTTTTATAAAAAGCAGTAGCTTAAACAGGTATATTTATACTAGTGGTAGTTACTGAACTTTCCACTGGAAGACCTCGACAGTCTTCAGTGCAAATGCCCTAATCACGAGTCGCCGAATTCTAGGGCACCGAATATCCTCTTAGCCTAACCTCTTGCTAGTAATTAATTTACTTCCTAGCTGGGCGCTAGCCACTAATAGTAGAACTATTTGCTTCGCTATTACCGGCTGAAATTGGTACTGGCGGTAAGCGGTAGATATAGCAATATGAGAATCCGTTTAGTAGGTACTACTATTACCACTGCTATTTCAGTGTAAGTATTAGCCGATATTGGGTACCTAGAGTTGCATAGAGAACGACTAACTGTAATTTAATTAGAAGCAGAGATGCAAGAAGTAGCAGTACCATCAATAAAGCAGTGATTCTGTAGGTCAGCAATCGCGGTGCTACTGCCGTTAATACTGCTGTTACTGTAATACTTTTATTGCATCACCAGTTGTACTTGTTGTGTACCCTTCTTAGCAGTAGACAGCACTGATGATGCCTAAAAGTACTACAGACTTGCATTGCACTCAGTGGAATGTAGCATAACTTGTAACAGTGAAAATCAGTTTTAAATTTAGTAATGAAAAGTACGAATAGTATCACAAACAACATCCTCTTTTTGTCATGTCTGCATTTCAAAGAACTCGACAATGCATTTCCGCCTGTGAAAATTTAGCCGTTAGTCAATTCATGGTCAAACACAAAATCGCCCGGGGAGCGCTTCTCATCAGTGGAATCTTCAGGGAGTTCAATAATTCGGTACCTATTCTGTGAGACGAGCGGCTCAGGAGTTTATGCTCAGTGTTCACAAAAACTTACAGCTGGAACCGTGGCATTGATGTTTCCTCTGTAATTACCCCAGGCATATTAATTGTTATTATCCTTGAAGGCTATCTCTTTGCATTCTCTTCCATACGTTCCGTTTAAGTGCTGATAAATTTGTATGAGTACTCAAGAATTACCTAGTAAACGATACTCCCTCATCAGAGATTAGTCGCACGTCTCATACTACCTGCTGCACTTCTATTTTAAATTGTTTTGCAACGTTTTTCTAAGGCAGCTTTTCCAAACTTTTGTTTGTTCGATTGCTTAAACTTGAAAATCACAGAGGTTACATCGACGAAAGCGGCTGGCATAATCTATCACAATCCCTCGTAGAAGTTCACCATGCTTAATTGTTCTCCATTGCTGCCGAATTACCTTGCTAATGGACTGCGCCGGTGCATGATAAGGAATTGCATAAAAATTCTGAGAAACGGTCACGCTGAGGTGTATCTCTATCAGGACACCCGATAGCACGTTTTTGTGCTCATCGAAAGCACAAGATAACAAAGCTTGAAAAGTTTGTAGCTTACAAACTTGGGAAAGTTTATTTACTCGAGAGCGAAATACAACAATTATTAGGTGAAAAAAGGTCAATCCTTAATCAACGGCCATTCTTATCAATGAGATGTTGATAAGGCGCTTTCGGGCCAGACGCGTCTTCCATAGCGATTCGCATACTGAGTTCCATACCATTCATGACTGTCGTCGAAAGAGTTTGTCGACATCCAGTAACGACTGTTACCGTAACGATTATCGTTCACCGCCTGTGGCATAGCCAGTGACGGTAAGATGACTTGTGCAATGCAGAGCACAACAATGATAACAGCAATTGTTCCGAGCGAAGCCATCAATGACAAGGTGGGTATTAAGAGTGAGATGAACACAGCGCCCGAACGCACAAGTGTATTTGTCAAGAAGGGATCAGATAGAAGGTGCTCGTTGTATCGTAGTGACACGTTTGAGGTGCACTTCAAAATACCTCAACTTCCTACTCTCCTCGACGAAAAGGTCGCGCGTACTTTTAACAAAAAAAAGCCAAACATTCCGCATCATTTTTTGCCTAGGAAAAGGATGCCTATTGGCTTCGAAAAGAGTTCTCAGACTGGTTTTCGGCCTGTGGATAGGACGTAAGAGAACGAAAACTCATGTTGACTCAAGAGAAACGCTTGCACACAGAATGTATTTCCTTTACGGGAGAACATGTGAATGAACAACTTGAACGAAACCACAGGTATTCAAACTAATAAGGGAAATCACCGTGCAGCCGTTCGGGTTTCAATTCAGCCGTCTCGGAAAGTATGTATACGCCTCCCTTCAAATGTTCAACCTTCTTGTAGTTAGACACCAATATCATCCTAAGCTCATATTGCACTGCAAAGTTGCAGTCTTTTTATGGTGTAGATTGATGCCCTCGTGAGAATGAGCTGCCCATTTATAGTGAAGGATGTCAACTTCCTCGGCGACAGCTTTCTTCGCTACTTCTTATATTATTTAAATTCAGAAATACGATAGCACCTCAAGAAAAATTCAATGATGCTCAATGCGTGAATTATCAATCTATAAATTCCGTTATTTATCAGACCGACAGTTCAAAACTATGCAATTGCGATAATATGTGAATTTCCAACGGTTCCCTCGTCGGATGATAGTCGATTTTTTCACTACCTTAAAACAACGGTTCGTCGGATGACAACAATTATGAACGCTGAATGAAATCACTCAGCCTAAAAACCAACTTTTATGTGTCGGGCAACTGCTATGCCAACTCCAATTCCACAGGTATATGTGTATACACACCTGTTGCAAATTCCACTCCCTCCTTGAAACTCAACGAGTATGAATATTATTTGGCGCATCATCTGACACAAGCAAAACAAGTTCGTCTATATTTTCGAAGATCCTAATTTGCATATATTTCTTGTTCAGCTTTATCAGCTTAACAGCCGTTTAATTTTCGATTTTGCCGTCAATGCTTGAAAACCTCCGCAAGCCTTGATGGATCACATTGATAAAATCAGAAGTCACTAAAGTAATGGCAGGCATGTTGCATGAAGCCTAAATCGTAACAGTCATTTCTGGCTGAACATATTTTTTAAGGAATCCGTGCGTATCTGTATTTCTAAAGAAGGAAATACCTTCAAAGGCAGTGATGTGTTGGACCGCCCATAAATCTCGACTATATGAAGTTAAAAAAAAAAAATTTTTTTTTTGCAGGTGACTGTTGACAGTGATGAGAGTGCAACAACATATTACGTGTTCCTCTTCTAGTATCAGCAACAATGCATTATGTCTCATTCGTTTATTGCTGCATATAGAAAATGGAAGAAGATTTCTGATAGAAATAAGGTGAGCTCTCTATAGAAGTTTCTTTTCGAAAATTTTCTAAATTTAAAAATCTCAGCAATCATTTTATATTCGAGACGAATATGCTCGACAACGAATACGCAAGAGATCTCAATAAGGAATTATATGAAATTTATGAATATAGTCGAATAATTAAAGCGGAAAATAATCTGATTTTAATCATCGGTAATCTCATATTCCTCTAGATGAACATCGACCTTTTACTATTATTCTTTTCATTTTATCGATGATTGTATTCGGCTAATTTTTAAAAAAAAATTTCTTATGCTAATATTTTCCCCGCAAAAAATTTATAAACCAATAGATTTTTCATTAATTTACGATCTACTTTATCGAGAATTTATGCCATCAACTTAGGATTTTTAATCATTAGAACGCTTCTTCTTTCAAATTCTTTCTTCTTTTCTTTTTTAATGCGAATATTTCAGATTTTCTGACTTTTTTACCTAATACAAGATGTAGTTCTATTTGATGACTTCTCAAAAAAACTTCTGAAACCTTCAGTGGTATCTTCCCATCATCAGACCATTAAGTGCCTTTTGAAAAACGCGAAATTTGCGTCTAATCTTACTTCTTCCTCAGTTAGGTGGATAAAGATTGATTTATTGATTTATTATCGGTTGTATATCGTGATGAGTGGAAATGTATAGTAAAATGTGATGAATAAAACCTGACTCAAATGTTATAATTTTTTGTTGCCACCTGCAATATGCAAGAAATTCAGCAGTGTGTAAAAACAATCTTTATTATACTTATAACCAAATAATCATTAAGGTTGTCAATTATGCCGGCTGTCAACAACCTAGAAACGTTTTCCATTTTGGTCACTAACGTTTTCCATTTTGGTCATTTTGGTCACTAAAGTTATTCTTTAACTCATCTAATTGGTCACTAAAGTTTCTTCTCTAAGTGGTGATCACCTACCCACAAAATATCGCCGCACTAGACGGATGCATTAAAAATGCGCATTTAGATGAGTTATTAAGAATAACCTAGATGCATAGAAAATTGTAGAAGGAAGTACCATCTCCAAGAATACATAAAAAATAATGAAAGTTTTGGAATGATTTAAAAAACGATTAAAAAATTAGTACAGCAACCCCGTCCCCCTCCTTCCCCAATCCAGAATGCAAAGTCGAACTATACAAGCCACAACGTATGGCTTTCTATGCGAATAAAAACCTCTCGCCGCAAATTTTTCGAATTATCATGTTAGCTGTAGAAATGCTGACTAAAATATTCAAGCACTATATCCGCTACCACCCAGAAACCGCCACAAAATTCACCTGTGAATCAGCAAATTTCTTCACAATATATCATCTACGTTTGAAATTTGCCAGCTTTCATTCAAGGAATTCAGTTATAGCTGCTCCACAATTTCAAGCACATATGATGCAGTATTCTTATAAACAACAAAACAACAAACATCCACCTCGAGGAACACCGTCAACACTGGAAATGTGCAAAGGATTTTCAGCCTTTTAAGGCAAGATGAGGAATGTTGCTGATAAAGTCATAGCTTCTTCTTGACAAGTTGCTCCAATCTTCGCATACTCGAGTCGCCGATACTTTCGAGAGCCGAAAAAGCTGACGACTGTGCACTCGCTAAAATGAGGTCATTTTGCATATGACTTAATAAACGACAGAACGAAAAAATATATGAAAATCGCCGTGCACTGAAAGGTTGAATAATCGAACCACACAATAAAATGCTCTATAAAAAAAATCCAGCTTTCCAACTTGACCAATTGTATAATGCGACCTGATCGGCGTAATGTGATTATACGTACGCTCAACTGTTTATGATCTCCCACAAAGTTGATGAGTCAAATCGAACTTTTATGAGAGACCGCTCCAAGGTATTATAGATTATAGTTAAACATTCCCTTTAAAAAATTTCTTTCAGTGGTCCCAATTTGGAAATTACAGCTGAAACAAAACAAAAATGAGTTTTTCACATAATAAAGCGGTCTTGAAGTTTTTATCGAAACTTCGGAGACGCATTAAAACTACGAATATAATTAGAATGGGTAAGCCTATTGTACTGGCTAAACCGGATTTGCGGGCAACGATTTGTGATTAACCCGGGAAAAAGTGGTTAAGCCGGGGAAAACTATTAACCTGGATTTGCAGTAGCTGCATTCGGTGATTGCCCCTCAATGCGAGTCCGATAAAGTTGGATGATGGCGGTTTGTTCCTGACGTCGAATCGCTTTCATTTCAAGAACCTTCTGCAGTTCTGATGAATCGGATTCGGGCAACAATCGTGCATACGCCGTAACGAAATCCTCTGCCGAATCGGTTTCCGACATTACCATCTTTAAGTAATATAATCCAATGGCGCTTTACACGGCATATAATAAAAAGAAGCGTCTAAAGAATATGCTTTCTTTGGATTGTACTTGAAAAATACGAAACATATAAATGACTCAATCATAGAAAAGTTGTCTTCAAATGTTTCCTTCTAGACTATTGATGGTACGAAAGGGCAAGTAAGAGCCTGAAAAACAATAATTTGAGTCATTTTTCAGTTTTTTTGTGTGTGTGTGCGTGTGGAGGGGACGGGGGGGGGGGGGATCCATGTACGCTACCTTCAAAGGAGGAGATATGGAAGACAAAATTCAATCGACCACAGCTCGCGATCGTCTCATCAAACAGTGAAACTCATTTTAAGTATCCCAGTTCAAGACTGATCAAATGAGCTTATCAAATGAGCCAAAATTCCAAGAAAAAAAGCTTATCATCTCACGGCACCACCATCAGATGAATTTCATCGCAACTACGTAGGACCATCCTCTCTTCTCTTGAAATTTTGGGCCTTGCATTGCGTATGCCAAAAAAAATACAGTATATCATATCTCATGAACCAGTAGCCATCAGTGACGCAGGTAGCAATTATGCACTTTTACCATCTAATTATGCAGATAACGACAGGTGAAGCAAGCTGAAAACAGCGATAAAAGCGTTTGCAACTTCGAACGATGATACAGGTGCTAGTAGCCATATTCGATAAAATCCGCGTCATTTTCGGCGCTAATAAATTCCGTTCGCATTTCTCCGATATTGGCTACGATTGCTACTAGGAAATACGCCATAATTGAAAAATCCTCTCCTAATTAGGCAAGTTTGCGGTTACACGAACTTAACCTTGATAAAGTTGCAACAAGCTGCTAACTGCATACTACACACCACTCCACTGCGTCGTGTTTTGTAAGAAACACAGTGCCATTACGTTCCCTACGAATAAAAAAGCTTTTTACTTGCATATTCGGGCAAAAAGACCTGCATCGCTTTCCTTCCCGGGGAAATGAATAGCCTACGAGTTGGTTTCGGATAAAAAACATACATTAAGTAATTCTTTATTATCCCACGTCCTTATCCAAAATGTTTTTTGTTGATACCTTGTTTGTTTTTTACGAAATTCGATTGTAAGAGGGGAGTGATTGCCTTGAACGAAGGAGTAGGGATCATCATATTCACTGCAAAAATTGCCGCTAACCTTGAGGA
The DNA here is from genome assembly GCA_013433145.1 of Ascaris suum. NCBI lineage: Eukaryota > Metazoa > Nematoda > Chromadorea > Rhabditida > Ascarididae > Ascaris > Ascaris suum. The sequence goes on from CM024181.1 coordinate 7,147,836, forward strand.
TCATCTCCGCCTTTGTCATCGTTTTCACTACTCCATTCGTATATATAGTCGGTGGTTTTGTGCTTATCGATGATTCCACAGAAGGCATCGAGAGCAGAAACGTTTTCAATGCATGAGTATCAAGAAGGAGTTGCTCGGCACCTGTTACACTTACCGGTCGACACCTTCAAACACCATCCAATACCACTGAATACACCATTTCATCGATCACTCATTAACGGCTATTGCTTCGTTTTTTTTTTTTGTTTTAGAAATTGCAACTTCTTATAGTATATTCAACAACTCTTTCCAATCGGCTATTTTATCTCACCTATCTGCTCGAAGATATTCTCAAAGTTGGCTCAAGATCCTCAAGGTCATCCTAAGGAATTATATGAAATTCTCTCGCACTAATTTTGACGAATTCGATATAAACCAACAAAAAATTGCATAGAAAATTAACAACAGCAACTCAACAACAATCCTTCATTTGAATCGATTTCGAAAAAGTCATAACCAGAAATCGTTGCTCCTCTTACTATGAAAACTGCGCTAATGGTCAACTCCGAATAGCAAACACTATTAAAATAACTTAAATGAATGGAAATTTATTAAGTAATTCAACCATGTATTCGTCAGTACAAATGACTCGAGCAGGAAAACAAACGCAAATTCTCTGATTAACAAATCACACCTTACCAAATAACTCATTCATCCTCGCACGCCATACAACAAAACAACAAAAGCGGATGTAGCATTACGAAAAAACCTAAGTCTCAAGATCTTTTCTCTCCCTAATATTCATGTGGAAACGTGATGGTGAAGTTTTCATCGTCGTTCACAATGAGCAGAAACGGCTTTGAATCAAAAACAACATTTCACAGAAAATTGTGGAGAAAAAATTTGAGATGGCCGCTGAAAACGGAAATTTCTCGTGGAGAAGATACCTCCTTGAAAATCGGCGAAAGCAGTGAAGAAAAAGACGGAAGAAAATAATGTTAGCCAATATATACTCATAATTCCTGTACCCATAAAACTTTCCCAAACCTCACACGCTTTCATCGCCAACTCATATAACGACGATCCGCAGACGTATTATATCAGTGACCGTCTTAAACCACCATAACCCTTACTGTAAACACCATATAACCCGAAACACCATAAACCATAAATTCCTAATGACCATTTATATAACCCGAAACAAAGCGACATTTCACATCCAATCCTTCCCGATAACAGAATCCAGAAAGAAATCCAACCTAAATCAATAAACAGGACTTAGGCGTCTCAACCTTTATGCTAATAATCGACGATAAATCTTAGATAACATGGCAAATTTTATCAAAACAGTTCAACATAAATAGCTTTATTACCTGAAAAGAGCGCCAAGGAATTTATTGACAAGTTGCGTGGCCAATTTGAGACAAAAATGTGCGAAATATTTCCGACGATCGGCGAAAAAATCTCGAATCAGAGGCACACTTGAACGAAGATGTGATCGAATAGATGAAACATACGGTGATTCATCGCCGACACTCTCCACGCCGCTCCAACTAAAAAATATCTTACTTAAAAATTAGCGAGTTGATAAGCCAATGATAAGAGAAAAAATACACCCCGATTTGGCAAAATTCCAACAAATATATCTATAAAAAATAACTCCACATGCAAAAAATCTAAAGCATATTTAAGAATTTCAATTCAATATTGATCAGCGACTACATAGGAATATGGAAAACGAATATTAAATGAAACTTCATTGAGTTCTCGAAAGAAAGGTGATGGAAAATACCTCTCTATAAATCCCCCCATTAAATAAATGCGAGAAATGAACGCTACAAAATGTTTTCCACATCTTTAAAATCCCCCCTCTCCATTAAATACTTGTGGGAAGTGAAAATTACATCTCTTATTCTCTTACATTCACCTTTAGAGTAGAATAAGCTGCATAATGCATTCATCAGTCAATAATAAGGAAAATCCATATTTCAAAAAAAACAAAAAAAAAACGCCTTATTCGCTAAAAATTGCAAGCATCTCAACATGAATGTCGAATAATGAGAAAGCATCAAGTTATTCAGTAAAATTTTAACACAATTTTCAATTTTCATCGAATCAATAAATCAAAGAAAAAAACTTAAAAGAAAGAAATCGAGACAACCAATGTTTAGTTGATGCATTGAATTAAATATTATTAATAAATAAGAAATTTAATTAAATAAAAACGCCATCTATAATTCATTTTAATAAAGACAAGGAAAACTTCATTTCTTAGCAATCAGAAATTGGATTTTAAAGGACGTGAAAATCTTTCTCTTCCAATAAATCAAACAAACAACCGTTCTCTAATTTCTATCATTCATCATAAACATAGAAGTGAGAACAATATAACGTCTACTGAATTTCATTACTTCGCTAGATTCATTCGATGGTAATTTGAAATATTATTGCATCGATAAGGAACAGTGCCGAACTTCTATCCTTTGCTTAGATGACATAAACATGTGTAAAGACCACAAAAAAGGGATTAAAAAGAAACGTCACATATGCCATTTTATCGCAAATTTAGTAAAGATATCCTTTGTTATAAGCAGTTTATTAATTCGCCTTAATTGTTATAATTAGTCCTAATCTTACAAACATATCTAACTTGAAATTCTCAATTATAAAATTTACTCTCCATCACCTGTTCATAAACCAGAGCAGCTAGAGATGCTAATTGAGGTGGCAACCAACGAGAAAAGTCAAAACTTTCACATACTTAATTTTGATCATTGCTTGCAATGCAGCATCGCATGCTGATTCCACATCTTGAACCAACACCGCGAGCGCATTGTTCGAGATACTGTAGAAAAGTTCCATTTCCTGATTCAGGTCAATACTCTAAAAAAAATTTATAATAAAGAACCAAATTTAAATAAAAGATTAATTCTATCAGCCTTTCATAAAAATCGCATCGATAAACGAAATGAAATGAAAGGCTCTCCCTGAAAAAAAAAAGAACACTTGCCAAAATTTTGGTAAAACTGATCATTTTCAGTCTTCATTCATTTTGTACTGTAAACTCAAAAATTGCAAAGCCTAAAATTTAATGCACATCCAAAATTTCAAGTATAAAGTTCATCGCAAACCACCATACACTATCATTCTACCCACGTTGAAACTGATCCTGAATAATTTCTGGATTATTCACAAACCTGTACACGTTGTTTCAACTTCTCCTGCAGTTGCAATGTAGTCTCGGCACACCAATCTGCTGTTGCCAAAATACAACACGTAAAGAACTGCTGATCGGTTGTCAAACGAACAGCTGTCTCATCACTTAAAATCTCAAATTAAATGATGAGCAAATGAAGTAAACTGGTTTTAAAAATGAACTAAAACAAAAACTTACGGCATCATTTCCCTCATAAAATCATAACTGAATTCCCTCAACAGTAGGCTCTCCCCGAAAACTCAAGAATGCCGATAGGTGAAATAGCTGATCGTTGTGCATAGAAATTTGGCTTCACTTCAAGAATCCATGACGAATCCAATATTTCTCCACTAATCTCTTGAAATGTCAGCACTGCTACTTGGTAGTCAATGAAACCTGCTTTTTTCCATTCGTTTCAATAAAAACTGGAAACCAATTGCGCCGTAAAAAAACCCAAATATAAGTCCTCATGCTAGATTAATACGAACCTATTCTTGACCATGACCCCCAAGTTAAATCTTGCTTACACTACTAGTAACCCCTGTGACCTGATGCTCAGGGCTGTGCGGTAATTCGGTGAATCCGTGTGCAAACCGCGGTAAAAAAACGATAATCCTTTGTGCAGCAACTGTAAGCATGACACTAGCAAGCTTCTTACCTCAACAAAGCTCCAGCTCAAAGTACTGAATTTTATTAGTCTAACCTCAATTTCAAACTTGCTATGCGCCGAGATAGTAACTGTTGCTCTCATCAGACGGCCTAATATCACATTTCAAATTGATGCAACATTATTGGATATCTGTGTCCCCCATGCACTGTTCTTTTTCCTCGCCGATGGATGGCAAAGGAGAATATTTTCCCTCATTTCTTCTCTTAAACTCTTTTTGAGAACACCTTACAAACAATCACAAGTTATCTTCACATCCCTCCAAATGACCCTTCCTATATTCTGGGCATAGTGAGATTAAAAACATATTGGATGAGAATATTTCATGCAGACAAATTTCAGCGCAAAACAGGAAGAGAACACTTTATTCAAACGTTTCGGCTACTGGTCATTCGGCTATTGGTCATCTAGCGATCAGCCATCCGACTATAAACTGGCATTACGAGAATGACGATAGCTCGTGATGATGGCTATTCTGTGCTGGAGTTTCCTTACATATAATATCGCCCATCAATTCTACATTCGTTTCAGTCTCATTTTTTAATGGGACAATTTTACATTTATTTCGTATAAAAGAAAAGCAATAAACTTATACTTACCGCATTAGAGTTTGCAGAATTGAGGCAGACGATGATTGAGTGGAGGACAGTGATGGAAGGAAAGCAGTGAGGCAACCATGAGCATATCCACGAAGACAACCTCGCAGCACATCCACCAAATCGCTGAAATTTATTGCTATGATCAAGGATTTAAAATAACACAACAATAAATCTATCATAACATCAGATAATCATTTCTCCCCTCAGCAATAAAGCATCCACATTAAATCCAACTAAAACCCATTCTGCATTAATAACTGTTTTAGTCATCCGAAGAAAAGAGAGCATCAAAACTAACGTCAAGAGCGCGTTTGGATTGGAGCTAAGCTTTGACGATTCGGCGACGATCTTCTTTGAAAGAAGGAACATATCAGCCGACGATGGAAGTGGATATGCACTAGGTGCAGCTTCACGAACTGGTCTCTCGGCACCGCTTCTAATTCTTGTTATGCATCCCTCCAGAAAATTATCCAGATTCTTCTTTTGTGCGCTTACAAATACGTCCATATACTTATCAAAAACACGCCAAATTATCTGTAAAAACACAAAATAAAAACAAAAATCTACGCGATAATCACTACTCTTTAAAAATCCCCCTCTGTTACTCTCTACTAGACAAACGAATGAGGAAATCGTTAGCTCAAAATCCATCTCTTTCCCATCACGAATACCTTTAATATGTCACTTTCGCTTCAACTCTTAATCTAATCTCGCGTTCCTTCGCATTTACATTTATTTTCTTGGAGTCCGTTGTAACGTACTCTACCCTAGTATGAGTCGGGAGGAAAGGTGAATTGCACTTTTTTAAGTTTTCAACCTGGCAACAACTTACAGCATTACTTATAGTAGCATAAAGTAGGCAGCACTTCAGACAATGAATACGGCTAATGATTGTAATTGCAAAAACCTAAAAGTTCAATTAGAATTGACTTCGTACCGTTCTGTCAGTTATTCAAAAATTTTCAAGCGTGCATTATGGAGACAAATCTCGTCAACATATCGCAAGCAGCAAGCCGCAACATAAGAAAATAACGCGGAAAATAAAAAAAATTTGGGTAATGATCACAACAATTTCGCTACTTCCCTTTGCCCTCTTCCACCCACTCCCCGCTCCTTCAAAAAAATCGACAGTTATCAAGATCTATTTATTACTGCTTGAAAAACGCTTCTACGATACAGTACAATTCCAGTGCACCCTTACTCATCGAGATAGAAGTAGAAATAAAATTAGAAGAGATATCAAACAGCCATACACTCATCGATGGACACCTCATTTATACGCGACCAAAACAAGAAAAAGAAATAGCATGATCGAGCCAGTTTAAAATCTCATAATTTTTACCATACCCATCATTTGAAATCGACGTTATGGATCCGGTGTTTATTGCAATCAAAAACGTGTCACCATTTCTCTTAGGATTGTTTGCAATTCTATATCCGTTCAGTCCGCTCTAGGTGGTAACATTTTGGAAAATGATGCATCAAGAAAATATGAGAGCTTCATATCGGCAGAATGCTTTATATGCTCATCTCTCCATAGAGGCGCAATCCACCGACAATAAAACTAGAACATCTACGATGATGGAATTTATCGGTTGCAATCATCGCATAGCACAACAATTTATATATCAACTTATCATTGATCAAGCGGCGCACATAATTTAAACTGATATAAATCAAACGTTAAAAAAAAGTTCTGGCTTTCATATTCAACAACAAGAAATTGTATTTCCTTGTTGAACAAACAACTAACCTTTCAGAATGAAGAATGCTTTCAAATTTCCTTCAAAAGAAAGCCCTCAACCCTCAATATTACGATTTTTCAAATGTGCGCCTTATAACTCATATGAAACAGAGTCAAAATGATATGACAGTTTAATTAAATGCTCTGGCATATGCTACCTAGCATTATAATGGAAGTTTATCAGGAAAGGGAACCGTATCAAGTTTGAAGCCGATCCGGAAAGCCAACGTTGTCAAAATTGAAGCATATCCGGAAAGCTAACCTTGTCAAAATTGAAGCCCTCCTTCGCCGGAAATCGTTTACACAATAAACTTTCGAACATTATTGTATGATTGATTGCATATGCTAAAACCTTAAAATCAAGTTCAGCACGACGTCTTCGCATCATTCGTTCCAACATATCCCTGCAAGATATTATAAGGAAGAATAAACGCATATAAACGAAAATATAATGAAACAAAACCTCTAAAAATAAATAAACCTCTATAAATTGCAATGCATATCATAAAATATTAGGAATCTATGAAGCACCCAATATTTCTTGGTCGTCTTATGTGATCACTTGGCAATTGGCAAAATAAATAGAACTCAACGGTGAGTACTGAAATCTGTACATAATACTCGCAAATGTACTTCACCGAATGTGAACGATCTATCCATTCCACGGTCCATGCAAGCTAGTCGGGAGGAGAAGGCGGAGGGAAGAGGCGGACGAGGTGAGGTAGAGCGAAGGAAGAGGGGAGGGGTGGAGGAAGAGGAGGGAGAGGGGTTGAGAGAACGTTCGTAGCACTTCCTCTCCGTCGATATATAGATTCAGTGGCCTTATACAGCCTCATCACAACACTTCCACTCTATACTTCTGTAGAGAAGTTTTGAACGTAAATTTAGAAATAAATAATAACGTCTTTGCACTTTTGCAAAGACGCCAATGTATACTGGCGTCTTTGCACTTTCTTCTCTAAGTGCTACTACCTACAGCCTTTTTCCGTGTATTTTCCCATATAATCATTGAAACTTTGCATACGTACACAAACCGATCATATGCAAAAAAAAAAGAAAAAAAATCCTTAAAACCATGCTGGGAACGGTGACGTGGTGGTATACGATACTGTGATCCAACCTACTGATTTAATCTACAAACAAAAATAGATACCTCTAGCATAATAAAGGGATTTTTACGCGAAAAACTAGCTGGATAAATGCTTACCGAAAAAAAAATCGCCCTAACATCGCAGTCGACAGTATTTAAATAGGGTTGATAGCGAAGATTCAGCTTCACTTGTTCGTCTTCATCGAATTATACAACAATAATCCGATGAAGATGATCAAGTGGAACTGAGAATGTGGGGCAGAACATCGCACTGTGGTGTAGATTACACCTATGAAAGTCTATGAGTTGCAAATTGAAACAGCCTGGTGGACGAAAAAACCCATTTGGAGGCCCAAAGATGGCATCATCGCAAGGTACAATTGAAAAAAATAATCGAAAAAAAAACTGAAAAATTTAAATAAAGAAACCGATTGCAAAACGACGAGAAGATAGTGCCTCACCTTGTCAAGTTACAGTATTCAAGGGTAAGTCGTCTACCCATTTCCCAATCTGGTGGAAAGACTTTCGCCATCCCAGAACGCTCGAATTCTGTAAGCTTCTGCACAAACCAACGATATCTGTAATTTAATTGTCTCCGCTTAATCAACCTGATCAACCGCTTGATTTGATCAAACCCTATGCAGTATGCGCATTAATGCATTCATATTTTCATTGATTCGCTCACTCATATGAATTCTACAATCGATTCATTATATATGACATTGCAAATTTGTATCTGCAAAGATCACGGGCACTAAAGAAGCTGTTGAAGAATCGGGAAAACGCATCAAGGACCTTATATGATATGTGCTCTTGTATCACACTCACCTAACCAACCAATTCTTAGATTTCACACTCAGGTCCGAAACTGATGAATAAATATGGAAGAAGATCAAAGTGGTCACTCTATGATGGACATTACATTGGTCAAGTCTCACAAGTCTAGCCTGAATGACACTTCTGATTAACTTACTGACAGATTTAATGCTGCCATAATATGTTTTTCAAGCATAAAATTTATAGAGATGTAAAAAATGCAGCAAAATTGCAAATTGAATCTGAAATATTCAAACTGCAATATGCGTCCATGAACGACATAACCACTAGAAGAATTTTCATCAACAAACAGCATAAAGACTTGTAGCTTCAAGTCTGCAAAGACGATGAACTATCCGACATAGACAGACACATACAATCGGCAACCAACGACATACACACAATCTGCAACCATAATACTGCAATTATTGAAACCTCATGTCGATTTTATCCAGCCAGGCGATACTTTCACTCTCTCCATAGAGAACTGTATACTCGGAAAGTTGATGTTCGATAAACCATTTGCAGAAGTCAGCACGTACACCATCATCTAAAGAGGATGCCACCCGGCACATATCTGTCACCGATGCGTTCAACGCTCCTGCCTCAAATTCAATAGCAATTAAGAGTTTTATTTGCTTTCAAAGCTGACTATTGCCTTAAGATGTATTTTCACAAGATATCATCAATTTGCCACTGGCAGACAAAAGAGATGGTCAGTGCTCCAATTAGCGTGACCTTCGAAGAGCATCGAAGGGCCGCAGCTTCCGGTAGCTGGTGTCTCCTTAATTATTATACTAGATCACAGAATTCTCTTTCAGCCCCACTTCCTATCAGCCAGCATTCTATACCCGAATATCCGCCCAATGAACGCATTTAAAGTTGAAATTACTTTATCTCATAGAAAATATAAAAACGCAAGCTGAAGACTCCTCAGCAACAACCATACACTCGTGTGAACACCTCAAATACGGGTTTAGAACATTTGAAATTATGAGCAAATCGTCCCCGTGGTCTTTAATTCGTAAATTCCCCACACATATAACGTCCTCTCTGACAAGTCAGAAACTCCTTCTTTCTGACAGGTCATAAAGTAGGAAGGTACACTTTTTATGACGAGATGGTAACTGAACCGTAAAGGATATCAAAACGAAGCTACTAAGCACAAATCCAATAGTTTTGGGATAGCCAGCACTAACCAAGTACCTTCTATCCCTAAGAATGACGAGATATACGAACTCATTACCTAAGAAAGAGGAAAATGGCTTTATGCTTGGGCATAAAAACTACGCACATGCAAAGGAACAAACGGGCACACGGGAACACGTATGTAGAGAATTACGAATTAAAGATCACGTCCACTATTGCTGCTGTTGTGTATTAAATGACCACTCCTCTGGGTTGTACTTTTACGAAAGATGCTCCTTGCTGTTCATATTCACATATTTTTATATGTTCCCTCATTTCGGGACTTTGAAATAAATAAATAAATAAACAAATCAATAAATAAATAAATAGATAAATAAATAAATAATAAATAAATAAACGAGGAAATGAATACCTGGAATGTGTGTTTAAGATCGGTCACTAGTTGGATTGCGAGTTTTTGCTTGAGTCGTTCTAGCTGTTCAGCAACGTTCTTCACTTGTTCCACCTCCATGTACGAGTTGAATAATTGCAGTACATTCAGAACGGCCGGTAACTGAGATGCTATGTCACCGTAGCGACGTTGCTCAATCCACGCACCTGTAATTAATTCCATCGTGCTTACCTTACTCTACTTCATACCTCGCAAATGATATTTTTCGACAGCAGATAATTTTGGTTAATGCGTCTTCTACCATCGAAAGATCATCGAATAAAACGTTAACCCTTTAAATTTCGGCAATATGTCATGAGTATGGAGCATGAATACACTACCTGCAGCTTGATGTACTCCAGATAGCAGTACTCCCGAAAGGTTATGCCACTTGATTTACTGTGAATGAAACATCACACATAACCTGTCCCCCACTATCAAGAGATCACGAAGCAATTTTTTTTCTTCCTGTAAGAAGACCCGAAATTCTTTTAGGAGGTTCTAGAGGGATACTAGATGAAAGGTTCTGCTCGAGACAAATCCAGCTCACTTAAGCTAATTTCGAAACACAACATGAAATTGGACAGCTGTCACATGTATACATTTACACTCATCGAATATACAGAACGCAGTCATCGAATCTACAAACCCAACACCTTTCTCCTGTGGTCGGGAGAATGCCCACATCGGATTTGATATGCAAATGGGACATAAATAAAGCAACAAGATCATTGCAGGGAAATCGTACCTAATGAATGTACACCAGTAAGGAGTATATGAAGATGATGAAGAGTTTTTATTGATGCTGTAAGATTGCGTTTCGCGACATCAAGTTGTTTGATATCTCGGGTCATCTCCTGCACGACTGTCTCCGACGACTGCGTTTTCAAGCGGATCGCTCCAACTCGTTCCTCTAATTCCGCCATTGCGGCATGCGCCTAATACAAAACAAAAAACTAATTTATTTTACACCACTAAAAAAAAAATTCCTAAACATTAATAAAAATTTCCGATTCCTAGTTAAGCGAGGTATACCCTCTAAAGTAGCATCCCTTGCTTAATCTTGCTATTGTTCGATCGATCCAGATTCATAATCAATAAATCAGAAGAACCAGCAATTGTAAGTTGGAATATAAGCAACCATAATTTATACTAATATGACAGCATATTCAAATAGGAAATTAAAAAACGAACATAATAAAATTGTTGACTGACTTGTATGATAAATATTTACTAAACAATTTTTGCTCAATTACTTGCAAATTTCGCCAATAGACAACAAATAACAACTCACCAATTAAATGCACTTCCAAATAGATGATGCTCTTTGCCTCGTTGAAAGTTTTGCATTTTGAAATATTTAAAATCTTGCATATCAATAATTCAAATATCTAACAATAGAATTTCTCAATGAAATATTCGCTAAGGAAAAATATTTCAGCAAAATGAACACTTTTGAGAAAGAAAAAATGCCAAGACGTTGATAAAAAATTTTAAAATATATTAGAGCAAAAAAATGCGAATTTTATGAATGCAAAAGTACCAAACGAAACCAATAACTTTGATTGATTATAAAATAGTCAGCATTTTATTTTTTACCTATCTCTTCTTAATAAATAAATGACATTTTCAAAAAAAATAAAAGAGGAATAAAATAAACGAAGATGAATAATGCAAACCTCTGCAAGGGCTCGATCGCCGTCATCACGTGCGGTTCCATGTGTCTCAACAAGCTCGGCAAGTTGGCAATCCAATGATATAAGTTCATTTTCAATCGATTGCATTACTGTATCCAGTTGTGATAACGATTGTTCCGTAGGAAAAAGTGCATTGATCTCTTCAATTACATCCACATCGGCACGACACAGCTCCGATCGACCCATACCATTAATTACCTTTCGTACCTTAATCCATGCCGACTATATAATTCCACTCCAAACAAACACAACTCATGAGGAACATAGAGGCTTAGCATCTTCTTACATAAAATAAATTCTGATAACCGACCGCTTCCAAAAATTACAAATCAAAAATTTTCCCATGCCTTTGAACAATTATACAAATTTCACTGTCGAAGTCATTTTTTGTTCGAGAAGAGTGCATTGAATGGCCAAATTTAATAAGCAGGCTTTAAGACGTATTTAAAAAAAGAAAGATTTGAAGAAAAAGATGATCCCGGAAATAATCACTATCTGCACGAACGGATAGCACGATTCGCAGACTGAACCGAAATAACCTGCGACTGTAGTTGAGGTACATTTCATAAACATACTACTTGTCAGCGTTATGTGATATTATTGTGGAACGCAATCGACGATTTCCTTCACTTGCAGAGAGTTGTGAGGCAACCCCTCCAACTTCAACAGATTATGCCATGTGGAATAAACTTCTTTCGGTCTATAAGGTCAAAGATTTTACATCTTTAAGTTGCACGCTATGCTTGCATGGATTTTATTATTTAATAGCAAGCTGAAATTCCTCAGTTTGAGATAAATATAACATCAACACTAACGCACTAAAATATAAAGTATACAAGTTGACTTCATATAACTTTTTAGTTAAATAAAATAAAACCTTAAACGTAGTATGCTAATGAAAAATCGACTTTTTTTCCACTGGAATAATTTAATTTTTTTTTAATTAGTTAAAGAAAAACTACTTCTAGGAAAAACAAAAATCTCTTTTATTTTGGAAGAAATATTGTCAGAAATGAGTCCCTTTTATTAAATTATATAAAAAATTAAAGCGTTCGTCACAACAACGCCCTAAAATGGCGCTAATGAACGCTACGACAAACTTTCTCGGAAAATCCTTCGGCTATATTTTCACTGTGATCACTCTCCATTGCATTCGGAATTATTCCCATTAGACAACCGACAACGTCAGACAATCAACAACTCCATTGTCTTTGTTCTTGAACCATAGATCCTGAAAAATACGATCATAGATGAAAGAATCCTCAGGTAGAGAATGAGGAAACACACTTTAATGAGTATTTCTATTCGCGCTTAAAACTTAAAACCTTTAAGAATCATATCAAGGCAATGTTGTGTATGTCTATCGTCCCAGTTAAGCCGCTGACACATGACAGACACGAATAATTACAGATAGGATATCCTGGTATTCTTGATTGCACTTTTTCAAAAATATGACTGCCGAATTTCCGACTTTTCTACAAAAGTGGAAATACTTTCAGGAATCTATTGCAGTAATTAATCTACTCTTTCATTTTATGGAGGCTTACATATGTTAAACGTCCGTTCAAATAAAGAAATTCGTTTTCTCAAGACCAAAATGTCTGGAAGATGCAACCGGAACTTTAAAAAACCCCTGGAATGTATCAACATATCAAAGCATTGATAAGCGCTAACTACTGATAGTTGTAAAAGGTGATATATATATATATATATATATATATATATATATATATATATATATATATATATATATATATATATATATATATATATATATATATATATATATATATATATATATATATATATATATATATATATATATATATATATATATATATATATATATATATATATATGATCATCAAGGTATGGATCTTACCTAATATAATTACTGATTGAAAATTTTGCGCTTACAAATTCAACAAAAGGAATTTATGAATGCAGAATCACAACAACAGTAAGATCGATCAGCTCGAGATGCATCGATTCTTAACGGTGGAGATGTGGGTATGACTGAATCTGCTAGGGGGATTATTCTACGCACCGAAAGACTCCGACTACGGCCCTATTAAGGATGATATTAACGGTACCTGTTGTCAACTGATATCAACTAACTTAAAGGTGGGAATTTATGTATCGGCATATATCGGCATACCTGTATGACCGCAATGTCACAGCATCACCGTGATAACGCTTACAAAATTTCAGTCCACCCAGGGAGTATAGGAATGCCGAAAATGCTTGGAAACACAACTATGACGGATTGGCTCAAATATGACTGAAATTCCCATAACGAAATTGCGGGAAATTTAAAATTATCAATGTCAACAAATTCTACGAGAATTTACTCGTTTTTTTTTTAAAGTTTTTTAATGTAAACGTTTGGTATTTAGTTGAATTTGGATTTTTCCGGTTACAGGTTTATTGTAATCGTTGGTATATACCGGTCATTAAAATATGAAAGCGTTCTATGAAAGCAATTAGATGAGAGCGTCGATTTTTTAATGCTAATATACGTTGGAAATTTTGTTGTAATGAATGAATAACCATTCCGATTTATTTTATAAAATGAAATCGCTTAAATATTCGTAAAGCAAATCACTAATGAAACACTGATAAAATTGTAAAATATTAAAAAAAAAACTTTATTTTTAGATTTATATTTATTTGTTTTATTCAAATTTATTTCTATTTATTTACAAGATTATTTTATTCTATAAATTTAAATGAATTTTTATTAGGAATTTATTTTTTACTTAACTTCTTCAAATAGTTTCTTGTCATATATGAATTTGAGACTTTATAAAAGGTTCTTTCGTTTATACGATTGTTAAGTTTCTTTAAATTACTTACTTCTACATTTTACTCAATATAAATTTCAGTATAGATTTTACTTATATTTCAGTGATTTAATCTGACGTTATCTTGATCATTGATTTTGCATGATCGATCGCTATTCGATGAGAACCTCTTTCGCTATTGCTGAATTTAATTTCCATCTTTTTTTTTTCGCAGTTTGAAAAAAAAGATTTGATGATTTAATTTCAATATATAAATGTCGGATTTGAAGTATTCTCGCGGAATGTATCATAATGTTTGGAGCTGTTCTTCGTTTAATTCGGCTGTATATAAAGATTGCCGAAAATGAATTCCTTTTAATTATACTGAAAGAGTGCCACTGCATCAAATCTCTGAAATCTTTAGAATAAAACCTGTTGTTAGATACCTTCATAGGTTGCACTATCGCAACGTTATCCTTATATATATATATATATATATATATATATATATATATATATATATATATATATATATATATATATATATATATATATATATATATATATATATATATATATATATATATATATATATATATATATATATATATAATATCATATAAATTATAACTCTTCAATTAACCGGATATCAAGATAGAGATATTCGCCTATATTCTAAAATAATCGAAATTCTCTATATTGGTCAGATGAGTAAACAAGCGAGAAAACGTTTCAAATATTAATATGTTTCTTCATATATTAGTATCATCAAAATATGAATAAACAATAAATATTTATGAATTTGCAATTTACTGTTTGCATTTGATAAAATAATGGATCGGTTGCAAAATATATAAATATATTGAAATTATCTCCTATATATATATATATGCAAATGTGAAAAAGCGTTTAAAAATGCTGATATTCATATGTTGCAACTTATTGGAGACAAAGAAGTTAGGGGTTCATTGTAATGCTTCATTCAACACCTCAAATACTTTGAAGATTTGCAATTAACATCGCAGTATTTTACAGTTTAAACAAATCAGACGATTTTTTAAACTAGTAGTTTTACTAACTTATAGTTTTATTATTTAAAATATTTGAGACACCTTAAATATCAGCAAATTTGTTGTTATTTCGATTTTCTGAGCCTCAAAAGAGCGCTTTTTATTTCTGACTCCTACCCCCCCCCCCATCCTCCAACCCCCCACTCCCCCACCCACTTTCCGTGTCCATAAAATGGAGATGGAAAATCTTGGCTTCAGAATTGCAGAACTTTACCGATCTAGTCTAATCACTCAACAATGTAGGCGATTTGCAAAGAGAACGGAGCATTTGGCAACGATGATCATTTATTGATGAATTTATGAATATGCAAATTGCACCTTTAATAAATTATGTTTCATACGTTTACGAGTACAATTTATTCAAATTTGATATTTAATTTATGGAATTACTTTCGATTTTTTTTTGCCCATTTTATCATATTCACAATCTTATAGTTTATATTGTACTATAATACTGTAATATAGTAGGAATTGAAAAAGAACAAATTATAATCTCTTATTTCTCATATGTCATCGTTTATTTCTGTTGCCGTCTCATAATTGTTGCAATCTCATCGCGCTTATGTCATATCAATCTCTATGTTGTCTTCGATGTTTTTTAAATTTATTCTACCCCCCCCCCCCCAAAAAAAATGAAAACCAAAACCAAATCAACCAAAAACCAAAAAGCTTTTCCCCTTTTCTGCTTTCTAGGCATTTAAGCATTCTCTCTTCACTTCGTCGGATATTGACAAACCGTAATCCTGGACTTTTAGACAAATCCATTGACACGCCAAATATGAGGTATCACATTATTGTTTGCTCAGAGCACTCAATTGGTTAATGCATGCAATCTATTCAAATATTCCGATAATACATTTATTTAAATTTCTATCAGTATTACCGATTCTTTTTTTAAGTGATTTTGTATTACTATTATGTAAAAAGTTGCAATAATTGCAAATAAATGCAGTCCATATTGCAAATTAGTTGAGTAAAAGAAATTTTGAATAGCATTTTCTTCCTTCAAATCGTTTACTATTTAAAGGCCTTAAATATTGCATTACTTATTCGTGCAACAAATCCACTGTACGATTGGTCGGACGAGTGGTTTTTCTTAGAGTCAACATGGAGACGGCGGTGAAGCCACAAAATGGTGAGGAGCTCCATAGGGGAGCCTTTCGAAATTCTATCTGCTCAAAAGTTCGAATCATCTACCATCACCACAATTCACAGTTCTTTCTCTCCTGTCAACACATCATTTCCAGATTTGTGCCTAAATTTCTATGGATTTTTGCCCTTGACATTGATGAAGTTCTACCCGTTTGATAAGTTTGGCATAATTCCCCAATAATATAAGTAAAAAAATTTGTTTATTTAAATTTGGAAATATCCTCTTGGAGCACGATCGTTTCGAAATAAAGGAGTCGAATTCGATCATTACCCGCTGAATTAGCAAATTGCCAACAAAATATTAAAGTATAGTACAACTTCGATGAAATATAGAAATTTAAGGAGATAATGCTTGGTGGAGTTGGAATGCTCGTATAGCTCAGCGTATAATCATTACGATATGCGCTCTTTTGCTATGCATATATCTCGTTTATGGTGAACATTCACAAATCATTTGTAACACTCTTGCTACGATACCTGCGGCACTATTCACCTATTGTCTACTTCTTAAAACTCCTTCGGAGTCAATAACACAGGTAAATAGATTTTCTAGACGTCTACTATTTATATTTATTTCTATTAGTTCAACTGTTACCAACTCATAAATAAACTCTAAATTCATCAATCATTAATACCAATAATACGATATGCATTTTAACGGGACTTATATCAAACTGAAAAAGAAACAAATATAAAACTATAAGAATGCGATTAAAATGAGCGATAATAGAGCATTTCAACACTTCTATATAATTGCAATATTTCTTACCTAAGTGAAGCATTAATTTTTTCATTCCTTTCATTATAATAGAAAATTTCTTACTTATTAATAAAAAAAAATTAAAATATTATTGAATTTTCATTTTATTTTTCAATCAATTCTATCATTCAAATAGAATTTTTCCAAACGGATTTGTAGAAAATAAAAATCTGATTGTTATAAAACGCATCATTTAGATTTTCAAATATTTCAATTTTTTTTTTCAAAATTTGATATTGATATAAACAAATTTTAAAAATAGCAAATACCATCTAGTATAATCTACATAATAATTAATATAATTTAGAAATCAAGCTTAAAATGATTGTCGAATTAAAATTAGCAAATAAACATGAGAACTCATATATGCATATTTCAATAGATACATATACGATGATGAATCGATAAATGGAAACTTATAGAAACGATATGGGAAAAATCTTTTAGCAAATGAAAATTTCGATTATATCGTAAAAATATTTAGAATATTTCGTTTGTCGACTTTATTTCCACCTTATTCTTTCTCTTCCATTCTTATATCAGCTATGTGATAGTTTTAATGCTTGCATGGTATATATACATTAATCCATTCTTTAATTTAGAAAAATTAAACGCTAAAAAAAAGTGCATAAAAATTCAAAAAAAAAATTAATGGCATCTTAATTCCTTTCAAGTTTAATAAAATCCATTCGTAATTAATGAAGTATGCATTAGTAGAGGTATAGAAGATTTACCCAAGAGAGTTGTGATTTTCCTGCGGGAATTATGCGAATTCAAAATTTTCCATATTGAATTCTAGGAGATAGCACTAATGTATTGATCACCTAGCGCCAAGATAACGCTCTATAATGCGGTTGCGGCTGTTGTTGAATTTATTTTAATCTAGATTTCATCTCTACTCTATAGATATGGAGGAATAAACAGTGATAGGCGTATATTTCTGAGCGTTTTTATGATTGTTCGGTCAAAAACGTGAATAAGCCTATGTTTTTTCTCAAGCACTAGGATATCCATACATAAATGGGCTCCATTCCTTTACCTTGCAAGAAAAAATCGCTCGCAGGTAACAAGAGGTTCAATTCTTGAATCAGGCTAGAATAAGGATTTCTCTTCCAATTATGGCTCCAGCGTGTTTATATTTCTATCGGTGCTTTATAAGATGACCTCGTTATTTAATTCACCTTGACGTAACGCTTAATTGTTTATTAATTATTCGAATTATTTAACTAGAAAGCGATCATGTTGTATTGGAGTGTACATGGACTGCTAATCTGCTTCGACAATGCATTCGGTGATCTTTTCGGCTATTTCTTAGCTAAATTTGTGCTATTATGCACATTACTCGTCTATGCTATACAAAAGAGTACCATCATCGTTCAACTTCGTCAGGCAGCAACTACTCTCATTAACGACGCAGAACCCTCGGAAAAAATCGCTGTAAGCTTATTGGTTTATCTGTTATTGTTTAACTGTTGTTTTTTTTTAAATAAGTGTTTTCTAATTGGTTTTGGTGATACAAAAATGCTAAATCTTTTTTTTTGCTATTGAATACGTCAACTCCATATTGAGATATAAATTATCTCTGTATCTTATAACGTTAAGTTGCAAAAAGCGGCAATATGGAATATCTTTTAACGTTTAGTTGCAAAATGCGGTAAAGTAGAACTTAAAGAGTAAATGCATATGCAAAATACTGTCATTAAAAAATGTAATTCTGTAATTTTATTGGTACTTATCATGCGTATTTTCGTGGTACCATAACGTTTATTATTTTCCATCCGTATTTATGCACGGGAAGAATTTCAAAGCGGCTATTGGAATCATATTTATTAACTCATAGATGAGATCAGCAATTTCATAGCTTATACTTCGAGAAATGGGAGTCATTTATGAATTCAATTGCAAATTTCCGCTTAAATTTAAATAAATCGATTTAAATAATATATTAATCAACTATAAAGTAATACGGCACTTTCTCTTTCTATCAGTTTTTTTCGAATGGTCATTTTTTTTTTGTGGTTCTTTAAGGTGAAAATCAATGAAAAACGTATTAGTGCAATTAGAAGTAATAATTCCATTGAGAATTAATATTCAATTCATTAGGCAATAATTTGCTTGGTGAAAAGTTTTTCATTTATTTATTTTTTCTATAAGGAAGTTTTATTTATAAATTTATAATTTTTATTATATTTTCTACAAATTGAAATTTTAAAAGCGAATTTTTCAAAAATTTTTCAAAAAAAATTCTAAAATATTTCTTTTTTTTTTCTGATATTTTGAGAAAATTTTGAAAAAATCAAAGAAAAAGAAAAAGAAGAAAATTCATAAAAGAAATTTTTAGAATCAATCGACAAGCGGTTCACTTATAACGATGCGCTCAACAATTGCCTCATTTCCACATAATGAAAGCTCGATGATGACTGCGTTAAGTGATAGTAGTCTTGCGACACCAATGAAAACAATCAGCAAAAGTGCTGTAGGTTGATTCTACATTTGTATTTTAGAAAATAAGCGTTTTTATGAGAAAAGGTAAAACTTTACAAGTATTATATTTATTGATATACAAGTATGAAAATAATGAGAGATTCAGTAGAATTTCAGTTCAAAAAAAAGGTGCTCGGTACCATAATCTACTAGATGTAAAGTTGTATTTCTGTTTATTACTCGTTTTATTCTTGTTAATTAAAAAAAAAAACAATTTTCATATGAATCTGCTCAATTTTTCAGCGCTTTTCTTAAATGTTATATTTGTGAGGAATTATTAGTGCAACATTTTATTCTGCGCGCATTTATGTTGGAATTTGTCTCTTCGGTTCCATCTCAACTGATCGCACATTTATTGCTTATGAATAAACAAAACGCATGCTCGCTTGTCGTATTTTATTTTCACTCTCTCAGAGGATGAGTTTATTGGGGTGAGGGGTGAGAGAGAGAGAGAGAGAGAGAGAGAGAGAGAGAGGAGCAGGAAAGTTTATTCAAGATTGCAGATAGGTGTTTGGTTAAGTTTTACATGAGTACAGTAAAAATGTGAATGAATTTATAGGGTCACAGCACAACGAAAACGATATGTGATCTATTAAACGAGGATTTCAAAGCAGGTGATCATAAACATGCACTAGCAAGCGCCTCAATAATTTCAGCAGCTACCGCCGATGCATCTACTTGCATTGAGCAATCGAAATTCGAGCCATCAAGCGCGCTTAACGGACAAGGCGATCAGGTAGATGTATTGCTTTCGTTCATAATCTTGTGTGGAAATCAACGACCTCAACCATTATCTTAAAGCAAAAAATTGAATTGAATAGAATGGAATTAATAGGTAATTATATTAATTCCAGTAATTTCTAGTAATGATAGAACAACAAATATTGCGAAAAGAAATATTTCCAGCGATGTTGGAGTTGGAGATTATGAAGTCTCAGATGTTGCGTAAATTCCGATCTGTCGAATGTTGTATGCTATATGAATGCATGATTAATGCAACTGGGTTACTGCATAAATAGTGAGTTTAAAAGTAAGGTGAATGACGCGCAGAGGTTCAGTCGTAGAGGTCAAATTCTGATAAGCCGATCCGTCCTTCGTCGTCTACATTCAAGTTTATCCTTTCGATCAAGTTTTAGAGATCATCAAGTCTGAGAGGTCACTAACTGGTCGAATTTCCTCGCTTTTCTTACAACTAGTACTATTTTTGTAATTTGAGATCAATGTACAAATCCAGCATATATAACTCACGGACATCAAGTTGTTGCTTATTCATGTCGTTGAATTGAAATTTTCAATAGTTTCATCTTCGAAGAGACATTTTAAAGCTCTCTATCCTTTCCTGTTCTCAGCGATAGCAATATAACCCTACCTGTATCTTACCATACCTTCATAGCTAGCAATGAAATGACGAGCATTTCAGGTCCGTTTGGATAAGAAATACTTCGACTCTTTGAAAGAAATGCATAATAATCACGGTGATTATCTTATCATTACACCTTCTGAAAAGGTGATATCTTCTTTGAAATTATTCCTGTCATAAATTATCGCCGAGGATGTCAGGACATTTAGACAAATTATTTTCGGTTTATTTACATAGGAAAGATATTGATGATAATGATGGCGCAAAGAGTAACACTAGAAACAATAGCAATTTCCATCGTTGATTGTCTGGGTGGCTACGTGATAGAAAGGTGGCGGATACTACAACTATAAAAATGCAATGATTCTGTGTGAAGGACATTGTGTTTCAAGGAAATGGTCTGCTATGAAATTATATAAACTCTTCATGATTGGATCCTTTCCCTCCTTCCTTCCCCCTCCCCACCTCCTTCTCTCCTTTCCTCCATCCCCTCCCTGAAGGTTCCACCGGTATGTAGATGCTATTGTACTTTTGGGGAAAGACGAGCTTTTCCTGTCGGAGACTTAACGGACAGCACACTCCTCTCAAGCCATTGTGTGTTCCGACGAGGACGTCTCTCTAGAATCAGCACCCTACTTCAGCAAGTGAAGGAAACTTGCATCTTAATCAAGTATTTAGTGACCCGCAATAAGGTTGAATCTTCTATCAATTTTCAGCAATCGTATCATGCGTCCATTTAGCGACACAAGCTACGCGCCATGTGGCACTTCTCCTTCCGTTTCTGTAGCATCACTATCTGTAACATGCAGTACCACATGCGGAGAACTTTGCAGCCCTTTCATATCGTACCATATAAGAAAGACGGGCAAACTTACATGACACCGAATATGACATGCAAAATATTTGAGAATCTAAAAAAATCGTTTATCATCAATGAAAATAAATAAACTCCGTTACCGGTCACCCTTTAGTGGTTCTCGCGATCGATAAACAGAAAAACTTCGACGATGATTTTAAGAACGCGATGATAATTCCATATACGAAATCGATAGATATTGAACTGTTGCGTTGGCAAATCGTACGATCCCACAAACCGTTTAGAGGACTCGACTCAATCGTATCATAGCACATAACTTTGCAGCAAGTGATGAGCAAAAATCATGACTTCATGTGGTCGCTCTATCCATTATAAGCCAATTCAACACAAAAGAAAACCAGATAGATTATTGATACAAGCGTAATATTTCCGGTATGATGTTGTGGAGAACATTATGGAGCTTTTATTTGAAAACTAGAAAGTTTCACACATTTTGAGTGATATTGAAATATACGTATATATTATGAAGTCGATTCAGTTACAGTATGCAAGGGTTATTTTTCAAAAATAAGCAGTATGCTAAGTGCAGCACATAATATGACGTGCATAGACGACAGAAAAGCTTCAATAAGATGAAGGTCTGAGTTTGACGCGCTTTATTTGCTGCGAAGCAAATAAGTGGAACGTAAAACTCATGATAGGTGTTTCCTGCAGTGGAAATCGTTGGGCACACAATCCAGGCGCAGTTGATTTACTGAGGTTCGAAAATTTGCATATTATAGATCACATTCAAATCGCCATTTACTGATTCGACAACGATTACAATCACGAACGCACACAACAAACCAATTATGTGGGCTCTTAAGACGAACGCCTTAAAAAGACTGGCAGCACAACCTACCTGCGGAGTGTTGCCTTCCTATGCCACCATACACGTATGTTACTCCCTTAAGTGATACCACTTGTCCCAGATGTATTTTTATTATCCAGGCATCAGCAGTTTGCGTGGACTTCAACGTTCTGTTCATGTTCTAGTCTTGAAGGAAAAAAAAAAAGGATTTTTAGAGTTGGAATTATTGGATTTAGTGGTCAAGAATGAAGGCGATAATGAGAGGAGTTGAACAAACAAAGAGGCAATCATTGTTTTTGAATATCTCGTTGTCTATCTTGAAGATGTTGAGTGATGTTGTTTTTATGTTGCAATTTTTTTAACTAATGATTTCCCTCAATTTCTTCATATATCAATAAAATTGAATAGCCAAAAAGAAATTATTCAAAATTTAGGTCACTGAAATTGAGCAAAAATTATGCTGAAATTCGTATTAAAATCAAAACAACGTCATTGTTTCGGTTTCTTGTTAACTTCCGGTATTTTTTCATCGATATTTTTTCCACTTAAATCTCTAAAATTCATATGATCTATGGTTAGAAGAGCGACAACATTCTATAACAGATTTTTTTACTCCTTGATTTACTATGGCCTCCGGTTTCCGGATTCCATTATTTTTGTCCGGATTACTATCTTTTATCCGGATTTCATTATGTTTGCTTATGAATGGCATAAAATTACTTTCAGTTGAAGATAGGTTTGTTGGAATCTCCTCCAAGCGATATGTTAAGCGTTGATCGGATGGCTATCGATTATTGCATCACCGAAGAGGGTACAGCGTTATTCGATCGTGGATTTATGCATCGTAAAGATAATGATCGCAGACGAAAGAACATCGCCGTCGTATATTTCAACTAAGCCGTTCATCGCTATTCATTAATCTTCTTCTCTCGTTAACTTATCCACTTCTCTAAATTTCTTCGAACTCAATAAAAATTTACCAAAATATTGAAAGAATCTTATCGATGCAATTTTGTTGCCGCTGAAGCTGACGATTTGCACATGGTTTGTTAGAATACATTACCTATTAGATATCACCTTGATATCACTTGAGATATCACCTACATTTCACCTATATTCTATATGCCTTAGGTATCTCACATAGAACGGGATTGCTAACAATCGCTGAAGTTGGACATTGAAATTGATCTCTTTTTTTTTTTTTGTAAAACGCCGATCGATAAGGTTATTCAAGGAATTAACGACTTTAACTGCGAGCATCGATTCGGTACTTGTAGAAGTTTCGGAGAGAAGTTCACGTCAGGCCGCCTTTCTCTACAAATAGCGCCTAATTTTTTTTTTCTATTCTATTGTCTATTCAATATTAATTTTGTGGTTGCTGAGCGAAACGTTTATTAAAATTTTATTTAATATGCTAATTTTCATTAGCAATTTGCATGATAAGCGGAGACAGTTTCATTAATTGAATTCTGAAGGTACATGCAGGTAGCTTAACGAATATATATGATAGGGAAGTGTGATTTGTTCGTTTTATTTTAAAACTTTTAGGCAATAATTTAAGTTTTATTGGTTGTAGAAGACACCGCTGCAGTCTTCAAAGCTTATGTCTACTGCTTAGTTTGGTAACTAATGAGCGACCGGCCAGGCTAATTAGGCCAATCGTAATGCATATATATATATATATATATATATATATATATATATATATATATATATATATATATATCAGAGCATTTTTGAAAATCAAGTGAACAAGAATATAAAGCAACAGAAAATAATGAAGAAGTGCGACTAAAGACGGAGGTCGAAAAGAGGCACAAAGAGAGAGAAAAAACATGGGCATTTTTGCTGCAATGTTTGGACGGTTGCATATCTAGCAGTCATCGCTCTGAACATTCTGATGTGATGCGAAGTATTAAAGTTTGTTACTGAGCGTTGTTTCCATTGCAATGAAGTGCAAGAGGAACACCGCTAGAAAAATCCAGAAAAAAGGCTTCGTTCCCAAATTTGGCAGAAAATTTCCTACGGGAAGAATGAGGTGGATAAATTGCAAAGATTTGATAGTGGTATTAAACGAAAAATAAACGAAAGTTTAAAGGCGCCGATTAAATTAGAAGTATTTCCACGAAAAATCAAAATCAGCATGCAATTAATCTTTGTTTTGTGCCACATCAATTTTGGCACGACAAAAAAGCCAAACTTGTTTGGCTTATAGCGCCGGATATAAAGCCTATAGCAAGCAAGTGTTAACATAAAGGTTGAGCCACAAGCAACCCATCACTGCTTGCCGTAAAATGAAAACTTGAGGTCGAAAGGAAAGTCGCAAGAGTACAAACACAGACAACGATGTAACCTGGGCCCAGCCATAGTATACTTTCGCAAATATTGACTGAAAGCTTATAAAAATTATTAAAATTTTCTACAAATACTGCTGTAAATTTACGAGACGATAATTTGAATAAATATATTTAGCTTAGTGAAATGCACTTATCTCATTAACTCGTACTAATTATTATTTCCGTTTGTATCATTTGTGGTGAACGGTCAATTGAGATTCGATGTCATATCTGGCGGTGATATTCCTGGTGGTACTCGCAATTGGTGCATACGCCTATGTGGTCACACATCAATTTAAGGACGAATATGCGGAAATGATGATGACACCTCCGATTCAGTCGGATTCTAAGTGAATCGCTCGCTAAAATCAATACTTCCAGAGATTCACTCTCGTGAGACTCTCATCCATCGGTCATTTCATGATCTTTTACTATCCACTTTATAAAATGCAATTCGAATCTATAAAAGCAATAAAGAAATTGCTCACTCATCTCAGCATACCAATGAATGACATAGAGATATATACGCCGTCATCTATTTAATTGACGATTGCTATGCTCATTCCAATTGTCATAAATATTTCAGTAGTGGGATGAGATTAGCTTTAATGGCTGAGGATAGCAAAGATGAGCGGAGAATTCGACAGTAATTTGTGAAAATTTGGAGTAAATCCAAATTTAATTTTTTTTTTAGCTTTGCTCCTTTAAAAAACTTTAGTTAATAAATGCGATATTTTTCTACGCCTAGAAAAGTTCGCAAACATCGAATTGTTCTTCGTTTTATTCAGAATTCACAGAAATAGTAACTCACTATTTGTAAGCGGATGACGGAGTCGTTGATCGTTGAAAAGCAGACAATGGAAAGAGGGAAGTGATAGCTGTTTACGATAAATCCGGTTTTTGTAATGGTCCGGAAAGTACATATTCCGAAGTAACGAATAAAAAAGAAAACGAAATCGGCTGGAGACCTAGTGGGTTAAGGCTTGGAGAAAGTGATAGAAAGACGAATGAGCTGCGCTTAACCAGCTGTTTGCCAGAAATATTCAACGATTCCACCGTTCTTACCTCGCGTCATCTCATGAATGTGTATGCAGAGTGAGTGCATTCAACATCATGTCTATGCGAGAAAGGTAATGCAAAATCAGTGGGTTCTACAAAGTCCGCTCGTAAAAAAAGAGATATTTTTGTGAAAATTAGAAATCCCTCTATAAACGGCTTTAGAGGACGATTACACAACCTTCTTGAACGGATGCGATTCATTGTCTATTGAACGTGTCGGAAGAGACACGATTCACTACCTCTTTTTATGCAAATGCATTTTTCTCGTAATATCTCCAGTATTTCCACTTTGTGCATTTCATTGTTGAGGACACAAAAAGAAGTTTATGTTATATTATAGAGAAAAAAAAATGCAAGATGAACACGGCATTACAATCGATGTACGACTGTAACATTACGAAGAGAGTACATACGAATACAACACACATTCACATATGCATATAAGTTGCATAGCGGTGAACGAAAAAAATGAACGACATATTTGGCGGAAATGTCACATTTAGCTCATTTATTTTTCAATTTTCCCACTCTCTTCACTACTAATAGTTATCAACAAAATGAAAAGTTATCGTCGCATTAAAAAGGATGCCAAAATGCTTAATGATGTTGTTTACAAAAAGCATTAAATGCGCTGTTTGTAACAGATAGAGTTGATCATTTCACAATTAAATCAAGCTATACGAATGAGTATATGACACATTCTCAAATCAACGAATTTTTATTTTCGAGTTCGGTTGATCATATTATTTGAAAATTTGAAATTGTTGAGTTCTTGTTGTCTTTGAGATGTCTTTTTTTTTTGAGGGAATTTTGATGAATATTCATCGAAAATTAATCGATCATAATAGTCATTTCATTTTCCTGCAAATTGATCATTATGTTGAGTGTATTTAAATATATTAGCATTTGTATTTTTATCTGTTGAAGAAAATTTAGCAATAGTTTAGTAATATTATTCGGCAAATTTTTTTGTTCTTTTTTTTTTCAATGTCTATCTGAAATCTATAAGATGAGAACTGTTGAGAAAGTTCAGCGAATTGATGGAATCTCCTTTTTTTTTTCTCCACTTTCATTCATCTCAATTCATGGTACCTTCTCCAATTTTTTAAGAACCTAAAATTGAGGAGCCTGTACCCTCATGAGCGCGTCTATATTATGATTGAATCTCGTCAAACTCAACTCAAGCATCGAACCTTAAAATATCGGCGAACATGTACTGGGCCTTTTCTTCAGCCGTTACTCTTTTTTTTTCACTACTTATATATGCAAAAACTTTAGTCGCCATATGCAAGTAATAGACTTATGCCGTACAGCCGATACCGATTTATTGTAATGTATCTCACGTGTAATGCTTTATATCAGAAAAACGTCAAGGGGGGGAAAAAATAGAAGCCTATATTCGTGTGTGAAATTTATTTGAAGTTCTGAATAAATTTACTATGGAATTATATTTGCATGAATCCCATATGAGAGGAGATATTATGAGGCTATACAAACAGGCATTTAAACGTGATGAATAATTCGGCGTTTGGTGAGGCCTTCATAACGTTTGATTATAACACTTAAAAATGCGTTCGGCATACTTCATACAATACAAGAACACCGACTATATTTGGAAATGTTTTAGCGAAATTGAGCGAAAATTGTAAGAACGAAAATCGAAAATATCTATCTTTTCCAGTAAAACAAAAAGATCAAATGTCGAGTATCGCTTTTGATATAGATTTCACTGACAAGTAAAATAAAGGAGCGAATGTTGAATCATTATTTTGGTTCTTCTGGATGAAACCATGTCCTAGCCAATTAATACTAAATATTAAGCAAACAACTTTGTCTCGTTTGTTCTTTTTTTGCAGTTCCGAAGTAAAAGCATTGACAGCTGAGAATATATCCGTGGTTAGAGGAAATAAACGAGTTCAATTTGATAGCAAATGGATAAAATTTTCTAAGAGACTCTCCAATGGTTTTTTTTTTCAAGATGAATGGAAATGAAAAAATAGTATATATATATATATATATATATATATATATATATATATATATATATATATATATATATATATATATATATATATATATATATATATATATATATATATATATATATATATATATAATGTTTCTTCTAAATGAAAGACGTTGAAAAAAAAACCATTCAACAGCATGCCTTTATTGGTATAAGGACGCCGACGTCGTTTCATTTTATTTCCACCTTTCTTTTTGTGTCTTCGAATATTCAACCTTTTCTGGAAAAAGAATTTACGTCTCTTTAAATAGTAATAACCTATATACCATTTGTAATGTCTGATAAAGCTTGCAAAGAATGCTAAATTTGAAGGGTATGCGCTTTTATCTTTGTTAGCGTTTTCCGCTATACCTTCCAATCGGATGGATACTCAAAGTCCGAAAAGATCTGACGACCTCGTCGGGTTGGTTTGGTAAAGGTAGGTGGTCTGGATAGGGCAGACTTTCGCAAGTTTGGTTTATTTGACGCTACGAGTTTTCAGGAGTTGTTCTGGGAAAAGTTCTTCCATAACGTTTCGCTTGCATATCTAATTGCCATTCACTATCGCTCAAAATGTTCGGTTTTATGATTCTGCGAAGGAAAAACGTATTCCTATCGTGTGATTCGAACTAGAGAGGCGCTGATTGTTGCTTAAACATCCTCGAAAACCTCCAACAGCTTTATTTCAGTTGGATTATTACAAGTACAAGATTTATTTGTCTAATTATAATAGTTGTTAATTCCTCTGTGTCAAAATTTTGGTTTATTTTTTACCAAAAATATTCAACGACAACAGCTAATGTTTTGAGTTTTTTTAAGTAACGATCAATGTTGTCTGTTTTACTTTTTTTCATTTTATTCTCTTTACTTATTCATTTACTTACTACTTATTCATTTATTTATTTATTTTTGCTCAAAGAAGTGGCGTAAATATTTAATGTGCACTCTAACAAAGCAACCCTCATTTCTTAATCTATAAGGCTCGCATTCATCGGAGCCAATTTGTGGAATATCAACTCGGGTCAAATCCAAATTTTAATGATGGTCAGACGCTATCATTTACATCTTGTCATATTCTATATAAAATGCTGATACTGGAATTTGCAACGTCTGCTTCGATGGAATGCCTTTTTTTTAACGTTGTAGAAAATATTTTCGGCATCAGTGGAGTATCCGGATGTTGGATACATATCGGCCTACAAAGACGACGATAGGGAATCGAATCATACAACTTTTCTTCAAAGCAATTGCTTTCCGATAAAAATTCAAAGCAACGAGCAGCAATTATCCACGCTACGCCACTTTTACGAGTATTTTGAAATATTTATTGCTTTTGAAGTTCTGTACATCGAAATATCCAACAAAACTCAATTTTTCTTGGATTTTTTTGAAATGTTTCAAAGTGCTTTTCCACATTAATCTCATGAAAGCTGCGCTAAAATATGTACCATATTTTTCCATTTTGATGAGAAAAACGACTATGATAGAAGGTAATGAGAACGCTTTACACATGAAGTTTTCGATTTACCTGAATATGGCATTCAGGTAAATCGCAAAAAAAAGAGCAAAGTAATCAAAATCCACAAAAAGGTAGGACCGGATGTCCGGATAGTTGTTGTGGAATAGCCGAAAATTATAGCTCACTGAGAAGTTCAAGTTTAACCACATGCGCCATCTATCCCATATAAGGTTCCATTTCGGTACACACTATGTGCAATGATGTACGTCCACTTGAAATGTATAGATCGGAATGGTCATTTAAAGATTAATGCGTTGGATCAATCGTTTAGGAGCAATTTGGGATGACAAATGTATGAATGAACGAAAAGGTAATAATATTACCGATGAGCGTGATGTTGATAAACTTTCCTCGTCGTCGATCTCGTCTTTCAGTTGTGTTTCACAGGCCGTTCGATGTTGAGTTTCATCTGCTCCATCGAGAACTCCTTCGATAAATTTTACTACCTAAATTTGCATAAAAATGAGATTAAAACTATCATTTTGGATCGTTGCAATACTTTACCTGTTGGGTAAATCGATAAGGTAAGACCTTCATGATACGTTAATGACCCCCTAAGGATTGGTATTTTATTATAAAATCGTTTTTTTTTAAAATAATACTTCATATCCAAGTAAAATTGTTGGAAAATTCCATCATTTCAAAATCAATTCCTTAAAACAATAATAAAATATTGCGAAATCCGAACTTTGCAAAGGATTTCCTGATCACTAACGACTACATAGGACGAGTTATCGTCGTAGATCCGCAACTGGAATACATTGGTCATTAAAAAAATTGAAAGAAAACATCAGTGGGATAATTTTACCCATGAATGATAGGTAAATCTGCCCAAAACTTGGGAATAGGTGAAAATGCCGTCTCGAGCATAATTTTGAAGATTTTGTAAACAAAAATATGCAAAAATACGCAAAAAAAATCATTATCAACCTCTAATATACATGTCGATTTTCAACCCCAATAACGAGTTTTAAGGGACTTATCGCAGGTTTGTTTATCAACTTGCAACCAAAAGTCACGCAATAGATTTGCGAAATTCGAATATGCTAATTGCAATCGATCACGAAGTATCCCCAACCTTCTGGCGGTTGATAGGAGCTCTACGTTGATTAGGCTTAATCTAACTGGCGAATCGGATGAAAATTTTCCTCTGAGGACTTTATATGATTATGAGCATTTGCAATATTCATGAGATCATTATGGAATACTACTGTATAAAGCAATAAATCGTTATACTTTGTATACGGTTGACCCATCTGGCGAGTATTAATAAACAATGATTAGAAATAATGAAAAATTATTGCTGACCTCACTCATTGTGTACCGTTTAACCGGATTTTGCGCCCAACATCTACACATCAACTTAAACATTTCATCCGGGCAACATTGTGGCCTCTTTAACCTTTGTCCACATGAAACCTGAAAATTGTACCTAAATTGTACCCATCTTTAGCGCAATGTTAATATGGAAGTTCCATATGGCGATGCTGATTGGATATTTTTACGATTTTATCACTGTTATCAGCTGTCCGCGTTAACACTCGAGGTACGTATGTATATACACTTTTACAACCTTATCACTGAGATCAACCGTTCGCGTCAGCACTCAAGGTACGCATGCCCAGAGCGGTCGAGCTGTCTGACGAACAAGAAGTCCTTTCCCTGGATATTTCTTCAGTGTGAAAGTAAATTTGGATTCACGAGACCCTAGAGCATAGTTTGCCCT
The DNA here is from genome assembly GCA_013433145.1 of Ascaris suum. Taxonomy (NCBI): domain Eukaryota; kingdom Metazoa; phylum Nematoda; class Chromadorea; order Rhabditida; family Ascarididae; genus Ascaris; species Ascaris suum. The sequence continues at coordinate 7,179,124 of CM024181.1, forward strand.
CGTCATATTCTATCGTTACACCATTTTTGGTTACGTCAAAAAATGGGCATCCATGCTATTGCATGATGTTTTCTATAAAGGCCTTATAGTCTTGAATCAAGGCCATCAATTAATTGCAGATGAAATATTCTTAATTATAAGCTTGTCAAAATTTACATACCATTTTTTTCACTTCGAGGCATGTTAATCCTGCATACGGTTCCGCCGCATCCGAGAATATCTCCCAAAGAAGAATGCTGTATGAGAAGACATCGGTTTTGGGCGTATATTGAAAAGCAACCATACTTTCGGGCGCTGTCCACTTGAGTGGTATTCGTTTATGGCTGCCTTTTTTCATTTCGTATAGTGTTCCTTGCCTTGACATCCCAAAGTCACTAATTTTTGCCTGTTATAAAGAAGTAACGATTACTACAAACTACATTCCTGCGTAGAATTCAATTGGCGCACATTGCTGAATAAAAATAAGAGAGAAAGAGAGAGAAAGAAAGAAGAAAAAGAGAGAGAGAGAAAAAAAGAGAAAATGGAAGAAAAGCTGAGAAAAAAAAAATGAAAATATTTGTTAGAAAATTGATCTCTAAAATAGATTCCGCAAATTCAATATTAACGATAATTTCAATCGATAAATTATAATGATACATTCATATTTCAAGAATGATTTTTTTAAATTCTGCTTCAAAAAAAAAATGAAAGGCCACTTTCTCCGAGGCATTTATTTAGTCAGAGAATTAAATGCATGCATAGCTTCTCACCTCGAAAAGAACACTGAAATTAGGAAAATTTTGATTTGTATCGTCTAATCTAATTGTTTTCGTATTCCTATCCCTGATTCAGGGGAAAACGTTTCTTTTTTTTTTTGAACAGATCAAAAGCAGCTAATTTCTCACATTTTTTTGAAAGTCAAATAATTCATATGATTCTAAATTGTTTAGCAAAATGACTGATCTCTAATATTCGGCTAAGAATTTCATAATTGGCAAGAATTCAAAGACTGCAAAAAGTTCAATTTTTTTTTTCAAATTAGATTTACGATGTTCGCTTTGCTATAATATTTCTGAATTATTTGCGTGTATATATACGGCTCCCTTTACCTCCTCCCGACCCCCACCCCTTCTCTCATAAGAAAATTCCTTCGCATAATCGTATGGACATACCTGTGTGCTTCCGTTTCCGGAATTCAAGTTCATTACAGGGATAGCGCAGTATTTTTATACATGCTTTCCGGAAAATAAGCAATTGCAAATTTTCGAAAAATGAAACTCACCACTTTTCTATCAGTGTAAAGCACATTTCTTGATGCGATATCTCTATGTATACATCGTTGTGAATGGAGATATTCGAGTCCTCTAGCAGCACCAAGTGACATATTTTCGATTTTTTCTTCACCACAAATTTGACCTTTTTTGCGATCAAGTAGATCGAATAATGAACCACCATTAACCTATAATTTATTCTTTTCAACATAAGCAATATCAATTACCTTGAAATACCTCTAGAAATTGACTTTGATGCATCCGCTTGAAGATTACCTTTAATTCGCCGTGCAATATCGCAGGTTGGTGGTGATGTGAGGATCGGAATGGTTTTCATACAACCAATCGCTAAATTAACTAACACCCATTAAACCATATACGATTTTTGCACGGGCAGAAATCCTAAAGATCCCAACTTTCGTGATGGTTCCAACAAGGAGAGAGGTTTAAATTAAGGAAAAGATTCTCTTGAATCTCCACTTCCTTCCTAACGTTTATATATTTCATATTATTGTTTTTCTATTGTATACTTCCTATTCAAAAAGATATCTAAATTGCTTATGAATATCTCCCATTGAATTGATGAAATATCTTGTATATTAGTAGTTGCGATCAAAAATTTGTGCTTCATTAATTTTAAATAGCGATTTTAGACCCATTTATTCTAATATTATTAATTTATGATTCTTAACGCCTCGTTAAAAATTTCAAAATTTAAGGATTGGAAGTTACCATGTTGCTGGGGGGGGGGGGGGGATCAGTTTTACTGATCGATATTTATAATGAATGAAACAGATGATGAGTGAGTTGATAATTTTACATTTTCTTGTGGGACTTTTTTCCACAATTTTTTCTCATAATCTATGATTTCTTTTAATTGTTGTAATTTTCGAATCCGTATACGTCGTTGAAAGGTAAGCATTAACAACTGCATTGCATTGATATTGATGTCAGCCAGCTGTCACTTGTTGCTCTTCGCAGTCTCAGCTTTGCCTCTCATGCAGCGGAAACACAAGCACCTTGTGTACTTCCTACGCTCACCGGTCGCATTTTGAATCGCACTACCTTGCAGGTTACAGTTTGGGTGGTGATAAATGCGGTGATAAATGTGCTTCGTTGCAATGATATCTTTATATCGTTCATGAGTGCTCGTTGACTAATTTTTACACGGGAAAACTCATTGTGAATTAGTGACAGCTGGCTGCACCTATGGTAAACAAAGCAAAAATGCACCTTTTCGAGAATGATCATAATTGGTTCACGACAAACTGCAACACCATACATTCGTACGATATTTATATGATTAAGTTCACGCATAATTCGAGCTTCATGCATCATTTCTTTAATTTTATCTTTTTTCTGCTCTAATTGTTTTTCATCGTTTACTTGTTTCGCCTATAATTTAAAAAAAAAAATGGAATAATTTCCTCGATTTATAAAAATTTCTTCATTAAATATATTTATTTTTTTTACTAACATTTTATTTATTTTCTATTCAAATATTTATTTATTTATTCATTTATTGAAAAATCAAAATTACATTTATTTATTGAGTTTTTTTTTTATTCACCATAACAAAATTTATTCAAAATTTATTCATTCATAGTAATATTCTCAAATGTATATTATTATAAACAATTGCTTGTTTTTCTATCACTAAATTTGCATAAATAGACTGCAAAAATGTAATAAAATTTGTTACTTAGATATTAAGGCATTCTCCTAAGTTCATTTTTTTTTTTTGCTAAGTGATTGTCTCTTTTTTTTTTGGTGTTTGCACACGTTATAATCTCCATCTAGGAGACACTTATGGATTACTTTTATACTGAAGTAATTCAATAATCATTGATAAGAAATATTTATTAAAAAGTAGTGAATTTCTTTTATAAGATGATTATAGAGAGTGCGCTATTTATAAAGTTCACTAATAAAACATTTTTTCTCATTGCGTTTTTATCAATTTTTATTCAAGCTTTCTAAATAAATGTTTAATATATTGATGTAATATTTTTCCAAAAATCGATTTATTCTTTTCTATAGAGTTCTTTTTGAATATTTATGGATTATTTCTCCACAAATTTTTTTTTGTCATTAAAATTTCAATAATTCTTTCAGCTAAAGATTAGAGGAATTTGAATAGATTATGCATCGAATATTTCATTATAAATGATAAATATAATTTGATTAATTCAAAGAATGGCATGCATATTTAAAATATTGCGCGTCTTAGAGAAACTTCTCTCAGGTAGCATAATAAAACGCAACGAAAGAACAACTCATCATTTTCTCTAGGTTTTTATTATTTTAGCATAGCTTATATAGTAATGCATAAATAACGATATGATTTGAATATGAAAATTTTCGATTTGGTCAAAAAATATTGCGCTATTATTGTTGAAGTTTATTGAATTCTTTTTTTTTTTAAATAATTTGCATAAATAATTTTGGAGAAGAAAATTTGCATAGATTTTTCTTTGGTAAAATTTTTAGGAGAAATTATACAAAATATACAATCCGATTTATTTGTAAGAAATAAAGAGATCATCAAAATTGCTATATAAATAAAGATAACATTAATACTTTATTCTCGCTAAAAATTTGCATGTATACTATCCCTTTAAAAAGTACCAATGTTTTCGAAATGGAAACCCGTTCAGCCCTAGTACCAAAAATACTCCCTAATTCTAGGATAAGAAATTACCAATCCAGAAATGAAAAGAGGGGGAACTAGAAATTCTGCTTGTCAATTATATCTTGACAATGAATTCTTACAATTACTACGAAAGCAAATTAAGCTGTAAGTGGGGAAACGTCGGAATTTTTTTCGAATGACTTCTATAGGTAAACATCGCTAAAGCTTTCATAATAGCGCGAACTCATTTGAAAGCAGAATTGAATCTTACAGGTTGAAATCTGAAGCCTCGTATTTATTCCTCCAACAAACTATGTTAACCATTAATCCCTTCCTCTTTCTTTCATCCTTCATCCCCTTCCCCATCTTTCACATCCTTTTAAGTCAGATTTCAGTTAACCTTATTCATTTATAAAAGTGAACGAGTGGAACTTACAATTTTAATAGCAACTTCCATCTTTTTACCTCTTGTATTTAAAAATCCTGCTCGTACTTCACCATATTGACCTTCACCGAGTATATCTTTCATTTCAACATCTTCATGTGAAAATTCCCATGTTTGCCGCTTAATACCACGAATTAATATCGAAGTCTTATACTGTAAATAAGAATATTAATTAACTTGCTAAGCTTGGTAAGTTTTTTTTTTTCAAATCAGTATTAGACGGTAATGAACATGATATAGGAGGATTAAAAGAGATATTATTATAGCTAATGAGTTATATGCGAATGCGACTCTTATTATTAATTTGCATATGTAAAAGTTGATAATCGTATTTTTTTTAATTTGAATATTATTCGGCCATTATATTCGATATTCTTTACTTCAGCAAAAATTTCATAGCAAATTCAAATTTCAGCAATCGTATTTGTGTTGAAATATATTTGAGCATTATTTTTTATGCACTTAAATATCTATAGAGCCAATTAAAGCATAAATTTAAGCAACAAAATGCTTATAACATTTACTTATGCTTAGATATTAAAGGCTCAGCTATTAATGGTAATTTGATCAGTAAACGGTATCCGGCCCAACTCAAAGACGTCAATGATTATCACAGAATATCATCAAATAATCAAACAATATGGAATAGTGGATTTGTAATTTAGCCGAACCGACCGCACATAAATTTTCCGTAAGAGGTTCGTTTTTCTTTACTCGACCGACCGGTCATGTTCTTTAAGAATAAGATCGAGCGCTGCAAAGAATAAGATCGGGCTATTACGAGTAACATTGCCTTCAATTCATTATAATTTCAGAGGCTAAGGAATCTCGTCGATAATCATTGGTTCTCAATGAGGAATCCTCTATCGGAAACACCGTTCACTTTTCGACATGGAATCTCATCGAATTCACTATCCGACAAGGAATCTCATCGGAATAACATGGTTCGACAAGGAATCTCGTCGGGAACACTGGTTCCCGACAAGGAATCTCGTCGGGAACACTGGTTCCCGACAAGGAATCTCATCGGGAACACTGGTTCCCGACAAGGAATCTCATCGGGAACACTGGTTCCCGACAAGGAATCTCATCGGGAACATTGCTTCAGGCAGTAAGATGTACAGCTAGTAAGATCGTTGAGCGAACCAATAGACCTACATGTTGAGTGGTTTTTGTCTTAGACGAAGTTCTATCAATGTCGATTTTCGAATTTTGTTAAAGTCAAAAACACGAGCAATGTAATGCGATGAAATTTAAGATCAGATTTTTCTCCGATAAAATCCAAATTTCGAGGAATTAACTGAAATCAATTGATCAAGCATATATAATTGTTTAGGTGAACGTTGAAAATCAATTCCACTCTATTTAGAAGTTATTAGAGAGATAAAGACAACAGAAGTAAAAATAGAGGTAAAGATAAAGACACATTAGAGAAGTGTAAAGTAGAAGCGACATCTCTACAAAGAGTGGCCAATTTTGTGAGAAGCCAAGTGAGAGGCAATATTTCAAACGAAATCAACATCACAGGTTTTATTAAAATCCTATGTTTTAAACTTTCATATAGCAACTAATATGTATAAAGTAGGTATATTAAGCATTTGAAGTCATCCATTAGAGAATGAAATCATTAGAAATATTGAAGAAAATAGAATATTTACTTAGGCATTTCCGGTAAGTGTACAAGTGAGGTATTTTACGTATTGCTTCAAGTATTGCGACAAGAAGTTAAGCTTTAATCTGCTTATTAATCTTTTCTATATATTCCCATGGGCAAAGTGGAATAAACTTGTGGGCAAAATTAAACACGAATATATTATTCTCTATCAGCGTAGCTAACTTAAAAAAATTTTTTTTTTGACATCGCTAGAGAAAAATTGCCCGAAATGATGAATTATCTAAACCAAAAAATTACTTTTAATGGAAACTATTTAGTAAAAATGGCATGTTCTCGTGTTTTGTGTAAATTACCCGCCTTTTTCTACACAGGGAATTCTTGTCCGGGAATAAAACGTTCCAAAAAGGATAGTAAAACTTAGACTTAAGGAAAATTTATATTCGGTTGATGGATCGAAGCAAAAATCTTATATCGGAAGCTTGCCCAATTAAACTGTCACCTCAATACATGTCACTGAACACCTCAAATGAATCAACCTCACAGATGACAGACATCTTTCCGACATAGGATGTGATATATCTTAGATTAACACAGTCAATCAGAAATTAAATGCAGCTTTCCAATTGATGAAGTTTACCAGCGCTAATCGAACGAACGGTAAATATAGCCGACGAACGGATAACCGGTCATCCATGACCAGAAAGCTTTTCTGTATTATTTCTTAGTAATTTATCGAATTGGCCGAGTGATCGCGGTGCAAAATCACCGTTGTTCGCGAACAAACGATATAAGCGTAACGTCCAACTATGAAAAAATAAATGGTAGAAAAGAGTAAGTGAGAACGTCCATCGATGTGGTTACTAGTGAGCTCAAAATCTGACCACTTTGCTAAGGTCTGACCATAAAGGTTTTCAATCTAACGAGGAAATCATATTTAAATAGCTATTTACATTGGGAAAAAAAATATCTAATGAATTAAATGCTTCAGCAATATACAAGAAAATTTCAAAAACAATCACGATACCGAAAGTGAGGACGGTTCCATAGAGGCGCGTACTGATATAACCAACTCTCTTGGATCACCTGGTTTTGGTTGAGTTAAACGCAAAATAAAATCACCAACCTAAAGAATTTCCTTTAATATAAATCGAATTTATTACAAAATAAATCAAATATTTGAGGATTTTTTTTTTCATATAATAGTTGAAATATACTACTACTATTAACGATCGAGCAATTTTCATAGCATTTAATTGTTTTTTTTTTTTTGGTGCAGTAATTGCTATAACAATGTAACACATAAAATGAGAAATTTTCATCGCAAAAAAAAAAGAAGAAACAATAGGTGATATTATTATAATAAATTCTTCGCAATTATATTTAATTATTGAATAAAAAAGAAAAAGAATAATACGATCAAGATAGTTGATCACCGTTATGCCGAAGAATCTTTCATGGATCATCTTTAAACGATATATGGTATTATTGTGTAGCGTTTCAATAATTCCACTAATTTTAATCAATATTTAAAGGGGGGGGGGGTTTTGCTTTATAAATCAACACATATTATGAAGACGGTTTTTATGGGTTGACATATTGAAATCTTGACGTTCACTCTATCGATTCGAAGTATATAAGGTGAATTGCTCTTCAGTGGATTCCATTTTTATACGATCTCATGTCTCCTAATCGTATCGCTTCATATCCATCTCTAGTTCTTCCACTAATGGAAAATGTTAAATCTGAATCTTATCTGGCGTGAATTTTTTTGGTGCATAGATGAAAGGAGCACGAAAAAGCCATCGTTGCCATGTTTTGATTGCCTAAAACCTTGGACAGGTATCATTCTCATTAGTTATAAAGTTACGAAACAAATAATGAAAAACCATAATTTTCAGTCTATTGCAGAATAGGGCTCAGAATTTTCAGTTCATCGCAGAACTCCACAATCGTAGGTGAACGAGGACAGGAGGGAATATGTTCGACCATGGAGGATCTCCAAAATGATGTTTTTCCGAACCAAATCACGAAGACTCTTTAGTTCTCGTTGCCAGTCGGCCATCGAAGTGCTCAAATCTCTAGCAAATTTCACAAAATGTGACCATATTCGCATATGTCAGGAGTGGTACTCTTGAAATGCTGATCACTTTCGCTCTCGTCATGTTCGTGTTTGCATTTTTAAGTAATATATGGTAATTGAAATGTCGTAGTGGCAATAAACGGTCATCGATAGGTAAGGATATTTCACTGACCTCTTTTAGCATAGAGGAAATATCTTCTCGAGGTAGAAATCCATGATAGAATTCCTCACTTTCGATTTTCTTCAATGTTTCCTCATCTAACTCCATTTAGAAAATAATTCCAGTGCTTAAAACAAGAATTTTTCAGGAGGAGGGGAGCGGGAAGATGAGGGGTGTACCATTGCTTGCGAAATTATTCGCGACTGATTGCCTTACTTGAATAATGGCATCCACCTCAAGATCACTTGAATTCCAACTCCATTTCGACTCCAATACTTAAGATTTTAATCAACGAAGACTAAACGCAGATTCAAATATGATTAACACAAAGTTTCAATTGATAAATGGTAAACTATGCACAAAAATAATGCGACACATCCATATTTATTCCTGATTTGAAAAACAAATGCGCCGCAAATCGGCGAAAATCGACTAATTGCCAAAAATTGCACATTGAATTAAAGATTCCCCTCTGTAGATTTCACCTTATAAATATACTTCTAGCTACCCGTATTAGATGTATGATTTCATTTCCTTTTCGTCTTTTCTTTTTTTTCGTATTTCATCGAATTGTAGTGAATTTCTTGTACAGAGGTAATAAATATATTACGATGCTAAGCTATGCTATTCTTTGATGCAAAATAATTTCATCATATCAATGATTGCTTACTTGCGGTAGAAAAAAACAACGTTTTCAATCTTCAAATGGAGTAAGACAAAAGTAGCGATTGTGTTGCGGCAAGGGAGTTAAAAATCTGAATATGCATGGAAGAATGCTTTGCAATTTTCCATTAAAATAGAGGAGCAAATACCTATTCCCCTCTACTAGGTGTTAGGCTTATAGCGACTTTTCCGGGATTATACAACAATATCCAGAGTTTTCCGGATTATACAACAATATCCAAATTTACCGGATTTAAAGTTTTGATGATTTTTAATCGAAAATCAAATGTATTAAATAAAATAGTTAATTTTTGTGGTTGCTCATATTTTATTAGTTTCTCCATCATCTTCACTTTGTTATTTCCTTATTAAAATATGCTAATATGTAGATGATTTCTATTCATAGCCGTTCTCATCGATTCATCTCTAAGCGCATATACGATACCAATGCAAAGACTACCTTCTCACATCCGGGGTTTTTTTTTGGAAGTCTGGAATAACTCATAAGGACACACTCATCAAGCCAATATACCCCGCTCATTGGATGAGCGTTCTCTAAGGGTAGATTATCACCATGAGAGTACAGAATCCTATCCGAAACCTTGTATCGGTGACATACTATGGTAGAGAATTCTGTCCGTATTTTTGCATCGATGGCATACTATAGTCATCGTCATACAACAGCAATTTTCATCGAAATGGCAAAAACATACCACCGCAATGTGTGCAATTGCGAAGTGGCAAAATTACAATCGCACACAAGATATTACAAGCCTAACAAGAATTTCGCTGATGATAAAAATGATGTTTCAATTTCGAATATCATATTTATATAAGAAGAAATATGCAAATTTTTGAATTCTCTCATAAAAGATTCAAAATGGAAATTCTTTGTAAAGTCAAATTTAACGAGTCGATTAGAAAAATTTTTCAATGAGCACTCTGAAATCTTCAAAACTTTATATTCAGAAATTAACCTCATAACGCGTTCCTTACTTTGCCGTCTTATGAATTCTCCTCTTTTTTTTTCTAGCAGAAAATGAAATAGTTGAAGTAGATTATAAATGAAATCTTTTTTTTTTGCAAAAAAAACCGCGTCATTACTATTTTCAGGAAACTATGTAACATTTTTTGAAGGCTAGTTGGTGGACTACTTATAAAAACTCTTGCGTATATTTTTAATAGCATTCAGTTTATCGAAGCATTAAAAACCAAGTTCACGACACCTGTGGGTAACAACAAAGTCTATGGACACCTGTGGGTAACAACAAAGTCTATGGACACCTGTGGGTAACAACAAGTCTATGGACAACAACAAAACTAAGTTAATAGCTATACCTTATAGGTGAACAATTAGATAACTAACTATACCTGACAGACGAACAATTAGGTAAATAACTATACCTGATAGGTAAACAATTAGGTAAATAACTATATCTGATAGGTGAACAGTTAGATAAATAAATATAACTGATAAGTGAACCGTAGTGAATTACGATGCCATTTCAAACGAAAAAATTACCTGCGTTCTGCATTAATTTACATAATTTACAAAATATGAAAATAGTATTCAACCTGACTGATTTAAGAGAAGAGATTTTAAATGATGAGTCATGAGGAAGACCTCTCATTGTCTTCCCGAAGTGGTATAGTGTACGGCAGTCGGATCGGATCTCTCTTCGGTGGAACAGTGTTCAAGAAGCGATGACTTCCGTAACATCGCAGCCAAACGAGTATCTCAAAGAAAGTACGCATCAGGGCGAGAGCTTTACTGCAAGAGCTTTCGGAACGGTAATAATTCTCTTTCTTATCGTTGTTAGTTTCATCTTCTTAGGTCGTATAGATCGAACGAGACAGTAAAGAGAACGGTAGTAATTCTCTTTACTGTCTCGTTGTTCTTTTATTTATTTTAGGTCTTCTTCTAAAATGATCTTATGTATAAATAGAAAAATTTAATGGGAAATTGTTGAGACTATCTCTTGTAAACAAATTTATTCAAATTTCTATATGAGAACAAAAATTATGCAAATTATTGCTGAAAAAAAATATCTCGCCTGTTGAAAAAAAAAAAATCTGTTTTTTCCCACAGATATATTCATGTTTTCGTATATTTTATAAGCCCATGATCCGAAGAGTGTATTGCGCCAAATAATGCAATTCTATATATTCTATACATGAAATGATCTTTGCTGTAAAATTTGATTTAGTAGCAGTAACTGATAAATCTTCCCAGTTGAATTACCTTGTGGAAATTCATATCATAAAATTGCATACTTGATATTCCTCAGGTAAGCCAATTTATGAAGTGAAATTCAACGAAGTAATTCCGCAAGCAAATGTGTGTTTGCATATCTTTACTAATTTGCAACATAGCTATCATATAGACGCTAACCTTCCGATGGCGTTTCGCTTCCTCTTCGTAAGATTGCTGCAACGTGCCAGGAATTAAGGAGCAAAGGATATTTGTGGGGTAGATATTCATTGGAGGATTCACTGTCACACTCAGGCATTATTTCTTTCACGCAATAATGGAACTACTAAACACTGCTTTAGGACGATCCTAGGTATGCTTCAAACCCCACTGTTAACGTCGAACTAGGAGTATCACCTTATCACTGATGATCCTAGTTGTCTCAATTGCCTGTCTTCATGTGTGACCACATTCTTTCACATTGCCGTTTACGATTCCTAGTATAAAAGACATGTTCAGTGTTCTGAATTCATAGATCATAGAGTAGACCTATCAATACTGCCGAAAAAAAAACCTATGATAGTTGGTCATCTCATGAAGAAATGGTGGAATAAAGTAGTTCATGCTAATGATCTTCTATATAACACTTAAAAAATTTAATTTTAGGATGAAGGGAAAGAACGCATTCAATTAGTGAGCTCGTCTAAAAGTGATGAGAAGGAGGTAAAAATTCGTTTTTGATCGATCATATTTCGATATTGCTTTATTATCGAGATCAATGGCATATTATTTCATTGCTTGGAGTGCTTGATAATATGAGGAGTGATGCTATTTGCCAAAATACCTCTTATAACGCCAACTGAAATTCAGGTACACCCAACGCCGATTTAGTGACCTGTTAATTTCAGATGTGCCCAAAGACGATTTTAGTGACTTAATAATTTCAGGTATACCTAAGGCCGATTTAGCGACCTAATAATTTCAGGCATACCCAAAGCCGATCGTTGAACCACTTGATGCGATGCCATTCAGCAACAGGAAAGGGACAGGCGTTCTCGAAAAGGTTCAGCTTATAAATTCCATTTTGTGACTTCATCATATATAGTCGTCCACTTCATTCTACTTTTCTGAATGAATAGCACATATTGCTTTGAATGACGAAGATTTCGTGGATGAATTTTTCTAAAGGTATTGGTTTCGCACTTTGCCACTTCGTTATTTCGTCGGTTTATCGGTGTTAGCGACCTAAGAGCGATATCAGCAGGAATAGGAGCGATATTAGTGGAGCGTCATTCTGAGAACAAAAAGAAAGAGAAATTCATTAAAAAACAAAAAAGAAATATGAATTAAGAAAACGATAGGTTGAAACTCTGAAGAGAATATAATTAAGAAAATATAAGAAAAATGAGAAGATGAATAAAGAGGAAAATGAGCGAATAAAAATAAACGAAAGAAGCAATGCCAAATGCAGCGTGAATAAACTGTTTCATTTGAAATTACCCTCTTTTTGCTCGCCTATATTCTATCGTCGCTTTTCAGAGAAGAGTAAGAGTTTTGAGGTGAAAGCATTGATCCACCAACTAAGCAAAACACTGATTTCAAGGAATATGATAATGAAATCTTACTGCTAGAATAATATGGCTACAGAAGCCATAAATAATCAGCAATCCTCTAGTGAAGCGTTGACTAGTTTTTCACTATTTTTGTCGATTTTTTAAAATATGTTTTCAATTTATTGAATTAACCATTATTCTCGGATTTATGCAACATCTGTGACTGAACTAATTTGAACGATGAGTTACCTAGGACACAAAGACGTTAAAATAAACGCTTTTAATTGTCTCATCACATGATATCATTACTGTATAATTATACAGTATAATTCATATTAATTAATACGGTATAATCCACATTGAAAATGGCCACAAAAAAAACGAACAAAGTATTTTTTCATAAACGAAGAAAATATATTCTATTCATCCAGATAGGAATGATATCGCCTTAACTTCTATAGCTATGCCATCATCATGTTTGATAAAATAGTGACATATGTAGGCATTTTTTTTTTTCATTTTAGATGCTAGTAAACTTGCTTCACCGAAACGCGACAACCATCGACTATGTACTTGCCTCATCTCATTAATGAGATTAATGGTCACTGCAAAAAGCTTTAAGAACACTTTAGAATTCACGGTACTCAAGCACGTTCCTGCTAAGGGCTAATAATCTTCCCTCATCAATAGAAGCTGCCAATCCACATAGCATGACCATCGCTGTAAAAGTTTTGAAAGTGCTGAGCGATTACGATGGTTATGCTTTCTGTCGCTGTCAATATTGTCGAATATTTCAGGGAAAAATCCTCAGCGACGAGTCACTTAATCCATACAAGAATAAGGTGAATTTTCGTAAATATTTACGTTTGTTCATAGTTTCTTAGCGAATAAACTTGAGATAAATAGAACTATTAATCAAAAAAAAGCTTCCTTTTAACTGAAAAACTGGGTTGTAGAAGAAAGATAATATTCACTAATTGATTGTACGACGTTCCCAAGTAGAGTGGAGTTATTATTGAGTCTTTTCATTACCAATAGAGAATGAATTTTACCCGAAATTGATCCATGAGATCATAGCATTCATTTTAGAAGTGGTTTAAAAGAATCTAATTATTTTCCATTATTCCGTTCAATGGGAATTTTTTGCCCAACATTTAGAATTGGAGCACTTAAGCTTGAACAATGATCGTAAAAATGCCAAGGCTTTTTCTATCGTCCTGTAGTAGAGTCTCGATCTGTCGCTTCAATGACTTACGAAAATTGAATTTCGCATGCGAAGTAGTCGAATCTCAAGCGAATATGTTTGCAATTACTGCATCACACTCAGCCTAATTTGCATATTTAGATGTTGTGAGACGTGAATATTCGTATGGAAGAATTATTAAAGCTCACCTTCCGAGTAGATGATAAAAATGCGTTGAAGTCGCATACTCTTTCGCTAACTATCATGTAAATTACGCATCTTTGATATATCTTGCAATGGTAAAACTTTTGACATATTCAAAAAGTGATTAACTCTATGCAAAAAGGTCAATCAAACGCTATAAAATTTATTAAACGATAAAATAAATAATAATACTAGTAAATTACATTAGAAAAGGATGTGAGCATGCAATACGGCTGGAGAATATTCGTAAATATAATTTATTTTCGCATGCGAACTTTTTGTCGGCTATTAAAAAATTGGAAGTTCGAATCGGCGCAAAAGTGGCGCTTTCGTTCATGTTTCTCAATCTCTAGTGAACATTTTCAGCGAGAAGATAAACCGAGCATTAGCACTTCATCGCCAAATCCATACAAACATAAATCAAAGGTAAAATGTGCATATATTTGATACAATCCAATAGTATGTCATAAATTATTTTCGTTCTAAAGAAGTAATTGTCGTCAGGTTATCGTTGTTAGCGATATTATAAGGCATCGAAACATTGCTCTAAAGGCTCATTTAAATTGATGCTTATTAAGAAAATTTCAAGAAACGATATGGTTCTGAACCAAATATATTTAGCTTTCCAATCCAAGGTGTAACCACTTAGACCATGTTCATCGTCCATATCCACTGAACCTCATCAATAACGCATTAAAGGTTTATGTTTGTTCTTCAAGAACTTGAAATGATTACATACTTCGAAGGCATTCAGGCGTGAAATGGTTGATCGTTTTTGATCCTTTGCGAATGTCATCATCTTTTGATTTTTTGGTCTTTTTTAAGAGAGAGGGGGGGAAGCGGGAAAGACGGGGAATTTTGCGTTCATTCTACTTGTGGCAAAAAGAAATTAAAAACGAAAAGAATTATTTTTAGTGGGTATATGCTCCAATAGACGTATCGGTGCCGGATGTAAACAACTACAACATCCAGGTATTTTAATATTCAAATTTTTATAGAAGCTGAAATTTCTCAAAATTGCATCGAAATAGAAAATGCATAATCGTATAAATTTGCAAATAACTTTGCATATTTATAATTTTTGTCATATCAGAAGCCGAAAATCGCATTTTTTTTTTTTGTCTCCCATGAGGATCTAATTCTATGATTAAAATCATAGACTTCAAGTGATAAATTGATAATCTCTAAACGAGTGTGATAGGTAATACCTTCGTCTGTTATAAGAACCGATTTCTCTTCATCTGTCTTATACATCTAGTCGTTTCTCTTCTCGTGAAAGATTTTTCGACCTTTATAAGCGAATTTTTGGTTATTTGAAACGACTATTGTTTTCATCATTATTCCCCCGCCTATGAACGCGTAATTTTTGTGAGTTCTACCTGTTGTATCGACATCATCTCAAGTGAACGCTCTATGTGGAAGTATTTTTTTCTGTTCTCTCTGGTCCCGAAACTTTCAACTTCAGCAAACTTTCAGCCCAACTTTCTGCATAAAAGCAAACCTCAGTAGGTAATGCTAGGCGATATTTCCTAGAGAATTGCGCACTTAACAGATCACTCCACTTTTCGGTCAGGTTATGCACTGATGAGAAGAAATCTGTAGGGTGCGGTCGATAATTTCGGCAATGCGACCAACGACTGGACCCGCGATCAACAGGCGATGGAGATGCGTGCAAACCAACTGAGAGAGTGGCAAATCCAGCAACAGCAACAACAACAGCTCCAACAACAACAACAATTCCAGCAACAACAACAACAGCTCCAGCAACAACAACAACAACAACAACAAATGATGCAACTTCAGGCACAGCAACAAGCGCTTCAGCACCTCAACCAACAAGAGCAAATGCAGTTGCAGAATGCGCTTATGCAGCAACAAATGCATCAATCACAATTTCCAATCGGTTTCAATCCTAATGCGCAAAACTTTCCCTCACAAAACATCGACTTCAACAACAACATCAGCAACAATCCTCGCTTTAGCAATAATTATCCAAACCTTGGCAAAAATGCACCGAATCATCCTCTCAATCACCCAAGTTTCATTGGCAACAGTCCCAATTCCTTCAACAATGGCCCAAATTTCGGAGCTCGTTTCACAGCGAATGGCCCATTCGTCCGCACCGGTGGCCCTAATTTCAGTAACAGCAAGGATTTTATTGGCCCCAATCAGGTATGCATTGATTTTGTCATATTTTTGGATTATACTGTTCCGGGAAATTGAGCAGAGAAATTATTAACACATGAAGCGAAGATTCATATATTTGAAACTTTCGAATTGCCTATTTCTATCTTCTTCGACCATGTGGACGTTCAAATACAACTATATTCAAAATCCTTTTGAAAGAAGCCGATTTATGAGTGAGAACAGCTTCTTGGATGGTTCGGTATTAGTGTGGATTCGCGATAATAGAAATAATTGTAGACAGTAGTAATAGTAATAATAGTAGTAATAGTAAACATTTATGTAATAATAGTAGAAAGATGAATATAATTTCAGATGTCTATGCCAAATCCAGGACAATTCCCACCAAATATGCAAATGCAAATGCGCTTCCCACCAAATATGCTCAATAACTTTAATGGACCACCTGTATGTTGTATACATTTCAAGAAGTAAATTAGGAAATTTCCTGGGCGCTTATTTATTATACCTCAAAAATCTGCCGGTTATTACAAAAAAAAAAAATCCTTGCTTCGCCTATTTGGTAATTGCGGTTTAAAAAAAAAATCTCTTTATCTATTGTAAATGAATGATGAAACGATATGCCAGAATTATACACCGATATCTGTATAAAAAAACCGTATCCAAAGGTACATTAATGAAGCAGGTAAGCAAAGGTATGGTCTAGGGTGAGCAAAGCCGAGGAAATAAAATCATTGTTTGTTGGTTTCTCCAAATATTCTTACTTCGACATTTCGAAGAGGTAACATTGAATTAAAGCTTTCGTTTCGAATAATTTTTGTCTATGTATATGCGTTTGCGGCGATGAATAATAGCAGAGATAGGAATTTTATAAGCAAATTATTGGATTTTAATTTAAAAAACGATTAGCTCAATAAGAAATACATGTGTTTGCGTAGTAAAACAAAGCAACTAATTTACTGTATTCGAAGTAACTTACCCTTTGTTTGTCACATCTGAAGGTAGCTCTATTGTTTCGTTTTTTTTTTCCGGTTTGTTTAAATGCATCATTTCAAATAACGAGTCTTTTTTTTTTGTTCACTCGGTATTGATTTAAAATTATATATTTAAAGAATAATTTCCCATCAAATTTCCTGAGGTAATTAAATTCGTTGCAAATAGTATTCTATCAGGAAAAGATAGAAAAAAAAACATGAATATTGGCTTTTATAGATGTTTATGATGCAAAATCCGAATCCAAATGGATTAGACATCATCAACGATCCAATGCATCATATGAACGTAAGCGTTTTAGGAAATAACTTAGTCTATACTTTAGAAGCTCCAGTAGGATACGAAATTTACTGAAATAGAAATGAGATAAAAGAATTACAACATGATTACAGTCATAGGATAGGGAGTTAAATGGCGCAACGATTCTCTCATAAATAAAACGACCTCCCTTCTCCTCACCCATCCATCTCGCTCACCTGCTGTCCTTCCCCCCTCCTCCCCCCCCCCCCCATTCTTTCCCCTTCTCCTAGCCCATAATCCTGAAATTCTGTGGAACTCACAACTTGCTGTTTTCATCATAAGCTGACCTTTTGAGAAACTCACATTATGTGTTTTTAAGTGGTTGATTTTTGCAATTTTTGAAATTTACAACTCCAGTCACCTATTCAAAGATCTTTGAGCATCTTCCTAAGTTTTAAATACTGTTCAATTACGGCTAACTTCGTGAAATATCCTGAAAAGTTTCTCTATCACTTCAATTAAGAGGATAGGAGTTCCGTTTGCGTTACCTATTGCCACCTCCTGAGGTGCGTATCACAATTGCACCGTCCATAACTAGTAAGCGTAAATACTAGTTATCATCGAAGATTATTCCAAGGTATAGCTAGAGAATTGACATGATATAATGCAAGAGCATAACAGTGCTTCCGAACCTATATTATTCTAAAATAACATAAAAGGTGTTGATAATATCGCATTTGCAGCGTGAATTCGAGAACGGAGTACCTGTCCGCTTCTGAGAGCAGTCAAGCTGAACGCTGATGTGATTAAACTTCACTGAAGCATTGTTGTGATTGTGTAATAAAATATAATAATTTAAAAGACTATTTGTAATCAATGCCTTATAGTTGAGAAAGCATTATTGATAGACGAGTAATTTTGTGGTTGAATTATTTATTACACTATAATCTTAACGCTTAAGGTAGTGATATAGATTATGCAAATTACTTATGTATATATTAATTTAAAATAAGCTATATTAAATCTATAAACATATATTATTGATTCATTCAATGAATATAACGGAAACGAGTTAATAAAGTTGGGGGAAAAAACGACTTTCATATGAAATTATTGTTCTTCCCATTCATGTTGTATTTTTTTTTCACAAATGAGCCCGAAGTAAATAGAAAAATTGCCGTGTCTTTTGAAAGATAAGAATCGTGCTATACCGTGTTGGCCTCATCAACTATTTCCGGTCAAGAAAATAATAAACTATTTGATGGGGAAATATTTCACATTAATGTACTGCTGAGTTGAGAGTGTTTCTGGGTAAGTTTATACAAGCGCAATTTAACGTGTCCCGAGCATTGAAACCATTGCGCAAAGTGCAATTGCACAACAGATTGTTGGTGACATGGGACGAATATATGTGGGAAAGTGTTTGACTATTTGTAAACTTGATTTGGTTTTAGGAATGTACAGCTCAGAACTGGCCACATTTGCCACAAACACCAAGTGCATTCCGGAGTCGTTAGTGCAGGTATTTCGAATTTTAATAGACGCTGGCTTAATAGACGATTTTTTTTTCAAGTTATACTTGTTAGCTTGTTGATGACTTGATCAAAAAAACGCGAACAATTGCCAGAAGGCACATTTGCAATGAAGAATCAGACAGCATAACTTACAAGGAACTTACAAGGTATAAGTTAGATAGTTACGAGGATTGGAGCGATGCATTCAGCTTCATGAATGAAAATGAAGACGATGAGCAAATTTTAATCGTTTCAAATATCGACACTTTTGACATGCTTATTGCATATTTTTAGAAGCACATACAATTTAGCTGTCATTGGCAATTGCCATAAGACCTCCATCATTCAAACAATTTTCATCGTCCCTTTCTTGTTATTCCTAATTTTTCACTTTATTGAAATGATAAAATATTTCAACGCTTTAAAAATTCATTTATCACTCAACAGCGCATGCATTTTAAACTGATATATATATATATATATATATATATATATATATATATATATATATATATATATATATATATATATATATATATATATATATATATATATATATATATATATATATATATATATATATATATATTCTTAAACCGTCTGAAGACAAGAGAAAATCATACGGAAAATGGAAGTGACATACTTCTAAAGAAATACTTTCATCGATTGGAGAAATTTGTCACTAATCAAAGATAATGTAATTTATTTTAATGTCTTTTAATGTCCAATACTTCCTATTCATTTTTTATGGTATTACTTTCAACTAATAGGAATGTCGAAAGTTTGAATGAGTGATATTTCCACTTAGAAAGAAATTGAATCATGAGGAAATAATATTTGAAAATTGATTAATTATTATTTATTTTTTTCATATAATCGATGATAAATTTGAAAAAAAAAATCAATTTATTGATTTTTTTCGCATTCATTAATTTCGATTCTTTTTTTTCATCCGAAATTGCGACCTAATTGTAGCAAAGTGGAAATTTTATTTTTAAATAGAATTGCGGCCTAATTCTCAAGGGTATCCAATAAAAAGATTATTGCCATTTTTACCGAATAATGATATCAGGAATTAATATATAATAAAATTTGTTTATTGTTTTCTAGTTTATCTTATAGGTGTAATGAGATTAATTAATCCAATACTGTCTTGTAAAAATTTGCATATTGGTTTTCGATACATTCAAGTGTGAACGAAAACTATTAGCAATAATATTAATTTTTTTTTTTTGTAATAAGTAGATTTCAACGTATCAATTTAGTATTTTATCCTCTCATTTGAATCTCTAGAGACAAAATTTCTATGATGCAATGACCGTCTCGTTGTTACAGACAAAATGAGTAGTAAGGTTCGATTCTGTCAATAAGGTGATCACTAGTTAAAAATTTATGACGGTCATTTACTATGACATATTTTCGGACGATGATTTTCGGATCTCGCGTATTTGTCTTTCTCTTATACTTCTCTCCTTCGTTGTAGTCTCCTTTGTTCTTCTATGAACGAAAATTACCTTTTCTTCCTTTCTTTTTTCATTTTCTTCTCTCTATGAAAGTGACTAGATGAGCAAATATGCAGGTACAATTACCTGAACCTATAGTCTCTTTGATAGTTGTTATGAGTACCTGCATAGATATGTAATAGAAGATACTTCATGCAATTTAAGGTTAATTGTGCGAGGGAAAATATCTTCACGCTAAGCGAAATCTCTAGATTCTTATCTCGTTTCCGCCTATGAATGTTCATTTTTATGGGATTTATTTGAAACATTGCGTTTAGCAAGCAATTCATCGGGTATCATTTACCTAAATGGTTTGTAAATAATTCGTTTATATGTGTAAATGACCAATGTCCACTTATAAAATTAGGGTGCAATCGAAAAAAAAAAGCTGCATTTCTTGAGTTAGAGGTGACCAGTTTACGCGATTGAATTGTAAACAATACTCAGTTTTTTCTAATAAAAGTGATCCGTCTTTTACAACACTAAAATGATTGCGTTTAAAAAAATAAAACATTCCAATGATTGATAGGGATATTCAAGAATATCGATTCACTCTTTAGACGCACTCTCATAACGATATTTCATTGATTAATGAGTGACGTTGAATAGCGTAAATAACGAATTTTACCTCTTTATTGATTTTTCACGTTTATCTTGGCTAGTTTTTTCCATATTTAATTTGTTGATGATGATGAAAAAAAATTGATATATTTTAAACGAGTGAAATTTGCATACGTCTGCGTAAATTCATAGGCAAGAAAAAATCTCCTTAAGTGTTCATTAATGTTGAAATTTACATAGAGAAGTGAATTAAGGTGACTTTCATATATAATAATAATAATAATAGACGCGACATTTCTATTGAAAAGGAAATATAAGCCAAACTTAAAGTTGATGATACCATCAAACATTGGCTAATCATCAAACACGGCATTTCATCCTCTCTTAATTGAGGTCGTCCGTAAATGCAATCTATGCATTAGTGAATAGAGGTAAACCAAATGAACTTACGTATTTATATTTATATCCATTTATTTATTTATATTTATATTTATATTCATATATTTATTTATGTATATAGTTATTTGTAAAATGCATAATTTATGCATATAAAGAAATCAATAATAAAATTTATTGATAAATTATTAAGCTAGATACTTAACAAATCGTACAATATATGTTCGCATTTGTTAATGCCAATTGAATATGATCCATTAAAAAAAATCCATTGATATATAATACAGCAATGATTGAATTTTTTTTTCCGTGTATTGAAGTTCGCATATTAAACTATCACAAATTTCGAGTAAATTTCATTAGATGAATAAATTGCGGCAAATTCCGCTCAAATCGTATTCTTTTGATAGGAATCACATTGTAGTACCACAATTAGTCCAATACTGAGGCATAACATTTCTCCTTGTTCTTCAAGGCAGAATGAGCATTGAAAAATGCAAATTAGTCAAAAAAATAGAAGGAATTATTTGTTATATATGTGGAATTTTTTGAAGGTTGGGGCTCCTTGAAAATGCAAAAACGTTACCTCCAAAAATAGAAAAAAAAGGTTTTTTTCATTTACTGTTTAATTTGCATAACATAACAATTAGAAATATGCGCAAAAATATGCTTATAAGTGAAAAATAATGCAAAAATCGATGATGGTCGTCGATTTAAGCTCAAATTAATTCAGAGCGTTAGAATGATGTCTCACCCATTTATTACGAAATTTAGACCATAGAAAGCTCATTACCGTTTTCTGATTCTCTCATCGTTTCATACGCAAATAATAGACATGCTGCGCTAAAGTTTTTTGCAGATGAAAAGATGAGAACGTAAATTGAGGAGAACATAACGATATCGTCAATGAAATAAAATCACATCATCCACAAATCAACAAATCCACGATTATCTTGACCAGTTTATGGTGAAAGAAACTTAAAGTTACTTGGAAAGTTATGCGTCATCAATTGAGATAATTTTCCCATGACAACCATCATCATTGATCTAGCGCTAACCATCTACGTGGTCTATTTCGACCCTAGTCTGCAGGAGTCGATTCCGGAGTCTGCAGGTACGGATTTGAAAGCGAGAATGTAGAAAGCGAAACGAAAATCTTTCGAACCATTGTTTGTACTGCAAGAAATTTTAATTTTATTCTCTTCAGCTTCTCCTAACAGGTCATTTCACGATCATTTGCGCACTCTTATCGACCGCGGTTTCTTTGAAGCTCTCTGATGAGTAAGACGTCGATCGTACGTCAATATGTTTGCTGTTCGCAACAGCCGTCAATCTCGCACCATACTCTATGCAGTGAATTTTCCACCAGAACCGTATATGCTTGTGCGTATGGCTGCTGGAGTCTTTAGCGTTGTTCTCGTCTTTTTGCATATAAAAGAATCGGAATAGACAATTCATCTTTCTCTTCCATGAAAATGCTCTTGGTTTTACTGCTATTTCCAGAGATTTTCATCTATGAGATCCGATCGACCTTCTGGTGGATGGAAGCCGATCCAGCCCTCTCGCAGATTTTTTTGTTCCATATTTTTCGTGTTTCATGGCTTCTTTCTTATTAAATCTATCGGAGAATATAATGTGAGTGTTTTGGTAGTTCTTTTACGAAAATTAGGGGCCTTTCCACTTATGAGAAGATCAGGATGGGAGGCATGACCTTTTCATGTGCGAAACATTCAGAGATTGCAGTGCAATATTTTCCATGAAAATGTAAGGCCAGCCCTCTTCACGTTCTCACGTAAAGGTCACGATACGGTATAGAAGCGACAGGTTGGATTCTTCCTTTGAATTTGTACATCGAAATTCTTTTGTTGTGCATATCGGAATATAGATGTCCGTTCGGTTTTTCGTCTTCAAGCTTAATGATGTCTAAGAGTAAGAGGTGAAGCGTTTATCATAGCTAAGACCCATTTGCTTCCTGCTGATTGGTGTGAATTAAATTGATAAAATATATAGTAATCTCACAATTATAATTAAATGCTATATCAGGTCGAATCTTTATTCGCAAATTATAATTTAGATATGGAATATTATAGATTCTTCTCTTCTGCAATCGTGAATTGCAATGAAAATGTTTATCGATTGCATTGACAATAATTGATTACAACTCAAAGAAAAAACAATAGTAAGATCATTTCTACTCGAAAAAATTGCAATAGAAAAATTATTTGCAACGTTGCAATTAAGAATTCAATTGCAATATTATTATATTAAATTCGATTTCATTAGCTTAGAAGTTTCTTTTTGCACAAAAAAAATTTCAATATTTAATTTGAAACTTTATGAGAATCTTATTGAATTTTGCAAAATAAATAAATAAACAAATAAATAAACAAATAAATAAATAAATAAATAAATAAATAAATAAATAAATAAATAAATAAATAAACAAATAGTAATAAATAAATAAACAAATAAGTAAATAACAACGATCATTATTTTAGATTTCATTTATTTTCGTCTTTTAAAAACTTTCAATGCTTCGAGAGATTTATCGAATGCTATAAAGTTTATTACTATGATCGAAAAAATTGTCTATTGGAAATAATCGCCAATTGTGGCAACATTTATCGGTTTATTTTTATTCAAAACTCAGTAGAGTTTCATTTCAATATTTCAATCAATAATTGTTATATTTAACTCATAATTCGCTATCGTTTTTTGCCTAATTCCGTCAAATAATTGCCGAAAATTATTGCATTTAACGGCAAATAAAATTTCTCTGATTGACGTTTGCAAAATTTTTTCGTTAATAACTCTTTAAAGATTTAAAATTTCTGCATTAATCAACTAATTTAGAGTTTTTTTTTTGATTGCGTAAATTTTTATATTATTATTGCAATAAATATTTATTCTTGAAAAAAAATTCTTTTTTTGGAATTTTTATATGCAGAATATTATATATATATATATATATATATATATATATATATATATATATAATATATATATATATATATATATATATATATATATATATATATATATATATATATATATATATATATATAGAAAATTTTATTTTTATTTTTTAATATGTAGAATGCATGTTAATGGAGTAGAAATAGAGATAAAAAGAAAAAAACAAGAGAAAAATCAGTTTTTTTTCCCAAAGATGTTTCATCATAGGATCATAATAAAGAGATTCATAACTCTTGTTGTTTCCTTTGGTTTTCCTCGTCTACTACAAAATGATGAAAATATGCTAGAAAAATCGCCAATATATGAAAAAAAAGAGATTAATTGTGTACAATTGAAAATGATTCAGTTACCTAGACAAATCATTCATAAAAAAGTCGTTTATTTGTGTGACCGACCGGGCGTAAAATGCGCATAAATTTTCTCTTTAAATATCGTTAGCTAATTTTCGAATTAATACATGAATGCAAAGTGTGAATGAGAAAATCAAATTATAATAAGCATAAAATTTAAAAAATTTCATCACTGCAAGTTTTTCCCCCCCCCCCCCCCCCCCCGAATTGACAGCCCGACAAAGAGATACCCATATAATACGTCAGCACAAATAAGAAGTGGACATAGCCGCATTTTTGAAAGATATAGTATTTTATGAAAGCGCATTCTAAAAAAATGGAAAAACACACTAGAGAGGGGATCGCATGATATAGTACTCCTCTATGCTGATCGACCGCTTTCAAAAATTATCAAAAATTTTAAAAAAATAAAGTAAAATATGTAAAACAGCGCTCTCTTACTCTAAATGATAGATATTTAGTATTTTCAGCTCAAAAATCAATTGAAAAAAAAAAGACGGAAAATTTGACAAATATATTCTCAACTATAGAGTGACCAGCAAATCAAATTTTAAGTTTAATTTTTAAACATTGTCTAAAAATTTGCATATATCTATTTATTACGAGCAACATGCAAAATACGAGCAACATGCAAAATACGAGCAACATGCGAGCAACATGCAAAAAAAAACGAACCTTATACAAGCGGTTTGCAGAAATGATCAGTTCCGTAGAATGATCATTGCATTATTGCGATGTTTTTTTTTTAATTTATTGACATTTTATGAGAATGTTTGGCCTCATGTGTTGGTATAATAATAAGAATATCGTCATGCATCATGTCAACGCATCGATGCGCTTTCACATTTTCTCCTATAAATATAAATTAACGTATATCATCATCACAATATAAATAGATGATATGATACGATATATTTTCCTATGGCGAAAAAAAAAAGTTTTTTTTTTTTTTAATCTCTAATTTTCCTCTTTCCTTCGTTGATTTTATCGGATCAACGATTTTCTATTGAATCGGTCATACTCATTCTTATATCTAACTAACTCGTTGCTCAAATGAATTTTATTTTTTTCCTTCTCTTTTTTTTTTGTCCAACTTTATTGTTTCTTCAATTTGTTTTTGATATTACTTCCACTTTCGATTAATGTAAAATGCAGCAAATCAGTAATGCAACACCTATTTCATTTGAATGTTTTTCTTCCTGTTCTTCTTGTTTCGTGACTATTGACGTCATAGGACACTGTGATGCATTAAAAATATGTGCCAAAGAATATTGTTGCTGTAGACGACTACAGCAGCAGAACTCATACGATGAGATGTTTACGCCTTGAGACATTTGCGCCATTCCTGCAATAATACAGCGCATGGCCACATAACAGTGGTTGCTTTTATAGCTATTTCTTGCATACAAGCATATTCGATAGGCGAAGAATATATATAATCTTGTAACGGAAATATTTTCTTTTATTTCTAGAAACCAAGGAAAAATATGGGACTTTTTAATAAAGGAACATCAACGTCTTATTTTTTCGTATGGTATCTCGGCTCAAAGGAAGCAAATGGTATACGAGGACATTCAGCCGCTTTACCTGCAATGCGATATCTGCTAAACGATAGCTTTACGAGGACACCAAACAAAGCAACTCTTCAAGTATGACCAAAATCCTTTACGATTTAACACATTAATGGACATCATTGATTACAAGTATTTCTTTTTTTGGAGGGATTACTCGTCTAAATTTTAAAAATTGTCTAAGAAGTTCCCGTCTCTTTTTCGATTGTCGGGGAGCGAGTAGCGAAGTAAGGGAGGTGGGAGGGATTCTTCTCAGTCCCAATATCTGACCTAGAGGCTACCTATTAGTGGCACAAACTCGTGAAGGTGATATGCCAATGCGGCGTCGGTGACTTTTGCGTGAATAATATGAGCAGAAAATAATTTGCATATTTTCCATTCCTCTCCTCTTCCCTGCTGTTTCCCATCCCCTCCTCCTTTCCCCATCCCTCTTCCTCCCGCTCCACCTATTTATGTGAAAGACATATAGCAGCGTTTAGCCTTCTGCTTATATCACATATAAGACGTGCATTATTGGTCTATATAATTTGTTGTTGTGGAAATTATACATCAAAGAAACGAACATTCGTACAAAAATTTCTCAGATAATGCTTAAAAATGCGAAGTGGATAAAAGAAAATAAATGAGCGAATACAATAAATATGAAATGAAATTCAATGCTGGCAGAACTATTAATAACTCATGAATAAATAACGAATTACTTGGTCAATAATAAGTAGAAAAAAGAAGGGGGAAAGAGGAGAGGAAGAGGGATTGCAATATATGAGAAGATTGGAAATTCATATTAACTTTTTCGATATATTCAAAGACTAATTGAAAGAATTTTATTAATTTTATGCTCTTAGCATATCGATATTCCAATGAATGGCGAAAAAAAAATGAATGAAAATTTCCATTTCAACAATAAAAACGCATTAATCATTTGCATATATTTCTTAGTGTTTTTCATATCCGTTTTTTATAAGACTTCAGATGTTTCATTTTATAGGTATTCAAATTTTTTAATTAACTTTTTTTTTCTAATATGATAAAATATTTTTTGAATGCAAAAAAAAAAGTGATGTTATAGGTGAGTGATAATGGACTCAAATTGACACAAACATTACCAATAATGTGTAAAAATGGACGAATTAAATCACGACGAGTGAAATTACAAATCGCAGCGAATAGTATAACATATAGTATGATTGGTGAAGCGCCATTCGATGATATCATTGCGGTTATAATAGTCACCAATAATCCTGAAATGAGTAGCCCTATTCATGTACATTGCTATCGATGTGATAACAACGAAACAACACGTCTTTTATATGATAGCATACAGGTTTGTTAAGATTTATAAAGATCTTATCATTGATTTGTGGCTATTTGAATGTTGCGAAGAGAACATCTTTTTTTTTTGTCGACAAGTATGCCGAAGAAAAATTTCTATAAGGTTATTTCCTCATTAATCGTCAAATAATGCTAAGCAAATAAATTCCATCGGCGAAAAAAAAATGTTTTGAAATATTTTTACAACTTTTTCATTGAAAAACTTTTAAGTTGTAAAAATTTAAAGAGTTATTTCTTTTATCGTATCGATAAAATTATTGCCAATGAAAATTGTCAAATTAAGAAAAAATTCCGCATTTATTATATATAATGCAAATGTCTATACGAGCATTTTTGCGCACCTATATCGCTTTATGCGCTTATTTGTATGTTTAGTTTAGCGCTCCGATGATATGCAGTTGACAGACGAATATATTTGCATAAGTTGATTAGCTTTCATATGATCGCCTCACTCAAGCAATAACTATTACTTTAAAAAATTTGCATATAAATGCTAATTATTTACCTTACTTTACCTTGTTAACTTTTAGCTACTTTTACTACCTTTATCATCGTTACTTTTAACTTTTGTTTACTTTCGTTACTTCTTTCTAACCCTCAATGATAAAATAAAATCTATTAGCGCGTTAGCCTCATCGACAGAAACAAGCAGCTTAGTACAGTGACAGCCGATAATGAAGTCTAGAAAACCGCTCAAAAAGGTGTTAATTATTCAAAAATATAGAAATAATAAAATGGGCGCTGAAATATCACTAAATTGAAAATTTTCTTCGCTGCCTTAAATAATCTTTGATCAATTCGAAGGTGATAGATTTTTAAGTGAGTTCTTTTTATTTTGTTTTACTTTATTTTTATTTTTATTTATTTTTATTTATTATTTCTTTTTGCATAACATAATAAGGTAAACTCCTCGCTTTACCTGTGAAACGGCCTACGATACTATTTGCAATGTTTCTTCTAAATGCTATAGTTTTAGCCTCTTTGGTTTAAAAAAAAACCACTTTAATACTCATATAAAGTATTGATTCAAAAGGGCCTTAAAACATTCACGAATTTTTAAAGAAGTTATTTAATTTGCATATGTATATTTCCCAATAAAATTATATGCAAGAGATTATCTGAAAATTATTATTTTTTTTAAATCGTTGTTATTTGTTTATTTCTAAATTGCGGTTGAAATTGAGGAAAAAAATATTACTGTTATTTTACTTTCGATCATATAATTATTCATTCGTACAATGCTGATAAATTGTAATGAAAAAATAAATGAAAGAAAAATTTCCAAATTTTATCGCTATGAAGTAATTTCGAATGAATATAAAACAATTGGAGTTTTAATCATAAAATATAAATAAAGCAGAAAAATTCTAATATTTTGCAATTTTATTTTTTTATTTATTCCTAGATTATTTCAGTTTTTTTTTTGAAATTTTGCCAATATGCTAATTTTTAGTCGTTGATTGAAAGACCAGAAATGCAACGTTCAATCGTTGCCCTTGAAGAACGACTTTTTCTAAGTGGAATTTTACCAGTCAAAATGGTTCGTTCAAATAATGAGGACATGAGTAGTGGTCATCTTCAACGAAGAAAAACCTTTCAAGAACTCAAGCGGAAATCCTCAAATCTATTGGAAGCGGTAACTATCTCTCTTTGTTTTGTTTTTGACGATACGCTAGGTTGCTTTCATATATTTTATTTGCATATTTCTAATATTGTTTGCTAACAATGATAAATAGCTTAAATGTAAATAAATATTGCACTTTTTACCAGATAACACTCAGTGTTGAATGTTGTAGACGACGAAATCAGAACGTTCTCGACTGGTTTATAGTTACAAATGTTGTGAACAATTTGGGATATATATATATATATATATATATATATATATATATATATATATATATATATATATATATATATATATATATATATATATATATATATATATATATATATATATATATATATATATATATATATATATATATATATATAGACCAATATCACCTTGAACAATATTATAGTTGTAATCAAATTTAAAGAAAAGGATACAGTTCCATCGTTTCTAGCTAGGAGAATCTAGACATTTTTGAAGTAATTAAGTAATTATGTTTCGAACTAAGTAATCATCAAGTAATTGAGTAAAGCTTTATGGCCGTTCGAGGTTCTCCGCGTGACTTATCTTTCAATACTCTCAAACAATATATCATATTGCGTATGTCTCCGTTTCAATGAGATGCCTTCATCTCTCATAAGGTTCTTATAAAAACGATGAAATTTTATAAGTAAATGTATATTCCTCGGCGGATATTCTCACAAACTTCAAACAACCATTACATTCAGCTTCTTCATGATATTGGTGATTTAAAGATCGAGGTTGTGCGTTTATTCGTAACGCCTAAATCTAATATCGAAAAACTCCTTCGTAGGAAATGACGATCAAAGCGGTACGCCAATGAAATGTAGTGGCTAGATGAGAATCTCCTAGTCAAAACGAACAACGATTATTTATCTTTCTAGTTGTGCTTGTTTTCTCACATCGTCATAATTAATTCCACTGAAAATAACACTAAGCCGTTGATGCGGCTAGATGCATGGTACTAATACGGTGATTTCCAAGGAATATGATGAGGCACATTGATTTGACGGCGTGGATAGCAAGTAAATCGAAAAAGTGCATTGTTTTTTATTTTCTGGATCCATGTCGGGAAGCTGCTCGTTTTTCCATGTCAGCTGGTTTCATGTCGGAAGCTGCTCGTTTTCCATTTTCGGATACCCAGTGATCATTATTATCCAGTCGTTCCTAGGTTATAAATAAATCAAGAAATGCTAAGAATTGTCTCTACTCTTTCCTGATTTATTTCCTATGTATAAAAAAAAATTAGCTATGGGCGTGAGGGAATTTTCATGCTGAGAGTATGATGCAATGAAAGTTTAAGATCCACTGTGCTGGCAGAAAAAAAAAGCATTCGAGGAATTTGCTCTTTTGGCTCGCTTTTAAATCTTCCTTCTATGATTGACTGAACATTTCGAGGATCATGACGAAGGTGGACGATCGATGAACACTTCCGATCAGCATAGGTGCACCTCTCTTCTAAATGAACGCAAATCGCTATCGGTCGATAATCTCGCAACATCTTCGAGAGTATGCAGGTTTGAATGAAACGTCGTTTCAGTTGAGCTCACTAGGAGCGGAGCTCTATATGGAGCCGTTCTATGACACTAAGTTGGAGCCACCAAACTGAGCGTACCATATGAATCTGTTTATTTCATCGTTATTCTTTAAAATACAACCAATATGGATGTTGCATTCCACCCATACGCCATCTTACTTCAGGTGGGTGCTAGACAATGAAAGAATGAAATTTACATTGGTGCGTTTATGTATAGCCAAATCTGAGTCTAAAATATGGCTCAACAATCAAAATGAATGAAAAAAAAAAGGCAGCGAGCGACTGTGCTCATCTGATAATCCGTTTCAGGAAATACGATGAACGAGTACCAATAACCTTCGAGAATAAATGGAAGACGAACGATATTCTCAATGGTGTACGTGAAAGAAGTTCGAATTTCGGTACATTTTGGAAGCGATCACTAAATGTCCTCAATAATCTCTGATTGAATTTTTGCGTATTTGCATATTTGAATATTTGCATATTTCATTCAATTGTTTATCATTTATCTATCATAAATCTATTCATTAATTATTTTTCTTCTTTTCATCTTTTATGCAAAATGTAAGAAAATAAAATTTACCATTTTCTTGTTTCGATATGTAAACGTTCTGTTTTCAATAATCGATTTTTTTTTTTTTTTTGCTTCATTTATTAAAGAACGATTGAGATCGTCACTTACCGAGATTATTTCGAGCATTAGAATTTGTTCTTATAATCGGAGGATCTAATACATATACTCATATATTTCAATGCAATAAGGATGATATACTTCTCGAATACTCTATAGGAAATCCATTAAATTTTTTTTCGATTCATTAATTCATTAAGCATACATTTGTTTCATTGAATATTTCAATAACACGATACAACACCTATAATATATAAAATCAATTAAAATATAATTACGAAATAATATAAATCATAAGGTGCGTTAAATTCATGTGCATTTTGAAATAGTCCAAATTTTCTATATTTGTTGAAATATAAATCACATCTTCGATTAACCAACTTGCATACCTCTAAGGGAATATCAACAAATATCACAGATGCTGATAAATGCTAAATATGGAGCAATTTCATTTCGTAAATATATATCATTATACATCTTTAGCGATTTTTTTTTTCTAATTCTCAATTTCTTTTTTTTCGTTTCCACAAATATCTATCATATTCTTTTTAGATTCTCATTTTCCCGGGAACTCGCTTTTTTTTTTTTTTTTGAAAAAGCTTAAATACTGTAAAATCTCATATGCTATAGCTAGTAATTACGATAAGTAATTTCCTTTTCAATATTATTTATCAATTTCGTAATTAAATAGCAGAAAATGTTGATTAAAATGTCGTAGTGGTACTCACTTGCGCTGCAAGAAACAAACAATTTAAATACTTGAAGCATGGTTCTTGACCTTCTGCTTTGAGATGAATGGTTATTTCTTCGTGTCTCCTTCAAGTTAGTTCAGGAAATAGTTAAGGTTGTGGATCATTGGCCGCGTGGATTCCTTCATCTTCTTGGGTTACTCTTTTTTCAAAAATATTAGCAATGGTTGGTTGGATCGTTGGATTTACTATGGTTGTGCCATGTGCATTTGTTCGTAGCGGCTATGCCTACTTTTAGGTTCGCTTGTGGTTACAAATATTGGCTTGTATCCGTTTATCACACAAGAAAATACACTTCAAGGATCTTTGGGGCAAGGAAAAAAGTGGGTTGTGAATCGATGTTGCAGCGTTATTTATCTGCTTAACGGGACTCAAATCAGGATGCAGTATTCGTCAACACTGGAAGGGGTATTCCTCATACTGCAGCGCCGCCGTCTTCGGATAGAAAGGGGGACAAGCGTGAGGGGGATCAGCGAATCACCGACAGTTAGAGGATCATTGAATGGCTAAAGGCACTAGAAATGCGATTTGTTCATCCGGTTCCTTGTTTTGCACTTAAACGATTATATCTTCGAATGACCATTTTAATGCGCTTGTTTGCTAGACTACGAAAAAAATTCGATTGCAGTGGAAGATTGCATCCTCCATCCCCCCCCTCCCCTCCGCCCCGTTCCCCTGTCCACCTGTCTCGTCCTGCACCCCCCCTCTCATCCCTACACCTCCTCCCCCGCTCTCCCTATGATGCGATTCTTTGAGACCGAGAATCCAGTAGAATACCGGTAGGTATGTCGCACCTCTCGATGTCGTTGTCGAACGTTGCGTATTTTACGTCTCCTTATGTTTGCGCCAAGATGGAGTTATACGCTATCCCTTAGGGATGATCTCTCCTCTCCCCCCCCCCCCCTCCCTTCGGCGAACTCCGAGTGCTACGGTGTAGTAAGTCCCCCCCCCCCACATTCGCCGTAGTCTATTTTTGAAATATAAGAGCCGAAGAATTTATAGAATCAAATGGCGTTACAAATCATGAACGATAGTGCTATAAACTGTAAAACATTTTTGAAACCATAACACCGAACTCGCCAGCACGTAGGATATTGTGGTTAATTCATAAGAATATAACAGATACTATGTTTAAAGAAAAATGGTTGTGTCGCATTAGCGAGATGAGCCCAAATACGGCTGCATGATAAAGATCGAGCGAGAAAACGCAGCCAGAACTCCCGTAGGAGCGAAAATAGCCTTGAACATGATCGTGATGACTTGTTTCTTGTGTTGCGAAGAAATTGGTTTTATGTTTTTTTAAAATTTATTTCGTTTGTCGCAGATTCTCTTCTGATAGTCTCGCTCGTCTTCGTTCATTCCTCGACGAATTTGACGCGAAGCTAACAACTTTAGACGTCGTGACCTTGATCCTGTACTGCAACGTTTCTGTTATGGGCGCTATATCTCTGCATTTTGTACTCGCTGAAATCATTCCCAAGACATCGTCATCTTTTACCTGATTTCATATGGCCAAGCTCAGTTCCCCACCATCCCTCCTCTCTCCTCTCCCTGCTGGGCTCGATCTCGGTTACCTCCTTGCACTCCAGATTGACACATTTGCAGTTTTTTCAGACATGTGCTCCAGTTCAACAGGCAGGCATTGCACGTCATAAATTTCACCTCCGTTTACTTTACAGCGAAGGATTTCTTTATTTTGTGAGTATCTGTATACTTCCCATTGTCCAGGAGAAAGGAAGTCTGACGCTCACAGTTCCGGCCTTGCCTCGTCGAATTTTTTGCCATATGTGGCTGAAAAATGGTCTGGTCCCCCTCGCAATGCGGTATTGTGTACTCTTGTAATTGGTATATTGTTATTTTGATGCACTTACAGGAAACGTTATGCAAATTTTTGTGAAGACTCTCACAGGAAAAACGATCACCCTTGAGGTGGAAGCGTCGGACACGATCGAGAATGTAAAGGCGAAAATTCAGGACAAAGAGGGTATTCCACCCGACCAGCAACGTCTTATATTCGCCGGTTAGTTCAACGAACCCCGTTTTTTGTTCCAGGATCAGCCCACTAACGTGACCGCTTAGGGATTTTTGTATGATGTTTGTGATACAGCTCGGGTCGGGGGGGGGGGGGGTGGGGGGGGGGGGGGAGGGCGGAGTGGTAAGGAGAAGGGATCGCAATGGAAATTCTATCGCCACCTTTCCCTACGCGGTACACTCTTCCTTATCTTCTTTCGTTCCTCAGATATGTTGATACGTTGTGCTTATCTATGTTAGCAGCACCCAAGACCTGAATTTCGGTTGAAAAGGAGAAATAAACCATTTAATTAGTGAGTTCCAAGTGTAAAGGGTCACGCAGGGAAAGCAGTTGGATCTTGGAGCATTTCAGAGCTGATGTGATCAAATGAACACATGAATGGTTGCGGTTTATGAAACTTTGTTTTAAAGTCCCATGACCGAGCACATTTCCTAGTCGACACACTGCTCTTGGGAGGGATGGGGGGATCTTTCCTTGCTTCCTTTCCACTTTCTTTAGCCTCAACTGTGAAGATTCAAATCTTCGCAATGATGTTCATGAGAAGTCAAACATTACTTTCGATTACCCGGTTTTTCAGTGGTTCAAAGTACTATTTTTGTATAAGCAAACCGTGATACCTTTATATATACACGTTTATATCTATATCTCCGACAGTCTCAGCCCGGCAGGCACAAAATCTATAGTAACGAAATTTAATGAGCATGTTCGTTCAGCGGAGAACAACCGTCTAGATCAGCCTTCATAATGAATTCGCACTCCCACAGTGCACTATAATAACGTTGTATATCTGCGAGTGTGTGTGCATGTGCACAATAGTTAAACTCGAAGGGACAATTGAAGGTGAAGGTATGAAAGTTGGTGGGTGCTATGCAGCTTACAGAATAACCTATATCGACAGTGAGTTTAGCCCATCAACGTCGAAGGCGTTGTAGACACTTCAAGGCGAACGAAAATTTATGTGCATTTTGGTAGAACAGATTTTTTAAATAGCAGTCTGATGCGCGACGTAAATTAAGAAAAGCCGAGCACCTGATCCTTCGCAGAAAGTTGAAACAGACAACTGGATTAATTAAAACATGGAGGTATTTTTATATCTGATTCGTTGTTGGTCGGCGATTCGCGCAGATGCTTGGCCTGATGAGCGGGATCACAAAAGTCCGTATCATGCCAGTTCCTCGAATAACTCTCTGCATTTTTTTTTTTTTGGTTATTGTAGTCGTTGGATGGGTCGGATTGTTGGAATGTGTAAAGCTAACCTTTTTTTAGCGCCTGTTCGCACTTAAGCGCCTATTCCCGCCTGTTGAAGCTTCATCTGAATTGCGCATTAGCACAACCTAATATTGAGATACCCTTGACGCGTGTTTTCCATAATTTTTACACGACCAGTTCGGCTCCATGCGTAGATCGGAGTGATAGTAGATGTGCAATAATTTGATATGATATCTATGATCGCCCTCCACAGTGCCGATGTTGCAAGTTGTGTCTGCCTCTTGTAACTGTGGTTGAAGGAGGAATATTGAAATTGGCATCCTGGCACAACTCGTTATGATGTTTTTTGGAAATCATTGCGAGACTACGGGATTTCTCTACAACGAATTGCAACTTTTCTGAGCATATGTGGAAGCTGTTTTAGGAGCTTTTGCACACTTGCATATGTAAGGCTCATATTCTGAGAAGGCAGGGAAGTAGATCAGCCGATGGAAGCATCGATGCGGGTGGATGCGCAATCGAAGAGAGGGTAAAGGGTGGATGCGGTTGGAGCGAAAGTAAAATAAAATATAGGACGGATAAGTTCCTTCATAGATTTTTCGATTGCTGGATTGGAGATTCCTTCCATCTCATTTAACCGTATGAGGTATCAGACGTAGAGGTGCAAGCATGAGCAGCACATGCGAATCCAGCATTCATTCGAGAATCTAGCAGCATGACAAGCTTGCATGATGCGAGAAGTAACACCTGAAGCATTCCAGGGAAACAGTTGGAAGATGGGCGGACGCTGTCCGACTATAACATCCAGAAGGAATCCACGCTTCATCTGGTGCTGCGACTGAGGGGTGGAATCATCGAACCCTCTTTAAGACAATTGGCTCAGAAGTATAACTGCAATAAAAAGATATGCCGTAAGGTGATTCAACTCCTATCTTGTTATCATTTTTCATGTTGTAGTTGTTGTGAATCAGGTGCTCTAAGCCTTATGTTACAAATGCGATTGCAGCATGTTTCCTCAGTTTCTCTTGTATATTGGAAGCATGTCAGCAGGTTGATGTTGTCCTTTTATTAAAAGAACATCCCTTTTCCCTTAAAATGAATGCAGTTCAGAAGTGGTCATGTAATGTGCCGCAGTAATCATAGTGCAGCTTTAAATTTCACTGGGTGAAGCCACGTCCTTGTTGATGTCTGATCTTCCTCACTTCTTTGCCAAGTAAAGGAGAAAGGGTGGTCGGCGATCTGATCGACACTGACGAAGAATCTGAATTACGTTGGTAGATAATGACAGATACATTTCGGTGTGTTGAAAATTCCGGTCGCCATTCAGTCGGGTAAGCGAGCTTGCCTGCCACCAGAATCCGCATTTCGCGCTACCCCAGGTAGTAATATTTATTTTGTTTCCCTTTATGGTTTTAGCATATGTACTAGACGGCACCGTACGGTTTCTGCTGTATAGCGATGTGGCAGCATCTCAAAGAAAGGGGAAAGGATTGGGCTATACGTGGATGGGCTTATACTCGGAGTTCTTCACTGTTACGCATAGAATGTGAGGCCGATGTCTCCCCAGAAACATTGCCTATTAAATGTCCTTCACGATCTAACGCAGTTGGATTAGATAAGCCTTAGGGCAGCGAGTACTCCTGGTGGGGCAGATCATCCCAAGTGGTGGGATTTCCCGTTTCGAAAAGGATCTTTCTGACTGTTTTGCTTGTTTTCTAAAACAAAAATGTTTCATTGCAAAAAATCAGAGGGAAATTAATTCTGGAAGTGTCCTCGCTTAGACCTGGAGAAGGTTTCACTCAAATAAATGCAATTATATCTGTAGTGAGTAACATAAGTTATATTGGATTGCCTATGCAGAGTGCAGACGTATTTGCTGGGCGAATTATAACAACGATGTGGATTGCAGTGCTATGCAAGATTGCCTCCGCGTGCAACCAACTGTCGTAAGAGAAAAATGTGGCCATTCGAATGACCTTCGCCCTAAGAAGAAGCATTACTGAACTCCAGGAAACCTATTTGCCTGAATCATTTGCCATGCCTATGTGAAGTAATTCCTTTGGCGGTGATAAATTATTGTCATCTTTTTTGGTGATCGCATTCGTTGCAGATGAAATATGTCCTCCGGGATATGTCCATATGGAGTTGTGAGGTCAGCTAAGGAAACAAACAGGTTGTGTTCAGTTATGAAATCTCTCAGTCGCTGATAAGTTGAATTAAACGGAATTACGATATTGCGGTTATCCCATTTATGGAGGCGCTCAAATACCGGCAGTGGACTATGTGTTTTGCGGTTTTCGATGTCAAACGTCCTAGCGCAGAGTTCTGAACAAAGGAAGTTGTTAAAGGAAACTCAGGCGAAGCTGCAGAAAATTTTGAGTGCTTCGCCGACAATAGCATAAAAGTGCGAGTTATCAAGTTTTGCAAGGTGATGCAACATCTCGAGGCGGGCACGTTTGAGACGGCAATTACCCACATTGCGGACCTGAAACTATAGGATGAGTGATGGCATCTGTTATAAGCTGTGTGGAGATATCCTTTGTGCAAGGAGTGCATAACATTTTATTGACTCCTGATTGCTATTTTTTCGCCACATAACATTGGGGGAGTGGGAGGAGGAGTTTAAGAGGAATCCTGGAAATGGCGGAAATTTTTGAAAGAGCTTTAGTTCCACTCAATTTCTTTCAGGTAACCTTTCCTTGAAGCTCATCTTTTGACCGTTATCGGTTTTTTTGCGCCCTTCACTAGATCTACAAGTGGTCTCATGAGATTATGCCTCATCATTGATGCCTTCTAGCAGTTTTGTTATCAATAGAAATGGGGGTTTCACTGCGATCACGGGGTTTTTGCTAAGTGTTTTTTCACTTTTGAAGGGAATCGAACAGCTCAAGTATTTACTGTCCATTGATACTTCGCATCGAGACGTCAATATGTGGTAATATGGTGGCAAAGTTGGCGGAATAGTGAATATGACTGTTCATGTTTGCCTACTTTTGTGGTTACCTTTAACCATTGCTGCAACCTGGGCATTGCGACCCGTGCTTACATCTGTTGACAAGTACTTCTCCTGAGGCGGTGAAAGTTAAGTGGGGGGGGGGGGGGTGGGGGTGGGCGGTGACAATTGGCGGTTCCTTGAAGCGTCTCTGTGAGGTTGTGTTCGAATGCAACACTGAAGGCGCTAGGATGACTTAGCTTTGGCCGAATTCCATTAGAATACCGCCAACGGTCGAGAAAGGTGTAGCAATGCGCATTTCCAGCCTTCAGAAGCAGATAAGCCAGTGCTCAGCTCATAGCGAGGTGCGGTGTCCACGCGTTTTGTTGTTAAACAATACCGTCACCTGATTCCTCGGTTGTTTATGCGCTAATCTCTATAGAGCCTAAAAAAGTGGATAGGTATGTTATACCTCAACACGTCTGAGTATTATTTGAACATAAGATCTAATGTGTTGAAAGCTAGATGGGATCTATGAGCATTAGTGAATCTGAATCTCTTCACAAACATGGCGCTGGGTTCAGATCATGCCTAGGTATTCAAGAGTTGGGACCACTCCGGCCCCTAGTGTATTGATGCTTCGGTTTGGACCCAATCTCGCTTATGGATGAGATAACGTCAGTCGCCTGACGGAGGCACGAGTGATTTCGACCTCTCCTCATCGTCACCGTGGATGCGAAATAATATAAAATAACACGACAACAGTTTATCATCATCAAAGAGATTACTTCAAAGACAGACATGGCAAATGATGCAGACAAACACGACGTTTCCTGAAGTTCACTTCAGCTTCTTCTTAACGCGAAGGTCATTCGAATGGCCACATTTCTTCTTACGACAGTTGGTTGCACGCGGAGGTAGTCTTGCATAGCACTGCAATCCACATCCTTGTCATAATTCACCAGCAAATACGTCTGCACTCTGCACAGGCAATCCAATATAACTTATGTTACTCACTGCAGACATAATTGCATTTATTTGAGTGAAACCTTCTCCAGGTCTAAGCGAGGACACTTCCAAAATTAATTTCCCCCTGGTTTTTTGCAACGAAACATCCCTGATTTAGAAAATAGACCAAAACAATGCAGAAGGATCCACTTCGAGGTGGGGAATTCCCCGCCATTTGAGATGTTCTGCCCACTAAGTGAGCATTCGCCGCCCTATAGCTTATCTAATCCAACTGCGTTAGATGGTAGGACATTTAATAGGCAATGTTTCTGGGGAGACATCGGCCTCACATTCTATGCGTAACAGTGAAGAACTCCGAGTATAAGCCCATCCACGTATAGCCCAATCTTTTCCCCTTTCTTTGAGATGCTGCCACACCACGATACAGCAGAAACCGTACGGTGCCGTCTAGTACATATGCTCCAACCATAAAGCGAAACAAAATAAATGTTACTACCTGGGG
Source organism: Ascaris suum (assembly GCA_013433145.1). NCBI lineage: Eukaryota > Metazoa > Nematoda > Chromadorea > Rhabditida > Ascarididae > Ascaris > Ascaris suum. Next base: position 7,218,877 of record CM024181.1, read on the forward strand.
TAGCGCGAAATGCGGGTTCTGGTGGCAGGCAAGCTCGCTTACCCGACTGAATGGCGACCGGAATTTTCAACACACCGAAATGTATCTGTCATTATCTACCAACGTAATTCAGAATCTCCATCAGTGTCGATCAGATCGCCGACCACCCTTTCTCCTTTACTTGGCAAAGAAGTGAGGAAGATCAGACGTCAACACGGACGTGGCTTCACCCAGTGAAATTTAAAGCTGCACTATAATTACTGCGGCACATTACATGACCACTTCTGAACTGCATTCATTTTAAGGGAAAAGGGATGTTCTTTTAATAAAAGGACAACATCAACCTGCTGACATGCTTCCAATATACAAGAGAAACTGAGGAAACATGCTGCAATCGCATTTTGTAACATAAGGCTTAGAGCACCTGATTCACTACAACTTGAAAAATGATAACAGGATAGGAGTTGACTTACCTTACGGCATATCTGCTTATCGCAGTTATACTTCTGAGCCAGTTGTCTTAAAGAGGGTTCGATGATTCCACCCCTCAGTCGCAGCACCAGATGAAGCGTGGATTCCTTCTGGATGTTATAGTCGGACAGCGTCCGCCCATCTTCCAACTGTTTCCCTGGAATGCTTCAGGTGTTACTTCTCGCATCATGCAAGCTTGTCATGCTGCTAGATTCTCGAATGAATGCTGGATTCGCATGTGCTGCTCATGCTTGCACCTCTACGTCTGATACCTCATACGGTCAAATGAGATGGAAGGAATCTCCAATCCAGCAATCGAAAAATCTATGAAGGAACTTATCGGTCCTATATTTTATTTTACTTTCGCTCCAACCGCATCCACCCTTTACCCTCTCTTCGATTGCGCATCCACCCGCATCGATGCTTCCATCGGCTGACCTACTTCCCTGCCTTCTCAGAATATGAGCCTTACATATGCAAGTGTGCAAAAGCTCCTAAAACAGCTTCCACATATGCTCAGAAAAATTGCAATTCGTTGTAGAGAAATCCCGTAGTCTCGCAATGGTTTCCAAAAAACATCATAACGAGTTGTGCCAGGATGCCAATTTCAATATTCCTCCTTCAACCACAGTTACAAGAGGCAGACACAACTTGCAACATCGGCACTGTGGAGGGTGATCATAGATATCATATCAAATTATTGCACATCTACTATCACTCCGATCTACGCATGGAGCCGAACTGGTCGTGTAAAAATTATGGAAAACACGCGTCAAGGGTATCTCAATATTAGGTTGTGCTAATGCGCAATTCAGATGAAGCTTCAACAGGCGGGAATAGGCGCTTAAGTGCGAACAGGCGCTAAAAAAAGGTTAGCTTTACACATTCCAACAATCCGACCCATCCAACGACTACAATAACCAAAAAAAAAAAAATGCAGAGAGTTATTCGAGGAACTGGCATGATACGGACTTTTGTGATCCCGCTCATCAGGCCAAGCATCTGCGCGAATCCCGACCAACAACGAATCAGATATAAAAATACCTCCATGTTTTAATTAATGCAGTTGTCTGTTTCAACTTTCTGCGAAGGATCAGGTGCTCGGCTTTTCTTAATTTACGTCTCGCATCAGACTGCTATTAAAAAATCTGTTCTACCAAAATGCACATAAATTTTCGTTCGCCTTGAAGTGTCTACAACGCCTTCGACGTTGATGGGCTAAACTCACTGTCGATATAGGTTATTCTGTAAGCTGCATAGCACCCACCAACTTTCATACCTTCACCTTCAATTGTCCCTTCGAGTTTAACTATTGTGCACATGCACACACACGCGCAGGTATACAACGTTATTATAGTGCACTGTGGGAGTGCGAATTCATTATGAAGGCTGATCTAGACGGTTGTTCTCCGCTGAACGAACATGCTCATTAAATTTCGTTACTATAGATTTTGTGCCTGCCGGGCTGAGACTGTCGGAGATATAGATATAAACGTGTATATATAAAGGTATCACGGTTTGCTTATACAAAAATAGTACTTTGAAGCACTGAAAAACCGGGTAATCGAAAGTAATGTTTGACTTCTCATGAACATCACTGCGAAGATTTGAATCTTCACAGTTGAGGCTAAAGAAAGTGGAAAGGAAGCAAGGAAAGATCCCCCCATCCCTCCCAAGAGCAGTGTGTCGACTAGGAAATGTGCTCGGTCATGGGACCTTTAAAACAAAGTTTCATAAACCGCAACCATTCATGTGTTCGTTTGATCACATCAGCTCTGAAATGCTCCAAGATCCAACTGCTTTCCCTGCGTGACCCTTTACACTTGGAACTCACTAATTAAATGGTTTATTTCTCCTTTTCAACCGAAATTCAGGTCTTGGGTGCTGCTAACATAGATAAGCACAACGTATCAACATATCTGAGGAACGAAAGAAGATAAGGAAGAGTGTACCGCGTAGGGAAATGTGGCGATAGAATTTCCATTGCGATCCCTTCTTCTTATCCACTCCGCCCTCCCCCCCCCCCCCCCCCCACCTCTGGTAAAATCCCTAAGCGGTCACGTTAGTGGGCTGATCCTGGAACAAAAAACGAGGTTCGTTGAACTAACCGGCGAATATAAGACGTTGCTGGTCGGGTGGAATACCCTCTTTGTCCTGAATTTTCGCCTTTACATTCTCGATCGTGTCCGACGCTTCCACCTCAAGGGTGATCGTTTTTCCTGTGAGAGTCTTCACAAAAATTTGCATAACGTTTCCTGTAAGTGCATCAAAATAACAATATACCAATTACAAGAGTACACAATACCGCATTGCGAGGGGGACCAGACCATTTTTCAGCCACATATGGCAAAAAATTCGACGAGGCAAGGCCGGAACTGTGAGCGTCAGACTTCCTTTCTCCTGGACAATGGGAAGTATACAGATACTCACAAAATAAAGAAATCCTTCGCTGTAAAGTAAACGGAGGTGAAATTTATGACGTGCAATGCCTGCCTGTTGAACTGGAGCACATGTCTGAAAAAATGCAAACGTGTCAATCTGGAGTGCAAGGAGGTAACCGAGATCGAGCCCAGCAGGGAGAGGAGAGAGGAGGGATGGTGGGGAACTGAGCTTGGCCATATGAAATCAGGTAAAGGACGACGATGTCTTGGGAATGATTTCAGCGAGTACAAAATGCAGAGATATAGCGCCCATAACAGAAACGTTGCAGTACAGGATCAAGGTCACGACGTCTAAAGTTGTTAGCTTCGCGTCAAATTCGTCGAGGAATGAACGAAGGCGAGCGAGACTATCAGAAGAGAATCTGCGACAAACGAAATAAATTTTAAAAAAACATAAAACCAAATTTCTTCGCAACACAAGAAACAAGTCATCACAATCATGTTCAAGGCTATTTTCGCTCCTACGGGAGTTCTGGCTGCGTTTTCTCGCTCGATCTTTATCATGCAGCCGTATTTGGGCTCATCTCGCTAATGCGACACAACCATTTTTCTTTAAACATAGTATCTGTTATATTCTTATGAATTAACCACAATATCCTACGTGCTGGCGAGTTCTTTGTTATGGTTTCAGAAAATGTTTTACAGTTTATAGCACTATCGTTCATGATTTGTAACGCCATTTGATTCTATGAATTCTTCGGCTCTTATATTTCAAAAATAGACTACGGCGAATGTGGAGGGGGGGACTTACTACACCGTAGCACTCGGAGCTCGCCGAAGGGGGGGGGGGGGAGGGGGAGAGGAGAGATCATCCCTAAGGGATAGCGTATAACTCCATCTTGGCGCAAACATAAGGAGACGTAAAATACGCAACGTTCAACAACGACATCGAGAGGTGCGACATACCTACCGGTATTCTACTGGATTCTCCGGTCTCAAAGAATCGCATCATAGGGAGAGCGGGGGAGGAGGTGTAGGGATGAGGGGGGGTGCAGGACGAGACAGGTGGACGGGGGAACGGGGCGGAGGGGAGGGGGGGGGATGGAGGATGCAATCTTCCACTGCAATCGAATTTTTTTCGTAGTCTAGCAAACAAGCGTATTAAAAATGGTCATTCGAAGATATAATGGTTTAAGTGCAAAACAAGGAACCGGAATGTGTGAGCTAGACATTTCACAAATGAACAAATCGCATTTCTAATGCCTTTAGCCATTCATTGATCCTCTATCTGTCGGTGATTCGCTGATCCCCCTCACGCTTGTCCCCCTTTCTATCCGAAGACGGCGGCGCTGCAGTATGAGGAATACCCCTTCCAGTATTGACGAATACTGCATCCTGATTTGAGTCCCGTTAAGCAGATAAATAACGCTGCAACATCGATTCACAACCCATTTTTTTCCTTGCTCCAAAGATCCTTGAAGTGTATTTTCTTGTGCGGTAAACGGATACAAGCCAATATTTGTAACCACAAGCGAACCTAAAAGTAGGCATAGCCGCTACGAACAAATGCACATGGCACAATCATAGTAAATCCAACGATCCAACCAACCATTGCTAATATTTTTGAAAAAAGAGTAACCCAAGAAGCTGAAGGAATCCACGCGGCCAATGATCCACAACCTTAACTAGTTCCTGAACTAACCTGAAGGAGACACGAAGCGACAACCACCCACCTAGAATCAGAAAAAAATTCAACAAAACACAACACCTCATTTGCAACGAACCCTCCTAACCTCAGGAGCCATCCCAAAGATGCAACGCACGTCGGCACTTGACCTACAACGTTAACTTCCGTTAATGGAGAGGTCTTTGTCGATTACGATCAATTCCTTTCAAGAGCCTATGAGGTCAGGCATTTAAATTGTTTGTTTATTGCAGCACAAATATATGCAGCTGTGATGTTTTCATTAACATTTTTTTTTCTAATTAGTAACGTGTTTAATCAAAAATATTGGAAACGAAATTATTTGCCGTATTTGCTAGCTATAGAATCTGGATCCTATAGCGCTTTCAACTTCCCAGAAAAGGAGACGTATATTCCCGGGAAAGTGAGAATTTAGAATCGATGTATTAGATAAATATCGCTGAAGATGCATAATGATATTTATTTGCGATACGAAATTACTCGGGAAAAGATAAATACGATGGAATATATTTGTTTACCTATCACCTAAAAAACTATCACCTTTGAAGTGATCAAAGATTATTCTAAGAGAGCGAAAAAATGTTTTCAATTCGATGATATTTTTATGCTCATGTTAGGATTTATTAATTCTTGAATTATTAACACTTGTTCGAGCGGTTTTCTATATTTCATTATCGGCTATCACTGTTTCAAGCGATTCGATTCTATCACTGATACTAACGCGCTAATAGATTTTATTTTATCATTGAGAGCTAGAAAAAAATAGCGAAAGGAAAAGAAGATTAAAAATAGCGAAAATAAAGGTAGTAAAAGTAACTAAAAGTTAACAAGGTAAAATAAGGTAAATAATTAGTATATATATGCAAATTTTTTATTAATAATTACTACTTGAATGAGCAATAGTTATCGTGATTCGGCAGTGGTAGGTTCTGACCGACGTGTAAAATCTATTGATGCTTATATAGTTATGAAAAATTCCACACAGCTGAGTACTCGTAAATGTTATCCATCAACTACCGCAAGTCGAAGGAAAAAATCGAAAAACCGGATTGACGGTTAAATACTCCTCAGCAATAGGCAATTCGAAGTTTTATGGATTGCATGATGGCCGCATGATTGTGGATTCTTGCATTCAACACTATCAACAATTTTACCTCACGTAATTCCTTGAGTCGTATTTATCCAACACTAGAAATTCACCTCAGCTTAAAGGTTACCGTAGTTAAAACGATTTAATATTCCACGTAAATACCATATCGACTAGTTGAAGTAGTTAGCTTTATTCAGAGATTGTTTGAGTGGATATATATCGTTATGAATGCTCGACTTTGCTCATATAATGGAACGATGTTGAAAGAATTTGATTGTATAATATCAATTGTATTTGAGTTCTAATAAAGTGCTGCAAAAATATATATATAAACGATTAATTAAAAATAAAAGCGATTCACTTTCGTTAGAAAATATGCGTTTAATTTAAAGAAATTTTAATTATGTTTAATATTTGATATTTAATAAGTGAAGACATTATGCAAATTATATGCAATATTCTTTTATTAGGCATTTGATTATGAACGCTTTAAAATGCAACGATTTCCGATGCGTTCAAAGCGTTTTTTGATTAATGAAATATATCTCTAGCGTTATTATTGTGTACGATTGAATTTCTTTATATCGGAAATAATCTCGATTAATTGATTTTTTAATTTCTATCAAAACGATTTAATTAATAATTTTTAAATTCATTAACACTAAAAAAACGGACTTTATTAGGTGATAATAGATCAAATGATACGATAATATGGCAAAAATAGTAGGGAAATTCATAATGAAAGCGATACGTTTTTGAATGATTCTCATCGTTAGAGATCGATAAAATGTTTGTTTTATGTGAGCGCATATTAGATCCTTTAATTTCAATTATATATTATTAATGCAGAATTTTAGAAATTCTCAATTTCCATACTAAATACTTTCTTTTTTTAATGTTCATTTGTAGTTTATTTATAAATATGAAACAAAGTATGCTTAATCTCGAAAAATTTCATTACCTTGCATATATTTTGCTTTGTTTCACTTCTGCGACAGGATAGTTTATAAAAAGCTAATTGACACGATTAATGAGGAATCTGCGACAGGATATGAAAAGACAGGAGAGAGTAAACCCTCAGATGTCGGAATGCGCGAGAAATATTTTTCGACGGTATCAGATATTGAGCAGAAGGTAAAATAAAAAATAATTTCAATTTTTTTTTTTTAGACGCATCTTTCCTCCTCATCGATTGTAATGGTTTTAATTGCGATGATCGGTTTGAAAAATAAAATAAATGGGAAAACGCATTAGAAAAAAGTCGGCACGATGCGCGCTTTCTACATTCCACTAAATAAATCACCTATTGTTTTCTTAACTAATAAGTGATAAATATTCACAATAGTTAGTCGATATTTTATTTTCTTATCATATTTGCATATGAACGTTTTAATTAAAAACTTTTTTTTTGGATGGGAACGGCGAATATAAACATTTCAAAATGCAAATGCAATTCAAGTGTTTGTAAAATCTACTAAAAATTTTAATACACTCTTTAATGATGATGTCATTAATCGAAATGATCATTGCATCTGAAAATTTCTTTCAACGGTTGATGGTAGAATTTTGTTGAATTTCTCATTTATTCATAATTTCACACAAAAAAAAATTCGTCGATATATTTTTCGATTTAAACAATATAATACACTCTTATAGACATTAATAAATAATTTAAGATTTTTTTTTTTTTTTGCGGAAAATTTCCTCAAAAATTCGCTAATATCGCCGAAAATTTATGAAAATATTTATCTAATTGTTGTCTATCTTCTATGAGAAATTCTAAGAAATTTCTCGATCGATGGATGGATATTCATAGCGTATAAGATTACAATTGATTCTAAATTTCATATATTTGCTAACTATATATGTGATTTCAAAACAACGCTTACAAGAAGATTAGAGGTATTTTTATTTCGAAAATCTTTCAAAATTTAATAGACTTATTTCAATCTAATTACAATTACAAATAAAGTGAATTACTATGAAGTAAATTTATTCATTATGATGTTCATAGGTGCGGAAAAAAAATAACATTATTTATTCGCTAAAGTATTGTTATTTATGGAAAAAAAATTCAATGGAATCCATTTTTTTTTTGCCAATAATATCCATTTTGCACTTATCAATTGTTTAGTTAATCCTATAAAGCAATTTATTTGCATAAATCGGAGTTTTTCTCTTTTTTTTTTCGTCATCTTTGCTGACAGCTTTTCGTTGAGAGGAGGGGTGGCAGGGGGGGAGGGGGTGGGGTGGAAAAAAAAAACGAGGCGAGAATATATTGAAAAAAAAAAGTGCAGTTTATTCGAAAGCCTAGAAAAAAAAAAAACTGATGTGTCGAAAATATTGTGTAATGTTGAAGAAACGAAACATTTACAACGATATATTCGACAAGCTTTTAAAAAAAAATTTTCGCGATTTGCACGTATTCGTTATATATATATATATATATAAAATAAATTTTCGAATTATTTAATTCTTTTTTTTTTTTCTCACCTCTTATTGATTTTTCGTTTTTTTTTTCATTCATTTCTATTAAAAGCTATTCAGAATTTAAATAAAAATTTTCATCATTTAAAATTGTCATCTTTTTTTTTTGATGGATAATTTGATTAATAAAACGATTCTTTGATTATTTTGTAATAGATAGTGATACTATCAAGATATTACAGGTAAATGTATACTTGCACACACAGATATCGCTACCTATTTGAAAGATGAAGTACGTTGTCGAGTATTGTGACTAGATGATGGATCATTTTTTAAAAAATTACAAAAATGATGCAATAAACATTAAAATGCCAACATAAAATGGCTTAAACGCTTAACTCTAAGAGAGGGTGGCAAGAAAACCGGAAATACATAACTCTCACATTCCCGAATTGTAGAATAAACATTCTCAATTTTACCGGAAATTCGATAAGCAATTCAACTCTTATTGATTTATTTTATCGGAAATAATCTCCGTATTCGTATTTTTTAATAAATTAGTGAAAAAAAAAAAAACAAAAAAGATCTAAAAATGTAATTTTAATTGCGAATTTATGAGATTGTCTAAAGCTATTGCATTGACACTTCGACTGAAATATTCGAAAATTTGCCTTTTCTAGAAAACTTTATTGACAGTCGGACTATCATTTTCATGATTCATTCAAATTGTTAATGATGTGTTCTGTATGTGATTTCTAGCCTCTTAGCTTTGAATTGATAAAAGATTATAAATATTAGATGATATTTATTAAGGATAAATTGGATGAATCATCATTCTTTTGTTATTTCTATGATGATTTCCTTCAAGCATTATTTCGGGAAACAATAAAAAAAAATCGATATGATTATCATATGGTTGATCCAATCGTTTCAATCAACGCTTAGCATTGATCATTTCGTATCGATTGATAGAGATTGATCAATGGCAAGTATTCAGATTAATAAAAATATTTATAGGAAAGTGTATATCGATGTTGTATTAGAAATTCGAATTAATTTTACTCTTTCGTCGAGTAAATTATTCACTGATCGAAATATTCGAATAATTTAAGCACTAAAAAAAAAAATTGTCTATATAATCTGATATTATCATGAGTCAATTAATCGAGAAATATACCTCAACATATGATTTTAAATATTTGTGCAGCCGGTTAATCAATAATTGACACAGCTGCAAAAAACACACACATACACATCGTGCCAGTCTTTTTAAAATATATGAACCATTGAAAGATATGTACCATGATATTATTCAATAATTTGATTTAATTGCTCACTCTTATGGATATGGGGAGGGGATAGGGGGTATACGGGCTAGATGGAGGGGGGTATACGGAGATGAATAGTGACGTCGAGGAGTAGGCGGAGTGAAGTGTGTGTGGCGGTATGATGTGCAATCGACTACTCATTGCGATGGTCGATTGATGATGCAGACGCCTTCTCAATAAATAGAAACAGGTTTTCTCATTCGTCTCTACTTCCATCGTCTCAGTTTGCGCCAAATTTGTTATGCACTATCGACTTCTTCACATCCAAAAACGTTTCTTCATTTATTTCTATCGTTTCATTAAATATTTCTTCGAATAAATGAAATGAAAATGTATTAAAAGCATAAGAAAAATAAAAAATTATTGAGAGAATTTATATTAATAAAAAAAAAAAATTTTTTTTTAAAATTTCATTATAATCTTTAATTTAAAAAAAAATTTTTTTAAATTTACTTATTTATTTATTTATTTATTTATTTATTTATTTATTTTTATTTGTTATGCTAATTTATTTTTTTCTCTTTGTTGTTTTTTTTTGGAATTTAATTCATTTTTTTTAAATAAGTTATTTCGAATTTCAAATTTTAAAAAAAAAAAGAAAAATTTTCAATTTATTTGAATTTTTAACTAGAGAAATAATTTATATTGTTGAGATTGAATGAATTTTCCTTTTTTTTTTTGAAAGATATTACACAATAATTAAAATCTTTTATTATGTTTTATTTTTATTGAATATTTTCTTAAATTATTTAATAAGAAATTAATTTTTTTCAAATTTCTATTCATCGATTTATTACAGTAAAATCGTTTCATTTTTCTTTTGGTTTTTTTTAAATTTAATTTAAATTTAAATTTTATTTTTATTTTTATATTTTTCTCATTCATTGCCCCAGCATATTTTCTAATTATTTCTGATCTAATTAGCGAAGAAATATTTTCATCATTTTTTTTTTTGGATTTAGCGTTCTTCAAGATTATCTTTTGCTTGCTTATATAACGATGCTTGTCATTTTAATCCACATTGAAGATTTCATCGAAATTTAACTGAAATATTGTGGCATTGAGTTGTCGTTAACGAAAATCCGCATTCATTTCTATCCTAATATGGCGCTTAAGTTATAATTTTTTATGGAGACTTTTTCCACTTATTAGATCCTCCGGATATCAGTTGCCTGGTGCTCTCAGCACTCCTCCCAGATACAGCGAGGGAGAGGCGCAGCATTGGGGGGGGGGGGGGGGGGGGGAGGGTGGGAGAGGTGCTAGACGAGAAAACGAAGCATGGCTATTCAGCTATATGAAAGTTATTTGGAAATTTGCATATTACATTCGCTTGTCATCTCATTCCATGTTATCTCTTATTCCTGTCCTTTTTAATCGTTTCCGGTCAACTCCTCCACCCGTTCCTCTCTCCTTTCACCGTTCGCTGCTACGATTGAAACTTTCCGCTTGCTCGAAAATTCTTGATGCAGCGAATGTTTATTGGCATTATTCAAATCACATAAAATTTCCATATTGAAAATATTATCAAATTTCGTTAATTTGGAAAATGATAGAATTCAAATTGAGAAACGAGAAAATGCGCCAGAAGCGAGCACAATTTGCTTTTTTTTCTTTTTTTTTTCTAAGATAATAATTTTCTATTATCAAGAGAGTTGAAAAAAAATTACTAGCAAAGTAATAAATATAATAAAATATTCAAATTTTTATTTTAATTTAATTCATTTTTCAATGAAAAAAATTTTCCACATTCCACATGCAAAAAAAAAAATTTTTTTTAAATTCTTTTTTTTTTCTCAATCAATTTAGAAAATTTGTTTTTATTTTTATTTTATGAATAGAAATATTTCTTTATTTCAAAAGTTTACACTCATAGAAATGATTATTGCAAAATAGAAATTAAAATATTATTTAAATCGATAGAATAGTAATGAAAATATAATCCTTTCAATATGAAATTATGATTTATATTTATATATATATATATATATATATATATTATATATATATATATATATATATATATATATATATATATATATATATATATATATATATATATATATATATATATTCATATTCTATGATTTGCCTCTCTACTGATATACATGTAAACGATCAAAGGATAGAATATTAAATCTAATAAATACATCATGATATATGATACGTAAATCTGAAGTAAAAGATGCTTAAAGCTATATTCTACTGGTTAAAGTTTGATATGTTTTCCCTACTAGTCAATTAGAGCGGAAATAAAAACAAAATGAAGTATTCGTATAATATTTTCGCATATGTTTTTTTTTCAACGGAGAATATATTCAAGCTCCCACTAAATACGATTGTGGAATTACTTGTGACATTTGTTAATGCATAGATAATTTCGATTGTTCCGACTGTATTTATCGTTCGCTTAATCAGCGAATATAAATTTCTCGTTTGTTTGAAGTGCTAGAGATTCGTACCTGTTCAAGGTGTTTCGTCTCATAGCAAAATCATCTGTCGATGTAGAATGTTGAACCATCGGTGATGTAGACATTGTTGAGGTTGTTTGCGACTCATAATGATCATCTCAGTTCGGCGAAGCAATTCAAGCAAAATGCAGTCTTTAGTCTCCCTACAAAAAAAAAAAAAAAAAAAATTCCTCAGAATTATCATTTCTTTAGCTCAACTCTAATTGATTTTCCCCTCGTCGTTAATTCGCTTTTCATAAATTTTTCAATGATAATTCTAATTCGTTGTTGTTGGCGTTATTTTATTATCATAAATTCCTTATGCTAATATTGAAAGAGAATAACATAAGAGGCAATTTGTCCTTTTGCAATGATTTTCCAACGTATATTTTCACTTTTACTTCCATAATACCTGTAATCTTAAATAAAATATCGTTTTTCATTGCCTAAATATCACTTATTTAATTATTTATTTAATTAACCTTTTTTTGTGGCGAATTAATTCATAAATTCGCCGAATGTGTTATTAAAAAATAAATTAGCAAAGTGGGAAAATTTCACTTATATTCTCCTCATAAAAAGTAACAAATAAGCTTCTTTAAAGGAAAGAAGAGAAGGGGGGAGGGGGGGAGGGGAGGGACATTCTTCTGAATTGTTTCAAAACCCTTGAAGTCTTATAATGAAATGAAGTGGATGCAAGCTTTTGTCGAAAGCGATGCGCATCTCTAGAAACAACCGCCTACGACGCTATTTTAAAGCCCTCATCAATGAATGCACCAAAAAAATCCCCTCCAAAAGGATGCACTTATGTTTATCACTTCCAACGAACTTGCAATTCGGAAATCGGCCAATCGATCGTAGATGTCGATTCATTTTTCCGGCCAATCGATTCAAAAATCGATATTATCTATCAGATCTTTCTTCCGGCCTGTTTTTCTAATTAAACGAGTTTGTAACCAATGACCACTTTGGTTAGTTCCAATTCGTACCGATAATTATAACTGCATTCATATGTTATATGATTGAGATGTATAAAAAGATCACTGAATGTAAATAACTGAGTGTAAATATTATCTATTTGTCGTCAATTGTGGATTAAATTTTAAATGAAATGAAATAATTTATTGATTTCCGGATTCGTAACCGGAAATTCAACTTAATCTTTTTATATATTTGATTGACCATATATGCTAATCGGAATTTCGAAATAATTTTAAATGCTCTAATTATTTGACTGGAATTCGGCATCATCAATTCCATAAAAATTATGTTATTTCATAGTTGAACTCTTACTTTTTTTTTTACTAAATAGGACGAGGTTCACACGATCGAGTAAGTCTTCAACTTGAAGAGTATCTTCCTTTGTAATTTCTTTGAAATTATGGTTTTTTGTTCCGTTTTGTTTTGTTTTTTTTCGCTGAGAATCAGAAGAAAAGTTGAAGAAAAGCGCTAAAAATTTGCAAACTAATTTAAAAGATATTTTTTTCATTGCGAATGATTTTTCTTTGAAATTTTTTATTTGTATGATTTTTCCTCTCTTTTTTTTTGTCGCTCAAAATTGTTTTCCATTATGAAATCACTTCTAACTAATTCAATTTTTCAATCGTTCCTAATTAAATGGAATCTCTCACTCTACATATCGTTGGCTTCTACCTGTTGAAATAATTAATAATTAAGGTTGTTGCTAAGAAAATAATAATCAACCCCTATCTACCTATCATCATCTATTATTTTCAATAAAATAAAAAAAAAAATATTTCCACGTTAAAGATTATTTCTTATGGGTGTTTACATTGAATTATTTTTATAATGACTTTAATTTTCATAGAACATTCAAATATGCATAGATAAATTTTGATTGCTTTCCGAAAAAACTAATAATAATATGTCTGAAATAACTCGTAATATATTGTTGCACATTTTTCTAACATCTATTCTTTCATTGATTTTTTTTTTAATTGCCAGTACTGATAGGGGGTGATAAATGAAAGAGAGATAGGAAATTAATAAATTCAAAAAGAGAGAGGGAGAGAGAGAGAGAGAGAGAGAGAGAGAGAGAGAGAGAGAGAGAGAGAGAGAGAGAGAGATTGAAGTGCTACGGAGAGTTTCAACGAGTTAACAATATTGTACCTATTCATAAGTATAGAACTTACTTTATATTTGCTTTTTTTTTGTTCCTTTATTCATCATTTCACCTCAACGAGACGTTATTCTTTTCTCACTAGAGAGTTTTCATTTCGTCGTTTATCAACTCACTTCCTCAATTTAATCTATCGCTAGCTAATTTCTTATGACATTTTATATTAAAATATAAATTTTTATTAATCAATTTAATGTTCGTTATGTTTAAATTTTGAAGGTAATTTTTTTAAAAATATATATATTTTTTATATTTTCGACATTATTATTATATCCCCCGGGGGGGGGGGATAATTCTCTTATTAAAATACGACAAATAAATAAGTAGTTTTATTTGACTTTTTATTACTTACAATTGTATATGTGTATGTCTGTTTGTCTATTTCTTTATCCATGTCCATGTTTTTTTTTTTTTCGCCAGTAAATAGTTTTTAATTTATAATCATTCACTCGGGCTATTAGTTCAGCTAACAATTAGGCTATTAGTTCAGCCAGTAAATAGTTTATTATTTGAACGTTTCATGAATTATATTCATAGACGATGATTTAATATGAGTTTATCTTTATCAATCATTACGATATCATCGACGTATTATTTCATTTGTCGTTTATTTTTCATCGTTTATTTATTTATTTATTTTTTTCTTTTGTTATCTTATTTAAAATTTCCTATTAAAAAACATTTCTTTATAATTGTTTGAATGCTTTTTCCCTCCCCCCCCCTCCCCCCCCCTCCCCCCCTCCCCACCTCTCCTCTCCCTTCTCAGATGATATAAATTAAATTTAGCACGGAAAAAAAGCTTACTTCATTAAGCTTATAAAAATCTAAATGAATAGAATGTTTTGAAAAAAATTTTGGCGATATGCATTGTTTCTTTTTTTTTTTTCATTCGTTAATTGTTGAAATAATTATTGAAATAAGCTAATAAACATAAATATAAATAGAAAATTTTGATATCCTAGAGTTGCAATTATCAAGTGATAAGCTTCATGCTTCACGTTGATGGAGGGGACTCCGAGAGCTAGCTGTTGACTTATCGACTGATAAGGTGATAAGATTCTCTTTATATCTAAGCAAAGTCACTTTCGATAAGAGAATAACAAATATTGAGGTAAAAGATGAACTGGATAATCGTGAATAAGCAATTCAACTATTTTATCATTTCCGCAGCTTTCTGTAATGAAACCGGTCTTACAACGTCTAAGAGATTTTTGTTCTCCTCCGTGAGAAAAAAAAATTCATGCCCTTGGGCTATACTATTATATGGACAGGTATCCGGCAATCCCTTTATCGCCCCTTGATTTGGCACTGAATCGGTCGAGTCATCCACTTGACAGCTGTGACAATCAAAGAAAGCATTGATTTGTAATAACTTTTCAGCATAGTGGTCGTTCCATCAACGGCCAAGTTAATCCAATTTGCATATATAAGAAAATTTCAGCCAAGCGGTTGGTGCCTGAATTCTTTAGGCTAGCCAAATATAATATAAATTCATTTGCATATCTCAATGGAATATATCCTATCTATTGGCTAATTATATGCATCAAATAATTGAGACGTCGAAAAAACAAAAACCTATACGGATATTTTTACCTGCAACATTTGTTAATTGCTTTCATTTTCATTGTATTCGCTCTGATTTATAATTATTACTATGCGTTTCGACATTAAACTTTGCAAAATAGATCGCTAAATTTTTTTTTTTTTGCAATTTTATTGTTTTTTGCAATTTTATAATTTTTAATCATTTTTATTTCTTGATAATTGTTCTATTCAATAATTTTTTTTTTCCCGTATCGTTGATTTTATTCTAGTATTTACTATAGGTAATATTTTAAAGATAAGGTAAATTAAGGTAACATAGCCTACCTGCAAAATATATAGGTGTTAGTCCTTAAACAACGTTGAATATATCAATTATCCTATCATAATACACTCTCATCAACCGTATTTACAAATGATATATAGTCATATGAAGCGATAGAAATGCGTCCTATTCACATTCAAATCTCTTCCGTCTCTATGATTAGAGTTTGTCGTCATAACTAAAAGGCTTTTTCGATTTACTCGCAATGGTCACCTCATCTCAAGATGAGGCCATCCTGTGCATTCCTCACATCTGTTACAGGTGTCCACATTAATTTCAGTGCAAATGTTTAATAAAAATCGCATCATCTTTTTGCAAAGATTAGAGCATAGATAATTTAAATCAATCTGGAAGTAAAATTTTCATCAATGTATAATGTAAAAAAATGAAATTCAATCTAATTCAACATTCATTATAGAAAAATATATGAAATTAGAAATTTTTTATAGGAATTTTCAGATGAAAAAATTTTTTTATTTTAGAGAAATTTCATCAAAAATTCTTCAAAAAAAAAAAAAAAAAAGAAAATTGATTTTCTCTATCAAAAAAAATCTAAAAATTTTTTTTCGATTAAAAAATCAAAAAATTAAAAAAAATTCTCTTCGATTAAAAAAAAAATTTGATTTTTCTTCTCAAAAAAAAAAAAAGAAAATTCGTAATTAATTTAAAGAGATTTAATCTCATAATTATAACTTATAAATAGAATATATAAGAAGAAATTTTTATTCCACATATGAAAATCGTATCTGATCATCGTTGGCGGTCGTCGTTAATGGAACTAAAACGAATGGAGGACACGTGTCTTAGCGTATGTGTGCGTGTGTGTGTGTGTGTGTGTATGCGTGTATGTGTATATATACACATTCGAACCACACATCTGGCAACAATACGCATCATTGCCGTATGCACTTATGTAAGCGTTCGATTGCTACTCTCTGCACAAAACGTTGTCCTTTTTCTTTGTCGTTAATTATTGCAAGATGTATTAAGCTTGAATTTACTTAAAGAAGATAAAGTTAACCTTCGAAGTTAATTTAATTCGATTAATTAACATTTGCACGTTCTAAGCTTTTGATTTATCAATAATTGATTGCTAAATTGTTGTATAAATATATAAAGCAATAATGACTCCTGTTGTACTTTCTGCTATTTCATTTTCTATGTTTATGAAACACGTATCGGTAATCATGGCTTTCGTAATCTCCATGACCTTTATGATGTCCATGACCTCCATGACCTCCATGACCTGAATTGAACAGTGTTTAACCGATCGGAACAATAATATAACGATGATATCACATTTGCTAAAATTGAGAAGAATTTTATATATTCTAACGAAAAGGTTTTGTTCTTTTAAGGCTTTCCATGTGAAGCGCACTTATCCGATTATCTTAAATAATCGTTCATCAAACGGAAAATATTTTAAATTAATCTCTAAAAAAAAAAATTTTTTTTTTTTACTTCTGCTTTCAAATTTCTTAAATATAACTCTATAAAATGATAAAGTAAATTTTTCTTTTTTTTTTCTTCAAATTTTTGGTTTCAAATTTTTATTTGCAAAATTATCAAAATTTTTTTTTTTGCATCGAATTTTTCTGAGGATCGAATTACGAAATTTGCAAATTATGAGAGTATTTTTCTATCAAAACTCAAGTCAAATTGTTTCATTAAATTCGCAAAAAAAAAAAGAAATCTTCGTAGATATTTTGATGATTGCAAAAAAAAATTTTCATCTATTTTGCAATATTTTGATGATTGCAAAAAAATTTTCATCTATTTTGCAATGATTTTTTGCATGAGATTTGCATAAGAGATTTGTGACATTATATGGATCTCATATCTATTTATGTTTTCTTCTCCGTATACCTTTCGCTGTCTATGTCCCACCTCATTGTAATATCCGCAATGCTAAGTATAACCCCTCGTCCCCTTTCCTCACTTCTTATCTAGCTGTGATTATACTATAATACAGTAATTAGCGAAAATATAACACCATGCGGTATTATTGTCGAAAAAAAGTTCAATTTCATTGTTTGTTAATTTTGTAATTTATGTAACTAGTACTAGTTAATTAGCAAACTGTTTTTTTAACGTCGGCTTTTATTTATACGTTAGCGTTCGAATCGACATTATATGCGTCGTATATTAGGCCCCAAATTATACGACTTCATATCATTATATAAAACAATGAGTCTCCTTTCATTTCATAGTGAAATTAGAAAATTGTATGGAGAATATCGCTATATGGATTTACTTACTTAATGAATCAATTATTGTGGGTAAATTTGCATATTTATATAGTTGGGAATATCTCAAAGAAGGTGGGTGAACCAGTAAATTCATCTCATAAAAAATCCTTTTCCTTTAGTATTATCATCTAGATGATTTGTGCTTCCGTCAAATACGATAATATTTTATTCGTTTTTATTTTCATTTATATTCGTATAGCAAACTTAATTATACTTTCGATTTTTTTTTAAAAATATTTCCATCTTAATTTATAATAAAATATCAATAGGAAATAAACGTTCATGAATGATCAATTTTTATAAGCGTGACATTTTTGTATTGTATTAGAGCTTTTTTTTTGTGGTGATGTTGAGATAGAGATAGAAATGCAAAATTCTTTCTTTCAATGGGAGCGCTATCCCACTCAAGGGTCGTCTTGCTATATTGCAAGGAAAAAAGCTTATGACGCTGAACGATCAACGTATTCAAAGCAGTAATATTTGTTATTTAATATGATATTGGGATGTAGATATTTTACACGATGATTATGACATATCATCGATCTATTGACTGAATTGATTTTAGGAATGAAGGGGGGGGGGGAGGAGGTGGGGAAGGAAGGAGGAAGCGAATGCGAAAATGAGAGCCATGCCTTCGCTAAAACTTGTGATGCCTAATTTAAGCAATTTTGAAACTTTTTTTTTCATTTTCTATCTAATCCTTTCATAATTTCACTGAAAATGAACCATTTCTATATATGGCTTGTCTAAAATTAATTGGCCATAGTACTATTTGAAATATTTCTTCGACATTGGATTGCGCTCTATATTTTATTTTTACTATGTGATTACGATCGAAAGAACACTACAATAAATGCAATTTTTGCATGGTCTATTTGCCCCTGAGATGTGTTTCCACTCAGAGATCAATCTCCTTTCATTAATGATAGTTTTTTTTTCTCTCTGAAAAAAAAAAATCAAATTTTCATTGATTTTTTTTATTAGTAGTTTTTCAGTAATTATGGATAAGATATAAATTACTTAAGGGGTATATATTGAGGATTTTATGCTTTTGCTTTACCTGTATTTAAAGCACACCTGAAATATTTATTATTCTCAAATGGTCGCATAAATCTATTTGAATCAATGATATATATACACGATAGATATTTGAATATTGATATAACCTATACGTTTATTGATATGTAAATATAATGGAAATATTTTTCATAAGAAAGGTAAACATCTTTCATATTCGATTCATTCAGCAATTGAATAAATATTTTCGATAAATATGCCTACAATTTAGGCTTTACCTTGTTTCTTTTGTATTGATGGTATATTTGATGATTTTTTTTTTGTCCTAACGTCCTAGCAAAAAGTCGAAAAATCCTCATATTGGATATCATTCTGTTGTCATATTTCCTTATCATTTGATACAGTTTGAAATCTATCCAGGTGTACACACCTATTAATTAAAAAATCAATAATATTAGCATTAAAATTTTTTTTTTTTGACATCAGTGCATCAAAAATGATACAACATGCGAATGGCATACAAATAATGCTTCATATGCGTTTGATAACGTTCCTGTTGCAATTAATTCATAATATCTACGCCGGTATATTAGTCCCATATGGAATGTAACCGCAAAGCAGGAAAAAGCGCCAGAATAGTTGGCACGATATGCGCTTTTTAGATTTTTGTTCATCAGAAAAACGAATATTACAAATTGCTAAAAATTTATAAAAATATAACGATTAGTTTAGTTATTTTTTTACTTTATATTGCATAAAAAGCTCTCATTCATTAACTCAGAACAGTTGTAAAATGTAATTCAATCGATCGTGAAATATTTATGCATTTTTAATTAGATTCTAATATTTTTATTTTTCTTGAAATATAATTCGTCAGCTTGAAATTTGCCATGAAAATCTTCAAAATTTCGCTCTCAGTTGAAAGAAATTTTTCGGATTTTTTTGGATTTTTATAACTTTTTACAAAAAAGTTTTACAATTTAGGCTTTCAAGTTTTATAACTTTTTATGATGGGGGAAAGTTTCTCCAAGAAAAAAAACCTTTATAATAATTCCCCTTAAATTTTAAGGAATAGGCACATCTAGTCAACGAAATACTTATAAACGAGAAAGTTTGATCATTTTTTGAGGTTTTCTTCGTGAGAGAAATCGTTTTTTTTTTTAAATCTTTTAAGCGAAGTATCTTTTGAGCCTTCTGCTTTTTTTTTAAATTGAATCTAGGCACTCACTGGATTTGGGCCCTTATCAGCAGGTTATTCGTACTCTCCTAGCGTCAATTCTAGTTGGCCGATTTCGATTCGATATGAGGCGAGCGCATTTTGGTAATTAAGAAGGAGGGATTTCTCCAACTTCAAGAGGGAATGATGGAAAGCCGAAAGAAGAGAGTTAAAGTTTCTTATATCGCCTAATATTACAACGAGTAATCGAACGCTCATATTATTTTTCTCGATTGATTTATTTCCCATTTGCATAAGCATCATAACTAAGCGATCATTATATCATTTAACATTTTGAGGATATTATTATTATTATTTAAATATCCTTATATATTATAATATATAATAGTATTTTATTTGTTGAAAATAACTATGATTTATTGAAGAAATTTCAAATTTTGAGAGGATTTTTTAATCGTTTTCTTCTCTGCTAAGATTGTCACATATCGACTCAGCATTAGAGCGTTATCATGCAATAAAATTGCATTCATAAAATCAAAGATAGCGATCAGTCGTTCCCTTTGTAACATTCCCTCAGAGAAAGAGAGGGGGAGGGGAGAGGGGGGAATAGCAAATATTTTTTTCATACTTTTTCACAGGGACGCTAAACACGTGAGTATAGATGACTAACAGGTAAGTATTTTTTCACTCCTTTTGACTGAAATATTTTCTCTTATGAAGACTTTCAGAGATTTCCAAAAAAAAAAAAAAATCCGCAAACTCCATAAGAAGAGAGATTTTTCGATATTTTTTATTTCAAAGAACGAAGTATAAAAAGCGTTGAAATTTTATAGACTAGAAATTCCAACACTCAACATTTTAACTCTAATATGCTAAAAAAGGATATGCTATGCAATGATCATTTTAAGTAAATAATTTCAAATTTTAAGCCTCTTACAATTGTGCACTTAACGATGCTATAATAGTGTGTTATAATGTGTTATAATATGTTATAGTAATGTAAATATGCTATAATAATAATGTGTTATAATAGTGTGTTATAATAATGTGTTATAATAATATGTTATAGTAATGTAAATTAAACATAACAGTTTGCTATGAACCAAGATTTCTTAACGACTCCATCAGAGCATTTGCAATATTCCACCAAACTAAACCTACGAATTAATCATTATATTTTCATGGAAATTAACCATACCTGACCATACCTGTCCTTTGAGAGTGACTTTTACGTGACACTATAAATCAATACGGATACTTTCGGTCTATTTTTCTCCGCTTTTGATCATCAATCTCTTCTTTCAAATTTTATACGAATCTATCGAAAAGTCTTCGTTAAATCAATCGGCGAAGTAAAATGTAGCACTAACATCCGTCATATTTTATAGGGCATCCTTCTCCGTTAAATTTTATAGGGCATAATAGACAACCTATACTAGGACTAAGAACTATGGCCGAGTTTAATTCATTTCCACAAGGTGATTGATTGGTAAAACTCGATAGCGATGACGAACGCGATCGGCGCCTTTAACGCAAGCTCAATCAACATCGTGCCCTTAAGCATTTATTAGGGGTAAATTCGCTCTATAGGCGAACAAAAAATTACAAATGTTCAATAAAATTTTGCACGAGCAAAAAAAAAATGATTGCAATATCTAGATGGTATATGACATAAACGCAAAACGCAATGCTTTTGGCTTAAGTTTTTTTTTTCCTTAAATTGAAATTTCTTTGCGCTAAGCAACAACTGATACGAAATTTCATAAACTCATTGCCGAATGTCATTATAATTTTGCAATACCATAGCTTTTTTGCAATACCATCTACCATAGTTCTTTGCAATACCATTTACCATAATTTTTTTTTTATTGCAATATCTGAATTATGCAACCAATGATGCAACGTATTAAAATATATAGCTGAAATCATATTTCGATTGGAATTTGATCCAATTATTGATTATTTTAAAGTTTTAATCGTAATTGAATTATAATTGATAATTTAAATTTCAATAATTTTATGCAAATATTATTAATTTTCAATAATGGCGAATATTTTTTAAAATTCAACAATTCAAATTTCAGTTGAAGATTAATTGCGCTCATTAAATTGGAATCATTCCAGCAATGGGGTTTTTTTTTCATGAAGTTATCTCTTTGATGAATCGTTTCGTTATCGTTGTAGGAGTTTGATTAAATCTTGCTAAAAAAAAAAAAATTTGCATCGAAATATTAATAGAAGCAAATTTTACGCATCATCATCAAATATCCGACTAATGCATTCGAATTTTTTTTTTTTTTTTTTCCTTTCATATCAAGCTATCCGCTAATCGGATTTTTTTTTTTTTTTTTTGCAATTCGCATAAAATTTTTACGATAGTCTTTAGAAAATTGTCGAAAATAGAAAAAAATTTTCAAAGTTTTCTATGTTTCAAGAATGTTGCACTTTTTTCTTTTTTAAAATGCGTTTTTTTTTTCTTGCATTATTTCGTAATCCGGTATAGCGGTGAAATTTCGCAATTTCCGGTTTCAGCAAACATCAATAGAAGCCGATTCTAAAATCGCCTCTATTAAAATAGATTCTAAATGAATTCTAGCATTTTGCTATTTTCTAAATCTTTTCATATTCAGTCATTTTTCGGTGAATTTGGTGTTTTTTTTTTTGTTTTTTTGTTTTGTTTTTTGTTTCTCTTTTTTATTTTCTTTTTGAAATTATTGAAATGAATAATCACAATATATTTTCATCGTCGACAATATCAACAATAACAGATGTTTTCAATTATTTATTTAAATAAGTCCAACATAGTATAAAATATTCCCTAGAAAATTTGCATATTAATAGGTATAGCCAACGTATGCTTGTAAATTCTTTTTTTTTAATGCAAATATCATTAATTAAACATTTTTCTATTTATATTTATCGATAATTTTCTATGGATATCATTAATTCGATCGATAAATTTCTCATTATTTTCTTATCTTTGAGATAAGAATTTTTTTTGTTGTTGAAAAATTTTTCATTATTTCCAGGTTGGTTTTTATCGTTTTCAAGTGTAAACGATCAAATCTTCAAAAACAACACGTTGAAAACATTTCAGAATTTTTTATTATTACTTAAACGATTCAGGTTGATTTACAATACAAAAGTTGAGTGAAGCTCTGCTGTTGGATTATCTCTGGAGCTCAAAGAGGTTACTTCTGGGTCATCCTCAATGTGCATTACTCATGCAGTATTTCAAAAGTATCGTTACTATGAAACATCGAATTGTAATATCGCAATAGCCTTCATTCGCTGAATAGTTGTATTTTATTGCTGTACCCACAACATCGATGCATTATTGCTAAACGCAGAACGCCTAATTTTTCGTGTTATGCACGAAAGTCCGTGTTTTATAAATATGCACAGAACGTTTATGCTTTATTGTTTCACATAGAAAATCCATCTTTTATTGATCCGTGCAGAAAGTTCGCGTTACGTTGTTGTGCGCAGATTAAGCGAATAAAATTGTGCAATTTCTAGTTTATTTGCGACATCGATCGCGCAATACGTCGTCGGCTCCATCCGTTATCGTTCGTTTCTGTGCTAGCCAACCATCGACGCTTTCCTCGAGCGTCGACCAATCAGCTGACTTAATCGCTTTTCTGTGTTGCAAATCGGCGACGCACCTTTTTTTTTTCTTTGTTTTTCTTTGTTTATTTCTTAAATTGTTATGCCAGGTGGATACTTTTTTCTAGCAGTTAAAATATTCTCTCATTAATCGACGCCTTATTTATACATTTGCTATTACAGTTCGATTCCTTTGTGCACATCTATAAAAAGATGCCGTTTTCACGTAATTTGGGCGAATAGGAAATTAAAAGAATAACACGAGTGGACGGCACATTAACTGCATCATGAGCAGAGAAAATGGATTTGTTGGGTTGGGGAGCGGGGAAGGAGGACGAATGGAAGGGAGCAGTGTTGCTAAATGTGATCTATCTGCAATCATTGACCTATTTTATTTTGCCGATTTAGTGTTTCTGAATAATGGATAGCACTTTCAAGTATATATATATATATATATATATATATATATATATATATATATATATATATATATATATATATATATATATATATATATATATATATATATATATATATATATATATATATATATATATATATATATATATATATATATATATATATATATTTATTTATTTATATTTATATTTAAATTTTCGGTTCATTCGGATTGAAAAGTTTTTCTGAATGAATGTAAAGAAGAGCGGTCGTTTCGTTTGGCAGTGAAAGCAATTTCTCTCGCTCATCGCCATAGCGAAATTTCTTGGCAAAGAAGAGATGCTTACGACCATTGCCATCCGCTTTATGCAACAGTGACAATTATTTGTCTCGGTGTGACCGTCTGCATAATTTGATTTTCTCATTGATATTCTTCTTAGCGTCTTTATCATTAATTATTCATCAAAATTTCAT
Organism: Ascaris suum; assembly: GCA_013433145.1. Lineage (NCBI taxonomy): Eukaryota > Metazoa > Nematoda > Chromadorea > Rhabditida > Ascarididae > Ascaris > Ascaris suum. The sequence continues at coordinate 7,243,634 of CM024181.1, forward strand.
TTGTCGATGTGAGATATTTAGTAAATCAAAAATTTGCATTTTTCAAAATTCAGCCATTGGGAATAATTTTTTTTTTGGCGACTTTCCAATACTTTTTTTTTCCAATAGCTATAGACTAAACATCCGCCAATTATATTCAATTTTTTCGTTTATATTTTATTAAACCTAATTTGCAATTTAATTCATCAATTAAATTTGAAATATGAGCATTTCGATTTTTTTGATTCAAATTAGCATTTTTTCTCTCTCTCTCTCTCTCTCTCTCTCTCTCTCTCTCTCTCTCTCTCTCTCTCTCTCTCTCTCTCTCTCTCTTTCTGTCTCTGTCTGTCTGTCTGTCTCTCTCTCGAATCTCTCTGAGTCTCTCCTATAATTGAATTTTTCTTCCGATTAAATTCTCTATGATTTTTTTTTTTGAAAATATCTTATAGATTTTATCAAAATTATATCAAAAATTGGAATTTATTTCATTTAATTTATGAAGTATAGTAAATTGAATGAAATTTCTATCTAATATCGATAATTTTTATTCAAATTATTCATAAAAAAAAAAAGAGAAAAAAAATCGCTATTAAATTTGCGAACGCATTAAAGCTTTCACTCGAAATTCGATAATTAAAGCATTTCGTAAAATTTTAGCAAACGCGATCACTCTAATTTTTATTATTATGTGATATCTAACGCTAAATTTAGCGCTTTACCACATCATCGATGATCATCGTTCAATGGTTTCAATAAACCCAACGTTTTGGAGTGCGCTAAAGGCCAATCATATTTTGCAATTTTCCAAATGCTGACTTAAGGTTTTCGGACGTCATGCTAACATTCACATGCCTATTTGTGTGAATGAGCTGTTTTATGGATTATACACGCAAATATTGATAAGAGAGTTCAAGTATCCACGAGAATCACTATGCGTTTCGGCGCTCTTTAATTGAAAAAGGAATATTGTGGTTTAGTGATTTGCTTTATTTGCATTATTTCTTTTGTGAAATGATTCGAATATCTAAGGTTATCATTTACATTTGACCTAAGGTCATAAAAGAATGAATATGGTATGCATTGGCGTCAATCGTTCATTGAAAAAGTTTTTCTTTTTTTCGCTAAATTTTCGACCTCTTGACCTCTGAAGGAAAATAAAAGTTCATTGGAGTCGAACTTTTTTCAAGTATGGATTCATCTCGACTCGAAGAATGGCCGTTTTTAATTTCAGCGTTTACTTAATCTTCTATCTTTCACACAAAACTAACATCTCACTTTCTGCGACGAAAAAGCTTAACTTTGATGTCTAATGCAATCTTATAAAGAATGTCCAGAGTCCCTGTAATGTTTAAGTCAATTCCTGATTTACTCTTGCGAGTAATTGTATAATAAATGAGTAATTATGTACTAGTACATCCTACACTTATCTTATGTTCAAAAAATAAAGAGTTCATCTTATTACCTATCAGAGCTAGAGAGTGGATAGATTCCACAGAGCTCTTTGCAGTCGAAAAAAAAGTTATATGCATTGGCATGTGTTAGAAATTTATTTTTATCAGATATTCTCACATTGACGCACTTATCCGCTTTTTGAGCGGTTTTTATGCCTCATTATTGCTATCGTTTTAGTTGTATTTTCGTTACCGCCGTTTATTTATTGCTAATATATGCAGTTGACAGATGTGCGCTATAGATGATAATATTGTAAAGGGTATGTTGAATGGGTATTACGTATATGTGACGGTTATAATTTGCAATATTCGACAATATTGATGGTGAACTAGAAAATACGAGAAAGAGTGATGTCTTCAAATGTGAAATGCCATTGTTCATCGTAGTTTTAGATTGCATTAAATTTTATTCGTATATTATAGATAACTAATGTGATGCAATACCTTGTCTTTTTTTTTTGTTTTTGTTGATCATTAATGCGATGTCAATGAAATAGGGCGAGCGGAAAAGCGGAAAAAATGCCTATGAATAGGCGATGAATAAGAACTGTGCTCTGGATGCGTTCATGCGTATAACACTCCGCTTAACTTACCGTTCCACTTGAGCAGTTACTATTCTCACTTTCTTTCTAAATCTGTATAAGAATAGCTGGTATATATATATATATATATATATATATATATATATATATATATATATATATATATATATATATATATATATATATATATATATATATATATATATATATATATATATATATATATATATATATATATATATATATATATATATATATATAAGCGCATGCTCCTATCAATCTTCATAACGTGTTTTCCCATCTTCTTGAGTTGCTGTAACATATATTCATATTTTACTATGTAATTCAGATTTCCTGTTAATTTCTTGTGGCTTCAATTCAAGGATTCATGTTAGGTTTAGAGGGAATTCGGTAGGTAATATTTTTTGCCCTGTTCAATATGTCGATTGTGTTGAAATGCGCAGAGGTACTCGCTGTTTCGTCCGAAGTGACAAACGTTTGGCAGTCCATATGAGACCAGTAACCAGTTAACAAATCTGAAAACATCTCCGGTTGGTTGATGACACGGAAGACACCTGCAATTGATCGGCACTCCATGAGCTGTTGCAAGTTGAATGACTGGCAGACACTTCAATGAACACATGTAGTTGGTTGATAAACCGGAAGACACACTTGCAGCTGGTTGATAAAACCGGTAGCGGAAGACATTGCCTTTTCAATGATAATCAAACATCGCCTGATGGAAATTTCCATTACGTTCAGTTACATTCTCTATTGTCCTATGAAACGTTAACGTCTCCGGTAGATTTACATGTATCTACCAATCTTTAAAAATATTTCCATAGTTATTATTTCTAAAAATATGCATCATTTCCATAAGAGTGACCACTACCACAACTGCAATGCTTTATGCCTGTTCACTTTTTTGCAAAGCAGTTGCATTTTGCAAGGAATTGTGCAATGAGTGGTATTGGAAGATTGCAATTGCCAATATATGAAATCGAGAGATTTGTGCAAAGCAGAGCAGGACACCTAAAGGATAACAGTTATTCTATGGGGTTTTGTACATAGTAAGGGAGAGAGGAGGAAGGGGACGAGAGAGATGTCGTGATGCTTGGCGGAGTCTCAGTAGTTATTTGCTCAGCTGCATTATAGTATATAGTAAATTCGATTGTTGTTGTTATGAACGTCGGAATGTGACGAATCAGACAATGATGTTTCTGTTAAGGTTTCATCTCTTTGAGCTTTAATCATAGCAAAAACCTCAAACTTGGGTAATTAAACCTTCGAATGGAGAGAATATTTACTCAAATGAAGTTGTAGAATTAAAAATGCTGTTAAAGTAATCAACTTTGCATCATTGTTCGATATCGTTAAAGAAGTGTTGTCATCGATACAGGCGTGTTCTCAGTTAGGTCTATATTTTCACCAACATCAAGATGATACAGGTATAGGGTGTGATCAACTCTAATCAATAAGATTGCGAAAGAGTGGCTGCAAACATAAATGGCATTAAAAAAAAGTCCATCAAACACAATACTGCTTTCGAATCATATAAACCTATTATTGCAACGATTCGTCATTGTTGGATGGTTTAGGTGAGTGGCATTGTGTTACTGCCAGTCTTCAATCGTGTTATTGCTGTTTTGCGAAATTCATTCGTTCGATCCGATTGTAAACAATTTGTTCTTGTTAGATGGTATGCTTTTATCTACATTCGGATAAGATCCTGAAATATGCCAAATTTGCTCGTCAGTCCGGTGTTCGGGACCATTATGCCGGTTCTAGTTAACGGAGGAGGTGGGGGAAGGTGGGGGGGGGGGGGGTGGGGTAAAGGAGAAGAAGTATGATTGGAAAGGAATTTAAAAAATTTTAGGGCGAAACAAGCGAGATAATAGTTTAAATGAGGCAGTAAAAACTTTTCTCTTTTGATTCTATTATTTGCCTATGATATTTTCTATCAAGGTGAGGATATTCTTCACATTTTCTTTCTGTGCATCGAAACTTCAGATGATTATGACAGCTATGATGTTTGCTTGAAATCAGCTTTATCTCTGCGGAGATAAAGCTGCAAATTTTAGTTAACTCAATATCTGACGTTGTTGGTGCTCAAAGTATTAGCCTGCCTGATATTTGTTATAAGATAAATTCAATATCGTATTTTCATATTAATGCATATATATATATATATATATATATATATATATATATATATATATATATATATATATATATATATATATATATATATATATGCACAGGTTTACCATTCTAGTAGTTTAATATCAAGATCATGTTAAAACCATGTTAACGACGTGATATAATGGATGAAAGCTGCATCCTATCATCAACCAGATAATGCTTGATAATAAGGTTTTATTCCACCTGATCGCACCTGATCCTATTTTATACGTTTAACGAATTTTTAAATATCATCAAATATGCAAATCGAATTTTACTTTACAACTGCAGATTTGCAAAATCATTTAATTTTATATTAAGATATTCCGTTGCTCTTTTCTTTTTTTTTCGAAGACCGCTTTATTGCCATACTCGATATGATTTGATAAAATGCTAAAAAAAAAGGCCGCACAACTCATTCGTACAGCTATCTGGCGCGTATTTCCATTTATCAAAAATTTCACTGCTGCAAAATTTTGCATATTATTTCAATTATTTTTATTATCACTCCTAGTTCTATTATTATCAGTTAATATTACTATTATATGATTTTAATACACCTCAATTGTCTCATTGCAGATAGTTATTTAGTATTCATTGATGTGGAAATTCCGTCTTTGCCATTTAACAATAATTTCGAGTGGAAGTATGCAATTTCTAAGTATTGCCCACATTTACCTGTTTATCTATGTTTACCTGCTTATCTGATTCCTCTATTATTTACCTGTCGTTTGAAGGATGTATATGCAAATATCTAAAATCACAAATTACAAAATGTTTTGTTCAAAAAAATTTGTTTTCATTTTTTTTTCTTTCTAAACAGATTCGTATTTTATTTTATTAGCCGAGATGGGTTTATATTATTTAGCATACGGTCATTTCACAGCAAATCCATATTTCCAAATTTTCTTTTTTTTTGCCTTTATTTTTCAAGATAGAAGTGCTTTGAGGTTTTTTACTCTTAGTGTGAGGTAAATCTACAATTGTTGATGATTATATAGGTTTTCATCCACAAATAATTAAGCCGTCTATTGCTCCTTAAAGCTATATAATTGTGAGTGTTTCACGACAAAATAAATGGAGAGAAGAGGCAAATCGATGCTATATTTAATCGGATATAAATTTGAATAAATATTTGCATCTTGAAATGGCCGATATGTTAATCACTAATATTCGATTTCAGCGTGAAAAATTAAGGGTCTTAGACCCTATTGTAAAATTGAAATTTTGAATGTAATGAATTTTTCAAAAAATTTGTTGGTTTGGAATAAAAAAAAAAACAGAGCTTTCTATTTGAAAAAAAATTCATTGAAATTTTTTATAAAGTAATTTCATTTAATGGCTAAATTCGTATAGAGATCTATAGGAAAAATATTAGTGGAGAAATTTTCTCTCTTATCGGAGTTAAAGATAGATGGAAGAGGTCCACACTTCAACAACCCTTTTTAAACATATTAGCACCTGAACCGCTGAACCGTATATATTACCATAATCGTAAAATCATAGACCGATTAACTAATAACTGAACCATATTCGGTTATAACTCCGACCACTAAAACCATAGAAGCGCTCTAATGCACGAAAAGAAGTGATGGAAAATATACTGCAAGTACACTTTATTTGGTCTTATTAGAGTTGGTCCACATAGATCATTGTAAACGCTATGATTTAAAGTCCTACCGTTGTGCTTTGCGCTCGAACGTTGATGATTAAGTGCTGGTATGCTCAGGCGCGATATGCGCTTTTTATGAATCCCACTAATCAAATCAAATAATTCATAGTTGAGTACTCTCAACAAAACAATTCGCATAATATTTAATAATCGGCTATACAAAATCTTTTTTTAACGCTGAAGATATTAGTTCGGATGAAATGAACGTAACGAAATAAGATAAAAGAATATTGCATTAATTTTATATGTCTATCATTGTCGTTTCATTAATCTCATAGTTGTCAATGAAATTTGCTAAGCATATATTTGATATAAGATAACGCAATATTGCACTTGTTTTGCAAATAACCACAAAAATGCAACATTGCAAATAACGTATAGCGATTACGAAAATTATTTGTGGAATTGCGAAACGATACCGCTAAAGGTGATTTCATTGTGCATGATTAATGCTTGTGTTGCACTTGTGTTGGAACGATGTGATGCGAAATGTGATCAGCTAATATTTCACATTTGTTGCATTTATTTATTGCATTGCATATTTCGTATTTGTTGCATTGCATAGATTTTTTTAGCAAAGTCAATCATGATAATATCATTTCTTCACAATTTTATATATGCGTATATTTATATGCCCATCTCTAACATTATCTAGCAATAACAGCTCCGGAGCTGAAAAAAATTATAGTAATGGAATTTGATGTGTATAATACACAACTTAAATTTTCTAAGCTTCTTTCTATTCAAATGAATAAGATGCGAAATTAAATATGCAAATCTTTGCAACAATAGAGTGGGAAAACTTGTTGTTAAGCCTCAATGTTATTTTTCTTCAAAACTTTCATAAGCGAGTCAGCGGCGTTATTCACATTATCGCAAAAAGCGCATACCTTATCACTCTCTTGGCGCGCTTTTCCATTTCTTTAAATTAATTTAAATGTAAAAACGCATCAATAAGATTGTTAGATTTTCGCTTTGTGCAAAATTTGCATATTACATATTTCAAAGCTGAAGAAAAAAAAAACACAACAAAGGGATTTTTATTTCAAACAATAGAGATTTGAATAAAAAAATACTTGACGGTTATTAGTAAGGAGCATACATATAAACAGAATAAAATAAATGGAAATGCATAGCAAATGGTATTGTATGTGTTTTCACGTTCATGCTTATTAAATTAGTTGTTTCGATAATTGAATATCATGAATGTTTTTTCCGAATTGGCCGTTTGTGCTAAATTGCTAGGAAGCGTTCTTTTTTTCCGAATCTACCGATTGCTAAAATTGAGATCCGGCTGGCCGGAATGCAATCCGGCGATAGTGGAAATGTTTGCGCATTTTTGACTGTACTTAAATACCCGTTTAAATTTTGACATCCTACGATGTAATTTAGTTATTTATAAGAAATATCGTAGCTCTAATTGCAATGATTTTCCAACTTTTTTTTTGCAAACTTTTTTCATTGTGGAAATGCAAATTTTTGCAGAGTTATTTCATCTACAGGCATTGTGTTTACATCATGCATCAATTAGTCGATATTAGCTAATGGAATATGATTCCTTTTGCGCTATCGAGAAGAAAAACTAACGAAAGCATTGAAAAATAAAAAGTATTCTCAAAATTGAATCAAATTACAGCAAACAAATATTATTCAAATCATTGGAATCTAGCTTTCGTTTTAACTAAATTTCATATGACAAAAGCGCCACGCCACTGACGAGTTATCTTCCGACATTTGCGCCTTGCTTTGCAATTTTATGTAAATGCTGATTGTGTATTGTATTGATTTAATACGACTAAATCTTATTTGCGGTCGCAAATTTAAAGCCATACGAATTGAACGACCCTTCAGCGTTATACTCATGAGGAGTACTAAATTGACGTAGAGTTTATATTTGTCTAATAAAAATGCATCTATACGCACTTAGAAATTCTGATATATTTAACAGCACTTAGAAATTCTGATACTTTATAAAACTATATAGTTATGAATCATCGAAGAAATTGGAAAGTTTCCAAAAATTTAGCAAAAAAAATTGAATTTTTTTTTTGATTTTTAAAATATTGAAATATATAAATTTTTAATAATCATTTATACTCAATTTTTCATAATCATTTTTTTATATTTTTTATTTTATAAAAAATTAAATAAATCGGGTTAAATTGTCGAATAATCCGCCATTAAAATTCGAGGATCGATCGATGTCGGCGCTAGCTATCGGCGATCATATCGCACTCTCATATATATCGTATTATTGCCAATATATCGTCAAATCTCTCTATATATCGTCAATCCTATCCTCTCTATCCGAATATCGATATAGTCATATCGTCAATCCTATCCTCTCTATCCGAATATCGTCAATCCTATCCTCTCTATCCGAATATCGTCAATCCTATCCTCTCTATCCGAATATCGTCAATCCTATCCTCTCTATCCGAATATCGTCAATCCTATCCTCTCTATCCGAATATCGAATATCGTCAATCCTATCCTCTCTATCCGAATATCGATCCTCGAATATCGTCAATCTATCCTCTCAACCGAATATTCACAGATTTGACGATCTTGCAGCAGTATCGTTTACGTCTTCCTCTTCGCTTCATTATTTTTACCTCGATTTTTCACGCTAATATTCCATTATTAATTTATCTATAATATTTTTCTGCTTAAAGCAACCGGCTGTCAAATATTCAAAATATTTTGTTGCTCATTCATTGTAAAAGCCTTTAAGTCATAACAATAGTCGCGCAAAAAGGCGCATTTGTCGTCGAAGCATTGTCGAAGGTGCATCTCTAGAGGTCACAAATTAGGGCGCAATTGTCCAACGCGCATATGTCATTGTCTTAGTGCGATATTGCTGATTAGTTAGAAAATAACTTATGATTAGTAATAAATGTTGCAGTGAATATCAGAATAACTCAATATAAATCGGCAATGCATTTCATTTATTTTTCTTCTTATCAATTACGAGTATATAAAACTATGTAAATCTTTCATATAATGTCATTGAAAGCAGACAATAATTGATCATATCAATGCGATGATTATGCTAAACGATATCATTTTTATAGGATATCATTTCTATTTTAAGCGATGATTATATCGTTATCAGTTTTAGTTTAGTGGAAGCCGACTATCACGATGAAGGTGTGGTCTCGATGATATGAGGACGCCCACTCTTATTCGATTCGTTTTTATTGAATATAATATAAACTTTGATTACCTTTATAATAATAAGAAATTGTTACGATAGGAATTCTCTTATATTTGCATTGTTAGATCGTTCGGATATCCGGTGTTTTCTTTTTTTTTTTTTTTTTTTTAAATTCTTGTTTGTTTTTCATAAACGAATGAAGAACGAATGAGAAGGAGGAAAGAAGGAAGGTAAACAAGGAGGAAAGTCCTGGAAGGACTTAGAAAGAAATGGCTTAATGTTAAGTGCCAGAATATATCATAGTTTTACCGATATAATTGATTAAATGAATCAAACGATTCATTGATGAATAACATAACTCAAATTCTGTTATTCAATAGACCACTTTATAATATGCAAGACGAATAAGGTTCATATTATATGAAAAAAAAAGACTGAATAAAAGAACATAAATTATAGGAATTTGAGATGAAAGATAATTAAATAAGAGGCAGAAAACATCATTCATTTTCATTTTAGTCTTGAGAAGAAAAAAAAAATTTTTTTTTGATTAATTTTGGAATAAAATAATAAAATTAATTTCAGGAAAAAAATTTTTCGAATCGCAGATAAAAACCAAAAAAAAAAAAATCAAACGACTGATCTATCTCTTTAAATAGAAAATCTATAGGTGTTAAATTTTTTTTTTCAATGGCTTTTAGAGCTTTTTTTTTAAATCAATTAAAAAAAAATAAAAATTAAATCATTCAATGAAGATGCTATATTGTAAATTTTTCACTATAACATTAATATTCGCATTTATTAATTTTTTATTGAGAATGATTTATGAGCAACTAATTATCTAAAATTTTTGATTTATTTTGGTTTTATAATTAAAATTTTTGTGTTTGAATATTTCAAATTTTTTTTTTTTGTAATTTGAATTTTTTTATGATTTAATTTTTGCGATTCAAAAAAAAATTTTTTTTTTGCTGTTTAAATTTTTTTATGGTTTATTGGTTTAATTTTTTTTTTTTAACGGTTTAATATTGATTAAATTTTTTTTTCTGATTTAATTATAATGGTTTAAACCTTTTTTTTTCACTTATTGATGTGCGCATTTTTACAGCACTAAATAGATAGCCAGCTATTGTATGCGTTTCATCGCAAACAGATGCATTTTCGATTGTTTTTTTTCCTCTTATTCAACTAAATCTATCGCCGGTTTTTCTATACCTCCGAAAAAATTGAAATTTTCTATATACAAATTCCAATTTTTCATTTTTCGTTTATTTTTATTTTATTACTGAAGTAATAAAAATAATAATAATAATAATAATAATAATAATAAAGATTATGGAGAAGATATCAACAAATGTTGTGCATACATTTTAGGTGTTGTGCATATCTGAAGTTGGCTCTTTGTCGAATTATTTTCAACGAAAAACTCAAAAATCTACTATGATACGATTCGATAAACTTCGACTATAACCTATTGATAACTTCTAGAAGAGATTTTTCTTCATTTTCAAGATGCACACTAATGAAATGAATCAATTCTAGTTAGTGTAATTTGTATGAAGGATGTGCTTCAACGATAGAATTTCCCACTTGAAATGAGCCCAATTAGCGCATTCCCTTTCATTTCTAATCTAATATCGCTTCAAAAATTTTTCAATTGCTCTTATAATTTTATAGCGTTTATGCCGATGAATATATGCAAATATTTGCGAATTCATTTCACGCAAATTCTCTTTGAAGAATTTGAAAAAGAAAGTAAAATTTTTTTAAATTTTAGTATGCGAGAGGTCTTGCGAATGTGTTTACAGGAGGCATTATCGTACCTGGCTCCAGAGGAGGAAGGGGGGAGCTGAAGGAAGGGGGAGGGGGGAGGAGAGCTGAAGGAAGGGAGGAGAGGGGTGCGGGGAATCAAATTTTACAAGGAAAAAAAACCCATAGTGAAGGTGTTATAGCACAATTAGACTTCATCGATATTATTTCCCTCCCTCCCCCACCCCTCCTCCCATCCCTTCCCCCTCCCATCCACCTTCAATTGGTGAACATTTGAGAATTAATTTCATTTCCTTTGGTCTTATTTCATATTTAATTATGAATGCTGACATGTGGATATGAAACATTGTCTTAGCTGATCGGTTGCCATAACAACCTAACTTTCCAAGTTACCTCTTAGCACATATATCTATCGTCTTGTTGTTAATGCCATTTAGTTGAATAGTGCAAATTTGCTTGGTCGGTCAAATATGATGACCACTCGATCGCTGTCCACTTATGGTCATCGTTGGCTGATTGTCTAAACATTCAAACCTCAATTGGACAATCTTCAATTCCAATAGAATAATTAAAAATAGATTTTTCTTTATGATTTTATGAATTTCCGTCTTGCATTGATCGTAGGTTTTTCCAAGCCTTGCTTATGCGGCTGTACCTTCTGTGTGTCTCTGTGTCTGTGCATATGTATATGTGCATTTAACTGTATATGTCTTAATTTATATCTGCGCCTATCGTGTGACTCAAAGGGTACTGCTGTACCTGGGATAGCCAAATCATTGAGACAACTCGAATCGAGCCATACCTAAAATGCTTCAATCACCAATAAACTTCAGCAACGCTTACTTTCGAAAATGCATGCCGGAAATGACGTTTTTCCAAAAAAAGAAAAAATTTTTTTTCCCTTGCAAAGAATGTTTTCAAATCATTCCAACCGATCAAATATATTTACCGCCTCGGAATATTCGAACTTACCAACATATTACATCGATGAGAGTTTCCTCATCTAATAACGTTCGAGTCGAATCGATTGCTAAAAATTTTGTCTATATTTTCGTCATTATTTGGAAGTATATTTGCTGGATCAGCTTACGGAGTTAAAATTTTTAAAAAAAAATCAAAAAAGAAAGATAGTTTTCAATATTTTCATGCTCGAATACATTCATTGATGGAGTCAATTAGCAATTTGAACTCACAAAAGTGCTCCATTTTCGATTGCTCCAACCATATTTGCAATAAACAAGTTGTGATTAATTAAATTCGATGGCTACATTTATTTCATAGGAAGAGTTCGGTAAATTCAATTCCATTCCTATTGAACGTCTTTTTTTTTTTGAAGGAATTTTTGGCGCTTAAAGGTGTTTTTTTTTAAATCTTATTGTTGGCAATTAATGCTTATTTCAATTTTTATAATCGGTCGAGTTTATTCGAAAAAATGAGCTAATTGCTGAGCGGTCGGTCTTATATAGAAAAAAAAAAGCTAAAAAATTATTGATTGTTTGAATATTTTGGTACAAAAATTTTAAATCAATATTCACTGTAATTAATTCTTTAAATATACGAAATTTTAGGAAATATTAATTATCTAACGATTCTTTATGCGTTTATAACCGGTTGTTGAATTCGCTCTACCGAAATACGGAAACCGGAAAACGTATAGAGTTAAATACCGGAAACTTAAACATCCTAATCGGTATATTTCTTGAGTATCATGTGTATATTAATATTTTCCTGCATATCTCTTCATTTCTATGCGGAAAATAATAGTAGATAAAATTCTTTTAGCATCATAAAATAGCTGTTAAATTTTTAATCAAACTAAAAAATTAAAAGTTTTTTTTTGAAAATTTTTTTAAATATTCAAATGAACCTTTTTTTTCATTATTTGATTAGCTTATAGCTATATATAAAACGGTTATCTTATATATACCTATTTTTAAATAATAATTGAGGAATCTAAACGAATTTTTGCATAAATCCTTACGCACAAATTTAATTTGCATATTCAAATTCGATAAGCTTCTCTTATTTGCGAAGTTATTAGAATAAACAAAAAAAAAAAATGCTCTAAAGTTATGCATCTAAATGTTAACTTTAGGTTTATTTGATGTTCACAGGTGGGTGAATGAAATTTTCCCTCATTAACCTGTGGATTTCGATTTGATTTCTAACAATTCTTCCGGGAAGCATATTCGCCTATCGAAATTTATTCGATGATAAACGAATGATATGATGATAGCAATGTGTCAACAGGTGGCGAGCAAGGTGCGCTAATGGTATATGACATTGTTGCAGCAAATATTTGAGATAAGAAATTTTCGCATGCGAAATGTTTTTTTTTTGGCTGAAAGTCTATGATATACCTGAGTGATATACCTATTCCAAATACACCTTTAATAAGCAGCCGTTTTTTTTTTAATAGGAAGCATAATATACTATAATAGAATATGTGGTTTTATTGGATAACGTGGAAAAAAAAACACAATTTTAAGAAGTTCATTCCATTCGCTAACCCCCACCCTTGACCCCTTTCATTTTTGAAAATAATTTCCGGTTTTTTTTTGCAACAATATTGCTTACTCTGTTCATAAAATGTTACTTTTATATCGGACTTCTTGCAAAAGAGATTTTATTTTATTTTATTTATCTTATCTTATTTTTTTTTTTTAAGTTCTTCTAACGCTATTGCATCATTTATAGGCCATTAATAAAGTGCCGCGTTTTACCCACATAATTGCATATGTGGGAAAAAGTTGCAGTTATTATTGTTGGAATATTTTTCTATGCAAATTTCAGCTCCCAAAAATTGACTTTCATATTCCGTTATATCATTTTTGATGGCGATTTATGCTAAAGTTCTACTTAAATCAACTATTGCTTCAAAAAAAAATTTTTTTTTAAATTAAATTAATATCGATAATGCATATATTATTAGTAGTGATGTTAACTTTACTGCTATACTTTATGTAAATACTCAACTGTATTTTCTTTTATATTTTCTTATGGGATTAGTCGATTGTGATGCGTTCTCGAAAAATCCTTTCTGCGATTTGAACAAAAAAAAAACGATGGTGGCTAATTTCATCCTCTTATTAAATACTACGATAATATAGTACAACAATTTAGGCGATGCATGTTTCCTTGTCTTGTCCATAGTTGTGAAATCGTCCAAAGTGTTGGGGGGGGGGGGGGGAGTTGGCGGCAGTTCTCCTCCCTATCGGATGGTCCACGCCATCGAAGACCAGGATCGAACAGTTTGGGAGATTTCCGGAAATTAACTTTTGAGCAGTTTTTGGCTTATAATTTAAATTGGCTGATCCATAGCGATATATCTTTCATTTTTGGTCGTCATATTCGTATATCCAGTGTATTGTTTCTTTCCTGATACGTACCTGTTTCCGGATTGAATATTTCTTAGACGGATTCCTCAACCTGCTGAAATCTCTTCAGGAAGCAGATTATGTGTGATGTGCGAAAGAAGAGTGTGTAGTGTTGCATTGCGATCGTTGCTATTGGTGCTATGTATGTTAGAAGGGAGTGCACTAGGGGGCACTCTATTCGCCGAGGATACTCCATCCGATATAAATATCGATTTGCCGGTGATGGCGACTGCATTCGTACAGACCGGCAACGAGTTGCACTACTTCTCCGATGTCGAGTACCACGAAAATCTTATTGGAGGTGCTCCAGTCAAGAGGTATCGCTTTTTTATTATGTTGTGATTTAATTCGAACTATCCTGTTAGCAAATGTTCTTTCGCGATCGTAGATTTCAACGATTCCTGAAAATATTGGCAATTGTAGGCATGAAAACCTTCCCAAAAATAGTCTTATTTAAGTGGATTCTTTTTTTTTTTTAATTTTGAGGTCGGTTAGAGCTTAGGTTGGGAAGCGTATCGGATAGGGATATAGAAATATGAAAGAGGTTTTGTTTTATATGCGGGTAGATTGAAAATGTAAAACGTTTACGACTGTGTCTGCGCAGGTGCGGGATCATACATACAGGTGGAGGCTAAGAGATTCTCCTCAGTTGTAAGCAAAGAGGGGAATACGGAATCCTTTCCTCTTCCTTCACGTGCAAACAGGTATCCTGTACTACCTGGCGAACTCAATAGATCAGTTTTAGAAAACATCAATAACGTATACGTCTCAAATGTGCCGTACATAGGCTTCGTATGTTTTTTTTTTGAAGTTTTTCGAAGGACTTAGTAATGGTTATGTTGATTATGGTGAACCGACTTCATTTCCTGTTGAGTTGAGTAATGCAGTGATTGGATCTACCGGCGGTAGCGGCATGTTGTGCTATTATTGCATCGCAAATATCTGTTGCTTTAAAAATTATGATTATATTAAGCTTTGAAAACTATTTAAATTTATAGTTGTTTTTCAAATACAGAGTACAACTTGCTAAACTCGAATACTTTTATATTTGAATAGAAATAAATAGATAAGGAGATTTGCTTCTTTGAATAACGTTGTTGATTTATATGCATTATTCATATTATTTTTCCCTATAAAAAAGATTTTTATTTTTTAGTGGCGTCGAAAATGAGCCAATGCTTAACAATCAATTACAGTTCAGCCCGAAAGAGTTGAACTTTGGCGAACAGTAAGTTCATTTTTCCCTTATATTTTTCGCCTTTTTTTTTGCTTAGAGTGGTAAAAAATTTTCTTTATAAATCTTCCATATATTTTATATGCGATCAGCTAGCATTATTTTTGATTTAATGCCGATCGTTTGTGAGACGATGGATCGATAGTCGAATCCAAAGGGAAGAAAGGAAGGTGATATTGCGCATCTTCATTGAATATTTCATCCACTTTTCAAATTTACCACAGTCACACTTTGATTTAGGTGTTACACAATCCGACCATTCGTTTTACGTTCTGAGCCATCTTCTACACTCTTAGCCATCCGATATTCCTTCGTCTTGTAATATCTATTTGGAGATCGATTGGCGTTGCCAGATTTGGGGAATTAATTTATAGTCATGGGCTCAAGCAATGATGTTAGGATTTCTGGATCTCGGCGAAAGGAGGGGATGGGGGAATGAGACCTTTTCATTGAATTGGCTTCGCATATTCGCTTGTGCCATCTGAAGGTCTTTTTTTCATTGAGTCTTGATTGTTTTTCATTAGTTTTTTTATCGTTTTCAGGTCGGTGGGTGTACCACATCAACAAAAAGTCCGCGTACACAATCCGACTGCATCGACAGTTCGATTCGACGCTATTTCTGGCTCGACTGTCCATTTTCATTGCTCATTCCCCGAACAAAAGGTTCACGTCATTCTTCTCATGAATCTATTTTAACAATAATATAAATATATTCAGAAGGTTCTGCCAGGAAACGTTGCTCTCTAACTTCTACTCTCTAACTCCTACTGCATCGAGATGATATTTTTTAAATGAAAATTAAATACGCGTTGAAAAATACAATTTTTAATTTTGATTGCGGTCAGAATGGATTACTTTATAGCAGAAGATACCGAGATCGTTGACCTGAGGTCCCACTTATCATCATTATCTTACCTGAGGTCCCACTTTTCAGCGTTATCTTATGTGCGTGAAATTGGCCCGTTCCGGCACATGTTACTGATTTAATCATCTGATTTTATGGAAATGATATTGCCTTCATGATGTGGTTTTATGGGAAGCAATTGTTTTGAATAGTGCTTTAGTTCAAGCGGTCAATGCCTGTTTGTGCTTGTTGCAGTCCGTTTCTTTTTTCCTTCTTATATTTCCCATCTGTGTTTGTTACTCATCAAGGTGTTAAATGCACCTTTATTAAAATTTCAGGAATCTAGCACTGTGGTTGTAGGAGCAGAAAAGATCTGAAATTAAAATATAAAGATAATAGGCTCTAGGTAGGACGCATAATTCGACCTTTGGAATGCAACACTTATATGTGCTGTGATATAAGTTCGTTCTTTTCGCCAGGTATTCAATAAAGAAACGTCTGTCTACTGTGATTTCTATGAAGCGTTTCTGAAAATAGGTCAATTTTGTGGCCTGTTTTTAAATATATGTAATAACTGCTAAGACAACTTTTTTATGTTTATTATTCGTTATTTATTTTTGCAAATTCATCGAATTTCCGCCAACGGGCAACGCATTAGATCGAATTAAATGCAAATTGTTTTTTGCCAGTTGTTATCAAGAAAACTTTTTGCATATATTCGTAGAGGTAATTGCTTTTACATTTTTTTTTTTTTGTATCAATATGAAATGATTTCAGACTGTTAAACCAGGGGAGGCGACATCATTTGATGTGGTATTCTTACCACGACAGGAGGGCCCTATCGACAACGTTTTATTTGTGCATTCTTCCCTTGGCACGTTCACTTATACGGTATGTTTTGTATTTCATAGATGCTGACTGCTATTTGCATTTTGATATGAGGTTTTTGCGTTTGTCTGAAGAGCACACTTGTGGAAATCGGAAAATGTTTGTCATAAATTTACCTGCAGAAATCCCCACCTTTTTCTGAAATATACTTTTGTTATACCGGAAGATGGTGCTCTCGTTATATTCGAAGAGGAGCGGAGAGGAGGGAGAAGAATTGGTGGGAAATGCTGATGTCATCCAAAATCTGTGATTGCTGTACCGATGCCGAAGGTTTCAGTATTATTTAGTCTTCGATCTCCGGTCTGATTTCTTTGAAGAGTGACCGAAGGGGTAGGGATGTAGATCATCTGTCGAATTTTGTGATCTGCTTCGAAGTGATGATCTCTCTAATTCAGGTGCGGGGTCGCGGTGCTTCAAACCCATATCGGCTACGTCCTTTTGTGGGCGCACGGGTACCACTCAATGGAACGTTTGTGTCTGCGGTGCAGTTGCATAATCCGCATGCAAGTACACTTCGTATAACGGAGATGTATACGAGTGGCGGTGATCTACATCTCGAGCTACCAGATGTTGCACCAGACACAACACATCACAGTTCATTATGGGTAAGTTTTTGCGAAGTTGGTTAAAGTTCTCAAGTTTCTTTAAGTTGTTACGACGTTGTTGTTTAGCTGGTGCCACTGTTATAGTGAGGACAATACTTTCCAAGTATTACATCATCGAAAAAAGTAATTACCTTTGTTGTCTTTGCTTAGAAAGTATAGGTGAACGATACGGCCGTTTCTGCTTCCCGAATAGAGTAGTGCACCAAATGAAAGGTACGGTTTATTGCAAATTGCGGTAATGATTGCAGTGAAGTTTATTTTAATATAAACTAGCAAATTTTATACTTATAAGACGCGTGAGTATTGCGTTAGACACGAGTAGTTGTAAAATGTGAATTATAGAGATAAATTATAGGCGATTATCTTGCTTTTTTAATGTCTTGTATAAGAGTTTCACCCAAAAATAGGCGATATTTAACAGTTGATGGTGGAGAGATATGAAAGGTTCGTGAATTTTCTGGTAGGAAAGAACCAGGAAAGTTATGTGAAATTACTAAAGTAGGAAAAGAATGGCCAGGTAGAGGACAAGAGAAGCATTCTCGTCGTGACTTGTCACCGATCAAGAATGTTCCAAAGGAGGATAAGGTGGGGGAGGAAGGAGAATAGGTGAGAATAGAACAAGCATGGGAAATAGATTTGAAGGGGAAACTGAATGTGGGAGGTAGCATAAATTCCTACATTTTAACGTTGTACGAGACCTCAAGGTTAATCCAGAAAACATTCGAGGAGTGCTTTTTGGATGTGAGCGATCATAAAACGGTCATGAATGACCACGAAGTGGCCACAAGTGGTCATAAAATCCACTGCAATATAAATAACCCTTTTTAACTGCATGTTTTACACTCGTCTTGAAGTGAATGTGCTACGAAATTCTAAGCGATATCGTACTAAGTTTCCAGCTTGTATTGTGTTCTTTTGGTTTTCATACCTGACTTTTAATTGTCATTTATTTTTTAGTTTCATCCCATAAAGGCACCTGATGTCGCACTGTTTGTCTGAACATGTTTTGTACTATGCATTTGAGTGGGATTGCGGGAACTGTAGGTTTGCAAACGCAAGGCATGCAGTTAGAGGTCATGCTTGAGAACATTTCAGGAGCGGAGAGGGAGGGCGGTGGGGAGAAGATATGTCAGGACGAGAGATCTGTTTCTGATCCCCTTATTCGGAAGTGATTTTTCCAATTGTTAACACGACAAGGCAAAAAGACCGGAAGTCGTTCGCTAGAACGACTTTTAGGGTTTGTTTTTTGATGTTCATTTTTCTTGATCCAGATATAGCAATGTATGTTGATTAAAGGAGATAGCACCTTATCAAACGAAAACAGTGATGAATGCGAAAATGTTGGCAGCAAAAGAACGAAATGCGAACGCCTATATAAAGATTAAAACGGATCTTAAGAAGCGGAAAGCAGTTTCCGGAAGAGACGGTGAGATGGAGACTGAGGAACGCTCCGAGGAGACACTAATCGTACCGCTTGAAGTTTGTTGATTTCTTTACATTTCTATATGGAATTGGCTTGTAAAAATTTCACTAATAAGTGAACTCGGTATTATTTAGTTAGTAGCTGCTCGATCGCTAGTATGTGGGATTCCCAAATGCTATGTTTCAGTTGCTTGTTGAGAGGATTATCCGTGGAGCTTTTTTACCACCTATTTTGCAAGTTAGGTGAAGGATTACCTATTAATATTTACAAACATTTCCATTTTCTGAGGAGGGAGAAAGGGAGGGAGAGTAAACCATAAAAAGATCATTCATACTGTCAATTTTTTGGTTTCCTCTATACCTATTTACCTGTATAATCCCATGAACGGTCATTTTGCTTTTTTGCATGAAGTTGTTTTTTATTGTTGAACATTTTTTTATTACTTCTTTTTTTTTCATTAAAAATGGAACAAGTGAATAATTTCTAACAAATTCGCTATTTCCTATAAATTCCTTGATAGGTGCAGCTTATTTTCATTGATTGTGAAATTACTTGTTTTTGGAAATGAAAGTATTTCTAAAAGACTTTCATCAAATTGAGAGATTTCGTTAGATTTCCCCTATTTTTAATAAGCATTCAATGAACTTTTCATGAAAATTACCGTTATTGTTAAAAATATAATTATTTAAAAAAAAGAAATAAATAATTAGATGATAGAAATTAGTTTTGCCCATCGTTTCTCTTATTGCATCATAGGAAATGCATTTATTTCTTTTTAATATACTTGCTAAAAATATATGTTATCAGTGGGTTACCTGGCTTGAAATTAATTTCACCTTGTTTGAGTCTTTACCACCTGGTTTGAATTTAAGGATATGTATAAAATTGAATTTACCAAATCTATAGATTTTTGCACAAACACGCGGCTAGCTCTATAATTCGTCGTGTCATATAGTAGTGGACGGTAGATGGCATTGATTCTTTCCTTATGAGCCGCCTTGGCGTGGGCGCAGTCGTGTTTTTTAATCTCAGGTTGAAATAACGAAGAAGAGAGGGATATTCGCGACAGTCGATCTGCTTGACTTTGGGCTTATCAGGTGGGGCGAGAAGTCGCGACAGTTGACTCTCGAGATTGTATCGACGTTGGAAAAAGGGATCGATATTGAGGTTTGCTTTTTTGTGTTTTCGACGAAATGGAGTGGTTGATTCCTTAATTTTAATCTGCCATAAATCGTTATCTCAAGTCCTGGTTTAATCACTTTGTTAGGAAGATTTATTTATAATCTGAACCTTTGAGCTCAAAAGTCATGTACGGCGATAGTTTTCAGCGCTTGCGCTAATAGAGCCGCTGATTTGATCATTTTTTCTCGTTTTACATGAATCAGGGCAACTTTAGGCGATTTATAGATTATATATATTTGTTTATTTGTTTATATTTGTTTGTTTTTTAAAGTGTTCAATAAAAAGCACAAATTTATATAATGGGTCGATAGGTGATTTGCTCGTAAAATTCATGCTTGAATTCTTGCCATCATCGAATTGTTTTGGAGAAAATTTGATAACAGTCGGGACAGTTTTGAGTGAGGCTAATTCAGGGATAAGGTTAATTGGATCTCACATCCCTAGTAAATTTTTATTGAATGCAGAAAAAAGAGGATGGAAAATGAGGGAAAAAATGAGATTGTAAAATGCCATAAACCGTCATCACTATTTGGGCTTCAATCTTTCGGAACGTTTTGCTGGAAAGTCGTACAACGAAAGAATTTTTAAATATATTAGACCATATAACACTGTTGCATAATCGACGTGTGTTTGTTGCATTGTCTGTTTGTGTCGTCCGATGTTGCTATGACGCAGTCATAGTTGTTGAAATCTCTTTGTCGTAATGGTTTTTTTGAGCATTTGAAAGTATCAATTTTAAAGAAGGATTTTCGTTTTTTTTATATGAGGAGTATTTGTGTTCTTACTCAAAGTAACATTTTCTAGCCGTTTCTTTCTTTACATTGTTGGCTATTGAGTGAAATCTCTGTACAGAAAATATTCATATTGCTTTTGTTATATTCTTCTTCTCCTTCCTTTCTTATCTCTAAAAGTTATTATTTAATTTCAGTCATTATATGTAGAGCGAAGTGATGAACCGAACGGTATTCACATGGAATTTGCTTCAAAGCCTCCGATTTCGATTAAGTGTGGTGCTCGACAACAACCTGGTAGATATTCAATCTTATAATGCAACAGTTGTTATACAGTAGGTAGTAATTAGAAACCCTCTAGAGGTGATTAATAGCGGAAATTTGCTTGTTATTTAAACTTTTTTGGTTGCGGAAATTTGCATATTATATTGTTTGGTTGAGTTTAATGAAAACAGATTCGAACAGTCGAACATCTCTGATATTGCGGATACAAGAAGTTTGCTTTGATTTGTAAGAATCGGGCGATTGTTTTTGAATTGACGGCAAATATTTTTGATGAACGGATTCTACCGTTGCAATATATTCCGCATAGGGAAATTACGATAGCTGTAAGAGCCGTGGAGTTTTTCTTTCTAAGAGAACCATGCATCATGTGGAAAGAGTGAAGAGACCTCAGGTTACACTCGTACCTTGGAGGTTATTCGATTGGATTTTTGCCAAATTTTTGAAAATTTGTTTCCCCTTTTTTTCGCATTTTGAAAGAAATGCACGAAATTGCTAACTAATTTTTGTTGATTAGCATGCGGTAGAATGATTTGCATAAACTGTCGGCTTCAGGCGCTCCAAAAGCCATCGCTAAAGTGATGTTCGATTCGAAATTATTGAAGCCGCAGACGGGTGGAGCCAAGTTATTGCGATATAAAGGGAGAATAATTGCTGACAGCCGTGGAGGAAATTATAATGTATCGGTGCCTTACGTTGCGACCGTTTATACGGGGTATCCATGTTGAACTTTATTTGCATATCTTTCAGTTTGTTGATGAATGATAAGGTTGTAAATATCCATAGTATATCATCCAATGCGTTTATTCTTATAGTAATATAAGGTTAAAATTGTTTCAATATTTAAGTTTCATTTAACGTTGAAATTATTTCGGTATTTAAGTCTCATATAAAGTTGAAATTATTTCGTTATTTAAGTCTCATATAAGGTTGAAATTACTTCGGTATTTAAGTTTTAATGTGATATGATCGGGGAGAGGTAGATACATCGCCTTTGCTTCGTATTTGGAATTTTTGCTTATTTTTGCTAAAAATGTATCGAAATCCTTTCGGCTTCCGATCTGCAGTTAAATTCCAAGCTTTAATCTCAGAGTTTGATCTATTTTTTCTTCACTTCCGAAGAGCGGTTTATTGCATTGTTCATAACAGGTAACAGATGTCTAATTATAGGTCATTAGAGCAAAGTGCCGATGAGACCGCATTTCATAGTCAACTTGAGCCACCGGTTTCGCATGGTGTCTCCCTTACGAATAATTTACCGTTCGGTGTTGCTGCATGGAATATTTCACTTGGCGCTAATGCGAGAAGATCATTCGTTGTGAGTTAGAAGTTATCAATATTATTAGATAATTGTGTTGGAATATATATGATAAAGCTGAATATTAATTACACACCTGAAGTTATAAAATTGCTAGCAATTTGATCGTCGAATTCGTTTGCACTTGGGTGGGGGGGGGGGGGGGGGGGGGGGGGGGGAGGGGATCTCTGATTATATAGTAAGGTGCTCGGTCGTTTGAATATATAAGCCACGTCTTAGACATCTTCATCTCTCTCTTTCCGTTAATTTGATAGCTAGATTCTTATCCAATGGTTTTGGAAAGCCATAGAAGTTAGAAGGTATTGTTTGCGTTAAATAAGGTTATGAACTAGCCCCTGGTGCTGTAGTATGACCGATGATTGAATTCTACATTAGCTGCAACGAAAAGTGATTGATTTCAGTTGGATAAGTGTTGTGGTCAAGTACATGATCCTGTTTGATTTGATTATAGGCGAAACTTCTAAGCCGTGTGGTAACATTAGCACCTGGTGAGTCGAAACCTGTCTTCTGGTTGAAGTACATGAGGAAGGAGGAGGATGGATTCGTTTCGCATTGCACTTTGCATACAAATGTTACGACGTTCAGCGTACCGATCGTTATTTTCAGCGGGAAATTACGGGTTGGATTTTCTTCTTCCTTTTTTTAAATATTTTTCCCGACATTTTTTTTTGTTGCGAATGAAAATATATTGATTTATTGATTCGATGATAGACGGATCGATAAATACGTGACGTTCATGACGTTAATTTGTTGGTCAATTTTGTTGTCTTCGGTTTTAATTAGTAACATTTTTTTTGCATAAATTATTGATTGATTTTTTTGCATAAATATGCAAATTTTTCATCTTTTTCTTTAGTTTTTTTGTTTACCTTTAAGGTGTGATTTAAAGATTTGACTTCGATTAATTAATTTATGAGTTTATTCTATTCAGTATTTTATTTATTTATAGTTTTTCATTTTATACATTACATGTGTTCACTGAAGGCAATAGTTTCAGGTGTCTTTATACTCAATAGATCAATCACAACTCGATTTTGGATTAATGGATGCTGGTGATTCAAGATCCATTCAGGTGAATTTTATTTTTTCATGGAAGGAGAATGAGGTGAGTAATTGATCGTAACGTATAGATCTCATAGCCGGAAGTCGTCCAACTTATTGATTAAACATGTTGTAAACAATTCAAAGAAATTTAGTCCGAGGATGATATAGTGTTCTTGGAAAGTCGATAGATGCTATGAGGATGATTTGGGATCGTCAGTTAAGCGATGGAATGGATGTGCGTTTTCCCTTCTTGATGACTAACTTGAAGGTATTCAACTTATGTTTGTTCTTCCA
This sequence comes from Ascaris suum, assembly GCA_013433145.1. Classification (NCBI taxonomy): domain Eukaryota; kingdom Metazoa; phylum Nematoda; class Chromadorea; order Rhabditida; family Ascarididae; genus Ascaris; species Ascaris suum. The sequence goes on from CM024181.1 coordinate 7,267,608, forward strand.
CTTTTAATAATAATCCATCCTAAAATTTACATTTTTTTGCCTATAATTTTACTTTCTGTGGACTTTAGCCTTGTGATATGATTATATATGTATTCGCTTTATTGGATGAATATTTCTAAGAAAAAATGAGAATTGAATTTGAATTTTTTTCTATTACTGGAAAAAAAAGGGAATTCCTGCGCTAAGAAAATGATAAAAACGAAAATATTTTTTAAAAAATGGGACGAAAAAAGTGAATTTGGATTCCGATGTGCTTTCAAAAAAAAAAATTTTTTTTTTCAATGAGGGTGCGATATTTTTAGTTCGCAATAACGAATGAGAATCCGGTAGCAGTGAAAGTGAAACAATTGCGTAATGCATTACCCTCGATGACATCACTCACTCTACTCGGTATCGAAGCGGGTAATCATACAGTGCTTTCGAATACAAAAGCGCGTGATTGGAGTCGTATCTGGCAACAGGTTTGTGGCTTTATTTTCTCTATGAAACTGAGGAGTTATACATAATGGGAGGTCTCAGCTGGCTGGCTATTCAGCTCCACATTCCACTATTCCTCTATAATTCGACCACAAAAAGGTATCGAAGAATGTTTGGCACGTGTTGCAAAATGCCACTGTATATCCGTTTGGAGACAGGTGATATCGTTTTTGAATGAGCGGAGGAAACGAGCCTTGAGAAGGATGCATGTAACGGCTTGTGAGGTTCTTAAGAGGTGGACCTTCGCTAAAGTTTGTAGCGCTACGCCCTTGTGGGCGTTAAATTGCTCAGGTATCATAACTTCGATTCCAAGGATGTTTGCCATATGATTTCAGGGTATGGATTTCATATTGCCAGGTCATAGTTTCGCAGTGTTCAAGTATACTTTGGTGGCGCCATCGGATCGATCGGTGCTTCGAGACGCATTTGTCATTGAAACCGACTTCGAAAGAATGTAAGCTCGTTTGGGTGGGTGTTCTTTTCGAAAGAACTCATTTTGTTAGGCGTGCAAGAGTTCTTCGTTGCGGATAAGTACAATGCACGCATTAGTCGCAGTAGTGATTCGAATTTCTTGAACTTGAAGCTGACCTCAAGAACAAGCTCATAACCTTCTTCACTACTAGCTTGAAGGTATGATTGGACCTTTTTGTGTAATGAGGATATAAAGTGGTTGATTTGTGGCTTGGAGGAAAGGAGAGTTTTTTCGTTCCGCAATTAATGACAAAATTTTCATTTTTGGTGTCCTTTTTGTAAATTTATTTCTGCATGTTTGTTGAGATTTCCTGGCCGGAAGTCGTTTTGACTGTCGTTTAAGCATTTTATCTGGATGACGGTTATTAGTGGTCGTTGTTTGAGCGATATTCTTTGAAAGGTTTTTGAAGGTTTAAATGTGCACCTCATACATTTGACAGCAATTAATGCTCGACTAGATTAAAGTTTGTTGTAATCGTGGGCATGATATATCACTATTTTCAGGACGTTCCCAGTCAAATATTCGTTGGATGAGGGAACGGTGGTATCTGTACCTGAAAGGCTGTCTTTTTTACGTGCATTTCCTGGTAAAATGAGCTCATTAGCGTTGCAGGTATGGTTTTTCTTTTCTTTTTTAGCGGTGCCTATTAAGCTAGAAAAAGCAAAGGCTCGTAAACGAAGGAAGCCATTGAGGGTTTCTTTTTTTGCTGAATCTGCCAACAAAGGGGAATATAATATTAAATAGGAGTTAAGGTAGGAAAAAAAATGATCTACTTGTTGGTAGAGGTATGATGTCTTTGGAAAGTTTCGTATAGTTCAAGATCAAGTTGGATCTTTAGAGGCTTTGATTGATCATTTTGATGGCTATAGGCAGTGAAGTGGATTACTCAGTAAAGTTGAGCTGTATTAATAAAATATGCAAGAATAATTTGAGTTATATTTGTGTAATATGCAAAAATAAATGCGTAGTTGCTAGTTGCGTTTTTCTCTTCAGCCATCGAATTACATTTATGCAATTCTTTGAAACATTTCTGTCTATTGCCTGCTGCATCACCGTCTATCTCCCTCCGATGCAGCGTAGTTCGCTGAATGTTATCTTTGATTGTAATGAACAACATACGTAAAGCAGAAGGATAACTCACTTTACCGCCCTCCACCCCCTCCCCCCCCCCCCCTCCATCCCATCCCCCACCCTTCATTTATTGTAGGTTTCCTGTCCTCAGTGCTGATTTTGTGCTTTCACTTTTGAATGCTACCTAATGGGTATGCCAATAAGGGCCGCCAATTGCAGAAAGACGGCGGGTAATAAGAAGAGAGGAGAGTGGTGGATGAGAAGCTGCAGTTACCATCTGTGACTAGCAGAATGGTGGTTGGCCGTGTTTTCTACGTGATGCTGGGCATGGGAAAGGCATAGCGATCATTTAGTGAAACGATAGGATAGCATTTTAGTGTGATATCTTTTAATGTATAATATAAATGCTAGGTTTGTATTGTTTTTCAGGTGTATAGCACATTTAAGAGGGATATGTATGTGTTACGGATGTCAACACTTTCACATGATCCACGAATATTTTTTGAATCATTCCCAGCAGATAGTCCACCAATTCTTAAGGCTGATCAACTCTCGAATCTCGGCCGTGTGCTTTTCATGCCAGGTGCAACATGTACTGATAATTGTTACGTTGGTAAGTTATAGAATTTTTTTTTAAAGACAAATTTATCGAATTTTAATTGAATCAACATCATATCGAATGATTCGTTTTAAATATTAGCAGTATTTTTTTTTTTTCATTTGCAAATATTTGAAATTTTGGGATCCGATTGAGTGGATGCATACTGCGGAAAAATCAATCTGGAGCGCGGATTCACTAGTCCTCTTTAGTAATCAAAATGCATTGAATTTTTTAAAAATTTTTGATCGAGTGAAAATTATTCAGAGAAAAATGGACGTTTAATGCGCTATGATATGAGTGGAGTGTGATGCTGAATGGTACTTATGAGGTTTTATGTAGTGCAGTACACTGGGTAAAATAAAACTCGACGTTGGGTCGATCTGTTAGTGTTAAGTCATTGCTTAGTATTGGTTGGGACGGTCCAAAGGTCTACAGCTGCATAATTGTGATGTTGATGTGCAGGTATTGTGTCGTAAATGTATCGTGAACTTGTTCATATGTATAATTTTTGTGTGATTTTATGTTGTATCTAAGATTGTTTATTGGTTTTGCTTTTTAATGCATCTAGTAGTTTTCTAATTGAAAGTTTTATTGAAGGTATGCCATTGCACACGGCCGATGGACAATGGTTCACATATGGCATCAAATTACCTCAGAATCTGGCCGAAATTGATTCATATTTGTATAAAAGGTTTGAGTTTTATTATTTTATGAGGCGATGTTTAGGAGACTTTAATTAGGCGTTAATTAAAAAATAATCTTTATGTTGTTTATCAAAGCGGTTTTTTTCAACATCTTAATCAGTAGAAAAATCATATCACTCAAAGTTTCACTGTGGTGTTTTAAACATTACTAACGTTTAATGTTCCGGCAAAGGTACTCCCAGGTGTCTTCAAGATGATCTGAGGAGGATTGACTAATAGGTGGGAGCTACCTGGCTTTTAATTGATTTTTTCCACCTTTTTCTGCACAGGCTTGCCGTTAGTTTCCGTGTAATAGTTTAGACGTTGCTAATGATAACTATGTAGAGGAGTGCTTTTTTTCGCCTGATAGCAAGAGATTAAAGCATTATTATGCTGAATTTAAGGTTGCGTCGGAAATGGTTGGCCATCAAAGCGGACGGAAAACATTTGGTGAATGCGACGGTGATCATCGACACGGATCAGGTACCGGTTTTCCGGTCTTTTTTCCTGTTTATCGTTTTAACGTTATTTTAAGCGAGGAATACTTCTTCCTTTCTTTGCTAACATATGTTCAATAGTGATTAAATGAAATTGGCTTGCTGTGTGACAGTCGTCATACTTTCTCATTATGTTGTTTGATGATGCATATCATGCTTATCAAAGCTGATTAAGCTTCTTTAGTAGTCGTGGTTAAGGGCGATACAGATAGGCTGGCATCGCTTCTGATTAGGTAGTACCAAAGGTAAGTAAAGTAATTTACTGCAGGTGAGTTTACCAGCTCATAGTTAATAATACAGGTAACTTAATAGAGATAAGTTCACTAGCCCACCGAATTATGTAGTAACAGGAAAATTTTTCCACGAAGAATAGAGAAAATTTGTGTATCGGCAGATATACGATTTGCGGAAGAAGTTATCTTTTGCAATTCACATTTAATTTAATAATTTTTTTCAAGGTGAAACACTTTGCAATTCCGCTGCAAGGTGAACTTGTATGGCCAAGGCTATTGACGAAATCGGTCGTGCACTTCCCGCTTACCGCAGTTGGTAATTTCACAGTGAGTTGCTCATCGATTCATTATTATTTCTCCGTTTAAAATACTCTATTGTCGAATTTTTAGCTCATCTCAACGGTTGGCAGTTTATTTTGTTTTTGTTTGTTTGTTTTTTTTAATTGCCAGCTGTCTTGCGTGTGGAACCGTTGTGAATTCTTATTATTGATACAACTCTATTTAAAAAACATTGCTTAGAGATATTTTTTGGTTGATTTGATGCCTTCATCTTGGAGAGGAGGAAATACCGGGGGGGGGGGGGGAGGGAAGAAGGAGGTCGAGGGACTTTTCTTCTTGCTTTAGAGTAATTCATTGGACCATGGCGGCTTAGCTAAGATTGGCTTTTATGTATATAAAGTGGTCGAAGTTTGCAGATTGTCAATCTCACACTAACAAATCCGTCGTCATTACCGGTCGTTGTGCAATTATTACCGTTGGTAATTTACCCGGATGCGGAATCACTCGTCGATTTCTTCAGAGATGAGCTCGAATCGCCATTAACCGATCCTATAGAAATGAATGAAACGTTGATGTTTTCATTGCGAGATACCGAACTTTTCACCCTTAAACCGGATAGTCCAGTGCCGAAACTTAGAGAACAGTTGGAACGCGTACTCGGTATACAAATACCAAAGTGAGTTTTTCTCTATCTTTGGTGGTAAAATTGCTTTAATCATCAGAAATTAGATTGTTATTTGGAATTTTTAAGTTCGTACGACTAAGATCAGAACTTTTTTTTGACGGATATTCGATATCTTGGGCTACCGGTTGATTCATCAGGCGAGCATAATTAATTCATTTAGTTGTGATGGCATTCACTTAGTGCATTGTTAGTTGAGGGTAACCTCCAACGGAGGTATGCAAAAAGAACGCCGATCCTAGTATCTCCGTTTAAAGCAGAACTATTCGATTTTGTGAAGTATAGCTAAAGCTCTGATGAAGCGTGCACTATTTTATTATTAATTTTATTTCTTTTTTTTGGTGGAGATATATATATATATATATATATATATATATATTTATATATATTATATATATATATATATATATATATATATATATATATAAACCGTATTCGGCATGTGAGTATATGTAAAATGATGCTTCGTGAGTTATTTATTCTCACTGTAAACTAAAGTAGAGACAAGCACCTTTTTCTGCTATTTACGTGTGGAGGCGGAAATAGATAAATGATTCAAATTTATGGGATTGGTACTCTACGAAAGAAGAGATTATCAGTTTGTTTCAGGACAAATCGGTTAAATCCTAGAAGTTCATGAAAACAAGATTTTTTTATTGTTTAAGTGAAGGAGGGATGGTCGACCAGATTTCTTCCATTTCCTGCCTGCAAGCATTTAGCGACAATGACCGGTCTAGTATTTGTGCCATTATGCAAATATTGCATCTTGCCTTGTCGCCGACTCCATCCATTTACACATTAAACTCCAAGTCATTATGTTGATAGTAGGCAGAAGGTGCATTGGCTGCTTGAATTAAACGTACTAGCTGAACTATGGATTTTTGATTATAGGTGTGGATAGTAGCTATGGATTGTTGATCGTTTGTAGTGTGGGATGTGCTGCTGCAAGGTCGGTAGTATTTACAGGTTCACTCTTTCGATGTTACTACAACCGGGAATGAAGGTGCGTATACGAGTTGGCTTCCTTCCATCCGACTACACTCTACGATCATCACTTTTGCTTATTCGGTGATTATTACGTCGGTTCTAAATGTCTTCATTTTATTGCGGCAACTCAGGGGATCCAAGTTGAGATATAAACCAGACATAAATAAGCTGATTTGAAGGAGATAAGATTATTTTCATAGATTTTTTTACCGCATTTCTTGACTTAGTCTTGAAGCGGTGTAGCTTAAGCCGAAAATTGCATTAATGGGATCGTTAGAATAATCAAGCTTGACGTAGTAATCTGAGGCCAAATTTCGTCGTAGACCAGGACAAGCTTATAAAGGTATTAACAAATTACTCTTAATTTAGCGCTTAATTAGGAAAAATTCTGCTAAAATATATTATGCATGAATTTATTTGTTTTTTTTGGACTTGATGATTGCAAAGTCCTAACTCGTGTGGTACTTGCGTTCTGCTAATCGACTGCTGAATGATGTTTTTTTTTGGGGGGGGGGGGAGGGAAAAAGCTTTAACATTGATGAGGTAGATTGCTTAGCACTACCTGAGGTGCATGCTTTCCAGCAGTATCTGAGACAGGTTTCCGGCTTATTTAAGTCAAGTGAAATGGACAAGGTCGAAAAATGATGGGTGTTTATTCGATCGTTGATTTTCAGCAATAATTTGACGGTGATGGAGCCGGTAGTGCTATATGGCCGTGGTGCGCATATGGATATGCAAGTTGAGGGACGTGCCGCTCGAAGCAAAGATCCATTAATGTTCGAAATACAACCACATCACCTAAGTGATTGCCATAATCCTAAACGTTAGTAGTTAATCGTTGAAACTCATTTTAGGCGTTATTGTTGGCAGCGATATTTTATGAGTTCTCCTCAAGAATTACTTTGAATGTTCTAGTAAATTTCATTTAGTACATTGGATTATCCGTTGCATCGAGTGGGGTTGTTTTAGGTTTGCGAGAGTATGGATCTTCTTGTATTTGCATTAGAAAATAAAATAATTTCCGTATTTTATAAACTAAATTACTGAACTGTCATTTAATTCATTGGTTCTTTCTTATAGTTGTTTATAGCTATTGATTGGTCTTCCATTCGAAAGCCATTTGGTAAGGCAGTATGATCTGGATTGGTGTTTGTTAAAGACGCGGACATTTGTAGGTCCAAGTTGATATGAAGTATTATCATAGTAGGAATTATTCTGTTCAGCGATATGAGGATAGGTTTAATTTCAGGATTAAACACATAAACTCTTTACAACGTTAACAGTGAAGCGATCATTTACGGTGATTAATTCTGGTGAGGTGGCATTCACAATTGTCAATATGAGTCTCAATAATATTCCATGCGAGAATCGTGGATTTAAAATTTTGAATTGTCATCCATTCACTCTTGCACCAAACGAAACACATATCGTCGATATTGCGTAAGTGAATTGTATTTTATTTGTTTATTTATTCATTTATTTATTTGTTTATTTATTTATTTATTTATTTGTTTATTTATTTACTTATTTGCTTACTTATTTATTTATTCACTTATTTGTAATATTTGACGTTTTCGTATTATGCGCCAAATGCGCATCCTTGAATTTTTTTTGACTTCCCGAAATATTTTTCCCAAATTCCCTGAGATTTTAACCTAAAGAGATTTAAGAGTAAAGACGATTAGGTTGAGTTATAGTTGATCAAATATGGTATTATTCCTTCTTATTGATCAAGAGGTGTTAACGTGAACGCCGAATTTGTCTTATAGTTTTTCCTCGAGTCACATATCTCAACATTTCAGAATCAATCGAGCTTAAAATTTATTTTAGTGAATTTTTTACATTTCAATAATACTTGATATTGTTCTTAGTAAAAGGTTTCAATGATTATGTGAGTTCTGTCTCAATTCGTCCAACGAGTTTTTTTTTCATTATTCAACTTCCAGAGGTAAATACTACGAAGAGGGCAGCAGCCATGAGGCTCATTTTTGAAGCCATAAAGTGTGGACGTCCATGTCGTATATTTTGCTAATTTTGCGAAGGTGATATTAAACTCGAAGCGACAATCACGAGTAGAACTCCAGCCTAAGGGTGGTTCAATTGGGGAAACTAGGAGACGGTAAAGTGGTCGAGACCGTATCATCAATTTTTGAAATCAAGGCTCGAAAGGCTCTGCATATCTGCCGTATAAGTTTCATCCAACTTGGTGGACTGAATCGAAGTTCAAAAAACGAAAGTTAATGATATCTGAACGACAAGCTTTTTTTTTGAGAGGCGGACAGTAAGTAGAAGTGAAAAAACTCTTCATCCTTTTATGTGAAAAATTTCTTTTTTTTATGTGCAAAGTTTGCTCTTTTATGTCAAACCATTGCCGGTATTGTACCGGATAAGTTTTAGCGTGAATTTCTTTTTCTAATTTCAGGTATACACCTGATTTTTTGATGTCATGGAACGAGGCAGCGCTACAATTCTATATGCATATGAATGGCACATCTTGGCTGTTCCCATTGGGCGCCTCTGTTCCCCGTCATCTACTCTCGAAATGTCATGCTGCTTTACCGAGGCCACCATTCGAAAGCCTCATGTATTATTCATGTGTCTCCGCACTCGTGTGAGTATTTTTTAATTTTGGGACCTTGTTTTTCAATAACGACGGGAGATGGGGGGGGGAGGGGGAGGGTGGGTGTGAGATGTAGGGGAGATGATATAGGGTGTAGGGGAGAGAAGATGCGGTATGGAGTTGACAGAAGAGTTTCATTAAACAGAGCCCATCTGAACTCATCACAGAAATTGCCAGAGTTGGTCCAAGAGCTTCCATTTTTTTGTTAGCTTTAATTACCAAGGTTGCACATTCACTTGTGACCTGTAGTTTGAAAGGGTTGTTTCGAAGTGATTTTTTAGGTTTTGTTTGGTATGTGTGGTGGCATGTGCATATCTGGAAGGTGACCGGACAGTGACATGTGCTATCCGACAGCAGTACAGCCAGTCGCGTCGTGTGTTCGATCTCAATGCACTCGACCCGAACGGGCTTGGTAGACAAGTTATTCTGGCTCATCGACCACAGGTGAGCTTTAATTTGCTGTCCGTTGCTTTTCTAGATTACGCGTAAGGGAGGCACAAAAGGCAGTGCGTCCTAATGAACCACGTTGATAGGGCTTGCAGAAGCTATAAATGGATCATTTTGGCTGACCTGTATGATGTCCTTCATTTACGGCCACCCTATGAAGTTAGAAGAGGTGGCCAGGTGTGGACTCCTGTTGCTTTAGTTTGCAGTAATGCTGGAGAAATTGCAGTGAATTTCTGGCCGTTGTGCGTTGTGCAGTCATAACGGACGAATTTATGGGCTACAGAATTCGGTGGTAGTGATAGTTAGCAACGATTGGGCAGGAGGGTAACGCTAGGTAGCCTTGATTTGAGGTGGGTGTCGAAACGGAGGCTGTCGCCAAAATTTGCCGTCAGGGAATGAGGTACTTTCGGCTTTTTTGTTTATTGCGTCGGTTCGCTGATATACTTATGATATGGTATAAACACTGTGGAAGTAATGAATTTTAGAAAATATTTGTGTAGCAAAATAGTGCAGTAGGCATTTTATTGATAGTAAAGATTGAAACGCACGACACACCTGAAGTAGAGAAGGGATTGCCTCAGGTGATGAATGACATCATGGATAATCAGTTAGAGCTTGTGACTTATTCTAAGGCTCCGCTTTCATTCTTGGAATTACGCTTGTTCCTGAGCCTTCCTTCTTTCACCTCATATTCGGGTCCCATTTCGTTACCCGGCTACTTCTCACTTTGTTGTTTTCTACTTGATTATTTCGCTTTTTTTTTTGTTTCGCTCTTTGTCGACGCATTTGCTTTCGTTATTTTTTCCATAGAAACTTTTAAATTGTTTTAATCGTTTCTCGTCGATACTGATATGATGCGCATCGGAGGAGAATATTTTCTATGACGTCATAAACTGTATAATAGTAAGTTGATATATTTTCACTTGCAGGTGATAAGAAGCACTCTCCACGTCGTCATGTGCTTCATTATGCCGAAGATGCGAATATTTTTGTTCGATCATTTTGGCAAACGGCTAACGGTGTTCTTTGGCTATTTTCATTTGTATGGCAATTTAGGAGTGATGAGGTTTGCATTTGAGTGTCGTGTTATTGATACGTGGATGAAATATTCAACGATATAATTGCGTTTAGTTATTTGTAGTGATATTCTCGTTTGTAGGTTTTTTTTAATCGTGAACTTACCTCCATAAATCTACCAACCGGAATTATATTATTGGAAGTTATACTTTTGAACATTGCTGTTTATTTTTTAGCGACTGACTAATACCAGTATATTGCGCATGAGTGAGAGATTAATCGCTCATTGTGGACTAAATACGGGCACCGAATGATTGCATTTTCGATGTAATCATCTAAAGAATGCTTGACAAATACGCTTCATAGATAAGTGATAGATGAGTTTCCTTCTTTGAACTATTTCACAGCTTCATAAAGGTACCAAAATGTTGAGGTTTATATTAGGTACTGCCACGTTAGACCTGAATCAGTTAAAATTGAAGTGATTGATTTGTCAATCGTTCTCCACCTTTCCATTCGACACTATTTTAGAGAATGCGCTAGGTGTATGTTCGATGTTACGTTTTTGTGTAGTTCTATGCGTGAGGTGATGTGTCCGATCATTGCACCGCATTACTGATCTTAGAGCGAACTATTCTGGCCAGGTTTCAACGCTCTTAAATTATTTCACGCCTGGTCTATGTGTGGCTTCTGGCATGTCGGTTAAGGCTGGCTCAATTCCTATATTAAAACGAGGCAAGAGGCTTCTCAGTGCATTAGGTTGTCGTAATTTATAAATTGCTTGGCTGGATTTGCGGGAAAGGCTTGCCGTAGATAAGTAAAGAACCATTCAACCTTTGAATGTAACGACGGTTTCGATCACGTTTAGAAATTGAAAAAAAAAGTTTTACGTATAATGCATAACATAGGAACGAATATTTTCTTGTTCATTCTTAATAGATGTGTGGGTACTCTGTTTTCCCTGCTGCGTATGGTATCGATTGTGGTTATTTTCCATACCAGTTGCTCTAAAGGTTTTCCACGAATAGTGCAGGTAAGAAAGGTAGTTCTTGTTGACTTCTATCAGTGACCTTTTTTGTTCCAGATGAATGTCAATAATATTTTTAGCCTTCACCAACAACAAAAGATGGCAGAAATCGTACATTAAAGGCGCCCGTTGTGAAGAGTATTCATGTACAAACAACCTCATATATTAGACAAAGTGGTGCAAGGACATCTCTGTCGTCGCCGTACGATTCGATGGGCACCACAGTGGTCTTTACACGTATTAATAAAGAGTTGGTTCTAGCTTTTATTTCATTTATGTTTGCTCGAATCAGTAGAGAAAGATTATCACTGAGAATGCATTCGAAGGTAATAAAACCTTCAGGTAGAAAATGTCTTTCAGAGATGCTAAGAGGTATTTTGAAGTTGTTATTAGTAGCAATGTTTTCCTGATAAATTCGCTTTTAGAACGTCCACGTTGAATAAAGGCTTACAACTAAACATGTGTGCTGGACAGCTTTTAACTTAATGCCTAGCGTTTAAGCATTAAGTAATATTTTATTGTCATGTCGAATAGTAAGCAGTTTGTAGTGATTTAATTGTTCTTAATTTCTTGCAAATTCCTATAAATCCCCTTATCTTGCCCATTCTGAATTTGTCTCAATCTTTGAGTGAATGCCGTTCTATGTTGTGGTGGAATTTACATAGGCAGATTGTATGGATGGCCTGAGGAGGAGTTAACATCAGTTGTTGTGAGTATTTTTGGAATATAGCTAGTAGTATGAGAGTAGTATGTATAGTAAATTGTAAAGTAATGTAACGGACATATGCCTAAAACTATGCAATTCCCTTAGGGCATTGATGAGAGATCGTCGTATATTTGACAGGTGCCACATCAATCAAGTGGTTTGAGACGTCGAGTAAGCTTGTAGGTACAACCACGCATCAAGCATTCATCGACGTCCGTCATACATTAGACGCTCCTTCATGAACTTCAATTTCGGGCGTGCCTTGACGCCCTTCACGTATTCGGCATTCCTTCACGTGTTTCTTATTCTTAGCGTTCTCTATTTTATCTTGGATGAAGTTTGCAGCAATGAGGCAACATTTCGTTTTTATTGTAAATTTTATTGTTTATTTTCAGCAGCAAATCAACGGGAACATCTGACGCGGGTACTTTACGATTAAGGCAAACACCTGTCGTTACTCCTAAGAGTCCAAAAATGAATGGAGAGCCGCGAAATGCAAAGAATAAGGTTGGCTTTCCCTTAAATGTTCTTTATATAGGTGAATTTATGTTCTTTTATTTTGGGGATGAGGGAAGGGGGATTTCCTACAAATCATCGATTAATTTCTTGCTGAGCCTGCAAGTATTTCGAAAATATGGATATTTTAAGGATAAAGAGAACGCTTAAGAATGTCGAGGAAATATGCAGGTATTTGCAACAACCGAGGTTAAAGATCGGTTAGCATTTGTATGTTGGCATCACAACGCAGTTTTCGGTTGGTTGCAAACTGATCTAGGCAGAAGGAAGTTGAGGTTGTAATCTTTTATCAGCGAGAAGCTGAGATCGAAATCTTGCTTTATTCTGGAGGCTGAGATTATAGTTTGAAGTCGAGTTGAAAGTTTTTGTTTTCAACTAGAGGTTTAAACTGCAGATTTATTGATTGCATTGAGTTCTGTGCTTATTTGAATAAAGTAAAGGTTTTTTTTCTGACACTGATTCTGATAGTTGATTTTGTGCTGAAGTGAGGTCATTTCCTTTTTTCTAACTTGTGGCTATCGAAATTAAAGATTCAGTGGTCACTTACAGTTTCTCACCTCCTCGATCTTTGAGCTGAGGTCACAACTTGTTTAGGTTCTAGTTTCTTGGGGGGGGGGGGGGGGTCGGTGAGGAAACGGTAAGCAGATCTACGTTTTCGAAGCCGTGTATGGGTGACAACGTTGCAAGTTGGCTTGAAGATTTACCTTTTAAGACGAATTCCTGGTTTTCTAGAATAATAGTTATCGTGGGTATCGATCTGATTGCTGAAACGTCTAAGGCAGTGGCTATATTTTAATAAATCGCGTTGGTTACGCTTTAAAGTATCCTAACTTGTAGTATTCTACTTGGTCACTTTTCTCTTATCAAACTTCGTCTCACGAGTTTCTTTCTCTGTTAAGTGTGTGTGTGTTGTGTGTGTATTTTGCATTGATTGATATCCCAGGAATTATCGACGGTCCTTTAAAGCTCATTCTCACTTTTTGTATTGACCGTTTTTATTTCCTTTTTTTTTTCGTATTGGAAACTGCAAAATTAGAATAAAAATGCTTTATGATGTTTTGACGTTTATTAATAGCTTATGTCACTATAAAGGAGAGCGGTTTCATAGTAAAGTTGTCGGCGAATCTTTATTATTTGATTTAGTTTCTGAGCTTTATTTTATCTGAATTAATACGAAACATTTAGTTGTGTTTTTAGGTAATTATCTCGCTGTAAATGTGGTCGTTGTAGGGTTCGGCGAATACGACGAGCAGCTCATTGCTATCACAGACAAAATCGGCTGATATATCACCATCGCCGGCGACGACGAATAAGTCATTTGGAATTGGAACAGGCGGTTCATCAACGGTAACGGCAAAGTCAAGTGGTACGAGAGATGAGGAGGGCATGCGAGGCTGGACAGAACGCAAATATGGGACGAAGGCAGTGGATTCTGGAAGAAGGCGTCGTTCAGAATCGGCTTCCGATGCAACACTTATGGGACCAACACCAGCGAATACTGAGGAGCGTTTAAAGAGGAACGAAGCGCTTATGGATGGCGGACGAAGTAGAATTATGGTGGACTCAGACGCAAAGAAGGTAAGAGTGTCAATGCTGCTTATTACTTGAGTGTGCTAAGAAGGAATTGCTAGATGCTTCCGAGCATTTTTACTGAGAAAGATGAAATGGAAAGGAACGGAAGTTCTTTTGCTTCACAGAAGAACCATCGTTCAGACGAAGAATTTGGGAGAATTTTGCAGTAAAGCCATATAGAGGTTTCTTGCAAACATCTTATCTTATAGGAAAGAAGATCTGATCATCCTATCGCCGTATTTCCTTTCCCTTCTTCCTAACATCCTGCCGTCCTGTTCGCTCCCCCCCCCCCCTCCCTCCATCACCTGGCCATTTCCTTCACCTATTCTTTTGTCTGACCAGGAAATGCGTATGCCTTATCTCTTCGTTCACGTCGCATCGGCGTTTCCTTGTCATGAAGACGACTGTCGTCCTTTCATTGTTTCTCTCACTTCTTCAATGATGCTTAGCGCGTAACTGAGAGGACACTAAAATGCCTCACTGCGCACTTTGATTGTTTTAGTTGTCTAAAGTGATTGTGCTTCTAGTGAAAATATTAAAAATACGCTAAAAATGATAATATTAAATTAAACTTAATATAAACATTGAAATATTATTCTGGAAATATCAAACCTGGATATTTATTAGCTGTAAAGGTTATTTTGAAAAAGACTGCTGTATTTTACCCCTCAAATGTTGTCTTAGATCAGAAAAAACCTATACCCATGCCAAAAAAGTCTTCCACTATGAAACACAATAACTTGTATATGATTTACCTTGTTTCAACTTAGTTATAGTTTATATGATTTACCTTCGATCTGTTTCAACTTCATTGCAGCATGAGAAAGAAAATATAATGGTATATGTGGTCTGGCTTATGTCTTATACAGGTATAGAACGCAGAAAGGTTGATATTGCCGAAGTGTTAATACCACAAGTATCCAAAAAAAGGGTCATGATTGTTATCAAATTGCAGCGGTGAGCAGAAGCGGGGAAGAACTGTCAACAGCTGGCGGCAATATTCATCGACAGGATGGAAGAGCCATATAATGGTGGAGCAATCGAAGCGTAAACTATCCAAATCTCATTCACTTCAACGTGAGGGTAGAACCGAACGCACAAGCAGCATGAGTAGTGATATGGATAGTGATTTGATGTTGAGTGGTGAATCGAATCTTATCACTGCTCGTTCACCTTCAATTAATATCAGCGATACATCGTATAACGCTTCAGAGAGAACTCGTGATTGGCTCTCACCACCGTCCGAAAGGGCGCTCGATGAACGGTACATATTTTTGTTTTGAAATTTCTTTTCAGTTACTGCCTCCATTTTGCTAGCAGTTAAAGATGTGGATTATCTAATATTTGATAATCGAATACTTGAATACTTGAAAGCCTTGGAAGTGGAAAAATGAGCGAAGTTAACATGCGTTTTTTTTTTCAGTTCGGAAGCCGGTTTCAGTGATGCAAGTGCGGCACCCGAATGGGCTGATGTACCTCCTATTAATAATTCTGGTTAGCGATTGTTATTTATATAGGCTTTTAGAATTTTAATCATACCTTATTTTATAGCATTAGATAGTTGCTTTTATTTGAATAAAATTCCATTCGAAAATTCTATGAAATAAAACCTCTTAGTAGACGGTTATGCAGCTGATTTTTGTTTAGACAATCTTGGCAGAAATGCAAAAAGTAGAGGGTCGACTGCCGTTGACTGGACCTTTTCAAGACGGGTAGGTTGCAGCTTATTCCATTTTAACCGCTCTTCCAGATCACCGTTGACAAAAAAAACGTGAAATATGTGATCATTCTCGTATTCTTTGATCAATGAGGTAATCAGGAGTATACTATGCTGTCGCTACCTTCATACCTGTAGTATAGATGTGAAAGGTGCAGTCAGCTGATATAGCGAGTGAGTAACTGAACTAGACCGATCCGCGATAAACGTCCCATTATTCGTTTTGCAAGGCTAGCTAGGTTTGTGATTGAAACGGGTTTTAATCGCTTGTTGATTTTTGATGTTTTCATTCACAAGCGTACCTGGGAGTAATAGCTATGGCTAGCACTGAAATTAAACCACTGGCCAAATAACTTTTAGCCAACATCTCTATAATTCCGACCCTCCCCCTCTCTAGTGATGTTCCGCTTAAAATGGCATTCAGGATACATGTCACACCTGTCATACTTTAGATACGCCATTAGATCTATTTCTCAAGAACTCACCTGATGGTACTTTATAGGTGTGCATATTTGCTGGTGGGTACGATCGTTGCAAACCTTAGAGGGTGGAGTTAGAGGACCTTTCAATCTCTACAATTAACTGAAGTTAGCAATTCTAAAATTACAGTATAGTAACAATAAGTTGATGGGCAAAAGCTGGTAACGGTGCCTTATTAGGAGAATGTCATCATTCTAAGGCTAATATATGGATTGGACACATTGGGGAATTATGTCCATGCTTCCGTCTTCTTTCTACTACTTGCCGCCTTGCTTTTTTATCTTCATATGTGTTGCCTTTGCTACACGCTTTTATGTGTTGCTTAGCGGCTGTGATGCACAATTGTTTTGTCGAATAAATTGTTGTTCTTTATACGTTAAATGTCAAGAAATTTCTTGATCAAGAACTTTTTTTATGTCAGAGATCATGAACAACAGAAAAGATGTGATCTTTATGAATGGTAACGACCTTCATTTATAGATGGCAACGTAGACGAGGACTTCAGTGCACTTGCAGCAGCGGCTGAGCGTCTGTTCGATTCGACCGATACGAATGTTACTGCGCCTGTTTCAACAGCAATTGTATCGCCCACCAAATCAGGTCAACACCAGCAGTCGAAAAGAAACACAAGGAAGAAGCGCAACAATAGTAACAACAAGACAAGTTATGGTGAGTGTGATTTTGAAGATATCCATGGGCTATTGCGAATTGGCCAGCAAAATTCCCTTGTGGATCATATATGGGCCAAACACCTCTCGTCCTTCCTCTCCAACCTAATTTTGAGAGTGGGACTATATATGGAAGTTTACTACCGACCATTTTGGTCAGATTTTGTAGTTCATCATTTTTGTCCAGAGCTATCTGTCAAGCAATGGTCATTTTTTTACGTGATGAATTCGAAACTCAGACAATTGAATATTAAAGTATTCTTGTCCCAGTGATCCGTAAATGAGGGTGTTTAGTGATCCTCTAATTTCATTGGAAAGGGTATTGCAAATTTCACTTTTTTTTTGTTTGTTGGACATTTTTTATCTAACTGCATGTCGAGCACATCGAATAGTAAGTATGTTCTGGTAAACCTCTTAGCTTGAGACCGTACCGAATGTCTAGTTTACTAAGTGCTGAAGGAGTGCAAGAAAAATTCAACAAATAGGCAGTTAATTTGATCGTCATAAACCCTACTGAATAATACCCCCAATGTTCGATGTAAAACCCATCTATAAAAGTTGCTAAGTTGGGAGGCCCGTAACCTCCATAGAAGAGGATTTGCTATGGGCCACAAATATTTCAGCATCATCGAGAAGTGCATCATGTTCGTCGCTAGACACGAATTCGGCGCCCAAAGAGACCAATAATCCATCGTCGCATCCGAGAGGAAGGCGACGTAGCCAGCAGAAGGGAGGCGCAGCAGGTGCTCTGGGCACAAAGGGCGACGACAAACCGGATGGTTTGCGACCGAGTGCGTTCATACAACAGTTGCAGATGGAGCGTAAGCAAGCAGAAGAGAGATATCTCAAGAAGAAAAACAAAAGCAACGGTCAGTTGCCCATTCTAATTAATCCAATAGCTTTTATATTTCGTGATTTGTACATTTGCCTTGTTCTGGCTTCATGCTTTCATAAGCAATTTGGGAAAATTGTGTATATTGGTTCTCAGTATGTTAAGAAATGCACTGAGAAAATCATTGGCAATAAGTTTCTAGAAATATGAGCGGATTCGGACTAATCTTGAGGAAGCTAATGCTGTAATTCTGGGATTTTTGTGTCTACTCCAGAGTTTTGCTTTGACAGCATGATGAATAATCTTCTTTAACATATGCCTTCTATGTCAAAATAAGCAAAGGCGTGACATCGAATCAGCATGTGATATGCGCTTACGTCGCTATGTCTGTTAATCACTCCACCTGCGGTTATGAAATTATTACTTCAGCTTCTGATTCATATCGTCCCGTTTCAGTCACGGACGACGTGAGAGTATCACTGGAGAATGTGATGGATGAATTCTAGAATTCTGTTTAGGCTTAATTAAACTCCTTTCCTTACCTCTTCCATCCAGTCGTGAGTCCTAATATATTCCCTTCACTGTCGTGCGCGTATGCATTTTCTTGCTGAAGATCCCAAATAACCATGCATAACCGACGGCGTGAAATGAACAAGAAAGAGGATACGCTTACTCGTGCATGATTTAAGTCTTTTTTATTTTCAGAAGAGCCTCGTGAAGTTTGGCCAGGATTCAATCTGAAGTTGCCGGCTTTGGCTGAAAACTTGTGGGATACAGATTTTGATGTCAACAACGATCCGTCGGTCGGAGGAGCAACAACGGCAGTGCTCGGCGATATACCAGTGTGGCGTCCTCCGCATGTTCGTTCGACAAATTGGCCACCCACTCCAGACACGCCGACACGCAATGATGTGGCCCAATCGGTGCTTGCCTTCAGACTAAATCCACAGGCTGAGCCGTTCGTGGTTGGCGCTTCCAATAACAGCTCGATGCCACGCACCACTCGCAACGGTAAGTAAACGGCTTTTATCTGATAAGCTAATGCTGATCGTGGGATTCTATGAGGAATTGGTATCATCGTCGAGAATGATCTATTTATTCATTCCTTTCATTAGCGTGAGCATCACCTATTATACGCTACATGGCTACGGTAGGATATGGTATGAATTTCAGGTTTATTTCGATATGATTGTTTTAAAAGTTTACAAATACAAAAATTCATTTGCGACCACACATTTCGATATTTTAAAAGTAAGTAGTAGGCAATTGTTATCGTAGAACGTTAAAACTGTTGAAGCATAATTTCATTTGAACGTGTCGATGAAGTAACTGATGACGCCTACGCAAATTTTCGTTCCTCAAGCATCGTTTATTGCCTAATCAAAAGTTGATGTTTTACATCAGTTGTGAACTATATAAGGCGTGTTGCGTGTTTTATAGTAGCGGATCGAGTTAAACATCTCGGTTGTGCACATAAACCGGTGGATTTATCTTTTCTTAAATCTTCCTGAGCCTGTTTGCGGTATCAGGACATAAGTTTTGCCGTTATGTGAGAAAGTTTTTTCACCTGTTTTAATATTGTGGTGGGTAATGATGCGGTGAGAGTATCAGGTTTGGTTAGGGTTCATTAAGGGTCTGTTTCCGATGAATCTGGTGGCGAACATATCTGCTTGCTGAAGTGGCTCTTGTTCATTGCTTTATCTAACTTCTAAATGAAACTGTATTGATGATACATGAAAAGATGAAATAGACAAGTGAGTGACCGGCTTGATTTGGTTTTTTGAGGTGAAATTGGAGGTGTCCTTTAGGGATGAATATTATTGCATATTGATTAGGCGATCGGAAACATCTAGTGCTAAATTTTATTGAATAAACATAAGAAAATTAAGTTGTTGCAATAAATATTGAGGTGAACCTTTTCGGAGTATTTATTACTTGGATTATAGAATCCTCGCCTCCAATAGGCCCTGTGCAAGCAAGCGGTCTGTTCGATGGCCTAATGGATGATCCGTTAGGCTTATCAGGCAGTCTGTTTGGACGAGGTGCGACCAATATCTGGGCGAGTGGAGCTGCTATTCCGAACATAGCCACCTCAGCAAACTCGGCGATCACGCCCGAAAGTGGCGATACGAACCCGGCGGCCGTCTATTGGGCCGAGAAGTTCCTCGCTGACCAAGAGGACGACAAATAAGCAACACTGCTCCGGCTCTAAATGGTTAGCGGGGGGGGGGGGGGGGGGAGTGAAAGCACCACTCATGGGAGTGAAAGATATGGCAAGGGGGAAGAGGAGGGGGAAAGGCGGGTGGGTTGGTTAAACTTAAGCAAGCATATGGCATTTAAGTGGATGATTTTGCTGTTTCACGGATGAACGCTTTATGATTTTGGCAGCCTCACCGTTAATGATTTCCGGAAGCATAATTGTGGTTTCGCAGTTGGCATGCCTGCTTAATGTGCGCTAATTTTTTGAATCGATTTTTGGGTTTGCCATTAATTTTTCTTCCATTTAATTTTAAACAACTATTTTCTTTCCTTTGATATTATTTTTATGCGAAATTAATAGGTGAAAATTGTCTTTAATTAATAGATGGCACTTAAAGAGTGACAGAAAATATCGTCCACAGAAGAGAGATATGAAGATGGCAAGCTCAATATTTTCCTGTCTTAAGCAGCTAAATTAATCGACTCCTTCAATGATGTTTCCATTACGACAGCTTCACCATTTGTTCGTTGCTCCGCTGTGTCACATTTTCTTATCTTATTGCTCGCTGAAAAGGTGCAGAGAATTTCTGAGGTGACTGAAATGTTTCAAGAAGATCGGAGAGATGAGAGAGAGAGAGGGAGGGAGGGAAGGAAGAAGAGAAGGAGAGAAAATTTTTCTTTGTAAGAGGGAAAGGATTTTTTATTTTCTTGAAAGGTGAAAGTAAGAAATATGTATATTAGAGAAATAAATAGTGCGATTAATATATGCAATCGCTTGTTATGTGTGCGTTGTTGATAGTTATCATTGTTGGCGTCTTTTTTTTCGTGGATTTTATTTGTCTTTCATCGATAGTAGACTTGATGGAATTTAAAATCTCTTTTTTATATTATTCCGCTTATAATAGTGCCTTTGTTATTTCTTTTCTTTTTTTAAAAAATTGCCTCCTTTTTTTTCGCTAATGGTTGATTTCCTTCTTCGCTCTCTCTCTCCTCTCTCTCCCCCCTCTCTCTCTCTCTCTTTCTCTTTCTCTGTGCCTCTCTCTATCTCTTTGTCTCTCCGTCTCTCTTCCTTTATTCGTAATCCAGTATCGTTAATCCCTCTTCGATCTAGATCCATTTCATTTAGTTATCATACTATACGCTTATTGCGTTCTTTTTTTATTATCTGTACTTTCGCGTTTAGATAGTATCGCTAAGTTTATCGTAATTTATGCTGCCGTAAAATCTTGACTATATTCTTTCTCTTTGTCTCTCTCTCTCTCAAAAAAAAGTTAGAAATCATTACAGATCTCTTCTCGAATGATATCGTCGACAAAAAAAAGGATTTGAAAATCTCTTAAATCCTCTAAAAAACTATCGCATAAATTTTAGGTTTATAAAGACTATAATTTTATGGTATTATTATGTCTAATAAATTTAAATTGAGTTCGAATTATGAGTTCAAATTTTTACGAATTCATTTTAGTGATTTAATCTTCTTTTTTTTTCCATCGCACACCTTATCCTCTCACTTTTTTGGTGTTGCTGTTTGTCTGCTTACGTTAATGAATGCTAAGCCTACTGCGTTCCTCATTTGGTTTCGTTTGAGTCGGAGGCCTTTGTTGTTATATTTGTTTTTCGTTTTGATCATATAAGTTACTCGTTACAAAATATTCTGCCTTAAACAATTAATGCAAAGAAATATGTGCACAATATTGCGCTATTGTTTTTTTTTTTTTTAAATTTAAGAGGAATTATTCATTTTCATCTTTTGAGAATTTTATAATCGATTATTTAGAATTGAATAGGAAAATTTCTCATAAGTCGTATTATTATCGTTGTAAATTTTTTTTTTCTACGGAGAAATGAATTGAATTTATGAAATAATTAATTATATGGAATAAGTCTCTATGTTGGTGATGAATATCTCTTGAATCGGCGCATATATTGAATGCGTGATACGACGAGATTGTTGTTGACTCGATTATGTGTGGAACGGATACCATTTGTTCCTTCGATGAAGAATTCTACGATGAAATTCAAATGAACACATTACATCGGTGCGTTTATCCTATACACAATATACTCATTCTATATTTAAAGGTTTGAGTAATTGAGACGATGCTCAGAGATCGGCTTAAGCTAGCTGTGTCGTCGAGCTAGAAATGAGATCACCAGAGCATTGAGTCTCTACTAAGTCGGCGTTGATTTCATGCAAACTCAGAAACTCCCAAAACGGGAGTTGATGTTATACGAATTTAGTGACCTCATTGATGGACGATGAGGTCTCTTAACTTTGCGTGTAAGCGAGTTCCCGAGGGCGACTATGAAATAGATGAGTTCGGATATCCTTGCAAAACTAACGGGCGATACTTATATCACAATGAAATTCAAACATCAACTAGCTATGTAAATCGAATAAGAAAGAAATATGTGAGGTTAGGCGAGGTGGGATTCACTGAGAGGCGAGTTGAAGAGCTAGATAGAGAAGTTCGCATTTAGCTGCTCTTGTAGTCTGATTGACCAGCCGAAGTAGTATTGCGAATTTCCACTGAAATTCACACAAGCGTAATGGCATCAATCGTATTGAATATAGATCCTGAAAAAAAGTCAACCACATTTTGTAGACTAAGTGAATGCCAACTGAATATTTCATCCGCATTTTTTTGTTAGGAAGAGCAGAAGAAGACGCCAGGAAGACTGGGATTGAATCTACTTCCGATCATGGGATTGAACCTACGATTCCGGTCATCGAATTGACCAGTTTTTAAATAATCCTGGCTTCTTAAATTACAAGCAGTTAATTGAGCATTTGCAGTAATTGTCTGTCATGCAGTCGTAGAATACCTTTCACAAAAATCACAAGATAGTGGTGTGGCCGATTGTAGGGAACGTTTTTCGTTTGAAGTTTTTTTAGCACAGTTAAGTGTCTTTTGCAGTTTTCGAATTTGATAGGCTGATTTTAAGGTTCGTTACTATTAATAGTGTACTGTCCACATTTTCACTATTACTGTATTTACCAATCTTCAACACCTGTACTCAGGTAACAAGTAATATGATGACTAATCTCCATTGTACCGCTTATCGCTTCGATTTTGCGGTAGAGGTGGTAAAATAAAACAAACAAGGAATTGAATCAATAGGCCAGGATCTAATCGTTCAACAGGTTGAATGATACAAATATAATGGCGGCAACTCTTCTCAAGCAAACAATCAATCCTATGTAATTTTTTTTTCAATTTCTAAAGTTTAGATGCAACGGACCATCCACTAATCTTTGTCGTATAGTAAATATTTGCTTTGAAGTATTTCAAACTGTTAACGAAAGTCATCATATATGCATGGACTGTTTTTTTGATCAGTTATTAATAACTTTTATATACCTTATGCTCAGAAAGTTCGACTGAGTTCAGCACATCGACCCCAATAACTCGAGCTTAGGTTGCATCGTCCTGAATCATTGGCGCCAATCATATCCGCTCCGTTTTAGCACTCATTGTTGATGCGAACGGAGGAAAACCAATACTCGTACAGTTTGAATTTAAAAGTAGCACAACGAGATGAAAGATGCAAATAGCGTGTGATGCGTCTGTTTGTCTATATATGTATTTGTATTTTTGTTTGTATGTATGTGATGAATTTTGAGAATATATATGAAATAAAATAAAGTATTTAAATTACAGAGTATGAATATAATTATCTCAAATCTGAACCATGACAATTCAAACGTTGAGCGTTAACTTCTTTTTTCTTTTATTATCATCAAGTCTACTCGATTATTTTTGCATTTTTTATCGAGAATTTGCATATCGCCCACATCGATGCTCAAGAAGTCGAATGATAATATAGCAATAATTCAACTCAACCTTATCACATTGAACGATATAAAATTCATGTGAACAAAAGAATTAAATAAGAATAACGAAATAACAATCGAAATTAATTCATTAAACTATAAAACGGTAATATAATATAATTTTAAAAAAATATCATTTTAGAGAATTGATGAAGTAGTGATAAATTATCAAAGAATCAAGAGGATTCTTCTTCTTCCTTCGAACTGCTATTCGCTATTGGTGTTGGTCGATGAACGGCAAGCGTACAGCGCTATAAGACGAATCGATCGTGAATAATTACCTAATAAATTAATCAACATTTTCAAGTTTTGAGTTTCTTGACCTTTGTAGTCCGACCTCAAGCTCTAGTTCTCTCGAATTCGAGTGACGGTGAATATGTTAACAATCTGAGAACCGAATTTAAAAGAGAAATGACAGTGGTATTATGTAGGTTTTTCATGACTAATGAAAATCATTTTCACATACGGCGATGAACCCTTAACCTCTCAGTTTACCAGGCGATGCTTTACAACTGAGCTATGGCGGATGCTTCCATATCCCAACATTCATGCTGTTGATGGTGATCGTACAAACGTAAAATATAACCCGGTTCAGCTGGACAACACTCTACTAGTAATGTCAACCAACATACTCATGGCACTGCAATGAATAAACGGCGCAGCATAAGTAAAAAAGTGAGTGACCACGCTTATGCAACTCTCTTTTAGCCTAACGATTTGTTAAGCTATCCATTTACATAGTTCGAGTCGGCAAATACCGGTGAAACCCTCCAACGGAAGTTTTTCACTGGTCATTGCACCTTATTATACAAGTATGCTATTTATAAGGTAGTGATTCCTTCACTGGTCACTTTTACAGCAAGTTTTTATAACGATTTGAAATAGCCGAATTTTATTTCACAGCAATTTTTTTTTCAAACGTTCATAGAAAATTTTACGCAAAAAAAAAATTTTCCTATCTAAATATAAATTTTCTCAATAATTCGATTCACTTCTCATTTCTGTATAAATATTGGAGAATTTAAAATAATCCTTTATTCATAAATAAAAGATTGTTAATATTTCATCGTTTTTTTTTCACCGATTTTTTTTTTCTTATTTTCCAAAATTTTCCAAAATATTTTTTCATTTATCTTTCAAACTACTAAAAAATTTCATCGAATTTACAAAACGAATTATTTTCGACAAAAAAAAAACAAAACAAAAAACAACCAATCCTCGAGATTATAATTTTTCATCGATGAGAATTTATTTTCAATAAAACATGAAAAAAAAATTATTTTTCCACATAAATTTTAGCGATAAATTTCAAACGATTAGGAAATCATTTTATAAAATACGAAAGAAAATTCTTTTTTTTTTTTTAAATCATCGAATCGAATCGTATAGCTCAATTCTTTATAAGCATTTATATAAAATGATTATTGAATAATTTTAAATGAAATTAAATATGCCGAAA
Source organism: Ascaris suum (assembly GCA_013433145.1). NCBI lineage: Eukaryota > Metazoa > Nematoda > Chromadorea > Rhabditida > Ascarididae > Ascaris > Ascaris suum. The sequence continues at coordinate 7,292,685 of CM024181.1, forward strand.
AATACTTACAAGATCTTTTGAAATATGTAAAACTGCAGCCGAATTTCCAACACAATAATTCGGCGCCGAAAATATAGTTATGAGATTTTCGTTGAAAATTTCATAGCCATCTTGCATTACCTATAATAAAAAAGCCCATTTCTTTATTTCTACTATTAGCTCTCAAATTAGTGTGAAAGCATGAAACACTTTCGATTGCATTATTTGGTGAAAATTCGGGAACTATTATTTCTCAGCACTAATCCACTCTGCTTTCTCCCCTTCCCCCCACTCCTATTTCCCCATGTCCTCGGTAAATAGTTTCACTAGAAGCCGGCAAGTTAGAGGTGATTTTAGATGAGTGCAAAAAAAATGTTGATAAAGAAATCTATATTTCACTTAAGCCAGCTTTATTAGCTGAAAAGACTAAGGCTAACAGTCGAGCAATTGTAGTCTGACTTTTGTCTTTCTCTATTCCCAAGGGAGTGTACTGAAGGCGTCTCCCTTATTATAGGTGTCCCGTAAGTAGCTTTGAATTCTACAAATGCGAAACGTATATATATATATATATATATATATATATATATATATATATATATATATATATATATATATATATATATATATATATATATATATATAATATATACCATTTTGAACGTTGCAAAAACAGCAAAAATTAGACGAAATACATAGTGAGGTGAGAGAGATTAATTGGGATGGTGCAAGGGGGACGAAAAAATAATCCCAACAATTACCAGATTTCTGAATAATTAAACACTGAGAATGCCCAGGTCACAACGCCATTTATAGTAGAGTGAGTGCATCCGTATCAGCTAACCCAATAACCAATTAACAGCCTAAAGTTAGTGCTCTTTGGACCAATATTCGAGGAGCCAATTAAGAATGTAACGCAGGCACTTAACCGATTCGCTAATCAGAGCGCATATTCAGGAAAATTCCATTGCAGCAATCTTTTACCAGCATATTTTTTACGAGCAATTGACCAATTGACCAACTTTCGCTAATACAATTAAATAAAGTTCCAAATGTCACCAATATGGCAATTTTACCAATTAGCGAATTTTGGTTAAATACCTATTGACAACTGTGTTGCGTGTGCCTCTGCTCGGTAATTGGTGCACCGAAGATTTTGATAGCCAATTTTGCCGCTTAAGTGAATAGATACAGTTGGCGCATTAAAATGCTTATGTCAATTTCAGTTGGTGTTTCATCAAGAATGTTATGGGATACTTACAATCGAGTACTATCGTTGAGGCTCAATACTCCTCACAGATAAAATTACCTGATGTGCTCTTACGATGAGATCGATGCTGAGAATGGCGCAGAATTGTTCGACGGCATCTTCACCAAATATTCGAGCAACTCCTCGAGCTGTGTTGTTTTCGAAGCCTTTCAGTCCTCGATATGGATCCGACCATGTAAGGTCTGTTAAAATGCCCAAATCGGGAATATCACAAGGTCGTTCTATATGGTTTAGCTGCAAATGCTCCAACTTTTGGCCAAGTAGAACTTCTCTGTATTTTCCTTTCTTACTTGGAAAATGAAAATATAGCAGTAATCTTATCCGTCCTTGCAGATATATCATTCTCGATTTCATCTACATTCACCTGAATGGCACCTAAGAGGACAGTACCACATTCAGAAGATTTTAGCCATCGATGCCACCGGTTGAGAAAATCAATGCTGTGCTTTCCGGTTCGTCCATTTTGTGACTCCTCAATTCCCTAGCCCTCCCTTCCCATGGTTCCCGGCTAGACGTTCCGATATGTGCAATGATACGCATTTAAGTGACAGATTTTACTCAAAAAAAACGTCCAGTGCAATAAAAAACTTCGTCGAATGAAGACCCGCCCTCCCTCACGAGCATCGCTTAAAAAATGCCAACCTTGTGGCCATTGAGTAAATATGAATATCATATCAAATTGAGTTGATGAAAAACATCTCAAATGGGAAAACTTCTTTTGAAAAGGGCGATAGTAAAAAGAAGGAAACATTCTTCAAATCTAAACATTCTGTAGGATACATGTAGGTACTGAAATCGGATCCCAAGTAAGGTCCTTTCTCTGTTTAATGGCATCCTGACATTGCATATCAAGGAGGTTTTTTTTAATTTCCAAAACTTATCACTGCATCCATCACCAGATGAGAGCGTCAACTCATGCGAAGAAAGACATAAGTGTTTATCCAAGTTGAGAAAAAAATTAAGACCTAAGCAGAAAAGGGATTAATCACCGATTGAAGCCTCTAATGGGAGCACGTATGAGCAACGGTGTTCTCTCACCTGTCTAAGATCGGTTAAATCTTCCGTTATACCTCCATGCATACAGAGAATTCTCTTTTTAATTCGTGCACAAAATGGCATGCAATTAAATGCATGTTGAAAGCTATCGAATAATGTAAGCGAATATCTGTAAACATTTCGGAAGGAAGTAGTCATAAAGTTGTTATGTCAACATTATATCAACATTTCTAATGCTCTGAATTAGGTAAAGCATTATATTTCCGAATTAAGAACATAAGCCCAGGGGCTATATGATACGATATCTTATTGTTCTTTCAGCCCTTTACTCATGAGAATCATGCATATTCATGGATGGACCATATTCCTGAAATCTGGCATCTACCTATTGATAGCAGTCTTTTCAGTCGCTTAACGTGGATCATCAAAACCTATACTGAGTTTTTTCGACTGTCCTTAAACTTGTTTTTGAAAAAATACATGAATAATACTAAGAAAAACCTTTCCGATTCACCTCTTAGAAACATCCTGCGCATTTCATTAAAGAAGAAAATTCAATGCAATTGCTAAAAAGATTAATAACTACCTGCAAATACATTCATCGTAAAAGCCATATCTGATATTAACAGCACGAGATTCATGATTACCGCGTAATAGATAGAAATCGAGTGGATATAAAACCTTTAAATTATAATTAAATAATTGCTTTAAAAAACGAGGCATTAATTAGTATTATTGAAGGAATGATAGTAGAATAGTTCTTTCCCACGTTAACAGCATCAAGCATGAGCATGAACCTCAGGTAGAGACCCTAAATTGAAAAAAAAAACTGATTGCCGATATCATCCTTCCAAATCGCAAGCGGAAACTACTCTAACAATCATGAGGTGATAATGGCAAAATCATAAACGTTGATTTCTTTCGAAATATGAGATCATTCGGATCATATATGATAGCCTCATAAAAACGCATGCAATCCCTCCTCTACCAGCGGTCCCTCCTTGCTGATGAACAGATAATAGAAAATTCCAGGTTCGCAGGAAATCGTAACCACAAATTTTGCGGCTAATCAGTGGAAAAAAAAAACAAAAAATTTAACCAAATAATTTTTAGTATATTCTCCGATTAGACTATCCTGTCATGAAGAGCCATCCATTTACATGTCTTTGAAAAAAAGATCATTCCTAGGAGAAAATATGATAAAGTGTTATTCAAATAATATGAAGCAATGACTACAAAGAAACAACTCCCCGATAGTACAATGAGAATTGGCAAGTAAATAATTATAATTATGAACGAATTTGAATAAAGTAAAGGTTATTGCGAAGAGCGATGAAAAGAAAACATGTTGAGGTAAGTATGACATACTGAGATGAACAAAAATGAGCAAAAAAAATTGGGAGTGATAATAATAATTAGAAACATCCTATCAACGAATTTAACACTTCTCAAATATGCGCTCTCAAAATTCTCTAATCTTAACTTTCACCACTCATTTCACCACCGATATTTTCCTAATGGCTATCATTTCATTGGCCTATGATCATCGTTTTTTTCAAGGTTCCATCAGCTCTTCTTTGAAAAAGTATATTTGTAGCAGAACCCATGAAACCAGAATCTGGATCATTTTACACATTATTATTTTTGTTAAGCTTCAAATGGCCATCCCTATTAATGGCGAATGTTGCGGCCCACTTGTGCATGTGTTCACTGCTTATCTGAAGTATTGCCGACCTTATGATAGTATGGCCAACGAATGATATAAGTGTCGCTGACCATATGATGGTCAAGTATAGCTGACCATATGACAGTAGATAACAAATGTGATATGGGAAAATATGTGAAAATATAAACGAACCTTATAAGCGAATAGCAATGTGATCACTTCAATAGAAAATGGTCCACGGTCCACATAATCACCCAAGAAAAGATATCTTGTCCGAGGAGGAAATCCATATAGTTGAAATAGTGCGAGAAGATCTTTGAATTGACCATGTATATCACCACAAACAGTTAATGGTGGCTTTACCTATAAAATAGCTCTGTATAACACTTTTATTCGAAAAAAAAAGGCGCAAAGTTGTGCAGTTTTGAAAATGACGAAAGAATTCTGAACGAAATTCAAAGTCACCTCGATTAATGTAGGCTGCATCCAGAAGACTTCTCTCGCACGATAACACAACTCTATTAGCTCGCATTCATTGAACATACTTTGACACAGTAATGGTTTCCATTCGTGTGTTAAACGAAACGTTATCGTCTCAAGCCATTCTCGTACCTGTTATTCAGTACGCTTTCAAAATGCAGAATTATCCAGGCGAATATTCCTTAAAACCTAGGTATTTCTCGCTGAACTGGCAAGGATTGCATGTCTACCATAGGATGGGGTACCATATTTCAAAGCTGTGAACGACATTTTAAGTAGTGCCAGAAGTTTATATGCAATTCGTAAAGCTCTGCTTTAAATCGGCTAGATGACAGCTAAAGAAATCAACCACATTGGCTTAGGAATACGGCATCCGCCTGGCCAAGCTAAAGTCGTTGAGCTGGCAACATCTGCAGGTAGTATTTTCACTGATCATAAAACATACAATAAATGGGCAACTTAATACTTTCATAGCTGAATTTACGCCCACTAAAGAATTGCTTTTATAAAGGTTTATAGATCTGCTTGCAAAAAGTTTATTGTATAAGAATGTATGTGTATGTATGTGTATGTATGTGTATGTATGTGTATGTATGTGTATGTATGTGTATGTATGTGTATGTATGTATGTGTATGTATGTGTATGTATGTATGTGTATGTATGTGTATGTATGTGTATGTGTATGTATGTGTATGTTTGTATAAGCCAATGTTTTCAACTCGGAAGCAACAAAAATGTATCGATTTTTGCTACGTTTCAATGTCTGTCTATAATTTTTTAAAGAAACTGACGGATCAGTGCGAAGTATCGTGTAGATCGCTATATGTTGTATACTGCGTCCGACTAATTTCATAACCCACTTTTGAATGATTCATGATATGCTTCAGTGGATCGAGACGCAGACGTCATACGTAGATGTGCACAGATGCTTTGACAGCCAATTGAGCTAATTTGAAGCTTTAGGGGGGTGATGCGGCCACTATGCCTTTTTCGAGGAGTTTCCTTCAAAATTTCTCATAATTTGACGATTTACTCAACAAAAACCTTTCCCCCTTCCATCATATACGGGGAACAGGGAACAGTTGTACTTCGAGCGAAAGAAACTAAAAGCAAGAATGCATGAATGGAATACATTTTTACTGCTTTTGCTGAAGGCGGATGGAAGGCACGTATAGGTGAAAACCACCTAATTGTGCCGAATACTTAGCGAAAAGGAAGGACAAGTACGAATATTATTTTTTTTTTCTTCCTTCCGACGGAAACGTCATGGGAGAGCAGATTGATGATAAGTCGAGCAGAGATTAAGCCGAAAGCCCTCAAGACTTTCAACGAACAATGGAGCTGATCGCCTTAGCGGTCTTCGAATGCCCAATTTGTCGTCCACATACTCTTAGCTAAATAAATATTTTGCAATCGATGAACGTTTCCAGACTGAATATTATGCTCAAATATTGGCTTTCACATTTAGTTGCAAGGCAAGAACTTGGCCAAAAAAACTGCAAGAGCTTGGCCAAAAAACTCAAGAGCTCGGCCAAGAAATTTTCAAAGAGAAGAGGACGAATCGCTATTATTTCTATCGATTTTGCTCCATCTCTATAGATAGTCAAAGAATTCGAAGGTGTCTCCTTCCTCTCGCTTGCTCCTCATCCACTTCACTCTCCGATTAGTGGCTATCTACTGAATATGCAAATATGTACGTACAGTAGATCCATATAAATGGGTTGCCATTACATATAAAGTTTTTTTTTCCACTCAATTTCTTAGAGGTGAAAGCGTACAAGAGAATAAAATAAATTGTGAGAGCACAACATCAACGCACCATTTTTCTTCGATTCATGAATCCACTAGTTTCAGTAAGCGATGTAGATGAATCACGATGAGATTGTTTCCTTGACGTAGTTGCTCCATCCATATTTGCTTTCTTATTGGTACTCTCTGATACCATTCTTTCTTTTCTATAAATTAAATCCTAATTGTTTAAGTGATTGTTAGGCTGGTTGAATGGAACAAAAATTGCAGCGACTTTTATTCTCGTAAAATTAAGACGATTTTTAAAAAAATCGTTCAAAAATTGAATAAGGTGATTTTGATGAGTAATTACAAAGAGAAAAACGTCTCATCTAATGATAAAAAAATAAAAACAAAGAATCTATTTCCTCTTATTTATTCATCTAATGGCGATACTTGTACACTGAATGTGAACCATTAATTACTATTAATTACAATAATTTAAATATTTTCGTTAAGTCAAGAACAAAAAAAAAATGCAAATTAAAAATTAAATATATTATTTTTCAATTATATTCAAGCATAAACGAGATGAAAATATGATGATTTAAACGAGTATTAAATCCTCTCTCTCCTTCTATAAAGAGAATTTTGTTTAGCTCTCAGCTTTGTGAAATGAGCATATAAATTGATGAATTCTGAAAATGTAAAGAAAAAAAAGTGAAGATATTTGTATTACTTACAAGTAAATTTAACATTCTATATACCCATTTAGAAATGTTCGGGCAAGTAGTTAGGTTCACCTAATCACACTTTGAAATGGCTAAAAAGTGAAAAGATACTTGCAGAAAATTTTTAAAGAAAGCGGTTTATTGAAACATAAAGGGTATCACAAAAGATTTGTGCTGAGCGCTTGTAAGGAGTTCGGAGGTTTCACCGCAATTTTGAGATTCCTTGGCGGATTCTCAGATATGCAAAGAAGGTGACTGCTTATGCTTGTGGAATGTTAGAATAGTTCATCTTATATTTGATTAATTAATATTGATTGATTGATTAATCAATTAATTAGTAAGTTAATAGATGTAACAACTTGAAGAACAGGTGAGAAATAGGGGATATTCGTCTGAGAGTTTTTGAATGACTTCATAGTTGGCGCTTGTGAAGTTGACGATTGTTGCCAATATTTAGCATTTTCAATGTTCACCGTTTCATCATCGTACACAAGCTTCCAAGTAAAATGTTCAGGATCCCTGAGGGAATAACGGAAGAAATTGTTTTTCAAAAAAAAAGCGTACAGTTTCTTTTCTCGAAATTTCTATTTTTGTAATATTCGAGAAATCCCTTCAAACTGATGCGTTTCGTGGCTAATGAAAAATCGCTTATTATGCTTCCACAGCCAGGAAAAATATCATGGAATTGGCCGAAAATTATTGACTTCTTATACTTATAAGTACTTACCTTGACTCTTGGCTTAGTTGTTTATCTCTATCCACACTTTTTTAAACTGGAGACATATAATTGGGGAATATGTAATCAGAGGCGAAATGTTTCATATCTTTCTACAACGTAAAGGGGTTACAACTGGTGAGATTGGCGATAATCGACGCACAAAGATTAAAATTGAATAAGAGCTTCCATCCTGAAGTGCTCTGCGGCGTTCAAATACGGGGAAGGAGGGGGGGGGGGGGGGGAAGGGGATTGTATGATGGGAAGGAAGCTTTTAACGGATGCAGCACAGGACACTTTTTAGATGAGTTTGGCGTCGAGGAGAATTTGTGCTGGGGACAGGGAGGAAGGCGAAGGAACTTATGACCTATCTTCAACGGTGTATTTGATTTTAAGCTGATAAGGATAAAGGAATGTGGAGAGGGGTTATGATGTGATCTTTTCTGCAAGAAACCAGGGAGGAGATGGATGATATAGCTATGCTTCACAGTTCAGTGCATAAGCTTCCATTGCCACTCAGATCATGAAGGTACACGGTGATATTGATTTCGTTGCTGATCTCGTTGACCATAACAATCTGTGGAGAATCTATGCCCCATGAAGGTTTGTTTCATTGAAAGAATGCTAGAGACTATGTAGTCCTCAACTCACCTGGTTAGTATACCTTAGGATTTCGTACAACCTGACAAAAAAAGTCGAGACAGCCACACCTGAAAGAACTGTAAATGAGAATGACCATTATTAATCAGTTTCAACTTGGCGTACTCTACAATACCGTAATGAGAACGGCATGCAAATTGCAATGTACTAATTTTCGATTAAAATAAGTGGAAAACGTCCATTATAAATAACGCCACAGGTTCGGAAACCGAATCAAGCGAATAAACTTTCATTGAAAAACCAAAAAAAAGCACGGATGAAACACCGTGGACGTTATTCAATAACTTGACACGTCTTCCCACTTCTAGATATTAAAATAAATGAACAAATAAACCAACAAGTCAATAAATAAAATAAATAAATAAACTAAATTAATAAATGAATAAGTAAAGCAAAATAAAATAATGAAAAAAAATAAAAATTTTACTTATTTACTATTCTATTTATTTAATTATTATTTACTTGAAAATCCGAATCTGCACAGTCGAACGCGAATTGGTAGATACAAATAGGAGGACAAATTAGTGGGCAGAGACTACAAAATGCCTAGTTACGTTCAGATGAAGAAAAAATGCACATTAAAAATCTGATGGTGAATATACATGAAGCCAACTTCACATCTCACCAACGCTTTGAGAGAAAAAGCGCTTCTTGAAAGCTTTTTTTTTACCTACGAATGATCCTTAACGATAGTCACAACTCAACAGGAATGAAGCAGCAAGTGACCTGATGATGAATTTTGATGCCCACGGGAATCAGTCTGGTTAGTAGCTGGTGATAGATGCAATTTTTGTGGCCAATCGTTGCCCACATTTTGGTGGCGAAAAGTCACCGACTTCCGGCTTTCAGCGACCACAATGCAAGAAGGCCGGGTGACAGGGGTCGAAGGTTATCGATGTGCATATCATATCATATATCAATATCATATATCACATATCATGATCATATATCGTATCACATAACATATTATATCATGTCATATTGTATTATATCATAGAACATGGCGAGTTAATACACGACGAGATCATTCATTGTTTATTGCACTACTATGACGTTCTATTATCGTTGAACAATTGGTTTGACGTCAACGTATATATATTTAGTTTAGGCGAGTTCATTTTTAACCATCTGACGTGAGTCTGAGAATGGTGATATAGAATTCTGTGTTCGAGGTTAATAATTGGGTGGTTAGGAGGAAACAAGGAACTCATATTTTTAGCTAATCATTTCACTCGCATATGCGTCACTCCTTGAGAACAACAGTTTTTAAGATCTTTTATTGTATGAATGATGATGCTTTAAATACTAACTGATAACTTCCCTGGTGTGCGTTTAAAAATATTTTGCTTATATATTTGAATTTAGATGAATTTAATATTATATACTTGTGTTCGAGAAAAAAAGTAATTGAAATGATTGGAAAAAAAACCCTTTCTCCAACTTATGCTATTTAAACTATTGAAATTTTCCATATTTTCATGTTTTCTACAAATATCTCAACGAAAATTGCGATAAGGGAATTGCAGCAGTCGATATTGCAAAACGTTTTTGCAAGAAATTGTGCGTCATGAAGAATTTCTTCAATCCTCTTTTGCAACATTGTATATGCAAGGAGTGTTGCAACAAAATAATGTCTAAGAATTAGGCGATATATTTGTCCCTTCTATCATAATGCTTTTTATAAATGCAAAATTGTAAATATAGATCGACGAGATTTTGCAATGCAAATTTTATTTTGAAAATTTTGCAATGCAAATTTGAAAATTTTATTTTATCACAATGCATGAAAAAAGTTGACAAGAATGAGCACTGAAGAGAACGCATGATTCGTCGTTTTTTTGATGTTTTTTTTTAGTGCATTTGCAATTGGAATTAATCGAATGCATTGAAACGAAGGGACATATATAGATATCATAATTTTTGGATACAGGATTTTTTTTACTAATTATTAAAGATAATGACTATGGTATTTTTTGTGGGAATATTTAATGAATATCGAAACGGCTGTGATCTAACATATAGCTGGCAACTGTGAAAATCTTTCTGAAATTCACGGTTACTTCATTTCTTATAGGTGAAAATTTCTGCGACCGAAAAAAACTCTGAACTTTACGGCCGCTGCACTTTTGATAGACGATAACTTCTGTGACCAAAAAACCTCTACCATTATCATGAAGTAAAATTAGACGAAGTGCATATGATATTATTTTATTACCATACACTATTTTTGTAGATTTACCCAACCAATATTTCGCCCTCTTTTATTTTATAGCTTCATTTGTGTGCTGTTTTTTGTGTGCATTTCAAATGGTCAGTCAATTGTGCATTCAGAACATGATCAAAATATCCTTACTAATTCAATATTTTAGCAATAATTTCTTTTCCGGCTTTAAAACACTATACTTCGAAACGTTGGTCGCTCTAATTGGACATAATTTTTACTCGAAATCTCTTTATTTCTCCCTTATTTCCCTTAGAAGTGATCATCAAACGAAAAATTAGACGTTTTACTCTAATACGACAATTACATGCATCTATTTTTCACGTTACGTGCTTTACAAAACTGTACTTATGAATTATACCTATTGTATTCCGTGTTAAAGAAAAGAGGCTTTGTTGAAAGGAGTAATTAACGCTAAAACAAATCAATAAATTACTTTTTTATAGAAATTGAAGAGTTGTATGTCCTAGCGTGACTAAAGACAAAAGGAAATAATTAATGCCTAAAGATTTAAGCAGGTGCATTCGAAATTTCTAGGAAAAAAAATCTTTCTGTTAGAGAGTAAAAATAAAATACTCAATGAATCGACGCTTTTCTTTAGCAATTCTAAAGTATGTACTATGTATAAATATTATGATATAGAAATTTCATAGTAGATAATATTATAATCAAATAAAGAGAAGTGATAACGATTTATGAAGCTAATGAAAATATTATCAAACATATGAAATAATAATCGTCAAGCATATTTGATTCATTTGTTAGTTTAGTTAAGGTTAAGTTTTATTCAAAAAAATTGAATCATAAAATTAAATTTATGATAGCGTTATCACTTCCTTTGCTTTCCGAAAAACTTCTGCAATTGATATGAAGTATATTGAAGTTATCGTAAATAAGAATTTTTTTTTTTTTTTTGCATATAGACATCTAATTTTAAGCAATTTTTTTTTCGATTGCATAAAAAGTTTAGTGAGAGTAAATAGGCATATATTGGGCAAAACAGAAATAATTTAAGAAAGCAAAAAAAAAAAATTAATAAGCAGATACTGATACAACAATAAGGAAGAACAGTAGAATATTTTGATGGACGAGAAAAATACACCCAATCGAGATCTGCAAATACGGTTGCATCGAAAAGTGTGATATTCCGATTTTTTTTAATCATAGGAGATCGGTGTTCTTATTAAGAAAATAATATCAGAATCGAAAATAATATGAAGAAATTCCAATGCCAAAGTTTTTTTAAGGCAATGGATAATACATTTCAATAGGTGAGACAAAAGTGCGACTGGATTTATGAGACGAATGAGATAACATAATCTAACCTAAAATACAGATCGACAAAGGTAAAAATGAAATGGGCCGGTAAAAGTTTCTATCGAGAAAGTTGATATAATTTCAAGTAGCGCATAAACGATTCTCAAAAATCATGATGCCGGAATTTAATCGCATATGAAAGAATCCACTATACTATTAACCTCAAAGAATACCTTCATCATCATATGATGAATGAATGGATAATTCATTCATTATAAGGTCTAGAAAACATATGACATTGCATTAATGTATTACAAGAACAATAATTCTTGCAAATCATTTTATAATATAATCATTGCATTTTTTGCAATTATTTTTGCAATTTTGAATGATATTTTTGAGTATGTCATCACGTTCACCATAATCAGTATGTCATCACATAATAATAGGATTTTCTTAGATAAATCCTTCTTTTATACGCAATTTTAGAGTATTGCGATCTATAAAAGCTAAATTCATTCTCTTTCTTCTCCCCTTCCCCTCATCTCCCACCTCCCCTTCAGATCTCTTGCATGTGGCGTTCAGATTTTGTAAAGGTTTTAGTATTTGATAAGATTAAGGCGTTGGTTGAAGATGAAATTTAACTAATCTTTAACCTTCTGAAGTTCACTAACGTATTCAACAAATGATGCAACAGCATCAACTTAACCAAGATCGATAGCGAAGAGCACACAAACACAACGTTATCAAATTTTTAAATTTACACTTCTTTCTTACATATTGAATATAAATTGATTCAAGTACTCTTCATTGTTTAATTCCTATTCTTATTTCAAATCCCATCTAAGAGATGTTTTCTGATTCTTATTAATACTATCGAATTCTCGAATTCTTGCATATAGAAGCGATCGGGTCAATTCTCTTCAGCTGGTGGTTTCATTTCTAAGTATCTATCATATTCGATCCTCATCGAATCTACGAAGTAAGAAAATTTGATCTATAATCGTGGCTCACTTTCGCAACGTCATCTTTTAAATAATTTTATAAATTCTATTCATATACTTTGTCGCCTATCGTCCATGATGATGTTATGTCGTGATATCAGCTTACGGTCCCGCTAAAAAATCCAGGAATTATAGGAATTAAGGAATTCCAGTCTTGAAAAAGGCATAGAACATCTAGTAGATTATAGTTTTGTGGTCAGTCTTCAGTTCCTCTCATGCAACAGACAAACTATTGAGCATCTTCATTCGTCAGGTATAATTAAGGACTTATGGTCGCTAGTGTCAATACCTGGGAATATAGTGATTAGAATCAGCGGAGATGAGGATTTTTTTCTGTTTTCAAAGAAAGGTTTGCAATAAAAATATAGCCGCTTTTTTTTCAGGTATATTTCAGGTGCTTGTAGCATTCGATTATATAGAACCGCGAAATGTTTAAATTATTCTCTCATGTGTTCGTTCTCAAGTATCATAACCTTAGCGCACTCTGAAGCACAAAATTTCCTTTTTCCAACTTTTTCAGCTTGTATGCTAACTACAGGTAGTAAATTTATGCACTAGTGTGAGGAGAACATCATGGCGAAAGTCAATGCAATGTCGATTTCTCACATAAATGTGCATTCTTTGCCTCTTTTTTTCTCTCTTTTTTTCTAAAATCAGGATCCCATTCTATTTGGTTACATTTTCCAAGTGATTCTGGCATATTTCATAGAAATTATCGAACGATATTTACTCTCTATAAACTGCTCAAAATTTCTTGAAAAGCTGAGGTCATATAGCAAATGCATTTCTCTCAGAGTTATCTGAATTTTTGAGATATTTCACCGCTGAGATTTAGGCTGGCTTAACGTTGAATTTAAAAAAAAAAATTTTTTACTTACAAATTACTCTCTCTATGTGCCAAGTTTGGTTGAAAAATTGCTAAAAATTTAAAAATAATAAAAAATTTCAATGTTAGGCTTTCCGAGATATAGAAAAAGAACTTTTTTTTTGAATTTTCATGGTTAGTTTTTTTTTTTTAAGCCGTGAACAAAATGCTAGGCATTATGGGGATACCAAAAAGAAAAACCTTTGCAAAAATAAACTATTCGGGCAAAAATTCAAAATAAAAGTGACAATTCATTAAAAATTCTTTTAAGAGTTTTTCTATCACAAAATAAAATCGGCTTTCAAACAATAATCGCCAAAAATTTAATATGCAATATTATTAACAACATAAATGCTAACGACGAAATGAAATTGATACGAAAATTTACAGAAACAAATTTTTTAAAGGAATCTAGAAATTTCCATTTCTAAGGATTAGGAGGAATGCACAATCATTGAGAAGTTTTTATTCAGTTGATGCTGAGTTTTAGTTACGAGAGCTATCCGATTGTTGATATACTCTTTGACAGTTGTTTTATCGATGTATACACGAATATTTAAGAACTGAATTTACAACCTTCTATAAATTTCTAAATTGATGACGATCTATGCAACAAAATTGACAGCTGCGTAGAGCATCAAGAATTTGTTGTGTTGATATGAATGCTGCGGCGCAAAATTTCACATTTTTTTAACGACGGCTGCAGCTTGCCTGAAGCTGGTTGGCATTCAGTGGAAGCCGTTAAATAGTGTCATAGACTTGCGGAGCCACTAATAGCAGCCCACACCTAGATTGTGACATAAGCTTGCTTAGCAGAAAAAGTTTGGAGAAAGTGCAGTGGCAAAACATTATGGCAATGATTATGTGGTCAGATGCTATAGATTTCCTGCGAAGAATGCAAGAAGGCGAAGGGGTGGGGGATGTGATAATGAATAGAGCACAGAAAAGAGTGATCCGCATAAGTCAAATGTCAAAGCAACAAGGACAGCAGTAGATGGTCAAAGAACAAGAATGAACAAAAACTCAAATCACCAATCCACATAGAGCAGCAAACGCTGAACTTTCGCAACTTCAAGATATTATGCGCTTAAAATTGTGTTGATTCATCTTCATTAAAAAGTATTTAATTGTTAAGTAATTGTATCGACTTGGACATTTGGAAGGAAATAATATTGCAAGTTGATAGGTCAATTTTTTTTTGGAAGTCTATAAATAAATGTTAGATATTAATCAAAGCAGAAATTAAAATCGATGCAAATATGTAAAAATTGCAAATGCCATTAACATGCTAAATATTAATCAACTTAATAAAATGTGATATACATTTCATTTGTTATATTTGTGCGATTTATAATTCGTATTTAATGACTGTAATATTTTTGCAATGCAAAATCGGTGCAATGCAAAACTTGCAATGCAAATTTCTCTTACTCGAGAACTAACAAAAAAAAACTCGGTCGTCTATGTTATTAATATTTCAATATCACTGTTTTCACGGCGAGATTATGCAAATCAAGTTTGTTAATAACTTATGCAAACCAATTATGCAAATAAAATCTGCTATCAATTTTTTAAAGCTGTCATCAAAATGATCAAATTGTACGAATGAAATCAACTTATATAAGTAAATCGAAATACAATCGATGAGAAGACGGGTGAATTTACCGGATACGAACATACAGAATTTACCGGAAACGATCATACAGAATTTACCGGAAACGATCATACAGAATTTACCGGAAACGATCATACAGAATTTACCATAAACGATCGTACAGAATTTATCAGAAACGATGACATACGTATAAAAAAATCCTCGACAAATCACAAGATATAATGATTTACGTTTTAAATTGAGACTGTAAATCAACAGTAACAATTAGTGATGTAACAATAACGATTTTTGGAAAACTATAGACACCAAGTTATATTCGGAGAGGTTAATTAGAAAGTTGTTGCCTTTTATAAAACAACACATTGTTATTTTTATGCTTGATAGGGTTCCGGCTCAATACGCAAAGACTGTGCGGAATATCTTCGATGAAAATGCTCATCACTTTTGGATTGGAGCGAAACTGACCATCGAATAGCCACCGCGGAGTCCACATCTGATGCTTTCCCCCCCCCCTTTCCTCCCCTCCCCTCAACCAACAATTTTTTTCTGTTTAGTTTCGTTGGAACCTTGTGTATGAGCAGAAGAGCCACTCCGTGCACGTTCTCAGAAGCCGAATTGAAGAACCGTTTTCTGATGTCAGCGAAGAGTTGTGCCAGTGCGTGTGCGATGCATTGCCAAAAAGGCTGAAGAAGTGAATTGAGCTCCATTGCACTCACACATGATTTCGTTGATCATTGCTACGATTGCATTCGAATGAAATTTTTTTTTTGAATTTTCCAAAAAAGTTCAGAAATTGCGCAGTCAATTTTCCATTAGAAATACACTATTGCTTTTGGCCGATCCTGTGTATATTTTAAAACTTTCGATTGTTGTTCTCATCGGTGAAAATGATTTATCGATAGCATTATCGTCGATGCTCTCTTTTGTGGATGACTAAATCCAGGATCATTCATCCATCTATGCGACTATCTAATTACATCTATGCGGCTACCTAATTATAATAGAATCTTCTCATCAAAACATTTCAGTTATTTTCGCTGTGTTCACATTTAAGATCATAAGCCAAATTGGCAAACGTTGCTGTCGTATATAATTCTCATGTCAGTTCAAATTAAATGTGAGCTAACTCTTGAATTACGTCAACAAGCTGATTACTGCTTCCGAAAATAAATTAGTGTTATTTATCCAATTTATTTGCACAAATTACAGATTGAAGGAAGGGGTGGGGGTTGAGGAAAAGGTTGTGTTTTCGCTAGCCACACGGCATCGTAGTATACCTCAGCGATACGAAACAATGAGCATTTCCTCGGATATATACTTGCTGATGTTGAGGTTACGGTTGATATTCGTAGGCAAAACTAGTGACGGGAACTCGAAACTGCAAGTAATTAGAAAGTGCCCTGTCACGAACTCTTGGAATATATGTGGAGCTTGCAAAATACCCCAACCGTATCGAAGTCGATCGATTTGCATTGATTGCCGCATTGGACTTTTAAAGCGTTGAATGATTTTTACTATAGATTCGCACCTGACTCGCAAGAACCCCTTAAAGCATCATTAAACTGACGCATTAGGTTGGATAAAGCTTTGAAACAACCGCATTGCTTAAAGAATAAAATTATCTAAAGTTTAAAGCCTACAGCACTCACTTGGACTAACGCATTTCCAGGTATTTCCAAAGAACTTTTTTGATATGCGTTGGCTATGAATGTACAATTGCAAAAAACTCTAAAACACATCATCACTGTGAGCGCACTTATCTTCTCGATCTTTTTCTTTTCAGTGCTTTCATATCAAAATGGCTAAAGTTCTTTCTCTCTCTCCTTCCCTCTTCCCTCTCTCCCTCTCTCTCCTCTATTTTTCTCTCTCTCTCCCTCTTAAAAAAACACTGCGATTTTGATGAAATTCAGTGCAACGTATCGGTTGCTGGATCCTTAGTGATGAAATGATGATTGCCACAAGAACAGCTACCCCATAAGAAATCCTCCACAACATCCGCATCATAATCCTTGATCAATTGTTTATCCACAATAAACTTTTAAATAGTGCCACTAAGTATGTAGACATTCGACCTACTGGTATGTCTATGAATTTTTCAATTATATTTTGATGAATTCGATTGAATTGAAGAAAAATTTTTCTTCGATATATTTTGTCGATGAATATAATCATTTTCAGCATAAGATTTTTTTCCTCGTTCATTTCAAGCAAAATTTTTTTTTTAAATTCTCTTTTCGTAAATTTTCCCCGAGAAAAGTACGCCTGAATGAATTATTGCTTTCGAATGTGAGAAAATTCGTAACTGGTCAATTGCGTCAACGAAGAATTACTTATTTGCTATTTACCTTTTCAACTTAGAAGCTTTGATTTCCGAGCAGCAGGAATTTTTGACGCAATTTCTAATTGACAACGATATGATTGTTTAATTATCTCATTGCTTCATTTAAGTCACATCGACGGCGAATATTTTTCTTTCGTTGAAAATTTTCAAATTTTAACGTAAATTGTAATGAGTGAATTGTTTTTTAACGTTTTTATTTGAACTGAACTTTTGAGTTGAATTTATTTCTTCAACTTTTGATGATTATAATTAAAATGTTGCTATCACCTTTTAAAGTTCTAAAACTATTAGATTCATCCACTACGCATTTAAGCTTAATTATCAAAAATTCATTAAAATTATCTCTTTTTTTTTTCAGCGATGCCTGTTATTAATTGAAGCGAAATTTCGTTTCAGAATATTAGTTGTGCGCTATTATTATGCTAGGAAAATGACCACATTATATAGGTCACGATTATAGAAGCACTCGGATGTATTCAATTATTTTAAGCAACGCCTCCTCTAATGAATAATGTTGATTTGCTCTCCAATATAATTCATTTATTTTAAGCGAATCAGCGAAAAGAGTTGACCATCGTTAATTGTAATGAGAGTTGTATCGATATCGATACATCATTTTTTTTTTCAATTTTATTTTTATGTTTTGTATTTTCAAATGAAATTATAATGATTTTTATGGAAATTATAATAGACTATAATATGCGTACTATATCGATTCTCATTTTCTAATTCATAATTTTTCTTTCTCATTTGTTGTTTTTCATTTTCCATTTTTCTTCTTTATTTTTCCTTTTTTTTTTAATCAGTAATTTTCTCTTTCTTTTTTTCTTATTTGCCATTTTTCATTTATCATTTTTCATTTTTCATTTCTTAACTTTTATTTCTCTTTTTTTTTTCATCTTTCATCTCTCATCTTTCATCTCTCATCTCTCATCTTTCTCTGCTTATTTCTTATTTCAAGTTTCTCATTTTACGTTTTTTAATTTTCATTCCTTATTTACTACTTTTCATCGTTCTATGATTGGTAGTGTCATTAAATGCCACTTGGGGGGGGGGGGGGGAGGTAGATTTTTAATGTATAGTTTTCTAAACTATAGCCTCATTATTTCTCTTCGTTTTCAGGCTATCGATCAAGCAAAACCTCAAAGAGAATTTCCCATTATTTTAGCTATTGACGTTTGGGGTATAGGAAAAAATTTTTCGTTATTTTATTATTTCATCTCCCATCATCACTCACTCCCATCCTTATCCTCTTATGCATGGGCAAACCTCATGATATATGAGGAATGATTTCATAGCACAATGACCGTTCCTGTGAATTGTTCTAAGAACAGCAGTTAGGGAGTTACAGGTCGTGTCGGGTTACTGCAAGATGGCAACGTCATTTATGTTAGGTTATGGTTTGGTTCCTCTACATCATCAAATTTACCGAGGTAAAGTAAGATGGTCAATTTTCCGACAAAGGTACCTCGCAATTACAAATGAAGTAATTAAATTTTACTATTCTTCACATCGGCTTTAAAGCACCATCTCAACATCGAACAGGTGAACATGCATAAAGGGCAGAGATATTTGGACTGTCAAACTTTATAAGTAATAAAAGTTAGAAATCAAAGGCGACAATGCACTTATAGAGATCACTGCCATGAGAATCTGTGGACATCAGAGCAAATGTATTTTCTGGTTAGTATTGAATATGTTTATGAAAGGGGTATAGTTCAAAATTTCTATGCACATAATTCTAATTGGAATAGCGTCTGTTATTACTGATAAATTTAGTAAGAGTGATAGCAACTGAGTATATCAGATCGTTTTATTGCAATATCAGAAGATGATCGTTGAAAATGAAATAAAAATGGATTTGTTTTGGTCGAAGATTATGAGATTTCATCGGATTTTTTCCCACGTTTTTAATTTTCTAAACATAAAGTTTGGTAAAAACCGTTAGTGGTATGTCTTTTCGATTTATAGTTTTCCAGACTCTTTTATATGATTGTGACGACTTTTTTGAGAATTTCGGATTTGAGGATTTAGAGAATTTTGGAGGATTTTGGACGATGTTTTGGAGGATTTCGAAGATTGGACGATTTAATTCGCTTATAAAGATAATCATTTTTTTTTTGAAAGACCTAACTAAATATGAAAATAATTAATAATAGCAACAACTAAGGAAGTATTCCTTTCTCTCAATAGCAAACAGTGATAGAATTTTTCTTCGATTGGAATAATTTCGTCATTTCTATTACAGCGATATGGATCGATTGCGCTTATTAAGAAGTTTCCATTTTCTTTCTTATTTACTCATGTTTATAGTTAACATTCCTATTTCTTATTCTTGCTATGTATGTATATCTCTTGTTTCCATATTCTTGTATTGCATTTATACCCTTTTGAAAACTATTTATGTATTTTTATTTAAATTCATTAATTCGTTAGTTTATCAGGTTTATTGTAGTTTTTTTTTTGCGTTTTTAGCATTTGTTTTAATTTTCTGCTCTTTTACTAAGTTTATTTTACAGTTTTATTTGATTGTATTTGTTTATTTAATTGAGTTTAGAGTTTATTAAATATTCATATATTGGATTATGCATCTTCAGAGTGTTATCATCGCCTTGCTGATAATTGTTTTCTTATAGATTGATAATCAAAAATTGATGATTATAACTCGTAGGTGCTATAATTTCCTTCGCATATCCTATATAAGAAATAAGAAATGCTTAATATTTTTGGATATTTATTAATATTTAATGATATTTATTGTCTTTGTATAAATATATTTATTTACAACCTGAAATTGAAATATTTATAATTTTATACATTAAATGAAATATAATCTGAAATTAATTTTCAAATATTTTTAGCGTATGCAAAACACAAGTTTTCTTCAATTTCAATTGTCAATTGATGAAATGGATGCAAAAGAAATTCTCGCATCATTATCGCTAACATCAATAACAATTGCTGAAATGTCACTAAACGTTATTAATTTCTTTATTTTGCCATATTTTTTTATACGAATACGATCAGCAAAAATGATACACAAAAATCTTCGAACAATGCTTGTAAGTACTTTACAATTTATTTTCTATTAATATCGATAATATTTTAATTGTTTTGCTTGAAAATTTCATTTCGGATGAAGATATGCTGAAATAATTAGGCAACAGCTATGAGATTTAAGTGGTTATTTGCATATTTGATTGAAAAGGCAACAGATATGATTGCATTATTGCATATTGCTATGGAGAATATCACCTTTATCATAAACAAATGAAGCGGCTGCATGACTCACTCATTTTTTTTTTTCGATGGCTTCGATTATTTCGAAAGTTCTCTTATTTTTTAATGAAAAAATGCTTCTGAAGCATCTGCCAACATCGCTGATGTGAGGGTACAAGCGTGAGCGTATGAATGATTTCAACGGCATTCCACATATTTAACTAGTATTACCATGTTTTTGTTGGTATTATTCAGTAAGAAGGGCTATAGATGTTTATTTGCTGATGACCTCCTTACACCTCTGAAACCTAAAGACACCTCCATAGCGCTCCTTAGGTAAAAATATTCGTAGAAGGAAGGAAATTATTTTATCTAAACATAAATAAAATTGTTTTCTCTTTTCAAATATTAACTAATCAAATGATGAAAAATTTTTGCAGATGAGTCTAAGCGTTGCTCTTGGCCTCTTTAATGTCACACGATTTTGGGATGATACTCTTCATTTTATGCTCATTTCATTCAATTTCATTCAACGACACGTTGTAAGTATACTATTATTTGTTTTATTGTATGCCTATTCATGATCAACAATACTTTTAATAAAATTTGAAACGATAATTTAAATTTCAAGTTGGAAATTTGAATATTTGAAAATTTTAAAAAGTTTTTTTTTTGTCATATGAATTATGCAAATTTTCTTTGAAAAGCCTTTCATATAGATAAATACATGAAATATTTTTTCAAATGTCGATATAAAAGAGAAAAGATACAGCACATTTCCATCGAGGTAAATTTTTACGTTGAATGGGTTATAGAGTATAAGGTACTAATTGGCAAGCGTTACTAGTAATGACGAGGAATAATGATCAAATCATTTGCATAATTATCAATAATACTTATTTTTCTAAATTCACAAGTTTTGACATTCGGAGGTGCAACATTCAAAATCTGCGACATTCGCTCCGAATGTTTAGCTCCGATGCATGCTAAAGAACGATTTTGCGGGATCTTCCAAGTCGCTGTTTCCGACTTCCAGAAATCAAAGAATGCAACCCTTATAGGCTCGACACTTGTTATGCATATTGTTGGGCCTATATAGATAACGTTAAACAGTGTAATACAATTGTGAAACAAGATAACAGTAATAGTGATTCTTTATGCATTGAGCTCAGTGGTCTCAACAGAAAGACTATAACGTTTTAAATTTTTCTAATTTAATTTATTCTTATATTTCTCTACAAAAATATAGACCATTGTAATAAGTTTCTGCTGCGTTATTATGGAGTTTTTACTCTCATATTTTACAGAATATAATGCGTTATGATGTAACTCTTTCTGCATGTATGCATGTGCGTTTGTCTGTTTATGTCTGTTTGTGAATGATTTTACAACAGTGCTGTGAAAACTTGGTGAAAATCGGACTGCAATAATGCTTGAGGCGATAAGCATCATTGCTTATTTAAATCAAAATAACCAGCTAAATACTTGAAAGGTTATATCACCTGTAATTCCCACATTAATGGTTAGGTAATTTTGGAAGTTAACAATTCGTTAGTGTTTCTTACATGATCATCGAGAATTGGGATGTCTATTAACCCTATTTAAAGATAGCTGTGAACTAGTATGCACTAATAGGCCCGAATCTTTATGGCCTAGCTCGAAAGCCTAGGCAATCTTCATCAATTAAGATTTGAATCACAGTCCCACGAGTTTCGATGAACTGAGAAAACTGCAATATTCTAGTTAGTGTGCACACTGCAATACCACATTTTTTTGGGGGCAGTATTTCAATACTGAAAGGCATTTACGCATTCAACGAATATATTCATTCCTCTATTAAGGGGAATTTAACATCCTTAGCGAATCCATGAAGCGATAATTATCCGTTAGAGCGTTGAATTAAACGCCACACTTCCTGATTTTGGAAAGAATTTTCCAACAATTAGAACAATTTGAAGGTGAATTCGTTTACAACATTTTATTTTGCTAATGGAATGTCGTTATTGCATGGAAATGCAAAAAATCATTATGGAATTTTATGGAATTATGGAATTTCTGCTCAAAAATTTTCAATTTCACACCTAATAAATTTGTAGTTTGAAGATAAATGATCCATAATTCAAACATATGATGGAAAGAAAATGACAATTGATTTTCGGCAATTCTATTAATAAATCTCTATTTGTCAATTGAAATGAGGAAAAATCATTTTTACACTTAAATGAAATTATCGCAAATTTTTTCTATCACTAAGAGAAATCAACAAAACTCCTTGAAAAATTTAAATATACTTTTGCTAATTTTGAAATTTTTTCTTTTCTTGAAATGTTTATATTATGGAGAAATGCTTTGTTGTTCAACGACATCGATAGGAATTGTTCATTTCGTTGGAGACGTGATTTTTTCAAAAACATTGTTGCTTCAAAGATTCTGGGAACTTTGTGGTCTATTAGCCAAATAACAGCGGCCGTTTTGGGATATTTTTGATCGACAAACCTCAGAAAGCAAACTTATTGGATTGTGTTTCGTTTTGGATTGCCTCGAGGCATAAAATATGAAATATAACGTTCA
The DNA here is from genome assembly GCA_013433145.1 of Ascaris suum. NCBI lineage: Eukaryota > Metazoa > Nematoda > Chromadorea > Rhabditida > Ascarididae > Ascaris > Ascaris suum. The sequence goes on from CM024181.1 coordinate 7,316,001, forward strand.
CAATGGACTTCATCAAAAAAGCTCTTCAATAAATTTACGTGTCCTTTCATTCATATATATATATATATATATATATATATATATATATATATATATATATATATATATATATATATATATATATATATATATATATATATATATATATATATATATATATATATATATATATATATATGACCATGAATTTCGTTAAGAACCATGTGCATGAGCATCTGCTCCCCAAGTCAAGTTTTATTCCAGCCCAGTGATTTATTCCAACGACTATGAAAAATTTTGAGAGGTGCAATTTTCAGCCCGGATTAAATGGCCCATAATCAATTGTCAACATATTTTATGATTAAAAATATTTTCAGTTGTTCATGGCGGGAATCGAAATTTTTAAAAATCAACGAGTTGCGAGCGATTTTATTCAACAGAACCGCAACTCTTTTCTTATATTACAATTAAAAAACAAAGAAATTTAATGATGGCGTACATATAGTCGGATTAATTTGCATGTTTTCAGTTTCATTAATTTTACGAGTATATTTCTCTTTTCTTTTTTTATAAAATTACGGTGAACAATTTAAATTGCCCGCTTGAAATTTTAAATTTTATAATATTTACGATTGTTGAAAAAAAATTTTCTAATGTTGAATAAATTTTCAAATTTTTTTCTTCATTTCATTTTAATCGAAAATTATTAAACGTTCTTTTAGAAACCGAAAATGAGTTCTTACGAGAGAATGATTTCTCGGAATTACCCTTGATCACCTTTATAAGGTACTCATCAACGTTAGAAACTGTTTCAAAGCGTGTTTCGAAGAGGATATTTCCGGCAATTTATTCATTTACTTCTATTTTAACAAAAAAATTCACTTCAACATCTCAAGAATGAGAGAATATCCAAAAAAAAAGAGGATCAACATTGTATATGGACAAATCGAAATAATATGAGACGACTGAGATCTCTAAGCAACGCCAAAACTAGTCCAAGTATAACAATCTAGTAGGAAGGAATTCTCTCGGAGAAATGATTGGTGGGCAGTCTAGTCGACATCTGTGTGCTATCCTCTGTATACGTGGAAAATGATTTAAAGATATTAGTTGTTGACGATCGACGATCCTGCAACCGAAAATAAATTTTAGTTCAAATTAAATTATATCAAATGCCCTAATAGCTTTTTATGTTGATAGAGGAAAATGCTAATATTCAATGTTCGGAAAATCTTTCTTCGAGAGTTCTGAAAGAAAACATATCTCTTTCATCCTCTTTTTCTACGACATCAGCGGGTCATCCACTCATTTTTTATTAACACCATTTGTTGATGAAAAAATTGAAATATTTTTACTTCTCCGCAACGATGTCCTCTGCTATTATACCCTCTTCCATTGCTCACCTTCTTTTCTGTCCTCCCCCCCCCCCTTCTCCCTCTTCAATCTCCACCATAGTTTCCTTATTCGGATACCCACCTCTTCCGTGAAACTCTTCAAAATGCTCGCAACCTAAACACTACCATGTTTCACTCAAGGTTAACAATGCACGGCATTGTATTTACAGTAAACTTGATATGTACGGTCATCAAAGTTACAGTCATAATGAAAACAGCTCTCTTTTAAAAGCATCGCCCCGTTCTTTTTTTCTTACACGTTGTACTTTTCTTTCGTTCATTTATGGATTTGTAAAATATCTTCACCGAATTTCATATCAGACGTTTGTACCACCCACTAGGGCATTATATGGATGCATGTTTCGGGTTCCGCACTATTCTTTAATGCCTGTGTGGTATGCCAGGTCGTCCATTCCCCGTAGAAACGATGAGGACCAATGGACAGCGTCGAATCACCGAATCCGATAGACAGGTGTTGTACGGGTGTTGAACTATATACCTCTCATCTTCCCCTCTCGGAATCTTCAATAGCTATTTATTAGTTCAACCTTTTTTCTTTTTTTTATTAATTATTTAACGCCTCTAGACAATATACAATCGACAATGTTGGTTTGTACGTTTCGTATACGATACCTCAATGAACACCTTCGCGATTACAATGATGTGTATGGCGATTGAACGAATTATCTCCACAATTACGGTGAAACATTACGAGCAAAGAGAATCGACAAAAATCGCCACTCTCATCGTTATTGTTCAGGTGAGATGAGCAATTTGCAATTTAACAAGTTGTTTTGTAGCATTAAAAATAAATAAAAATACAAGTAATATTAAAGCACATGATTTCTGTCTTTAAAAAGTAAATACCAATAATATTAAAATTATTTTTATAGCATTTATTTGAATATAAGAAAATGGTTTCTTTTTTTTGTATATGTTTTTTCATGTTCAAGAAAAACGCCCTATAAACGAGTGCAATTTTTCGTAATATAATATGCAAATTAGCAAAAATAGGAGCCACTGAACGACGTCGTACTCATAAGATAATTAGTTGATAATTGAATTATGTAAATTTTTACCAACTTTTAACTAGATCTATAGAACTTAGAAAAGAATTTAAATTAAATAAATGCGTTTCAAAAATTCTGCGCATTTAATGTGTGATTGAATTTTTATGTTTCACTACTCGCCCCCGAAGGATTAGCTTGACAACTAATTTTGCTTTCCGCGCTCAGCAAACTAATCGATTTTCCATGAATTAACAAAGAAAAAAAAATCCAAAATGTGGAATTTCGACTCTATCTTATCGACTATTGGTAATCCTCCATAAAAAAATTTGCCTTTTTGTGGTCTCATCAACCATGAAATGCAATAAACGCAATTGAAAAATTTTTATTGAATATTGCTTTAATTGCAATCACCGTCCGTCTACAATATAATGTAATCTTATACAAGTTTGTCTATCGCGTTTGTGTTTACGATCTATACATCAAAATGCAAAATAAAACAGAGATTTGCGAATCTTTACAAGCCTATGCAAAATACAATAAAATATTCGTTCGCAAACAAAAGTATGCAATACAAATTTTGAATTTGCAATATAAATTAATGCAAAAAAAAACGCGGCAATTTGATTGTTGACTATAACCGTCATTCGATGATCAAAAAAAAAAAACACCGAGTATTGATTGGATGGAAATCGGGATCTATCGTTTAACTGATGAATATTACACTGGCGAAACTATTGCACACAAATGCGGCCATGATATCTTGAACATCTTATTGGGGAATTATGGATGTTTAAATGTGTTGAAAAATTTGCATACAAATTTTGCATAACGACCGCTCATATAAATATTCCATCAAGGAATTTTCTTTCTACGATTTGGTTAGCATGAAATGAAAAATTCAAATCGACGGAAATTTTTTTTTTGGCATTTCAAAATATTTTCACCTCCATTGGAAACTTGATGGGCTAATTACTTGAAAATATCGAGAGGTACGAAATACACCAAAGATATTTCACACCGTTAGCTATAGTGATTTCTATGTTAAAACCTACCGGGCTATACAAATACATACATATACATTTGTACAGCATGATATTTTCATAATGCATTTCCACAAAACAAATTAACAAATTGCTATAAACAACGAATATTTGTGGGAGATTAATAAATTCGATCGGATCATGTAAAATTTTCGTACTGCTATCCTTGATAGAAAATTGTGAAAGTAATTAGCTGACTAAACCAAAAGTTGCGTTCGTTTCTAATCTTTTCCGAGAGTCTAGTGGGATGCAGCAACTTATAATCGTTCGTTTTTCTTCGCTTTTTTTTTTGAGGTGAGATTTTTTTTTTGACAGGCAAGATTTTTCCTTCTCTGTCATTGCTCACCGTGGAATTATAATTGAAAAAAATTTTCAAACGTACACAAAAATGTTTGAAATTTTTATGTTTTTCTTATGTTTAAAAGAATTTCTAATACTAGAAAATCAACAGCAAAAAATTAGCATAATAACGCTTTCTCATTATCTATAAAAATTTGAATATTCTAATGAGTAAATTTTAGTGGTTAATTGCCATTATTGCAACGTTATATTTTCAAATCGACGATTTCATAAGCACATTGGAAACGAATTGGAATTCCAATGAAGTACAATTGACATGTTCGCTGATATATATTCGTCCGACAATTGTGTTGATTGGTTTTATCGTTGGTTTTATCGGATTTGCAGTTTTCACCGTAGTACGTTCACTTTATTGTTGTTTTCTTATCGAGAATTAGCGCATATCATATTGCTAATAAAATGATTTCATTTCTCAACAAAATTAATTAAGTTTCCTTTATCAGGTAACACAAATAACGTTCATTTATTAGGCAAATATATTCGATAAGAAATTAGATTCGTCTACAGGAGAATTGCCCGGCTAATGAACTAATGCAAAATATTCGACCATTTAATGTATATTACAAATTTTATCAACCGAAATGAATTTTAGAGAAAGTTCGTTTTAATTTAAAAGCTTAAAAGTGCGGTCTTTATATATATATATATATATATATATATATATATATATATATATATATATATATATATATATATATATATATATATATATATATATATATATATATATATATATATATATATATATATATATATATATATATATATATATATTAGACAGAAGAAATAGCCTACTATATTGATGATAGGATATTACCAATTAAAAAATAGACTAATAATGATAGATAGACTAATAAAAAAAATGAACTTTTTGCTCGCTGCTGTCTGTTTATCAAAGAAGCAGGAAATTGCACTGATAATGAATTCTGTGTTTATTGAAATAATCAGCAAATTTAATGGCATTTATAATTAATAAACCACAAACCACATGGCGGTGATAGAATCATATAAGTGTTTTATTTATATACAAAGCCCAATAGCCCCCAAATGAAATATTTCTTTCTCAAATTTTTTTTTCATTCATCGCTGATACGCGGATTATCACCACTCTCCCGCACCCCCCTCCCCCCCCCCAACCCCATCAATAGCAGCCTAATAAATTGAGGTTGCATATGTTTTATAGATTTCCATTTCATTGATAATGATCATTTTTGTTGAATTTCAGGTATGTTTTACAGGGTTTCTAACAGCAGTAGTTCTTATCGTTTTTCTTGTTGATCTCGTTGTGATTATCAAACAGATAAGCCCATATACACAAAAACATATACACACACATACGCCCACATAGGCCTATGAAACAAACTAGAAATAACGCAACAAGTGAATTCATTAACGTAAACTCCTCATTAACTGTAGGCTGAATTATGTACAATTAAGAGGTTAATTAGAATAGATGAAGTAATATTTCAAAGGGAATTTCCATATCACAATCATCAAGAATAAATGCACCTCAATTAAATCTAAAATCATCAAAATTCCACCAAATAAAAAAAAAATTGAAAAATTTCTCTTTCAGATTCTATTTATTCTATATCGTTATAATTCAAGGAAATATAGAGAACGTACTCTAGTTGGTTTAACTGTTCGCTATCAACTTGCCGAAAATATCACCACATTACGTTTCCTTCTTCCGCTTGTTTTGCTTTTTGGCATTCTCTATGGTAGTTCATTGATAGTGGTCATTTTTGTTGAATCTCAGGTATGTTTTATAGATTTTCATTTCGCTGATAATGATCATTTTTGTTGAATTTCAGGTATGTTTTATAAAGTTTCTAACAGCAGTAGTTCTTATCCTTCTTTTTTTGTTGGTCTCGTTGTGATTACCAAACAGATAAGCCCACATATACAAAAGCATATACGCACACAGACGCCCACATACGCCTATGAAACAAATTAGAAGTAACGCAACAAGTGAATTCATTAACGTAAACTCTTCATTAACTGTAGGCTTAATTATGTACAATCAAGTGTTCCTACAAAATGTCTTGCATTTCATGACAGGTTAATTAGAACAGGTCAAGCAGTATTTCAAAGGGAACTTCCATAATATGGAATTTGCAATCTCACCTCAAAAGCCAAAAAATTCAATGAATCCAAGGCAATATAATTTGCATAGATTGTATTGTTCGGATCCGACAGAATTTGATAGAACATTACTTTGCATATTAACGAAAAAAAAATTTGAATATATACTTATGGAATAGATTTTTTTTTGAGAGAGAGAAATAATTTAAATATGAAAAATGAAACGAATTTTATTTGCTTAAATTGCAAAAAAGATATCTTCAGAGAAAAAAAGAAATCACTAATCTACGACCATAAACTTTTTCTTGAGTTTTTTCGTAATGCCCCGCTCACTTACAAATTGGAACCCAATATTGTCATTTATAAGCTATTATAGTGAAAAAAAGAAACAAAAAAATGGATAGGTTAGAGGAAAAACAAAAAATAAAAAGAAGAAAATAAGAGAAGAAAACGAAAAAAAATATAATATGGAAAAAAATCAATTCTAGAAAAAAAACAGTAAAAAAAATGCCAAAAGTAATCGATAGATCATAATATATCATGGTGAAAACATCAATATATCATCTAAGCCTTACGTTTTCTTTTTTTTTTTGCAACAACAATATCACTCATAGATAGAAAAGATGAACAACTAAACGTAATAGGGAGAATGAGAGTGTCTATCAAAGAGGTAATTTTTTTTTGTTATTTGATGCAATATGCAAATTTTTCAGATGAAGAGAGATCCGGAGTTAAAACTAGAAGCTCTTGTAGGACTATCTCTTGGTGTTAAGGTTATTTTTATATCATTTGATTTTATTTCGAGTGGAAATTACAATTAAACCATATAAGGTGTTTTATTGAATAAGACGGCAAGAAATCTTTTATATTATTGTTGAATAATCGTATGATTTCTACAAATAAACATATGATAACCGTGGGAATTTTGTGCATTAACCGTGTGAATAATCTTCGAATTTGGGGATTTTTTTGTGGTTAAATATCCGCTAAACATACAAAACATCATAACATTTTCAGTTTTTTTTAATCATTCTTCCATCCATATACAAATAACTTTGAGAGTACAATTCACATCAATTTTGATTTTTCAAACGAAGAGGTAAATGAGAAGGAAAGCAATGATAAAAAAATCCAATCTTTTTTTTAAAGAAGAAAAGATTTACTTAAATCCAACTTAAAGAAGAAGATAATGAGCGTGAAATTTTTGCATAAGTTTTGAAAATTTCGTAATGAAAGTGAATTCAATTTACTTTCTTTCACTAAAAAAAAAATTTATTTTCAAGAACTCTTTTAAATTAAAGGCGGATTTTTCTTAGTCCTATTTGAGAGGAACGAGTGGCTCTTCCTCTTCCAATGTCTTCCATTTCTTTCCTGCTTTATGATGCCTCGATAATTTTTACACAGTAACGAGGAAAATCATACAACACAAAATTATCGATTTTTCAGTTGGTGAATCTTCCTGGATCGATCTATACAACGCTTTATTGCTGCATTTGCTTGTTATTGCATAAACCGCTGAGAAAAACTGTGAAAGGTATTTCAGCTTGAAATTGCTATAAACTTAATAACTCTCCGAGTAAATCGGAAAGGGCGGCGTTTTGGAAGAGGCGGAATGGGAGAAGTAAGGGAGGTAAAACATCAGAGAAGGTTACCTGTTTATCGGGAAAATATGGAATGATTTTTAATCAATCAATATTGCACGTGTTGAACTTCATTTTTGAAAATTCAATGAAAAAAAAATTCTAACAAATATTTCAATAAAAATTTTTTCAAAAATTTTCGACAGTTTTTTTTTAAACGAAAATCATCGACATTTTTTTTTTCGTTATTTTTGCATTCATTCCATATAACCCGTCGTATTATATCTTATAAATATAACAACAAAGTTTCGATGATAATACATATATGAGAGCGCTAAGAAACTAAAGAAAATATAAACAACATTGAAAAGCATTAGAAGCATCAATGACTAAATAATACTATACGAAAAAATAATAAATCACCAACTAAAATATAAGAGTTACATAGCAAAGAAAAAGAATTGCCATGAGAACAAATCAAATAAGAGATAGATATAACGAAATTAGATGGTATAAACTTATGAAAGAAATGTACAAATGAGGAGGATAGTTCAAGAAGTTCAAGAAAAAGTTTAAGAACTTGTCTCAATTTCAAGAAACGAGAAGAGTTCTTGAACTTCTTCGAGAATAGAGATAGTTCTTTTATCAACGAAGATCTTAATGGAAAAGAAAGTGATTTACAAAGTCGAGAAGATTTTCTCGAGCAGCTGTTTTCAACCTATCGGTAGAAAGGCACATGTTCAGATAAATATGCGCACACGCATGCAATTAGCATTGCGTAATCGACTTTTTGGGATGCAAAATGCACATACTGATGTAATTCTCTAGTAAACGGATTAGCTTTCCGCATTGAATTCTCTGATGTTTGGGTGCAAATGCCTATGCAACAAAATTTGCATATCTAAATTTCCCGGCATGTTTTATATACTTTCGAAAATTTGCATTTATAGAGTATATTAAGGTAGCATCATGTTTGAGCGTACGGACGTTTCTATGTCTGTCTCTTGAATAGTTTCAACTCGGAAACTAATGAAGCTTTAGTTAAGAAATTTGGAAGTGTTGTGGGCATCATAGGATAATCGATCGACTTCGAAAAGAATCAACACACGTTTAAAAGCAGTGAAAATTTTCATAAATTCTCGCCGCTGTTTTATCACCGAGTAGAGGAAAAAGCACAATATGTGCTTTGGTGCAATATGGGAAAGCACGAAATGCGTTTTCGCGACTTCTATTAGCATGTTATCCATGTCCATAATTGATAAATGGCTTTATCGTCGAACGAGCTTCTAAGCAAAATCCGTTCGACTGCAAAATATATACGGATATTTTTGAGCTCTCGAGGGATTGGATTAGAACTTTTCAAAGATCAAAGATCAAAGATCAAAAACTAGAAATTAATGGGTGCAAAATTTCGAACTAGAGGCATATATTACATGCGTTGAATTTCACATTTAAATATTCTTCATATGTTAGCCGTTCTTTTTTCCTTTGCCCTCGGGCATTTCCGCGGGAAGCAGTGAATTTATGCACCGAACCGGTTTTGGCAATACAGTACACCACAAATTACGTTGCAATACATCGTAATAGGCAAACTCAGGTTAATGGTAAAAAGTTTTACCGAATATAGCTTTTATAATCTTGCAAAGATTTTATTCGATGAGATCGGAATCATTTTTGCTCAACTTCTCGACAATTAAGCCCAATTGATATATGCAAAATGATTGCAGATGATTTTATACGAATTTCCAAAAGATTATCGCGGAAACAACCGGAATCGGAATTAAATAACAGCAAAATCAATAATATAGATGAAGGTGAAATATATTTTCAAAATATTCAACGTGCATGGCGTTGAATTTAATTCATTATCAACGAATATATATATCATTTTTATTCGCTAATCATTGATATTTCAGTTATAACGATGTATTATGATTGTATAATGAATAATTCTTTCTTTTTGAATAAAAATTTCAAGCAATGAGTGTAAAGAAAACATACATCAAATGTGGAAACTCACTACTGATTGATAGTATCGAAACGCTCGAAGATTTGAACGCTTCTCAATTAGCGGCATCGTACACAAATTACCTGTACCTTGATATGATGAATATTAAAGGTGTGCAAAGGTTATTTTCTGCTCTTTATCTCTTATCTATCTGTTTGAATAAAAACTCATAGATTTTATTCTCCGTAGCCAATAGATATAGCGGATGGTTATATTTATATTTTCCCTTCTTATTTGGATTTTAGTTTAGAAAGATAACCGGGCAAATGCCATTCAGTTTTTTTTTCAACTCATTCGTTGCTTCGCAGTTTTCATAGCAGGTCATCGACCTTACCTTTACCTGATCTTCTACGCATCATCAGGCAAATCCACGGAGTCGGACGTCAAATGAAAAATATTCAAAACATGAGGAAAAGCGAATCTCTGGATTGTCGAGCAGTTTAAGCTGCAAGGATACTTGCGAAATGTTTATTAAATGAGTATTAAATTAAAACTCAATTGACAGCTGCTAGATTGGGTTAGAATTGCGTATTAAAGACGTGTGCAGGAATTTCTCGCCAAGCGAAGGGAGGAGGGAAAGGAAAGATGGGGGAGGGAGAGGGGGGAGGGAGAGAGAGGGGGGGGGACAGTAAAAGAAGGCATCAGAAGCGAAAGACGATTAGTCTGCAAAGTAAACCCCGTGTTCGAAACTCGGCAAGTTGTGAAAAGCTCATAGCCTAGCTGAAACGATTGAGAATAAAAAGTAGTGGAGAATGATTCAAATATTAACCAAGATTAAGAAACAGGTAAACATGGACGGTGTGACGGTTATTGGCAATGGACGAATAGAGCAAAGATAAAGTTTTACTTACTCGTTACTTCTTTTCGACAAAATGACGAGCTCGTCTAGATGAAATATCTTTTGCTAGAAAAACCTAAGTATATTCAAAATCCAACTCTCATTTTCATCAAGATCAAGAGTATTCATGAATAAGATCAATAGCCTGGTGCTGATACACCCGTTTCAATAAGAAAAACTAGTCAGGCTAGAAATGACTGATTAGGCCATTAAAGTAGATAGGTTGGCTTCATTGAATAGGCCTCCAATAAATTCTCTACGATCATTTCCGGTAAATTCATCTGTCTTCTTCTCATCCATTATATTTCGATTTACATATATAATATTATTGGTAACTCATAAGGACGTGATTTCATGATTTCTTTCGTACAATTTTGATCATTTCGTTGAGAGCTTTTAAACGAGAAAAATCCCACTGATTAGTATACAATTCAAATGAAACTGCAAATTATTCAAAAATTGTTCAAAGTATTCGCAATGAATAATTTCCACTTATTAATGAGGGAATCAATTATTTTTCTACGAAATTGAGCGTCGTTGATAAATTTTACTAACAGATCATGCAAGATTTCATCGCAATATTTCTAGTGAGCATTTCACATTGCACATACTTCAACTATGTCACCTATATGTTTCTTTAAATGAGGTTAACGATGCAAATCGAATTTTTATTTCTTTCGATAGCCTCATCTCTTCTCGTATATTCCAGATTGACCACATAAAATCTCATCGCTAAAAATGTCTCTTTGCTCGAAATGAATTTTTATTCGCTAGGGAAACTCAATAAACAAGGTCAATGATTCTGGTCTCTTCGCCGTTCCAGCTAGATCATCAATGCGTGGCAAGCGACTGATGGCGTTAAGTTATCAAAAGCAATAGAACGAGCTTAAATTGCATCGGTTGCGGATATGCATGACAGTTTCAGGTTCTCGTTACCTTTACGTTAATAATCTCTGGTCTTTATTACACCGTTTTTGATTTGTTGGTTTGTTGAATATTTTGGACAGTCTTGATTACGATTTCGTCCAAAACAACGGATTAAACGTCCCGACTTTAGATCAAACCCATTTACTAAGGAAAACTTTTTGTCGATTTTGTTAGCAACAAGTATTGACCTCTGTTGTTGCTTCCTTTGGGGGTCATTTTAATAGGTCATTCTAATGCACCGTTATTGATAGCTCGCAACATGGGAGCGATATTCTCTCGGTCATATCTTAGCGCGACTTTTGCATCTGGTCAGCCTCACATAGCCAACTTTGTCTTATCTCTACAGCCATTCTTGTATATATCATAAATGATCTGTACGGCAAAGCCCACCTTCCTTACTGATGCAGTGATGTGCCGTTCAGTGCGAAAATCATATCTTGTCAATGATCTATTCAGGGCTTGATCTAGTGTGTTTTTTAACCTACCACTAATATTTGATCTATCGTGATTTGACCTGCCACTATTGTTTGATCTACTACGTTCTGACCTACCACTAATATTATCACGTTGTGCTTGTGTCTAATCACTCATTTATCGAACTCTCTGTCCATTTCTGCTCGTCATTCCTTTCTTTGGAACATTCGAAATGATCTGGGCGACAAACTCTGCAATCGTGGTAAGGGTGCTATATAAGAGCAGGCAAACAAGCACAGCAGTCATTGCTTACGTGAACCGATCGGATGATGGAGGAGGGTATGGGCTCTGAGGGTGAGCGCGAATCGGTGGCCGTCAGCGGTGCCCAGAAAGTGGGCAGATACGATGGGAGCTCTTGCGCGTACGGACGCGTGACCTCACCCTTCTGCAGTTTCTCGTCAAGCTACGCTGCAGTCATCACCCGTCGATCGGCTCCTGAGCGTCTTTCATTTCGAACGCGTCGACTCCAGATTCATCAAAGCTAAGTTTATTAGTTTATTGTATTTTTGACGGTCGTGTCCTCAAAACCATTTTACAACATCGGGGAGAATACGAAGATTGGCTAATCATTTTGGATGGATCGTTCAGTTAAAAAATCTGCATTAGCCGGTCGTAGGTAGATAGATGGTAGATGTCCCATGAATGCATGAAATCTGATACCTCGGTAGATGGTTATATTTGGAGTGTGTTGTTTGAGATGGTCTGAGTGAAGGTTAATTCCTAACTCCAAGAGTCATACATCGGTCTTTTGTTGGTGCATAAAAAGTAGGTCTCATTCGTACCAGACATTTCCATGCAATTCCAAATTTGCTGCTCAGCGGCGGGAGCAGCTCCTGGCATGGGTGAGACCACTTTTTATTCTGGAAATTCGTCACTGATTCCATCCGAAGGATAGATGCTTTTTCGGGGTAAGTGCTCACAACAACTTGAGCACATGGAAACTACAGGGAATTGTTTATAGTATATACGGCATATCGAATGTCGATGAACTGGCAGGGATTTATCGATGGTAGTAGGTGTTGTGGAAGCCAAGTGATCCGTCTCTCCAAGCAAACATTTCATAACATCCTCATGAATCTATTGGCAGGGTGAACAAAACCTCCTAGAAATTGTCCAACTTAGAGAAGATGATGTCTTTCATCTCACTGAGAACACGACCGTTTAATTTGTTTTTTTTATCGAAAGGTATTTAATCGAACTGCGTATGAAAAATATAACAGGCTGGGATGTGGGGGTGGGGGGGGGGGGGGGGAGGGAACAAGGGAGAGTGAGCAGAGTCACTGACGCTTTTTTATCGAAGGGACGTTAGGCTCAGCGGTGATGGTATGCTATTAGTTCACAGATTTGTAACGATGCGGAAAGAACAATTAGCAGTATTAAATAGTTGCCCCTCATTGTGAGCCCTTCGTGAAGCTGTTCCCCATTCCTGACCGGTTACTCTGGCGTTAATTAAATTGTGCTGTTCAGCGGCGGGAACAGCACCCGGTATGAGCGGGGACAGCTTCACCCTTCCCTGACTTGTTCTTATTAGCATTTTCAGATGGGGAAGACAAGGGTTCAGGTAGAATTCAAGGGTTCTTTTTGGTGGGATTGGGGACTTGTGGTAGACGCGGTAGAGCAGTATGATGGAGGGGCAGGGAGTTTCGTAGCCCGTGAAGTGTCAATCCCTCTCATAGTGACAGTAGTGCACAAATGTGGGGAGCAAAATAGTAACTGTGAACTAACCTGTATACGCTCAGTGACTCTAAAGGAGGTTGTGTGTCGGTAGGGCCGTAGAAGCAGTCCGATATTAACATTCGGAGTTATCTTGTTTGCAGCGCTGTGGAGGAGTCGTTCTGACGCCGAAAATCCGAGTCGAATTCTCCGAAGGACTATGAAGGATGTCCGACGCCGACATTGGGGTCCGACCTGTCCGGGAGCAGGAAGCGCTGTGAAATCGACAGTCGAAGTCGACTCGTCTGTGGGTCTAATGAAGGCGAGATGTGACGCTGAGATTCAAATCGATTTAGGAATAAATGCAGTAAGTAGTCCCACTCTTATATGTTCACTTTTAAATTCAGATGGTCATTCAGAGATTTCGAATGCGACACTTGTGGCCTTCCATTTAGAAATTGTTCCGCACACCGATTGGATCATTAGTGTCACATGGCAGAGTAATTGTTCACTATTTCGATGAAAATTTAATTGCTGATTCCCATATCGGATTTGCTTCTGAGGCGCGGATCCTGAAAATTTCACCTAGTGCCACTTGAGTTTTTTCGAAACGCCGAGAGGACTCCTTCGCGGAATTCCCACCTTAGAAAAAGACGCCGGACATGCTTGTTGTTAGGGAATGGCCTTTGCAATCTTTTTTAGCTTTCTCAGTATATGTTGCTGAAACATCGCCGCATTTTTTGTCGTTATCGATGGCTAAACAATCGGGGAATGTGTACACTTCCAGAGTTCATACTCAAGCCCTTAGTGAAATTTGAGGTTTTCGAATAGGGGGAATGATGATGGAGGTGCAAGTTATCCCTCACGTTTAGACATTTTGATTTTATCCGCGTGCACCAACTAGACCATTTTTTTGCGTTATTAAATGAAATGTTCGAAGGTTTTTTTACAGGCTCCCCGAAATGGTGTCTTCCGTAATTCTAGCGGAACAGCTCTGGAGGTGCCATGTAATGATTTGCGGAAGGGAGCAGGTTGTTCTACACGATAGCATTGCGAAGGATTTCGACATACCGACGGGGGACTTCAACAACCTCGTTATGTTGTTCTATTTTGTGGGATTTGCTATGAATAACGTTTTAAGTGTCCTTGTTGTACTCAAGGCTGATGGAAGGGGCAAGGCAATCACAGCTTAGCGGGTTTTAGTAAGTCGCTTTAAACAGAATACAAACGACTCTCTTTAATAATTGACAATTTCCAAAATTCACTGAAAAAAATCTGTCGCATTCTATTTTATTCGTTTTGCTATAAGTAACAATCTTTTTTTAGTCTTTATTCTTCAACATTTTCCAGCGTTTGGGGGCGTAATTGTCGAAAATCTTCACTCATCAATTGTGGATTGCTTTGCACCACTTTTTATATGTTCAATGTTATCTACTGCAACTGTGATGTTATTGTATTGTAATTTGTAAATTTTGCATTGCATTTGCATATATTTTGTACGTCCACATGAAAATGGGAGCTGAGGTAGTAGAAGGAGAGCAAATGACAGTACAATCAACAGCGTTTGTGCTTCAAATATTCCGCCGCTATTTAAAGCACAAACGGTGTTGATTGCATTGCCGTTTGCAATTTGTTGTGTATCGATAAATCCTCTCCCTCTACTCCTTCAGCCCCGATTTCCATGTGCATTTGTTTTAACTAAAATGGAACTTCTGTCGTATTTAATTTTCATCTCTGCAAGAGTCCTGATTTAAAGTTATTTCTATTTGATGTTTCATTGTTTTTTATTTGATTTTTATTCGCCTTTTGCAATTTCTTCTCTCTTAGCAGTCTATGGTGGAAGCTTTTGATGCTCGAACTTTTCACTATTACGGCTCCGGTCATGGCTCCGTTTACCACCTCTTGTAGTTTATCAATAACATCTTGGCAAATGGTAGAGTTGATAAATTGGGCTATCTAACGTTCAGGTATTCAAGTGGTGCACATTTGTTGTTGGTTTTAAATGAGCCGCCGCCATTTGAACCCAACTTCTGTGTTCCACTTTGAGGATTGCTATGAATTTTCTAGGTGCGTGTCCTTCATTGTTTATAACAAGTGATCGAAGTTTTTTGGGCAAAATTTTCCGGCCTCCTTATCTATCTCATATTCCAATCGTATTGTTCCGCATTAATGGTTTCCCGGCGTGAGAGAAGTTCATAGTTCTTTTTGGTTCTTTGCAATTATTTCATTCAATAGAATTGTATCTTTAACTGAAGATGCTGTAGTTCTTCTCTTATGCGATTATTACATTGATAGATCGGTATCCTTGTAGTTTGGATTTTATTTGCATTTGTTTTCGCGCTTACAGTCGTTTTGCAATTTAAACGACCGCCGCCGTTTAAACTGCACGTACTGTGTTTTTTAGCTTTGCAGTAGTGGAGATAGTGTTTGTAGTTTGTATGTTTCGAGCGTTGAAATAGATTTGTATGGACTATTTTTTGTGCTTTTTTGTGGATACTCGACCAATATTTTTTGAGATTGCAATATTTTATCGTTGCTTATTATACTCTTTTATATTTTCATTGAATATATGCTATTGTTTCTCTACCAGTAGTTGTTTTTCTATCAATAGACCAATATAAGGGTTGCATTTTTTTTTGTATTTCATTGTTCATCAATATGGAATTTTCACAAAAGCGCCTAATGAGTTCCTTAAGAGCAGAAAATTTCTGGCTAGATTTTTTTAAAGAAGCTGAGTGATTTGTACCTTTCTAATTTTTTTCTTCTTTCTCGAGTTTCATCAAGAGGACTTTAGAAGATATTTGTTGCCAACAAAAGCACTTCGTTGCTTCTCGTAAGAGCTGCTAAACTAAAGACTGTTTCGATAATCCCATCAAAGATCTTTTCATTGACCGATCGTTAAAAAACTTCGACATCATCTTCAGATACGAGATCTTATATTTATGTGGCAATAATCGGAGAAAGAACAAGTCGTCTTGCATATATCTGGGTGCATATGTTATTTGAGTGATTATTTCTATCTATCTCATAGTCTGAATTTGTTTCTAAAACATCGTCGGCATATCTGAAGAAAATATTTGAAGCAATAATGGCCTAGAATTTATCAAGGTTTTCAACTTGACCGTAGATCATTTGAAAAACTGAGAGAGATAAAAATTTGAGCTTTTTAATGAAAAATGAAAGTCGACTTTTATTTGCCGTAATTAATGCGATAGCAATATATCCGAAATCCTCATGATATTTTACGATCTTGATTTACTAAAAGAATTATGCGGAAATTTGCGGCGCTTCTCATTTTTGCATATTTAGAAGAATGAAATATATGATGATGAGAAGTAACAATTTCTGCATAAATATATAGCTAACATTCCAGAAATAAGCATAAATAGCTAGTATCCAAGAATTGCCATTGAAATATCATGTCAAAACCAAAAAAAAAAGTATTTCCAGAGCTTAAATTGAAATGAAATTTTCCAAGCTGCAATAATTTATGCAATCTTAGGCGACTAAATTAAAATGAAGAAAAAAGAACCTGCAAATTTCTATTGCATGGTTTCTTTGAGCCAACATTACATGAATGCCTAGCGTAAAGTGGAGATTACCATAGCACTGTGTATCCTAATGCGTGCCTAAGCGCACTCCGGTTCGCTGTTCGCAACAGGTGTGCGGAGCTTCTCCGCAATTATGCCGAATGATTCGATGAGTTGCTGACTTTGAATTTTCCTATGCAAAAGTTTTCCTTCATTTCACCTGTGGTTATCTGACGTCGTTCTTTTTGAGACTATGAAGACTTGATGACATTATCGACCATTTTCCCACCGAATGTAGACGGGTGAAGGGGGAAATTAATTTTTGCCCGACAAAATTATCACCTATATAATATGCATATATACTGAATATTTTCATTATTTAATGCTCATTGTAAAATTCTTATTTCTTTTTATATTTTTTTATGAAAAGAAAAATTTAAAAGAAATACAAAAAAATATTTATTGAGAAATTTTTATGCATGAAAATGTTAAAATTTGTGGAGAAAATTTTTCATTTTTTAAAATTTTGCAAGAAAAGAAAAAAAATTGTTTTTTTCAATGTAATTTTAATAATTTTGATGCTATAATTGAGGTAATAATTTATGAGATTCATTATTGCAAATTTTCGATTTTTTTTTCTCTTATGTAAACGTTTAATTGATGAAATTGATTGAGTGATTTTCGATTACTTTGATAAGTTTGTGCAAATGCGTTCCGAGATTTTTAAACACGTTCACGATTTGAATGTAATTAATGTTTTATTTATTTATTTATTTATTTATTTATTTATTTATTTATTTATTTACTTATTTATTTATTGCATTATTTACGTGTAAATGGAATCAGATAAGAAGGTTTAGTAATCGAATTAAACCGAAAGCGGCAATCTGTAAGCTTAAGCTTTTGTTTACAAGAGAGCAATGTACCGCTTTTTTTTTGCTATTGCACTTTATTTATTAGAGAGTCGGAAAAGTCAAGTTTTGAGGGATTTCCGATCCGTTGTGTTGCACTTTAACATAAGAAAGCTTCCATCCTAATTTAGAGCACTATAGAAAAAAAAGGTCAGTTACGGGTGATTTGTCAAGGTCAAAGAGTCAAAGGTCAATTCATCCTTTATTTGACCCTGTGGGAGAGTTATGAAGTTCGTGAAGTTCGCCTTATTGCAGTACTTGCACTTCTAATTTCAGGACAATGCTCGCAGGGCAAGTGGCGTTGGTGACAGGTGCATCACGAGGTATTGGTAAAGGAATTGCACTACAATTAGGCAAAGCAGGAGCAACCGTCTATATCACAGGACGTGCACCAAAACAGCAGGAAAAAGCATTAACAAGACTCCTAAGACCACCAAGTCTGGACGAAACTGCTAGCGAGGTATCTTTCAGTCAGTCATTTTAGGCGGCAACGATTTTAATTTCCGGTTTGTTTTCTTTCTTTTTTTTTGTAATTTTATGCGGAGTTTTTAAGCGATCATCTAGGAGAACCTTTCAACTATAGAGTATAGGATAGGATATAATAGCAACAATTTTTCTCGTGCTTATTTTTGCACATTTAGGCCGGGGGGGGGGGTGCTGAGGGGAGAGGTAGTGGAGGAAGGAGGATGGGATTGGGAAGAGGTACGACGGTGAGGGATGACTTTCAGCATAAATGAAAGAGAATACTGAGATTTTCGGATTACATGGAGGTCGTGACGTTTTTTGGCACATCTGAGAAATTAAACACTATGAGAATGCATTTTGCTTGTTGCTACAACATTTCCGCATAACCTCGTAAATACCCGTGCTTTAATGAAAAGATGCAGATAGTCCGATCGATATCCACGCACTTGTACTTTTATGCAGCAAGGAATTATATATTCGTTCTTGGAGTCAGACTTAAAATGTTCCAAATTTTGAGGCTAATGCCCAATGCTTCCCACAATAAAAAGAAGCAAAGAACAATAAGTTCCCATGGGTAAAATGTTTACTGGTCTATCTACTTTCAAGCTTTGATTAATTAAAGAATAAAAGAAATATAAATGTATTTTTTTTGAGTGGGAAAAAAATTGCTGAAAAGAAATATTATGGAAATCTTCATTAATTATGAGTTATTCAATTAAATTAAAAAGTAAAAATTTATCAATTTGAAAAAAAGTTTTAAAATATTTTAAAATATATTCGGAAATTAAAAAAAAAAATTCTTTTTTCTTTTTCAGATAAGTTCATATGGAGGAAAAGGAATCGCTGTTTATTGTGATCATAGCGATGAGAATAATATAAAAACACTCTTTCAAAGAATCGCCAATGAACAAAATAAACGACTCGATATTCTTATCAATAATGCTTATGCGGGTGTTACGGTAAGATTTTCGTCGATATTCTATAGTGTCATATTTGTAATGTTGTTGATCGATTAAATGGATCATCACATAAGTAATAAATTAGATAAGAAATTTTGCTTTTATAAATCTAAACATTTGAAAATGCAAATAGTGGTGATTATTTAAACGTTGATTATTATTAGTGGTGGTGATTATTTATTAAACGGTGGTGATTATTGATTATTGATTAATGGTGGTGATTATTTATTAAACGAATAAAGATATAAACATTCGTTTTGCTATAATTTCAGCAATCTTTTTTTTTTTTGCTGCAATCGAAAGGTATGTTGATATGAAAAATGAGTAAAAGCATTCCTATGGGAAGAATTTTTCTCAAGATGAAGGTGGGAAGGCATTTTATTCGAATATTTGGGGAAGGATAGAATTCCTTAGGTAAGGTAGAATTCCCCACGTATCACCATCATTACCCGAAGTGGAAAATCGAGATAGTGGTAAAATAAGTCGTAGCGATAGCAAAGGACCGCAAATGCTTGACTATAACTTTAAAAAATCTTGTCGAAATTTCTTTTTCTTTAACATGTTCCGTAATATGTCGTCATAGTGAGCGACAATTGCTTCTAGAGCTATGAGTGAAATGATCATGCTCGCAGGAAGGGGGAGGGAGGAGGGTACTGGATGCTCAAAAAGGGAAGGGGATGGTACTGGATGTTCAAAGGGGGAGGGGAGGGTAGTGGATGCTTAAAAGGGGAAGGGGATGATACTGGATGCTCAAAAAGGGAACGGGAGGATACTGGTCACTCAGTACCTAACAAAGGTGAAAGTGGTTCCCAGCTATGATGTTATAATTGCCGTTTGTGATCGTAGACATAAGCTTCTTTTAAAGCGCATTTCGAGGACCTCAGAAATTTTGAAACTTTTTCTTCCCACATATCATTCGTCGTTAAACGGCAGTTTTCTTACATTTTAATCTTGAGCACTTCTCATATTCCAATAAGAAATTCAATGAATTAAAGCATCAAGCACAGCATTCCTTATTTAAGCATAGCATAAATGCCAATACATCGAATTAGCTATTTATGATTTAAATTTCAAATAATGCCTTAAATAGCGAAGAATTTATTCTTCAACTGAAGCAACTAGTAGTGGAAATTGTTGGTGAAAAATTCGACAGATTCAGTCTTGAGAAATATTTGGATGAAAATCGTATCGATAGGTGAACCGTTTAAGTTTTCGGGTTCATTAAAATTTCTGAGCCTTTTTTAAAAAAAAGAAAATCTGATACTTTGGTCTGAAATGCTGATTGAAGGCGATAACACGTTCTGCGGGTACAAAATTCTACGACACGGATCTATCAATATGGGATACGGTGAACAATGTTGGATTACGTAATCACTATATTTGCTCAGTATTTGCTGCAAAATTGATGGTACCACGTAAGAAAGGTCTTATTATTACCGTATCGTCGAGTGGTGGATTACGCTATCTTTTCGGCACAGCGTATGGAGCTGGTAAAGCGGCTGTAAGTTGTTTCAAATGTTGAAGTACTTGAATTCTTCTTATTGCGATAGTATAAGTTCATTTAGTATGATAGTACAATAATAAGTACAATTTAAGTACTTCAATTAAGTACAGTTTCAGTTACAAATTCAGTTTAAGTTCCAATTCAAGTATCATTGGAGTATTTCAGATATGCGATCTCGAGAACTACCTGAACGGGGTAGCGTCAGCGAATTGTTAATAGTAATGTGAATCAGGCATGTGTTCTGTATCGCTAAAATTACTTTCTCGCTGAATTTTTTTTTGGTCATTTATTTCTGGTCATTGGTCATTCATTTGGCAGTTGATACTTCATTTCTATAGAAAGAAAGGTTATTATTCTATAGAAGTTTCTATGCATAAAGCACTGACAAATGGGTAGACCTTTCCTATATGGTGATCGTGATAGCGGTTAGAAGTAGAACTAAATCTCTACTGTATGGTTCTATAGCTTGTTGATTACCTATGTCGGGTATATAATGATTGCAGTTATGGCAAATGTTACGGATTTCCGTAAAAGTCATTCCGCAGAATAAACGAATAAGTATATACCATATGGGGAACTAGCGGAAGACGCTCCTTCTTTGGCTAATTGTTCATACTATTGCTTTTTATTGATTAGTTTTTAAGAACCAACAAATATATCATAGTATATGAATAAGAATACCGAGTAGGTGACATTTACCTAACGTTTACGTTTTTTCTTTTCGCAATTTTAGGTCTGATATAAGGTGAATGGCAATTATAGAATGAAATAATGCTATTTTTGAACTGAAGTGCGATCGATTGGCGGCAGATATGGCACATGAACTCGTTGAGGACAACGTCATCTCTGTATCTTTATGGCCAGGTCCTGTAGCTACCGAGCTCGTCAAAAAGACCGTCTTGGCTGGCAGCGGTGATCGAAAGGTCCTACTTGAATCGTATTTATACTACTTCTTTAATGGCGAACTAGTTTTCAAAGCTAATTAACTGCTAGAGCATTCAAAGATCTCAAAGAGTTTCCCTCAAACTCAATTATTCTAGGTTAGGTAACGAAAACTTCTACTTGCGTTGCTAAAAGATACACACCGTAAATATGGGTGCTCCAAGACTTTCAAAGAAACTCAACCATCGACCTTTTTACGCATCCCTATGACAATAAAATACTAAACCTTTTAGAATTGTATGTTAAAAATCTCTCCATGAAATGAAAGGGTGAAAACAGGTAACCCCCGCCGATCTAATATTTATTTATTAGGTAGAATGGCCGTCAAGTGAAAATGCAATATTTTTTTTTAGAATAAATTACGGGATATTTACGAGACAGCCGAAACGACTGAATTTTCCGGTAAGTGCGTTGTTGCGTTGGCTACCGATCGGAATTGTATAGCAAAAACCGGACATATTCTAACGACAACTGCATTAGCACGTGAATATGGCATATACGAGGATGATGGAAGTATGCGTCTTTTTTTAATTGATTTTTTGTTGATGCAGTACCTGGTAAATGGTAGATCAGGTATTGTGCTTCGATTACCTTGCTCATTTTGGTCCATGCTTATCGAGGATCATAGGTACGGCGTGCTCTGACATTTGCGAAAATTGTGGAGAGACGGGATATTCCTGTACAAATAAGGCTTGTGAGGGTTTAGATATTCCACTTTTTGCCACTCATACCTTTCGCATACCTTGAAAGGTGCTAATATATTGCGTAAAATTGTTTTTTCGGAAGCACTCCACAAGAATTAGATGAATTTAGCAAACTAGAAATTATAAACCATGCGGATCTTATGGAAATATAAATTTATATTTTCGCATAGAATTCAACTGCTTTTCTCGCTGTAATTGATAGATTGAACTCGTATTCGCCATTTCCATAAATCGTCATACTCGATGAGGGTATTGTCGACTTGGGAGGTCTCGGATCAGCTAGTAAGAAAATAATCGATTTTTGAAAATGATTGTTATTGATGCATCGGAAAAAAGTCATTTATTAATATTGCTAATGATTTTTATTGGTTTTATTTTTCGTTGAAGAGGATCGTTCATATCGACGAAAAAATTTTTTGCAACATTTAAGTTTGAATAAATATTTTAATTCTTGAATACAACCGGATTGGGATTTTAATTTTTTTTTTCATTTTCGGTGATTTTATAAAATTTTTATCGATAGCGTCGTTCGGGGTTCTAGATTCCTTTTTTTTTTTTCTTAAATAGGAGGGTTAATGATTCTGAAATCGTTGACGAAATTATAGATTTGACATTAATACGATTGCATTTTTTTTCGTTTATTTTTTTTTTTAGCTGATTAAAATATTTGCATAACTTATTTGCATATATAGTGTATGCACTTTAGAAACACAACCGAATGATCCGTTTTGTGCTGGCTATGAAGATTTCTTGAAGCAAATCAATATCATTCGAGCACCAAAATTGAAGAAATAGACGGCCACAAGAATATTCAACGCGTTCCGTATGGATCCGACTACCTTTATTAAGGTGATTGTATGATAATTAAAGAGGATAAACGATGCTTCAACACATCTTTTTTTTTTCATGCTGCTGATAAAATTTTTTTCTTTATCAGTGATTATTCTGATATCAACTTGTGATCACCTGTGATCACCTCATTATTAAAAGTCCCAAAGGTTTAATCTTAACTAACTGACCAAAAATCAAGTTTAGTTGATGTTGTTTTTAGTTGTTTTCCTCGAATTTTCTGAATTTCATGGGTCCTCGTTTGACAAACTCCTGCTGCTTTCCTCTATCTGTTTGTTTTTCTATATATAATCATTTTTTAAATTGAAAGTGCGGCTGCATACGTCCTAATCCTTCGACCTCATGAATGGATCCCTGAATATTTTCTCCGCTCTTTCCTGGAAGTCTTCGAGCTCGAAGAATCTCGCTAGGCACGATATTTTTTGCAAGGTACACATTTCGTCATACTCCGCAATTTGTTGGATGATGAAGCCGTGGGCTTCTGATGCGGAAAAAGGAGCCGATTCAGGATTGTCTTTTTGACGTTATCGCAACTTCGGCATCGAACCTAGTGGTGTCGACGTCAAGTTTCAGAAGCAGATATTCTGATGTGAGCATTCATAACATCGTAGATTAGTGTGGAGAGCGTCATCATAGGCGTAGCTACCTTTTTACTCTGCCGTTAGCACGACTTGAAGAGTATTAACGTCGACATCCAATTTCACCTTCAAAGGTTTTCGAACGTGGATATGCCAAATACGATGCGTTAGAGAATCGATTGATTACAACACTGTCGTTTTGTTTTGCGTGCATCATGCACGTTGCAAAGAGCACATGTTGCTTTTTTTGTGCTATGAGATACATCACAGATTGCTGAAATCTTCAAGAAACGAAGGAAAGCTGCATCAAGAAATCAGCATGGAAACTGTTGTATCGTCGTGGTGAAGTTATCTCGACATTTCCGTCATTAAGGAATTTTCCGATATGGGATAGGATTGATATATACGAATCGCAGTAAATATGATAGCGCAAAATTGATGACTATAATTGTTGTACAAATACTTACTTTATGGGGCGGAAATGTCTGTGGCGTAAATGTCCACTTGCAGAGGGTCACCTAACATTAAGACTCAGTAATCTATGCTTTTCACAGTACTTCAATAACAGTTAATTTGAAAGATTATTGTTGTAATAAATGAGTCCAAATTAATTGATATATTTCACCGAAGAATTTAATGTATATTTATTTGCAAATAAAAAATATATTTTAAAAAAAAGTGCATAGCTATGATGGGATATTTCTATTTTCATTTTCGTATTTCCTCATTATGAAGGATTCGATCGTTACGATGTCATCATAATTAATGCCATCCTGAAATTAAAAAAATTATCCTAAAATAAAAAAATTAATTTTTATTTCTTCGTGACGGGTTTTTCTTTTTGTATATAAAATATTTTATGATCCATTGAATGTCGACTATATGAATACTAGCGATGCGTGGGCGTTTTTTCGTCCCGACACAATTTTTGAGATATTGAATGAAAAGAAGGAAAAGGGAAATTTCCTCCTTTATTCTCTTCGACGATATATATTTCAGGATATAGAGATGAAATAATTATTTACTGTTTTTTTTCTCACTATAAAAATCTCAGAGTTTTTGTAATCGCAAAAAAAAGGCTTCAAGAATTCTTTCGCTAATAAACTATAAATTATCATATTTAATTGAAGTGCTTTTTTTTTTGCAAAAATATTCCTCTTCCCTTTTTTTTGCAAAGATTTTTTTTTCCAGGATTTCAATGTTCTTTTTCTTTGCAAAATTGAAGTGATTTTGCAAAAATTCCAGGATAATGAAAGTTTAATTGTAGGTTTATGAGGTATGTCATTGATCGTCTTTATTCGCCATTCTAATTCTAAGTTTATATAATATCATCGCGGAAGAAATTTTTCTTATATTTTCTTTTTCAATCTTCATAACGATAATATTTATCCATTGAAAAAGAATTTTTTTTTTTGATTTTATGCAGGATTATTTTCTATGAATTTATAAAGACCTTGGCATTATTCAAATTAGCTGGTTTTTTTTTTCATAAAATTTGAATAAATAAATATGCAAATTAAATAAATAATTGAGCAATTATATTCAGCAATAATTGAGATACTTTTCGATTATTGTGCAAAAGCGATCGCTCAATCCATCAATTCATTGCTTTCTTTACTTTCTGCACTCTCGGTTGCTGAAAAAAAAAACAGTTTGATCTAATTCCCCTCTTTTTTTTTCAATTCCTCTCCAATTATTTTATTTCTAGGAACAATCTTACTCTTCAATTATTTATTTTTCTATCTAATTCTCTGCTTAAAAGATTCATTTTTTTCTTCTATACGATTTATTTTTCTAGTCAATTATGCCGATTTTTCTATCTACTTGAATTAAATTAGTAAATATATACTTTGTTTTTTCTTTCTAAGTTATGAAATATAATAATAAATTCATTGTAAGCTATAATTTCATCGCTATATATAAGCTATATAACTTGTCGAATTCTATATATTTATCTTTTCAATACAATTTCTCAATTTCAGTATTGATTTTCACTAATTTCATGTTTTCTTTTTTCTAAACGATTTCAGTCTCAATCGTATATCATCTATGTCTCTCTCTCTCTCTCTCTCTCTCTCTCTCTCTCTCTCTCTCTCTCTCTCTCTCTCTCTCTCTCTCTCTCTCTCTCTCTCTCTCATGAAATCAACTTTCTCCTCTCATCTCTTCTATCGAAATTTCCTCACTAAAGATCATAGTTTTAGATAGAGGGGTTATAATTAATGCAATCATAAGTTTCAATGTAAATAAAATTTGGCGATATACTCTCAAAATTATTCGCAATAAATGAAATCATACTTATGAAAATATTAGGCATAATTTATTTCAACTTGGCTAAAATTTTTTAAAAATATTCTCAAATATATTTACTAATTAAAACTTATTTTTATAATTATTTAAAAATAATACATTCAATTGATTAAATTCGTTTAAATTTGCTTACGAGGTGGTGAATTTATTCCACGATTTGGACGTGAACGTGGACGATGTTGTGGTGCAGTTGGTTTTTTTATTCCATTCTCTTCGCTACTATCCTTTAAATCGTTTATATTTTCTATTAATAACCTATTCATATTATTATGTTCACCATAGTATGAAATCTATTGGTATATTTGCTTATGGCGCAAATGTCACCTCATTTATACGACAAGATGTCATTAAGAGGTTAAACGTCTAATATAACAATTATATTATCTGTCTTTGTCAAATTTTTGAAATATTTTCTTTAATTTCATCGTCATTTAAAGTTTATTTCTACGCATCTTGCCGAGACTCTTCTTTTAATGGTTTTGATAACATTGCAAAATGGACGATGTTTTCCCATATTTCACACTACTACTCTTAAATAATTCAATAGTTGGTCGAATCTGGCCATAAATTTCTTCAATTTTTACCCCCTCCTCCTTCCTCCTGCCCTCCCACTAATACCATCCCCCCCCCCCCCACTCCCCTCATCCGCCATCCATCTGAACTCTCAAAAAGCGGCAATATTTATTGTTCTCAGTTCTGAAAAAATCAAATAATAATTTTAAAAAAATTGTCATTGAAAACTTATAAAATATCACACTATGATATTGAATAAATAGAATATTTTCATTACATTTGAATTCGTTTCTCTTTAAGCATTAAAAAAAAAAAATTCAAATATTCATTTCAAATTTATTTCATAAAATTAATACCATTTAATTTCTCTAAAAAAATGTCCAAATTGTCCAAAAAATGTCCAAATTGTCCAAAAAATGTCAAAAACATTGAATATCCATAATGGACAAATTATAATTTTTCAAAAATGTTTTATATTATCACACTTAATTATACTCATCTCTTTTTTTTTGCGTATTTAATTACAATAATTGTCTAAATTAGAGTAATTATAAAAAATTGCAGCAGAATGAACTTACGCGAGAATTGTCATTACTCTCGAATACTGAAAATTTTTATTTTCTTAATTATTAGCTTTTTTTTTATAGCGATATTATATGAATATATTTTATAAGTTAATTAACGAACTCTTCATTGCATCGTTTCATTGTGAATAATTTATGCACTTCAAAAAAAAAAAAAAAATAAAATAAAATAAAATAGAATTTCAAAAAATTTCAATTCTAGTAAGTAGGAATTTTATTTAATTATTAACAATAAATTTCATTAATATTTATTATTTATTGATTTCATTTTCAAAATATTTTATTTCTATTCGATTCTCATATATCGATAATATTGTTGTTTATTTAAGTTTCTATCTATTTAATACTAGTAGTAGTTCTAATTAATAAAACCTTATACTAAAATTTTTCTTTTTTTTTTTTTTTAAATTTTTGCTTCAAAATTTCTCTCATTATCGCTTAAACGTTTATTCATAATTCATTTCATTAGCAAAACAAAAAAAAAAAAGAATAATTTTGCAGATTTATGCAAATTCACTATATGAAAATTTGTTAATTTCTTAGTGAATTTAATAAATTCATTAAAGAATTTTTTATGAATGATAAAAATTAATTATAGTAACGTCGTCACATACAAGAAACACCTACATCCGGATGACGCATCACGTTTAGTGCGTTGTGATCCTCGCTGATCGCTTCGATCCTATAAGCCAATATCAATATTTCACTCAATTAAATGGGCTATTTCCTGTTATCCATTAGTGTTTGTGTCTGTCTCTGCCTGGTAGATGTCTGTTGATGTCGGCGATGAGAGTGGGCTTATGTGAAATAGATCATTGCTCCAAAGAAGTGCAGTAGGACCGTTTGCTGGACCAAAACATGATTGTCTGCTGTGTGGACCCCCCTCTATCGCTCCGCTTACGCATTTTTTCAATATTACGCCGTTTATTTTCCATACTTTTGGCCAAAAAATCCCGAGAGATTTGCATATATGCAAATGAACATTTTTCATATATATGTGGTTTCCATGAATAAAAATTATAACAGTGACGCACACTTGAAAACGTTATTGAAGTGATGAACCGTTGCTAACTATGCTTACGTTATATCGACCCCTCCGTCCACCCTCCCTTCCTATTCCCTCGTCCTCCAGCTTCCCGCTACTTTTAAATTGCGTCATGCTTTGGGACAACTAAACTATGCTTGAGCGAAAATAACAGAAAGAAGGAAAATTTCAAGCAGTGATACCACTTATTCATTGAAGAGTCATTTTCTATTGTTTTCTTCCAAAACAAAAAAAAACAAACTTGGGGAAAAGATTGTTTGAGTTGAAGACTTCAAAAAATAATTTCGGCACATCATTCAGCATTATTCTTTCAAGTCTTGGAACACAGCAATCGCTAGGAATGCATTCTTTTTTTTTCACGGGTAAGGTGCAATCTGGGAGGATGGGAAAAGAGGGGGGGGGGGGAGCTGAGGAAAATAACCATCAGAAATAGAAAGATAAAAGTGGGGTGGGGTGGGGGGGGGGTCATTTTCTATTTATGCATGGAGAAATACAAAAAATGATTGAGGAGAAATTCTTAATCACATTACAAAAGAATACGAACAAAGATGAACGACAATTCAAAAAAAAATCTAAAAAAAAAACTCATTAAAAAAATTTCCATCCGAAAAATTTTTTATCGATTTGGTATGATAACCTTGGAGGAAATTCACCGAAATTTTCTTCATTTGCAAAAAAAAAAAAATGGAAACTTACATTTGATTTGTCTTCGTTAGCTGAAATAGAAAATAATTAGAGAGTATTTTTGAGTCGAGAGAATTCCGCACTAATCGCTCGTTAGCTTTATGGTAATTTACAAAATTGCTGCAAAGTGAACATCAACACCTATCAATTCATATGAATTCTTTATTTGGCTCACCTGTATTAAAATATGTTGATTTTTATATGAGAAATGGAAATAATAACATTAATGCATATACAACGTTAATACAACTGCGAAGCATTTTATAGAGTGGAGCGAAAAGACATGGATGATCTTCGCGTATAAAATGAAGGAGTTTAATCGCTCAGAATGTAACATAAGGGACAGGTGTTGCATTGATATTGGCAGTCGAGATCCTAACTTGGAGGTTTGGGGAGAGAAGAAGGTGAGAGGGAGGATAATAAGTGGTAGACCTTGAAATGTTCTTCTGAGGTCCTAACTTGAAAAATTTCATATTTCTAGCACGAGGTTCATGACGTCTCACCTTGCTGCAACCTTGCTGCAACCATCCTCCCTTTCCTTCCGAATCATCTTCGCGGCTTCACCCGATAATTTGGTTGCTGATCATTTTTGGTTTTTTTTTGTGTCGTGCATTTTAAAAATACAGGAAAAATGCACTACAACTCAAATACTATTCGAGTATATCGCAACGTGTTAATTGCCATCGGAAAACCAAATGAAAGATATATGCCGAATAACTTCCTATTGACAGTCATCTTTTTTATGCTACGTCGATTTTACGCCGATGATTTAGATCTTCTGTCGGATTCGAAGTTGCAAAAGAATTTCAGTTTTTTTTTTTGAGGGGGGGGGGGGTGGCTTCAGGAAAATATCCACCTGGATCGATATTTCAGTTTTCCCGATATTCGATTCCCTCCAACTTCTGCACCTAGAAAATAGGTAACCAACAAGAGGGTCTTACGCCCTCATATTCCGAAAGCCTTGAAGAAAATATGAGGATCACCCATGAGAAATTTCCTCCTGAAGCAGTATTATCCGCCATTAAACTTAATAGATAAATTATAGTCTATTCAATTAGCATATGTGGATTACTCCTATTTTTCTGAATATTTTCATTCAAACATTCTCAGCATTTAATTGAAATCAGCGATTAGAATTATTTCACTAATGAAAACCTTTCAAGAAAATTTCCATATGAAGTATTTCAATGCAGAAATTCTAATTTAAAAAAAAAAAAAACTTGTCAACGAGTTGATATGCATTCAATGAGCATATTCTAACTGCAACAATTATCTCACCTCATCTATTATGTGTGTTAATAATCGTTAATAAATTTATGCTTATGTTTGAAATTTAAAACGCATAATTATGAGTTAAACTCATATTTGACTTGAAACTCAATAGAATGAATTAAACTGACAATAATAAATTAACTTGAGGTGAAATATAACGAATAATATGAAATGAACTTGATGAACGACTGCAAAAAAGTGACAAAAAAAAAATCAAATGAAAACATACATTCAGATAAATCCTGCCAACCTAAAATCAACAACTTTATTAACTTATTTCTTAATATTTCATGTAATTTACATATTAAAAAATATTTATTTCAAAAGGTAAATTACATTTTCTTTTTTTTTTTTAATCGATTGTTGATTGAGATTTTTAGGGCATATTTACGTTGCATTTGCACTGAATTAATTTCAAAGTACCACAGATTTTATTTTTTTATAGTTTAGAGAGGAAATAAAATTCCCCTTTAAAAGTTTTTTTTTTAAATATTGATATTAAAATATAACGAAGTGATGATTGAATGATTTTAAAGGTGTATTTTATTTGTTAGTTATTATCCGTTAAAGATTCTACTTTTTAAAATTAATTTCAAGCATAATACACTACAAATATCGAATATAACTTACTAATTAATACCATATTTTGTAGTATATTGTAATTTATTCCATATAACACTCATCTATGGTGCATGAATTTCATTGAAAATTTTCAAAATTTTTTAATTTATTCAAATAATATTGAAATTTGATGAATTTCAACTTAACCGAATGGATTGGCGATAATGATTACGATGAAAGTAGCGAACAATACAATCGTGATCGTATTCATTTCAGCAATATTGTTTGTTCAAAATTGAATACTAACTCTTTATCGAAATCTTTTTATAGGACTCTATAGAAGTGCTGAAAAATCGTAACGCCCATTCCCACAATTGTACTATTTTATTTTTTTTCCCTCCCCGCCGATCTCAATTTAAGCATCGAATTTTTGTTCGTTGATTATAGCAAATAAATAGCAAATGAATCATATGATATGTGTTGAAAGTCCCATTTTTTTGTTGCACTCGTTGTTTGATGAAACTTATTTTCCGTTATTAAAACCATATCATTTCATACAGTATTTGTCATCCATTCCCTTTAATAGTGATCCTCATTATTCTCTGAACCTAGATGATTCATTGAGCTTTTTTTAGCGGCTCATTGGCTCATTGTTATGAGTTGATATGCGTTGTATATATATATATATATATATATATATATATATATATATATATATATATATATATATATATATATATATATATATATATATATATATATATATATATATATATATATATATATATATATATATATATATATATTATATATTATATATATTTTATATTTATATATTAATATTTGTATGTGTGTATGTGAATTTTTTTCTTACTCTAAAATTCTTTCGAAGTATTATTGCTGAATTTTTTTTTTACTAAAATGGAAAATGAAAAAAATTTTGAAAAATTTTTTTCAACTAATCAAAAATTTTTCATAAACGTTAATTTCAACTTAATGCAGAATATTATATGAATATATGCAATAAACTTCTTACTGAAAAATTTGCATAAATTTCAACACCATAAAGGTGATATTTTATATACCTGTTAAATTCGAATATTTTTATCAATTAACACGAAAAATGAAATATATGTGGATTTTTTTTTTTTTGGAACGTTTATTGCAGCGATTTGATTCGTTAGAAAATATGAATACTCTCACTGGGTATTTTCTATTATTCATCGATCGATTGTTGAAACGATGCCGTTAAAGTGCAAATTGCAATGCGGCATCCATGCAATCTGCCGTTATTCTCATATGTTTTATTGCGGCTCAATTGTCATTATTATTGACAAATATGAGATGAATATATTCTCATATTTGATATATCATTTTGTTTGGCAAACAATTTACTCTATGAATTATTTTTCTTATGGTGTAAATAAAGAAATTTTATGAGATGAGAGATATGACGGGGGAGTTTTTTTTTGCAGGAAAATATTTTTTTAAAGAGAAAAAAAAACTTATTCCATTGATGAAAAAAATTTTCGGGAATATTTTTGCTTATATAAATGAATTTTTTTCGTCCTTAACGAATTTTTTTTAATGCTTAAAAATTGGGAAGTTCTTCGAAAAAAGGCGGAAATAGAAACAAAGCTAAATTTGTTGACGATGTGGGAAAAAATTTGCGAAGAAAATACGAAAAGCTGGTCACATGAAGTGTTGAATTTCTGTTTACGAGAGCAATTTATGTAAATTTTATGAAAGCAATATGCAAATTTATCATTGGATTTTACAAGAGAAATTCGAATCGATGCGTTTAAAAGGCATTATTTTAGAGCATTAACGTTATGAATGAGCAATTTTTGAAACGTTTGTATAGCCGAATCGATCTCATAAAAATAAAAAAAGAAAAGAAAAGTAAAGAGTTTTTTCTCCTTACAAACTTCAGAGAGGTAGAAGTTGAAAAAAAAAAGAAAAAGTATAGGAAAAAAATTAAATATGCTGATTTTTTTTTCTTCGTAAAAATTCGTCTATAAAAGATATGAATATCAATTTAAATATTGATACGTTAGTAAAATATATTTGCTATAAAATAAATAAAAGAGATATTTATAAAAAATGAATATTTTTCTAAACGTAAATTATCGTATAATGCAACAATAAGTGGGAAAATGCGCCATTCCAAATGGCACGATATGCGCTTTTGTATTCTATTCGTTTGATCAACTAATTTCATAGAATATTCAATAAGTAATTAAAACAGGAAAATACATTCATATTTTTCTTATTAGATCGTTTCTATAACCCCCTCCCCCTTCCCGGACCCCCACCTCTCTCATATCCGAGGGGAAATATGTTTTTTAAAATTTCCATATAATTATGTATCGTTGCGATGTCACATTTGCACATATGCAATGTGTTTATCTCTCGAAATTTTTTCTTTTTTTTGGAATATAATATTCGCCATTGAATAATATTTTATACCATATTTAAAATCGATCTTTTAATTTTCTAACATCTAACATGCAGAAAATTATTTCCTTTCGATTTTTTCCCTTTATTCTGGGAAAAAAGGTTTCTCCCTCTCTTTCCCCCTCTCGCTTCGTCTCTTTCTTTCTCTTTTTCTCCCTCTCCCTCTCTTCCTCTCTTTATCTTTTTCACATGCAAGTTGCTAATTTTTTGGTGATGGTTGAGAGAACAATGTGATGTTTGCAGGTTATTTTTGGTATACATTCGAGCTAATCCTATAGGTATGATTCATCATCTCTCCTTTTGCTATGAAGTTCTCATTACACTGCAACGAACAGCCGCATAAACAACCCCCCCCCCCCCTCCTCCCCTTCAGTGTTGCAATTTGCACATTGAAATGACTCATCAAATTCAACGTTTTGCAAAGTGCAGGGTAACAATTCTAGTCGCCAATTTAGGATTTCCACTATTCATTGGCGATCATTATTGCTTAACATCGATGATGCAATATAATCACCAACGCATTAACGATAATCAATGTACAACATTTTTTATGAAATATTATATGCAAAAATAACTTTTAAAAAATTTCTATACGAAAAAAAAAACTTTTTTCTCGGCAACAGAATTACATATAGTAGAGATTTTGCTCGAATCGTATCGTACACTCATTGAGCGAATATCAACATAGCGAAAAATATTATATGCATGTTTATAGTTCAACAAAGGGTTATATTCTTATGCAAATAATATAATTTATTGAGAGGAGGGTCTTATATAAATTATTGATAGTGTATTGCCGCATTTTCGTTGTTCTCTAAAATTTTTTATTTTTTTCTCTTTTTCCACAAATATGATCATTGAAAAATTTTCAATGACCATAACTGAACGGTCGGATGCTAGCAACTTATGAGAGCATTGCAAAAATGTACGTTTTGCAAATTCTATTGCTTTGCATTTTCACTTGTTTATAGTTCAATATTTTGCATGAGCTACGGTGAAATATAATGACTTCGCGATTCAATACGCATTGCATAATCACATATAGCGTTGCAATTCGCTTTGAGTTGGAAATCATAACGCATTGCACAGAAACTTTCTTCAACATTTATTTATTTGTTTATTTGTTTTTACTCATTTATTCTTTTTTTAAAATTCGTTATTTGATTATCTATTTTTATTTATTTATTTATATATTTGCTGATCGATTTATTTATTCTTCGTTATTTATTTATTCTTTTATTATTTCTTTAATAATTAATTTCCTATTAATTTGTTCATTTATTTTTACGTTTATCCACTTATTTGTTCAGTTCAGTTAATTGTTCATTTATTTATTACGTCGGCTACGGAGAGAGCCAAACTGAAATATTTCTAGCAAATGAAATTTCTGAAGTATATCTAAATTATTTCCGGATATGCCATGCGCAATTTTGCATCGAAAACTGGATCCAAATTTGAGCCGACAAGGTTCCAATGATTCCAGAGACTCAAAAAAACTGGATATTCTCTATAAACCTAATATAAGGAATCAAATAGGCACTCCTTCCAGGAGTATTATAGTCGAAAACGGGCCAGCAGTATTTAATGAAAGCCTTCTAAATAGAGTTCACGAACATTATATCCTGAAGGAAGAATCTAATCTTCTAACTTGTGAAAACACTTACACCGGAAGTTGTGATAGATACGAACTATGGTTGTTTTTTTTTTTCATCGAGAAAATTTAATTACTATAATTTCGACCAATTCGCGAAATTATATTGTTCGCTTTTGAAATTTATTACTAAAATAACTGTTAGTTTCAAGAACTCCTCTTCATCGATTAAATCAAATCTATTTCTTTCGATGAGTGATAATATTTCATTACGCTTTACTTCAACTTTCTTCTCTATTCCATGCAAATTTTCTTAACTAATTCATGTTTTTTTTTTTCAAAGTTTGTTGAATATTTTTTATTTGTTTTCAAATATATTCTATTTAATTTTATCTTTTTTAATCGAAGAATAAAGAAAAATTATTGATTTATTGATTTCTATTTCTAATAGGGTTTGTTCCTACCTATAAAAAAATGATCGGATGAAATTTCAGCTAAGGCTAAATACTCCTCGATATTAAGACTAAACCGGCGAATTGTTGAAAGACAAAAAAAGACATAGTATTATTCGAAAGTTGTACTCATATATATCGATTTCAATGATAGATTAATATATTGGATAATGAGTGATTCGTCATTGATTAAGATAATTGCAATAGAAGGAAATACGAGAAAACAGTGAAGAAAGAATATATTGAAAACAATCTACCGGTGAATAATTAAATGTGAAATATTTTTTTAAAGAAGCATTTAGGAGAAGCAAAAAAAAAAAAAAAATTTCCGCATAGCGATATTTATGAATTATGTAAATTTATAAAAATTTAGAAAAATTTTCTCATATTATTTTTTTTTCCTCTACGATAAATTTATATTTTCATAATTAATTTTTATTTGTAACTCATATATTTTTTTAAATTTGTTTTATTGAAAATTTTAATATAATCATTTCATATTGAATTCGGGGAAATTTTCCATACAGTGATTTCATATTTAGACATAAAAAAGCATAACAAAGTTCTCAAATTTTGAGTTAAAATATTCAATATTGTACAGTTGCATTGAAAAAAAAATATTGCAAATATTATTTTTATTGCAAAAATAGTCGATATTTTTGCAATTATAAAAGTCGTATTCTTGATTTTTATTGCAAAAAAAAAAGAGAGAGAACACTCCAAGCTCATCGAATATGTCATCGTGATAAAAACTATCGATTTGACATGTATTTCCGGTTATTTCATAATAAATCATCTTGAATAAATTGCATGTGAAAATATGCTCAATTTTGATGAATCTACTGGGAATTTTTTTTTTTCATTAATGTTTCCGAAAAAAAAATTTCCGGATCATTAATCAAACATTACTGATCCGGAAAAAGAATAACTTTTCCATGTTTTATTGCATGTTATTTTAACTTTTAACTTATGTTCTCATCATTACGATTTGACAGTTAGTCTTCGGTCTTTTTCGTGTATTTTTTCCGTTTTTTTTTTTTTTTGCAGAACCTATTGTGGATGATCGGTTTTCAATTCGCCTATGATTTAATGATGTTGTAAACTTTCAATGAAATCACTAATTGCTGCAATTGAACAAAATTTTATTTGCAATTCGCAATTTAAATAGCTCAATATCAAATAAATAACTACGCAATTGTGAAAATATTATCAATGATTTTTTTTTCTCATGTTAATAATGCGTTCTTCAACGAATACGAAATATTTTATGAAAAAAAAAAAGATATGACGAAGAAATTTTTATACGTATAAAAAAAATTTATTTAATTTTCACAATAAAAAATTTTTTCATTATATTTATAAAATTTCAAAAAAATTTATCTCATCTCACAATATGAGACTTAAATTTCCGAACTAAAAATACATTATGGATTATTTTCTATATCTATAAACGATGTAAATATATGAGAAAATCTCTCGAATATAGTTAGCAACATCATTATTTAATATTTATAATATACTATATTTGCATATGGAATTTTATTCGAACTTAATTATTTTTTTATGAATGAATTGTTGATGAGAAACTGTGCTAAGGAATTTCAAATCTAAAGTGCTGTTTTTTTTTTGTTTTTTTTTGTAGTTAAAAAATTTCTGTCTCGAAAATTTTTCACTTTTATTAAGTATTAATTAAATATTTTTTAAGTATTAAGTATTAATTGCTATTTTTATTTCCAAATAAGTTTATTGCCGTTTAAAAAATATGAAATAATCATTGCAAATTTTCTCAATAATATTTCAATATTTTTAATCCTTAAAATTATGGAATTCCTTAAAATTCCCATCAATAAAGGAAGCGTTTAATGGATATAATTTCATTGGAATCAATGCCCATTAATTTATTTAAGCGGTCATTTCTCTTCACAGAATGTACCTGCTTAGTTGAAGTTACAAAAATGGGAAAGTAGATTCGTTCGTATTTTCGTTGCTTGAAAATATTCTTGGGGGATTTTTAAGTTGCCGGTCATAGCTTCTCATCACTAAGAATCTGAGAATTTTAAAGGAGATATTCAATTCAAAATTCGTTTCAATTATATGCATCAATTGAATATAAACAAGCTGATGACATTGCAAATTAATGCAATACTATTTGATTGTCACTTTATAGGGTTTTGAAAAATTTCAATAAATTGATTTTCAAGTAACTTAGTAGAGAATAGATTGCAAGGCAGAAAAATATCATTAAATAATGAAACTTACTTTTAAAATCGTGAAAACGCCTCTATTAGTGGGCTATTTTTATCATGAGATTTCCTTCATTAAGGAATCAGACTAAATGGCGGCGTGAAGTGATCGGTTATGACGATATCTATATCTCAATCGGGCAAGGATAGAACCTATCAAGCGACGAGATCATCTTCAACGGTTTATCCACCTCTTACCGAAACATTGCAGCTGTATATTTGCATATTTGCATATTTATATTAACATATTTGCATATTACGTTATATTTGCATATTCAACTTGTTCAACTTCCATATATCTAATATATTCAATACGCAACAAGTATACGTTCTCTGCAATACGATCATAAGAGTAGTCTTTAAATCGATGTGAGCGTGTTCTTCCAATATTTCCTTTTTTTTATATTCATCAAATCAATTAGAGCGTAAAATAAGTAAATATATAAGCGTTGCTATCATCATATTTTTGCGGATATGACTTATAATTTCTATCCAATAAAATTTGCATCTTATATTAAAATGACAGTTAATTATATATGCATCATTTGTACCTATACTAATATTAATATTAAGATCTGATATAATAATCGAATATATTAAAGTGTAAAAATTAATGGATAAGTATTAAAATGCACTGTTTATATTAATGAAAATGTTGATCGTTGAATAGTCTCATTAGAGATGTAATACGATGAAATCGATTCATGAGTGAATAAGAAAATGCATCGAATAAATACATTCTACTGAAAATATGTTTTCAATTAGCATTTTGCAAATAATATTTCATATTCATATAATCTTCACCTAATTATAAATTGAGAGAAATATTTATCGATATATCGATATAATTATTGTCGATTCATGCATCATCAAAACAAAAATATATATTTTATATATTTTTACAAAATATTTTACAAAAAAATATAAAAATATATATTTTAGCAATCAGATAGGTTGTAAAATCTTTTTTTTTTGCCTAAAAAGTTTTTTTTTTTGCCCAAATTTTTACCCAATGCAAAGAAGTTTCTTTTTTTTTTCGGGTTGATTATGTTTATGCTATCATGAACTATGGAAATAATTAACTGTGAAATTAATTCTATTCAAATTTTCTGTTTATTGAGTTATGGCCAAATACCATAATTTTATGCAATATTGCATAATAATAGCACATTAAATCATCCGTTAAAAGTTTTAAAGCTTCATTTATGGGCGATGTTATTTGCAAACGGAAGCAGTGTGCGATTCGCCGTAGAGTACTGATTGAGAAGAGACGTCGTTTCGTGGGCAAGCGGGAACCTATTCCTGACTGCTTTACACAAGTTCACATTGGAACGAACAATTTTGACGGGTGGCACTGTGCTCATGTGTCTTCACCGTTCCCTCCATCTTACCCCCTCCTTCAACACTCAGTATCCGCGTCCATTCGGATTTTCCCTCTATTGCATTCTTTTTAGCTCGACATGGTCACATATATCTCCGTTATTCGAACACCTGGTTATAACTAGAAGATAAACGACAGACACATCGAATATCATCAGTTCAGTGTACGAATGAATTTTCATAGAGGTTTATGCTTAATCAGGCTCTAAAGATGCCGCACGCAAAATGCGTATTTATACTAGCTAATAAGATAAGAGGATCTGCTAAAGTTTATTAAATATGCAAATTTGACTGATATGTTGAATAAATGAGCGATCCGACCAATTGCAAGCCAATAAGAGGTTTATATATTTCTAAGCCCCCTCCCTCGCCCTCCTCTTTCCCCTATGTCGATACACAAACCTATAAACACAACATGCCTAACTCATAGTTTCATCATTTAGAGAATATTATGCGAATCGAATGATTTTTAATGAAACTTCTCTAAGCAACGCTAAAAAAACAGTTGTGTTGTCATAATCGTATATTACATTTTGCTATAGTGACCATATATTAAACCATTTCCTAATGTTTTAAGCATTAAAGGCAATCCACTCTTCACGTATGAGCAATTAAATCCGGAAGAAATACGGATTGCTCGCATACGTGGTAGTCCTTGAAACCGATTTTAATGGCTTATAAGAATCATTGATCAAATATGATAATATTTAATCTTCATAGAGTGTTGGCTTATGTATTTATTAAGTTAGTAATGCCTTTTCCCTAATTATATCAATTCAATGAAAACTTTGGAAAATCCATGAGTTTTTTTCGGCTTTGAAAAAATATTCATGTGAGAAGAATGCTGATGTGTTTTTAGCATTTTGAACAATCGCTTCTCATTATTGAATAAAAGAAGAGTTGAAGCAGCATTTGAAGTCGAGGAGGGGGAGAGGTGGAGGAAAGACTTGGAAGAAGGGGACGGGATGTGAGAGGATGGAGCAGGGGGAGGAAGCTTCCGAAACATTAGTGATGCTCATATCGCTAAATCATCAAGTCATGGCACGATCTCTTACAGCATTATATTCAATTGCAAAAGCGGAAAATCTGCTCTCGGTTGAAGCAAGCTTGAAGATTGAATCAAAGAGTATAGCGTTAAGATTTTTGGAAATCTGAAGCACATTTTCTGTTTGATTTTGCTCACTTCAATATGTTTTTAGTAAAATGAAATACGATAACATCATTCCTTCATGAATGTTTGTCGATGTATGTCTGTATGTTTGTGTGTGTGTGTGTCGGCATATGCCTGTATGTCTGTCTGTGCGAGAATTTCAGCTCGTCAAATGCGGAAATGAAAATTAATGAATGTAATGCGCAATAGAAACGAGCTTTCGTGTTTCTAATTTCGCCACCATTTATCATCGTTTGCACAAAAAATTGACGCCTAAAACAACGATGAAATTTCGAAGAGAATTTTGTTGTGCAAAGAAAAAAAAAACTCTGAACATACCTGAAAATGAATTTATGCAAGGTGATATGTGCAACCGGTTGGACGCACCAGAGGAAATACGAAAGATTATTTCATTTTCAGAAACACTTTTAGTTTTGCGAAAGAAAAAGCACATTGCGTTAATTTTACCTTTCCGATAGCATACCTGTATTCACATTCCAACCTGGAAACTTCCTTTGTTGATTCGAACAAAATTTATAGACTGGGTAAGTAAATTAACCGTGCATAACATACCTCATCGTTCAAAATTTCCCCCTCTCTTCATAAGTCGCAACCGTGGTACCTCGTGAAGAAATATTTTCACAAAATTTCATCAATTCTATTGAAGCTAAAAAGTTATTATCCAATGGCGTCCACAAAAAAAATAAACGGAAATATTTTTATGAACCACCATTAGACCGGAAAGAGTAAATCTGCGCAAAGACTAATTCTGATCTCACGACATATTTGGTTTTCAAAGTGTTCATCTCATAGTCATCTCGTTCAAATAACAGAATTTAAGCATATACCTTTCGTATAAGCTATTGCACAAATAAGCTGAAGATTTTAGCTATGCTGATGCTCCTTATATCTACATTTATCCTCAGTAGAATAAAAGCGGCACCTCTATCTAACCTGATTTAATTAGCAAAAACATACTATTTGCACTTTTATAGAGAGTATTTCATAGCCTATTCGGCTCACGTCTAGCCGAGATTATGAGGAAAAGAAATATTATGTTAAAATCTGCTTGTAATGCATTTTCATTTAAATTTTGATTATGATGGTTAGCCAGGTAAATCGAATTGTAAATTACATATACCGTGCGCTTGTTACTCAGGTATAATTTCTTCAATCTATAATCATCTCTCCTATAAAAATTCAACTAAAAATTTTTCAATATATTCAATTTCTTTACTATTTAAAATAAGCACAATAAATTTTGCTCAAAAAAAAAAAACGAAATGTGTTAAGGATGATGCGAGCGATTGGATTGAAGATGGAAATTGTGCTGCAACATTTCTGAAAGCTGTATTAAATAGAAGGAGCGCAACGATTTCCTGGAATGTACTAAACGTTTCATTAGATACATGGACTAAATACTTTCTCATTTTCCATTGCAAACAACCACACATCATGCTTTTTTTTTCTTCAATTACTTTAGACAACGATTATATCATAATAAAAGATATTTGGAGGAAAATTGTACTTTTATTGTTTTAAATCCAATGCATTCCGAATACTTCAAGAGTAGAGCAATAGGAAAGAGGTCTAAAAATACTTCATACAATATTTTACAGTAATCTCTAAGTTATTTTTACAGTATCAATCGTCTTTTTTGAGCAATAATTTATAGATTTCTTGTGAACATAAATTTATTTCTGCATCCAATAAAATAACACTCCGCACAACGCCATCGGAAATATGAAAGAGACAAACTGGTTTATTGTTGAGTCATTTTTAACCTTTGAGTGATTAGTGTCTCCTATGTTGACAGTAAGAAAGTGCGCCGGAAATATTACGTTCGATGATGGAGGTCACATCATTTCTCGATTCGTTTATCTCAATAGTCAATCGTGTCGATCGTGGTCTCATTTATTCACTCCTATTTTCTTCATTTATTCATATATATATATATATATATATATATATATATATATATATATATATATATATATATATATATATATATATATATATATATATATATATATATATATATATATATATATATATAATCGCTAGATTCATATTGCATAATAATTTCGAACATTAAATTCTATAGTATGAAAAATTTTTAGTCGTTTTCCTCGAAAATTTTAAATTGAAATAATTTTTATTGCAAAAGAAAAAAATTTTCAACAAAAGTGTAAAAAATTGCTTAAATCATCGTAAAATTTTGTACTAAAAATCAATAAAATCGTTAAACTTAGGCTGTTTTATCAAAGAAATATTACAACATTGCAAAAAAAATCGATAAATATTGCAAATAATGCACACTGAAATGTGAAATATGATAGCAAAAACTATTTGCATAACGATAAATGTGAAATGACAAATGCACATTCTCTTCCCTATCAATTGTATTACATTGCATTTCATAAGCATATTCACTTCTAGCCTAATTTAATTGAAAGCGCACTTGCAGTGGCGTTTCGATATTAGTTGCAATTTTGTTGACATGCGCTATTGCAATCGTAACAATATGGAAATGATTGTCACGATAGGTGCTTTTAAAAAAGATCAACTTTACGTGCCAGCCGACTGTCGAAATATCTATAGCGATGATAAAACATTTTTTTCCTACTCTTTGCTATCCTCAAAACGATTCTCAAAACAAGCAATGATACGTTTGCAGAATAATAGCTAAAGAAGTTTGTTGTGTGAATTTCAATTTGCTATTTATTAAGCGCTAGTAATTTGTTTGCAAACATGATGAATGCAACTGCATAATGATTAAATCAATGATTTTTGCGATATTTGCATCCTCTAATTTACTAATCTAATTGAAGCGATGATAGACAGACATATTACAGACACATACATATACGCATACACATATAAATATGAACAAACATGACGCTATTTATTTATTTTCTCGAATTTGCCGAAAAGAAAGTGGAAAATATTAGCGACGATAAAAATTTAGACGAATAGATATTCGAGAATTCAAAGAAACAATAGGATATAGATCGAAATCACTCAACCATTGGCATAAAATTTGATGAAGTGAATATATTAACGATATTGGCGAATTTTTAAATTTACTATAAACTTCATATTTATTAAAAAAAAGCATAATTATAATAATTGTACGCTCTTCTCTTATGATTAGATTTGAAGCGCTTTTAGTTATATGCACTTCTGTTCAGCGAACTTTCGATATGCTGTGAGGATTCCTCTTCTCCTGCATCGCCTATGCTATTCCCCCCCCCCCCCCCCCTCTCCCATACATAAGACTTGTTCCTCAAGTACCTTTCTCCCCCCTCCACTCCAAAAGGCATACTTCAAGTCTTATAACACAATAGCTGACAACTCATAAGCATTTGCAATCATACTCTCTATACACGTTTTAATGCAATCAGCATCGTTTGCATATATTTGATCGTCGGCGACCTCATTCGTTGACGCAACAAATGTTTATCAAAAATTATTAAAAAGCACTCCTATACATATTTGTTCTCTTTATTCAAATGTTAGAAATATTCTCGGCATTTTGAAATGTAAGAATGCTCAGCATTTTTTCTTTCAATTGCAATTGATGGATCGCGTTTACCTGAGTTTTACCTGTTGCAATTCGGCTCATCGATAAGGTGTGCACTAAGCTTAAATTTCATAAAAAAAGGCCATTTATGTTACTTTTGCATTCAAACTGATCAGTGAAGCGATATTTATATTTTTATTTACCTTCAGATAGTTATCACCAATTTTTTTTTTCTTATATTCGAGCATTTTTCTATAGCTCTAAAAATTTTCAAGTTGTAATGGTCTATTTTTATAAGCTGGTTGAAGCCACCCATTACTTTCAAAAACTCTATCTCAAAGCGCCATTAGCGACATTTCTCGATGAGGAAATCGCATAAGAATGAATTCATACAACTCGGCTGTCAACAACGATTCCCGATTCCCTACGTGAACGCTATGTTGACACCCGTTTTCTACGTGAACGAGTGTCAACACTGGTTCTCTACGTGAGCGCTTCCATGGAGAATCCTATTTACCTTGCCGCATATATTCCTCTTTATAAAGAGCGGAAGATTCAGTAGCCATCTGCTGAACGTGAAATGCGCAATTGTTTTCTATGCTTATCATCATTTTCTAGATATTTTCACTCAAAATATTCTCACAGGAAAGAATTTCAACTTGAATTTAACTTTCCCATAGGAAAAAATTTCAACTTGAACTTAATTTAACTTGAATTTAATTGAATTAAGTTGGAAAAATTTCCCTGAATTTTTTTCTCGAAGAAGATTTCAACTTGAATTTCATAGGCAGATAAAACGGCATTTTTTTTTCGCTACGTTTTCATTGGCAAAACTCAGAACTATTGCTGCAATGCCATATCAACATAAATCTATAAATCTGATGAATAGAATATCCAAGTTTTTTTTTTTTAACTACTTATAAAAAATTCGATAAATGCAATGATTTAGAATCATTTTCGGCGCCAACTCAAAAAGCGTTGAAATCTTTGATAAAATAGCATTATATTAAATGGCTCTTAGACGGGAATTTCTGTCACAAATTTAGATTCCAAAAATTTTCTAAAGTCCGATTGGCATTAAAAAAAAATTTTTTTTTAGTTGCGTATTTTCTTTGAAAATTTGTCTT
The DNA here is from genome assembly GCA_013433145.1 of Ascaris suum. Classification (NCBI taxonomy): domain Eukaryota; kingdom Metazoa; phylum Nematoda; class Chromadorea; order Rhabditida; family Ascarididae; genus Ascaris; species Ascaris suum. The sequence continues at coordinate 7,360,680 of CM024181.1, forward strand.
TAAAATTTTCTGGAAAGCATACTCATTTATATCTGATACAAATCTATTATCATTCTTTATATTTACTTGAATCGACAAAGCATTCATTACGAATAAATGTCTCTTCATATCACTACCACTTCCGTTTAGCTGAAGTTGTGAGGTAGCGTGAAGGTGAGGGCTTAGGCTCGTCTCCTGCCCATCGGATACAGACGAGTCGATTCATCGTTGTTCCATGCGAATTGCTCCACCACTCGTATTCCCATGAGACCACTGGTCGGAATGACTCGGTAGGACAGAGCCAAAGAGTATGCTCGGAGCCCTCTTAAAATCGACCGCGCACTAAGCAAAACTAAACGATGGATGATATTATCATTCACATCAATAAAAAAAAATTTTTTTTTTGCGAGCACAATGATAGAGAAATTGGGCACTTTTTAAGTTGATAGATTCTCGTTCAATGTGCAATGCGCTCCATATTTATATTATTTGAGTTTTTTTTTTTTCTTAATTAACTTACTATTAATAGCGCAAAAATGAGAAAATTTCAATTTTCTAATGAAGATAAATGCTATTAAGATGAAAATTTATTCAAATGATCACTTCATTCATCAATTTATTAAAAAAATTTCTATCTTATTTCTCGTAAATATTTCATTTTTTAAAAAAAGTTTTTTTTAGTGAGAATTTGAAAATAAATTTAAAAATTCAGTGATTATTTTGATGAAATTTTCAATTTATGCACTATAGAAAACATTTTCCTCCATTATATTTCATTTGAAGGTAAACGATGAATACTTCGAAAACAACTTCTATCTCTATGAGATATTTCTATCATTCGACACTCTCATAATTTAAAAAAAAAAAAAGCAAAATAATTTTCTTGGAATAAATATAAATAATTAGTCTCCTTCCTCGTCGCTTGGCATTGTTCATTTATAGATATAAGTAAGTCTAGGATTTTCTTTATTTCGACGAATAAAATAAATTACTTCAAATGAATATTCATAACGAAATAAGCAATTTTTGATGAATGAAACATGAATTGTTCGGAAATAAATCAAATTACTGACACAATAGTTAGCGAAATATTCTATTTTCATGAGAATATTAATGATTGGGAGGGTTATAATTATGGTAAATTGTGTTGTCATTGTATTAGAAAGCGATAAAAATTCGAAGAAATCATATTCTTTCATATCGTTGCCAACAATTTATCATAACGTCTATGTTGTTTGTTATATTCATACATAGTTTGATTTATTACTTAATATATGGCTTATTGACATTTTTATTTCTCGCTCCCCGTGGACACTTTCAGATTTCTTTTAGATCTTATCAATACCCATGGACTCAACATCTAACATCCTATATATTCGTCAAAAAAAAGAAAAAAAAAGAAAAGAAAAGAAAATTGTCTATGAGCACATCAACACAAAATTCATTCATCAGAATGTTGCACCATTCCTGCAGGAATATGGCGGCTATGTTGGTGATTATGCTCTCAGTGACTCCGTTGTTTTCCACGTGCATGAATCCTCTATAGAGGATATATTTCTATTTTCTCGATGTTTATTTTACTCTTCTTGTAGATATCATTCTCACTTCATTCCCACTTCGTCCCTAAGAGTATACAACAAGTCGGAAAAATACATTACATGTATCTCAACTTATAGCAATGGCGGAAGTGAAACAATCTAAAAAGTTTTTGAAGAAAACGCATGATTTAAACTTATGGCGTTTTGCAAAACCTATTTGAAAAATGAACGAAAAAGCTTTTAAAATTGCAAGCAAAGTGATTAATCAGTAATTTATTTCCTTCATAAATTTGATCGGAGGAAAATTAACCAATTGGTCTTCTAACCGAATTGTTTCAATGCTTCATATCGCAAGTTCTCATCTGTACACGAATTCTCACCTGTACTACCTGTGGGATCAAAACTCAAATTTCTTCCAGACTAAATTTCCATGCTGTTTGCGTAAGCCAACAATGCCAACTTTGTGCAAATATGCATAAGTTCTAAAAAAAAAACATTGATCATCACTAAAAGGAATTTCAATTTTTTTTTCCCACTTCCCAAAGAAAACTTTCTTATCAACGATTTATTGGTACGGTTTTCGTTTCAAAGAATTAAAAAAAGGTATATTTATTACGCATTATTTTATCAGCATATCGTTGACAATCTTTAATTAACTAGGCTCTATTTTAGTTTAGCCACATTCATTAGATCTGAAATATTCCTTAGGAATCAATTTCCTCATCTTAGGTTCTCTAAAATTTTTCGCGCTTATCTCTACAGTGGTGAGAGTGATCCCGTCGATATTAGCGCAATGATGGTCACATTATGTGCAATAATTCAATACATTATAATTTTCTGGATATTATACCATAAAATGCCACATATAAAGCTAAGTATTTTAAATTCCATCGTAAAATATAGCTCTAATGCTAGATTACAAGAAATAATTTCGAATATCGCAAAATTCTAGTGATGATATATTCTTATTCAAATCCTTCCGTACATGGAAAATGTTCTATGTTTATGAACCACATGCCGCCGTGATTTTTTGTCCTCTAAACAGTTTTTGTCCTCTAAAGACGAATTAGGATGGTGTCGTTTTGTGTCAGACTAGAAATTTTCTTCTCGGCATCGGTTTTGCTGAACAAACTCGGAATAGTTGGGGATAGGGGCGTCTGAATTCCCATTTCTCTAATAGCAGAAGGATTTGGTTTGATATTTTATGTCGTCGAAGCAAAAGAGTGTATGTTCTGTAAAACACTCAACCCAGACCCACAAATGCAATCTGCCTATGTGGGCAACTTTGTAACAGTACTCTTGATATATTGAAGCCATAAGTTATGACCAAACAGTGTTACAACAGTCTTTCTGCCTAGGTATATACGATTATGCCCACCTTCCTCCTGCCCCTTCCCTCTTACCTTCTCCCTGCTCCCCCCCCCCCCCCCATTCTCGCTACTGAACGTCATGTCGTATGCATTGGTATGTCCAGCGACATAGGATGGAGATTGCAAATACAAATGCGAATGTTCCAGAAATTTCTCCTGCATTACAATAATAATAACTTTTCATAAATATGAACTTTCGACTAGTCTCATCTCCGCTTCACATCCTGCATTTCCAGCTTTTCTAGGATTGTGGAAAACACATTTTCGTTCTTCAACGCTTTCCGTTCAGACCATTTTTAGCAAATTGCTTCTCACATTGTTCTTATGTGAAAGTTCCGTAATAGCAGATCGATGCGATCTCGTGAATTGCTATACATAGGTGTAAACCACCATTTCGTCCAATACCATAGGTTTAAACCAGCCCTTCGTCCAATATCGTCGCCATCATATTCACCATCTCATTAATGCATCCTGATCCATCCTCCTTCGCAATTACTTTAACAAATTTGTCAGTCGAATACGACCAATCGCAAAGCCCAAATTATGAAGCCTATAGCTATATATGAACGCTCACATTGGGCTCGTTAGCTCATTGCTGGGCTCATTTACGGGAATCTAATGATATCGAGAGTTTGCGTTCGCAAAAATTGCGCATTTCTGAAATCTTGCGTTATCTAACCTAGTTAAGCAGTCACATTTTGCTTGAGATGTAAGCATATTTTAAGTTGGTATTCATGACGTGAATCCATTCCACTTGCAAGTTGAAATATTCTTTTATAAATATAAACAATCATAGACGCAACCTATGTGTTTTAGTTTAAGCTTATGCAAATTTCATCGCTCATGCTGAAAGCTTTAATTTTTTTTTTCATCGGAAAACTACTACTTCAAACCTTCTGGACAAAAAAGTTTCCGCTTATCCGAAATGACGTTGAACTTAGTGGTGAATATAATCGTTGTTGCAGTTCGAAGTTTATGCATAGTTTTTTGCATATATGCAAAAAGATTACACTAGTTGTTACTCCATGAGGTATATCATACCCAATAAACTTTGTGGTGCACATTACGCCAATCAACCTGAAATTGCTTGCTACCTTTAAATTATTTCATAGACATAGAGAGAGACAAGCAAGCACATAGATAAGTACAATGACCTCACCATAGCGCGTTTATGGTAAAAAAATTTCCAAAAGCATGTATATTTAATGAACTCTTTATTTATACAATGAAGCATGTATTTAAAATCTTTGCGCATGATCATTCACATCGAAGCACTAAGATTTGAGAACTCACAACTCTTCAAAATTGTTTCATGAAATATTTGTATGATCTAATATGATAATATTGTACCCATACTTATTTTATGCGTATATGCAAATTATTTTACACTTTCACAATATTTGTTTTAAAAAATTATAAAAATTACGAAAAAAAGAATTTGATTAGTATAGAACATATGGGAGCAATATTTTAGAGGAATTGTGGGGATAGAATTTTTTTTTTTTGGAGTGTAAGTGCTATAATTTGAAAAATGTTGATCCAAGAAAAACCTAATTTTTTTTAACGTTTGATTGCACTCTGAAAAAATTGCAATGCACTTTTACGAATTCATGCGAGCAAATTCGCTACGATTGCATTGCATCTATTCGTATGCGTTTATGTTTGTCTATTCTTCCTCTCAACAGTTCCGATAATTTTAAGAGAACCGGTTGCCGACTTGTAACATTTTAGAATTACTTCATCAATTCCTCTACTAGCTATAGAAACTTAAGGCTATTTAGAATTTTGCATAAGCTCGGTGGATAACCGCGTATATGCATATTAGTTTCCGTCAAGAAGCTTGTCTGCGCGGTCAAGCTGACTTATATGTAAATATATTACTAAGAATGTTTTATTATTTTTTGATATATTATGGAAGTGGTCGATGCAATAAGCAGGAATACCAAAGCGTGTTATCTCGCTTGGCTTGTTTTTCCGTCTATTCATACTTTAAACACATTGAATAAATTGCATATGCAAATTTTATTTCAAAATCGCTCGTAATGGCATCGATGCAGATTTAATACATTATGAAGAGTTATATAACGGTTTAGTTTGGTAGAAAACAACCAGATCAATTCTCGTTTTCTAGCAATGCTTAAGCAGCTGGTTGTCAATGTTGACCGATGCAACACCACATGTTGTGCCAGCCTCCCTGGCACGATTTTCCCTTGCTATTTTTGTGTTTATATTCATAAAAAATGCGACAGTTGATGCATAGACCATTAATTGCGTTATTGCCAAAATAGTGCTACTTGTGATAAGCTTTCCTCTATGCATAAAATATGATTCGAAGCGGTAAATTAATGATTAAATAATGATGTTAAAAAAACTTGAGAATATTTCATAAAAAGCTCTTCAGGTAGAATCTAATGGAAGTATTTATGCTAATTTCCGCTTATTTATGGAAATTTTTCAGCGTAAATGCTGAGAATTCTCGACGGCTATTTTGAATATCAGATTGAATTTATTTGATGCCGTAGTCTATTGCAACTTTTCGCTTAGTGGATACCAATTTCGGGTAGAATTTACATACCTGTCATTATTACATGCTATTATTTTATCATTCCGCAGATTCATTATTTTTTTACCTTCTATATGGCGATCAGAGCTTTATTATAAAAAATCGAACATACGGTTACATCATTGAAGAGGTTCTTTCTCGCCAAAATGTTGACTGGCGTAATTTTATGGAATTTTTTGATTCAAAAAAAAAGAAAAATCCAGTTTAAATGCATTCGTCCAGAGTTTTTCAGCATATTGAAAATGGAACATTTATACCTCAACATTGCAATTATTATATTGCAGAAATATACTCTCATATTCCACATTAAATATTACAAATATTTTAGTGCATTCATTTGCGTTGATGAATATATTGCGCATCTTTGAATATCATATTGCGCTTTTTTTTTTGTATTTTCTCTTTCATTTTTCTTTACAGCAACGTTTTTTTTTATTCAAAACTTTTGAGTTTTTAGTCATTTCGACTTATGGTGCTTAATTTTAATGAGTTCGTAAATTCTTTTTTTTTTTTGAACGTCGAACAATTTTTTTTTCTCATAAAAATCAAATAAGATATTGAGGCGAAGTTTTATGGATAAAAAGTGCCCTAAGGAAACCATGGATAATCGTTCTAGACTACTTGATGACTGATGTGTCTATCCCTACTTTGGTGGCATTAATCATGTTATACTTTTAAAATTGAAACGTCATTTCTGACTACATGGGGGAGGGACTGAATGTATTTATAGGCAGCAACTTTATATATGTACATATATAGGGATATGCTTACAAATATAAATACAAATGCGAATAAGTAAATGAATATATATTGCAAAATGATCGTAAAATATGCAAATTTGCAAAATATGCATTAAAGTTTCAATGCATTGCGATCATCCAAAATCGCCTCTTGCAATTTAAAGTAATCAGTGTTCATGAATGATTTTAAAAGAACCTCACATCTACCACATAATCTCTTATGAGCAAGCTTCCTCATCATCGCTTCATTGCAGAAAAGTTATGAGTTTTAGTTGTTGTTTTTTTTTGATATTGCTCTGAGAATACAAATGTTTATGGCATTGCAGAATGCACTTTCACCTATAAATGGGTGCTCATGGAGTTGACATCAGGTAGAACTCTATACGAAAGAGTTCAGCACCTCATTCCATCCATAAAATGGTTTGCGTTAATTGCAACTTTTTTTTTTTTGAGAAAAGTTTCGTTCGTGGTGAAGCTCGAACTCAAAAGCTTAGCCAATATGGAATATAAAGCTAAAAAGTTGCAAGGCATGAGTTCATTCAAATCGATTCAGCGATTCTAAATTAAAATATGCATAAATACTGATAATGGAAGATAGAGAACATCCAAAGTAAAAATTATCAAGCACAACAATACAAAGTAAAAATCACTAAAATGCTCAAATTAAGGCAAAAATGCAATGAGTTTAAATATATGAATTGGCAGCAAATAACATAAGCATGCAATAATGCGGTAATATTTTTAAGTGATTCAATCACTCGTAAAAATGCTTTGCAAAAATTGCAAAGCTTAACTCTGTGATTTTCGTTTCTGATCCGATTCGGCCATTATTTGAATGAAAATCAAATCGATTGCAAAAGGCGTAGAGAGTCTTCAGCACATTTGAATGTCTTTAGCTCGTTCCAACCTCGCTGAGGTATATTCAGTGAGGAGGTTCTATGATGTACAATTTAACACCTAAATTTTATGGCTTTATGTTTTATGGCTCGCACTTTGAAGGTAATGGATAGGCAGACACTCAAGTAGAAACAGACATGCACACATACATGCACGCGTGCATACGCACGCTTGAGCACACATAAAAACAGTAATAAATATTTGAATATTTGGGAAATATCGTGCGCAGGCTTGATATTATCAGTATGTTTTCTAAATGCAAGGTCGAAAATGCCTTGTATTTACATGCAAAATGCAAATGCAAAACGCTGATTGCAAACGCTGATTAGCTGATTAACTAAGCCTCCCAATACAGATGCTGAATAAGTTGCTGAAGTCGCCAAGTTTTTTTTTTTTCATTCCAGGCTATATGGAGAGTAAGAGCTTTTTCAATCATATTCAACCTACAAATATTTTCTGATCATTTTTTAAAAAAAGAAGTCCCATATTTTCCATTTTTTTTAAAGATCAATTAGCAAAGTTGTTAGTAAGAAATAGATATCATTATTAAAGATAATCCACATTTCCCTCTATTCGTAAGCAATTTCTAGAGCGATATTGCATTTTTGATGATTAAATTTTAAAAAAATATCCGATGATTTTCAAATATTTCTAAAATAGCTAAAAAAATTTCATATACTATTGAATAAGATTATTATGAGGTGACTATATATTTAAATTAACCTAATTAACTTAGATATTTCCACCTCTTAATAAATTATTTCATTTTATAGAATTAAATGATGGATTAATTTCTTATAATTTCTTGCATCACCACAAATAGAAAGCAATAGACAATATGACTTAAGGAGATAAAAATAGCTTACGCATTAAGGAGGAGTCGAACGATCATATATGCATAAATTAATTAAAGATTATGCTAATTCTAGAAGACAATAAAATTTTCCAAATTATCAGCAAAAATATTTCTTCCAATGTGATGAGGAAATAATTGAAAGCAAATTTAGCCGAAATGAAGCAAATCATTTAACGAAAAAGAAAGAAAAAACAACTGTGGATCAATTGAAATCGAATTGCATCAAATGCACGTAATCAATAGAGCTAAGCTAAAATAAAAGAACTTACGAAGGTTTTTTTTTAAAAATACTTTTGCTAATGTTTATCTTTCTATGATATATGAGAAAAATATCGTATTTGATTATCTCATTATCGAAATAGATTGAAAACGAAACGTATTGAAATTAGCATTAGGAATTTCTAGGAATATAATGCATATCGTAGCCTGACGCAAATTAGCAAAATTTCTAGGAATATGCTTCATATCGTTGTGATAACTTCGAAAAGAGTGATAAACATTTACAACTATCAAAAATCTACCTAGAATAAATGTTTTTTTCAATAGAAGAAATACGAGTAATTTAAATAATTATTAGATGTAATATTATTGATAATTGTTGATTAAATTATTTTTATATATGGTTGATTTTATTTTTTTTTTTTTGGTTTCGAAAAAAGAATTTTTTTTTCAATTTATACCTTTAGGTATGTATAGTTTTTTAATGATCAATGGTCTGAGGAGAAATTCTTTGCGATAGAAATATTTCAAAAATTTTTTCACAAGAATAGTCACTATTAATAAATTTGCTGCGCAAATACCCCCGAATATGACATCGTTTTTTTTTTGTTTGCTTAATTGTTATTATTCTTTATTGAAATTCTTTTAGAAATTAATTATTTTAGCATTGAAACTCTTTCGGTTTATTTTGCTATGAGTTTTGAAATTTAAAGGGAAATCGGATGATCCCGAAGAAGTAGAAATAGAGTCGATAACGTTGAACGAAAAAAAAAGGTATATTAATATGAGATGTGATCCATATATCATCTTGAGATTATCAATGCCTTTGATTTCACAGAATCAATAAAATTAAACCCCATCGAATAATTCATTAATAAAATGCAAAAAAAAAACCTTCGGTTAATTTTGTAAATTCTGACGAAAATAATCAAGTAGAGATAAATTTATATATCTGAATAAAATAAAATTTAATCGAATGATGTGGATATTAAAAGATTTTCATTTTTTAGGGCGATTAGTAAACAAATGAATAAATAAACAAATAAACAATAAACAATAAATAAACAAACAATAAACAATAAATAAACAAACGATAAACAATAAATAAACAAAATCATATCTCTTTTTTAAATGCTATTTTTACATATGCCGTAAAAAAAATGTGATGAATTTCGAAAAAAAAAATTTTTTTTTTCAGTTCTTCATAAAATTTTATTCTAATGAAAAAATTTTTCATTAATGATTGAAGATTAAATAATCGTAATAAGCCGATGAATAATACTTTGATTTTCGATTTTTTCGGATTCGTATGCATTGAACGCAAATTTTTTTTTAATCTCTTTTTTTTTCAATTGTACAATCAAATTCGTGGAAAGGTATCTAAAATACAATATTTCCGTTAATAATGGCTTAGAATATCTTGTCGCATTTCTCGCCACGCTTCAATCCTCTTCTCACCTATTTCACTCCTCACCTCCCTTTCTCCCTTTTCTTCCACTTGTACATCCACCTATCCAGCATTCTATCTCTAGCAAGCGTCTTTGCCGTTTCGAAGAGCACAACTTCGAGCGCTCTTTCCTTAATCTTGAATGGGATGAGGAGAAACCGTTAGGTATTTGCGACTCATAATCCTCGTTTCAGGGCCCATCGGAATTAGCATTAGCTTACTGATCAATGAAACAAGGTGATCGTTCAGTAGATACCGATGAGCCATCACTTCGTTTTGGACGTACCACAACGAAATGGAGAGAGAGATGGAGGAGAAGAGAAGAGGAGATGAGGAAAGAGGGGAGAAAAAAGAGAGGGTGAGAAAGAGAGAGAGAAAGAGAAGGAGAACGAGGAAGGGGAAGGGGAAGATGGAGGGGAAGGGAGAGAGAAAAGGCGAGGGAGAGGGAGAAGGGGGACAAAGAGGTAGAGAAAGAGACAAGAAGAAGGGACAGAAGAATGGAGGAAGGAAAAGGAGGACTGGAAGGAAATTGGGAGGGAGAAGGAGGGAGGACAAGAGAACAAAGATAAAGAGAAAAGAGAGTGAACGAAAAAGATAGGAAAAAAAGAGACAGGTATAGCAAGGAAGAGAGGAAAAGAAATAGAGAGAGAGGTTCGGTTGTGCGATCACAAGCGGCTTCTGAAGTCATCTCGCCCAATTTCTCCGTCGTTACTATATTGCAGTCATTCTTTCGTCGTTCTGCCATACAAATCTTCATCTCGTTATTATTGGCTATATATTTCCACAATTCCATTCAAAACAGTTCTTTCACCATCCTGAAATGTTTATTGTATAATTCTTCATGGATTACTTCATGGATTAGTGCCAACAAATCATGACGTCATTTATTTTTTTAATTCACATTTATGAATTAAATAAATTTTAAGTATTGAAATGCATCTTATTTGTGTGGCCGTTTGTATTGCGTTATTGGTTGGTGCACGTGCGAAGAACCCACTTTTCCCAAGATGTCCACTATTCGATAAATGTGCCGTCGTCACTATCGAAGGAACAATCCTCTGCGATCAACAGCCGTCTGGTATCGGTCCACAGTATGTCGAACTTTGGGAAGATGGTATGGATTATATTCATTTTATTTGATTATCGGATTTATACTTGCGCGCAAATCGAAAAAAAAAATTGAGTGGAGAGTAATTTATGATCGATTGTCGAAGTTTATGAAAGCAATTCTTTTGGAATTAAACATATTGTCTTGACTTAATTCACTCATATGGCCGTTGTAGAGACAATTCTAAATTCCAGTTGATATCGTTGAAGTTTTTATGCAAAATGGTTTAAGATGCTCCGATTTAAATATGGCGTTAGTGTGGTGCTCAAAAAAAAAAATTTAGAATCATACTTCCACTAGGTGAAAACTTCAGAAGAGCATACTTTTTCGAGATAAAATTACAAATGTTCGTAATAAAAAATATAAATATATATGGTAAAAATATAAATGCTCGTTAGGAAAATGTAAATTTTCTTGACAGAAGTAAAGTGCTTTTTGATATTTCGACGATGGCGTTGCGATCACAAATATGAAATACGCCTCCGTAGAATTTGACCTATATTCATAATTTGAATGCTATTGACTGCCGAGAGTTAGCTGATCCACTATTAACGCTCGACAGCAGTGTCAGTCTTTCGGTATTTGCGCTATCATAGTTAGGAAAAGAATTAGCCAATACGATGACGGAAAAAGGTGAAGCGATTCGGTGACCTTTCTTTCATCGTTTATTTCTCCTCTTTAAAACCATCAAAATATGCTTAAAGAATATCAGCTGATTGCAGAGGCTAATATTTCAAAATAGCTTGAACTTCTATTTTTCGTCGCGAAAAGTACTTTGATTAAGTTTCTATAGTGCATGCAAATTCCCGGTAGCTGATAGTCAAAAGTGGAGAGGTAGCCTTATTTGGTGTTAAAGTCATTTTCGGCAAATAGAAATTTCCAAGTTCGAATCAGTTATGCTTCAGACGTTTTGCTAGGCTCTCAGCAGAACTTCCACCTCACTTCATTTACCTGGACGTTTATGTAACATTTATTATCAAAACATGCTTTAGGTTCGAATTGAATTGATTGAAGTGTAACTAGCTGCAACCTGTATGGCAGTAAAATAAGTTAAGCTGTCAGGTGTCAATAGGCGCTGTACAACTCAAATTGAACTAAGATAGAACGATGCGTCAACTTGTGTCGCTCTACCTGGCACTCGATAGGTTTTTCGTTAGAAATTCAATAGCCAAATTTATTTCTTGCAGAAATTTTTCATTAAAACAATGCATCGTATAGACTCAATTGACACTCCCTTCGTATTCGTCTAAGAAATGCATCACAATATTTACATATTTACATATATCAAATATTCATATTTGCATGTTTATATATATCATTAAAACAAATTTGTTTCGTTGTGTACATTTTTTTTTTTTTTGGCAAATTGCAATAAGGTTAATTCATTGACGACGAATATTCGGCGAGTTCGAATTTCATCGAAGCGCTTGATTCATTGTTGCACCTTCTATGCAAAATTTTCTCACCTCTAGTGGAAAAAATGCCTTAGATAACGTTAAATATTTCTATGCATCTCATCGCTTTGGACAATTTTGTATAATTATAATAATTATAATACTTAATGCTTTGTAAACGAGGCTAATTTATTTCCGGGTAATAGATACCGTTATATGTCGGAGATATATACTGTAATAGATACTGTAATAAAATATAGATTCTTTTATTTCTTTTTTTTTTTGCGAATCATTTATGCAATATTTTCTTTAATGCATTTTTGTTTACTCGAAATATTTGAATTGTTGAAAAACTCTTTTATAGATAATAGTTTTGACGATTTGGTACGTCGTGTTCAAGTGAACAGCAATGGAACATTCCGACTTGAGGGTCGTGCACAAGAGTTCTTCACCGAAGGACTTGGCTTATTTTTGAAAGTTTTTTCAACATGCGGAATAAAGCCAAGGGTATGTATAAGGTTATCATCAAAGAAAAAAGAACTAAAAATTGCCTTGGTTGAATAGTAGAAGCAAACATTTCGAATTTTTTTTAAAAAATTTCAAGGAAAAATTTGCGCAATACTTGTAAAATTAATAAACTTATGGCAATAAACCCAAGAATTAGTGAAACTACAGGGCAGATTCACTACTTACTTCCGCAACAAACAATTAAGCGGCTTCATAGTCAACTACAAAGGTGTTAAGCACAAAATTTTTCGTTGAAAGTCAAGTACAAAGCTCTCAAATGTATTTGGCCTACGAAGAGCATTGTGCATAGTATCGATCGCTATGGCGACTACCTATGTACTAAATGTAAAGAAGGCATCATATAATAGTATACGAGAATGTGCCTAACATATAGGTCTCACTGGTGTTTTGGCGATTCCGGAGCCTTTCGATTTATTCTTTCAGCATGGGCGATGATTAAATCAATTCAAACTCGTCTAATTAATTCGAGTTTTCTTTTAGAAATATATGATAATATTTATAACCAATGATTAGTTCTTCCGTTTTATTCCATACCACTTTTCAACTCCCTCCCCTCCTTCCTTCCATCGCTACTGAATAATTCTTCAGTTCCATTCCATACAACTTCCTCTCTTTCGCCTACCACCATCCGCTTGCCCCCCGGGTTACAATTCACGTTTGCAATCTTTGAATCAATGCGTAACAAAATGATACAAGTTACATTTGTTAATTGCTATGGATCCAAAGCCGTTTTTATACTGCTTTCTGGCAATTCATTTAATTCAATTCAATTAACGACGCTTTGATTTTATCATTGAGGATTTCATTTTATTCGCTTAGATTCGATTACATCTTGCGGTTTTTTTTTGCCCTACAAATATGCGGAGAATTGAACGAATTAAAAATCTAACTTCTCTATTCTCGAGAGATTCCTTTGCTTTCTATTCCTCACTGCTGTATAAATCCTTAGCGATTCATGCATAATTTCATCATTAGATGTGAAAATCGTTTCCGCTGGTAATGCTCGGAATACGTTTTAAAAAAATTCTTTGATTTAGTTGTTCATACGAAAGCTTCTTTCTTTAGATGTAACAATAATATGGGATGAGCCAATTTATTGGAAGTACCAAAAAAAAAAAAAAAAAATTAAAACACATCCTATGCTTTCGATGTTTCACAACAAATTTTCATCGACGAAGAAATATAAATTCAAAAAAAAATTTTTTTTCATTCAAAATTCAAATTAATGATAAATGAAATTCGAAAATTTGGATTAAAAATTCCAAAAAAAAAATTCAAAATATGCGAATTTTTAAATTTTTTTAAAAAAGTATTAAAAGATTTCCATTAATCAATTTTTATTTTATTTTTATTTTTTAATACTTCATCATACTATATTATCAAATTTTAATACTTTTACTAATTAAATTATTGCTTTACTTTTAAGATTTACATTTATTTTACTCAAATGAATGAAATTCAAAATCTAAAAAAAAATTTACTTTCATTCTTTCATTCTTTTCATCATTTTTTTTCTTTTATTGCAGTTTTATGGCAAGTGTTGGCATATGAAGGAGATATCGGTTCCAAACAAATACTGGACTCGGCTCGTTTATAACGATTGGGATGTAATTTGGAAACCAGCCAATATAAATTTCAATTCAATTTTCGATGAGAAACCATTTTGCAAATCTGATTGAATAAAGAAATATGGCGAATAAAAATATGTTCATCGTCTCTATTTTGTTTTCCATGTTATTAAAAAAATCTTTAGGATTAATTAGCACCTTTTTGTTTACCTGTTTTATATTAATATTAATTAATATTGTTTTATTCACTTGTTTTATAATTATTTCAAAAATAGTTGATAGAGGTATTTCGACATAATGATTGAAAATAATTAATACAACAATAAAGTATCACAAATGATTTTTGAGATTGGAAATGAAATTTTATAATTTGTTAAGTAATTGTTTAAGATTACATTATGTAAACATTTTTGTTTGAAATTATAGGAAATTTTATTTATTTTTCCATTAGAAATAAACTCTCGGAGGGGAAATTATTGATCACTTGAAGATACGCAGAGACATTGCGGGCAGGCAGACGTTGATTGAATAGGTAAGAAACGCTTTCTGAATGTTCGAGTTTCGAAAGCTTCTCCTGAAATTACGATAGTTTATGTGGTAGTTTAGCTCGTTCGGCAGCTAGGTAGGTAGATAATTACAGGTAGATGAGGTAGTTCGTAGTAGTCACGTAATTGAGATGATTCTAGGTACGATAAATAATGGCAATCAATTTGTTGTTGTAGTACTGTAATAACGAAGGTTTCGGACTATTTTGAATTATTTTTGCTAGGAAAGGTATATTGCAACCTTCCTCTACATAACTTCTAAATATTCTAGTGCTTGCTGAAAAAATGAACACAACTGCATGAAATTCATAGTGCTTTGTATTGTGGTAATGTTTTTTTCAGTGAAATATAGTATTTTTGAGGGAGTTAACTTCGTTGAAGATAAGAAAGATCTCTGGAAATGTTGATTTTATCACTTATTAGTGATCAATTTATCATTTATCACTTTATCATGGGAGAAAATTTCATGATTGCTTATCTGCGAGCGTTAATTTGAAAAAGAAAAGAATGAAATATTCGTAAATTTAGAGGATTATTTTAGCGTAAATTATCTCCCTCTATAGATATAGTGACCTGAGGTAAAGCAGCGTAAATCAACCTCAGGTAATGCACCTGAGGTAAACATTCACTATTTATGCGCTTATGTCGTCACACTAGGATTATGATATCAACTATTTTGCAAATATTATAGACAATTCTCTTCATTCATATAAAGTGAAAACGTAATGAAAATCAACTCACTCACATTGTTTCTTATTGAAGACGCTGTTAACGTTACCATATACTTCCACAACCGCAACGAGGGCCAAACCAACCACCCCACCAATTCCAAGGTCTGCGGCATCCCCATCCAAATTTCCATGGTGGGAAACACTGCCATCTATTGAACCAGTTCCAGTACCAAAACGGCGAATGAAACGGAAAGCCACATCTCTGCATATCAATAAATTTATTTATATAGGTTTATTTGCAGTTTAGTATATATCATCATCAAGAAAAATGTTATTATAATTAATTAAAAAAAAAGAATGTTTAATTTAAAGTTGCTTCAATTGGAAGAAGATGAAAGAATTTCTTCTTTTCGTTAAATTTTCACCATTTTGTTAGTGATTTTTTTTTTTTTTTTTTTTTTGGAAATCGGCGATAGTAGTATCTATAGAATTTGTCGCAAAATTTTTGGCAAAAATTCGATTCATTTAAAAAAAAAAAATTCACCACTATTGATTCATTTCGATTAAGAGAACTATGAGTTAAGATTGTCATCATTAACTTATATTTAGTGGCAGCCGATTGGCGCATAAAGCATAGTTGGCGAATTTCGTTCAAAGTAAAATAATATTTAAATGTAACAAAGAAATTTGAGCGATTTTCATAATTGCATAATAAAATAAAACAAAAATATAATTTTCAATTTGATCAGTATTGATTATCGATTCGATTTATTCAATAATGATCGAAGAAAATTTCGAAAAGTTGAAGAAAAAAAAAAAGAACTTACGTGGAAGCATCCGCACCCTAAAAATATTCGTCTTTTTTTCATTGATGCAAACAGATTTTAAAGTCTATTATAAGTTATATACAACTTATAATAGACCTCATATGAGGTCTGTTATAAGTTGTAAAAATTCCGCCATAAAAATAAACTAAAGTGATTTCGATGATTTGTCAATAATACTTTCTTGAAAAAAAATTTTTTGGATTTAAATTTAAAAATTTTAGTTTTTTTTTTTTTACTTGATGATGAGAGTATTTTTTAAAGTTTTGTTTAGTTTTCTTTTCTAAAATAATTTTTTTTTAGTTAATAAGAAAATTAAAAATTAAAATATTTTAGTTTTCTTATTTAAACAAAAAACTTTCACTAATATTTGATCATAGCAATATTTGAAAAAATTTTTTTCAAACGTCACGTAAATATCTTCATAAACATTTATCAGCTTATCAGCTTATCTCTTTAACGACTTTATCAACACGTTAGATAATTAAAATCATTCAAAAAAAGTGAACAATAAAAAAAGAATTTTAATTTTATCTCTTTGTTCATTAACAATAAATTAACGATATGCAACTAACGTTTCACGTATCTCTTCGGTCGATTTGCATCCTCTTTTTCATCCTCTTTTTCTCCTTCCGGTTTTGTCTCCTCCTTCGTTTCTAAAAAAAAAATTGCTCACTCATATTTTTTCCTTACATTGGTGCAACTCACTTTCGTAAAGCACCTACTCTGTTCACCTATCCTAACCACAGACTACCTGCAATACTAATACTATATGGATTACTGCTACCTAATAAGTACAACAACATTAGGTATTGAAGTGCACTCAATGGCATATAACGTTGAACTGTTCATTTATATACGCGAAAGGAAATCCTCGAAAATTATGTCGAGGTAATAAAAATATTACATTAGTGGTAATTCTTTCTCCCTCTTTCTAAGGAATTATCTGCTTTCAATTTTACCTCAAAGCTAATCATCTATGTTTATTCACCTATATTATTTGCTTGATCAATTAAATAGATAGACCCTATATTACCTGTTTGTTCTTGTTGTTCTACTTTTTCCTCCACTGCTTTCTCCTCCTTTGCTTCTGAAAAGTTAATTAATTTTGATTTTACCACCGAATACATGAAAATCACCTTTGCAATAAATATCAAACTAAATGATCTACCCAACAGAATTTGCAATTCATTTGCACCATCGATATCACATATATAATCAGCACTGCTCTTAATTCTATATGTAAATGTTTTATGTGTAAAATGTTTTATGCAAATTTGCAATTTTAGTTATAAAATTTTTTTTTTGAAAATGTGTAAAATGTTTTATGCAAATTTTGTACCCCGTTGAATTTTTTTTTCCAATTTTTATTTTTTTTTTTCAAATTACACTTCCAATAACTTTTTCTTCGTTGTTGAAAAAAAACTAAAGAATACAATTGCTGGGGTTATATTCGATTGTTATACGGTATTCACTCATAAAGTATGTCCAACATAACATACGTAATAATCTAATGATGGAATAAAGCGTCCAAGAAAAAAAAATTTCAACAACATTAGGATTAATCTAATCGAAGAAAATTTTCATAGTTTTACTCTCATTAATTATTAACTATGTCAATTTGTGTTCATAATTGAACAGCAATGAATTAATTTTTACAGTGGAATTTTTCATCATACCCTCGGGCAATATTGCTTGAAATTATTGAACGGTGCTATTTAAATGAAATGATTGCAATGATTTTCTCTGTGATTAAAGCCGCCTTAAGAAGTGATTCGATTTTTATCGATATTTCTACGATGAGATCATATAATAAAAAATCGATTCAATTTTATTCAACTAACCTTCATCACATCTTACAATGGCGATGGCGCAAAGTAGCGCCAAAATGAACAAGAGTGGCGCACGCATTCGCTTGAAAAATTTCTGCAAAAAAAATTTTTTTTCATTATTTATGCGTATCTTTTTTTTTTAATTTTTAAATTCAATACTTTAAAGGAAATAAATACTGATATTAATATAAAAGAAAATAATATCATTATTAATATAAATGAAAATATTACTAAAATCAGATAAGACGATTAACGCATTAATTCGTTATTATTAATCCTTAACGTCGCATTTTTTTTTGCTTTCCTTATATATATTCAAATTGTTGTTATAGGAGCTAATAAATTTCGCCATAATTTGAGCTTAATTTTATGCCACCTAAAATAGTCGAGTAAATTTATGCGCATTTCAAACCATTATGAACACATATAGTAAGATCCCAATTGTTAAACAGTCATGACAATGGCTATATAAAGAAGTTGAGGTGAGCTGCTCTAATCATGTAGATAGCCATTAAATGTTCAAAAGCTATCCGAATCGGCAATAACTGTATAGTAATGAGAATATTGAACATTTCTTCAACACCTGAAAATCAGACTTTTTGAGGGATTTTTTTTTTTTAAATGAGAGAAGCGAATGAACAATGCAATTGCAAAGTGGCGAAAGATGCAATAACACCAAACTTTATATAGGTGGGGGCGCTTTAGAGTGCCTTTATTGAATAAAGATTCCACTTACGAAAATAATAAATAAATGAAAAGACTATAGCGCAAAAGAAATATAATATTTTGGTTCAAAGCTCTCAATTATATCAAATTTTGAGAGGAAATGATTGTTATTTCTTTTTGCATTTCATTTTTCCTATTCAAAAAAGTTTTTTTTTAAAAGCGCCTATAGGTGAAGTTGAATAAATGCTGAATTATATGGCTCATCTTCCGGCATTTTGCGTCTCTATTCAGCAATAACAATTGCACAACCTCCGCAAAAAATTTTTTCTTTACTAAAATATTCGCATTCGAATGATTATTCATATATGCAGCAAAAAGCATTTCATATTTTCACCGAAAAATTCTTGAAACTCTCAAAGCTTGGATTTCCAGTGCTTTTGGATCAAATAATAAAATAGAGATACCCGATTCTAGAAAATCCTCAAGTAATGATAGGTCGAGATATTCCCGATAACGATTTAAATAATTTAAGGCAAAGAAATCGAAAAAAACTCACACACAATGAGGCCATGGGCTGGATTTACTGTTCCCTGATACTCGTGCTCGAGGTGATGTCATAGGTTGCGTTACCACGGTTTCCTGTACGCACCTTTCCTGTCCATGGAGAGTGTCAGAGAAGTGAACGCAGTTTGGATATATATATATATATATATATATATATATATATATATATATATATATATATATATATATATATATATATATATATATATATATATATATATATATATATATATATATATATATATATATATATATATATATATATATATATATATATATATATATATATATATATATATATATATATATATATATATATATATAGCTTTGTTGACTGGTTGCCCGCAATTATGATATGTAGTTAAACGAAACGATCATTGATCATTGGTTTTTGTTTTGCTCTGAAAGACAATAATTTTATTTCACTCAACAATAAGTATAATTCCCTTCCTATGAAAAATTCGCCTGAATTGCATACCATAGCCACTGGTTTATGTCATCCTCGACTGGATTTTCAAAAGGAGGGGGGGGGGGGGGGGAAAGAAAGGGGATTGGTAAACTTCGTTAAGATGGCTGACTTCATGCGTTTACCTTGGTGGTTTCAAGTCTCATTTTGTCAATCATAATCAATCTGCTTTGATGACTTACATCCCGTTTTATTGGTGAGAATATGGCAAATGTTTATTTAGTTTGTCGAAAGAAGTTTTCAGTAACCATTAAATTCACTGAAATGAATTCATAGAATCTGAAGTACTCCTCATCCGAGTGGTTGAATAAATTCTTGTGCAATGATGTGATTATTTGGAAATATGCAAATTTTATTTTTTTAAAAACCCCTCTTTTATTTGCATATTTTGCAATGCATTCAATATGCAAATTTTATAGTTCAAAACTTTTATTGCAAATAATTTCACTTTTTTTAAAATATTACAGAGTTGCTCGTTGATGCATACGGAAAACTGCATTTATCGCATTGCATTAAATTCTACGAGATGATTGATTTTTCGACATGGATTTGTAAATGAATTAAAGATGTTATTTGAAGCTTATGTTTTTCTATTCCTCTCTTCTTTTTTATTCACTCTTTTTTTTAAATCCAAAAAATTTCAACTGCTTTTTTATTCATTGTGAATGAAAAATTTGATTTCGATTTTTCGGCAAAAAGGGGGAGTAGATGAAAGGCGAAATAATTATGCAAAGCGTTCGTTTATCGCTTTTTTTTTAAAAATCAGTTTGCAATAAATTTATTCAATTGTTGAAATAATATATATTTTCTTTCACTATTAAAAGAAATAAATAAAACAATATATCTTTAAATAAAATAATGTATTTTTATGTTCAAAAATTTAATTATGCGAATGCAATTTAATTATTAAAATGTTTAATTATTTATTAAAATCATCATTAAATAAATTATCAAATAAAAATTAAATAAAAATTAAAAATTATAGCATATTGCAATTATTAAAATAAAATGCAACAAATTTTTGTGCATAACAATAAAAATTACTCAACAATTCTGCTATTATTCTGACTGAATTAATTGATTCGTTGCAAAATTTTTATTGCAATAATTTTTGCAAATTTAATTTCCAAAAAAAGATTTAATTTTTTTGCATCAGAATTTTTTCTATCAGAAGCTATCAAGAATTATTTTTATTCAGCGAAAAAAAAAACCAATGATTAGTCATATTATAATAAAGTATTATTATTGCTAAAATTATAAATTATGAGTAGACAAGAAGAAAAATTTTTCTTCCTTGCAACAAATATTGAGATATGCAATGCAATTTGCATGCTTTTATCTTGTATGAGGAAATTGTCCATTTTATTTGATTACTATTATTTCGATGTGAAAAATTTTTTTTCACAGATGCGTAGTTTGCAATCTTTGCAAAGCAATATTCTTAGGTCCATACTTTGCAATCTTTTTGTGCAAAGTCATATTCTGGGATTCATGCTTTGCAATCTTTCTTTGCAAAGTCATATTCTGAGGTTTTTTTTAAAAATATCTCTATGAATTTCTATTTATTTCATCCTTCATAGTTATCTTTCTACGATTCGAAAATATATGCATATATTTTGTAACGAAAAAAAAAGCACTAACAAATTCAATAGTGGTTTTTCGATTCCCCAAATTTTTGAATTTGTTTCTCAAAAATTTCTCTTGTTAAGTTTATTTTCTTAAACGTGTACTTACCTGTACAAAATCGATATTCAGTTGAAATCAGTTGAGTTTTATTTGGGAATGGCTCAGGTAATTGCTCTCTCACAGGAAGAAACAGTCTATAGAGAGGGAAAACGAGATACTTTTAGGTGAAGTAATTCAAATACCTTTGCAATTTATGACGGAAATTATTTCTACCTAAGCGTCTACGATAAAATATTGCTTAAATTTTCATAACATTTCTATTCTCTTATTATTTAATGAATAAATTATAAGCAATTCTATGCAAAAGTATGGAGTATGATTTAGTGATAATAAAAGTGATAATCTTTTTCGATATGTTCTATTTTCAAATTTTCTCTTGAAATTAATCAAAAATAGCGAACACAATTAATAGTTTTCACTTTTATGCAAAATATATACGGCTGTTATAGATGAATTTGTCTATACCAGTATTCTCATCGATCTCAATACGTTAGACTGATATGGCGTCCGATATAATTGGCATGGCAGGCAATCGTGATGTGGAGGCCATGGAATTCGTAGGTTTTAAGCGTGAAATGATTAGTTGTACTGAAATGAGTGAAATAGTCCTTGATTCGGCGAATAGAGGTGGTACGGAAGACATATAACCAATAACAAAAAACGTGATACCTTTTTTGCTTCTTTTTTTTTGTTGGTGTTTTCATGGTAGGCGGAAGAGTAGCACGTTAAATTTCAAATAAATTGGCAATTGCATTACTATACAAATGATTGTATTCTTAGATTTTCGCCCAATGCCATCTCAATTTATTTCTTGATGCAACTGGCTGCACATTATAATCGGTTGTTCAAATTGCATTATATAAATAGTAATTTAATACCGTCGTTCTGTTGTATAAAAGACATCAAATATACCAATTGTTGAAATAGCAAACTTTTCCAGGAATTTTTCTTTTGAAATAAACTTTTTTTTTCTGAGGATCTCTTGTGATTTTAATGGTATTAATAATGTTTTATTTTGCATTTATTCAAAAATCCGCCTGTTAAGGTTGCTTAATTTTTAATGCAAAAATTCAATCTTCCAAACTTATCGCTTTCATTTTAGACGAAATACTTATCTTAATTCAATTGTAATCGTTGAGAAACTAATAATGCAATGCATTTTTGATTGCAAATTTCTCAACTATGCAATCATTGCAGAATTATGTAAAATCGTTAAAAGACATCTATAATTATTTAATTT
The DNA here is from genome assembly GCA_013433145.1 of Ascaris suum. Classification (NCBI taxonomy): domain Eukaryota; kingdom Metazoa; phylum Nematoda; class Chromadorea; order Rhabditida; family Ascarididae; genus Ascaris; species Ascaris suum. The sequence goes on from CM024181.1 coordinate 7,383,381, forward strand.
TCAACGAGGGCTTACACAGTATTCGTTCATATGGATAGAGTTTTAATGTGGGATAACGTTTGATATTCTTGAAATGAAAGCTTATTGCAAATATATCACAAGTCATTTTCAGGGATTTATTTATGTGTTTAAGTGATTCAACGAAATATAGAAATATGTCGATAAATTAATGCAATATACATTCGATCAATCGGTTTCATAAGTTATCAATGAAAAAAAATAAAAATAAAAAATAAAATATACGAAATGAATGTGCGTTCTATTTGCAATTGATCAAAAAGCTAGTAAAAATTTTCAACGAAATATTCTCTTTTTTTTTTGTTTCCAATAATGTAAACCGAGAAAAAAAATGCAGACAATTTTTCATCTCTTCAACTGTCTGTAATAATTTTAAATTTCGATAAATCAAAGCGAAAAATGATTTATGAGATAATCGAACGATGAACGTATATACGTAAATATATTCACAAAATGCGGACATTTCATAATGCGCTTTCCTAGTGCAATTTTTTAAAAAAAAAGCACATATTAGAAGCGTTATGCAACTCGCAACTGCTTTTTTTTAACGATCGTTATGAGAGATCCGTATAGCGCTATCGGCTATAAGCTTTTTTTTGCGGTTGATATTTAAACTGTTGGAAATTGAAATTGACTTATTTTTAAGCAAAAAAGAAACAATTAAATGAAATGGAATTCGAGAGGAGATCCTTCTGATGGATACTGCACTCATTGAATTTCACTTACGTTAACTTTTCATCTCATAAATAATGATTATCAGACGAACAGACATACAAACACATACAAATATATTTTCAAATATAATCATTAATATATTCGTTTTTACGGAAATATATATATATATATATATATATATATATATATATATATATATATATATATATATATATATATATATATATATATATATATGCGTTTATCATTTCTATTCGATAGTTTTAATAGGAAAGACGCTAAAATTTTGAGCAATGAAATTTGTTAGATAAAATGCGATATCGTTTTCGATAGCGCAATTTAAATTGATAGAATTTACAAATAATCAAGGATATTTTTGAAAAAATTTTCCACTTTAAATGAGATTAATCTTCATCGATACGTTTTAAAAAAAAAAATTTTTTTTTCATTATATAGAAAATCTATATAGGTAATTAGATCTTTTTTTTATTAGGAAGGTGCAAAATTTATTTGATTTGTTGAAATATGAATAGATAATTATTCATTGGAAGGTTTTTGTTAGTTGATAAAACTTTGAAAATGCTTAGCATTTAAATGCAATGATAAATAACGATTATGATGATTTTTTTTTTTTTTTTGATTTATTCGCTTTGTGCAATTCATCTGCGATGATTTTCCACTATGAACTTCTCGTCTTCTACTTCAGAAAAGAAAAAATGCGTCATTCAACATTTCATCTAATGTTGATTGATGAGGCAATGTAAAAAAACTTTTCATTACTTTTGCACATTACATTTTTTCTTCCGCTTCGATTGTTTCAACAACGCCGTCAATTAAATCACCATTAATAAATACAAAAAAAAAGAGTATGAACGCAGAGAGTGAAAGAGTTAAAAATAGACTAGAAAGTATGCATGTAAGTATGCATGCAGACAATAAAGGAGTCGAAAATAGAATAGAAAGTATATATGTGACTATGATAGAAAACGTGTTGTGAAGAGAAATGATCGAAAATATTAGTGATAATGAGATTGATTCAATTAGAAGATGCCGTCGATTCGTGAGGAGGTGATTGCTGCTGTTGTTTAAATGGCCGAAACAGTTACTTCTCTAAACGCCGAGTATACGACACGACAACACTTCAGGTGTGTTGTATGCGGTCCCGCAAATCAACCACACCTATGAATTCCTCTTATAGGCGTCGTTTACAAAACGAACTCAATCGTCTTAGAAATGATCTTGAAGTAGAATGGGCGAAATTGTCTGATAAATCAGGTTTGCTATTTTTAACTTTTTATCATCTCCAACTTATCAACTATATACAGTAAAGTTTGTTCCGCCCATAGTTATTTGTGTCGGCAATAATTTTATCACTCTCATATGTATATATCATTGCATTCGTAACAAATCGAAAATATTTTCTTATCATTAATTTCTATTATACTCTTATCAGAATATGTCGAAAATCCGATCAATGGGCTAATCACTGACTTTGATGGACTTTATCATTTCATTTTCACATTCAAATGCATTCCTGCTTGGGATCTTATCAGCGACCACGTCCCTCCCCTACCTTTACGAATATTCGAGTGTTATAGATATACCATAAATGAAAAAAAAATTCCATACCACATATTCCCAACCTGAAATTAATTTAAAAAAGAATTTTTTTCAATATTGATTGTACTATTTGAAAAATATTGTACGATGATAGCAATTTTGACTTATTCGTTTTTATATTTCACCGCATTACGAGGAGTCGATTAGGAGTTCCGGGCACTAAAAACGACTTTAGCTAAATGATCAAGCATATTTTTTTCGAAATTTATTTCGTTGTGTTAGTAATGAAGTGCTTACACTAAAATTTTGATTTATTATTGAACATTTGCAATTATAACACAGATGGCAACTATAACACAGATGTGTTAGACGACATTTCTAACAAATATTGAGACTATAATTATATTATTTAACTTGCAACTATATTTACAATTACAGTTGCTGCATTATCTAAAATATCGATTAAAATTGAATTTATTGTTTTATGGAATTATTCATTTAATGAAAGTACTATTAAAGAAATGTCGCTAAGTACCACTATCTACCAAAAAAATTGAACGCTAAATCGAACTAATTGCTTCTCGTTACTAATAACAAATTATTTCATTTATTACAAATGGATATTGAGCTATCTCTATAGCATTAAGTGTTGCTTGTTATGAAAATATTGTGATTTGAAATATTCATGACCAGTAAAACCTTCTTTTCTCCTTTTCTTTATTACTTTTTTCATTACTCTTATTATTTTCATTACTCCCTTCTCATTAGTTATTTTTGTTACTTGCTTCATTATTTTTCATTACTTTGTTCCCTTAATACCCACAATAAATAGCAAAGTTGTTATTATATATGCTACATACACCAAATAGCATTTCATATTTTTATATTGCTTCATAGTTTCTATTAAGACGATATCGATCGAATTAGATCTTCATTTGTCAATTAGCGCCGATTGTTTAATTACTATTCGCTACTCAATTATATTCATATATTTAATTTCTACTTATTACAGAAACTTAAATAGAGCATTTAGTTACCTCATCAAATTCTCCACCTTATTTTGTTGGTACTTGTAATTCTCATACCTTGTTGTACTATGTTGGTACTAATGTAACACCTTTTTTGGTACTATTTTAACTATGTAATTTGTTGGTACTATGTAATTACAGTGGTCTATGCAATTTTATGGTTGATTAGCAATGATGAACATATTTCCAATAGTAGTTAGCGAATTAGATCTCTCGTCGTAAATAATTTTCGACAATTCGTTAATGGCGTAAAAATTTATCCTCAATATATGCGTATATTCGAATAAACTATTATTATTTCATAATAAAGTAAATTTCCATCATTTCACATTAAAATAAATTTTTTATAGTTATGAAATTGATCTTTTCAACACGCCTTAATAGATATGCATCCAATTTTCTTTATTTCTTTTGATCGTTTTATATAAGAGAATTAGATTGATGTGAGGTAGCGATCGGGAGAAGGGGAAAGAGGGGGGACGAAGGGAAGGAGGAGGAATGGTCGAGAGGAGACTGGGAGAGGAGGGGCCGGCTACTAGGGAAGAGGAGATCTTGCTTCGGAACATTGATATGAATTTCACCAGTATGATCATGCACGAAAATTTTCCAAATAGTGTTCCAGCGAAAAAATTTTTGCAACCAGCCACTGTTAAAAATAGCAATTATGATCTTTATCGATCACAATTTTGATCATATCGTTTCGTCGTTGTACCACAAAAATGCTCAAGTTGTATGTTGGATAACGTTCTTCCCACCTATCTTAACAATAGTCCATTTAATTAGAGAAGGCGATCGATTGTTTGTGATTGTCGATATTTTTCAATTAGACAAAATAAACATTGAGCCAATAAATGATAAACTATAATCAATAAGTGATCATAACGACTCAAACGAACTAAAAGTTCTAGAAATTTCACCGCGTAATCATTAAATAAAACTGAGAAATTTTAAATATTTTTTGGCTCATTTTTTTTTCTTCTGTCATAAAAATTGAGCAAACATTTAATGAACATAAAATTAACAACTAGATGCTATTCATAATGAAATTGATATTTAATTTCTATTTTTCGATTTTTTTTTTTAATGCCGAATTAGCCAACTTGATAACTAAAGAATAGTAATATTTTAGACTGAAATCATTAGAATTTTTTCTTTTTATAAATAAACTCAATTATGGGAATTTTTTTCAAAAAAAAGAAAAAATTTTGCACTGAATAATTCCGTCCGTAATTTGAATATACAAAAATTAACATATGAATATTGCGAAATTTTTTTTAGTCTATGTAGAAAATATGCAAATTTTTTTCTTTGAAAAATTTTTAAATATTAAACTTTTCAAATAAAAACATGCAAAATAGAACAATTTTCTTAAAAATCCATTTAAAATAAAATATGAAATATGCAAAATTGCGAAATATATGAAAAAAATTAAATATATAAAATAAAAAAATTTTCCATTTTTCATGAAAATTCGACTTTTTTATTGAAAATTTAATGGTCAATTCGGATTGTACTTAAGATTTGAAAATATTTTTATCAGCATTTTGTTTTTTTTTTTTGATCAATATAAAATGAAATCAATCGATCGCATAAGCTGAATGCGAGAGCAAATATCGTGCCAACTTTTCTAGCAAGATTTTCCACATATATTTGTTCATAATTTCATCAATACTCTAACCAATATTGTAAATTTTCATGAAATTCATGAATGATTAAATTAATCAGCCAAGGTAAATCATTTTAACAGTTTTTGAAATGAAATCTTGCAAAGAAAAAAAATATTTAAAAGTTTCACTTAACGCGATTAATTTTCAACAGAATTCGTGAACAATTTAACTGCACTGATGTATTTTAATAAAATCATCAACGTTACCTAATGATCGATTAAAATATTCTTCGCAAATGAGTATGAGCTCAAACTTTTCCACATGCGGTACGAATGATATCCCCTCAGCTATTATGGATGATTTCATCTGGGCCTAAGTTAGGCAAAGAAAAAATGTTGCCTCTAAATAGAAAAACGCTAATCTAATCATAAACCACTTCGAAATAAGCTTTCTGTATTTCCTTTAAAGGACATTTAGAAAAAGAAATTTTGAGAAGTAATTTCTTACTTTATTGCTTCAAAAGGATGAAAAGTTATATCTGCAACAAATATATCATTTTATTTTTATTTATTTTAATCATCCAACAAAAAAAAAAAAATAATGTCCAATTTTTCATTGTAAAATTATTATTATTTACTAGAGTATTTGATTAAATTTTCAATGAAAAATTATCGTGGAAAAAAGTGGAAAAGCGCTCAGAGCAAAAAAAAAAAAATTTTTTTAAAACGTTGATTTCTTTTCTATAAATTAAAATATAATTGATGAAATAATTTAATTTCTTAATATTTTATTAGTTTAATCGATTACTCTCTATTTTACATTATTAGTTTAACTAATGTTTTTTTCTGATGTGAAAAAAATTTTTAGCTGTTATTAATGAATTGCTAAAAATGTTTAAATAAATAAGAGTGGAATTTTTTTAAAATTATCTTTTGATATCTTTTGAGTACTTGAGTACTTTTGAGTACTTTGAGTACTTTTGAGTACTTTGAGTACTTTTGAGTACTTGTATAAATTAGTAATGTCGTATTGGAGGGTAGATGGCGGGAGGAGGAGGAGGGGGGGGGGAGGGGGGAGGGAAATTTTGTATAGATACGCCTCTCGAACATTTGATTTCTTCGTGTTTCTTTGTTCATTTTAAATTGAACTATTTTACACGTCAAATGTTTTTTAATTATCACATAATTCTTTTTGAATTCAATTATAACAGAAAATTTTTTCAACGTCGAAAATTAACTCTTTTAATTTTGCAGAGATAACATTCGAATGGCCGATAAATTGTCCGTTGGAAGTTCATGAATTGGTTGGACCCGAACGTTTCGATTCAAAAAATCCCAAATATATGATGCCGTTCTTTTGGTCTAAAGAGCCAATACCAGCAACGCGATCTTGGTATGATATCTATTATCGTCTTAGTTAGTCGGTGATTTTATCTTCGCTATTTTTCGCTATTTTTATTGAAACAAATGAAAAACGCATTGTTTTTTTTTTCTTTTTTCGCGCTAAAATGTTCTATTTGTACTCGATATGTTATCGCAAATTTCGCATTTTTTGCATATTCTGTAGACTTTTGCGTTGATCACATTTTGCTTTAAAGTGATAACGAATAATGATATGTGATTATGAATTCGTCATGAGTTTCGTTTCTTCTGCAGCATATGCCTAATTTGCATCGAAGACAAATTAGATGAAGAAATTGTGAAGAGAAATGGATCGATGAAAAGAGACTAAGAGAGAGGGGGGGGGGGGGGGGGCTGAAGGATGGAGAGAGGGATAGTTACGAAGCGGATGAATAAAAAGCAACGAGCTCATCCCCGTTTAATTTTATTAGAATTTTCTCTTTTTTTTTCGAAAAATAATTATAAAATTTTATAAAAATATATGGAAAATGAATAAATTTTAAAAAATTTTTTCAACGAAAATTTTTCATTTATATCGATTAATTTCCGTTATTATAAGAATTGCGGCTATGAATATTTAGGCTTATAAGTGTTTCACATAATATCGATTGGTTTGGTTATTCACATAATATCGATTATTATTCCACACTAATAGTCATCATTCATAGACTTCCTTTATCATGGGTTAAGAAGCAGACAAGGGGGGGGGGGGGTGGGAGGAGGGGGAGAGGAAGACCCGTCCGCCAAATCCACATCCTTGGCAACTGCGAATAAACCATAGACGATCATTGGTTATTGAAATTATTCTTATTAAATGCACTATTTTACTCGCATCTAATATCAGTGAAGTTAAGAAATGCTTTAATTTCCATTTAAATCAAACATTAATAAGGTGGGTATCACTATAATATATAGCTGTTATTTCATGCTCAATCGATAGTTTACCTTTATTACCTTCATTGAATGAAAAATGTCAAAATCTTTGAAAATAAGCGATTGATTCGATTGTTCTCATTTGCGTAATTTGCATTTGTTGATAAAGTTACATAATTGCTAATATGCAAATGAAGGTTAATATCGCAAAATTGCTTTACATATAGTCGCACCTAACAATGAAATTTTTTTGTGTAATATTATCCAATCTAACACATATTCTTTGTTATCTAAACACATACTCTTTCCATTAGCACCATTCATTTCCAGTGCTTTTTTATTCTATTCGGTTCCGTCTTATATCACTGATAAGCTTTAGATTAGGAGGGAATTCATTCATTGCATATAATAATGATAAGAGAGAATTTTGATGAGCACTGATAAGCATCATGATAAGCAATTGATTGATCACTGATAGTAGTATATTGCTTTAAAAAGTTTAAAACTTAAATTTTTTTTTTCTAGGGCGGTGATAGTTTGTGGTATCGAATGTGCATTTGGATTAATATGTTTATTACTAAATTTAATACATTTTTCGATATTTTTACCCAGATATGAAGGCGACGGTATACCAACGTTGGTTTGCTTCATCACATTTGTTCAATTCAGTATATTTTACGGGTATAAAGTGAGTTGAATTATTTTACTACGAATATATTTTATATTATTACTCGAGAATATTTCAAAATTTTTAATCAATTAAAAATATGAAATACCTAAGGTAGAGGTTAGCTAAAATTATTGCAGTAGATTAGCTAAGCTAAGTAGACATTATTGCATAAATTAATACCTAAAAAAAGGTAAAATTTGCAAAAGTAAGACTTTTTCATATTAAAGATCAGATCACCTGTGCGAACTCTTGGCCAAGGATCAGCAGTCTTTTTCGTGATCACAACGATAGAAATGAAAAAAAAAAGAAATGCAGATTTGTCGGACACTTCAAAATACCATTTTTTTCAGACATGGCATTAAAAGTTTTGGTATGATGCAAATTGTGGCAATTAAATTTTATAATTATAGCGTTCAATTATTATTGTTGAAACTATCCGACAGACAAAAATGCACAGACACACAGACAGACACACAGACACACACACACAAGTATTCCATGGCTATAATGTATCTTTACTGGTGAAATTTGCAAAAGTATAATAAAAGTTAACTATTTATCGACAATATCCTCTAATGATTAGCACAAATTCAAATATGTATTTATTATTATGCAAAAAAATTTTTAATAATTATTAACTATTAGTATAATCATTATGAATCTAAAAATAGCACACATATTGTTGGCAATTCTTTCGATTTTTCAATTTCTTTCAATGATTTTATTGCAGGTTTTGTTTATGATAGCGATAATGGAAAAACGTGCACGTCTCTTTAAACAGCAATTAATTTTTCAATATGCGACGTGTATATTTTTATTGCTAAATTCATCGTTTACATTGGCGGCAAATTTGGGTGGATTTAATGAGGAATATTTATATGCACAAAAAAATCCACCATTAATTCTCATCGTTGCATTTCTTTCGTTAATCTTTATTCTTATACAATTATTTCTACGACTTATGACGATACCAGTTTTTAATTTTATCAATGATACACGTCATTTCAAGTAATTTTTTTTTCTTCTCATCTTTTTTTTTTCTTCATATGCAATGAATGTATTTAAAAAATTTTAAAAAAAAAACATTTTCATATGCAAATATCATATTTTAGAAATTTTTTAAAAATTATTTTCATAAGCGAATATCATATTTTAAATATTTTTAAAACACCGTTTTGCATATGCAAATTTTGACGATTCTTAATTGAAAAGATAGTTTGAAGAGATTTTTTTATTCGATGGAATATTGTTTATTGAATATAATAAGATGAACAACTGAAATATAATATTATTAAGTAATTTCAAACTTCTCAAAAGTTTTGTTGATATTCATATTATTGATGATATCCTGCTAAAAAAGAAAAAAAAATCATGAGAAAATAAATTGAAAGAAATATTGAATGAAAAAAGAATATCAAAGAGGAGGAAATATTGAGTTGAAAAAGAAAAAAAATAGGAAGTATAGAAGATGATCAAAACTATTAAATTTCGATAAATAGACATAAAGAAAAAAATGCACAATATGTAAATTTGATTTTTAATTCTCTCATATCCTCAGAGATAACGTTAATTTCATCTTTTGAATTATGTGCAATCGACAATATACCTTAAAGATAAATAAAAGTATGATAATATATTAAAGGAAATATTTTCATTCAAATTTATATTTCCTTTAGTGCATATATATATATATATATATATATATATATATATATATATATATATATATATATATATATATATATATATATATATATATCAATTAATGTAATTTGAGCGATATTCTTTAACAAACCGATAACAATAGAAATTTTATTTGTATTGTTGAAATTTTCACGTAGGAATTTTTCTATGAAAATAGTGAAGAAATGAAAATTCCTAGAAATAAATATCAAAAATTCCTAGTAATAAATATTGAATGTGTGAAATATATAAAAGCATTAATGATATTGATATCGAAATAAAATGAATCGAAATAAACGTAACAAAAATCGAAAAAAAAATAAAATGATTACAAAATATTGGAAAAAATTTTTATAGAGTTTTAGTATTTCTAAGCAATCATTTAGTGAAAGTGGTCAATCTGTTGATATGAATGTGTCGCTTAAATTTAATGAGAAATTATCTTTTGCCATCGATTCAAAAATGTGGACAGATGCGCCAAATATTTCATTGTTAGCACAATTCCTTACGTGTTTGACGCTAGAACTTTGCGCAAAGAAAATTTTCATGAATTCTTTCATAAAATTGGCTAATTTCACCAATATATGAAGCACAGAAGGGTTCCATTCTTAGCCAAATCCTTCAAGCAAAATAGACATTTTTGCGACAACATAGCATGAAGGACCATGCAAGCGGATGAGAATAGAAAATTTATCAGGGAACTGGGGAGGGGGGAGGGGGGGGGCAATAGCGCAGAAGGATATATATATAGTCTAAATTGTAACTCAGTTTACTTATTGGTCATTTATATCGATGTCGGTGAAGAATTATATGGGAAATATTCAAAAAAGTTATCTCTAAAATTCCGAAGATACATTGAATAGTTTTCATAGCTAATGTAAAATATCAATAATATGTGTACGACTCCAGCTCTCTCCCGTTCTCATCCGCCTCTTTGCCATTGATCTTCCTCCTTCCCATCCTCCCATTTCTTGTAGAAATATATGATGGAAAATATTTTCAGAACAGCATTACACAATTCACAATGGAGATATCGTAAACGTGTATTCTTCACTTATTGCTCTATTATGCAAGAGAACCTCAAGAAAGCATCGAAACCCGTAATCGTTTATCCTTTGTATATTAATGCACACTCGTTCACTTTTTATAGGTATATGCGCGATAACTTGTTGCATGTATTACTGTGCAAAATATAGTGTCATGCAATACAACTGAAAAGTTGAACACAATGTGGCGCATTTTAGAGTATAACTGAAAGATATAACATGGTGTTGTGTCACAAAATACACTTGAAAGATATAACAAATGAAAATAGTGCTCCAGGATACAACTTTTAAAAATAGTCGACTAATATAATTTGCAAGCCCATCGATTGATCAATATGCAAAAATCTGATTCATTGACGATTCTTTTTTTTTTCAACTCGCTTTTGCCTTTCGTATAGCGAAGTGGATCCTTCTGAAAAATTGTTGATAACAGAACAAATCGTAACTAAGAGCATACAAATTTAATACGAAAATTTTTGGACATATTTATTTTAATATTTCATGTTGTAATTCCTATTTTGCAATTATAATGCAACAAATTTGCATATTTTGCAATATCGTTGAATATTAAAAGAATTCGGTAATCGACTAAAAATTTTCATGTCTTTTTTTTTTTTGGTGAGCGAATCGAATATGCTCACAAAAGGAAAATTATTTGATAGATATTAATATGATTGAAGAAATTAATCAACGTTGCACGATGTAATCTTGACAAGAAATGACTCGGTATTTTTTTCTGATTATTTATCACCAATAGCAATCAACCGGACTTAGAGCAAAAATTCATTAATATTATCATCTGACTTTAAACCAATATTCATCAATCATTTCTTCCTTATTTATCGAGAATTCCCATATTTGCATTCGTTTCTCTCTTTTTATTTTTTTTTTTTTGAACTAAAATATTATCGTAAGCTAAAAGAAAAAAGTTTCTAAATTCATAGAACGATTTTTTGTGTACGTCTCATTTACCTCTTCATTTTTACCTTTCTTTTTTGAAAAGCATCATTCGACAGGTAAGCGGCCTCTAATGACGACTATTCTAAGGTGAAACAAAAAAAAATCAATCAATCAATTTTCTAATATTCTACCTGATTGTGATTACCTTTCTTTAAACAATTATACGTTTATGACAACGATTTTATTAGGCTATCCAAGCTGCTCGATTAATTGCTCGTTTTCTCCGATTTTTTTAAACAGTTTGGTTAAGAGATTGAAGAAGTTGGATTTCATCCAAATTGAAATTTCTAATAAAATTTTACAGCAGAAATTTTTTAAAAATAAAATCGATTCTAATATGCGTCATAATTCAACCAGTGAAAGCCATTGAATGATTTCCCGGTGATATTGCAATTCGATAGCCGTCTCCCTAATATGTCCACTATTTTCGAAACACTTTCTACTTCGTTTTTTTTGTCTACATCTTGGACCGCATTCTTTTTTTTAAATATACTTGCACCTGAGTGCACCTGAGTGCAAACTTTAAATAACCGTTTAATTACCTTGGAAGGTAAACATACGTAAAAGCTTATGATTATCATACCTCTCATATGAGTAGATGGCAATGAAAGAAACATAGCCAAATTTTATTTCCCTTCATTATGGTGACGTCATGTCATATATATATATATATATATATATATATATATATATATATATATATATATATATATATATATATATATATATATATATATATATATATATATATATATATATATATATATATATATATATATATATGAGACATATCGCCCCAGCAAATTTGGCATATAATGCCCCAAATATTTTCTATTCAAACTTTTTTCTTTTTCTCTATTTTTTTCAAAAAAAAACCATTTTTCATTTTCGAAATTATTATCTGTATTTTTCCATCTTTCTCTAAAGGTATCATTTTTGAAGTTTTTTTTCGACTGTATGAGACACCACTTTCGTAACGATTGTTACACATCCATTTCAGTATGCGATTATCTCATTCCAAAAAAAGTGATTTAAGGCGATCGTTAAAAAAATATTTTATCATTTCATGGATTTATTTATCGCTTAATATTTCTTAGAATAATCCTTCGATTTACAAGGGAAAAATGTCATTAAGAATATTACTGGATAGAATTAATTTTTAGATACTTTTTTGCTAGTATATTTTAAAATATTACTAGTACAACACTAGTAGTTACTAGTATTAAATTTTCTTGCTATTAATCTAGTATTTATTAAATTCTGTATTTGAAAAAGGTTTTTAAATAAACTTATACGGAAACAATTGCTTTAATTGACCTCATATGAAATAATATATGAAATATAAGATAATATGATGGAAAAATACGTGAAATGATTAACGTGCATAAAATACACGTGAGATAACCCTTAAATAATTAATTTACGTGAAATACGTGACATGACCATCGAATAATTGACTTACGTAAAATAAGTGAGGCGCCCATCAAATGACTGATTTACGTGGAATATACGTGAGATAACGGCTCATATGTTGCAATCATTCTCGTCATTTATTCTATTTCAAAATTCTCAAAGTGGAAAAACATAGAAAATTTACACGACACATCATAGTACTAAATATGATTTGAGTTTCCATTTCTTAGCTTGACCTCATTAGTTTCCATTTCTTAGCCTGACCTCTCACCTTCTCCACCCCCCCCCCCCCCTCTTCGGCAGTAGGGAAATAGGTCAGAGATTCATTCCAGCATGAGCTTTAAAAGGACGTGAACTATCACGAAACATAATCGCGTGAAATGTTTAGGAAAATGCATAAACATAAGAGATAAGACAATTGCGCCATAGCAAACCAAAAAAGCGCTAAAATAGAAATACGACTTTAATTGGAAAATACTCCTGTAATACGAAATGCGGCACAACGTGCACTATTTGAACTCTGCTGAATTCTTTCGATAAGGCGACGAGCAATCCTAGAAACATCAAAGCACAGCAAATAATTTGAATATGTCATCATGATCTGTAAACAAACGTTATTTCGATTTAATCAAATCGGTCTAAATAATTTGAAGCTCGATTTTCCATGCATATTACCCCTCTCCTTCTTGAGTACACAAATCCACCCAAATTTCCCTCGTCCCATATTTTTCTTGTATTTCCACAAACCACACAATTTTAATTTCCCGCTAGATTAGTATTCATTTTTAATCGTTTCTATAAATTTGAAATATTGGAGTGCAGTATGTTCTGCATCGACCGTAGAAAACAATTTTGCAAACTCAAAGATATCGATTATCACTTTAGGATGTTCTGTTAAAAAAAAAAAAACGCTCTAAAAGCCGAGGAAAATGAAAAACAGAAGAGCCAAAAAATCGAAATAGTCGAATTTTAGTCGGCAAAAACTAATCGAAATTCTATGGAACAATTAAAGTCTTTCATAAAAACCAACGCCTTAAAAATTAAAAATACTGTTGAAAAAAAGCCAGTTTCTTGCTATCATAAGTTGCAATAAAACTATCAGTTCATTTAATAATAGTAATTTATTTCGAATCCGAATATGCTAATTACCTTGTCCGATAAAATCCATCAAAAACTTCGGTTCGGATTTATTCGGATCTTATCCGTAGCGTACGGCAAGCGGTACACTATTTTCAACTCGATTTCAATGCGTTAAGTTGCTGGTCGATTATTTTTTAATTCATTGAACCTTGAATGTATGCCAGTTTTTTTTTCGAGAATTTGAATAACTTTTTTTGTTGTATTATTGAAAGAAAACAAATAGTTTCCCATATTCTCAACGATTTTTTTATTTTCTTTAGGTGATCACTGAAGAGACAACGAAACGCGACAAAAAACAAGACGAGGAACAACATCGAATGCAGCGGAAAAATATCGAAACGATCGACAAAACACCGATTCAAGATGTATGTCCATTTCATAAATGTTTAGCTATTCGAATATTTCGGGCCTCAATAGTGAATTTGAATCGATCAACCTCTACCTGTACAAGTATAATCAATGTGCGCCTCACCATGCTTATTCTGAGGTAGAGATGCTGAGGCTTCTACCTGAGGTCTTCCTCGCGAATTTCCTCGGCAATCTTTTGTATGCCATAAAAACCCACAACTCTAGTTGTAATATCCTCTACCTCTGGAGGAATCGTTCTTTATAGATAAAGGTTGGACAATTCAAGTTCCCTGATAAGAATTCAAGAAATTAAAAATATATTTGATTGCTTAGCAGTGTTCGACCGTTAGAGACCAACCGCGACCAATAATTGTTGTCATTTTAATATAGCACTATCGCAGCGCGGTAGGTCACTTTAGCAATAATTCTTAACAAACTGTCCTAGGAGGACTTATCTTCGAGATCTTCAATGAGTTTTTGCAATCTGAATGTTGTTGACAAGTTCCCTCGTGCATATGGGGCATGGCGATGGTAAAAACAGGTATTCATGAGCGATTTCGCTTATAGACAAACTCTAGTGTAAAGTTTAAAAAACTGTTTCGATTAAAAGTCATTCGACTATTGGTCATTCGGCTATTGTTCATTCAACTACTGGTCATTCGGCGGTGAAACATTCTGCTATAAGCCATCACCAAAAGATATAATGACCGCTCATAGTCGAAGCATTGTCTTTTATATGCGAACGTTTATTTACGCATAAAATTATCCATCGAAATCTAAAAACTATAAAAATTTTCACTATTTATATTAATTTGATAGGTAAATCGAGAAAGGTTTTTTTTGCTTGTTATAATGAACTATAGAAGGAAATCGATTCAATCAAATCTAGTATCATGATTTGCAACAAAGTTTTAGAGTAAATACAAAAATATTACTTTCTAAATTCTTTTGCTATTCGCCTTTACTTTCCAAAAAAAAGACGTTTCATTGAACGTTAGTTTCATTTATGAGCATATATCTTGTAGTAAAATTACTCTCGCATTATGCTACTAATAAAGCATCAAGCTTATTTTTTCAATTATGCAATACCACTGTCGCTCTATTTACGAGCATATGGTAAATGCTATTACTAGTAAAGCTTACTTTTGAAAATACCTTATAGATATGGCCCAACTTCCGACTTATTTGAAAATATAAAACAATTTGTCCATTAATCTGCCTACATTTAAACATGTCATTGGCCAAATATTATCGCATCACATTTACCTGCATATAACTTACCTGGCTAACCGATCGTTGGCTCAGGTATGAAATGAAACGATGAAGCGACAGGTATGACATATGATAAGATTAAGTGCAGCAGGTTAAACTGAAAAACTGATTAGGTATATTTTGTTGATTTTATTGCAGTGTTGATAAATCTTTTTTTTTTCAGTATTAATTTCTTTTTAAAATTTAGATTCGTACGAAAAAACAGCTCACGTCAGATAGTGTGAGCATTGGCTCAGGTGTTCGATTTTCGACATCTCCATCTTCAAGGTAAGTGATGATGGAGCATTGCATTGATCGATCATGCTCATGATTCCCTCCCCCTTCCCTTCACCCCCCCCCCTCCCCACTACCATTTCCCAAATAACACGAGCAGAAGTACCACATGTTCATAGTGGAATGGAATGGATAGAAACCTATAACATTTACAAGAAGTAAGAACAAGAAACCTCCTTCATTAACACAGCAAAAAAAAGATGAAAATAAATAAAAGAAACATAGGGTTTTCTTAAAAGATATGGACGTTTCAATTTTTTTTTTTTCATAAAAGATCAAATGGAAAATTTTTATCCAACGCAACAACGAAAT
Organism: Ascaris suum; assembly: GCA_013433145.1. Lineage (NCBI taxonomy): Eukaryota > Metazoa > Nematoda > Chromadorea > Rhabditida > Ascarididae > Ascaris > Ascaris suum. The sequence goes on from CM024181.1 coordinate 7,399,659, forward strand.
TTTGCACTTTTTTTTTCTTAGTTTGCGACCGACAACTGAGTTAAATAGATAAATAAAAGCATCCACAGTTTGGTAGATATGATCTTAACCAATGAGGTGACGGTCTTTAACAACTTTCAAGTTGCTCTATCAATTTCGGCGGAGTTTTATAGTCACTTGAACGTGCCTAAAAATTTGCACACATTTTTGCAACCGGTCGAGTCGGAGAAAACGATTCTTTCGTGAAGGATTTATAAGAGCACCCAATCAGCTAGATCATTAATGCTTCTAATTTCTGAGAACGGTCGGCATATTGAGCAGAATTGCAAAAAAAAAAAAAGCTTGAATTTCGAGTTTATTTGCAATATCGATTGCATATTCTTTATTATTAAAGGAACGATAACACTTTATAACAATAAATGAAATATCTCGAGCATATATCTCTCTAAATTTTCGCGAAAATAAACTTTAAAACTTAAATAAATGAAAACTCTACGAATTAAAGAAATCATTGAAAATTATCTAAAATAATAATTGCATATTTCAGGAGATCATTAATTCAACAAGATTTAAAAACTCGTAAACGTCCACATTCGGCGGATTCGAAACGTCCATCTCGTTACGTCTATAATCCACTAAAAAAATTTCGACGAGAATCTTATAGTGGAATATATTCAAGTAGTCTTTTACGTTCTAAAAAAGATTATGGCTATATACGAACGACTTCGTATCGAAATATTGATCAACGTAATGGATTACAGATACGTTTACATTTAGATGCTGAGAGTATTCGACGAATTCTCGACAATGATATTGAACAAATTAATACACCATTATTAATGTCAACATTTCATTGAATATTATAATTGAAATTTATTATGGGAATATTATTAATTGAAAATCGATATGGTTGAAAATATTTCTTTAAATAATTCTATAATATAAAAAAAATATGCATTACACTATTTAAGACTTATTCATGTAAATATGAATCTTTGAAATATGAGAGGAAAAAGAAAAACTGCTGCCGCTATATTGATGTGGAAAATTTGTCGATTAGAATTTTCGAATAAGGTCTATATTAATTTATAGAAGGAGATGGAATAGTTTGATAAGTGATCGATGAGAGATAGTAGAAATGACGTTTTTTTTTCCCCGAAGCAGTTCAATGAGTTTACAAAAAAAGAATTCCTCCTTCGAGAAGTCTTGCGCTTGACCTTATGAATGAAACTATTTCACCTGTCTACTCCAGAAAGTTTCATCGTTTGAGATAAAGGATGTTCGACTCACTCACTCACGTCCCTCCAAAATTACCAAGAATATAGAAAATGACAACAAACAATACAAAGCTTCATGTAGTAGTAAGGTGGCACACTGTTTTGCATGAGATTTTGTAGACGGTAAAGAGCTAGGGATCATATGACCGTACTGAAAACTTCAATAACTAGGAGGAATTTTTTTTGGTCTACCGTTGCAGTAAACATCACGAAAGCACGAGACGATCCAGAAAATTCTGATCCTGAGAATAGAAGCGTTTTCTAACGTATCTTCGAGGATGAACGTTCGCCTGAACTCGTAAAAAAATCGTAAATATTTCAATTAATCTGTCCTCCAATTGCAAAAGATTGTTATGCATACTTGACCTCAGAGTGTTTTTCGTTATTTCCTCAATGGGCATGAGTACACACACACACACACATATAGAGAGAGGATTTAATCTTGTTGGCTTCCGCTATTCTTGCTCTATCAAAGCAGATACAACTAGATAACATACCTTCTATAAAAGCTGCAGAGTGATGTATAAATAGGTACCGAGGTAAGAGAGGAAATTGCCATCAAAAACAAATCACGGTAAGCCTCATCACCATAGTTTTATGCAAAGGTTTATTAAGCAGCACTTTCTCACCTGGCTAGAAGTATGTCCTTTGTCATGTTCAATGGCCAAGGAGGCTAAAACACCATCATTTCCTTAGCCTTAACTTGGAAAAAAATATTCGGCATATTTGTTCGCGATGGTATAAGGCCATAACTTTATGATTAATGAATAATCCACAGTGCTTCAATATCCCTCCCTCCCTTCTCCCTTCACCCCTCCCCCCTCCCCCCCCCCCCCCCCCCCCCAACAAATATGAGAGGAAATGGGTGAAGAATTATGCACATCTCGATTGTCCACGTAAGCAGCGAAATGAATCATAATAAATTTCAAAGTTTCTCTCTGTATAAATTTTCAAACAGAGATCTTCGACCGATCAATAAATAGCCGTTATCTACCGGAAAAACGGTATACCGGAAATCTGTCAGCATTTGCCGGAAAAATTACCGGAAAAGCGATCGAAAAAACAATCAGGATATCAATAAATAAGCACCATAGAAGTTTGTTTCTAAGAGAACTTTCATCACGCCAACATATATCACCTCTTGTCTATGGTGTAGCTCGATCTTATGAGTAAGTTTATCATAGAGATTTGCATCTTCAAAACTCAGGATATGCAACGACCCGAGTGAAATATATTTAAGGATATATGTAGTGCAATTCTTTTTACTTTGAATTCATAAGCTAATGATATATATCAATTATATCTATTTTCGAGTTAATTAATGAATTTCGAAAATTGTTGAAAAACTTGACGATTTTCGAAAATTCGCAACTCCCAGCCGATTGAGTTGCATTTCACGCTGGTCAAGCTGCACTTCGGGCTGATCAAGCTGCACTTCGGGCTGGTCAAGTTGCATTTTAGGCTGGCCAAGTTGTAGAATTACGCATCTTTCGTCGACTTGTATCAGAGCGATCTGTCGACTTGCAATGTGAGCGCATCACTATACATATTTTACATCAATAAACAACATGGCGCTCTTATGCTTTTCGACTCATTTCGTTCAGATAACATTTCGTTCGATAAAATTGAATGATTTTAATAACAGACGGCCGCAGAATAGATAAATTAGTCAAAGCATCCAATATACTAGTCCCAACACTCTATAATATCAGATAGCAATATTTGTTTCAACGCTTCAAAACAAATTGGGACCCGTCATAAACAATGCTCAACCAGGTTCGTCTTATCTTGCACCCTACAGAAACACCTGCTTCCTAATTGCAATAACGAGAGCGATTACTGCATGTGACCTTTTCGAAGACGAAGTTTCCTCGACAAAATGGTTTTAATGAACCGCGACGACTGGACATTACCTAGGAATAAACCAGCAATTAGGCGTATATATTCCTGGTAGTTGGTGGGGCAATATTACATGAGATTACTTCATCACTGAAAAAAATGCATTACCTTTTAAACTGTGGTCAACTGAGCGAAAGTGTACCGTTTAAACTTTACACCTGGATCACTTTATGCGTCATGCTTATAGCGCCTGTTGTGAAATTCTGAACGTACAAACTGCTCAGGTGTAGTCCTTACCGCTGTATGGTACCATATCATTCCCAATACCTCCGAGAAAACCTCTCATACCTGCTCCTTTTTTCCCCGACTCACTTCCCCTCTGGCCGCGCTCCACATCCATTTCCGCCGATCCAGTGAAGAGATCATTCAATTAACAAAACAGACATGAGGAAGCAGCTACAACGCATAAATTTCAAAGTCGGCTTCATCGATATCTGCTGTCGCAACTCAGAACTACGGACGTTTTGTACCCGACACCCCCATCCATCCGATATGCAGTGTCCACAAATATGGACACAATGTACCCCTTATTATCCTTAAACCGATTACAGCGTCCAGAAATACGGGACGTTAGGCACCTCTAATCCTCCTCCCGCCAATAAATAGCATCCAGCATTATGAACGCCCTATACCGCCTCATCCTTATCGTTCCGTGTCTCGTCCACTGTCTAGCAATGAGATGCATATTTTCCTATACAACAAACAATAATTTTTTATACAAATGTCGCATGATTTGTAGAATTGAAAAGAGGAACATCGGAAGAAGGAACGAAACAAATGGGAACGCGTATTAACACTCAGCATTAGCTTAATCTCGAAATTTGATCCACAAGCATATAGAGAAAAAAAAAACACGGTGCATAAAGCAACCAATATTCAAATAAATAAACGCTTGTGAGATAATATCGATTCGAGATGAGCAGAGCAATTTTAACTGACCTGCTGCTGTTGTTGTTGTTGTAAAGGAAAACGATGATGAGCTATACCTGAACCTTAGACCGATCGATATACGCTCATATCAATGTGTGCATGAGGGTTTATAGAACAACCAAGAGTGAACCATGATACGATTGGTTAATTAAAAAAAAAAAAAAAAAAAGAAAAAAAGAAATTGAGTGATAAAAACGCTAAAACAATTTTGAGAAGAGAAGAGAGATAGACAAAAAAGAAACAGAGCGTCACGTGAAAACGTATTTATTTACGTTCCACCACAACAGAATATATCACAGGGAGCCCCACTGAATGATAGTTTTCATCTTTAAACCAAACCAACGACACACCTCACTCAGCGATTAATGCCACCTCAACTCTTCTAATACCTCTTTAATACTAAGCATGCTCAAAATAAACCCATTAAAATTATTCAGCTGACAGCTAGCTGTCACTGAAAAATCTAGCTGAACGCACTTCAGAAAAAATTCAATCCCCCAAAGCTTCTTATTCCCCCATGAAGAGGTAACTTGAGTAATACAAACTCATCTCACGTATCCACGCCTTATCGTCGTAAGTTCGCCAATCATTCCTACTTTCCACTAGGCCACCAGAATATATTTGCAAAAAAAATCCAACCCTCTTCATAGAGCCCAAAATAAGATCCTCTACCCGATCACCGTTATTTGTAGGGAAATTTACCTGTCGATTTTTCTTTAACACTTACCTATCACATATTAACGTCTGTCACAAAATTACGAAGAAAAGCACCTAAATGGGAGGGTGGAGAATCAAAACTTCAAAAACCAAGCCATAAAACATACCCCGAGCATGCACAGAGCAACATTCGAACACAAAGAACGCAACGAAATTCACAGCGCAGAGAACAATTGCGCAAGTGAATGGCGCACACGGCATACAACTCGTCGCATTATCAGCATCCATTTTGTCGGCAACAATCTCAACCTATTAGTTTTCCTCTGATTCCTATCTTTAAATAGTAAAACAAATCCGCTACCTCAAGACCTCACACATTTTCTTCTACCTCCCCCTCCCCGCAGAAAAAACCTGAAATACACAAAAAAGCGGCTGGCAATAATCTCTCAGCTGTCAGATTTGAGTGTCCGACACCCTCAGAGAAAACAAATGCCGTGCGTATCAAAGGAAATCGACGCAAAGCAATGCTCAAGATCTATTTTTAAGTTGGTTGCTGAGCCAGTCGAGTCCCTCGTAGAGACCATCACCTGACGTCGCGCATGTCGCTTGTATATACCAGTTGCGATTACGCAGTGTATGTAGCCCCAGCTTATCGGTCACCTCTGCTGCATTCATCGCGTTTGGAAGATCCTTAAATTTTATAATTTGTCATACAATCGACGCAGAAACCTTCTACGACTGCTCAACTCCTCAGACGGTTATAAACCAGAGGTTTCAAAGCTATGATCTCTGGGGTTCTGCGTAATGAATAAAACTCTTGTTCATTGCCCACATTTGCATAGAAACGAAACAAATCTGCATAATGAGGTAAAATACACGCCGCACTCAACCTTGTGCGTTATTACTAAATAAGCAAACTCCTTAGATGCCCTACTATTTAATCGGTGGTAAAACTGAGGTGATATTCAGGTGGTAAATCCAGAGGGGCATGTATTATGCTTCTAGAGTCTTTTCAATTGTGCTTAGCTGTACTTGCACTGCGGCAGAGGAAAAGAAGGGAGGGAAAAAAGAAGAGGAAGGTTAGACAAGCGCCGAGGAAGGAAGAAAGCATCTAGGTAGACGGGCGAGGATGGAGGTATGCAAGGGGATGGTGGTCATGAGATGAAGGTGAAGCATACGAGAAATCAAGCCCTCTATCTCACAAATGCTAAGGTAATGTAAAATATGCAAATTTTCTTTTTCTGGGAAGCGAAAAGAAACTCAATTTCGCAATTCACCTTTTGAATACTATCCCATGTTACACTTCACCTAAGCTTACAAACACTCAATCAAATCAATCCCTATGAGTACCTCAAAAACACCTGCCAATTTACCTGTTTGTTGGCAAAAACCAGAAGTACAGCGTCACGAAGCTCATCCTCGGCCAGCATGCGCATCAGTTCTTCACGCGCTTCACCCACACGTTCTCGATCGTTGCTATCGACCACGAAGATCAAACCTCAAAAGAAACGAAATCACTAATCACACGATTCCTCTTTCAAACTGCATCAAAAGAACCGCATAAAATGTGCAAATGGAAACGACAAACGATGAATACTTACTTGCCCAAGTTGGTAAGTTTTTAAAACATCTTTCGCAAAGGTATTCAAACTCAACCATCCAGCAACTTGAAGCATTCGCATCATTTCTGCGACAATACGAGCAGAATACCAACAAAAGCACATAAATAAATTCTATCGATTATTAAAAGTAATTGTCCACCTGATTTACTGAATAGAAATAACGAAATGAACTTCAGTGGCTACCCTCACAAACATAAGGTGCAAAGTTGGCAAAGAAAGATGCAACACTGTAAACTTCAGTTAACAAACTCTCAAATCTTAGCTATCTCATCGATACCATTAGCTAATCTCATCCTACCAGCTCACCTCTCCAAAGGAACCTTTATGATCGTGAATTCAGAATTACGACACCTATACACACGGATGCACATATACATAATAACTGAATGACACATATATGCAAATATTTCAAGTCAACTGCCTCTATTGCACTCAATATTGGTAGAGACTCCAGGAGCTCGAAACGAGTAAATCAGATGGAATCAAAATGGAGCCATTAGCCGTAATATTTGAAGTAAACTTGATAAATAAACACAAATTCTTTGACTCCTTAATGAAACCTTCAGACTGTTGTATTATAACCCCATGTTGTGTCAATCTATCATCCAATCTTCAATGAAATTTTCTAAACTCAGAGAAAAAAAAATCCCCTCTACACTTCATCACAAAAAACTCTTCAAATGTTCTCCAAATTTAACTACGCCATTAAAAAAATATAGCGAAAAACTCCATCCCCCCCCCCCCTACAAATAAAAACCCTTTCAAAATACATGAAAATTAATTATACCCTCAGTGCGTTTATTTAGAATTATGCAATAACGCCACTTAATGAAAAACCTACAGAAACCAAATAACACAATGCACCTATATAATTCTTCATTTCCATTGCAATAATTTGCAATACAAAATGCAATAAACTAAAAACAAAAATTGCATAAGGTAAGAATATATTTTTAAAAAAAAACGAACGAACCTTGAGTATTCTGGAAATAGTGTCTCCAGAGTGGCCGAATTTTGTCCTGACCTCCCACATCCCATACCGTGAATGAGATATTCTTATATTCAACGGTTTCAACATTAAAACCTGAAAATACGCAAACTAATGGGACCATTACCAAAATATCCTCAAAACTTCCTCGGAGGATAGCTGATCGACGAAAACACTCCACAGGAAGGAGTTAAACAATCGACCTTATTTACTTTCGCAAATTTCACATAATCCTCAAACCTGCTAGGTCATTAATGAAGAGGTAATAAAAATTCGCTGAGACTAACCTAGCCCCCCTCTCGAGAAAAATTTCGGATGAGCAATTCCCTATATAACCACTGCTTTAAATTCTTACATTTGCTCCAAGCATTTCAACACTTTAGCCAATGAACGCAAAGCACATCTCCACATAAGTACCAGATGGGTGTCTCTAAAGAACTAGAACGTCAACTGTGATGAGCCGTACGTCCTACGAGGTAACTCTAACACCCCCGAAAGGCTGCTGATAGCATTGATCAAAACCATAATTAATTTTCAATGCTTTTTTAGCTTTCCTCCAATTTGTAGTGGACAAGATATTCAACTAAGGTATTCAACACCCTGTACGCTTCAAATATGCCTACAGCACCATTCCTACTCCTCCAAAAACACTGATAATCAAATAACTCCAGATGGCCTCATAAAGCTCGGAAGGCAGTGATTACAGAGATACGTTAAAGTACCCCCTCCCCTCGTTCAACAAGGGGTATGCCACTATACCTCTCTCACTTAACCCTCACTTTCCTCCCCCAAAAAATTAACGGCCACGTATCGCTTGCTTTTTTTCCATCCGATACTTCGTCATTTTTATATCACGGTGGAAAGCTTAAAAAGCTTGAAACAAAACTAACGCCTCTGAGTGATTCCGCAATCCCCTAGGGGTCTTAACTAGTTATTGAGTTTTTTCGAAAGTTACACACACAGTTGCGTCTCCCCGCAGCCATTCATCTTCGAGATTTTCGAGACCTAACTTCCACTATCAATTTCCCATCAAGCTTATCTCCCAAATGTCATGAACGATCGCAAAGAAATCCCCCTCCCCTACCCCTCCTGCAAGAAAGATCTTCAAAATGAGGTAAGTTCATCCCGATCCCACAAATTCGTGTTCATATACGTAGAGTGCTACATGCTGGTTGAATGCCGACATAGCAGCACATAATATCAGCACCCTTATCGCAATCACTAAAGCAAATAGCATGTGCGCACTTACACCACACAAAATGCACATGTGTGCACTAGGCGGCTTTTAATGCGCAAAGGGCAGCAGCACACTATGCGGACGACTATCGATCGCACTATTTGGCTCATATAACTCGGAACGCATTTAGCAATTCCCATTCCCATTCCACAGACTACTCACTCTTCATGTTATTTATAAAATAAAAAGAAATAACCGATTGTGGACAAAAAGTATAAATGACCCATACCCGAGCCACTTCCTCCCCCTCCCCCTCCCCCAATCGCTTAACGTGCCCATAAATAAACCTCCAGTGCAGAAAATTCATCACTTCAGAAGATTTTAAACTCAAAACATAGTTTTATTGAAGCACTTCCAAGTTGTTGAAACGTCTAAACGAGTGCGATAATTTGGCGAAGTTCCCATTTCTGACCGCTCAATATCGAAAACATTTATATTATATACACAAATTTGCAATTAAAATGCAAACTGAACAGTCCGCATATCTGATGAATTTTGTCCACACGTTGCACTTTATCATTTCTCGTTAAGCACAAAACCTGCATTTCGAGCTCATCTAGTTCGTCAAGCTTGAAGAATACGAAGGGGAGGGGGTTAGGAGGTGGAATGGGGCAAAGCGGGAGGGGGGGGAGGGAGGGAAGCGAACAGGTTTTAAGATTACACCAAACATTTCGAAGTGGGTGGAGGATTTACGTGGACAATATACATGACAAGTGCACCGGATTTCCGGAGTAAATAAAAATCTTCGGTTGCGCTAAGGAGCAATTAAAGTGAACATCCGTATCAAATTTGAAACGCTTGTGCGGAAATAATTGGTGTCTCCTTAATGCGACGTTAAAAGAGACGAATCGATAAGCGCGTCCCAAAAATGTACTTTCCTAATAACCTCTCCACCCTCCCTGAGTCAATTTCCCTTCAATTCTCAGGACAAACAAAGAAAGAATAGCTTATTAGATAGAAGTCTAAAGGAAAACCCACCCACTAAATACGCCCAATACCTATAAATTTCAACTAGACAATACAGTAAACAAAGAGTAGAAGTTGCAGTAACTAACGAGTAAAAATTACAGCAACTAGATAGTAGAAGTAATGAGTAATTGAAAGATCTAAAAACAAACCAATCGTTGGGATTGTTGTAACGATCTCGCCCAGCTTCAATTTATAAAGAATAGTCGTCTTACCAGCCGCATCGAGACCGACCATCAAAATTCGCATTTCCTTAAAATTCAATGCAACTATCTATCATTTATTACTTGATTCATCAAAATTTACAATACAAGGAAACTGAAAGCAAGTTTTCCATACAAACCTGGTGATAAGCTCCGGAAAATCGATTACGTTTATGAGGCATTAACTATTACTCTCAGAACTATAGCAAGTCAGAGTTAACAAAAGCATATGCTATCACAACGCCTCATATGATCAAAAAGAAACAAAGAAAAAATCCAATTGCGCTCGATATAGAATAAGGTATACGAAACAAATCTCTCTAATAAATGACTTAAGGCGGTTTAGAAAGCTGAAAGATCCCTAATGAAAGGCATCAAAAGCAATAAATTAATGAACAATTCCGGAAAAGGCTTCCGGTGACATAACAATGTTCATTCGCACAAATAGCCACCGGACCGGACCGATGATAAAATGCCCGGAAATTAGCTCAATATCGGCCCGTATAAAAAAATTCTGCAAATTCGACGAAACCACAACAAAGAAAAAGGCTTGATATTGATATTTATTAGTATAGCGCGTCAACCTCATCTCAGTAATACAACGGATCAACTCTACCTTACTATATATTCGAGCGACGCTACCAAACGCTGCAATTGATCAACCCCAACTCATTGGTCGACGAATAACATTTGCACTCACTGAGTGCGCCTATAGAGCTACACAAATTAGAAATCCTCATATATTTAACATCCATCAGGGAGGTCGTTAAGACTCATTTAAAAAATATCTGCCAATATTAGGATCGATCCCTTCGCTGCATCCGTCATTCTTGAAGCATCCCCTGCGACATATACAGAAATAATTAGCATCCGATGCAAATAGAATGAAAATGCGATACAAATATATGTCTCGATCCTCGGCAATAAAATACGAGCAAAAGTTCAAACTGAGCCCTTTAAAAAATCAGGTTTGTTGATAGTTTCAATTGCAACCTAAGCTTGTGACCGGTGAAACCCCACCTCCGATACATCAAAATCTCTTACCTGTTTCGAACCGAAACCAGCTTCAACTTATATCAAACAGCATCAGATGCTGTTATTATGTTTTCTTGCCATGCTGGACAGTGAAGCCATCATTACAAACATTCACCTGAATGTAGAGGCAAATTAAGTCAAAAAAGAAGAGAAGAGATTCCTCATAAACAAACCTTTTTGCCAAAAAGGCCTTTGAAAAGATTTGTGAATATGTTGCCCATATTGCTTTAATCCACTGCGAAGCCACTTGTGGGCGCTTAGAAACCGAGCCGAAACACGGGGGAACACCCAAATTTGGCTGAAAAAAATTCCTTTCATATCAAACGTTTTTCACGCACATTCAACAAAACTAATCGATATTCGCCGATTTATTAAAACAGTGAAGAATGCAAATGCAATCGAAACAGCAATAACCCTAATAAATCTTAACAAAGGTAATCAAATCACTATGGAAGACTAATACCTTGCAGGATTACTTGCTCATATACCTCTTAAACTGAGCTGTCAGAAACGCCCCGATTAGAAGTAGCTGTGCCTGGTCACTGAATTCTCCCTCACCCCCCCCCCCCCCTCCACTATACAAATGCCTGCCTATTCGATGACATTGGATGATTTCGACAGTTTAAAAAAGTTTTAAATGGAAAGTACAAGAGCACTAGGAAGTTGAACTCGCATTTCCACTTCGTAGATTGCAATTATCGATGAAATCAGCGATCCACATATCGACTCTCTCCCTCTCCTTCTCAGTAACCATTATAAGTCAATTTTGGTTTAGCGAAGATTATGCAATTAATCGTACAATTTCGTCAACAACCAACTCAGCTCTAAGTAAGTCTTCCCCACCCTCCCCCCAACAATAATAATAACAAAAAAAAAGACACAAAAAACGTCAGGAAGCAGTGATACTGTGCAAATTGGCCACACGTAGATAACCGAAAGTTGGACAAGTCAATCCACACATCATATGCAACGATTACAACTGTGTGATCGAAAGTTATAAATCAGAACAAAAAAGGGAAACATCGTACCATAAATTTCAATCCCCTCCCCCTCGCCCACCCCCAAGACGATTAACTGCCAGTGGTGAGGTCTTATGGGAAAAACGTACCATACTATTCATTTCCGCTCCCCTTCCGCATGGCGATTATCTGTCTCCTTTACCTCACCATACAAGGCCATTAATGCGGACCTACTACTTAAAGCCACGCCAAAAAATCAAGCATATTCGACAAAGTTCGACATATTTAATTCAATAAACAAAAACGTCTGAGTGCGTGGCGAGTGCGAAAATCAAACACGGCCAAAAATGGAGGACATCGCGATCAGACCTTAAAATTGACGAAAAAATTCGGCAACATCCATCAATCGGGTCACTTAATCCTCATCATATCCAACCACTTCAGTATACACACACAAACATTCATTCATAAATATAAAAGAACTTACAATATCGCTGCAATATACGCTGAAAGAAAAAAACATCCACGTAAGACTTATGCCTCACCGCCGATAAACTCCCATTCTTACCTCATTCCGTTGTGAAGAGTATCAAAAAGAGCACTGAACTGTCAAAACTGGCACATATATATCATTACACTCAAAGCGTTCAACAATAATCTACTTCACAAACCTTTTCAGAGAAGAAAAATATCGACCACTATTACCACCACGAAAGCCAAACAGGCAATGGATAAAACTTTCCAACACATAAAAACTTTAAATAACCACTATTTGCATATATGCAAATTTTACAAGCAAAACACAACAACCAAATCCGCTTTTATTGACGAGACCTAAGCTAAAAAATGCAAGTGAAATCGTCAATGGCAGCTTAGTGATATAGCACTCGTAGGTAATTGGGGAAGTGAGTGTTTGTGTTCCATCTGCAAAAGACTTTTTTATCAATCATCAAATATTAGTAAAGAATGCTCAACATGAATCTAAACACTGCTAAAACACACGACGATGAATTTGATTCGAACGCCCTCAATATTCTATATAGGAATGTTCCCTGAAAAGAATGGCAGGTAAGTCATTTCCCCTCCCATCCTTTCCCACTTCCCATCCCTCATTGGTGGAATACTTTTTCATCCCACAAAAAAATCTCAAAACGGAATAAACTATGATTAAGGGCACAACCAAAATCATAAAATGCTTGACTGCAAGGCTTAAAAAGTTACAAATGTGCCACAGGAACTTTTTAACAAGATATTTCCTATTAAAATGCAAAACTGTCATAGGGTCATTACAAAAATTTTTGTTCAATAAACTGAAGATGAAGGGAATTAATTTTTTTTAGAATATGAGGTTAAGAAGGAAGGAGTTTGAAAAATTAATGAAAAAAAAGCATCATGGGCATACCCTTTCAGTATTTCACAATCACATCGAAATTCCCTTTTCTGCACGTAAATGCAGGTAAATTGCAGGTAAATCACAAAAGAGAATTGAGCGATTGAAACTCCGGTAGCAACCGTTAAAACGCTTCCAAGTCTTATCTGTCCTATAATCAAAATTTCGCAGTAATTATTCAGCGTCATAACAACCTACTACATCCTATTCATTTATTATCGGTAATTATCCTATCTATATATTCCCGATATTGTGTACCTGTCTGCTTGCAGAAGGCTTCTTGACTTATTAAACCAGCATCCACCTGGTTACTCATTCATTTACCTGCCAATGTAACTAAGTGATATTTCACACTATAAATTCGTCTACCGATCGGAGCCAACCAATGAGTGGATCACCTGGCAATTAATTAGAACTTACCTGTTGGTGGCTAGTTCTATTGTTATTCGAAGTTAATGACAATAAAAAAATATTCAAATAACTATTGCAATCATTACCCACTTGTTTTACCTTAAATCGTTGCCCTCATAGCAGCATTCTCGGTAACTTTTTACAAGGCGCGCACCTTTATGCGCACTGCAATCACTTTAATAAATGCATCGTCGTCTCGTCTCACCACAACTGCAGCGCTCCTTTTATATTTCATCATCGTCTGCCGTGCACTTGTTTTGTCAATCCTTTTTTTCTCATTTCATCCATACTTTCAAGTGTGCACCTATTATGAGGTAGCTGAACTCATACCTGTCGTAGCATATTTACCTGTCAGGTGCCAATCAATATAATTTGCACTCGCATAAATCAAGAATCACAGCTGCAAGCGGCTTTCTGAAAATCAGCCAGCAACAGGTAACACGACGAATGCGCTCAATCATTTCGCCACCCATCATGTACCGATTATGACCTCTACTGTATTTAGTTAAGAAATAAATGAAGAGATGACATTTTATAGCATTCATCAGTGACAGCTTCGAAATATTTCCTTCGAGTGATAACCACCGATGCCAATTTATTGCACAGCGAAATAAGCCTCCAATCAACGCTACCCGGTACTAGTTTGCTCAAGGCTTCATATTCTCAGTTAATGCTGCATCAACACTATCATTAAGAGGTGCATTATTACAGGTAAATGAATGTATCTGCATACAACACTATCCATTAAAGACAAAACACTCAATTCCGCACTGCAATTACAACTTTTTGCATGCGGCAATCAGCAATCTCTGAACCGTATCCCGGTCTGCTTTTAGTGAACTCTTGCGGTTGCTTGCTGACTTGACCTCAGGCCCCAGTACAGCTTGTTGACCTGACTTCTATAGAATAATTTACAGCCACAGTAATTTGTACAATGTGTTATCGCATTGCATACATAATTATCAGTTGAATAGCGCTCTAATAAGTATTAACAGGCATGCCGAATGACTCAGGTGGCCTAATCCAGGTAAATGAACATAACGAACACCTAAGCAAAACGCTAATTACAATACTCCCTCCCTCTTCATGATGCCATCTATAACAATCGTATCACATCATGCGCTAATGAATATGACCAACTGAGAAATGACACCAGCATACTGTCTTGACACACCTTTGCAGGTGCAATTATGCTTACAAATAGAACAACCTGAAGCAGAAAATATTCACTCGATTGCGTTTCAACGTAACTGACATATACATGTATGACAATTGGCATATCATATTACGTCATCTCACCATCACTCCTTATCAGTATCACTTTGCAGTCTCCCCTAAACAGTGTTGAAAGTGATAGATGCACTAAAAAAAATTGCACAATCTATAGAGGTCTCTCTATTTTTTTATTTGATGTGCTAAATATTTCAGCAACCTGTAAACGTTTAGCATCTTATAACAGGTGTTTTCCGGTAAGCAATGAGTCAACGATTCCGGCACGAAACAAACACTACCAAAATAATTTTTAGGGCTTTTTTAAAATCAGATTACACTAATTCGCCTAATTCTTAAACGCCGAGCACTCTGAAGACATGAAACTGAGAAAGCACATCCTATGAGCTGGCACAATATGGGCTTTTACAATCCCACTCATCTACCACAAATTACGAAAAAAAAGATAAGAAAGCATTTGAAATAATGCATCGATATTTCAATCAAACATACTTCTATTCCGACTAGTTCTCCAACTGTCGGGGGTCGCTTAATTATGGAATTTTTAGGTTCATCTTATTGCTGACCACTTTTTTGAAACTCCATAGATTCATTTCAAAACTGACGAAAAATTTACCAAATGGTACAAATTGCACCCAATAATTTTGCGACATTGCAATTACAGTAGTTACCGAACCACAAACAGACAGATACAGACATGCATGCGCCTCCAGATATGATACCTGTAATGCATCTCGCAAATATAAGTTTATTTTAAAAAATGTCAGAGAAGTGACGAAAGGAAAGCACTTGTTAGACTAATATAGAATATCAACTCAAAAAATCTGAGTAAAACAATCCTGGATCCTGGTTTAATCCAAGAAATCAATAGTAAGACTTTTGTAAATTTATAGGTTGTATGGGGAACCGTTTTTCTCAAGCAGATGCAATAGTCAGTTATAACATGACCTGGACTTTAATTCTAGCGGTGGCAAGTTGTTTGCTATGATACTGCACCTACGACAGGCACAAAGCATAGCATCATATACCTGATTAGAAACATGTCACAACAATTGTGACAACCATAAATACAAGGTGCAAACTCTCTTCCGCATTTATGCTTCGATTACCTTTTAATCCTGCATTCATTTCTGCAGCTTTAGTTAACATTTGAAGAGATTTTTCGTTGTCTACCTTCTATCCCACAGGTTTGCATATGTTGGAGGCGCAACTGTCACCCGAGTAGTTCAAGGATGTCTTCAGAAAGAGGCGCAACTGTCGCTTCGGACGGAGGCGCAGTTGTCACCTAGGTGATTCAAAGATGTCTTCAGACAATCATCGTAATTCCCATTCCATAATGAATATCCACGATTCTCACGCTCTTCTATTTCACAACAAAAAGCTCACTTTTCAACAGTTCTAAAGAGTTGTTTTTTCACGCTAATTTCGGCGAACGAGACTTGAAATATTTCAGTAGAAGAAGGTGCCACCCGATTGTCACAACCTAAGTTTAAAAACAACTAACAATAATCAATGAAAATTCTAAACTGAGAACTGTAAAGCGCACTGCACACAGAAAATATTTTAAACGCCAACCGATGGCGATGAGAACGACGCTCGATGTGATCAAGAAACATAATGAACAAGCTCGAAACAGCGCAACATATCAAGATTCAGAAGCACCTCAGTCTAGAAGACCTGAGGTTAAACGTTAAAAAAAACATATGAACATCATCATATAACAAAAATCATTAATATTCAATCATCCGTACAGGTGAAGAGATCAATTGAGATGAGATGCTTAGCTGAACGAGAACCATCTTCAACGATCAATCGATAATCCTATACTTCAACGCATAACAACGAACACAAGTTCAGCGGTGAAAATAAGGCGTATGACGGCTGACTACTTTGATCTCGGCCAAACACGTCAGCGGCGTCGAATCATTTCAATTGCGTATAACACCTGCAGATCTTTCGTTTTTGGCAACGATCCAACTTCGACTTTTTTTTTCCAATCTTCAAGCGTTGTTTTTTTTTATGGAATTTAGTTGCTAAAGGAACACTGAATTTCCTTATATTGCTAGTATTTTATTGTGTAAATATAACGGTTGTATTGATAAAACAACAATTTCATTTTGAATGGATTTGTTGATGCAATGAACCGGCAGGCATTGAGATATCGTTCAAAATACTGCCAAATATTCCCCCGGGGAAGGGTAGAGGTTTCTACAAATCCGGCTTCCCGTAAGCGGTTATATATCCCCTTAAATTAAATAAACAATCATTTTTTTTCGAAGTTGCATTAAAACCTTTCCACTAACCCCTCCCTTAACCTCAAATATGCTCATCATCTTCCACCCCTCCCCCCTCCCAAAAAGAACCTTACCCCTCGTGCAGATTTCTTCAAAACTTGTTGAAAAATTCTGTTTAAACAAGAGCATTTTTTTTTCAAGTTCATTTCGTCATGAAACTTGGAAAATCGATATATTTGAATATTATTATTGCTGTATTAGTTGTTGTGTTAGGAAAAAAAAAACTAGCGAACACATATAACCCCGTTCTAATCGACACATTTAATCTATCCATAATTTGCATATGGTTCATTTTTTAATGTTTTTTTGCAAGCTTCTAAAATAAAAGTGCATTATAGAAATACGTTTGCATTCACCATTCGGATCGATAGTCGTAATTGTTTGGCAATAAAATATACGGAAATGAAATTTGCTCTATTTTATACGTTTGACTTCTCTCGCAATTTTCATAGCGAATTTTTGTTTTCCATTTTTCGTATTGACGCCTGAAGAGATCTGTAATTTACGTATCGAATTTCCGCTACTAGTGCTTAGTAGAAGACCGACCGGTTACAGAAATGCCGAAAGAAAAAAATCAATTTTTCTTTCGGCATTTCTATAACC
The DNA here is from genome assembly GCA_013433145.1 of Ascaris suum. Classification (NCBI taxonomy): domain Eukaryota; kingdom Metazoa; phylum Nematoda; class Chromadorea; order Rhabditida; family Ascarididae; genus Ascaris; species Ascaris suum. Next base: position 7,417,339 of record CM024181.1, read on the forward strand.
GGTCGGTCTTCTAGAAAAAATGCATTATCACGCGTTTTATCATTGTTTTCATATGTTTCTATTAGATCGATTTGTTGAAGCATAAAATTAGCTCGCATATTATTTTTATTTCGAAAAAAACACCTCACAATTTATGCTCTAGAATTTTGAAAGTAGTTTTGAAAAGTAAAATTTTTTTGAAGTTGTATAAATAAAGATTATTTATTTATTTATTTATTTATTTATTTATTTATTTATTTATTTATTTATTTGTTTATTTACTTATTTTTTTATTTATTTACTTATTTATTTTTTTATTGATTTCAGTTTTGCAGAATGTCAAAACGCAAAGAACCACCATCGGAAATATCGGAGATGAGTGATGCGGATGCATTGCAACATAGCCGAACGAAATATACACGTTTTGATGAGGTGAAGAACACGAGAACTGAGGTCGAAAGTGACGAGGATGAAGGTATCTCGAGAGAGGTCGACGATTACAAGTCGAAACATACGCTCGACAGCGATGAAGAAGACGAAGTGAAGTACAAAAAGCTTGACATGAATAAGGTTCGTTAACCTTTACGCCACTCCCGTTCTTCCGTACCGACCGGACAAATAATTTCACGTGTTTGTGCCCGGATGGAGGGTGGGGGAAAGAGAGGAGGAGAAGGGCTTTGAACCCCGCAACCCAGTTTGCTGATCTCATAGTCCAATTATTTCGGCTCTTTTCAAAAGCGTACTAAAGTTGGACCTCGTGTCACTACTGTGATCTCATTTATTTTCCTTCTGGCGCTTTATACCTGTATATATTAGATTAGATTAGTTGATTAGGGCTAAATGGCCTTTGCCTTATTACATAAAATTTTGCCTCACTTCGATTGATCAACTTTACCAGTTTAAACCTAAATTTACAGCATTGCAATAGCGGTCGAAAACGGTGCTTTCAAGAGCATATATTCGTCCACCGAGTAAACGAACACCATCAGTGCTGAGATATCTCTTCAGAGGTGTTCGCGAATGCTCTTTTTTTAATGCCTATTAAGTTACTTTGCAAAAAAAAAAACATCCTGAACTTTTTGATTATTATATATTCATATTACTGCTTGAGTAACCTGTAATATTTTATCATTTTTAATAATTAATTACAGGTTGAAGGACAGGAGGAAGCAGGTGTGGAATTCGAAGGTAATACAAAGATAATGCCATTCAATGTGGAAGAGGATCTAGAGGAGGGTCATTTTGACACAGATGGTAATTTTATATTTAATAAAGTAAGTTATGTTTTTATTCCATTGAAAATATGTCATCTGTCTTTTCTCCTTTTTTTTTTTATATTTAGCAAGGAATTTGTTCGCTTGAGGCATCCTGGTTTTCTTTCTTTTTTTTTTTTTATTTCGTAGAAGACAATCATAGAAAATAGGAAGACAAATGAATGCAAGGAAAGAGGGACGAACTATAGCAGGTTGAGGGGAGGAGGTAAAGTTGCTTTTTTATTCGCTCCGTCAAATTAAGGGGTGTTTTATCTTAATTTTGGGCTTTATGTGGTGGCAGAGGGATGCATCCTTGCCTGCGGATGCCAACCGCTGATTTATGAGTGCATATGCGTCGAAGTTATTCGTAGTGGCGATATATTACTGTGATTACTTAGTTGTTTCTTTTGTTTTATTGTGGCGCCTTATTTTTTTTTTTTGGGTATTTTTTCTTGGAGAGTTGGAAAATCTCAAAATAAACGAGTTGTTTAAGCCTTGCGGGAAGAGTCAATAATCTTTTTTTTTTTGTGCAAAGTGAATGCGAAATGAAAGAAAGATTTCTTTTCCTGTCGACATTAATTTATTGCTTATTTAACAAACGTTAGCTACTATCAAAGTTTCTTTCACCGCACAGGTTGAGTCGTGTATTGGTGTTTTAATGTTATCTTTTGATTTTTTTTTATTTGCAGAAAGAGCGTGATATAAAGGATGCATGGCTTGATAATATTGACTGGGCTCATATTAAAAGTGCTGCAGGTGATCAGTGGCAAAAGACCAATGTAAGTTGTTTTTCTCGTCTTTTTATTTATTTCATATTAAGGGCCTTCGGGAATTTGGGAAAGATTAATAGAGATAGGTATATATAATTTATATATCATCTGAACATGTGACGATTCGCCAAAGATCGGCGCGGATCTGTCGAGTTCCATACCCGATTTTTTAGCGAATAAGACTTGCGGCAGTGACGTTCGGGTCGCTAGCACTCTTGCCGTCATAGCCGCGGTTGGCCTTTCCACACTTAACCATGAGGATCAAACATGCGGTCGTCACTCCTTAATTATTAGGAGGCAATCGTTAGTCCGTAACTTACTGGAAGACCTTTCAGCGTGGTAGGATCTGAGAGAGCATAACGCTCCGCTGGTCTAACCCCCAAAACCCGTTGCATGTTCCGCACAAAAAAAATAATAAAAAATAGTTTTAAGGAGATTTATTTGCTTAAGTTTAATAGTTTATTTTAAACAGTGAAATAATTTTATTTCAAGGAGGATGACGATTCAACGATACGAATAATGGGCGATGGCGAACTAAAAAGTGTCTACGAAAAGATTTCCACATTTCTATTGCCGAATGAGACTATTGAAAAGGCATTAAAGAGATTTGGAAAGCAGAAAAGTTCGTTTTGCATTATTTATTCGTTAATTGAGCATATGTGTGTGGTTGACGCAGGCTTCATTCGGAGTTATTAAGAATGGAGCAGTTATTGACCTCATCTCACGGGACTGATGGGGGGGGGGGGGAGGTTCGATCGTCCACACCCCATCCCCCTCCCTCCCCCTTTCTAATTCCCAATTTCACATATATCTTCTTACTTTCAGGCACGTCAATGGGTGCTTTAAAGGGGTGGAAGATTACGAGGTTATGATAGGTTTCGAAATTGTTGTGACGTTTCAAAATAATAAAAATAATGAAGTGGAACTCATTTGAAGTGTATTTTGAAAAATTATATCCTTTCTAGAGGGAAGCATCCATAAGATGAACTATTTGATGCATTTTATAATTTCTTTTATTTAAAGGAGATTAGATAATCGATGTTTGTTAATAATGAAAGAAAGAATAGAAGTGAAATGTGTTAGAAGTTTTGCTTAAATCAAATCAGATTCCTGTTGAGCCAATTTTTATTTTCAAAAAGAAGCAAAAATAAATAAGTGAAATTTATTGAAGTTAGAGGTTTTAATTTAGTAATTATTGGTGGGAATTTATCAAATGAGATGCATTTTTGGCAATTTTAAACGTCATTCAATTCTATTCATTAAATAGATATTTTATGATATAATGTAAAATGTTGAAAATTAATATTGCTTATTTTATCATATTTTATTACTCAATTTACTCTTACATTTTTAATTATCGAAATTATGATCTCAGTCGTAATAAATATGGGGTACTCTTTTGAGATGGGGAAAGGATTATTGCAATGAGTAAAAAATTTTAATAATTGATAGGATTGTGAACATAGTTATCTCGACTGTAGGACTTTTTTGCCCGGTATATACGACCTTCTCACCTCCCCTCGCTCCCCCCATTTTTTTTTCCTTCTTGAACAGTCACGAATTTTTCAAACCCGCTTTCTGTTAATAGTATTTATGCATCAAAATGTGACCGTTTTGTATATTATCAATGAAAAGGTACCGTTGAATGACCTGGTCTTTCTGAGTCTCTGTACTTGTCGCCTGGCACCTTTATAAGGACTATATTCAAATATCCCAGAAAATATCGGCTTTTTTCATACTCCGTCTCGTTGCTTAATAAAAGTGCCTGTCACCTTTTTCATTTTCTTTCCTTGTTGGCGATTTTGCGAGGATGGGTATTCCTCAGTCCCCCTCCCCCTTCCCTTTCAGATATTAGACTTAGAATGCTACCAGGATTCATCCACTGTTCTGTTGATCAGAAAAGATAAGGGAATAATAAAGAGAGGAAAATTTGGTTTCGCAGGTAGCTTTATTTTTTGAATATTACTGAGATTTTTTCATCGATTTTTTAAATTATATAAGAAGTAGTGACCTTCTTAAAAGAAACCCAGGGTTTTTATTTCAGAGTATATGGTAGTTTCAATATTGACATTACAATAATTAGTCGTTAATTTTGTCAGATAGGAGAGTGTTGAATTAAAGTAAGCGCAGCGGAAGAGCGTAAGCGACGTTGGGCAGCGAAGAGGGCAGGCGAGGAGTATAAAGATGAAAGCAGCATAACCGTGAAGGATCTTACCGGCTTAGCTGACTCACTTGTCTCGAAAGGCGAGATGGAAGCTTATCAGTATACGAAGGAAAAGCTGCAACTGCTCTCACATCAGATGGATAATAAGGCTGCCGATCAGGTGGATATGTTTGCCGATACGCCGACTACTTCTTCTAATGGTAATTTTATTTTTTTATTTAAATTTAAGCGTTAATTGATTATTTCTATTGCACATTAGTTTCTCTTTATTTTGGCTATTTGTTCGCAACGCTTTTTTTTAGATATTATTTCATTTTAATTTTCGAAATGATTATATTAAATAATAAATATTTATTTTCTAATATCGTATATAATTTACGGCTGAAGAAGGTTATCATAAAAGATTGTTTAGGAAATTTCCAAGGTTTTATAGTTCTTTTCGTATATTTGATAAGCTTAGCTCAGTTTCGAGCTGTCAATAAGCGATTGATTATTTCAATGTTATTGGAATGGATCGTATTCATCGAATTGAAATCATGAATGCTAAAATTTCATTCAAGAATTTTTCCTGGATTTATCCTTTTTTTCTCCGCTCAATTTACTTGGTCTTTTTTTTTTTTTTGATTGATAGAAGTTGATATTATCAGAGATACTTTTAGAATAGGGAGTTGCTTAATTCAACTGACTTATCAATGATGACTTTTTTCATTCATTTTCAAGGGTTTTTTTCTCCCGATCTTAGTGTGCAAATTCTTGGAGTCAATATTGATATCATAATTTTGAGAAGAACTTGGTGAAATCAGCTGCGGCATGGTTGAAAGTTCATGAACTCAATACGAGTTCAAGTGACAGCAGTTCATCGTTGGAGTTTCTCGAGCTCAGGTTTATTGTGAAAATGACACGACTGAAATTATTTTGCAGAACCAAAAACGGTAGAAGAGGAGAAAATGGACGAAAATGTGAGATGGGAATACAAATTATCGGACGTGGAAGGTGCTGAGATTCATGGTCCATTCTCCAGCGATGAGATGTTGAAACTACAAGAGGAAGGTCGATTCGAGCAAGGTGGTTGGGCGAGGAAATATGGGACACAAGCGTTCTACACAGTTGCTAGACTTGATTTCGATTTGTATACGTGAGCATTTTTTACGTTTACCTGTAAGGTGATTATTTCACTAATTGAATGCACCTGTGGAAATTTTTTTTGCATCTTCTTTGAAGTTTACCTGTTTGATTTGAATTTTCTGTTGTGTTTATATATAAAAATATGAAGTATGGCTTGCTTTTGTTCTTTTGATTAAGTTAAACCTGTCTTCCAACGGTCTCGACGTTGAGATGTCCGACGGTTTCACTGTTGGTGTTGGAGGTATCTGAAGGGTTTCACTCTGGATGTTGGAGGCGTCTGAGTGATTTCACTTCCGATGTCGGAGGTGTCTGAGGGAGTTTTTTATTTGTTGCTAGAGTACTGTGAATTTTGTGTCGATTATCGTGTATGAATCGTTCTGGTGCATGAGTTGGCCATTCAATTCACCAAGAGCGACGTTCATGTTGAACAAATTTCTTTACATTGTGTTATTTTTGGTATATTCTGATTTTATATGTTGTAGTTTTATTTGTTCTTGAAGTTACTATATTTTTTCTAATTTTTTTAAAGAGTTGTTTGGTGAGTTTGACGTTAATTTTTTACGTTTTCATTAATTCCGTTAAGCACATTGGTCTATTCTTCTCTCGAAAGGTGAAAAAGTAAGTTTTAATGCGAGTGAAGTTACTTTTTAGGTTGAACGGTATTGAACAGTTTTGTACTGAGTTGAATTTTCTAACCTATTATACTTTAATTCGGAATGGTGGAAGGGCAAGGGAGGGGGGAATTGCTCCTGATATGTCCTGATCTGATTCGAAATGATGGAAGCGGAGGAGGAGGCGGAAAGATGGTACTGATCCGTCCTGGTCCATTTCCGGCTTGTACCGTCTAACAAGTCGAGTTTGTATACGTTATACTTCTAAAATACTCGATGAAATTATCTGTTTACACCGGACAGGTTAGCTTATTTGTGGCATTGGAAAGTGTCGTATTATTTTTATTCTTATCGATTGTGTTGTGAATTGTATTCATGCGAGGATTTTTTTAGTGCCGTAAATTGAAGTCGTTTTTTTGCATATAAATATTCACTGTTGGTTGACTGTGATTAGAAGAACATCTCGTGTTATAGTCACGGCTTCGTATATTGCTGTTGGTCTCATCCTTTCAGGTGTTGTGGCTGTTGTAGTCAGGTTAATCCTCCATTAGTCGAAGGGAACTGGTTGCAAGCTAAATGGATTGGTGGTCGGGGAAAGGGGGGGGGCTAATCGAGATCGAGGATCATGCAAAACATGATCCCGCAATTCTGCAGATCACGTTCTAAGAAACTATGAAGAATTTACCGTCTAGGAAAACAGCATTGGTTGATATTTGTGGATTATCTTCACATTCGATAGCGTTCGAAGAAGGTTGTCGGCGACTCTCACCTCAACTGAAGTGAAGTGAATTGTTTGCATGATTCATACATCAAATGAAAATGATAAGCCTAAAGGTCTAGATATCTTTGGCATCGCTTGCGGTGGGAACGTCCTAGGTGATAGTGACCGGTGTGTTTACCTGATATTTAAATTGGAGGTGGGTGTTACCTGTTAGATCCTATTCTATTGTTGCTTACAACGCAAGCAACGCAGTTTTTGTGCTTCAGCTATTGAAGATTTGAACACCTGGCGGTTTACTAGTAATCTGCGTACCTGATTTTCCTCAAGTTATTCAACTTCCTGTTCACTAAGATAATAGTGGGAAAGAAACTGCTGTGTGAGTAATAGAGAAGGGAGAAGAGAGGGTGATAAAAATAGAAAATTAAATTCCCGTCGGGAGTATGTCAGTTATCAAATGTGCCCAGAACATTTTTTTGTTGTAATGATGTGAAAGTTTATTTCCTCATTATTGAAGGTTATGATCTATGTGACTCCAGGTTAAATGCCCTCTGCGGATGTGAATGATTCTTACTGTTGTTGCAAGCGTAAAGCTCCTTTCGAGGGTGGATGGGGAATATAGCCTTCGTTTTTTTTCCTTTATCTCTGATCACAGGTTTCTTCCTAATTCTTGGATGGTGGGACATGAACGGAAATTGACGCAGGTCTTTTGGAACTGAAATATTCGCCATGAAAAAGAGCGGATTTGAAAAAAAAAAAAACAGGTATTACCTGCGCTTATTTTGTTATCGAAATTCGCAAATTTTGGGTTTATCCTCTCTTTCTTGCGATTCGGCGCCTTCTTAAGGATTTTCCATTACCTGTTGTGGATTTTTTTTTCGGAATTTGTTAGTCATTTATGTGAGAATCTACTCGCTATAATCTTACCTTTTAATGTTATGAACACTTCAAAAATTTATGGATTTTCATTTTAATCTTTTCAATAATTTAGGCATTATTGGCACATATATCGTAGAGTTTTTTATTTCATACCTGTTGGTAATGAAAGGTAAAAAGTGAATCTGTTGGTAATTAAGTCTTACCTGCATATTCCCGCCAGGTAATGAGCACTTGTGATATTCTTTTCATTTATAATTTCTTCATACAATCATATAGAAATTTCAAATATTTGACATTAAAAGATGCCTCTTTCTATGCGTTTAGAGTCATCAATTTGATCAATAATTTTTCGCAAATTAAGGTAATCGATTATAACACCTGCAGGAAGATCGGTGATTTTATTGTCGTTAAACTCAGAGAATGAAGTTAAGCGCCGCTCAACAGCAATTTATTTCGAAATCGGTCGTTTGCTTTCGATTTGGTGTACAATGGGGATTTGTTCCTTTCATCCTCTATCTTGGTGGGTTTTTTTTTTCATATACGATTTGTAATATGTTAATGAAATATTTAATTTCCGAATTTATGCATTTATTAAATAAATTGCAATAATCGTTGTTGAAGGGGAGAGAGTTCATTGAAAGATTAGTTAGATCTAGAAATTAGAAAGTTATGAACTTAAATATCGCAATTGTAGTTATTCCTTCTTTGATCACTTCGATTATATCATCAATTGCTATACGCAAATAGACTGCATTGCTGTACTCAAATAGACCGTTTAAGAAGCCAAAAAAACCTAAAATATTTCAAAACTATCTCGTTATTCTTTTCTATTTTCCGACTCTATCTGAAGAAATTGGTCTTCGAAGAGGTTCAAGTGATCAAGGTTCCCTACAGAGGTCGTCATTTCAAGGGAGGGAGGAGGGGGAGGGAAAGGTGGAGGAGTGGGAAATGACTGCTCCAATTTACCCGAATTGGAAATATATTTTTGCTATGTCAATGAGCGTAAAAGTATGGGAACAGTTAGCTCGAAGACGAAAGATTTATAGCTTATTATCTTCTTTCGTTAATTTTTACCTCTTTTAGCGAGATTTTCTTATGGGAATTCGGCTTTATTCTCTTTGAGTGGGAAAATTTTCTTGTTCCTTGCTTGTCTTTTCCCGGAAATTTTTCATGCTTTTTTCCTAAAATTTTGAATGAGCGATACAAATTTCCCGTAAAAGATGAAATAAGAAAATTTAGAGAACAGTCTCAGCTATGCAAACTTTGTAGTCAGTAAATATATCAAATAATCTTATTCAATGAATTGCTTCGAACGAGTAAGAAAAATGCATAAGAGAGGAGAATGGAATGAAGTGGTGGGAGTAAATTTATGAAGAGCGAAAAAGGGTAATAATAACCTGATTTTAAGGGGTTTTTTTTGCGTTCTGTTTGTTAAAATCATGTTTGAAATAAATTCGTTTTGTTTTTTTTAATGCGATGATTTGATAATTTCAACGATATTTTCTCATTTTTGTTCATATTTTCCTTTAAGCTACCAACTATTAAGTTTCCATTAAAGATAATTTTATTAATATTTCACTTTAATATTTAATATTTTACAATGGACTTTTCACTATATTTTAGAGTATAATATATCATAAGTAATGAATAATTTCCGTTTTAAAAAGCGGAAGTAATTAATTATTAATTAGATTAAATAATAAATAAAATTCTAATTACTTTAAATAATTAATAATTAACTACTTCCGTTTTTAGTATTTAATTACCTGTAATTAATTATTAAATTACTTGTAATAGGTAATTGATTAGTTAGTTAAGATTGTGAATTATTTGCAATTGCATCGATTCTGCAATAGCATCGATACGAATTTGTAATATGCAATAGAATAAACTCTAGTAACAACTTTTCGTATAGAAGTTTATCCTCATTTTATCGCTGATTTATGAGTGACTCAGGTTGGTGGTCTGAATTTATTGCGAATTGGGAGCAAACGCCATACATGCTCTACGTCCGACGCATTTCGTTGGAGGGAGGGGCTTTCTAAGATGTCATACTGTAGTGTGTAGGGAGTTTTTATTAGGTGTTTTTTAAATTGGATTTTCCGATTTGGAGGCTTTAGTATGTACTTGCTCGAACTTCCTGAACCTCTAGCCTCTAGGGAACAATTGCAGCACTTTGTTTTTTATTATTGTGAGCTTTATAATGGGTTTTTTTTTCGAATGAACTCACGAGATAAAAAAATTCAATTTGATCTATTGAAGGTTTTCGACAAGGCGCTGAACCGTTGCCGAATGGACAAATCGTTCCTCTGACGTTGCTGAGTCTACTATGGGGCTAACAAGAGGAATTTACGATCGATGCATGATAAAGATTTTATAGATGTTATTGTTCTTCTGTTTTTTAATTTTTTTTTTTGGTTTTGTGAAAGGAATTGTTGAAATTATGACGGAAATTTTAAATATTTTGTTCACAAATATTTCAAATTCGGGAAGGATTTACTCTAAAACTTATGTGAGAGAGAAAGAGGGAGAGAGATGGTAGCTAAAATAGTGGCTGAAATGTTACAAGGCTTTACCTATTTACCTAGAAAGTCGATTTATTTTAGGTACTGTTGAGAAACTGACCAAACTGATTATGCAGTAATCATTCAAGTTTTTATATAACTCTCATATATGTGGTTATAAAATAGATGCGATGAATAAAAATAATTTTAAACTTCTTGTTGGTATATTTTTTAAATTATTCTATTATTCATTGGTAGATAGATTACTGGAGTGGATCAATAACGAAAATTTGAATATTATTTTTATGACCACACTATGGAATGTCCTTCTTTTCATGTTCTTTGCTACTGCTTTTTGCTTCTCCTCTTGTTTTGCTGCTCCCTTCCCCCCCCCCCCCCCCCCCGCTTTCCTGCTTCCTTCCCCTCCTGATTCTTTGTCCACCTATTTCTTTTTCCTTCTTTCTTTCTACCAACTTCTAGAAAATTTTACTGTATTTGCCATTTAATGTTTCGACCGATTTTTTTTTTGCTGATTGATAATCTTTGATCAGAATTCCAAGCTTATCAGTTAACACGCTGTTTGAAATGATTATTTTTAGGGGGTATTCAATTCCTTAGGAATTGTTTTTTCATTCATTTGATTTGCAATCGATTAGATTTGACGATCGAATAAATTTGAATGGAAAATGTATCGAAGATTTTCGAAAGATGTCGTTGAAAAATTTCAACAATTTCGACCGTTTCCAGTGCATTTTCATCATCTGTTTGTAATTCATTTCTTAGAAATTCCGGAATTTTCCGAGGATTTCCTCCTTCGTTCAATTGGAGGAAAGGATGGAGGGGTGGGGTGGGGGGGGATTGAAAATCAGGATTGGTTGTGTGTTGCAGAATAATGTAATTGTACGTTTGTTGCATACCGTTGATAGGAATCCCGTTGAAGAGGAAAGGGGGACATATACGATGATGAATCCACATATGTTCAGTTCATGCTTCAGCTGACTTCTGATTGATAATTTGCTTTTCAGAAGCGTTGCATCAGAAGTACTGACTTTGAAGTCCTTTTTTCGACGACAGTTGGAAAGTCTGTGGTACTTGTGAGTGATGTCGCTTTAATATACAGTTGTTACTGGTATCCGTTGTTTGTGGGTTATCACGAAAGCATAGAACGCACACATGTATAGGCGTTTTACATAACAAGGGAACTGACATGGTGCTGGCAAGAAAAAGAAACTCGTTGGTGTTCAACCTGAGGATAAAAGAAACCCGACTTCCAAGTCACCTTCGACCACCGACGAAAGTTTGCAAGTTGATTGGTTGCCGCTGGTTACTAATTACGCCCTCATAAGTATACGACCGTTAGTAGGATTAAGCATCGGTTATCCTTGATGGAATTTCGAAAATGGCGACCAACAAATTTTGTTGGTCACTAGTTCAGCGGTCATCGGATCACCCTTGGTGATCACCAAATGAAATTTGCATCAACCGCTTATCAATACTGCAAGCAAATCGAATTCGGCAACACGATGCTATCCAAGACTGTATATCGCGCAAGGCCTATTCCGATTTGTTATGCTTATCGATCAAACAGTGAGCGCCGTCTCAACATTTCCGAATTAATGAGATGTAATCGCCTCCAAGGCGTGGATAAAATGTCAGTCGGTTTGCTGGATGTAGTTGCATCTAGATTTATTAAAGAAATAGGCAGTGGAGAAAGACGATAAAGTTGCCCGACGGTAAAATTGGTAGCCTGAGGTACTCTCAAGAGCTCGAGGTTTTGAAAACTTGTGTATTTCTTTAGCCAGTTACACGGGTCTGTGCAACAGGCTCTATGCACAGAATACTACTATTCCACATGCTATAATTTTTCGGTAATTACTTTGCTCGGCGTTGGGAGTTTCGCGCAGTAGTTTCTTGAAGCCTCAACACTCCTACCTGAAGTTCCACGCAGGTGTCTGCCAGCATATATTGCATCGAACACCTAGATGGGCTGAAAGGTACAACAAAGGTTATCATTGAAAACGCCCAAGCGCAAATCGGCGCTTTGACAACCGGCGTTATTCCCTCCATTTTAGCAGCGTATAATGGAGAGGTGTCCATCACGGAGTTACAATGATCAGGTCGTGATCTCCGAAGTGATATCTGGAAACGACTATTATCCCATCCAAAGGAAGTGCTCTTTCTTTGAATTGCTATGAAAATAACCTTTATTATCGATAAACGATCTGAGACAGTCACATTTATTTTCTGCTATGAAAAACATCAAGCAGGTGTGATGCGGAAATAAATCTCTCATCGCTGAGAGAGTGCACAATTGCAAGTGCCAGCCGGTTGTCGCTTTATAGTGGTGCAGCGGTTTGTTGTGATTGTAGTTCAGGTTGACCAGTACTACAATTCAGCGGTGGTAATGAACTTCGATAGGTAAGAACGAGCATAACAGCGATGCCAAGCACCGACCAATAGATGAATTCGATGAGAATCTCTTTAAAAGTTGGTGCTGCATTGCCGGTATTTTTATAAAACGCTTGATATTGTAGGTTTGGTTCGGTTACAGGTAATGGTGCCACCGGTATATTGCCACCTTCATTTGATCCTTCCTGAAACGACAATTTCTTCAAAATTATTAAATATTACTAATAAAATCAATTATATAAAGAAGATGGAAGATAAATCTAAAGAGGTGCCAAGAAAAGGAATAGAAATGAAAATTCGCGATAGAAGATATAAGGTTTAAAAGAATCGATCTTGCAGGAAAACCCAATAAGTCATCAAAACTTTTAGTTCTCTACAAAAAACTTCATTATTTAACGGTTGTTGTATGTCGTCTAAATTTGCATATAGAGAGGGCTCATTTGCATATTTAAACATAGGCAACTTATTACATAGGAAAAGAAACTCATCGCACAAATAGAAATTTGTTTACTCATTTATATAATCGACTATTATAAGAGAGAATATAAAAGAGATCAAAATAATTTTCCTCAGCGGTGTTTTTATAGCGGTCGCAGTAATTACCTCTCATAAGTGTATACTGCATAAAATATTATGGTTTTTTTTTCGTAAAATAATTAAAAATATAAAAAAGCGATTAATTCATCTCTCAATTGCAAATATCTAGCTGAATGAACCTGTTGGAATGGTCTATAAGGCTCCATATCGATATCGGTCAATGAACTCTCCGTGCCTGCAAGTATATATCCGATTTGAGAGAATCGGAAAATATCTACACCATTATTATATAAATATAGTGAATTGCGTCTAAATTAACGTCAAAACACTTATAAATCCTTTTTATAATTGAAAATATTATCAATAAATCAAATTGATGCTTTTCCAGCAATCTATACTTTAAATTTAATTACTCAGTAAAACTCTAGTTAAGCGGTAAAAGTAGTATCGACCAACGAGTTGCTAAATAGCGATCAAAACTTCCAGTATTTCTATTTAAATGTAAGCATTTATGATATATATATATATATATATATATATATATATATATATATATATATATATATATATATATATATATATATATATATATATATATATATATATATATATATATATAACACAGAGATAGAGTTTGAAATTCAAAACGCATAGTAACCATCATCTGCGCCGAGGTCGACTTCTATCTCGGAGCTAGCCGATTTGGCCAAACGCTTCCTGCAATAATTATTTCTTTTTCGCTGAAATATTGGATTATGATTGACCCATATGCTTTGCAAAATGAAATCCATTGGTGTTCCTTATGAAATTTTCTATATAATAATAATAATAGTTTTAGAAAATTGGTCTCCAAATTTTAAGTATTAGTATTTAAGTATCGTTTGCCTCCAATTAAATACAGATATTTAAGTATTTAAGTATTCAAGAACCTCGTGGCTCGTTTAAAATACGAATCCCTTAGAAATTGTAATTCGCTCGCATTCCATTAGACTCTCCTAGATGTATATATAAACAAACGAAATATCAAATCCCCCTCTATCCTGCACTCTTGAACTCTTGAGAGCCAAAAGAGATCAAGAATATTGTTCGCGAACTCCAAAAACTATGCTGATTGTCAACTTTTGAGGTCTATAACAAGTCGATGTGCTAGAGCAGCTAGCGCTATATCCCCAATAAATTGTAAAAGAGGAAGAATAAGGTTTTACTCTTGGAATCTTTAATCCTCTATAGCTTCTTTCATGGTTGATTAGGTGAGTTCGAACTCGATATAGGGTCTTGGTGTAAAGAAGCGTTATGCGAGTACAAAGTTTTGTAACTCGGATTTTTAGGTTCGAACAACCCGAACAGACAGACAGACAGACACAAAGACGCACACAAACATACATAAATACAGACAAAATGCGATAAAAATGTGTTTTCACAAGCAAATTTATAAAGGTAGATGAAAATTCCCCCAATGAACCTATAAATTGGAATCTGCTTTGGCAATTCTAATTAACAAGTTCGCTTATAGTAAATGAAAACTATTTGAAAAACTTGTTTCTTTTTTGTTCGTTAGTTTTATTATGATAATGTATAAAGATAATTTACGTTCATTTTTCTTTCTACTGGCTTTAGAGAAATAAGCAATAATGAATGATTTCTGTTAATACCTGAATCAGGGACATTTCTATTAACGCCTGAATCAGGGAGATTCCTGTTAACACCTAAATCAGGGACATTCCTATTAACGCCTGAATCAGGGAGATTTCTGTTAAAACCGCAATTAGGACAATGTAAGCTTTTAAAGTATATTAGCGGTGTAAACCTATGTCTATGTGAATGACGGGAAGAACGATGCCCGGAATGTTTACGGTTGCGTCGCAATGATGTGCAGCTAATTGATCGCTTCGATGAATTTTGTTCGTATTTCTTGCGTCGACTCTTAGAGCGATTGCCTGACGATTTTTGTGGTATATAGTCTTCATATTCGTCGTATGACATCGGTGCAATACTGCGTCGACTATTCCATTCTCTCTCAAAAAGGAAGAGAATAAAATAATTTTTTTTTTTTTGCAAACAATATTGCAAAAGGATTAGAGATATTGCGATTATTGCAAAGTATTGCAATATTGCAAAAAAGAGAAAATATTTAAAAACATTAATGCTTTTTTTTTGCAGAATGAACGAATAAGATTTATCTAAATCGATTTTAGTTGTTTCATTGAAAATCTTTTTGATTTTATTCGCTTTTTTATTTCGTATTTTTAAGCACAATTTGTTGGCTGAATTAGTTCGGTTAAAATACTATAGAATATGTGCCAGGATTTGGAGTCTTCAAGGAATTTCCGGTGGGGTTACCAAAAAACAACGGTGAAAGAACCACAGAATTGACCATCCATGTCCGGATTTTATAGATGGGGAGAAAACAGGTAATCTCTTTACCTTGTGAAATTAATTAAAGAATTATCAACCTTTACGTACCGTTCGAATCAACATGTATGACAAAAAAAACGATTGTTATACAGAACATTCGTTAATATTTAAAACATTGTGCAATATTCATACAGCAATATTTGTTGATCATATTATTCATAGAAAGTGAATAAACGAGGGGCATTATTCAATGATACTAAATTGTTGCAATAGTCCGATTGGCTAATTTCATCGGATCCGCTATCCAGGTCTTTCTATTCCAGTAAAATAAACATATAACGAAATTATATTTATATTTCTATGCGTTAATGTCTAAGCAACCATCGACAGCGATGAAAGCGCCAACAATAAAAAAATACTAGTTCGGCATATTCACCATTGATCCATTATGAGAAAGGATAATATGAAAAACATAAATTGTTCTTTAATGAAATAAATCAAGTAAAGGATTGAGTTAATCCGGTTTCAATTCTGGCTTTGGCCAAGATCACTTTTGAATATAATGGTGACAACGAACTGACGATGGGTTTAACTCAGTGCCGATCCGGATCGAGTGATCGGCTTTATCTCAGCTGGAATCGAATTTAACCCTGATCTATACATTATTTCATTTTAAAAAATTGAAATCGTCAAAGATTTCTTTATATTAAAAGAAATGTTAAGTAAAAAAATATCAGGTAAATTACCTTTCATGCACAGGTAACCTAATTTCATATACAGGTAACCTACATTTCATTTACAAGTATCCTACCTTTGTCGACGAAAACTAGAAAAAAAAAATGAAGCGATTTACCGGTGTAAGCGCTCGTCGTGAGTGTTTCTTCCTGGTATATTTTGATAAGTCAGTAGTTGTGTTTTTCTTATGTGACTTATAACCTTAAAATTTGCATTTATAAAAGGAAAAATTTCAAATTTTAATCAGTGATCAAAAAATATTTCACTTACTATCGATAGATATTTAATTTTAATAATATTAGCCTCATATTTATGAATCATTCGTTCGAAACTTCTTTTTTTTTTCTTTAAATGATCGTTAATTTTTTAATTTTTTACAATTATATTTTAAACGTTTATTTTATCCAAAATTAAGTGACATTTATTTTTTTTTTTTGCGGTGAATTTTTATAAATGACCGTTGAATTAAAGTCAAAATTTCATTTATTAGTGAGTAAATTTTCCGGGAAAATGATTATCAATGAATTATTTTCTGATAGAGATATTATTTTCTTCAGAATTAATTAAAACAAATGCAAAGGTAGAAAGTAAAAGGTTTTTTCTTTAAAAAATGAGCGAAAATAGAGAATTGAAATAACTATTAAAAAAAAAAAATGAAACGAACCAATGGGAACTACTTCATGATGTTGTGAATAATCTGGCACATAATCTTCCCAATTTGGTGAAATTCCTCTTGTTATTGGTTCTTCCTTTAATGGAAAGTATTTCTTTTGTTTTTCTTTTTTTTTTTTTCGAAAAAGATAATTTTATTTTTCTCACTTAGTTGAAATTTACAAAAAAAAAAAGAGAAAATTATAAAAATTTTTACTTTTATATACTAAAAAAAAAAAAAAACTTTTATCTAAGAAAAGCTTTTTTTATTTATGAGTTAAACGCTAACTTCTCAATGAGTTAAGCATAAATTTTTAGAGGAATTTTTTATAAATTATTCTCATGCTTTAAGTTTTTAAAAATTTCCTAAATTATGAGAAAAATTAAATTCTATATAAATATTTTTACTTAATTATATACTTTTTGATTGTTGAATATAAACTTTCAATGATTAAACAATGATTGTAAATATTTTAATGATATAGCCGAATATTTATTGCTGAAAAAAAAAAAGATTTCATTTCTTTGGATTAGAAATCCACAAATGCGATATTCCATAAATAATAAATTTTTTTTTTTTACTACCTCAACTCTAATCTATAAATAATATTTTATCTGGAGTATTATTTCCGCCAAATTTAAAAAAAAAATTTATAATTGTATAATTTAGTAGTGTAATTTAGTAGTGGATGATTGGTGGTCATCTTACCTTGACGATATTTGTACCTGCATAATCGGACACCTTCCAAATATTACGATCAAGGCCACGATAGTAACCGTTGTCGTTAAATTTTATGCTTTCTTCTTGATCTTTACGATTTTTTGCCGTGATACCGATTCCTTCAGGTGAACTAAAAAATACCTGCCGATTCCTCCAGGTAAGCTTAGCAATCGCTGCATCAATCATTCGATCATTGTCAACAGTTGTCCCCATAGAGGGATTATGAGGTAAAACAAATCGAACCTTGTTGATTAAAGAAAATTGCCACATTTTGGAATGATTTTAGAGGATTTTTTAAATTTTATTGATGAGTTTTATAATTAATTGCAGCCTAACCATCATCTGAGTGATATAAATCCAATCTAAGCCATATCGTATATCACCATTCGAAATATATTTCAACTTAGCCCCTTCCCACATGATTTCAACGAGAAATTAGGATGCCATCCTATAAGGGTTATTACTTCAAAAAAAAAAAATGCTTTCATCTCGTCGATGGAAAAGGCCAAAATGGCCAAGACCATTTATGGCCAAGACTCTTTTCCTTACGTATAACTTGGCTCATATAAAGCCGTTCTTCCTCCTCTTTGTTTTCTTCGGAAATTATCTGCCATAGTTCGACTGTACAATTATTAAAATTTTCGACACATTTTATCCTACCGAACTTTGCAATTTCCGGTCCGTTCATTAGCGTTGGCACGCCGTAATTCACGGGCAACCGCAACCACACGATTTGTACCCTCTTCGTCAGCGATTTCGTCAGATTTCTGCAATAAGCCTATTGTGAAAACCCTATTGAAATCTTATCGAAGAGGCTAAAATATTTCCTCGTTAAAAACCTTATTATAGGAAAACTTTTCAAAAAGGATTGATTTTAGTGTTTCCAAGATTTTAGTATTTCCAGGATTTTAGTATTTCCAGGATTTTAGTATTTCCAGGATTTTAGTATTTCCAGGATTTTCCAGGTATTTCCAGGATTTTAGTATTTCCAGGATTTTAGTATTTCCAGGATTTTATTTCCAGGATTTTAGTGTGTCCAAGATTTTAGTATTTCCAGGATTTCAAGAACTTTGAAGTGATTACTTCAAAAAGGATTAAAATTTAGCATTTTGAATGCTTATTGATTGAGATCTTTTATTCATTGTGTCTAACATGTAACTGCATATTCTATTATATTATATGTGTGCTGAAGCAGAACAATCTTATAGAATGCGTATAAACGATTCTTTCCAAAAGTTATACCTAAGAACAAAAAAAAAAAAAGAAATGGAGAGAAAAATTTAAGCGAGCATAATCAAAACAAGTGACCATATTCGGAGATTGTGATAAGAGCAAATTACGAGACAATGACCAGAGCAAATCAGAAGGTAGTGACCACAGCAGGTTGGGATATAGTGACCGTAGCAATTTCGTACATATTCAATTGTCAAACGAAGAGAAAAAAGTTCATATATGCGAGCGTTTTTGAGCAAATTAAATCAAAAATAATCTTTTATTTGCTTTTTTTTTCTGTTTTGAGAGAACTAGAAATAATATGGAATATCCTGAACATCCTGACTATCCTTGCATAAATTCCTGAATATTTTCACCGGATCAGGATATTCACCGATCCTGAATATTGCATAAAATAAATAAAGATGAAAAAGCATAATTGAATAGCGGCACAAATCAATTCATCTCACCTTCTGATCGCGTTTCTTCGAGGGTTTCACTTTGAAATCAAAATATACTTCACCAGACATCGTAACATTTGATGAATGCAAACGTCCAATAAAAGCCACAATAAAAACAATATGGCTAATTGAAGCGATAGAGATTTTAAATTATAGCCGAACATTAATTATTCAAATTCACGGCACATCTATCAATTATTATTCAAATTTATTGCTCATCTCTTCCAGGAATTTTTAAAAGTTTTCCGGCATTTCCGGAAATTTCTTCGGGAATTTTTCAAATCATTTCCGGAATTTTCAACATCTCTTACAAGCGTATCTAATGTATTTTCGTTGTCTATTTTATGTTGTGTGCTTATTATAGACCAAATTTTGCAAATACCTTAATTAGATAACACATTAAAACGACAATTTTTCCGTTTCGACCGTTCCATATTGCACAACCTGTAAATGGGAGAACCACCGATTCGGAGTTAATTCACTTGGCATCTGATAGTGGTCACTTTCGTGCTTTGCTTCGTACCGATACTGCTTATTTCATTACTTGAACACCAACTCGTAATCACTAAAAATACCGCAAATACCTGTGAAATTGTCTAGTTTATAGGTTAGTAATGAATAGCATGAATACAGTGTGGATTACGGTAATGCTGCGAATTTCCGGCACTCGATGCATCGATTCATAGTTCGCAGTCAACGCGCTTCGTTTCGTTCCAATTGGTGTGATGCTGGAACTTTCCGGCGGATTATGAATCATAGTGAGCGTTCGCTTGTGATGCGTGCAACTCATGTTGTGTGCAGATGTACCGGTGCAATCCGCAGGTATTATAGGCGAGGGTTGGATGGGACGAATATATTAGGCCTGGTCGAGTGTTGGGGTTGGTTACGGCTGATCCAAATCCCATTCCAAAGAGGTGGGGGGGGGGGGGGTGGTGATCAAATTTTCGTAGTCTCAGAAACTTACAACTTCTTAGCTCTCCGCACTTTTTAAGTTTCCAGCGCGGGTGGCTCTGAGCATCGGAAATTTACTCCAGATACTTAGCTTCTCCAAGTCCCAAACTTCGGAGATTGGCGGAGCGTGAAAAAAAAGCGGTCCTTAATTCTTAGGTTATTTTCATGTATTGAAAGGCATAGCATAAAACTGTGGACCGGCTTTGATAACTAATAGCCAAACGGGTGGTGGCAATATACTAGCTGTCTTTCTCTCATTAGAGCTTTTTCGTAAATAGCAAAGTAATACTGCGCTAACAAATGCTTGTCGATTCTGACCATCCTTGGTAGTTTGAAGTCCTCAAAAACCGTCCAGCAATGCGGAAACTGTGGGACACGTAATTTCTGGATCCGGAATACGAACAACATTTACTGTACCAGAGATGCTCGGCCAATTGTTTTGCATCTTGCGATTGTATTTTCCTCTCCAATTTCACCTTACTAGGTCATCTTTCTTCTATCTCTTTCTAGCTGGCATTTCGTTTCATTCAGCCAACCAATAAATACGAATACGTTATTTGCATAAATGTTGAATAGCATAGCCTAAAACTTGCTGATTTTTAGGCGCATCAAAGAATCTGAAATATGTCGATGACGCAAGTTGTAACCTTAGAGGATGGTCGTCGATGTACGTTATTTCATTCGACGTTAAGTCCATTTTCCAATTACTATCGATGTAAATTTCGAATCGACGACTCCGATAGCAATATATCGAATTATTTCATATCATCAAAACAATATATTATGTAAGAGATTTATGTTCTCATTTTTTTTGCATTTAATGCTTAGAATAAAGGCGGATTATTTGCATATTTGCCGCGTGATAAACAATGAATGTAGAAAGATTTGATCAATTAATTTACTCATTAAAAAATTTCATTAAAAAAAAAAGTGATAAATATTTTATAAATTTTTATTCATATCGATAAAAAAGGGGGGGGGGTGAGGGGAGGGGAAGGACTTAGTGCATCTGCCAAGACGAATTTTTTTTTTTTGCAATTAATAAGCTTTATTTCTGAAATGAAAAATATATGTATTTTTATTTAGGTACCATAAAGCTGTATTATTTGGTGATAACGAAATTGCGAAAGCGATAATGATGGAACGTGATCCGAAAAAAGTAAAAGCACTTTCATTAAATCTTCGAAAATATAATGGTGCAAGGTTTGTGCTTTCCTGTTTTTTTTTTTTTTTCAATAGGAAATCACCTATGTAGAGATTATTTAGGTATATTGGATAACGAACCTGATTTTCGAATAGCAATTGTTGAGAATGGGATTGAAAGAGAGAATAAAAAGCATGCTTGAAAGTCTACAGCTTTTCAATTCCATTCGCAATAGAAGACTAGATGGGTGAAATTACACTATACGCGCAATCTAGATATAGCCCGCGACGGGTTTTTATGGTGCTAAATTCTCTCAATTTTCTTCATACTTTTATTGAAAGGGGTAAGGAAGAGGTAAATGAAACGATAGGAAGAGGGAGTTGATTCTTCGCTACCGTTTCTTTCTAAATATAACCCCACCCAATGATACCTTAGTTGTTCATTTCCGGGTCCTCTGCCCCATTATAACCTCACCTAATTGACGTCTTATTTGCCGATTTCCGATTCTTTCGCCATATTTTTGAATTTTGAATGTAACAATTGATTAATAAATGCGTTAAGATGGAATGCAATGAATGACGAAGTGACGAGACGAGGATTACTGGCGAAATTTTCACAGAATGATCAACTTCGTCGAATGTTACTATTTACAGGTGATTCGTTGATTGCGGAATGCTCGGGAAAGGAACGCATTTGGGGAAATGGTATGTGCTAATAATTTCCAATAATGATGGGTACTTTATTTGAGAAATACTAGTATTATATATTTTTTTAAAAAACGTTACATTATATTTCAAAAATATTTCCTTCATAATAGAAGGTGAAAAAGATTAATTAGATAGATGCAAAAGAAATTTAAGCTGAATACATCGATCGAATTTTTGAATTGATGGTACTTGTATCTTGAAAAAAAAAATTGTTTTTGTTCTTTTAGTACTCATGGAAATAAATGTTTTCTTTCCGGTTATATTCGAATATATGCAGAGGAAATATGTCTCTTTTTTTTACAATATAGTTATATGATTGGTTAAATTAACGCATATATTTGCATATTTTACTTGCATTGCATATTTTTACCCGTAATGCAATTTCCGGTACACGATTCGAACCGATAAAGATTGCGACCCATTTATGAATTAGTGGGGATTCGTTAAAAAAATATCGGAATCTAATAGATGTCTCCGTTGAATCTTCAACTAGATTTTCCAACTTTAATCGTATGAATGTGTTGAATGTTTGACAAAATGATGTATTCAATTGAGATCTGCAAAGAAATTTGCATATAATAATTTGCAATGCAAAATGCAAATTTGATATGCTTAATATGTAAATAATTGAGATATGTGCGAGGTGAA
The DNA here is from genome assembly GCA_013433145.1 of Ascaris suum. Classification (NCBI taxonomy): domain Eukaryota; kingdom Metazoa; phylum Nematoda; class Chromadorea; order Rhabditida; family Ascarididae; genus Ascaris; species Ascaris suum. The sequence continues at coordinate 7,439,873 of CM024181.1, forward strand.
TAGGTACCAAGTAATCGAATAGTGGACACATTTGGTGATTTGCAACATTATTTTTATTATTGATGTTTTGAGTAATTTGAGGATTGAGAAGATGACGTACGCGCGAGAGATCAAAAGAAATGGAAAGGAAAGAATAAACTTGGTTTGTTGTTAATGGATGTAAGGGCAATATTGCGACAAAATCCACACTTTGCAGATGAGGTAATGAAAAAAAAATTTTTTTTTTTAATTAAAAAAGTCTTTCATTCAAGAAAATTTATTTTTTTTATATCCTATTGGCTGACTTTAAAAAGAAAATGAAGCAAAAATCCAGATGAAAATTATGAGCATTTATTGGAGTGCATATTCGAAATCACCTTTTTGTAATCTCAGAAATTCCCCTCCCGCCCTCCACCCTCCCTCCCTCCCTCTTCCACTCTTTAGCAGTAATTTCCAAGACTATTTTCAAATTGTTTGCTCCGCAGACTATCCTATGTTAGCTTAAACTCTTGCGATGAAAATTTTCTGGCTATTGTTGATTAGTGTAACTCTGCTGCTATTAGTCTCAATAATGCCATTGCTTGTTGCTGTTGAGTTTTCGGTATTAATTTGAATTTGTTTATAAATTTTAGGATTAATTTTAAGGTATTTTCTCAGGTTTTAGCGTTACCTTCATATAATTTACCTTGGAAATTAATGAATTTAAATTCAAGGTAAAGGAGATCGATGCAAAATTGAGGGAATCGGAAAACTCTGCAAATGAATATTATGCCGAAATTGACGCCATCGATTCATCTCGACTTATTCAAGTGAAGAATTACAAGGATTGAGCTGAATTGGATATGTTTTGAAGAGCTCTATTTTATTAATCTTCTTTCTATGTTTATTTATTTCTATATATATATATATATATATATATATATATATATATATATATATATTTATTTTTTTTTTTTTAAATTGCAAAATATCATATCATATATGATCTTTGAATGTTGTTCTTTTATTTCGGACGTTGTATATTTGTGTACCTTTTTTATGTCTGGATGTTCATGTATTTCTTTATATGCGGGTTTGCGTAATCCATTTCGAGGGCACTTTTTATGAGTTTTCTATATAAGCAACCTGGAAGAGAATCTTCATTAGTTGTTCCTAGCCTGATTTCAAGGTTTTTCTTGACTCATATATCCAAAAGTAAGTAGTATAGTAAACGGTTCTGCTTCTGTGGCAACATCCCATCTTCAACTTTGTGGACCACGGATCATTGAGAAGGAGGAGGAGGAAAACCGCCCGGAAAGGTATTGAATAGTAGTGGGTTGATTATTCATCGTTATGACGTCATGTGATGCTTGCGTGCAGCTAAGTGGCAATTGTGGCGCAACTTTCGAAACACTGTGCGATAGATTGAATGAGCGACATCACTTATTGCTCGCATTGCGCACTCAGTGTCATCGGCGTGTCGATATTGCGTTTTCCCACACAGAAAGGTCAACGCTCAAGAGTGTATCCGTTAGAGTGTCTCGAGTGGTTATTTATCTATCCCTGTCCCTGATATTCCTGATGATGACTCCTGATGCGGGGACTTGCGATTTTATTAAGCTTTAAATGCCTCTCGTGGGAGTCAGCATGGCTCCGATCCTGTTTTGAGTTCAAAAGTGAGTATATTCCACACAATTCCTGCAATGGTTTCCGGAATATTGGCCTACTGGCCCACAGACTTTGAAAAAACGCACACAAAAATGTATTCACGAGGATCATAAGAGCTTGCTGAGGGGTATGCATCTAGTGAGATCGTTTTCACAACGGTCTTTATGGACAAACGTCGATGACCTATGCTTAAATATCCTTGTGGTGTGCATCGTACGCTACTTACAGGACTCCATTTTTTTTTTTCAAAGAGTAGATCACCATTGGCTGATCTACGTGACAATGACCGTGCAATGCTTTGTCTAATCGTCTAGTCGCGTTTAATTAATAGTTACAATTGTAATAATCGATGCGTTTTGGTGTTGATGTTATCCAGAATTTTGTGGATATCGATGCTGAGTCATTTGACATTGGATTCGAATTGCTCAGCTGGTCGATATCCTGGCTGTATTTTTTACTGTTCATACAGATACACGTAAACCATATCGATTTCGTTAATATTATTGTACATTGCAGGGGAAACTAAAATGCAATTTTATTGCTATGGCAGGCAAGTAATGAGTTATAAAATTACTGAAATCATTTCATTTCATCAGAATTGTGCATCGGAAGCGGATGTCCGAATAAATCGATATTATAAGTCAACGAAATATCCGCATTGTTGATTGCACAATCAAGTGCAATACCTTGTAATATCGGATGTAAACTTTTAGGTGGCGATAGGTGTGCGAGCGAACACTGCACATTTTCCGGTCTAATTCTATCGATCCATACCTGATTGAAATGAATTTTTTTATATCAGTCGATGGAACTAGAAATTTTCGCGTGGAAATTAATCCCACGAAAAGTATGTGGTAGCAGAGGTTACTGCATAGTGCAAATAATTACGCATAGCTGTTGCGTACTATAATGAGGCAGAAATGCATCAGGAAGATTGATATGCTCTACGTCTTTGAATTTCAGCTCACTCTTTAACCTGAATTTGAAAGAACAATTACGAAGTTGACCAATCGTACGAAATGGAACATTACATCGTTGCCGGTTACCTCTACGTCGATAGGATACCAGTCAATAATTAAATCATCCCTTTTTTGTTGTGTATTTTAGGGGTACCTTACTAAATCAATCCTCATCTCGATATGTTTTGGAGGGCCTATACGGGGAAGTGAAAAAACACTGCGTGCATTGATGTGGGACGCTTATGGAACTCAGTTTTAAACCACGCTAGCTGTCTTTGTTTCACTCTGCATGCGAGGCTATACGTTTGTGCCCATAGAGGTAACAACCTCACACCATGTAGCTTAGAGCCGACCTGGTGAGGTGGAAAAAGCTGGCGAGCGTATCCGAGCACGACATATTAGAGGGTAAAGCGGGAAAGTGAAACTTCGATGAGGTAGATTGCAAAGGATGCCAATATATTATGCAAATAGTTCATCATTGACGTGAAGGGCAAAGAATCTACATATTTCGCTGAGCAGCAATATGTTGCCTCATTTTTGTTTATACTATGTGCTTACACCTGTATTCATGTTAGATATTCTGGTTTTACTTGTAATGACATATTCTTGTCGACTTCTTTGTTTATCGTTCAATTAGAACTGTAGTCCATTTCGTCGTTCGTTTTCACTAATCAGACGTTTTATACCTTTCTGCTTTAAGGTGTTTTTACTCGTAGTATTACCAATTGGAACTGATGACAGCCCATGTTTCCGACAAGGATGGTAACACATTTACACTTTTCTACAAGAAGGAAAGTCCATTCTCGAATTTCTTTCCGTGTAATTTCACCGTCAATGAAGGCGGAAAACAACTGACGTTTTCATCATCGGAACAATATTTTATGTATGTATTTGATCAATTCCACTTTCTTATTCTTGATAATAAATATATATATATATATATATATATATATATATATATATATATATATATATATATATATATATATATATATATATATATATATATATATATATATATATATATATATATATATATATATATATATATGCGCAACTTGTATTTGTGGTTCGCGGTGGCCTAAAATTTCTGTTTCTTTCGATATGCTTGAGAGAAATGGAGCACCTCGTTTGTAGTCCATAGTTATTTCATTCTACGCCAATCAAATCAAAGAATTTGAACCAAAAATAATTAATTTATTTTCCATGCAAATTTCATTACTGCAAAAATATATTTCACCAAGTGTTTTTATGTTCGCATCTTAAATGAGTATGAAATATTTGGAGATAATTTTTTTCAATTAAAGGTATCAAAAAGCGACAACATTCAAAGATGATGATATAGCACAACAGATATTACAATCAACAAATCCGATGAAAGCAAAAGCTCTTGGAAGAAAAGTGCGCAATTTTGATCCCAAAATGTAATCTTTTACGTTATTATTAATAGAGTCTTGTTTTTTTTTTTAAAATACAGCCCGCGCTATTAATATAATCTTTTTCCGGAATCTTTCTCCAGTTTTTCCTGGAATTCTGGGATGTTCATTTCTTTTTTCATCTTTGAAAAAAAAATTAAGCATTTCGTTTTTAAAATACGGTTGATATTCTCCTCTTTCTTATGCCGTTTATTATAAATAATCCAATATTTGTAATCGTTGATTCTGGACTAAAGGATGTCGAGATGAACTTGCTAGAAATGCTCAAAATATATCCACCATTACGGTTTACACTCATCAAGTGATGTAATTTTTTTCGTGATTTTATTCAAGTACTATTCAACACACAAAGCAGACGCGGTGAAAGAGTGTAAGACGCTTTCACAAGGTGTTGTGTTGTTTGTTTTAATAGGAAACTATATATTTGATATATATAATAGTTACCTCTGTATTTTTCAGCGTACCGGTTGGCTCAGTTTTGTATATTTAATCGGCATTTAGCCAATCGAATTTCTCGTAATTTTTGTGCTAATTAAATTTGCATATTTAATGAGATTTCAACGAACGATTGCTGTTTCTACCGCTCAACCAGCGAACAGGTTTTGCATATCTAGTAGATTATAAAGTGAGCATATATTCACGTCATCTTTCCGTCATTTTTGGCTAATTCCCATAAGTTCTTTAATAATCGTCTATTTTTATCGAGAAAATAGAGTTATAAGTAAATAAACAAATTAATATAAATGTAAAAATAAAAAATAGAAAGGCGATGACATGGAGAAAAAATGAAAATTTCTTCGTTTAGCTTAAATAACTTTGGATATTTCAGTTGGAATTCATTAAGTTTTGATGCGATGAAATGTGCCGTTTATGAGAAATTTTCACAGAATGAAATTATTCGACGGCAATTATTTTCCACCAATAATTCGACAATGGTCGAATGTTCGCCACGTGATCGCCTTTGGGGAATTGGTATAATATCGAATAATATTTTTTTAAAATTCTTTAATATTGTTTAATTTTCATATATTTTATATTTGAATTTCTATTTAATTTAATTTAATTTAATTTAATTTAATTTAATTTAATTTAATTTAATTTAATTTAATTTAATTTAATTTTTTTGCAATAAGGAAGAAATATGAAATAAATTATTGTTTATGATTTCTTTTAATTGAGGCGAAATATATTCTAATATTTTTTTGCTTTTCGTTTTTTTTTCTGTTGTTTTTTTTTTGTTATGCAAAAAAAAACACTGCGAACGTTATGCCTGTCCCTTCTCTCTTTCGTTTTAGTCGAATCTCATGATGAACTTTTCAATGCAACGAAATTTGCATAATATTATTCAGACCTATTTTTGAACGTTTCCAAAAAAAAAAAATTTTTTTTTCTTACCTCTGGTTGCAATATTTTATAAATCCTCAAATTTCACTAATATTTGATCCATCATATTATGCTTTCACAAGTGGACATCCAATTACGCTTTTAAAAAAAGTCGTTTTTTTTCGACGAATACAAATGGATTTCATGGAAAACCCGTCAGCCGACTCTATGATCATTGTTTCTTCCATAAGAATATTCATAATGCTGCCGATTATCGCCTATATTCTTGGATTATTGCGAAGAATTTAAGGAGATTTTTGCAGCCATGCAGCAAATGAGCATAAAAACTTTTGCGGATATAAATTACAAAATTTTTTAATTGAACGAGTATTTTAGATGGCATTTTTTTTTTGTTTCGTTTGTTTTACTTTCTAGTTCACTCGTTTATTAATATTTTTCTGCAGTAATATGCATATTGCATTTGCAAATATAGTAATTCTTATTAATATTTTTATTTTTATTTAGTGAATGGATCATTTCTTGTCATTTGATTCATTTCTTTTTGTTTTTCGAATATTTTTTTCTAATGAATTTCAATTGTTTAAAAAAAAATAGAGATTATTTCTAATAAAATTTCATCGAGGTCTGGGCATTAAGAATAAATTGGCAACGATACCATCGAAATGGAGAGGAGAGAATCGTCTCGGTAAGGTGCTAATGCGTGTCAGAGATGAGCTTAGCGCCTTAGAACAATTCGCTAAAGAGGTAAATTTTCCAAGTTGATAATAAGTTGGAAAATTTTAAAACATGCAGATTTGAAAAATACTCGAGTCACGCCATTGAATAATTTCTATAACTTCTCAGAAATTATGCAGTTAAATTATTAGAGAGCAAGAGAGATTCATGCTGTCAGAAATGAATCGATTGAATTAATGAGCTAAAAAGCGATCTATAATAAAAGGATCTTATAAGATTGAATGATTGGTGGCTTGAACTTTGACCTTATGGGAGATGAATAATTATTATATAAGCTCCATTGTAATTTCTAGGAAATCTTTCTGCGTACTATTTCTGAGTAAAATTTGCGGCTTACTTTTTTTTGTGTGTGCTTGTGGGGGTACTAGATTTGCTGAACTCTGCAGTTCACCAATTCGGCGGTCTCAAACCTTTTTTTTAACCAAATAGAACTAAAATTTTCTCGATAAAATTGTCAGGAATGATTGTATATGAATAATCTACGAACGTAAACCAGCTTAGATGATTAATTCAGCTTTGATCTGATTAGAGAAATCGAAAGCTTTAAAAATCATAGAATTCCTTGTATACCATCTTTTTGTGTCCCATCTTAAATTGTGGAATTTATGGCTTGCCCTATCCCTCCTTAATTGGATCGGATTCGGGTTCTAGAAGAGGAAGATGATTCGATGTGCACAGTAAGGACAAAAAAAAGAAAGCTTATATATATAAAAATTCAGAAATATTAATGAATCTTATATTTGAGTAACTTCTTAGAATATTGTTGAATTTTTCTGGGTTCTTACTGCAGATTCGTTGCCCCGGTCGAGAAAAAATCCAACTTAAAGTTGTATATATTAACATTTTTTTTTGCACTTGAAATTATTCACTTTTATTTGATCATTGAATTCATGCCATTTGCAAGTATTTTAGATTGGTTTAGAATAAAAGAAAAAGAAAAAGCTATAATATTCCGGGCAAAACGATGGGAAGTCAATGGGAAATGGAAAATTAAAATAATCGGAAATTCGATCGTAAATGAAGAAAAAAATTGAAATAATTGCGATCATTTTATAATCTTCACAACATACTATATATAATAAAGATATATTTCAGCATGAAATTCAATTGATATTCGTTGTTAATTTTTTTTTTTTAATTGCAATATTTTGATGGATAAGATGTCAATTTGGTCAGGTAAATCGATCATCTCATAAAGTAAAAATTTACAACATGAAAATCAACAAGTTTATAATAAAATCGATAAGATTACTGTTTCATTTTGCTTTTTGCACAATCTAAATTTGCATATCTTTCTTTATTCTCTCATAAATTTCGCTTATTCAGCGAATTTGTCATGTGATCAGAATCCTAATAAAAGATTTTGGATTTTGCCATTAATATTTCCTATGGTGAAGGATAAAAAATAATATTTCTTTTTTTCACGTAAAAATCATAAGAAAATATAAAAACGATTAAATAAATAAATAAAATGAATTTTAGTAAAATGTTTGATTTTTTTTTTACAGGTAGAAGAAGAGAAAGGGAGAAATATTTTCTATGCGAATACAGAATCATATTCTGATAACGATGAGATTAAAAGTGGAATTGAACGTCGAAATGAAATTCACGAATCGCGATCCGGAAAAGCGATTGATAGTAACCGGAAACGGAAAATTCATTCTAAATAAATCGGATAAATCTCTGTAGTTTCCATCGTGCTCTTATCTTTCAATGATTTCTTTGTATACTTATCCGGTGTATTATCGTCTATCGTTAATAAAGGTGATTAATGATGTTGAGAGTTTAAGTGTCATTGTAATTGAAATGTTTTTAAAAAAAAAAGATTTTTCTCCTCTTCTCTAGAGGATTCTTTTTGGATCCGGTAGGATATCATTGTGAATTTAAACTTGCCGGATTGTGACGTCACTGTATCAATAAAATATATGAATGATATTTGAATGTCGTATTTATGATAGTCAATTCATTACGAATTTTTCATTATGCTTTTTTTTTAATAATTCGATGATATTTTCAATGAAATGTGTTGCAAGAATGCTGCAATAAAATAATTTATTAACAAAGTGTGGAAAATTTTTTAACGATATTTTAGTGTTAAATTAAAAAATAATCGTTGAGTAATTTCTTTTTTTTTTTTTTGCTTTATTTTATTGATAATTCTTTAAAAAAAACGATTGATAAATAAAAATCACAAATATCTCATAGATATTATTTTAGAATAGTATGAAAAAAAAATTGAAGAAAAATTTTTTCCCCATTTTTCGTTGAAAGATTTTATCTAATGAATAAAAATACAAAAAAAAAAAAAACGTTGATAAATTTTCGAAATTCTAAACATTAAATTCGTTTTGCATTTAAAAATTCAAAAATGTAATAATTTTATGCGAATAAAAGTTTTTTTTAAAATATATGATCATTAGAATTTTCAAATCGTTGAATATATATATATATATATATATGAATGATATGATATTATCATATGTAAGGTGTCTAGTTTGATTAGTTTCTCTAATGTTTCAGAAGGCTCCAGCAATAATAACGCATAAGTGGCGCTTATGTCAATCCTCTGACAGCCATAAATCGATGTTTTGAATGGAATGATATAGGCGTCATTGATGAAGTGCCATTGCAACGAGGTTGCCTTCAACTTTATTCTTAACTCTTCAAAGTATCCACAATGTCTCGTTTATTGAAGACACATTAGGTGATATACTTCCGCTTCCGGTAGAGAAGACCTAATATTTGCTCGGTTCTTTGAAGCAGTAAAATTGTTTCATTAAAATGGCTAAAAAATATTTTTTCACTAAGAAAATACATATGACGTATTATTCAATTTAGGAGGAATAAAGCAGCTATTTTATTACATTCATTCTTGTTAGGAAAACATTTACAACTAAAACATAGAAAAAACTCTCTAGGCGATACTGATTAAGCTCACTAGGTATACTATCCCAATGATAATAGCTTGACGAGTAGTTGAACTTGTCGTCGTTGTCGATACAATATTCGAAGGCATATTTGTCGATACGATACAATCGTTATTGCATAGATTACTTGTATTGCATAGTAAAGTAAAATATTGGTTACCGTTTGCATCAACGCTTAAAATATGCAAATTTTTATGAGAAAAACTATGAAATTCTATGGAAAATCCAACTATACCTATAATGGACGCCGAGTAAGAAGAAGTATACGCATCGCATAATGAACCGAATTTTGAATGCAATTTTTAATGTTTTCTGCAGGTTTTATGATACCATTAAATACCGATAAGTGACAGAAAATGAGAATCGTAATAATTGATGATCAGAATTGATATATATATATATATATATATATATATATATATATATATATATATATATATATATATATATATATATATATATATATATATATATATATATATATATATATATATATATATATATATATATATATATATATATATATATATATATATATATATATATATATTCTGGAAATACATGCGTTTAATAATCTAGAAATATAGCTGCACACCTTTGAACGCATTGATTCGTTGTCGCGATGATGCTTCCACTTGGAGAAAGTGCGGACGCTGTTGACAAACATCGTTTTATCGAACGGTATCGAATAGCACCTCCAACATTTAGCTTCTGTCTCTCTAAAAATCGCGATCCCCGATAGAATATTGTCTTAAGTAAATATTTGAGTGATTCTGAGCGATGTGAGCATCCACCTTGACGATTTACATATATCAATGTGACACATGTGGTGTTAATATGAATAATGTTTGTTTTAGCGACAAACGTTTCGCTGAATGGAGATCATCACAAAAAAAATGCGTTGATTAGGCTTTAGGATTGAAGAGTATGATGTTTTTTCCAGAAATATTTTATTTTTTACTTTCATTATGATATATCTATATGGTGGATAAGTACCAATTTTATTACGATATAAGGAGCTAAAAAAAAAATCGATTATTCTAGCGAATAATTTTGGTGGAACGCTTTATGAGATTAGAAACTTCTAAGATTGGAAATTTTTTTGAAATCATTAAGGCCTTAATGAAATTTAGACGTCTGAAAAATGAGTCAAATTCGATGAATTTAATTAACTTATTTAATTTTTATACTTATTAAATACAATTAGATAATTAACTTATTTTATAAAGTTAAATTAAATTAAGCAAATACAATAAATGGAATTCGTTTTCTTCATCATTAAAAATAAATGTAATAATTAATTCCTATAAATCACTTACCAAATAGACAATAACCATCGGGGAGCGTATTACAACTTCCGTTAAAGCAATTCTCTGCCTCTTGATCACAACTATAGCAAATTAAAGCACGTATGGCTGAAAAAAAAAATTTCATTCACAATTTCAATGTTTTCGAAAATTTGGAAATTTTTAAAAAATTTTCCAACTTATAATTTTCCAAAAAATAAAAAATATTTTCGAAAAATTTTTCAAAGTATAAAATAAGCAAACAATATTTTAATCTTCAAACATCTTTTAATACTTCAGAGTAATTATTTTTTTTCAATGAAAAAAATTTTTGAAACAAATTCATATTTTTATATGATGAAATTCATTGATTCTGGAACGAAAAAAAAATCAATATTTAATAGCAATGAAAATATTTTGTAGAGGTGAATACGAGTTTGCAAAGTTTTACTCAACTGGTCGAATTACAGCTCATAACTTCGCCACATAGGCGAAAAGTCCTATATGTACACCTATCTGCGAGCAGTGCTTTCATTGATCACTAGAAGTATTTCTTATTATTTGATTTTGAGAATATTAACGCTATCGCCCAAATAATCGTCGAAAATACTTTTTAATTTTTTCAACGTTATCTGAGCTTAGTAAAAAAATTGCAAAAAAAGAGCTTATCAATAATAATTTTTTTTTTTTTCAATGTATATAAGAGAAAATTTTAATATTTTTACGTTATAAAAATAATTTGCAAATATTTTCAAATCATTTGTAAAACATAATAAAAATTTTCAAAAATATCAAAACAAAACAAATAAAAGTTTCGAAAGAAAATAAATAAAAAAATAGTAATAAATAATGAAAGTATCAAATTGTTGGATAGTAGAAAAATCGAGATTTATATGAGTGAACTTACAAGATGTAGGCATCGTTGTTGGTGTTGTCGATAAAATTTTATCAACACAATCAATATTGCATAAATCTTTATCATTGCATAAATAAGTTCGATATCTTGTGCCACTTCCGGGATCGTCACTAAACCTTGCAACCTTTATAAATCTGCCAACAATTCATTAAAATTTGCTGTTGATGAGTCATTCATTTATTAGACGATTCTCTATCATAGCTATGCATAATGAAATTATTCATTCACATAATTCATTAAGCATAGCTATGATAAAGGATAGAAAACTAATCGATATTTATTTTCCATATACTTAACACGCTTACTTTGAGATGCTATTATGAGTGGTGGATCTCTTTTGATTCTAGGCATATTTTTGAATGGTTTTTGAATTATTTTGCGTAGAAATTAAAAGTACCGATTGTCCGAATCTTAGAAATTTGTGTTCGCTGGGTTCTCCTGCAACGTTTATACTTCAATTGTTCAATTGTTGGCCCTGTACTAATCGAACATTACGAGTTCGTTAAATACAAAAAGAAAATTTTTTTTTTTGAATTTCAGCAGAGGTGTTTGATTTGTTCGACCGTTATATGTATGGGACGACATCCATAAAATCAAAAATATCCTGAACGAGACGAATTCTCTCGAAATGAGAGGCCTCCTTGAGCGAATTTGTTAGCTCTGGTTAGTACACCTCCTTCACCTCCCCTCCCCTTTTCCCCCCTCCCCCCCCATTCATGCTCGATGGGGCACGACGAAAGGAGTAGAAGCTCATCAAGGCATGGCCAATGTGAGGATGGACAGCTGAAATACACAGCTCATACTTCCATAAAACTCGAATTGATTTAAGTTCTAAACATAAAAGTATTAGAGACTGTCCAAATGGTCAGCTGTTGGAGGTCACCGATTGGTCAAATAAAAATGGTCAACGTCAGAGGTCATCGATCGGTGAAACGATCGAACAATAGAAGCTGACCTTTCTTGCAATGTTTTTTAGCATGAAATATACTACATTCATCTCTTAATACGTGGAGTTCATGTTGCTACGGACGATTTATCGTTAGAAATGCTTCGATCTTCTTTAGAAATATTCGCTTTCCATTTGGAAATTTTTTTAAATGATATCTATATTCTTGTGATAAAAATTAGTTTCACTAAATTATTTGAGTGAATAATGATTTGAGAATAATGTGAATAATTGCATAAAGAAATTCCCACTCGATTAATTAAATAGAATTTAAATGAGCATAGTATAGAAATTCTAATAAATTTTTCATATTTTTCTTTTATTTATTATTTCTTTTTATCGATGAAAAATTTTTTTTTCGAAGTATAAATTTCCTTATAAATTATTTGGTGTGAAAAAATTTTCAAAAATTCCAATTGAAAAAAATTTTCAATTTCATTGAAACGTTAGCAAGAAAAACCAATAATGAATAGCCTCGCTAAGATTGGCTATCTAATCGAATACGACCGAATGATTCCATCGATTGTTGATAATCACAAAGATAGCAATAATAAGGTTAATAATGTAGTTAATAAGGTGGTAATTGCTATAGCCAAGATAGCAGTAGTGATGCAAACAGGTATATATGCACTTCACATACAATGAAATGAAAAAGAAAGAAAAATGGCGGTACCCTTAATTAGTTAGGGGCAAAATTTGCATAATTAAATGTTTTTTTACATATTTGAAAAATCTACCTATCGTAAATACTGAAATCGAAAACCTAGACCGCCTCAAAAATTTGAAAGAACCCCAAAAAAATTCATTTAACCACCTAGAGAGAAAGAGCGAATAAATTGAAAACAAAAAAAATTTGGTTTCTTACTTATTATCAAGTTTCCGGTTATTCTACCTGTCGATAATCTGAACAGTACGTTACTGTTAAGGGTGGTGCAGGTAAAACTGTCTTTTACTAGAGAGGTTTTTTTCGACTTCTTCCGGGAATACTAGTATTACAAGGTAATCTTCATATTCGTTTTATACTTATTACATTTTCTACCTCCTCCACTCATATATATCTAGCATTATGCCTTATAAATTTTGCTTAAGTGAATCTGCTCGATCAATTACGATCGAGACTTTTTAAAGCATTCAACTGACGTATTGATACAATTGCCGATTTGATTGACGAGAATATCACCGGCTCGGATAGAATTCTCTCTATGACATTCCTTTATTGTGCTCAACACATTTCCATATGCATCCAGGTGTTGCTCTGAAATCGAATTACTCATTGCTACACTGCAGTGCTAAACACTTATTAGCACTAATTTAGACATTGCTTTCTTCTCTTTTAAACGAAATGAACTGCATTCGTCTGTCTTTTAACCTACCTTTATAAGGACTTAGTTGGCCTTTTATATACCCTTCTTATCCTCTCAATTATATGCTTTGGTCCTCCTTTGATACCTGTTTTATGGGATTATAGAAGATTATATATCGTAGATATCTGTATGGATTTACGCGGGGTACGAGATTGTATGCTGTATTACTTTGAAGCTTTCATTAGAAATAATCAGCTGTAGTTGAGTTACGACTAGGCACGATTGAATAATGGCCAGGTATGATTGAATAATGGCCAGGTATGATTGAAGAACGACAGGTACGACTGCTCAAGGGTCATTTAAATTAAAAGAAGTAATAACTTACGAAAAACGCAGTAACCATTTTGTGCAGCCGTACAATAATTTTCATCGCCACATATAGCGTTTTCCTCTCGACAAGAGATGCATTGCAATGATTCAACAACTAAACAACATTTTCAACAATAAAAGCTTTTCTTTTCTCGAATGCTAACAGAAATAATTTACCTGTAGTAGAATGTAAATAGTAAGGTAAGCACTTGTAAAGTTTATTACTGTCTTGTTGAATACAAACTTTTTTTTTGCGGTATATTTACTCAAACATTCAATACTTCGATTTCTTACCAATCTCTGAAGCTTAAACACGATTAAAAACGTTATATATCGAAGAAGTTCGCAGAATACTTACCTATGGAGGTAGATAATATTACTTACGTCATTTATTGATGTTGACGAATCACCATATAAGTGAGCAATAAACAGATTGAATAGAGATTGTATAAAATCGTTGTTAATAGCAAAACACAAATACCAATAAATTAACAGAATGAGTCTTTTATTAGTGGAAGAGTTGTCAGGAAAATAAGGCAGAAACTTGAGATGAGGTGTGTTGGTTAATTGGGTTGTCCCGAATGCTGCGAGATGCACTTTTCGACGCTCCTTATTACTCACTCTTAATGCGCTGCGTGTACGTATGTGTGTATGGTTGGCTGTCTGTCATTCTAATTATTTCGGTCCCAAAATTCTAAAAACTATAAAATTCCACTTCCACATTAATTGTAATAGTTCGATTAGAGAAAATCAAATATTTCATAGAATATTGAGCGATATAAATATAGTATATAAATTTTATATAATAAAATATCATTATTTATTTATTTATCGAATATATTTATACATATATATATATATATATATATATATATATATATATATATATATATATATATATATATATATATATATATATATATATATATATATATATATATATATATATATATATATATATATATATATATATATATATATATATATATATATATATATATATTTTTGAGGAAATGCATTCTCAGGTCCTTGCCGGTACAATTATTTCTGCCTGATTCGATATTTTACCTCGATTTTAACAAACCGTATTGCAGTGATATTTGCCTGATATTACTCTTTAAGCTTGAGTAGATGTTACACGCAAATCTTTCCACACTTGAGAAATGTTGTTGACATTTGCAAATAAATTTCAACCATGCAAATGATTAAATTGTTTTGGAAAATGGTTTTTCCTGGCTAATTTTTCTAACAGTCGGTTGACTTCATAGTAAGAAGCAAAATATTTAGCAACTTAATGCAACAAGCTAGCCTGATAGCTAAATTATCGCTCTTATTTTTTATTCATTTCAACTATCTATTTTCGATTAACGAATGACTACGTATAATTCTGATAAACTATTGATAGATACATCTAAACAGCGAGGATTTTAATGGGCTAAAAATTGCAATAGGTGATTAAAGAAAATACAAAATATATACCGTTTAATGAGCATATAACGATCGTAAAAACAGCTCGAAAAATATTCTCCATTAGCATTATTGAAGAGTTGATTAACGGCGATATTCAATCGCAAAAAAAAAACGAATCTATCGTTTTGGCACAAAATTTTTCGTTCTTATTGTGGTGCATTTATAGAGATTTTTCGAAGCGAAAAGGATCCACTCTTAACTGAAGAGTGCAAATAACTTTCCTAGAAGCGTTCACAAAATAAACAACGAAATGCAATGCTGATTCATATTCGTTAAATGCAACAACCGGAAATCACTACTTTCAGGATCTTATGTCAAGTGGATTTGCAATCGAATAAAAAGAAAAAAAAATTTGTTTTTCTTCGATGAACTAGTGAAGGATTTGCTCGATTGTATTTTTTTTATTGCGTTAACACACACATACGCACACATACACACAGCTAAGACCAATGAAAACTAAATAAGCGTTAACAAATCGTTAAACACAACTTGAGTTAGTACGCTGAAAGATCCTTAAGTGCGACTTAAGTTTACGACTGTTGAACGAAGTATTTCAATATGATTCGATCATCTAATCAAATCTTCAGAGGGAATTTTTTTCTTCAAAAATAATCTGCAAGGATTAAAAATATTTAGCCTCAAACTCGAGAATCGTGCAAATTTTACTATTCTTTCGAGAGTTGACTCGATTTTTGTTAATGTTTGTTTTTTTTGCGTAAGATTCATTTGACTTTTCGCAGCTAAAGTTTTGATGATCCGTAAATTGTGTTGTTAGATTCGGTGCTAGCTCTAACTTTTTTTTTCTTTGAATGAACTGGCAAATTCTGACGCCTTCCTGTCCTCTTGCACATCACCTTGAACTCCAACTTCATCTAACTTCACATAACTGGAGCGAATGTATTATTCTTCGCACAGAGATGGAACTCTTGGGGAGTGTCACTCAGATAGCAGCCAAACTTTGTGGATGAGGTTCTTGAATAAGAACATGAGGTAATGATAGCTGTCAAGAATGTGAAAATGCTCATTTGTCAACAATTAGAAGTTAGAAGGTTCGGGATCATAGTTTTCGATTTTTTTTTTGGATCATCGTCTCAGCATCTTTATGCTATAAACATATAGGTGAAGTTGAAGTTAGTCATTATGTAAGGTAATTAGCCAGGTATACGATCTATACCTTTATTAGCTCAGGTGTTTTCAACTCAAACTTCTGAACATTGAAAGCATTTTAGTAAAACTATTATTTTAATTAATTTCACAAAAATTTCACTTTTCATCACCAAACGGATGTCTTTATTTTCCTTTCAAATAATAATGAAGAATATTCAAACTCTCAATATATTCATCTCTATGGCATAACTCTATTTACTTATCAATTCATTTTCTTAACGTTTTTATTAACGTTTTCTATGCTTTGATTTTAGATGCATTAATTTCTTTCGAAAAATTTAAAAATAAATTGATTTTATGCAAATTTTTTCTCGATGCTAATTTGCATAAAATTTTCCTCACTTCTTAATCAGATATTCATTTCTTTCGATGTTCTAGTAAAATTGTTGATAAATGAATGAAAAAAAAAAACCAAGAAGAGAAACAAAAACCAATTTATTTTCAAATATGTAATGCGTATTTCAAGAAGCAAATCATTATATTCTCTTTTCACCATTAGCACTAATTATAGCAGTTATTTATTGCAAATGAAACTTTTGCATATAATGATATATAATATGCTTCATTAGGTAAGACGACACGCTTTATTTATAACTAATTTATTCAATGAATATAATTTTAAATTCCAGGCGTCCAAATTTTAGCGCATTGTGCATGTGCAACACCTCTTTCGTCACGGATCGTACTACCATATCTATCGGATATTTTCGACCACGATAATGCTAACATTGCTGTGTTCCGCTCGTATGAATCTAAAAATACGCATATTCACTTATTTACAAGCAGTTGATGATAAGATTAGTTAAATGACTAGAAACACAACTAAATAAACTTACAACAGTGAATCGAAATAATTACTAGCGGACGGCTTAAACATTTGTTGTGTATATAGAAATAAATTTTTTAGTGTGTTTAATGAGCGAATGATTCGAGGCTAATTTCTGGAAATTGCTTTCGTCTCGACTAAACAAGAGAAGTCTCACACTAATTCATCTCATAAAGGGATTGATAGAAATTTTAAAAAATGGGTATTTATTAAACGATCTTATGTGCCCATTCAGAGTTCAAAAAATGCACAAAATAGAAGAGAAAAGAGCCTAAGGTTTTATCGATGAATTACCCTGGTTACAAATTTAGTCTCATTTTTATATGCTGCGAGAAAAATCAATAAAGAAAATGCGATGGTAAGAGGTTTTATGCTTTTATATGATCCTTCTTAGAGACATAACTAGTTGCACACATCAAACAGATCTCTCTCTCTCTCTCTCTCCCTCAACGATGGGAATTTAATTTATTCAACAGATAAATTTTCGTATTGCAGCAAATATTATGCTAATATGCAAATTTCAAGCAATATAAAGTAACGTAATGAATAAGAATTTAGAGCATCGAATATCACAAATTAAAAAATACTGCAGAAACGACTTACCATTGGAGGAAGAAATGAGTAGTGTCGATGGTTGCTGATCAATTGTTTGACCATCCCCTTCATCTGATTCATCGCGTTGTGCCAGAATTTTCGAAAGTTGCTGAATGTATTCGATTGCTTGCTTAAGTGTATCCATTTTACTGAGTTTTTTTTCGTATGGCATTGTTGGTAATCGTAGACGTAGTTTATCAAATCCTTTATTTATACTGAAATATCAATGAATTTGTATATATTATTTGTGATGACGTCATCAACAGCTCGAGCTTTTTTTAGTGCTCAAGAAGTTTTAACAGCAATTGTTTTTGTTTTTGCCGGTCTTTATAGTTTTAATGACCATTACGTTTGAATGAAACATAAGTTTGCTGAATTGAGTGCCATTATATTCTGGCAAGTGTTCTCCACCAGAAAAATGATAGTCATAGCGGATAAGAAAGCTGCAATAAAAAAAAACTAACGAAAAGCGTATTTACTCATCAAAATGCATTGTAAGTATATCTTCGAATCATTTGTTTTGTCTTAATTTACCTATGGAAACTTATCAACCTCTCTAAACGGTTGTCAATAAGTGCTGTCAACTAATAACTGATAACAATGTGTTACCTTGGCGTCTGTGATAAGTGCCCAAATGAATAAAACAAATCTTAATGAGAAAATATTTTTCAATTCCCTCAACTTCAAAATAATTACAGTGAATGTATAGAAAAGTGGCCAAATATAAAAGAAATTTCTTTAGTTAGCCAAATATAAGAAAATCTTAGCGAAAAAATTTAAGAGAATCACTTCGTACATATAAATCCTCGATGTGTTAAAGCATAAAATTTAGGTTATTGCTTTGTAATGCAATTTGTATCTCATAACACGATCAACGGAAAAGACTTATATTCTTGAAATATTTGATTATTATAACTCGTATTCGTTTGTCAATAAGTATCCACTAGTGCGTTTCTCACTCATTACCTTGTCAGATTCTTGAATGCATTAATGAGATCCGGAAATTCCTTGCTGCCGAATCTTCTAATAACAATCATCCAGACATGTTTATCATGATGTGAGGATTGAGCAAAATATAATGTTTTGACCGATTCTAAAGATTTTACTACCAAATTAGGGCGTCGATATATCTAAAAGCCTGAGCTCATCATTGATGAAAACTAAGAGGGCTGCAAATTCAACGTAATTAGGGATTTTCGGGGAAGAAAACTTCCCGCAACGTTATTTTTCGCGTTATTCTAATCCTCAACGATTCTACCTGCACATTCGTTTTCTCTCACGTTCATTAGCAGCCTTACGTTGTCGATTCATCACCTCATTACTCTTTTCTTTACGCCGTTTTATTGTCATGCATGCATTTCCTGTTGATGCGTTACGGTATCCATTGTCGTGAATATGATCAACATATATGTGCTTGAATGAAAATCCATCACCTGAATGCATTGAATTCGCCTGAAAATTGAGTTGCATCATCAGTCAAGCAAAAACAACTAGCTCTTCGTTAATGTAATCGAAATGAAATATAATTTCAAACATATGGGAGAAAAACCACCACGAAAGTGAAGGGGATGGGGGAGGGGGGGGGGTGGGTAGGGAACACCCATCGAACTGAAAAAGCAAATCGATAGTTCCATGCGGGAAATTTACTTCTACTTCGATTCCCTCCCCTCCCCTCCCCCCTGATCTATGAGTAAAGAATATTCGGTGAACATAACATCTTCAACATTTAACTTATCATAATATTTAAATTACATAAATTTATGTCACAAACATTACGGGAGAAAATTTCTTCCCGTGGGAAAGCCCCCTCAAAAAATTTAACTACATTTAACCCATCAACACTTATAAGAGAAAGGATATTCCACTGGAATATAATAAAATTCATCGGCATAACCGTAAATATTGAATGAGCAGAATATATTTTTATCATTAGCGATACAATTTAATTACCAAGTTTAATTTATCATCGTTACTCTATCGATATCACTTAACTTTCGTTGAACTTATCAGTAAATTACCTTAATTAATAGAACATCATTTATCATTATTAACTATCGCCAAGCATTTTTTTTAAACTGATAAATAAGAATTGATTCTCATACAATAAATCAAACAGGACAACATACCTTGATTATGACAATTAATGATTCGACGACAATAACCTTTTACAAACCTTATGTAGTAATAATATAGTCTAAGCAACGAGTAGTAAGGATAATCTAGAAAAGGTAACGAATGCTAATGACGCAATAAGTTTTTTGTTGATTGTTCACTCATGTTTATGGTTTTTATGTGAATTGAATCAAAAAGGAAGTTGCTTTTTAATGAAAGACTAAATTGTAAGCATCCACTCATTCTTCGGGCAACGAGCGATCAGAAAATTATTAAAGATGCGCATTGTTTGATGCAAAATTTCAAAAAAAAAAGCGCATTTTTACATCATACATTTGAAATATCTATGATTTTCTTCATTCTGCTTTATTTACTTAATTAAATTGATATTTGAGAAATGAGAGAAAATATCTTCCATGATTTATAAACAATCGTCGTCTTCAGTGATTGTGACTTTAAGGTTTAACCTCCTCAGTGAAAATTTTACGAGGGCGCTTTCCCGCGGGAAAAAAAAATTACGCCTTCGTTCTAAAATGTCGTTTCATTGTTCATTTCATGAGTTACACAAAGAGTAACCTCTTGAAAGGTTTATCGACTAGCAAATTTCTCTATTGACAAGGAGTATGCACTATCCAAACTCAGCCATATCCAAACGAATATGCGCCGTTCACTTGATTAAAACGCTATGTTTTCT
This sequence comes from Ascaris suum, assembly GCA_013433145.1. Lineage (NCBI taxonomy): Eukaryota > Metazoa > Nematoda > Chromadorea > Rhabditida > Ascarididae > Ascaris > Ascaris suum. The sequence continues at coordinate 7,460,584 of CM024181.1, forward strand.
GTGGGTTTCCATAATTATTCGTTAATTTTGATTTTAAAGGTCGATTTTCGATCTTTCCTTCACTAATAATCTAATAAAAGAATCATCATAGCGCAGTTTACTATAAAGGACTTTCCATGAAAAAAGAATATGAGGACTGAGTGATCCTTTCATTAATTCACAAATTATAGAAAAGGAGAAAAGGGATTATACTTCCTTCAAATTCCCGTGATTGAGATTTAAAAATTTCAAATAAAGATGAAAATTGGATGATCGACTCTTTTATAGACATATTAAATTTACGTCCATCAAATATGAATAGGGCAAACGAAAGAAGTTGGGCGCACGCGAAGAAAGATATCCGAGTGACCAGTAGATGAAGGGTGCTTGTATGCGTTGATGATTAGTAATTCTCGCTCGTTGCGTCGTTGGTTGTTTGTACTCTGTCCATTTGGCACTCTTATCGTTTCCATTGGTCACATCGATATATATTACCGTAATAGATAGCTAGATATACATAAATTTATAAGCAAAAAATTCTAGTTAGTTAAATGACACTATTGAACGCTTTGATAACATTGAAAAAATTACATCAGAAATAATCGCTCGTTTAATATTAAATAATTTTAAAGATTTTCTATCTAAAGTAAAGAAAGAGATATTTGTAAGACTATGAACGCTATCATAAATCATATCATTGAAACAGCCTAAAGCATTTCCGGGTTTTTTTTTAAAAGCTAAAACATTTAACGACAATAATTCATTCCTATTGGAAATTCGAGTTCTAAATCATTGAAAATCGAATAAAGAGTTCCAATTAAAATACTGACTAAATTTACACTTGCATTTCCAACAATTTAGAAATATATTTTCTCTTTTTGTTGAATTCGTTGAATTCTTCAATACTGTTGATTTTTTTTTTCGACTCAATTCAATAGCCTCAATTCTTTTCGTTGAATTCAGAACATCTTTTGGGGTATCCGATCAGTAATGGATCATATAGCATCATCGATGAGATGCAAGCTGAGTAAATTCACTAAGGTCATTAGCATAGGTTAATCGCCTATAACATTTAAGCGAAACGCATTAAGTGTATTTACTGAGCTAAGCGCTCTATACGGATTAGGTGCATAATGTTCATTATATAATCGAAACCTAATTGCTCTCGAATTTATTGTATGTAATCCCCATATGACACATATTGCAAATCAGCTCAATCGCTCGTTCGATACATTTAAGTAAATAACGAAATTTTTCGATTTTTTAAATTCAATTGCTGAATGCATCTCGAATATTCATATATTTCCCTATTTATATGAATGTTTTTCATAAATATATAAATAATCTCTTGAATTAGAGCTAACGTTTTTTTTAAAGACAAGTATATGAAACGCAAATAATGGAAACGACGATGGAATTCAATAGGATAGACGAAAAAAGAAATACAAACGACACATAGTTAAACGTTGCTAGTGCACCTTATGAATCTTTTTTTTTCATTGAGTACTCATTGAACTATTAAATACTCGTTAAGTACTTATCAATAATAGAAGTTCCACTTCGAATACCTTTAAGAGTTCCCATAATATTTATATGCACTTTTTGAATTTTTTTTCCTGCTATTTAGTTGATTAACAAGGGAAACAATCTACGAATTTCAATGCTAATAATAATAACTCCACAACAATCCAGCTGAAAATTTAAAGACGAAGTAGAAATAAAATGATAATTGAGCTATATATATATATATATATATATATATATATATATATATATATATATATATATATATATATATATATATATATATATATATATATATATATATATATATATATATATATATATATATATATATATATATATATATATATATATATATATATATATATATATATATATATATATATATATATATATATATATATATATATATATATATATATATATATATATATATATATATATATATATATATATATATATATATATTCGATTTCTATTTTTTACTAATAAAATGTTTACTTTAATATATAACAATGTCATTTTTGTTTATTTTATTTTTTGAAATCAATTTATCCATCAACTATTTACAACAAGAATATATTCGCCTTAATATTTATTCTCGATTTGTTCATCTATATCTTATAAGCGAAAAAAATTTCACCAATATATTGTTGAAGAGATGGTCAAGTTACATAAGAGATAAGAATACACAAGTACCATTTGAAGATGTTTTCGCTGAATGGTAATTGAGCACATCTCAAGTATATAATGGCCAACGCGTATACTCAAGCATCCAGCATATTGAGCTCTTCTCATCTTAGGTGGCAAATAACAATGCCATATAAAATGGCGAACTTTATCAGAGGGTCAATCACTTCAACACTACAAGATTAACTTACTTTTCATTCAGCTTTGCTTTTTTTTGTATGTAGGCGAGAGGAAATTTTATTGGATTCCGTTGATGGGGTGAAAATGTTTTGAACTGAAATGAACGGATTGGAATTGAATTGCCAACCTATTCAGTCATATGACGAGCTAAATGCTGGTAGACTTCAATTGATTCGTGACAGCTATGTTGGAAATAGGTATTCTGTGATGATTTAAGAAATCATTTTATTCAGCGACTTAGATAGTTGAAGAAATTTTTGAATGTTTCTGGAATATCGACAGAAATTGAGGAAATTTTCCTGGAAAGAAATTTAAAAAATTTTAAATAATCTCAAATCGAATGAATGTTTTACCTTCAAATTAACACTCATTTGTATTGTTCGTCAATGTTTTCCACATTATATTAATGCCACATAAAATGTAAATGAAAGTATAAAATAATATATCGCTTTTCGTAGATCTTCTTTCATCATCACAACAATTTTTGTTTTCTTTTTTGACAAAAAAAAGTGCATAAGATAGTAATTAATTAGATTATACATCAGGTATTCATTAAGTTTACCATTTAGATTCGTCTAGACAGAGTTCGCATCATTCAGTGGAATTTCTTAACTGAATTTCTTCAGCGAATATTGAGATTAAACGGTGAAAATTGATAGCAGCCGATGAGCGTCTAAAGTCTTTGCTCATTTTTTTTTCAGCCGAACTAAGAAAGCGGAAATAGGAGGGTCCCTCGCCCCCGCGGTTGACCCGTTCGCTTCCGGCATCCCTGTCAAGGATGTTAGAAGCGCGAATTCAGCGATCGCAAGCTGAAAAAAAAAATCTCCATTAAGTCACAGAACACACAACCCGTCCAACCTCTGAATGATCACCATGGACGGCTTTCAAATGCCCTATCATGGGTATGCGTCAATAAAGAGTTGCGAGCTGGCATTCCTGCAACGGACCCTTTTTTGCCTTTGATGACTTCTACCATGCAGAACACCCACACTGCGCTTCTTCCATTTTTCTCCTCCCCTATCAGTCCAGGTCGCTCCGAATCACTGACCACTGGTGTCGGATCTAGGGACGTCAAACGAGAAATGGGCGATGGGATCGGCAGTGATGACTCTTCACCTCCGTTACTTCGACATTCCATTTCTCTGCAACACGGCCTAATAAAACAGCAAATCCGTATTCAGATGAATGGAAAGGCATAGTCCAACACAGAGGAAAGAATTTGGTAGTCGATCAGGAAACGCAGGTATTGCAAAGGCGCGGAGAGCACAATGAATTGTGATGTAACATGTCGAGTTGCCACCTCTGAGAGTTCGGTATTCCGCCCACGTATTCGGTTTCGTTCCAATTCTCAACATTTCACAACAACGATTAAACAAATTCATTTCCATATAAAGATGTCATGGTTATGAGCATCTACTCGCATCGTCATCACCATCATTCGAGGACCGAAATTCCCGAACCGAATATGCAATCCTTAAAAAGTAAAAAAAAATGGAATAGCGAAATAAGAATGGATGATTTGCCGAAAATTAAAGTACGATAATCCAACGAATTCACTACGGTAGTACACATATGTCAAAAAAGTATACCGCTCCCCGTCTCATTTCCTATCACATTTTGCAGCAGGAAAGTGCCTCTATTATACTTCATTATTCCTCCACAAAATAACATTACCACTTTCTTTTCTCAATAGCCACGAAGCGAAAACACTTTCTTCATAAGGCAATTACTTAAAAAATTTTGCTACTAACTGTAACATTTAACAAAGTATGCAACTACGTTTAGCGAGAATATTGCGTCTTGGGCTTAAGCCTCGATTTCTATACCGAGTGAATTGCCAAAGATGCATTAAGATTGCAACTTTTTGAAAATTATTCCTTTTGTAGCTTCCTATGAAAACGATGCAACATAAAAAGCATGAAAGACGTGAAAAGTCTCGTAACAGAATCGGGCATTCTCCAACTTTCAATCGTCGCCGAAGACACCGCTTCCCAGAAATTTGCTCCCCGCCTCTGCGAGACTATAATTCATCCACTCACATAATGTAGGCGCCCCGTTCACGGGGACTTCCTTTCAAATACTAGACGTGACGTTATTGTTCGTCATGTAATTTTTGGGCGACCGGATCGCTCTGATAGATAGAATAGCAACAAGCGCTGTGATATGCGCTTATCTGCCTAGCAGATATTTCCAATTATTGTTTTGTCAATTTTAGAAAGAACAAAGCTTTTACATCTTCTTTGTGTTTTCATAGAAATTTGGAGAAACACATTATTAGTGGAGATATGTATTTCATATGTATGCATTTACATCATGAATCACTCTAAGGAAATTTGATGGATAAGATCTAGAAATAAGGCGATTTAATGGACAAGATCTAAACCTCTTGATGTTTCCCACTTGGCTTCGTCGACATTATTCATCTTTTTTTTCATTCATCGACAAGTCTCTTCGTAAGAGTAAGTGAATTATCATTTCATTTATTCAAAATATAGGCTTATTATTGAATAATTACTTCATAATTAATATTTTTTTGCGAATTTTTATTGCACGGATTATGATGAAATATAATGGGGATCGCTTGTAGCGTATCGATTCAACGAGTATTCATTGGTTGCAGAAAGCTGGGGGGTCGGGAAATGGCGGCACCGCTGAGCGACGACCTCGAATCTGAAGGTTGTTTCCGTATGAGAACGGATTATTGTTCGGTCCGAATGGCCAGTTATTACCAAAGTTCGGCACTTGTGGTGCACCTTCTCCAGACGGATTCCATGGAAACTTTCGGCTTTCTGGATTTTTCGGATTCCAGGGGAAACTCTGAAATGGTCTGTTATAATCTTTAATTAGAGAAACAAGAAAGATATAAAAGAATTTAACATAAGGCATTGTACTATCAAAATAAAATCGTAACGATCAGCAGTTTTAACTATTGCACTGCCATGAAGATTTTCAGGGACAACAAAGAGTGGGAGAAAGAGGAGAAGGAGGAATTGACATGAGTAGGAGAACGAGGAAAAAATATAAGAGGATTAACAAAATTGGATGCCAGCCATCATAGATTATTTTAAAAATGGCGCAAATACAATTCAGACCTGAATCCTGGAATACTTGAATTTTTTCGACCGATAAAGAATCTCTTTGAAACGTCCTGAACAGAAATAAGTGGGACACAAAAATTGCGAAGATGATATGAGGGAACGTCATAACTCTAGAAAGGTTTAGTGGTGGTCACAACATAAATTCCATAGTGCAATGCTCTGATTTCAATTAATAAGGTGGTGGCGATTTTAGTGCTTCATCTTGCAATGCCCATGTCACGTATACAGCATGAAACCATTCATTCATTAATGGACTTTGTTAATTGAGGCTTTCGCTCTCAGGTAAACTGTTCAAGGTGTCAACACATCTTTCGGAATAAATATGAGCAATCTAAGTATCGACGGAGTTCATCGATGCTGGGGGATTACGAAGATAAATCGTCATGCTTCTCATTCGAACCTATAAAATGCCTCAATGATTATGCATCACAGTAGCTGCTTACTTCTTCAATGCTTTGCTGAAGGGCTGCACTCCACTTACTGACTTCTTTATTGTAAGCTTGAAGTTGTTGTTGTTGCTCAGGAGTTAGAGGTCCTTTATCGACTCCGTTTATATAGAGATGACCATTCTATAAAGCACAACTTCATTTAGAAGCATGCCTAATTTCTTCTTATGTTCAAAATCCTCAATGGATTATGGCAAACTTCTAGCCGTAAAAAAAAATCAAGTCCGAATCGCTATTAAAATCGATTGGCGATAAGGAGAAGCCGAAAAACTGTGAATATTTCCCACTTAGGTTAATTTGATATGCATTTTTCTCCCAATTTAAACTATTATAAATAATAAGTTGAAATAATATTCGAAAAAGAAAAAAATAAAACAAATTTTGATGTGTTAAAATCCATTCGTTTAATTATTTCATTATTGAGAACATAGAGTGGAAAACGAGATATTCGGAAATGCAACAAATCGTTATAAAATATATAATCCTATCGAAAATATGCTATATATATATATATATATATATATATATATATATATATATATATATATATATATATATATATATATATATATATATATATATATATATATATATATATATATATATATATATATATATATATATATATATATATATATATATATATAAAGGCATCTCGAGTTGTGTCAAAGTAATAATAAAGTCATACCATTATCACGCAAGAGCCATCGCTGAAATTATAAAATGATGTCGTCGATACGCTTACGAAAAATAAACTGAAAATTCGTTTCTATTTGAAGCTATTTCAGATCGTAACTGCTCCATAAGTATCTATTAGTAATACTCTTTAACTCTTTAAGTATATTAGTAATTTCAGATACTCTTTAACCCTTGGGGTTCTATTTATATTAAATGTATACCATGACTGTTGCATTGATTCATACCTGCATATTTGGGTAAGTTGTTCTATACCTGCGTAATCATAAAAAGGTCCTTCTTATCTTGTTAGGCACATTTAGGGCGGTGATTGTATGAATATCAGTCATGTCTCATAATCCATTTTATGGACAATATTAACTTTTCCCGATGTTCTTTCGTTGTTGCATATATTTATCGTTAGAAATTTGTTGTGGAATTAGAAAGTATTATTTCCAATAAAACAATCTCAACCCTATTATTTTTGTTTATTTATTGCAAATATGCAGTATGCAGCAATTGGCCGTAATTGGTAATTGGCCATAATTGGCCATCGCTCCAATATATTAAAATATAGCCATCGATTCAAATGTTTGATAGACTGAACTATTCAATCATATTTCATCTTTCCATATGCATTACTTATGATAACAGTGATAAGGTGATTTTTAATTTTTGTTTTTTTTTTTTTTTTTTTGATGAAATATTTCATTGCGATGAATTTTTATTTGCACTTTAACGATGAAAATTTCGTGAATTTATTGAAATTTTAGATGAAAGAAATCAAATAAATTTCCTCATTCTTCACTTCAAAAAAAAAAGCAACAAATTTTCAAACAAGTTGAATGGCTAATCGTAAAATTTCTTAAAATATTAACGCAAAAAATCTCTTCATTATTTGAAAATTTAATAATATTTGTGATGGTCGATATTTGAGAATATGAATAAAAGCGATAAAGCGATATTGATGAGTTTGATTTTATGATGGGAAATTATTTTATGATAGGAAAATTTCCAATGTAATAAATAACGTTGAATAATAAAATAAATTTTAGATGTAAGAGCAATTATTTCCGGTATGATAATAACGCTGAATAATAAAATATACATAGCAAACATAAATTTATTGACCTACGAGGTGATGGTGATAAATTATTCATCTACATTTTTCTCATAATATTCATTCTGGAAATGAATAAGGATAGCCTTTTTTTTAAAAAAAATTGTTTTGGTGAAAATATCCAGAGTTCGTAATATCCAGAGTATTATCCGTAATTATTCGGATACTATCCGGAAATTATTCGGATTTCGGTGGAATTATCTGAAATAGTTGATTTGAAATATTTTTCAATAGAGATAAATACTCACATAATGATCGTTTTCATAATTTTCTATGAAGCGATGACCTGCAAAAAAAAAAAAAAAGAAACGGCATTAAGAGGAATAATACAACGAATAGATAGCATATTGAAAAGTGTTGAATTTCTTCTCCACAAAAATTTTTAGCAATCGAAGAGAAAAAAAAAAGAAAAGAAACGAGGAAATTTTTTAGCAATGAAAAATTATTTTGGTGAAAAAAATCTGCTGGAAATTTTTAATTTAGGGAAAATGTTTTTTTTTTTAAATAAATAGAAAATTAATGGTTATAAGTTGATAGTTGAAATATCAGAAGGCTTTTATCATTGAAAATGTCACTTAGTAAATCTTCTCGTAAATAAGTTGGACGATCATCGCATCGAGATGGTCCTGCACTCTTCTTTCCCTCCCCCCCCCCCCCTTCCCTCCACCCCTCCCCACAACTCTTCCTCCTCACCTCCACCTATGATGGATCGGCAAAATTTCACGGCTTCGATATATTTCATGATCGAAAATGTTAGACGAAAACAATTTCGATATGTTGCCTAGTAATAAAATAATTCAAAAATCACAACAATAATGAAAAATCTCTTAATTGGCAATTTTGCGAAAATATTTTCGCGAAAGACAACTCATTGAATAGATATTTTTCAAAAATCGATAGCATAAAATCGCAAACGATTTTCGAATAATTTATTCATCTATGTGGAATATTCGCTCTAAATTATTATCATATGCTATTTATTATTTATTGCGATTTCGTTTAATCATATTGAGAAAAAATAAAAGTGATAAATAAAATCTCTAAAGCGCATTTTTTTTATTTTCATGAAAATTTCGTTTAAAAAAAAAAATAAAAATGATTTTTTGGTAATTTTTTTTTCGCAAAAGATTTCCTGTCGAGAAATTATTTGAAATTTCAAACGAATGTATAGAAATTTTATTTTCTCATTTAAATTTATAGACATTATTAAAATATTTATTCAATTAATTTAAGAAATTAATAAGAAAATCTTCAATTAATAAAACCGTTTCGATCAATTATTTTGAGCGCATTAAATATGATCATATTTTAATCGTAAATTTTAGTCATATCTCTATGATATGATTTTAAAGGTAGCCTAAAGGAAAGGTAAACGAACATCGTCAGGTGTGCTAAAGGTATCAATAATCATTAAAAAGGCATTCAAAATATTAAATTTATCCTCTTCATCTAGTATAGATGCAATTCAAAAAGTATTTCAACATATAAGTGACGTTCACATTCGAAAAGAACGAATGAGAGGATGCACACCTAAGCGGCCGTATAGATCCAATGTTTGCATAGTGAACATTGTTTGCAAATCTATTTATTTCGAAACGTTTTAAGACTATGATGACGTAGAATTTTGATTATTCCAAATATTATTCATTGATAGATGAAAATTTACTTAATAGCAAACAAAAATAATTGAAATTAGGAATGAAAATCTTTGAAAAAAAAAACCAAGCTTATGCTCGAAAGTTGCAAAGAAAGTTGGAAATTTATCGTTTAGATTTAATAAGTAATCTAACTTAACCATATACTACCAGGTAATTAGTATACTTGAAATAGATATAGCGAATGTCGCAAAGGTAAATAGAGCAATTTTTTGCATAAATTACAACTTCAAGTATTAACCTATACAAAAAAAAAAAAAAAAAACAACCACATGAGTTGAGCAAGGCAAGCGAAAGTGGAAAACTTTGAGCATAAGGATGAATCAGCGCTGTCGGATGCTAGCATAGAACTCCCCCATACACAATCATTTCCCAGCAAAAAAAAAAAAATCCCTGTTAATCTATTGTTGACGATGATTGCGCTTTACTGATATTATTTGAATTATTTTGCGAAATATTTCATCGTTTTATAATATATTAACAAAGGAATTATTATTTTTTTAAAACTAGTCTATAAATATATGTAATTGATTAATCGATAATTAAATTGTTAATAAGTAATCGATTGAATAAATTGATTAATTTCCAATATTAATCGATTTTCTTGAAATAACTCAATAGAAATGGAATTAATCATATCAAATAAGAAAAACTTAAATTTTTATAATTATTTAATTCCTTAGATTCTATAAATCACTTCCTCTATTTAATACTTGTCTTTTGTTTAATTTATTTTCAATTATTAGATGAATTAAAGATTAAAGACAAAACCATTCATCGATTTCGATATTCAAATAATGACTGTCAACAATTCTTCAGAGGTAAAGTTACGATGAAAGCATCATTTCTTAGCTGATCCACACCTCACCTCGTGTACTTCCTCAGGTCGAACCATCTCACTTCACGTTATACTAGTTGTGTGAAGTCGATGTTTGTTTGCTTTTTTTTGGCAGTTTTTTTTTTATTTTGCATTACAATTAATGCAGCCATGTATATATATATGAAAACTTGACGATAAAAAATCAACTCGTTGATTAGATATCGAAATCAACGAGTGATCTTATCTTTAGAATCTTTTAGAATTGCAGGAATTAGATTTCTCTTGTCTAATTCCTCAAATTTTTCGGAATTAGCCATCTGAAAACTTATTGCCATTAGTATTTACAGGATTAATTCAATCTTTGATGAACTTCTTCAAAGTGAAACGATCAATCAGAACAATTCAACGCTAACATAAATATATACTTCTATTATGAATTTGCATATTACTTTTGCATTTATGAGTGGCTAACTAATTAACATATATTTCCGTATAAATCCATTTGATCTTTTAATTTAAAATTATTCTCATTTAATTTCAGAATTCATTAATTTGATTATCACATCGACGATCCTCTCTGCTAATGCTATCCAATATATGAATTCATTTGCATATTTATTCAAAATTCACTATCGGTTATAACCGCTCACATGCATATCAAGCCAATCGGTAAACGTCAAACGTAACGGATGCGATGTATATGAACGCCGATGGCTATTAATATTCTAGAGAAAAACTATTCCACTAGCAACTAATAAAGTTTTCATTGAAAATGATTGTGAATATTCGATGTCGAGCCTCTATTGTATGGAACCGTCATTTCTAATGGATCATACTAGTGAAACTCATTGCCCACTACATGCTGGTGGTCATCTTTCATCGGGTCAGTAAATCTGACCACTCATACTTCATCGAATTTGAAAAACAAACTTCTCTTCGAGAAAATTATCATTATCAATCAACTGTGATATCAAAATATAGTTTCATATAAATCGTCTTATTTCCGCCTATTGTTGCTTCTTTGGATCATTAACTGATCAAATCTACGCAAAGAAAAATCACTATACTCTCAATGACGTAATAGCGTAGAGGAAAAAAAATCTATAAAAAATCAGACAAGAAAAGTGGGAAAATGAGAGATTTAGATATAAAACTAAAAAAACAAACAAGAAATCAAAACGTTCCAACCCGAAAGAAATAAAAAACAAAATGTGACGAAAAAAAAAAGAAATTCAACTAAAAGATTTGTTTGTTTTCTGAGTTACACGAGTTTCGGTACTTCTTCTCAACACTCTAAGCAAATATTTTTCAAAATGATCAAAAATGATCAAAGATCGACTCTATCGATGGATCAAAAAGAGATTTATAATATTGACGAGTGCATATACTTTGCAAACACCTTCCACTTTTGATATATTATAGAAACTCATCGTAGTAAGTTCAACGACCCCCCCCCCCTCCCCCCCCCCCCCCCCACCATGCACTTTCAGCTCTCTCCAATAATGTGGATTTAGAATACAATCATACGGAAAGGATTTTATAGATCATCACAAAAATGCTTTAACCATTCACTTAACCTAATCGTAATATATTCACAACGAGTAAAATCATCATGAATCATTAAAGAAATATTTATACAACATTCATTACAACTGAATAATACAAAAAAATATAATTTAATGAAATCCAAATAAAGCAATAAATCAGCCGATAGAAATACAAATTGGGAATAAAATCAACAGATATATATATATATATATATATATATATATATATATATATATATATATATATATATATATATATATATATATATATATATATATATATATATATATATATATATATATATATATAAAAATTTCAAAAATGAGATATATGATGCTTACATCAATATTTATCATTGCCAAAAAAAGTTAACAATAATGCGAAGATTTCGATTGAGGTAATAAAAAAAACAATATTTGTTTTAATATAAAACGTTATAAAACGTTTTTACGTGGAAAAAAAATCGAACTTTTTAATCAACGATCGTCTCCTTTCCCATCCATTATTGATAAATTAGCATTCCCTGTTCCATGTCTCTTTATTTTTTTCTTAAAAGTAAACATAAAATTCAAAAATTTTTTTCACAATGGAAAAAAATTTCTTTCAAATGAAGTCAACTAAAACCCCCCCCCCCCATGATATTTATTAACAATAATCTATACATAACCGGATCACTCATTAGCCGATAAGCCAAGATAATCGTCCATCAATGTACCAATCGCGAAAATATCGGCCGCATCGACCCGAGTTCCAATAAGTTTAACGCGAATCTCATCGTCTTGCTTAATCACTACGCTCTCATCCTGTGTTTTATAGCATGGCGGATTTGCGTTCGGCTCGAACTCCATATCCGGTGGAATACAATGCCGCGATACGAAGCACGACATCGGTCCAATATCACAGAAAATCCCAACCTATAGAAAAATCGGTCTATTATAACATTAACTGTCCACTAATACATCTTGAATAATATCATTTGCTAAGCAAAATTGCATATGCAAAGTGCGTCATAGAAAATTCACGCCTAGGCGTATGCATGTGTGTCGATACGGAACACAATTTGAACTGAAGCTAAGGCTACGAAACCTCAGAACCACTGAAGTTCGGGCTAAGAAGTCTCGAGAGGGGTCTCAAGGAGGTTCATGTGCACCGCAGATGACTTCCTATATCATACCCCATGTTCATCCATCAACTTTAAAAAAAGTTACAGACATTCGAAGGTGATAAGAAAAACTTGAATGCATTTCATATCAATACTCAGGATTGATGTTCTACTCGTTTTATCCTCCGCGTTTTCAAAAAACACCGTTGCAACGCACAGTCACCTAAAAACGAGTCGACTTTTTTCATTGCATAAATATCACCGCGACGCTCTACAAAAAGCCCCCAGGGCTTCTAAATTTCTTCTGAAAACCTCCGGTACTAAAAACTGCAGTTCGTTTGGGAAATCATAGCGGGTTTGTAAGTAAATTAAACCGGAAGAATTGGTCTTTGATATCCCACGATCTAATCCACACAAAATATAGACAGATGAGATGAAAATGCTTTATTTAACTTGTGGCGCTGCAGTGAATACGCATATTTTATCTTGTTTTCTGTTCGTTTTTTTGCTGAAGATAATAGCGAGAGCGAAACAACGAAACAGCTCCTTCATTGATTAAAAGAAAGCAAAAACGAAATGAACGGTTTTTACCCTCTGTATAAACCTCCCACTTGCTTGCAATGACCTGCACTCCTCATCCGGATATATATGCAGTCCTTTCCGCTCTTCCTTATTACATTTCCACTCCTTTCTTCCACTCATGTCCTCTGTTCCCGTCTACTTCTTCCTATTCTTTCTTTACCTTCTTCATCTTTTTCTTCCTTCATACTTCGAATGACATCTGACTTCGAAGTGAAGCACAATTTTTTCTTCGCCTCTGATGCTGCCGAAGTACCGGCACATTGGGCAACACATCCGATCAGATCGAATAAGGCAACACTGCTCAATCGCAACACCTGGACAACATTGTACAATCGCTTAGGTATTTTCATAAAAACTTCAAATTTACCGCGGCAAATGTAAGAAGGAGGAAAACAGTGGCAAAAATTAAGGCCAAAATGTTGAAAGAAACAATCGGATATACCTTGTTCACCTGACTCACAACCGCGTCGACCACTTGTCCTTTGAATGGTCTGAATACGATAGCTTTATATTTGACCGGGTAAACCACGAAACCTCTTCCTGAAAATTGTTTGCTCCAAACTAGCTATTGACAGAAATTGGAGATACTTTTACCTATAGAAATCAATAGCAACATGCACTGCACCTTTCTATTAAACAGATCGTAGGCCACCAACAATAATAGCAGCCCCCCCCCCTTTCCATTCACCTTGATATCACCTCCCCCCTTCCCTCTTCCCCATAAAGTTTCGAGATCATGTGGGGTCTTCTAAAATCCAAAATTTTTCAATATTGCTTCTCAAAATGGCGGAAATTTCTAGACTTCGAGAAGTGGGAAAATTTCACAAGCGCATAGTTCATTATGCAATAACTTCATCCTCGACATCGATTAAGTTCATTCACAGTGCAAAATTCTATTCAAATAATTTAAGAGACCACCTAGTATGATTCTTTACCTGTTTTGTTCACCTGAGAGATCACCTGGCATGAGGTACCAATTTTGTTCACCTAAGGATCACCTGTATGACGAAAATTCCCCACTTTAAATCCCTGCATTCGCCTCTAGGATCAACTCTATCCTACCATCTATTTTAAACAGACCCCGCTCTAGTATCCGTTCTAGTATTCATAGTTCTTTTCCGTTTCACCTATCTCCACCTTTTGTCCTATACTTGGTTTTCTATAACTGCTCACTTTAATAACAACTTTGTAAGCCAACTTATCAACTAAAAAGGTTTCGAAAAAAATTCATATCAAATATGCATTATCCCTTTTATCATATTAGAGGTGATTGTCTTTTTTTATTTTTTAATATTAGTTTCTATTGAATAAAAAATATACCACCCTAGATATAGGCGCAAAAAAAACGATGCAACCTAGCAGGTTGAATAAGAGTAACTCACCAGGTTGAATAAGACCGGAACCAATATTATCAATTGTTGTCACGGCAATAACAAAACCATATTTGCCGGTACATGTTCCTTCAACCTCGTTGAAAAGTTTACGCTTAACAGTTTCGAGTAGTTCGGGTCCAAAATATTTCGGATGTAAACATATCTCATGCTCCAATGGAATATGATAGAACATTTTTTTGGCAATTCCTTAAATATTGAAATTATTTTTGTATATGAAATATTCCTAAGAAATTTACACTCTACTTGGACGATGATATACAAAGATAATTGTGATGAATTATAAAAATATTGGGTAAATTATTAGCTTTCAAACAATATTTCAGCTTAGAAATATAGAGCTCCTCATAAGTTTAGCTATATTAAAGATGGTATTCGCGCAAATAGAAGCCCCAGGCTTTTATTTTTCGCGGTAACGATTTTCCACTGAGAAACAAAGCGTTACACTTTTCATAAATTTGCACAATATTACCTATTCACGTTGAATGATGCAAATGACCCTGAATTCAACTTCAATGCACTATGCTTATATGAGCTGCACAAATTACGGTGATAGGCGTTCGTATAGACTGTTTCCTCCAAGCACTATCCATCACAAGGTGGACTGCCCATAACACCTTAGTTCTTACATCCCAAAAAGTTTAGCTTGAATCCTATCCTCGCCAAGACCGATGACAACGCCGGAGGCGTGATTGACACATAACTACACAGGAATGGATTAAATGTAGTTCCACACACGGTCAGGTAATTGCCTTTTTACCCACACCAAACCGGGAACAGGACGGGATTTGATAGAATGGGAGATCCGTGGTGCGGTAACGATGTGGCACCGTGAGCGGGCCACGAAATAGCGAAATCCATAGCCCATCCAGCACGTGACCCATGAGAGAGAGGTATCTGTGGCCTCATCAGGCAAGAAGGTAATCCATAGTGTCCGCTATAAGGTAATGAAGTTTCCGTTGTCCTATGCGCAGACCCTCATTCCGCACATTCTGACACTTTGACGTGTTGATAAGAGTGCCTTACGCAATTAGGTACTACCCTCTTATTCTATACATGGCTTCGACAAATGTGCCATATATTTTAGTGCTTTGAGACTCTCCATTTCATATGACAGGAGCCACAAAACCCCCACTGTTGTGGTCAAAAGGCCATGGATTCTTCTCTTTGGCTAAGCCGGAGGTTCCCCTATTTCATGACCCACATTTTACGGGAATGCTTTAGAAAACACTGATTCTTCTTTGAGAGTTTCCGTTATGTTCATTATCATTTCCTCATACATAAATCAAAAGAATTGTTGAATCTATGCAGTGATGCATCATTAAGAGTCTACCACATGGGTGAACATCTCACGTGGAGGTCTCTAAGCCTGGCGATTCGAGCGAAGATGCCTATGAAAAAAATATTTGCGATCCATCGACAGGCTGCATATGAAATTAGTTATGCTTACCGCTGTTGTTTCTTGAAAAGCGCCAACTAGTGTTGAAGAAATTTAAATAACAATAATCTCCCGATCTGAGATCTAATTTATCTCGTACTTTTGAATTTCCGATAAGAACTTTTTAATTTGTTTTTGTCGGAAATGATTTTGTCGGTTTATTTGTTGGGATGCAGACAAACAAATACATTCTATGCTTCTATGCTATGATGGAATCGCAAAAAATATACGAATAACCTAGCAATTGGATAAGAATAAATTAAATAACATAATGGAAGAGATTCACATCTATTTGAATAAAAATTGATGAAAAAAAGAGAAAAAATTATTGAATATATGCATAGTGGATTAAAAAATTTCCCCCACTTTAATTTAAAAAAATGCTGGATGAATTGAATGTGTAATAATGAGATGAGTTGAAAATCACGAAAAAAAAACAATGAGAAAAACCTAACAAATACTTAAAGAAAAAGAAAAAGGATTTTTATTTCCTGTAAAACAAGAAAAATCAGCAATATCCCCATATGCCGATCCCAACGACAATACTTCCATCCCCCATCCACCGGCTGGTTACAACCAACTGGAACTTTTCATCACTAAGTGGATGAAAGGATTTGTGTTGAAATCTAGATTCGACAATTCGTCTTAGAAATGTTTTCTTTGCAAGAATTAGCGAAATTCAAAATATTAAAATATTCATTTCAAAACGTTTTTCTCTAACATCATCCTACACTTATTACTACAAATAATTTAACAATTATTTAGATTAGAATAAAAGCCTATGGGTAATTTTGATAGTTCATAATAAAATATATACTTTACTTTTTTTTCTACTTATTACTGTTTGAAGTATTACTCGTAGTGCTTTCTATTAGTTAATAAAAACGATATTTTGTATATTCAAATGATAAAATTATTCATTTTTGCTTTATTTTTTGATGGAAATTAGCAAAGAAAAAATTCAAATATTTATACATAGATATTCCCCATACAAAATTTATTAGCAATGTTTTAATTTCAATAATAATGATGGTGGGGTTATAATAGTTCGCAGACGATTCATTACGGTAACGAGTAAATCGTGGATTATTGCGTAAAGAACCGCTCTGGGGGGTGAAAGGTCAAGGAATAGGAGCACTCCAATCTTTGCGAGAACATTTTAATGTGGTCTGATCTGTGATGGTTTCTATGCAGTTTAATTATGCCTGGTTGTAGATATCTGTGTATTTCATTCATTGTATCTTTGACCTTATGTCGACAATAATTCTAATATTTATATACTTAAACTCAACTATGCTTTAATTTTGCTTCATTTGTATTTATATTCTGGATTTTTCGTTTTTTTTTTTCAATTTGACCAATTTTGACAATTTGGCCAAATGACCAATTTTAAATTATTTTTTAAGTGCAGATTTTAAATTTTTGTGGTTTCGATTATCAACGCATTTAGATTTTATACGTATTTCTTATTGGACGTCTTTGTATCGCTATGCAATAAACAATATACACCTATTTCCTATACCTGTTCGATATGTTTGCTGGTCTCTTCATTTCGATCTTTCTTTATGAGATAGGCAACTCCTCGAGAATTCAACTGTAAATAAAAAGCGCCACTATGCGCTTTTGCAAATTTATCATTTGTAAAACGCATCATTTCGACATCTTAGCTATACCATCCATTTGTACATATTTGTCTGTGGGTACCTATATTTTGTGTGCATTTTCGTCTGTCTGTCGGATCGTTTTTTAGTTGAGAAACTGTTGAAGTTAGAGTTGGGAAATATTGCTGGATTAATATATGCCATGGACTCTTTTACGACTCCAACTGTCGTGATGATTCATTAGTTTCGAAAAAATTCTAGAGACTTTCAAAGGCACCTGAAAGTCCCGGAATATTAGGGGGTTTTGATGGTATTTTACCTTATAGCATTAACTGAATTTTGGCCTTTATAATATAATATAGTCGCGGCTATAGTTGTAAGGTGGAAACTTATTAGACTTGTGCAGCTTATTAGTTTAAGAGTGACTCACTTCTATTGCACATCCCCCATGCCCCAATGCCATATGGTTATCGTTGTGGGTGCGTAGATGCGGCCCCACTGGGGTCATACACAAAATTGCAGATCGGACATGCCAACTTTTGAAGTTTTAGGTGCAAGACCGTCGAAAGGAGATGGTCGTGCAAGAGGACCTCACGGCCGAGGTAAAAACCTTGAAGGACAAATGGGCACTCGTACCTGCTTTTTTACAGGTATGTTCCGTCGGTATGTGTATCATTTCTTCACACATTTTATCATGACGATATGAATACCTGAAACAAGGAGAGTCTCTTTACTTAAAAATTTAATCAAAAATGAGATTGCCGAGTGGATGTATTGAGAGGGAATGAATTTGCATTAATGGTCACGGTATATTTGCATTGTTACGTCTACAAATGTCGTAATAAATGCTGTTAAGTTGCAAAGATTTATAGAGAATTTATATCAACGAACGGATTTTCCCATCCGTAAAAAAATTTTTTGATGGTTTTTAATATTGAGCGTTTATAGGTGCGTGGCTTGGTGAAGCAACATATAGCGAGTTTCGACTATTTCATCAACGAAGATATCAAAAATATTCTCCGTGCAAACGAACGCATCACCAGTGATGTGAATCCATCCTTCTATGTGAAGTGAGCATTGTCTTTTAGCTTCCTTTAGTTACCTTCCCCAGATTATCTCGTAATTTCCTCTAAAGCTCATATTCCTCCGTCTCGATGAATCTTTCGTGAAGGAATTGTGAGATGGGAAAGTGAACGCTGTACCAACATTGCAGGTTCCACGCTTCTTGATTTATGGGTGCTTAAGTAAAGAACACTATTATCCGTCGGATGGATAGAGGGAGGGGGATTTATGCTTGAGACGCCCCACATAACAGATGTCGGTTTTTCAGATGCGATTTTCTGCCGCTGTTTGCTTGAAATCTCAATCGCTGCAAAGTACGTAGCCACCGCCTAAATCCAAGAGCTGATCTGCTTGGAATGTTCTGAACTTAGCGTCATAAAGTAACAGTTTCATCGTGGGGGGTCGCCGAAACCCTTGTAAACATACCAATGTTTATTTATATATAATCATAATGAATCGTTTATTATCAAGGTATTTGGATATTCGCGTTGGCACACCATCAAGCGAGGAGGGTTTCACTCAGCTAAATGAAAAGATCAGTCCTCATGAATGTCGTCTACGGGATATGACCTATTCAGCGCCGATCCAAGTTGATATTGAATATACGAGGGGTAATCAACGTGTTCTGCGTAACGGTATCGTCATCGGCAGAATGCCAATTATGCTTCGATGCAGTAAATGTGTACTTAAAGATATGGTATGCTATCACACGCTATATTTTCGCTAAACCTATATTATCTGATACAGTAAAGTTCTCAGAGAATTAGGAAATATTGCGCTGCATTGTTTTTTTTTTTAAATTGGCTGTGATGAAGTAAGAAATAAAGAATCCTCGGAAAAATGATTTGATATCGACGAATAGACGGAGATGATATTCTTGGGCGTCATATTATACCGATAGATCGGCAAAGCTTTGTTTATTAGATTTAGTTGTTAAAATTTTGCAGTTATCAACATAACATAGGTACAGTTTTTGTTTAAAGTATATGCGATGGGCTTTTTTTTCTATTATATCATTGAAGTAATGATTATAATATTACTTTGGTCTTAATTTAGGTACGAAACAATTTTCATTTAGAGCGAACGATGTGAAATTTATTTAGCATGCTAAATGCTTAGTCAAACTACATCATATTTATAATCATTTATAAGTGTGAATATTTTTCTTTATTTATCATTTAAGAACGAAGAGGAGCTAGCACGTGTCCAAGAATGTCCATATGATCCTGGAGGATACTTCATTATTCGAGGATCCGAGAAAGTTGTACTAATACAGGAACAACTCTCAAAGAATCGTATCATGATTGGACGTAATAGCAAAAAAGAATTACAATGCGAGGTATGGATTCGTTTTATTTTATATTACTGTCAAATGACTAATCTCATTGTTGTTGAATGGTACCAATAATAGGTCAAATGGATGCGATTATATGCTAATTTCAGGTTTTAAGCTCGACATCGGATCGCAAGAGTAAAACCTATGTGATTAGCAAGAAGCAACGCTATTATCTAAAGCATAATCAACTCTCCGACGATATTCCAATAGCTATCATTTTTAAGGTTATTTTATTTTTAATTGGCAAAATTGAGCATGAAGATTGGCTGTAAAAGCTTCCTTTGGCCTATCATTCAAATACTTGGAGGGTAAACCAACTTTTTCACTAAGCAATAGCTAAATATTGCACTTTTAACAGGAGAAGATCTATTGGATGAAGGGAATAGCAGCTTTCGATAAATGCGAGTAGAATATTTCTTTCGTTTACTGTGATCACTGCCAGTCGGTATTGCTTGAAGGATCGGTGGGAGAAGAGGATTGGGACAGCCATGAAAGATAGGCTTTACCGCTAGAGTATAGAGAGCCTAGAATAAGCGTTGATTTCGTTGCTCGATTGCATTCGATTATGGCCGGGAGGTTAGAAGGGGCATTTAAGATATAATTATGACACAGTAAGTGTCACTATAAGAAATTAGAAAATTTGACTATGAAACTGCACTTAAGGTTAGTTCGTTTCTCATTTGCAGCATATGACTAGAATTGTCCAAGATAATTAAAGCTTAAAAACTTCGGCTTTTAAACGTATTTTGAAAGGTATTCAATTCTTTTGCATGGTTTAGAGCATCGGCAATGAGCGCACCGAGCGGTGTGCAAGACCCACCGAGGTGTTTTTTAAACGGCGTTTTACGTCGATTCGAATATTCATCCATTGCAATATTCAAGAAAAGGAGAAAGTGAATTCTGATCACTAGAGTGTATCTTTTACCTGGTTGGTCATCTGACTGGGAAAAAATTAAAAAATCTGGGTTATTTTTTATTAAGGTTTTTTCCTTCTTTGTTCCTGCTTGTTTTTTTTTTTCAAATGGCTGCTTTTTTCCATTTCTTTCGGAAATCGAAGATAGCGGATACGGTTATAAACTGTCGTTCTTCTAGCTGCGATAGAGAGGTATTGATGTTTTGATGCAGTTGACTTCAGTTTTCAGTGCAACTTCGAAATTCTATCTTATCATACGGGGGTTTTTTAATTTTTAAATAAACAGCGGTAAATTAAAGGCGATGGGATTCGAGTCGGATTACGATATTGTATCAGCGGTTGGCCTCGAAGAGAAATTCGTTGCCGCTATGGCACCTTCTATCGAGGAATGTGCTGCACATCAAATAGTCACTCAAGAAAGCGCTTTGCAGTTTATTGCGTCGAAGGTTTGTTGGCTTTTGTCAAATATGGAAAATTATTGAAAGTGAATAAAGAATAGAAATTAGGAGGCGAGGACAGGTCTCGTTTATGAAATACGCCAAAATAGGTCGGCATTAGAGGAGTTCTTTTTGTGGGAATTTCTAACGACTTGAGTGGCCGTTTGAATGAGGATACTATTTGAATTTTGAACAGTCATAATTAGGAGTATTTGAAGTTGAGCGGAAGTTTAGTTTTTTTCTTCAATAGTTTAGATTTCTTTTTTTTTTTGATTTTTTTTTCTGCGCGCTTCTGTTCTTTTTGTTGTTGTTTTTTACTTCACAAATAAGTTTATAATTTACTATACTTTGATTTACATTTATATAAAGCGTTGTTATTTGTGAGAGAGTTATTGAAGAGGGCAATATTGGGAGTCTAAGCTCGAACCTTTTTAATGCGAATTTTTGATGACTGGTTCTCTAGCGGTCACTATTGGTCAAATATATGAACGCAACGGTCATTCTAAAGTCGACTCAGAATCATTTCGCTGCTAATGACCGATTGCAGCTCAAAATCTTTGAAGCGATTACGCATATCCTTAATGAAATATCTCAAAAAGTTTTGAGCTATTAAGCAAATTGAGTGATATAAATGCGATCCTATATAGGCCAATGAAATATTCGATCACTTTGGAATTCAGCAGTGATCGAGTTCACATATAAGGCCTTCATTGTTGCAGTATTTATCTGAACTTCTTGCTGTAGTATTCGAAGATCATTTTGTTGTTCGTGATCCACAAAATTTCAGGTTAAAATGCGTAAATTTGGTACAGGTGGCTCGGGACCAACACCTCCGAAAGAGCACGAAGCTATCGATTTTCTTACCAGCTTAATGATCTGTCATATTCCTAGCCACGATGGTAATATGAAGCTAAAAGCTATCTATGTGGGTCTTATGGTTAGAAGGTTAGTTCATTTGATGCCATTTCTTATCGGTAATCGAAGTGCACCGTCTTTAAATGTCACGATTTGAAGTCGTTGATTTTTTTTTGTGTGTGTGGAAAACAGTCTTCTTGGTTTATCCGCTTTATTGGTTTATTCGATTTATTGTATTTATGTGAGAATAAGTGCAAAAGTTGTTGTTATGTCAAACACATGCAATATATGAAATTATATCAATTTACCCCCCTTAGACTTATTTTATCTCTTATCAAAGTTTTAAGAAATATTTCGTTAAAGCACTGGTGGAATATTTTTTAGTCGAAATCATTTATATAATATCAAAGCAATAAATTCTCGGAAAGGTTATCGAGCGTAAGAAGGTATGGAGTTCGCTCTTTGACAAGGATCGTGACCAAAAATAACTAAGAAAATGGCTAGGAAAGAGGAAGGGAGGGTTATAGGCTATTTGCTCCAAAGACATCATAAGATCTTGCATTTTATTTCTCAGTGCTGAAATTGTTAACTGAGTTTTCCGAATAACTTTCCTAACTAGTGCAGCATAAGTGACCAAGGAATCAACAGTGATAAAAAGCGCCTCTCGTATTTCCGGATGAGAAGGGACTTGCCACCATTCCGCATCGATTTGCTTAGCTGTGATTCAATTTCAGATCATAAACATTGAATTTGTTTTATATTTTGTTGCTTTTATAGCAGTTAACGAATTGAATACTGAGGGAAAATATTTAGATTAATGCAAGCGGAAATGGGCTATACAGAGTGTGACGATCGTGATTTCTATGGTAACAAACGACTTGAATTGGCCGGCTCACTCATGGGATTACTCTTTGAAGATGTCTTTAAAAGGTTGAATATGCCAAATCGCTTTCTTGCTTCTATTTTTTCATCTTTTTGGTTTTTAAAGGTCTCTAAACGTGGTAGTTTCAGTTAGTGGATCGGAGAGGTTTTTTGAGGTAAAAATCAGTAGGTGTAATTTGTGCTCAAGGTCAATCTTTACTCTGATTGATTTTTTGCATATTATAGACATTTGGGAGCATTTTAAGAGAAGTACATATAGCTCTTTTCGTGGATTGAAAACGAGTTTTTGCTGAGGCATTTATAAGACCGATTGGCCATCTAGGAATTAGCTTATTTAGCACTTTTTCATTATTTTTGAATATTAGTGCACTCGGTGACCTGAAAGGTCAGGCATCAAAAATGGGAATCCTACAAGCTCCTCGATGCATTACTCCACTTGCAAGGTTTATTTTCTCTCTATAGGCAAATCTTGGTTGAATTTGTTTAGATCGTACTTGTGTGGTTTCCTTTTGCAGTGGTAGTTTGAAGATTATTATAGAGACCGGATATTAGGGGAGGGGGGGGGGGGAGGAATTAGGCTGTTTTGGTTTTTATTATATGTTTTTTTATTGTAATATTTTTTAAAGGTTCAATTCGGAATTGAAACGAATCGCCGACAACAGTCTCGGCAAAACATTGGCTGCACCTTTGGATATTGTGAAACACATGCGTCAAGTATTTTTTAAAATTGTTTATTTGTTCAGTCATGTTGCACTTTTCTTTAATTAATTCACTAGCGGAGACGTTTGGTAGAACTTTCGTTAAAACAGTAGCGTCTATGAGTGAAATAATAATAATAATAGTAATTTTTTCTTAGAAGAATTCATGTACATTGGATGGGTCAACAATTTTGACGCGTGCTTTTGTTTTCGATTTACCTTTTCCAGGTATATCCATGGTATAACAGGCGAGGTGCGTAATATTCTCTGATGAACGACTCACTGCGGTCGACACTGCAGATTTCGTTTAAGTATCATCGACATTTTAACATTTATTCCATCATAGTATTAGTCGTTCATTGATTCTGTCGTTCACTGATTACGAGTTTGTTGTAGGATTTGGTAACCAATGCAATGGTGAATGCAATCGCTACAGGTAATTGGATCATCAAACGATTCAGGATGGAACGTCATGGTGTTACACAGGTACATCTTGTTCGGTTGAATTTTGCTCATATTTTAATGCAGAGTAATGGATAAGGTAGTGTTGGAGGTATGAAACTCGACAAACTGAATAATTGGAAAGGACTTGGGTAAATGATGCATCATGAGGGAAGTTAGGTGGGCAGAAGCCGGGAAACAGGTCTCGGATATGGCGGGTGGTTTTGGAAACATTTAATTGGTTGAATTTTTACTTATAGTCTTCTTTTTTTTTCGGCAGGTGAATTTGTTTCTCCTCAAACTTTCTGGTCAGGAAGATTCAACCCTTTATGACGTTTTTGTTTAAAGTTTTCTATTTCAGGTCCTTTCTAGGCTATCCTATATATCTGTACTTGGAATGATGACCCGTATCAACTCGACGTTTGAGAAAACTCGTAAGGTACGTTGAAAGAAGAATTTTCTTTTGATTTATTGTCTCTTCTAGTTGCATTATAGGTAGATAATTAAAGATGTAAATGAAGGAGCGAGTAGCTACGATGCATATGAAAAAAGGATTTTCCCTGATAGTTTTTTATTAATGAAATTGCCAAAGTTTAACACCATAGAAATGATATAGTGGATTAGTGCATATGTTGTTATAGAATTTTTAGGGCGCAAAAAATTAAAGATATGTTTTAACGAAAAGATGGGGTTAAAAATGCTAATGTCGAGAATTTAATTTGTTTTTCTTTGTCGTCCACGAAATTAGAGAATTCTTGACAATTGTGAAAGAATTTGCCGAAAATGCTTTCCCGAAATTGCAGTTTTTTTAAGGAGTCTTTAACTTTAATAAGGAGGGATGGAGAGTGAGGGGGGGGGGAAGAAGGAAAGAAGGAGAGAGAATGAATTAACGAAGAGAGAGTGGACTGTCTTGAAAGGGAATCTAAAATAGTATAGTATAACTAAGATTACCGGCTGCAAATATCGAAATCGGACGTCTACTAACATCCTGCCATTGCTGGAATCTTTCTTCTTATAATAACGCATAGTTGTAATGCATTTGATGAGATCTTAGGATTTTATAATTGAGCATAAATATGGAACGTTTTTAAATAGAATAGTGCGTTTTCAGGTTTCTGGTCCGCGTTCTTTGCAACCGTCGCAGTGGGGAATGTTATGTCCATCGGATACGCCCGAAGGAGAATCGTGTGGTCTTGTTAAGAATCTTGCACTTATTAGCCACATAACAACTGATAGTGACGAGAAGGTGATCCCGATCTTTTATATATATATATATATATATATATATATATATATATATATATATATATATATATATATATATATATATATATTTATTTTATATATAAATTTATTTATTTTTATCGCTATTTATTTATTTACATTTATATTTATATATTGTTCGGGATTGTGAGAGGAACATGCATTTAGCTTTTCGTTTTTATCCTGTCACCTTTTTGTAGCTCTATTTATCACCATAGGGAGAGGGAGAAATTGGAGATCCATTCAGGAGATATTTTTCAATGATTTGGTGGGAGTGATCCTTAGTTAAATGATTGAGTAAATTTTGTCAATAATTTTTGGTGTATAATTTCTAGTGTACCATCAGAGTGTATCTGTATCTTTCTTCTCGATTCCACTTCAATTTAACTGCGCTTTCCTCGAAAATCTTTAAAAAAGGATAGGAACGGCATAATCTCAATATATTGTTGATCCTACACGTTAATCAATTGAATTAATTAATTTTTTTGCAGCCTGTTATCCGTCTATTATACAATTCGGGTGTTGAAGATCTACAATCGTTACATTTTTCACTTGTTCATAGTCCGTAAGTTACTTTTTCCTCCATCGTTTTCATCCGTATCATCATTATTTCTACTTCCGGTTATTTTATTGACTTTGCAGTGAAAGGTTTTTATGTTTATCGAAATGTTTGTATTATTACTGTCAGTTGCGTAATCTTCTATATGATGAATTGACAAATGTATTTATATGTATTATGCGCGACGTACATTATTGTTTGTTGAGATTAGTTTGAATTTCTAGTTTTTAATAAAACTCTTCAGAAATATTCTCAGCTAATGGATTCCTTAGAAAATTAGTTATAGATTGCAAAATGTTTTGAAAGGAATGCGGATTTGTTTTCATAATGACTGTAAAGTTCTTGTGGAGATAGAGCATCTGTAGTTGTTCGATTTATCTCACCGACCTGAGGTAATGAAAATAGGTTGCTTATAGGGAGTACCACCTGGTATTTTTAAACGGTGCGATAGTTGGTATAACAATCGATCCGCAGCGTATTGTCTCAACGATACGTGCAGTGCGTCGTAATGGTTTATTGTCGGAGTTCGTCTCTGTATCGACGAATGCTGCACAGAGATCAGTATATATTGCCAGTGATGGAGGTCGTCTATGCAGACCGTATATTATTGTGACCGATGGGAAGCCTCGCATTACACAACATGATATCGATGTAATTTTAAGTCTTTTTGTTGGTGTTGCAAGTGGAAGGTGAGAGGGGAAGGGGAAGGGAGGGGAGTGCCTAGTTGGAGTTCGGATTCTTTGGCCTCTCGGGACCTCTGGGAAGTTGCTGTCTGTGACTTGATTCCATCCTAGAACTTGTAGTTAAATTTTAGAGGCGGTCCTGTGGCGGAGTCTTTTGTGTTATTAAGTAGCATTAAGCTGTACCTCTAAAGTGCTGATGAAAAGAAAACGTATGTTGTTGCATTTAAATAATACCTCTAATTGTGATTCTTCACTGTTTTCAGGGTAGGTCAATATTGTTCCCGATCATCTCTCACAGTTTTAATGCAATCGCTTGTTTTATTTATGAGATGGCTCGATGTTGCAGGAACTAAAGAAAGGCCATCGCATATTTGAAGATTTTGTGGATGAAGGACTTATTGAATACTTAGATGTGAACGAAATGAATGATGCGTCGATAGCAGTTTATGAGAATCAAATAAAGGCCGATACCACTCATCTAGAGGTATTTTTGCCTAAACGAACTTTTATTTTCCTGACGCGATTATGACTGAACGAGTTTTCCTGCCGATTAAATCAAATCTGAGCGGTATTTTATTTCCATTATGGGCATCGATTCTGTGGTTTTCTTTTAATAGCAGTTGGAATGCCACTTCGCATATTGGAAGATGAGATCAGGATAAAGTTGAACGATTTTTTTCTTTATTAGAGGGATGAAATTTTTGCTCGTAGTGGAATCATGTTTGAGAATATCCTTCTGATAGATTCTTTTATTTTTCCGTTCAACAATTTTTGTTGTATATTCATGCTGATTATTTGAGATAATTAAGTATTTATGCGAACATTGAAGATTCATTTGAACGTTTTTGCAATATTCATAGGCGATGGAATGGAGGAAAAGAAAGATGAGCGAGAAAGAAGTTCTACCTGAAAATTTCCCGTCCGTTTCTTTCACATCCTTCAGCGATAGAATATAAGCGGAAATTTAATGCCGTTCATTCAGAAGTGAAGGTTTTATAAGCGATTATTTTCTGTTAGATTGAATTTCTGATCATTTTCTTATTGATGACGATTGTTTCGTGTTGATTGAATTTGTTTAAATGATTCGGTTTTTCTACTGTAGAAGTCTTTCAAATTCTAAAATGTTATATTGGAGTTTTTCATCGTATTCGTGAAAGGTGAAATGGTTGATTTTAGGAATTCTATCCTGGAAAAACTCCAAAAGTTCCAAAATATTAGGAGAGAAGCTCCATTCGTCGTATTTGTGGATGCTATTTCAGATCGAACCATTCACATTGCTTGGAGTATGCGCTGGTCTGATCCCATATCCTCATCATAATCAAAGCCCGAGAAATACATATCAATGCGCAATGGGTAAACAAGCGATGGGCACTATTGGCTATAATCAACAAAAACGTATTGACTCGTTGATGTATCTACTCGTTTACCCACAAAGACCCCTTGTTAAGTCGAAGGTTTCTTTTATTTTCTATATTTTATACATCTTATCTTTGTTTGATGAAAGAGCATTGCTCCAGGTTTGCACCATATATTTTCTTCTGCATAAAAATAAGCAAATTTAAGCTTTTGGTCTAGATTATACCAACTTATTTGAACGGAAGTTTCACGTAGTTAAGTTTAAAAGGAAAGAAAGATAAAACGGCAACCTGAATCGATTTTATTTATCGATGCCTCCTTAGAACTGAGCTTTATGAATTGGAGTTATTTGCATAGTTGTATTGCATTTATCTCTCTGTGTGTGACTTCTCTTTAACGTTCGGCCATATTGCATTGCATCTGCAAGCTTCACGCAAATTACGCGAAATATGCTGTCTAAAGTTGCTAGGACCTTAGCTGATCGCCCTTAGTGGGGTCACTTTGCGAGGGAAGATATTCCTCCTCCTCCCCTCCTCCTCCTTCTCTTCCATCTCGTTTCCGTTCTCGTGGAAATTGCTGTTGTCTTGCGACCATTTGACATTTTTCGGACTGATTTAAGGGTGAATATATTTATTTTATAATGACTGAAGTTTTTATTCAGACAATTGAAATGTGTAATTTCGAGAAATTACCTGCGGGACAGAATGCGATAATTGCGGTGATGTCTTATAGTGGCTATGATATCGAAGATGCATTGGTGCTTAATAAAGCGTCACTCGATCGTGGTACTGATTTCTTTTATTTTATTGTTTAGCTATTTAAGGACTGTTTATTTTTTATATAGTAAGTCAGAGGTAAGATGTTTTATTGTGGGGGGAAGGAGTTATTTACGTTATTGAGATGTTATATTTATTCAGGCGATTTATCAGTTTAGTTCAGCATTTTTTAATTTATGTAATTTTCGTTTCCGATTGACTTATTTGAAGTTTAAAGCGGATGAAATAGAGAATCTCTTTGGGATTAGGCTCAGAGTATGGATCTACCTGTTCGCCTTTGATATAAAGCTTGTCGTGCATCTCTCCAAACGGATTTCTTATTGAGGTTATGGTCGATGTCTAGTATACAAACATGCAAAGGGAACAGCAAAGAAATATCCGAATCAAACGTTTGATCGTCTGATGGGTCCAACGATAGAGGCTACTACACGTAAGCCAATCTATAAACATCAGGTCCTCGATCAGGAAGGTATCGTCTTTGCTGGGGCACGCATTCGATCTAAGCAGGTGGATGATTTCTTCTTCGTCAGTTGTGTATTTAGTGAGCCTGAGAAAAAATTTTAATGCCTTAGCGTGAATATTGCCAGGTAATCTTTTAGGAATTTGCGGGAATTATGTCTTACAGGGGCTCTTGTTGGGTGAAAAGGATGAGAGGGGAAGGGAGGGGCGGGAAGGTTCGATTTTAGTGGGGCAAGCGTCGTTGTTTTCATTAAATTGTCGTCGCTAATAATGTGGCGACTGTATATTCGATACTGCTCGCACCAGAATTTTATCTCTTCGACTGATGTTTTTTTTCCACAATAAGATGTTTATTAAGTTCAAATAATTGTTTTATGAGTGTTTATAAATAGTTATGATGTAAAGTACGAAGACCTATGGGATTATGAATGAGGGAAGCGGGCAACCCCCGAGGCCACGAAAGGTGCGCCACAAATTTATAAAGGGCGCGACCTACATACGCTTTGTCACGACTGATTATTGTTATGCGACAACTGGCGGTCCTAGCCATGTTTTCATTTTGTTCTGTCTCTTATTTCTGCTTTTTATGCTTAGATCATCTCATATTTCTGGATGTAAAAGATTAAGGCAATCACGTTTTCAGGTGATGATTAATAAGCACATGCCAATTGTAAGTCTGGAGGCATCAGCGGTAGCGCAATCGTCAGGTGTAGTGCAGGCAGGTAATCGTAACGTCGAATATAAGGATGTCTCGATTAGCTATCGTAGTCCGGTGCCTTCCTATGCAGAACGGGTTTTGCTGACTTATAACGAAGATGACGCTCACCTTATTAAGGTGGTTCTTCGGCAGACCAGGTTCCTCTTATTAAAGGATTTTGATGCATTTGCGGACGCAAAGATCGGCTGACTTGCGAAGTTATGCTGCACTGATTTGAACGTTGAAAGCATCGTAGTAGGGTACGTTTGCAGTGGTTGCACAGACTGTGTTGACAGAACATTGACGGAAAACTCCTTAAAACTCCTCGTTAAGCTTTCTTCGCTCTTCCACCTCCCCACTCCTCTCCTCCCCCTTCGCCTCTCCGCCTTCACCTTGTCTGCATTCGTCACCATCGACTATCCTTGATAACGTTGTGATGCAAGGCATCCAAACTAGCAATTCCATCGATTGGAACTCACATCACGCAGCCTGTGGGCGCACTATGCTGGATAAAATGCGCCTGTTCACAGCTCTTTAAAAGACACAAGTGCTCACTACTCTTCCGTGTTTTCTACGAAAAAACCGACCCCTCTCCCCTCCCGCGTCGGTAACAAAACGCAGTAGTTTATTCAAAATTCATCATAGTTTTATATAACTGCACAAGAACTCCCGCTTTCCATATTTGAGCATGCGACGGAGGTCCCCGCAGGCTTTCTGGACACCTATACAACATCATTCGGTTGAAATGTGACCTGCTGATGAATTTTATGGGAGTTCGTTTAGCTCGTTGCGATATAAAAGTTTTTAGTGTGGCGTTGCGCATCTCGTTTTGATATGTCAGGCTTGGTTTTTGTAGTTGCCTAACGAGTAAATTGAGTTGTCTATTTTCAGTAATTTTTTTATTTTATTGTTGGTATAAATTCGAATTCATTCATTTCGAGTCATCTTATAATCGTGACCGATGTTTTTATTATTCATTTGTATTAATGAGCGCGGTCGGTATCTTTTGTTAGAGGTTGATCAACTCAAATATAAGGCTTCAGGAAGCAGTTCGTGATATTTTGATGAAAAATTTTGCAGTTTTTTGGATATAATTAATCGTCGTGGGTTTTGGTTATTTATAAATCACACCGATTGGTTGCCACCTGGATTTAATTTTTATTTTACTTCATAATTTTATTTAATAAGAAGTTAAATAAATTGGAGCCTCAAGAAGTGAGTATGTAATATATGGGAGTGTAATATTTAAGGAGACCTGAATTGGGTGATAAATTCAGCAGTCGACATGGACAGAAAGGAGTGTGTGGCCTTATTGCTCAACAGGTATATCTTCATGCGAATTTATTGACCAATTTTTAGGAATTTTTCTATTTTCTTTTCTAGTACTAGTACGATTAAATATATTTACCCTAGCTTTCTTTAAATGCAAAAAATCCCAATTCCTAATTATAGAAAACGCTTGCCTCTGGTTTCTAAATAATTAAATAAATAATTGTATATATGTATACATATATACGTAAATATTGCTTTAATCAGTAATCTTGGTGTACAAATGGAGACAGTCGCGTATGTTTAATGTTGATATGCATCGTTGCTGGTCTGTAAAATGAAAGAGGAAGAGGATATAATCGAAAAGATCCCTCAGTATAAAATCGGGTTGCACAGAATTAAAGTAAAGCGGGAAAATATATATTAATATTGCTAATTATTTGTTGATTTTTGTTGTATATGTTTAAAAGAGTTCAGTGATCTGAATCGATCGTTTTCAGGAAGATATGCCTTTCAATGATTTGGGTATGTGCCCGGATATGATAATGAATCCTCATGGATATCCAAGCCGTATGACTGTTGGCAAATTGATGGAATTATTAAGCGGTAAAAATGCTATTCTCAGTGGGAGGTTTCATTATGGAACTGCATTTGCTGGCGATCAGGTAGGATGGCTTAAAGACTTGGAGCAATTTGTAGAAGCGGTTGGTATGAACGTAGTGTAAGAGGTCACTGCTTGGCGACTTTTTGCATATCTTTCGGGGACAATTGGTGGACGTCTTGTAAGTAGCGCTTATTCGTCTTCTCAGATTATCCGTTTATCAGTGTTGAAAATCATCAGTGTGCGGATAGTGGCTGAGGAATTTATTATTATCTGTTTATTAGAATCTTCATAGGTATTTAGATATGTGTGGTTACTAGACGTAGGCGGTATATGGTCGATCGAATGATGAAAATGATATAATAGGCTGAATTCAGAACTTTTCATATGCACTAATTTCATTAAGCGATGTTCTTTGTAGTTTTTAATTTTTTGTAGATTGCACTTAGTAGTTTAATGGTTTTTATCAATGGTCGTTCCGAAGTTTTAGGTTTTTTGAGGTTTTAATTCAAAGATTTGAGAAAAAATTCTCTACTATTTTATTGGTAATAAAAATAGAAAATCTTTGAACATTTTAAGAATATTAATTTTTCTATTCGTTTAATTTTTAATTGCTAATTTTATTGATAGCACAGTGAATTTTTATTTTATTTTTTATTTTTTATTTTTTTAGGAAATTTACATATAACGAGAAATCGAAAAATACGATATGTAAAATAGTATTGATGAAATGCGACTCGTTAGTCATTTAGAATTTAATTGAAAGTGTGAAAGAATTTAATTAAAGGTGTAAGTTTTAGAGGCAAAGATATCTTTTGTGACGATGAACAGACTATAAGTATATGCAAATTACGGAATTATTCCATAATTTGAATAAAATTTTATATGAATTTTGGCATATATTACAGCAAAATTATGAGCCGTTCAACAAGAATTGAGTTCTCAGAATGCATCATTAATAGTGAATTGTTTTATAAAGGTTGCTGATGTATGTGAGGAATTAGCGGCGAGAGGTTTCAATTATCTTGGCAAAGATATGCTAACATCTGGTATTACTGGACAACAATTGAGTGCATATATTTATTTTGGACCAATTTACTATCAGAAATTGAAGCATATGGTACTCGATAAAATGCACGCTCGATCACGTGGTCCAAGGTCTTCCTTTGATTACTTTTATTGATTCCTCTTCGGTTTATTTTTTATTTTTTGAAGTTTTTATTTAATTTGATTGTTCTCTGTTACAATTATTCACTACGTTTTTTTAATGGCTAAAGGATTTAATTCTATTAAAGAAATTTACGCCGCCTTACTTTGAACTTTTTTTATGCTCGTTTGCCAATTTTTGTTGGTTTGTTTGTTGTTTGCATATTTGTCTCTTTGTGTGTTTGTTTGTTTTAATTCGATAGCCTTTGATTAAATTTTTAACCACGCTGATAAAATTTCACAGTTGTAGCGTATACTATAGCGATCTCCTATATGCAACCTTTTCAGTTGTTTTTACTTGTAAGTACTGTAAAATCTAGAGCTCGGTTTTATGCTATGGCATTTTTGCTGCAACATGAAAAAAACTTTTTAATTGGAAATTCCCAAATTCTATCGGCTTTACAATTGTTTTATGAGTGATTTTGCAAAGATGAAGAAGCAATTGTATTATCACATAAGCACCTACCTATAGGTGTTTATAGGCGCAAATGGCCGCTCGATTTGATTTAAATGAGGCACGTATCACCTATGGGTGATCGAATAGCGCCATAAGTTGAATGAAGACCTTCGAAATTCAGAGATTGATGATGCGTCCCTTGCAGTGATCATTTTTGTTTTGATTTCTTACCTATTAATGGGTAATTTATCTTTCTCGCTCGTGTTAGTGAATTTTTTCATGTGATTCCAATAAGGTGGTTGAATGAATTGCAGAAATGCACATCCTCTCATGATTCCCTTCAATTCCTTCTCACTGGTTTTGCTGTTCATTCATGTCCTATGTCGATTCCAGTATAGTAATGATGCATCGCTTTGTGTAGAATTTTTTTGTTATGGATGACCTTAAATATAAACTTGTTTTGCACTGTGAACGTGTCGAAAGTCCTTGTAAAATCAGCGGTTCATAACCTCGATAATTACGGCGTTTCATCTGTTCTCTTAGAATATGTAATTTTGCGTTTTTTTTTTAAATTATTACTTTTGAATTGCATAGTTATAGGGCAGTGTTAACACGACAGCCGACAGAAGGTCGTGCACGAGACGGTGGTCTGAGGTTAGGTGAAATGGAACGGGACTGTTTGATCGCTTACGGAGCAAGCATGTTGCTTATGGAGCGTCTTATGGTGTCTTCGGATGAGTTTCATGTAATACTTTATTCGATCATCTAACAAAATCCTATCCTATTTGTTGGTCATCTTTAAAGAATTCATTCACTTGGAAGTACTTGAATTTTGAGCTGAAGATTTGTTGATGTTCAGTCAAAAAATTATTGCTAGTTAATGTTCAGAAAGTTTGGAGGCGAAATAGCGCATTTGATTAAAAGCTAGGGCGATAGTCTAATAAACGAGGGTTCGAGTCGTGATTTGGACTAATCATCTTTTTGCCTGAAAATTTCTTGGATAAATTGTGATAGAAGAAAATAATTTCAGGTCGATGTTTGCTCGCAATGTGGTCTCATTGGATATAAAGGTTGGTGCCAAAAATGTCGGTGCTCTCGTACGATGGCCACTATTAAGATACCTTATGCATGTAAGCTTCTATTTCAAGAGTTGCAATCAATGAATATTGTGCCGAAAATTAATCTCACAAAATATACTGACTGAATTTTCCCGTTCGTAGCGAAATTTAATCGTCCGTGATATGGTTTTTGGGTTTTTTTTTAAAGCCAGAGGTCTTTTAATATAGTACAGGAGACAGAAGGGTTTTGGGAGGGGATTTAATGGGATTATGTTGAGGACTATTGATCCTTGAGCTTTTTCTTTTGTTTGCGAGCTTTATAAGCGACAACGGCAAGTGTTCAGTGAAAAGGCCACGAACTTAGGCTTCCAATTTCAAGAAAACTTCACTTGTTCGTACTTTTGCATGATATTAGAGGTTATTCATATTTTTTGGTTCGAGTAATTGCGTTCACTGGTGTATTTAATCTTTTTTTTTCAATTCGGGTCAACGTTTTTGGTGTTTTCGATGACTTTGAGGTGAAATACTCCTATATGTAAATAGGAAAGCGCAGATGGATACGCTTTAGAAATGACCATGAAAGCCTTATGAAGGCTTCTAAATATAAGGGAGAACAATGGACGTGGAAGATTTTAGGCACGGGAGGCTAAAATATGGCCCAGAATTTATATTTAATTCCTTTTCTACTAGACGATACTAGAAAGTCGGTAGATATTTAGCTTGAGGCAGCCACACCAAACTTCGTCAATTAGCGCCAACCGGCTGGTGGATTTTAGAAGAAAGTGTATGGTAGCTGCTGTTTTCTTCCTTTCGCTGCAAAAAAAGTTGTAAAAAAAGCAATCGGAGCAGTCGAACATTTCTCATATAATCACAAAGATATCGATGAATGAACTAGTAGTGAGATATTTGTCTTTTATTATTGTATTCTGTGCTGTTATAAAATGTTTACTTTATAATTTCTGTTGGCGTTATTGTTGAAATAAAATATTTAGTTAATATTTTTCTGTCCATTGTTTTAATAAATGATCTGTCCGTCATTAACATCGTAATGGAAATGATCATAAAAGAAAAATCGGAAATGAAAATCAAACGAATATTTGAGATTATTATCGAAACTTAGCTATTGAATAATTCCAATCCGTTAAAAATGTGTCGGGATTCGATGAAAATCTCGGTAAAAATTAATCTCTGAAGTGGTGAATTTTCATGAAATCATTTAATGTTTATTAAATTTTTTGAAACGATTATATAAAATATTATTCGAAAATTGACATGTGCCAAAATAGGATGGCGAATATTACGTAGATGGTGATGAGATTTAATTAATACAAAAATGCCGATGA
The DNA here is from genome assembly GCA_013433145.1 of Ascaris suum. Taxonomy (NCBI): domain Eukaryota; kingdom Metazoa; phylum Nematoda; class Chromadorea; order Rhabditida; family Ascarididae; genus Ascaris; species Ascaris suum. The sequence goes on from CM024181.1 coordinate 7,496,724, forward strand.
TATTACTGCTTCATATTTAATCCCCCTTTTATTTTTACTATGAGCGATTGTTCTCATTTCTGTGATTTCGACCTGTCACAAATTATCAATATAGAGACTCGGCTATCGTCTGCTCGAGGTGAAAGGTGTCGAAGTAGACGACATTGGTGCACTATGCAAATTTTATATACATTGAAATGAATGATTAAAACAAACAAAGATAATAAATTATCTACGAAATAAATTTAATGCACATCAAAGGGATTTACCAGCTATAAAGAGAAGAGATATTTTAGATTGCTCCCCTCACCTGCATGCAAACTGCTCAAAATATCTTTACTTCCCTATTGCTTCCATCTCTAAATGACTAAATGCACTTCTCATATTAGTTTTTCAAAATACAAAAAAAAAACTACATGCATTCCTCAAACTAAACAGACGAAGATCCCTATTCACTTTGTTACAATCCTTGTGGCAAAACTTTACCTGACTGACATGTAGCTGAGAAATGGAATATGCAATACCTGGACTAACAGCACCCAAGGTCTAACGAGGGGAGCGGAGAGGGGAGGATTATTTAGCCTTCAGCATTGTGACATTAATAGCTATTACCCGAATTTAAATATTAAAACGCAACACAACGAAACGAACGATACGCAAAAGTTCGTATAGCTCATAATAGTTATATGGAATTTAAGACGGATTTCCAAAAATATGACATAGTAAATATATCAAAATACACCGTAAAAATTGAATAATTGTTGCCACAGAAGTGATACCTCTCTTACAATGAAATTTCATAGGCAAACAGCAAGAGAGTTGATCTCTCTGCCACTACTCATTGACTACCGTTCAATTATAGCATACATCATCGAAATAAATATCTCCTTATCAGATGTTACCACTACGAAAAACTAATTCAAAGAAATATGAATAAGAATCCACAAAAATTGTATTCAGGGAAAAATGAAATACTGGCGTACAATAAAACACTGGTATTGGACTACACGCATGCAAGTTGGCACTAACACATCCTATAGCACGTTCGACCGATCGCCCGTTTGTTTCTTACACCCATACCCTCAAAAAATTAACAACTGATGAGGACAACGAAATATATATCTACCTTTCTATTACGCTCGTAACAGAAGGACAGAGATAAGCATATCTTCCCAAACCTCAACAACGCTTTATTCAAGGCACATCTTCATAATTCATTACTAAGTTAAACAGATTGAAATCCCTTAATGGAGTGTCCCTCCTCTTTTTGTTATCTCACTTGAGAGGTTTTCTGTCTGATCCCCCCCCCCCCTCCTCCCCCACTAACGTTTCAGTTCCTACTTTTATTCAAATTTATACATGCTTTTTTTTCAATTCTCAAATCCTTTCTTTCGATTTCCATTGTTATAACTTTCAGCAACTTCCCCCTTATAAATTTTGTCAATTTCAAAAATATAATGCTTGACGGATCGAAAACAACATAAACATTCACTCATAAAATAAACGTCAAATAGACGGGTGCCCCTCATCTTTGTGCTCACCAAATAAAACGTCAAAGAATATGCCCTTCGCATGAGTGTGTTCCACTCAACAAATCAAACCGAATCGAAATGCAAATTGATGATTCCTCAAGACGGTGAAGAACGAAGGAAAGATGCGATGAGAGGAGAAAAAAAAAACGATCACAAGCACTCTACTGTACAAACTTCAAAATTCTCGCTTTAAAAAACTACATACATGTCTACGTATTTCATAAGATAGTTTCTTAATAAAATACTAATAACGAACCAATTGTTTCTAGAAGCGAATTTTGCCATCAAATAAATTATACGTATTGAAACGATCGATCGATGCACATCTTTCGTCTCTGAAATTTTCATAAGATTTTATAAAAATTCAAATAGTCTATTCTATCCGAATAAATCTTAGATCCAAACATAAAGCATAGAAGTTCACGAGGTATAACTTTACAGCCCTTCAAAAAAAAAGTTGTTATCCAATGAAATCAACAAAAAACTTGAAAAAGAAAATCCACAAGATCAACTACCTGTCCATAAGGAGGATATCAAAGCAAACTAGGGAAAACTATTACCTACGCACAGCATTCAGAGGTACGTGTACATATTATAGCAATATTCAGAGCAGAACTCTTCTTTCAACGGAATAGCAACGCGATCAGACATTACAATATAAGCACCGCAAAAAAAGTAAATAAATAAATAAATAAAAAATAAAAATAAAAATCATCGCAAGCTTCATTTCTAAAATAACCCTATTTCTTTTCTATTACAATTCAACCCACCGTCACGCAGTACTTACACTAATTTCAATACAGCAACACCACAACTAAACTATAGGAAACACTCTTAACGTGAATAGCAATACAAATTTGCCCATCAATCAAGCACTCCTCTAATCATAATTTTATAATTTCAATCATAGTCGCCTATAAAGATATTTCTTTCCTTAGCATTGATATAAGAATCTCTCTCCTCCTCGTTTCGAGACAATGTTGGTCATTCTCCTTGATCACTGATGAAATGTACATAAACAACAATTCTATCGTTGTTTTTCAATCACCCCTTTCGCTCACGATATGCGAGTTCCCCTAGTATAATTAAAAATTCAACTGACTTACCCGATAAAATATAAAAATAAAATATCGGTTCGAAAATGTCTTCTATCAATTATCAGCATCTTCATTTTCGTTATCCTCTTGTACAATGAGTTGCTCGGTTTCATCGCTCCTTCTCTAAAAAATTGCACACCTTTAATAATACCTATATTCGTATTCTCCTCTCCACTTTTCTCATAAGCAAACAAAAAAAAAAAAAAAAAAAAAACAAAAAAAAACAAAAAACAAAACAAAAACGATTGAAACTTAATTCCAATAAGTTTTTAAAAACAGCCCTTTAATATAAACGATATCGAAAAGTTGAAAAAGGTGAAATGACCCAAAAATAGCAGTACACTACTCCACTCCACAATCGATATTCTCGTTACGCGTCCACATTTTTTGCGTCAATCTTTATTTCTTTTCAACATAACCAACTATAAAATTTTCAATTCCTACAACGAGATTAGTTTTACTAGGCGTTCACTGCAAGAACGCATCCCGATGCTGAAGCTTTATTACAAATATACGAGAATTTCGTTGGAGTTGCGATAGGGCCTGAGCACTTATCCATGCTATCGTCTGATTCCAGATTGATCACGACTCTTGCCACTAATTTTAAAGGAGAGGGTACTGCTGAGGATGCATCACGTTGTGGATATAGCCGCGATCTTGCGAATTAGAAGAAAAACACAAATTTTGAGTTGAAAATGTGCACTAAGCTAAGTGGCGCTCACACGGAATTGCGTTGATCTATGTTTATTGTAATGTTTAATTACTATAACTTGAGAACATGCAAAGTTAGGTCTCCATAAATAGCTATTTCTAGGCCATTCAGTATATGCAGCAATCCATACCGATAATATTGCTTATCTAACGTAAAAATATCGTTTCAATTGCTATACACTGATGTTTTAAAAAAATTAGAAAGGAAAGATTACTTTAAAAAATGCAAAAATATTTAAATTTTGAACTATTGAAACATAAATCGTTACCGTAGCATAGCTATGAATAACTGAAATGAGTATAAAAGCGATCCACAATAAAAGTCCAATCGCTAAAAGTACAACTCCGGCAAAGAATACCTGAAAATGAAAAAGAGATGATCATTTCAAATTTATTAATCATCTATTGCTTAATTTCTAACAACCACATTGAATAATTTCTCAAACTTAAAATCGCCTCCTCATCTATTATTCTATTTCCTCGTTTATCAATAATATTCAACGTGTTCACTATCAGAAACCATATCGACGATGATTGTTATATTATCACTCGGCTATCGTATCATCATATCATTCGATCGTCACTGATAAATCATACTAAACCGTTAACAGTATTGTTGATAAACTTTCCTGAACCTACCGATTCAATGAAACTCTGACGAAGTTTCTTTAATAAATTTATTAGTATGCTTAAATAACGACAAATATCAACTAAAATTGGTCATGATGAAAGTCTGATTATCTATTATACCTTTCTGCTCAGCTTAATTACCGGTAAAGTACCACAACAAAGAAACAAAAAGAGTACAGCGAAAGAGATTTAGGACAAATCCTTCACAGAACTAACCTTTTGCTTCAATAAAACAAAACTATTGAGTAACTGTTGTCTTGTTGCATCATCGATACGTATCGTTTCATTAAGCCACAGAACTGGTACTATCAAATTGCGCATTTTACTCAAAATTCTGAAATTAAGTTTTAAAAATAAACTTGATTAATTGAGAAAAGGTCTTTGCAAGTTACAAAATTATATATATATATATATATATATATATATATATATATATATATATATATATATATATATATATATATATATATATATATATTTATTTATTTATTATATACATGATGAATGTATACATACATATCCTATATTTCACTACCACACATTAAACACTGAAATAATGCAAAATAAATCAATTACTTATCAATTGTATGCCATTATCATCAAGCGTCAATGATATGCAAATTTTTTTTGCCAGCTGCTTCTAGATCACTCTCATCATGATATGATACACATCAAAACACTGACAATGAAAACATTTGACCATTTGACTCTATTCAGTAGCGCTGCGGTCGAAAGTGCTAACAAAACCCAAAATAAGCAATACAGCTAGACAAAAATTATAGACACCTTCAGAGTGTATGAAATTTTAAAACAAACTAAGAAATATGCCATAGAAGCTGGCACGATATGCCTTTTCTGCTTTTCACTCACCTAACTTTTAAAAAAATTATGAAAGACAGCATAATAGAATATATAGAATTGCCTTCATATCTTGAATGATACGACAACCGCACAACACTATGAAATGCAAATCCGACCTTTGTAAATGAATCCACACCTTTCTCCTCCTTTAACTGTCAACAATTTCCTCTCAAAGTTGATACAAATTAATGCGAAATAGGCATGATATATTCGACATTAAATTTAAAAATTCTCCAAACTTTATCTTTAATAATTCCTAAGGATAGCTGATAGATAGGTAAGCAGATATACCTATCTACGTATGCAAATATGTTTAAATCGCATGTGCTTTTCCTAATTTTACCAAAAATAAAAATCACCTAAACAAATAACATACAATATATAACTCAGAACAGAAAAAAGAACTTTAGCTGCAATAAAATATCGAAAATATTTCATAAAATGTCACTCTACTATGAAAATTATTATTAACTAGCGAAAATTCGCTCTTTTAAAATATACTTTTACTAAATATATATTTTTTATTTATTTATGCCAAATTTTACTCGCATATATCAAAAAAAAAAAGTTTATTCAATCACCTTAACGAGTTTAGTAAATTCTAGACGAAGAGCGAAAAAATAAGAACGACTGATACGAGTACTAAACATTAGGGAATGGGCATTGCTCTTGATCCCTCTAACGAGGTTGCATTTTTTTTTTAATAGAAAAAAAACGGAAAAGAACGATTCCGCTTAAATTGAACTGCAACATTTGATTGTCAAGCTGAATTCATCTAAGACCTTTATATTTCAATATAATGGGCAAAATGCTTTCAGACTTATAAATATTGCTAAATAAAACGCATATGGTATGCTACCTGGATAAAGTTGAACATAGCAAAAATTACCTGCATTTTCTTTACTGCTTTTCAGCCGAAATTCAGTAGAAGCAACATCCCTTCCTCTCCTACCCTCCCCCCCCCCCCTCGCTTTTCAGCTTCTTTTCTTCAATAAACAAAGACTCATAAGAAAAATTGCAAAAAGCTTGAAAAATAATCGAATAATTGATTGAAAAGGAAAAAATCAATGAAAAATCCATGATAAAATCTAAGAGTATATAATGGGTTTTCCTTTTCGAATCTCTAATTACTCCCATATAGAAAAAACCAAGCGAGAATATTTGTTAAAGATCAACAACAAGACGTTAAGTACATCTTTCCGATACAACGAACACTTTTTAATGCTTCGGCAATGCGATAAAATGAAATTCTCTTAGGATAATATCGAATTTGTACAATGCAATTTATTCTTTAATATACAAGCTGAAATCCTCTAAAAACGCGTAAAATGTTTGAATTTTTAAATCTTATGATGGATGAAGATACTCTAATACAAAATGCTTCACACAATTGCCCTAAACGATCGCCATATTTGTTTGAACGCAAATACATTTGAATAAAACCACCAATGTGGTGTATCATAAAGAGACCTTCTCAGAAATAAACTTCATAAATGTACCCTCCTCGAAGCGTCTATAGATATTACGATTTCATATAGAAATAGAATCTAGAGGTCTTGGGCGATTACCAAAGATTCCCGAGCTTCGTGGATCCTTGCAATTATCATCTCCAATCGACGGTCAAAGTCTATCAAACAACATCCCAATAATCTCAAATTACAAAGCACAGCAAGCATTCATCAGCATGGTGCGTTGTGATATTTCTGAATAAGCTACAATACAAATAACACAGCAGGTATCTTATACAGGTAATAACAGGTAGGCAAATAATTTCGCTCTTTGCAATTTTCATACTTCTAGCAAGCAACTGATGCCGAAAAACCTTTAATCTTCTCCACATTTGTATCCGATTTTCTGAAGAGTCTATCATATTCGCCTTTCGTATTTTGTATCTATTGAAAAAATGAATAAAACCTCACTGCTTAATATTCGAGTAACGTGCATAATTCTCTTGACTTTCACGGAGGAAATCTTTTTCAACGCTAAATGACCTATGCGTTTTCCCCGATATTTTTCTACAACGCTAAATAACAACCATTTTAAGGTTTAATATCATTGCATTAGTGATTTTATACGAACGGATGAGATTTCTTTCTTTTTTTGAGCCTGAGGAAGTAGATGAACTTCGAATTTTGAAGCTCTCGAGGATCGTTGGTCCGGATCAAAATTGTGGGCTATCTCATGGTTAAAAACTCAATATGTGGTAATCAGAGAATTGGGGTCTACAAGCTTCAGCGCCTCCAAGTTTCGAGGACACCGAATAAAGCTGTGGAGTTGTCAGAAATGCCTCCAACTTTTGGGGACTCCTTAACGGTTTTCACGGGGTCCCTAACGAAACATTTTCGCAAGCCGATGTCAACACTAGCAACATATTTCAATCCAGCAGGACAAGCATTTGAATGTCTCTCTAATAAAAAACCTCTTAACTCTCCTTCTGGATCGCCAGAAGTTTAAAAAAGCCCTGGGTTTATATTTTTCCAAGTGCGGTAGCCCCATTCCTGGTTATTATACTCCAGTCACAGACAAGCAATACTCAACATCAAATCACTATCAACAATATTTTGAGTTATGTGAAGTATACCATACTTCACTAAATCAATACCAAAAAAAGCCATTTATACATTCGTGAATGTACCTTATAGGTGACATCCAATCAAGAAAATCCCTCATTTAAACATAAAAAATCGGTTGATGTCGGTTATTTAACCGAAAAAGATCATATCAGATTAATCCATGATGGAAATAAATAAAATAAAAAAAGAAAAAAGGTTCAAAACTTTTTTTTAAGATTTAAATAAAGCAAAATATGGAACGGCATGTGGTTCTTAGTATGGAAGCTATTCATGCAGTAAACCACCTCAATCGAACATCCGCACACACACACACATAAGCAACTCCCATAGGCGATTGCTCTGCCAAGAACGCTTATTGCCGCTCTCTTTTAATGCACCACCCTCATTAATGAAAATCCCACAAAGCTTTAATCGCCATTGCTGACATCATCACCAACCATTAATGATACACTCAAATACATCAACGCTTTCTTACGGAAACCTTTTCCAACGTTTATTACTCCTCAACTTCTAGTTGGGGTTCAATTCAAATAGGATCGAGTGAAGGAAATGCTTTCCCAAGATAAGTTCTTGAACGCCAATCATCGGCGATCTAACTATGCTAAATAAGAGCCAAGAAAATTCCTGACAAATGTATCATCATTTTCGAAATTACCATTGAAGGAGTATAAATTTCTATTTCTTTTTCTCCTTCCACATACGAAAAATTACCGACACTGAATGAAAAAAAAAACTCTCTCTGTTACAATAGAGTAATAGTTTCCACAAGTTTACTTGAATCGACAAAGCATTCATTACGAATAAATGTCTCTTCATATCACTACCACTTATTCAAGTAGTAAATAAATAATTTTATTCACTATAATAAGTAATAATCCCACTTTAAACTTTTAAAAGCATAGGAGAGGAAAAAGGAAATAAAAATAACTAAATATTTATAATATACAAAAAATAAACTTTTACAAATAAGCCAAATAAATTTCACTACGAAAAAAAAATGCGCTGTTTCGGTGTGTGAAGCTACGACACATCCATATAGCGACTGAAACGATCGAAACGATTGAATTGCTCTTAGAATTGCCTTGCTAACTAAATATGCATACTTAAATCTCACCCAAAAATCGCTTTCAAAAAATTTAATCACTCAATCGGCAAATAAATTTGCATATTCAACGAGATGTGCCAACAGAACATCCGCTTCACTTAGTGGCACATCATTATTCATGCAGTTTCACTAATTCACTAAAAAAAAAAGCGTCAACGCTGATGAATCTATTCCTTTATTTGAACAATCAAATGGTATTCACATAAAACATCGCTTATACAGCTGCCAATCAATTAAATTTGCATATTTAGTCAAATCTGCATACAAGAAAAATGAATAAATGGGTAATGAAAACGAAAAATTCATTTGCCTCCACTTAGAAATTAATCATTTCTGATCGCTCTCATCGATATATAAATATAATTTTCTTTTTTTGAATAAGCGCCTGTCTTTTCTAAACATCCCTTTGAACGACCTCTTAATAAATATTGAGAGAGAAAAAAAAATCACCACAACCTCTCGAGTCTATCCATATCACTTATCAAGTCCCCCACATTACTATCAATGATTACGTTTGTTTAAAGTCTCTTACTATTTCATTCGAAAAATCATACAGTTCAACATGAAACGCTAAAATTCGAAAAAGATTTAAATCAGAGATCAAAAAACTCAATTCGTCCGCAAAGAACGAACAAAGAAAATGGAGTAGAACCACTAACTAAGCTACAGTCAAACTTTCTGTGTGCAAAAAACTTCCATATAGAGTTTTTATAAACTTTATATATGTAACACCCACTCCAACCATTGCTATAAATTTCATTGTTCTTTATCAACTGTGAAGCATTTCAAGCGTTTTCCATAAGCTACAACCTTAGAGAAGATATTAAGTACTTTTTACTGATATATATATATATATATATATATATATATATATATATATATATATCCACAAGGGATATTATCTAGCCTCATTATAGACAGATAGACTATAGACTTAAATGATGTTGAATCAATCGAGAGGACAGACAAGTCGAGAGAAATTGCACACCAAAATGACACCTCATTAAGTGTGAAGAATGCTCGAATGACAATATGGCTGCAAAATTCATTAATTACTTTAACAATTTTTTTCACTGCTTAAAGCTGTATAATGAGTTAACAACTCAATAATAAAATGAAAAATTTAAAAAAAAAACAACCTCAAATTGCCAGCGATCATTCCAACATTAATTTGTGACATTTGTTTTGCATAAATCACCAAGCCAGCCGTCTGCAAATAATAAATTCTATTCATACAACAAAGCGAAAATCAAATTCAAAAACGGTGACATACCTTTCGAGTTTACTTAAAAGGAAAATATTTTCCAAAATATGCCTAGTTCCCTTCAATTTAAATCATAGAACAGCAAACTATATTCCACCGCGCAAAACTGCCCAGTGATGAGTCATTTCGGTGATCAAGTGAACGTATTCGTCTGGATATACCTTCCCCTTTAAATAAAAACTTATTGATATATAGTGAAAAATAAAAATTCTCCTAAACACCACACATGACATTAATCCTTTCGTCAAATGGATTCAATTTTAACAAACGCCTCAAAAATCTTACAATATCGTTGAATAAAATACGTCCAATAATGACAAATTTGGCATCCAAATATGACTTTATGATTGGATAACCACTTAATGAATTTTCAAGCAGAATTTTCTCTCATACTTAAGACAATATTAAACATCAACATTATTCTCATTTAAAGAATCAGGCAAAAACATTGGGTATCACAATAAAAAGAATATTAACATAGTATCATTTCAACGTAATGCTTATGCGACCAACTAATACTTAAACGGCAATACGAAAAAAAACGGAAAATATAAGCATTAAAAATATGAACTCCTTCTTCCAAGGAAATTTTTAAAAAACAGAAGCCTTGCGGTTCTTTTTCAGCAAATATTGTCATATTATTAAAGATACTATTGCAATAAAGACAGATTTCCAGACCGAAATGAATCCAAACCTTCATTATGCATCTCATCAGAGCAAAAAATAAAATCCAGGTAAGTGCCACATATACATATACATTTATACTTGTGCAAAATTTATAAGCCCAAAGGTTTTTCTTCGCGTTTGAATAAATATAACAATAAAAAAACTTCACAAATAAATATCGAAAACGAAAAATGAAAAAAGAATTAACTAACCGGTTCGATATCAATAAATGTTTCATCGTCTGACGAAGGTTCAGCTAAGCCGCTGAAGTTTTTATATAAAACTGATGGAGAATTGAAGAAATGTGATCCAGAAATATAGATACGCACATGTCCCGGTAATGTTTGACTTATATCCAACAAGCCGGCTGGTAGACAACCTTCTGCAAAAATACTTTCACAAAAATTACTCCATCCTACATTAAACTAAACTCAAGAAATACATAAACAAATAATGCAATTAGAACAAATCAAAAGACAGACAGACAGACACAGACAACAACTGGAAGAACAGGGGAAGAAAGGGATATATAATCCTCTTAAATCATAAAAGATGCGGTGAAAAAATTAGTTTTTTTTGAATCCAGAATGACAACGTGCACTTAAATTCGATTTCTCCTCGTATCCACCTAAGAGCTCCTGAAGGAAAGGCTTTAGATGGTGTATCAGATCATCACTGCTAAAGTGGATTCACAGTCACGTGAAATTCACGTTATTTCAAAAACGAACGCATTCAATCACTCCAATAACCTTTTCAAAAACTTTTTCCCGTTATATTTTAATAACGAAATTTCAGCACCACAATAAAAACAACGCCCATTTTTGCTAGAAAAATTCTCATTGCATTATTAAAGCATCCCAAAAAATGGCTTGCGAACCGGGCTGCGTAATATTATCGAAGAAAATTGGCGTCGATGGGCTGCAAAATCCCTTATTTTCCACTCGTGAATAGTCGTACTCTTCGAAAGGCACATAGAACCTTAACGCATTAACTCCTTCGAATTCAACGCCCATTTTGTAGCGCATATAAATCGATCTGTAAAATATTATCAACCAGTGCAACTGGAAAAATTCACTGAAGCAAATAAACATATGAACAGAGTTTTCAGATGGGCTGGTATGAGAAATATTTCAGCAGTTCCGCCCACCAGACCAACCGGTCTCATAAATTCGCATCTAATAATTAAGCATATATCAAAAGCACATCATTCATATGTCAATTGATCGAATCGCTCGTACATATTTAATTCTTCAATAAAACATAATTCGACGCAATTTTATGAGCCGATTGGCCTCAAATATCAATCCACTTTTTAAATATCTAGTTTAACGTCAATATAAATGAACGCCTAACTTTAGAAGAAATAAACCCATAATTTAAGTATAAATAAATGCCTAATTTGCATAAAAATAAATGTCTAAGCTATATATAAATAAATCGCTTATTTAAATATAAATAAATATCATTCCATCAAATTTTACAGCTCAAAATTTAACAATCGCTAAATTGTAACTGTCAAATAGATAAGCAAATAAGATCGATAAACAAATCACTTCTGATAAAGAGAAATGGGCAAATTACAAATGAATGAGTAAAATAGCACAGTGGGATTCTGAAAAAAAAAATCCTATTGTGTAAATTCGGCGAAATTTGGAACGCTGCCAAGAGTTGGCATCTTGCCCGACACAGAAAATATGAATAATATGCAGATAAACTGGTAAAGAAACGAAGAAAAAAAATCTGCAATTGCAATTGTACAGGTGTTGATTAATACATCATAATAAAAAGGAAGCAATAAGATATGCCGCTTTGAAGAAGCTTAATCGATATGGTCGAACGATCGAAATATAATAGCTACGGGATATTTAACTAAAACGAAATTAACCACAACTTCATCGTTTTAGAAGGAAATATCAACAGAGGGAGAGCTTATATTAATAACTTTACAGTGTAGAGCTATAAGGCTTTAAACTATACTGAGGGGTATAACTGAAGAATCTTGGTGAACTACAGAATATTATTTCGATGTTCCCTTTCGCCCATTATACTTACTCAAAAGTCCCTCTTATTTCAGCAAACTATACTTCAAAAGCCAAACATAAATGTGCTGAATTATATTAGTGAGGAATGGATTAAGTATGATTACATACCAACCAACCTCATAAATGCCGGAAGCTCAATTGCATAAAACTGAAATTCCCGTCCGATATTCATAAAAAAGCTAATCAATGAGATGAGTTCAGGTATAAGGGTCTATACTAAGCAAAAGGATGCAATTACAGCAATCTGTAGGTGCAGCTCTTTTGGTCACGAACTGAAAACATCGCAGTAGAGCCGTACTTCCGCTTAATTCTCAAACTCTTTATTCTTCATGCCTTCAACTTGTTCCAATGCGATAAAAACTACACCTTTAACTTAATCGAGAGTTGACTTGACCTAAAATCTGGCTCCCGGGGGGACTTGAACCCCCATCGTTGGTTTACTCCGCACTACATGCGCTTATTTAGGAGACCAACGCCTTATCCATTAGGCCACGGGAGCGCCACTCAATCGCTGCGAGGAGATGTTAACAGAGGACGAGAACACGCGCTGAGTGATCGATTAAGTGAATCGTGCTTGAGGATGGCTACTTCTCTCGCAGCTTACATCTAGCCATTTACAGCTAATATCCTTATCAACTCATTACTAGGCTCACTGCAGTCGCAATAATAAAAGACCATAAAATATTGGTCAGCACTAGGCAAATAGGTCGGGTCCCTAGTCAGAGTACGGTATGGAGCCAAGTGAGAAAGGGTGGCCAAGGGTAGTAATAGAGATTCTAATTGTTCACAAGCCCTCAACTGCTTCCTGCAGAACAATTGCTTCTTTAAACATCCGATTCGCGAACTCCGATATTCCAAAAAGTAGATCCCGATTAGGTTGCCGAGTTCGCTTGTTTCTGTTTCACTAAGCTTGCGTACCAATCCCTTAACATAAGTCATGCCTTCACGAATCTTCTTACCGGACAATAATGCAAACCTCCTCCATATTCGGGTTTTTTGTCGAGAGTGCTGTGCACTTCAAAAAACCTCTCCCCTCCCTTACCTTCTTTCGTAAAATCCCCTACGCAATTTTGAGAAGTGTGCAAACCCGAGGTTTGCACTTCACCATTATTTGGGATTATATGTTACTATTGTACCTAAATATCTGCACATATGCCAAAATTCCTGCGTGCAGGCAATCAACCGGCTGGCAGAATCGGCATTATGAATCGAAGCGTTAGAGGAAGTGTTCACAGATGAAAGAAAGGCGTCGTTTGCTTATCCCTTCACCTAACACCATCAGCATCAATAGCTCCCTCCTTCAAACAAAGCGATGAGGATATTTCGCTTCCGTATAGATGCCTCGCTTTCGTCTTACTGGCTAAACGTTTTAAAATAACACGCGGCCAAGCGTCTGCAAATGACCGTTTCCGAATCCTCATGAAAATGTTAGACTTACAGATGCGGGACGAGAATGGCCACTACTTACTCGATCGGACTGTAGGACGGCAATTGAAAGGAACCGCCAAAGAAAGCGGATAGAAAAAAAACAACTTCGGTAAACGCTTAAGCCGTAGATAAGCTATCATGAAAAAGCGAAGAAAAGAACAAAATGACCAAAGAATTACACACAGTAATCCCTTTAGGGTATCCCAAATTTAATCTCTTTCATATCAGCGAATCGTCTATATCTAATCTATATATATATATATATATATATAGAAGTCATTTCATTAGAACTTCGCATATTCTATACTACTGATCAATAGCCATAATAACTAGAAAATGCAATAATTTTTCAGAAGCGATACGGCACGTCGAATCGATAGCTTAAAGAAGAAAGCAAAATCGATTAATGTCGATAAGAGGAAACAGTAAGGAGGGCAAATGATCCAACCTCCGATCAGCCCCACCTTTTTCATCTGTACCCATAATACTCTAACTGACACACAAAACACAGTAATTGCCACCTCTCAAATTATGCCATTCAATAATATGCTATTCAATAAAATAACAGATTATCGAAAGCGTGCTTCATGACAAACGTTGATTTCATTCAAATAATCATAGCTTAGACAAGGAGACGTTAAAGAAAGAGGAGGGTGGAATAGTGAGAGAATCGAGTGCAAAGATTCCTCCCTCTACCTCTTCATATTTTTCGCCAAATCACACCTTTATTTACACCATTTTACAATTTACAAATGACATTGCCAACCTGGTCGCAGTAAAAAAAATTAATGACATAAGGAAGCAGGATATCAGCCCATTTTGTTAAGCAATAAAGGTTCTAAAAACAACGCTGAAATTTTCCGCTTTTTTACGCAACCCTTTGCCACTGTGTTTCTGAAAGCAAAATTACAATTGATGAAAGCAAAATTAAATTCGTCGAATCGATTTCCTAAACTATAGCTATGCCAATTAATATTTAGTAAAAGGACAGTGCAAATATTGACCTTCCATATAAAACACCACTCTGGACTTTTTCATTTCCTCAAAAAGCCTTTCCAAAAGGGCGATCCAAAATGAATCTCGTCGACGAATTAAACATCATTCTCTTGCAATGAACTTTTTTTATTATATGAATGCCATTGTAGTAGATGTTAAGTTCACCTCTTAATTTGCCCGATAAATAAGTATCGATCCTCCGAACGTGGAAGTGACGGTGGGAAGAGTTGACCATCAGTACCGTTGATCATCCGTGCCTGCTCACTTGACCACCAATCCGCCGGCAATTTATCCATTCCATTCCATTTGTACACTTTACCAAGTGTACGACGATCCTCTAGTCCAGTACCGATTAGATATTCACCGTCATCGGTACCATTCCTCTAAGATCATAACAAATTTCACGACAATTGCAGACAAGTTCGACGCATAAATGTGAGTACCTCCGAGTACCTTCCCCTTCCCTCACCCCCCCCCCCAAAAAAAAACTTTTTTCAGCGTGACAGTCATCAACCGATGCCTTTCACAATAAATTTTCGAAAAATCGTAGAAAAATGAATCGACGTCGAACTATTAGTTCCATACTCTCGAAAACGCTATGTTATTCTTTCCTCCATCTAGTATTGAGAGTTTACTTAAATTTAATACCAAATGTGCATGTGCAAAAAAGGATGTTAGATCAAAACATGTTGCCATTTGAATTTTGATTTATTACTTAATGCGCAAATTCCTCCCCTCCCCTCACCCCCTCCTCATTGAACCTGAAATTTGACAGCAACGACTACTGACGCCAAAATGAAGAATCACCGGAAACGGAATTGAAGTAAGTCCACATCAACAGCAATTTCCGATTTCAAAACAATCAATAACAAAAGATATCCCCAAAAAAACTTGTAAAAAACTGAACAACTCTGATACCATGCCGCTCTTGAAGGCAATTCGTTGACTACTTTAATTTGCACTATTAATATCAAATGCCAAAAACGATGAATCATTCCCATTGGTGAAAAAAAAAAAGGTTTTCTTATAATTTATTATATTTTAATATGATGAACACAAAATGAAAGAAATCTTTTCTATCTGAATTTGCAAATTAAAATATGAAAAAATTAAGACCTCAAAACAATGGAAATGTTCTTGACCATCAACCTATTGACTGTTACCTGATTACCTAATAACTAATATTTGATTACCTGATGCTGTTACCTGACCGGCTCTATTAATTATCACTAACTGATAAGCTCAATTAATTAGCAAAGTTTAAAACAGGTAACTTACACCATACATATATCCAATCTTAGAGGAGATACCCGCAGCATCACATAATGGTCGAATGATATCTTTACTACATACCGCCGAAATTAGAGGATCATCGTATCCATCGAATAGCATCTGCAAAAAAAAAATAATAATAATAATAATAATACACAAAAATATCGACAAATTATTTTATTTATTTATTTCAACGTTTCTAAATGGAAAGAAGTAAAATTTAACATTATTCTACTATTACTCTTTATTACCATAATTACCACCAATCTTCACTACCAAATTATCAAACCTACCACTACCCTATCATTAATTCTTATTAAAAAATCACCAAGTTTTTAACAAAACTACCAAAATTAGCATTCAAATCAATGCAAATATGGAATTCAAATTACTGAATACATATCAAACAATCTCTCTACTATCTGCACCCAACAGAGGTGCTTATTTCGAAGAATTACGAAAACCTCAAGTTCAGCTTCTTTACTTCCTAATGCTTTCATTTGTCTCAAAACTGATATTCAAAAATGATATCCAGCTAACCGTATCCTCAATAATAATAACCCCTACTACAGAATATCATACATGATGAATAAAGCCGATCAACGATTACACTAAATACAGACGTAGCATTTAACACTTCACACTCAGAATATATAAAATAATTTCAGGAAAAAAAAAGACTACAGTTCATTGGAAGAAATATGAATAAAAATTTCTAAGCTTTTGAGTATATTAGAAAAAAATAAATAAATAAATAAATAAAGGCCCTCAAATATATTCGCATCTCTTGCTCTAAATCAGAAACGCTTAAAAGAATTTCTAATTGCTCCGTATTGAATAAGAAAAATTCCACTAATTGAAGCTCTCAACATTATAGTGATGCATATTCCATAAATTCACACATTATGTATATCCCTTTCTAATATCAATTAATCAAAATTTCAATGCGTTGTCTTCATCGTCCACTTTTCGAATTCAAACTCATAGTTATTGAAATTAAAATTAACTCATCCCACACAATACCAAATTAATGCCATTCATAATCGTTTACTTTCCATGTGGAAGAAACTCTATACCTTACAACTATCGGTCAAGGTGGCGGACAAAGATAGGAGTACGGCTGAGGGAAAGATGGGAAAACGGAGGGGGGAGGGGGGGAGAAGGGTCGAAGAGGTTGAGGGAGCCGGAAAAGAGCCGAAAGAGGCATCACACGAATAAAACTCAAACTTGAGGCTCAATGTAAGGTTACCTCTCCAACAGTTACTGTAATGAAAGGTGTTTCACGCTTCTCCGCACGTAAAACGATTTCGATTGCTTCCTTCACAAGATATCCACCAGATAGTGCGATATCTACCAATTTCTAAAAGCGTTAAGCACTTGCAAAAGATGCTATCAATCTGAGACAAATGAGTAGCTATGCTAATCATAATGGCATAAAATTCAATGAAAAATATTTCTAATGCTTTAGTAGATTTACACTTTAATGCGTATACGTATACGCTACATGATAACAATGGTGATATGGAAGGAAAGTTGGCGATCTATAACAGAGATACCCAGGATAGCGTAAAATCTGGCGCATATGTCCTACCGAAACAGATATCGGTATCGACGAATGGCTGAAAACATATGGACAAAAAAATAACAAATAGTTTCTTTATAAAGCACAATAGTATGCAAGCACTAGATGATAAGTGCAATTTTGATCACCTTTAGTTGCTCTACTGATCTTTCATCGATAAGTGAGCCAAATGCAACATGACCAACATTTCAAAAAAGGAGGCCAAATTGCCAACGATAAAGCCATATAACACAATGTTGCACAAAGAGGATAAAGGCATATAACAGAATGTTGCATAAAGAGACAAATCAATAACCGTTTTGAGTGTCTCCCTATTTTGGAGTGATATTTTTTCGTTGTCATATCAGTATCCGCTATCCCACATTTGATATTGGGACAATCGAATTCACCATACTTCACTCAAGTTTATAAACACGTTGTTAAATCTTTTTTTTTTTTGCTTCTATTAAATGAAAAATGAGATCCCATATAAATAACTTTATTTAGCAATGTACCAAACAGTAAAAAAGATTCTAAAATCTTAAAAAAAGGCAAATAATTTTATTTGAGAGTTGTTTGATTATTCAAAAATAAGCATCTAATAAATAAATAGCAATTTCATTTAGAAGAATGTAAGCATCCATTGCAGATCTATAAGGAATTGTCCGATTCAACAACAATAACAGTCATACCTAATTTAAAATAAAATGAAGTATCAGTGTATCGATATTCTATACGAAATTACGAATTTACATATGCTAATTAAATTGGACTCAAAATTTGCATAAACTACAAATTTTCAATAAAAAACATAACATGCGAAAATCCATAAAGATATAAATTGAAACGCTTCATCGAAGAGTGGTAAGTAACTTCAACAAAGATAAAAACCAAACTATAGAGCAGCTATAAAATTAGACAAAAATAGACGCGGACAATCCAACAAAAAGAGATATCGGCGAATAATAGAAAAACTAATAAAATTTTCGAAATCGATTCAAATTAAATACGAATATTAAATACGAAATTCCAAATCTAAATAAAGATATGAAAATTAAAAAAAAAAAAGAGTGCAATAAATACGAACGTAAAAATTTGCCAAACCTGAAAAATGATATTCGGAATTGTAACACGATCATCAAGTGAACAATTCGCGCACGAATTATTCGCATCGAACCAATAGAAATGTTTATTACGATATGTTGCCCGTGTATTATTCCAAAGAAAATCGACCTTTACTTTATGTTGTTTTTCACTGCAAAAGAAAGAACTTTACAAGAAAGCTTAACTAGTAAATAATACCTCCTGTAATAAAAAAAATACTGATCGCTATTCTCTCTCTTTGAATTCGTAAGCCTCAAAATAAACATTTGACCATTCCCCCTTATAGCAAGAATTTAGAATCTATTTCTATTGAGGATAGTCCTCCTTGTCCTCTCTCCCCCTTCCCAACCTACAGAAATTGAGGCCAATATACGTCAGCAACATTTAGTTTATTAGAGAAAGTTATGAAGCACCAACATCACAATATGATCTTTGATTTCTACTTCGATTTTCCTTTAACTGTATCAAAAAATTAGAAAATGTTCAGTCAAGTGATTTACTGCTACCCCAAAATTAAAGAATAAAGAAGCGCAGATATAAGAAAAACCTACTCGATTACTCGAGTCCAACACTATCATATATCAATCAATAATCGACAGACAGCCATCTCATTATTTTAAAATTAGTATATATATATATATATATATATATATATATATATATATATATATAATATATATATTCAAATTACACCCTTCAACGTTCACAAACTACACCCTTCAACGCAGCGGAATTTGCGATCTGTTTACTACCTTCCTTATGACACCTTTACGATGGACCTGTACGTTTATACACAACACCATTAATCTCATCGTATACGCACAATTTTCGACAAGTCTGTGACAACCTGAATTCCTTAGAACGTTGTTTAATTAGCTGCTTCGCCGCACGACAATTACTTCAGGTGAAATCTTCCTGAACTATTCCACATCAACATCACGCCCACTCTGCTCCTTTTAATCACTTCACGTTAGTGGGCATACATGGGTACGTAGTTGAATTTTTTAAGCTTATAGACGAATCAGGTATTATTACGGGATTTTCTTGTTTTTGAGCCATTTTTTTATTATTATATTTATAACTTTATTCCGAACACAATCAGCCATAATTTACTCATTAATTATTATTTATTTATTTATTTTATAATACTTTCAAATGATACATGATTTGTGGCAGACTTTTGATATCTTCTTCCTTCAAAGATTCTGATGGTCCTTTTTCCCCAAACATTCGCCAACTAGACTACAGGATCATCGAATCAGCTAAAGCTTTATCCTTAACCATGACTTACCATGACTTCCATCATTCTTTACCGTTCACAAAACAACTAATAAACAATGCTTACATAAAAGTGTACGGTCCTTTCTGAGCAAATCTCGGGAATGATCCATTCTTGACGACATCCTCTTCATTCTCTATGGATAGTACCCAAATCTGGAGCAACATCTTATAGTCTGGATCTATCCATTTACGTGTCATTAGGTTATATGTACCATTTTCATCGAAACCCAGATGTGTCTCCTGAAAATGTCAACGTGAGACAATGAAATACCCATGGAGAGTCGGCCAGTGTCTGACCTAATAAGGCAATTAATCCAATAAAGTTCATACATCCGTTCAGACATTGGCCGACTTTTACGTCAATCCAAAGTAAATATGACGGATAAATGATAGAAATTAATGACATTTCGTTCCTTTTTAAAGATTGCGCAAATTTGCATAATAATATAATATTCCACTCTCCGAATTGTAAAATTCAAATGAACTTCATTAATTTCGATTTATTTCAGCATATTTTTCTTCCCAACGATCTTTTATGCAAATTAAACGTCCACGGAGCACAACTTTTGAACTCATATGAAGCAAATACAGAATTGTCCCATATAAGCTGGCACAATGTCCACTCTCACACACCATCTAACTGACCCACCGGTCACATAAATTATCAATAAAAAGCACAGCATATGGGAATATGCCTTCTTATTTTAAATGATCCTATAGACGATATAAATTTCCCATAAACAATCGTTTAACTGATGTAAAATATAAGCAAATTTCTCGAAGCTTTTAACTGGATACGACAAGAAGGCCATCTTATAACCTGCGTTTTAGGCATCAAAATTTCATCAATTTAACTTAGGTGTTACCCGGTTAGAACTATTGGAGAAACAGATACATTTATATAAATAAGCAAAGATATGATATCGTCATATACACAGACACGACATCATCATGCGCACAGACGCACAGTTTTTTGCACAAAAAAATGCATACGCATATAAAAGTGAAGCTTTATTTCCATCAAACTTGATAATTATGAACGCATAAATATAAATCTCCTAAATGTCTGATAACTTTATTTCTGAGAGAAATTCTGAGAAAATGAATGGCAATAAAAAAAGTCCACAGAGATCTATCGTAAAATTTTCTTTATATTTTCCTAATAAAGATTGCAAAAATGATATTCAATCTTTCACTTTCACTCAACAATATGACCTCTAAACTTGATCTCATAATGAATGAATCATATGAATCAATCACATTTTATCATTTATTAATATTTATGCATTAATATTTTCTAATCAATAAAAAAAATTCTAAAGTAAAGATTAGACAATAAATGAAATATACCTTCGCAACCTCCCGATCGATCTTCAGCGGAATGAACGTCAATAAAAGAATACTGAGAATGATGAGGATTGCACCCAAAATCAATGCTGCGATCAGAGTGATCAGACGTCTCATTGCTTAAGAAGTCGTCCACTGAAAAATCAAATATTTAAAAATTAACAACAATAGAATGCAGTAAAGCGCAACGACAATCGAATATCAATATAACAGTATATAATAGCTTTAAGGTATTGGCTTTCTTATCGATTAGCTTATCTGAAACAGATAGAACTGAGGAGGTTCATGTCATAACAAGGACCAAACAGGTAAGAGGTTCATGTAACACCACCGCCCGTATGCGATCGACGTTCATGTCATAGTCTTCGTCAATCTCTGAATGCGGTCTTCAAGCCGATCGTTGTTGGGAATCAGCAATGGCAAATTCCACCTTAAGTTGTGATTCTCTAACAAGAAGCCTTCCATAACGAGATCGCTCCAACTCTCAACAGTTGAGCCTAAGCGAGCGGAGATGAATTGAATGATTTTCTTCTCCTCTTCGATAAAGCAGTATTGAAGAGGAAAAGGAAATCGTTTATCTTCTGAATTGATTGAATGATTTCGTCTCTTAGATCTTGCTTTAGCAACTTTTTCACCTGGACAGAGGTAATTCGAAATTGACACCTGTATTTCAATTGAAATCAAATACAGGTAATTAAGCACAATTTTTATAATTTTTTAAAATAATTTTCGGCGACTTATCAACCAGGTCCAATGGCCTAGAATTAATTACCTTATTTGAAGGCCAATAAAGTAAAGTTTTCCCAATGACTTAAAATTGCTATCAATTTAGAGTTCCTCATGTTCGTGTTTTAGAGCCTAGAATGGCCTATGGCTTATGGTTTGAAATTAGCCGAAAATTTTTAGAATCCATACCACTTTGAAATCACTTTCCATCTTATATTGTTCCACTATAACGTTTCAGATGTTTCTTCAACCTATTTTATCATAAGTACCACATTTTACAGCTAATGATAATTTATAAATAATTCAGGCAAAAGTAGTTATGTGATATCTCTAACGAAAGGACTCCCCTCCTCCCTCCCCCTTCTCCTCCCCCAACCACAAAAAAATATCGACGATTGGCAATGATCGATGATATGCAATTATATATGCAATCAAAGATCAATTATAACAAAACATCAAAATCGATTGTTTTAATTACGCTGAAATTTGAGAAACGAATGGATATCGTTGTGCTGAATTTGATAATTGATGTTGTTCACCTTAGTGTAAACGGTTAACGTTTCGTTGAAAACTTCTTACGTACACGTATTTCAAATTTCTTTAATTCGGCAACGAACTTCTTCGTCCTACTCAATCAATTGTGGCAACTTCTTTAAAATTTTATTTCCTCTCTTAAATTCGTAGGCGCTGTCCTCTGCGAATTTATATATATATATATATATATATATATATATATATATATATATATATATATATATATATATATATGTTAACACATATACAATAATAAAAAAATACGTATATGATGTTGTATATTTTAGTCCATGGAAACAAAATAAACTTGGAAACTCAAAAAAACTGTTTCAAAGCAAAATAGATCGTTGTGGATCCTAAGCATGAGCAGTAAATTTCACACAATTCAACTTCAAATAATCCCGCTCCTCGAACCATCACGTACTGACCACTGCAATGAACCAATGAAAAAGTCATAACAAAAGAAAAACAAATCAAAAAATCGCATTGAAATTCATAAAGCTTCAAGCAATTTCCACCCCAATTGTGTGCGAAGAATAGAAAGAGAAAGAAACAGAGGATGAAAGAAAGAGAGCGAGAGTGAAGGTGCCAGAGTCAGAGGTGGAGAAATAAGTAAACACTAACTGTGGAAGCAATCTCGTGCATGATATCGTGAGTGCGTTTAGATGCATCGTTTCGAAGCTGTAGACGGATAATGGTGGCTGGAAGGTTGGCCGGCGTGGGGAGGCGGGGGGGGGGGGGGTGGGGGGAGGGAAGATGGAGGAGGTATGATCGGTATTGTTTATGAACTCACCTGGCTAGGTTACTGACGCTTTATCCCACCGACCTACTGATACGAAAAATTGAGCAACCGCTCTTCTGGATGTCTAGGAGGAAGTTTTCTTTTTTTCCTTCCAGTCGTCGTTTGTCGCCTCTCACTTCCTCATTTTCGAACCCACTCACTCCAGCAAGCTTACTAGTCCAAAAAATGGGGTAAAATACCTTCTACGGAAATTACTACAGATTCTATTTTTATAAATTAGATCATCGTTAAGTGATGCAAACGAAGTTGTATTGCCTCAGCGCGATATCTATTCACTTCCGATTGTCTTCGCGTTCACATCAGCACTGCCAAAAGCTCTTATCACAGGCACGCCACATCAAGATGTCCCTTCATAAACAATTCACTATATACACCGATCACAATCTATTTGAAGAGATGATACAGTGATATATTCCTCTACCCAATGAAATATCGCCGATAGCTGTGATATACCTGTATGAAATTATCAACGAGTCGGTGCTTTCATTCACAGCTTAATAAAAATGCATAAAAATACATAGGCATAATAAAAAATATTTATGGGGTAAACAACATGACTGACGATCATAATCAATCAATTTTTATGATCTGCAATAGCACTGAGATCGAAATTTTTCAAATTACGAGTAAAAATAGTTAGATTTATAGCAGTAATAATATTCTCGAGTATGAGGATAATTTAAAACCGGAAGTATCCGGTTCTTTTCCAGGTACATGTTTTTTACATGCCAAGGTACAGGTACAGGTACAGATGCAGGTCAAAATACGGTTCTGTTCAAGGTAACTACTTGGGATGCGTAAGTTCCACGCCTGCTGGAGCCCATTTGAAAAAATTATTGGAATCCGAAACAAGGTTCTTCCGTACTCCACACTCCGAAACTCTGAGATTATGAAAGGAAGTTAACAATGAAACGTATACGCTTTCCGGGTAAAATACCTCTACCTCTAGGAATGTTCGACAGGTGGATCTTTGAGCATCGTTTATATTGCAACTAGTCCTTAGTAATACCATCAAAATGGTACAACTGAGGTCGCACTTCATCTTATTGGTGCAGTTCTCGAACATAACCATCTGCAGTTTTGCACATTTTTCTGCTTAATCGAATAGAAATCTCAAGTTGGGAGATCGCATAGAACATAGCTCATATTTTCCTGTTAAAATCTGAAGCGACAATCTTGTCTACTTTTCATGTCATAGAATTTTATAATCAACAGGTAGGTCCCCGGAAATGAAGAATAGATTTTTCGATCACCCGGTATCACATTTACGATCACAGGCTCAAGTTGGGTGAAATCAGGCAAAACGACTAGTGACTCAAGAATGTTATTCTCGATAACATCACTGGAAAGAGAAAAACTTACTGAAAATTCACGATCGACCCTTATTCTGAAAGTTTTCATCACCAAGGAAACGAAACAACAATATCATCTCTTTGCAACATATAGAGAGGAATGAATCACAGCAAATTTTTGAAAATCGCTTTAGATTCGATAATTTGTTCTAGGAATACATATATTCCAGATATATATATATATATATATATATATATATATATATATATATATATATATATATATATATATATATATATATATATATACGCAAACATAACTTCGCTATATTGCTGTAAATATAATATGCAAATTTGCAAAGAAAAAAATGGAGAGTACTTCAAGTTTAATTTTCGTAATCAATTTTGTCAGTTCAATCGATTCGATATGCTAAATGGCTTCCGCCAGAGTTTATTTCGAGGATTCTGAAGAAGATTTGGAAATCCTGAAACGTTCGGAAAGTGCTTACTTGAAAGATCTAGATTTTCAAGGATTGCTTCATCGGGAGATCGTCGATCCATGGTCGGTAGTTCTACTCTATCCTATCTACGTCGAAAGCATAGATCGCTTGATCATTGCTTGACCTTATACGTTCGCTTGATCATTCGATGCTTGATCGCCATATTAACCTTACAAGTAACCGAATCGATGTTTTCCACTTGAACAAATATTCCACCATGTTTTTTTTTTTCAAATATATTCATATTGTAAGCGATATTAAACGTGCGGCATTATTTATTCTTTGCTTAGAAAATATTTAAAAAACTGAACAAATACTATCGCAAATTACTACTTGAAGAAAAAAAAACAGTAAAGAGCTCAATGATGCGCACTTGCGCCCCGCCGCATGATGACGTGGATAGCAATCGCCAACCTGCCCATTAGCACTTTGAATTTCGCGCGTTGCTCTTTGACAGTTACAGCTTCATAAAATTTAAAGGTGAAGGTGGGTGGTGAAGGGGGCAGGGGAATACACGGTGAAGGGGATCAGGGGGGGGTGCAAGGTGGAGGGCAGAGTCGGGCAAGGGAGTATGGGTATTTCCATAGATTTCAGTACAACTTAACAGAAGGGTTGCTATTACTTCCATATATTTATGCATCTTTATTCATTTGTGAATAAAATAATTGATTGAATGCGATATCGAAAGTTGTCGGTCGCCTGAATTGATGAGTGACATTCAATCTTTCATCATGGAACTCAGATAAATGGGAAAGCACGCCACAGCGGCCGGTACATTATGCGTTTTAGAATAATTCGGCTGTTCAAATATTCGAGAAGATCGGCAAAAATTGCTAATGATGCGTTTTTATATGGAACTAACCGAATCGGAAATCCGTTATCACCGGAAAAACCGGAAACGGAAAACAAATTATTGTCAATCGGCGCCTGAGCGTTTATGAAATGAAATTGATTGCTAAGTTTTATGGCTAACTTTCAGCATTAATCATTCAAGTAGATGAAGACCTGTCAGATCATCTGATGTAGACTTAGAAAGGTTTTATTAGCGAAAGACTATCGAATTGAAAAAAAAAATCGGCGACTAGCAAAAAAAAAAAATCGCCGAAAATATTTCCCGCCTATTTTCAATGAGCGGGAATTTAAAACGAAATTTTTATTTTATATAGAAGCTTCGAAGTTTTTTTTTTCATTCTTTGAAAAAAATTTAAAATTTTTAAATTGTAATTGATAATATGAAACGCTAATCCATCATGCAATCAAATAGTGAGAGTTTTCCATTTCTATGACGTCATATTAGAGCACAAACTACAAAGAAAGCAATAAGTACGAATAGCTTCCATATGTTGTGAGAGTTCGAGAGAGAGAGAGGGAGAGAGAGAGAAAGAAAGAAAGAGAAAGAGAGAGAGAAAAAGAGAAAGAAAGAAAGAAAGAAAGAAAGAAAGAAAAACTCATTCAGTTTACAATGCAAAAGCCGTGTCCTATTTGCGATGCAAAAATACCTTATGATGACGTCATGTCTCAACGTAGGTGTCTATGTGTGTTTCAATCTCTATGGTTGTCCCAACTGGACGATCATTGAAGGTGAAGGTTGGGAAATTTAATTGATATCATTTGCATTCGTTATTATATTTAATTGATATTCATTATTTAATTGCGACTCTTGAAAAATTTACATATAATTTGTATCGATTGATATCGTGGAAAAAGTTAACTAATTCACACAATGAAAACATTCTTCTTCATTTATTAACTATATCATGGAGAAAAATAAAAATAAAATAAAATAATGGGAAATTTTCAAAAAAAAAAACTAAAAAAAAAAAAAAATAAATTGAATATGATCACAAAATACAGGTATCATTGGTTGTTCTCCTCGCATAAAGTTAATTGATGTATCGTTATGAATTCGAAACGTCACCTATGAATCACGTATCGGACGTGATTGGTACGACTGCCGCACATCAACGATAAACAAACGATGCCATCTCACTAGCATCGAAGCGAGTTTGCTAAGTTCTTCCGGTTTTTTTTTTACCTGCTCTCACCTGATTCACTCCACAAAAGAAAAATATTGCTAGTTGAGAGCTTATTACAATCGAAAATCGAATTTCTTGCATCATTTTTAGGTTGGGAAATTTTTCTTTTAATTCAATATTAGAATTAAATAGTTTAAAGTTGTTTTGCGTGAGAATTTCATATTAAAAGTAGTATATATTATTAGTTAATTTCATTTCAATTCGATTCATGTTGCATTTTTGGCCACTGGTCATTTGGTCACTGCGCTGACCATCAATTTGAATTTTTAATTCTGCTCATTTTTCCTATCAATAGAAATTGATAAGCTACGAACTCCTTGCTAATCGGCATTCTTTCGAAGGCATTTAGAAAATCGCTGAGATTTTAAAAAATTTTCAAATTGGTTTTAATTTATTCTGTAAATAGTAAGCGTAAAGTAGATCATTAGTTTTTATCCCAAGTTGACCGCACTAACTAAAAAAAAGTATTCTTTGATTTAGCTATTATAGAAAATTGACTTCTGGTTAAGTTATATTTTTCGATGGTCGTTTACAAAAGACCAACGATTCAAAATTCGGAACTAATATATAAGCATGGTCCAGTGAATAATGCGTGCATTAAAGCCTCGATAATCTCACTTATAAAGTTCGATCATTCGATGATTTCACAGGTAAACCACGACCATTCCATGATCTTACATGTAAAGATGGACCACTTACATACTGAGAAAGGATGATATGGATATGCGGAATACGCCTCATAGATATTATCGTTTTCAACAATTTGACGACATTGATGAGATCTTACGCAAAATATTTGCATAAATAAATAAAAACTAAATAAGTATGGAAATAAAAGTTTTATTATGTAATTACAGAGAATTGAATTAAAAAATCGCTAATTACTCAATGGGTTCATTCAATAACAATCAAATGTTCTATTTAAATTTCTAGTTTTTAATTAAATATATTCGAATGGAAATTTGCATGAAGATTTTCGCTTATATTTTTCTACCGAGCAATTATGATAGATTAGATAACTTATTTTTTTATGGCTAATCATTTATCATATTTTCTTTTTTCTTTTTTTTTTTGAGAATTCATCATTTTTTTTTCAAAATTTTATGCAAATTTTATTTTTGCATAAAATTATAAGAATAATTTTTATTTTTTTGCATAATATGAATAAAATTTTAGTGAGAATTTTGAAATGAATTTCTCATATATTCGCATTCTCAACGGTTTCATTCATAACGAATGGTCGCTTCAATCGTTATTAAAGCGAATATCGATATTGGAGAATTACCTGGTATTCACTATACTAATGATGTATGTCACCATTATATTTAAATTAATTGTCAATTTGATTTATTATAGAGTGACTGAAGGAACGCTATTATATATTTATGGCATTTTATCTATATAATTATTTAAATTATTTTATTATTACTATTTATGAAGTCAATAGGTTGTACGATTCCATCAATAGGAGCGTTTTAGGATTTCTTAGCGGGGAATTTTTTGAAAAAAATTAGGCCTTTCCAATTTTATGTTTTTTTTTTAAATTAGCTTACCTCTAATTAGGCTATATAGGAGTGAGCCTTTTTTGAAAAAAAAAATGAAAGCAAAGGCGCTTTAAAAAGCGCTTGAATAGTGAAGCATTAAAAGACCACAATTCGAAATATCGGAACATTGGGATGAATATATGTACGCCGAAAAAAAGCAATTATCGTGTACGATGGATTACTTTCCCACCGTATCAGGTTTTCTTCGAGTTTCTGATCGAAAGATTCCGGAACCGGAAGCAGGCATCCCAAAAGTGTCGATGTTTCGGAGTTCAAAAAAAATAGACCTTTGCTTATGTTCCAATCGAAAGTTTTATTGCTAATATCTAAGCATTTCTTATTGCTCGTCATAGTCTAGACTTAAAATAATAGAAAAAAAAAACACACACTATGGAATATTATTTGGAGATTTTTGATCATTATTATTTCATTGCAATAATTGTCTCCGTATTCATTTTTTTCAGCTTGTCGTGACATTTGTACAACGAAGTGGTGCAATGGATGGAAAATTAAAAGTGGGCGATAAAATTTTAACGGTCAATGATCAACCAGTCGATGATCGATGCTCATTCGAGCGTATTATAAGGCGGCATCATATACACAGGTCAAAGGTCAACTTATGTGTTTATAGCTGTGGTCCATTGCCGCGGTTATCTAACTTTTACTGGAAAACCCTAATTGGCTAAAGAGTTTTAGTAGCTCGCGCGCATTAGACTCTTCCCAAAATAGTTCACTTTTCATGACAAGCATCATTCAACTCTCAAAGCTCCGAGCTCCGACAGAATGGGAGGGTGGGAGACGAAAGGTGAATTACAGGTGCGAAATTGAACGTCATCATCAGGTTACCTTAACTATTCGATCCTCTCTCATTTCAGCAAATTATTATGTACAAAAAAAAATCACACTTTACTTAATAATTGGAATAAGCAATCGTAAAACATCACAACAAAATGACTCAATCAATAGCACTTTTAATTTTAATACCGTTTAGATGATAACTTTATATTAATATGTTTAATTATACTAACTTTATGCTATTATATTTGTAAGAAATAATTAAAAATAACGCCATTGGAAATTTATCCCATAGAATGATTTTCATGGGTGTATAAATTCCGATGAGTTTATTAAAATCATTTTTTGTACTTTTGAACGACAGTGCAAATTTAAAAAACGTTGAATTTTATGTCGTATTGGTATTACGGCCATCAAGTGATTGAGACACAAATTACACTCATTTGAGACCGTCGGAGATCGTACTCTTTAATTGGAGTCATGATGTTTCTTCGTGGTTTTTTCAGCGAAGTATAATAGTGTAAGAAGATTAAAGATGAAGATAACTATCATAGTCAACTATCGTATCTACAAGATTTTGTGTTAGTGATGGAAAGTGGAGACGTGTACGATGAAAGAGTTATACATATAAAAGCATTACCGTTTGTAAACCTTTCAATGCATATATTGCCAAAGGTCGGCGGGGATTTGTCGAGTTCCATTCGCCGCTATTCTGTTCGTTCTTCGTTCAGCTTTGACCATAGCGCCGTACGTTTTGTAGTGCGCGGTTTTGCCACCATAGAGAGGGAGATATTTACTTGTATTACTTACACAACCGGGTAGGCAATAATTCAAATTCTTCCACAAATATAGCAATGAAAGATTTTACGTTGTGACTCTACTATACGCCATCCAATATGACCGTGCCGTATTATAACACTAGAATTTGACTCTTCAAATAAACGCTATCAATAATACCAAAAAAATTAACGAAAACGACAATACTCTTAACGAGAATGGTTTGTTTAGGTTTACTATAGTAAGAGATCCGGCACGTGGTGAACAAATAATGCACGAGCAACAAGTACCAGCCGATAAAAATATTGCAAGAAGAGAAGGCTTCATCTATCTTATGCTAACAATTGAACAAAGAAAATCTACAAATCGTTTAGGTTTGGTATGTTATTTTAGAGATTCGCAAAATCGAGTAACCAACCGTTTTTCTTTAGCATAGAGGAGCTGTTAATTTATAATTGTTGTGGTGAACGACCGTGTTCCAACTCAATTTTGCACAGATCGACTTCGGTGATATCTATTCTTCTCTGCCCCATAATATTTCGCTGTTCCTCTATTTCTGTAGTTGCTTAATTCAAACCGGTTAGCCATGGTGCATGTTCAGTCGGTGATATTGGTGGGTTTTCACACGACGTGTATTCAGTAACCCAATTGTTTACGTAAAACTTCGCTTCGATTGGAAATCGTCTCCTTTCCACGATTAGGTAGCAGTACAACAGCAGTCATTGAAAATTACGATAAATAAAGTGAGAAAATTACATTTGCATATCTAATATTTGGATAGAACAAAATAGTTAGCTAGAATTTTACTTTAGAATTTACTGAAAAAGAAACTTTTTTCAATTTATTATCCAATTTTGTTGTTTAGTGTTTAGTCTCGATGGCGATTTGTAGAGAGATTTTACTCTTCAATTGCAATGATAGAATAGGGGAAATAACTCTTATGAGCGTAATTCCATATATCGAAAAAGCAACAATGATGAAATTCGATGAAACAATGAATGAGATCAGCAATCTCTAAGATGACATCTGCAAGGAGGAA
Source organism: Ascaris suum (assembly GCA_013433145.1). NCBI lineage: Eukaryota > Metazoa > Nematoda > Chromadorea > Rhabditida > Ascarididae > Ascaris > Ascaris suum. The sequence continues at coordinate 7,528,218 of CM024181.1, forward strand.
AGGAGAAGGAGGAAATACAACTCATAGCTATCAATTAATTCATCAACAGTTTTGCTTCTTTTTCGCTTGTTTTCTATGCGGAAAAATGTGAATCTTGCATTTACCTGATAGATTTCTCTCTATAGAAAGATCCACTCATAAATGATATAATAGATTATTTGACAGATGGTTAAAAATGGTGAACCAGGAAGTGTATATGTCTCGAGGGTTTCTTATGGATCGTTAAGTGCAGAAAAATTACAAGTTGGTGATCGAATACTCGAACTTGATGGTGTTGTTATATCGGATAAGGAGGCCGCTAAAAAAGCTTTCATTAAGGTATTTGCATAATTTCGTCGAGCATTCGCATAGTTTCTATGATAATTTTCATTTGAACGATTTTAAATGAATAACGAAATAAAATCGAAATGAAATTCGAGAAATAACGGAAGAAACAATTCGATCAACTAATTTGAAAGACATTTTTTTAGAATATAAATATATAGAATAAATACGTGTAGAATAGAATAGAATAGAATGGAATAGAATAGAATAGAATAAAATAAAATAAAATAAAATAGAATAGAATAGAATAAAATAGAATTTTAAATATATTCGATTGAATTATAAAGCGTTGAACGACCGCGATGAGCGCATAAATTATGTGGGATAATTTCAAGGATTTCTTCCGTCCTCTCCATTAACGGTAGAGAAAAATGCATTCGTTGTGACGACAGAACTTTTCCAGGGTCTTACATCGTCTGCGGCTTCCGTATCGGTGATTGTCGAGCGTCCTGATTCGGCACTAGCACGCGGTATTGTCGCCGATGCTTTAGTACCTGGATCACCGCATTCCGAAAGACATAAAAAATAATATTTCTATTTCTAGTAATATTTCAAATTTTTTCTATAGTAAATATGGTCGATATATTTTAGGATGAATTATTAATTAATGTTAGTTATGACTAGCTACATTTGTTAATAATTTCCTTCATTCAAATAAATGAATTTCTTTGCTATTCGTTTGTTTTTATGATGGTGCAGGGACGGGAAGTTGGGAGGGAGGAGGGGGGGGGGTGTGGGAAGCTACACCAATGGCAACCACTATTTTAACGAATTTTTTAACGAATTAAACAAATATAATGAGAAAAAAAAACGAAAAATAAAAAGAGAATAACGAAAATCAATGGTACTTACAACAGAAAATAAGGGACTAATTTTCAAATAAATAATTAAATACAATCCCATATGCAAAAGCATAAATTCTTAACTAAATGACGAACACTCATAAAGCGATCATCGTCATTCATCCTCACTCTTTGTTGCGAAGAGCAAGTTTACGTCATTAGAATAATATTAGGTTACTCAACGGAATGGAAATGCTTCATAGATTATATAGACCACCTATAGTTACAAGAAGACAGACTACCTGTGGTTACAACAAGGTAGACTACCTGTAGTTATAACAAGGTAGAATACCTTTACAGAGTGCTTTAAAGCTCGATCGATATTGTCGAGTGCTGCTGTATAAACTCATTTGAACTCGACTGTAGTGATCATCGGATAAAAAGAAATTCATTGAGATGGACGCTCTCAATTGAGTCAATAAAGGGAACTGACATCTCGTTGAAGTTAAGAATTTAGAACGACTTCGGCCGGGAGTTTTTTTTTTGTATGCGATATATCGAATTCTCCAATGTAGTATAATCCAGCAGCATAAATTTCGTCGTACTATTATCTCAGGTGTCTTTATGCACAGGTATGCAGGCTACTATATGACACCAATGATCAGCGATATGCAAGTTCGACGATTTGGTCGGAATTCTCAAGTGCCTAAAAATGCATTCGAAGCATATTTGAAGCATTTTTAAGTTGTTTTTTTTTTTTAAATTATAAATTTGCATTTGCGAAATACATTAGACCAATAAAATTCCGTGTTTCAACTCCGGAGCGATTAATTTAAAACGGTTTCAACTCAACTCCGGAGCCGGAGCCGGAAACGGTTTCAACTATTAATTTAGTAGTTTAGATGATATAACGAACACCATATAATAGCCTCCTATTGCAATATTCGATTTTATCTGTCAAACTTCGAAACTGTCAATAAGAAACTTATAGGTGTCACTAATATTAGTGAATAATTTCATTTCAACATTCATACTAACAGATGTGCACCAAAAAAAGACCCTTTTTTTTGTTAATAAATATGTTTGTTTGATTTCGATTCAATATTACTTTTTTTTAGAAATTATATTTTTTTTTCAATTTCTGCAAATATTTTTTTTTCCCAATATTTTTCTCCATTTTATCTTTTTTCTTTTTTCTTCTCAGCAAAAAAAAAAATAGTTGAAATTTCTTAATTCCTTTAATATTTTCATTCGTTTCGCTCTTTTATGAATATTTAAATTTAATTTAATTTTTTTTTTGATAATTAATAAAATTCATTTATGAGATGGTAGAAATGCAAAAGCGTATATCGCTTGCTTTAGATTATTTTAGTAATGTTTTTTATTTATTGTTTTTCATTTATCTTTGAGTTCTTTTTTTTAATATCCGACTTCAAAGATTGAACGATATCTCGTCGCACCTGTATAATTTAGTTATATTCTTCTCTAATAATAATATCACTTACTTAAATTAAAATTCTGCATACATAAATAATGAAAATTAAAACATAATGATAGAAATCAAAAAAAAAAAAGAAACGCTTTCTCAATAGAAATATTTTTAAAATATTGATGAGGTAAAAATTACCATAATTTCAGCAAATAAATTTATTGAATTTTGCATAAATTAAAAACAAAAAAAAAACATTTTTTTTTCTTGAACTCAGATATATCATCATATTCAGTTACATTACTACGATTATTGTAGAACGGTTCAATTGCTCTGAGCTATTCAGTCGAACGTGAATAATTCCAACGCACAACGAAATTATTTATCGACTATGTTATTCGTATCGAAAATCATCTTCATTATAATGATAATTTTTGCTTATCAAAAAATAGCGGTAAGTTGAGAAGAGTTTGTAATTTACATTTTGAGATCTCTTTTGATAAATTTTTAAATTTATTTGGTTTTTGAGGGTAAATGATCGGAAATTCGGGGTGATTATCGGAAACATAAGGATTCAATTTCGACAATCTACTTAAATCAAAGATGAGCCCCCCCCCTCCCCCCTTCCATCCTTCTCCCTCCACCTCCACCCATATGAGGATTGGTCTATGCGCACCTAGCAAATATAAGTCTGTGGATTTATTCTGATAGTCAAAATATACAAATGATAAAACTACTAAATGAGACGTTTCAAATAATATAATAATTGATGCCGATTGTGTTATACTTATTGAAACTTTTAATTTATGAATGAATTATCAGTAAACGAGTCTGGCAAAATTAACATATGCAAATTTCGTATGCAAATTTATTATGCATTAGAGTTGTAGAAATTGTATATGAGCATCTTTCAATAATGCGATGATGTAATTCATTAAGTATCTTTCATTGGCAAGACTTTTAAAGCGGGATTTTATTCTATTCGATATTATTGGGACTGTTTAACGGATCCTATTCATTCGCTAATTTCTTTTGAGGAAGGGGGAGATGGGCGAGGGCGAGGGGGGGGGGGTGGGGTGGAATTCTTTCACGAAAAAATTCAATAAAATTGAAATGGTGAAATTTTTTGAAAAAAAAAACTTCCTAATTTAAAGATGAAAAATGCAAATTTTAATAGCAATAAAAAAAAATTTCAACTATACAATCCTCCAAGAAAATATTATTGATTTTTTATGATATATAATAAAATGTCTAATGAGATTCTCAATGATTTATTAATTTTTTATTTTTTTTTTCTTTTGCTATAAAAAAATGAAATCAATCTTAACGATTATTTGTCTTCGTTGTTATAAATAATTAAATCTCGAATAATAAATGAGAATATAAAATTATGATAGATTAATTGGTGTCAATAGTATTTATGAGAATAAATATTCAATAAAAAAATAAATAAATAAATAAAAATACCGAGAAAATGAATATTTCCTTTTATGAAATATACATCTAAAATTTTTTAAATTTCATCTAAATTCGAATTTTTCAATTTTTTTTTTTTAAATATAACCGTCAATAAGAGCGCTTATAATAGAGGAATTAGTTTTGAATTGAGCATTTATAAAGAAATTTTTCATAATTAGCATCTTTATGAGGTAATTCTTCGGGAAAATTTTCGAAAAATTTGCATAGTTTTTCGGATGAAATATTGCTCACTTTATTCAAAACGTTACTTACTTTATCGTTCAAATTGTAAATTAATTCCTCAATTTTGACTAATCCAGAAATTAGAAGAGAGTTACTAGGATTATTAAGAGTTGTCCACATATAATGTCATTTTTTTATTTGAAAATAAAAGATTTGATTAAGAGGATTTGAATTTTTATCAAGCAAAGAAAAAAAAAAAAGCAAAATTTTTTGAATTTTTATATTATTATAAAATAAAATTAATTTTCAGATAAATGAGCAGAAATCTTTGAGAAATTTCAATGATCAACTACAACAAAACAATGGGAAATTATTCGAAAATGATTTAAAAAATCAATCGATATTCAATACAATTCAAAAATATCAATTCAATAGAAATTTCAAAAATAGTAATCGAATATTGAAGAAAAGAAATAAGAAAATTCGAAAAAAACGAATGAATTTCAACGAAAATAATAATGAAAAATCTTTAAAAATGAAAAATATAAATAATAAAATAATAATCACAAAAAAACGCATCAATACAAATAAATTCTCTAATAAATTCAAAAATTCATTCGAATTAATGAGAACACAATTAAAAGAACGAATGCTAAATGAACGAGAAAAAAAAAGAGATAACGAGAAAGAAAGAAATGAGGAAACAATTCGAAGATTATTATTGGATGATAGAAATCAAATACTATCATCATCAAGAAATAATCTCACTAAAGAGAGCACAAATAATGAAACAATAGAAAATTATTTAACGTCGACAAAAATGCCACAAATAAATCGACAAGAAAACAACGATTATGAAGAGTATAGACATTATAGCGCTAAAGAACGAGAGAATAATAATAAAGATAAAATTGAGGGAATTATTGAAAATGAAAATTATATTACTAGAGATGAAGATTACTATACAAAAATAAGGAGATTATTTAAAAATAATGAAAAAAATAAAGAAAAGAAAAATGAAAATAAAGGAATTGTCGATGAGAGAAACGCTCAACGATCAAGATATCTAAGCAGAATAAAAACGATAAATAGGTAAAAAATTTAATTAAACAGTTAATAATTTAATTCTATCTATGAATTTCTAATAAGCATTACGTTAATAATGAAATATTTTTAATTATTGAATACTTGAAATGGATGAGTTAGTGGATCTCATCAAGAGTAGAGTATACATTCAAATATTATCGTAGTTGTTGCTCGTTGAAGTGTGGATGTGGTAATCTTTGAAGGAAGGTAATCTGGATTTTTGAATTCCCGGTATTTAGAAGCGTCGGTCTGGATGTGCGTCTTTATTAGCGTCTTTCACCAAACACCTCCAATTTTACCCGCGACGAGTCTAAAATTCGGTGACCTTTAGTCTTAATTTAGGAGAATAGCTGACACCTTCTATGGGAGCCGCAGGTGGTGAGGTAATAGATGAAACTTTAGCCTAGGCTTTGGTAATAAGGGGAACTACTAGCAAACATTATGGAATACGTGGAATACGTAGCGCACGTTTACAATAAACTTCTTATCGTCCTAACAGTAAAGAAAATATGTAAAACACGTGAGGTTTCATAACCTAACGAAAACCACTAACATGAGGTAAAAAAAGTATATATATATATATATATATATATATATATATATATATATATATATATATATATATTGGCTATGGCTATTGGCTATTATTCTTCAGTTATTTTCAGGGATTTTTTCATTATTTTATTATTTAATTTATTGCTATTTAGTTTAAAATTTATTAGTGCTTCGTTGATTAATCGTCGTAATTTTGTTCTTTGCATATTTCGTATCAAGATTTGTTCTCTTTTTGATTTAATTTTGAGGATGATTTATGCATATAGTTCTCTTTTTGAGGCGTTGAAATAAATTTTAAAGAGAATAGTTAATGAAAGATTATTAGCTTTGTATATTAAAGAAAATACTATCGGAAAGACCATTTCATTTTGTCAGTTAAAATGCTGTTTACTTAGAAGGATCAATAAAGCAAAAGTTAGTAGTAAGAGCAGCATAAATCAAATTGTACCTGCTCCGTAGCTTTTTAGATTCATCTCGAATTTTTACCGAATATACCGAGAAGAATTTCATAACAACATATGACATTAATTTAAGGTTATATTTGGGTAAGTCAAGGTTATATTTGGATAACTTAGGGCTATTGTTTTCACTGGTTATGCTCAATTGCAATATCTTCAGGAAAAATAAAGCCACCAGTATTGCACTTGTGATCGGTGTTTTTTTGGCTGCTCTTATCATTTTCACTACGTTTATCGGACTACTAACATTTATCTTTATTCGAAATAGAAGACGAAACGAAATAATAGGTAAACTTTTTAAAAAAAGTTCTAGTTTCTACCTCATTATTCGGCAATACATCAAAACCATAGCCGACTGGGAGAGGTCTCGATATAGGTCGGCACATTTCTTAGTGAGAAATATCGAGGTTCGCGATATTATTTTATATTTTCAAGGATAGAAATCTTATTTATAGATTCTAGAAATATTAAACACACTGATATAGCATCAGATATCGCCTAGCCTATTAGGCAATTTTATAAAGGCATATCATGCAAACTTTCGAGCTAAATTTTGCCCTTAGGCGTTTTTGTTGGTGAATTCAATATGCTATGAAACGAATTTATATGAAAGCGATTTATGCAGATTCTACCCATATTAAGGGAAAGTGAATGCTTTCATGGGAAAGGGTAAAAAAACGCGCGTTTTTAGAGGATTCTATCGTCACCTCATATCGTTTCTAAGGTTGGAATTAATGAACAAGCATTAGCGTTTCTTATGTTATCTGTTAAACAAAAGTGGGCAATAAACGAGGGCCGATATACTCTTCGATGAGATTTTAAAATACAACTGTTCTGCAGAATCTACCTGTCAGTAGGTGTGTTACCTGTCATTTGGGATCTTCACCGATAATCTCGCCGCCGTGTGCTTACCTGTCGATTGGGTATCCCCGTCGATAATTTCATGGCTAATTATGAGATTATTCTTGAGGGTGCGCAAAATATTTACGAAAATAAGATAAGGTTCTTCCACCCAATCATTATATCAGTATTGACGCCATATTATCAAAAATCTTCGTTCGAATTTTTTTAAAACAAAACCACCGATAAATATCTCATCAATTTTATCAATATCAAACGATACCTCATTTATGATCAAAATAAGGAGAAAAACGGCTTGATTTTATTTAATAAGAAATACTCTCGATGAGGACATATTTTCAATCCTTGAATTTCTGGATTTATGTATGACGCTAATAAATATAACCGCAAATGCGCTTAGAGCTTTCGGTAAATAGAGATTATAAAATATATTCGAGCAAAGAGAGGAAATTTTTGCAGCTGCAGAGAATGCAGAAATATTTGGCGATGAAATCAGCGAATGGGCTCCCGATCATATTAATGCAACACAATTCAACTATAAAGGACCATTACAAATTCCATTTAAGCAACCTTTAATTATGGTAAATATTACCAGGATTTCTTCTTCTTAAAGCAATATATATATATATATATATATATATATATATATATATATATATATATATATATATATATATATATATATATATATATATATATATATATATATATATATATATATATATATATATATATAATCACAATTTTCTTCCCTTTTCCAGAAGAAAAAAATTCTCTTTGCAAGGAAATTGTTTTCTAGATGACGATATAATTTAGTGAATAAATATAGAACATAATGCATCGATGTTTTCTTTTTTTTCAAATTCAGAAAAAAATATAAAATTATGTGAGAGATGAATGGAATGATTGTTGCATTTTCTATTCACCTCATAATTCGGATGGTTGAATATGACGGATGGAAAAGGTAAATATCGGTCGACTAGGACAGTATTAAAGTTCGGATGTTAACGGCGGTTAATCTTGGTAAAAATAGTGGAAAAATTTAACTTAATGTAGAAATTGATAGTTTTAAGATTCTAATTTATTATTTAAATTTGAATACAATAAACCGAAAGAGATATTTTCATTGAGTATACAAAAAAAAAAGAACACTTAAGGAGCATGAACTAGAGAACGAGAAGTTAGCATCGATCCATGAAGAGGATCATGTCGCATTCGATGATGCCCTCAATGAGGTCTACGAAATTGGTAGCGAAGTTGAGAAAGTCATTCCAGGAGAGGTGATCCTTATGAAAACTTTTTTAGTTTTTTTTAAAAAAAGAGTAAATATCATTAAATTGATTTAAGATGATATCAATTCGATAAACCCGTAAATAGATTCTCGATTGGTGGAAGGAAAGTGGGACAAAATACCTCGAAGAGGATGGAGGAATAAATTTGAATATGCTACATAAGAAATAAACATCCTTGGAAAAGTACGCACAGAAAGATAATGCTAAAAGTGATCATTTTTGAGATTCTAACTCTTTATTCAACACATAATATATTCCAATTTTTATATTATTATTTTTTTTTTTATTACCTGCATATTATTTGATATTTTTATTATATGATATGAAAAAAAAGGTGAATTTATTCATAATTTTTTATTTGCATATGCAAAATTTACATCTCTTTTCAAAAAATGAATTCATTATTGATGAATTTAATTTTATTAAAATATTATTGAATGTGTTGAAATTATTCCTATTTAATGAGAGGTTAGAAGATGAAGAAAAAAAAATTCTCGAAATTTATTTTCTACAATAAACAAAATGGAATTTTCTTTTTTCACCTATATAGATTAGAAATTTTTGAAAAATATAGATGCAATAATTTCAAAAAAAAAAAATGAATTACTTAAAAATTTTCAATTGTAATTAGAGATATTCGATTGATTATAGATGAAAAAATTTTTATCATTAAGATTTAATTTTTAAGTCTTAATAGTTGGCGTTCTTTTTTTTTTAAATTATTATTTCTATTGGGAAATTATTTATGCAAAAATATGATGAGAAATTTATTACTATGAAGTTTTTTTTTTTAATTGTAGAGTAAAAATGTGATGATAGTATCACATGAAGATAAGCAAAAAGATATGAAGAATAAAACATCGAATGTTAACAAGGAAAGTGGAATGAGAAAAGAAATAAAAGGAAAGAAAATTACGAATAAGAAAGGATCGATGAAAAAATAAAGAAACAATCTATGCAAATTTTGTGATTTATATGCAAATATTGAATCGTATCATCAACATGGAAAGCGATAGAATTCGTTTTGATAAATGATAAGGAATGATAACAAATATGATAATAAATAAGATTTATTGTCAACAAATATGTTAACTTCATTTTTTAATTGTTTTGGAATATATAATAAATAAAAAAGCCCATACGTTTGTGTCACATTCCAAAAATATACTAATGCAAGCACTATACTTTGGCACATTACTCCATATGGCCATATACAGGTTTCATCACTCGCTCGTATCCCGGTTATGGGTAGTGGAGGGCGAGCGGTGGGAATGGGAGGCGGAGGACGAAGGAATTGACGAAGGTGAGGTGGGATGAAAGTGAGGTATAGGATAGAACATCTCATGTTAGTTGCGAAATCTCTCTATATTATGGTTTTATTTCGCTTATAAACACATGAAAAAAAATGAAAGAAAGAAACCGAAATGGTGATTTATTATTCAAGGAAATATTTAAATCGCAACAGCATTTATTCTACCCTAATCAGTGAAAAAATATGTAAATTTTTTTTCTATTTGAGAAGAAAAAATTATAGATTATTTGCATAAATGAATGAATAATTAGTGGAAATTGATAATTTTCTAATATATTAGCGAAAAAAAAAATCGATGCAAATTAATTGAGACGAAAATTTTCAAAAATTTTTTCAAAATAAAAAATTTTTCTTCGAATTTTTATTTTTTTCGAAGAGAAAAAAAATTTTTTTTTTAGAAAATGAAATTATTTCTCTCTTTTTTTTTTAATTGAAAATTTCATATTATATTCAAATGAAGAAAATAATTAAATACTCAGTTATGCATTATTTCATAAATATTTAATTCGATCGCACCACCTATATACAGTATTTAGAAACAGATGAAACAATTTCCCTCTCAAAATAAAATTTGAATGATTTGTTTAAAAAAAAAGACTTGAAAAAAATTTGCATATAATATAAGAGGTCACCGACGGGTTTTATTCTAGGCTGGTTTATTTTATTATCGCATAATTTCAACCGTTCATCATATCAACCGTGGGGCAACAATCCTCTTCCCCTTCCTTTTCCCGCCTCTGCCCGCGCCAACCTCGAGAATTTTGTCATATCTCGAGATTTGTTATGATGTTGCGTAGTAAGGGCCAAAATTTCAATCAAATCTTAGCTTGTCTTTGTTCTTCCGCTCACCTTGATTTGTCTTATTGGAAAAATATTTGCATTTCATATAGATCATTCCCCCAAAATGACCTAAAATTAATACCAGTCTTCTCTAGTATCCTTTTCAACTCGACTCTTATTCATCTAAATTAATTGAATATTCTTTCATACAATTATACAAAACTAGTTAATTATTTCTAGGTCTGGTGAATGTTTTATTTTTATACCTGATATTAGAATATCTAATAGTCTGATAAGCTGAATAAAATTTGTTAGATGATTAAAAAAAAAAGAAAAACCGGGCAAACGCTACTCTTTTTCTTGATGAATAAATTTACCCATCGAAAAAAATGGTTTCAATTAATATAAAGAAATCAAAGCATTGAAAAATAACGATTATTTTGATCGTCATTTTTTTTTCACTACTTCATGTACATATCAAATATTTCAAAATTTTCAATAATTTTTTCTTTTTTTTTTAAAATTTGCTCACCAATTTTGAAAATGGCGCGTTGCATTTTTCCGATCGTCATAGATATTCGAGAATCAATTCAGTGTGTTGTCAGAGTGGTTTAACGTGCGGTCGGTTCGATCCAGTGAAGTTATGTGGGATGTGTTTTTCGGTGATATCGAATTAGATTCTGCAATCTCAACCGTATCGTTTATTCTTGGAGCGTAGACGAGGTTCGTAGGATTATTTGGTGCCGATGATGTGATATTGCATCTAGGTAGAATGTTAGTTGTGTCGTCGATTTGAATGGCTAGGAGAAATTAGGCTAAATTAGGCTTATTTAGGTATTCAATTAAATATTTCGATATATTTATAACTTAAAGTATAATAAGTGCTTGCATATAATAAGAATACTTTTGGCCGATGGGAGCCTAATGGTATTGAATGGGTTTAGGAGCTCAATTATGGAGCTATAGAGCATGGAGTCAACTAATGAAGGTAATGGAGTTCAATAAACCTCAAGTCTGAAGTATGAATAGAAATGTTAGAGGCACATGAGGTGTTTGATTTTTTTTTTCGATGTTTCTAACCATTTGAAAAGTAATTTCTTATTTTCATTTCCTTTTTTATTGGTTGTTTTAGCTTTATTTTTTACGCTTACCATATTTTCGTGTCTAAATTTTGAGCGTGAGCGCTTACCTCTCTCATCTTTACTATCTACTTCCGCTATCTCGTCCATTTAAATATTACTTCGTTTCATAAACAAAATCAGTTCTAGTCATATAGGATTATTGCTTAATTTCGACCGTTCTATTCTGATGGAATAAGCCCAGGTATTTTACTGCACTTCACACTTTCCGTTTCTTTCATCGACCCGGGAAATCAATGATCCGTGACCGAGCACATCAGTCGTTAGTCTCTCATGTCAACCATTTGCAGAATATTACATCTTAATGCATCCGAATTTAACGGAGAGTAGTTTGTTTTGAATGGCCAAAATCGCTGATCAATTCAGTTGGCTAAGATTGCCCGAGGTTATATTTTTGGAAGAGTATGGTGATCCATGGAATCTGAAGATTAGTTTCGACCGCATTAGTCCTTCGCTTTATCATCCAATCTCCATCTTTTTCTGCATTACTTTATTGCTCCTTGCAGAACATATGTCACTTTTAGGCATAGAATTTGATAGAAGTACTCCTGCAATACCCGGGTGAGATATTGCGCAGGTGGATTGAGACGAAATGATGGGGATTGGGAAGGAAGAGAGGGTGAGGTGACGTATAGCCGGAGGCATTACATCTGCTCTTCCATGTCTCTCGACTGCTCTGCAGGATGTTTGGAAGTCGTGGTGTTTGCAGTTCAGTCATTTATTTGACATTCTATGTTGAATACATTTGCATACATTTAAGCAACTATTATATGCCCAATTTGTGGGTAAAAAGCCTTCGTCTGTTTGTTGATCTTTTATTGCCGACTCCTGACAGTTGTGCTGCCATCTCATCACGTTTTAAGGAGGCAGGTCCGAGTAGAATCCGATCAAGCTCTCGGCCGTGATTGAGACCAGTTAATCCATGACTTAGAGAAATCATTTGAATCCAATCCTTTGTGAGTGTAACTCGTTTATATGACCGGGAGCAGGCTTAACCCATCGTCAAGAGTTAAGCATGACCGCGATCCAGGTTGCGCCTATAGCCGGATTCACTCTAAACCTTGAAACCTTGCACGACCCGCTTCTGCTTAATTGTTCCCTTGTTTACTTGGTTTTTCCTTCGAGTTGGTGCAGGCGGATTCTTTCATCTAAAGGCGGCTTCAAATTCGAGCTGTCATCGATAGAAGATTTGCTCAGTGTTATGCTTCCTAAGTAACCGAGATCAGATGATTTCAGCTCATCTTTCACCACGTAGAAGCGAGACGAATTTTTCTTCCCAGAGGGGAGGGGGAGGGAAATATGTGTGCAGTGACGCGTGGAATGGAGGGTGGTGGTAGGATGTCATCAAGTAAGTTGGGAAACTCGGACACTGTTGTGACCTCATTTCTCTAATTTAGTTATAGTATTGTAAACTCATTTTTTCATTCAAATTGACCGATTCGCATATTAATTTAAAATTCTAAATGCCACTTAATTGCAATTTGCTTTTCCGGATAGAATCGAAACGCCATTGTGCGAGCATAAAATAATGGTTGTCTTATCGTTGCCGAGTTGCGTTGAGGATTTCGAAGGTCGTATTAGTCATTCAGTTGTCGTCGGTCCATCTGAAACTCTTGTGTTCGTCGCTCCAGAACTTCGTGATAAACACAAAGAAGAAATCGATACTCGCCTTCGTTCATTGAATTCCTCGTTGATTGCAATAAAGTCATCACTTGACGTGAAGTTGGGTAAGTCCTAGGAGCCAGCTATATCAGGAAATTTAACAGGACGACTGTCATTTTTGAAAAAAAAAAACGGGAGGCATCATTGCAAAAAGTTCCGGTCGATACAGATTCGATTTCGTGTAGTATTCGTTGATGATGTAGGTATAAGGCTTTCCAATAAGGAATTTCTGCGCATTTCTTCTCATCTCCTCTTTGCAACGCTTTATTGGCACCTCCTTCTGCTATACGCTCTATCCGGAATATGATTGCAAGGAAGTTGTGGGGAAGGGGGTTTATAAAATTTTATGAGGTATTCGATGCGAAATTTTTCGAAAAAAATGATGCTTAAGCGTGTATAACAGGCTTAGTAGACTTGTTTAACTATACTTGCAGATGTCTGGATTCCTTTCTTACTGGTGTGCGGGTATGGAATGAGGGGTGCCTCATTCTGGCGCAAGGAAGAATGAAGACGAATGATTTGCTTTGCTAGGGAGAGAATAGTCGGATGAGGCACGAGCCTTTTAACCTTGACAAACTTCCTTCCTTTTGCTTACATGGTCTCGATCTACATCTACCTTGTTATTATTGGAGGGAGATGAGAGGTTGCCTAGCTTATCACTTAATGTTCTTATGATATCTTCCCGGAATTTCTTATTTAAGGTGAGGCATATATCGGAAGAGTGAACGATATTCTGGCGCGAGTACTCGTTATCAGTAAATTAAGTGAGACTGCCTTTCAGGTTAGTATATCACGTTTATGCTGAATTTTCCTAGATTCTGTCATTGGAAACATTTGCTTCTAATAAATTTCTTCATTCGGTTATAGGTGAAAAAACCGGATTTCTTTCGAGACGTCCGGCGTCAGATTTGCACCTGACGGAGGTTTATTGGCGAGAATCCTTTTTTTCCTGTATAACACTATGCCTGGGAGGTTTGTTGTTGAGGGGTTTCTTCGTGGTATGATGAAGGGGGGTAAACTCTGTGACTTTAGAAAATGTCACAATTGTTATATGAAAACTATATTCTTTGATGAAAATGGACGTCTCATTTGCGTTAAATACGAGCCTATCTTTACTGTTATGAGAGATCAAATGCGTTGTTTTTAAGGATTTTTTGTCTGGAAATACCCATATAAGGATTTTTTTGCACAGTGGTACGGGCAGGAAATATCCTGTGGGAAGGAATATTTTACATCAAGACATCGAAAAAGGAGAAGGTATTCCTATTCCTTGTGGTCGGTCGCGGTATATTTAGCCATCTAAATCTTTCATGAATAAGGGGACTTCGTGCTAGGGGAACATCACACATAAGACGTTATCTGCAAGGCGGCAATTACGCTTATGAAGAATTATTCAACGAAAGCGATTTACAAATATCTCTTTTAAGGTGCATTTCTTATGTTGTTTAGAAACTTTTCACGACAAGCGAATTAAAGATCTGCTAGTAGGTGTTCCGAATTCCGAACACGAAAAGGAACCTCTTTTTTCACCATAGAAGACCTGGATGAATGTCAGTATCAAACTCTTCGTCTTCTCATGTCACTTCCGGCAAAAATCGCACTTTTAGCATTTTTAGATGCATTCGTGTGAGGCCTAATTCTTTTTTTCTAAATGCAGAAATAAATACCGTATCTAAGTACAGTACATTATATCTCATGTCTTTATCACCTGGAAGTAAAAACACTGAGGTGTGCATTGCAGGTGTATTTGGTGGATGAGGGCATGAAAAGTGAGGTGGCATATGATGAATTATTCGAGTTTCCGTCATTGATGGCCGAATTTAGTGTGTTCGATTGTGTGTGCCCTGTTTTTATGCCATTCACTGATAAACCGAATTTGTTCGACGAATTTGTTGGCTGTAGATGCCGTTGCATCGTTGGTAGGTCTGATACATGTGTATTTGAATTATAGGTCACCACATTTGGGGAACTTGCCAAGTTCTTTATTTGCACTTAGATAAGTTGGCAGCATCTGTATTCCTTTACCTTCAAGAATAAATTGGCACCATTCATATTCCTTTACCTTCGAGGACGTTGACATGTGAGAACAGCGGTTTCACGAAAAGAAAATGGCGTTTTAAAGATAGTGGCTTGGTCGAAAAATTTTGTGGATTGGCTGGGCAATACACAGGTGCGCATAGTCTTCCATTGAGATAAGTCACAAGGAGTGCTCATGTGGATATTGCAGGATTCATGGAAGAGTTTTCATAGTTTTAGTAGTCTCATTTAAGTAGAAGAAAGTGAAATTATTTGGAGCAAACGGGTGGTACAGGACATTAGCAAGACGCATGCGGAAGAAACCGGATATTTGCCGATACCTGTAATATTTACAAGGTGAAGCTTAAATTATGAATATGGCGGAGATGCATGTCGCACATGACTTGTTTGCTTTTGCAGATTTGCATTTGCGAAGGGTGTCTGATAGTTGCAGCATATGAAGTACTCAGGCTAGAAGGACGGATTTTGTTGGCTGTAATTGATACCATCTTGTGACAGCCGATATCAATTCTTGAGATGATCATTAAAAGAGAGAAGAGTCAATTAAGTGCACAAAAATGTTTTCTATGCTTTTCGTATGCGGTTGGTTAGATCATGGTATATACCAATCGCGAAACGTTCTACAGCGGATGCAGTAGGGGAAAAAAACTTTTCATAGAAGATTTATGTGGGCGGTCTATACGGTTGAAGTATGAGTGAATTATCGCTTAAGCTGTAATATTTGTTGAGAATTTGCAAAACCGTTTGGTTTAATGGGCGAAAAAAGTTGCCAAAGCGCATATTGTGCGATTTGCTTTAGCAAACGTTTCCACGTATTAATTATTCTGCAGTTGTTTTCATAGGTATTTTGCTTGTTTGATGGGTATTTTGACATCGTATATGCAAAGACTTTAGTGGACACTATACATGTAAAGACCGTTTAGTGGACACTGACCATTCGAGTATAGTGGTCGGATACGTGAAGGGACGTCTCTTGGTTGAAGTGGATGGCACGTTTATGGATATGAGAAGTGTGCTCGACGCTAAAAGTGATGACCAAAAGCGTTCGCGTAAGTAAATGATAGATATTCTCGTTTGTTTGTTATATATTCGTCGGTTTAATTCACCTGAATAGATTAGATGTCGTGGTGTTTAGTATTAAATTTGTGGTGGTCGTTTCAATTATTACCTAATGCAGTTATTCTACTAGGCGGATGGATATTTTTATGAAATAAATCAGGTTCAGGATGAAGTTGCTTATTTGTGGATAATTTTCCACTCGAGTGGTTTCGATTTCAGATATGTTGGAAAATATTTTTGTTAGAATCCTAACTGGAGGTTTCAATAAACTATCAATTGAAATAAAAGTGTAACCTAAAGAAAATAGTGAATTCGAGTTTAGATACGGATTCGACGAGTGAATCACCGCAGGATTCAGTTTTCGAGAAGGACAATTCCTCATCGTCACAGAATGAAGGTAGCGCACCGACAAGCATCAGTGATATTTCTCGTTGTGGGGTAAATTTCTA
This sequence comes from Ascaris suum, assembly GCA_013433145.1. Lineage (NCBI taxonomy): Eukaryota > Metazoa > Nematoda > Chromadorea > Rhabditida > Ascarididae > Ascaris > Ascaris suum. The sequence goes on from CM024181.1 coordinate 7,545,084, forward strand.
CTTTTTTTTTAAAAGAATCTTCTTATCTAACGTTAGCGAATTGGGAAATGTTCTGTTCATGAAATTTTTATTGCAAGTTTTGAGAGCAATTCATATGCAAGGTAAGCGTGGCATGTTTTTTTAATATTATTACATGCGATACCTTTGCAATTGTGTATCATATGTGAAAGGAACAAAAGTTGAAGAATATTACGTATAAGGGTGTTGTTATGCGTTTTGTATATTTGTTGTGCAATAGTATCTGTGTCTGTATGTGTCTGTCTGTCTGTCTGTTCGGTTTTTTCTGTTTTCGAATTACTGTTGTCTTCTTTTATCATTCTTCGCTTTGATTTGCTAATTTTGAGGTGTACTTGAAAATTAAATGCGCTAAAAATTTGCATGCGTTTAATTGCGACCGATTATGTCATTGAAAAGCAAATGTTGACGATCTATCACAAGCAGGATTGAGGAAGGGTAATCCACATCTATCTATTGGATGTACATCACCGCTCCTTGATTTAATTATTTCAAGTTTCATTTCAGCGTAAAAAAAGAATATGTTATGGCGATGTAAATTCAGCCTCATAGTTGAAAGTAGATTATAAAGAAAGGTGTTTATTGTTTTTTGTATATTAGGTACGAGCGGCTGGAATGGTGAGCAGAGATGGTGCGAAGAAGAATAAACCGCGTGCTCAACACGGAAATATGCGCACGTTTGGTTGGTCTCTTTTGTGATTATTTTTTAAGGGATGAGAGGGGAAGGGGGAGTGGAGAGGTGGGAGAGAGGGTGACATAGTATCTAGATGTTAGCTTCGGATTCATAATAACCCTACATCTATCGGAGCGTTTTATTTAGCTTTCATAATTCCCTCTTGAACTTTGGCAACAATCATCAACGGTTTGTTTGCATTTCCACAGGTTATACTTGGAAACGCTGAAAGGCAAGAGGCAGATGTTGGATAAATTTGCATTCATAGAATATTACCTTCAAATACATGCAAATTTTTCATTCAATTCAACAGTCACTATATTGCCATGCTGCAATCTTTCGATCGCATCTAGCGTCCCATTCTATTTTGTAATGTTCGGTTCATTGGTTGAACTCTTTAATAAGTTTGATTAAATAGATATATAAGTTGCAGTTAATCGGGAATTACACGAGAACAATGCTACAAACGAGCACTGCAATAAGGTAAGTGGAGAGTTTTGATGTGAAAGATATTCTAAGGGCACATGATTTGTCACGTGAAACATTTCCGGTAGAATTTCGTTAGCTTCTATTAATAAAAAATCGTAAAAGGTTGATCTTGTCGAAAATATGCTCTTTCATTGATAAATCTCGATCACGAGAGGAGTTATTTAATCCAAGATCATTCGTTGTTGCACTTTTCTTTCTGCTTTTGCTTAATTCGACCGAGCCTTCCCATCGATTTGTGATTTATTTTGCAGTCGATCTTGGATTAAAGTGGGTATGAACCTCTAGAATTCTATAAATATGTTAGTTGATAAAGCAAAAAACTTGACCGGGTCTATAGTCTGATCCGGAATGAGTGAGACGAGGATGCACGCTATCGTCGATTATGATAGGGGTAGATATAATGGTGACGTTAGGCTGCTGTAGATGCGTATTGCACACCGACTGCGATCTCATATCTTCTCCTGCTCCAGAAGGATCTTATATTATAGAGGACGGAAAATTTTAGTGGTTGGTAGCGAATTTTCGTTAGAGGATAAGTTGTAATGTCTTTTGCTGGTTTGAGCAATGATTTTGAGAGCGCGTTGCTCTTGAAAGCATGAGATTTCTCCTGTAATTTTGAAGGTTTTTTTTGGTAATTATGGAATGCATTTGACGTCAGATGACATCATCTCTCCATGGATTGTCAGATTCTACCGAGAATTACACACTTAGTGATGCTTCCATGGAGATTCGGTGAAATGATTGAGCATGGGGGAAAGCTTCCTTCAATTGCTCTTGTGGCTTTGGCTTTACCAAGGTTTAAACATAATTTCTCGTGGTCAGCTTTCTCTAAAGACTTTGGATTTCGAGTTCACTGCATCGGATTACAGATGTTTCAGGTCAAATTCCCATGTTGTTTACGAGCCTCGAACTCACTTCAAGGACTAGTCATGAAAAGTCCGAAAAATGCTTCTTTAGAATCTCTTCATGTCTCTTGTCTGTCTGTCTGTCTGTCTGTCATGTTTGTCAGAGCCGATACGTCTGTTATTTTAAGTTTTGTTGTGAAAAACTTTTGAATGATGGATTTTCCTGGGTTTTTCATAAAAATTTCCGAGTACCGTGTCGCAGTAGAGTGGACTCGAAATACATGATCCACTTCGAGGATTGATTCGGAAGCGTTGTGCCTGGATTTTTTGTGATATAACCAAGACAGCATCTTCTTACAGTTTACCAGGATTTCGGAGGAACTTTGTAGCTACTGAAAATTTGCATATATGAGGGAGATCTTCCAAGGAAGTCGGTCGTTTCATCGAATCCCACAACGGACGCGATCTCTGGACTTGTAATTTTACTAACAGCCAGCGATCCACGAAAAAAAACGAGTGTAATTGTTTCGCGGAGAATTAGTCCTAAATTGGAGGGGAGCTCGATTTTTATTGAGAACTAAATGCCTATTCCAAAGTGATATGAAGAACTACTTCAGAGAGAATAGTTGGCGAGCTGAGTGAATCTTCAGTGAGAAGAAATGTGATTGTGGTTTTGAATTGTCTAACGTGCAGTGTGCATTTTTGATGAAATTTTAACAATTGAGCTTGGTGGGAAAGTTTGGAGCAACTTTTGCATTTTCCAGAAATGATTATCCATAATGGTAGCTTTTAATTAAGGTGGTTTTCGGAATATTCAAATTTGTTGTTTATTAATTTGGTTTTGATGTTTGTAAGTAGTTGACTATGAGTACTGTTAATAGGCGTCTGTTATTTTGCATTTCGGCTTTCCTCTCCATATAGGGATAATCCATTATCATATTTTTTTTCCACGGGTTCTTCCGCACCACACTTTACGTTTGCTGGAAATTTGTGTGGGTGATTTAATAGTTGCGTGAAGCATATGTTTTGATGAGACGGTGGGTATTGTGGCTATTTCAGATGGGTGCGCTTTTCCGTCAAACGGCATTCAAAGAATTCACTCCTGGGCACATGCCGACGAAATTGCGTGTTCGCTTCGAGAAAAAAGATCGTTCAATGAAGACTTTCTGGGTTGTCAATCCACGAACATTTTCTGCTGTTGAAAAGGTTAAAACTGTACCTTATCAAGGTGTTAGAGGTGTTGTTCTCTTCTCTTGTATTAACCACTCCACCTGGATATATTTTGGTCGGAGAAAAATTATTTAATTTTGTAAATTTTCTTTTGTTAAGCTGAGTTATATTAAATATTTATCTTCGCATATTAAGGGCATCAGTTATATTCGTAGGGTTGTTAGGCACTTTTTTTTAAAGTCACTGTCATACAGGGTATTGTTCTCTAATGAAACCGCTTCTTTGCTTGTAGTAGTTTTAGAGCTATCATTCTTTGGTCAATCGTCCTCGCTGTTGCTATTATCTGTGGTAGTTTATAGTTTCTTACGTAAGGGAATGTGGGCGACTGATGTTGGTTATTTTCCTTCTGTTCGCTTTTAACCCCCTAATATTGGACTATGAATGCGCTAAGTTCCGTTAGAGGATCAAAGGCAGTCTTTTAGTGTTTTTTTTTGTTTTGTTTTTATCTTAGGTAGCTGCTATATTTTGATAGAGAATTTCTTTCTAGGCTTTGCGAGATAATGAAAGCATCTTTGGTGAGTATCCATATATGCGTGGAGATGAGGATGCGAACGTCCTTAGAAGCATTCCATGTGTTGTTTACACTCGCGCAGATAGTTCGCATACGACCTTCTTCAGAGGTGTTGCCGCACATTACGATAAAAAAACTAGAAGGTAAGTGGCTTCCTACGAACTTCCCAATTTCGAGTGGTATATTTTTGGATTGTGAAGGTCATTGAGAAATTAAGTTGTTTGTGGGGGATAAATATGTTGATATTTGTGGAATTTCGAACTTGCGACAAGCACAGGAGAATATCCAACGATCGGTACGTAAAATTTTCGCAAGGAACATCTAAAAATGATGTAGATATTCAGGATATTCGAGAGGTTCGGTTTGTTTGTCCACAAATATTTGAAGTGTCAACTGTCGTTAAGAAAATTTTCTTCACTGAGGAGATATGGATTGTATATATATATATATATATATATATATATATATATATATATATATATATATATATATATATATATATATATATATATATATATATATATATATGAAGATATTTACAACAAACGTATGTTTTGCTGACCAGGAGGAGTCGTTGAAATTCTCAGGTTTTCGATATTTCTGGTCGACTTTGGTTGGTTCAAATGGGTGCTCGCCAACGATGTAATAGACATCTCATCAATGGATAAGGTATCTTCTATATTCGATATTCTTGTTGTTCGAGTTTCTATGGTTTTATCAAATGCGAGTTTAGTAAGCTTGTGGAGGAGGAAGGGTGAGGGATGGGATAGGCACATAGCTGATAGCGAGGTATTGAACCGCTGTATATAAGTAAAAATACTTTTGTCTCTGGAAGCATGGAGTTGCGCTGGCGGTTGTAACTACCAATCTCCTTAATTTCTAGCATTAACTTCAATCATACATTTCTAGCGTTGGCTTCAGAATGACTCATTTTGTTGACCCGGCTGGTAAAATTTTGTGTCGTGGGTTATTATCTCTCTTTTTCCGCAAGTTGTGAATAAATTGCGTGTGGCCTGTTGTTTCACTTTACACTTAAGTGCGTTTCCTTTCAGGCGAATCCTTTGCTCGACCTTCCAGTCGCTCTCATCCATTGTCGCGAGGACAACGCGAGTCCTTTGCGCGCAAAGGTGTGCTTTTTTAAGGTTGTTTCTATTGACTGCTGCAAGAAAGAGAGAGTGTCGCATGTGCTGAGAGAAGCGCCTAACATTGTTAAAGCGCTGGCTATCTGTGTTTGTTACATTTGGCGAGTTTGATGGGTAGCTCTTACTCACGTCCTAACCAACTGCTAGAGAAGGCCGAAGGGTAGGAGAGGGAGGGAGGAGGATTTCTGGATTTAGGTTAGGGGAAGGGTTGGCAGTTTTACTTAAGGCTGAAGGAGCTGAAGTGATAGGGTTGGGACTGCTTTCTTTTTTGCTAGCCACATATGCAAAATCTGATGGCGATTTGTGGTCTTTGAAATAGAGACTGTGAGAGATTCAGAGCGGCGAAATCTCTTCTTCGTTTCAGTTGCCGGAAAATTGGGGTTCTGTTTATTCTACAGAGCCCGATTTTATTTTATTTTATTCTGTTTTATTACATTTATTTTCCATTTTTCCGGTAAATTCGAAGGCCTGTGGTTGTTTGGAACAGTGCTCAAATCCTTTATAACTTAGAGCATAGATTATTATGCAATACAGTTTGGAATCGTTCCAGAAAAATTCGTGCAACTCTGCATTTTATCCTATTATCCTCGAGCTGAGTATGCGTCATGCAGGTATCACAGGCTTGTCGCAGTTCTCATGTGTGTTTTACATTAGAAGTATGCACCATTGTAACGTTGTATCTGCGCTTTTGCATGAGCTTCTGTCTGTATGTCGTGTGATTTAAACCAGGCAGCCTTTGATGATGCAAGCACAAAATTTGGTGGATGTAATACCAACCATTGAAAGACCTCTGTGCTATCTGTCACGTTGATCTTTCGACGTCGAAAAGACCTACACGCGTTTCAAAACGGCTAGAAATTTGCGCACATTTTCGCTTCGATCAAGTTACATAAAAGAAGGAACAAGTTTCTATAGGAGAGTTGCGCTAACGATTCCGTGCCTTAGATATGAAGCAGTTTTATTGCAATTTAGTGCAACTTACTTGGAGGGTTGGTGATGCTGTGAAAGATACACAAAAGCATATATTTGTACCACTTCCTCTGTTGGAGTTCTAACTGAAGAAGGAACTCTGGATGTGAGATTTCGTTTTAAGGAATTAGTGAAAGGAAATGACTATATGATAACGGTGAAATCGGGCGGAGCGGCAAAAATCTTCAATGTGTTAATCGACGATGTTAATGCATTATCGGTGGAGCGATCATTATCACTCGACGAAGAAGGTGGGCTGTTTGTTCTTCTGTAGAGATAGTTTGAACTGCAAAGATTTATTGGACCTTCGGGCTGCTTTCTTCATTTAGTTTTGTTACAATTGGGCCCATGTTTAGCATCTTCTTGGCCATACCTGAAATCATGAAGGGATGTGTTGCCTCCTTTTTGCACGCACTCAAATTTTTGTGGTTAGAGATATGGATGCAGTGAAAATGCTTGAAATTTGCATATTTGTGGCTGTATGGGGTAGAATCTCATAGCCGGACGATGTGTTGTTGCTCAGAATTGTGGAGGAGACAGTCTCCTAGTAAACTGATCAAATCTTTCGAGAAAAATCCGACGAATCCAATGGTGAACGACGAGACGGAAAGTTGCATAACACCTGCCTTAGTGACGATTTAAGTGGTTAGGTGGCAGAGACGAGAGGGGATATATGACCATGCCTAGGTGCTCCTCACTTATATGGTCTCCTTATTTGATTTCTGATATCACGTTGCTAGAAAATGTCCAGAGACGCTTAGCCCGTATTGCTTTATGCACAGTCTACTGTGATGTTTACGAGCCAAATTACATTTACATTACTGAGTTAAAGTTTCGTTAAGGTTTTAAACCTGAAATCATTGAAATGACGGAGACTGAAGTTTGAGTTGATTTTTTTGTTATACCTTTGCCTGGAATCACCTGGGATGGTTGCAACAAACAAGTCTGAATTGATTCCAGCTTCATTTTATACGGGTCAGGAACCCACTCCAGCTTCCGAGCTAAGGTTGAATCGTTTTGATCTACACAAACATTATTGCTGCTCTTATATATTAGATGTCCACTTTGTATTGTACTTTTATGAAAGATGCTCATTATTTTTCAGCTACACGTACTTTTGTTATGTTTTCCCATTTCGGGACTTTGAAGTAAAAAAAAAAGAAAAAAAGGAAGTCTCGGTCAGAAAGTGGGAAGTCCGCGGCCTTTTGGCCTGAAGACTGGGAAACCTGCGGCCATATCACGTACAAGAGAAGAACCTGCGTCTCATGCGAGTAGATGGTCTTGCTATGTAGTTTAGGCATTCTAATCCGCTTTTCACTGAAAATAACAACTTTATACTTTCCGGCGCACATCATGTGCAATAACCTATACTCCACACTTTATGCAAGTGTGGCGCAAATGTCCTTGCGCGTCGTTTGTTTTGCCACGCGAGTAGGTGAGCTGTGGGAGTATTGTCGTCATATACGTGCGATTATTCGATTCTCATATTCTATATGCTTTCCAACATTGTATAATTCTTTCTTTTCTTTGTTGATGTGGTGGATATGTAATGTGTTGGAATATATATAAGTATACGAGCCTATAGAAATAATCATAGTGCATTTCTCTTGCGATGAAATTATTAATATGTAAAGAAATGTTTGGAGAGACAAGTAGTAGGCTAAGTCGAAAAAAATTGCATCTTTCTGCAAGATGGGGACAAACTTTTTGGCACATAAGCTAACAGCCATATTCTATGTAGGTCATGAAATTCGATCTACATGTATTGAGAAGTGAAATAAACGAGCCGAATTGCTTAGTTGTTGTTTTTTTTTACATCCAGCATTTTTTATTTTTATTTATTTATTTATTTATTTTTTTGAATGCGAAAGTTCGAGAAATAGAACGATATAGGAGTGAAACATTGAGAAACTAAGCGTATTTTTCTTTGCTTTGAAATCAAAATGGAAAATACGGGAGAAGTTTGCTTTCTGTAAATCCTATATTGGATACTCTTTCAAGTGCGGAAAGTGTGGATCTTCATGGAGAAAGGTCAGACGTTGATTTTTTCGAGATCCTTGGTGAGATTTAGCGAGATTTGGTGAGATTTGGATGTTTTTTTTTGTCAAACCTCCTACTCGATAATATTGATGGGGTCGCAGATTTGATGTTAACAATAGCAATCGCATGCAATAAGCACAGGTGCATCATGTTTAGTTTCATTTTTGAATCATCAAGCAGTTCGTTTAAGAAGAGTGATATCGAAACATCTATGGCATTCTTATCATCTAATACAAGATTCTAAGGATTGCAATAATATGACAGCAGGGATCGGATTCGATTCGACGATGTGCTGTGCATTCTTTCGCTGGGATTCATTTTCGTATCAGTAATGTGGACCATATTATAGGTGTGAAGAAAGAGTTGGAGGGGTCCGCAGATGCGGATCCACTAGCCGTATGCAAAAAGATCGTCAATGAGACTTGCCATCAGCAATTGATGAATTCTCTTGTGATGGAATCATTGACGGTAGCGAGACGGGAGCTCGCCATGCAACAACAGCAAACATTTTGGTAAGCAGTCTGCGCTTTCTTCTTTTCATTCTCCGTCCTGTTTCTGCTTAGTTACTTTCTGGTTTGTGAAGTGATAGTGGGATACTAGTAACCTCCTCAAAAAGAATTTTTTTTTCGCAGAAGGTCAAGCTTCGATCAAAATCAGGTTACGGGCGTTTGGCAGATACTTTGATCCAGAGGGAACAGCAGAGGAGAGAATAATACTCTCAACGTCATTGAAGGTTTTCTTGTTTTTTACAATTATTTGAGATATTTTTTTGAATCATCTATCCCTATGCATTCCTCTGGGCTTTTGTGTGAGCAAACTGTCCCACATTGCTGCCATAATCTGAAGGTTAGAGTTGATCAATTGCAATCAACCTGCTGTTTTCTCGGATGGTCTGATGTAGAGGATATCGAAACAGCCGTATTATGGTCATGTTTACCAACATTCGAAGTGACGGCATTTAGAAGAAATAGAAGTAGGCACAAGTTTGTCCTCAAGGAGGAGTATGGGTATCGCGTCTTCTATACTAATAGCGGTGAGTTGCGAAATAAAGTTCAACCCTCGTGTTATAAGTATTTTAAGTGGTGTTCTGGTACCATCCTTCGAACCTTAGAAAAATCCACATAGGTTTACTGTGATTGTAGGCCGCCGTATTACGGAAATAGTGCGGCGACAGGTGCAATGCCAGTGATGATGCCCCCAGTTGCATTACCTTTGGCGATGCCAATATTCTTACCTATGCCGTCCGGCTTAAACGCACCAGGCGCTAATAATGCGGTATCATCACCCGATAATGCATCGAATGGCAACGCGCTTAACGGAAATTCTCAATGGGATGCGCAGAGAGAAAACAGTCATTTTGGCAGTCGTCAAAATACGGCTACATTCAATTCGTCATTTAATGGCTCTTCGTGGCAGCAAAATAGGTTTGTTGAATTGATGCCTTATTTTTCGTAAGTATTTAATGACGGTGTTAGAGGGACTGAGGAAAGAGGGGAATGTAACAAACAATAATAAATTAGTAATTACTCATTTAAACTGGAACGAGGTTTGCAGCAGCGGTAGCATATTCCTATCGTTTCGCAAAGAAATAATTAAATAAGCAAATAAAATAAAATAGATGAAGGAAGGAAATAAAATTTTAAAAATGCATGTTCGTTGAGTGGTATCAGCGAGAAGAGAATGCTGCCTTCTTGAAAGAAGTTCAAACGCATAACGTAGTGAGTGATTTTGGTGGCGTTCATCTCTGTGCTTATCTATGGATAGTATGGATAGATGATGAGACAATATAGAACAGTGATTGTTATTTCTTAGTTTTGATAATTTATTCGTTTCGAATTTATTTGAAGAAATCAAAATGCAAATCGGGGACACTCGCGTGATAATACGTTTTCGAGCGATCGTCGTAGATTTTTTGTCGATGGTGATGGAGGCGGTCGTCGTGGACGTGGTGGAAATAGCGAACGTAATAGTTTCGGATTTGGGAATCGTAAGCAACGTACAACGTTCGATAATGATACAAATGAAGGTGGTAACGATTGAACTTTTACTTAAGAATGGTGGACTTCATTTTTGTTTTATTAATGGGCCTATCCGATGTCTGTAGTGACGTTGCATTACAAGTGCTTTTGCTGGAGATGCTGAATATCTAGCCTGAAAGATTAGCGCCTGACAAACAGCATTGTTGAGAGCATGGCCTCATGTGCTACGTCTTTAGGTGGTTTCGGATTCTGATGGTTATAGATTTCAGTTGTACTTCATGACTAGAGGAGTGCATTTGTTTTTGCTGTTGTTGACAACCTATTGCTCTAGACGCATATTTCGATGTAAATTTGCTGGGCATAGAGTTGAGAATCGTAAGGTACATGAAGAATGAAGATTCGAGGGTATTCTGCTCTGATTTTGGCTTTGAAAAGTGTGGTCAGAAGAAACCTTTACTCTCCCTCCCCCCCCCCCCCCCCCACATCTTATTTGACGCATTTTACGGATTTGAACATCATGCGGGGAACGTTTGTTGTTAATGGCTTTTTGCTGAAAAGTTTTATAGCGACGCTATATGAGCGTGTTTTCATATCTGTTTCCCTGACAGTTTCAAATATCCGTTCATAGAAGGTATGTTGAAAGAATTTTGTGGGCATTACCTATTTAAGATGACCCCTTATTGTCATAATTTTTCGGTTAGTAATTTTCTTTGTAAGCTTGATTTGATTTGATGTCTCGGGATTTTAAAGTTGGTTATGTTTTCTTTGGTTTGATTTTTTAATATATAGTTGAATGATTGCATTGGTGATGCGCTCGCTGTTTTTCGTTTCATTTGGTTATTTAAGCAGACAGCCAGCTGGCGCGATTGGTTGAAATATACCTTGCCAGATGTCGGTGAATGAATTCCTACTTACTAATTGCAGCGGTTTTATTCCACTTTCTGCTTATCATTGTGGATGGGATTCGGTGATAACTTTTTATTTTTTATTCTTTTATCGCTTTTATGTAACGTTCATATGTCGTAAGCATGGGAAATACTTTCAGCGAATAGCGACATTCCACCATGGGCATCTTTGGGTAAGAGACGTGGCGGGCGACGTGGAGAAGGTTCGTTTATTCATTTATTGCTTATCTATATGCTTGATGTACACGCATTTTGAGTTATAGAAAACTCTGGAATGAAACTACGAGGCAAAAGTTTCTGTCTTTACTTAACAGATGCGGAAATATAGGTAGATGTGACGCATCTATTAAAGTAAGTTGAAGTATACAGTGTTTTCTGTAATGGATGCGATGGAGTAAGTGGGGGACAAGGTAAGGGGGAGAGCGATCCACAGTGCACATCTGAGATACGTTAGCGAAGCGGTGGCATTTATTTATTTTATTGGGCTTAAAGCAATCCTTTTAAGGTTTATGACGAGCGACCCGATTGTTCTGATGTGTGACGTCTGAGCAGCGGTCTTCCTTGATGTCTGATATGCTTTTTTCTGATCATCTGATATTTGTTTTACAGGAAGGGATATGGCATCGCCCGGAAATAGGATGACAGCATGGGAGAGAGTAAGTTTGCACTTTTATGCTCTTTCTTATTTTCATTATTTATGAAAAGTTATCTTTGGTTATTATATGCTTAAAAGTTAGTTACGGCTATCAGCGTTTGTTCATACTCGTAGATGAGTGACCGTTAGTGACCATCTTTCTTTCTTTATTTGTTAATTTGTTTTTATTTTATTTTTATTTTATTTCATTTCATTTTGTTTATTTATTTGTTTATTTGTTTTAAGATGCAGGGGTGAGAAAACGTGCAAAATTACGGGAGAAGAAGAAGCAAAATATTCGCAAATCTATAAAGACGATAATTTATAAGACGAATTAATGTACTATAATTTCCTTTATAGAAAAGTGCGAGTTAGAGATGTTTGCTGTAGCAAATCGGTGTTGTATTTGTAAGTTGAGTGCAATTTTAGGCGGTCGCTGAAGATAGGGCGAATCGGAAATTGGCTGCCGGCGATGCAGATGCAAAGGTTGTTCCCTTTTTTCATTTTTTAATATTTCTTCCGATAATAAACCATTCCATGACAACTGCGGTATACCTGTCCATACCTTAGTTAGTTAATTAGCTGCGCAAAAATAAGCAGATTGTTTGCACTGTGAATTGCCCCATAAATGGTTGGGTAAGCTGCTCGATTTCAATATTGGCCAAATATTTGTTTATTTCTTGATCAGCTGTCATCATTTTTGTGACCACCGTACTCTGTCATATATATATATATATATATATATATATATATATATATATATATATATATATATATATATATATATATATATATATATATATATATATATATATATATATATATATGAGAGGTCGGCGCTCAGTACGTTAAGTGGACTATCTGGTGAACACTGCGCTAGCTATACACTTCGAAGCTGTAGCTTCAGAGCTTCTAGAGCTTGTTTAAGAGAGGCATGAAGTAAAAGTATGCCTGTTATCGTTGAGGGGACACAATTTCCGCTCGTAGATGGGGAATTTATTCTAGAATGAGGTTATAATGCAAGCGCAGAGTTTTTTCCAGGTGGACACGGACTAATGATCTTCTGGCTGATTATATGGTTCACGACAAAATTTCCCAGCACGAGCAGCGCACATTTATTTTTTCATCAAAAATAGATATTGTAATTGTTTTTTTTTAGAGAATATGTACAAACTTCATATTTATTATGTGGGTTATGATATTTCGGATGGAGTTATCATTGTGTTGTTTTCTGTTCATTCGATATACCGCCACAAAATCTGTAATCTAGCCGTTTTGCATCATTTGCTTTTGCAATTTGTGCAGAAGAGAGGGGAAGTTGATTAAAGAAATGAAAGGAGATTCGGAAGCCTGGAGGAATTGGAAAAGAGGGGGTAATTGATGGTTATATCCTAATAGATTGGATTGTTCTATTTGATTGTCGAAGTTTTATTCATTTTTTTTTGTGGAGATATAATAAAAATTAATGTTCCAGTTCAGTTTATGCGTTGTTCTGATGTTCGCTGGTGCAATTTTCGGATTGTCGATAACAATGCTGAATGGCGTTATATAGGTGATATGGATGGGGGAAGTGGTGGAGGCTATGGTGCCATGATCCAGTTGCATGACATGATATTTCGCCAGAAACCAATGCTTGTTGTCGCAACGTATGGAAATTAACTGTATTGCGTGAAACAAGTGAAGTTGCACCTTAACTTGTATGCATTTTGTCAGGGGGTTAGCAAAATTAATAGATGAAGATCGTGAAGTTGAGCGTTCTCGAGGTTCTCATCTCAGCTCAGAAGTTTTGATTGCAATGATAGTATTTCATCTTCAAAGGTTGGACTTTGCTTGTTGAAGGAGGTGGCGATCATTTGCTATAGGGGAAGAGGGTATAGAGGAGGCAATTTATTTTGAGTGCATTGATACAATCGTCATAGAAGAATTTAACGATTTGCGAGAATAAAAAAGATGCGCTGTAACGTTTGCTGGTAGTGATTATCTGGAAGCGTTAATGACTCGTATGTTATTTGTTTTTTTTTTTTTTTTTTGCTCACTTACTCAATTCGTTGCGATGAAAATTTTCGTTTTACAATAGGATTGCCTCTCATTTGTTAGGATTCTTTATGAGGCAAGTGTTGTATCGTCGACGTTTTTTTTTTTTGTGTGAAAAGAGTTTCGTTTCGTTCTCTCAAATAAATTGTTCTTCTATACACTAAAACGTATGCTTGCATATGTATGCTGAAAATCTCGTGGAATTGGAACGCTGCTAAAAGTCGTGGATGTCAATAAGTGGTTGCCGGCGTAGGTGCATATTATGGACGGTTAAAAGCATCGTCTAGGAAAGTGAATGATAAATGATATGTTAGTGATAGGTGACTTAGCTTTGTAAAAATCCTATTAACTGCTGGTCCGTGAGCTGTCGTAGTGATTTTTGAAGAAGGGTTTGGTGGCGTGACGTCTGTAATTTCTAGGAGCAGCCGACCATTTGAAGTATTTCCTTGTGCATATCATCGGCCATATCGTACACTAAAACAATCGTCACCACCGACTTTTTGTCGGTCGCATGGCGCTCAAATTATTCGCAGTCGACTTGTGAGTTGTATGTCATACATACATAAATGTCTAGGTCTTGCAAATGAAGAACTCATGTCTGGAGTGGGATGAATACTTGGAATAGGATGAATGCTTGGAACAGGGTAGATGCTTGGAAGAGGATGAATGCTTGGATCAGAATTCATTCCAAGCGTTTAATGTACATTATATAAAAGAAACTCATGTCATAACTTCTCCAATTCATTTATTGAGACTATTCCTCACAATTTCCGTGCTTCCAAATGGAGAGTTGGGAGGGACAAAGAAGAAAAGGACGGAGAGAAGAGTGTGGAGAAGGGCAAAGAATGAAATTGCGTGATATGTAAAATGCTCAACAAATGATGGAATGTATTAAATTTTTTATTTTACTGTATAATAATTTCCGACAATAATATTAATGAATTTGAATATTCGCCGTTATTATATACGAAATGAAATATTTCTCGACCTTATCATAACGTTCTTCATTAATAATCAACTATATATTAGACGTTTCTCTTATTTTTATATATGAGAAGTTGTTACGAGCAGATGCATTCATCATATTTTAAAAAAAAATTTATATTTACCGATCGATATAGAGATAATCGACAGACAGTGAGTTTTTGAATTTTTTTTTTGGGGGGGGGGGAGGGTAGAAGCGAAAAGTGTCCTGAATTGAATTGCTCAATCCAGAATTCATACGATATTTCATCGAAATCAATCACCGCAAGCAAAAATCGCCATGAAATAGGCAATAATATGTACTTTCCTTCGCCTCTAATTTGCATAACTAAATTTTTCCCCTCCAAAATTTGTATACCTAAGAAAAGTGATAGGATTGGAATTTAATTTAACGAGCTTTATTAGCTCAAAACATAATTCGGTGATAATAAGCCATAACAATCAACAAGGCAAAATGATCAATGAAAAGCACATTTTAAGGCGAAAAGGAAAAATCATGAATAAGGCAAAAAAAAATGATAGTTAAGATTGATTAAGAAGATTGTCTCGAGAGTGAGAGCCGATATAGTAATGGCGCTTTTTGTTACTTCCAAAGCGAATGGAAGCTGAAAAAATACCTCCGAAGAAGTGAATTTATAACCAATGAACAATATTAATTTACACTTTCAATACTATAAGTTCACAAAAAATTCTGGAATGTGACCTAAATATTCCTCGTAATAAATATATCTCAAAAGAAAATATAAGAAATACCTTGGAGGTTTAATTTGAAGAAGCCTATAAAATTTGATTGCTTCGTCTATCTTATTTTTTATTTTAGATTTATTTTTACATCAATCCTGGAGCGTCGTAATGTGCATTTATGATGGAATATCGTTAGAATCCTCTCGGTCATAGCTTATAAATGAATCTAAAGTATTGCTCACAGATAATGTCTTTTCTTTAAAGGTTTATTACTTACTAATACTGTAAAGTAACTTTAAACCAAAAAATATGCATGATCATTTTTCTATGACGTCTCTTCATGTGGCGGAACTCTCAGTAAATATGGGGAGGTGGAGATAAGGGGCAGGAGGGAGAGGAGGGAGGAGAGGAGATAACGATAGGCTATGCCATTTTACGTATGGCATAGCGATTCATGCACAACAAGTATCAATTAAATAAGCAGCATAGTGATTCAATTTATTAAATATTTTCGAATAGCAACGATTAAAATTCCAAAAAAATTTCTTTACGTAGAAAAACATCGCAATAAATTCATTTAAAAAAAAGCGAATTGAATATGCAAAATAATAATTTAATGAGAAATTATCTCCGAAGTATTGTAAAGATATTCCGCTTTTTAAATTCTTTTTATTTGAATAGCGAGTTTCATAAGTTGTCAAAAATGTAATTTAAAAAAAAAAAGCGCAATAGTTTTCATCAATACATTTCATTTAAATCCGAACGATCATATAAATCGTTTCCTTTTATGCAAATTTTACGATCACAGCAAATGTTAAATATACACATTTATATGCAAATCTTTGCGAATTTCGGGTATTTCTTCAAATATCCCTCTCAAATATATGTTAAACAATATCATTTTCCAGATTATACGTACATGATAGATGTACTTAGTGGAAGCGGTAACCTTATTTCCTCCTTCACCTTCCGGTCTCAATTTCCATCTCCCCGCCACCTAATGAACCTAACCTTAGTGATTTCAGAGTTGAGAGAATTTAATGTATCAACAAATATACGCGCATACGGTGTTAATATTGCGTTTGCCAAATACCATAAAAGTTTGCGTTGCTTTTGTTGTGAGCAAATAGGAAACGATTTGAGATAAAGATACACAATGCTTGGAATTATATCCATCGGATACCATATAGAAAACAATTATAAACGTATATTATTGTTCGAATAAGAAAGAGAGAGAGAAGAGAGAGAGAGAAAACTTCAAATAGTATATTTTTAGAAAAGAGTAGAAAAATGAAATATGAACGACCAGTAATAATCAATATTTCAGGTAGTTATGATCAATAAAATTTCTTAATGAAAGATATTAAAACAAAATATTAAATCATTAAAAGAAAAGATATAAATCAAAGCATCAAAAGATATATAAAAATATAAAATATTGAGGAAAAAGGCATAGAAAGATATGCGAAATATTAATGCTGTACACAATAAAAAGAATAATTTCATCAAAAAAAAAAAAAAGAGACAAGAGTTTGAATACACGTAAAGAAAATAGAGCGATTTTATATTTATATAGTAAGTGATCGACAAAAAAAAAAAAAACAATAGCATTTTCGAGGTAACGTAATTATTTTTCAACAATCTCCTATTTTTGCCCCATTTTTCCTAAAGAAAAAAGTGATAAAAATCACTCGAATAACTCGAACTTATCACACTTCACAACTTGTTTTAATGATATGATTATACGATGTTCAATTTTTAATTAGAATTCTTTTCAAGAATAAATTGAAATATTTCTCTAAATCTATCATATTATATAATTATCAAAATCATATTCATATCAAATCGCCTTCAAAAAAAAAAAACAATTTAATTCAATTCCATTCAATCAATTCAACAACGACAATCCAAATTCCCATCAAATCATTACAAAATTCGCAATTACGACGAAAATACGAAAAAAAAAATCGATTAATTAACGTAGTCGTTAATTATAGTATATCCGCAGTTTCTATATTGTAGAATTGAATTCAATTCATCATTGAAATATTTTTTTTTCCTCATATATTCATATGTTTTTCTATTGAATCATTTATATTCATAGAGCGAAAATTGCATTATTTATGAAGAAGTAATTTATAAAGCTTGCATTTTACTTTATTATAGGTATGTATGCGTCATATAAAGTATAGCAGTAATTATAAGGGCAAAAATAACAAATTTACTAATATAGTAACGAAATTATTGTTAATATAAATATTTTTAAATGCTCTCACCTTATTAGGCCGATCAATTTTATCATCTCAGAAAGAAATAATTCCTGACATATTTCTTCCCGAGAAATTTTGAGACTTATGGGAAAATTCTCAAAATTTGGCTTTCACCTCTTCATTACTTGATTTTTGAAAAAAAAATTTGCATATCTAAAAATTTGCATATCTGAATTTCGTTCCATCATTAACTATTCATAATAAATGATATTAATGGAAGAATAGGTGGGAATGAAAAAAAAAATTCAATTTCACCATAGCGATTATTAACGTAGACTATATTTACCGAAAAAAAAAACTAACCCAATAAATTGAAAATATTATGCAAATTAATGCACGCATACATACATACAAATATAACGCTATTATAGTGCGTTTTGTCTATAAAATTTGCATTAATATATTTTAAAAAAAAAGGCACCATATATATATAGCAGATCTATTTGAATAAAATATATACGATAATAAAATGTATATAAAAAAGCATCGATTGTGAAATGCATTTTATTAGAGATGATTTAATTAAGTTGTGAGGGAATTTAGTCCATTGTATGGTTGAGATTATTCATCGAATAGGGTTTCTCAATTTGACTTGGTGCAATCGTCGATCGTATCGTTCGCCTTTGACGCATTTCAAAGAAATTCATCACTCGATTCGACTGAAATTCTTTTCCAATTGAGGGAAATTGTTTCGTAAAATATGAATATTAATCTATATTAAATATCAATATTTGATATTTATATATGATTTATTGTTTTCATTGTATATTCTATGCTTTTTTTTAAAAAATTGTATAAATAAAAACGTTTAGAGAAAATAAAATGATTGTTTTTTTTTTCTAAACTATTAAAACCCAAACAGGTATGTTCGGTTATAGAAGCCTTCCATTAATGGGTGGTCTTCGACGCAAGAGATTTAAAAAAAAATTGCCTCTGAAAAGATTAGGTGGAAATTTAAGGGTCATTACTGTTTCATCCCACTAAATGAATGATGAATAGTAAGGTAATCGATGAAGATATGCAAATTTCGCAATCATCTTGAAATGAATATGTCTTTGATTTTTTTTTTTACGAAATAGAGCTAATAGTTAGGTTAAATTGTATTTGAAAAATCCGAAGAGTTGTATTGATGCGAATTATGGAAATAAATTTCTAGATTCTTATTTAATTCATAATTTTCATTAAATGTGGAAATATTTTCTCGAATTGATACCAATATTTATTATTATCAATGATGAAAAATATTTTTATTGTGCTATATTTTTGAAAGAATTCAACGCATGAATTTAGCTGCTTATTCATTTAAGACTAGGCCTAATTGTAGTGATAGCAAATCTCAAGCGAAAATTTTCCACTTTGAAAAAAAAATTGCCTTCAAAACTTTTCTATCTTTTTCCTTCAAAAAAAAATCTCTTCAATATCAAATTTCCCATTATTGTTTTATTTTATTCACATTTTATAATATTCTTCGCAAGAATCGTTATTCTATGAAATTATTGCTACAGATATATGAATCGATGCAAAAAATTTACCCATTTTCTTCCCAATAATCTCTTTGAAAATTTTCTCCCCAAATAGAAAGGTAAATATTGTTAGCGGTAAAAATTGACTATTTTCCTTCCCACGATATGCATCATTCTCAGTAATATTTCCCATGGGAAGGAAAAAAAAAAACGCTGAACTTCCCACATATCATAAGAAACAAACATAAATATTCAGAGTTGTTGCATTGAATTATGCAAGTAGCCATATGACTCAGAAATATGTAAAATTCGAATAGCAAAATTCGACACTCGATTGATGGGAAAATCCTTACTTATATTTATTTAATTAAAAATTAATAATACACAATAAGATAAATTATACATGCATATATATAATGATAAGCAAATATTAAAGGCTAAAAAATTTTGCAAAAGAACAATGCAAAAAAAAAATCATCGATTATTCCTCTATATTCCCAAAAAAATATATCCATTCGATCGGAAATAATATTTTAATATTTAATGAATTATTTGCAAATAACTTTTATTAGTGAATTCGATTGTTTTTAGAAATATAATTATGGAAACGTGAACAACAAACCTTTAAGCATAAAATAGCGATAATAATTCCACAAATTAATAAACCACTTAAAATTGCAATAATACAAAAACCGGAAATTATTTTTTCAATATTTATGAGACGATTAAATAACATCGCTAAAGATTCATCGTCGATTTCAATCGTTGTGAATATCGACATCAATGGTATAATACTGCTATGCATTCGACTTAAATCCGGTCTATAAATAAAATTTCCGATTAAAAAACGAAAAAAAAAATTAATTTAATTCTATCGAAATGTATTGGCATCAAATTGCGAAAAAGTATATCAATCAACGTTATTAAAAATTTCCACTTTATGCAATAATTTTTTCATCAAAGCTCAACCAATTTTTTCATCCGCTTTATGCAATATTTAAAAAATTATGCAATTGTATTTAATCGTTCATCAAAGATTCTTGCATGAATAATTAGCCATATAATTTGTTGAAGTTTTCAAATAGTCGATTGTTTCGTTGATATCTGATTTGCAAATTTCAATTTCATAAAAAATTGTGAAGAGTATTTGTTAACGTAGAAATGTTTTGTATGAGTAAACAACTCAAATATGTACAGGCAGATATGTATCATGAGTAAATAAATAAAAGCGCACTTAAAGTACATTTTTGCAATGCAATTTGCAAAGAGCGCTTAGAAATGCAACATTCCCTTTGCAAAAACTTTACTTATATATAGGTATATATAAATTGATTTCTTGAAGCTATGTTTGATAACTTGAAAAATGAAGGATAATTAACAATGAGAGGTCAAGGTTAATTAACTATGATAGGTCAAGGTTTAATTGATGGTGAGAGGTCAAGATGAATTAGCGTCGCTTGAATTAGAAAATCCATCACAATAGCCGTTCACGAATTCAGCAAATAGTAGCAGCGGTATTAACCTCTCTTCGTGGGAGGTCTTCAAATTTTTTTTCTCTCTATCAAGAAAGTTTTGATAAATAATTGTTAAGTCAACTTAAGCAAAAAAAAAAAAACCCCGCCTTATAATTGATCAATCGATTAAAAGTTTCAAAATGCTTTCATAATTGTTTTTGAATATGCAAATATCATTTATTCTTAGGTTTAAATTTGAAATTAATCATTGCACATAAACAATATTATATTTGCTAAATGAATACGAAAATTTTTTGCATTTATTTATGCGAAGAAAATTTTTGAAAAATATTCGAGAGATAAATTTATGAAATCATTAATATTGTCCCCTTTTATTTTCAATATTATTACTCGTATATTAATCAAATTTTTTGCTTAAAAAAAAATAATGCACAATTATATTTTAAGCATATTATTTGTACATTATCGAAATTATGCTCAATTAACGATGAGAGAAAAAAAAAAAAGAATATTATTCACTAACTCAGCAGTTATATCATTTCCTTTCCACATTGCGATATTGATTTGAAAACGTTTCTCAACAAGAAGTAATATTCCTGTTCTCTGCAATTTTATAAATTTATTCATTATTTTTATCTATTCATTAACTTTAGAAATGCACAATTAACGACACTATTTTTTCTTCTATAGAAAGTTGCCTATTCGAAAATTAATGCAAAATAATTTCTTTTTTTTTTTTAAACATGTAATGGGAATTTTCTTTTTTTTTTTGAAGTATTATAAAATATTGATAAGGTTAATTTTTTTTACATTTTATAATTAGTACTATTATTATTAATTATCTGAAAATCTTAAAATATAGGATTGAATGAGAAATTTAATTGATTTTTTTTTTTGTTCAGCAATTATCGTTGCGTATTTTTAGAGACACTTTTTTTGCATGCAAAGTTAAAAAGTAAATTAGACTTGCTGTAGAGCCTAGGTAATTAAAGGTAATTAAAGGTAATTAGTGGCAATTTGTTCGTATTATTTCATTGAATATTATCGTTAGTGCATATCTAGAAATTTCTTCTTACTTATTTCACTATATAGACGAGAAGATTGAAAAGCAGCGGTTATGCAAATTTCTCAGTAAATTAACGTTGAATATATTTCCATAGATTTTGCACTAAAATTGCATATTTTTGCAAGTTTTTTTTTTATATTGCTTCAGTGAAGACATAATTATACAACGTTTTTTCTTTATTATACAACAATTTTAGATTATTATAACTGGAAATTGAAATGAATTTGAATATGGATTGTTAATTTACTTGAAAAGATAAAATTTTTTGGTAGTACATTATTTTGAGAGGCCTCATTAGTATAGTTAGCATAAAGTAATCGAATTGTAAATAAATAATTAAATTAAATTATTCAAAAATTCTTTAAATACTTGGAACTTTCTTTGATTCATTACAAAAAAGATTTTACGGCAAAATATAATATAAAATCAATTTTCCATATGCATTAATTAACTAATATTAATTAATGAACGTATTATTTAAACGAAACATCAAATGAAAACGTCAAAACTATAAGCATAAAATAATTTACCGATATAGCAAATTTCTTTGCTAATTCTCAGATGTTATTTGATAGATAGCAAACAAATATGTTATAAAATAACACATGATTAATAACACTCGCTAATGATAGTGATATCGTTAATGTGTTAAAAATGGTGTTTTCATTTCGATAGGCGAAATATACCACAACGATTGTTGAGATGATCGATTCTACTCGCCGATTATTATACGAGAGAAATTTTATGAAGTATTTCTCTTAAAGCTATTTAAAAGATGAACTATATTTTATTGGTGGCATCATAGTGACGCTGGATTGAGGTTTTTTAGTTAATTCTGAACATACCGGCTCTAATGTTATGGCAATACCATCATGCTCAGGTGAAGATTCGTTAAGGCCGATGATAGAATCCTTCACAATGTCGTCTGCGTAAAGAAAATTCGGCAACGAAAGAACTACCGGTGGCTCACCTGTAATATACGAAAAAGAATGAATGAATAAAACTATGCGGATAAAAGTTGTTAGCTAATCGATATTCATTCAAAGGATGTTTTTAAAAAATTGCATAAGGCGGCAGAGATTTCTGATTAATGCATTAGGAGAGATTTGCTAATTACCTGAATGGGAAATATAGGTGGAAGGTGTAGAAAAGGTATGTGAATAACAGTAACGACAACAACTTTAATAATGATAATATCGATCGCTTTGATAAGCATTTCTATATAATCTCCTCTAAATTAATTGTCTTTACCTGTTATAACGCCGGATACAAATTAAATCCAGGTAGTGCAATTGTTCTCAGTCGTATTTTAACGATTAACGTCAAATAATTAGGGCGAACAATGAAGAGTTCAATAATATTCAAATAAACTTGTAGACCTATCTTAATTAGATTTAATAAATATACGTCGAAAATATTGCCCTTACTTATTATGGTCAGACGATAAAAAAATTTCTGCCATTTAGTGAGTATACTATTGAATTTATGCAATATAGAGATTGCTTGAGTAAGAAATTTTAGCCAATTTTAGAGATTCGCTTTTGCCCTCCTCGGGTCCTTCTTAAACTTCGATGGCAACGAATCTTAGAAGTAATCGATCGAGAAGATTCGTCGAATAGGGAGCAATCGTTTACGATCACTGATATCAATTCGCCGAAATGGTATCGATTCGCCGAAGTGATAGCAATCATTCATGATCAACGATATCAATTCTAATGTAATGCAAAACATAAATCATACGTAGATTGTTTTTTTTTTTTTGATGTGAGTAAACAAAGTGTTGCAAATTTTTTATGCAAACATTTTTTTAAAGATGCATTTCAACAATTCTAAATATAGAAAAAAAAAAGAATTCATCATACCTCGACGACAACGACTAATATCGATGAGACCTCTCGGTAAGCATTGTTCATCTTTTTTGAAAAATTCTTTGCCTGAATTAAAGCAAAATGCTCCATTCTCGGGTTGATTCCAATCGAATAGATCCGGTGAAACGATAAAACGATAAGCATTTACACCTCTATATTCCACTTCTTTATCGAATACAAAATAGATTGACCTGAAATTTCCATATTCTTTAAGGGGAGAGAGGGGGGGGGGAGGAAATATTACCTCCATACATATATATACCATTATGGAAAATATAAAAAGGAAACAATGAAAAACTGAACAAAAATTTCACTTCTGTTCATTTTACGTCTATCTATCTAAGAATTTTTTTTTTTGAAATGAATTAAATTATGCAAGTAAAATTTATATTGTATAGGTACGAATAAAGATATACACATAGTATTATTGAATCTGATTCTATAAATGATAGAAAAAGAAAAACAGTAACGAATAATTCTAGTGTTTTTTTAAAAAATAAACGATATACTATATGCAAATTTTAGTCATAATTGTTGAAAAATATTGCAGTAATATATTGCAAATCATCATGAAAATAACTCTTTAAAAAAAGCCCTAATAGAACGAAAAGGAAGGCAGGTCAACATTGCTCCACATATCCGGTCAAAATTCGCCAATCGGAAATATTCTCGATTCTAATTAATCAATCCTTTGTATGAGAGGATATTTTATGAAAATAGATTATCATAGCATTAATAATATTTCATCTCTTATCAATTATATCAAATTTTATAAATTAAAAAAAAAAAAAAAAAATCACAAACCTGCATAAAGATGGTGAGAATATATAAAGTTTATCGAATTTATTGATATATGGTTTAAATAAACTTCCATCTGTACCGTTTACTTTCCTTTAAAAAAAAAAATAAAAATAAAGCAAACATTATGCTCATATAATTATATCTAATAATTCTTACCGATAATTTTATAAAATATGATTATTTCAATTATTCATTAACTAACTTTATTGCATTATTAAATAGTAATGAAAAAAAACCCGAATAAAAATTCGATCTTTGAAATTTCCCCCTCAATATTAATTATAGGTCTGTTATGTACCATTGACAGTTAATATTGGAAAGATCTATGGATAATTTCTTTCTTCTTTTATCTAATTTGAGGAAATAATGAGTTTTCCGACATTCAGAGAGAGTCGGAAAAATGGTGAGAAAATTTTTATTGATGCGGCCGTTCTTCCAGATTTCTTATGAAGAAAAAAAAAGGGATTTACTTATTTCATCGGCTTTTTTTTTAAAATCATCGATCGACCATCTTCAAACATTCAATACTTCTGGACATCAATAAGACTTCTTTCTACTCATATGCAAATTTTGCCATTCTCGAAAACCTAATCTTTGATATACGATCATCAAAAATTATATTGAAATTATCACTAAAGAAACTGTTTTTTTTTTCTTTTAGTATACGGCATTTATTACGCAAAAGATTAAAGAACTTACGTGGAGAATTCATCAGCCCACCAGCTATCGGGAACATATTTCTCGCCATTCCATGATTCGATTTGTCCAAGCGTTACGCCACCATCCATTTCACCGGTGGAAACTTGAAATATATCATTCCATGTATTATTTAGCTGAAAATTGTCAAATTCTTTTCTAAAGTAATAAATTTCATCAAAAAATAAAAAAAAAATTAAAATTAAAATTAAAAGACGGAAGCAGAGTAGATATTACGATGATTGTATACTTTTCAAAAATGTATTCAATAGGCATGAGAATTTTTAAAAAAAATTTTTGCTTTAATTTATCGCCTTAAATTATTAAAAATAAAAATCAAATTGAAATCGTTAGAAAAATATTAACATAAATAAAAGAATTTTTCTTGGATGAATATAAAAAATTTTTACGAATATAATCAGAAAAAATTTCTCAACAAAAATTTGCCATATGAAAATTTTCTCATCTTTTAAACGCATTTCTAAGAAAACGGTTTAAAAAAAAAAATTCAACCGACTCAAATAGGTATCGTTCTTTATTCCGAGTATTTCTATGCTTAATCCCCTTATATGAATATTATTATTTTTTCTATATTATGCAAATTTTGATGTATATCCATCTTTGAGATATCGGAATGGTTTAATATGGCCATAAAATGATTGCAAAAAAAATAATTTGGAAAGAGATAGAATTTATTTATTACTGATCTAATGATCTTTCTAAGTGATTTTTTTTTCGCCGATATAAAAGAATGAAAAATAAAAAATTGACGAGGAATAAAACTAACCTCAGCAAGGAAAGCGATTTTTTCAGGAAGATCCAATACAGCTTCACAAATGAAGTTCATGAAAGGAATTGAACAAACCTACAATATGAAAATTTTCATCTGCTAAGCTAGCTATGAAATGAGAGACGATTAAGTTAAATAGTCGAATTTTTAGATTGTTATAATGAGATTTATAAATTGAAATTAGCGTTTATTAATTTTTATGGAGAATCGATATAAAAATATGAAATATTTTTGAGCAATATTTTATTTTTTGAGGTAATAAAAAAATTTCGATCATTTGAATAAAGTGAATAAATTTTTATTATCATTATATATATATATATATATATATATATATATATATATATATATATATATATATATATATATATATATATATATATATATATATATATATATATATATCGGAAAAGATTATTTAAACGAATAATGAATGAAAATTCGTTATAATTTTTTCAGCACTAATTGAATACTGGACAAAATCATACATATAAAATTATATGATGGTGAGAAATTTTTGTGCGATTTGGATCGATATTTGAAATATAAGTGTGCACGAATTGTGGTAATAAAACAAATGCGGTGTTGTAATTTAAAAGCACAAATATAAATGGCCTTAAAATGAGGCCGCTCTAAATAGCCTGAACATAAGGCTCTCTGAAATGGCCTGAAGATCATGCTCATTTTGCGTTTAGCTGAGCGCATACTACTTTAAAATCATTTTCAAACGTTAAGAGACAAACCTTATCAAGGAAGGGATCCTTATATCCTCGAAAGAACATATCACCTATTGAGACCTCAAGGAACGGCGTTTGTGAGGATAGTGCAGCTTGTGCAGCTTTCATGCTCGGATTTGAAGCCGCCTCTACAAATTTCTGAAATTGAAATTTTTTTTGAATCATTCGTTTGCATACGGATCCTGTCTGATGGATTCTATGTTGTAGAATATGACTGAGACGAGTTTTTTTTTTTCGCTAAACTTCTCTACGATTATTGAAACCTTTAATATAATAGGTCAGGTATCAGGTATGGTTGAGGTACTAGGTAACACAAACCTTTAATTAACACAAACGATTGAATTTCAAAATAAAACCTCAAAAATATATATTAGTAAAGATTTATGCAGTAGTGATGGATTGATACAATATGAGTGCCATAGATCAAATTATGCAATCAGTTATTCGTTAGGAAAAATTTATCCAACAGTTAAATGACGCATTGTAAGATCTTTCAATTCATTTAGTAGCTATGATCTTTGCAGCCAATTTTTTAAAAAATTTTCCTGAAATTGAAAAAAAAAACCATTCGATCAACTTTACTAAATTTAATTCCTTAGTCAATTTTTTTCTTAAATCTCCTTGAATTAAATTTATTTTACCCTATACGCTAATGTTTTATTTGTATATTTCTTTATAAGGAGAGGTGTTTTTTTTTTTTTTGTTGAAAATGCTCCATACATATTTTTTCGTCTCCAAAATTATTTCATTTTTTTAAAAATATAAAAACTTATTTACTTTAGCAATATTTTATTTTTGGGCAAATAAAAGAAATTTTAGTCAAAAAAGCGGTGAAAAAATTTTCATTTTCTGAATTATCGTTTTTTTTTTTGATTTCAAAAAATACTCTATTTATATTTCAAAAAAAAAAGTGAGTTCAATCATTTTGTGATGAGATTAACACTTTAATCTGCCAAAACGGACGGTTATATGCACCAAGTTGACCCAAACGCCAAATTGTTCGTGACGTTAAAGCGGCGGCGACAAAATATTCCGATGCAAAACAACTTTCCACGGCGCCAATTATTCTGGCGCCGAAGCATTTTGGCATCAGATTGTCCATCTCATAAAAACAACGGCGCTAAGACGTTATATTTCAGATAGCGTCGACATTTTAAGCACTGAAAAATCCCGACACCTTAGTGGATAATATCATAACTGACATTATTTCCTCGTATTTTCTAGTGGAATTGACTGAAAATTACCCTGATTGATAACGATGCCAATTATGTGTGAAAACTGGACCAATCAAATGAATATAAGTGCATTGTGCTTTAGAAGTTTCTTTTATTGCAATCAGCAATGATATGATTTCGCATGCAAACTATTAATTTTTTATGCAAACCTAGGCATGCTCGCAGAAGGGAGACGAACTTTAAAAAAAAAAAGAAAGAAGAATAGAGATGAACGCAGTAAGATTTCTAAATGAATTTTTAATGCAAATTTTTCTAGCAAAAAAAAAACTCGACTAAAAAATTGCACAAAAATATTTGCATAATTTTAAGAATTTCCACCTTCTATAGTTTGTTATTCCCATTTCATAATATGGTTGATAAAGTAAACCGATAATGGTGAAACCAAATTGGAATGCAAAAAAAAAAAAATTCAATCTATCTTTTATAGTTCAATGAGAAAAACCGATAGTTATTTTCACTAAAAAAAATTCCTATATATGGAGTTGTAGACGATATTAACACGATATGGGAATCATTCAATACATATTATTGCTTCTAAATAAAATTCGACAAAAAAAAAAGAAGAAACGATACCTGAAATACAATATTCGGTATCCAAACTTTATGTTGTAATGTGCATTTCTCGCATGATTGATTCGCATTGAATGAGAATATATCATAATTTGCATATTTAATTGTACCATTACCATATGCGAAAATTTTTTTACTCATTTTTTCATCATAAACATATGGCCCGATTGTACTAATTTCCGGTTTACTTCCGTTCATAATCTAAAAGTATCAAATGTGAAATAATCGAATTTTTTAAAAGGTAAGATCTTTTTTTTTCGAAATATTTTTAAATCTAACGAAAATTTTTTAAAATTAGATTTTTTTTTTTTTTGAAATTTAATTGCATCTCATCGTGTGGATATCTCTATTATGTGTGAACGGAGTATCAAGTGTTTTTTGTTGTTGCTTCAACAATTTCCGCCTATGTAGGATATTCATTAAATTCGGATAAATACAACTCGTCAAAAATTCTCAATATAATGATAACGCAAGTACACGATAAAGTACTATAATAGTAATTAATTTGCATATCAATAATTTTTTTCCATATCAAATTTGCATACTAGTTTCGCATAAATTGCATACAAAATAAAGCAAATTGCCATAAAGTGCAATATCATTAATTAATTCCGCTAAAATGATATCGGCAGTAAAACAATATAACAGTAATTTTATTTCCAAGAAAAAAAAACTTGCAACCAAGTTTTTTAAGTGAATATCATTCCGATAATGAAGTTGCAATAAAATTTTCGAATTGCACATCAATTTCGATGATTTTCGCTGCTATTTTGAGCTCAAACTCATCTAAAGCATCGAAAAGTTTATGCTTATGAGGCATAGAAAATTTGAGAATTAAACTTCTAGTATGTAGAAAATATTATCATTAAATCATACTAAAGATATATGAAGTATTAAAGCTATCTCGCCTATTAAGCATTACTTATTGCCAGATTTACAGCCTTACAGCCTTATTGCCAGTTCGTAAAATTCTATGAAGCTTTAACTTTACAAGAGTATAAATATCAGCATAGTTGTTGTCCACTGATTTCACATTTATAGTGGACCTATAGTAGGACTCATTTCGTCCAACTCATTAACTTGAGTCCACTTTCTCATTTCGACTCACCTCATGCATGTGTACTGATAAAATGATAAAGTATTGATAAGACGAATTTCCACCAAAAAAACTTTGTTTAATCATTTAAACGAAGCGTTACCTCATCGGGATTTTTCACCGAATAGGCGTAGATTTCTGTTGCTGATTTATACGGTGGATTTAACCATTTCTCATATAATTCGCCTCCTTTTTTAAGATTTGTGATCTGCAAAAAAAAAAAAATTGCACTAAATTAAATAAAAAATTATTGAATTCTCGGCTAACCCGTCAAGCGGCTCATCCATAATCTTCGAGAAATTTGCGACTATAGGATTTCGACCAACTAAATCCTTTTGGTTATTTCATAAATTACTTATTATAAAAATGATGACGTTTCATATTTAAATTCATTTCAACATATGATTTTGTTTACGAAATTGAAATATTAATGGAGATATTAGCTTAATTATTTGGGTATCTATCGGATCGATGCATCAAGAAAATGGAATCTATTTCGAGATAAAGAATAGTTTTTTTTTTTAAATGAAATTTCGACTTGCAGATTAAAAAAAATTTTTTTTTTGAAAATATTGCATTTAATCATTTAACGAAGAAGTTCTGAATTTTTTTTTTTTAGTTTATAAAATAGGATATGCAAATATTTTTCGAAATTATAGTAAAACATTTTGGATTCGATTAAACAGTGGATTTTGGATTCGATTAAACAGTGGATTTTTTTTTTTTTGGATTCGATTAAACAGTGGATTTTTTTTTTCATGGGATAAAATATCTTAATAATAAGTGGAAAAGCACGCCAGCATTTGTGAGTTAGAATTAAATGCGCTCATTTGACTAACCATTTGCATCAATAAAAGAAACAAAAGATGAGAATAACACCTTCATTATTTAAACTGATCAAATTGCCTAGATAATTGTTCTATAAAGGAAACGTTTTTCTGCGATCTGAATACATTCAAATGTATGCAATTTTTTTTTGGCACATTTCAACGTCTATAACTTATTTCGAAATAGTAGAACCCACATAAGTTAGAGAATACTTTTTGGTGTACACTATGCCTATCAAAATAGTGCGACATTGTCTTCATGTCTGTCTGCGTCTGCCGACCTGTGTCCGTTTGTCTGGCGCGAATCCAGACAACAAAAAGACAACAGATGTTTAGTCCCCATAGTACATTTTTGCTCGGCATATTTAAAATATGCGATAGAAATGCGTGAAGTGATATAATTTAACGCAGAAAAACTTTATCTCTCAGTGGGGGGGTAGGCGAATTTTGCTCGTAGATATCTTCGTTCAAATCGCCTTAGTTAGTTAAAATTGAATTTTGATAGAAGGAAAAAGTCTGATGCCGTTGAAAATTGTGCAAAATCGTATTCTTATTTGATTGTGGGGAATTTTTCGCTCTTTGAAAATCACATCATTGCTAGAGATGAATGAATGAAAAAAAAAAGGTGGAGAATGACTTAATCATTTCGATTACAACAAATTAATCTTTAATTTCTACTATTTGAGAAAAGAAAAATTCGAAATTGAAAAGAAAAAAAAAACGAAAATTTTTGCCGGAATAGAATATCTTAAAAAAAAATTCAACAATATTCATTTAAATAAGATAATTTTTTCGTTTTCAGTCTGAATTATATGCTAATTTAGAATAATAAAATTAAAATTTAATGCGCATATTTGAATATTTTCTTCGTGAAATCTTTAGGATGATCCGAAATATCAAATTTTCTTCTATATAATTTTTTGTTTTTTTTTTTTGAAATTTGAATCCTCTTATTTCAAAAATGACTAAAATCTTTTGTTTTTGCATCATGAAAACGTTGATTATGCTAATAACGCCCACGCAACTCAACATGATGAGATTCTCGATTCATTAGAGAAATTTTATTCGCCATTTTTCAATATACAACGAATATTTTTACGATATGATATATGAGTCTTTATTTTATACAAATTTCATTAAGATAACATTCATATCTATGATTTTATACTATCAAAAAAAAATTTTTATTGAAATAATTTCACTATGGGAAATTTTTCAGTTGAGATAAAATAATTTTCCCAAATGGAGTGATTAATCATTTATTATTATTATTTTTTTTTTAATATATGCAAATAAAAACCAATAGCAAATAAAAATACCCAAATAAAAAGCGCAATTTTCTCAAGTGATTAAAAATTCAATCTTTTTTAATCAATCGTTTCGGCTATCGATTTCTAATGATCTATAAATTTATGAAATTATCGAATATATTGATTTATTGAAACTCAGTCATATAATTTGAATCGTTCGATCGTTTTGTGTAAAATGGAACGTCTGCAATCTTTAGGTTCACTAAATATCATTGTGGGTAATACAAATGGACCCTACCAACCACCGCTAGTTTATGGGATCCATACAAGCACTATTAAGTGTTTCCAACTTTGGTTTAGGGAGGAGGAAAGGGAGGAGGGGGATTTGTTTGTTCTCTTCTCTTCTGATCTTCCCACTACAAGCTTTCTTGTATGTATGCCGCTTATGGAAACGACGGACATATGATGTGAGAGCTAATATCGAATCAGCGAGCCTCTAAATACAACGGGATTCCGTTCGTTCAATATAAACTATGAAATACTAATGAGAATATGTAAATATATTCAAAATTTATGCGTATTAAAAAATATGCAAACGATTAGATTATAAACCTTTCTGATTTGAATCTCAACAGCGAAGGGGAATATGAAAATCGTCGAAATGCCTATAAGGAATAATGAGATGCCAACAATGAGTATAAGCCATTTGATTATCCTCCAAAATCTTGTCTCTCGTAAATTCGATTTCTCTTCACCCATTATACAATCACCTAAAAATGTGTTTACATTCATTTACTTGACAAGGTTATTACAGCTTTAGAATAATCAACGAATTTTTTTTTTTTAATATCAATATCCACTATAACTAATGATACTATATATCTCGTACTTATAACGACTTATAACGATTATTTTTTGCATTAATTTTTTCAAACATTTACGTTTCTCATGCGAATCGTATAATTGCAATAACTATATTAATTTATGAATTATTGCATATGCAAAATCATATATGAAAACCTATTTAAACTAGA
The DNA here is from genome assembly GCA_013433145.1 of Ascaris suum. Classification (NCBI taxonomy): domain Eukaryota; kingdom Metazoa; phylum Nematoda; class Chromadorea; order Rhabditida; family Ascarididae; genus Ascaris; species Ascaris suum. The sequence continues at coordinate 7,577,396 of CM024181.1, forward strand.
ATTATAATAAATGCAATGCACCTACATCTATTTATGCCATAGCATACGTATATTCAAGCTGTCAAAGTGAGCATCACTAAGGATGGAAACGCAATAGATAATAAGAGAAAACTAAATGCGTTCCAGAAGTTAAAAATTAATCTCATTATTAAATGATAGCGAAATTTGCATAAAATCTTAAGTAGTTAGGTAAATAGCAATTGATCCAATTAAAAGCAGCCTACTTCTTGTACAAGTAATTTCACTTATGCAATAGATCACTTAATAAAAATAAAGCTTTTTTTAAATTTTATTGTTAGCCGAAATGAGATGCAACTGAAATGAATGATTATAGTGATAGAATTTTTTGCTAGTTTTGATAGAAAAATTGAAAGGAGTAAAAAAAGGAGTTATTTTTCATGAAAAAAATAAATCACTATATTAGGCAACTATCTGCTATAGGAATTTTTTTAGTTGAACATATTCTGAAGTGAATAAATTAAACGAATATTTGAGAAGCAGAATGTCGGAAGCTATATATATATATATATATATATATATATATATATATATATATATATATATATATATATATATATATATATATATATATATATATATATATATATATATATATATATATATATATATATATATATATATATATATATATATATATATATATATATCACTCTTTGCTTTAGAATATCCTTCAATTGGGGAAAAAATTTACATATTATAAATCGATAAATAGCGCTTGATGAAGAACTCTTGTATAGTGGTAAAAATAAATAGGAAAGCACATCACGAAGTGCTAATATGATAGGTTTTTTTGCATATCAGCTAAATTGTGCAACTTATTATACTAAAAAAAGCCCATTAACACTTTTCTAGAACACAATCTATTAAGTTGCATATTAAAAATTTGCATATTTCATATTTTTGTACAAAACTCACAATAAGATAAAAGATAGAGGAAAAGTTTGAGTAATGAAAAGCATCTAATAAAAAATAAAACGAGGAACGATGAAAGGTTTCTCAGTCGGGGTGATCTATGAAACTTTTTGATTAGTCTATGAAAAAATTTTTTAAATCACTAATTTAAAGAGTTGTTTTAATGCAAAGAACTTAAATAAGGGAAATGATTCGAAGATTAATGAACTTGAAGAACTTGAATGAACTTAATTATGCAAAAAAGAACTTAAACGATACAATCGTCGCTTTTGCAGCCTTACTCTTTCATCGTTACTATCCTAGTTGGAAATTCTCGAATGTGGAAAGAAACCGATAGTAATTTCAACAACTATCTAACAACGCATATCGAATGTCAATATAAATAGACATATAGGGGAAGTTCAATTCCAACAACGCATTATCAATAAATGTTTGGTCTTACTTTGGAAAAAAAAAAGTATTTTCACCATATTGCTAAAATGTTTGATAATAAAAGAACGAGTTTTCGTCGAAGACAATTTTCGACAATTTGCAATGAACTTATTACATTTATATACTTCATCTTTAAGGTTTTCTTATTGCAATTATATTTGAATCAATTAAACAATCGTATATCGAAAATTTTTTTGCAAAAAAATGCAAGAAAATTTCTTGCAAAATTGCATTTGTTTTAAATTCCATAAAAAATATTCCACTATTTATGAGGCGAATAATCTAAAAAAAAAACAGCAAAAATAGAGATAAATTTACGCATGAGTGAATTTTGCATTAGGAAACAACTCAAAAATCATCAACATTCCACACGAATGAAGTTAACTAATAAAACGGAATGCAATGATTGATTCAATTTAACAATAAAATAGCATTCAGCACTTAGTAGCTAGAATATATGAAAGAGATAATTATGAAAAACGAAATTATAACGTTGAATTTTTTTAATTTTATTTCATCAATAAATAATAGGGAAAATATCCTATCTCATAAATATTGTTGGAAAATTTTTCGCCTCTAAAAATTTTCTATACGTTATAAAAAAATTTCACAAAGGAAATTAATTATAAAATTGAAAATTATTGCATTAAAAAAAAATAACCTAAAAATAGAAATAATTTCCATTTGATGATAAATATTAAAAAAATTTTCAAAAAAAAAATTCTTCTCATTTATATTTGATTTAAAATTTCTCTTATTTAGAAATTAAATTTAAGAAATTAAAATATTTGCAATAAAAATTTTTACTTCAAATTCTCTTTATCTATTTTCTATACTCAAAAATATTTTATAATTGAAAACAAGACAAACGATATTTTTTTTTTTTCAAAAGAGGACAATTATACACAATTATTGCTCTCAAAATCTAAAGCATTAAAAAATTTTAGCAATATTATCCTTTGTTAATTGCATACTTATTTCATGGTAAAAGTTTAAATCAAATATGAATCTATCGTAATCAAAAGGTGTTTATTATGATAAAGGTATCATAATAAAGGTATAATAAAGGTATCGTAATCATATAAAAATTCAACAAACCAAAAATTATACGAATGGAAATAGCAAAAAGAAAATCAAAGTATCAAAAAAAAATTAAATTAAATTGCGCAAACTAACATTTTCTATGACAAGAAAATGAAAAACACATCACCTATTAATGAATATAAAATAATAAAAATATCTATAGAATATTATAAATATTAAATGAAAATACAAAATTCAAAGAGTATAATGAATGACGAAAAAAAAAGTTAACAAATTAATATTGAAGATGCCCCGATAACTCTAATGAGAAATACACCATTGTGTATAAAATAATAAAAAAAGATATGAATAAAAGAATTGAAAAAAAAAAACTTGTTATGCGCTTAAATGACATATAACAGTAGCGATATCAATTTCATATTTGAATTCAATAATTTTATTAAATTAGATGATTTTTTTTTTGATCGATAAAATTTCCATTCCATGAGAAAATTTCTTAGAATCTAAAAAAAAAAATGAATTCCATAATCCGAGGAAAAACTTCTCGATTCGATAGTTGATGAGGAAATAAGAGGATAATTCAAACGTATTAGGTGCTAATAAGCCTATATAGTAAAGGACATTCGAAGAGATGAATCAACCAACATATTTGCTTTTTGAACTAAAAATTGAAGGTTTAAGGAATTTCAATGATTGCTTAATCGAATTACCCTTTTTTTTCCATCTGAAATTGAAATATAATAATTTGAAAGGAAGCGATTTTTTTTTTTTTGATGGGAATTAGTGGGAAGTTTTTTTTTTGATTGGGATAAAACTGGAAATTGACGGGAATATTTCCTAAGAATGTTGAGATTTTAATGGTCACATTTATGGAGAAAATATAATTGAAATATTTGTATTGTGTCGAAAATAAAGCGCCAAGAAATGATGAAAATGCATGCCACATCGCTAAAGGCTCTATGTTTTTACTTCATGGTGTTTTCTAACTTCCAATGCCTTACTTTCAGATATGTTAGCTTTGTCTTACCTTCCGATGCTTCATTTATCTTATTTTTCGATGCTAACTTTGTTATACCTTCCAATCTTATTTTCGCCATACGATATTGCATTCTCTTTTCATCCCTATGCACAAATCGAAAAGCCTCTTCTTGCAAAATACTCTCACAAAAACATAAGAATTAAAACACATTACACTCGATAATAAACTAATCGCTTCGCAAACAGAGTAAAAATGTATAAATTTCTACGAACATCTCTTTTTAGTAAATTCTTTTAATAAATATTTTTGAAATACATAATTCATAAGTAATTTAGGAGTTATCTTCATACTATAAATGATGAGGATCTATTTAAAAAAAAAACATTCGAAAGTAAGAAAATAAGTGATAAGTTGTACGCGAAACAAATGATAATTTTCGACGCTTTATGATGTCTTTCTATACGATCCAATAATCTATAACTAATTGCAAATAGATCTATATTTTAATTAAATAATTTAAGTATGAAAACTTTAAATTAATATTAAATGTTAACTTGTATTAGAAATTAAATTATTATAATAAAACCTACTATTAAAAAAATAAAACCTAGTCCAAGTAGAACTAGGCCAATACTAAAATTCATTAAATTGATAGGTGAAAATGAATATTTTAACAGTTTAAAGCTGAAAATATCAACGTTCCCGAAATAAAACAACAATGAATTAAACCTAATTCGCTAGAGCTTCCAGTATTTTTTTTTCTAACGAAGTCCAAAAGTGGTTGGTTAGAAAATGCTGAATTTCTTTCGCCATCATTCAACCATTCAAAAAATTTGGCCTTTCCATAACGATCATGGCAAATCGAATAAAAACCTATGAGAAGAAACGAGGGTCATAGCAAAACGACAGATGTGTCAAAACGATGAGATATATTAAGGAGGTGGGGAAGGAGATAGGATGGGGGATGGGAAGATAGAAGTTGAGGATGGAGAGAATTGGGACGGAGGAGAAGAGAACTATAGTCTGAACGATTTACATCAGCAGAAGATCTGTGCTATGAGAGCGTTGCAGTTGAGATGGATTAGAATTTGCACATGAACGAATCATAAAGCATCCAATTGTTGCAGGTCAAGCACATAGTTCGAACTCGTTCTCTAATCGCTGCATTGAAACGTTGAGGAGATCCACTATGAGCCTCATTTCTTACTTATTACTTATATAAATGGTCTACTGAATAATGAAAGTGATTCATGAACTCTGAAAGTATCCGATCCGGAGATCGGGAGGTTCGTATACTCCTTGAGTCATCAATCATACTATTTAAGGTTATTGTTTCATAACTGTAAACGAAACCAAAAATTAGGAAGTAATAAATAAAGAAATGATATGAAGAAGAAAAAATAGAAGGAATTTTTTACAAAAGGGAGGGGTGGAAAATAGTAAAAAGAAGAAGACAACAATATTTTAAATTCAATTCAATATTGCGAAATATTTTGAGCAAATTTTGCAGCAAATGAGCAAAAATAAAAAAATTGATTGGATTGAGTGAAGTGTTTAGCAGTAAGAGAGTCATAAATATTACTGGTTCGATTTACCAGTTATTATTAGTAAAACACCTTGTACTAGTATTAAAATCCAAAGTGATGCTTATGTGCCGTAATAAGCTTCATATGTACTATTATACGTTGAAGCGGTGGGAAGGGTTGAGCGGTGAGGAGCGAGGCGGAGTAGACCGATAAAGATCGAGGACGTAACCCATACGAATTGCACGCCTTCAAAAATGCCATATAAAATCAATGTCATTATAAAAGGAACTGTCGTTCATTAATCTTTATGGGTGAATTGTCCTCTACCTCCCCCCCCCCCCTCAAGTTCTGAAATGAAGTTGTACCCTGAACGCAGTATAAACGTCTTATTCTGGTTTCATGGTGGGAAAATTGAGGTCGCTCTAAAATCTTACATAAACGACGAAACGACGATAAATGAATCCATTCGTGATGATGTTTGATCAATTATATTAAAATACCACCTCTACCCATATTAAATAGGACAATCATCAATTACCTATCTAATTAAATTTTCGACCACCATCAGTCGAAAAATGCGAACGTGGGGCGATATTTTAGTGATCAAAATTCATCATTGAAGCTCAGCTACTATAGCGGCTATTATGAACATTTATTTTGCCATAATTGTGTACTGAAGGGTGCAAGAATTCCACATTTCCAAAAAAAAAAAAAATTGGCATTCAACTATCATATATTCCTAGACAAAGGGTAGCAACTGATTACAGCTATCAAAATATCTTAATAATTTTGTCAGTGAATGTTGTAATACTAGATGTAATGAGTATAAATACTAATTGCCCACAAATACTAACAAATAGAAGCTATCAATAAATACTAATAAATAGCAGCTGTCAATAAGAGCAGCAATATAGCTATCAGCTGTCACTAGTAAATAATCGCTTTTAATAAATGTCAATATAAAACGATACAACGATCTCAAAAGCAACTAAAAAAAAAACATCCATATCTACTTCCCGATAATAACAATCGACGTCAATTGAATATGAAAGGAATGTGTTGATAAATTATTCCATAATACTATAGGTATCGACTAAATTGAATTATATGATAGCGTAATATTACATGAAACGACATCAAATAATATCATTTTTATTTTGTTTAATTAAATAGAATTTTGTATTGTACTTAAAATTTACGCTCATAATATTTGTATTCTATCAATTATTGATCGTGAAGAAGAATTTCTGAAATAAATGATTAATGAATTAATTAATCACTATGTTACATTTCAATTAATTCAATTCCCACTATCTAATAATCTTATATTATTGGAAGGATTAAATGCGTTTATTAGATGCGTGAATTTTTCGAATTTCGATCAAGATTTAAATATCTTCAAACACTATCGGTAATATATGATCGGCGATAGATAGAAGATATTCGAATTTTTGTGGAATTGGAAAAATACGATTAGATAGATAATCATGAATAAAGAGAATATGATCGGTAAACAATAAAATCGATGAAATACGATCAATAATGAAATGTGATCATAAAATCGATAAAATATGATCTTCTATCAATAAACTAACAAATTTTTGATTCTGAGTTGTTTTTTTTTTTTTTTTTGAATTCTATTATTCGTTATACTCCACAAAAATTCTCATTGGTTTTTTCTCTCAAAATATCCTATGACATTAATAATTGCTGAAATTTGATATTTTTGAAGTTGTAATTACTTTTTTAAATCCTTCTTTCCGTTTAAATTGAATGCTGAAAGATATTTTAGGTAATTGAATATTTTTTTGAAAATGAGAAAAATTTATGAAGGAATTTAGTGTTTTTTTTCTTCACTTATTTCATTTCAACAGCCTCTTCATTCGGCTTATCTAAGGTGTTGGAATTTCATTGCTGTTTCATTTGAAAAACTCTAATAAAGAAAATGTTTTTCTCCATTTGCCGAATGCTTAAAAACCGTTATTTCTTTTCTATTTTATTGGGAATTAAATGGCATATTTTACACTATTACATATCTACTCTATAACGTCGGCAAACACTCAATGAATCATCTTCTATTTAAAAGGACTGAGAATCTTAATTTGATCTTGAGAGGTTCATTAATTCATCAATCAGATATTCAAAATTATACTTATTTTAAAAAATTCGAAAAAAAAACTAGGCTCGAATTAAATTTGAATTTTTCTAATTGCCAGCATGATTTTCCCTCGAGACGAATTCAATTCTCACTAAACAATTATAAGCTTGCAATAGATAGAAAAATATAAATGATTAAAGTCGAATTGTACTACTCAATTTCTAGTAAATTATAATTTCGTTTTCGAAATATTTCACATTGTAGTGTGTAGTTCGAATCTCACATTATTAACTAATATATTTTAGGTAGGAAGAGGTTATTGCATCAAAGCAACTGTTCCGACTTTCATCGATGATACTTACGCTTTAATAAATTCAATAAATGTGCTACACGCTATAAAAAAAAAGTGCCCTTTTAACCTCAATAGATGATAATTTATCACCGAAAACAAATATTGACTTATCACTAGGATTTGGCTTTATGCCAACTTCGATTTCGCAAATGAAAAAAAAATGAACAAAGCTTTTTTTAAGCGCAATTCTCACTGTTGCACCTAGTAAAATTTTTTTTTTTTTTTTGATATTTCATAAATAATGATGAAATTTGGTAAATTAACGGAAATCAATTTTTTTTTAAAGGCTGGGAAGCTATAGGTGGATCATTATTCAGCAATGCAATCAATCGATAAGATCGCATCAAAATTATTTAAAAAATATTTTAGAAACAAAAAATTTTAGCGTAATTAACGATAAAAAAATTTATTAATTTATTATTTATTATATTTTTTGTAATAAATAATAAATAATAAATAATAATAAATAATAATAAATAATAATAAATAATAATAAATAATAAATAATAATAAATAATAAATAATAATAAAAATAAATCGATAATTTCTTATATTTAATGTGCAATTAAAACAACGTTAAATATTGCACCATAAAAATTAGAGAAATTTTGATCAAAATGAACTCTTATCAATCATTCGTAAAATTTAAAAAAAGAAACCCCCCCCCCCATCAATAGTTTTTCGTTTCAATATTTTTTTCATTTCCGTTTTAAATCTCGAACGAATATATTGATCGAAAGTTGAAGAAAAAAAAAAGAACGCACAATTAGACGAAAGAATTTCATTTCATTACTACACACCTAATATTAAATCATCTATCATAATGAGTAAAAACCTACGAAAAAAAAAGTTACCATCATCATCAAAAAAAAACGTAAATGATTATAATTGTAAGAAATAGGTTTAATAGGTTTATTTAGGTTTATTATAGTGTAAGAGAATATTTCTTAAAATTATTGAACACCACAATATCGATAAAGTATAAAAAATGAAAAAAAATAGGATCCTCATTTGATAAGTAAACGACAATTTCGAAATATCCACACAATTGTACCGTTCATGAATTAGATCCGAACGTCTATTTTCATAGTATAATGAATGCAGCTATCAAATTGCATGAAAAGCTATAAAGTTTCATTCAATGTTGTCAATATTCTAATTTTTTCATCGCCCAATAATGAAGCTAATATTAATAAGCCGTCTCATGGTCTTAACCTCTTTGCAAAAACACTGCACGGTAGATAGTACAAATTACGATATTTTAATAAATAAATATGCTGCTATAACAGTTTACTGCTATAAGGAAAATTTCCATATGTGGTAATAATAATAATAAGCCGAATATGTAAGAAAACGAATTGCAATAACACACATTTCTCATTATTATAGCATATATTTATTAGACTTAACACATGCGAAATATTCAAGAGACATCTCAATGCAGTAATGAAGTGAGATGTAAGGGCTTATGTGGGGTGGGAAAAAAACACTTCGATTAGCGTATGAGGTGATCAAATGTGAAGTGCGACTTCATGAAACTGGTTCTTTCTTTGAATATGATTCTATACGATTTTTGTTCATTCGATGAAAACACATCATTACGCTAACGTATAAACAATAAATTAATTATGCATTTATATGATGTAAATTTTTCTCTGATTAATAATATAATAAACAATTGTATATTTACTAACCGATAAGTAATAATTAATAAATAATATACATTGTGATAATTATATAATTAATATGCAAAAATAATAATTCGCATAGAACTTTAGAAATTTAATTGGCTTCCCATTCTTCCAAATTATAAGCATCGATAAGGTAAGTGATAGTAGACATCAACGTTAGAACGCCATTATACGACGCTATTCAGTTTGGTGTTTTAGAAGCAGAAAATAATCGATAGAAGTTGGATAGTAATAGAAAAATGCACCCACTTCAATTATTAAAATGATAATATTAATTATTAATACATAATATAATCAACTACATATTTAATAATTAACAATAATATAATATAATAATAATAATAATACACAATAATAATAATAATAATAATAATAATAATAATAATAATAATAATAATAATAATAATAATAATAATAATAATAATAATAATAAATAATAATAATAATAATAATAATAATAATAATAATAATAATAATAATTTTTATTGTTGATTAAATATGCTCGAGATCAGCAAGAAGATCAAACACCATCAAAATGCGAGATTAATCAAATCGAACAGAATTTAAGTGTTGATCTAAAATAGAAAAAATATTCATAAATTTCTTAAATCATTGAAAAAAAAAACTTGTAATTTTCCATTTCGTTAGTCGATAAACGAGAAAATGCGATCTATCTAGCAAATATTGAAACGCCTTTCATCAATAATATGTTGATTTCTTATGAAAATTTTTCTATTTTATTGTAATTGCACTCATCTTTCTTCTTCAAATCATCAAAATTAGCAATTGATGGTCGATGATGATTCATACATACGTCTCATCCGTCTGTTTTTTTTTTCTTTATTTTTTTCAACGATAAGAAGGATTCTATTCTATGGAAGAAATTCAGGATATTCGAACATGAATTAGCTAATATTCGATGAAAATGTAATGCGTCTTACCCACATAGAAATTACATATGCCAAAGACATCACACTTAATGCAGCACTCTTTCTACGAGGTGGTTATTTCGAGTAAGAAAATTTCGACAATTTCATCCACTTTACTATTGTGTGTAATCATTATGCACTTAGAACTTTTGGAAGGTAACCGTCTTTTTCTTATATGATATTAGAGAAATTTATATATTTATTGATCCTCATTTTATACTTATCGTTGCATTGTTATATATATATATATATATATATATATATATATATATATATATATATATATATATATATATATATATATATATATATATAATATATATATATATATATATATATATATATATATATATATATATAATATAAATATATATATATATATAAAAGAAAATAAGTAAATAGGCAATAAATAACAAACAAATAAATGGATAAATAAGTAAAAATTCGTTCGTAGAGTTATTCATACAATAAATTGAGGTAGAAAACCACACATATACGCATACGCTGTGATGTTGTAGAAAATTAACTCCAAAAAACTTGTTTATTTCTTGTGAATTGTAACTGCATTTTAAAAAATGACAAACAAAAAAAATTATTTAGTTATGAAATTAAACAGTATTTATTTGACTATAAAATTTAACCTACTGCTCGCCAATATTTCAAACAATAAAGCTCAACATAAGAAAACGTTAAATATGTTTTATGGAGATCACTATGATGAAAGCTTTTAGTTGCATGAATATTGAAAAATAAATCAATAAACGCCTAACAACAAGCTCACAATATAAACTCAATCGGCTGTTAGCTAAAAATACGCTAGAAAATATCACATAAGTCAAAATATTATAAGCATTTCTTTATAAAACAATTTTACCCTTAAAATGATGATACTTGGAACGAGCTCCGTGGTGGTGACCTATAAATGAGAATGTTGTCTGATCCCATAAATAAAGATTCTCCTTGATGAATCTTCTTGGAATAAGATCCATAGCCATTGCAATACTAAGAAATGATGGAAAAAAAGATATTGAATCGGTTTGGTGGGTTAGTTGAAGAGACAACAATTCACTTATGAGATTATTACAACATAAACGCGACAGATGCGCTGTATCATCTCACAACCTAATAAGGTCTCATTAATTCATATGAGACAAATACAGGTAGGACAAATACAGGTAGCTTTATATGTCTCTATTTTCTATACAATAATAAAATAATCTTTTTTTAAGATGAGAATTTAATAAATTTTATTCAATAAAAATTTGCATTAATTATATTTATGCAAAAATTATGTAATTTATATTTGCATAAAATTGTTCAACTTAAAAAAAAACCTTTTAGCATTTTAGAGAAATATTCGTATGTTATTATATTAAAGAATATTTTGAAAAACTATTTACACAATGAATTTTTTGTAAAAGTGCCAAATTTTTTAAAATCCAACTGAACTTTAAATATAGTATATGGGTGTCGTAATTTGAAGTGTTGTTTAGGCTCCTACAATCAAAATAGCTGATCGTCTAGGAAATTTTTCTCTTATTTCAATAAACTTAAAAACAAGCCTATTTCAACGAGTCTAGTGTAGACGATTATACTTTGAAGAAACGGGCCTAGAATTTATTTTCTAAATTCTAATTACTTATAAATTTCAAATGATATTAACTGCTAAGTTTTTTTTCCTAAGGATTTAGCAAGAAAGCATTACCTGAGTTAGGTAAATATGGATTATCTGGATTACCTGATTGCATAAATTGTAGTTTTATTGTCAATATAATACGATAAAGTTTTTTTTTTGTCATTAATCATGAATGAAATAGATGAAAATATTTTACAAAATATTTTCAATGGCATTCGCTCCAGTGATATTCCCATCGGTTTTAATTAAACAAAAGAAATTCTTTTAATGATCGTTTAAGAAGTTTTGAATTTTGGAAATTTCGGCAAATAATCCATCATAATAAATGAGATCCTTCTGATTAAAAAAAAAAAATTTTTTTTGCATGATATTTTTAAAAAAAAACGTTAAAAAAGAATAAATATTATACTCAATGAATTTATGAAGAAATATACTAATTACACAATTGTTTCGATATTGAATTTTTAAAATATAGACGAACAATAACTTCCACGGGTAAAAAACTGGAACAATAAATTCTCAAAATGTAGTAAATTTCTGAAATATTTATCTATTTGAAAATATCGATAAAAATTATCAAAAAATTGAGAGGACATGTGATGTACGGGGAAAAAAAGATCACTTCGGATGAAAAAAAAACGATGCCTTTTCGAAACGCTAGACAGCTAACTATCCAATAAAATACCGGTAGCGAATAGCGATTGCGTTGCATTTACATCGCATACGATTCGTTCGTATTTCTCGACAGCTGAATGCAAACGTCTATAAACGAGTGTAAAGGCCGATGAACGTTTGCAGTTTTTGCAATGACAAATATTATTTTTTGCTAATCTGAGAGAATTAAATAAGAGAGATCGACATCATGCATTAAATAAGAGGTCTAAAGTTCAGTGGAAAATTTCAAAGAAAAGAAAAAATGCAAATAGTTTATGATAGAAACGACTTTGGCGAACACTTATTCAGCGGATATGGAACAACAATAAAATGCTTTTTTTTGTACAAATGACAAAAAAGTTTTAAAGTAAAATGATGACAGCAATGTTGTACACTAGTGAATATTAATCTGTTCTTTTCGATGAGTGATTTACGCTCTTCAAAATCTAATCCGATTAATCACGAATGCAGTAAAGTATACTTTTAACGGAGTAAGTACCATGCGTAAAATGCGAACCGGGTTACGTCGGCAGTACGAGGTCGGGGTGGGGGGGGGGGGGGGGGGGGGAGGGGAAGGGGATGACGAAAGAGGCAAACTTCGACAGTTGTGATTGGACAAATACTTGCATGAGTGAGAAACACAGGTGTAACGACTCTTATGGAAACATCGCAAGTTTAAAAGCAATAATATAACGTTGTAATTTGAAAAAAATACTGACGTAATGATGCAACACCTGTAATACCTGCAATATACAGGTTTTAGCGTAAAACGGCTAGTTCAGTTGCTTAGCATTTGTTTATTAGTTTCTCGTTGCCAACTCTATGTGCATGAATAGGATTTGATTGATTTGTTAATTCATAACTAGATCGTTGTATAAAGAATTGCTTTTTGTATATCCGATTGATATACGGTTGATGATAAAATGAATCGTTTCCTCCCCATTTCTTCGCCCCCTCCCCTTCCTCCCCCCCCCCACATTTCTTCCTGAAATGAGCGATTAATTATTGAAATTTTCTTCACTATCGCTTATGAGCAAAGTTTTTTTTTAGTTTTTAATTTTCGATTCATCGTTAACTTATGTAATCAATTTTATGTTGAGAAACCAAAGAAAACAATAATTTCATCTAAATGATGCTTTTTTTTTCCGAATATTTGCTAATTATTTTCAAATCACGCTAATAAACGACATTTTTTTTTCATAGAAGTCTTAAATATTCAATAAAAATTAAAATGAGGAGGAAGAAAACAAATGGAAAAGTATAGATTTTTACAATATTATTAATAAATATAGTATATTTTTTAGAAATTTAGTAAAAAAAAACACTAAATATTTATTGCAAATAAAAATATTCGAAAAAAATTTCAAAAATTATAAATTTTCATAGAAAAATACAATTTTAAAAAGTAAATTATATAAATGCAATAAAATTAACATCTCAAAAAGAGAACACTCAAGAATTATTAATTTCGATCATTGAGACTAACAATTTAGCGAACGGCATTTCTTAACGTTAGAAATTTGATGCAAATGATCTATCGATTGAATTGATTAAACTAATCACAAGTGAACATATGAACAATTTATGATCATTCGATCATCTTAATGCAACAACTAGTTTCAGCCGAACTAACACTAAAACAAAAAAAAAACCCCCTCCAAAAAAAAAACCGGAATTGCATTCACTGCAAAAGCACAAAGCAGAACTTAGGTCTCTTATCGGCAACAATTCGTTTTGTGCCCCAAAATTCTTTAAAAATACAAACTGATGAGAAGATATTTAGAAATTATTTTATTAGTTTTGTGTATTTCAATTACATCGCTAGCCGAAGTAAATATTGCAACAATATGTTCAATATAAAATATAGAATCATAACAATTTCCAAAAAAAAAAAGAAACCAATAAATGAGCAAAGACCACCCATTAAATCGATTTACAAAAAATTTTGAAAGTTATAATTGCAAAAAATTTTTAGCTGATGAAAGAATTCAAATCAATGAAAATTGAAAAATTCAATATTATTATCAATTTTTTTTTATGAGGTCAAATATCTTTAATTATACAACGAATAATTTTCTATACTTACAATTTAGTATAATGGTACTTACAATTTAGTATGAGGTCAAATATTAATTGTACAGCGTATCTCTAAGTTTATAAGCATTCCTTTGCAAAAAATTTTGTCCAAATATCGACAATAAACGATAGATAAGACAATGATGTTGGTAATCCTCTGTTATCGATCAATTAGAGTAAATTCTCTCGACAAATAATACAGTAAATGAATTTAGCAAAATATTTTTTTTTTCTGCAATGAAAAATTGAAAGTAATTTTTGAAGTTTTATGCCGCACAGATCAGCGAGTTCAATTATGCAACAGCACTACTTGACAGCCGAGTCAATCATGCAAAGTGTTGCGAGCGATTTGAAGCGTATCATTTGCAAAGCCTTATCTGTCAATATAGATAACTATGTCTTTGTCTGTCTGATAATGTCTGCGTGTTGGTCTGTCTTGATATTTTCAACTAAGTGATCATTGAACCTATGAAAGTGATCTTAGCTGTGTATAACGTAGAGCATCGAGTGATTACCTAGATCATCGTTCATGTTGAAATTCAACAAGAATTGTAGACATTTAATAATACCGAAGCATATTTCGCATCAATTTATTTATTATTTTGCATCAATCTAGTCATAAAAGAATAAATCATTTGAGGAGCTTTCTGCGTTCATATGCAGTAGTCAAAATTATAAAGTTTACGCAAATTTTTAAAGCATGCCTATAAATTATTTCATTATTTGCTAACAATCCATAAATGCTAATCGAATCAGGATAACGAAATAAAAAAAAAGTGCATATTGTACTAGCTTCTTAAGCATTTTGCTTCACTTGTTTCATAAAATTTATGCAAATTTTTCTAAATCATGCATTCATATAGATTTTATTCAAAGATTTTTATGCATATGTGTAAATTTTACTGCGTTATTTGGTTGATGAAAGTCTCATTACCTTTTTTTTTATTTGAAGTAAGTGTAGTAGCATCTGGTACCATCATATTTTCTTATATTCATCACAACAATTATCTTCATAAATTGCCAAAAAATGAATAAAATATGTGTAATAATACATCTTATTTTCTAATTGAACTAGTCGATTCGCTAAACATTCGTTTTGACAACTTGATGACTTTGAAATGCAAGCATGATTAATTTAAAATTTATGCAAATTTTTTGGCATTATTTTAATATGCATAATTAATTGCTTATCAAACTGGTACATTAGTTTATGTAGCCGATAAAGGAATTATCTTTTTTTTGTGGACTATATCGACCATCATTCCGGTTCGGTTCCAACGTTTTCCAAATTGAAGCAAAACAAAATCAGAAAACGTTTGGCAAATGCAAAAAACTTTTAATCGCTTATAACACTAGAACACAGCACTAGTAGTTTAGGTGTAGTGCAGACATATGGGAAAAAAATTAGGCGAAAGCTACGCACATGTTCCTAGAGCCAAATTAGTTGAACAGAGCCAAGAAAGACTGGGCAACCATCAACTAAAACCCTGGCCTACGTCACATATGCGGAAGTGAACTTGGAGTAAACTGAAAGAAGAAATCACAAAGGATTGGATCCAGGGCTATATGGGGGATCCACTGCACCGCCCTATCGTTTCGGGACCTCGCGATGCTCTACGCCATAAGGATGCTTGAAGCAATATTTTGCTGTCAGTCCAGCTTGGATTCAGGTGATCGGGCTGATGGCTGTTCAACACATGGCCGAGTTAGGCTAGTGGCCACGTTGGGACCTCCGTGTGGCATCTGCCAAGTTCTTCACTCTTCTACAATAGCGACAGCCTAGCATCTGTTTCCAAGTTGAAAGGCTTCGTGTTTTTCTTCATTAAATTGTTTAAGTATATAATATATATATATATATATATATATATATATATATATATATATATATATATATATATATATATATATATATATATATATATATATATATATATATATATATATATATATATATATATATATATATATATATATATATATATATATATGCGAGTGTTGTACGCCTGATTCATATTTCAGAATTACCAAGAACCGTAAAATTCATCAAAGGAAACAACCTTTTACGGACTAAAGAGCCCACAAAATTTTTCCACCAATTCAAATCGAAATTGTGATGTGGAGAAGAGGAGAAGGGAATCGAAAGGAATATCTAACACGAATGGTTTTTTATTATTATGCGTTTGAAAAGAAAGACAAATTTATCAAACACATGCTAAGGTTATTTTAAAAAATGCCACGTGTATGTGATCAACAAACGATTTTCTTTCACTACTGAAATGCGTTATAGGAGTCATCATATGGCGTTCAGCACACCTATTAGATTTTGCTACTTCACTTTTCTCGGTTATGCGAATAGAAACTATCGAGTAGACAAACATTCTCAGACAAACGCAGACACAGACATGACTCTGGCCACAGTGCAGTTTTACAAGGTGAATCTATGAAAGTGTGTAATAATCGGAGTTGCAATTGTGACTTAAAGAACTTAAAAAGTAGCCAATTCCAGAACGAGATACAGGCTATGCCACATCTAAGCTAAGCATTGTTCATTCTGCAACAAATAATTCGAATAGCATCGAGTAAACGACTACCTACATCTCTACTAATTGATATATGTTGAATATAATAATGAAAATGTTCAAAAAAAACATCCTACACATAAGTAAATAATATAATATTTTATTATAACATATGTTTTAAATAACATTAAACAATCTCGATAAAATCAAATATGGAGAAGTTTTAAAATGATCTGAATTAAGAAGAATATATGACCTCAGGCAAACCTTTTGGGGTACAAGTCCTCAAGGTTTGCCGGAAGGTTACCACAGAGGAGTTGTTATTGAAGTGGAAGTGTTTTTCCTCAAAAAAAAAGTCACGAAATGAGAGGAAATGGAAAAGAAAAGGTACTAGAAGAGAGAGACAGAGAGAAAGAGAGAGAGATGACTAGAGGTTGGGGGGGGGGGTGGGAGCAGGGGGGGGGGGATGCGAGCAAATGTTTCAAGTTACAACGGTAAATGTACTCAGAAGATGTTTATCGTCGCAGTGGGACGTAACGATTGTGGAAGTGAGACGTTATCGTTGTGAAATGTTGTTGTAACTATAGGTTGCAATTATCGGAGGTATTCACGTGAAAATTAATGATAAAAAATGTTGAAGACACTGCAAAAGATGTTCGCAAGTTGGAGCAAGCGGTTTTGTAACCAAACAATGACGTCATTCTCAAGAAATGCACTCTGTTAGGTGCAAGTATAAGATAGAAACTTGCAAATGATCATTGAATTCATTCTTCTCCTATCGGCCAAATACACAATGGATCCTCGATATTATAGCGACACAACAATAGACAGAGATGAAGAAAAAAAAACCCTATAATAATTGCCAATATTCATCTGTCTATCTGTTTGTCGATTGGATTGAATAATCTATTAGTTTTCAGCTAAACGTCCATTCATTCGGATATCAGTTTAAAGAAATTGTATACTTAATTAAAATCACTTCATAACAATTTCAATTTTTACTCGCTATTTCTATGCAAAAAAAAAAAAAAAAAATTGTAGATATGTCCATTTCTAAAAGAGCGTTTGGAAATAATGCACAGATGATCGAAAATGCAAAGAAATTTGTATTAGAATGATCACATTTTTATGATTTGCTTTATGAGATGTCGGTTTTCGTTTCTAAATTGTGCCGTTTTCTTCCAATTGTTTTTAATTACAAAATAGCTAAACGTAAATATTATTTTCACCTCTTTCAATAGTGATTCTATATGTAGGTAATAAAATATTTTATGGATACTATGAATTACGTTCAACGTCAATAAAATTAGCATTTATAACGATGTTGATGAGTTGAATTTGCAAGAAGGAATGCAATTGGGTGGGAAAAAAAGAAAAGAAAACGACATTTATTCGACGATTAAGTTGCGTTGTTTGTATTTTTGAGTGCCTAACTTGTTTTTGAAAGTTTTTTACGACTCTAAGAGTGAAAAATTGAAGCAAATTTCATTGCAAATTTTGCTAGCGCTAGACTCCTATAAATAATGAAGAAAAATTTTTGCATAAATGCTGGAAAATTTTTTGCAAAATATTTTCAACGCTATAAAATAGAAAATTGAAAGCGTAATCAAAAGTCAATGCGCTATTTTGATATGTTTGTTTGTTGGCCAACCGCATGGCGCTTAATAAATAACAAAGAAATTCCCCAAAATAAAATAATGCATTATTAAATTTGGCGCCTATTAGAGATTCAAATGCATTCGCCCGTTTTAAATTAAAAAAGCCTTTTATTATTAACATAAACGACAAATAAAAAAGGCATTCTTTGAGCGGAACCTGAGGTGACAGGGGGTTAGAGCAATGACTTGGAGGAAGGGAGGTGGAGGGGGGGGGGGTGGGAGAAAGGAAATATACACCACAAGCTTATATAATAATTTTTGAATATAAAACACTTTTATAGACTGTATATAGAGTTGAATTTCTATTCGCTATTTGCAAACAAGGCGAAAATCTATGCAACTAAAATTCGCCGTCACCTATTAGACTCGAAGAAATTATAATATTTTTTTAATGTTTCATTCATAGCAAATTTGCATGAAATTTAATGTAGTAAAAAATTTATGTTTAATTTCAATAAAGGTTGACCAATGAGGTAAAGGTTTTAGTGGACATCGAATGATACTCAACGGAAATCAAACTAGCTCATGATCAATATGCTCGAACTTAACGCTCTTATCAGAAATCAATCTAGCTCATAATAAAAGTATGCTCCAACTTGACAGTCTTACTAGTCAATTAAAAATTAACTGGCAATTAACCATACAATTTAATCAATCGTAATAATGCGCTATCGTTTCATTTACGGCAGTTAGAAAATTCCAGAATCTCGTCAATCATGGATTATGGAATTTATTTCTAAATTTAAAAAAAAACTAATTTTTCTTTTTTTTGCTTTAATCACTTAAATAAAATTCAAAGCCACTCAAAATTGAGTGTTATTAATTCAATGCAAAAAAAAAGTTTTTTTTTCTTGAAAATTATTTCATTTATGATTGTATAAATGTTTTTCATAAATTAGCAAAGAAGTTTTTCAAATTGTAACACACGTAAATTTAGATGCGAATAGTCATATTTAATTGACGAACAACGTATAACTTTTTTTTTCCACTTTTTCCACTTTTTTTCCATTTTTTCCATTTTTTTTTCATTTTCCAGCTTTTTTTCCATTTTTTCCACTTTTTTCCATTTCAGTTTTTTCATTTCATCGTTTGTAATGATTTTTTTCCCCAATCCGATAATAACATGAACATAAAGCAGTGTGCAACAACAAAGAAAACTGGTAGAATGCACATTATATTCATCAACATCGCGCTGTACCATAGTCAACGTAAATTGAGTGCGTCGATTTGCTATGTTTAAATGAAGTGCGAAAATTTTTTGCAATATCTTTTTTTTTCGCATTGAAAGATCGTATTTATTATATGCATAACGTTAAAAATATTCATTTGAAATCCGAAAAATTATTCCGGAACCGGAAATCTTCTAGTCGTTGTGTAAAAACCTTTGATTAATAATCGATGCGTAAAAATTATTTCGCTGATGATTTCATTCCGGATAATCGTGAATATAAAATTTGTCGACTATCAAATAGTTTTTTTTTTTTTTAAATGAGAACTTTGACGATATTTGACTATAAATTTTCAATAATATGATAAGTTGAAGATTTTTAATGATATGATAAGAAAATAAACTTAGTGAAATTGTTAAAATTTACATATTAGTGAAATTGTTAAAATTTACATATTTCATTGATTCTTAAATAATCATTCTTTGTAAATCACTATTTTGAGTGAGAGAAAAAGGTGGAAAATTTTAGAATTAATGAAAAATTTCTTTTTAAAATTTTCAATTTTTTTTTTGAAAATTTCTTATTGCTTGATTAGTGGCGCATTTTTTGAAGTTGTAAAAATTGAGCTATTCGTCTTTTATTTTCGAGTTGAAAAGTGATAAGGGCTACCATTGCGTAAATGCAATAATCCACTCAACACTTATAGATAGTAATAAAAAATAGTATCGGCTTCTAACGAGATATTATTGAATAGTCCATGGCATACATGAAAAGGAAATTCAATACTTCTTAGATCATATAGCCCATAGTTCATCTTCAAACAATTTGACCACTCTATTCAACTTTTTATACTTAATTAAGTAGCCTGTTCGACAAAAAATACTCTCGAATTTAATTAAATTCTAGCATAAAATGTAACGAAGAGAATTTTATTATAATCGTTATATATGATATAATGCATAGTATATTATCATATAATAAATAATTGTTATAAATTCATAAAATATTTATGTGAATATAAATAAATCGTAAAATAATTTAAATTTTTTTGGTAAATTATGCAAAAATTTTAGTATACATTATACGAATAAAATTAAAAACAAGAAATAAATCAAAAAAAAAGAGACAAACTAATAGATCGACATCATCGTTTATAATGGTGGAATTCGATCAACTCGGAGAATTTTTTATGAGTAGAAGAGAATAATGATGCAATGAGAGCGACTCGAGGGATTGGGGGAGAGAGGGGATCGCACTACGCATTTACCCATAAAATGATCTCAATTTATGTGAACTGTGCAATCATGCATTTATAATCATAATATAAGTGAGCATATTTATCCGCATTTTATTGTTATCTATGAAAGCGTTTCGAATGGAAATGCAGTTTTTGAAACGAATTCTTCCATTTTTTTTTTCCACAACGTATAAATTATCACATATCATTGCCGATTATTACTATTTTCTATTCTATTCAGTTTACAAGTAAAGATGAAATAGTATTTTTATTAAGTGATAGTATAAGATATTAGTAACTAATTGATATTTTCATTAAGAAAATGATAGTACTTTATATATTGATCAAAATATGGTAGTAACTGAAAGTGCTTTATGTTTCATTCGTAACTGATATCTGATATATTTATCTGGTAGTAATTGATAGTACCTAACAGTACCTAATATACTTTATTCGTATCTGATAAAGTAAAAAAAATGAAATATTGCAGTAATTCTTATATTGTTTCAAGTATTTCACATATTTCTTATCTTTTATATATATGGAAATATTTTGTAGTGACTAATTAGATATTCAGATATGGATATTGATAGTGATATTTAAATATTTAGATAGATATAAAATATCGTACATATTTAGAACTCCAATAAAACACTAAACTGAATATAAACAATACAACGATCATATATTATCATAACGACTACGATCGGCTATTATCAACGATCTGTGAATAATTATTTCAATTGAATCGAAGTGGATTGAAATGGACTTAATAGGACTTTAAAAAAACTGGAATTTCTTCACACGTTTCGGTGAAATTTTTTGTGAGAACGATTGATAGCGGTATCATATATATGGGTATTCATGAGCGTATACGTATCTATGAGAAAATGAACTCGTAAATCCTAGAAACTATGGTGATATTTTACGTCAATGATGATCTCCTAAATTCGATTCTATTTTGAAGTTGGCAAATCGAATTTTCTCGTTGCTGGTTTTTTTTTTTAAACGACGCTAAAAATTTAGGATGTGAACAACTGATCGGCATCATAGGAAAGTGCATTATTAAATCTTTTTATGTTGTTTTTTTTTCCGGAAAATTTGGCATTCGAACGGCTGAGCTTTTTTTTTCCCCATCAAACTGCAATTTCATCGCATAAAAAGTGATACACAATGACGATGAAATTTGCAGGAAAAATTGCAAGAGCCCGATCAAATTTTAGTGTGTTTTGATGCATTCGCTTGTCTTCAAGGTAAGAAAAAAAAAATGAAACCGCTAAAATATCGATGAATATTGCCTTAGCGAATAAATTTCCACGAAAATAAAATCATCAATTCGTTCCACTTCTCGTTCAATCGTTTGATCATGATTCAATTCTTGAAAATCCCAAAAAATTTATTACTATCATTAGCAAATGAAAGAAAGAAAATTATGCGCCAATCTATGAAGTGAAGTTATGAATTCCGATAAAAATATTCTTGAAATTTGAATATTTTCATAAAATATGTCTCAATTTGAAAAATTGGTTGAAATTCAATTGCGTTAGCTATAGTTAGCTATACGCTGTGTTGTTTGAAAAAAAACCATAACAGTTTACGTATATATATATATATATATATATATATATATAATATATATATATATATATATATATATATATATATATATATATATATATATATATATATATATATATATATATATATATATATATATATATATATATATATATATATATATATATATATATATAGTAACTTTATTAGCTGGCATTTCGTCAACAGATCACGAAAACATTCTTACAATAAAACCAAAATTTAGTAATATTTTGTAAGAGATGATTGAAGTAATTTTGTTGGATTACTTAGCATGTATTTCATAAGTAATAAATTTGTTACAATTTTAGATAATATAGTTTTTTTTTTCTTTTGCAACTTAGTTGTTTCGAATGTTTGTTTCATAGCTAATAATTACTTTTAATAAAGGTAAGAAATAAAAATTTTATTCGAGAATAAAATCAACTAACGCTATCATTGATAAATTGAAAGGATTTTTTAAAAGAATACAATCAAATATGAAACGATAATTATTATTCATATTCGAAGAAAAAAAAAAAACTCGCCATAGACGCTTTTTTTTTGTTATGTTTATTCAATATTGTTTAGTTGAATAAAAATTAATATCATATCTTAAATGCATAAATTTATAAAATCTAATTGAAAATTTACATGAAAAAGATTCAAAAAAAATTTGCATAAAAAAATTTTCAATAGATAAATTTGTAAAAATAATTTCTCTAAGCATTTAAAATTAAAATTTGAAATTTTTGAATATATTTTTATGTAAATTTTCATAGTCGAATATTCGTAATGAAATTTTCTCATAATATTTAAGCATTCCACAACCAATATATAACGAACCATTTTTAAAAAAAAAGAAAATTTTCATTTCATTAAAAAAAAAATTCCAATGAAAAATTTAATAGCGCTTCAAAATAACGAAAATCGAAAAGAGTTAAATCAAGCAGAAATATTTTGAATATTGCACCTTTAGAGATCATTTTCATAGTCGAAATTCCGGTTATATAATTTCCACTTGACATTTCTAATTTTTTTTTTTTGTATATTTCTCTTCCCCTCTCTCTTTCTTTCTCTCCCTCTCTCTTTTTTTTCTCTTTCTCTCTTTCTTCCTCTCTCTCAATATGCATACCAATCGTGCCAAAGAATTTTACGACGTCAACAAGTATTGATCTGAAGGTGAAATTTGCTATTTATACTTTCACACATAAATGCCAATATGGGAAATCTGAGCAAATTTCCTGCCGACCGCATTTTAAACGATTTCAAAAACAAAAAAAAAGCGAAACATGAAACAATGGCAAAAAAACCTGGAATATAAGACATAAGCAATGTGTCATTAAGATCTCTCTATTAACTGCAGTAATTTGGCTCCGACTGGACTCCTTGGCTCCATCGTACTGAGCCATTTCCTTTAGTAGGCTCATCGAGACGACAGCGATGAAATAAGTTATGGCCATCTTCCTAAATCGACTCGTCAACGTTTGGCGTTCGGTGAACAGGAAACTAGCCTGAAGTTCAATCTTCACGCAATCTTTTAACTTATCCACCTAAGCGAAAATGGAAGCTAATATAAAAAGACTTTTATTTGCAATGAATGCTCTATTAGTTAAAATAAATAATTGTTGATGTTATTCTAAATGCAGTACACTATCGATAAAATAGATTTATTCTCAATGTTTCGTTATTTTATATTATCATTAAGAAAATAATAAATAATACACACGATTTATACGATTTCCATATTAAAAAAAAAAAGAAAAATTCATTATCGAGATGATATTATCTATATTCGATAGTTGTCGATTCAAATCTATCATCAACAATATCATTTACATTGTTGAGCTTCTACTACCTATTAGAATTTTTCTCATTGCGGCAAGCAAACTGGTTCTTTGCAGATATTCATTGATAAACATTATGTTAGAATAAGGTGACTGCGCGTCACTAACACATTTATTTCTTCAACAAATTTATCCTATGCGTGACGGTTAACTATGCCGATAAATTAAAATGTGAGTATGGAGAAGTTTATATGAGATAAAAATGAATGGCCATCATATGACAATATTGTTTCCGGTTTCATTTCCGGTTTAAATTTCCGGTTTCTAGTGAACATCAAATTCTATGTGGTTATTGCTATTAGCTCATTATTATAAGGTAAAAGTACATAGAGAATATTCCTATTCGAAATAATAAAGTCCTTGAAGATTGGTAGAGGGTAGAGGTGATTTGACGTAGACTTTAAATAAAAAAATATTCGAGTAGTAAAACTCTCTATTAATAAAAGAGTTCAATTAACGGAGAGAATCGTTTTTTTTTTGGGGGGGGGGGGGGGGTAAATGCACATATCATATTTGTTTTCTCTTTGATATTTTCACCTACCCCCCCCCCCACCCCCCCCCCCCCATACCATGTCTATGTTTCATTTCTTTTATTTCTTATTTCAGCTGTATTTTTCATAACCTTCACCTAATTAACATACCTAACCTTTAGATTATTTTTTCAAACCCTCCGTCTTTCTAATTTCCATTACTTTAAATAAGTGCTCCTGCATATTATTTGAGATTTTCGGAGTCAAACAGTAAAACTACACCACTATATAACTCATCATACGCTTCATATAAAAGATATTCCACTATATGCCTCATAGATAGTAAAAATTTACTATTGAGTAAATATATTGTAAGAAAAAATTTAATAACGATTTTACAACATAAATACACAGAACATAAAAAATATATGAGAAAAACGTAAAAGTTGATCATTGAAGTATATATTTCCGTTCATATATAAAAAAGTAAAGAAATTATAAGAGAATATCAAAAATCGTATAAATTTCAAAACATTGTTGAAAAAAAAATCATTTTGATCAATCTAGAAAATAGATTAGATTGCATTTAGTAGAGATTCTAGGATATTTAGGATAGATTTCAGGATAGATTCCATTCTATGAGCAAGACTTCCATCAATAAGAACGGATGCTATCAAGATTCGTCCACCGGAAGTAGGTAATAAAGATTAGACATTGGTTTGTAAACTTATATGACGTTGAACAATTGACTCTTCCAATTGTATTACAACAGAAAAAATAATAATCCAACAAATCCATCGCTTACATGATTGGCTGATAAAAAATTGCAAAAGTATATCGCAAAAAAATTTAAATAAGTATACTCGACTAGGCTCATTACTGCATATAGAATGAAGTAAATGCCTTATTACTCTATTTGTTCAGAGAAGAAAGAGAGAAAGAACAACAGATAGCAATCTGCAGTGAATATACTTTTCATAATTTTTAGGACACTTTAGTGGTATTTGTATTGCATCACGCTATAGAATGAGGATAATATAATTGACTTTTGCAAGGTGTATGCAAATTTGATGGATCACAACTAACGAAAATATGCGTCATGGGCAAGGAGACTAGTGAGGTATCGCCATACATCTGCATCTAACTCAGGTGAAATTAAAGTATTTTATCAGTGAGATGTCATCAAATATGTGAGATTTTTAAATTTAACGCAAATAAGTGGAAAAATATTTATAGCTTTTTAGAATCGATCATAAATAATCGGATGCGTAAAATATTTCGTATTGAAAAAAAAAATCTATTTTATAATTTTCTTTGATGGAAAAATGAGTTCAACATCTATTAGTGAAGTTAAAAGTGTAATTAGAAACAACAAAATGAAGATTCATTTTTAAGACGTCATAATATGTGGGAAATTTAAATTTCACATTTTGTCGCTTTTTGTACTTTTTTTTTATTCTCTTTACAAAAATTCCATTATAAAGACATCTATGCATATGTGTCGGTTTGATTGACTTTAAATGGTAAGCCATAAATGTTATCGATTATGAAAGTTGACGTTTATAGTTACTAGTTACAGTGATCGTCTAGACTCATTTTGTTTCTCTCGATCACTTTCTGCAAGAGTTAT
Source organism: Ascaris suum (assembly GCA_013433145.1). Taxonomy (NCBI): domain Eukaryota; kingdom Metazoa; phylum Nematoda; class Chromadorea; order Rhabditida; family Ascarididae; genus Ascaris; species Ascaris suum. Next base: position 7,603,851 of record CM024181.1, read on the forward strand.
ACAGCGCGACGAAATTTGCATATATCAATATGTGACATTATTGCTAGATGGGGAAGGGGGGGGGGGGGGGAGGGGAGAGAAGGTAGAAGGCAATAGATGGGCGAAAAAAGTTGGATTCCAGTCAAAATTCCGATCAAAAAAGTCGCCAATTCATTGAGTGATTCTGTTGGAGAATTCATATTAAATGATGCATCATTTATGTAATTACGAAGTGCGCATAACATTTTCGTATATATTCGTTTTTTTTTTTCACTCGATGCAAAATGTTGTTTTAAAAAAATATAATTATTATTGAAAAAAAAAATAAAAATTTAATGAAAAATTCAAAAATTACGACCGAAAAAAAAATTGTCATTAAAACTACTTTCTCATAAATACAAAGATATATTATATTTATAAGCAAACAGATAAAATCTCAAACGTTAAAGAGTAACAATCGTTGTTGAGTTCTAAGTAACAAAGGGGAAGGAGGAAGGTGGAAGGGGGATAGGGGCAAGGGAAGGAAAGAAGGGGGGGGGGGGTTGGTATGAAACAACAAACGTAAACATATTCATTGATATACAACGCAGTCTAGAACGTCAATAAATTTGTGCGCAATAAAATCGACAATGACGATAAAATTCGTCATCGATTGTGTTGTTGCAGTAACAATTCATACAGCTCACCAATTATTTGGCGAAAATTATGCCAAGCCTATAGGAAGTTGTCCTCTTCTCAACCGTCTGTCAATATCGGTCGATTCGGCAATCACTCGTGCATCGCAAATCGAATCGTTGCACCTAAACGTCGACTTGTATTCCATTCAGCATTCTTCTAAGTATGTAAAGTCCATCGCTCGCAAAAAGAATTTAAATCATATTGGAATTGCGAGGAAAAAGAGGAAACGAGGACGTTTGTTGACCAAACAAAACACCGACGGCCGATGGAAGAGAGGGTCCGCATAAAACGGAGAATTGCGCTAAACAAAAGGGCGAAAAGACAGGAAAGTATTGGCTTCATTTTGATAATATGAGATATATAGGCCACAAATTATGATGACAGATAATATATTCGTGGATAGCAGACGGGAGGGGGGAGAAATGGGCGATTGAAGAATACATATATATAAATACATAAAATACATGAAATACACGAAATATATAAAAATACAAACTTGCGAAGTTGTAAACTTTGAAAAGCCGTAATTCAAAAACATTGCCAACTTATATTTGCCTATTTGCTTGCTTATATATGAAAAATGATGACTTTATTGTTTATAGATGTAAATTTAATTTTTATGCTAAAACGATTGCATATTTTAGCTTAGAGAAAAATTTTCCTCTTCATTTTTATTTTCAAAATGAGTAAAATTCGATTCAATTTTCTCATACAATCGATTGCTGCTATATTATTCGTTTGAAGTTGATGAATTAATAAGTCCCGAAATTATCGCTTTTGAGGTGAAGTGGAGTGGTCGACTCGTCGAGTATATGCGGTTTGGTAAGTGTTCCTAATCGTTGAGATGATTTTATGAAGTTTTAAGGCATTCGATCAAGACCCTATGCATGTTATAGCTATCCTGATGAAATTCTAAAGTAGATCCAAGAATGCTATACAAGTATTTACTCTCAAACTTCCAAATTGTTCATATTTTCATGAATAAGCTTAATAGTTTATTGTGTGCATAAATTCTTAGTGACTAGAAAAATAAAATGTATTGATTTTATCCATTAATCAAGTGTTTCACACCCCATAGTTTGCAATAGCTCATTGCTAGAGCATCGGCTCGAGAAATGAAAGATCCTGAGTTCGCAATTCGGGCGATCACTAGTCATCAAAAATCAAAGAATGCTTTTTGTTTTGAGTTTGAAGCGCACAAAGAGTGAATAGACATTTATTATGAATTATAGTAATAACCTGCTGCAACTTGACCTTCAGCATGACCTTTTGTCCACTAAAAAAGTGGGAAAATGCACCGAAAAGGCTAGCACAATATGCGCTTTTCTACTTCAAGCCATCAGGCCAAAGCTATTTCTCATTAGATAAGGCCATCCTAAAAAAAAAAACCAGTTGTGAGCGATTCTCTCACGAAACCAGTTTGCTGTACATAATTGCACCTCACCGATAAGGGAAGAAATTCGACTTGCAAATTGCTGGATGCCTTTGTGTATCCTTTCAAAAGTTAGCATTTATGGATAGCAAGCATAGATTATATCCATGGTGTAAACTATGCGCAATAAATTCAACTAGCTTAGCTTTCTTGCTACGTGAATTGAAACTCAGACAGGTAAAGGTATACACAAATAAAAATGCGCACAAAAATGATGCCATCATAATACGCTTGTAGAAAAATTTTGCGAGGATGACATGAAAGCTGATAAGATATGCGTCTTCCAGATGTCTTTTGTAAATATTCGCTGAACGCTAGGTTATGATGACTTCATATATTAAAAAACGCCGATTATCAGAAGGCTATATATACGGTCTACCTTTGTCTACCTTTTATTTAACTCTATCTACCGTTTGTCTACCTTTTGGCCCTATCGTTGAGTGTTTTAACCATTAAGTAAAATGCTCCCATATCTTCTCAATTCTTTCTGCATTTGGACATCGTTTGAACCCTGGAAACGAAAATTATTCTCGATTATGAATTCACATAAACATTGTTAGATAAACATTATTTCGCATTATCCCACTGCTCAAAGATTATTGTGAAAGAGGTAGGCATAAGCGATGAATTTGCAAAAACCTTCTACTGCAAGTCAACGTTCCAGGTCAGCCTATTGTTTCAATGCTCAATAAATTGCAACTTAATCTAAGGTTTTCTACACTAAAAGCCTTGGCTAAAACGACTGCATTATAGCGCTGGAAAAATAAACTTACCTGTACAATTCTAATGTCACCTTAGTTGCGACTGTTGATAAATGAGGTGAGCAATTGGAATGGCATTGGATTTGATGTCGAGAGGGGGAGGAAGAGGAAGAGGTGAGGGAGCTGGCTAAAGAGTGAATTATATTTACGAAATATCATTACCTGTTTCATTTATAATTGATGAGCTGAAAATACTTGATATAAAGAGATAAACATACAAGCATAAACACCTTTATAAACCTTAATGCAAAATCTGCAAACTTAATGCAATCTTGCGAAAAAAAACAATGGCTAAAAATTGCATTAAAAAAGGATCTAAATATGCTGCAAATAAATATATAAATGCAAAAAAAATGCCTCGAATAGTGATGGTTTTTTTTCTTTAGCAGTGATCAACTGTTTATGACCTCGTACAAATGCATGAAATTGCTACCGTAAAAGAAAAAAAAATACTGCAATAAAAAGGAACTAACGCGTGATACGCTTATTTCCAGAAAAATAAAATATCGTCGTTCGAAGTTTTTTTTTTAATTTTTATTTAAAGGACTAGATGTCACTTTTTATTGTTTTATCGCTAGTTTATCTGTTGTTTTTGTAGAGATATTTCATGGTCACGCTATGAATGTAAATGTGTTCTCATATTTGTATCTTTTTTCTATGTATTTCCAACTCATTACTCATTGAATGCAATAGCGATACGATTGAAATGAATTGAATGCTTACGCTACACACATTGAATAAGGCGTTTTTTTTTCTTGCCAATAATTAAGAATGCAATAGCCAAATGCATTAGGACAACTGGCAATGCAACGAACAATGCATTGCATCAATTTGAAATGCAATAAGCAAATGCAATGCAATAATTCGCAACGCAACAAAAAGAAATGCGATGGAATAATTTAGAATACTATAGCAAAATATACTACAGCAATTTGCAATGCATAAAACAAATGCAATATAATAATTTACAATGCAACAAACTAAAGATTTATATCAAAAATCGCTTATGGCAATTTGCAAATTCAGAGAAATCATTCGAAATTTTTATCGATTATTTAACAATTATTTATTTGTTTGAGAAATTTGCAATATCTCCAAAAAAAAGATTCAAATTTTTTGCAATATTTATTTTTAAACGCACTTTTTAAATATTCATTTTGTAGAGAATTATATATGCAAAATTTGCCTCATTAGCGCTCTTGATTATTGAAAAAAAAATTTCAATTAATTTATGCGGCGGAAATTTTCGTCTATCATCTTCTTATCATCGTTCTTTCTCTACAACTTAATTTAACTCTCGCAAAATCGAACTCCTCACAACTTCAATCTCAATGTCACCTTCTCTCCACTCATCTCCTCTATTGTAACGATAGGGAATAGGTGATTTTGAGAATGAAGCAAGTTGGAAAGCATGTTTTGCCACTCATATATGAAAAAGAAGACGGTTCAAATCGATTACATGCTTTGTGGGGAAAATATCGTTGCTCTTAGCAATAGCAATACATGAGTTGCAATTTGAAATTTCAGGATCGCATCTGATCAATCGTTTAATTTATACTGAACAGTACACTTATTATTTCTCTGTTATACTAATTATTAAACGCTCAAGTAAACAAGTCGGAAGTGAGAACAACGAATGTTAAAACCTTTCTTTGAGAGAAAGGATAAAAAGGTTTGTCATCCTTTATAATAGGCATATTTTCTGGAACAGAAAATTCACCTATTCGTTATTCCTGGATTTCAAGATGTCGCCATCGGATGTTATATTTTTGCAACCTTCGAGACGGAGTTCTTCCGCTTAATAAGCTTTTATATTCATAGTATTCCTTCAAGAGATATTTTGTTGATGTCAATGGTGCGAGTAATCAACCACAATAAAAATTGATTTATTTTTTTTTGTGTTTTGATGTTTCGATTTAAGACGTCACCATCATACCATTGAAAGAGTTTAAATAAAAGACTTTCTAGAAGTAAACATGACCATGAGAACGTGCAAGATCACTAACGATTTCATCTTCATCTGACAATGGGGCTCTGAAGTTTCTTACTGAGGGTACTCTCGTAAAAACAATACAGCAAATCGCATTATTCGCGAGTTGATTATTCTGAAAGTAGATAAACATGAAACGTTGAAGGTAAACCATTTTATAGCGTACTGACTTCCTTGAGGTAAGAAGTAAATAATACTGCTGCTGGTGATTTCAGAAGGAAAGTAAAGAAAAGAAAGTATCGGTGATCGCATCATTACTCGCTGGGGCATGCGCCGGAGCACTTGCCAAAACTACAATCGCCCCCCTTGATCGTACAAAGATCAATTTCCAAGGTTTATTTTACACCGGCTATAGGTGTTTTATTTTACCAAAAAAAGCATTTCTGCAGTAATGTTTCATCAAGCATAAGAGCGATTGCTAACTCATTCGGAGGTGGTTAAAATTTCGAAAATAAGTTTCAAGATGATAAGCTATCAAGCATAAATGGCTAACATACTGTTATTCCCAAAACATGCCACCATACATTTTCCAATGATAGCCAGGGAGAAAGCCTCCACCACTATCACACCTTATGAAAGCAATAGTGTAATTTACAGGTAGGTTGGAAGTGGTATAGGGAGGCAGGTAGGCATATAACAACTTGTCCATAGCGATATATATATATATATATATATATATATATATATATATATATATATATATATATATATATATATATATATATATATATATATATATATATATATATATGTCTATATTTAACAAATGCGGCTTTCAGTGGTGGTCAGAGAAAACTTTTGAAGAGGAAAGAGGGAGAGAGGTGCTAAGGGAATGCTTATATATGCAGAGATTCAAAAATAGCTCCTCATAATTTCTATGGTGCCAACCTTTTAGTTATTTAATTAATCACATCGCTCATCAATTACCTAATTAATATAAATTAATGCAATTTAATCACTTCTATCGATTCATATTTTCCTTTACTCTATATTAGATAAGTAAATTTCAGCAATATTTTTTTACAGTGTAATGATTTTATTAGGCATTAAATTTTTTATGTTCACCTTAGCTTAAACAACGAATCGAAAAATTTATTACGGCGATCGATCACTGAATTTTTTGCGAATATCGAATATACACCTGAAAGGTTATATCTTAGGATTATTTCTTTTGTTTTATTGATATTTGCATTTTGCAGTTTCGTCGAAAAATCGCTATACATTGTTTGCTGCATTAAATTTTATCAAACAAACCTATAATACCACCGGTTTTATATCATTATGGAGAGGTAATTCAGCAACAATGTTTCGAGTTATACCATATGCGGCAATTCAATTTGCCTCTCATGAACGCTATAAAAGTATCTTACATGTTGATTTAAATGGGTAATTCTTTTTTTTTTCTTCTATTTTATTATGGCGTTAAGAGATGAATCACATTTGAAGATAATATTTTATTATTTATTATTCAATTTATTATTTTGTTTATAGGCGCATTTTTCGAATTTACTATAATTGAATTTAACCAAATTGGTGACTGTAATAATGAATGTAGCATTTGTAGTAATATTTTAAACAAGTAATCTTTATTAGTTTAATGTAAAGTTTATCTCAGAAAGTATCTAGTCGGTTCGCTGGAAATGTATGCTTGTTATTCCTATGATTAGTGGCAACCTAACATTATTGATATAAAAAGAGATTTCATTCTTGTGAAAGGTTTATTCCCTCCTCTCTCCTCACTCCCACCCCCCCCCCCCCCCCCCACATACACCTACAAAAGCTCCGTCACTCCAGCTAATTACTCCAATAAGAGAAGTAGAGAAATGATTTCATAAAGGATTTAGAAGAGTGGTACTAGGCGGATAGAAAGATTTGAAAAAAAAAAACTATATTGAGAGCCGCATTTGACTGAAGAATTTATATATCGAAATGGCGTATTGAAAGAATCGTAAGGAAGGTGACTAAAAGAAATTCCCCCCCCCCCCTCCCCACCAAAAAAAAACCAATAGAGAAGGCGGAATGAAGAAGTTGTGATTTATGTAATTTCGACACTCGACGAATATGAAACTATCCTTTAGGTTTTAAGTAGATTGATTTATTGCTAATAATATCGCGATACTACGACAGTATGGCCAACAGATTCATCGTTCATTATTTCATTCTGTACATATTAGCATACCTTAGCCGCAACCCTCTTTTTCAGTATACGTTGAGCACTAAGTCTCACTTAAGGATGTATCGCTTTGATACAGTGTATCAAGAGCCATAAGAGAGAATCGCAGCTTTAATCCCCGTTTCATTCCAATTAAAACTAAGGAGTTCGGGGATGAAATACTAATCTCCTATGAGTAACAACTTACCCGGGAAAGCATGGAAAACTTCGATGCACATGATTTTATAGAATGACGATGCACAGACTTATGGTTCGCTTTTTTTTTGCTTGTGAATGATCTAGAAACGTGATTCGATGATTGCTCCACTTCCGCGAAACTGAAGGAAGTGGGCAAAATATTCTTAGCGTCTTTGGAAAGAATTTACTCAATGAAGATAATCTAAAGTAGCAATCGATTAGCACTGAAGCCCAAACTTATCTTTTGGCAGTTTGATAGGTGAAATTGCAACTTGGTGGGTGAAATTGCAAATTGGTAGGTGAAATTGCAAATTGATAGGTGAAATTGCAACTTGGTAGGTGAAATTGCAAATTGGTAGGTGAAATTGCAAATTGGTAGGTGAAATTGCAGTTTTGATAGGTGAAATTGGATCGGTTGGAACCAATCGGAGTTTTTTTTGACGATAATTCAATAACCAACATTAATATGCAAATCTTCAATGATAACACTCAAGCGAAAAGCAAATATATCAATCTCGACCTAGCAATTTGAAACTAGCCAATCTTTATAGACATCTATCTCATGTAAGGGAGCAACAACGGAAATACGAAATCGCTTGCAATGATTATAGCAATAAATTTTATGCAAACATAACCTCGATTTGTGGACATTTGCGCCACAAAGATTTTTTCTCTCATAGGTAGAATAAAGAATGCAATTGAATACGGTGATTCGTCCACATAAATCAGGCCGCTATTGCCTTATGGAACAAATGATGCACAGCGGTATCTAAGAATGGATGTCATTTCGTATATCTTCGTTAGCCGTTCTATTCAATTTTAGAACCTGAGCGATTACCTAGAGAAGTTTGTGATGTCATCCCCATTTCACTTTTCCAGTTAAATTCGCATATAGGTTGGCTCTATCAAAATGCTATCATTATTCAATAAGTACATCGAACTATTAGTTTTATATCTGTACCGTCTATCGAATTTCCTACCCATGATCTCGAGGAAATTTTCCCCCTCAAGAGTTTGTAATATTTTCAAAGAAACGGAAGATATAGAAAATATATGTATTTTACAATAAATCATAATTATAAATGTAAATTTTAGTGTACATACACCATTTCGTAGATTTTTGGCTGGTGCAATGGCTGGAATTACGGCAACGATTTGCGTCTATCCGTTAGATACTGCAAAAGCTCGTTTAGCAACTACAACAATTAATGAATATCGAACATTGAGATCTGTCTTCGTAAAAATGTACACACAAGAAGGTATTCGGTAAGGAATTGATGATTATAAATAAAAGATGTGAGGTTATTCACGTCGAAAGACGAGAGAAGCAATTGATTTCATGAGATCAATAGGTGTCAAATAGACAGGTTCATGTAAATCGCCTCAGCTCTGACACATATATGATCGAAGCGGTTAACTACCGAATAAGTTCAGCATCTTGAAGTTTTTTGGCTTGAAAATGGCGCATTTGACCGATCTTTCTCTCGAATGTCTTGTGCAATATCCTTAAATCCTTACATCTTTATATACAAATCAATATTATATTTCATCTAATGAATGGAAAAAAAAACACTTTCGTTCTACTGTAATCACCTTGATGTGCTGATAAGGTAACGAAATAGTTGACCTATAATAGAGTTGGAAAACTAGGCATAGAGGAGAACTTTGGTGTGTTGGACTTATAGTACGACCCTCATGGATCTAAACACCTAAGCAGACAACTATTAAGAAAGCTTGTGAACAGTAATCTACGACTTGTTGGGTATTTCGTATTCCACAATCACTTTTACCACTTTTATCATCCTCTTCGCTCTAACATATGTAATTTTATATGAAACGTTTTTTTTTTTTTGAAACATTATTCTGCCCTCTTCATTAAACTCTGTATTTTAAAAATTGCTTATCAAAATTTATTCCTCATTCATTTTTCAATTTTTTTTTCGAGTTGAGAAATATCCCCTCTAAATTCAATATGATTTTAGATCATTTTATAACGGTATTATTCCATCGTTAATCGGAGTGTTGCAATATTCTGGTGCAAGTTTTTTCACATTTGGCACATTGAAGCTTTGGTATCAAGGTTTGTTACTCTTACTTCTATCGTATAAACAAGTAATGAAATTATTAATCACCTTTTGAAGATATTCAACACTATGAAATGTTCAGTATTATCGGCATATCGCATAGAGATTGAAGTGGTTAGTAGCATGCGATATCGAAATTAAATATGCACCATTGATAACTAATTTAAATTTCATTAAAAAAAACATTAAACTACTGGGTTGAATTACTCTTATATTTAAAGAACATATAAATATATAAGTATGTAAATAAATAAACAAATAAATAAATATGTAAAAATGTAAATTATATGCATCTTTCGATTGAATAATGTGATAGTATTCTAAGTACCGTGTTGAAACAACTTCATTCTTCTGCATAAAATGACATCAGTTTTAAATTGTGATCTTATAAATGATAATCGAGTTTCGTATTGCAGAACATACAGGTAAGACCGCCTCACCATTTCATCGTTTGATATTCGGCGCTGTTTCGGGTATTTTTGGACAGACATCCTCATATCCGCTAGATATTATCCGCAGACGTATGCAGACAGGAAAAGTACCTCCAAGACAAGGAGTTATTGTAACATTATTTATCATATACAAAGATGAGGGTTTTATCAAAGGCCTTTATAAAGGTCTCAGTATGAATTGGATTAAGGTATACGAATTGCGTTCTATAGCTTATATCTTCAAATTAATCTGAGCCAGATGGTTGGCTAAATAGTTTAATAAACCAATAAAATAAAATAAAATAAATTAAAATAAAATAAAATTAAATTAAATTAATTAATTAAATAAATAATCGCGAGAATATTTTACAGATAAATTTCCTATGAGCAAAAATATAAACGATCGTTTGAATAAAAGATAATATCTTTCATACTAGTGAGCTATAAAAGAGAAAAATAGCCCAGGGATATTAACAATTAGCCCAATAACTCAAATCTTAAGAATACGTTAGAAAGACGATAAGAGATTTAAGGAAAATCAAAAATAACCTCCATGCAAATATAATTTATAGCATTCTAATAGCATTGCTTTTATTTTTATTATTTTAATTGTCATCGTTTCACGAGTAATTATTTCACTTCATTTATAAATACTATCAATAATCTAATAATTAAATTTAAAAAAAAAAATAATATTTGAAATGCATTTTCGACGTAACAACTAAACTTGTTCGGTTTACTTGAAGAGAAAATTTGCATTTGTGTAAATTTCATCGAAATTTGCATAAATAGAAATTATTTAATTGATTGGTAGAATATCGAAATCATCTCAATGATTTCTTGCTAACATCGCTTAGAAACTTTTAACAATTAATTCAATTACTATATTCAATAAAGAAATTTCTATACGAGCAATACGAGCATCACATGATATTCATTATCTCTATTTTGGCGCAACTCTATTCCTATTCAACGCTATCAGATAAAAATAAAGGGGATGGGGTGGGGTGGGGGGGGGGTGGAGGGGGGAGGGCGAGGACGGAGTGGGGACTTTTTGAAGTAATACTGCACCATTGAATTAAGACTATATTTTAGGGACCGATTGCGGCAGCGATAAGTTTTACCGTCTATGATTATTCTCTCCTTTATATAAATGAATTAATGGAAACGATAATGAATTTGCATATAACAAGTTCCGGCAGTTGACATAAAGGTTATCCCATAGTGAAGACGGAGGAAATACAATGGAATTTATACGGGATTTTACTTTCATAATGCATAAAGGTAAACAGTTTCTTGATCATTAGTATCTCATTATTGCTAATTTCATCTATAAAGCGATCGTCACAACTTTTGCTTGATATGGAAATTAGAGTTTATTAAGTTGTGCTGAATTATGACATACCTGGAATTAGAGTTTATTAAGTGCTGAATTATGGGAAATTTGCTAATTAAAATTTAATTCAAAAATTTTCGCCGAATTTTTTAATTATCATAGTGCATAAATTCATTAAAAATTTCAACGGTTACATAATTTTCGAAATTAATAATGTACATTGCATATTTTTATTAAAATATGAAGCAAAAAATGTATCAACGGTATAAAAATTCTGCTGAAAACATTGCATATCTTCAGTTTTCGATATAGGTCATTTAATGGAATCTGGATTTTAGTCGGGCTTGGATTTTTTTTAACTTCATTTTTTTTTATTCGGAATTTCTCAACTTTATTTCGATTTTTTCGGCTATGCCCCGAACAAAATACAAGATTTATTATTTAAGGAATATCGATGGCTTTAAAAAAAAGAAATTAATTGTGATTTCGAAAAATATCAATTGTAGTCGAAAATTTTTCCTCACATCCGTTGGACTCTTTTCATGATTGGAAACTACCAATTTCTGGATGAGCTAGGGGGGCCTAGACTTATAATTATTCGGGAAAACCGATTCTTGCACTAGTTCGAGCTTCTAAAGTCAAAGCTCGAGCTTTTTATTAGCTAAAGAGTTAGTTAGCGTTAAATTATAAGTTGAATGAACGTTTAAAATTCCCGCATTTATTTGCAAACTAATGCAGCTGTAAATTTATCGCATGGAATAAGCATGAGGCAGAAGGCGACCGAAAAGCAAATATCGTCGCCAAAGGAAGGAGTTGAATACGCCGGCTATGTTGCAGATTATTTAAGAGCTCGTTTTCCGCCTCAGTGATTTTCTGCCACTTTGACTGTTTGTTTATAGGAATCGAATGTATAATTCTTTATTTCTTTAAGTAAATATTTTCATTAATGAGGGTGATTTATTTTGAACTTGTACGATGAAGTAAGTTAAATTGTAAAATCTTTGCGAGTATAATCTATCGTCTCTATAACTTTTACTTGTTATATATTTTACGAGTATATATTATTTTCGATGCTTGATTAATCAATCAATCATTTCTCACTTATAAATCTCTAAGTTTTTCTTTTTTTTTATTGACATTTATTCAAAAATCTATATATTTGGTTGAACGTTAGTACTAGCATATAAAAGTTCGACCCATAAAAACTCGTCATATTGACCTGTAATTTTTTCTCGACGGAATGCAGAAAATGAAATCGACAGATAGAGAATGGGGCTAGTGAAATAAGAACTCCACTATTTATAGGGTTTACTAGAGAATTGCATAGGAAATATCGAATCATCGAATTCTGCTTGGTATTACAACGAAACTGCTTTGTTCCCAACAACGTTAATACTAATACCAAATAGATAACGAGGTGATAAAGTTATTCATAGGCATAACGACGAACAAAGTGCATATCCATGGGAGAAATACAACAATACACTGAAGAGAAGAAGTAAAAAAATTTCTCGAAAAGCTTACCGTCCTCCTCAAGAAAGTATATTGAGGTGCACTTTATCTATCGTACAAATAAGTGATAATTTGGGTAGTGGTGTAAAGGTATTTATGAATGACCTGATTTACCTGAAAATATACCGACCATTAAACGACTTTCCCATGAATAATTCCCGCCTCCCATTCCGCTTTAATTGATTATATTTATAGAATCTGAACACTTGTGAAAATAAACGCCATTTAATGCATGTTGATCACAGATAGGAGTATCTTCGCAAATTTCCTGATGAGATTATTGCATTTTAAAATTGATGACATGGTGGTCTTCGTGTTACAATTGACTCGAATTTTTATTGCACGTTGGAATCTTTTTTTTTTTAATTCCTAAGAAATCGTCGAGAATTGTAAATGATAGTGTCGATGCTCTACAGTATAGATCGATCTCTCGACTGTTATCGTAATGCTTTCAATGCATACTGTTCACTTGTATTACAGTAATGCACCGTCGTATAGTCACTCATATTATATTCACTTAAATCTTCCTTAGCGCCTATCGGTCTGTTTATGTTACAAGGGAAAAAATCTTCAATTTCGAATCATTGAAATACCGCAAGCTTAATTTTAAGTTTATCATCGATTTTAAGAGAAAAGAGAAAAAAGAATAAAATGGTCGATTGATTGTTCGACGATATTTTTCCTCTCATAGTTTTTGAGTTGGTCGTTGAAATGATCGATGTAGATATGATTGTCAGCTAGATAGGAAAATATTTACCACAATCTAACATTTTATGAAATATTTTCAATGAAAATATTTTAGAAATTGATGAAAATTTTTTGAGATTTTTAAAAATCGTTATGATTTTCGTTTTTTTTTTCTTTTAGGCGAATTCCATTGATCAAATTTTCCCCTCTTTTTCCCCGTTTTTGCAAGCGTTGTTTTCCGCATTACCTTTTTTTTTTTTTTTAAATGCTTTCCACCTCAGATTTCTTTGTACAATCTAGCGATGGTGCCAATTGATAGTTGTCCTTTCCGTTTATTAATTCATCGTTTTATATTTACAGCGTATGATTATGAGTATATTTTACCTATATGAGACGTTGAATAGCTAAAGAAATAAATTAACTAATTAAGCGGTGTATGAAAATCGCTCGTTGATAAATATAACTCTGATATGTAAATTAGTCAAATATTACAGAGGAGATCTCAATATAGTACAGATAATATCCATCAAATTTCGCACCTTTTTTTCTCGAATTGAAACTATCAGACAAGCAGGCAGGCAAACCGACAGACATCTACATACGCATGAGCACAACATGGATGAGTAAACTGTAAACTGTAAAAAATATTAGTAAACCTTTTACCTATAGATTAAACCTTTTACAAAAAAAAAAAAACTTTTTTGACAAAAAAAGGCAGGCAAACCGACAAAAAAATTAAACCTAAATATTAGTAAAACCTTTTACCTATAGTAATTTATGAGTAAACTGTAAAGAAAACGCATAATAAACACAAAACATTAGATATTAGTAAAACCTATAGATTTGAAAATTGCTAGACATAATTAGAATATAATTCATGAATGTCTATAAATAATATGAGAGAGGAGAAAAGCGAAACGAAACAACTTCCGACGGATGGATACGATTCCAGTGCTTCATGTCGTTACTTAAATCTGGTTAAATCTCCGACTTTAATGTTCTATGGCAAATTGTTGTTATAGATCGTAGAAAACTTTGCGCTCAAAACAATATTCAATAAACGCACATGGATAGCGTTCTATTTGATAGATATACTTCATTTGCATATGTGAGGGGGAGCAGGGAATCAGTGGCTCAGTCACAACATAACCCAATGCCCGATCCAGAGAATAGGATGGTGACTATGGCATAGCCAACTGGCTAAGAAACTGAAGAATCCATGATCACCTTTTTGTATGTTTCCAAGTTTTTGTGTAAAATTATAACCAATTGCATGCTAGAAACTCAAAATGTGCGGAATTGGATTTGCATGCATGGGCTCATGGATTTCACATCCATGCGATGAGGCCATGGATTCTATGTTTGCATGGCAGAGCCGCGGATCACATCAACGTCGTGTCCAAAAATTTGGAATTTCCCATTTACGCAGCTAATGATCCATGGATTGCCCATCTCGCAGATAACATTTTCTCATTTTCCTGGAAGCTGTAGACGGTTCGCAATTTTTCTTGGAGTCACGGATATCGTACGATGAATTTCGAAGAACGCTATCGATTGTTTTGTTTATTTTATGACCGTTGAAGTTTAATTATCAATGTTTCAGATTTCTACAAATGGGTAAAAAAATCAAATCAGGTGCCGGTGATCTAGTATGCGCATCGGCATTACCTTTGGATCAACAAATCGAAAGATCTAACGTCGAATCACAAAGGGATACTCCACGCGTAAAGCAACGAAATTTGAAGCGTGCAAACCCGATGATGAGGTATGCAAAAAAGAAGTTTTTTGCATAATCGGTAAAGAATTTAAGAAAAATCTAATTCAATGCCCAATTTTTTATTATCAAGTTGTAGTCAAGTTTTATGGAGAATTTTATACGTTTCATTATTTCTGAGATTAATTTTTTTTTTTGAAAAACAGTTTCATCTCTAGCCACTACTTCCAGGAATGGGAAGTTCGAATGAAATCTTAACTCTCCGGAAAAAATGCCTTATTTAAGGTGCATTTTGTAATTGGAAGATTTCAATTGTTGCTTCTCTTCTATCTTCTTTGAATTGCATTTCGGGTTTTCCTTTTCTCCATCAAGAGAGAGGATTTAAATTTCCGGTTTAAAGAAATGAATTCTAAGAGGTTTGCTTGCTGGTCAACTCATCTGAAGAGTGGGCATTTATTTTTATTTATTTGGGAAAGAATTGTTTCTATTATGCAAAATTCATAGTTCATAGAGGCATTTTTCTTGTTTAAGTAGATCGGCGTTTGCTAGCGAAATTCATTCGTTACCATGACCCGAAATGAAATATGGTCTTTTTTTGTGCGTTGCTTACCGTATTTCCGACTTTATAAGCCTTCCCCGAATATATCTCCATATGAAGAAGTTGTGAAAGCCATATGCATACTCGGAAACAAGGTCATCAACGTTGAAATGGAAGTAGGGCCTCGAATTCGCACATGTTGAGCCCAGCATCCGTTGCTCTTGCACATCGAGTTCGGAAAATGGCCAATAAACTTAAGATGCACGGGCGAAGAAATAAATAATTTACTGCCACATATCTTACCAATATCGTGCAAATCTTCCCTAATCGTATCCTTCCCAAGACGATTTCCTTTTGAAGTTCGTATACAGAATACAGGTTGTTCGATCCTCTTTATGGGCTACCTCCGTTGAATATGCTGGTCTTTACCATTATCCCGCGGTTGGACGATGGAAATACTAGGATGTTTTATTTTTGCAGAAATTAAGGCAGAGATGTAGTGTGATATTCGGCGGAATGTCGTTGTTCCTCATGCAGGGGAATAAAATGAACAGAAATATGGCAGGTGGAGAGGATGAAGAGCACGTTGATTTTTTTTTTAAACAGTGGTAAAGTGAAGTGCTTTGAAAGTGCCTCCTATTCTTACAGGAACCCGGGAAGGAGTGTCTTAAGTCCAACTCATATTTTGGTGGATAAACGATCATGTGGGGGGAGGATGGGGGGGGGGAGGGGGAGGAGTTTATGGAGAGAAATAGATTTTTCAAATAGTCGATTAATTCGTGGAGAAATGGTGCGGCGATATTAATTTTTTATTTTTTTTTAAATTGCTATTTTGATATATAATTTCGAGCTGTAAGGGATTTTTTAGTACATCAGTGGTGATTTATCGGCGAAAATTTTGAGTACAGCACGTAAGCAACGATATGAAGAGGAAGGTGATGGAGCTATGGCTAGTGCTGCTGATGCTGCAAAACGGTTAGTGCTAGTGTTTTTCAATTTTTAGTTTAATTCAAAAGATGGTCGTTGATTTAGTGATTCAGGTTTTCCTCGGAATGTATTTAGAAAGTTCGATGATGGAAACATAGAGTATGGTTTTTTTTTGCCGTAATTATGCAGGATTATAACAGACAACTGCGAAAGAGAGTTGTATACTTCCACACAAATAGTCTTTAGAAAATCGAATTTGGAAAATGATGGAGGCATAAATATGAAATATGGGGTGGGGATCAGAGCCTATCTCAAAAATTCTATGAGGTGGAACGTTTGAGAGGTTATTGCTTCCGATTAGGTTCGTTTTAGTTTTGGAACGCTTCAATGAATTTTTTTGTTTTCGTTTAAGAAATGTCTGCTTCCTTTCCTCACCCCGCTAATTCCCGTTCCTCTATCTCCCTCTTTCTGTCTCTTCCTTATCTCATCTCTTTTCTCCTCTTTGTCGCGTATTCGTCTCATCTGTAAAAATTCGCATTCAATTAAAAAAAAAACTTTCATTTTCCACAATTTTTAAACGTTTAAACCATATATAGAAAGAAGTTTCATAGAATGCATTAAAAAAAAGTTCGTTAAATTGGGCACATATAAGCGGGACAAGAAGAGTGATGTGCTCATTGTGGATTCTTTTGTTTATTGATTTGCCGTTTTTTTAAGCTCTTCGTTAAAGCATTCTTGCATGTTGTTGTTAAAGTGCATCGTGTTTTATTGAAGATTAGGAGTTACAATTTTGCACTAATTGCTTTTTTCATTATTTCTTTTATATTTCTCGTTTTTTTTTAAACGTTTTTGCGGAAAATTTTGTTAGAATATCCGGATGTTTTATTTTTGTTAGAATGTGTCGATTTTCTTATAGAGTCAATTTGAACTTTGACCCTCTTTTTTCTTTGCGTGAATGACATCCTATGCAACAGTTATGCCTAGGGATAGGACTGATACTTTTGGTATTTATATTTTGATTATGGGTTATAGAAGAAAGAGAGCTGATTGGGAAAGCTATTGAGGCTTCAGTTTCGGATTGCTTGGAGAGAGAGGGAGGTGCTGATGTTTTGGTCCATAAGAATGCCGTGATTTGCAGCAGTCTAAGTGAAATGAAGCATTTAAACAGTAATGTAGTCAATAAATTTAGTATGGGCAAATGAGATAGTTGTGAACCTGAAGAAATTATTCAGGTGGATTTGTTGAGATTAAGGGCAAAGGACACATACTTCCGGGCGATAACTAATTAACTGATTCGCTTTTGCAATCGCTAGAAATTTCTTTCGCCTCAGTTTTGGCAAGTAAGTTTAAGGCAGGGGCCAAATTTGTGAATATTTGAAGTGGTCAGGCGACAGTTCCATACGTTGTATCCAAAATGACAAGGTAATTTTCAATGGTATGAAGTTAGAAAAAAGTTACTTGGATGAGCGCATTGAAGGTATAGGATGGATGGATGGAAGATATTCAAATATTCGGCGTTAGTAGATAATGAAGGACGGATTGGGGAGTGGGGCGGTGTGATTGTATTCTTATGGATTTTATTTTTATAGTAAATGAATGTATTCACAGAATGAGGAAAGTGAGCCTTGGTGCTGGCAGCGATGGATCGGTATCGGATGATGAGGATCACGCTTCGGATTTTGAGGATTATGACGATTCAGTTGTGGTATATTTTGGGCCTTTTTTTGAATCGTGTAGCTCATTGGTTCTCTTTGCAGAGAGACTTTAGTTGTTGACCTATGTATATTAAAAGCTGTTCTCTCTTCTTAACGCTGCATTGGAGGAATTCAAAGTTTTTGATGATTTGTGTGTGGGTGGACTGTATAGCAAGGTAATGATTGATAAAGACGCGTACAGCTGTAAACTGCTAATATTTTTTGAGGTTTATTTGAAACGTTTCGTCTACGTTTATGAAAACTTCGATTTTTATTAGTTCGCGTTTTTCAAATTTGTTTATTTATTGGTCCATATATGGAAAATAGATTGCATTATATATGGAAAACATATACATATGTGTACTGAATTATTTTTTAATGCATTTTTTGTTTTTATAACGTTTTACTGCATCTTTTATTAGCGTTCTAGTTTCATCGTAATAATATTATAGGTCATTGATCCAAAAGATGAGGCAGCAATGGAGAAATTTTTGATAAAGAAAGATGAACCGGCACAAAAGACCTTATTCGAGATCATACAGGAGAAAATCGATCAAAAGAAATTCGAAATGGAAACACAAATGTCACAAATTGGGGACGATGTGGCGGTATGATGTTTAAATCTAATAATTGCATCGAGTTTTTAATTTATTATTTGGTGTATTTTAGTGAATAAATCAATTCCGATATCAAAGTTGAGTTCTTTTCGGGGAATTGAAATTGCTGAAATAGTTTTTTTTTCTTCATAGTTAAATTAATTGTTAGTTAAAAGTCGTTTATTATTTATTTTTTTAAATTTTTATATCTAAGGATTAAGCGGATATTTTTCATTTTCTTTCTCACTCTTTTTCCTGTTTTTGTGGATCTTATTTAAAGGATTGCTTAAAGGAAAGCAGTTTATTTTGGATAGGAAAGGAGAGGGGGGGGGGGGGGAGGAAGAGGGTTCCATAATTCAAAAGTACTAATGTGGTGGAATTATCATTCGTCTAGCCGGTTCTCTACGAACGCTTCTATCCCTTACGAGAAAATGCTTCATAGTGCTCCTGGTATATAGAGAGATCGACTTTGCATATTTATGAATAATCAAGGTGTTTGAGTATGAATGGGTATGCTGATTAGCAGAGCGGATTATATCATTTCTGATGCTCTTGATATTGCATGAGCTTTTTCTTTTATATTGGTGCTTATTCTCTTCTATTCGTTGATTATATTTTTTGAATAGCGCTGAATCTGTCGATAATTTAGTTTTCAGTGCTGGATAATAAAGCAGCAGCACTTTTACATTTCTATTTGGTAGTTGAATATGAGTTTTTGAAATCATTTATTTATTAGTTTCTTTGTTTGTTTATTAGTTAGTTAGTTTATTTATTTATTTTTATTTTTATTTATTTGTTTATTCATCGTCTTGAAGTGGACAAATGTGGTTATATTTTGTTCGAAATGATTATCACAAATTTCTATGGTGGGTCATAGTTTTTGTTGTTTCATTTATTGTGATACCTTTTTTAAGGTGAGGAAATTGGATCCTGAAGTGATTGAGATGTATCATCAGGTCGGCACCGTCCTTTCCACTTATCGAAGTGGCAAAATACCAAAAGCATTCAAGATTATTCCAAAAATGATTAATTGGGAGCAATTATTATAGTAAGTTTTCATATACTTTATGCCACCCTCACTTTAAAGATAATCGAAGGTAACCATTTTGTGTGGACCATCTTCTGCTTCTTTTTTCGGAGAAAATATTTGCTAGGTTTTAAGTGATTTGTAAAAGTGCGCTTCGCCGTTTCTTATAGAATAGGCTGCAGTTGTCAAGGTTTTTTTGGTTGTAGATTGAGAGATAATTCGCTGCAAAGTTTGCGATTTCTAGGATAGACCTGTTTTAAGTACCTATTTAGCAGTTGTTGGGGAAGGGGAGGTGAGGGTTGGGGAAGTTCATCAAGTTGTTTTACTTTCCATTTTCATTAACTGCGAAGCGGAATATGCAAATTGATGCTGTATTTTTATTATTTTTGAATTGTTCATTTCTTCATTTCTTATGAGCTCTCGTCAGTCTCAGATATGGCCCACTCAGACTACAGTTGAGCCAAAACCCTATGAAACGTAGTCAAACATGTCCTCAGGCTGTGACTCTGTCGTGTTTCATGCATCATTTTTCGATCTTTCAGTCTTACAAATCCAGATAAGTGGTCAGCGGCGGCGATGTATCAGGCGACAAGGATGTTTGCGTCCAACTTGAATGCAAAGTTGTGTCAGAGGTTGATCTTAGAATTTTCCACATTATTCGCTCTTTTCTTTAATGGAAATATTCGTTTGCAAGAGATAAGCATTCAAGACTTTAGGTGGAGAAAATTTTTGCTCGCAAGTTTCCCAAGAGGAACACACGTTTTTAATGACAGAAAAACTAATTTTGCTTTTTGAGAGGGAGTTTTGCTGGTCACTACTCCCATCTCGGACCTGCTCATCCTCTTTTGGCCTGTCCCCACGTTTGACTGTTACCTTCTCCTAATATGAGCGTCATCGTACTGCAAAGTTTGAATTTTTGCGTTCGAATCGATCTTCACATCACCTTCAGGCTTCATGTTGAAACGTTTCTGTGCCTTTCTCTCTCTCTCTTTTTTTTGATACAAGTTTGTAAACCAAGCTGCATTTAGTGTCAATCAAGTGGGAGCATGTTTGTGACAGATGTTCTGGTTTTGGAAGCAGATGATTGCTACGAGGCAGTAATCTGTCCTAAAATGGGAGAGGGATGATGGTTTACTTGCTGAAATGTAAGAATTCATTCATAGACGACGAGGAAATAATTCGAAATGACCAATAGATGTGGTCATCGGATGACCGCTTGACCTCACTGATGTATTTATGTTAAGTTCAGTATATGCATTTTCAGGTTTTATAAGTATGTGTTGTTGCCTCGCCTTCGTGATGATATCGATGAATATAAAAAGTTGAATTTCCATCTCTATCAAGCTCTTCATAAGGCAACCTATAAGCCACAGGCTTTTTTCAAAGGCATTATTTTACCGTTATGTGAGGTGAGGTACCATTTTTAGGGTTTTTTTGTTTTAAGAGTTATATAATTTCAAAGAGGTAGTTTTGAAAGGTGTGCTTTGCACTTTATCTCTCTTTTTTTAAATTTTCTTAAAATGTTTTCGGTTTTTTTCCAATTCGATCGTTAGTCAGGTGGTTCCGCGTAACCGTCGATTCGATTAGAGGATCAAATTACTGTGTTAGATATGTAATATCCGTTAATGGATTAGCAACTAAATTATTGAAGTTTTCCCTTATTCGCGATTTTATTTAACACATTATTCTAATGTATATGTTCAGAAAAAAGAACAGCTGTTATAGAAAAAATAAAACATCGGCGCAAATAAAAGTAAGGTTGGGAGCGATGATCACGTTAAAGGATATTCTTTATTTGATATATATATATATATATATATATATATATATATATATATATATATATATATATATATATATATATATATATAATCTTCAGTCAGGAACATGCACACTTCGTGAGGCGACTATCTTTGGTTCGGTGCTAACAAAGTCATCGCTACCGATGCTACATGCTGCTGTTGCAATGTTGAAAGTGAGTCATTTTTGATTGCCCTTAAGGCCCCACTGTTCTCTAATTTGATGGTTGTTTTATAATTGCAGCGCACATTTTGACCGCATTTTATAGACCTGAATTAGTTCATAACTGTCTTCATTTGTCGAGCTGCACATGCACAGGTAACTGCAATTAGCTTCATAATCATATAGCGGGTATGTCGTAGATGCAAGTAGAACAAAGGTTCTTTACGATAAAGCGTTTCGGCGCATATGTTCAGGTTATTCTTCACCTGATTTATAAGAGCTTATTAGTTCAGCCGGATTAACTAGATGCTGAAAAATAGGCAAAAGAGCAACTTTCTGAATGAAAGATCGTGATTAAATTTTAATATTGGAAGTAAAAAGTTTTAATGTGTTTTAGAAGCGACAAAAGTTTAGGGCGGCGTTAAATAAAAAGCACACATCTGTGCCTTATGGATAATTTCTTGATAAACGTTGAGTGAAGGAGTTGTTGGATTCAGATCTCTGAGATGGAATATACCGGTGCGAACTCACTCTTTCTTCGCATATTAATCGATAAGAAGTACACATTGCCATATCGTGCACTTGACGGTATCGTTAAACATTTCCTGAGGTAGTACACATTCATATATTTTATCGTTATTATTTTTTGCTTTTTTTTCGTGTCAAGAGATAAACGGAAGAAACCGATACGAAGTGTATCAGCATATCAGGATATCATGGTATCATGTTGGTAATGTTTTATACTTATTTTTTTCTGGTTGGCGTTCTTATCCTTCAGCCCAATAATCTATTCTTATTCTTCAATCCAGTAATGTTCAGTTGACTGTACACCTGGCTTCCAAAATTACGTCGGCATATACTTATACTTTTTTTTATAATATGGGGGAAGGGAGAAGTTCTTGAACATAAGATTGAGAGATGCTTAACATGGAAGTTAATGGACATGCGGTTTATGCCTTAATAAGGTTTTGGTTTAGAGCAACATCGGTTGCAGATTTGCAGAACACCGATATTCTTGAGAGTTTAGATATTTCGAAAGCATTCGTCAATGCGGTACGATTGTGAAGGATTTTACAGATTCCGAAAAGATGAGAGGCACCTTCCGGTTCTTTGGCAGCAATCATTTTTGGCATTCGCACAACGATATAAGAACGATATTAGTCAAAAGCAAAGGGAAGCACTCTTGGAAGTTGTTAAGGTTTGTTTTTTTTTGTATTTTAGTTGTTTTTTGAATTTTTTTTAATAGGCGTTTTAAAATTGAGGTTTTTAAAGAAAGAATTTAGGTTGGACTAATGTTTTTCGATTTTTGAAATAATCTAAAGGCTCATCTGTGCGAAACGTAAAGTTTTTAACCCACTAGATCATCTAATTTTTCCACGTTTATGCATCGCTTGTTGGATATAGAAAATACCCGAGAGGTAGAGTTAGAGTTGGCAAATATATGCTGAATTCGGAGATCGCTGAGAAACTTTCAAATCTCGTTGGCATTAATCTATTGTTCGAAATCCATCTAGGATATCCGACGCTTAAGAAGGGCGGATCCTAGTACCTCCATGCTGCCTACCTTCCCTCCACCTACTCTTTCAGCTGACTCTATTCTTCAGTGTCGCTGTAGCAGCCATAGATACCACTAATTCCTTTTAGACTCTGTATCAAATTACTGATGCGTAGCACTTAAACAACACCAAAGATAAGAGAAAACGATGACACCCCCCCCCCCCCCCCCCCTCCCTTCCACGAATTCTGAGTCCTCAGTTGCAACTACCAGTGGTGAGGTTACAATTCGCGGGCTATATGCGACTATTGATAATAACTCATCGCCTACTTAGCCTCGAATTGGAAAAAAAAGTTGCATAAATACTGTTTTTCTGTAATAGTGACGATCGCATTTTGAAGTTTTTATTCATTTGCAGATTCATCACCATTATCAAATATCACCTGAGATTCGACGGGAGTTATTAAGTGTGGAAACAGAGAAATCGGCCGATGATGGACCTATAATATCGGATGATGGAATGGAATTGTAGTCGTGTGTGTTGTAATTGTTGGGAACGGTCATGAGAGAGAAGGGATTGTTAAAGAGTGAAAGTGATTTGCGTTCATTGGCGAATTTTTTACGCTTATCGTTGTTGAGGTATGTTGAAACTAAATATGGGTTATGGCGTTTATGATTGAGTACTGTTGTGCACATAGGTATGGATTTTCGTTCAGCAGATGTCTTTAATGGCTGAAGTCATGCTCAGTGGAAAGTGCAGCATATGCTGTCTCGGATTCCATCAGATCGCCAGGAAGGGGAAAAAGCTTTAAAAGGGGAGAAAAAAGTTTTGAAAGAAAAGAGTGTTTTAAGAGGAGAGAGAGAGTTTTAAAAGGCATTAATACTATTTGGGATGATACATTACAGAAAAAAAAGAGAAAATAAAGAGTACGCATACTTTATTACCCTTTATGGCATTAGACTAGTGTTTGTTGTATGCAGTTAAATGTGAATATACGCAAATTATGCAGAATAAGTGAGGTTCATCTTGTTGCTTTGTTGCTTTTTCAGATTCTATTCGTTTTGTTTCCGACTTTTATTGTTGAATGTATGTCGAGTTGAATAAGCATAAAATATCCTTGAAAAAGAAGTATATCCTTATCGTTATCACGCAGTTTATCACTGTATATTAAATATCGATCAATATATGCTTTATTAATATTTATTCGTTTATTAATCGATCGTTGAGCCTTTATTGTGCTAGATTATTTGTAAAATTATGCTGAGGTAAAAAAAAAATGCTGAAACGTCGACTCAAAATAGATGGGTTTCAAGTGGTAAACACAGACAACATATGCTGTTCATAGAGGAAACAAAGTGATTGTTGTTCACTTGTGAGTGCTTACCTGTATTTCTGTTTTACTTTTTATTTTTACTAACTATACTGACTATGGTCTTGAATGTTTATTCCCCTGAAATTGAAGGAAACAAAATTTCTGCGGTCTTATTTAGCTGCTCGATGAAGATAGATTAATATTGGTATGGAGTCAAAAAGCGTATTAGGAGGGTGTAATGTTACTCTAAAGATTTTTGTTATTTCAGGTTATTTGATTGTGTATTTGAGATTATTGAGGGTACAGCTCAATTAACGAAGAACGAACATCCCAATTAAGTATTATTTATTCATAGTTTTAGATGAACGCATAATAAGGGAATTGCTTCTGGGTCGTAATGGATTTCGGGGATGAAAGGTTGATATCGATCTCTGGATTAGGATGTGGGTTACTTCCTGTATTTCGTGAATTAAGCTGCATTTTATCCCAGTTATAGTGTTCTCTGTTTTGTAGACGAAACTTTCATGAACTATATGCTTTGAGAGAAGTCATTCTTGTATGGCCGATACGTTGTTGTTTTTAGAGGATGTTGAGGGTACTTAATTCTCTCGTGAACGGAGGAGTTGGGTACGGTGAGAATATGGTACTTGTTGGATCGGTGCTCGGTACGGTGAATTGTTGGCAATGTGTTCAAATCAGAGGCAGGCGAAGGTTCGCCTTAAATGTTTCTTTTCTTAGCGGAATTTAAAAAGAAAATTTAATTTAAAGCTGAGATGAAATTGTTGAAAGAATTCGGAGGTGACAATACGTTTACGATATGTCCTTAGGCGATCAGGTCGAACTCGAACTAGTGTGGCAGTGATTACATTTTATGGGTGAATTTGATGCGGCTCTGTTTTCTAATATCGTCGCATTTTGTGCATCGATTATTTAGCTTTCGTTTGTTTTGAGGCTCGTTTCGGATACAGCGTTCATCGGAAATAAGTCAAAAAGTGGCGTTTTCAAAATTGCAGCCGCTTCGATCATTTTTTTTCCCTCACTTTCATTTTTTTTTTGAGTAATTTTTCCAATTTTCAGTTTTATTTTTGTTTTCGAATTTCAATTTTTCATCGGTTTTTTTTCGCTTTTTTTAAAAAACTTTATCCATTTCCTTGTCTTTAAATAATTCCCTAATTATCTATTTCTAGTTGATTGAATTATCCTGTTTTGAACAATTTAATTGTGGGAATTGGCTTCAGTTTCGTATAATTTTGATGAGGAATTTTTATAGAACTCTAACACCGCCACCATGGATACCACAAAAAGAAGAGAGAATCTTCGAACAACTTGAACCGGAAACAGAGGAATTACTACGGCAAGTTATTGAGCAAGAAAAATCTGGTTGGTTATTTCCTATGTTTGTTTATGCTTTCTGAGATCTCTCTATTATGATTTTTACTCGAAGTTATATTATTGTGGTCTCTTGCCTTTTGTGAACGATGACTGTTTGTGGGGGGGGGGGGGGGGGTCTGACGTGTTTTGCCAAATGGGTGGGCTGTGACATTGTTTTTTGTTTTATTTTACTATAAGTGTAATATCCTAATCAAAATGATGTTTTTGTATAGGTTGAAAGCCAATAGCGAGGTTGTTTCATATTTTGGTCGTCAGAATTTTCTCGTTAAGCAGAAGAAAAAAATATTCCACGATATGGAATTTATAGCACTGAAGTCTATCCATCATCTGCACGAAAGTTTTTCAGTTTTTTTTTTTTTTGTGATGAATAAATCTCTCATGATATCATTAAAAGTATCCGAATTTAGTGATTTTTTTTTTGAGTTTTTCGTTTTCTTTAATTCACTTAAAATAAGTGCTGTCATAAGATGGACCCATCGAAACGATTTGACATATTGGTAGATAAAATTTGAGTTTTTCTCTTCTGATTGAGAATAGCGCCTTTAGGATATATTCCGTCATGGAGGAGTAGGGACGAATCACCGTTGCGAGAGGAATTGGTATCGAATGTGAAGGCGGGGGAAGGCAATGAGTGGACGCCTAATTCGAAGAGGGTAGGATTATTGGCACGTAAATTAGGTATGCTACCTCAGTGGTTAAACAACGGTACACGTGTATTGTGCACAATGCTCGAATTCCCCGAGAACTGTGTTGTATCGGCTATTGATCCTGAAACTTGGTACAGGTATGATAACATTCTTTTCTGGTTATTTTTTATACCTAGCTTTCGTATCGTGTCAGTGGTAAAGTATGGTGACAGTTGATTCCACGAAATGAAAGATATCTTGATAAATAAGAAAGGAACTAGGTGGATGAACGTTCGGGATTGAGTACCACTTTATAGTAATATGTAACTTCAAGAGTACGTAATAAATGAACATTCGCTAATAAGGGAGATGAGGTCAGAGGTCAAAGAGCCTATAACTGCATATCGAAACATTGTCAGCGTTATTCACTTAATGAAAGGTTGATCAAAGTTGTACTGTAATGCAACTTGCAATATTTTTAGAACAGGTTATTGTTCATTCTCTATTACTTCATGCAAGAAAGGTTTCTGCGAACGGCAGCAATGATGAATGATTCCAGGAAAAGTATTGTGGGTAAAAAGAAGGCGTTCGGAATTCAGGGTCCTATGTGGAAAGTAACCGTCGGTGCAGTTAACGCTGATCCTTCGAAATTTACGCATGTTTATCGCGATATCTTTATGCGTCAAGGTAAACAGTTTAGATTATCGGTTGTTTATGATGCCTTTGTTCTCATTTATTTCTACGAGTTAATTTGCATAGTGAATATCCATATACTATGGACAGACTTGGAGGGAAGGGAAGAGAATTGCGAAGTGGACTGACGGAGAGGTAGAAGTGGGGAAGAAGAGAAAGCGGAGGACTTTGCGTTTTTTTTCCTTTGCTCGTTACAAAGGTTGTTGTGTCGCTTATTCCTCTCTGAAGGAAAGGTGTGAAGTTTTGATTTGGTGTTGCTAAAGGACATCGCATCAAGAACGATTCCCAGCGGAAGTGATATCGATTTCGTAGAATCCTAAAGATAATATTTTTCTTTCTAAAGTTGTACGACTTTCTTTCAATGTTTATAACTCATTGCAATGTTGATCTATCACAAATTTTGTTGGGATCAATCGTAATAATTTAATTACGGCTGTTTTTTTTTTGCATTGCGATTTTTAATCTCTCAACACGTTATTCATACGTAAATTAGCGCATTACATAAAAAAGTTTTGATTAAAGAGCTTTGCAATCCATAGAATAGGAGTAAAACAACGGTGGTGCTTTGCAATTGCAGAAATTGCAAACAATATCTGCGTTGATGTATTGCATCAATAGGAATTCAAGAATAAAAGAGTCGTCATTTTCTGCATATATCATTGTCGGTTATCGCGTGTGTTACCGAAGTCCAGGATTTCTTCAATAGGCTTTAGAGGGATTGGAGAGGGGAATACAAGATATTACGAGGATAGATTTACGGTTATAAGGGATAGGGTTGTTTTTTGGTAAGCAAGAAAAAGAATGGACTCGTATCCGTCACAGTGCATGCGGTGGGGGGGGGGGAGGGGGGGGGAAGGGGAGAGCGAGTTACCACTCCGGATTGCAAAGGTTCAACTGGAGATGTCATATTTTGGTGTCATTTTGTTGCATCCGTAACCAGCTGTGGTAGTGGAAGTAAAATAGAGCAGATTCGACTAGGGTAACTTCCTTTCGCTAGTCGCAAATGCGATGGGTAACTTATCAACATCCACTTGTGTAGCTTTATTTTGCTGTTGCATAGATTCTGTTGTTGGAGGTATGTGTGGTTGTTGGACGAGATCGTCAAATATACGCTAATTTTTTGCTGATCTTGTTAGTTCTTTGAAATGAAGACAAACTAGATGAAATTTTTCAATACAGAATGTAGTGATCCTATGGATGTTGTAGATGAATTTGATGAGCGCATTAAAAATGATTTTCTTTGAGG
This sequence comes from Ascaris suum, assembly GCA_013433145.1. Lineage (NCBI taxonomy): Eukaryota > Metazoa > Nematoda > Chromadorea > Rhabditida > Ascarididae > Ascaris > Ascaris suum. The sequence goes on from CM024181.1 coordinate 7,632,314, forward strand.
TTTGCCAGTGAAGCAACACTTGGGTAGTTTTGTGGTGACCGAAGATGCAGTTGTGGCACCTGGTACACCGCTTCATGTATGTCATTTTTCGGTGGGCCAATATATCGCAGTAACGGGGAGGACTATTGATTGGGGCTTTCAAGGTGGTATGCATCGATGGGGCATGAAAGGAATGCCTGCCAACAGGTAAGCACTTTCCAGGTATTATTCAATACACTGCGATTCATTGCTTGTAAAAGGTTTCGTATGGCTGAGTGTTAAATCATTATTTTCTTTAAACGAACGGACGATTCGATCGATTCGCCAAGGATCGGCACAGATCTGCCGAGTGCCCATTCGCTCTTATTCTGCGCGTTTGTCATGCTTATCATAGAGCCGTGCTAGTGGTTCATCCTACCGCTTTGCGGCCTTCTGTGACCCACTTTCGGTCGCGTGGTATTCACTCTGTTAGCACGATTATATACTGAGGTCTAAAAAATAGATGAGGCCACTAGTTTGTAAGGTTTAAGTAGTGATTTTAGTAGTAGAGATTAGAATTTTGACTGGAGGAACTGGCTTCTGCATAAAGATAAATTGACGCCATTTTTCGATGCGGGAATGAAACAAAGTGGCAGAGACGTCCAATAAACTTGACGAAAATTTCCTTCTTCTGGTTGAAATAGAAGGGGGAGGGGAGAGGACTTGTGACCTGATGAATTCCGGTGGCACCTTCTTTCCACCTACCCTCTTTGGTGCAACAATGGCATGGCCAGCAGGACTCAAATCTCTTTTAAATATCAGTTTATAAAACAGTCCTCTTAGACTTTCTCGCAAGATCGTGCATTATTGACTATTGGCAAAGGTGCTTAGATTAAACAAATGTTTTCGTTGTTTTTTTTTTCATTGTGAAAGAGGAATTGAATATTTACCATTCTGAAATTCTGAAATTGAGCGAGGGGTTAGTGGTGTTATTTCTCAAATTTGATTTGATGAAAGTGAGATGAATGTAATTCATTTTTCAAGCTTTGTTAAGGCTGTGAATTGTTTTTTTTTTTGTGGTCTTTGGACTAGAAAGACGATAGGAACTGATAGAAGTGTATATCGGAAAGTGCAGCTAGGATGGAATTAGAATATTTTGATAATTAAGTATTGCTTAATCATTACAACATTTTTCACGTTTAATGTTTATTAAAAGAATATTTTCTGCCATAGTTTTTAAGAACAACGAAATCTCATCGTCGAATTGGCTCTATTGGTTCGACGGGTGATGCGCGTGTTTGGCCTGGTAAACGAATGCCTGGACATATGGGTTATGAATGGGTCACAACGAGTGGACTCGAGGTACTCCGGATAAATCCAGGCAAACAGGTGATTTGCAAAAAAAAAAATTGAACTAACAGTGTTCTGTTCTTATCTGGGTCAGTAACATTATGCATAACTTGTGTATGAGGAACCATGTAATGGTTTGTTGTGGATCAATTTGTGCTGTGTGTATTTTTGTTTTCCTATCTAACTGACGAATTACGTTTGAATTGCCTTTTTTTCTCTCGATGTTGCCTCTTTTTTCCCTTTTTGAAAAGAGGGACTCGAATAAAGTTTGGATGGTTGCAGGTGATGTATATAAAAGGATGCGTGCCAGGTGAGGTGGGTGAAATTCTTCTGGTGAAAGACTGCCTTCAGCCTTCAAAGCGAGTTAAGAATCCGCCATTCCCAACCTTCTTTCCTCCGGATCAGACAGCCGACTCATCGAAAGAGGCTCCAGAAGAAGCGGAAGTACCTGCTGCACCCAATGCACCTGTGGTTGCACCAAATGGCGAGATATTTGCGTCGAAATTGTTTAGGTATCTTTTTTTAAAATCCTTTACACATTACTCTAAAATCGTTTCGTTGTTATGATACGTTTACAAAGATATGCGTAACTAGAGGAGACAGCAGGGCTTTCGTTCTGTTTATTAGCTTATTTCGCTCTCTCTTTGAAAAGAAATAGAAGAATACCTTAAGTGGTGATTTAAAGCATTTCGCAAATTTGAAAAAAAAAAGAGCTGCAATCGAGAGGGTTTATATTTAGCAACGGGGATATGAGTTTTAGCACATCTCGAAAAAGATATATTATCGAATAGAGGGGCTTAATTTCAATATTTTTATGGTAAAAATGTGCTCACCTTATTTTTCTTCACTAATTGATCGTTGATTTGAGCGGTGCACTGTACTCTAGATTTTGCATATGCAGAGTGCCTGCCTACTTGTAAGGTTTTTTAATGCCTGTTTCGGAAGTGTGAAAGGTGTCTTCGGCTTGATCGACGATCAGGATCGGGCCACTAGCTAGAACTCCGCTGTTGCTTGATAATCATGAGAGAGCAGGGTTGTTGAATTTTTTTTAAAGAGCCTGTTTCAATTGGCTATTTTTCAGCGTTAGGCCCAGGAAGTAGGAAGTAAAGTTTTCCGCCATTTCTTAGCAAATATTATACTTGAGAAGCAGTTAATTTGGATTTATTATGCAAAACTTTCTCACTTTCAGGTTTTCGAGTCCATCGATAGTATTCACAGAAGAGCATGAAACAAAATTGCCAGGCCGAGATAAAACGCGTGCAAAGATTGCAAAAGTTAAGAAATAATTATGCTTTTTCTTATATTTATCTAAGTAGATATTGTAAATTTTGGTTTATTACGTTTTCTAATTTAAATAAAACTTTTTTTTTTGTTTGATCAAATTGCTTATAAAAATTTGCTAATCTTGGTAGATTTTTTCACACCATTTCCGCATTTTTTTTCATTTTTTTTCATACCATTTTTCCAAATGAAATTTGGAATTTCCTAAGCGAAATGGAATATTGATCCCTTATATGTCTATATTTAGTCGTAATTTCTGCAGTTCTCCTGTATTCGTTCTTTCTCTTTTCTTCTCTCCGTTGTCCTCCCCCTCCCGCCTCTCACCCCCCCCCCCTCCCCCAAGAAAAAGAGAAGGCATAGTCTAATGGCTTCCTTGCTTCCAGAAAAAAGAGGGCATAGTCTGATGGCATGGTTGTCTGCTTAGGTTTTATGCTCTAGTTTATATGCGAAGGAAGTTATGCTTTGTACATTGTATGTTTTGTTATTCGTTGTTGACTGTCGAAGTAATAAATGACGTTGTTTTATCGCTTTTATTTTTGTTATTATGGTGTCTAATCGCCCACCTGAGAGAAGTACCTGATCTTCGGATGCTTCCGTGAAGAAATAAAAATGCTAAATTTCTCCTTACTGTCGCCATTTCTGTATCCTCTGTGCTTTGTTGAAGGATGGAATCCTCCTGTTTTTTGCTGAGGTATTTTTGGAGTGAAGAATTTTGATCGTTGGAAGTATGTAGCTTGAAATGATGCTTATGTTTTTTGAATATGGTTGCTCGTTTTGTTTGTTTATATGAAAGATTCATTGATTAGATTAATCAAAGAGGGTGTATTTTTAATGATGTGGGAAGGGAAGAAAGTAAAGGAGACTTGGTATACGAAGTTTCAGACGAGGGGATCTTTGTATCGAGAGTTTCTTGCAGAATAGAAAGGAACCAACTAGAAAATAAAAAGGTGAAGTTTGCTAGGCACAGGCTTGTTATGAACCGTTTTACCGCATCTCTAAACCAGGTTAGGCACCAAACGTCGGTAGAATTTTTTATCAACTTCGGATGGAGGATGTCGTGATGTCTAGGAGGAGTTGGATATTAAGAATCACGTTTTTTGAAAGCTGTGGGTTTTGATTGTATGTGGCATTTTTTCCCATAAGTATGTCGGAGAATATTATGAGGTTTTGCGATTATTCAAGAAAAAAAGAATTTTGCGGACGATTCATATGGCTCGGAAATGACAAAAAATTTGAGGAGAAATATGCTAGCTAAGTTACAGCATAAATTACATGCAAATCTGTTACGAAATATTGAAATTTACCTGTGTTTATGCAAACAAACAATGATAGGCTGTTTATAGCGTTATTGGCAGCCGAGAGAAGCGCGATCAATCGTTTTACATTTGTTGATTTTTTTTTGCTCAGGCAGTTGAGAGTGTTGAATCGTTGGTGAGTGTAGCAACGCTGGGCGGTATCGTGTGTGCTGGTGGATGCATCGTCACGTCAGTGGTTGGTTTTATGTTCTTCAGGCTTATCTTCATTATGGGAATTAATAAGCTTATTATTTTCATAGACTTCATTATCTCTCATAGTCAGATATATTTATTTTTTCGGTTTGGCAATGACGTGAAGGCAAGATCACGGATACTGGCGGCAGATCGGGGATATACAATTTTATCTTAAGGCATAGTTTGATCCTTATAAAAGCTGTAACATTTGTTTTCCTCATCAGACCTTTTATGTATTTAACCTGCACCATTTTTAAAATTGGGTTTTTTTTTTCATTCCTTTGGTGATTAATATTTGGTTGGTTGTTTCGAAATATAGGGTAGCTGATAAAATGTGCTTGTTTTATATTGTTGGTTGTTAGTTGCGTTGATTTTTTTTTGTGCTGAGTTTATAGGCAAAACAATTTACTAGTGGCATTGAAACAACTGAAAATACGTCTTTTGTAATTAATAAATATGTAAATGAGAGCGGCGGAGGCGGATTTTTTTTTATTGTGGAAGCTGGAAGGTTTTTTGGATTGTCGGGAGGCAGAATATGGTAATGCTAGAGGTGCTCAGGTCAAGGAGGGTCGTCAGCAACTATAAGGAAGGCTCAAAGAACGACGGTCACAGATGATATTGTGGGATTTGATGAATAAGTCTTAAATATTGTACCATCGTTACGCCGTCATTCTTTCGTCACCTCCATCCTTTTGATGTATACGGCGGTTGTTTTTGCGGCGTACTGCAGGTACATCTAGATGCTGCTTGTCGAAGAAGACAGTATTTTATGCAGCTTAGCTATGAGAGCAATTTTCATGAGATGGGGCGTTACTTAAAATTGTCTGGGTTTTGGCAATTATCCCGCAGGTATAATTCCTTGTCTCAGTTTAGACTGGTATCGGCCAGGTATTATTCGTAAATTTAGAACGAAGACAAGAAGCTGGCTCAGCGTCAGGTGAGCGTCCGTCACTCAATGCACAGGCAAGTCGTCCCCCACGGGCAATCTCTGCAGCACGACTTCCGCACGGAGTATTGTTGTCGATATTTGAGTACGTTGAGTTGAAGGATCTGGCGGCGTGTATGCGTGTCTGCAGACATTGGTGGGCCGTGCTTGAATACCAGGTCACATTCAATTTGCATTTCTTTTGTATGTCGCTGTATTTATATAAGAGGATTGTCCAAAAGGAAAATGTGTTATAACCAAGAAAAGTTTCGGGACCGCGTATCATTACAATAACAGATATCGCGGTAATTTGATGATTTTAGGGACCTAACTGGGATATTGCCATATATGACTGTGTTTTAAACTAATAAACAACAATAAAATCACTTGTACTCGGATTAAAGTGAAGATTAATGCTGTCGGTAGATGTATAATACGACAACAACAATGCATAGATAATGCTCCGATCACATCTTTTCATAGCGATCGGGTCGATCAGTTGACGTAATTGTGGGAATAGGACAGACATAGTTGTCGGACAGGACGTCCATAATTACGTACTGACTACATGATTTGTCTGTCGGAAACATCTTAGAGAATCCCTGCTTTGAGCAAATTATCGCTACTATTTGCTTAGAAGAGTTTGATGGTTCAATTTTTGCTTATTTATTTGGTTGGTTTTATTGTTTGTTTGTTTGTTTGTTTTTTGATGATGTGATGTTCAAGTTGTTGTTTCATCAATGATATATTACGTCATTTTTAACTATCTGTTCTGTTTTTTTTTTTGAAGTAATAAGTTGATTGTTACTTTTTTAAGGATTATTATTGATATTGTTATTGGTATTTCCGAAATACGAATGCCCATGTGAAATCATTCATATGCGTTTCATTAAGCTTGGTTTTCACTATGAGAAATTGCATAATACGAGAAAATATTATAAAAAATTCAGGTTGTAATAGAAAAGTGCGACTTGGAGGGTTAAAAATATTTGAAATTTTGGAATATCTTTGAGAGAGAGAGAGAGAATAGGGGAAATAGATCCTGAAAAAAGTGAACGAAGTTGATTTGCTATTTCAGGATAGCATTGTATGGGAACGATTAGCGCATCGAATTGTACCGGAAGAGGCAATTAATGATCCGTGTCTACTATCTGAGACACCGTCATTTAAGGAGAAGATCCGAGCTTATTTCTTTGCATGGAATCCAAACGATTCATCGAAGTATTTTTTTTTCTTTTTATATTTAAGGCTGGATTTCCTATTCGATGACGGGGAAGGGGGAAGAGGAGGAGAATGGAAATTTATATAGTTTGTAGTTGTAGGTTACGAATTTATGACTGTTGGTGAATAGAGTGATTGGAAATTCGTGTAGTCGTAAAAATAGCTAAAATATGGTAAATTATGCGCAAAGTCTAGTCCACGAATCGGGGATTGAGCAAGGAATTGGTACCTCGGGGCATCAAATGAAAATATTTAAGTGGTTATCTATTAATCCATAAATGCAACAGGTTCACTCTTGGTCCACCTTTTTCGACCGCCTTAAATATAAGAGTTTTTCTCTATTCTATCAAGAGGGAGCAGTGAACTTGTAGGTGGCTTAAAAGAGGAATGATACTGCCAAGTAGCTAGAACTTACTATTTTAGAGATACTTGGGGCCGTGGTTCTTATTATTTTAGAGATACTTCGGGCCGTGGTTATTACAGATGTTTGTAAAGATGTGGACATTGGCGGAAATTTTTTTTTTGTTGGGAAGGAGGTCTTAGGTAAACTAGTTTTGTCGTAACTATGGGATTATTTTTTTTTCCTCTGAGAGTTCAAGTTGATTGCATAAATTTCAGAAACAATTATCTGCGTCCAAATGGTTTTACGGTGCATCGGAATCCTGTTGCGCAAAGTACTGATGGAATCCGCGGTAGGTTTATTGTAATGCGTTGATATTCATTCATTCGTGGGAATGTTATCGGGGTTCATACCTGTTCTCCTACCTGTCTTTAATTGTTTTGTATGGAGATGTCGGTTGAGGATTTTATTGTTCTAGTCTAATCGCGCCGAATGGTGGGTTCAATTAGATGAGGAATACTTCTTTGTGGAAATTAGTTGGTAAATCTTGGTGGTAGGTCGTTTGGTTTCTAGATGGCAATGACATAACTTAGTCTTTATATTATTTGTGCAGGCTATGGTCCCAAATATTATGGGTTTTGAAGAACCGTTTTTTAAAATTGGAATATGAATGCACAATATTATTTATAATTTTTGGCCATGTTTTTTTTTTCTGCTCTCAATGCGTATAAAATTGGTCTATGCAATACATAAGCATTGGATGGACTGTTTTTATTATATAGACCGCTCTATTTTGCTTGTTGAATTTGTGCAAGTTAATGCTGTTTGATTGATTTTTATATAGATAGACAGCAAAAAATGAATAAGGAATAGAATCCTTTCCGGGTTTATATTGCATTGGATGCGGCGAATGATGAATGACGATTTAGCAAAGTGTCTCATTGCATCATATGGAAGTATGAAGTCCCATTTCCTTAACGTTGTGGAAATTTTCCTAATCACTTGGAAACTCTTACGTCCGATGTTTATAGTACCTTATTAGGTTGAGGGATATTGAATGCATTCATATCTGACCTTCACATCTACAATTGCTTAGTACGAGGATGTTGGTTGAGGATTCACCTGTCATGTTTTTTTGTTTCGAATACTTCAAAAAATTAAAGAAATAATTGTCGCTTCATTTAGGAGTCGTATATGGTTGAAAGGGGATGATGTAAGGAAGTTTATTTTGCAGGGAAGATCGGCGTAAGCAGCGGTATTCATGCATGGGAGTTTACCTGGGAAGGACCTCTCGGAACTGTTGCATGTATAGGTGTTGGCTCAAAGTAAGTTCTTGTTTCGTTCTTTCCACCTTATTCGGCGAACTGATCGTTCGCCATAAATCGGATCAGGTGAAAGCGGGTATAACTTCGTCAGGTTGAGTCAGTTAAGGACGGGTACAACTCTTTCGTTGCCTTATACGAAATGAATCGATTCATTATTAGCCGGAAGAACTACCTCATAATTCAGAATTCTAATGTGATCCGTCGAAATTTATTACTTAGTCGTTCTAAAAGAGGTCGTTATTCACTGTCGCTGTACTGCTTAGGATTATTGTAACTATTTTTGAGTGATCTTCTATAAGTTTGTAATTATTTCTGTTGACTGTAAGGTTAGTGTAATCGCCGTACCGGTGCTGTAATATACGTTTCCATTATGCCGATTATTGCTTAATTTAGTGCAGTGAGCTCACTACTGTCCAATACTATAATATCTGTGAAGTAATTTGTTCATTTTGGCACATTTCTGGTTTTTTGCATTGTCCATTGCAATATTTTTATGTCCACCATTTGTCCATTTAGTCCATTTAATGTCTGTTACTTTAGGAGATGCAGTAAGATTACCGTAAAGCTCACGTCCATAACTATTTCGGCTAGTCTAAGCAACAGATAGAAAGGAAGGGGAGGACTATGATATGATATGATACATTATATGATATGATGTGATATGAGCGGTAACTTAGTATATTTTCAGTTTTTTAAATCATCTCTTTGTATTGTATCAAATTTATAAATAAAAACGCTAAAATTTAAGGCATGCTGCTTTGCACTGTCAAGGATACGTGGCACTTTTGGGAAGTGATGATCAAAGTTGGGGATGGAATCTCGTTGATAATCAATTGATGCACAACAATGCACAAATTAGTCCTTATCCGAGAGTGAATAACCCACCGAAGTATCAGGTATGTTGACTTTATGAGGCTAGCCTTAGAAAATTCATTTCTTATTAGCTTATATTTCTTCGAGGCTTCGGTGGCTATTGTGGAAATGCACGTCTTCTTTTTTTTGTTAAGTGGGCAGGGGGGATTTGAAACAGATGAAACTTTTTTTTTTGGAAATGCGCATTTTCTTTTTTTTGAGTGGGGAGGGGGGATTGAAACTGGTGAAACTTATTTTCCAAAAAATAAACAATATGGTACTAAGTTGTAAATTTCTGTGATGTGTTCAATGTGGCAGTGATTTCTTTTGTTGCAATTATTAAGTGAAGCAAGTTTCTAAGTTCTTTTATTAAAATCTTCAAGTTCTTTATGAAATGCAGCGTTTTTATGAAGCTGCTGAATAATGAAAAAATATTGGAAAGGAGATGAAGATGACTTTTAATTTTTTCAAATTTGGGTTTAATTTTAAGAAATCTGGTGCTTGCAGATGGGCGAGAGGATCCGCATGATAATGGATTGTGATCGACATACTCTATACTTCGAAAGGGGTACTGAATTTCTGGGTGTCGCATTCGATCATCTACCACCGCTGAAGCTGTTTCCTGCCATGTGTGGGGTTTATGGCAATACCGAAGTATCGATGGTTTATCTTGGACCGCCACTCCTCGGTTGATAGGTACCGATGTTGAAATCACAACGCAGAGTGAAATTTTATGTTAGGACTTATTGAGAAACATATGTAGTGAAGTGATCCGCAGCAGTTGATGAACGTTAGGATCATTGGAGAAGAGATTACATATGTCGTAGAAGCGATTAGCAAAGATTCCCGAGGGCAATATCGTAAAGATTCCTGGCACTTGACTATTGGGTAAGGTTTTCTGTTTATTTTTGTTTGGTAAATTGGGCAAATATTTATTTTTGGGTAAATTGAGTAAATTCTTGCGTATTAGGCAAATATATATTCAATTCATGTTTTATAAGTGTTTTTTTTTCGACGAGATATCTGGTGGAGTTTTTGAGATGAGTGGAATTTTTGATGTAATTGAACACCATTTGAACAATTATTTTGATTTGCGATTTGGGGCGGTTGTTTGATGTATCGAAGTGGAAAGTGAAGAAAAGTGATATGCCATCAAGACAACGAATTTTTTCATAGACACTATCGAGAATGTGGCTTTCATAAATTCAAACACGTGTCAACGTATTCCTATTCAAACACTCTCGATCGTATTCAAAGATGAGCATTTCTGCCCAGCTGGAATGAGTGTGGTGAGAGAAGAGAGGATTGGGAGGGGGGGGGGGGGGGGAGTGGAGGGAGGAGGCAGAAAGCTTAGGAAACACCCAAAGCCGATGTTCTGAATAACTGAAAAAGGTCGATTCGGGCATTCTTTTACAGTACATTTAATTCCTCTCTTTTAGCCACGTGCTTCCTTTCCGCTCACATCCGACCGCTCGGTCATTTCCTCCATAGTTCGGTTTTGGCACTTTGGTATGCCATAGCATTACGTCAATTGCGCGACTAGGTATAATAAGGTTCTAACCAGCTTTGTTAAAGTTGGATAAATTTTGCGCATATCGTAGGATCCACAGAAACTTCTAACAAGCTAGTGATTGAATGGTAGGATAAAGTGGAAAAAATATGCCTAATAGCGTGAGCGTAGACAAGATGAACTTGAAACCTGTGCAAAGGGAAGGGACTGGAAGCACTATTGAGCATGTGAACAAGGTGGCGGTACTGGAAATGATATTCCGTAACTTTTTTCGGGGAAGTGACGTAACAGATGCTAGGCTGAGCTTATTGAGGGTGCACGGAGTCGCAGAGCAGCCGATTTGAAGCACCACTTGGAAATGTAAATCTAAAATAACTCGTTATTAAACTGCTTTATCGCTTCACTAGTTGGCACCTACTAGATGATCGGTATAGAGGGCTGCTGTTGTTTTATCATGTTGCCTTTTTTAAAGGCGCCCATCTCCTGCAGCGAATATGTACATTTTCTATAATAATACAAATATTTTGTGGATGTATATCGCATTCATTTCGATTAGAGCAAAGGTATTGGCAGATGAGATTGGTGACAGCTATAGGCGTCGTACTTCTACGTGACAGCTATCTGGCATAATTAAATTTTGTGCCAGATAGCTGTCACGTATTGATAATATCTGATCTATGTATTACATTTATGGTTTGCTGTAATTCTGTTCAAGAGCACTTCAAACAGGGATTCAGGCAGAGTTTATCTTTAGTTTTTTCTACATGATATTGAAGTATGATATGCGGAATGGAACCATCTTAAGTTTATAATAAGGATGTAATCATGAGGTGTGCTATATGCATCGTTGTTTGTTACGAACATTGATTGCGCATTGATGCGATCATACCTCTCTAGTTATTCTATTTATTTATTATTTATTATTCTGTTATTTAAATTTCTAAGCTTTTCTTGATCGTATCGCATTCATTGGTTAACTTCACATTGTTGCTGATTTTGTGATAATATATTTATAATTCTTGATTGTATATAAAAATAACATCGCTTGGAAATTAAATTTCAAAAAAGAATGTAATGGAAAACGGTGCTATGACGAAAAAACAATAGAGAAATCAAAACAACGCTATAAAAAAATACGAATCCCGGTCTTTCCAAGAATTAGTTTTTTGTATGTGTATTCATTTGATTTTTTTTTTCAATTTTAGTTGGTATTTCATCGAGAATGGCTATTTTCATGGAAAATATAAAGTTAGCAGTCAGCGTTTTTTTTTTGTGCACAGTGATAACCGACTTTTTTTGATATTTTGCATCGGTTTATTTCGATTCACTTCCGTTTTAATTCCATCCAGATCTCTGTCTCGTTTGATGTAATTTGTGGTGAACGTTTGCTGGCTTAATTATAGCGCCTTTTCGTTTTGTTCATATATGCTTGTTGAGGTTCGTTAATGATGGAAGTAGTGGAAACCATGACGTGAATAAGGCACTCTGATTAGATTCATGGTTTACTTCCGAATTTAGTTTTAATTCTACCGTGTCTTTACTGGTTTACTCCCGAAACGGATTTTAATTCCACTCTGTCTTTAATGATTTATCCCGAACCTGGTTTTAATCCCATCGTGTCGTGAATGGTTTTCCCCGGAAACTGGTTTTAAAAATTTTGACATTTGCGCAGTATATTATGATGATGCCGTTGTCTGCATATGTGTGTGGGCATGAATTACATAAATGTAACTTCCACTTGGGAATCACCGATGCTAAAAAGTAACCAAATTTAATTCATATCGTCTAAGTCATTCCTATAGTAACTTTCTAGTTGAAGCATTAACTTCAGAAGAGGTGATGTTTATTTCGAGTGTCAACCCCATTTGTTTTGCTTAATTTCAAAATCGATCAAATCAGAAAAAGTGATCCAATTCATATAGAATGTGTCAGCGATCAGAAATCAAAGATGAGAGATCAGTTGGGATATGGGTACATTATTGCGCTTTTTAATACTACTTCGTGGCAATCTGTGCGGCCGGTTGGTTGTAGAAATGCGTATTTTTTAATGGCGGCATCCTTTATCCCATATTTCCGCTTTTTTAATGATAATATCCATTTTGTTGTATTTTGTATTGCGCTAATTTCTTCAACATATTTTGATGCAGAGTTGTTGTTTCTCGAATATTTTGCGTAGGCCTCCTGAACTTCTTTTTTTCTTCTGTTTTATTTTATGCGTTTTTTCTTTAAATTTCTGCACAAAATTTGCATAATAGCGACGTCATGTCTGTTGCAACGCATATGTCTGCCTGTCCGCCTGTCTGTCCACTCGTCTGAGTGATATTTTAAACTCGCTAATCAAAATATAGTGTGTAGTCTATGCTCTAAGTGAACGCCTTTCCAAGATTTCATTCCCACTGATTGTAACATTTATGAGTTATTGATATTTTATTCTATTTAAGAAATTTATTCCCTTCATGAAAATATTTTCATTATTCTTAAATATTAATTCATTGAATTGATTTATTTAGAGAAATTTTTTTGTTCATCATTTACGACTTTATTATTTTGCATTCTCAATATGTTTTTTGAATATTATCTTGTTGAGAGAATAGGAAATAAGCTAGTTGATATGAAAGTTCTTTTCATGGGATTATAAATCATTGAAAATTTTCTTTCATTGCAAAATATTCAATACGGGAAATATTGTTAAATGAGCATTCACATATTTGAAATTTTTCTTTTACGTTATATCTCTTTAGTTTCAATTGGTTGCGAAAATCAAAAATATCATGCGGTCAAACAGCTGGATTTATGGATTTTAGAGTCATTGGGTGAGGGGGGGGGGGGGGGGGGAAGGCTGAAAGGTGGGGATGGAAGTGACAATACGGGTGGAAACATGCTAGGTTTTCTTTTTAATGCGTTTCGATGCATCTATGAAATCATTCATAAACATTTATTTGTGGTACGAATTATATGGAGCGCCTTATTTTTCTTTTCAGGGTTCTTCTGTCGTCGAATTTTTTTATTTTTCTTATCATAAATTTGTTTATGCACATTTTATTAACGCTTTTATTGAATTTTTTTTTTTTTTGCAATCAGTTCAATTTGCATTCCGCTTATCAGTACGATGGTACAATTGTCCTTTTCTCTTCCATTTTTTAAAAATACTCTATTCTATGCTGCCTGTTATAATTTTCTTTTTTTTTTTGTTTGTTTGCAAATATTTGCGCGGGTCATATGACCGAATAAATAGATGTCACTTTTTTTGCGTTTCTGACATATATCTATAAGAAAATTTTTCTTTTGAATTGGTTAGTTGCCAACTTTTTTTTTTGAAAAGAAAAATGTGATTTCTCATGAGATTTTTCTTTTAGTTAAGAAAATGCAACAACTTTTTCGATGAAATTTCAACACCCAATGATAAAAAAAGAATTAAACGCGAATCGAGATTTTGTTCTAGCATATTGCAAAAATGTGAAATGTTGTCTTTTTGCAAGGAATTTTTTTTTAGGACAATCAAGAAAAGATATCACGAGCGATAAATTAGCGCCACTGATTTGCAAGATGATTATGCAAATTAGGGCGGGAGAGGATTATGCAAATTTCATGAATGAGAAAATGAACTGCAAAAAAAATAAATTTTAATATTTGCTTTAGCGCTTCATCTCTTATTCAGAGTGATGCACGCCTATTATGAGAGGGCATATTGCAAAGCGATGCTTGAGCGCGCCATATCGACTGTCGATGGAGAGACCTTTGAGTTTAATGAACAGTTTATTTGAATGGTTAAGTTGGATTTAGCGTTCTATTGATATAAATCAAGTTGTTATGCAAACATTAGCGTTATATGGGCTCAATTAGCTAAGCTATTTCGCCTCTATTCAATAATTTAGAAGTCATGAACAGGTACCAAATATTTGGCTGAAATATTGGGGAGCGACTGCGATTGTATGAGACGTGAGGGTGAATATGTATGAAGCGAAGAAAATGATGCAACAACAAAAAGTGCATTAAGGGATTTATCCATATGGGTTTTAATTTGTTTTTCTAGATCTTTCTGTCGTTAGAGCGAAGCTGTTTGGCAATTAGTAAGTAGTTCGTCGTCCTTTGCTAATATTTTCTCATTCTGTCCATCTTTGGAGCTATTGCGGAGTCCATCAAGCTATCATCTTTGAAATTGATTCTAGAATGACTCCGGCCATACTTGGAATTTTTGAATTTTGGTATTTCTGAACTATTATTGGTTTTTTTTCAAATAAGACAGTCAATTTCAATAATTCTAAAATTAAGAGAATCGTATAATTTCATTCGAAGAAATAAATTCACCATTTAATAATACATTCGAGGATTTACGATGTGTGGAATAATCTATTAGCATCATCTATCGTCAAAATGAAATCGTTTATGTTTCAATTCAATTCAGAAATAATACGAGTATTGGCCAAATATTTTGGCCAAATATTAAAATCTCTTGGCCAAATATTTTGGCCAAGAGATTTTAGCCAAAATGAGTAACCTTTGTAAACTTTGAAGATGAAAATGATTTATCGTTTTGTCATTTAGTCACAAATTAAGCGCATAAAAATTTTGGCCAAAAATGTTTCAAATTTTGAGTGTTGAATTTCTTTAGTTGGCCAGAGCTCAAGTTGGCCAAAATTTGTTGCAGCATAACAATTTTCGACAATTCGTTTTTTTTTTTTATTGTTATTGACTTATAAGTTAAGAAGTTGATAAAGTTGATAATAGTGATAATGAGGAGTTTTGATTTTGATTGTGTGCAAAGATATCGTCTAATCTTATTGCATTAGTGATCTTTTTTTTCTAAAATCATTTCTTTATCGCTTTTAGATTTGAATTTTCCGGCATTTATATCTCATTTCTTTTGTTGTTTTAATTGCTGCTGTTATTTCGCTTTGTTATCGATGTTGCATAAAATTCTTCGATTTTTGAACGTTATTTTATGATCGGATTATTCATTCAGAAGTGGTTTCTGCCGATAGTACACATTGAAAATCAGGTTCACCAGGTGAGATTTTTTTTTGGAAACTAGGCTCATCAGGTGAGGCTTTTGGTATTCGGTTTCCAGAAGAATTATGAAAGCTGTGAAAATTTTTAGTGCAAATAAAATTGCGCCAGTTTGTTGTTCTCTTAAAAGTAAGTAATCTGGGTGGTAAAAGATGCATTGGATTCTACACCTGTAGAGTGATTGCTTGTCTCCCCAAAACCTTTTGCTATACGACCTGCTTAGACGGTCAGCTTGGTTAAAGTATGAATTTGTTATTGCAGACGTTATATTATTCGTTGATAAACTGCAAAAATTCTTGATTTAATGAGCGCTGTGTAAAAAGCGCATATTGCTTATCCGCTGTGGTGCGCTTTTCCGGTTTTGTTCGATCCGGAAATATGACAATATTATCGATATCGCAAAAAAAACCCTATTGTAATTCAAAAGTCCTTTGCAATTGTTCGAATCGTGAACAATTATTGCAGTTTATAGTCGTTAATAGTCTCCACAATAATCGTTATCAATCCTTTCTGGTTGTTTTCGATCCCTCGAACTTCCTAGTGATCTCCAACATTTTTCCTTCCACAATCTTTTTTAGGCTGTCGTTTTCATTATGGGATCTTAAATACCGCAGTCGACGTTGTTTGCAATCGACGAAAACAATTACTTAGTACTATCTATCCTCGATGATCTTCAACTCACCTCACCTTTACAATGATTTTCATAGTAGACTTCTAATGGCTTCCGCATTTTTTTTTTTTAAATGGTGAGCTTTGCATTGTTGTTCATCTAGAGGGCTTCCTTTCCCATATAGTAGGTTCTCTGTGCTATTTGATAATCTTTAAATTATCAACATTTAAATTAGCATAGCTGAAGAATTTTGCAAATTTATTAATATATATAATTTGAATATGAAGATTTTTTGAATACTGATAAGAGCAAAAACACAAAAACAAAAAAATTAGACAATATGCAAATTATTGTATGTATATCCATTGTTAGATTTCGATTATTATTGTGGATGACACAAATAGAGGCACTATTGCGTTTAGCACATCCGCCTTCGTGTAGTCGATTTGTTTATTTGGCTTCTGATATGAAAGTAAGTCGTCGGATGGATATGTTTCTCGAAATTATATCCGTTTGAAAAAAAAATCGTTGTTATTGTCAGAGAAGGTCTGTCGCTGAACGAATGATTTTTGCTCTATTGTTATGGCACATCATTTTTTTTAGATCATATTTTATATATATTATATATATATATATATATATATATATATATATATATATATATATATATATATATATATATATATATTTATATATATATATATATATTATATATATATATATATATATATATATATATATATATATATATATATATATATATAATGTCGCGTTGTTTTGTTACACAGAGTTTCGATAAAGTGAATAAAGTTGATGATGATTGTTTTGCGGCGCAACCAAAGCTTTGCAATAGCTAACTGAAACAATTTTGAGTTAATATATCCGAAAAAATTTTCCCTCGATTGCCTCAAAAATGAGAGTACAATCAACAAAGCGGATTTTAGAAAAGAGGATTCTTTTTTTTTTGATTATAAAAAAAGTTCTGCTTGAATTTTTATGGAAATAAAATCTAGAAGAAAATCTATATTCTTCAAGCATGGAATTTTAGAATATCGCATCGTTGTACTTTTATTTGTGAGTAAGTTGTAATTAACCGTTAGCTGTTTCGAGATACAGTCGGAAACGGAAGTAACGCAGAGTGATAAGCGATCAATTAACCTGCTTACGATCGATGGCGTGAAGATTCGTGTTGATATGGATGTTATCTCTCAATCGAAGACTATAAGAAATATGCTCACAGGTTTTTTGCATCAAACTTCCAACATGATTTGTACTTTACATCAGCAAATCCGGCACACGCCCATATAGGCTGTTTCTTGAGCCTGAATTCGACTAGTAACACACGAACTTGGGTATGAGTATTTGTGAGGTCACTAAAGTGAGGAGGGGGTGGGGGGGGGGAGGGGATGATTATTGATTTCACAAATCACCGGAACGGTTTCATATCAGATATTTCGAAATACCTTTAAAGAGTGCCACAGGTCACCTATCATACAATTTTGAATGCGTTCGATGAAGTATGAGTGCATGATATTACCTACCGTTGTAATCATTAATTAAGAAATTGCATTGCTATGAAGTATTCAAATATATATATATATATATATATATATATATATATATATATATATACTTAAATTTTCGATTCATAAGTTTATATTTTTAATTTCTTAGCATTTAGCCGAATTTTTCAATTATGCTTAAAATGATAAGCATATGATAATTTAAATGTTAATGGTGAGTGCATTTTCTTTTTGCTTGAATTTTAAATCCCAAAGAACAATGCTCGAAAATGTTTTTACTCTATTATTGCTGTGAAAAAAAAAAACTCCAAATTACAATTGCTTTTTTTTTGTAGATTTATTGATTGATCAAGTGGACGATTCACAACCGGCATTCGATTTACCTATACAATTACCGGCATCTACAATGAAAAAAGTTTGATTTATAATTATTTCCTTCCAATAATAACTCAAATAAAATTCAGAGAAATTTACGAGGATTTAAAAATAGCAAGTGGATTATTTATTATTAGGGAGTATTTTATTAGCAACAATCAATTACCTTTAGTTTTCGTGGAATGATAATAAGATGTATAAAAATATTTGACATGAAGTGAATATGAAAATCCTGTTTCTTAAAAGTGAAGGGATAAAGGATGATGGAACTATTGATGACGGGGTTTATTGGTATTAGGGTAGCGTTCTTCTTTTTTTGAAAGCATAAATGGACGGATAGGAGAGGGGGATAATGTTTGAGTCGAAAAATTCATTGACGATGAGGTTTTATGCTGTGATTGTAGACGAGGTCAGAAAAGCGATATAGAGGCAATTTGAGCGATCGAAATTTATCCCCATAATTGATTGCAATTTTCAAAAAAGTTTGCAATTGCAAATAGTAATGATAATTGCAATAAAGATTTTTCCATGTATCGGAAATAGATTATAGAATATTATTACGACGTGATAAAATTTTTTTTTTGCTTAAATGATTTCAACAATTAATAAAATATCGATTAGAATATTTCAAAATTTATCAATTTATCGTTATAAAAATTGATATTTTTAGAATCACTCATCTTAATTGCGATAGCGTAAAAAAAGACAATGGAAATGAATGATTATAGTAAATGTGAAGATGATTTTAATGCTGAGCTAATTGAATAGTGTTTATAGGTACTCGAATGGTGTGAGCATCAAGTTCACCTTGAACCAAATATGATTGATTCAGAGGAGCAAAAAAGTTGGAAAAATAGTTTCCTGAATTTGCCCGATTGTAATCAACTTTTCGAGCTTGTTCAGGTTGATATACATATTCAATTTCTATCATATTTTTAATTCAACGATTGAAAACTAAATAACCTGAAATAAATGCGTTAAAAATAATTGCAATATTTCTTCATTCCCTTATTATACTGGAATTTTAAAAAAAATTATACAAAATTCCATTGAAATTGTCGAAATGTTTTAATAGAAATAGCTCAAATCAGATATAATTCTAAATAAACAGCGATTATCTTATTGATCAAAAATAAAAATCGATAATTTACGTGAAATTTGTGCGTTTTATTTCGTATTTAAAATATCACATATTAAACGATTATTTTAAATATTTTTTTTCAAAATTTTGAGGTAATAATATTTATTATTTATCGATATATTAATATTTAAATAGAATTTATTGTGAATATTAGAGAATTGTTCTTTGAAAATATTTAGCAACGTTAATTAAAAATTGATCAAATTATACGAATATGCTTAGGAAGTTTTTCGAGTTTTTCGATTCGAAATTTATCGATAGTCTCCTATATTCGAAGATTGAAATTTAACGAAGTTTCTAAGGAAATTCGCATATATTATTCTCGATTCTCTCATTAAATATGGAAACTAATCTAGATTTTCGAGAGAAATATAAAGGTGGAAACGATTTAAGATATTTAAATCAGATTGAAATTTACTCAAAAGAGAATAAATTGAAGTAGTAAGTTTGATTTGCATAAATTCAGCAATTTGTTAATTAAAACAATAGACGAATAACGATATATTAACGTTGTTTATTCATCGAGAAAATAAATACGGTGATATTTTTGAGGCGGCGAATTATTTGGACGTTGGAGATTTATTATCGGCAGGTTGTAAGACAATCGCTGCACTCATTAAAGGTAAAAGTGTCGAGGAATTACGCGAATTCTTCCATATCGAAAACGATTTCACGCCTGAAGAGGAGGCTAGAGTTCGTTTTCCTTATTTATTCCTTTTTTTTTATTGGCTATAGAAATTATTGAACGCAAATCTTAAATATGATCGATGAGGAAATTGGGCCATCGAAATTCAAAGGATAATTCAACAACTTCCAAACTTCTAGAATAGAAAGTGAATTTTGTTGCATATACGAATATTGTTTCGTATATGAATTATATGTTCTATATATGAGAACACTACTATATATGCAAATTTTTGATAATGGATTAGCTCCGTTGTGAATTTTCATGCAAAGAATGTTATCTCTTCGTACTAAAAACATATATCATAGACAGCACTATTAAAATTGCGTACAATCGAAGCAAAACCATTATTAAGTTTTATTAGTTTCTTTTATCACCTTATCATTGCTGATATAGCACCTAATCATTGAAAAAAATTTTTTTTCAGGTGAGAGAGGAAAATGCATGGTGCGAAATGTAATTGAAATAAATCAACAGCAACGGTCTATTCGAATGATAACCATCATTTTATATCATCGATAAATTCTTTATACTGCATATTTGTGATTCTTTTAAACAACACAATAAACTTAAATTGCTGGAGTTATGCAAATTTAGGAAGAAATGGAAAGAAGTAAACATTATGCAAATTTAGGCATCCATAACTTGGCAAGAAATTTGCATGTCGAAATGAAACCTATCTGGGGATTGATCCTACGTACAATACTGCACACAGAATGAATGTTGTGATAAATTGCTATAAAATATGCAAAACAATACTTGTAAAGGGGAGGGAGTCTTGATTTAACTTGATAGATTTGTTACTTGCTTCAATCGGTAGTGGTTCGTTGAGTAGCGTTGATACCATCACGAAACACTGCACTATTCTTTCAATATTCGGCACTCACCGATGTCGAGACGAAGTATTAATCGACGAAGACGAGTCAGTAGGGGGTTGATATTTTTGTTTGTGATTCTCAATTTTTTTTTTTTCATGAAGAGTTGTGAATATTCATTTCATACTTTTTTCTCTAGATGGAAATTCACTTATGCCAATTAATGAATCGAGAAGAAAAACGATCCTCAAAATATCTATCTACGAGTTAGCAACCCTTCAAAATAGGCGTTTTTTTTTTCGACATTTTCTTAAACAATTTATGGGGTTCATCTCGAAAATGTATTCCATTTTTTTTTCTAAGGTGCCATATTTTATGAAATTTTTGCTGAAAATTTTTTGAAAATTTCCACTTTATTTATTATGAGGACTTTTAGTTTTTCGTTGTGGATTGTTTCGTTTTGCTTTCCCCATTTTGCTGAAAATTAGGCATTAAGCCAAAAAATCGACATTTTGTTTGCTTAGACGGGGATATTTTCTGGATCCACCTCCCACCAATTCGTCCCCCCCCCCCCCTCCTCTTCCTATCCTCTACTGGTAAAGACTTGCATCTTTCTTATGCAGTTGGAGAGTGTACTGAAGTATTTCGTCAAGTTTTCTTGGAATTTTTTTCTCTTTATGCTATTCATATAGGTTTTGAATTTTTTTTCGGTTTTTTCTAGAAAATGCGTTTTTGCAAAAAAAAAGTTTTTCATGTACACATAAATGAGAACGACATAAATATTTCACTGATTATTTGATTTTGTTGAAAATTGAATATTTCGGAAAGTCTCTCTAAGAAATATAAGGAATAATTGCTTATTGATGAGGAAAAAAAAATTTTTTTTTAAAATAACTTTTGTTAAATACTGGAAAAAAAATCAAACATAGTAGAAGAAAGATCGTCGATTAGAAATCTATCATCTATGTCGAAGAGATAATTTAAGCAAATTACCATTGAATTATGATACGAGTTTCAAGCATATTTCTCAAATGCTCACTAAAGTATCACTATGTACTAATAGTTTTTCTTCGATTTCTTATATATGCGTTTTTTTTTTCGGATATCCAAAAAAAAATTTTTTTTTCATACTATTTTCATAAAAATTTGACTTTCGAAAGTATCATCAAGCAGAAACTTTTTTTTTTAAGCAAAATAAAATAATTTTGCTGGTCACTGGAATAATTAATCGAATGTAATCTGCATAAATAGTTATGATGCCTAATAAATATATACGAATATAATTTTACTTTATATGTTCATTAGCTTCTTTCAAAACAATAAGCTTCATTTGCATATATGCATTCATAATTAGTTGCCGTTTATATGGTCAAATGAAATCTCATACATAATAATATCAATGAATCAACGTTTTCAGATCAAGTGCGGGTAATACACCCGATCCACGAGTACGAGCAAATTCATGCATGACTCGACAGCAAATTCAAGCTGATCTTATGGTTCTACGAAAGCTTACTATCAAGTATTTGTGCAGAATTCTTGAAGTGTTGTAGTGATATTGTCTTTCAGCTGCGGAATCATTTCAGTTTGGTGATTAGCTTCAGAGAGCCGGACAGGGCGTCATGTCATAAATATAGATGACCATCGTGGAAACCGGAAGCTCAAGTTATATTTTAAGAGATATGTCTAATGATACATAGATAGTGGTGATTGAAAATATGAGAATGGAGAGGAAGGGAATGGATGGTTGTAGTAATTTTTGCTTATAATATTATTTCTCAATATACTTTCAAAAAAAGCATGTTTCTTTTTATTTTATTCGTTCCAGAGTGGAAGATGATATCAAGAAAAATTGCTCGAGTCGGACGTTCGAAGAGAAGCAGAATGGATCGAAGCTCATTGAACCCTACCAGATGTCTGTCAATGAGAAAATAACCTATTTCGAGAGGGGAATAAGCAACTTTTCTAACGGAAGAGAAATTCGATTGCCCGAAAATGACTGTAGTAAGTCGACGAAGTCACATCAGCCAAATCGACGGCAAGATTAACCAAGACAATAGACATCACTGCCGTTTACTTAATGAAACCTTTTACCAAACTATGAGGATTAATAATTATGCAATAAATCTGTATGACGACATATTTTACTCAAATCGAACAGCTGCTGACTTCTGCGGAAAATTTTTTACACATAAGTATGAAGTTTACTATCACATGTTGGTGGGATCTTCTGCTAGTTTAGTGGCCGTCAATTACGTCATGTTATTATGCACAACAGCATAAATATACCTTAGAGTTATGGCTGAAGGTTTTCTATATCTCCCCAGTAAAGATTTCATGTTCAAGTTGCTCCTGTTAAACGTTATCAGTCTTGAGGGCAGTTTTCAACGGATCTTTCATTTTTCTATATACGGAAATGGGGGACCATTACTCCAAGAACGATAACGAAAATGATGTTGATTTCTGTTTTCGCATTTAAACCGCGGTAAGTTGAGGGAAGTTGGTGCTCGAGAAAGGTCTCGACCTTTCAAATTTATCTTTACAGTTTTACTTTTGCTTCATACCTGATAGAGTTGGGTGGAAAAGAGATCTACGATCAAGCGAAACCGATTTCAATTACCATCAATAAATTCATCATGTATGCTTCATAATATTAGTGAAAACTGCGAACAATAGAATAGATATCAAAATACTTTATCAAAAAAAAAAGCTGAACATTGATCACCGATCACATAGAGATGATCAAAGATGTGCGATCACGTATCACTGAAGAGCTCTCCTATGAAAGAGTCGTAAAACCCTAAAAACATTTATTCAAATAGCACAATTATAAATAAAACAAACAATTTTCATCAATTCATCAACGTGCTCAATTCTTTTTATTATTGATAACTATAAAGTAATTTTTCTTTATTGAATTTCCTTAATGTAAAATATATATATATATATATATATATATATATATATATATATATATATTATATATATATATATATATATATATATATATATATATATATATATATATTATATATATATATATATATATCTATATATATATATATATATATATATATATATATATATATATATATATATATATATATATATATATATATATAATCATCTGGTGGAAATATTCTCATTTATAAAATAATAAGATCATTAAAATATATTTATGCATAAGCAATTATATTAGCTTCTTATAGTATCTTTAGCATTTGCATATAAATTACATGCTTTTAAATATGCGCAAATATTTTTTCGTCTATAGAAATAAATGTCACCATATTTGTCTTACCTCTTCAAAGGTATGACAAATACTTGTCTTAGTGGCTTATTTACTTAGATTCTATTTCAGGTGATTAAAAAAGAAATGTTTTGCTAAGCAATTCTCGGTATTTATTATTGACCACCAAATTAGTTAAATTAGTGATAAATATACTAATTCTTCGAATTAATAATTTTTAAAAAAAAATTGAAGAGTTTTTATACATTCATTAGACGATTAAATTGAAAATATCGATGCACTATTGTGCCGATATTATAGCGCAGTGCAATAAAAATAAGGTAGTCCATTGATGTAAAATGTGGAAAATATTGAAATCTTCCTATCGTAAAAGTTTACCCCCTTCCCCCCCCCCCCCCCCTAACGTGGAAAATAAAAAAAATAAACCGAACAAATTTGATTCGAATAGAGGATAATTTCATTTTTTTTTCTCACTTCTTTTTAAAGATTTCGTTAAAAATTTTTGAGGAATGAAATAAATATATCCATTTGTTTATAATTTTATTTTTATTTGTCTCATTTTTATGTGATTTTTTTTTTTTGCAAACGTTTTCTGGTGTAATTTTTTTCACTCCAAAATGAAAATTTTCTATACATTTAAAGCGTACTAGAAAAAAAAAGAGGAATATGATACCCGACAATATTCAGCATCGAGTTTCTTGATTTGAGGTAACATGCGGATAACTTTACTACGATATGTGGAACTATCCGAGAATGGATTCATTTCGAGATAGACAAGTGTTAAACGTGGCAAGTCGGCTAATTCGTTCACATCTTCCATCTCATATAGCTAAAGTCGTTCAGTTAAGAAAAGGATGTATTTGGATACATTTAAAGGTAGATGATAGGGGAAGGATTGGAGAGAGGACCGGTTACCTCAGGTTATCTCTTCTAATTGCATGAAAGTGGCCATTGGCCACTGAACTCTTATTTTTTCAAGATCGACGAAAGCTATTCACCTAAAAACCGGAAGAAAATGATATTGTTGAAAGTGTTGTGTACAAAATTTTGTTCATTTCAAACTTTCCATCATTCTCTTATAACACAGTTTACATGTATTTCTACTGGTCTTTATAATGTATGCATTTTTCTATTTCACATATCTCTATTCTAATAGGAAGCTTTAAGGCACTCCATCTATCTGCCATTTGCGCCAGCGGTAACATATGGCTTAAAATTTATGAGCGGCGCAAATGTCTTCTGAAATGTCGATGCCGCTTAATGCTTACCCATATTAGGAATATTATCTAGTCCTATTGCGTTATTTCCCCTCTTGAATTACAGCAGCATTCATTTTATCTGTGTTCACTCATAAGTTCTTTCGATTATTTTACGCTTCTTAGCATCAGGTGTTTAGTATGAATACATTATATATATATATATATATATATATATATATATATATATATATATATATATATATATATATATATATATATATATATATATATATATATATATATATATAATCATCTTTGAGAATAGCTATTCAAAAAGCCAAATGCAATAGCGCATCACCTGATTGCTTTTGGCCCAAAAATCTGTCAGGTTGTTTAAGTGGCGAACACCGGAGATACGCTTTAGAAGATTGTAGTTGAGATCGAGAATCTCGAGCTTCTCGTTGTGCTCGAGTCCTTGAATTTCTTTTACACCATTTTGTGATAAATATAATTCACGAAGATTCAAAAGTTTATCGAGACCCTTAAATCAACCAATAATTTCTAAGTGATCGATAAAGATGGAATATTATTTAAGTATCAATCATTTATGAATCTAATTTTCTCATAATTGATAGATTTTATGAGATATATGAAATTATAATTATTCCTTAATGCTTTACAATTTTCAAGTCTCAATTCTATCGTTATTGTAATGCGATATTTTCAAGTTATTCTAGAATTCCTTCTTGAGGCAAATTCAACTTCCTCTTAGCGATGAGATATATGCAATTATAAATTCGTTATTATCAAAGGAATATTTCGCATAAATAGATTGATTTTATACCCTACACTAATAACAAAGGTAATCCCACAAACAGGTATAAGTACAATAAATTTAAAGAAAACATTCCGTATACTTATATAAATAATGATATTATATAGTCGAATTCGATTATATAAACGTTAATTAATCAGATCATTAAAAATTGATAGTATAAGAGAGCAATCAGCGCTAGAATTAGAATAGCTTAGAAAAATATTTTAAATCAGGCGTAGTATGAATAAATTTTCGGCATATTGCCAATAAATCGAAAGGACTCTTAGCCATAAAAGAATTTGGCGGAAAGACTGACTCTTGTGCGAAAAAAAAAGTAGGACAGCTTACCTTAATTGTTTGAATTGCATTCGCAGGTAAACTAAGCACTTCAAGATTTTCAAGATCATCAAGATTTTCAATTTCTTGGATTTGATTCGCTCCAAGAAAGAGACGTTGAATCTTCTTATTAGTCGAGAGATTCTCAATTTTTTTGATACGATTATCGCCTAATTCCAAATAAGTTAATTCCGTTAACTGCAATTATCACTAATTAATGAAATATTGCAAATACAGAAATTTACTTAAATGATAAGTTCAAAGTTTTATGGATGATTGTTCAATAATATCGGCAAAATTTGAAGTCCATCCTGAAACCCCATATAAATCCTCCTTTATGATGGAACTTCATCGTATATCTCTAAATAAACCAACTACGATTCCATTGCAAAACGAGGGCTGGGGAAGATGGGAAGGGGGAAGGGGAGTATAACACTGTTAACTATAGAATTAGTAAGTCTCTGAATTAACTCGCTTAAGTTATGCCTCCTCTGTGGGTCGTAGATCTTATTCGTAGATCATAATAAAGTGGATCACTGAAGAATGCATAACATCGTCTATTATTTACAGATTGCTGTCATGAATATATCTAAATCACCACTGCCTTATTATCTCTCAGCGATATTGATAATTTATCAATTTCTATCAATCGAAAATATTAATAAGTACTTATTTCAGTGATCATAGGTTCTATCTATCACAAGATGATTAAAAAAAAAACTTTTTTTAAAGAATGGCGATGAATATCGAAAGTACCGGAAGTAACTCTAACGAATAATGCAATAAAGCTGCAACACGTGAATTAATACAATTATAAAAATATGCATAAATAATCTTGCTTGTGAATTCACCTCAGATAATCCTTCGATTTTTTCGATTTTATTATGAACGAAGAAGAGCATCTTTAGCTTCTTCAATGATGAAAGACCATCAATCACAGCGATCCGATTGAATGAAAGATCAAGCGTCTCTAGATTAACTAATGCGTCTAAATTCTCAACTTTTGTTATCTGCAAAGAAAAAAAAAACCTCTCACCAATTACTTCTCATCTATTTATCAATAATACGAGGGAATATAAAATGCAAATAAATATTTAAGAACTCGAAAGATATATTCAAATTTTTCATCGATAAATTATAAATATTTTTAAAGAATAAGATAAAGAATAGCGACAAATAAATAAACGTCCATTTTTTTTTTTTTCAAATTCAATGGAATGTATTCATTATTTAAATACTAATACAGCATTAATATGCATCTAGGATATCGAAGAAGGTTGGCGTAAACTTGACCGACGCCTTTTTTTTTTTTTAGCAGGAAAAGGCGTAGACAGCGGAAAATATAATAAATTCCCCGATTGTGGCGTGCAATGATGACAATTACTAATGCTATGCAACGCCCTGTGTAAATGTCTAATCGTTCAATGATGAGATTTTAAGCGATCATAGCCGATTTGTGTGGTTCCTAATGAGATAAGCTGACGATGAGTACGGCTTTAGATAATATATTTCATGCGACCTGTATAAATTAGGTTGCTCAATTACCTGATTATCATAGAGGTCAAGTTCAGTGAGCGTCACAAGATTATGCAAATTTTCAATCCTCTTGATGAGATTCCATCTGAGGCATAACGATTCAATACTTCGAAGAAAATCGAATCCTTCAATTTTATCGATACGTCGACGAGTTAAATCCACCTCTTTAGCATCACGATCGATCTTAATAAATCATCAAATTTTCTCAATTCGATCAATTATTAACACAAATATCTTATGAAAGAATATATTAACCATTGGAAGGGGGGGGGGGGGGGGGGGGGGAGTGATCGTGCAGTAGGAATTAACATGACGCGGACGAAGAATCAGAGAGCTATGCGCAAGGTGCGCAGTGATCGAAATGCAATATTCTATCGATTCCATATGAGTTCTTCCAGAATTCATATATTAGATACATATGTCGTAATATCTCATTCATCTCTTAAGTGATAATATTAGTGTTTAATTAGTATTGAAGTTATTTTATCCCTCCCACTCCTGAATGAATCTATTAAGCCAGATGATGAAAGCTTATCACGTCTTACCATCTCCTCTATCATTTTACACTTAATACTCATTCGTAGAGCCTGCTGAGTATAGAAAACCTAATTTCTCGTTGATGAGCTCAATTCCTATCTATTTGAATCGATTCCCTATTAACTTATAAACTAAAAACTGCAAACTGTTTTCAATAAAAATATCGTCGAGAAATTTTTAAAAGAATAATTAAAATATACTGAAAAAAAAAATTTGGATTTTCCTTTCGATCTTATTGAATCAGTGTTAATAAACAAGAATATTTCTGAAGATTTTGCTTCTCACAAAGTTTTTTTTTTTTTTTGCTCTAAAATCAGTTTCAAGTATTATATGATCTGGATGGGAAATATATTCTAGACTGTATTGTTTGTATCGTATTTTTTTTTTTCTCAATTAAATTAAATCCTAAGAAAATAGGCAATTTGTTATGGTTCAATAGGCATTCTCTTTAGTTTATATAAAACATGCACGCTACCAGATGGACTATTATTTATAATGAAATGTAAATGAAGAACATATCAAGAAATGAATACAATATGAAAGAATTCCCTCAAAAATTAATACAAAAAAAAAAAACGCTAATCCTAGAAATTAATTGATAATGACGATTATAATAAAATAGCGTTCATATTTGACTCTTACGTACGTCAATCATAATCGATAAGATAATTCTTCTACTATAAACTCTCACTTTGTTTATTTCTTCGTTTATTTTTCTTAGAGAATTTTTATCGTCAACAACGAAAATAGAATTTATATCTCAATTAGTAAAAGTTATATGGAAAAGAAACGTATTTAAGAAAATATGGGGAAAAAAATATATGAAGAAATATATGAAAAATCTCGATACTCATTCAATAAACAACAACCAACATGGTGAATTCACCTCAATAAGCTCTTCTCCTTGTTCTTCTTCTTCTTCTTCGATTTTCTTTAGTTCGTCGTTCTTCTCCGATTCGGCTTGTACCACTTCCGCTTCCGTCATATCGCAACGGTACGACAGTCGACCAAACGTCAACAAGAAACAACACACATTGAATGGAATATAAAAAGTATGATAATATTTATGGAAGTTGAATTAATATGTAAATGAGAATGAAACGTCATGTGAGATTTGCATAGGTTTCCCACTTTTAATTAATGACAAATTAGCTTTCCGCCTAAATGCTTACCAATAAAGAGTATGACGTATCTTCATATAGTCATTACAGATTACAGGCATTACGTTGAAAACAGACATGATGGGCGCAGAAAACGAAGAAATATTGCTTTTATTCAATATTTGTCCGGTTACTATCATTAGCGATAATGCAAGATATGATTTTACTTTTAACAATAACAGTATATCGAAATATTAAATAAAACAAAAAATAAACAATTACATTGAAATAAATTAAAAATTAAAATAAATTATTGAATAAATTGTTAATAAATTAAAATAAATTAAATTAAGTATTAATAAAAGTAGAATAAAATGAAGAAATAAATCAAATAAAACAATCGGTTGTGTTGTATTGATGAGTTTGCTTATTCTCAAAATGTCTTACCCTTTAAAACTGATTAGAGATATAATTACCTAATAGGTTATGCATGAAAATTTAGGTTTTTTTTTGGAGAAAAATGAACGGATATTTTTTTTCCTTTCTTAGTTCTCATTTTGGATTATCGTTCATAACTTATAGAAAATATACTAAACTTGATGTTTTTATCATTCGATAACGCAAATTCATTTTTTTCGGCTTTGGAGTGAATGAGAAAATTTTTAAGGAGCAAGAGGGGCACACGTTTTTCTTGTCTCTCTAATAGGGAACAGCTCGTTGGAGGCAGTCAGTTTTTTTTAGCATTTACTGGATTCAATATCCAGGATATGCCGCAATCTGCTCGATCTTTGACCGAGGTTAACCCGACATCATCTCTATGTATACGTCTTACATCTGTTTCTATTTTAACCAACGGATCGTAGCGCAAGTTACTCAATAATTGATCGATTGTTTTCTAAGTACTTTATGCACTATTTCATTGAAGTCAAGATTGATTCAAACTGGCAACTTGATTCCATTTTCATATGGTGTGTATATTCATTAAATTTATAGCAATTTCTACTTTTAAATAATTTCCGGACATATCGATTACCTTATCATTTGCGGAATAGTGTTACACACGCCAAAAATTTCCACAATCTCGAAAAACAATCAAGTTTTCAGTACGATGTTTTATCATCTTGAAGCAAAGGAGGTATCAGTTAGCATAATTCCAAAATGTACTATGCACACTTTAAGCCGTCTACCCTGTCTTCGAGCATTTGATTTATTCTCTGCAGACAGTGGGAACACAATGCGAGAAGACCACTTCAGTCGAGGTTGCCTCTTCCCGGTCATCACCGGACTAATGATGGGTACTCACCTTGATTATCCACCACCGCATCCATTCACCTTGATTCCTTAATGATGTTTCAGTTATCGCTCTATCATTGCAATTATTGCTCTTTGATTGTCAATCGTGTCTCATCCTGGAGCACAGCGCTTATTGCAAGATAGTTTTTCCTTTAAATTCCAGTTTCTTGGTAAAGAAGGAAAGCGCGCCAGGTCGACTGATATAATTTAACCTTGCAGCATCATAAGAAGCTTGCACAACCTTTCAGGATGTATCGTTTGTGAAAATGCGGCAACAAATTATTTATTACGTGCATCATGACCTTCAAAACGAAGACAGAGAGGAGAGAGAGAGTTGGGAGAGGGACAAAAAGGGAGCTAAGAAACAGAGATCCTCGAAATGACATATAATGAGAGATTTTACAAGGTCAAAATCACCGCTAGGCATCTAAATATAGTCGTTAAAATTTGTGAAGCAATTTGAATTGCTGAGCTAAACGTGCAGCACGTTTTGTTGCTCAATATTTGACAAATTTCGCCGTCAATATTTTTTATATTATCAGTGTTTATGTGATAATCGAGAAAAAAATGCCATACGGCTGTCTATAATTGATGAACAATCGGCATCGATGATGAATATATTCTAAATATAAGACATTAAAAGCAAACTATGCTGATATCTAATGATCAAAACTATACCGATATCTAGAAATCAAACTCTATTGATATTGAATATCAAACGATATTGTTATCTAAGGAGAAGAATAGAATATTATATAGAAAGCAAATGAATAGATTTATGAGAGAAAGACGATAAAAATAATACAGAGGATTTAAACGTTCTTTTTTTTTCCTCATTAAATTACAATATTGATAATGTTCAATTCGTATAGAGTATCAAATCTATGATGAAATTGAATTGAAAAAAATTATCGAAAATTTTTCACCGATTAGTAAAATATGACAATTCATCGAACGTATAATTATGAGGAAAATACTCTAAAAAAATTTTTATTATCAAAGAAAAATTAAAAATTAGATATTTTTTTGAATCCGAAAAACTAGAAGAATATTGAAAAAATATCCGAATAGAATAAAATCAGATTAACGTATATATCAAGTAGAATGTGTATATATAGAAATGAGAATAAATTAAAGGAATAGCGCTACAATAGTTCACAAAATTTAATTCTTCCCGTCTATACTAGTAAATCTTTTTCTCTCTTCCCCTCTCCTCCTCCCCCCTCCCCACCCCTCCCCCCCCCCCCATCCCCCAAACTTTACATAATTGAATGGTCATTCTAATTTCTAGCATAATAAATCGTCACGGTTGTATTCAAGAAGGCATAACAAAGTTTGTGAAAAAAAAGACGAATATCTCAAATTTCTCCAAACATTTTAGTTTTTTTTTTGCTATAAATTGAACAGTTATCGAGTAATAGCTTTACTTAGTAAGTAGTATTCAATTATCTAGTTATATGAAAGTATTTAAAGTCTAAATAAATGAAAAAAAATATTTTCAGCTAACTTCTTGCACGAAATAAATACAAAAGAAAAAAGGATGCCGAAATTAATGATTGATGCTATCGTTCAGAGAATATTAATAACAATATAGAGGCTGCGATTATAAATTATTTCATCCAAAGAATCCACCACTCATTGGAATCGAGCGTAAACTGAGACGATTTTGTTTGGTAAAATCTTGCGATGTACGTTTACCGTATAAACCACCGGAGAATGGAATTACTGCTCGTTTACCGTAAATACCACCTGAAATAGGAAATTCCCACCATATTCAGTTACTCTCAAAAACTTTCACACATTTAGCTTATTGATTTGGTAGGTAACTGCAAAGGTATCCATATATGCGCCACTAAATCACAACATCGTTGAGTAGGAACTCATTCATTCAATAAGAGCGTTATTTCTGATTTGACTTGTAGTAGTAGTAAATTAGTAAGGGATTTCATTGTGAGATCAATCAAATGATGTAAATAATTATTATAATTTTTATTATCACATAATGTAACGTTTAAAAGTTATATGAACATGTATAAATTTTTGCAACTTTTGTAGCTTAAATTGCATTATTTCTAAGGAGAGTTTATTGGAGCATTTTCATTGACGGAGACTTTGATGGAGCCATTTCAAATTATCGAAAGCTATTCTTTCCTGCTTGTTTTCGATCACACCTTTTATAAGCGAAAAATGGCATATTTTAGTTCGATTTCCACATCTATAATCAAATCCCCCATAAACCGTTGAAAAATCTTCCAAACTAAATCAGTGATGCAAAGCAAAAAAAAAAAAAAAATCAAACCTTGAAGTGGAGTGAGTGCCCTTTTACCATAAAGACCACCACTGAATGGAATCCATCCGGCGCGTTTACCGTAAAGGCCACCCGAAAATGGTAACGCAGCGGTTCGCTTTCCATAAATACCACCGTGAAACGGAATACTGGACCTTTTACCGTAAAGACCACCAGAAAATGGTAATACATCTAGAATATTGTTCATTATTTTTTCCAACATTCAAATATCTCAACTTTTAGTTTAATCTTATCGCAAAAATTCACTCATCTAAAACTTAATTCAATCAAATATTTTTTTCAAGATTTATTGCATGCAAAATTTTGCTTGATTATTACAATTGAGCACAATAAATTATAAATGATAAACTATAAATTTTTATATAATTCGTTCTAAGCAATTAGAATTGCTGATAATTGAATTGAAAATTTTCACGTTAATTTACGAAAAAATTTTGAAAAATTTATGAAAAAAAAAAATCGTCGAAATTTTCTGCACAACGATGAAAAATGAAAAAAAAAAAACATTTCTATTCAATGAACGTTTTATTTAAAAGGATTCAACATCAAAGAGAACAAATAGATAGGGGCATTTGAGGATATCGATTTTAATAAACAATTCAATTATATCAATTTAATAAAACGATTTAAAAAATTTCTCTATGAGAATTGAAAAATATTTACCTCGTTTTGAATAATTTCCTCTCCAATATAGTGGTAACGATCGTTTACCATATACACCTCCTGAGAAAGGGATTCTACGTTTCGCATCTATTTCCTCTCTTTTTTTCAATGTTCTATAGAAGGAATCGGTTAGCATTTCATCGAATTCTTTTGAAAAGCCTGAAATTTGAAATTTTTCAATGAAAAATTCCCCCCTCCCCCTCCCCCCCCGCCTCTCCCATTTAGAGTACACTCATGGATATTTGCGTATCTGCAACAAATGCAATGGCGATGGCATTTTGACAATCGATGAAACCGAATTTGATTGGAACAGCAGCTAAAATCTACAAGATTTATAGATCAAGTTTCAAGATAATCCATCAATCTCGGGAATAGTTATGGATACTTGAATGCAATGGAATATTCATTGCCTCAGTTCATTTCTTCATTTCTACAGCCTAGTAACTTGTATAGAATAATGAACCTTTTATAGAAGAGATCTTTCTATTTTTCGTGAGCGATCGGTTATGCAAAAATGAATGTATTGTTGCTCGCGTTCTACGTTTTTTTTTTGCAATTTATGAAACCGGTTGATCGAGTGAATGGCTTCACAAAACTGTCCATTATGCTAGCCTCCGTCGCATATGTTTATTTGCAAAATTCTAGATGAAATGAAATTAAAATAAAAATTCGAATATAATTCATTGAGGGACTGTAGCAGAAATAATGCAAATTTTGCAACAATTATAAAGAAAACTTAAAAGAATTT
Organism: Ascaris suum; assembly: GCA_013433145.1. Taxonomy (NCBI): domain Eukaryota; kingdom Metazoa; phylum Nematoda; class Chromadorea; order Rhabditida; family Ascarididae; genus Ascaris; species Ascaris suum. Next base: position 7,666,509 of record CM024181.1, read on the forward strand.
TTCAAGAAAAAATAAAAGAATTTACTGACGGAAAACTATAAAACTCTTAACAATGGTGAATCTTTATAGAATATCTTCACTAGTAAGTATATATGTTATTGTAAGTATATATTTTAATATCTTATTGATTGAAAAGAATGATTAGAAGATAATAAGTGAAAAGAGAAATACAGATAGAAAATAGATGCTTATGTCATGCATGAATTTTTCCGAAGGATTGAGTTTCATTTGTAAAATTATGCCATTTGGAGACTAGAAGAAAAATTTGCATATGGCGCTTTAAAGTATTTATTAAAATTACGACGATAATAATGCAAGCACTAAAATGTCCTAGACTCGCTAAGAAGATCTAAAGCTTAACTAAACAACGAAATCTTATCTTACGTGGGAATCTCTCAAAATAAAATTGAACTCTAAGTGCCATCCGATCACAGTGTGATGTGCCGTTGAACATCGTTGGCGATCCGTGGCTCAGATGAGAATTGATTCTTGCACATTGAAACGTTTGCTATATCCTCCGACTTTATAGCATTGCAGGTGGTTTGAAATGCTTCCATGAGACCCGTCAAAAATACCCCATATCAAACTCGGTGGTCAATTCCGTTTTAAAAAAGGCTGGAATGTTGCGCTAAACAACGATTAGAAATCTGGACACAACTTTGTTTAAAATAGCCGCTAAAAATTTCACTAAATTATTCTTAGTGATCGCCAAATTATCGTCGAAAAAAATTTAACCATTTATGATCTCTTTTTGTTTCTATGGAATAAGAGTAGAGTATCGGCAATATTATTCGAAAACGATATGGAATTTTAAGTCAATTTGCAAGAGAGAGAGAGAGAGAGAGAGAGAGAGAGAGAGAGAGAGAGAGAGAGAGAGAGAGAGAGAGAGAGAGAGAGAGAGAGAGAGAGAGAGAGCTAACGCAAAGAAAGATTCTTAGGAAGCATTTATAAAGTATTATGCGCTAGAAATATACATCTCAGAAAGAAAAGAGAGATCGAATTTAAATTCAATAAGCTTAAATTTTGCAAAGAAATAATTCGATTAACTTCTAAACACATTCATATACTATGCGAAATAAATAAAATCGAATTTTTGCATAAATATTTGAATGTTATTAAAATGAAAGATCTCATAATAAAAATTCATAGTATAGTTTATAAGAAAAAATGCTTAATTATGCTCTAAATATGCGAATAGGCATAATGTTCAAATATTTGCAATTAATTTAAAGATCTAATGAATTGAGTAGATCATTTCAACTAATTTCCTCGTTCCTTAATAGGTATTATTTATCAATTTTTATGATTGTAGTTAGGTTAGATGATTTTTTTTTAAAAAATTGCAACAGGTATCAAATCTGAAATAAAACTGATCAATAAAAATCGATATAGATCATATACCTTCGTTTATAGGTTCACATTGAGCGCTTGCAATAATGCAAAGCATCGCCAACGATAAAAACATTAAAGAATCGCTCATTTGCACCCGTTGACGATTTTTAATCTGAAATTAAGAGATCATTTTTATTTTGTTCGATATTTTAATCCTTAACGTACGATTCGTTTCGATTTCTTCACATTCAACCTCTCGCTCATAGAAGAAAGTGGAAGAAGAATAATGAAAAGAAGAGAGAGGGAGAGAGAGAGAAAAGAAAGAGAAAGAGAAAAAGAGAGAAAATCACCTTTGCAATAAGTACTAGAAAAAAAAAAAATGATCATCCTTTTCGCCTTCCTATCAATCAAAATGAATCGTCGAAAACTTACTAGCATCTCATCCATTTCATATCTTATATCAATAGTCATATTTTTAATCGGATTTTTTTTTTTGAAATATGCTTAAAAATATTCAAATATGTTTTGAATTGAATTTCGACTTATATAAATCTCAAGTTTTCAATAATTTATACAAAGAGAGCGATTTCAATTCATTGCAATAATTCTCTCTATAAAATCTCACTAAGAAATCATCATTTAAAATATCAATTTCCACTCTTATTATATTATTATATTTCATTATTTGAATTTTTATTTGATGAAAAGAAAATCGACATATTCAATTCTAATTTAAGCAGCACGAATATATTTATGTTAACTGAAATAAGAGGTAGTGAAAATAATACAACTTCAAATTTTATATACAGACAATAAAAATATTTATTGAATAATGTAGTATAAATGCAGTAAATGTAGTATAAATGTAGTATAAATTACTATATATATATATATTTTTTAATTCTATCAAATTCTATTGGCGAATCATCATTTTTTTTTTAAAGCGTCTTTCTTTTTTTTTTGAATTTTTATAAACCTCGCAATTAATTATAGAAAATGCGCTCTCAACTATCATTTTCAGGTAATGATATTTTCCATTGCAATTAGCGAAAAAATTTGGTAAACGATAAAAATTGCCTTAAAACCTACTAATCAAAGTCGTCGCTAAAAGCCCCATAATTAGTAATGATATGGAAATTTCAATAAATAATCCTTTAGAAAAACCATTACCTCCACTAAGAGCGCTATTATTCATCTTCTTAGAGCTGAAAATTTTCGTCTATAGCTCACCTTAAAGTGTGCCATAATCAACGCTCATAAATTTTAAACGACCTAAAATAAAATCATTCGTCGTCGAAAAATGAATACGAAATATTACTCCATAATTTAGACTAAAAGGCAATCCGAATTATTCTTATCCGATCACCCATATTAACATATTTCGGCATTTGAAATCGTTTCGATAGCAATTTTTTGTGAGTTCCAATTCGATGCATTCAAATCTTTCACTGCCAAGAAATTCGATTCTTAATCTAGAATATATTCGCTATTTAAGGCAATTAGCTGACAGCGAAGGTGTGCCATAATCAGCTAAAGCTAATTCCAAATAGGGGGGGGGAGGGGAGAGCTGAGATTACTGCGAAAAACTAGTAAAATCAATGAATTGGGAAATAGAAACAAATGAATAACACCAATATTTATACCTAAAACCATAAATATTTTAATAAATTTAAATTGTTTATATTCGTTATTGAATTATCAATAATATAAATGTATTCGTAGATGAATATTTTCCCCCAAATAACTCCCACTTGGAATAAGTCCAGTACCACTATACTGAAATACAAGCCTAAAATGTATTTGCAAGATAATGAACAAATAGCAAAAATCTATAGTTTTGTCACTCGTCATAATAGAGCGAAATTGCGTAGATTTTTATGAAAATATAAACCTAAATTTAGTTAGCATAATCAATTTTTAAAAACAACATTATTTGATGCGAAAAAAAAAGAATCAAAAAAAAAACGATAAATTGGCATATATTTTCAGCTAAATTTCCTTCTTTTATCAATAAATGCCTTTAAAAAAAATTCCACAAAATATTTGAAGAGTAAATGGAAATAGATATGCGTTTTTTTTTTCCAAACTTTATCATTGTTGTATTTTGCGCGTAAAAATTTCTCATTATTATAGAATAAACGATGATGATAAGCATAATAAATTCTTAAATGAAAGCAAATTGAATGCATTATTGCATTAATTTTTTTTTTTTCATTAAATTGAAACATTATTTTTGAAGAAAGAGTGATTAATTTAGAGATATAATATATTTAAAACTTTTAAATTTATTTATTAAATAGTAATTTTCCCATATATCTCAGAAAAAAAAAATCAGATCCATTAAAAAAAAAAAAACTTTCATCAAATTGAAACCATATCATAATATTATTGCAAGTAATAAGTAAAGCATCCGCTGTCTATTATTCAAATGCGGTGATCTTCATGTCAATTCAAAAAGTTAACTTCATTTCTAAATAGAATTAAAACTTGAGAAGTAAAACAACATAGAGATATGTCATCGATTTTTGCAAGACGATTAATCTCTAAAATTACAAATGCTAAGAAGAATGCCATTTAAAATAAACACAAAATATATCAAATGATCGATAATCATTCATCGAATGTCATTAACGGTTTTGAAGTTGTATAGATTAGCGGCTTTTAAATAAATTTTTAAATCAATTGCAAAAATTTGTTTTTAAATTTGAATATCAAAATTTTATCTCTTCATCATCTAAAAGTTTCACATTTTCTCAGGTGTGCGGTAAAAAAAAAAAAGAAACCAAACTTGATCGAATATTACCTGAGATGGGGAAAACGGAAGATGTGGGAAAGGAATATGACTTCATATTTCATCGTTTAATAGCAGTATGTGCATTTTATGTTGCATTAAAACTTATTGCGAAAGTGTTGTGGCCGAGTTTCTTTTCTTAGGCAAATTAATGAAACGGATTCTTTTCTATATGCGCATTGACTATCTACCTTGTGCTTGGTTTTCGTTTCCTTTCATAATTTCTTTAATTCAATAGACTCATTATGATAGTCTGCTGAGGTGACATCTAATATCTATTTTAAAAACACAATAAGGGCCACCAAGCTTAGCGGTGATGATGAAATTCTTTTGAATGTATTACGGTATAGAAAAGTTACATTACAGTATAGGTTTACAGTATATAAAAATACATGAACTAAATTGCAGTATAGATTCAGTATGTAAAATGGCATAGTTAACTTACAGTATAGATATAGTATATAAAATGAAATTGAATTAAATTACAATATAGATTACAGCATATAAAATTAAATTACAATATTACAGCACAACATTGAATTAGAAAATGAAAAACTATATTAAAATACAAACATAGAAATAATCGATAAAAATTTGCGTTCTCAAATGAGAAAATGAAAATGAAAAAACCATTGAAATAATCTCAACTTCATAACGATTAGAGGTGTTGATTTGTAATAGAAAATATTCACACCAATATTTGGAATATTTCCAAATATTTTCGAAAAAAAAAATTCACCACTTTGGAATTTTTTTCAAAAAAGTGATATCTATTAACAATTTTTGAATTGGATATTGATCAATATTCGCTGAAAAATTGAACTGATGAAAGTGCAATTGAAATTGTTGGATAATATTTTAAAAAAAAAGCAATTGAATAACAAAAATGCATCACATAGGGAGTAGTTGTAATCGATGTGGAAAGTGGTCTTTAGTTGAAATAATGGAAGATTTCAATTTGCTTTTAGTGCTCATTCAATTTGTGCATTTCCTATAAAATAGTCATTCATTAAGGATTTCTGAAGCAGAAAATATGCCAATCATTTCTAACTTCTTTAGGCGAACTCTCTTTTTCTATTTGCGTTCATCATTGCCCTCCTCTAAAAATTGCACTAGAAATTGAAAACTAACAAAGTAAAGAGTATTGATTATGGTTGAAATTAATTAAGTAATTCTACAACTAGAAGAGAATTTGATAGGTTTAAATGTACAAATGAACACAATTTCATATCTATTAACAAATGGGAAGCATCGTCAAAAAAAAAAACTTAATAATTCAGGTAGATAATTATAATACTGTTGGACGGTAATATATTTTTTTAAACGGTAATATTACACAATATATAAACGATACAGCATTCGAATTGAGTTAGGGTAATAGAGATGGTGAATTCACTGTCAAATTTCTCCCTTTGATATTGGTGAATCATTATGGCATCGCTGTGTAGTCATGGATACATATATATCGTGGATACATATGATTTCCATATATATATATATATATATATATATATATATATATATATATATATATATATATATATATATATATATATATATATATATATATATATATATATATATATATATATATATATATATATATATATATATATATATATAATGGAAACGCCTCATCTACAAAGTCTTGTTGAAAACGACGATGACAAAAGAACTGGAAATTTAGAGCTGTAAGGTATGGCAGCTATATGCTAGAAAATACTGCATATGATGTAAAAGGAAATGAAATGAAGGAAAGTAACGTTAAATGAAAACTGAAAACTGTGAGACATAACTATAAATACTAATCTAGTTGTATCTATGTGGGTGTCACGAGTAAAACAATTTACTCATTCATTAAAAAGTAAAATGAGCATTGCAGATGCTTAATCAATGAGTAAGTGATTAAGAGGAAATGATCGGTGCAAAATAGATATTAACAAGTGAATAAACATATTAGTATTTTTATTATGCAAATATAGAGTATTGCTTGCAAAGATATGCAATTTATTGGAACAAATTCACAAGGTAATTGCGCTTACTCTGAGAAAAGTTTATTAAATTATATGTGTGAACTTTGAACGCTTTAGATAATAGGTAAAATCTATAAAGAAAAGCTGTCAATGTGAAATATATAAAGGCTAACTAAGAAAAAATATGCAAAAAAGAAAATGGTGAGGAAATTTCTAACAAGGAGGACAAAATCGCGAACACATAAAATATAAATAAATAAAAATATAAATAGATAACAGAAAATTTACAAGGGGTAAACAGTGATCCACATAGTAAAACAGGTAACCACGTGAACCTCAACATTTAGCGTCTACTATAATGTAGACAATGCTTTATAACTCTTTTTTGTGAATTATTTGTTCTATTAGCTATATGAGATATTAGTTGAAATTCTCTATCTTTGAATAAATTAAACGGTAAAGAAGATCGAAGAGGTAGGTTCGCTTTAAATGTTTGCGATTTAGTATCATCTTTATCATTATGATATATTACTGCTTTACTTTACTTTGTTTTGATCAACAACGCCTTCATTACAAATAAATGTCTTTTCGTGTCGCTTTCACTTCAGTTTGGGAGGAAGAATAGAACTGTAAGGTCGCATGAACGTTGAGGTAGGGGTTCGTCTCCAGCCTGTCGGATGCTGACGAGTGGACTCACAGTTGTTCCGCTTAGGAGGAGAGTCGGGACGACATCGCCTTCGTCTTGAAGCGCATACTGGGCGGAGTGGCTCGTTGTGACGGAGTCAAGAAGCCTGCTCGGAGCTCAAAACTACCACAAATAACCAAAAAACAATAAACCGATATATTAGTGATTTTCTAAGTGCTACACCACCCTATGTATAAGCTCGTTCAGAATACTGTCTAGAAGCTGACCATAAATTATGCAATGTTTCAGCATTTTGAGTCTGAGTTACAGGCATAATCTCACAAAGTTTGTGCAAAATTATCTGGGATGATATTTGTCTATCAAAAAGGTATAAAAATTTATAAAGTGTTTTATGATTTTAATAAAAAAATTTTCCACAGAATTAAATCATTCTATTAAATCAGAATTTAAGTTTTTTCTTGTTTTTAATTTCTCTCAATTCCGATATATTCAAATTTTCTTGAGCGCAATTTCATCAACCTTTTGATTTGCTCAAATATCACGTTTTATGAATTAAAAAAAAAGAATGGAAATATTATTGTCTATATAGTGTATTTATTCACCTTAAATTTGCACCTATATCTTTTTTCATATACATATATAGTTTTACCGTAAGCACATGACCATATACCTGTGAAACTGACCATTGGTCAAACTGACCAATTATCATTTCACCTTTATAAATCTCTTCAGCATTTCTGAAAATATTCGCATATAAATCATTCATTAATTTTGCAATTAATAAACGATTTATTTGCAATTAATAAAGTTCGAACTATTGAAAGTTTAAAATATTCGTTATGAGACCAGAATTGTTTAAAATAACAGCATTCATTATTTATGCTTGATTTAGAGAAATTTAATTTTTTTTTTTTTTGGTTGTTGAATTTTTAATCGTCCATATAAATATAATTCGATGCTTTCTATTTTTTTTTCAATTGGTTTTTTTTTCGAAACAGTTTTTAAAGCAAAATTCGAGTCAAATGGCGTTTCTTATCATAAATTCATATTATTTAACATCGTTTTTGCTATGATTATTGCAGAAATTAGTTTATTTTTGTATTATAATCATTAATACAAATTACTATATGCAATTACTATACATAATAAAAACATAATTAATTTGAAACAAAAGTAAACTGTTTTAATTCTTTCATTATATTTATTAATATTGCTAAATAAATACTTAATATTTATTAATATTAATTTCATTATATTTATTATATTTTATTATATTTATCATATTTTTATTAAATTTATTAATGATATTCATTATTAAATCTAAAACTTTTACAACAATAAATGTTATACTCGAAAATATTTTCAAAGGCATTTCATTAAGTAATGATTTAAGTGAGCTTTTCTAGTTCTCGCGATATCTCTAAGTTTGTAAGGAGTTTTTATTATTTCGATAAAGCGAATTTTTTTTTTCTGCATAATTTCTAACATATATCCTCAGAGAAATTTATGATGTGGTTCAAAATATCTTCTATTCCTTTTTTTCCATAATAGACTGATATAATTCTTTGTTTTTGTTTAGATTATCTCTAAAGTCAGTCATTCATATTTACTACCGAGATATGTAGCTTTTGATCTATAATTAGGTAATTATTTCCAGCCTTATTAACAGATGCAATAATATAACTAGATTTTATATGATTGTAAAATCATTGCTTGTAAAATCCACCCGATTATTCGGACTTATCTCCTCATTAAAAATTCATAAACATTTTATATTCGGACTTATCTCCAAACGTTTTATATCATAAAATTCCTAAAACAGGAAAATATTTTGGCTCAGCAAACAGAAATCGAAACAGAAGCAGGTGCTGAAAAAGCTGTCATTTCTCAAAATATACTGAAATTGTTAAACGTTTACGTTTACACGTTCCAATCGGGACATATTTCTAATTAAACTTTCAAAACATTTGCCTTCAAATTACTATAATATGATGCTTTATTATTAATTCCTCTAAATTATGTACTTTCTATAGAAGTATTTCTTATTAGAATTATCATTTAATCTTTAATTTATGTTGTTGTGTTGATGTTAACATGATTGCAATGAAAAATGAGAATTATATTATTTATAGAGTCTTTTATAAAAATATTTTCAATATTTTTCGATATTTTTTTAAAAAATATTTTTAATTTTTTTTTTTTGCAAATATAAGTATTATTTATTAAAAAATTATTATCTGAATATATAAAAATATTTTCAATTTTCTGAGGAAAATTTTTTTTTTGATTAATTTGTATAGTTCTTCTCTAATAGTACTCTTATTCAATCTCTTATTTACAACTAATATTATAATAAACGAATACCGGAAGCTATATAGAAACTTCACAAATTCTTTCTTATTTATGCTTTAAAAAATATATTTATTATTATTTCTGTAAAAGTTCTTTAATATATATATATATATATATATATTATTTTCAACCGATTGCAATTTATCAATATTGAATATCAAATTGTGAGTAATTTAATTATGCGATTATTTTTACTTCAAGTGAATTTAAGCTTTGAAAAATGTAGAAAATTCTTCAAACGATATCATAACGAATTTTGATTCTATGAATTTTTCATTTTTTATTATTTCTATCATTTCATTTTTTTTTACGCGATAATTTTAAACATTATCCTAAATTTTTTTTTCCCAGAATATGAAAACATTTTACATTTATCCAAAAATATTACAATAGAAATAATGCCGATAATTTGAACGTTATTTAAAGCCGTCTAAATCGATATACGAATTAATTTCATAGATAATAATTTCAACTCTAATAAATGCTTAAGAAATTAGAAACTTTATTTTTAGTTATATTTTAAATATGTTCACTTATTTTTTTTCAGAAATCCTTACTAGTGCATATTATTTATCATTTATTAAACTATAGTTTATTTATAAAATTAATAATAGAAATACACTTTTAGAATTGTAGTCTAATTGTTCAACGAAATAAAATCTTTTAGTTTTTTTTTCATCATAATATTCGAAATTATCTAATTGACTATTGATAGATAATTTGAATTTTTCTTTCTTTCTAATATTCATTAATAACAACATTATTATTGATGGTATTTTCGTTTGAAATACTATGTAAGTTATATGTGTTGCTTTTTTTTTTTCACGAAATAATCGATAGATTTTGAAGTAAACACCATATTCGTTGCATAAGAAAAAGGATAGAATCTTGCAGTAAATATGGCGCAAATGGCATAAGATGAAATTTGTGAAGATGCAACCTCAACCCCTCTTCCGCTTTAAAGGTGTCAAATTCTTTTTTTTTTTTCGAAAATAGTGGATGAAATATTCACATCGAAATGTGGTCGTATCTTTGCCGTATAAGGTGTTTCAAATATATTACCATACTTGCGTCTCTATATGAACGGCTACAGTCATAATTTGACCGTATAGAAATATCTGCTCTTTTTTTTGCGAAGAAAAATAAACATCGATTATAGTAGCATTAATAGGAAGTAAGGATTTTCAGGAAAGTTCGTAAATGAAATAAACTATAGGAGGAAGCTATAATAAGAAATAACTAAACTTTGAAATCGTCTTATTAACTCTCCTATGAAATCATTTCAACATCACATAAATATACTGAAACAATTAAAGTCTATAAATAAATTAAAAATTTTCATTTGTGAGTTTAATAAAACGTTTATCTATGAGGGTTAATCTATACGATTGAATACTAGCAATGAAAATAGATAGGACATCTTATGAATATGTTTCTTGTTTCAATTAAAAAAAAAAAAAAATTACGATGATCATTACGATACGGTGGTTAAGTGATATATCTCGTATACGTAGGGCTGTAATTTTCGAAATAACTAGTAAACGAAGATGGCTATATTGCTAAACGAATGACATGACGTCATAAAAATTCGATCAACGACTATAAACGATTACATCCCCGAAAAAATGGGAAGGAAAGAAAAATCCCTATGGGAATCGGCTTATCTATGAAATGTTTTCGTCGCGTAATTAAATTTGCTAGAATTGCCCATTTAGCCGCCTTTTATCCAAATATATGAAATCCTTGAGCGTATTCGTTTCAAAAGAAATAATCATTGCAACGAAAAAAAAAAAAGAGCATTTCCTTTAGGCTCAGCGTTTTTATTTTTTTATTAGAACGATGAATGTTGAAAAAAAAAAGAACCATTAAGAACCTATGTAGAAATTTTCTCATAATAACAATGAAGAATAAATATTATAACTAATATCTCAGGTAATATATAAGAAATGTTGATGTAATTAACTTCATGACTCTGTAAAAATAGAAAATGAACTTCAAAATAGAAATGAAAGCTTTGCAAATTTTTCAATATTGGAGCATTTCGGTAATAGGTTGGATAATGTTGGCAGTAATGTCAGTTAATGCAGCGAAAGAAAATTTCACGAACTAAAAAGTAGGAACCTCTTAAAGGAGTCATAAACAAGTGCCGAACAAAAAAAAAAAAAAAAAAAGAAATAAAATTGGCGATCAATTTACTCAATCCTCATCGACTACCTCGAAAGTGTCCAACACATACCGACTAAATTTCTTCAATGAAACTATAGAAATATTGCTAAACACGTAGATTATTTGTTCTTGAACACCCAATTGAAAGTCATTTTGCTTAACGGATCGGATATGCCCTATATGCGTGCTTTTTACTTGATCTATTACTCTATAAGCATGTTTATGATATCCGCATAAACTTACTCTAAACATAAGTTGCAAATTAAATAAAAATTCAATATTTTTGTATTTGGTTCTCGTCCGGAAATAGGTGAACACCTTAATTAAAAGGATATCATATTTCATCTATAGATTAATGAACAATACTTTCATACCTTTTGAAATATTCACAGGTTGTGAAGGTGAATTGATTGCAAACTTTTGAATATGTCAATGATCTGATGTTATAGTGATAAATTTTTTCAAAACACGCAATGCAATATGAGATAATGGCTCTTTTTGTTGTGAAGTTATGCAACTCTATTGATACACACTCTGATATAATGACTTCATTCTTAACTGTTTACATAGAATCATCTTTAAAGATGAGTTGAAATGACAGAAATGATTCGAGTACAATTTACCTCAAAAACCATCTACTCAGTAGTTTATTATCCCAGGATAACTTGGGTGATGGTTTTATACTTATATCTATGACAGGTGATAGTATACCATCATTATAAGTACTTATAGTGATGATCAACTTCGCCACCCATAAAACTCACAGCATTTTTGTGCTATGGAATTTGTGGAGAATGAAAGAAAAATTCGGTTATCATTTTTTTTTTCAGCACATTGAATAGCAATCATTGCATGATACTTGATACTGTCTCATATAGTAATTACTATTTTCTTCTTTAAATCTTTATATCTCTTTATGTTAATTTAGAGAAGATTTCATAGAGTTTCAAATATTGACTGAAAAATTAATGCGCAATGCAAAAAGAAGATACTTTGTTTAATTGCATATTTTCCTCAAAAATTTGAAACATTTTTTAAAAACTTATCATCACTAGAAGTGATACAATTTCTTTTTTTTCTTCGCTAACCTATTTCGTTTATCACATATCAATGCTAATTATCAACAAATGATATGAAATAGAGTAGTTATCTTTAAATATATTCAACGGCATATATAAATTTTCTGCAGGTATACTTTCATTATGCCGAACTGTTCAGAAATTTACGCAAAATTTTACCATCTTTAAATCCGGTTAACTCTGCTTCTGAGGTTAATCGATGAAACTGAACGTTGACGTGGGGAGTTACGATAAGGCGCTCATCAAATCTACCAAAATTTATGACTCAAACTTAAATTGCTCCCGAATCAAAGCTATTCGACAGATAGATAGATAGATAGGCAGATAGACGGAAGACATACAGACAGACAATACGTGCAAATGCATATGCACAGATACAACCCCGCTATAATGTTCCATGCATTTTTTTAAATGCAAATTTATAAAAGTGCATGAAGGAATCAGTAGTTGCGTGACTTCTTGTTCTAGCACTAGCGACATGTCGGGTGATGAACTTCAACATTGATGAAATTTAACACTCGAAGTTGGAATTACCCCTCGATGCACTAAAAGAAAGAACTGTGTACTGTAGTATACCGCCCGATATCGATATAAATAGCTAATTTACACGTAGCTTAATCTGCTTTTTTTTTGCGTCTTTCACAAATTCTCTAGAAAGGTCATAACGGAGAGATTATATAAGGCTGAGAAATAAATGCAACTTTGCAGAAAGCACATATTGTGCTAGCTTCGTTGGGCAATGCGCTTTTTCCATCAGCTAATATCTTTTTTTTGTCAATTTGAAACAAGCTTAATATTTAAAAAAAAATCAAGTAATTTCAATAAACGATAGAATAGAACGCTTCGAAAATATTTCTCGTCCTCCTTTCGTTATTGCCCGTTTGCGCATTTCGTTTAGAACCTTAGTGAAAAAAACACCTGAGCGCACTATTCGCTGTTTCGATGATGGAGTGTCATATGAAATATCGCTGAATAAATGTTATCTTAGAAAAAAAAATGCAGTTGCAAAAATTATTGCAAAAAATGCATGGTACTTAGTGCAATAAAAAAAACAGGAAGTTACAATAATAGGAAATTCTTCCAAGAAATCAAAAAACAATCAGAGCAAAAAAACAATTTTTTTTAAATATGCAAATTTTACCATCTGGTACTAAATTGTAGGTAAGTTTTTTGCGAAATATTTGCATAATAAAATCATTTCATTAAAAAAACCACACCTGATTACGCACTTTTAACACTAATATCTTCTATAGGAAAACTACAATGCAAAGATACGTATTATTTCAACTTTCAAAGTGTACCTTCTGTTGTGTTGAAATGAGATTATCATCGGAATGACAGATTAAAATCCGGATCAATATGATCAACAAAAATTGAAGCAAATAGATGAGATGATTTAAGAGAATTAAATTTCAATTTTCATTTACATAATAACAACTTTCAACTCAGTAATTAATTCTACATTGTGTCACAAAAACAAAACAAAACTACTCTTCGATTTTAAACGTTCTACAATTATGTGACACTTTTAATAACTGATAACTTACAACTAGGCTGAAATATGCTGATTTAAAAAAATGCTTGGAAATAATCCCTTTTTTTAAAGTAAAATTCTTCAAATGATTGATGCGCTTATTAAGTTGCTATATAAGTTCGATTATACATCAAAAAAGTTGAAAACTTTTTTCCGCTTGTTTCCACTCCTGCTTGTAATTAATGTTTTTACGAGAAAGCTATATGGATAAACGATAGAAAAATATGATCATTTTTCGTACCTTGTATATTTGACCATCTTCTCATTTATCATTGATGATGCGTATCTGATCTCATAATTAGCATCAACCTGCTGTTATTGCTTAGTATTCCTACTATGATGCAATTTACTCTGCAAGTATTGCAAATGTATAGCTTGAATTGCAGTAAACATAAAGTGAAATAACGATATGAATTGGAGATTGTGGAATCGGGCAGATAAAATCTATTGGTAAATCAAACATCTGAGTCGAAAGTAGGTTGGAAGTCGATGGAAGGGAAGAAAAAAAAAAATGAATAAGATGAAAGGGAAATAATCAAATGAAAAGGTAGAGTATCAACAAATAAAATCCTCAAGATTTTCTCGATTTCATAAATTTTGAGTATTGCGATTTATCTCTAGTTTAAAATGACTCGAGAAAATAACTTACCATCAAGGGATAGTATAATCAAACATGAACGAAATGACATGATATATACTTTTATATTCCATTCATTTCGCTAATCGGATTTATAAGTTATCAACAGATGGTACCACATTTCAACAGTTGTGCTAATCTCTAGCAAAAATTTCCAGATATCTGTCTTCGTAGTGCAAGTGATATGAAGTTGCAATTCGAGCCACCGAGAAATCTATGAAAATTTTTAGCAGATTTAAATGTCTCTCACTTCTTTTCGAAATTAACAGCTGGAATAAAAAGTTCGTTTGGTAGATGATCCCAGTATATGCATATATGTTTCAAATTTCGTAACTCTGGTAATGGTCCGGATACAGAGGCGCACAGACGCACAGACATACATGGACACTCACATAAAGACACGACACTGCCGTGATGCCGTTCACAAATGAAAATCTTCAAGCGTATTTAAACTGTGGAAATGTACATCAGACAGATTATGCACGTAAAAATCGCCGTATATCAAAAATAACTTGCGAAGTCTAGGTTCACGATAATTTTTCAAACTTTTCGAAATTTACTACTTACTATAAAACAATTTTCATACAGTATTCGAGTAGAAGTAGTTAATTTTTCAACAATTTACTACTTACTATAAAACAATTTTCATACAGTATTCGAGTAGAAGTAGTTAATTTTTCAACAGTTTCAGAGATCGAATGAAGTTTTTGATGAAAATTATTCCACCGAATGAGGTAAGTCTCATGGCACGATATTGCTGAATCAGTTATTGAAACCTTTATATCGTTGAGAGGCTTGCCTTATAGAAAGTTCAAGTTTCATAAAACGATAGCATATTTCGTAAATGTCATCAAGTGATTTGAAGTTGATATAGTATAGATGACGATTCCTCAATGAGTGTATAGTGGAATTTAATAGAAATAATAATATAATATATATTTTAAAACCATTATTAAAAAGTCATATATTTCATTTGCTTAAATAAAAAAAATAAAGACCATTGTTGAATGGCAAATTTTCTCGAAGATTAGCAAACAAATAAAAATCATCAAGTTGAATACAAGTGACATTTTAAGTGAAAGAAGCTGTCCTCGAAAATGAGCACAGCGCTCTGATCTCCTCTTGAAGTAAATAGAGCATTGAAATTTCGATAGCATAGTTTAACTATCCTATAATATTAAAATATAACTATAACTATGAAACGATAGTACTTTTAACAAGTGTGACTAGGCAGCAATTTAAAAAATTAGAAAATATACAGAAGATAGCCATATACTATAAGAAAATCGAAGATATCATCAGTAAAACTATCTGGTTATGACTGCCTAGCAAACAGATTTGAGAAGGGATCACCAGCGAAAAGTGAAGCGCCATCATAAAGAGGCAAAGCTTATTGAATGTGCCTCTAATAAAAGTGTGCGCCTCATTTAGAGTAATGGATAAATTGCGATGAAGGGGTACTACGCGACTTTTAGTGTGATCTTGAGGGGCTGGGGGTTAGAAAGGAGGGAAAGGGGGTAGGAGGGCGAAGTTGCAATCTGTTTTTGATCATACGTTGCGAATTTAACTTTGTAGAATGCAATAATATGCATATAATAAGAATAAATTTGCATATCTCTATGAAGTTGGCGATCGAAACAAGATAAGGGTACCAAATTTCCAAAATTTTCTTCGGATAAAATTACTTACTTTGACACTGAAATGAATAGAAGAAGAAACAGATAGAAAGACTTTTAAAAAACGCTTTAAATACGGCATTGCGTCTCTATGAAGGGGCGTTTCCATTTGCGACAACCAATTCTATCCAACGTGAACCTTTGTTAGCGTTGCATTCATAGTCTTAGAAAAAAGAAAGGTATATATATATATATATATATATATATATATATATATATATATATATATATATATATATATATATATATATATATATATATATATATATATATATATATATATATATATATATATATATATATATGCAAATTTAGAATAAGTGCATGTTATTTCAAATTACAGCTGTATTTTTTCAATTAATCCAAGAAAAGAAACAATCAGCTAACACAAAGGTCGCACCAGTATAGGAATAGCGAAAATCTCTAGTAATTGCCCAAAACTATAGCTGACATGATGTAGGGAAGGGGTGAAGAATAAAGAAAAGTTATTCATCTAATTCCCCACCCCCTTCTTCCAAGCGCTATTTTCTACCGGTTTGAAAAGTGATCGGTCCCGCCTTGTAAGGATCCCTGGGATGGTGAAGAGAAAAGAACATTTTTTTTTCTACTCTTAAAGAGTTCGATAGTTTCAGTTTATAAACATTGGCTTTAAATAAATTTTACATGAATATTTCAACCGATTTTACATCAATAAAAGACTTAGCAAAACGTTTGCTATTGACTCATAATATGAAATCGATCGAGTTCTACAAATGTTCCAAATAAACTAAATCGTTCTTAAGTCACACCTGACAGGTAACAGAAAAAGGTGAGAAAAAGATGACTTTAAAACTTTCATTAGTTTTAGCAATCTCTATTGAAAATGATGAATCGGCAATAGAAATAGAAAGAAGAAATCATCATATGTTAATTTCGATTTACACAAAGCGAATTTCACTTTTATCACTCAAATTTTATGAGACTCACAAACTATCGAATAAGAATAAGCATATATAATACTCCGATATTCAAATTAGCATATTTTCAAATTTATGGAGAGAAAAATCTCTCTTTTTCGTTCATCAAAGTTAGCGTTATGAAGTGTTTATTATGCTGTGACGTTCGCGCATACATCCACGATTTTCGCCAAGATTTTTTGTCAATTACGATGTAAATATCCTTGAATTTTGCCTGGACTTATGAATAACCTTGTTTGCAAGATTCTTAGTTCCAAGAAGAAATATTCATGAAACACGAGAAGTAGCAAATACGAGAAATTGCAAATGCCCTAGAGCGTTATCGCAATTTTGCAAGCTTCTAAAATTGTCTGTTTAAAATTTGACCCTTTATTATTGAATATCTCGGTTTCTGTTATAGTTGCGATCGAAATCATAGAGATAGAACCGGAATTTCGAAAAGTATTCAAACTCCAGAATTTGGACCGGAAAGTATTCACTGAGTCCGGAAATCGAATTTCTATGCAATCTTATTTCATGTGTATGATAATTTTGAAAATTTTTGAATAACAATTTTAAAAAGCAGTAAATATTTCCACCATTTGTGCGCTATGAAACTCGACAGATCCGCGCCGATCCATGGTGAATGAGCGGATCGTCAGGTGAATCAGGTGAATTCTTATGTCATATTTGCTTCTGAATCTTTTAATTTCTTGACGATCTTTGAGAATTGTTTTCTCTGAAAGAATTGATGCCATTGAAGACAGCAAAAGATAGATGCATCAATCGCTTTAAATCTGTCTTTAATTAATCGACGAAGAAAATAGCTTGAGGTTAATTTTTTTCCGAAATTAAGCAATCGACGTGAAATTGATTTCTTCAGAAAACGATCGTCGTGTAGAATTTCTCTCTTAAATCTTTTTTCATTCTAATAAACATTAACGCAAAAAGCGTTTTCCATCCTCCACCCCCCACCTCCTCCATCGTTGTTGTACTTTACTATGAGGATGATTACATTATATTATTTAATTCATCTTCATTGTTGATTTTTTTTTTCAACGAGACATCGATATGGAGTTTTATAGAGGTAAATCATGAAGATTTAAATCATAATTTCTTTTTTTTTTTGAGAGGGAGAGAGAGAGGAACTCCGTATTAGGAGAGAGAGAGAGAGGAATTCCGTATTACTTGCAAGGAATTTAAAGATATGATGACCACTCTCTTTGATACACGGATATAGAGCCCACTAATTCGTGATTTTGAAAAAGTTGTCGCCTATGCTAAGGTCAACATTAATCTGCCTCAAAATTGTACAATAACCATCACAACTTTTGCTAATGAATGAAGACTTTGCACTTATATTGGAGTGAAAATATGCGCAGAATGGTAGAGCATTTGCCTAACGAGGTCAAACATCGGGAGCTTATGCCATCCTGCAGATAAATTTTCATTCTTCATTAAAAACTTTGGGAAAAACTTGCAAAAAAAAAAAACAATCAATTTATGAACAAATAATTAATGCAATAATCATAATAATTCAGGTGGTTTTTTTTAAACATTATTTTTATAATAAAATGAAATATTTCTGCGTCGCGAAGATCTAAATACGAATAAAAAAAAAAAGAAGAGAAGAATACGCATATACGATGATGCATTTCAGCAATAATATTGCTGTCATGCAATAATGATATACGACTACTTGGATAAAACACATTCGTTACAACCTATAGAAAAATTGAAAACAGTTACTTGATACTACTCTCTCTCTCTCTCTCTCTCTCTCTCTCTCTCTCTCTCTCTCTCTCTCTCTCTCTCTCTCAGTCCAGCTCTCCCACCACCCTCCACCTTTTTCATTCACTCTCGCCTCTTTCTATCAATTCCTGCCTGAGGTAAATCCATTAACGTTGTCGAAAACTATTTTTCGTTAGGAATATAGTATCAACATTTCAAGACTCTCAAAAATCATCATCTTTTTGCAAGTTTTTAGCCGGTTATTAGTGTGTATGACTGCGCATATTCATTGCGTAGGCGAGTTGTTGATTTTATTCTCAGGTATTGGGCGAGGAAATGACATTTTATGCAACGATATTTAATACTTTCAAACAATTCCTTTAAAATACTGAACGAAACGATAAGCTTTTATTATGTATTCGCTGTGAACATTTTTCTACAATTTTTTTTTGCAATCCATTTGTTCCAAATTTTGATTACCATATATATATATATATATATATATATATATATATATATATATATATATATATATATATATATATATATATATATATATATATATATATATATATATATATATATATATATATATATATATATATATATATATATATATATATATATATATATATATATATATATATATATATATATATAGGGAGAGAGAAAGAGAGAAAAAAATTAGATTGAAGATTTCTGAGATCATTTGCAATACGTTCAAAAAGCAATCTCACATAATTTACTCATATCAATTTATCTTTAAAATTAAAAAGAAATCAAAATTAAGTGAGAATTTTACAAAACGACATTTAAAATAAGGAAAATAAGTGCTATCCTCTTCTAGAAAATCAATCATTTTATCGAGATGACAGCTAAATAAAAAACACTGCTTATTTCCACAATTGTGAGAAAAGAAAAAAGCTAAAATTATGCGGAAAGAATCGTTACATTCTGCGAGATAATTTGTCGCCTCACATCTATAAACTAAAATGCATCTTCAAATTGGTGAGTTTAATCAGGTAATGCGATAATGCGAAAAATAAAAATATACCTGTCGCAAATACATCAATTTATTTTGCGTTATCGACATCATTCCTCTCTTTTGCTCTCTTTTCTCCTCTCCTCGCCTATTGTCTAGCACATCTTCTCTCTCCATCACTTCATTAGACAGCATAAAGGATTGTAGGAATAAATAATCTCCAATGTAGCTGGTCATTGAATTTATTAAAACATAAAAGTAGGAACTTAACTAATATTCACTTAATTCAGTCCATGATACAGTTTCAAACATCCATTTATTATGAGTCAATAAAAAATGAGCAGAGATATATGATGAAATACTTTCAAATTTCTAATCAATTTCTAATTTCTCCTTCAAAAAATATTGCCGATCAACAAGTTAAAATAAATTTTATTGTTGTTGTTTGTTTGCTTTTTTTTTTCAATATTCGATAAAAGGAATTTCTATGAAGTTATATTTTAGCGATAACAAACAAGCCAAATAAAGCGAAGTTATATTTCCTCCTATTTAAATTATACAAGAGCAATAAATTGCACTTTAAATATCATAGATATTCTTAGAAACGAGAAAGATTTCAGTCAAGAATATTTTCATTTTATGCATTAACAGCTTCCGATTTTATAAGCATATATAAAGTGTTGGGATTGGTTATGCTGAATAATTGAATCATTGCGGTCATATAATTAATTTATACACCTGGATGCGTTTATTAACGTTTATTAACGCTTACACCTTCAAAGTTCAAATATGAATTGAATCGGTGATATATTAATGACAGGATATCATTTCAGTATTCTTCTTCAATATGAGTAGATTCCGAGCGGAACATATTGCGAAGTGATTCTGATTCTATACCCGTAATCGACGCTTTTATGCTTGATTTGTGACGATCGGTCATCGTGAATGATCTTGTTTCCCATGCATCATACAAGATTTTCATTGCTTGCCGCAAATTGCATTCTGTTGTTGGAGATGTTCGATTCTGGCCATCCTCTTCTATTGACAAAACGCCGAAAACATTAGAAGGATTGGAAGGCAGATAAGTTGTTGACCCATTTCCATGTGAATGGATCGGCTAACCAAACATATGAATAAGTAAAACCAAATTTCGGTTTTGTCGGCTCCGTTTTTAACTACTACGGGTACCCAGTGGTGGACACCTGTGTTTTGAAATGGTCACGCTTGACGACTACGATCCGCGGGGAGTGTGGGCATAGCTGGCAGCTTCGAACGGCCCTCTTAAAAATCGTTGACGTCTATACATGAGTTTAGCACTCTTCTAACGACAGGCTGTCCTTTAGGAATCGAAAATGTCCGTCGAATATCGTTTAGAGTATGAGAAACACCAGAGTGAAGAAGGCGATTATCACCTTCAAGAACGATTAGGTCCGTTACGGTGCTCCTCGAAGGTTGCAGAATTCGGAATTTGGTATTGTCGGATAAATTGGCGGTGGGCAAGCTGCAGATATCTCTTAAGATTTCATTACTGTCGAGTTTAATTCCAACAGCGTGAGAGGCGTTGTGATTCTTATGTCGTGGCTACAAATACGGTTTAGGTCACTGGTACATGGCACAGGAATGTGACTTTTCTAGTTTGTTGCGTAACACTGGATTTAACTTGTTGCAATTTTTCACTTGCAGAAACTTTAGACAACGCGAGACTGTTCTTTAGAGAGCATTACGAATGAAGAAGCATGACAACGTTCTGTGAATAGAATCACCCTTATTTCTATGCCAATAGTACCCACGACGATCTCTTTCTCTTCTCCAAGGATGCTGAGGCAATATCCTCATGGGTGATTGGCCAATGATCTGGACGTAGTATTAAACATGAGGGTCTGTTCCACCAAAATTCACGCATTGAAGCTCCTCGGGTATTGTATCCTTTTGCAGCGATGCCCAGTGAATTATGTGATGAAGCAATGTATTTGAAATGGAGGCTCATCGCTTTTTTTAATTTCTCGTATCCGATTAAAAATAAACACGGGAAGTATTTTGGTGGTATTCGGCCATCGTAAGACGCATTTCTGATCTGTCCATGAGAAATGTTTGCGAATTGGTAACCGAAGCTGTCCAGTGACAAATGTTAATGCTCACGTTCCAATTAGTACCACCATCAATTCCAAACGAGCGACCGTTATTTCTTTTATTGGGGCTAGCCTACTTTTGGCGTAAAGAAGATTGCAAATCGTCCCTTCTGTCGAATCACTACGA
The DNA here is from genome assembly GCA_013433145.1 of Ascaris suum. Lineage (NCBI taxonomy): Eukaryota > Metazoa > Nematoda > Chromadorea > Rhabditida > Ascarididae > Ascaris > Ascaris suum. The sequence continues at coordinate 7,688,599 of CM024181.1, forward strand.
TGATAGATACAGGCTGCATACCCTTTTACGGAGGCATCAACAAAACTGTGCAATTCCATCGCAGCTTCGGTTTGTACGATATTTTTTTCGAGGAATTTTAAATGAAAGGCATTTTTGCCTGCTTTAATAGAGCGTTCCCTGTTCCCGGTGGGAATTTCCAGATGCCTGTTCGTCCCCCCATCCGGCCTTTGCTTTTCCATATGTCCTGAATAAGTGTTTTAATCGCAAATATAACGAGTGAAAGATAACGCTGAGGATCAAAAGTGGAAACAAAAGTCTGTAAATGCAGTCTTTTGCTAATTTGCTCAATATTTTGAGGTCAGTGTATTTAGAGGTGAATTTCATCATTGGATTCCATAGAATTCCTAGAAACTTTGCTATAGTATTTTTTCGTCCTATCCGTTCTATCAAATTCCTTTGTAACGATGGGATCGTTGGAGATCCATTTTCGAAAATTCAATAAGATTTGATGAAAAAAATTGTTTCGCTTCATGGTTAGTGTGAATTGTTTCTTGAGGATTTTCTATTGCTAGCACTACGTTATGCATTGTAATATTTGTTGTTGCGATTATTTATAAATATTGTCTGATAGTGGCATTGAGAAGAAATCGTCTGCTGATTATTGCAAATGGCACTCTCTTGAAACGGTAGTACTCAATTTTTTCCCACAGAGAATCCGTTGTCGGGTTCCTTGAGCCAAAGAAATCTTGTGACATCCCGATCTGTTGGAGAGAGCTTGAATTGTAGAAAGGACTTTTCCACGTTAACGAGCAAGACGACCGGTTTAGTACGAAAACGGAGAAGAAGATCGCAGAGATTAGGCAGAAGTGATGGTCGTGGTAGTAAACATTCGTTGAGACTGCTATCTCTTTGGTTGGCCTAGCCGGATGTCGTATACTCTCCGTAATTTCGTTCTCGATTTTCTGGTCTAATGATTGGATCATGTGGCAGATAATGAATAATTGGTTCGTCTGCCTTATTTCCTTCGCATTTTTCGATGATTTACTGTGAGATTCATTCTTTAATAGTATTATCATATTTGTTTGGGAGGCAATTTCAACGCTGAGTCGTTTCATCAACGATTTTAGCCTTCCGATGCTTAAATAATAGTTGTCACGGAGAGAGAATCTAGGTGACGTATTTCTCCATGGCCAGAAGACGGTCTAGCGACCGTCTATTAGTAATACAGATTTGTTAAATTGGCACAGCGCTTCGTCGTCATCCATTTGGTTTGACGGATCTATTATTGCAACAGATTCAAGATTCCAGTACTGGGCTAGATTTAATTCTTCATATTTGATAAGACAGCTGCATTGTAAAGGAGTATTACTATCTTCACTGATTTCTCAGAGACCTTTCTGCGATAAGACTCTTCCTATGAGAATAGGTCCGAACTTGCTTGGCACGAGAAAGATATGAGGGTTAGCTTGGTTATGGATTTTGGTTCAAGAACATTCCACATAAGATCGGCTCCAATAAGAATATTAGGCGTTACATTTTCATATTCTATGACAGATCGTTGATAAGATGTTTCTTCAATTTATGTCTGGATTTTGTCTTGCTTTAAATAAGGCATTAATGTGGGCAGTGTGTTCTGCTCTAATGTTTTATATTCTCCATTCTTATATTGTAGTTGGATATTCACCACTTTGGAATCAATTTTTTGTGGCTTAACGGAAGCAAATGTTGACACAGACATGACTTCTTCTTGTAACGCTTCTAATTAGAGTGTTTTTTGCGAATCTTTCCGTGATAAATGACATAGGCTACCGCAATCGAAAAAGACAATTGCCTTTGTCGTTTTCTTATTACAGAGATTGCGAGCGATTGTTTGAACAGCTAATTATAAAACAGGTATATTGTGAGGTTGTACTTCAGCATCCACTAATGCTTGGACTAAGATGGGATTGTTGAGACTCTGAGGGGGAGAGAGAGGAGTGGTCCTTCGATTCCTTTTCCGTGGAGTAATTATGCGATCAGTCAATATTTCTAACTGAATGGACAGGGGTGGTGAGTTGTTGCCTTTTTTTCATTGTGTGTATTGAATAGATGAACTGGTCTTGGTCTTGGTGATTCAGGAATGCTCACAGCTCGATTATTGGCGGAAAAGTTCTCCGGGTAAGTGCATTCCTTTTGATTAGTACAATCTCTTTGATTTCCCGCATTTCTTATATGGTGAAGTCACTGCCTTACGTCAACAGGTGCGTTTTGAATTATGTCTTGTGCTTCTTCCCTGATAATGACTATTCTTTTGGGGGGGGGGGGGGGCTTTGAGTTCTACAAGAACAGCATGAGGTAGCTTTTCCTGGATAATGAGGATGATGCTTGTCTGATTTATTTCCCCCCCCCCCAAGGGTTTTTAATTGGCCGCAACATCTTTCAACCACTTCTAGCATATCACGTAAGTCCTTTTTGCGCATAGTGCATACAGGGACCTTTCGCGTTTGATTATACAAAGAAACTTTTATGGTGTTTAGGTTTCCAAAGCGACGACGCTAAATTATATCAACTGCTTCTGGATAATAAGCGGAGGTAACCTAAACTTCAGTGGCGGCATGAGCACGCCATTTTAAGCATCCGACTAAATAATCGTAATTTTGAACCACGGGTATGTTTTGTCTGTGAACAGCATCGCGAAAGAAATCCCAAAATTACTTAAAACGTAATGGATCACCTGTGCAAACTGACAACCTGTTGCGTTGGTAGAAGAAGCCTCGATGTCGTTGGCGGGACCGTCGTATTGGATTCTTGGGCATTACTAGTAGTGTGTGCGTATCGAATCGCACTATGTGTGGCACATTGTCGTCTGATGCTGCGTCCCCTTTCCGTGTTGTCGCGTCGAATTTCGTCATGATGCCGTAATTGTTGATCGACTTCGTTAACGTTTCCTTGAAGTTCTTCGAGTTTCTCTTGGCCTTGAAGCCACATTGCCAAGAAGCTTTTTCGCCTTTAGTCATTTCTTCGTATAACTCTTCTTCTTCTTTTGCACGGATGGGGTCGGATAGTTGAATTAACTGCGTCCATTCGTCGTTTTTCTTGTTTATCGGATTAGCCATTCTGGAAATCCGAGCGATATGATGCATGGAGCTCTTCCCGGAGCTCATATAGCGATTCGGCATCATCTAGTATCTGCTCGTAATGTGGTATGGTCGCGAAATATTGCAAGAGTTTGGCCCACGGTGGGGCCAGTAACCAATGAATGGGTCGCGATATCGCCGAATAGAGTTGAACCACTTCACCTTGAGCACCAGTTGTGGCGAAGGAGCGCGATGCTGGGACGTCGTTTAGAAACCGAGGAGGAATGAATTTTTATTGCAATCAAACTGTTTCTTGTATAATAACATTAACGCATGTCATTAACACAATCGGAATAGAATGTATTCTCTAAGTGACATTAGTTATGCAACATAATTACAATAGTGCTTCGAAGAGGGTCGATATTAGTTCTTTGATTGATATAAAACATGCAGAACAATTATATGTCAATAAAGAATTATTTCGACGTTAGATATTTGTATGTGATGAGAACAACATCAGAAAGCATCAACGATACGAAGCCTTTAAATCTCATTTCGTATTTGAGCAATTGTAGATGATTGAAGGTTTGGTTCACGACTGCGATATGACTAAAGAAAATCAAATGAGGAGTCATCACATTTTATTTATGATAATATTAAAAGAATATTTCAAAATGCTCGGCATTTTAAGTCTCTCCCTCCTCTCCTCTCTTTCTTTCTTTCTTTCTCTCTTTCTCGCTCTCTCTCTCTCTCTCTCTCTCTCTCTCTCTCTCTCTCTAAAGAGTTTTGATTCTACATTAAAGAAAAGAGAAGAATGAGAGATGAAGTCAGTGATCTATAGATGGAAGAGATGAATATCACTAATTAAATAAGATTTAACACTCGAATGAGATTGAGAGAAAAAATGATGAGATGAGATGAGAACATCCAAGAAAAGTAAGTCGATATTAGTGCATCCTCAGATATATCCAAAGATTGGAAATGACATTGACGAAATACATACTAAGCAACATAAATGAAGCATATCACATCAATAGAATTTGATACTTAAGGTACTCAATGCAGACATGAAAACGCATTGCTTTCTTTCTAAAAAGAAATCAGCTGCATGTACTAGTATTAGTATTTCAAGCTCTAAGGCATCGACAATTTACGCTATTTAATGATACTCAACTATTTTAATGTTTTAATGCTCTTTTTTTTGAGCGTAAATTTCAGCTTGATTTCAAACTTCATTTGAATATTACACTCATTGTTGAATATATTTTTGAATTTTACAATGAACATATCTTATAGCTATAGAACGAGGATTTTGTAGTGAAAATGTAAACGATATAAATGATGCATAAAAGTCTAATAAAAATTCCGGGATTTATATAATTTCATTTCTATGGAAATAACAGTTGCCATTAAAGAGTGAAATTTACTAAAAAGTGAGAATTTGAAATTTTCTCTCATTCAAGAAGATTCGTTTTTACGTAAAATTTCAAAAAAAAAATGAAAAATTTGTTTACTAAAAAGATAGAAAATAACGGCGGAAATTGGAATCACTCCATATCTCTACGTAGTGATGATTGGTATATTTGATGCATTGATTTCTGTTAGCATAAATAGAAAGGTGTATATTAGGTGTATAGATGTATAAAGGTGTATATTAAGGTGGGAAAAGGTTAAGATGATTTATGTCAACTGCCATAAACGACTTCTATTGAGGATGGTCATAATGTACACGATATCCTGAATTATGAAGCTAGAGACAAAAAAAAAGATAACTACAGAAAAAAAAAGCAAGTAGAAGGTTATCAAACTCCTATACGAGAGTTCAACGCGTTTTTTTTTTCATTGAGCATTTCTGAAACATTAGCAACAGTTTTTCTTTTTTTTTTTGAAATTTTTCTTGCGGTTGTCATTTTTGAATTCATTCCACCAACGAATTTTTTATTCAATAAAAAATAAATAATATAGTAGAAAAAGTACAACTTTAAAAGCGGATTTGATAAATTCCGCGAAGTAAGACAGTTTAAAATTCTATTCAATCACTGAGATGTAAGAGGTTTTTTTTTCTGAACGAAAAAAAAAGCATCGAAATCAATTCGTTGAAGCAGAAAATCTAATTTTCATTTTTCCTCACAAATGTTTTTTCACTCTTTAGAAAAATAAAACTTGAGAGATGGCCATGAAATTTACTGGACATGCGCTTTTTACTTCTCATATAATAAGACCGTCCAATCGCATAAATTATCAAAAAATAAAATTGATGAAATATTGCATCATATTTTAAATTATTTAGTCACTTATGCTAAATTCGTACAAAAGATATGCTTTCCACAAGTTAGCCGATTGCAAATTACTAATAATTTTTTTTTTTGGCTCGTTCTTAAGTGATTAGGATTGCTTCAAGTGGTGACATGTCGATTTGAAAATGCTAATAGATGATAGCACCTCATGGTTCATATTATACCAATCAAATTTCATGATTCTAGCTTATGTAGTTGTTGAGTTGTAACTAAGAGAAGTAGATAAAAGGTAGACACGCTAAAACAGGCATAACAAAAGTGATATCATCATAATTTGTTGTGCAGTTGCAATTGCAATTGCAGTTTTTTAAAAGCACATTAAGACGCCGTCTTCCTTTTTTTTGTCGTCAATGTATGCAAAATTTTGTTATGAAGAGCAAATTTCAGTGGGCTGCCGAAGAGTGAAATGCAAAGAGTGGACGGCAGAAAAAAAACTGTGACCTTATAGACATGGGAAATGAAGAAGGAGGAAAAGGAGAAGAGGAGGAGAGGGGTGGGGCAATTTGTTGTGGCTGTTTATTGGTGCTGTGAAAATTGTATTTTGTAAGCAAATAAAAAAAAATACCCAAATTATAGAACAAAACAAAAGAAGAAGAAGAAGTGAAACATGTGATCATAATGCTGAATCTATCGCCGATCAAACGTCAAACAAAAACTCGACAGTTTTTCCCGAGGTTGAAATGCTTTGGGCAATTGATGAGCGCAACGACATCAGGTACTGAGACGATATCAACATGAAGTTTATTCCACACTTTGATGACCCGAAAAACAAAACAATTATAAAATGTACTTAAGTTTGAGGAAACTTATGGAGACAATTGAAAGAGCTTTTGAGCTCATAATGAACTAAGTCGATTGAAATAATAGCATATTAAATCAAATTCAACACAAGAATCACATTGTCAATTCAAAAATATAATATGAGAATTAACTTAACGATGTGATATTGAAGCTATTTTCGAGCGAAAACAATTTTCGCATTTTCGAATATCCATAGCAAAAAACTTTCCGAGAATTTAATTTCATATAATATATTTGCTAATTTTTCCCAACATTTTCAATTCGGGTTTGAAAAAAAAAAGAAATTGCGATCAAATAAGACAATAAAAGTCACAAATAAGGGGGGGGGGGGACATCATTATGCAAATGAGATGTTGTTATAAGGCAGAAGTGCTAATAGAATGCAGTTTACCAGTTGATAGTGTCTCGCCAACTCCTACTGAATCCTCCAATACAAAGATTTCTCAACAAATATTCTTAAATTTCCGACGCAATTGGCGATTCGAATCAAAACCTAGAAGATACGTATACCTATTCAAGCCTCTCTAAAACTTAGAAGAGGATCATTAATCCCACTTAAATCATCATATCATCAGCAAAAACCTCATAGGTAACGATTAAATCAACCGCGACGTCATTCACACACACACACACACGAAGAATAACGTATGGTTCAGAGCTCAGTTTGTTCGAAAGTTTCGACCACTCAGGAAATACCGAATTCAATTGCGAAACTTCCTCCCAATACTATAACGGAACAGTTTAAATAAAACTTTTTCATGCTTGATCGTATCAAATGATATGACATAATCGATATATATGGCATCAATCTGAGTTCAATCATTCAACGCCAAAACCGAGTCATTAAAATAGTTCATTTGGGATATTGGTGTATCTCTATGAAATCAAATTGATTCGTTAACCCGAATGAATTTTTTTGAATTGAATGCATATAAAGTAAATCGGGAATAATCATCTCCGTAACTTTATACATCGATAATATCAAGAAAATAGTTCTAGAATTGAAAATTTCATCCGAATTCGATTTCTTGAGCAATAGAGTGAATTCTAGAGTCTTTCATGTGGAAGGAAATATTCAGCGCCATAATCGAGTCAAAAACAAAAGAGATATTTCTAAGAAATATTGAAATATTAAAATATTCTGCAAATATTTTCACCTTTATAAAATCATCAATAACAATAATTCCTTCTACCACTTTAATAAATTTATTATCAAATTTCTTCATTATCTTCTCGTTGATAAATTTTGAGAAAAGGTTTTGCACTATTGTAATATTATGCAAATTTTTCATAATTTTGCATATTTATTACTGATTACATCATATTCATTGTGGGTGTTTTTCAATAGTTTATCAATCGTTTCAACCTACATCTGGAATTTCTTTTTATTTAACCGATTTAGAAAAGGAAGTATAAGCTTATTTTGAGAAGCATATAAAATTTTAAAAAAAAACTTTGTTCGAAATCAATAGAAAGAAATCATATAATTAGTTAATATTCGTCAAAAGACTAAATCATACATCCAAGACATAGAAGGAAAGCCTCATATTAGTGCGAATAATTATAAAACGATATTACAAACAGTTTTTGAATAATGTATTTGAGAGAGAAATGAGTGTTTTTATGATCACCAATGGAAAATAACATTTCAATTAAAATATTTTCGATTATAATTAGGCAAGTTATGAAAAGAAAATCAGATCGTTAGATATTAGATTAATTCCATATGTGCCATCAAATATAGAATTAAAAAAGACTATTCTTTGCAAAGAAGTTATCAAAGTAATTGCATGGATTAAACAATTTATTTCTCAAGTCTCTCATGTTATTGAAATGAACGTAAATAATAGATAGCAAATCTATAATGCATTAGCCATCTAAGCGATTAAAAACCTTCGTAATTTCAGTGATGTTAAAGGCTGGCAATGTCATAGACATCCATTAAATAATATTTTCAAATTTAATTAATGCATAGAAGTATAAATCGAATTGAAGAATTTGAAGACAACACTAAAGAGATATTGAAATTTTTTTTTCAATGGCAGAGGTAATAAGGCGGAAGTTGGTCATTGCAGAAGACAGAATAAAATGACTTCATGGAAATCAGAGAACAATCGTTATCATAGTTCATTTTGCTTGCTATAGAGATCATTTTGCTTGCTAAGAAGACTTCAGGATTTGAAATATAGACGATAGCAGCTTAATCTGGCAACTCGATAGGAATCGGGGAAGACATCCTGTCCAAATGAGAGAAAAAGACGTCATCTGCATAGGCTGACGCCTGGACAGGCGGATCTTTCGCCAATGAATTTTTCATATTCATTAGCGAATGAGCCTTGGTTGACGTTTCCTCACAAAAAAAAAATGCCAATCGTTCTTTATAATTGTTGAATAATTTATTCTGATATTATGATCGGATGTATTAGAGAGGTGGGGGGGGGGGGGGGGGAGGAATTTTTTATGCTTTTTCAAGTCGGTTTACTTATTGACCGACACTTCGCTAACTGAGCTTTGATCAACAATGACCTGATGTATTCATGATTATAGATTTGTAAAAAAGTCATCAATAAATAAGACTGATGTAGAGCTTGACCTCTGTTAGAAAGAATGAAATTAGGGAAAGAATTATATGAATTTTAATATGACTGCTAATTATCGTAAGAAAATTGGGAAAATACGATAGAAAAATTATTACAATATGCGTTTTTTTTTCGTTTTTTTTCCACTCATTTAAGCCCATTATTAACAAGAAGTCGGCAATAAATAAAGTAATACTTTCATATTTTATTTAGATCGATTTTTTTTTAAAAGTAGAAATCTGCAAATGAGTTGCTTTTTTTTTTCTGCGATAGAGTAAATGCGATTAAAAATAAGCAGCGAAATGGTATGGGAAGCGTGCAAAGTGTACTTCCTCTTTGAAATGTTTCTTACTTTTTTAGTGATGATAAGTTAGGTGAACCCCGATTTCGGGGAGGGGGGGAGGGGGGAAGTAATCTGCAAAATTAGGAGGGAGGAGGACAAAGAAGGTATAACATTTATAAGCGTTTGCCTGCTGGCTAATCCAGAAGACTATGCATGATGGATAGTCTAAACTGACATCAGTGGATTAGCGTAATTATACTATGCAAAAGTCAAAAGTCTGAACTTTAATTGATTATAAGAAATTATGAGTAGTGAGTTAGTCTTTGTGATCGTATTTTACACAGCGTTATATTTACTAAAAGGAGAAGAGTGGCTCCATGCATACTGCTGACTAAGGAAACACTGGTTGCCATATGAAGATTAACGAATGACCGGCTAATGGTTGAGGGGATACCCGCTGAGTATTAACTGAAAGCATCCTGATACTCGATATTGTGTCGATATTTGCAGACTTTTGTAGGGATTAATATTGGCTGGGCAGTTTTAAAACGCATAGTTGATGTTGTTTCACCGCCTAACCGGAAATGAAGCGGTAACAATCGGCTCGAAGTTTTTATATGGACAAACAGACAGACATATGCATGAAAGTTTGTATGGAATACTAACAAACAGATAGACAGACATATGTACAGACGCAATGCATCTTCTTAATAATGCACTTAATAAAAGAGAAATTTAGAAGGACACATAAAGACGATAAGATTATAATTTTATTCGAACATTTTACAAATAAACTTGAATTGTTCTGATCGAATGTATTAATTGAGCAACGCTTTAGGGCATAATATGAACATATATGCAAAATATACGATGAGGCGAAAAGTTGGTATTATCTTTGCTTCTCTTAAATGAGTGCTGCTTTTTCCCTCCCACCATCAACCCTTCCCTTCTTTTCCGGATGCCTAGTAGTTAGGATGTATAACATTTTCGTGATACAAAAAGATAAAGAATTATGAATAGAGCATATGGCGCCTGAATCCAAAACAAATGACTGCACCAATGAAACGAGCATTATAACGAATTCTGCGTAACTAATGAAGACTTTCGTCGAGAATGAAATGCTATGAGTTCATAAATGACATTTCATCGTCACAAAACTGTCAATAAACACCAACACAACGATTCCTTATAACCAGACGTATGAATTATATATACGAAATGACGGTACATAACTTCTACATCAAGAAGTGAATGTTCATATTAATTACACTATCCAATTAGTCCACTCATGAAAACTAACACATCGAAATTTGAGGCTCTATCGCTAATAAGTGCAAAATTCTTTTTGGCACCTTAATTAAGACTGCATTAAATTTGCGGCAAATATTAAGTCGTAAAAGATTTACAAAAATGATTTAAATTTTTTGCAGAATTTTTTCCGGTTATTCATCGATCGATTTATAGAATTATTACTCTAGAAGTGATTATAGTGGAAATTTTAATGAAAACAACTAAACATCGGAGTTGATCAATGATTAATGCAAGTTAAGTTTAATGCTCACAAACTTTATGAAGGTAACTTCTCTAAGTGAGGGGTTCAATATGTTGGGCGGCATAAAATATGTTTTCATAGAAATTTTCTCTTCACGCCTCCACATATATCCTTATTTACCTGGATTGCTTCGCCTCCACACATGTCCTTATTGATAGAATTGATCGTGATGCACCGTTGAAGTGTCCGTTCATAACGATCAGGCGGTCAACCTCCATCCCGAATCCACTCCCTTCCCATTCCCCCCCCCTTTCACCAAAACCACCGAATATCGCAACGGCCCATATAATGCACATCTCTCAGGAAACCCCATACGCCTCACAGGATTGCATGTGCATTTCTGGATTTATGGTAGCATTAAATTGAAATCAAATGAACATAGACACACATTGGTCAAATGTCACGAGATTTTCTATAATTATTCGAGAAAAAAGCGCAAATCGAAGTGTAGAAAAACAAATCTAATTAATCGAAGTAAAGATTACTTCTTTTATTGCAGTAAAAGAATATCAATACGTAATTAGAGAATATCAGAGATAACATCACATAGAGAAAATTGGAAATTTTTTTCTCTAATTTATCCTTTCAATTATTAGAATCGATTCCTTAATGATAACATTTTTATGAGTATTACTGAAAAGATCATTCGAAGCCTAATTAAATTATTATCGACCTCTAAACTAATAATATCGACCTCTAAACAAAAATACATTTTTGTGATGAGAATAAGCTGAGTAACTAACCTCTTTTTTTTGAATAAGTTCTTTGATAGACGTTAACTTTCTGCAATTCTCTAATTATCAGCTATCCGTTTATAATTATATCATCATTAGCATTTATTGGACAAATAAACAAGTAAATGCCATACTATTGACTTATTTTTAAACGATATCTGAGGCTTATACTAAAATGTTTTTCTAGTTATATAGTTATTGATAACTTTGAATAGCCTATCTTATTCTCAACATTAATGCTTTACAAACAACTTCAGCTTATGAAAGTATTGCTTTGAAAAGTGCGAAAAGTATGGTAGAGATATTTTTATTACTCAATGTTGCACCAGATTTGAGGTGAAAATACAAATTAGATAGCGGAATGGGGTCGACGCGAAGAATATGAAGAAATATTGATAGAAATTTTATTTGTATATATATATATATATATATATATATATATATATATATATATATATATATATATATATATATATATATATATATATATATATATATTTTATTTTTTTTTTAAGAAACAGCGGAGATTTAGAATAAAGAATTGTTGTAGAAATATTCTAGTTTATTTTAGGAGATTCCATTGAACGAGGAGCGCAAATGAACGAAACAAAGCCTGAAGTAGAGCTTGAAATAAGAGTCATTGAAGCGAGCAATAAACAGGATAATCAGTATACGAATCCATTTCGTTTACGCTAACTTCTTCAATGTTCTCAATCAGAGAAGAAACAAGATATTTTTTGCAGGTTGAAAGATAGTGTCGTATTAAAAATTTATGACATCATAATGCTCGTAAACAATTTTGCGAAATGTGTTGAGATTGGAATTTAAGTTAGTGAACAAATATTTACTCAATATGTATTTGAAGATTTTAAAGAAATTTCAAAACTTAGGTCAACTCTATGAGCGCCAATGGAAATAAAAATGAAGCAATTTGCATTCAAATAAGGAGGTAAATTAGGACAAAGGTATACACTGTGGAATTGGTTGTGCATCATGTGTCAAATGGGCCGCAAAATTTCGCGCCGATAAAGATAGACGGTTGCCGCGACCTGTCCAAAAGATCAAAATTATAAATTTCGCTCAGTTTTATGTGAGGAGTAAACCATATGTTTGCTATTTTTGACTAATCGAACGTGTACTTCATAGAATGATCTAGACTTATTTACAATGATATCCAATTCTACGAATCCCGAGTACCACTGATGGATTTTTACAGATTAGTCGAGCAATAAAATTCGTCTCATTGCTTAGATGCCTAATCATTCTAATCGGGGAGATTGGCGATTTATTCAATGCGATAAGGAAAACTCATCTATCAAAAAATCGAAAAGAGATTTTAGAATGGGACAATTTATGAGAGGATCCTAGCGTAACCATTATCTCAATATTCTCTTTTCTTCAGTTTTTTTTTTTTTTCAAATGGTTATCATATGGTTTCTCATTTCCCTTGCAAATTGCATCTCATTTCCCTTGCAAATTGCACATTTTGCACATTGTTTTCATCCTTTTTTCGATTGCAAACCTGAATAATGAAGCGTTAAAAAAATTTTTTTGAGCCTGAATGTCATAAATACTTAAATCATTATGAAGAAAGAAAGCCTTACGATATATAAATATCGAATTTTAAAAAATCATAAAATGTTCTTCTATATAATTGCACCAATAACATAAAATGCCTTGAAAATTACCAAATTTACATATGAAAAACTCAAAAATTTAAATTTTTTGTAGTTGAAAATTTTTCAATTTTCAAAAATAAACTTTCGATTAATTAATAAAGATATCGATGATTGAAAACGAATAAGCGAAGAAATTTTAAACGAAGCTGCTCAACTTATTAGTAATACAAAGCGATGAAGCATCCCTTCACTTTTGAGTGCGTAAAAAAATTTAATGGGATGCTTTATTTATAAATAATCAGTGCTATGTTTCAATGCTCTTGCTTCTCTTCATTAATGTTTAGTGAATTTAATAGAATGCATAATACTCTTGAATGTGCCATTGGCAAACCCCTCTGCCTCATACTTCATATTCCTTACAAATGAGCTATATATATATATATATATATATATATATATATATATATATATATATATATATATATATATATATATATATATATATATATATATATATATATATATATCAGCATGAGTTGTTGTGTAGGTTTACATGAAGCATAGTATATGCATTTCGCAGAGGTTCCGAGTAACAATGAAAAGGCAAGACTGCTTCAAACAGTACAAATGGTAGAATAACACTAAGGATGTACAACGTAGGGATATGCGAGGAAAAAGCCAACGGATATGCAAATTATTAAACAAGAACGAAGAACTGAAACCGAGATATATTTACAATTCCATATAGGAAATTCAGACTTTAAGTTGAGTAAATTTTATTTAATTTGAAGCTCTTAAAAATTGGGTAAAATAAAACGATTTTCAGCGAAGCGAGATTGCGTCGGCTGCGAAAAAATTTTTAATTTTAATAACAATATTTTTATGTAAATTTTAATAACATGTACAAATAACAATAATGAAATTTATCCAAATTTATGCAAATATCAAGTTATGGGAAGTTTTAGAATTACAGAAGTAACTGAGACAACATTTAGCTGCTACTCTTTACCATTCCCTCCCATTCCTCACTCTTTCCCCCCAACGCCGTAACCTTTATCTGATTGTCAGAAAAGGTGCGATAAAAAAGGTATACTAATGTCGAATGGTTCATAGATGCAGTAGCACAAAGATATTTTATATATGAATAAATTTACATAACTAAGAGGTAGGAAGTGACATTAGCGAGGAATGCCGACGTTGAATAGAAAAAAATGACTCTTTCATCGCATCAGTCATTGAACTTTTTTCTGGCATTTTATGCCTCACAATTCATCCATCTTGATCATACATCCTTTCGAAATATGCATATAAATTACCTCTTTCCATGTAATAGAAATCTATTTACTACATCCGACAAATTGGCACAAAATGCCCTCTTGAATAGCAAACCAATGGTGCAGCCGATTGTCCCAGTTTATAATATTAGCGAGAGAAAGCGTGCCAAAAGATATACGCCCATGTTGTCCAACTCATTTAACCATTTAACCTCATAAATAGCCAATGAATAATGAAATATATGTAATGAAAAATTAATATTTCAATTCATTCGATCACATTGTCCGAAAAAAAAGAACTTTTTTAGCGCTTAAGTTTGAATGAGCATGATTTTTTTTTTTCAAAAAATCGAAATGCTGGATATTTCAAAAAATGGAAATATCCTATTTTTTTCGAAATCAGTAGAAAATTTGGAGGACTAAATGAATGAATTTTCATAATAGATCACTCAATAATATGAAAATTAAACTTTTTTTAGACGAACTTTAAAGGTCACGCTAAAGAGTTCATGCGTTAGTCGTTCGGAAAATCGAGACTATCAGTTCGTTAAAAAGAGATTTATGGATATCGTTGATAAACATTTCATTCTATACGTGAATAAACACGTCACATATAAAACGCACAGTTATAAATAATAAAAATTGTGATCTTAATAGATATGAGATCAGCACAACGAAGAAACATGCAGTTTCATTCACATTTTATGTGCTATTAATGTAATGTGGAAAACATTGACGAACAATGCAAATGAGTATTCGATCAGCAATATATCATATTATCATATTATTATCATATTATCATATCAATTATCATATCCTAAATCATATCATATCCATATCCATATCATAATCCTATCATATCTAAAATCATATCCATATCTATCATATCATTATTATATCTATATACCTATCTAATCATACATATCATAGCCTATTATCTCCATATCTATCATATCATATCATATCATATCCCATATCTATTCTATCCATATCATATCATATCCATATCCTATCATATCCATATCATACATATCATATCATATCATATCCTATCCCATATCTATCATATCATATCATATCCTATCATATCATATCATATCATATCTATCATATCATATCCCATATCATATCATATCATCATATCATATCATATCATTCATATCATATCATATCATATATCCATATCATATCATATCATATCATATCATAATCATATATCATATCATATCATATCATATCATATCATATCATATCATATCATATCATATCATATCATATCATATCATATCATATCATATCATATCATATCATATCATCTATCATATCATATATATCAATATCATATCCATATCATATCATATCATATCATATCATATCATATCATATCATTCATATCATATCATATCATATCATATCATATCATATCATATCATATCATATCATATCAATCATATCATATCATATCATATCATATCATATCATATCATATCATATCATATCATATCATATCAATCATATCATATCATATCATATCATATCATATCATATCATATCATATCATATATATCATATCATATCATATCATATCATATCATATCATATCATATCATATCATATCATATCATATCATATCATATCATATCATATCATATCATATCATATCCATATCATATCATATCATATCATATCATAAAATCATATCATATCATATCATATCATATCATATCATATCATATCATATCATATCATATCATATCATATCATATCATATCATATCATATCATATCATATCATATCATATCATATCATTCATATCATATCATATCATATCATATCATATCATATCATATCATATCATCATATCATATCATATCATATCATATCATATCATATCATATCATATCATATCATATCATATCATATCATATCATATCATATCATATCATATCATATCATATCATATCATATCATATCATATCATATCAATATATCATATCATATCATATCATATCATATCATATCATATCATATCATATCATATCATATCATATCATATCATATCATATCATATCATATCATAATCATATCATATCATATCATATCATATCATATCATATCATATCATATCATATCATATCATATCATATCATATCATATCATATCATATCATATCATATCATATCATATCATATCATATCATATCATATCATATCATATCATATCATATCATATCATATCATATCATATCATATCATATCATATCATATCATATCATATCATATCATATCATATCATATCATATCATATCATATCATATCATATCATATCATATCATAAATATATATCATATCCATATCATATCATATCATATCATATCATATCATATCATATCATATCATATCATATCATATCATATCATATCATATCATATCATATCATATCATATCTATCATATCATATCATATCATATCATATCATATCATATCATATCATATCATATCATATCATATCATATCATATCATATCATATCATATCATATCATATCATATCATATCATATCATATCATATCTATCATATCATATCATATCATATCCATATCATATCATATCATATCATATCATATCATATCATATCATATCATATCATATCATATCATATCATATCATATCATATCATATCATATCATATCATATCATATCATATCATATCATATCATATCATATCATATCATATCATATCATATCATATCATATCATATCTCATATCATATCATATCATATCATATCATATCATATCATCATCATATCATATCATATCATATCATATATCATATCATATCATATCATATCATATCATATCATATCATATCATATCATATCATATCATATCATATCATATCATATATCATATCATATCATATCATATCATATCATATCATATCATATATCATATCATATATCATATCATATCATATCATATCATATCATATCATATCATATCATATCATATCATATCATATCATATCATATCATATCATATCATATCATATCATATCATATCATATCATATCATATCATATCATATCATATCATATATCATATCATATCATATATCATATCATATCATATCATATCATATCATATCATATCATATCATATCATATCATATCATATCATATCATATCATATCATATCATATCATATCATATCATATCATATCATATCATATCATATCATATCATATCATATATCATATCATATCATATATCATATCATATCATATCATATCATATCATATCATATCATATCATATCATATCATATCATATCATATCATATCATATCATATCATATCATATCATATCATATCATATCATATCATATCATATCATATCATATCATATCATATCATATCATATCATATCATATCATATCATATCATATCATATCATATCATATCATATCATATCATATCATATCATATCATATCATATCATATCATATCATATCATATCATATCATATCATATCATATCATATCATATATCATATCATATCATATCATATCATATCATATCATATCATATCATATCATATCATATCATATCATATCATATCATATATCATATCATATCATATCATATCATATCATATCATATCATATCATTCATATCATATCATAATCATAATCATATCATATCGCAGTGGAGTGAAGACAACAACGTTTAAAAGATAATCGGTGCTCCTGTCACCAGCCTTAATTGACACGAATCGTGATGTTTTACGAAGGAATTTAATGAGACTGATAATCGAGTTTACTTCATCAAGAAAGATAATTTTTGCTAGTTGTTCTGATGCGAAATTATATGAAATGCCCCTTCTTTAAATCCGCCCCTCCCCCTCCCCGCCCCCCCCCCCCACTAGTAGGGTTGACTGAATATGTCGTCGTTTCTGATTTTATACGAGCAATACTTCCTGAACATCTGTTCTTGATGACGTTATTGTGGTCACATCTTTCAAAAGTATTAGATTTGACAAGGTAATTTTGCGTTAAATTTGTCTTGCTCTCTTGTGCAGTAGTTAAACCTCATTTCATATTTTGCAGTCTAAAATTGTATTTGATATTTTCAAAACTTTTTTCTAAAAATTTTTTAAAATATTTCTCATTGAGTCAAAGTACCATGCATGATTTCAGATCGTTTCGATATGTTAACTGCTAAAGATCATCTCAAAAATTGCTCCCCTGGAAAGATAATTTTAGAGGGAAAAGAGGATAACTGGAACTATCAACAACAAATACATCTTCTTAAACAAGGATAGATGAAAGATCAGAAATAGGATAAAATTCAAAAGAACCTCCAGCTTCTATTCTAAGTAATAATCGCAATTGTAGTTCAAAGTAATGAAATGTTGTCTTTATGCGGAAAAAAAATTTTTTTTCAACAGGAAAAATGAACTGATAGCATCAAACTAGCAACATGTATAAGAATGTAGAAATAATCTTTTCAGAAACTTTCAATTTTCTCAGCACTCATAAATTGCGACTTTTATTTTTGAATTTTGTTGTTGCAATATTTTATGCAAAAATTTTATGCAATTATTTATTTATTTCTAATACTACTTACTTTGTATATTTTGTGCTTATTGTTCGGACTTTATATAGAAATATTCAAAGGATTTTGAATCGAAAGAATAAGAAATAAATATTCATAATCAACATGAATTTATGAAACATTCATGAAAAATCAGAAGAATTATAAAAGAGAACAATGTAGATGCTTTTAAATTTTATGCTAATAAATTTTGCTTACTAATTTGCATATATTAATTTTCTATTTTAGAGAAAATATTAATTGTTGAAGACAATTATGCAACTATAAACCAAAAATGCAAATATTTTATGAAAATATTAAAGATTTATTTTTAGCATTTTTGATTCTCTTTAATTATTCAAATACTACCTTATTCTCAAAAATCATAAGAAACTGAAATTTATTAAAATCTTTCCAAAAATTATTCAATAAAAAATTGCTTAAATGTTTCGACACTTATAAATAAATGATGAAGGATAAAATTTTAAATAGTAGAAATAGGATTAATTTCTAGTGATATGAATGACTGAAGCTTCTTTAATCATTCACGGTTACATTATATAGACTGCCAGATTTTTATATGATAACGCGAACAGAGTTACGCGAACAATTTTAAGTTCGATCGCTTGTATTCTTTTTTCCACTTATTCCTTAAAATTAAGCAGTAAGCTACAAATATTCTTTAAAATTTAACTCGATGATGCTGAATTATTTGCAGTTGTTGTTGCAACTTTATAATAGTTTCATTATTTACTTATTATTTATATTTTTATTCACTCTTTTATATAAATGAATATTTACTATTTTATTATACATTACTTACTTATTATTTTTGTTGTTATTTATTGCTTTGTTAAGCAGTAACTGTTGGTGTATTGTGTTATCTCTATAGATAGAAGATTTATCTTACCCAATAACATTTCTTTCCTTATTCAAGCAACCTTAATTACTTTACAATAAACATTTTTACCACTCTATCGTTACTTGACAGATGTGAACCTATTTCTTTCAAGTTTTGATAACCTTCTAATTCGTTTTTTATGTTCTTTCGAAAATGCTCTCATTTCTTATCTATGCCTTTCTTATCTATTATTATTGGCTCACTCTTTGTTAAGTCATTAATTAACGGGCTAATATCTTCACCTCGTTCAAGTTGAACGAATGAAAACGGTGGGAATATGAAGTGGGCAATTCATGAAAGAAAAGAAAAGGCGATGTTTTATGGTCTATGCAATGTGCAACGTTCAATGAGAGAATCACGATGTGATTATCGTTTCCGGTATTCATCTATCAATGCATCGACCGATCAATCGGTCATGTTAGTTCTCTATTTGACTGTCTATTTTTAGTGTAGACCATTCACTCGGACAGGAGACTTGATTGCCACCGGCTACCGGTTCATAAAGTTTACAAGACAACCGGCTCATTCGTTGTGGCGCTGTGGCATCTCTCTTTATTCGAATCTATTTGTTCGAAATGTTTTCATTTGTTTGTTTTAGGGGCTTTTTTGCTCTTTTTTTTCCCCAAACCTCTTACGATCTTTACCACAGCTCCAGAATGTGAGACCAGTTTATGTTACTTTACTCTTTCGATGGAGCCTTTCGAGTATCGACTAAGTGATGATGAGAAGATTTGATGTCCACTGAAATTACAAACTACCAAAGACGTCCAAGATTTATTCATTCTCGATTTAATTGCTCATGTCATTTTTCTGCCTCTGTCGTCGTTCATTCACTTCCATCAAGTACTATTGTGCATTGATGGACAAGTGTGCATCCCTCTAAGACGTTAAATATGCATTTAAAAACCCCATATGTATTATAAAAATTCCATATTTTCTTCGTTATCATAGCCTTTCACAAAGCGCATAATGCTGAATTTGCGTCTGTGCGTCTATTTTCTGCGTCCGTCTGTTTGACTGATAATTCCAAGCCCGGAATCACTGAAATTAATTTAGAAGTTGTTTGGCATAACCTTCTCTATGAAATTTCAAGTTTAATCAAGAATCTATAAAATGGGCACTTAACGAGGCCAAAAACCTGTATGCATTTAGCCATCGATCAGGTTTATTTTGCACCATCAGCATTGTAAGCAGAATCATGCATATGTGATTGTGGGTGCACTAGAATTTTGGTTCCTCCATATTTCATAGTTTATTCAAAACTGATTTAAAGTTGTTACTCTCGAGAATTGAATCTAAAAAAACGCATAATGTGCTCTCTCTTCTTCTTATTCTTCTCCGCTTTTTATTTTTCTGTTGTTTGTTTTAAGTGTCGAAATTTGTCTATAATCATCGCTTACGAACAATTTCACTTATCATTCAATTTTTTTTTCATTGCTGAATTTTTTTTCATTTTCTATATTTTTCAACAAATTCATCTTTGAGCGTTTATTTTTTCCAATTTTTACAACAAAACGGAAAAACTAATCTATTAATGAATCGTTGCAATAATAATCAATCACTGATTTTATCATTGCTTATTAAGATTTTCTGAAAAATGCAATGCAATAAATGATACAATAAGGCAATATAAGAATGAATACAATAATGCAAATAATGCAATTCGCTCATTTGTACGATTCAATTGAACGTTTGCTATTGCATTTCCGTTTAATTGCTTTTTCTTTATTATCATGAAATGTTGAAACGATAAAATTGCATTGATGATTTTCAATTTTAGTGAAACTCAAAATGCAGTATTTGAGCCAGAGACATTTTTAAAATATTGCAATATTTATTATTCGATCAAATTAAATCCTAATTTATAAATTGAGTGATTAAGTTGATCTTTGAATTGATAGAATTTTAGTTTTGAATTGAAAATTTTAAATGCACAAAATATTCCACTCAATAGAATTAAATGAAATAGGGAAATGAAATATATTCGACCAATGAAAATTTTCGATGAAAATTTCAATCATTATTGCGATATTATTTAGTCAATTAATATTCAAATGAAATTTTCGAAATGTTTAGTTTCATATTGAGGTGAAATTTTCCACTCACGATCACAAATCTATTTTCAAGTCTTTTCAAGTCTCACTTAAATTTTATTCTCTATCACTTGTATAGGTAAAATCTTGACTTTCATAAAATTATTTCTAGCTAGTAATTTTTTATGCAAATGATAGATGAGAAAAAGAGCAAACATCTCTTCGTAAAATACTCCTATAAAAGGTAAATATGATAATTATTGGAGAAAAATCGCATAAATATTCATAAATGTATAAATAGTCATTTTTTTAATCATTAAAATGAATAAAAGAAATATTAGAGACATTAAATGTTCAACATAAACTTATCATTTATTAGAATTTATTAATACTCTATGAAGTTTCAATTTTTATCTAAAATACCTCTATAAGAATATTAAAGGTGAACATAAAGATATATTACGCGTTGATGTCTAATATATTATAGTTTACCACTTTAATTTCATCTCATATTTTATAAGTAAATACTATCAGAAATTTTATTCCATAATGCGTCATCTATGACGAATAATGTTTATATGTATATTTCATTTTAGCGCTAAATCGAGATAGTAAACACGTTGAATGATAGAGCGTGATGATATCAATTAGTGGAACGAAAAAGAGAATCTCTATGAAAACATCGGAATATTTTAGGATTGTTACTACGCCAATAAAATGATAAAATTTTAAAAGCAAGATTAACAATCAAAATAAAGTTTCGTGCTAAGAAATAAAAATAAAGACACGCTAAGAAAAAATTATAACGACTAAATCGATGCTGATATAAAAGTATGATTATTGAATAAAGATTATGGGTTATCATGGAATAGATGACAAATAGTGGAAAAATTCATGCTTAGCCGAATCATCTATGTGAGCATTATGGATTTTGTGAAACTGTCTTTAGAATGTTCTATGAGGAAACCATTTTTTTTTTTTTTTTTTGCAAAAGCTTTGCAAATGAGATAATTTTTGCAAGTATTTTTGCAAAAATCAAGAGCATTTTTGCAATGTTATTCAAAAGTGAACATTGCATATAGAAGAGAATAAACGGAAATAAAACTAGAAAATAAAAAAATAAATATTACAAGAAACGTTCATACTGAATCAATGAAAAATGGCAAGCGTATAGAAAATTCTATATTCAGCTGCCGTTGCACTTGAGGGTCACAAACCCATTTCATTGGTATTTTATAATGGTTATATTCGCAAGTTTATCGTATGATCAGTGCATCGGTCAACGTTTCAATGGTCATTCTATTTTTTTCTTTCAGCTGTTTCAATTAATAATGTCGCTTCAAGAGTCGCACAAAAATGATGACAATATGAAAGAGTCATTGCTAAACGTGCGATCTAATATATTATGGTAAACTTCGTTTCATTATTCTTTTATAAGTTCTTGAAAATGAAAATAAAGATCAGTAAATTGATGGTCATTGTGAAAATGTTTCTGACACTTATTGGTCATTATGGGGATGTTTTTGACATTTATTGGTCATTTGGAATGTTTAGGTCAGTGAAATATTTGACAAACTTTTGAATGTATCGAGCTTTTTTTTTCTATTGTTTGTGCGGGAGTATTAGCTCTTAGCAAATTTTCCTAATAGAGTGGTCAAAATTTCCGCAAGCAGATGTCGGTTCTCTTCGCTCAACTACCAATTTCTTTGAATAACTCTAAAATAATGCTTCAAAAAAAATGTTTAAATATTTGACAAAGCATTAATAGTTTTGCGCAACTCTCGAATCCATTTTAAATTGTCTTTGAAAATCGCTTCGAATTATTCTGCGAAAATATTGGCGAATACACTTTAAGGTGCAGAGAAATGTGCTAAAATATTTTAGAATCCTTATATCTTCCTCCTTGTTGCTAAAGAGTCTTCCTCTCCGCATCACACCAGTCTTTTGATAGGAGAAGTCATTTTCTTCTCTTCATTTCCTTCGCAACACATCCTCAGGGGTTCCCACCTTCTCTTCCGGCTCCTCTAACTCCCTCATTTCCCCTGATCCTCCCAAGAAAGAATGGGCGAGAGCATTCTGCTGTGCAACGCTCACTAATTCTTAAAAACGTTTACCATTCCTTAACTTATCAATAAAATCGGCATCATTGCGCTCACTTAGATTTGTCGTTCCTTGCAGGAGATCATTTTCTTAGCTGCTAATATTCGAATTTTTAATTTCGTTTCTCCTCATTGGCGAAAAAGTCGGAGAGGGACGGTAGAGGCAGAGGAGAAAGGAACGACGGAGAAGAGGAGGAAAGAGAGGAGGATGGGGAGGAAGAGTGACCTATCCTATTCCGACAATGAGAGAAAGAAGGGATGGTGGTCATAACCTCCATTCTCTCGGTCACCTCCTCGAACAGTTCCCGCTTTTCATCCATGTCCATTTATGAAAGAGCTTTATTTAAAAAAAAAAAAAAATATTTCCGATATTCATCAATTTCCTTAGACATTTTGTGGTATTTGAAACGATCATCAACCTTCGGAAAGTCGAATGATTTGGCAATTGATATATTTCTTCCTTCTTTTGCATCTAATTTAGAAGATAATTTCAATTATCAAATTGCCTTTGATGTATTTCATTTCCAAACGTTTAGTACTATTGTATTCCTATTTATTTCTTTTCAAAATTATTATTATTTTCTACAAAACATCTTTCAAAAATTCCTTAAATCATCATATCAAACGCTCAATATTTTTCTAATATTTCATTTTTCATCTATAAATCATATCATTTAACTTTTTAAATGCGTTTTTTTTGTAAGTTACTTCTCAAATCTACTTTGTGGTACTTTCAATATTTTCGCGCAATATAAGCAATAGCAGTAAGAGTTCTTTCTTTTTTTTAGGGAGGGGGAAAAAGGTGGAGTATGTGAAGAGGGAGAGAAGATAATTTGGTCATCCCATACGTGACCTGTTTTTTTTTTTCTAAATTCGTTATATTTCATCATTATCTACATAAATTTTCCACGCGTACACAAATCATGAATGCTATAGATTTATTTTTCTGCCATAACTAAAACAATATGATATAGTGATGATGAAATGTACTTAATATTAAATTTACATATAAAGCAGCATAAAGAATTTCGAAATGAATAATCTTTCAAAGTTTATAGTTATACTTTAAAATACTCTTATAAAACCCTCAAATATACTCACATCCATCATCGTCGTGTTGTAGCTAGTGGAGCTCTAGGTGTCGAAGCTATCGATCCACTATATAGAGCTGGAGATGCTCGCTTTGCTCCTTCGAATAGGCTTCAAAATTGTTCTTGAATTTATCAAGATGGGCTTCTGGAGACATCTTGCAGCTCACTGTAGCCATAGTTCTTCACTAGAATCTCAATGACTTGCCTCTATTTTCGGCCATCTGAATACCAGGAAGTCCTGAAACATTCAGTCAAATCAATCCCAAGTCTTATTATAGAGGTTGTGCAAGAATTCTCTACACTCCAGAATCTTGCTTACCTGTGGTCCGAAAAAGGCATCGCCTTTAATCTTTTATCAGTTTGTTTAGATAGGAAAATTAAAAGGTATTTAAAGCGCGCCGGCTGCTTATCTCGACCTACTGCTCGTTGTTTGACAAGGTCCAGTGTGATGTGCAATGATAGCATCAGTATCATTCGAGAGTCAGTCAGTAGTTTCCATTTGATATTGTTTCCTCTCCATATTGAACTCGGTCCATGAAGCAAGCCTGGCCTGTCGCAGTGCGCCTTGACTTTCCTACTGCCCCAAAGGCAAAGAAAATGAGGAAACTTGACGAACTCGCTCTGTAGACCCATCAGAAAAAATTTTAAGTTTCTTAAAGTCTGATTTATCAAGCCTTAAAGCATCCATCATAATTTTAGTGCTGTTGAACCCCCCCCCCCCCCCAATATGTCTATCTTTTTTATATGTTTATCTTTTTCGCTTGATATTTATTTACATATTAATTTCTTTTGAAAACACCAGTAATGCTCTGAAAATATTCTTAGGGGTAGTATTTTTGAGCAAGCAAGCAACCTTCTTAACATATGGATATTCAGGTTATCCAGGTGTATACCTTATTCAGGTAAACAGGTATATGCCTTAATTAAGAATTAATGAAATCAAACAAAAGATTATTGACCGACTCTTTCAAGATGTTTTCAGCAATGGACAAACCGAGAAGGATGTCGGCGAACCACTTCTTAGCAAAAAAATCGCCACCTCAGCACAAACGAAGAAGAGACGTCCTCGGGAATTGGAAATTATTGATAGACCTATCGAATCGGCTACAGGACAGTGCAATACGTATGACGCTTCATTCGCAGGAGTGATGCCTCGAACACCACTTACACCAAGTACCATATTCAACTTCGAATTACCACATAGTCCTGGACTACCGGATAGTCCTGTTTATGTTGAGACACATCCGAGGACGTTTTCATTTAAAAGAGTTAGTTTTAATCATTTATCAACAGTCCTCTTAGCGAATACCTTTTCCACTCGTTGGGTCTTAACAGAAGCAGGAAATTGTCTTATCACGTCTATTTAGCCACATTTTTGTCATTGTATGATCACTTCCTTTGCGTTAGTAACAATTCGATGAGTTGCTTACATGTCTTTTGTATTCACCTCGGCGGCGAGGTAGCGCAATTTCAGTGAGCCAATGCAGATATTGCCGTAATTTCCAAATTCAGGTCCGAGAGTGCTTATTTATTTTTATGACCCTTGGAGAAGGGTTCTTTCTAGAAATGACATTTGAATCCATTGCTCGATATAACCCTCAAACGCTAACTCACTCTTAAATCTTGATCAAATATGAATGTAATTTAACGACATCCATAAGCTTCTAATATCCTGGAAATCATCGAATTTTTTGCATAAATTATGGTTTTTATCACTTCTGTAAATTTGCATATGCAAAGCATCGTGTGAAAATGCCGTTCCATGCGCACTTGTGTATGTTTATTGCCTCTTTAGCATTTCCAATAGGGCAATTGCTGATGCTAAAGTCGAGTATTTTGGTGAATATGGTATGCATCCAGTGGGTATAATGTTTACCTAGTGGCTACAGTGTTCACCTAATGAATAAAATGTGCATCTAGCAGGTACAGTGCGTACTAGTATTCGGATCTCATCACGACCTCCCACGACCAAAAAATCCTCCATCCCCGCGGGAAATTTGCTGTAACCAATCTCTCGCCCGCGAGTACCCCGTTGGCTTTCGTCATCTCTCTGCGAGATATAAGAAGCATAAATTTTTCGGCCGCAAGCTGAAAAAAAAAATTCTCCACTAAATCACAGAATAGGAGAAAATTGGTGATGATATCTGTTGGAATGAGAAGTGCTGAAAGGCAAAGTGGCACACATGTTTTATCAGAGAAGCAAAAGTTTATCGTGAAAGATGATCTGAAGATAATATGGAAGCAATTGGGAACCTCGACACGGGAACCCCCGCTCTCTCTGGAGCGCCCTAGCCGCCCAGCGAGTGACTCTGAGGAGTGAAATATCCCCCAGCGGGGACTCTTGTGTTGTCGAAAATCTCCTCTACCCCCGCGCGAATATGATGCATCATCTCACATGGCCGGACCCCCACCCAAACAGTAGTGTGTACCTAAGGGATACAGGTTGACTCCTTGTAGGATTTTTCACGCTAATCCTCATCTTCGGCACAAATTTTAGACGTTAAAGACTTCGAAAAAAAAAACAGACATATTTCATATCGGTTAATTTCTCATTTTTCAGCAATTAAATAACAAAAAAAGAAACAACAAATCCTTTCTAGTATCTTTGTTCGAATGATTAGGTTTATTAAAATCTAAAGGTATTTATTAAGGTTATTTTACTCTTTTTCAAAAAAAAAAAAAAAAACTCTAATAAAAAAAATAGTTGATTAAAATGAGCGGAATATAAGAGCGCATATTGTGCAAATTGCTCCATCAAGTTTTTCCATTTGCTATTATTGATGGGTTTTTTTTTTGTTGAATTTCTTATTTAATTCAGAAATAATGTTATGATTTTTTTTTTGAAAGTTAATAAAATTTTATAATTCATTTCATTGATTTAATAAATATTATAAATTGATTATACTAATAAAGTAAATAGAATAAATTTAAAATAATTGTTTAATAATTCGATGAATGTTCATTCTCATTAAACAACGAATAAAATAAAATTAATTAAGGATGATGATTAGGTGGAGTTGCATGTAAAATTGCAGGTAAAATTGCAGGTAAAATTGCAGGTAGGATGCTCTCCGGAAGCAAAAAAAAAAACCATCTTTCATTGCTTTCAATGATAAATTGACGAATAATGAATGCTATTTTAGAGTATCACTTTCAAATATTGAACGCTATATTTGCTCCCGATAGTTTCACTTAATTGTATGAAGAAAAAAAAAAACCCCCAAACAAGTGATCTCTTTTACGTGCATCTTTTTTTTTGATTATATTGAACACTTTTACTTAATTGTTTTATTTGAATTATTATTTTAAATTAATATTTTTTCAATTAATATACTTTTCATTCACTATTATCAATCATCGAAATTATGAATTGTTAAACTTGTTTAACGTGCACCTTCATATGGTATTTTCTTAGAATTTCTTGATTTAGAACGAAGAAAACATCTATAAGATGCACCACAGCTGGAGTTGGGAAGGGGGGGAGGGAAGGAGGGAGGGGAAAGCGGAAAGATGGAGGTGAGAGAGGGGATGGAGGCGAAAACGCGAGAATAATGGTTTGTAGTGTGGAGAAATGAATAACTTTTCAACATTCATATGGATGGAAATTTCTCATCAAGTTGGCAAAAAAAAGTGGAAAAATCGGAAATTGCAAAAAAATCACCACAAAATATATTTTATATTTGAATTTATGAAATAAATAAATAAATAATATAAATATAAATATAAATATATATAATAAATAAATAAATATATATATATATATATATATATATATATATATATATATATATATATATATATATATATATATATATATATTTAACATTTATATTTCAATCAAATTTATACATATGCGAATGAGAAATAACACCAATGTCATTTCCAAAGAGATTTTTATAGTGGCATAATCAAGAGTTGTATTCTGATTCCAAAAAAAAGATGAATTAATTGGAATTAAAATGATATATTAAAGTTCTCATAATATAATAGGTAGTTACATTATATAATGATTGAAATATGCAGGTTTCGATACCGTCAACCGTTGAGGAGATTTCTGCGGAATCAGAAGTCACCACAAAAAAACGATTCACACACTCCGATTCTCCAACAACCAATTGGAAATCAATTTGGATAATGGGTATCATATTGTTTTTAGTGAAAATGCAATTCGCCGTATATTATGCATCTGTGTGGCCATTTCTTCAAGAGGTATGTTTGCATTCATTTGCTGGCGAATTTGAAATTTTGAACAGGTGAGCATAGAGAGTTCTAGATTTTATGGTAATAGAGATCAAGACCGACAAAGAAACAGCTGAAAATAGAAGGAGAAGGTAAGGAGGAGGTAGTCTGACCTTTGTTTGCCCGAAGTAACATTGCGCCCTCTTACTGCTGCTTCAAAAACAATTTCGGTCTCAATGGCGGCTTTCTTCTAGACTCTGGAAAGACGGAACGGTACCCAAGTTGAAAGAAATTCCCCAACCTAAGCTGGAGGTTCGCGAACAAAGAGCTGTAGTAGTTAGTTATCTTAGCTCGGTATGTATTATCTTCTTTAGGGAAAACTCTCTCATAGTCGTTCAAAATGTAAGCACTTCAGAAAGACGTCTGATTCGTTTCTTCTCCCATAAAAGAATACAGTAATATGCGTTCCGAGTAAATTTTATCAGAGCTTAAGAATCAACGATACATTTATCAACAACCTTATCAATGTTATCTCTCATAACGAAAATCCTCTAAAAATCTCCTAGACATACAATCGAAATGTATGCGAATTAAATTAAATTAAAGATATTTTCAGGTTGATTCAAGTGCAACAACCACATTTTATGGTTTAATGACCGCATCCTATAGTTTAGGTGCAGCGTTATCAGCACCAATTTTTGGTTATTTCTCAAATAAAATGCGGCAAATAAAAATTCCTGCAATTATTGGTTTATTTATTATATTTTTATCAAATTTATGCTTTATGCTAATTGAATTTATACCGAAAAATCGTAAATATTTTTTATTAATTGCAAGACTTGGACATGGTATTGGAATAGGTTTGTTTAACAATCGATTTTCTTTTTTTTTTTTTCTTCGAGAAAAATACAACTCATTGAATTAGTAGAAGAAATAAACCTAATAAAACAATGAAAGACATAGTGATATTTTTCATTTTAGACTAGAAGTTATACCCGTATTTTCATATATGGGTATAACTTCTAGACTAAAATGCATATTTTATTCACCATAACGATAATAGAGATTATTTTTTAATATAATATTCAAGCCTCAAGTAAAAGTTAATAGTTAACAAATCTTTTGCAACGTTACAACAACAAATCAAAGACTTAAGCTTGGTAAAGCATCTCCAAAATTTTGTGGTCAACATGAAATGAGCGTTCGCATTTCACACTTATGATCGCGCAGTGTCCATGTCTAAAGCTGAAATGTCTCTCGTGTATATGTCGGTTGTGTCTGTCGGATGCATGTCGATTATGCATGTTGGATTGACGGTCTCAAATTGTGAATCGCTTAGACAAGAACTACGGGTAAATATAGCGTACTTTATCGAATGATTTCCTATAGCAACGTTCAAATTGATCCATCAAAATCGAAAGCAGATAAAGCCATTTAAAAATGCTTTAAAATTTGCATATATTTTGCAGATAGCCGGATTTTCATTTTATAGCTGTTGGATTGCAGAAGTGCACTGATTTGCACGAGTGATAAGATCAGTTAAGTGCTGATGAATTATAGGCATTTCTTACTATCGCTAGGCGTTTCTCGAAATTAGTTGACATGATGAGCGGAATTTTAGAAACTCAAATCGTATCAGTTTATTTAGCATTTTCTCCTCCCTCCATCCCCCCCCCCCCCCCCATCCCTCCTTATCATGCGCTTCATTCATGAGGTCATTTTACAATCGAAATTGTCCTTGTTACATATTACAGCAATAAACAAATATATTTCATAAGAGTTACTTAGAGAAAATTTTGCCTCAAACTCATTAGTTCGATTGATGAGATATAAAGTGCGAAAGGAAATCATTCTTTTATATGATCTTTTTTTTTTCTGAATGAATTCACAATTTTTGCGGTATATTTCTATAGTTTTGTGTAAAAATTTTCACAAAGCCATTGGAAATTTCCCAGCGGAAAAGAAAAATGCATCTTTTTTTTTTGCGAACTTATTAGAGCTGTGATGATAATATCGATTTTTTTTTCTCACTCTCTCAAATAACGATATTCTTTGGATGAGAATATCTTCGTCGAGAAAGTGGCAAAATTTTTGCTTATTATATTTTATAAGAAATGTGCTGAGATTTTCGATAGACTTTTTTTTTTCGGCGTCGTTAACTTCGGCGAGTGCAATTTTACATTAAACTCAGTCGAAAATAGATGGACGTATAAATGAATCACTCAAATAATTACATTCGGAATCAAAAAAAAAAACATTTTACACATTTGCATAAGCTTGAAGACCTATTTAACCATAGTGTAATAAAAATTTTGAATCACATAAGCTTTTAACCACCAATAAATAGATATATTTTTATAAATGAATCAAATATTCGTATAAATTTTTGCAGGTGCCTCTATATTATTGCAAACATATTCGGCAATTGCAAGTAGTGAAAAATAAATCAACAGCGGCCGCAATTTCGGATGGCGCTTATTGTCTTGGGATTGCATTTGGGCCAGGTTAATCGTTATTATTGAATTTATATAAAAATAAAGGCGAAAAAAATGAAGATGAAAATATCAAGAGTTCCCTCTAGTACAATATGGCCGAAGATATATTAGTTAAATGAGGCATTTCATCTAAAAATCAATGTTTATAACGCAACTGAGTGTTATACATAGTCTCATCCTAGAAGAAGCCTCTAGTGTTAAGGATTAGATAGGCAAAGGATAAGTGATCAAATGGGCAAACGACTATTATACCTATACTTGTTACAAATGTTACACCATTTCGATTAAACGTTTCGGTTGAACAATTTGGTTTAAATCTAGATCGAAAAAAATTGTTATAAGGTCTATGATGGAATTTTGAACTATATGATAAAATTGTTGGGGAAAAATTTACCGAAACTTATTGAATCTATACGGTTTATACCAAATCGGATTATGGTTAAAGGTATACGAACGTATATATTGCTTTCTTACTATTATTCATAAATTGTCTCCTATCTACTTGAAAATTAATTATATAGTAATCGAATTTTTCTTGCAGTATTTCAATTAATCTTCTCACCAATTGGCTATCCAGGCATAGCAATTGGCCCATTTATTCTCAATATGTATACAGCGTCCGCATTTACAGCTAATGGTATGATTCTACTAGCGCTATTCTTTATTATCTTCGTATTTCGAGAACAATATAATCATATCGTCAATGAGAAAAAATTCGATAAAAGTTGGTAATTTTTATATTTTATATTATCGAAATTTATCGATTTTTGTATAATATATTTGTAATTATTTTACTACTATACTATCATTTAATTGAAGAAGATTGAATTTTTTTTTCTTTTCAAATACAAAACTGAGGGCAATATAGAACAACATTCAATTGATCCTTTTAAATGGCGTTAATTTTTTTTTCCACACATACGATTGAGATTTATTCAAGGTAAAACGCGATGATTGGATAATATTAATCAATTTATTGCTTCATTTAAATTTTTTAAATTAATTCAACCATTATTTATTTTTATTTATTTAAATTTTAAAAAAAAGAAAGGTATTTGAAATATTTTATGCAAATTAATAGGATTCATTTTTCTCTCATCAAATCGTCCTATTTATTTAATTAAATTCAGATATATCTTATGCATTACCAAATTATGATCGAACAGCAATCGCGTTGTGTATCTTGATAAAATTTGTTCAAATGTTTATGTATGCGAATTTTGAAACGTATGTTATTTTATTATTTATTGTTTTTGAGCTCGAGTGCTTGTTAAGGTATTGCTTAAGTTCGAGCTCTTAAGTTCGAGCTATATCTGATCGACCAATAAATAAATAGCTTATTGGAAGAGGTCTTAATTTTTTCTATGGCTGAAATTTTTTGCAAAAATATTTGTGATCTAACTTCATCGTTCAATAGTTCTTAATTCTAATATAAGGATCGATAATTCTAGTTAGAGAGAGGAGGGACTGATTTTAGCTGAAGTCGACGTATTATCAGAGTTCAATTTCATATTTTCGCAGAACTGCGTTCTTAGAGCATATTATGAGAAGATGTCATATTTATATTTGCTTACATCTATTTACCCAATCAGAAATCCACCAGAAATTCCGATAGGATATATTCCCATGGGAAGAGCGATTTACCTTTGGGTAAGCGCTACTTACACCACCACCACCTTTCTATTTCGACCGATCAACTTAACGAAGAATTTTGAACATTTAAAAGTAATGAAATTTTCGAGTTGTTTTATATCAGTCGAATTGTATTTTGCACTAATTTCGTTGCAAGAAAATGAATCTTCTATAGAGGATTCGTGCATTTGTTAGGTAAATAAAAATATCCAATCATCACGTTGCAAGTTTAATTTCTTATTGCCAACCT
This sequence comes from Ascaris suum, assembly GCA_013433145.1. Taxonomy (NCBI): domain Eukaryota; kingdom Metazoa; phylum Nematoda; class Chromadorea; order Rhabditida; family Ascarididae; genus Ascaris; species Ascaris suum. The sequence continues at coordinate 7,722,026 of CM024181.1, forward strand.
ATTGCTATGAATAAAATGCAATATCGCATATTGTGCTAATTATTATTTTGCCCACTCGCTTTCACGTATTAATATAGATGGTCAAATTTTGAGAAAACTTATATGAATTAAATTATGTTTTCTGCGTAAAAGTGCGGCGAAATTTCGATGTCCTGTTTTCGTCCTTTCTCATCTAACACTTATTGCCAGCCGTATGTGCCAGACGATGATTGATCGATCACTTTATATTGTCTAGCATATCAATCATATCATAGGGTAAATTTTCGCATAGATAGTGCAAATTTATTGAAGAAGCAATAATTACTAGGCTTAGACACTTGGAATTATTCCACCAAATTTTTTGACTCATTTCAATTTGTCGTAGGTGGCACCAGTAAGTTGGGGAAAAATACCTTAATATTGGGGAATTATCATTAAATACCTAAATACTTGATACAGGGTTGGGTCACCATATTCAATGATCGTCTTTAAATGGACACGTTCACAAACTGCGAAATACAATTCGGCATTAGTGTCCGCTACTGGCATTCTTGGATTCGCTTTTCTCGCTTTCTATATATGGACTAAAATTGGACGCAGGTATATAATATGATATAGTTATAATATTTTCGAATATCTAATTTTGAGAAGAATATCCTCTATTGTGAAGAAATTAGGGGTGGCCACGACCATTTTCTAATGGTAATAAGTAATCGCTATATTTCGTTTACCACTTATGAATATCTCTAAATACTACCACTAAATAAGATGTTGTTCAATAGAACAAAATATAATGATTGATGTGAAAATATTTTTTCGTATGTTCATATTTGAATATAGATGAAGGAAAAAGAAAAAAACATAAGTTTTAATGGGGAACGGAAAAATTCACTAGAAAATTGTATAATTTTCAAAAAATACTAACGAGTTATAACACATTTCATTGCTATTTAGCAAAATAAATTTTAAAAAAATAACAACAAATTATAACACATTTCCGTGTTATTTAGCACAAATTATTTGAGGAGATAACGAACGAATTTGTTAAAACTCTTTTATTAAGCATAATACTTACAAATGCGCTCTAATTTCAAGTGAACACTCCATAATATTAATGCCGATATTGTTAGAGGATCATGTTCATTTATAAACGACAATGAAAAAGTATATAAACTTTATAGACTGAGAGCGCAACGTTAATAAGATGCAATTTATTGAATTTGACGGGAAATTTGCATATAGTTTCGCATGGAAAATGTTTTTCTTTTAGATTGGATAATCGAATAGGTCTCCTTGCTGGATTTATTCTTTGTCTAATGTTTCATATTTGCACTTATCCATGGAAGCTTTATAATAATAAAATTTCTTATCGCGAAGAGATATCGAATGGTTTGTTTTTACCTAATCTACCTTATATTAGAATACCTGAAGAATCGTTTCTACCTAACGATTCGTTATAAAATACAAACCCTAATACAGAAACATCTCATATAATACGCGCAAATATACTATCGTAAGCATTGATTTACTTTTAACCTTTACAATTTACCTTTACAATAATAATTTAGTGATTAGCCAGCATCAATTATGCAAAAATAGATAATTTCAGGCCAGAAATTTTTATTCAAATCAAATCATTTCAATGATAAAAATTTCCCGATTACTTCATTAAGAAAAAAAAATTTAACATCCTAAAATATTTTTAAAAAATTCTTTTATTTATAGCGCCATCGGGAAATATTGCATCAGAGAGTGTTGGCTGTCCTCGTTCATTCAAATGGTGTGGCACAACACCGGCGATCAATGTCTATTTCTATAATACGCTCTATGTATTTCTATTCGGTATCGCATTTCCATTGATTAATGTTCATTTAGCGGCATTATTTTGCGCGATACTTGGACCACGTCGACAGGGTACAATGCAAGGCGTTAATATTCTCATTTCAAGTTTTAGTCGAGCGATTGGACCTCTACTTATTATGTTCGTTGTTTTTATTCAAATTTTATTTCGTGAATTTATTCAATTTTTTGTTGGTTTTTTTTTCTTCTTCTAATAAAATAATATTCAAAAATATTGAAATTTTTTGTTTTTAGAAATTAAAAAAAAAAAAGTTCAATGAGAGAAAATTTTTCAAAATGTAAGAAAATTAATAAGAAATATTTGTTGAAAATTTAATAGGGGAAAATATTTTGCATTGCTTTAAAGTAATTGTCACAAAATGTGCTATATGGTTGTGGAGTTAGAAACGTTGCATTTTAATCGGAGAGTTAAATTAGGCATTGAGATTACTAAATTCGCGCCGAATAATCAAAAAATCTTTTCAAAAATTAAGAGGAAAAAAAAAGTTTTATTGGTTATTACATGAATTTTTGAAATATTTAATGAAATATTCGTTTTAAACAGATAATTACTTTCACAAACGCAAGGTTATAATTCGAAATTAATCGATCAATAGGCAATAAATTTGCATAATGCTGATATTTATTTTAAAGATTCCATAAGATTCCACTCAAATTTGCATAATCCTAAATATCGAATAGAAAATCCATGAAAAATAATGAAGCAGCGGCAATTCAGTAATTTTGTAACACTTTTATCGCTACAGTCACCGTTTTTCAGCGTTACCGTACATCCTCGAAGGCAATTTTTAACCCCATGACTGGGGCAATATTTTGAAGACTAAAGTAATACTCTAACAACTTCAACAAATTGGAAGACCCCACTAGTAAGAAATAACAAGAAAATGAGTTTCAACTATAAGAAATAATTTTATTAACATTTTTTAAATATTTTCTTTAATATATATTAATATTTTTTCTTCATATATTTTTTATAATTGATAATTATATATTATATTATATTACGTTAATATATAACTGATAATTATTTGGAAAAAAAAGAAATAATAGATAACATATAATATAAGAAATATTCTTTTAGTCAACTCTTCAATGGATATGGTCCTAAAATTGTTTGGTTGATTGAAATCGCGATACTCACGTTCATATTATTGCCATTCTTCTTGATGTATAAAAGGATGGTACCACTGAAAACAGTTCAACAAATGACAGCTGGCGATAAATTGAAATATAAACATGGATATATCTATCGCTTTTAGGTCTTATTCGATTACCTAGTGCATATATATATATATATATATATATATATAATATATATATATATATATATATATATATATATATATATATATATATATATATATATATATATATATATATATATATATATATATATATATATATATATATATATATATATATATATATATATATATATATATATCAAATTCAATGCTGCCAATTATGAATTTTTTTCTTAATGCTGGAAGTTTTCTTCGGTTTTTCTTAGTGCATAATTATGCATCGAGTTCAAATCGATTAGAGTTATTTCTACTTGGTGAGAAAATCCAGCAAAATCATCTCTTCGTGTTTAAATAATCTCCGATACGAATAATTCCGATGAGTTGAAGCCATATCGTTGTGAGTGTGATTTCGTTGGTTTGCCCGAACGTTAGTACAGTTACCGATAGAATCTCAAACAAAACTAGAAAGCAATAAAATAGCCGAATTATTAGCGAGCCAAGATCTATTGGTGATTAATATAACAATAAAAAAATTTTACACCTTTGTGGAATTTTGCATCTGCATGATACATTATACATTATACATTATACATTATGCAAATGCAAAATTTGCCCTGCTGTATCTATGCGTCCGTGTATATGTTTGTCTATCTACCAGCCTAAAAACCTATCTACCAGCATATCCATCAACCTCTGCTTATGAAATCTTGAAGCCGGCGTTGAGATACTTTGTAGATATAATCTAAACCACTTGGATGATCCTTCAACAAGTCGCCAATTTGTTTCATTAATTTCAACACCAGTTATAGACACCTAAATGTGCTCGAAGTGTATTTTCCGATCAGACAACTAATCAGCCGCATTTTACGACTATTCGCTTCGAAAATATTTTCTCGAAGACTGTTGTAAAATTTTTCAGCTCAATTAAAATTGGAATTATTAGTGCGTTTGTTTCATTATTTTTTTAATAAATTATAGTAATTCTTTCGGTACTTATTCGTTTAATGGACATGATTGTTAAAGCACATATCGTGTAAGCCTCTCTAATGTTTTCAATTTTTAAAATCTAAGTACCACGATGATAGAACGATGAGAAGTCGCACATTTATTGAAACCTTCAAATGGGCTACACACATTTTCAAATGGGAATATATCGTTCGTCACTCATCGTGTTTCCCCCGGGCTAGAGATATTTTTTTGTGCAAATAGGCGAATAAACTAGGAGAATATTTCCGTTGCAATCCCCCTCCCCCTTTCGTACTGAAATGTTAGCGTAATATGTTATTACGTATGATATATTTTACTAAAATAGGCTATTTCCTTTTTTTAATAGTGATATTGATAAATTGGTCATGTCGACCATCACTCATCGTATGATAATGGTGATAGGTTCTATTATTAATTCAAGATGTGTCCCAATTATGTCACCGAGCGATCAACGTACGGATTTTTGATGACAACCTTACCTGTTCATCTCCATTGTATCTTTCATCTTGTTCGATTTTTAGAATATGCTTGAATAAAAAAAATGAGATGACTATGAACGAAAAATAAATAAATAAATACTTTCAGTTGAAAATGTTGACTCGAAAACAGAGCGCAAGAGATGTCTTTACAAGTTCTCTTGAAGAGATTCCATAAAAGAGAAGGCTATTTATTAGGTAAAGAGTAACGAGATAATGCTCAAAACTTTTCAAAATTAATCCATTACCTTATTCAGGTAAATTTATTTCGCTTTTTTTCCGTTCCGGAATATTCCGGAATATACTTTTTCTCTCGAACATTTACTTTGCCCACTTTTTTATATCAATACGGAAGATAAATCGTAGGACTATTCAAGTAACGGCAAGAAATATCATTTCCATCATTCCGCAAAAAAAAAGAGGAAATTTTATCGTTTATATTAATTCATTTTCTTGTATAAATTAAAGCCTATGAAAAGATGAATAAAGAAGATGATCATTCGATAAGATAGGAGTATAGCACATCCAATAAACATTACAATTAAATCAAACTTAATTCCTTATTTTAAAAAAATGCTTGCATCCATTCGGAAATTCCTTATCCGGATTTTGTTGCACGCATAAAATACCGGACAATCCGACGATTTTGCAACACCGGAAATATGCAATATAATTTGCACTTCTATTTTATGCATATATGCAATATTGATTAAGCACTGGCTAAAGCATTTTAATTTAATTTGCACTTCTATTTTATGCATATATGCAATATTGATAAGCATTGGCTAAAGCATTTCAATTTCTCTACTAATATCGCTCTATTATATTTAATCTTTGCACTTTGCTATCGCCTAATGGATTATATTTCACTTCTTATATTGTTATTATTTGTTTATTGTTAATTATATTGGTGCTGTATTCAGTGATTTTTTTCTATTCTCTTGTTTTTGCGTATTTCATTTATTTTTTTTCCCAACAAACGTTGAAATAAAAACGTGAAAATTAAAAAAAAACGCGCCATTTGCGCCAATATACATGCATATTATGCATGCTTATGGGGCACGCCTCTCATACCTATTTTAACGCCATCCATCATATTATATTCCACGATCTTGCTATAATATGCTCATGTTTCAACATTTTTTTTTGACGCTCTCATTTTTAACTTTTATTTCGCTCTTATTTTTCGACTTCTTCGGCGTTGACGGTTGTAAAAGCAGCCGGTATTATTTTGAAATACAGTTTAGCCACAACTTAGCCACAGCTATCAAATATTTGAATATTGGATTTCAATTCAATTATGCGGTACACTAACTTCAATTCAGCCACAACTTCCAACAAACATACTGTAACAGGTACACTACCGCATATCATATTCGGATATCAACAGATGCATAAACAGTACCACAACGCTATCATTCTACTGTGTATGTAAATGCCTAATATAGCTCCCTAAGAATTCGCAAGACATGTATCAATTGCGCTCTCTGTCTTGTAAAACATCTCAGGTTGTCCTCAACTATCATAAAGGTAATATTTGAATGCCAAAGACTTTATTAGCATATTTATGAAATAAAACTTTCGCGTTCAAGTCCATAGACTCGATGAAATGCTGTGTTAGGTAATTGCTTCATAAAATACGCACACTCAAAATTGGTAAAAATTTGCCTTCCTTTACGATTTATTATGTTATCTGCACACCTGACCACCAGAGCACTAGAGGCAGGTAACATTGACTATGAAAAGCCTTAGGTAATTAGAAGTCAACTATCATCTAAGAAAACGAATTTTGTCATAGTTTGACGAGAGGCAATAAATACAAGAAAGAGCCACTTCCAAGGCTGTTTTATCCGTCGATCCATGCTCGCCACGAATGGATGATCACGACGTAAGTACACGCCTCATCGTGCATTCAGCTCTACAGCAGCTGCTCCATAAATTTCCCAAACGCCACACATTAACACTGAACAGTAAGTATAGAATTGAATTACTATATCATATTCTAAGCGGAAAACTATCCATTCGTTTAAAAGAACTGTTTCAATAAGTTCGGGAAAGAACCACTCCTTCTTATAATTTCCCTACCCTTTAATCGTATCTATGGTAAACTTCGATAGCGCAAATCTCCTTCCTCGTAGTTTACATCAAGAGACCGGAAAAATGTTTTACACGAGAAAAAGCTCTCTTAGACCTGTCGTATGTAACCGCCTTACCTGCAACTTTGCCAGTAGCCCTATAAGGATATTTGCTGATCAACCGATATTTATGCGGGTCAATCTTCCAAATCAGCTCCCTGGATCGGATCAAAAATAAAGCTTCTCTTTCTTGTTTCCATCCTCTTTCAATACTAAACACCCAAAGTTTACATCGATATCCACTTCTCACTGCCATGCTTCGATTTTAGGTCATAATCTCCAACACTTTATGTAACCGACTTACCTACCAATAGTCGCAGCACAAGTGCAAAATGAGCGTATTTGCGGTAATTAAACTTGCAAAAGTATAAAACCTTTTCGCAGTATAACATGTTTTGGCAGATGTAATGTCACTCAACGTAACAAACAAGACGTATCATTTATTGCAATCATATCCAGCCACAATGAAGTAGACTTCTGATGCAACAAGAAGAACAACAGCAACAACAATTCGACCGCAAATAGACAGATCATCGGGTACGTCGAACCGATCTTTAGATAATTATCTTAGAACTGGATCACCTGAAAAACCAATCAGATCAGCTCGATATACTCCTCAAATTTTTTTTTGATTAGCCTGACCTACATCCTTGACTTCTTTCGCAGAATAATCTGACCCACATTTGAACTTCTCCTGCTGCTGAGCCAGACGAACATCCTGAATACCTTTCACTCATCTACCTTTAGCGTGAATAAAACCTCTTTCGTTAATACTGCCAAATTATCACTGTCATCTCTTCCTATATCCTTCCGAATTTTCATACCCAGCCCACGTATAAAGAGATTCTACAAATTTCCAAGAAGTATACTATTACCTGCCATCTCAAAATTTATATGGTTTCCTTATCCATGAAAATGAAATCCAATTATGTAACAAAACAACCTCAACAAATCGATATCCGCAACTCAAAATAGAAGAAAATAAACGTTAGTATAATTAACAAGAAATCAAAGCACACTTATACAAACTCTTCATGATTTCAAAATCAATCTCGACGATACCCTTCTAATGGGTAATATATAAATCACTAAAATTGTTTACCTGTCCACGAGTCTTCTTCTGTCCGCCAAGTTCGAAATGCTTACAGCGCTTTATTGGTAATTGTTTGCGATGCTTACATTCGGTACATTCCATCCTGAGCACGATCTTCTTGGTGGTCTTTGCCTTCTTCCTAAAGATCGGCTTTGTCTGCCCTCCAAAACCCTTCTGTTTCGAGTCGTACCGACGACGCCCTTAATGCCATTTGTTCATTAGTTCATCGGCTTAAAACAATCACACTTATCACAGGTAATGACTTGAAAGACCCTTAATCTTTACCTATCAAAGTGACCTATCATATGTTTCGACCTGAGGCATAATCACGAAAAAATAAACAGGCATAACTTGTCTAAACGCCCAATACATGCCAGTATAAAAGGCGTTTTCGGCTTGAGTAAACAACGTGCAGGTAGGTATATATTCACTGAAATATGTGAATAAAAAACCCTGTCAGACAGCAGGAAACATCCTCATCGGACGCATCCCATTCCTTCAGATACATTAAAACACCATTAACATAACTGTCTACCTGTAGTCCGGGATGATGTGAGAAGGCAAAAATCAGGATAGCCATCAAAAACTTGATCCTGATTTACTTACCAGCACCTCATCTTTTCTTTCCTCCTTCCCTCTCCTCCTCCCCCCCAGTCCCCCAACTCGAGAAAAAAGAATATTTCACAACCAAGTGCGCTTTAGTAGTAACGTATAGCCAACTTCATAAAACATGAAAATGTTGTGCGACCACCCTCTATTCGAGCATCTCAGCGGGCCACATACTCGATTGGTCAAGAACATTTTCAACTTTTATTGCTGACAGCTTCAGGTGTGGCGCTAATGAGTTCCACCTAGAGTAAATTTATTAACTCTATGTGCACATATACTTTTCGAGTTAGAGCTGTGACTTATAACTGACATACTCTTTACTCGTATAAAGAAAATCGTATATCCCTAACACCATTCGTTTGCGTACAAATTTCAATGCTGCACAAATGCAATGGTACCGGAAAAAAAGATTAATAATTACGACAGTACAAAAAAAAAACGACTCAAAAGGGATTATGTGTTAAAGTACAACAAGAGAAAAATTTCCAATAAATCGAATCAACCAATCGTCAAAAATATACTCATAAGTCGCCGCAAACAAACACAAATATATCGTCGACCCACCTGTTGTTCACCTATTAACTTCATGTTAAGGTATTCCTTTGCAAGAGAATACCCATAAGCGAGAATCCCGTAGACGACTCTGCCCACAACGAACAACAACCTAGGCGAAAACAAGTCAAATACCGAAGAGAACAAATGATCGCCAATATATACCTTGTGCATACGTCGATTCCTTTCCTTTTTTATACTGTGTTACCTTGTGCATTGTATGTTTGCGGCATTTCCCATCGCAGAATGTCCTCCGCGTTTTCGGTACGTTGACCATCCCTTATCACCAACTAAAATCGAAGATGACACCCACTTTTCGAAAACCATAAATCACAAGTGAATTATGCAATATTAAAAGTATATATATCAAAAGCTGTAAAGTTGCACGAAACGAACAACCACCCTTCACCCCTTTCGCCTCCCCCCTCCACCCTCGCAAAAAAAAAGAAATGCTACCATCTTCCCCTCCCCAACCGCAGAAAATAACAAACATGTCCTTCCAGGACGATGAAGGAAATCCATCCACGTTCGTGCAAACCCATAACGCCGTAAATATCACTGATTAGTCAGCAGTTAAAGCCCCATATTCAATACTCAATCAGGGTATTATAAGATTTCATCACATCCCAACAATAAAATCAATCAATACTAAACGGATAAAAACCGATAAATCAAAACGAATAAGGAATTGATTAGAAATCAATTTTATGCGGCAAAGAAATAAATCAACAAAATTCATTATATATCAATATAAAGTGATAAAAAATAATAATAATAATAATAATAAACACAACAACCAATAATAATATAAGCGATCAGTGAAAAAAAAAACGCATCGGAATCGTTGCCAAAAAAAAAAAAAAAAAAAAAAACAATGCCATATCTATAGCAAATATCAAATATAAATTATTTACATACGAATATCGCTATCCCACATATCAGCGGATAAACTATGTTGTTCGCCTCGAGATGCATTTGAAGAAATAAGAATTAAGTGGCACTTAAAGAAGCTAGAAAATAGGAACGTTGATTAAAACATCCGAATTTCAGGATCTCAATTCGACCACTCTATTATGCCGAAAATTCTAAAATCGGAGCCAAAATATTGACATTAGAACTCCGACGTAGAACTAATTTTTTTTTTTGCCACAATATAAAACTCCTTCCTTATTCATCCTTTTTTTTTGATAATCAATGAAAGCAAATTACTATGAAAAATATAAAAGTATAATAAAAATTACGTCCACAATGCAAATAATAATAAAAACATAAAACAATTAATAAAATATTTCAATAGATCGCCGTGTACAATCAACATTAAATCAAATTAAAATCATTTAATCGCAGTTTATCACGTTATAATAACGTTGTTATCACAACGTGATATCTTCTACAATGCTTGCATACACGAAGAAAAAATTCTGAACTTTAAGACCCACGTAGTTCGGGTCCTCTAACCCCTCATGTTCCCCTTCCCCTTAGTCCTCAAGTTCCAGAACCTCAACAACAACTTTTATTCATGAAGTTTCAAGTATCTCTTATGTCATGGATCTACATCTATCCCCAATTTCGATCACCCTCCAAATGAATTCTACCACACATTTGCAACTTTTACGGCGGGATATGATCCTCGAAATCTTGTCGCCCTCCTGCAGGACAAGGGAACTTCGAGCTTGTTGAAAACTCCCTGCCATTTTACAGCCTTTGAAATACTTTATCACTAACAGCTCAATAGCCCGCTGACTTCAATCGTCTCGTTACCCCCGCACTCTCGATGACAGATTGTACCATATGGAGGCCATAAAATGTCCTGATCTTTAGGAATTTCCCACCTTTCTCTTAGCCTCGAGATCCCACTTGCAAAAATTCAAACCTCTGCCCTCCAATTCAACCTTACTATCATCATTTCACGTTGCTGATCCATAGTACACTAATCCGTTTCTTCTATTCTTCGATGTAAAACTATTTCGTTTTAGCAGCTGATTAAAACATATAACACCTCAGCGAACTGTTATTGGCGTTCCTTTAAAGACGTCTCTCACTTCAATCATCTAATAATTTCAAACAAACTTTAAATCGTGTTATTTGCTTTCAACAGCTTTCCACAAAACCGATAAAATCAGTCGGAATTTGTGAATCGACGAAATTCCCCAATGGATTCAACTATAGCTTCCCACTAGCGCAAGGCCACGGCATCCAACGATCGACCTTCTTCTTCGGGTAGGGGGAGGAGAACGTCTGACTTTGTGTACTCTCGTCTTCGAGAAAAATTGTTCTTTTTTTTTCACATCATTGGCAATTCATAATAAGAACCCTTTTAAACTCCAATTTATAACACCCTCATTTGCATATCACTTATTTGAATTCAACCAAAGCGGATATGCGCTTATGTTAGCATTCCACAGAAATTAGCCGCCTGAAGTGAACCTGCAAATTTCAGCGAACTCGCCTATCAAGTTTCAATGTTGTATGAAGGGATTAACTACTCAAATGACCAGCACCGGCAGTGTTCACACTGTCTCTGCCCACGGCGCATTCCCTGAATTCCGCAATGCACTGTAAGATTGCAGCTCTCGCACGAGGTCGCTCTTCAACCGGCAAAGCTTTCAACGATAGTGCGACCACATTACCGAAATGACCGTCAATGTCGAGTTCTACCTTCCTTCGCCTCCACTTCGCTCTCGACTCAAACCTACTGCTGCCACCTTCCGCCATAAGCACATCGGCTGGCAACTGTCGGTTCGATCTTGTACCCTGCAACAACTCCATAGGTCAATCATAGAAAATCATATCACTTATTGCCACTTCATAGTGAAGATCCTCGCAATGTACGCCAACTGCAGGGAATGAACTACGATCAGCGGGCCTGGCCACCATCAGGATCGTTTCTTAGGCACTCTCAACTTAACCAAGAACAAGTTTTGACCACATAAACACACAACTCGCCTCTTTCAGGATGCTTTCGCTTCACATTTTCATTCTGCAATAAAAAGACATGCGCGCTGATAGCGTAGTAAGCAATATAGTTTCGAATTTATCAACAGCAACACCCCCCCCCCCCCAGTTGATAATATTCCCGTCCCCCTCCCCCATCCAACATCAGACCTCTCCGTCCCTTAACAGTTTCCATAGCAGTGGTCTCCAAACGCAGCTAGTTGTAACTGGTAAGCAAAAGAGATATCTGAACTCGAACTCCAGGTTTTCATGAGCTTAGCACATTCACTTGAAGACAGCCTAGAATCAAAAAATATTAGTCAAGTATAGAAAAAAAACCCGAAAGGTATTATCAATTGTAAGCCAAGTTCCATCAATGTACTACCCATCCTCACTCCCTTCCGTTCAAATAATTTGAGAGGAAACCTAGGTAGCTGTTGAATTTTAGATAATAACGTTCACATAGCAGAAAACACTTTCAAAGAGAAACAACAGGGTAAAAAAGAAGAAGGCAAAGGCGCATCGATGTTGAGCCAAACAGTCCCACAATGGGTTTTTTTCGCCACATAACGCTCCGGCGGCGAGACTGGACTGCTCGGAAATCCACTCTTCCTCTCCCACCTCAGAATCAGCACATAAAAGAAGTGGGGAGGAGGAGAAGAATATGGCTGAGGGAAGGGGGGAGGAAGGGTGGGTGGATGGCGATAATCTTATATGCGTAATACTGAAATTCGCGATGACAACAAACAATCTCATTGAATATATTTTGCTAAATAAAAAAAATGCATCTTCATGCTCGCATTTCAATCGATCATTTACCTCAAACTTCCCGTAATTGAGGTGTGTTCCAATATTGTCATACCTTCTACTAACTCATAAATAAAATGAAACCTATAACCACACGATATTAAACGTGCACAAAAATGCACATCAAAGGCTAACATAATTAGCGACGGTATAGTCGGCCATTTCAAATTGTGCATCGGTTTCCTCCGTAACATTTCCGTCGCCCACTCGTTTGCTAGCAGTGGAATTCAACAACGGATCGGTGGATGATGAATCGCCTTCCTGCGAAGATGACACTGCCCGCTTTCGAGACGATTGCGCCGGTTCACTAAATTCTTCCCTTATTTCAAATATTCGCATACTCATAAGGAATAAAAATAAGTCTTAACATCAAACCCTTTTCCGCTCTTTAGCTAAATTTGAGGTTTCCCAATATAAGAAAAACCTACTCTTTCCTTCACAGAGAAAATGCACTTATTTTAGCTTTTACTTCCACAAAAAAGTTGCATTTTTTTCAAAACTGCAAACGTCGTGGAAAAAACTCCTTTCTCGTTCGTCGATCACCAACCTCTACATTCATTTGATCAATGAAATTTGTAAGCACAATGTCAATTCAATTACAGCATTATATAGCATCAGATCAGCAAATAAAAAACAGAACATTCTCCGCTTGGAGCAATACTGTTTATTTGTAGCGCTATGCACAAAGTAAACAAAATACTTAAATTATAATAGCCATTGAAAGCATCATAAAGGGAACGAATTCATAATAGAAGTGATATGCCTACCTTGGAACGAAATTCTGCATCGGATGTTTGTTTAGCTCCTCGTCCAATTCACCTTCTTGCACATAAACCACATCGACAAACTCATCCCCCTCTTCGGTCACATACCTGCAAGGTGTTCATTTGCACAACTCAGCAGGTATCATAGCACATCTGGCGAAAAAAAGGATCTTCACAGTGATGACGAATTGCGGATAAAAGACGCTGTCCAGTTACTAATAACTTAATCTGGCTATGCACCTCAAATCGAAAAGCGCAAATCGGACAAGGTAATTACAGAGAGAATACATCACAAAGTAGAAAAACTTTACACATGTATAAAAGCAACGTATATATGTATTTAAGTGATCTTTTAAGTCTACTATATATATATATATATATATATATATATATATATATATATATATATATATATATAGTGCATACATACAATGTTTCACCCAAAAACTGTTACTTATCGACGTAATATAGCCAAATTGGTAAAAACAGATTGAAGTAGAACTGCCAACGGGCTTGGTGGACATCTTACACCAAATTCCCAAAGCTATCTATAATTTACTTCCACGAGGTCAGCTTTCTCCATGACATCCAACAAGAATAAGGAAAACAAACTAACTATCCATCATCCAACAAGAATAAGGAAAACAAACTAACGATCCGTCCTCTCGGAGATATACTTCACCCGCATAAGAAGGCGTCTCTTCGGAAGTTAACGCTGCATATCCCAGTCCGGGTTCTTTATCCTTGTTTAAATTCATTGACTCCCGCTGCTTCTGTTTGCCTGAAAATTCCATGATTTGTTACGACTGCCCTTAATTTCTGCAAGTGACGCTCATTCGAGAGAATGCCACTTAATCGCCGGTTCAAATGCTCAGTAAGCGATCCATAAACGCCGAAGCAAGGGTTCTCCAACGAGAATGAACAACACCTTTATTAACAGAAGCGTTCCACTCTTCCCCTGTCCATCCAATCGTCAATTTATAAAATGAGAATCTTATACCCTATCGAAGTCGGACAAACTATGGTAAATTGCACACCAATAACAAACGTGACCTTGGTATTCAGATGCTTGTCCTGCGTACGAATCGGTTATATTACCGGTATCTTCATCATCGAACTCTTGTACCCAAGCCTCGTCGTCATTAATATCGATTCCACCAACCGGCGTAAGTCGCTTTTTTATGACTGGTTGAATAATACCGTCGATCACATCACTGTGAATCGACCGCAAATGATGCAAGATACCACGTGTTGAACCACCCACATAGCATAAAACCTGCAAATATGCCACTGCCAATATAAGCGGCCACAAAGCGCAAAATAAAATACCCACCAATAAAGGCAAAATTCATGCTTATAACTCATATGAAAGCATCGGCGTGAGTTCATCTTCTAAATGGTAGTATAGCTTCAAAGTTTACCTGTAGCGCTAGTTTAACAACGTAAACCTGAAGATGCTAAAGAAATTTCCAAACGTCAAAAAATTATCAAATTTCCAAACGTAAAGAATCATTTAACAGCGACGAACACCACGAATAAAATGGAACTTACAAATTTCAAAAGCAATTACAAAGCAAAAACAATATATTGAAGGGAACCACTAATTAGATTCCCAAAATCTCAGACAATCTTTGCAACTAAATATTGAGAGAGTGTTCCCTCTACTACATGATGCTTCACTCTGATAGGTCAATTATAGGTAAAATTAAATAGCAAATTAAATATCGCTATACTTTATAGAACATAAAATTGCAACTGGCATTGTGGTACTGCAACCCATATTCCATCCCCTCTCCCCTCACCCCACTAAAACCCATACTTCGTCCCCCTTTCGCGTCCTACAAGAAAGGGGGACGCTTCCCACCCATAAACCACATCCAACGACCAGAAGCAAACAATTAATCTCATCTACAATTTATTATACCTAAAACATTAATATATCGCTTCAAAATATCTCAAATATTGAGCCGTCATCTAGGTGATAATTAAATAAAACATTCCCTTAAATTAAAGAAATACTTCATCTAAATTATATAAGTAAATAAAAGCACTAACTGCATCACATATTTTGCACTTTGCTTTTCGAACACCCTCTTCATCGTAGAATTTCTCACAAAACATCCACACTTTCGATTGAAACCTTGGCGAATTACGAGGAAGTAATGATGGCTGTCGTGTGGAAACATTTCTGACCGGCGAACTGAAATCAAGATTCCGTTAAAAAATTATGCACCTATGTATAGCCGGAAATCATGACCGCTAACAAGGTGGGTCGTCCGAACGTTCCGGAAATTATAACCGGTGATAAGGTGAGTCTGCATGGTAAGTGTAACTTGAAAGCTAACTCGTCAAATTGACTTCCGTTAGCTATAAAAAGAATGATCAATAATGAAGAAGACAACCATTTGGATCCAATGTTTCATTTTTTCGACCTCATACGACAACGTTGTTCTCTTTCAAAAGTGAACGTGAAATCAATTTCTATCAAATAAAAAGGTGCAAATTTAGGAATAATCACACATTGGGAAGGAATTGACACAAGAACTCATATTCTGCCTCCAATCCCCCCCCCCCTCAAGCCATCCCCCCCCGGGCTGCTTCAAAAAGTGGGAAAGAAGAGGTTCTGCGCGTTCAATCTTGCAAGATTGTTCAAATAAAACAAGAAGAATATCATACCCAACTCTTCCCTCAAGTAATACTCAACCTTTTCTTTAAGTCACACCCGACCTTTGCTTCAAATCATATCAGACCTTTCTTCCAATTCATACCTGATCTTTCCTTTAAGTCATACTCAACCTTTTTTTTCAAGCTTATAGAATCACTGCAAGTTAGTGCCTACCAAATATTCACCGTTCCCTCATAGGGCGCATAAAAATTACCCAAATCTAGGCAACATAACAAGGATTTCCCGGCGAAAAAACTGTTGCCTTTCAAAAAATAAATTCCTATTTAAAATTGAAGAAGATTACCTTAATTTGCTGAAGCGTCTTTTTCTAGGTTGTAAAGTTGGTGATTCATTATATCGCCGAGTCGGGTGTATACATGGCCGAAGGTTATGGCGATGAGAACTGTCTAAAAATAAACCTTCTTACCTAAAATTAATAAAATATAAGCTTATTTAATAAGCAAACATCTACTAGCAATGTTAAGCTTGAAATGAATACGTTAATCAACCAATGTACTTTGTTTCTGAAGATTCTTCTCAGAATCAATAACGATACAATTGATTTTTTTTTCCTAGAGCGTGATTTACACAGCACTACGCTAACGAAACTCATCGATAAAAAAACTAATGAAGTAGCAACTTGGAATTAAATGTTTCAGCGGAACTAATTTCGTCTCGACCATACCAATCCCCTCCCCCTGTCCCTCATTAAACTTCGATCAGCTGGTTTTGAAAACTTATAGCGCAAAAAACAGTCAACAAATAATAATAATAATTTTATTCAAATGGAACTTTCTCTTCAAAAATTTATTACTAAATATATATTCAAATATATAATATGCAAATTTTTCGTCAACTATAATTTAATATTTATAATTAATGCAAATATACCGATATGTTCGGCGTCACTTTCATCGCTTTTTATTTCTGTTGAGTGTCGTTCAGTTTTCATCCTGAAATGATCCATCTTTTAAAGAAAATTAGTTTCTTTTTTCGAAATTATAAAAAAAAAAGAAAATATTCCTAATATATACTCAAAGTTTGTCGTCGGATATTCGAAACATCCTTAACACAAAAATTCATAAACAATATGCTGCAATAAATAAATAAAATGATATGTGTTCAATATTTTGATGGATAAAAAGTGATAAATAAAAGGTATAATAAAACCGCGAATGTTGATATGATGGTATAATTGAGATAATTTTCTTGTAAAATTAAGCCTAAGGAGGCTTATGATGATAATATATCATTCTTGATATGATATCAAAGAAAATGATGATATCATTTGTGTAAATCTTGAAAATTAATCCAATGAAAATGGTGCTTAAATATGGAACAAATTTCGAAACTAATTCTCAATTGGTCAATTCCCATGGGTAACGGGTCGGGAAATAAGCTTTACATTGATCTAATGGATAATACGATAGCATATTATTTTAGAAGTCAAAGAAGTCATGTTTCACAAGTAAGCGAAATCGCACCTACTCTTAAATCCCTTCCCCCCTTCCCTACCTCCAAAAAAAAACAATCAAAACTTCGTTTGCCTAATTTGCAACCTCCATCAATTGGCAAACGGCTAGATACCGCTTTTTAGCAATGAAATTGAAAGCTATGAGGTAAGACTACTAGGGTTGATCATACTCGAATGAACCATAAATGATTAGCTCTAGTTAGAGCAGGAGAAAAACACAAAACGCGTCGAAAAAATTGTACTGTCACACGATTTTTTTTTCTTCAAATTGCTTGCCTAACACATAACTGTGGCTGAAGTTTAAGTTCTCTCCCATGGTCGAGTACGTTTGGGGGTAGGAGGGGAGGGGGAGACGAGAGGGAGGGATTAAATAAGTGCACTGGAATATCAATCGGAATACTATAAACATACGAATATGGACGCCTAATAAGGTCGTAATATACCTCCCTTTCAATGATCCATAAATGAAATAATTGCAAGCAAGAACGTAAAACTTCGAACATATTAAAGCCCCACCTTGAGTATAAAAAAAAATCAAAATTGAAAAATTTTATGAAACCCGCGATGCATTCAATCCCATTTAGTGATGCAAACGAATTATATAGTTCATTTGCAATAGTCGGTGAGAGACTTAATTTTTTTTTGAATTTGTGCTTGAAATCTTTTATCACCATATATCGAGTCTACATTAAACGGAACTGGAAATGAGTTTGATAACCCGTAAATTGCTTGGAATGGAATAGGTCTGATCCTCATTTCCATCTGGTGATTTACTTTTATTCACCTCAAACTGAGGTCAGGAACTGGACGGCGATTGGACTTAAGGAACCGAGGAATGGTCAATGAATTAAATCCGATTCCGTCGTTGTTCACAACTGAGGTCACACCAAGATTTATCCCGCACCCTCTTCAATTCAGGTTCAAAAGTCAATAAGTAGAGTAGAGGTGACGTAAGAGCATTTTTTAGAGGCTATAAATTTAAAAAATTCGAGAAACTTAACTTCTTACTAGATGATTCAAGTTTTTATTCAGGTGGGATTTCGGCTGAAAAGTTTGGTGAACAGTGAAATTTTTAGGGGCGTCTAGCGTAAATATTGCGATGAGCTATAATCAAAACATTAGAAAATCAAAGAAAAATCCAACATTTTTCCATTCATAATTAGAATGCATTTTAATAATCAATGAAGAAATAAATCTTTTCCATATTTTTCTAGAATCTAAAATTCTTTCATCAATAAAAACAATAATTTAAAAAAAAATTTTTTTTTTCTTCCATTAAGAAAAAATCTAAAAATTTAAAAAATATATAAAAAAATATGGAAGTGATGGAGAGGATCATAAAATAAATAATTAATTTTGAGATCTATTGATCAATCGGAGCGTAAAAAATAGAGATATTAGATTAACAGATGATTTCTTTTTTTAACTGAAGTTGAAAATAGTGTTTTTTTTCTGCAAATATAAAACAAAAAAAAAACGTCATATTAAATGCTTATTAAATCAATTTTGCAAATGCGTTTAAGAAATACCACCGTTGGAATATCGTATAAAATTTTATTAACGAATTTATGAATAATCTTGAGAAATGAATTTTGTTTCATATCCAACAAAAACCGAAATTCCAGCAGCAATAATTGGCGAATCAAGAAAAGACAACATTGTTTTGTTTTCTTCTATGAAAATATTTTAAAAATCATCATCGATGAAATAACTAAACGCATCCGAATATCCATAAATCTTCATTCCACGTGGTTCCGCTATGAGGCCACCACGTAACTGTTTTAGAGATTCCTCAATCGTTTTTGAAGTTTTTTTTTTCCTGTAGAGGAACGTTCTTGTTGGGAAATTCCTTAAGCATATTATGCATATCTTTATTCTGTGTAGTTATGATAGGTTCAAATGTTTACCTTCACAGGTAGTTTCACACCTTTTGCCCACAAAAGTTTTACATATGCCTTGTGGTTAATTCGCGTTCAGCACTGTTTCATATGTTTGTCGTCAATTGCCAATTGTTAGGCACATATTGGGACGGTTTTTTTTTGTATGTGCGAAGAGATGTATGTACTTGTCTTACTTGTCTGTCTGTCGTAGTCGTATTCTCTCTCTCTCTCTCAAAAAAAAATTAAAACCCCGTTAAGAATGAAATTAACGCCTCGAAATTAAATTAAATTTCAATACTCTTATTAAATTTTTCTCGTCTATTTTCAGAAATTTTTTTGCTTTTCTACTGTTTTATTATTGCAAAAATTTATTTGTTAGTAATAAAATGCAAAAATTTCTTCATAATTTCGCCTATAAATTAATGCAATTATTCATATATAAATTTTAAAAAATTGAATAAAAATATCTTTATTCAACATTATTTGATAGTTTATTTTCTGCAATATTCATAGTAAAACGAATATACTCTATATTTTTAAATAGAATTATTGCAATTGCAATTTTTGCAAGAATTTCATCATATGCATAAATGTTTCTAAATTTTTGCAAATTTGATTTTATTTATTTTTAAATTATGCAATCGAATGATTCGCTGGAATGATATTGATTATTATAGAAATTTTTTTTTGAATATTTTAATGCAAAAATTTTATTATTGCATAAATGCATAATTTGCATAATTGCATTTATGTAAAAATTTATTCAAAAATTATTTCAATATGATTGAATATTTTAATCGATTCGTCACTCTATTAGAAAGTAAAACAATTCCATAACCGTATGATTATAAATTTTATATTTATCCTATAGCATTGCTTTATAAGTATTGATTAGATAATAAATCTAATCAATAATTGATGATCACTTTAGATCTAATCAATAAGTCATGATCATTTTTTTAGTGCGGATCATCATTGCTATAGTTTGATTCTTTTTGTTATCGTACTAAATTGATGAGGTATTCCATAAAAATTTACATTTGTAATACCTCACATTTTTCCGCTGATGTGGTATGTGAACGAATAACACATATTTTATTGCAGAATGAATTTATTCGAAATATTTATAAATATTATGTAAACCAATTAGAATGCATTTATTTGCAAAGAAAAAAAAAACAACAGATTACAAAAATTCGCATTTGCATATTATTCATTGATAGGTCTAATTTGCATAAAATTTGCATAATATTATTGATTCAATTTGCAGAATAAATCATAGCGATATATTTATGTGTTTATTTGATTTTTTATTATTATTATTATTTTTTTATTCCACTGCTTTTTTTTTGGAAAATTATCTCAGCATTACGATTACGCTTGTATAAATTCGTCTATTAGAAATATATTTCCTCATCATTACAAAGAGATGTCGAAAAAAACTTTCAAACTGTTCGGCTATAGCAATGCTTTTGCGAATTATACCATAAAAATGTGATTTTCATCAGAGTAGATAGGATGAGAGGACGGGGAAGGAAGCGGGGAAGTGAGACAATGATGGAAGGGGTGATTGGGCGCTAGTGGTGTACTCGACGGGAAAATGCACGAGTCAGAAGTCGAAGAATCATTCGATTTCGGAGTCGTTCATGGAATAGAGACTCTCAAAATGAGTGAATATTAAAAAAAACAAATCACGAAAATAAGTGACGAAACGATACAAAAAATTTCTCCATACTAACATCAAAAAAAAACGAGTGAATTTTATCGTTTATTTCGATAAGCAAAACACATACAAATATAATAAAATATGATTGCAATAGAAAATTCCATAAATTCCACAAAAATTCCATAAAAATTTAACGATTATAAAAATTTAATAAATTCAAAAAAACGAAAGCAAAAAAAAAAATTTCAATTGAAGAGATATTATTTATAATTTTTAGAATATATGAAAATTTTACAACGAAGAGAATTTTTATGGAACTAAAAAAAAAGTTGAGAAAAATTTTGCAATAAAAATTCATAAAATCTCTAAAAAAATTATAATCTTAAAAATTAAATAATTCTATCAAATAAATTTCAGAAAAAAAAATTTAAAAATTATATATTTATATCTCGAAAGAATAAAATACTCTCCATTGGGGAATAGGAAAATTCTGAGATTAATAAAGAAAAAAAAAATTATATACTAGATGATGAGGAAATATTGCAAAAACCTATACTCGATGAGAGAATTTATTCTGATCTCAATTATAGATCATTTAAATCAATAATTTAATATTGATTTAAAGTGATACCAATCGATAAATCGATATTTTACAAGTAAGAAGGATTGAAATACGCGTTCATTGATTCAATGATTGCTATGATTCATTAGTGCTTAGAAAAATATAATTTCCACTATGATAAATAAAATGGTAATTGTTGCATAATCAAATGAGTTACGACGATAACCTTTATTTCGACTGAAATAAGGTAATAGTTGCATCGAATGGAGTATGGTAAAGTTTGTATCAATAAATAAGGTTTAGTTTTATAAACTTGAAATAAACTTAGTTTAAACTTGTAATCGGAAAACTCCCAATAATGCCTAAATTGGAGCTCTTTGATAAACTCAAATATCACCATACTCCACCACATTCAAGTGGTTCTTTCTTCGATAATATTAATAAAAATGGGCATTTAAAAAAAACAAAATATTTTAGCGAAATTCAGCATCACTTCGAGCGTTAATTTCAGGATAATTCAGGTTGATTTATGTGTCGTAAATAATTTCTTCAGATAATCCCTAATTTCATCTCTTTCAATTACGCTTATATTATCTTCTTTTAATTTATCGTCGATCAATGTCACGAGTTTTTCCTCATCGAATTTCTCACCAAACATCTGCAATATTTAATAATTTATGCAAATTTTTTCACTAAACAAATACAACAGTTTTTTTTTGAATATATAATTAGATTTGATGAAATGATTTATTTAATAAAAATCAAAAAATAATCATTTTTGAAAAGAAATATCTTATGCAGAAAAGAAAAAAACGTTAATTTTTATGGATTCTTGTTCGCTGATTTTTATGTTTCCGGAAATTTTCTCTCTAAGTTTCCTGAATTTCATGAAAAGAAATTTCTTGGAAAAACTTCAATATCATCAAAATTAACTAACTATGGACCTATTTTTTCTAGAAGTATAGAAAATTTGTCACCGTGGTTTTTTTTTCATGCTTAAAGCTTTTGCTAGTGTTATAGAGCATAGAAGATTTAACAGCCACATTTTATTATTGCCTCATATCTTAACGAATCATTCTGTGAAGTATTTCGATTTACTATTCAAGTCATCAGCCAACGTACTAGCCAATACTTGAAAGTAATACAGCAATTACAAGTAACGTATCGCAAACATGAGAGGTTCCAAGGAACGAAGCGATCAATTGACTGGGCCTTTTTTTTGAAATCTACATCTTAGCCTCAATTAATAGCAAAAGATTTTTGTATTTTGCAATAATTATGTACTTAAATACTACCATAATGTCATATCTTTATTTATCTATATCTATATGCAAAGGAAATTATGAAAGCCTAAAATCAATTTTTAATTATATTGTCGTACTTGATGATCATATTAATAATGAAATGAATAATTTACAATAATTTAGCTAATAAATAAATTTCAATGTTGATATTTGCTTTAAAAAAAATAAAAATAAAATCTTTGCAAAATTTTTTCGAATATTTCTTTTTTTTTTCTCGGATAGTTCGAATATTTTTGGATTCAAATATTTATGAAATTTATCTAAACTTATTCTTTTCTATATCATCAATATTCTCATTGCTTTCATGAGATATGAATCGAAAAATAATTTACAACTTTAGAGTTAATTATATTTCGAATGATTTATTGGGATTTGAAAAATCATTTATATTATAATGCAATTTATTTATTATACTCTACATTAATTATTTTTTTAATTATTTTCTTAATTATTAATTATATTACAATATAAGTTATATAATGTATAATTTATAGAATTTAGAAAAAAAAACGCTATAATTTATACTCATTTATTAAAATCTTTCATTAATTAGCTATCGTCATCTTAATCTTTACTTGTATTTTTTTTTAATATTTGAAATAATATGCATTTTATTATGAGATTTCTTTATTATTCAATTAGGAATTTATTATTATTCATTTCTAATATGCAAATGAATTTTATGCAAATATTCATGTTTATTATCTGCCCATATGATAGACAGACGAGAAAATAGACAAACAAACAGACAGAGACACAAATCTATATTAATAAATAATAATTTTACTTTCATAAACTTTCGATACCTTTAGATCGTTTTGCTCAGGAAGTGTAAGACGAGCGAGAAAACTGGCTATTGAACGCTTCAAATCGCTAGTGACAAATTTATTGAGTACATCGCTGAATGATTTTGTTAATTGTTCATATTGATCCTTGGGAAGATTCTGCAAAAAAAAAAAAATTCTTATGAACGAAATGCATTTATTCGATTTCTTATTAGCGTTAATGCATAACTATTAAATTTCCCAGTAAAAAAATTTATAAAATAATTGAAATAATAAGGAAAAAAAAACCTTTTTATTTATTTTCTTATTGAAATTATTCAATCGTTTTCGTAGAAGAAAAAAAACACAGGTGGAATTTTTTTTTAAAAAAAACTTGATAAGTTGAATTAGGAAAACTTGAAAAGTGATAAAATTAATAAAACCTGAAATTATAATAAAAAATAATTTCTCTTAAATTTGCTTCAAAAAAAGAGAGAGAAAAAATTCGAAGCAAATTTTAGTACTATCGCGTTTTACTCGATTCAAAACATATCATAATATTAACGCAAAATACATATAATTTAACAGTAATATTTTACACTGATCTATATAGTTGCATAAACATCTTAAATATGAATGGATATAATAGTTAAAATAGTTATAGATATTTGTATTTATTTTGCGTAATGAACAACGTTTATTTTCATTTAAAATCCACTTGAAAATTGATGTTTTCTTCGTTATATTTTATTTTTTTTCTTCTCGACGATATTTTATCACATTTTCTCGCTATATTTTCATGAAATTCATATATTTTTCATCATTTTAGAAAATTTTCGACAATTTATTTGAGAAAAAAAATTCATCATTTCCCTATTTGTTTTTTTCAGTAGCCTAATTTGTTATAAACATCCCGTATCGATCGATATTATCGATAACTAACCTGATATTAACCTGTTATTATTAAATAACCTGATTTTAATCTGATATTATTAACTAGTTAACGTGATTCTGTCGAATTAAAAAAAAAAGCTTACCTCATATTTATTGAGGAAAAAAATACGCTCAGATAATGTATCATTAAGATTCTCCCATAAATTGATAAGATCTTTCTCTTCGTTGGTTAAATTCATTGCAACCAATCGTACAATATGAGCACTTGATTGTTCTGCGTCAAGGAAACTATTCGCAGCTATTGCTTCCGCTTCTGTACATAATTGTGAGATCTGCAAAAAATATTTCATTAGTAATAATTATTTAAAAAATAGAAATTCAAAAATTTTTTCATTAAATTTTTAAAAAAAATCCTCAATAATTATGAATAAAATCAATGAGGGGAAATTATTTAATGCGATAATTCCATAAAAAGAATATGATAATAAAATTGAAATATTTTTTTTTCTTGCATGGAATAATTCGTTGCAAATTTTTCATATAGTTTGGCTATGCAAACGCTCATAATGTTGAATCGTTAATTAGATTGTCACAGAAAGAGATTCGCAAAATGAAAACAAGAAAATGAACGCAAAAGAAAGATCGCAATTTCGGAGTTTCATAACCGGAGAAGGAAATCTGGAATTTCATGACTAATGCCGTAAATTTGATTCTATTCTACTCATCACTACGTTCAACTTAATGTATATTCACCTTCGTTCTGAGAAGTTCATCGATTTTATCCAACCTTGCGATCATGCTCATGCGATCCATGCTCGCTCTGAATTCCGGATCGACACTACTTGCAGTACGAATTTTTCCAAAGCAACCATCTACATGTCCCGTTTGAGTGTTTGAATTGGTCTACAACAGTTAATTCCATTATTATGCATTTAATCCTTAGATATTAGATACCTCAAGTTTTTGATATATATATATATATATATATATATATATATATATATATATATATATATATATATATATATATATATATATATATATATATATATATATATATATATATATATATATATATATATATATATATATATATATATATATATATATATATATATACCTCTATAAACTTCACAAATATGCAGTCATCGATACCTTTGATAATGAATAGATTTTTGCGTTTATCGTAGAATACATCATAAGTGATTATTTCCGCTGACACTATCGAATAAGAAAATATACTCTTTTACGAAAAAGGCGTACTGTAGCGTAGGTTTTATCGTCGGAAGTCGAACAGGCAAAAGTGGAATGACTTCAGTTAAGAAAATCTCTTTCCATTTAAACTTCGATGAGGTCGAAGTGTTTAAAGGTTTAACGGGCTCTATCCCCCCCCCCCCTCCTCCTCTCCAATCAAAAGCTCCTCGGCTCTTCGGATCTTTGTTCACGAACTCAGGCATGAAACAGATGCCACCATCAAACCAAAAAAAAAAACGTTCTAATTGGCTGGAGGCTCTCGAGCTTATTCTGAAGTCTGCTCTTGCTCAAGAGTATATGAGGTGAACGAGTGGAGATGCCAAATTGAAATATGCCTCGGAGAGGTATTAATAATTATTAGCCTTCATGTCTTTTTTAAATGAATATATCACAAAAATAGGAGGCATATCTTTTTGCTCAACTAAATGACTTGAGCATTTAGCTCATTGATAGCTTTATAGATCATTTCTTTCAGTTATGAATTTCTTTGCAATTCATAATTTCCCTATTTAAATTGCAAAAAATAAATGCAAAATTGCCAATTAACCATTGATGAGGTGACTGCATTGCCTGAAGAGGCGAATAATTTTTGAGAATAAACGTCCGATAAATAGGTGCTGATTGGAAATATCGTCGTAGAGCTCAGCTCCATTGAATCGATAAATGTGAAAGCTGCGATAATGGAAAAGATTGCGAAAAAAACGCTCATCCTGGAGGAGGAAATTTTGAAAGTCTTTTTTAAAAAAAATGTTTGATGATCGACGTTGCATCATTTAAAAAAAAAAATTTGCATAAAAATATTCAAATTTTTAACGAAAACTTTGCAAGAAAAATTAATGATTATGAATAAAATTTCGATTTCTCTAAATAAACCTCTTGAATTATAAAATCAATAATATAAATAAATGAATAATAAATAATAAACATGAATAAAATGATTAAAAAAACAATCTCTTGAATTATAAAAAAGAATGCAAAAAATATTAAATTTAACTCTATTTACAATATTCGAAATTTATTCTACTACGAATAAGATTTTAGTGAAATTTTTCGCATTCAAGTTTTATTCTAGGCGATAATCACATCTCATGTATTGAAAAAAAAATAGCATTAAAACTTGCCGAGAATACAATTATAACTACTTCATCAAATATGCAAATTTATATAGGTATTATCTTTCAGTATAAAACTATACCAATAAATTGAGCTCTTAACAAATAATTCAAAAATCCGATCAAAAACGACTAAATAATTGTCAATTCAGGAAAATTTTCCTCATTAGAAGAGCGCCCGTAAGTATATATATATATATATATATATATATATATATATATATATATATATATATATATATATATATATATATATAGTATATATATATATATATATATATATATATATGTATATATATATATGTCACGATTACAAATTTACTTCCATAATACGCATTATGGGAGCCTTTTGTCTGCGTTTATAAACACGTGTCTGTCTGTCTGTTTGTCTATCTGTCTGTCTGTCTGTTTGTTTGTCTCTCTGTACGCTTGTATTTATTAAGAGGCTGTTGAAGGAGTATTACGAATTTTTAGTTATGATGATCTATCGAAGTCGAAAAATCCTCACGTTTTTGAACTGAGCCAATTGTTTACTTAACACCAATCAAGTATCTTATAAACGATTCTTACGAATGTTTCCTGCTTAAATGTGGATGCAATATTGCATATATTTTATTTATTTATTCGTAATTAATGTTACCGGTTGTTCTACTAGGTAAAACTATAAAATCGCGCATTTCTTGCCAATTTTCCTTCTACGATATTTTTTGATTGTTGCGTATTTAGAAAAATCGTCTTATCTAAGAGGGCTCAAGCTCATAGTTGAAAAAAAATCGGAATTATTTTAGACTTGAAAACTTTACTAAATATGCAATGCAATTAAATGCACATCACATCAACTAATTTAATGCGTCTTCATACGTGACTTCTTGTGAAATGCAACAAATAGTGTTTTATTATAAAATCTTTTGAAATTTACGACTTGCAAAACAAAATTCGCGCATTGCAAATTGCAAATTGCAAACTGCAAATTTGCATTGAATATCTGATATATATATATATATATATATATATATATATATATATATATATATATATATATATATATATATATATATATATATATATATATATATATATATATATATATATATATATATATATATATATATATATATATATATATATATATATATATATATATATATATATATATATATATATGAGTCATGGGTTTTCACTTTTAATAAAACATTAAAAGCAAGGGAAAAAACAGACGGTGAAAGCCGACTATAATGTCCGGTTTTTTGGAAATCGCAAATGAGAGTGCATTTTTGTTATGTCACAACGATAGGCAAAACGATTGCGGAGCACATGACCTTGTCATAGAACGTAACACATGAAAGCATATCGCATTCGGAAATGACGATAATTGAGCGACACACAACCAATTATAATTACTAGTCAATATCAGACCTGTGTATCTGTGCGTGTCTATGTGTGTCTGTGTGTGTCCGTGTATGTGTGATGTATTGCTTATAAACAGTATCCACAAGTGGAATGTATCAATCTCAATAACCATTCTCTTAAAGAACAATATGATAGATATTCGGCATAGCATTCCGTCAATTAAAAACTGGCCATAGTGAAAATAATATCTCTACATTCACGATTGTATATGATGTGAAATTTTTCAAAATCCTTGACGGCAAATGAAAAAAAAAAACTATTAAGATTCGAAGATTTAAGGTATAATCCTAATATCACTATATTGTCGATGCCTAATTTTCTCTCAAATTTATATTGAAATTCGCAATATTTATCTTTTCGGTTTCGAATTTTTAAAAAAAAAAAAGGAAAATTGAATATACTCGACGCTAATTTCATATCAAAAAATTTTAAATTTGATGAATTTTTATTTTTATTTTTATTTTTTTTTTTTTAAATTTTTTGGACAAAATGTCTAATGAATAATTTATGATAATTAGCAAATATTGCGAAAATTTAGTCAAAGAGAGAATTTCTCTGCCAATATTTATGATCGTTAATGCAAATGTAATTAACGTAGAAATTCGCGATTAATCGTATCATTTACACTTTCGCTATAAATGAGCGAAAATAGCGAATTCTATTTTGTACGTTTGCGTTTTGCAATTTACAATGATAATATATGCGACCGCAATGATTTTGATGCAATAATCATACAATTAATTATATAGTACGCATACAGTATACTATAGAGTATATTATACAGTATACTTTGCACAGTAAACAGTGATAGTATATCGTAGTTGCTGTAGACTAATTCAACAATCGCTATAGATTTCCATAAGTCCAAAATAATGACGGCATATTTTTGCACTTATTGAATGGCGAACTCCTCGAAAGTGTATAATTAGACGCGTTAATGGCGCCCAATCGCAGCTATTCTGTGATATTGGTGATTATGGCACTCATGGATGGGATAACTTGCTAACAAATGACAGTACATTAGAGAAATATTAAGCACGAGTTAAAGAGAGAGAGAGAGAGAGAAAAGAGAGAGAGAGAGAAAGAGAGAAGAAAGAAAGAAGAAAGAAAGAGAAATCTTTATCCTCAGAATGAATAAAAAAACCATCGAAAAAGATATTACACAAATTAAGTTACTAATAAAAAAAATATCAAAAATAGACAAGTGAATAAGATTTAAAAGAAAAAAAAAAGATCAAAGAAAAAATAAACTATAGATGAGAGAACATAGAAAAAAAAAAAAGAAAATTGCAATATTGCAAAAAAAAAATTGCAAAAATGGACAAGTGGAAAACTATAGAACATAGAAAAAAAATTTTTTTTGCATTAGAATATTGCAAAAATTAAACGAGATAATCGACAAAATTAATCGAGATAACAAATGGATCGATTACAATTTTGGAAATTAGAGCAATTGTTTTATGAAAGAGTTTTCATACGATAGTCATTATGAATGTTTTTTGCATTATAGAAAGTTGCAATTTTAATATCACTTAATATTAATAGAGATGAATAAATTATCTTCGAAAAGAGTTGAAAATTTTCACTTTTGCATTGATATTTTAATGACTAAAGAAAAAAATTTCCCGCTCATAATTTTATTATTCAGATTATAGAGATGCTAAAAAAAAAAAAATTTGCAAAATGCTAACAATATACTTTTACTATTAAACTTCTTACTTACTTAATAAGTTTTTGTCATATCCGTTGAATATTTATGTCACTGTAGTTGGAAATTCTGAAATAATGAGAGTACCATTTTAAAATTTGTTTAATTTGTTATATTCAAATTTTTTTTGCAGAAATTTCGTAAAAATTTTAATCTTTAGAACACTCTGAATTTTATTCAAAAATTAATAAAGCATTAAATAGATAATGAATTGAAATGATTTTTAATAATAATAAGATTTTATGATATTCTTTTGCTAGGAAAAAAAAAGTTTTTTTTTTTTATTTTGAGCGAGTCAAATACTCTTTAATAAAGAATAGATTATTGAATAAGTAGGGAGGGGGGGGGGAAAAGAAAGAAAAATCGAAACATTCCAATGCGACAATGTGGCATGCCTACAACAATATTAATGTACATAACAATGAGTGACACACGACTGGTAGATAGATATTATCGGCAATTATTTGTGCCATATTGAGTGATTACAACTTTTTTTTTTTTAATGATCGGAGTTATTTTCGCATTAATACAAATTTATATCCGAATCGTTGAATATAGCATATAAGTGATTATATGATGTTTTTATTTTTATTTTTTTTATTTTTTATTCAATGATCATATAATTGTGGACAATAGTTTCGAAACTCGAAGTGTGGAATATATGAGATATTGATAAAAATATTCAGTTATGAAAGAAACGAAAGAATTCTAAAATTATGGAATCGTCTCTGTCTTCCATCCGTTCCAAGCTCTCCCCCATGCCACCCCCCCCCCCCTCCCTCATACTTCACCCTCCCTCTCTTATTCTCTAAAGCAAGTTTGAGAAAAATTCCTACAGGTGTTTTTTTAAGCGGAATATCTCATTGCATTTTCATGAAAAGTTGCTGCATTAGGCTCATTTGTTTGGTCTTGGCTCCAATCGAATATACCAGTTGCAAGAATCGAAAAATAAACGATCTTTCCTCAGTTCTATTTTACTGCCAAATACTTTGCAATTAGTCATATTTAATTGCAATAAGTTATATAATGCATCCGATGTTAATATCGCAAAGAGACAAGTGTTAACTTACAACTATTGTAATCAAGTATAACATTTGCAGTTATTGCAACAAAATGCAACGCTTATAGATAATGCAATCAAACGCTATATTACATGCATTGCAACTAAGCTTTGTAATTAAGTGCAATGCAATCAAGCTTTACACTTACAGATATTATATTACAGTTAAGCGCTATCTACACTTACGAGCACCAGCAATCAATCTTTCCATAACTCAGAGTGAACCTATCGTTGTGGAAAATCGAATCGTCGAAAAGTGCGACAATTATTTTCCGCTCCAAAAATTTATTGCCACTGTCATGATAAAATGTATTGCATAACGAATATATCCTTTTAAAGAATTGCAATAGAATTGCAAACTATTGCATTGCAATAGAATTGCAAACTATTGCGTTGCATTTACTGCTATAAATATCGCTCTTTATTGAACATTCTCAGCAAGTCGTTTCAGCTTTGCATATTTCGTTGGCACTTAATTTACGCTTAGCGCCAAATAACATTACATTTCTTTAAGTGAAATGCCTCGGTTCTAATCTTTCTAGAGAACAGAGTTCCATTCAAAAATGTTACTCTATTTCAAGGTCTGAGGGATGGAGGGTGGGGGGTGGGGGTGGAGGGGAAGAGGGGAGGGGGGAGAAGTCTAGTGTTTCTTTTTGAAATTTTGAAATATATTCTTTCAAGGATCTATTTTAGAAAATTTCATCGATTGCATCCGCAAAAAAAAAAAAACGTTTTATTATTTCACTCCGTCGAAGTAATATATAAGAACATTTTATACCTCAAAATTTCTTCCATACTCAAAAATCGATTACCTTTATCTCACTTGAATATCGCTATTACTTACTCTTATAAAACTTATTTCAAAAATTGTTTTAGTTTTAAGTTTCGATACTTGTATATTATTTATTGATTATTTGTCTCGTAGTTTAAAACCAATCAACGGTTTCGATTTATCAGTTGTGTTGAGTTGATCAACTGAGATTAGCGATAAATATCAGAGCCTAAATATCAATAACGCAACGATCGCTGTTTGCTTTACAAGGTGACAACTAAAAGTTGAAAGACAGAAACACAGGCTCAAGGTAATATGCTCAAATGTATAGTATAAAACGTATTCAAATTTAATTTCGAATATTTCATTTTCAGGTTGTTAGATTGAGTTAGGATTGAGTGAATGGGGGAGGAAGCAATGAAGCCAAAGATATTAACGTATGTAAGTTTAGGAAGGATCGTCTCTTTAGAGCTGAATAGAAGCTCGAAAATATTTTCAGATTTCGAGCGCTCAACAATAGCAATTTAATTTGCGCGCGGCGTAAATTTCATATCACTTGCGGCATATATGCGGATAAAGTTTGATTACCTTTGATTATTTTTTGATTATTTATAGAGAAATATCAATAATGCATATGAATTACAATTACTATGGAATAATTGCAAAGCATAATTATACTTTCGAATGAAAAATAAAATTATTATTATTATTATTGAGGAAAAAAAGCTGAGAACTTTATTTATGAGCAGAGAAGAAATCAGCTGAAAATCTTTACAAGTTAAGAATTATTTAGTGTTTTTGATCAGCAAAAATTCTCATCCCTATGCTTTAGTTCAGAAAATATCAACAGCAAAATATTCATGAATTTTAGTAATAAGATCACTATTTAAAACAGAATAAATGAAACTAATCTCTAATCTCTAATGAATATGATACCATATATATATATATATATATATATATATATATATATATATATATATATATATATATATATATATATATATATATATATATATATATATATATATATATATATATATATATATATATATATATATATATATATATATATATATATGCATATGTATATGTAAACAGGCAAAATATAATACGGTATCAATGTTGTTGACATTATCCAAAGCCTCATTAGCGACTCGATTAGCGAACATTTTCACTAGCCCACACTTATACTGATCGTCGGTATCGCGTATCGCCGAATTGCTCAAACTCGGGTAAATCAACCAAGTAATAACAAGCCAACATTTCCAAAAAGATGGCAGTATTCTCTATAAATATATCGGAAAAAAAAGACCTGAAATGATTTATTCTTGCTGCATAACTCAATATTTTTTAGCACAAGTATTTTATCTATACAATGACGAATTATACGTCTAATATGGTCGGTGATAATAATATATGGTCATCGAATCAACTCCCTATTGTCTTATCGTTTTCTAAATTCTATCAATATTGCAAATATTAGTAAAATTGGAAATATTTTGTGAAATTTTTTGAATTTATTAATTTTTATTATTGCTATTAGATGTATATCAATGTAAATATCAATTTATCATACATAGAAGTTTTTTATATACATCATTAATTACTTTTTCCTCTCTATATATCAACTTTTCGAATGTTTCATTTAAATATTATTTATTCAAATCTTATTTATTTGAATGATTCGTTTCTTATATTGCATCATTATAATTTTATTTATTAATATTTTTTATTTATTTATTTTTTTATTTATTTTTTATTGCTTTATTTATTAATATTTTTATTGCATCAATATTTTTATGAAACAAAGATTTTGCTAATAAAATTATTAACATTACTATTCGTCTTTTAAGAAGTAATTATTGCAGTATAAGTAAGTAAGTCATACTTGTATACTTCAACTTTTTTTACCTTACTACTGTTTGAAGTACTATTGGTGATGCTTTCCATTACTTAATAAAAGCATATTTTATATACCTAAATGATAAAACTGTTCCATTTTACTATACTATTTCTTTTTTTTGATACAATCCACAAAGAAAATACTCATATATTTATACATACACATTTTCATGCATATTTATTGCTAATGTTTTTAATTTCAATAATAATAATAATAACACTGGGGTTATATTTATTCGCATACGATTTATTACAGTAACGAACATAGTGAATTTTGCCCGCGCTTTTATTGCGCGAATTTTGCCAATTGGTGAAAAAGTGACCTGAGGCGTGCATGCTACCACAAGACAGATTTCTATTATTTAGGTGGACTAATAAGGCACTACTTATGAAAAGGGGGTTGCGGCAATTAGAGGTTTTGATTAGAACTCTCTGTGAGGATACTGCAAACGTTTGAAGTAAAATAGTGGTCAAATTGCCGATGCGTTATGAGATGAAATAACATCTAGTGAAGTCAGTCAGGTGGCGAAAAAAGAGAACAGATAAATGTGGGCTGCGATTTTTTTTTTTTGTGTGTGTGTCTGTACTTTAGTTTAGAGTATAACATTCTAATGTGATTCGTTGTAAAGGTTCTACTTTTTTTTTTCTTGTTCATTTTTTCTTATTATTTGGTGTTGTATGCTTGACGTGGAAATTTTTTTTTCAATATTTTCCAACTTTGAAGGCGTCGAAATAAAAGTTCCCCCATTTCGGGGTCGATATAAAAACCTTCGTTATTGATATTCATAAAGGATGGGTAAGATGTCGTTCTCTATGCTAAACGAGGGATGATGCTTTTTAAAGATAGAAATCCTCCGCTTTAAATGACGAATAACGTTGCATGTTATGATTTTGATGGTTAAGTTTACCACTCACCTTTGCCGCATATCCTTCTCACCTTTTTTTTTTACCTTTCACCCCATTATTGCTGTTATTACTTTTAGTCGTTTCATGGTACCTCATCAACGTAATTCTTTTTTATACTTTCTCATGAGAACTTTTTTGGATTAATTTAATTTTTCGAGAATATTTCTTTGCTGTCAATATTTCTAACATATTGACCATTATTCTAATTTCAGGTTATTTTCAGGGCAAAAGAGAAAGGAACATATGCTTCGTGGGTGGTATTGTTAAACTTTGATCAGCAGTTAGTTCATTTGTACAAACGATATGGAAACGAACGCTTCACCGAATGAGAAAAGTGCACAACAGAATGTAGCCGATTTCAATCGAACGTTATTCTTCGGCACATTAGATGCCCTCGAAGGAGCAAAAGTGCTTGTATGGGAACAAGTTCTTATGACTCCGTTTAACATGGTAATGCCTAGAATAATTTTCCTCTTGAAAGCCTTAAACAATAATGCACAAAGAAGTCGATGCTGATATAACCCGAGCTGGAGCCACAGCTGCAATCGGAGTTCCCTCTAACTGGAGGGGGAAGGGAGGGCTAAAGCCTGATTCTAATCGGTTGAACCTACTTCCATGTCGGAATTTTGACACTGAATTTCACCTCATATGCTAATATCAGGCAGTATTTACTACACTCACTGATGAGCAATCCCCTATACCCTTCCCCATTTCTCAATTTTAGGTCTTCGCTTGCATTTTCCTCAGAATTTCCAAGTATTATTATTCATGAATCAGCACATATCAATGAGGTAAACCGGGTAATGACTATTTCGACATGGGATATAAATGAAGGATTGCTAAGGTGTGGTGAAAGAATAGAGCCAAAGTTGAAGATGAGGTAAATGAACGAAGCATTATAGTAAAGGTATAGGATTTGCCAAGAGGTAGGTAAAGGTTTTTGATGAATCACCAATATATAAATCCAAGTAGAATTCAACTATCACTATATAGTGTATTTTTTTCCCGACGTAAGTAACGACATTTTTGATCTACTTTATTTACAGCAGACGTTTTTTACGCTTCTTTATAATTGAAGAAGATTACTGCATATTCTTTTTCTTTTTTTTTAAAAAATAGATCCAATATCAGCAAAAATCTCTGAGTACTTTTTATTGCATTGGAAAGGTTTTTCTTTAATTATCTAGAAGGTGATATTTTTTGGGGGGTGAAATTAAGGTCATGTAATTACCAGAGTATAAAAGATAATTGCATTCAGCGGCATTTAGATAGAATCCTTGTCAACTAAGGTTATATTTTCATCGCTGAAATCACATTTAATAGAAATTATTTTATCTATGAGGTATATGGAGGGATATAATCTCTCCCTCATTTCCTCTCCCTCCTCTCTTCTAGTATTTCATGAATTATTAATTGAGTAATTGTATAGAATATATTGAATTACATACATTTTTGCCCCATCATATTGTCATTAGATGGCACATATCTTATCATTGCTTTCATCCTCCCTTTTTTTTTTCAAAAATTTCTCGCATAGCAAATCTTGAAATATTCTTGAAAATCCTATTTTTTTTTCGAGGATATTTTATACTGAATGAGAGATTTATCAATATATAACTATGATAACAAGATTTAGGGTTGTCTTAGGATTTAAGGTAGCTTAAGCTTAGTTCAGTGACTCACCGGAAGGATGAAAAAGAGTGTTTATATGGGGGGGGGGGGGGGGGATTTCCTAGGCGGGAATTTCTTAGTATATATTTGAAGGTGGCAGGTGCAACGGCATTAAAGCAACATAAAGTCGTCGCAATGCATGATCTCAATGAATGTGGTATTGTTTCACCAACCGAACATACACATGTCGTCTATATTATTTCATCAACGTTTACGGCGATCAAGAAGCTAATCGCACATTTGAGCTCGATTCGATCACTTCAGGTAATTAATTTTACACCTCACTGTTAATTTGTGTCACTCAGGTGATTACACTCGGGAATTATTACACATTTCTATTATCTTATGTCAGTATAGCGTTTGTATGGCGCAAAAGTCTTAGCCATTGTTTCGATAATTCTTATATAGGAAATACTCTTTCAAGAATTTTCATACCGGTTTTTATTGGTTATTCTACCGGTCACTATCATTCAGAGTGTACCAATTTTTGTCGATATTTCTTCATCAACTATGCTCAAAGAATAACGCTGAAAAATTGTAAAATATTTTTGCAGTTTTTTTAAACGATTGCCATCTGAATGAATATTCTCACTCGTTCGTTGCTATCAGGTTGGCTACGGATGTGTGAAATGCTCACATTTTTGCCGTTCGGTTTGGCAATCACTGAAAATTCGAACGAAACCATTTGGAATTTTAAGCGAATATGATGGTTGTTATAATCGAGGTGGTTTGATATCTATTAGAAGTGGTATTTTTTCTACCATTATAGGGGGGAAAAGACAAGTAAAAATTGGTGCACTTTAAGCAAAGAGAACCTGAAATAACCAATGAAAATTTTTGGTATTTTGCCAATTTTTTTATCATTGGTAAAACTCATTTGCAAAAAGAATTTCATGATAAATTCTTTTACAGTGATGAATTTTACGGTATTTCCTGTACTTCTGTTGCTATACCAAAGGTTTAAGGAAAGGTAAGACCGTTGTGGGATCTGGGGGATAGGGGGAGGGAGAGAAACCTGGAATACACCGTTGATTGATAAGCGCGATATCATGATGTTATCGGAACGAAGTTTCTTTGTCATATATGGTAACGGTTTGGTATTACGAATTCCAGAAGAGGATGAATTAGTCTACAATTTTTGCGATGCCGTTCTGCCAAAAGGGCTAAGAGCCGAGAAAAAGTTAGAAGGAGATTTACATCTAGGTCTCTACCCTCCTAAAAGCTATTAATCACGTATTGTTTTAGCCGAATTTACTTTTTTTTTCGTCTTTAGTTCAATGACGATCGATCGCATCATGTATTGATCGTACCCGAGGCAACATTAGCGCTACGTGAACGTCTGCAACAAAATCGTGAAATTGCATCGATGATCACCTCAGTGGAGTCACTTCCAATAAGGGTTTATCCTCTCTATGAGGACCTTTTCACTCTTCTTATGGATAACACTCCTGCAAAATTATTACTCAACAATGTAAGTCGAGCCATTTATTTTTTAATTTTTCATATCTGAACGCAATAAACTCAATTATTAATTATTAAATAGAAAATAAACTTAATAAGGTTTAGCGTTTTTATTTTCTTTATTTTTGAATAGCTTTAGTATAGTTTGACGAATCTAATAGTTTGATGAAAAAGGAGATATGTTCATTTGATATTTGAAGTATATTTTATCGCTGTGATTTTTATTATGTGCCATATTGTAAACGATTATATGATGAGATGTTTTATAAATAAAGGTATGTATAAGTATATAATCAGGTATATTCCGAACGAAAGTATATATATTGAGGTGTGGCATATTACCAGGTATACATTTGATATTATATGAGGTATGTAATATTTGATATTATGAATGTGACCGCATGTTGAGCATATTTAGGACTGGACCGAATTGCATAAATGTGCATCAGCGTTGCATCAACTTGAACTTCTATCACCATCTTTACCGAACATTAGATGCAAAGGGAAATGGGCTGCACAAATCGCCGAAATGATCAAAAAAATGCGAAACGATGTATGAATTTCTTTACTAATTTGTTGATATATAATTTATGACCGAAGTCGAATCTTTATTTTAGCTTGAACTTTTAGGTATTGTTTACTTTCGACTTTGATGGTTAACGTGATGCTTATTTCTTCTTAACTTTTGCCGGTACTATATCATTATGGGCAGTATTTCTTTTGTAATTATTTTCGTCGTACACATACCTGTGTGGGGATGTTGGAGTAAACGAATGGAGGTTGTTTAGATATTGTTGAAGAGTAAGTAAGATGCTCTAAGTTTTGTGCGACGCTATGTGAATGGTGATACTAAGAAAGTGAATAGGTTTTAGCCATCAAATTCCATACGAAAGCATTTTGCTTTAGGCGGAAGAGGAACGGGGGATGGGAGACCGAACTCAAGTTCATCAATTATCTAGTTTTATTGCGTGGAAATAGTTTTTCAGGTCAACGAAACATCGGCGGTACGTGGCAAATGGAATATAACGGATATTGTGATTGTTGATCGGTGGATTGATCCTTTGACACCGATGCTTACGCAGCATACATACGCCGGACTTATTGATGAGATTATTACGTTTGGTCCTTCAGGTAATGTTTCCTTATGTTTTTATAGAGAAAGATAATAATATAAGAAGCCGAAAATATAAAGATAGCATTAATAGGCCGATGTTAGAAGATGAAATGTTAGCAACGTAGACATGAATGAAATAGATATACTGTTTCTATGGGGATTAATTATTGGTTGCGTCTAAAAATACTCAGAAATCATAACAAAAATGCCTCGTGAGTTTCACCTTTATGGTTCACGTTCTCGACTTCAGTATCAATCTATCAATCAGATGCATCTTTTTGTTTCCCCATGCTTAAGTGTATTTCGCTACGATCAATTCGTCAGTCAGCGATGCCAATTATATAAAACGCATAATACCTGTACTTTTCATGGCAAGAGCCAATAATTTCCTAGAACCCATCTAAATCCCTTTTAGTCATCGTTAAGTACTGAAGTAGTATATGCAGCATTTCTTTTTTTTCAAGAATTCCATCTACAATGATCATAGGTTTTATTTGGTGTTTATATTGTTTTTATCATATTATGTTTGGGATTAGACCGGAAATCATCGAGATCAATGTATAGTCGTATCGATTGATTGTTATATTTAGTCGTGTGAATTATGCAATTATTAGTTGTACAAACTTTATCAGCGTAAATGTAAAAAAAGTTGCTGTTGAACAAGGAAATAATGCGAAATCTCTGTGAGCATAAATGAGTGACTAGCTCATGCCCTAGGGGAATTTTCTGAAGCCTAGGCCATGCCCTGGGGAATCTTCTGAAGCATAGTATGCCTAGTTGACGCCATCTATCGAGAAGCTACAATGATTTGTCACCCTTAGCATATGATCCATTTTCTATGCTTGTTGCTTCGTTTCCCGTTCATCTTAATGTCTTTAAAGGTGAATATTTTGAGGTAATTTAACAGCGAATTTCTTCCCAAAGAGAGACGGTTCTGAAGGCGATATACCAACGACGCGGTCACTTCGTGATGAGATTTTCACTCAGTTGCGAGATTTACATATTAGAAATGTTGGTAAATGCATCGTGCAGACGGTTGGTGAAGTTCGAGATGAAAAGAAGGTAAATTTTTTACCTGTTAAACCTTAATATGAGCCAAAAATAGAAAATTCTACCAGGTGGACTTTTTGCGCAAATTGCAATAGAAGTCCGAATTCATTTTTTCCCCCGTTAGAAACTTAGAAATTTTATAATCGTTGAGACTTATTTTGAAGATGGGCGGTATGTGCACTAATCGGCAGAAGATGCCACATCGTGAGGTTTATGAAAGCACATCTGAATTAGTTACGTTTGCAATAGGATATTATAGGCGAAGGGAAGGTAACAGATGGATATTCAGTCGAATTGGAATATATTATTTAAAGGGTGCTATCAGAGTAGTGGTAGATGTTTTATTCACTCAGTCCGTTTCATTGTCATTTGTTTCAACGAGGTTTTTCAAATGCCTTCTAGATATTAAAAGAGTATCCGTCGATGGAATCGATGGCCGAACGGAAAGTATTCGTAAGGAGAGTGGTGGAAGCAGAGGAGAAAGAGTTCAATACACGCATCCATACCGCAATCGCTGAGCACCTTATGGGTGCGGTACGTGATGATAGAAAAATGTGCAAATTCCTCGAAGTGGAAATGAGTTAGTCCGCGTTTTATTTTATAGATAACTAGTCAGTTATTCATATATATGTAAATCTTTGAAAGTATACGCTAAATTTATTTGTGGTCTTTTTTGAGAACAGAAGTGAACTTTTTTTTGATTATCTTTAGCTGATATATCCGATCAGATAATCCTTGCTGTACCCAACTTTCGAAAGGCAGTTAGATTTTGCCTCTTGGGCATTAAATGTGAACCGAACGTAAATCGGACTCAGCCGCTTTATAGAATATGGTGTAGGCGGTAGTCGGCAGGGCCTATTTATGGTCGTCGTCGACTGCGATTAGTTGGAGCATGGGGGTGGGGGTAAGTGCGTAACTATCGCTGACGTAGCTGCCGTTCACTTCTGTTCTCACCTTCTGGACTTCCTTCTTCAGTGTATGTTGGTGCAACACTTTCTGCCAATTTTCTGAAAAAAAAAACATAAGAACTTTGAAATGTTTTGCGAATATTTACTGACGGAAATTTGAATTTGAATTTTTCCTCAGATATAATAAGAGGAGTGTACGGCGAACGAGTGATACCTTTTGTGGAGGAGCTGATGTATGACGCATTTCAACCGAGTCGGGTATTGCGCCTTATCGCGTTGCAGTGTCTCACCTATGGAGGCTTGAAACCAACCACTTATGGCACATACCTGCGGCTTTTCGTTCAGGTAGCAATATCAGTAATTTAAGATTTACACTACGAAGAATATTGTTTAGAGTTACATATTTACAGGAAGTTTTAATCATCTTAGGTAAACAATGCAATGATATAATCAATGACCGTATCAGTATTGTTATCAAACGGTATCAGTACTATCAGATATCAGCGGCTATCTGATATCAGGTAACGATATC
The DNA here is from genome assembly GCA_013433145.1 of Ascaris suum. NCBI lineage: Eukaryota > Metazoa > Nematoda > Chromadorea > Rhabditida > Ascarididae > Ascaris > Ascaris suum. The sequence continues at coordinate 7,763,538 of CM024181.1, forward strand.
ACTAATATTGGTAGCTTATTCGATTCATTGCCGCATATGATAAACGACGTAGACGTAGTCATATTCAATCCTATCAGTAGTATATACGTTGTACGTTGTAGTTCGAATCAGTTTGTTGGATGTTGTCGTGCGAAACGTATCGTTTATTCCGTGAATGATTAATTTTCAGACATATGGGGCTTATGAAACCGCACTCTGGATCAAACTACAATTAATGGGGCTTATTTATGAGAAGCAACCTAGAATTAAGGTATTTCTTTCAACGTTTTAAATTAGCTTTTGTGAATAAAATAGAAAAACTTTTATTCGTTACGGTAAATTTTCGCAGTATTTTTTTTTCAGTGATTACCTTCGATCGATGAAGAGTGCGATGGTAGAGAAGGTAGGCAAGGTGATTGGTAGAAACCATATTCGGTTATTGCATTCACGATGTTTAATTTAATTATTTGAACGGTTGCTATTTATTGTTAAGAGGGCTGATGGAAGGAGGAAATTTTGACGTTCCCTTCTCGTAAATTCATTCTCACATCTGTTCGGATGCATATTTTTGTTGTATTTGTATTGATAAGAAAATCTTTTATCTCTTATCACCATTAAGGAAAAAGAAATAGATCAGGAATGGAAATGATTAGCAAAGAAATCAGGAATGGAATTACCTGATAAAAAGTATAGAAATGAAATTGACTGATAAAACTTAAAAGGTGGGATTGATTGATAGAGATATAAGAAATGGAATTGATTGATATTTTTTTTGTAGATGAAGAAGTGGAAAGATTTTGAGATCTCTTTCACAATGCTAACATTATTTTCAGTGTAATTATGCGCCTTTTGAATTTCAACTTTGCACTAAACGACTCGGATGTTTTATCGAATCAGATGGCAATGTTGGTTGAATTTTTTATTGCGTTTTTTTTAAATGATCCGATGAATATTTTTGAGAAGTGAAGTTTATGTTTTCCGTTGTGTATTAGATGTTTTTGTGTCTGTGAGCATATAATTTCCTGACGTAAATATGGTCTACGCTTATGATGCAAAAAATACATATTGCGCCAATTCTCTCACATCATTCAACTGTTGTTTTTTTTTCTTTACTTTTTTTGATACGGATTAGTGATAGGATGTTTTTAGGATTGTTACCTGTAACACCCTTTTAAGAGGTATCTAGCGAGGTAAACTTATAAGTTTATCGTGATATTAATAGCTTGAAGATGTCTTTAATTTCTAATAGCTTTTGAACGGTGCAATCGATTTTGCTATTTGATTTTAGGACGAGAAAACAGTATCGTCTGCGTATAGTGGCTATACACCGATATTGATACGTCACATAGAGCTAGGCGTATCGAATGAATGGAAAGATTGGGCAACAGCATCTTCACCTGATCCACCTTGTATGGATTCGAATTCGACAACGTTGATTTTCGTCGTGGGTGGCATTACATTGGCTGAAGTAGCTTGTTTGAGACGTATACGATTCCCGGCTCACGTTATTGTCGTATCTAGTTGTGTTACACGGGGTTCACAGCTGATACGATCGATCCGATCCACATGATAAGGGGAAGGGGGGATCGATAGATTCGTTCCACGATTACATCCCATCCTTATGTCATCAAAAATGGGAATACCTTCCTTCAAATTTCGAATTTTGTTTTTTATTTTATTTCTTTTATTTCTGTTTTTTTGTGGGAGGGGGGGGGCAATGTTGTCAATCACAAGTCCATCGCAACAAAAAGACCCGTATTTTTTGAGAGAATAAGATCTTAGTCTTATTTGTAAGATTTGAGAAAGGGAAACGTTGACTTTTCCATAACCGTTTTCTTTAAATTAACGTTGAATTTTATGCGCTTCATACTCGGAGTTTATTCGGAGCAAAAATGTTTTGTTTTATTGACAGAATTTTTTTTTGCTGCTTAATTTTTTATATATTTTATTCAAATTAATTAATAATTATACTTTACCTTCATTGTAATTATCTTTGTGAAATGTCAGCATTAAATGGGCTTACGATATAAAAACTTACAGGTAGAACTTGTAGGTAAGTTTTTTGTTGCAATATTGCAACAAAACCTATAATAAAATTATCTCATAAAATGCAAATTGCTTTGTATTGTTTTTTACCTCTTCAGTAGCTCCATCGTTACATTGGTTGTTAACATTTCCGCTCACGGCAGATCCGTGTTCTCTTCTCGTAAATGGAATGGTTGTTATATAATAGAGAAGACATCATATATAGTATGGAATGTGCAGGTAGTGAACATTCGATGGTATAGAAGAGTTGTGCCAGTGAAAAGGTGCAAGTTTGGTGAATATAGGTGTAATACTTGAGTTGCAAAATGCTGGCCTATTGGAATATAAAGCAGAGGTTTATATTTATATCACGGCTAAAAAACACATAATTACGGTATTGCCGTATTTTAAATGCTGCATATAGGTTACTCGGCATTTGCATATGCGACCATTCGAAGCGTCTAGATCATTGGTATAAATTCAAATAGCTTTGATGAGTTGCATTTTTAGTGATGCTTGATTTGTTGAATATAAAGAAATGCTCATTCATTTTCAGCATCTTTTATTCTCATCTTAATGGGCAGATAATGATGCAGCACTTTTGTTCACCTTGTCCTTCATTTCATTATGTCGCTTTTTTTGCAAGGATACTTGATTGTTTCTTTGTTTCCTACCAATTTCCTTTTGCTTTTGCATTCGGCGCAAATGTCCACCTCAGTTATTTGCCATCTAAATACGCTAATTGAAGATAGAAAGCCGTTGTGTTGCAAATTTCTTTTGCTATCGTATCATCAGGTTTTTTTTTCATGGAGATTGGCACGTATGCACTTATTTATAAGTTAATGCATCGGTGATGTTAGATAATTCTCGTTGAATTTGCATTGCAATATTCGTTTAAGCTCTGCGACGATCACGAATAACGGCACCATCTATAGTTGTTTCGGTTGTACTTAAGTTGTAGGTAATTATATACTTCAGTCAGTCGATATCGATTTTTTCGCTTATAAAGTAGTTAATTATGGGAACTGTTGAAGAAGGATATTTCGGTTGCAATTTGGATGTAACCGACCGAATCCAAAAATTACACTTTGAAAGGGACGAATTTTTAGACGCGGTCGGCCGCAGGGTTTTTTTTAATTTGTGTGGAAATGCTTTTAGAGGTTCTGCGGCGATGAAAATTTCGAACTGAGATATTCGGCTCAAAGATGCTCAACCATTTCATGATGGTCACTCGTTTCTTCATATCTTTTTTTTTTGTTATTTGCATAGTTTTAGTACCGTTGAAAACATATTTCCTGTTCACGGGTGTTTTAATAACCACATTCATTTTGTAGATGTTTCGATGACCACCCGATTTATGGGTGGTTTTGGTGGTCATACAGTTTACAGATGTTTTGATGACCAGCCGGTTTACAGATGTTTTGATGACCAGCCGGTTTACAGATGTTTTGATGACCAGCCGGTTTAGAGATGTTTCAATGAGCACTCAGTTTGCAGATGATTTTGGTGATCAACGATTTACATATGTTTTAATGCTCATAGCTTCCAGAGAACACAACTTCCGAAAGAATCCGAAGTCCAAGACTTTGCACTTAGGACGGATCAATAAATTTATTAACAATGCACAATAAGATGCACATCTACATATAGAGAGAGACCTATTCAGCAAGAATCTTTAAGAGCTTATCATTGCTTATGATTTATTAATTCGCCATGTGTTTTGCCATACTTTAATGCCTTGATCTAATCAATATTGCTTAAATCGATGAATTAATTGATGCCCAATTAAGGGGTGCTATTTAAGGAAATTTTTTAGTTTGTTGTATTGTTATTGAATGCATCATTTGCTTCCATAAAGTGCCTTTTGCTTTGTGATTTGAACGTCGTATTCATTCCGCTTCACTTTCATGCTCTCTGTCTCTCTCTCTCTCCCTCTCTCTCATATGTCGCCGCTTTTTTTGCAGTTTTTTTTTTATTTCAGCTTACAAAGAAAAAAATTAAAAATAAAATCTCTTAATCGATGTGTTTATGATTTTCTAAGACGGTAATAATGAGGAAACCGTTCTTTAATATTTCAGAAACTTTCAGGATGAAGTTCTGGATTACATATGGTTGATTAAGGTGCTTTTTCGTTAATTGATGAAACGGTAACAATATGGGGAAGGAAGGGTGAGGGGAGGGGGGGGGGGGAGAGAGAGAGAAAAAGAAAAGATTAAGAAACGTAAAGAAACTTAATATATATTAGTCTAAACGTTTATCAAGTTTTTGAATTTCGGGCAACTTGCTAATTGAATTTGGACATATATTTTAAACTACGTAATGCAAATTACGATTTAGTTTATTTTTAACATCAGTTTTTTTTAAAGCTTTCCAGGTTTAAAAGGTTGAAATCCAGCTTATTATTTTTTAATCGGTCTCAATTTTCCTCCCCTGACCCCCACCCACCCACCCACCCCATCTAATATTGATTGGAGAGTTGTTTTATTATCGAAAATTTGAGAGTACTTAGGAAATAGGTATATATTACAATATGAGGTATATTACAATAAGTAGGTATATTACAATATTACAATATGAGTAGGTATATTACAATATTACAATATGAGTGGCGTATACGCTTAAGTAGAATATTTTATCGATGATAAATTCTTGTAGAAATTATAGAAAAATAGATATTGAAAGAATTGGAAAATTTAACATTTATTCTGCACTATTAAGAGATATTATGAATTTGGAAGAAAATAATGAAATGGAGATGTTATCCAATTCGGAGTCATTCGACGACGACGACGACGACGACGACGGTGACGATCGCCTTATCACGCAAAGTATCGAACTCTCTTGTAACTCTTCATTAGAGAATTCCACTCGAGGTGATTTTAGATTTGCATATATATTCATATTCATAAGAATTTCCATATTTATAGAGGAATCATTTGTTGTATTCAATTAACTTGAAACATAATTCTCCACTAAATAACTATCGTAATTAATCGAAGATATAAGATATGGCATTTTATATTTTTATGACGTATTTCATTGTTTATATTTGTTGAATTTTCTTTTATAGTTTGGAATTGAGTGATTTTTTTTTTTACAGTCGCGTCAAGTTATAGATGAATTAATGCATTTGAAACAAGATCAACTCGTTTGTTCTACTATATCATGTTGTCCCTATTCCTAATGTTCATCCTTTTTACTGATTTGGGAAGGGGGGGGGGAGAGGGGGGTTGTTCTATATTCGGTTGTGTATAATTTAATTTCTTTTTTTGAAGGGGGGGGGGGTTGTAATAGAAAGATGTTTGATTCGATCAGAACATAGATAATTGAGCCTTATTGACAATAAAGGAGAGCCGATTTTATTTGGAATTTTTCGAATTTTATTGTCATATTTTTTTTCATATACAGTGCTCATTTTAATTACACTTTTTTTTAAAGAAATATATTTGCAATATTTCTCGTAAATATTAAAATTTTCTATTTTATTTCCTCTGTTTTTTTTTTTAAATATTTTATAATATCATAATTCACGTACACTCTCTGCTTATTAATAAAAAAATTATCGCAATGAGGGAAGAGGGGATTTTTGAGAGTTAGAATTGGATGATGCTTTGTATAATAAGAAAAAAAACTCTGTAGTCGGTCATCCACCCTCCCATCTCCCCTTTTATTAGGCTCCTTTTGAGCTCAGGTGATTGATATAACCGATAAACTTGAGTGATTGGGGGTGGGAATGGGAGTGGAGGATGGGGGAGAAGGGGAGGGCGAGGAGGGCAAATTTGTTGGGAAAGGAATCAGTAATTCTACCATATATTTTTTCAGTATTATTTAATATCAGAGGTTTTTTTTTTGCAGATGCCGATGAGGATGAAGCATGCACAAGTTGGGCGGATATTTCTTCTTTCTTCTCGCATTCACAGTGGAAAGAGGTGAATTACTCTCATAAATTAGTTTTTTGCAACCTATTTTTTTTTATTATTTCTGACTTCTTTTAATTTACAATTTTTCAATGAAAAATTTTTTTTAAATAAGGAAAAAAGGTATATATGTCTAGTTAGCGTCAAGGATATTATGCATATTTGTTTATTGCATTATTTATGCGCCGTTGAATTTTTTTTTCTTAATATTTGCATATGATGATATAATTTGAATAATTTTAGTATAGGGAGCGGCGGAATTCACAATATCAAGAGGCGTCTCTATTGAAAAAGGTTAACGAATTTCGTTACTTTTTTAGAAAAGATCGATTAATCATTGAAAATTATTTATTAGGCAATGAAATTATTAAATTGTTATAAGACAAAGCAGTTTTAATTGACGATCAGTTTTAATTGTTATTTATTCATAAATTTGAAACTCCAGGATTGAACTATTGGTTTAGACTATGGTATTTTTTGTTAGTGTAAATGATCATTCGAGGTGATTGGAGACCTGGTATCAATTTGGAGAGGGAGTGATTGCAAGGCAAGAGAGGGGGTAGTACAAGGTGATTAGAGATTGATATTAATTGAAGAGGGGGTGTGACTAGCAGGTGGGGACGAAGGAGGTTCTTGTAAGCGAAAATAAGTTTTATTAATGTTCTGTTTAAGAGGAGAACTCGTCTCAGTTCACTTGAAGTATCCATAATCCGTGCTTCGACCGCCAACGACGTAATCGAATCGTAAGTTTCAAATTTTTATTTCATCGTAAATATCAATTAACAGTTGTTGCTGTATTCAATTCTTGATAGCACTTTAATATGAAATCGTTGGCATTATATATGAGTTACTGCATTGAGCGCATTGCTTGAAAGCGTTTGTTGCTTTTGCTTCCTTTTTGATTAATTTCCGTATTTCCATCGATGGTGATATATTCCAATTCAGATTATTATTTTTTTCATTCTTGATTAAATATTTTATTTAATTAAACATTTTATTTATTTATTTTTTTTAAATCTTATATGAAAAGATACAACTTTCTTTTTACGTTATAATTTATAAGGATATTTATGTTATTTTGAGAGGAGAGACGTTAAGTGTTAATTCTATGCGGAATTGAGATATTTTCGTTATTGTTTCTTATATTTTTATTTTCGATCAGTGAAAATTCAAGAATTCGTTATTTGAGCACGATTATGATCACTGATAAAAGAGCCGATTTAAGAGCTTTATTTTTTTTTCTTTTATTCGTTAAATTTTGAAATTAGATAATTGAAGAACAATTGAATTTGATTAGAATTGTTGTGAATAATTTCTAATGAAAAACAGCATAAGAGACATAAGATGAAATGACTTCAAAAAAAAAAATGTGTCATCGTGTTTAATGTAGTTTTAATTGTCGAAAAAAATTCTCTATTATCGATATCGATGAAATAATGGGATGTTTCTTTTTTTTGATCAACTCCATATTTAAGTAAGTACACAGGCGTCCACCTCTAAGCGGTACTCATCGAGGAGTAGTATTTTTGATAGAAGGCGTTTTTAAAAATAATCTTGTTTAGTGTTTAAGTCTAGTTGCAAACTAGGAAATGATTTAAAGATATTTGAAGTAGCCTGGTAAAAAAAAAAAAAAAACCAAAAAAACAACGATATTATGGTTTCGCATCTAGAAACGGAATCTCCCTTTTTAGAACACCTATTCAAGTGAATAGCGACGGTTTTTTTACGTTCAATCCTATTTCAAACGCAAATGCGACATTTGAATGGTATGTCAATTTTCTATCGTTTGATCATTTCCCCTGAACGTTGTTATTCAATTAGCTCTTCAAGGATTTTCCACTTATGTTTAAGTATTTTTTTCAAAAAAATCATAGAACGTTCCGAATTCTTAGAAGTGATTTGATAGGTATACATTTGCATATTCATTTCACTAATTTGCATCTCAAAAACCAATACGTTGCTAAATTTCATGCAAAAAATAGTCACATTTACTTTAGTGGGATAACCAGGAGTTTGCTATCCTTTATTAGGATGCCCAATACTAGAGAGAGGCTTATTTTCGTGAACGGCAAGAAGAGGGTTGGGCTATTTTCTCATTGCTTCTTTTTTTTTTCACTTCGATTATTTGCATTGATAAGGCTATAATTGAGCTTTCCTGCTTAACTAGTTTTTAAACAGTACAAAAGAAATCCATAATTTTTTAAAGAAATATACTAGCTATGAAATTTGCATATTGCAGGCAACTGATTATGCAGTAATCCAGGATTGTAGTCATTTAATAATATTTAGTAACTTACCATTTGGTTTTGAGTAGTCGTTTTATTTCGAATGTACGATACCTCATTCATAAACTTTTATATGCATTACTTTCTCTCTTCGTTTCTCTGTCCTTCTCTTTCTCCATTGAAATTTTTCTTTTCAATACGTCTATTTCTTATTCTCTTCTATCATTGAACTCGAAAAAATATCACTCTTGCACATTTTTGAAATGTCGTGTAGTTCTTTGCCTATGATATGAAAAGACTGTTACCCTTTACCTTAATTCATGTCCCTCTTGAACCCATTATTTTCCCTATGATCTTGGGAACTTTATGATCCCCCCTCCCCTCCCCTTAACGAGCGCAGAGACTAGTATCTCTCCTATTATTATTACTATTCATTTTGGAATTAAGTTGTCATCCGAAGAGCGCTGTTTAAATACAGCATTTATTTTTCATTTGTTAAGTGTTTTCTCTCGAGAGGGATTTATTTGAATTACTTCCTTCAGGTGCTGTAAAAAATGTGCGGAGAAAGGTCGTGAAGTGCATTACGAGACGCAGTTCCTTCTATGTGCTCGTCTTCATGCCCTCTATCATATGTTTGTGGAGCATAACAATGAACGAGAGCGTCTTCTAGCGAAAACTGAAAAGTATATTAATAAATTTTTCGTTTATTCATTAACTATCAAGTTGATTTTTTTTATAAATTTATGCTTTGGAAAGAATCTTCTCATACGGTGATACTCTTTATATCAGCCAATTTTTGCATAAAGAAGAAGCTGACATAAAGAGAGTTTTGCAAGGACGGTGATCTCTTGCATTATATCAACGGTAGAACTGATAGATCTTAAGTAAATACACGAATTGATGGTGGTGTTTAGTTCAGTTGATAAATGCTTTAGAAACAGGAAAGCTGAGGGTTCGGATCCTGTATGGACGGGGTTTTCTTTGATCATCAAATAGTCATCGTTTTATAAGCCGTATCCAAGACTAAAGTTGTCTTTATTATAAGATGTTAATCAAGTATGTTTATATGATAAAAGCATTTCTCGGAGCAAGTGGTCAGAAGGAGTGAAAATTGAGTTTATATTCTTTCGATTCAGTCATTGAAATTTATTCTTTACTTTAGTTTCACTCACGTATTTCAAGCTTATGCTGCTTGTTAGGAGGGGTCTTAAAAGTATGTTCAAGGGATGGGATGTGCTTCTTCGAAGTTGGAACTTGAGGTTACTATAGACTTGACTTGAGGTTATTGTAGACTTGAGGTTACTATCATCGGCTCTTCGCTTGTTAATTTCCACATAAATGACACAGTCTGCCAGCAATATGATTTTGATTTCTGTATTTCTTTATCATTTCAGGTGTAAGATTGAGCAGGAAATTGGTGTTTTATTGGAGTTCAGAGTTCGTACTGAAAAGGATATCGAGTATGTTCGTTTTTCTTTTATTATTCACTTTCAATTTTCATTCATTTCTTTGCATCTTTGATTATTTATATATGTGGAAATATTTTCATTGAATATTTCAAATATGGATATCCTCTTTTTTTTGCATATATTTTGGAAAGGGGCCAAAATAAGGGAAATCGCTAATGAAATATGTGAGAAATTTATTTTGTTGAATGCACAAAAAGATTACGTTTTTTTTGCCTTTGATAAAAATTTAATTTTTTTAAATTTTTTTTGACGTACCGTTTATAGTTATAGATGATTTTAGAAGAGCAGAAATAATGCTTTAGTTGAATGTTTATGTATTATTTGGATAATCTCAATGATAGTTTGATAGCGCTTTTCAAAACTTGATGTGTAAACTTTTAAGTCATTCGTTGGTAAATTACAGGTAAATTATAGGTGAATTATAGGTAAATTACAAATTATAGGATAAATTGCAATATTAAAATTAGGATCAAAGATACAGTAGCAAAGAGGTGGAGAGAAGAATTGACTTCTACCCTTGGAACTTTAGTTAATAATATTAAGGAAAAGAGACTATTGATAAGAAGGAGATGAAAAAAATGAGGGAATAGCTAAACGTGTATGAAACGGCTGCTCTTCGTGGATCTCTATCGCTTTCGAAAAAGTCCTCTAGCGATGCTTTTGCGGTTTTGATTGAAGCTTATTTGTATTTTCATATCTGCTTATAGAGTCGGATATTTGCATAAACGGAGCATTCTTATGATGGGCAATTTTTTCAGGAATTGGGAGGTCTTAGGTCCTGTTGATCCTGCCTTAATCGCACCCCCTCTCCCATTCTTTCGCTGCTTTCCTTCCTATCCCTCCCTTTGTATTTCCCCTCGCCTTTACCCTCCTTCCTCCAACCTTGCCTCAATCCAATCCAGTACTCATCAATTGGAGAGGTCTCCGTTTGCGCAATGTTCATTTTCTGTTGAACTGATGCATTGTTGTTTTGTTTGTTCGTCTTTGAGAGCTGTGTTGATCGTTCCTTTTAAGGGGGCTGAAATGTTTCGCCGATGAGATTGATGCGCTTTCTATAAGTGATTACCGGCTTGTTTCTGCCATACTTCAATCAGCGCAAGGTGACATCGATGTCGACTCGAATGTATGAAATTTTTTCGTGAATTGTAATGCAATCTTAAACTTATATGAGCATTCGTTGCTCTTTTAATGGCTATTCGGAGACTTCTGTGGTCAGTGGTCAAATGGTCAAATGCAATCTTGTGTTTTTTTTTGCCAGTTTGGAATCGTTCTTCTTCTGTGGTTAATAATATTTTCCCGAATTTTTTTCGTCACTCTCCGAGTTTCTAGGCGAGTGTTCTGAGAATACAGTTTCCTCCAGTTTGGCTGGAAGAGACGGTAGGGGAAAGAGATGAGTGGATGGCTCTTTACTTTTTCGTTGTTTTCATAATCTGGGCATAATTCATGGTAATTATTACGATGGTGCTTTGGTTATGGTGAAATGTGAATTCGAGATGAGGTAAGCAGATTCAAGCTGAAAAGGTTGGATCATTTTCTTGCCATCATGCTCTTTTTTATATCTCATTCAATTTATTTACCATCATAAAAGTTTTTCGACTGATTTCAGTTGTATTTGAAAGATTTCCTTGTGGAATGTTTAGAGCAGATAATTGAGGTAATCAATGCTTCAAGGGTATTTTATTTTTCAGGTATATTTACGTGTTTGTTTTTGTTATAAAACGTTCGCCGACTATACACAGTTTGCGCTCATCTAACAAATGAACATGGAATTGTTTTCAGGTAATGTGTTTTGTCGTTTTACTTTAATGGACATTTTTACATTTAATTTCATTGAACGTTTTTAAATTTGCACTAAATATTAGCCAAGGCGGCTCGAACTTTGCCTAGCGTGTTTCATAGATTTGTTGTCTGGAGTGCCATCTCTGCTACTCATGCTGTTCTTCATAGAATTTAAATGCCTAGCGGCCAAAATCGTTGGCTAATAAAAGCTATGGATGAGTGGTTTGTTGATGTGGATTAGTATGGAATGACATTGCAGTTTGACGTTTATTATTCCATAATTTGCTTCAGTTCCTTTTATCGTTTTCTTCACTGGTTTTTAATTTCGCATCTATAAAGAAATAGATGAAAAAGTGCCATTCCTATGAATATATTTACCTAAAATAAATAAAAACTATATACGAATTTTCTTGAATTTGCGAAGATTTGGAAAAACTTGATTAAAACTACTAAAGTGCAAGAATTATGAATTGATTTACTGACACATCCACATTTCATCATCTTTAAACGGTATCATACAAGGGATAGCGAGGGGAAGGGAAGGGAGAGGGATGATAGGGGAGGATGAGAGAGAAATTCTACCTAAACGATATATAAGTCATAAAAAATCAACAGCAAGTGGTTGGAGAAAATAGTTTTTTAATGGAATTTTTTTTCGCTTTTCCTGCCAAGTTCTTAAATATCATCGGTTTTACTTGGCTTAGGCGCATTCGTTTATTCAAATTTACATTTATTTATTTTTTTGCAGTAATATTTGATATGCAAAATGTGTTATCGATTTTGGAGGCATGGCCTCACTATCTCTTCCACTTGTCCACTTTCTCTCGCAAAATGCTCGTTTGTTTTTTTAATTAGTGATTATCTTCTCATTTTTTGTGTATATAATAGCATATTTGTTTTAGATATACGGAATCGTTCGATTTCTACCCGATTAATGAGAGATCATTCTGTGGCAAATCTTTGCTTGCTGTCAATTTATTGCCATCGGGTAAATATTTCTCATGGTATGTTTTTTTTACTTATGATTTTTCAAAAATATATTTGCTTTAAATAAAGATGCGGCGCAAGAGTAATATTGTTTCGGAGCAGCACTCTTCTGGTCTTCTGTAACCGTCAAGGTTTCTAGTCGAGGTTTGCGGTATATGTTGTATTTTATTTAAAGGAAATGCTTCGTATGCGTATGGAACGATAAACGGCAATCGGAAATAGTGCTGAGGTTGATGGCTGTTTATCATTTGCGGAACGCACATCATAAAGACGTACGAGCGATGTGTATCGCCAGCAACGAAAAGTAATTTTCATCATTGTGTGGTATAGCAGCAGCCTATAATGGCATAGAGCAACATATGGAAACCTTTGTGTAAGGAAGAGAGAGGGGAAGGAGGAGGGTGGGGCGAAGGAAGAAGAGGGGAGGACGAATCGGTCGAGAAAATGCGCTTATACAGTTGGCTTTTAATCGTTCTGCGTACAGAATACTGTGCATGTCGAACTGTTACAAGCGATCTGTGGCGGTCGTTTGGTTAAATTGGTTTTAATCCTCCTCTCTTCATATAAGAAGAATTCTTCGAAATTTTCACTTCGTTTGAATTAATTTCGTATTAGTTTTTGATTTACCAAAGATGGGATGTTTGGCTGATAGATTAAAGCTAACGTTTAGGTAAATTAATTTAAAAATTTTTCACTGGGCAACATAGAAAGAAAATTAATTCTTTTTAAAGGAGGTTACTCGTTTTTTTTAAACAATCTAAAAGAGGTTTCATAGGTAGGCGTATTTATGAGATCGGTCTTCATGGCTCTTTTTTTCAGATGGTTTTTGGAGAAGAAGCTCGCGATGGAGCTGAAATTTACGCCTCCTACTGAAAACGAGATAAGGTAATCGTTGTAAAATTGTCATTTTATTGTCATTAGCATTAAAAGCGTATGGTACAAGTTGTGCTTTTTATCTGGTTGCTTGGAGAAGGGGTGGATCTGATTTAGGAATCAATTTTATAAGACGTGGAGACACCAGACACCGAGCTGGGTAAATAGAGCTTACTTGACCCATTTAAAAGGGAATTAAATTCGTCAACATAGTTAGTTATCTGTTTGTTAGCCACAGTGTTTAATTTTAGTCTTGGCAGCAAATCGAATTGGCTATTGAAGGTGGACAATTTGATTTATAGAAGTTAAGGCTGAGATTCATGGATCACTCTTGATTCGCTTTACTTGTAAAGTTTTCTCTAGCACAATGTTACGAACGAGTGGCACCGAGATCGCGAAAAGGTTACAAGTTACCGATGAACGGATTTTGACTGCAATTCGCAACTCAACAGTTGGTGTTATTAAATCTGATGTATGGTTTCTTATCAATTCCAAAAAAATCTTTTTTTTTCAAGCAAAGTTGAGTTAGTGAATGAGAATATGAGTGAGCGATAAATCACCGATCAGCAATTGTGAAATGAGATTTTCCTTCGTCAAACTATTGTGGATAATACCTGTTTGGTATTCCTCGTTGAGAGTTTACCTGAGAGGATCGTCGTCTTGAAGAATAATTGAAATATATATTCTTTCAAAATTATCTGAGGAAGTGATATTCTCTAAGAGGTAATTTAATGCGTCAAATTTGCATAAATAATCTTATTTGTGCTTTTTTTTTTGAAATTTATTCAGATTAACTTAATATTACGTTTCGTTAAATTTGTGGTTTAGATTTTTGAACTAGAAGTGTAATGAAATTTGAATAATTGATGATGAATATGCAAATGCATTTTTGAATATACAATATTGGAGATGTTGATGAATTCAAATCTTAAATATCTTTTGCGTACTATTGAAATGTTTCGCTTCGATTGTTTAGTGAGTTGTATCGAGGGAATTTGCCAGACGCTGGTATTGTTACATTTGCAGTTCCTCTCTCCCTCCCCTCCACCTTCCCCCGTCATAGTTTCTAAGCATTTCTCCTTCCGCTTAAAAGAATTAAATTCCAGTGGTTGATTCCGGAATTTATTATGATTTAATTCTGAATTATGGAAATGTCCAAAAACTTTATTCAATTTTAGGATCTCCCGATTGTATGCTTCTGCTATCGAACGTTTAAGAAATATTTCTCATATGAAATGCATCTGCGAAATGTTCATTCTGTTGCTATTCCAAGGTGAGCTTCCCGGAGCTATTGTGCTCATTGTTGGGATTGCTAATTACTTCATGGAAATTCAGAGAGAAATTAGTTTGTTTATGCGGATGTTTGGCTTCTAGAATTATTTTGTTCGGAAACTACTTTACTCGCTGTTTTTTTCCTTTGTTTGTTTAATTGTTAATTAACCTGCCTTAGGCGTTTCTTTTTTTTGTTTTTATCCCTTTTTTTCTCTCTCTTTTTCTAAAGGCCCATTATCCTAAGATCATTTTCTCAAGGCCTTTTCCTAAGGGCCCCTTAATTTCTCTGCAAGTATTACTTCTTTCATTAATGCAGAAGATTTCTTTTAGGCGTAAGAATGTGAGAATATTGCAAACACGCGATTTGAAATCATCAATAGGGAGCCATATGACCGTGGATGCTACCAGTGGAGGTTTGTAAGGGCTATTTTATTTTATTTTCTGTCATTTTTAAATTATTGTTTTGATTTAAGTGATTGCTATAATATCCATAAGCATATCTTTATTGGGGCATCGATTATTGAACCGCGAAGGTGAATTCGTGCTGTATTCCTAGGATATATAGTATTACTTCGGTCTGTTTGTATATTTATTAACTAAGTCCAGTTTTGTTGAATTTTTATTAAAAAAATGTTTATGGTTCAGATTGGTTTGAATTGCAAAGTAATTCGTTTGGTGCTAAATTATTCCAACTTTTCATTTCATTGATAGATGTCTTTTTCCATTAATACTGGCAATTTTTTATTGTTTTTTTTTCTTAAATTTAGCTCATTTATTAGAATGAATTAATGATGCATTGACTCGTTTAAATAGAATATTGGCTCGGCGAAGATCGGAAATTATAGACTTATGATGTTTGCGAAAAGAGTTTCCATTGTATTGATATACTTATGTGTTGAAAATTTTATAAAATTTATATATTGTAAACATCTGTATAATATAAGTTATTTGTTGATAGAATATTTTACATTTAGTGTTCTAAAGGTACTTTTTTATTAGTTGAGGATAGGTTGATATAGTGGAAGTAGTGCTGAATTGATGAAAACTTTGCGGCTATAAATTCCTACTAAGGGAGATTTGTATCTGAGAGGATGATTGTAATAGCTTTCTTCTCACGAATAAGTATTTCAATTTGAGATGAAATAACAATTAACTCATTGTGAATGTTTTTCATTTGTTTATTTAGTAAAGCAATCGAAGAAAATAGCCATCAAGAGCCGTTCATCGAAGCAAGCTTCCGTCAAGCACCGAAATTGTTCGTCACTTCTTGATGATACGCATGGGGATGTTTTATTGGATAGTGAACAAAAGTCACGAGCATTGATTGCTTGCAACTATAGAGAATTGCTTGGAGGCGATTTTTGTGTTGGATCGAGCAAACTTCAAGGAAAGAGGATGCATCGACGCACTGAGCGATTTTTTTGGTTAGGCTTTTGCGTTTTTTTTTTCTTAGCATTTTAGTTATTTGGGTTGGAGGAATAACATTGAGGTGTGAAGAGGATTGAAGAAGGGGTCTTTGGTGGTTTCTTTTTAACTTTCAGATAGGAAATAGCGCTTTTGCTATTGTGCTGTTCAGAAGCCTCGAATACCAATTTTTTGTGTTAAAGTTAATGTGATCAAGAGTGATTTGGTCATGGAATTACGAATGATCTGTTGTGTGGATCATGGCTTCATAGTAAGAAGCGATTCTGCTATTTTCTCATCCTTAATTGCGTCATCAAATTCACTCTCCTTTCCCTTTCGTTTTTACCTTAAACGTAACTCAGTTGACATCTATCTCTTTCAATTGTTTTCCTGAGGTCGTAACCTGGTCTATCACTTCTTGTGTTTGGAAAACTCTGTTGCAAAGGTTTTGCCTTGAAATTGTTTTTTTTAAGGAAATGCGGACTATGCTCGGAAGGGGATAAGATTCTCAGCAACGATGATTGCATACTTTATTCTGAACTCGGCGCCATCCTTTCACTTTGGGCTCATCTTCAGAAGCGGCATTCAAAGTGCGATGGTCTTTCTGATTCCTTATGGTACGTCCGAATCGGCTGAGCAGTTTTTATATGTTATCGCAAATCAACGGTTCCCCAAGCGTACTATTATGAAGACTATCTATGCATATATACGTGTACGTATGTCTATCTGACTCTTCGGTATGCTTGTCGGTGTATGCCTGTCTGTTTAAACGCCGGAACTGGTGAAAGTGTAGTTACGAAAATTTTCGGGTATCATGTTCAATATTGGTCGGTCGCTTTGAGTCAGTTTCAATATCGATTCACTAACGTTAAATGAGATCCGATTTATATGAGATTTTGCGTACACTTTGCAATTGGTGAGACTTAATTTTACATCAATTGGATCGCATTTTCGACGTGGTCGGGTTCGGAAATAGGAGTCTTTTGCAGATTTCTAAAAGCAATCGGCGTTTTTGCTTATTTAAGTGTTTTTCGAGGATGAATGGTGAATGCTTTTTTATTATATTCTCTCCCTTTGGCCTTTTTCGGGTCGAGGGAGGGAGAGATCGAATGGACAGGCATCTCTCGGCTGGCCAAACTATTGCTAGTCCATAAATAATTCCATATTTTAAAATATATAGAACAAATAATGCGCTTTGTGAAACTCTGAGGTTAATCGATGGTGGACATTTTTTGACCATATATATATATATATATATATATATATATATATATATATATATATATATATATATATATATATATATATATATATATATGGCTTCGCTCCCTTCTTATGAGAAATGATAATATTATTTATTGATTTCTGTGCATATTATAAGGTTATTCTCTTATAAATACGTTTGACATTTCCTTTTTTTAAACCTCAACGAACGATCCTTGTTTATTTTCACGTTACTCTTAAAAGAGAGGAAAAATCGCAGGTAACTTGTTAAGGGAAGAGGGAATTGCAGGTAACTGTCTCAAGGTGGACCGAGCTAATTTCTGGTTTGTTGATTTGGAGCATTTTGTGTTCTTTTTTTTTTCAGGGGTGTTATTGCCGCAGAAAATAACTTTCCTGCTACACCTCCGTGGTGAGTTTTATCTTTTCTGCTTCTCATCTTTCCACAATTATACTTCTTTCATGCTTATATAGGAATTTAGTAATTGCGTTGATATAGATATCTTAATACAGACATATGTTTATCGTACATGGAAATTATTATATATGCAGTTATATGCAATCTGAATAACAGCTGCACTTTTTACAATCCAGCTTATATAAGAATAGGAATCTATAGAGCATTTTGATGCAGACTGAAAGTAGTATTCATTTAGTTTATAAGGATGGTCGTGGTGGTGTTAATTCTATGGATAGCAGAGCTTATATAGAAATGAAGGGCTTCTTTGAGGTCCATATCGGCACAGTGTCGATCTGAATGCAATTATAGCAAATTTTATTGCAGTCTGGAAGTGATTGAAGAGAAGCCATTATCCTACAAACGATCATTCGGATCGACTGCATGTTTTAAATGTGATCATTTCCCTATATTCTATATCAGCGATGAATTTTCACTTATTGTTCATCTTTTGCAAGTTCATATGGCCGACGTGGATAATGAGATACTCGATTTCCTCGATGAAAGGTGAGCTATCCTTAGCAATTACATTCTGTTTAATTCGCGTGAGATTTACACTCGTTTTCGCTTTTTATTTTGTTTCAGTAATGGGGAGTCTTCAAAAACACCACCTGAAAAACGATATTTGCATACCGTTTCAGGTGTGCTGATTGATGATCCGACGACTAACTACTAACCGACCGCCACTCATGCAAATCTTAATTAAATATTTGAATAGTTTTGCTTAAGAGCATGCTTTATGAATTGATTTCGAGTGGGGATAAGCGAGTGCATGATGGCAGTTACTAATAGGTAGATTTTTTTATTATTAGGTCGTTTCTTTCACGTAGTTTCTTCGTGCTACTTGTTACGGATTTTTTATAGCTAAAATTTTATAGTAATGAGGGGTTCGAAGGATACAGGTAGTCTGAAAGGTAGATGCGTGGAAAGTTTTTAGAGATGAGATAGGAAGCCTTCTCGTTAGTACTTGTGATGTTGTACTTTTTTGAATCACTACGAATTTCTTTCGGATTTTTAGCACTTTAATAATTGTGCTGTGTATATATTTACAAGTTCATTGTTGTTACAACAAATTTTTCTTTGATGGGATATATAATATAGTAAACATTATAATACGGCATATATATATATATATATATATATATATATATATATATATATACAGAGGGAGAGAGAGGGAAAAGGTATCGAAGTTAAGGGTTTTATTGAGAAGAAAGATCGTGAGTAGCCTTGATTGATTTGAGTTGATTTTTAGGATTCGTTCAGTTCCGATATATGAATCTTTCACGCATTGAGCTCACAAATTTTGGAAAACTTTCTGCCAATAACGTGGAAGATTGATTGCACATTTCGTGGGATGAAGGCGGATATGAACAGAGCAGTTGCTATCAAAATATCCTTCTTTCCTGTATTTTAAATTCCCAACATGATAGTAGCCTCGCCAGCGGCTATTAATGAAAGTAATGGAGATTTATTGTAGTTCATCGTTGTTTTTGACGTTACAGGCGTTTCTAACATTTTTTTAAATGCTTGATTTGGTGTTTGCTATATGAACGTATGTAATATTAAATTATAGGAAAGATATGCAATACTCTTTTCCGTATTTGAGTACTACACATGACGATTATTTTACTGCTCGATTGGCGTCCATTTTTCTACATTGCTATAAATGTGGATTTAAATGTATTTGCGTGGAGAAATTAATCGATCATGCTATGTGGCATTATCATAATCCATACTATGAAGCAGATGAAAATTTATTATTAACGCCTATCGATAACTCGATCGTCAATCAGTTCGTTTATTCTTCTATTTTGTTTTCAATTAGTGATGTCTAGAGATTGATATTTGTTAGAAAAAATAGTATTGTATTTTAAAAGAATAGTTAGTAACAATAGAAAGCATATTTAATAGTGTCTTTTTAACGGAATTTGCAACCGTTTGTCAATTAGAAAAAATTCAAATTTATGCAATTGTCATCGGCATTTCTACGATCATTTCATTGCGGTGATTTGTTGTTTCTGTTTTTTTTTTTTTTGTTCCGATATGTTTAGATATATTTGGCTGCTATTTACAGTTTTAATTTTTCGTTGTCGTTTTATATAACTGTGCTTAGCTCTGTATATAGTATTACTTTGAAATACGATTCATGCGCATTGAAACGCAACGATAATATTGGATTTTTTAGAAATGAGCGAATTGTTCATTTAAACATTCGCTGTTTTCTCTTTGGGAGTTATGCGTTATGCAAATATAGCGACTATAATGTATTGATCCAATCTCACGGATCATGAAAAATGCTGTTGGGGAATTTTATGGTTTAATTTACATCAGAATCATTCCTAAGTTTATTTCCACTCCGTTTCGCTATTTTTGCGCTAAGTTAATAGTTAAATATGCCATTGGAATTTTTGTATAGAAAATTGCCTTATATAGCCGATCTGGATGAAGAGTAAAAGTATGTTTGTTCGGCTTGCGTTAAGAAGACGATCGGACATTTTTTTTTCTTTGTTCTTGGATGTCTGGAGAGACGATTGAGTTGAATGGCGGAAATTCTGTTAAACTTCCTGATTTTGCTCTTACTAGCTAGGTCAATTTAAAAATTTTGTCCTAAGATCTATTGCATTGATTGTGATGGGAAATGTGGCAACTATCGCATATACCTTAGTGGCGCACTTGTCTCCACTTTTTGGGTTAAGTTGCTTGCTTCATGAACATCTTTTAAATCCTTGATAGGTATCAAATTTTAGGGAAAATATAAAGCATGCATCATCTAATTGCCACCCGTGAGATAACTTTCAAAGAGAGGCGCGTGGGGTTTTCGCTTTTCTTTGAGTTTGGAGAGAACGGGAAGCTATACGGGAGTTTTTTTTTCTCCACCTTATATGGGAGGGGTTTTTTTGATACTATGCTCTTCCATATCGCTATATTAATTTCTTTTCATATAAAATTGCAGTTTCACAGTGGAAGAACCAATTTTGGAATATACGATCTTAAAATCATATAAGGCGAAACAACCGCCACGTCGGAGGCAACCATGCGTGAGACGAATATGTCGACAATGCTTCTCACTTATGGACTATCTAAACGAAATGCGCATTCTGGAGCACTACTATAAAAACCATCTTGATCAATTGTAAAATCTTATTTTTATTTATTTTGTAACATTTTACTTCCGGAAATATATTGTAGATTATAGGTTTGCGCAACAAAAGGAACGGTAATTTAGAGTATGTCATCTCGTTGAAATCTTGTTCATTTTTTTGCAGTTTTTATGTTACACATGGAACTATTCCTAGAATCCTGGAATCTTTTCTCTTGAAAGCTAAGATTCGAGATATTCATTTGTTGTATTAATTGTAGCGCTAAACTTTTTATTGGCGCATAAGCAATTCATTGTTGTTTAATGGCGAATTAAAACATCGTTGAAAGATGAGGTTCGAATCTTCGGTAGTTCTATCACCTTTGTTTTGTTATATGCACAACTGAATTGATTAGATTTGTGTAAGAAATAATGTCGAGTGAAAACGCTGGCAACAGTTCAATCGGTTGAGATATGTGCTAGGAAAACGAGAGCTCGTTGCTTTGGATTCTCTACGTAGATAGCGTTTTCATTGATCGTCGAAAAAAACATGCCGGTTGAATCTGCGAGGGTAAAATTGGCTTAGTCTTAGGGTATTACTCCAGGTCTGAAGGCATTACTCCTCATTTATTAGAAGTTTGGACGGTTTTTTTTTAAAGTTCATGGTGATTTAGGCCGTTTATTTATTGGATTCCGGAATATGCTGGGCAATTTAACAATTCGATTTTTTTTTAAAACCAGAACTTCTTAGCGATTTGAATGATTTAATTTTTTTTCTCAGGGAGTCAGATAACGTAATAGCTTTGATTTTCTCTATGAGAATAATTCGCTGAAGATTCTAATCGCTTGGTTTAACCGACCTTTTTTTTTCCAACGTATTTCATTAATTAGCTTCCATAAGAAACTTTCATGGCATTTTTGGTTTTTCCTTAAAGTCGAGTACTTTTTCCCACAAATTTTTGAAGGACAGTGATATTTTCTCGTATAGAACGTATCGATAAACGACATTAGCTATCCAGAAATTCTGGATATTATTGTATTGTGGCCATTGCTTATCTATCCAGTTGTGTTATTTTAGAGTCGAGATTCGAAATCTTTATTGCATTCATTCTGAGCGAAAACTCTAAAGGAGCATTTGGTCGGTCGAATATTCTACACTATGCTGGGATATTTTATTCCTTCGTTGCTATCTATACAGTGTTTTTTTTTACTAATTTGTTGATGTTCGTCTTGATTCAAGAGTTTATTGACATCTCACTTAATGCATTGAAATGTGGATGGATTTTCGGATGCATTGGATGATCGATTCGATTGAAGGGATTTGACAGCTCTGGAATGAAAATATTCAATTTGCCAGATCGCATCCCATATGGTTATCTTTTTTTTTCAGCATTTTGAGCATTTTTAAAAGGATTTTTGGCTATTATTTTAGATTCCCAGATGATAAACTTTTTTTTTTGAAAAACCATTTTTAAAACATTTCAATATGATCCTACTAACTGTATTTCGAAGGGGATGTTTATGTTGCCTCGGTGATTTAGTAATCATTTACCTGCGAGGTGTATGCAATAATGGCTGATTTACCTTGTGGAGGTGAAATTTTGAAAGACGACTTCATCAAATGTGCCACACTCATTTATTTGCACCGTTTTCTGATATTTATTCCTTTTAAACTGAAATCGACATGAGCTTGGTTTTTTGTGCAATTGTTTATAGCGGTTCTAAATGAGAGCATTACATAATAATTGTTTTTTCGTTTGTTTGTTATTATAGTTGTTGTATACCAAATACTTATAAATTTTTGATATGTTTTAATATTTCGATGATGATAATTTGTTGTCGTTAATATTATTGTTTTCTAGTTTTATTCATATAACAAGAAATAAAATATTTATCTATATGTTTTGATAATATTGGATAAATTCAATTTTTTTTTTTTTTTTTTTGAACAGATATTCGGATAAAATTTTCTGAAAGTCGGACAGAATGATTGTTATCGATTGGCCCAACTCTAAAAGAACAAACTATTTCGCGTAATTTTTTTTTTCAATGTCGATACGATTCATTAAGTTATAGATAGTTTATATGAGTTATAGATAATTCTCTAGATTTTCTGATATACCCGGAAACTTATTGGATAGGTACGATGTGTAAGCTTTCAAATGAATTATTGATGGATGGATGTTTATCAGTGATTGCGATCCTCGTAGAGCCACGCTTCATGTTTACTGACGATATTTTTCGTCGCCAACATTTTAAGCATTCCGGTTGTTCCGTTTGCAGTAACAACAAATGGTCCAATCTCGTTGAGTAAATCTTTATGCAGTGCCATTCTTCATTGCAATTAGTGCAATATGGAGATTGTATGCATTGCAATCGCACAGTTTACAATTTGCATAAGCGGCGTTGTCAAGTATATTAGGGCAAGATTCGAAAGAAATTACATAACGTTGAACGATGGTTGCGGTAAGTATGTGTTCCACATATCGACGAAACGTTATACGGCAATCGTTTTTTACAAAAGAGGAAATCAAAGGTGGTGTCACTTATCATGAGGCTATCCTAGCGTTGTCTTCAAGCAATCGGAAGAAAGAAGCCGAAAATTTTCGTCACTTTCGAGCATATTAATGAAAGCTGAGCAATTGAGAGCATTTCCAGTGTGATTACTGTATTCAAATTCGGCGATTACTGTATCAAGTTCAAAAGAAAAGCCGAAGCAATAAAAATACCTAACGATGATCAGATAACATCGTTTTCTGTTTTCTGAGAAGAAATGCGCAAATCAATTATCTCCATCAATTTGTATTTCAATTTGAGAATTAATTTCCATCTGAGAGAATATTTTTATCTTCATTTATTTCTCTTTCATGTTCCATCTCGTATTTTTGTAATTTCAGGTTTCTGAAGTGAGGTTTTTGCTCGTCGTTCCAGTGGTTTCAGGTTTCGGTGATTTGTGCTGTTTGTTCCAGCGAGGATCATCGAATCGTTGTTAGCATGGTACTGATGAACAATGTGACGAGTGAAAAATAACATAAGCAACTTGCGATTTTTATTTCCTAAAATAATTTCTAGGCTTCTATCGTTTTATTGTAACATTTCTAGGTGAACGCATTCGTTAGCGCTAGAATTTGAAGTAATATTGAGAAATCTGCAAGCGTCCATCTGGCAGATACTATACAAAATTCGTTCGTTAAGGCTGCGAATTTTTCTTCCGCTGCCCTTATTCATCTAGTGAGCCATATTGCAGAACTAAGCCTAAGCTCAAACAAAACTTGATAGGCGGAAATGAAGAGACGCACAGGTATAGGTGTTGCTATGATGAGCTTTGCAAATGCGAATTTTGCACAAACTTAATGAGTTCAACAAGATGATTTGTATACATATGCCGTTAGCTCATAAACCCGTACTAATTATGTCTCCGAAGTTTTGAGTGATAGAACACATTAATGGTTGCCATGGCTACTAAATGTTTTAGTGGATTTATGATTAATAAATCAGCTATAGTTGCCCGCACTTCATCGACGTTGATCATCAGCTCTAATTCGATGATAGGAATCTCGATTTTTACGATAGTTGAATGGTCTCGAAGAGTCGGATCGATAATAATTAAATCAATCGATATTCATTGATCTACAAATTTTACATGATTGTTTATTTTGTTTTATTTCGCTTACTATAAGCAGCATTTATCTTAAAATAAAGCAAACAATAAAATACGAAGCGTTGACTTATAGTACGGTACAAAGCATCCCTTGCGCATTATTCGCTATATTATTTCATTATATCATTGGATTTCAGCAAATTTTCGTGCAAAAATTTCTCTTTGGAAATTTTTTTCATTGATATTTTTAGCTTTTTCTTAGCATTTTTTTTTCAAAAATAAATAGCATTAAGTTTCAAATTTTATGAAAATTTCAATCAAATGTTTCTTATTAAAAGAATTTGCGTAATTACTTTTCAACTTTTGTTGTGTAATCAATTAAATTCAGGTAAGGATAAAATATTGTAACTATTTTTGAAGAAATAGGAAATTTAGGATGCCAAAGAGGTGCTCACCCGTTGGCTCATAAAAGCCACAAGAGTTATGCATGTGAATTGAGCTTCTCTATGAAGCTTTTCGTATATACTAAATCGATACAAAAAAAAAAAACGAGAGAAAAAACGTTGGCGGATTGAAGAAATTGCAAAGAATAGTTGAAAAAAATAAAACATTGAGCGCTGAAAAAAAAAACGGAAGACTGGAACAATATTTAGAGCATTCGAAAAGTGCGCACAAAAAAAAAGAAAACGAACACACATATTTTATTGTGAAATGATTTTCGCACTTTACCCATTCAAAGAAAATCGCATCTTCATAGCTTAATGTTGCATCCCAATGAAATTTTCTAGTTTATTTAAATATACACAACATAATAAAGTTATATACGCTTTAGCTTAGTAGATTAGAGCATGAAGTTCACGATCATGAGCCTCAGGTTAGAGATTTGAGAATTGATTTAACGAATGCATTTGATTTTACTAAAGCCTTAGATTATTATAGATTCGGATAACGATTTTCTGGACATAGTTGATTTGATTTCACTCGTCTCCTTTTTGTATCATTTTTTTTTCTTGCACATAGTGAAGTGATATTAGGGGGGTAATATTTGCAATTATGCTTTGATAGAAATCGTTCCTAAATGAAGATTCATTGGAATACAACAATGGTTAATTTAATATTATTCGTTTTTCATTGCTCCTGGCATCATAAGTTGTGAACTGCACGATTGATCCACTGAGGATCGTTGCTTTTGCTTTTTATCTTTCATCCTTCGATTCTGCAAATTTTTTTAAAAACATTTAATCAAAAGAAACTATATAATAACGTCATAATGACCCCCCCTAACATAGAAGATTATTATACTATTTTTATTGAATATACATTGATTATTTCATAACCGGTCTATTTGACCTATGCGGATATTCGATACTTCAGAAAGAAAAGAAATCTAGAAATTCCGAATTTCGGTTTTTACCACCGGATACACTACGACGATTGGTTAATGTTTTGCGCATCAGTTATAGTGAAAACATTCCAGTGATAATCTTGAGAATTGAATATATGAAGGATATTGTGTTAAAATTCGGTAGCACTTAATGAAATCGAATCGGAGTTCTCTTATAGGATAATTTGGTACTTTTTTTTGTTATCCGACATGAGTATACTCGTAGTTGTTTTTTTTTCAAAGCTAACAAATCCCATGAGAAGAAAAATTGAATAAATATACCCATTGAATTATTGAAACATATCGAAGCGGAAAAAAAAAACTTGTAAAAAGCTAATTTATGAAAGCGCTCTCATACCTGGAACCATATCTTTACTTGTCTCTCCGAAAGGACTAAATTCCTTGCTAATTCCCATCGTTTTTGCTTGCTTACATATGTATTATATAGGAACTCTTTTTCCAATTCGAGGGTTTGATATTTCGTATAGGGTTTCCTCTTCTTCCTCGACGAAATATTTCCCGTCCAATCGAGTGTCGGATCTAAATATTAATTAATAGAGGTAATAAAGTTAAAATAAATATTCAAATTTATAGACAATTCCCGATCATTCTAGATGCGTTAAGCTGTACTCATCGTAAAATATATGGTAACGCTCTAATTGAAAGGGAGGGAAGATGAACATTGAGGTTGATATTCTGGATATTCCACAATATCCGTAATGCACTAGGTCAATCTTAAGCGTTACGTCTATTTCAATAGCTTGATGGTGCTCGAATGAAGAATGTATCGGTAGGTGATTCTTTTAAGTTTTATGTTGCATGATGAATATTTGACCATTTTTTTTTATTCTCTAGGAGTTACTTTTATGTTCCAGAAGCTCTTTCTTAAGTTGGAGAGGTGAATTTAAAGATTGCTTGAACTCACGCTAAAAGAGGATGATATACAGTTGGTTGAAATGTTGGGATCTATAGTACGTATAGTATGAGGTGAAGAATGACCTTGATGAGGTGTGAGTGTTTTCTTTGATTTCATTGCTTGGTGTTGGCGCAGCGATGATAGGCGTCTGAAGCTGTTCGCAAAGATGCCATTTTACGACCTATTTATCTTGAGTTGAAGTTTGCAGAATACTGTTAATTGCACGTTTCATCGTTTGCATAGCTGTATGTGTCATTGCCTTATTGATGCAATGTCATCCCCCCGAACCAAGAGATATTATTATACATGCTACGCATACATTTTTACCATATACGAATACAAATATGAGAATTCTAACGGCTTCCACCTTATATTCGTTAAATTTATTTCGTAGATATTTGCTGAGGTATCAAAAATTGTTTTATTTTCATCAAGATTGAAATTATTTTTTTCGTTCACCTATTGAAAAATATTCTCCAATGAGGTGTTTTGAAAAGAAAATAAGAAATTTTTTTCTTTATTGAATAAATTAGCAAATTTTCTTTTCATTTACGGATCATTGATGAATAAGTGAAGGAATTTTTTTTTAATGAAAAAATGAGCGTGATTTTTAGAATCATTTAGAAGAGTGGAGTACTTAGCCGCTTGTTAATTATCATTCAGATGCAAATTGTACAATAAGATACCCAAAAAAAAGATAAAGCAATTGTTATGATTTCAAATATAATTTCAAAATGTGATCTCTATTTCGATTATGACCTAAAAACATAGGAATCTCCTTAAATTCACCTTGAAATATGTGGAATGCCTTTAAAAAACTTCAGCTTTAATCAAGCGCGATCTCAGTTCAACTTTAATCAAACCTAATTCAACCTTAATCGAGAAAAACCCGCCATCTAATGGAGGCTATAATTAGAAAATGACTCGAGAGTAAGTAAAATATCATGTAGGATATCTCGAATACTATTCTTGACATGGCTAAATGACTAGATAGTAGTAATTCGATGAGCTAGCCTAACTAAGGGGGGGATGCAGTGGAGCGCTACTGAAGGGGGAGTAGGATTTAATTGGAATGCAAGGCACAGTGGTCGATACCCGAGAGAGCAGCAACAAAAACATTGCAATGCCCAATTTTGGTAATTGATACTCTTGCATAGCGCTCATAAAATGCATTGCACACGCACATCAATTTGTCTGAAATTTATTGAAAGTGCTGTTGTGTTTCTTAGCATTACCGTACCGATAGTGTGGTAATACACTTATTACATGTAAAAATCCTTATACGTTGAATAGTTTGTGGTGCACATCTTTACGATGGCTGAATTGGTAAAGTGCTAGCGCAGAAATATAAAGATGATGGTTCGAATCCTAATTGTTTGGTTTCAAGTAATAGTACGTCGAAATTATTGTTTCATGAGAGCTAAACAATTTTTTTTTGTATAAAGCGCTATCACCTTTTTCCATTTAACCAACTGATGAAATTTTATTCAATTTTTGCATTTGAGAGGAAAAACTCCTTATTGATGTCAAAACCAAACTTTGCATTCTAGGCCTAGGTCCCACATCGTAAAAGTTTCATTAATTTAAGGATGATTTAGAGATATTTTCACCATCCTATATGAAACATTCCGCCAAAAAAAAGGCATTGAAAAGCTTAGAAAAATCTACATGAGTCTCGAAATGATTTCAATTGGAAAGAGAGATTACGGTAGCACAAAAGAAATGCAAAAGCAAATAACGCGAATAAAACAAATGACTGCAATAAATCAGGAGGACACATTAAAGCGCGCACTCATTCAGAAAGTCTCTTGCGCTCATCTACCCGCATTATGCGTTAGTCAAAAATAAGTGATGTGCATATTATGTTTGTTTAATCGGCTGTCATTCATCGTTCACCGTTCTTGATGCCTCATTTCGAGGGCAATTTCCTGAAGTTCCCGATCAGCTCAGCTTTAACCTCCATCTTCAAAATATTTGCTAAGGTTGAGAACCAGCTTTAGCTGCATTCATATGAAAATCCAAATATTTACGATTTAATTCACGCTTTTAGTGACTTCTTTGAAGATCGCGTAAGATCTTAAAGAAGAGATTTGCATAATATGAGCTCTTAGAATTTCTTTGTTTTTCTAGACGAAGCTTAACGTTTGAATTGCGAGCAATATGATCAAAAGCCGACGAATAATTGCAGTATATCATATTTTATAGTGAGATTATTCGTTTGCTGCAGAATCAACTTAAAACTCACAAAACAAGAAGAAATGAATTGAATCGGAATTTCAATTTCGAATAGATAAATGTAATTTTTGCATTAAATAAAACGATATATATATATGTATATTTAAATGATAAAAATATAGATTTTTAAAACATGATTATTGAAGCCGTATAGATAGAGACGACGACCCCCCCCCCCCTCCCTCGGTCGAGATACGTTGTTTGAGATACTTGATAATGTTTTGTAAAGCAAGCATTCATGTTCGGCATAACCCCTTTGAAGTGGGCCGATGACGCTAGACCTGCTCTTTTTTTTTTCCTAAGCGCTCTTCACAGCGTTATTGCACTATAAAAAGTTGCACCGATGTGTATCGCAAATTCCGTCGATCTCAACACTACCAACAAATATACTCGTCTTTGTTCAACGGTATTTCTATCATCGTCCCTATTTAAGTAGTAAAACAAAATTTGTGCTATAAACTATAAAATTGTAGTAGTTAAAATACAACGTTAGTGATTATAACGCTAATGACTATAGTAGAGTAAAAAAAAATGTATTAATCGAGTCAATACCATAAGAAATGATTATATTGGAGAATAAATTGAATGATGAAGAATGTGGGATATTACATCGGAAGGAAATTCACAGGAAAAATCTAGCAATGAAATTAATCTATGTTATAAAATCATATATATATATATATATATATATATATATATATATATATATATATATATATATATATATATATATATATATATATATATATATATATATATATATATATATATATATATATATATATATATATATATATATATATATATATATATATATATTTCATATTTATAACGTTTATATATTTTTTAAAAATTCATTAATTGTTATCATCGATTCCGTGGAATATTAAAACGATAAAGTAAACTAATATATAAATGGAAAAAAGAAATGTTATCTAAGCAAAAGAAAACGTAGCCAAATCGGCGCCTTAGCGATATATTTATCGAAAGCGGCGATATCTTTGTAAAAGTTTCACATCATTTAAATTTACATTGTGGATTAAATTATGGCGGCAACATAAAGAGATAGCATTCTCAATTCCCACTTTTAACAACAATAAAATATGCATTTTTTTTTGAGAGAGAGAGAAAAAAAAGCCTAAAAATTGCTGCTCTTTCATTGCATTAAATCGAACCTATTCAATACTTTAGAGGGGGGGGGGGGGGGGAAAGAATATTTTTGAGTAATATAGCTGTATAAAAAATTTGAAAAACTCTTTGAGTGAATTTTTGAAAAATTTTTTTTCTGAGTTGAAAATAATTTTTTGAAATTTTTTTAAGCAGTTTAGAAAAATAGCTTTGTTTTTTTTTTCATCTAAGAAAACGGATAGAAATTCAAGATTATATTAAATTGTAAAGAGTCGCATAAAAATTGAAGTAATTTCTAAAATTTTAGCAATTCTTTCATGTAAAATACTAACGTCGAAAATCTACCGGTTTTAATGCCATATATTTATTATTCTAAGGTTGACTAAACAATTTAATGGATTTTCAAATATTAGCCATTACCTGTAATCAATGTATGCAAATATTTGAACGTTCCTATAGTGGAAGGATCTGAATTTGACGCGTTTAAAATATACTACTTAACTCTTCGAGTAATTATTTGGAACATTACAATTAAAGCTTTAATAGGTCAGACGAAAAGATGTATTACTGACATATTTGTGTTTGCTTGACATAATACCTGTTATAAACAACGATCGGATTATACCACTACCAAATCTCGAATGTTAGCGTAAGCGTGATGAAAGTCACACGAGTGGAAGGTACGATTAGCTGTTGTTACTAAGAATATTTGGAAATAATTATGTATATATTTTTTATTTATATTTGTTTATTTATTTATTTATTTATATTTATTTATTTATATTATATTTATATTTATATTTATATTTATATATTTATATTTATTTTATATTTATATTATATATTTATATTTATATTTATATTTATATTTATATTTATACTTATATATTTATATATTTATATTTATATACGTATAATCTATATAACTTATGACTGAGTGCTGCTCGAATAGAAAATCGTCACAAAAATACAAAAGATTCATAGATATGTCGATCGGAACAAAGGAGTTAGCAGATGCGCAAACATTTGCAATACTACAGTAAGACTAAATCGTAAGATGAAAGTACAGCCGCTATCAGATTTTGCAATCTGCCATCTAATAAAGTTACGTTACAGGTTGAATTCGGATCTCTTCCACTTCATTCGTCAAACGTTAATTAACCTTTGTAGGTAAACTTTACCTCGCTTCAACAAGTTCTTAAAATGGTATCAGACGAATCAGGTGTAAATATTACACGAATTAGGTGTAAAAAGAGCAGGCAACCGCTTGACTTGATATTAAAGGTAAATAACGGCTTATCAATCTAATTGAAAGAGGTGGAAATTAGTGAGGCACTTAAAGAATCTAAATAAGCTTAACACTTTATTCAACTTGATATAAGAGCGATTGGTTGAACTGCATTTGAATACATATCGTGATAGTAGCATACAAGTTGAAATTGCAAAAAATATATTTTTTTCATACACTTTTTATTCGTTCTTCACATCTCAATCACCTTTTCTTTTCGATTTTAGTGCAATGAATTCGAGTAATAATGAATTAATATGAAACACATCAGAACTATTTTTTATTGCTTTAGAAACACTTTGAAAAAAACCGAGTGATAAAATAAAAATTTATGAATATATATTTTTAGGCAATAGTTGGAAAAAAAATTTTCAAGAAAATTTCCACGTGGAAAATTTTCAAAGAAAAAAAAACATGAAAAGTTTTGGAGAAATTCAATTTTTCAACTATTCTCTAGGATGCTGTGAAAAAATTTTTAAAAAAAATTAGTGAATTTCGAAACGAAATACTTCTAGTTCTTTTTCAAATAAGATTGACTATAGAAATTTGCAAAAGCAATATAAATCATAAAATAATGAATTAAATTTTTGCATAAATAACTCAATATTATCATAGAGTTATTTAGAATTTTGAAAATGTCTAAATTTGCTTATAATATAAAAATACGATCATCCTCTCACTAGACACATAGATCTCTTTGCATAAAAGGAAGGGATACTGTACTGATTACGGTAATAATTGAAAATTATGAAGTGATATGATTGTAAAATTGTAAGCATAGCCAACTTTATTCAACTTTTTTTTTTGGTTATTTTAAATGCTCATTAAATAGGGCAAAAGGTCTTCTTTTTCTTCCAATCAACTTGTCAAATTTTGTTTGAATTTTATGCGAAAAAAAAGGAAAACTCGTTGAAAAGAATTCATATTCAAATTATTTTAGTTTTTATTATAAATGAAAATATTTGAAAAATACTAAGAAATTTAAATAAAACAATACGATAATGAGAAATAATTTCCAACAATGGCAACTACAGTTGAGCGGTAGTTTTATGCAAATGCCGCCGTATAAATCTTATCACTAAATCGCAATCGTTCATCGAATTATGATGGATTGCGAACGAGATAAGCGTTCTTTATGAGACCGAGATTCAATTGTTTTTCATCATTAGCGCATTTTCCCAATTTTCAAAAAAGTATTTCGTTTTATTGTTTATTAAGCAATGAAGTAATATTACTGCATAACGAAGACTTATATGACGACCACTTAGAATTGGCTATTATTATAAGAGATATCACAATTGGTTAGCGTGTAAATATTCACTAGAAATTCCAATATGAGTGTACATAAAAACCCATTGAAAATTTTCTAAATATATATGTTGCCGCGTATAATATCTGATGTAAAGACCGGAAATATTAGATGCTAAAGCTCTACCTGAAGCAAAAAGTAGTACCTTATGAGCACCATCAATTACAATATACGTAACAACTTTGGCCCCCTGTACTACCTAATGTACATGTTACATGTTGGATGTAACGCTTCTGTGGATGAGGAATTGATAATCGCTTGCTGCAGAATGCATGGATAACCACCAATAATTCAGGTCTCAAATCGAGTGGAGAAGCTCTGCACGTTTGGAACGTCGTAAATAAGATGGAGAGGAGGAACAGAGCACCTTTGTTGATGCGGAATAGACTTTGGATCCTCAAGTTGATATTTGATATAAGTGCAAAAATTTACGTCCCATTACATTTACAGCCTATGTATATACTTAATGGTTTATGCATTTAAAGTCACTTTTTAAACTATACTTTGTCTATTTCGATCACATACAAAAAACCCTGAATAAAATAGAAGAGACAAATTACTCAAAGACGAACAATTTTCATTAATTTCCTCTTTTGCCGAAAGGTGTCTAAAATTTCCATGCTATGAACATTTTTCTCCACCATTTCTCGGAACTGCACACTGAAATAATTGTTACTCTCCGAATTTCCAAAACCTCAAAGAGATGTGTTGATACCTCTTAGTTAAGTAGTGCTAAGTAATAATTTACCTATCATGCACTTCCTTGAGGTTGTCAGCAAAGTGGTATATCAGAAATGATTGACGAATGCTAGAATATCGAAGTATATGAGTGCTCTCATCCAGAAAACGGTGCTAGTCAGTTTCTAATAACCTCCAATAAATTCATAGGCGCGCATTTTTGTTAAGTTGGAATTCAATGATGTATCAACATCCCCCTGTTACGTATTAGATGAGCGTCGTATAGATGTGGATCGATGTGGCGCTGTATCTTGTTTCGTCAGCTCGAGATGCAATAAAATGCGCGTAATCTTCCCACGGGCCGGGTGGCTACCAATTTTATGAACCTCTTCGAGAGTTTCACTAAAGCCGCTTCAAAGAGACCGAGGCTTCTGTTTTCTGGGAGTGTGTGTCCTGGCACGACCATAAAATAGTGCACTGCATCGTAAGGTCGACGCTTATCTGCCCGATCCGCGTGACTCAAGTATGTGGATTTTCACGCTCGTATATGTACATTCTCCATGTTTTTGACCTCATATATCAATGGTTGCATAAAGTAGTTTATATATAAGTAGAGCAATGTTCAAAAGTAAACAACACCTCGAATCCTGCTAAAACTGATCAGCGTTCAATTGAAGATGGCAATTGCGATGTGGCTAGACTATATCTGTGAAGGAATGATCAGGGATAAACCTAAATGCATACATCTTAACGAGCATGCAAAATGCTTGGTGGGTAGAAAAAGACAATGCAACAACGTAGCACCTTCTATCTACGGGCAAAATAAATGCTTCTTCTACATTCGATATATCCGAAACGTCGTTCAACAAAGATGGGTAATCATATACCCTTCGGTCATGACTCTTTTAGTAGGATAAAATTTATATTTTTAAAGAGATTTGCCTGGGAGGAAAGTTGCCAAAAAATTTAGCAAAAAAATTTACGCAGAAAAAAAAATTTGTAAAGGTTTTACCTCCATATGTCTCCCTTAGCATCATTCACTAAGATCGACTATGAAGAAGCAGTGAATGAATTAATATTTATATTTTGAAGTCTTGCCATAACCTTCTGAACGACTAA
Source organism: Ascaris suum (assembly GCA_013433145.1). Taxonomy (NCBI): domain Eukaryota; kingdom Metazoa; phylum Nematoda; class Chromadorea; order Rhabditida; family Ascarididae; genus Ascaris; species Ascaris suum. Next base: position 7,797,886 of record CM024181.1, read on the forward strand.
GACGCTCTTCTATCAACAACATCAGCTTGAATGTATAGTATTCCAGAAAATCCGGACGATCTAGATATTCAAGAAAATAAAATACAGTTGAAACCATAATTCATAATAATATATGATGATTTTGCAGCGCATGTAAATACTTTTTTTTTTCATTCAGCAAGTATAAATTATCTCTGCGCTCAAATTCTTTGATCAATTGCGCTTTCTTGGCATTTATTTGCTTTTTGATTAAAATTTCAGGTGTCTTCATGGGATAATAAACTAATATTGCTTGCACATGATGAGTTGTATTAAATTACAGAAATATTGTCAAAAACAATTTTTTAAATACTAACAGATTGCGGTATTCATAAAAGAAAACATATGTGGTGTAATAAATAGTGTAGCGATATATGTTAAGGACATCTGCCATAGCAATTGATATACAATAGCTATCGCACTAATGATCGAAGAAAAACGAGAAATTGTTCAATTAATTTCGACAATACAATACGATAAGGTAGATATAAATGTCCTCAATAATTGAAGCAAATTTTGTAATTGTCGACAATAATCTATGAGGAAATTTTGCAAATCTATTTGTAATTGAAAATATTTTATAATTATATTCACTGTTTAATATTACCTAAGTGCTAGGCTTTTTTATTGCACACAACAAGCTTTATTGGAGTATCAAAACTTGAAAGAGTAAATTGAGATACTCGGCAAATCTATAGATTCATCTACGGAGAAGAATTGCCCATTTATCATAATAAACTGATGAGATATTCTGAGAAGTCGAAATCGAAATATCGCTCCCTAATATCCACCCCTCACCTAGTAAACATAAAGTATTTTGTGTTTATTTTGTAAATTTCAAGAATATACGTTTCATTAGTATATGCAAACTATAGGATAGAATTATAAAAGGAAAATTGAAGACTTTTGTGGGATTAATTATGAATGAAGAGGAGTTGTTGCCCGTTTTAGCGAATTATATCTGGCTCATTACCGTGTGACTATTCACTGACAACAAAATGAGGATAATTTATGCATAAAATGCGCTTATTCAAACATTAAAACCAATAAATATAGCGTTATATATAAATGCCTTTGATACGTTTATGTTTTTATCTTCATTTATGCGCTAATCCTCCGGTTTCGTTGTTATACAATTCATACACCTGCACTATTTGCCCACTTTTAAATCCATATATAACTTTTCTGATGATCTTCTCAGGTGAATATTACAGAAAAAAAATGAATTTCATGAAATGTGCTAGAAGCATCTCATAGATTGCAAAAATGTTATGGAACAATGCTGAGCATTCAAAAACGATATGGTGCCTATCAGTGAGTATGAACGACTCCAAACTTGCTCCAAACTTGCTCTAAACTCCAACTTGCGCATTTTCACCATAAACTTCCTATCATCCATTGTTGATAGTTGAACCGCTGATCGATGGAATTTTTTGACAAACACTGCTTACCACTACCTTATCAGAAGAATGAGCTAGTTGATGAAAAGAAGGTGGGTCGAATCCATCCGATTAGTCGAAATTTAGAGCATAAATGAAGCCTTAGAAAGTTCCAGAAATCATGAACGCCGCCAAGTTCGGAGTTATCGATTTCAGGATAAGGCGATGTTAGGCGAGGGAATAATTATAAAACATAGACAAGTGCACATTTACGATGCCTAAAAATTCAAAGAGAATGTTTTTTGGCTAAGGGGGGGGGGGGTTGGTTTACGATAAAGTGAGAAATCAGGCTCATCTGAATGCAACACCTGAAGACATCAGGTTTAAAAATAAATAAAAAGTTGTAATTGGGGAGAATATTAATAATACGAGTGAAAAAAAAAATCGATCTCATCGTTGTCAACAGATTAAAACTAGCTCTTTGATATTGAAAGGTGAGTTGTAGAACATCATTCTCCAAACCTTATTTATTCAATATTTCACCTCAAGATTAAAACGATATGATTTCATTTCTATTCGACGGCGGAAGTTTTTTTTCCGGACAAAGAAATAAGATCATTTTAAGAGATCGTTGTTTAGTAGAAGAGATGAAACGCTGAAGGGTTACGGTAAGAAAACGTTGTAGGATATGGGGCAGGTGGTGCACGTGTGTTGACAGAATGCAAGCTGCGTGCGTCGACGCTCGTAAACTCGTTTTTGTGAGAGCGTCTATGTTTGTGTATGTTCGTGTAGGTATGTATGTTTGTGTATGTGTGCGTGTATATGCGTCTAGTGTGTGTACGTGTGTTTGTATGTGTGTGCAAATGTTTGATCTAACAAAACTAAGACAAATAGTTTTGTAAGCATCCGCTATCATTAGCATTTCCCCATGCAAAATACTGCCGAGTTCATTCAACAAAGATTTCTATAGACCCTTTCATGATATTTTCTTCTTACCCTGCTAGAAAGCCACTTACATCCGATGAGGGAGGAGGGAGAAAAATCTGCGGAAATCTTTCGGGGGTTGGAAAATTAGACTTGCAGTCGATCCTTTTCACCTGCCGAAATAAGTATTGCAAAGTATCGGTAAAAAAGCATATTGGGTAGAGGAATAGTGATGCAGACAGGAAAAACTTCTCCACTACTAACTGCCTTATAGGCTGTGTTATGAGAACCTAATATGCAATAAGGAAAACTTAATAAGCTTTGCAATAGTTTATAACCGCTATTTTGAATAAAACTTTATTCGCTTTTAATAGTGCTCACATAGAAAAGGTGTTTACTTACTACATTATTACTATAGGCTTTCGGTAATATCCTTGTTATACTAGCATATTGCAATAATTGCAACATCTCATGTCAATATCATGCACCTCATAGAAGGAGAATCCATTTGTAAGCAACGATTGCATTGAAGATTTTGCAATAGTTTGCACTCTACTTATTTCAATAATATCAACGATTAAATGACTTTATTTTATTTGATTGCATATTTGTGACAATTTACATATCGCATTATATTATGTAAAATTCTCTTAAAATTCTCTCATATGGAACGAAATTTTTGTTGTTCAATGATAATAAATGAATAGGGCATCAGTGATAAATGTTATGCTTAGCAAAAAAAAAAAAAAAATTATTCCAGCACATTTGATTGTTACAAATAATATCGCACTAAATATAATACAAAATGCATTTTTATTAATTCAAAGAATTACTGCTGGGATTATATCTCATTATAGGCATAAACAGCTATTAAAAAAAACAACTTGTTGAATTTAAAAGTTATAAATAGTAGATTAAATAAGCATTGAAGCAAACAAGTGGTTTGCGATATTGCGTGTTCCACTCTTATACAAATGGCATGAGAAAGCAATTTGGGATTTGCTTGCTAGAACGTTGCTTAGCGTGCATCCGCAAATGAAAACCGAGTCTGGCACGCTAGTTCGTGCGCTCCCTTAGGGCTTTCATCATATAATCATACGGTAGTGCCCAATATTGAGTGCATTTGTCCAATTGAAATTTACTCTACTATAATCTACTTACTGTAGAGCTAGTTTCCGGTTCCCCAATGAGAATATATGTAAAAAAATGAGACGAGTAATCGAAATTGCAGCAATAATTACTGGGAATGGATTGAAATGGACTCGAAATAAGTACTGGAATTAATTTCGTCTCACCATGATTCTCATGGTAGAAAAGGACAACGCTTATAATTTTCGGGATTAACTCGAATGTTCCTAAAAATGAGGCAATATTTTGGATGATAAAGAGAATGGGGCTATTGCTTCCAATTAGGCCCTCTTCTTCATTTCTTATGAGAGCGATTTTCCGAACAACGCTTATCCAAAAGATCGAAATGCTTAAATTCGGCGAAGTTTTTTTTATGGAATGACCAAATAAATGAAGAGAAGACGATCATCCCGCTGAAGTTGGCAACAGTTTAAAAATTCGCAAAAAATTCCATGACTTTTGCAATTGCGTCATCTTAAAATCGTTTGCAATTTGCATATCATTTGCAAACTCTGAAAGTATGCATAAAATCATCCCTTAGTCAACAGAAGACATCAAAACAGAATTCTTCTATGTTTGGTATACTTGCAATAGGTGCCCCTTTTCTGCACGATCACCAATAAGAGGGACCTGCTCACGATGCCCCTTTTCTGTGCATCTGACAACCACTTCCCCATGTAGACCAACGTGTGGGAAAAAGATAGTTTCGTTCCGCGTCAACGCCTTCCTTATAAACAAAAAAAAAAAAATTCGAGATATGGTGAAGCATTTAAAAAGTCATTTCCTCATAAGATCCAACAGGATTTCGTACAGATAGGATCCTTTCAGTTAGAAAGACAAATCGTCTTTATGCTTCCCTCTGAATGTGAAGGGATATTTTTGTCGAGACGATATCATAATGTTATCACACAAGAAAAGTATCCACAATACTTCATCTAATATTGCGAACGATAGTAAAACAAAATTCTCTTATTAATAAAATCATGATAATATCACATGAGAGTAAACGTTTTTGCAACTAAAAAAAATGTGCCTTAAAATAGAGAGTTTATTGCTGATGCTCTATCTACCTAAACACTTAACTGGGCACCGGGCAAAGAATACAAACGGGCAATTGAACTTGTAACGAAAAGTTGATATTTTTTAAAGAATATTTCGCCGGAAAATCTGAAGATTTCAGATATTTCGCCGGAAAAGCAGCTATCATCATTTTTAACTATGTATATTTTCTAAGCCTTATAAATATTGTGGAAAAGGCATAGAAAAGTTGGCAAAAGGATGCATACGATATACATTTAGTTACCTAACCAATTTATTTCAAAAGCTATCAACAAGAAAAAATGAAATATGCAAAATAATACTTTCATATTTTAGTTGGATCGACCGACCGCTCATAGAAGTTATGAAGAAGTTTGGCTTTCTGAGATTTCACCGATATCAAAATGAGAAACTACTGATGTGTACACATGTGCAGATATCGTATCGCGAAAATACGCCGTTACAGAGTAAATGAGTGATTGAAACGTTTTCTAACAAAGTGGATTAGATTTTCTAAATTTTACTCAAGAATATGAGAATTTTTTTAGGGGTGGGGGGGGGGGGCGTTTAATTGGAAGCAATCAAACGATAGCAAAAAATGTATATCGGCTCGCGTCCAACCGCTTCCATAAATTACAAAAAAAAGCGAAATGCATGATAAACTAATCCGACCGCTCATAAAATTTAGCGAAAAAGATTTACTAGGATCTGACCTCTCTGAAGTGTAAATCAATTCAATCACAAGATATCGCAAATTTTTTGCCACCTTTGAGCCTCATTTCTCAATTGAGCGATCAGTTGTGAATTTGGTATAAGAAGATAGTCATCCAACGGTAATATTACTTCCACCAAATTTCTCAAATAAATCTCTTTTTTTGAATTTAATTTATTAGGTAGGTGAATAGAAACGTAAACAAACATAAATGCGTAAATGATAAATGCAATTCTATCATAAGGCACTTTGTGGATATAAATTTGCAATGAAAATACATAAGGAATTCATATGGGCGAAATTTAAAATAAGATTCCAATATATAATTGCATAAAATGAAATATTCTAGTCATCTTGAGCAATATTGATACTAGAAAATTTTCCCAATGAGACAAAATTTCTAAAAAAAAAAAAATTGGCATCTTGAGAAGAATTTTTGAAGTCGTAAAAAGATTTCAAGTTGAAAAATGTACATTAATAAAAATTAGATAATATATTATATTTAAAACGCTTAATAAAAGCTAGATAATATAGCATTACTTTAAAGTAGTTTTACGAGTAATTTCAGAGCATCTGATATTTGAGCTTAACTTTCTGCCATTAGAGAGAAATGATGAGTAAATAATTATTATATTGACGGCATAATTTATTCAAAAATTATTTCATTATATGAAAATATTTTTGCATTTACGTCGATAATCTATGAATTAATAGTGCATATTTGGTTGCGTTTTTCTAATCACCCAATTAGAAAATACATAAACGGCTGCAATTTTCCAATTCACTCATCAAAAACACATTAGCGGCTACATTTTGTAAAATCATTTACTGATCAGAAACACATTAATGAAAAGTATTATGAGAACTAGTCATTTATGGTGTATAATTCGTTAGCACATAGAATTTCCTCTTCTTCCGGTTTCATTTGTGAAGCGCTTCTTTGTGAGATCATCGAAAGCGTTTAGCGGTCTTTTAAAAAGGCTTTTTAATTGAGACGAAAGCATTAAACGATGCCGACATAAGATGCACATATGTAAATAGTTGGAGTTATTTTTTGATTTCGTTCACATATGTTGCGCGTTTTTTTTTTTTTGCTCGTTGTTTAAACCATACACCACCCATCTAGGCAAATTTTTTTTTACCTCATATCTACGACTATAACGCTTATCATGAATTCTGCATTTTTATTTTTTTTTTTTTTTTTTCACTAAATCGACGTTAAATCGTAATTTTGCCTTCAGAACGTTTGCCAATATGCGATTGATTTTCATTAAATTAGGGCGCCGATCCCAAAGTTTCACATAAATCGATGCGCGAACAGTAGAACTAGAACAAGAAATATTAAGGTTGGATAAGGCGAAAATTTCGTATTGGAGCACTTCGATCTTCTGGGGGGTTTTTTTTAAATCCACAATACGAGCATAAGTAGAACAAATATATCATCGACACACCTGATATACTTGAAAGGTGAAGCGAAAACTAAATAGAGCATTAATGATTCAACAAGAGGAATTTATTGGTTACCAATAGTTGAACTCTCAAAGTCTATTTTCGTGACAGAGTTATGATCGATAAGTAAAATTCCTTCCTCATTTCCCATATCATTCACTGCTGAATCATTATTTCAATAAAAGACTAACTTGCATAAAGAAGTTCCTTCTTGCATATGACGGGGTCTGAATTGAACCTTAGTCTAACGGAATCGAAACTTATTTTACGCATTGCTCCATATGTGGATACTTTATGCGATAATAAAAATCATCAATAAGATGAATAAATGCGTCATAACTCTTGTTTATAGAGTGTTGATTATGTAGGACATATCGTTGCTGTGTGTATTTATGCGGCAATTAAACGAAACCTATGATTGCGTTCCAAAAAAATTCTATCACACAGCATGATACAACAGGCAGCCGGTTGTCGCTAGGCCGAACACCTAATCACTGATAGCAAATTCCTTTCATCTCACCGCCTCTTCATTTTTCGCCGCAAAAAAAAAATGCCACTCGGCGTACGTTCGGCATTTCACCATTCGATGTAATTGTTTCTGGACGAACATCTCACACCACAAAACTTTTCTTCATCATTTTCAACGTTCAAAAGCAATTCGTTCAAGAATTATCCTCATAAATATCATCAACTTGCCTATTTTATGGATTGTTGATCAAGGTTCCCGTGAAAAGGATGGATTATTAAAAGAGCAAGATTATCCGGAGTTAGGTAGTATTTATAGCCATTTGCCAATCATTAAATAGGAATTAGATAAAAGTCAAGCCATCAAATAGAAACCGGAAACAAGGATATTATAACAGGTATGTGCAATAACCTCGCCCAACAATTTTTTTTTTAAACGATAAATCAACGAGCTTACAATTTGAAGATCTACTACAATATTTCATTTTATTAGAGGGGTAAAAATACCTTTCAAAATATTTGTATAAGAAGAGAAATAAAACTCTATGGTCTCATAACAACTTTGAAAATAATTAATAATGCGTCAAGAAAATATATTTGTTGAACTCTTTTATTATGCTAGAATATTTTAAAATTTCTTCATAAAATCTAAAAAAAAAAAAAAAGAATGAAAAATTTTTCGAAATGATGAAGAAAAATTAGAAAAGAATAAAAAAAAATGAAAGAAAAATTTTCTAAAGATTCAAAAAATTAGCGATAATTTCATCAAGAAGCGATCGTTAATCGTTTTCAAATAACAAAGAAAATATACGAAAATCTTCGCGAAAATTTTACGATCACTATTGAAAGTCGAATTTTGATCTTATCGATAAATTTTCCTTGGAAATTACTCGTTTGAATAAGAAAATAACTCTTAACGTTTAAAAAAAAATTAAACACAAAAAGATAGTTGAATAAATGAAAGAAATTGAGAAAAAAAAAAGAACGAAGAGAAGTATCGAATAAATTCTCGAGAATTAGACGACAAAGTAAAGCTGATCATAAATGAGATTAAATCATTTATTTTCTACATAACACTCATTTATACGATATAAAAAAAAATTTTCCATGTTGAAAAATTTTTTTTAAATCTCGAAAAAAATTTATTCATTGAAAAAAATAACATTGAAATTATTTTTGAAGAAAAAATGAAAATTTTTTTTTCAATCACTCTGCTCTTTAAAGTAATATACGAGAGAATCTACAAAGATAAGTTAATATGTCTTTAGAGTGAAATAAAAAATTGACTACAATAATAGAAAGATTACTTATAGAATAATTTGATTCATTTAAATTTATGCAATATGCATTGTGAGAGAAAGAACACCTTTAAGGTGAGAGTAAAACTTATCAAAAATAAATGAATAAAAAAATGTAAATTAAAAAAAATAAATAAAAAATTTTAAGCTATCGGTTATTTATTACCATAATTTAGCATATTTAGGAAAATTACTGAACTAAAATGAGTATTATAATATTATCAATAAAAAAATTCTAAAATATAATAAAAGAAATTCAATTATTTGTGATGATTTACTTGCAAAATGAAAAAGAATAAATATATTAATAAATAGAAATTTGCTAAGAGAAAATATGACGAGTTAAAATATTCATTAAAAAAATAAAATTTTCACTTTGAACATAGAAAAAAGAATATAATTGGAAAAGATAAATTTTTTTAAAGTTTTTCAAAAAATGTTTAATAAAAAATCGTTGAGAATAAAGAAATGGACAAAAAAAAGACGTCGAGTATATATGATGCATCATTGGAAAGCAATTTCATATCTGAGTGGATATCAATGAACGTGTAAAAAATGGTAAATATTCTACAATTATTTGTAGAGCTTCTCTGAGATTTCAATAAACTGATGATCAGTTTGCCTCTTTTAATGTGATATTTATCTTCATTATTGCTATTTGCGAATATACGAATATTACATAAATTTTTGAACATTTCAATGAAGTTATTTTTCGACTACCATTTAAAAATCGATCGGTGAATAACGGAATGAAGGATAATGCATAATTACGTCGATGAATTGGCGTAAAAATAAATGCATAAGCAACAAAAAAATAAACTAAACTAAATTACACCAAAGAAAAGTGAAATGGCTTATAAGACCGAATGATAGAAATTGTCAATGAAAGATATATTTTACGCCTAAAATAGCATATTCACCTCAGTCGAATCTTAAATTGAATAGCTTATCGAAAAATTGAAAGCGTTCGACCTAGATGAGAGTTGAGGTTGCAAGAAGTGTAATTGCGCGAAAGCTTTAAATGAGACCTCTTTGATATATGGAAGGAGTAATTGTAGCTTAAAATAAAAGAATGAATTTAAGCGACGACTCATAGTGAAATTTTTTATTGGATAAATTGAAGCTTCAAATGTATGAAAATTGAGTATAAATGCAAATGGCTGACAACAGACAATGTGAGAAACAAAAATAATTTAAGGTGTTATGAAGTATATGTTCAAACTGGATTTTTCGTTTTTGAAGGTGGCGCATTAGTGCAGTATGCTTCTATCTTCAGTTAAAGCAAAGACCATCTAAGTTTAGTAACACAGCAGGTGCTCGAAATGACTAGTCGAATTTCATGAGAATAGTCATCGATAATGAACACGACCTCGTTGTTGATCTAGGCAAGCTGAACTGCTTAACAGAATCACTCACAGAGTCATAGAATGGCACAGCTTCATATCTTTATTGCAGTTATCTCGATTGCAATATACGCAATACTTTGTTTCTGTGAAATCTTAGAGGTATTTGCTCGCAGAACATTGCATTTCAGTACAAAAATGCTTGATGAACTGACCTGCTAAGGCAGTCATGTCGGCGACCATAGCACCTGGATAGGGATGTGTGCCAAAGGGATACTGTTGAGGGTAAGCATAGGGCCATGAATGCCCAGAGGCAACGGCCGCTGCTGCATGTGCCGCATGAAAGTTTGACCCGTAAAGTTCTGCTTGGCACATTGGACTCATCATATCGAAGCCTGCTAAAACGTATTTATGCAACAGATGCTCGAAAAAAAAAAGCAAACAAATCTTTTCAAAACAGCAGCTGAAGAATATACTCTGTGACGTTCAAGCATAGTGGCCAAACGCGATAACGAGTACAAGTTAAACTATACTATTCAAGAAATAATCTTAAAAATAATTAAAGTCGACTAATCACTGATAACTGCTGATAATTAAATCAGCTAAGCAGAAAAATATATTGATTTTATGTTTTAAAACCTTCTATAACTAAGAGTATATAATGCAAAGAATTCCTCTTCATAATTACTTCCTGTCTAAATTACTTGTTCTTCGAATTCAAGCCATTTTAGGGTTTATAACGAGAAAATCGAACAATTCTTTGATGAAATACAAAAGTGCTGTCCTAACGATGAGATTGGCATTCGGGCACACCCAGAACGGAGAGCCATTTAAAGTTAGTTGTTTAGTTGAAAACATTTGCGTTTCGCTTTGAAAATCTAAGATGATATTATTTGTTCATTTTATGACATTTTGCTATTTTATTTTATATACTTGGAAAGTTGTTGTCATTTAATGATTATGAAATTAACAATATGTAAGTAATTATACTTATCTGTACATTTTATTGTTATTTTCACTATTTTTCGATCACCTATAGCAATGTTACCTACTGTTTTAATTATGATGCTCAAAAGAGTATATAGAAATTGTTGTAAAAAATTATTGCCAACTCTTAGGTGGGTTTTTTTTTGGAAAGCACGAAGAAATTAAGTCTTTAGTATTGGGAGTTCACCTATCTCTCGTGATTGAACAAATTTTTGAAAGCATAGGCAGCTAGTAATAAACAAATTGTATTTGAAACTTTACGATTCAGTACCATAGTAATGCTATAGATGTGATATAAAACTAAAGGGCTTACCAGCTGCCGACGAACTAGAAAGGAAGGCTGCCTTTGCGACTGCGTTCGGTGAATTTGCATTTGAAGACCCTTTAAAAAATCACTCAACGTTAGCTCTTGCGAATTTGAATAAAAACATATCAGTAAAGCGCCCTGTCATAAACCGGCCTGTTAATGAAATAGTTAACCTGAGGATTGGAACTTATGCATTCAGATTCTACTTTTTCCATATATCGTATTTGAGTAAATCCTAAAAAAGAAATAATACAACTAAAGCCAATCCGACATGATATGTTTCATTTCCAGTTGAATACATTCAAGTTAAACTTTAAAGGTAAGTATAGTGGACATTGCGTACTTCAGAGTAGAGAACGTACTTTACGTTCTGTAACAATAGAGGTCGATTGCTTGGAGCGTTAGGTCAAAGGTCAAAGGTAGAGCATTTGAACAGAAAGTGAGGATAAAGTTCTCCATTTTTTGTCCGTCAAATATTCGCCTGACTTACTAGATTTGCCTTTATTAAAAAAACATTGTTGGTCGAACGTTTCAGACTAATTCGTTAACTCATTATAATTTCCGTCTATATGGCCGTATGGTATGTAGTGTGGTTTGAGCCTAGGCTTATGTAAAAATTCCATTAAAAACATGATTGATGGATAGGAATTCATTGAGTTGGCATAGGAAGCAATACTTCAAAACATAGTTCAACGAATACAGTCGGCAACGAATTAAAACAACAATACCGGAAGCAGATGATACAGAGGCAGCGTTTGCAGCTGCGGCTGCCGCATGTTGTACAGCAGCAGCTTGTTGTGCGGCTGCCGCTTGTTGAGCCGACAGTTGTGCAGCTGCAGCGGCTTGCTGGTGTGATGCCCAATCATATGGATAGGTATATTGTTGTGAATGTGTTGCATGTGCATGATGTGCCATTGGCATAGTACTTACGTTTACCGCATTCATCATTTGTGACGATGAGCTAAAACTGTTTAATTTAATTGATTTTATTCAATAATGTGCATAATTTTTACATCCTACCCTCTCCAATTATTTCCGTTTCATTCTTCCACTATGGCGAGTTTCGAAAAAATTCTAAACTATAACTCAACTATATATCCTCAATAACATGTTCGATATGCTTATAAATTTTCATCACTATTAGCTTATTTCATCGATAACTATAGATTAATGCAATCACAACTGAATTATCTACTTTATTTGGGAAAAAAAACTCTTGCTTTGGATACTATAATAAACGATAGGATTTTCTCATTAGCTCAGTAGGAAAATGATAATCTCTCTTGTGGGATATATATGTGTGATACATGAAATCCTAAGAACTCTCGTAAATAGCAAATAAATTTCTAACAATATTTCTATGCAATTTGCATATTTTTTTTCCCTAAGCAAAAAAGTTTTAACGTAGAAAATGCAAATAAAACTTGAAATAAAAGCTTCTATAATACCGGCTAATCTTCTATACTCGCATCTTATATTAGAAACTTGTTTTACTTACTATAATAGCGATTATTGTAAAAAGAATCGATAACTTGAGGAGTTGCTTAAAATAATATTCCTCGTTTGAAACAATTGAAGCATTTAGGAATGAGCTAATGATGTCTAATTGAAAGCTAATTCTTTGAAAATTCGATTATTGGAAACTTTCTGATGATTTAAATGGTTACAATAGTGGATTCGTATAAAATATAATTTATCATAGTTTAATATTTTTTTTACATATTCTCATTATGCGAGTATTTTTTAATTTTTTTTTAAATCGTTCGATTTATTTGTTGAAAAATGTGAAAGCAGTTTTTTTTTTAAAGCGAAATTCAGAATGGAAAACGTAATATTTGTTGGCAATATAGTAACAACTCGAACTTTGTTGAAAGATATCTCGAAGAAAAACGGTGGATTTAAAGTAATGACATTTGGCAGTGTTTAAAATCCCTTTGAATTATAGTTATTTACCTAATATTATGGGAAGAGTTTTGATACTTTTTTTTCCGGAAATATTTAACTCACAAATAAAATAAATTAGATGATACTTAATGAGAGAATAGAAGAGAGGGAAAGAAATGAATGACGAGTTCTAGCGATTCGATTTGATTGGCTAAATCTAATCACTAATATTCCGATTCGGCTAACATGTAATTGATGATTGGATGCGATTTGTCTTTTTTAAAGATAATTGCATTCGTTCTTTTTAATATCTTTCATTCAACATCCTCAATGATTACGACACATGGAACGGAGCGGAATTCCAATGATTTTTTTCCTACTCTCTTTTGATATATTTTCCGGAAACTAGAGCGCAAAATAGTTTTCCGGAAAATGCACATGCTAAGAAGTGTTGGAATACGATGGTACACTGTGTCGCTTCTAAGATCCTATTAGGTATAGAATTTGTTCATCATAACTTCACAATTGCAAAATGAAGATTCATAAGCATGAATAACTACGAGAGTTGAATATGGCATTGAATGAAGAATATGACCGATAGCCTACTCTACCACTACTGTATAAAGTGATCATTCCAAAAAACATTCAGGCTATTTCTAGACGTTATTGCTAAGAAGATCAGTAAATTTATTAACTGTATTTGCTCGTTGCAATTTATTTAATATTTAGAACTTCCATGGCAAAAGAAGCATAAAAATGGAAGATTTGATGAGATGCGATGCGGCATAACCTATAGGATGAAAAAATACCTGGTTGCAAGTGCGGGAGGTGTATTATTACGATCAAGATCGTTGCTCGGTGTTGCAACGGCACTCATTTGTGCAGCGCTGGTGGCAAATTTATGATAGAAAGGTTTCGTATCCACGATACCACCAGGAAAACCGAACGTTGCAGGATTATTGATTCCGTTCATCACCGAAATCATAGCATTGGACGAATACACAACAATTCTAAAATATTGAATAATATTTTATTGTCTAATTATCGAAATTTACATTCAATACGCAATACCTGCTTGATAAAATTGACGTTTGTTCCATTGCAAAAATTTAGCGCAGAATTTTGCAAAAATTCGAATGAAAATTTTTGCAATGCAACAAACGAAATAAATAAATACAACATGAAAATAATTAATATTTGATGCAGGAAAGAGTGCAATCTGTTCAAAAAAAAACCCCCCCATTAAAATATCTTCGGCTAAAAATTTTATTAAAAGAAAAATAGAGATTTTCTTGTATTGCAATGTTGCAAAAGTTGCTTATAATATTTGACTATAATTTGTTGTATTTTTGTGCTTTAAAAAAATGAGCTACAAAAAAATAAAAATAAATGAAATGAAACGATTAGAAAAGAGTTGAAATTTAAAAAAAAAAAATTAAATCTCAAAAAAAAAAAGAAGAAGAATGCACAATTGCAACGAGATAGAAAGCGTCGTTACCATCAAATGAATGATAGTGTGGAAAAAAAAACTTTTCGATAAGCTTCATAGCGAAAATTCATCAATATAACAGTGCAATGTTTTGCATACGCTTACCATCATAACCAATAATATTCTCGACATAAGGAAAAAATTTCCTCCAAGTTTTTATTTTTGTTGTTGTTGTTTTTTTTTGAAATATAGGAAAAATATGCCGAAAATATATGAATTAATAAAATAAATAATGAGAGCGTTAATTTATAGGCATTCAAGTTATTCATTTATTTAGCAATTGCTTCAATGCATTTTTGAAGATTATATTTTGCTACATGAATCAAGAAAATATAATATTTGGCTCATTGCCTAATCTCATCACTTACAGCAATATGCTAACATAATCTAATCAATGCAAATTAATGATTGTTAGAAATATGGGCGCTTTTTTTTAATGAAACAATATAGTGGAAAAATTTAACGACCAATCAGTGAAAAAAAAACAGAAGCAAATTTATTTCGTTGATTGCGCTCCTCAAAAAAAAAAAAAAAAACTATTCTCTCAAATATACAATTCAAAGTATTTTCTTTTTTATTTTGCAAAAATTGCAAAAATTTTCGCGTAAAAAAATTCATCATTAATTGATTTGCACGTTGTTCATTTTGGATAGTTGATTGATGGATACTGTAGAAAAGCATCCATTAAATGTTTAGTTGCAAAAAATGCAAAAAACATCAAAAAAAAAAAGAGAGTAAAATTATTTCTTGAAGATTAATAGTTTTGGTTAGATCGTTAATTTTTTTTTGTTTTTTGCAACTTCTAAAAATTTCAGATTGCAATCGTCCATAAGACTGTTATTGACGCTTATATTTGCAATATCATTGCAATGCTTCTTAGATCTTTTGGCATACAAAACAATAAGCTTATAAGTGGTGCTCTCTATTAAAATCTTGCTTTTTTTTATTACTATTATTTTTTTAAATCTTTATTTATAAAATTGCAATTATTATGCAAATATATGCTCATTATATGCTGGGAAATAAGTGCTAGAAATGAAGAAATAAAGAAATAAAATATCAATCTTTTAGCGATTTGATATTTAATGAGTTGAAATAATTCGAAAGAAGCAGTAAATTTCAATTTCAAGCAATTTTCGAAGTAAATTTCAAACAAGTGAAGCAAGTTGAGCATGGAAATGAGTATCATATGCAAATTTTCAAAAGCATTATATTTCCGATCATGTAAATTATTCCATGGAAAATTTTTATGATAAGCATGAGGGGTAATTTCTAAAATTCGATTTAAACGATCCCATCTTATATGCTTCGTTGTTTGATCAATCGATGAAATTTTCAATGATCAAAGAGGGATCGATAATAAATGTTCCATGTCTTTAAGACGATTAAAATACCTCACTTTATCGTCAAATTTATTTCTTATTCGATTTGTTTTAGTGTTAATTCGTAGGAAAAACTTTTAAAAAAAAGAGTAATTTTTAGCAATGAAATGTTTCATGACGAATTTTTGTTAATCGTATAGCGGTTTAATATGACTAGTTCTAAAACTAGCTTTAAAAAATTACTATCCATCTTTTCTTAAGATTATTTATAGAATTTCTCGACGAAAAGTTTTGCTGAAATTGGTTTGGGTGGTCAAGTATTATTCGTAATTGCTGAGATGGCTTTTAGGAGACAAAATAATATACCATTTTTCATATTATGCTCAAAATATTGGCGAAAAGATTTACTTTATATCGTCGAGTTTCGACGAATAACTCCTAAAAAAATGCTCAATTCTAAATAAAATATATTTCATCGATAATTATATTATAAACGAATAAATGAATAAATTAATTAAGTAAAAGAATAGATGAATAAATTTACACAAAAAAAGAGTGGAAAAGTTTTTCCATAAAGGTCATAACAAATCGATAAAATTATTCACCATGATCGCACCTTAACTCTATAGGATAAATACAAGAAGCTATGTAGATACATGATATACAAGGAAATTAACCAAAAAATATCGTGTAAACTAAGAATTCAATGAGGACGCAAATTATGGATCCGACTATCAACATTATGGATCCGATTATCAATATTATGATGCCATCCATCTGATTGTGCCATGAATATCAACCAGACCAATCGCGTTATTTGACGCCAAAGATGTGTGTGTGTGTCTGATTCAGAATCTAATTTAACTAAAATCGACTAATTTCAAAACTAATTATTTATTTCAAAGCGATCGTTTCCTCCCAATAGATGTTAGTGGCAATCAAAACTTATTGAAATATCGTTCTAATGTTGCAAGAAAAAAAGGTGAAGGTAGAAGGAGGTGGAGATTTACGTTTATGAGATTTATTTACTTCTCACGTTTAGATGAGTTTATGTTCGAAGTGTTTACTCTGAAAGGCCGTTCGTTTTTGCAAGCATGCGTTCAATGCGTCTGTCTAAATTATTGCTTCAGGGCATGATAGTGAGATTATTAAAGCATATAGTCATGGTAATTTGGAGTTCTTTTTTTCATTGTACAACATTGTTGTCGTTGAATGATTAGAGGAAGCCGAATAACTTCAACGCATATTTTATGGTCTCATAATGTGTTCCCCACCGGTAGCAATCAATGGGACAACGAAGCGACGTTGAGCTATACGTTTGTAGAACGTCACACAAACACGGTCAACGAGTGGTGTAAGATGGGTAGAGATATCGAAAACATAATGTAGAAAATAGAGGGCACAAAGAAGCGATTTCTGACGCCAAACGGCTGTCACTAAACGCACATCACGAAGCGTCGCGTTTCTATATGTTCTTGAGCACACATCCACCCTACGGTGTGGAACATCCATCATCTATTTGTTTTCGAAATTTTCTACGGTTACCAGCAACGAATACAACACATATGACTATCGGGTCCATAGTGGAAAAATGAAACTGACATCAACCTATATTTTGCAGTTGCGACTTACTCTGAATTACTACACAGGTGTTTCGCCTAATTTCATATATTTGTAAAATACATAGAAACGTTTTGCTTCATTAGATTGTTATGGCTATGTTTTGCATAGAACTCCTTCCTTTATTAAATCTAATAGTCTATATTTCTATGAGAGGTGTAGCTTTAAGTCGTCCAACTATCAAAAAATCATTCATAATCATACTACGAGTAATATATTACTATGAGATTCCCGAAGACTGAACGAGATGCTTATTATGTTGAACTAATTAAATCGATTAATCTGATGTTACTATTACTAAAAATTTTTTGCATTTAGTTAAAGAATTTCTTTTAGTTATAATTCGCATAGTGAGAATAATTTATATTAGGAGAAAGCTATGCAACGAAAATCATACAATCTTTCTTGAAAGAAATAACTATGAAAATTTTTATCCATTGAGAGAAATGACTGCAAAAGAGAATCTACAATCAGTCAGCTTTGAAGCTATAAAGCAAATTGTTTAATCGACCAATTCACGCATTCAAGCAATCATTCATCTCCTATCGGAATATTAACTATAATAAACGTATGCGGTTTAGACGAAATTCAATTTCGGATTCAGTATGATAGACATAGATAAAGCAAAAAGAGCAGTCAAGACATCACCTAAATCTGTGTTATTTTTAATCTATTCCAATTTCGTCAAGGTTATTGATATGGAAATGAGTGCAAGCTAAGATGGTGGAGAAGAGGAAAGGGAGAGAGGAAGAAGTGGAAATGAATGAGGAGCAATCCACTATATATATATATATATATATATATATATATATATATATATATATATATATATATATATATATATATATATATATATATATATATATATATATATATATATATATATATATATATATATATATATATATATATATATATGAATTAAAAGCTATAATGTTATAAGCAAAATTGCATCCTATGGTTGTTCATTACAAAAATAAATACAGAGATTGAATCTAACCGTATGGGCAATTTAGAAAATATGTATTTTCTTCGCTCCACTCTATGAGGCTTACCGAATCTTGAAAACAACAAATGTCAGATTTTACTCTCGACAAGGGATGGCTGATGTTAGAGCAGTGGAATCCAGAAAACGATTCTTTGCGTTCTCAAGATAGAGCAGGGCTTCCATTTCAACATCTTTGACGATCACCTGAAATCCCATAAATTTACTGCTCTCATTTTGTGGACAATTGAACGATTTTTGCTGTTATGATTTGTAATTACGCTAAAGGCATCTGAGGTGCATAGAAAAGTTCACATGACTTAAGCAGTCAAATCTATCCATAATTTACTAAATCGTGTAATGCTAGAGTTTCTATAAGACTATTATCTCTTCACTCTCTCAGGCTATCACGTCCATGAACCGAAGTAAATTGAGAATCATAGGAAGCGTTGTTATGCTTGAAATAGTTAAACCTCTTATCTCATCAAAAAATAACATTGCAATTTATCAATAAAATTAATTCAAAATATGTGAAACATTCCTCCTCTATATCAAACTTTTTTAGCGAAATTTACAACATAAGTTTGGTTTTATCTCATACGAAAAATACGGAAAGGAAATTTTCTCCTATCAATGGCAATCGTAAACATTTATTATAGCTTATATTATACTAAAGCTATTTCTCTTTTTATTGATGATAAATTTCATATTGCTTCATTTATAGAGGCTTAAAACAGGTATAAAAACTTGTACTAGCTTATCTAAAATAGTGACATACGGGGAAAAAAACGTGTAAGAGGAATTGATACGATATGTGCTAATGCGAATCAATTAATTCGCCAAATTGGCTTCATAAATTGTCATCAAAAATACGAACCAATCGCTTATATAAATACTCTATGAAAGAGGTACATCCTTTGAATACTGTATGAGACTAAGAATTGTGCTTATATGGGGGAAATTTCTACATATTTGTAAACAAATACAACTTTTCTTTAAGTTAATTGATTAATTCGAAGGTTTGTATTTCTTTATTTCTTCATATTTCAATGTTCGTTAAGCTTCACTAAAGCGCTTTGAAGATTGAAGTGAATCAAAGTGGCGATTTTATAGGAAAGACAAGTTTATTAGTGAGATAAATAACGTAAAAGAGAGTTTAAAGCTAATGAAAATAGTGGAATCATCGAAAGTATAATGGAATGGGGAAAGGAAAAGAAGTAACAAGAATCTTGTGAGTGAACATGGCGATTCATATGGTTATGTAGGTTGTTTAGTTCAGCCTCAACTGTAGCGCTAGTAGTTCAAACTGAAACCTACCGGATATAGGTATATATTACATGCAGGTACAATTCGGCTATAATGCGCTTTACAGATCTGTATTTTGAAGATAGAGAGCACATAGCAAATAACTGCAAAGATCGAGGTAAGTACAACTGTTAGGTTTGCCTTAAGGAACTGAACGAAAGCCAGTCCTCTAAGCAGCTCCAGGCATGCACAACCAACAAACTTACCAACATATGGATGGATAGCTGCAGAGATTGCATCTTCTGGATTGAACTTCCGGTACTCGTTTATTCGACTTTCATTTATTAATAGATAAAGGTTGATTTTATCGTTGAAGTAAATCATGACCAAAGACTATTACACAAGTTGGTGGCAATGTATAATGTTGACTCAGAGATTTCAACTACGGCGTTTTTCCTCGCCAAACTGGCTTCGATCTTTCACTTTTATGAGGTTGATCCGATGGTGAAATTCGGAAAAGTTTTATAGCACCAATTCCTTATAATGATGGATATTATCAACTATTTTAGGCGAAAATCGGATCGAAATGAGCAGAAAATATTTCCGGAAACGGCGCTCAGCCATACCGTATCACTACTTCATAGTTCATAAAACACTCTGATAGAAATATTTACCATATAAATATGAGGCAAATGGTGTATTATTTCAAAGAAACTTTGCATAATTTTCTATGCAGTGGAAAGATTCTGATAAAAAATTGATAGTGCTTCTAAAAGATCAAAGAAATGTATTGATATAATTTAAGACTGATATGCTCTGTTTAATAAATCTTTATGTTTGGATGATAAGTTCTATAGAAGATAGTGATACATAAAAATGACGGAATAAATAGTTCGCTTTTATTTGATTGACGAAAAATATTGCCAAGAGTCAAGTGTTTAAAGTGTATAAAATTTTTAATTGCTCATAGTTGGATGTAAATTCGCTTTTGAATCCCCATACTAACGATCATTAATCATTCCAAGAAGTAGTGGGGGGGGGGATGGAAGAGGGAGAGGGGATGAGTGTAATAGTGCATAAATATTTGCATATCAAATAATAAAAAATAAATAAATTTTATTTGAAAATCCATCTCCTTTCAAAATCTTTTAATATCGATATATTGCAGATACTACAATTATATGTAGTTGTATTAATTTTTGAAAAAAGAAATTAATAAAGAGATGAAAGGATTGGAATCAAAACGCGCGATTCTAAGCTCAATAATTTTGAATATCATATACGTGAATAGGTGTGATATTTTCGACGAAATAAGAGCATTCGACGAAAATATTATGGAAGTAATAACAATTGCTGTTTTTTTTAATGATCCGATAAGAATATTACCATTAAATGTGATAATTACCCAATGCATTAAATAAACGGAAATAACACATAACGTATAATAAATTATACCTATAAAAGTAAGTAAATACTCGTAAATACTATAAAAGTAATTTGGATGACATTAATAAAATCGAATAAATGTTGCATTTATTTGCAACCGCGGCTATATTCTTTCTATGCCTGATTCTCGTATCGAGCTTAAACCATGCGGACGAATAATAAAACTACGAGCAACGCGATACGCGACGCGCTACGAAAGGCGTGCGGATGAAAATGTGGAGGGTTGGACTTGTCACTACCGTTTCCATTCACCAATCAACGAGCAAATAGCAGATTGCGTCACACATGCGAGCGATTCACGTTTGTGTGACACTTTGCTCTTCAATTGTCAACATAAGGCGATATATAACGTTTAATGCGATATGAATCCTCTATCAAAAATATATGCAAATATAGGAATTATTTGATTTAAATATATAATATGAAATAATAATTTATATAAAGTTAACATGATCGAATAGTATTTCTTAGGTCTAATCGGTCATCCAAATGTAGCTTAATCTAGTTGACTATAAAATATGATGAATGAAACTTGATGTAAAGTTATAAAGTCGATTTTATTCTTATTTTAAAGAAATATATGCATTTAAGTTATATGCTCTTCTACTATTTATGGTAAATGATAAATTAAACGGGTAAAATAAAATTTGAGTTGAGAAAAATCGTTGTGCATAATTAATACCCATATGATTCGAGGGTTGGCGAATGATGATCTATATACACATTAATATACGGCATAATGCAAATAAATCAACTTTATAAATGCAATAGTTTTAAATGCTAAAAAACTTCCTCTTTGCATAGTTCCATCCAACTTTTTTTGCAGTCTTAGACATTAAAGGTACCGAATATCCACCGCTATTAGTCCATACTTATGAGTGAGCCTAGTTAATAAGCATAGGCGGTGAACATCTATCTTTCATTTGTTAGGAGTTAATCACTTCTCTTGAATATTTCAAATAATGAGTACTCTTTGTGTCCAAAAGTGAAGGTAAGTGAATACGGAATAAACGAATATTGCATAGCTACAAAAAAGATAAATAGAGAAAAATAGTTGGGCATTTCTTGAGACAACTATGTCCAGTTGTAAACTCTGAATGTGATAACTATGAGAGTATCCTATAAGGCAAGAAGATCCTGAAATGTTATTCCATCCTGGAATAGCATCTATTGGTGCTCATCTGTGGAGGTTATTAAATTAGAACATCTCAGCAAACTGTTTAAAAAGTGTAATTAATAGTATAAATGTAATAACTTTACCGTTGTCCTATTGAAACCGAGATAATAGCACAAACAAAAAAGTCAATTTATTTTTTGCTTATCCCTATAGAAAGAGTTAAGCATAAAATTTGCAAAGCAATATACGTTTTATATTCAATATGCACTAAAAGAGAGTAATTTTTAACAAAAGAGACTAGGAACGATGGATCTGATGAAAGAGAAAATAGTCATACAATTGCTTATAAATGGTGCCTCTATCGGAAATTCATGCTATCCATCCTCTTATTAGATTAGCCATATATTTGTTCACATTTTTTAACGATATATTTTTATTATTAGTCAAATTTTGAGCTAAATCAAAAAACTTTTTTTTTAAACCCCGACCTGATCTTAGAGGTGATAGAAGGAAAATGTACCAAAAATGAGCAAAAATTATGAATTCTGTTGATTTGTCTAGTGTCTTTATTTGGCGATCAAAAATCGACAAATATCGAAAATATTTTGAACTTTCATAAGGTAATGCATCAAAGTTGTATAACTAATGCAGGTAAACTTCCGATCCTCTCATTACCTTCTCACCTTTCGCAGCATCATTTAAGGTGATAATATAAGAATTGAAAATATTTCATCGTTGCGTATTTCAAATCCAATTACATTAAAAATCAATCAAAAAACATAGTAAAATATTTTAATGAGGTGCAATTTCTTTTGTCAGCAATTTTTGCACTCATACGATATAAATGAAAACATACAAAATGCAGCTATAAAAATATTTATGAAGCATTAATCGCGTGCGATATTATCGTTTATAATAAGAGAGGTGTTTCTTTATTATTGGAAAGAAAATTAAACGGCAATAGCAAATATTATTAATTCAACAAAGAAAAAAAGTTAATGCGACAAAATACGCCTAATAAATCTCTCTAAAGCACCGATTTGGAAGTCTCGTCGAGAATGAAACGCCAACTAAAGTACCGATAAAACTGTGAAATGTGAGGATCAATAGCGGCGAAAGGCGGTCTCCGTCGTACTATATAGTCCCGCTATGATGCATAGAGATGGCTAGTCGCTTCGTGGGCGGCGCTTTTGCAATGCGCACAATTCGATATTGGTTTCGATGATGATTCTGATGCATTTCTTGATAATATCGCTATTGTGAGGTATGCTATGTGTACAGTATTGCATATTCGCCCTCGACTATCAAATATTTCAGCTCGAACTTCTCACTGCTCAAACTCTTTTGAAGACTTATTTAAAAATTCTGATGTTAAAGCAACCTGGATCTCTGCTTCTACTGCACTCCCTTTATTACAAATCATTTTGGCAATAATAACTTAGCTAACATTACAATTTATTCATTTTCATCTCTAATTGTAGCAATATCCACCAAAAGATATTTCACTGAAGGTTATGCTCAAGTTAGAGATGATAATGTTTCATCTACGCGTGAATCGGTTTAATTCTTTCGATTTCTAATAGAATCATTTTCGAAAGACTGCATTATTTGAATTATATGCAAATATCAGCAATTTTTATTTGTGGCGATAAATGAGATATGCAAAAATCTAAGCGGCTATACGTTTCTGCCTGTTTTTGTTTTGTGCTATCTGTCATCAAGCTTTGTTGCTTTACGCTTTCAAGATGCACCACCCTCCTCCACCACCCCCCCCCCTTCCCGTTTAGTAATCGATCTGAATGTGCCATTCTCTTCAGTGATCCCCTAAAGATCACCTTTGAAGTTTAACATCACCTCCTTTTCTATTCCAAGAAGTTGGCGCAATCGTCGTTACCTTTTGCTTTGCGCGTGCTCATTTCGGAGGGAATAAACGGGGCATTTCCGGAATCGGCGACCAACGTTTATAGAGGAAATACGCTGAATCGGGAAAAACCTCAACCATTCCCACCAAAATATTCATGCGCATAGACAAAGAATATGCATAAATTTTCTACGGTACCATAATATGGAGATAATAATATTTTCAATGATGGTTTTCCTAAATTTAATTAGCAGGTAGCGAAATTTACTACAAAATCAAAAATGAGGGGGATTTTTTTTTCAAAAAATTGTCTTTTTACAGTGAAGATTTCCACAGTCCATTATGATAAAGCGAACAATTAGAGTCAAAGAACGGGGAGAAAGATTACTCGAACCTAGAAAAGTCCAAGTATTTTATAGAAGACGACTCACATATTTGCCGACACATTGCTAGGGATAATTGGGATATGTTTCTGTTTTCTGTAGAGTTCGAAAAAAAATTTTTTTTCGCTGCTCGAAGGGAATTTATTATTTTCTCTAGTGATAGAAATGAGGATGCAATATATTCTATATGCGCTTATTTATGAAAAAAAAACAGAGTTTTACCCCTTAGAAAAAAAGGTCATTGACTTAAGATTAAAAGAAAATGAAAACTTCTCTTCTTTTTCTCTTTTATTGTCAAAGTTGAGATGAGAAAGAAATATTTTTAGTGTATTGCATCCAGTACTAAGAATGACTAATTAATCCTAATGCCATACAGTTCTTTTCTTAGCAAAAAATATCTGCGCAAATTTAGGTTTTTTTTTTTCGTTTTTTTTTTATTCTCACCGCTTAAGATGAGGAAAAATTTCAAGCGTATTTTTCGTAAAAATTCAGTAAAAAAGAAACTTGTAGAATATAGAGCACACCTACTGGTGGCAGAATTTTACGTTTAGGAAAGCATGTGAAACGTTTGAGGCGCTCTATTGCATGTATGAGAAAGGAAGATTCAGTCTTGAAATATCATGGATTCTCGCTGCTTGCATCCTTTGAAACGAGTTCCGGAGATGTGTTAGAACATCATGATGGAATACTGTTTTGGCGATAGATGCGATTGGAAAGTTGTCGCCATCTACGGTTGATGGTCATGAATTTCGGTGATCCAAAGTGGGAGGGCGTCATCATTTAAGACCATGATCCCCGAGTCCATACAGCCTTCAGGATCTTGAGGAGGTGAAAGATTATGGTGCTGTTCTGAGCACAAGTTTATGTGCGGGTGCCTGTATGCCAGATACGGAAGTTTTCTAGGCAAAAATGCTCTCGCCGAAATTCGTGATGCCTCCCCGAGGGTCTTATGACACTTAATGACATCTAAAGTGGGCCTGTCGCCGCTAAAGCTCGCGAGCATCTCTGAACAGGAAAATGAAGCGATCTCTGCTTCAAATCATTTATTATTGTAAATGGCTGACGGGAGTAATCAATGCGGCAAACAAATATGTTCAAAAAGATAACGTATGCGATTATTCGCATTGAATGAGAAGAATAGGAAAGTTGGTATATATTGGGATTATTTAAGTTGCCGACAGATCGTCTCTTAGGAAAATAAATTTGAGCGGAAGAGGGGGGGGGGGGGGTGGGGAAGGTTATCTGTAGTAGGATATGACTTTTGATTATATTCTACAGTCGAATTATTTTTGATGTTGGTTAGTTTAATTGATGAGCAATTCGTCATTAGTCAATAAAACTCTAGTAATTTCAAGCGCAAATCACATTCATCATAAACTACTTTGCTAATTTGCATAACTGAGAATAGAAATTTAAAGCATAAAAGATGTATATGTAGTTAAGATTAACTTAGAAGAACTTAATTACTAGAGGAACTTAATTAGAAGAATGCAATTTACTTCTATTACTCAACATCACGTAATTGATTGGAATTAAATTCAAATACAATAATACTCGATCAATAAAAAATTTTGAACGAAGCACTCTTATTAAAAAAAAGGAATTTTATTGATTCAAAATATAATCAAATCATAGCTAATAAATATTGAAGCAACTTTTCTAAGCGAAATTATAAGTTTTCAGAAGAAATTATTACTGGTTATTATCGTTATAATATTGCTTAGTTAGCTATAGTGAATACGTTTTGTTTTATGGATTAATCCAACTATGAATTCGATCGGCGGATCAAATCGCCTACTATTAAATTTGTTATATTAGATATTCAAATTTCATAGGATAAAATGAGATCAATCTCATGATTTAACAGAAAATCGATTTTATTGAGAAAATCTCCAAAAAACTCGATTCACATTAGCACCCGTCAATCGTTAGCGTTACTGCTCTCAAAACAAAAAAACTTGGCATACGGTAGAGGGATGAGGAACATTAGCGATGCGTTAAACACCTGTTGAATTTATGACAAAAATAAAGTCGTCTTAAGCGGCACTATGAGGTAAACGAATATTGGATACGTGTCGATCTTTGAGGGTTGATAGCATTGTTGTAGAGAACTTCCAATGATCCATCGAATAATCGATGAACTTTAGAAGATGACCGCCCTTTGAACATTTGCATTTATCCTATTGTTATCAAATATATCCACCTCAAATCTATCTCTACGAAATATTTTGATATATCATAGAAAGATAATGATAGGAAGCTAGTTGTATCAAAATTTAACTCGGAAACTAATCAATTACAGGTAGTATAATCACGAATACCTTTTGAAAGATTCATACATAGATAAGTCGAAAAAACACGAAGACCACAATATATGAATCAGTCAATGGAATAAGAAAATATCTGTGCAAAATCTCCTATAGAATCCCTAATTATATCTTCTTTTCGGTTATGAGCCGTCATCTGCTTAATAAGGAGGGTTTTGCGATTTCCGTTAAGGCATTTTCATAATAGGAATATTTTAGAACAGATTTTTAGAACAAAATGGAATATTCAAAACCTCTAAGAATTAATAGCAATAGAAGAAATAAACTTATTCAATAATGAACTGTTTATTTGCCTTAGAAAAACGATATACGAGGCAGTAGGGTCATTGGGATGTGGTTATTGGTATGATATGGCATAAATGCTCTACGGGTATGGCGCATTATCGCTAACGCGAGAAAAACAACTTACCGCTAATAAACATTATCAATCATTATTCAATGATCAAAGAGATATATAGAAACATAAAAGGATTGAGTTTAATGAAAAAAAAAATTGTGAGGGATATAATCGATTAAATATATCGAAGAACTAATATTATCGATATATTCCAATATATTCAAGTATCCGCCTTGCGAGAAAATTGTTTGAGAGGTTAGTTGTATGATCCAACTCAATACTTAGGTATTAAAATGCCTCACAATATGGATGTTGTCAAATGTATTGAAAAGTTAAAATTTACTCGATTCAACATTAGTAGTAAATTTACCAATGGTCGTTATTCTAATAATCTGCAAGCTGAAGCTTTTAAAAGTCGACTGTGAACATCAACTGGCAAGAAATTTGCAACGCAATGCAATGCAATGCAAAACTAATGCAATCAGCTTTGCAACAACAATACAACCTAGAGCTTATAGCATAAATTTCGAATAAACTACATGCTTTGATTTACTACAGCATGGAAATAATTAAAGGTTTGTTTTGCAATATATGAGAGAAATGATGTTATTTATTATATATTGTAAAATATCTCAAATTGGGATTTATAATTGCAATATTTGAACATTGCAAAATTAGCCACTACTATGTATTAATAAAGAACATTTATTGCATTCGTTGCAAAAATAAAATGAAAAATATTTAATTCAATTATTCATACGAAAGATAGAATAACATATATTTTATTTTGAACTTTGCAAAATACTTGCACATTTCTCGTTCAGAGGTAAATGGTTGAAAAATTATCTCATACAGATAAGATATAGTTGTAGATTCTTTAATGTTTTAAGCACCACGATAGAACAAATAATAAGTAATGCGAGATATTGATTTTAATCAGGAATCACTAAGAAAATTTTACTGCAAATTTTTTTATAGTTTCTATTACTTTTTTAAGTAATAGAGTAGAGATACATCTATAATCAGGTGATTTTCAATAAATGGAAGCCAGAAAAAATTACGGAATAAAAGAGCTGTATTACGATATGAAAATTTAATGAAGAAAAAAAAACGATCAGGTAAGATTGATGCAATCGATCTCGAAATTATTTATTAATTTTTATTATTCAAATAATTCATTTACTCATTTGAATTATATTGAGGCATAGCGATATTTGCATAAAAGAAAATTGAACTATATGCAAAATTTTATGAAAATATAGTAGGAAAATTTTACGCTAACAACGAATCAAATGGAGAGAGTATAATTTTTCGTATTTTAATTTTCTCTTAAATTTCAATTTTCTATTTTAATTAAAATTTAATTTCAAATTAAAGAAATTTTAATTGTAGCCTCAATTTCCAAATTTTTTCCTACGAATTTTGCTAATATCGCAAATATTATTTATGTGCTATTACTGGCGAAATTATAAAATAGCTGAAAATTCAAAAAAAAAAAAGATCACTACATTATCCGAACATGCGAGATTATAAATTTGGATCGATATAGTAAAGAGGTGAAAATTTGAATTTGTAGGTATGATTTAAATCGGTGATCTTTTCCTCAAATCGATAATATCTTTGTAATATATACCTATAAATTACGGCAAAGAGTAGAAGTTTTTCAGGTTTAGTGCAATTTTGTTAACGCTTCACACAAAACTGGTATCATTTTGTGAGAACCGTTGAATCGAAAAGCGCGCTCATGATGAAATGAGCAAATAGGGCGATTTTAGTTGAATTATACACCCTAAGGTATTCATTTAAAGGGTATATTGGGTAGCTTGAAAATGCGCATTTCCGTTGCATGTGTGTGCATTAACGCTTTAGCTGTTTTACATCACTCACTAGACAGCTGCTTATCGCAACCAACCAAGCTAAACGTTTCTCTAGTTTGCACTCCATTAGAAGTAAGGCAAAAAATATATATATGTGGCATTATGATGAGTGATAGAAGAGATTCGAAGCTAGTCGCATCGATATCGGTCTCAACAAACCCTGAGACCAACCTCATTCACAGCATCACAACAGCCGCTGTCTTTTTATGAATATTAGGAATGTGAACGATAATGCTAAAATTCACTGCTCTTTTACTCACGCCCGTAAACCATTTCTTACCAAATCTAACCAACGATGAAATAAACCCGAATGCACCATCCGTAAATATCCAAATTTTCGTATTATTGTACCTATGTCGCAAAGTTTCTTACCAATAAAACCTAAGCACCTGTAAGCTCATATCTTCTCGTTTGTGAACGTCAATGATTAAACTGTTCGTAATCATTTCAAATCGATGTACTAATAGTAGACAGGTATCTATGAGCGTCAAATACGGTAACAATGACCACACATAAGCATATATGGTTTTGTCTGACATGCTTTATATATATATATATATATATATATATATATATATATATATATATATATATATATATATATATATATATATATATATATATATATATATATATATATATATATATATATATATATATATATATATATATATATATATATATATATATATATATATATATATATATATATATATATAGAGAGAGAGAGAGAGAGAGAGAGAGAGAGAGAAGAAAGAAAGAGAGGGGGATATGAAGGAGTACGACGAACGACAAAGTCATGCTGGTCTGTTTTTACAGCATAACATCTCCAACATAGACTGCGTTCTGACAGCGTGCTCCAAAAATAAGGCCATTCTTATTTTATGCTAAATGAGTCTCAAAGCCACCATCGCCGTGCACAGTACATGAAACAAGAAATGAAAATACATTATGAAGTGATTCTATGCACAGATATCTCCGCCGTTGCAGTTGATCAACGTCGTACCATATCGAGCTAATCGGCTAAATCCTGATGTTTCCAGCCCTGCTGATAACCTAAGTAACTAGACCGACTTACAGAATTCACGGTCAAGCTGAGAACATAGTAAGACTAATAATAATAAAGAAAAACTCCACAATTATAAACTTGCCTGCAATTTAAGAGCCATATGTAACAAAGAGCAATACAGTGTGCTATGATAAAATATTTTGCTACTTGCACTTATCATAAACGTTGATCAGTGACCATTTGAATTATTGCTCTGTATAAAGTCGTAGGCCATATCTTAATAAGTCACGAAAATTAATAGATATGCGAATTCGAAACGCTGATCGATCGATTGATCAGATTATCGCTTCATTTGAACCATGTACTTTTGTAGGTCCGCAACGCCTTTTCACCTTCTATCGACAGGTGGAAATATGAACTAATGACACAAATATGAAATCCGTCAAAATTGCTGTTTATTTTAGCATCTCTTATAGCATCTCAACAGCTTTCAAGTGAAATGTTGTGAATAGATGGAACAGTCGACTAAACTTGACGACTGCCTAAGATTTTATTTCGCTGTCGACGACAGACGATGAAAAAACGTACCAAACGATATCAAATGACCCTTAGAGAGCAATTCTTGATTCTATTCATCAATCTTAGAGATATTTCGACAAACTATTTAGCATGCAGCATTTTTCAGCGAACCCTGCTCATGTTTTTCGTCTCTCAACTATGGAAACTTATGCGCAATCTCGATTGCCTAAACCTATCATTAAAGTGTTACAGCGGAAACGCTCACTAAACAAAACTACTGTTACGGATATGCGAACTAAAAATCATAATGAACCGTGCGGTTAGCAAAAAAATAAATGTTCAAGAGTGTGACATGAGTGAGTGGTAAGTGTAGAAAACAAGTGCGTATGAACGGTTGGTATCGGGCAGCGAGACGGCGCTCTACCTTAGACCATCGTCGTTTCGTTTCTTTGTGGTGGGTCGGCGGCGGCCGCATGAAAGGGAATTTTTCATATACAGCGCTATATATTCTTATTATCGCGTTGGGTGCAGCTTGCTTGCTTATACACGCTTCACACATTTGCAAATATTCTACGCCCGTAATGCCGAAGTGAAAGCTCTTCATCAACCTTTGAAAGTATAATCTGGTTTATTTCACATGCCGGTATTTCGTGTCTTTTATTGTATTTCTCGGAAAAAAAGACCTTTTTTTTCATTCAATATGCGAGAATTAGTCCTTAAATTATCTAATTTAATGGTAGAAATAAAAGAAGGAAAGCATTTGACTCAATTATTTGCTCACTACCTATTCGAAGGAACATATAATTTGCATTCATCGATTGGTGTTTTTCTATTGCTTTTGAGCTTTTAAAGACGAAAATAATCCACATTTAAAATTTTCTCGTCATCAACGAATCTCTCAACACAAATTTTTTTTTTAGCATTTTTATATTGCATTTGAATTTATATTTATTCAAAACGAATATTCATATTTATGAGACAAATTCTTCAAAGGGAATGGGGACTAATGATAAATAATCTATTAGTGAGAATCATAAATAATTCTGATGATACTATAGTGCGTAATATTATAATCAATCGATTTGAGATAGAAATGATCGGAAAATTGTAGAAAGCTTTCGACATTAAACGCCATAGGCAGTCAATTTAAAACACATTGTTCATCGTTTTACTGATTGATGAAGGGAAGCTAATTAACGCCGAAATGTTCTATCCAATCAATGAAATATTTTAGCATTTTTCTCAATTTCTATCTCTGGCTTCTACATTCATTAGTGGCCATATTAGAGTATCAAAATAACGCAATAAATATTCAATTTTTATTTTTTCTTCACTTGAACGAGAATATTTCAGAGGCAAATGTTATTGATAAAGCTGTAGTGGTATATGCAAAAACGCATGTTGTTGCTAATATGCTTGAAAGCGTTGCTTCGTTTTTTTTTTCTGATCAACTCCTTGTAGAGGAGAGGGATAAATCAATTCTATGCGTAAATAATAAACATTACAACTAAATATAAACCTTAAGGTACTTTCGATCAGCGTATTATGTATATCATTCAATGCACTATCACCATGATTATATTGGCTTGTTGAAGTTCATCGCTAATGCTTATAGCATTGATAATTATAACACAAAATGTAATAGAAATTAGTTTAAAATTTATTTAATTGCATTCAGTGTTAAGCCAAATGGGGCTTTAGAGCGAGTTAAGTATAGTCCCATAGTTTGCAGTTAGGTTATCAGCCTTTTTGACTCTATTTCGGCGGATAGAATTTGGCAAGATTTATTAAGCAACCATGATCCGTTAATGAGCATTTAATTCAGCTATTACCGATTGTTAAGTGTGGATCCTCGTTTCCAAATTGAAATCAATTTTAAGTGGAAGAATCGTGAGGGTCATATTTGGCCGAAAGGTCTCGATCTTCTCACTGCTGTATCTAAAATTCGGGTTTATCACCCTTCTATTCCATTCATTGGAACGTAGCACCCACACAATTGTCCTCTTAGAGTTCATTGGTAGTGGTGAACTGCTGTGGGCATTGTTCAATTTAACGGTTTCAGTAGTAAAAGCTAAACTTTCAAGCCAGAATTTTGAATATACTTACTTAGTAGAATAAATGATATCAATTTTTACAAGTAAGCGCCCACTCGATTTGCATCCAAAGCAATTTGGGCACTAAATATTATATATCTTATTACTCTTTTATATAATAAAAATATTTGAGTTCATAAGATGTCCTCCTCAAGATTATTCACCTTTAGAAATGAGTATTGCCGTATGCAGGGATAATCGCACAGTAATGATAAGCTGGCTATTAGTGCTGCTTTGTAACTGATGACAAGCTGGTAGCAATAAACGATAAGTTTGCACCCATTCACGCGCATCACATCATCGTATTCTATAAGATGGCGTTTTCATTACTCCAATATTATGCTGCGATATCAATTTACCCGAAATTAGAAGGAATCATTAGTGTTGTCTAATTCCTATCGATAGGAAATGATTGAAGAAGGCTTTCGAAAAGTAGAATACATTAGCCATAACGAGCAGTGCTTTCTTTAAAGTTTAGATTAATTTGTGTTGCCTTCCCAATGTTTTCTTCTCATCTAATATATTTTACCGATCAAATATATTTTATCTTTTTATTTTGCTTTGAAAATTGACGAAATTGCTTTTATTTTAGCCGCTATATAATAGATAGATTTCAAAATTGATGGCATTTCACTTTCTGCCATCACAGTTTTAGCCGACATATGATCCGAACTTCTTTCATCCGATCATAAGTATCGCGTAATCATCAATTCAATGCTGGACCCCCCCCCCCCCCCCCCCCCGCTCTCCACACTTTCATTGTACTGCCGAAGTGCAAGTACTGTAACAAATTGCCTTCACCGCTTTAACTAAACAACAAGAAAATGCTTACCTATAAATACAGTTTCCACCATGATTTCTTTAATTAAGTAAAAATTTGAAGCATTCGACATATCTAGAGATAGAGCTCATCATAGTTCATAAACATTTTCTAGACATCAAAATTGAGTGTTCTAAAATAACGATACACTAGCATTTACAACTCTCTTTCCGTTATAAACCATTCCTATATAAATTCTTCTAGGACATTTAATGAATTATTCTTGGAAAATGAGCAATGGCTAATGTCGAAAATTTACATAATAAATTTGCGATATATGTTTTTGCAATAAAATATTCATTACGATGATATAATATCATTTAAGAGTAATATGTTATCTGATATTGAAATTTTTGAGAGATATTAAGAGGAAGAAGTTTCACTCTTTAGTTAAATTCTTCAAAATTTCCACACACACACACACATTTTTTTTTATTCCTAACAATTAAATAAAAAATAAAATTTATTATTGGAGTAAAAAGTTGATTGATCGTTAACCCTTCTCAAATATATTAATTTCGCATATGCTAAATTGTTGAGGGAAAAAAAAAAGAAGCGAACTTTTTTCTTTTGATTTCAATAAACGATTTTTTTTTTCTTTAAACTATCTAATTTTGCAGCTGAACGATAATTAGAGAAAAACTTTTATTAAGAAATTAATTTTGAAATTTATTAACGCAGTAAAATATAAAAATTCAATAAATGTTATCGTTAGTTGAATAATTTTCCAATTGTGTAAATTTCGATTTTTATTTTCAATAATACTCGATTGATGAATGAAAGTATAGAAAATATTCTAAAAAAAAAAAACTTTTCTTTTCAAATAAAGAATGCAATTTGTTACAATACTTTCGATGTTTTAAAATGCTCGAAAATCTCATAGACGGAAAAATACTTTCGAAAATGCTGAAATATTGATGAATATCAAGAATTAAAGATAAATTCCAGTAGGTAATAAGCGCTACGAAGAAAGCGATAATTTGCTATAGAGCTGTTAAAGTTGATCGTTTATCGATTTGTGCCGATATATTCAGACAATCATTCCCGAACAAAAAAAAAATCCACCTTCACCACTTTAATTCGATTGTCTTTTTTTGATCGCAACTACGGTAATGGGTCTGTCTGTTTTCTTTTACTTCATTTTATTTCCTTTCAATTCAGATACTATTTCAGCAGCCGCAATTTTAAAATAAATTCAAAAATGCAAAATGCTGTCAAATGAGCTAAGATATTCAGCCAACACTTTGAATAATAAATAATTGCAATAGATATACAATGCATTGTTAGTTTTGCACATATGTTTGCATATTGCAATTTGGTTATTTTTTGCACTTATGCTTGCATATTGCAACTTAAGTTGCAAAGAAAAAATAAAATAAAACCCACATAAATCACTTCTTTGATGGAATTTTCCGATCGTCTCGTGCAGATAAGGCTGCAGAGTACTTGTTATTTAATAAATATTTAGCAACTAGCCGAGAATTATCAACTATTGTCGAGTTCAATAGTGATTTTTGAATTTTTTTTCCTCCTGTAAATGAGCATTTACAAAACCGCATGATGAAGATGTCGACTATTGCGAATATTTATGTTTGTCTGTGTCTGTCTGCTTGTTTCTTTACTGTTTCAACTTAAACGTCTCTAGCTAGATTCGCAAATTTTTGTTTAATATAATGTACGTCGTAAGTGGAGTTTCTAGTTTATTCGTCAAAAAATTTGCATTCATTTCAGTCCGGTCGAATTCATATTTTTATGTCGATCGAAGCACTGAAAAAATGACCCAATCGGCAACGATGGCCATATTTGCACGAACTATAAATTTCGTTCAGATATGAAATCATTACTCTACCTATCTTTTTTTGGTTGCTTATTATTTGTGAGGCCATTCCCAATCATCATAACAACGACGATATTTCAGTCATCATACCAACTATCAGTTAGGAAATCAGGAAAGCAGAAATTTAAGGCAAAGGAATTAGAAGAATATCCCGTCCATCCCAAAATATATAATGAAAAGCCACTCAAGCAATCGTTCATAAGTTCAAGCGATTTTTGCATTGTGCAATATGTTTGACAACGCTATCCAACGGTGAGCAACATAACCGAAGGATTATCATATCTTTCGACACTCTTCAAAAAGATGCCGCTCATTTAATGTTTGTTTGGTGTAATCTCATTACGCAGCCAGGTCATACTCGATCTCTTTTCATAGATCATTTGGACAATCTGAGAATAGAATTGCGATGCATGTATGAAAATTTAATATGCCAGGTGTAAGTCTGATTAGATTTGAGAAAGTGGACATAAGAGGATGGAGGAGGGATGGGCAAAGGGTTTGGAAGAGGGGAAAATGTGTTATCTTCGGAAGTCAACGTTATTTCGCTATATTGGATGTTGTATTCAAATTTTTCTTACCTAATTCTTATTTCTGCAGTACAATTTTTCCCAAGCATGAAGCGATCATTAGAATATCATCACTTATTACTAGTGCGAAAAAAACGATAAAGATATCAATGGAGTGCATTCTTGATACGTTAAACTTGAGGATTTTTAATCGACTGATAGCATCTAAACAATATAGTGCATTTACTGATCCCGGATATACCTGCGTTGTTTTATTTGATTAATCTAATATACCTGATTTACCTGATTCTATATTTTAATTTACTTTCCTCTTATATATCATGTACTACTTCATGAAATCAACCCCCATATACATTCATGAATGAGCTTAAATAGAATTGATAATATATTTTAATATCTAATTCGCTTAACGTGCGTGCAAAGGAATATTTCAAAACTTTTCATACCATAGAGTTTTCGATAAAATTTCACTACCGAATCTTCATATTCTTTAGTAATTTTCATATTTAGCGTATATAGAACAGAAGCCGTCATCTTAGTGCATCAAAAACAATGATCTTTAGTTGTTCGTATGTTCTTTAAGTAGTCTGGAATCTGCTTCATGCCGATATCGTTAATGCATCGATTTCTTCAAAGTTAAGATTGAGTCATTTTCGATCTACATTCTATTGCTGCTTTTACATGATTAAATTTCTATTCGCCGAAATTATAGCTCTATGAATGTTTTGCTCCTTCTTAGTGCTCATGATTATGTTCTTTATACTCGTATAGTTTTCCAATTGTAGAACTTCGAAATAAAGAAATCAATAAATCAAATAAATCAATAAATCAATATTCATTTCGAACGATTCTAATCATTTTAGTTCACTCATGCCTTATTAATGTTTTTTTTAAAAAAATACTACAGTATTTATCTTAATTTTTATGGCTTTTAAATTCATGCATTAGGAACAAGCAGCAAAATTTTGCGATTCTTTCCAATTCCAATTGTATGCAATTCCATCCCATCGTTTCAATGGAAATTATGTTCTCAGACATCTCAGAGTCTGCCTTCAGACACATCAGACATTTGAATTCAGTCACATTTCAGACACTCAGACAAACGTGAAGGAATTATCGCAATTATGTGCGACATTTTTTCTGTGCCAATAATATTACGCATAAAAATTTTCGACGCGTTATTAACGCTAAATTTCATCGCTTTTAATTCTCTTAATCTTTAATCCTTAATTCATTTAGTTGAAATATTTTTAAAAAATTCTTGCTTTGATCGATTCATATTGTTTCTTAGATCTCAACGATTTTTGAGTGATAATTTCAGGCGTGAATTTTAAAATTTCTCTCAAATCTAATAATGAAAAAGCAATTAGGCGCCTATAAGAATATTTATATCATCAAAAATAAATATTTTTCGAGGATTTTATTTGAAAGGATTTTAGTTGAAAAAAAAAATTTGTTCCTCTACTTAACAAATGAATTCTTTATTAATATCATCTCTTCTCATGGAAAAAAAAATTTTTTATTTTTATATACAAGAGATGTGTAATATATCGATTCGATGAACAAAAATTAAGCAACGAAATATAACTCTCTTTCTCAATGAATTTCATACTCAAAAATCTGAGAGATTCACAATCTTTGGATTCTATTATAGCGCTAATGATGATGCTTTCTGAAGTTTCGGATGCCCACAAGTCGTTGAGATTTTAGATATATAGGAATCTTTGTTTTGCTATTATGGAGATTTTCAGGGTTTTGTTAAGAGCAACAACAATGAGTAAGCAGTGATAATCTATTTATTTTCAACTAAGATAGAGAGTAAAGCTGCAAGGATTATTTCAAATGAGTTTAGAAATTCAGTTGAGTTTAATTAATTAACACAGCAACGTATCGTTCAACAGAAACAAAATACTAGAGAGGAAATGCATATGTGAAGAGATGAAGGAATCATATGAGAACAATTTCTGATTGAAGGAAATAACTATAGAATCATTTCAACTGATATGATAACAATTGGAAACGATAGGGAACAGTACTGTAGTATACATCAAATATCATGGAACATATTCATTTAAAGTGCAAATATAATTTTATTAACAACTGCAAATGTTAGTGATTAATGGTTCCCCTTCATCCCCCCTCTCCCCCCTTAGGCATCGAATGAGACCGTAAAGCAGTTTGCAACACGGTGAAGAGAAGGGATGTATTCACGATGTGCAAGCAATACACGTATTTTGGATTAGTAGTGACACAACTCACCTAACAGATGGATAATAAGAGATTGAATACCTGTCTCTGTCAAATAACTAGCGAAAAATTCATAATCACCTGTCTACCTGTGAAGAGTTTATGTTAAATAGTGAGGCTACGGTAAGGCGCAATACGACACAGGTGCATTCGCAAATATCCGGTAGCGAGACGACGGTCGACGTGCAATGTGGCACGAAGAGACCAGCCGATGCGTTGCAGACAGCTATGCGGCAGCTTCAAAGGGCGGCATATGCTTTCAACCAAACCATCCTTATCATTGATTATCAGAGCATTATCAGCATTCGTTAAGCAAGGAACACGCGACGAATGTCGACAATGCGTTTTCGATAACGCAACCGTTGGTATGGTTACGTATGCTTTTCAGTCATAACATCTCACTTCAACACAATGATAAGATATAGATATACCTTTGAGGTGAAATAAAATCATAAGCCACTTTACCCTCTAGCCGTTCGTATGGACAACGTTCCTCTCTTTAGCTATATCGCAATCACAATTCCACCAAAAATATTATGGTATAGTTAATAGCTAATTCTGTTTCAGATACTGAGTGATTTTCGATCACTTGAGTCTGAAAAATTCAATTCTACGAATTTTGGCTGAATTCCACACGCTCTTGCTCACTGCTCAAAAAAAAATCCCTCTTGCTGAAGCGTTTTTATTCTTTTCGATGGTGACGAAGTTTTCTAAGATTTTAGCCAATGTTGAGTTCGATTGAGATGAATAGGAGATCACTGATGCAATCGCCGAGTTTAGATAAGTGAATGAAGAGCTCAAAAATTAATTCACTTTCATACGTGAAGTTAAGATTATAGCGGACGAAAAATAACCACAGAGAAGGCATAGATTCCTTTCTTTTAAAATTACATTAATCATTCAAGTGCAACGTTTATTGTAGTGATAAATTTTGTCGGAATTTGCTTGTTTATTGCTGACTAAAAGCGTCAAAAATAGGAATGAACGCTAAAGTGAAAACGAAAAACTGCAATAGAAAGCAGCGGCTATAAAAAAAATAAACTTCTCCCTCTTTCTTTTACTATGCATTATTATAAGTGTTACGGTGTCTTTGGTTTCTTTTTACCTCAATTTGTGCAAAAATAAAATTTAGAACCTAAATGTGAACGATGAAAAATATGACCTGTAAATGATTTTAGCAGAAAGCCTCTTGTAAATGCACTCATTTCTAATTAATAGTTATTATAAGGAATGAAATATTCTCGTTTGCCGAAAAAAATCGTGAAAAATTACACGATAAAATGTTAGAGGGAGAGTTAGCGGGAGTAAAGCAATGTGGAGATATTTTTAGTAAAGATGAGAACGATTCCAATAATGAAGGAAGAAGAGAAAAAAGCTTGCTCCTCTAGTATAAGGAAATAACGAGTGAAAGGAGGGGCAAACGGGGAATGAGAGAGAGGTGGAAAAGACCCTGCGCATAGTCAGGGGCATCTATTGAGTATACGGCAGGAAACATAAATGTTGAACCTCTGTTGGTGTTCGGTGTAGACGGCCTCAATGGTTAACTCCCTATCATTTTGTTTTAATAACGACGTCGAATTAGTGGGAAATAATTTATTTCTTCAAATAGAAAAATTAGCCAACTTTATTCAAACATTTCATAAGCCGTCTCTTTTATAAATGCTTCTTCCGTTACCAGAATCTTGCAGTTGAAAATAGTCTAAGGAATCCCGTTCTAAGCTATGCCTATTGGAGGTATCACAATATTACCTATGCTTTAACGAGTATATTATTACTGCGTTATTTCAAATCTTCAGATAATTACTCCTAGAGATGATTAATAAATAAATGAAAATTTTACCTGTTTTCTGTGATGGTACAAATGAATTGGCAGGTCAATTAAACTAGTGAAATAACTCATCTCAAAACGTTGTTTTGTTTTATAATTATTTTAAATTATCATGTTATTAGATTATCATATAATAATAAATAGGTGCTGTGATATACATATTCACGTTTAATAATATAGAAATTCCCATTAATATAAATTCACTTATCGTACATTTAGAATGCTCTGTCGCTGAGGATTGATACCTAGTCTTCAGCTCCTTTGCAAGATGTGATTTAGATATAGTAAATCGACCATGAAGCTAACGTCCGAAACCTGTTATGTGGGCATACATTATCTCTCATTGAAAATGCTTAAAACGAATGTTTTCATAACTATTAAAGCAAACCGTATTGATCTTCATTCTCTTCATAAAAGCGCCATTTGATAGAGTACCTTGATCGATACTCGAAAAACCACCGATAATACCTTGAACTGTGCCGATAGCTTCGATGTTGCGTGCTGAAAGCATCGCAGAAGTGAAAACTACGAAATACTAAACTATAGTTTCGACAAATTTGCTCTTTTATGTGCATTTTTTAGACAATGCCGTTTGAACAATGACATAAATAACAGCAATGTTTTATTTCAAACATTGTTCGACTGTTGCTAGTTACTAACAATCGGGCTGCTTAAAAGTTAACTATGAGATCAAGTTATCATCGATCATATGCACGGAAGTTTTTCTAGATTTGAGAGAACTTTGTCTTAGCAACAGCTGTCCTGAAATAAGCAACGAATTTATTGGAATCCCGAATTTATAGTCATAGACATCCTGACTTTCATAATTAGTGAAAATTTGAATATATCTCTCATTTTTGCCATCTTTTGCCCCCCCCCCCAAAAAAAAACTCCTAATATGTCCACAATTTTACAACTTAAAACATAAAAGTACAACTTTGCATCTAATGCATTAGTAATTAGATAGCAATTTCGTCGCTGCAACTTCTTTAAATTAATCTTACATAGCATTAATTACTCTTGAGCCATAATTTATAAATCTCTAATTTCTTTCTGAGTCCTCTAGATGTTCCAATGTTTATATACGATTCCCATATAGATATCTCTATTGTATATATAGATACAATATCTTTATAACTATGAAGATGTAGAGTGAACTCTTTATTGTGAATACTTCAAAGCTATCTTACATAATATCATTTATGCTCTTTACAAATAAACTTTATTGATATCTTCGTCGATATAGTAGAGATTTATTGCCTGAATTAACTCATAAAATATAGCAATAAAAAAAAAGAAATAAATAACTAAATTTTCCGATGAACTCACGTCACCTTAATAATCGATTAATCATAGTAGGCAATAGATGAGCGACTTGTTGGCGCACTAAAAAAAAGCAACTAAAAAGCTGTGGTAAAAATTTTGAAAAATTATCGATATTTCTTTTCCACAAAGAAAAAAATTTCCACTCTAAATTCCCTACAAAAATTTATGGATGAAAATTTTCGCTGAAAAAAAAATCTAATTTTACGCTTTCCGTGGTGTATATTCTCCTTCTATCGTGACAGAAAAAAAATCATTACCGTATGGTTTAACGAATTAAACAACGATTTTAACGTAGAAAATTGACAAAATCAATTTGCGATCGACGCGCAATTTCAAGTGAATCCGCATGTGACCGGAAGTATTTTTAGTGTTGTGTTGTTTTCATCGTGCGATTAACTCATACTCGTGAAGATACCGCCATCGTAATAAAGTTATTTATTAGCTTAAAATCGAATACGCATACGCGACCTCTCAATATTTATTGCCCGTAATCGTCAACTAACTAAGCATTTATTTAGATAGGTGGACGATTCTCGGCGAACGATTTATCGAATTTAACGATGACCACTGACCAATCGCTAAAATATTCAACGTGGCATACGATTGGTCATCAACGAAAATACTCTAAACTTTGAAGTAAGCATTGAAATGTATAATTTTCGAAATAAAAGAAGAAGATCAAATAGATTGAGGCCAACTCACAACTGTCTGCCATATCACTTAATAAAATGTTAGTGACTTTTGTATGGCATTCCGAGCGG
Source organism: Ascaris suum (assembly GCA_013433145.1). Classification (NCBI taxonomy): domain Eukaryota; kingdom Metazoa; phylum Nematoda; class Chromadorea; order Rhabditida; family Ascarididae; genus Ascaris; species Ascaris suum. The sequence continues at coordinate 7,839,794 of CM024181.1, forward strand.
GATCGAAATAAATTTTTACATTATCTTTTCTTTTTCAATTAACGAATTACCCCCATAAAAATATGAAAATTAATAAATTTTCGATTATAAATTTGGAAAATAACCTCAAAGAAAAAAAAAATCTCTTTGTGTACGTGCAATTTTTTTGAGTGAATACAGTATAACGACGTTATAAAGTGATGAAAATTTGACACATAAACTCAACAAACGTGGGAAAAATAAACGTTTCACAATTTAATAGCGATAAACGCACCTGATTTCAAAAAAAAAAAAGAGTTTAGCAGCTTCTGCGAATGATTTTTTTTTTTTTTTTTTGCTGCCAGATGATGCTGTGATCTAGGTAAGGCAATAGCAAAACAATAGAAATGATTAATTTAATGAAAATTGCATAGGATAGCCAAAGAGAACTTGTATGAGTGAAAATTGCTTGACAATACCTTCGATAGTAATGATGGAAGTTTGCCTTCTAGCAGGCCGCATAGCAAGAGTTAAAGCGAATCGAAAAACTAGTAATGATAGCCGTGAACATATGACGATCGTAACGAAACATTTATGAGCTGACGAGAAATATTTGACTGTCGAAGAGAAAAATTTACTTGAATGCATATACATTAGAAAAAACACCCAAAGAAAAATTGTTAAACCTCGGAAATGTTAACCAATTTGTGGCTAATACAAGAAATTGCCCAATTCGCTTCCAATCAGAATCGATGCATTTTATATAATTGTCAATGAGTAGAAAAAAAATTAACATACTCCATTAGCGTTAGTGATGATGGAAATCCTGAAAGCATTTTATATAATTGGTTCACTGAAGAAAAAAAGTTTAACATCATCCATTAGCGGTTTTGATGATGGCGTGTGATTTTACCTTAATAAATTAATTATTTTAATTAGCAGCCAATAGTCGATTTTTTGTAAAATTTTCAATAAGGATCCCGTCATTATTTTATTATTGTTTTTGGTGTATACAGACAAGATTTCTCGTTCGGTTGCGATGTAACAACGCATTTCGATTATTAAATTTTCGGTATAAGCTTATATGATTCATAAGCTCCTCCGTTTTGCTAGATCGGAGTCGTCTTCGCCATTTGAGGCTCTCTTCGAAATGAAAGAGAACAAAATCTTGCATAGAACACTCATCTTCCAATTCGCTTTAATACCTCTGCAAAATTGACTGCAAATCCCGAGAGATCTGAACGTTGTAAAATTTTTCCGTGATTTTGCACTTTATTTAAAAATAATTCTATCCTTAATTTATTAAGGTATAATGAGAACATAAGAGGAGATATTTATTCATATAAAGAAGAAGAAGGAAAAATGATGCTTTATAAGGAAGAATATATGAATATGTTTTCAGGGTTTGTCAGTGACCTCAACAATGAATGGAAACAATGCAGTATTCTTTGTGCACATGGAACGTTTGCGCAACAGATTTTATTCCTCACCTATTGTGCGAACCACCTGCATCCTAGTACAAGCGCTAAAAGCAAACGCAAAATGACTCGAGTTTTCGAAAACAAAAATGCAAAAGTACAGCTTGTATCTGCGCAATCACTAGAAAAGCAACATTTGCATATTATCTGCAGGTAATATTATTTCAAGAAAAACGTATTCTTGCCAAGACCATAATATAAAGCTACTAAAGCTATGATGTGCAATATATATGTGTATATGTAAGTAGTAAAATAAGTTGTGCAAAGTGTGGAACGGCAGATTGTCTATACACATTCACTTCATAAACCTACCGTATCGGAGAAAATTGATGTATTACGAAGCATCGTAAAAGATGACGAAGGAAAATGCCGCCGTAAACGAACTCTTGCAACGAAAACGCGGTCAAAGGGCGGTGCGGTTAGAACATTCTAGTTGAAAATTGCAGAAGTTCGGCTTTTTACATCTGAACGATATACAAAACGTCGGCGATCTTCAAAGCACTTCACGATCAAATGGTGGGCGGCACCCATAATGCCTACAACCAATCACCGACAAACCACCGCGCCCTCATAAAATACACTTACAGAAAATCGAATCTATTTAGCGATCAGTTCTCGCTCAATCGAGGGGCTAACATTTCATCGATTCTACTTACTAGAATAAAATGTTATGATGACTATACTAGAAATTAAGTGATATATGGAGGGAGAATGAAGGGGGAGAGGTGAAAGAATGTGATGCTTTTGCTCCGGCCACTTGTGTTAGCAACGAATTCTTCAAATAATACCCACAATATTATGCCCTCATTTTATTGAAAGCTGGTGTCGATGCGTTATTCAAAATTATCTGTCGTCCAGTCAACATCCGCAAAATTCTGAGATAAATGAAAAACACTTTTCAAATTTTTCAAAAAGTTTCACAACTTCGATACTGACAACAATTGCCGACATATTGCAATCGAAAATTCGATCCATGAAACTTTTTAAATGGAGTAACCAACTGTTAGAGCAGCTGGTACGTTATGCATTTTTTGCAGATGCAGTCAAGTTACAACTTACCATATAAATCCATCAAAGCACAAACAATCCAACCGGTCTTGCAAATCTTCTACAAAAGGATTTAAAGGATTTACGTTTTTTTTTCCCACTCTGTTGACTGTAAGATTCGAGTCGGTCGATGCAAATGGTAGTGGCATGGCCGGTAAGAAAATACATTCACCGTTTTAAGCATAGTTGGCGTTAAAGCGATTTTAACCGCACTTTAAGGCAACTAACAAATCAACTTCAGTGCTGGTGTATGGGTCATGGTCTCATAAGGTAGTCAGACGCGCATATGTATACATACACACATGTATGATGCTGTGATAAAGCAGGTTGCAATCGGAAATTCACAAAGGCGCATAAGAAATAGGAAGTAAGCGAATGACTTGAAGCCTTATACTATGTTGCAAATCATTTCAACATGTGAAGTGGTTCCCTGAATTGTCAGAAAATTTAAAAATGGTCTTCTAGTTTAAATAAACAAATATTTTTGATTCAGTCGACTGATCGCATAGATCCTATGTGCAATATGCTAAAATTATAGTTGCACCAAAGTTATACCTCGTTTTTCAGAGATTGATTCGCAAAAAAAAAAAAGACGCTTCTCTGGTAGAAAATTTTTTGCAAGCTGTTTTTTCCAACTAGAAAAAGTGAGAAAATAGAGCACGGATGCTTTCACGATATGTACCTTTATACTCGGTTTGTACGAATGAAAAATTTTACAAGTATAATCAAAAAAAAAAAAAACTAAATTTGCCGATTGCATTTTTGCAATAATTGAACGCATTCACATTTTTTTTTTCATCCGATCGTTTGCATGAATCTTGTCCAAAAAAAAAAATGGTTTTTCAACATCTGATCAACGTCAGATGGAAAGAAATCAATCGAAATAAATCACAAGTTTTTTTTTAAATTTAAAAATGTCTATAATTGTTTTTTTTTCGGAATTATTGAACCAATGCGAAATGTTAACTATGAGCCCATTCGTCTACGATTTAAATCGTACCCGCTTTATTCCGCAACTCTAGCTTCATGGTTTCCTTTAGTCATACCTATCAGAAAGACAGGTAGGTAAATGCATGTGGAAATACGGTGTCATCATAAGGTAATGGATAATAAAGTGTGATGACGTAATTCATAAAATTTATCTCCTATGAGCTAAGAAACTGTTATTAATAGTTAGCAGAGTGCAAAAGCGCACGTCATATCACGTATTCCAGTATGATCCCGCACTTTTTTGTGAACTTTATGGTACATCCAGCATTAAAATGTCCTTACACCTGTACTTTCAGGCACTTTCAGGCAAGTGTCTGCTGCTGCTCTGTATTGGTGAGCCAACTCGAGAGTTGACATACTGGAACATTCAAAATTCAGAATATACCTGAAAATTTTATGATTCCTGATTCAGTGCGGTGAGAAGCTGCTGACGTCGGGCAGATAGACAGACAGACGCACATATACGTCTACCAAACTCACAAGCATAGCCTCGCTTTAACGCACGTTCCAAGAGAAAGATTTCAAAAGACTTAATTGCATTGATCTTTCCATAATTACCTCATCAATTGATGTATTTCATCGTTCTGTTTTTAATGCGAAGTAAAATTCGAGTTGATGAAGAGGATGATGAGGTAAAACTATCTTTGATCTGGAAAAAAGCATCACAAATTGAGGCACATATACATCAATAATATAGTGGAAATTAAAATAAATGAACTATTTTAGAAGCGCGTTTCGAATATGCCACATCAAATATTGGATATAAATGATCGGAATCTCACCTGAGAATTTAATATGAGGTGTTCGTTATATGAATTGAATAATTGCAGGTAAATATACGTTTTAACAAAGTAACATGTGAATAAATTCGGCTATTATACATATTCATATATTCCATCAAAAATGTTATGCAAATTCTGCAAAAGAAATTAAAAATGCCCATATTTGCGAAATATATTATAGTGATTGTTGGATGGATCATGGCTAAAGAGGTATAAGAGCTAGCAATCCGAATTTCACTACCCCCAAGTCTTAGCTATTAAAAATTCGAGTAGAAACGCGAATGGAATTCGATAGATCAACGCCGAACGTTGACGAATAGAGAAGAATCGACAGGTGAATCAGGTGAAATATGATGAAACAAGGTGCGCATGTAATTAAGTAAAAAAGCACGTCACATGTCTTTCCCTATAGTTTCATCTCGTAATAAATCGAAGTCATTATTAAAATTCACCACAATTAGTGTAGAAATGAAAATTTTTGGAAGCAAAATTTATTTCAAGCATTACACAAGTCTCTCAAATATGCCTTTTCAAACACTTTGGTGATTTTATTTAAAATTGACTTAAATTGCAATACGTTGAAACATAAATCGGAAGCGTTTAATCAATATTTGCAGCTTACAATATTGTCCAATTGTTCCACTTTATCTCTGATCGTTCCATGATATCCCAACTTATTCGGTTTCTTTGATCAAGTTAAGAGTTCAGACCAAATTTGCGTGTATTGACCAAGCAAAAACCTTTGCTGTGATCTGCCATAAATAAATGCTCTTGAAAGTGGAAAAATATACCGCCGTCCGCTCTTTTCTATAGCGCCTCAAAGCGTTCTTATATGGACGAGGTTTTCAAGTAAGAATTAGAAATAGTCCTCTGCTATACCGAATATCTTTCAGTATGCCACAAGGAAGTGTCTCCTGAGTACTGTTTTGCTTCTTATATATATTGACGATGTTTCCGAAAATGTTCTGAGTAATACTGAGCTCTTTGCTGACAATTTCAAAATATACCGCTCATTACATGTTCCTGCCTATGACTTCCATATTCTATAGATGGATCTTGATGCATTTGTCAAATTGTTAACTATTGGTGTGGATGTTTTCTCAGGCTAGGACGTGATGTTCCTTCTATTGCAAATGGTGTTCGTGGACACTGACATTAAAAGTGATTCTAAACTCTATTAGAGGTTGCAGTGTTTCACTGTTGCCGAAAAGTCATCGAAATTTGCAAACGGTATTGTACGCGCGCTTTATAGCACAGATGTATTGTGGATCACCGAAATGCCTTTATCGGCTATTGCCAATCGGTTTTGAGAGCTTGCACTCCTCTCCTTATTTGATCTGTGATATTCGATTGCTAGAGAATATCCAGAAACGCATCACCCGCCTTATCTTCCGCAAAATTCCTCTTGGCTTATATCAATCTGATTGCGGTACCGCGCTAAAAAAACTTTAACCTGGAATCATCGCAAAAACGCAAGCCGAATTTTGTTTGATTCTTTATTATAAAATTGTATTCGGTTTTTCCGAATTCCGTGGCCGGAAATACTTCAATTTGCCTTCCAGCTTTCAGAAATATTTGAATTTACCCCTCCCACTGCCGGAAGCATTACAGTTTACTAAGTGCCGTAATCAACGTGCGCATCAATTTTAGCTCGCAAAAGAAGTTGCAGTACAAGCAACGTTGTAGTGCAAACAATGTCCGGTTTCGCGCTGCGTGAGTCTGCAACCTCTTTCTCGCGGTTATCGCTAATGCACCCACCTTCCTCAGTTTTTTAGCTGCCACTGAGTCATTTCGATTTGCACATTCTTGCTGCTCTTACGTGTTAAATGACTATCACCTAAATTAAAGCATTGCGTACCTTTTTCTCGTTCTTGCGTTTTCCCATCTCGTTTTCCCATCTGGGGACGTTAAAATAAATAATTATGGTAATAATTCTCGGATAATGAAAGGTTTGAGATAATGAAAAGAATGAGCGACTCTTCGTATATGGCATCCTTTGAGTATTCATCGTTGCAGTCTCATATGCTCATCGAACATGTTTCCTAAAGATTTGAGCAGTTTTGCACGCATTTCTCCTCCTCCAAAAATTACACCGTTCAAAGTCCGCGAGAAATTCATCATTTGCAGCGCAGCAATAAATTCGGAATAACCTTTTGAAGGTAGCTGATCCTCACTAGGCGGTAAATGAGATTTCTTATTTGTTTTTAACAATTTTATACGTAAAAATCACCTCTCGTCACGTGTTATGCAAATGCAAGTTTATAGATTTGCATAAAGCTTGTTGGGACTTATACACTTGGTCGGTGTTAGATTAAAACATGAATGATACATTTTAAGTGTTGTTTTTTTTTTGCTGGATTAAATGACACTTATATTTTAATTTATTCGGCTTTAAAGTATGAATCAAAACGTGAGTGCGTATGCAATTCGTGCAGTTGTTGAAGTTTCGACTACCTGGGTGAGTTGAACGACAAAAGCGCGCATTGCGCCAGCTCTTCCGGCGCAATTCCTTTTGGTTTTAAAATAAAGAACATGTTTACTAACGAGTTCATATCCAGATCCGATAGTTTGAATTTCGTAACAACGGGAAGCTAGAAGTAAAAAATTTGACTCCTGTAATGTATAAAACAATCCATGTTAAGCTTCAAGTGCATTTATTAACGTCTAAAAAGGCTCCTGTCGCTTAAATATGGCTAAAATTTTGTGAACACTTTATTAACAATTAGATCTGACCGGGCCGGATTTTGACCGGTCCGGATTTTACAATCAGCCATGTTGGAAAATGAATCTTCCGTATAAACTGTCTTCGGTATAAGGAATCTTTAAACTATGAGTGCATCGTTGCGTACATCGTTTTTTCCGCAACTTGTGCCACAAATTAAGAAGATCATTTTCCGGATTACAAGGACGTCTATCATCAATTTCCGGATTGGAATGCTTTTTTCTAGGGGGGGGGGAGGGGGGAGGTACTTATGATAGAAGGAAGTTTCCTTCGTGCGTCCTTCGAGCGATCATTGTGAAGCATTTTCGAACCTTGAAAGGTTTATGCTGAAACAATTAGCAGCTCATGCAAATTTCTCTATTTTTCAAATCCGCTCGTACATCTTTCTTTTAACTTTCATCAAGAATCATAATGATCTATCGAGTCACCAATAAGTCGAATTGTTACAACAAAAGAATTATTATATTTTATTGAGTAGCATCGGTGATGTTTGTTTTATTGTACCTATATTGATTGTTACCAGTAATGCTTATAGATCATTGTAGTTTCGTGCGGTGATAAAGAATTGTATGATAAGCAACACTGACATGATACCTTGATATCAACACTGACATGATACCTTCTCAGTTCACTTTGTTGCTCGATAAATAATTGCATTTAACTTCATCTTCGTTTCACTAGATGCATTGTTCCATTTCAGCAGCGTCTATTTTTACAGGAAAATTCCGTTGAACTCCTTTTTATTTTTCTTCAATTTTCCACTTTAGAATATCACAATATCATTGATCTTTTTTTTAATGAAATATAATTGTGTTTTCTTATGGAATAAGTGTTCAAGAAAGGTAAATCTTGCGCAAACGAAATATTCATCGATTTCAATTTAATTTTCAAATAACTTCAATTACTTATATTGATTATTGTGAATGGAATTTTATGCTAAAATACTAAAGTGGCGGAAATGTCCAGAACGAAGGTTCAAAATTGTATGATGAGAATTGTTTAATCATCACTATGAGTAAATTGTATTCTGCAAATAAACTTAATAAATACCTGGTTTTTCTTTCGGAAAACATGTGAAAATGATCAGGTGAAATGTTTGAAATTCACGTGCACTTCACATGAACTAACCGCAATTAGTGAGTAATGCAATACTTATGCACATGAAAAATCAATCATGACACATCATTTTTTATGTCTCAATGCAAAATTGCATCGTTCAATGATTTTACATTTTTCCATGCGGAATTTTTTTGTGTTTTAATACAGAATTGTACAAGATATTGCATTGTTAAATATTCGAAGCAATATGATTATATCTATTAAATTCGTCGATTCGTGCATCGATAGTTTTCAAGGTGTAATTACCGAACAGGTAGACAGTTACCTACACATATGGGTACAATTGTACGTGCAGACAGGTAAAATTTAATAGTATATTTTGCAATCGTACATTTATGAAAATCATAAAGATTTTCTAAAATGCATAAGTATTTGAGCCTATTCGAAATGTTCCATGATAATATAATCGCGAATAATAAAATTGAGAGTACAACAACAGTTATAACTGAAAAAAAAAATTAGAAGTATATTTATGATTAGCATAATATTTGCTTTCCCTTCCTCTAAACCATCGATACAAATAACCGATTGAAATGCCACATTAAACGCACAAAAATTTGCTACATTCTGCGCAGCTCTACTCGAACTGAAGGTGACCTAATAAGAAGTGCCTAACATATTGTTGTATAAACCTTGGCTGTCGAGGAAAGGTAACGATGGAAAATTTTGTTTTTTAACCGGCTAGATTATTTATTGCCGTTGGTTGAGACAGCCTGATTGACATCGTTGGTGCCGTTGTATAATTGTATCTAGTGTTTTTAAAGATATTTCAACTTATCCTCTCAATTGACAGATGAGAACGATTCTTGTGGCTTTCGCTTTGATCAATATAGCCTCAGGCTATAAAATACTTGTCTACAGTGCTCAGACGGCACGTAGTCATGTGACATTTATGGGTCATATTGCCGATACCTTGGCTGATGCAGGACATGACGTGGTAAGTGAATTTTTAAAACTAGTTTTCTAGGCGTGTTATGAATTTAGAAATCTCGAAAGGTTGAATTCTAGCGAATGAAAACACCTGGTAGCTTAATATAGGTTTCCTGGCAAGGAAGAAGCATGAAATGGGATCAAAAATTTCGACGTTTATACCTCTCACTCGAACCATTTTCTGGAAACGATATAATAATAGCGCAACGTTAAGTCGGTTATCTTCGCTTATTTCTCTTGAGTGAAAAATCTCAAAATGGAGGTTGTTTTCTGATAAAGGTTGTCAAGGTTGTTAAGTTGTTAAGATGAGGTTATCAATGAATGCTCTTATCGATGTTAGTAAAAACATGAATTCAAGGAGGTTTATTTATGTGTTTGTCTCATAGAAACGCTTCATTTTTGCCTTCGATGGCATAGTCAATCCTGGAAATGAAATCTCTTGCAATTTCTTGCAAGAGATTTATCGCGCTTCCGAATAAAATTCTTGAATAAATTGAATTTTATTGCCTCTATAAAATAACTTTTCATCTAAAGTTACTAAAGCACCCAAGGCAAAACAACACAACTTTTCCATCATATTTACATAAATATATGCAAAACTCTTTCAGGTTGTGTTTCTACCTGCATTCAACGAAGATGTCAATATTACAGGAGTAAAAAAATGTCGTACAATATTAAAAGCAAGAGATTTTAATTTGCCTTATAAGACTGACGCTGTACTCGCTGATTTCTGGCAAAAAAATGCTGCAAGTATGAAGGAAATTTTATCGGTTGGTTCCTTTATCAGATTCATTTGCTAGAGGACAACCATTTCAGTTATTTTTAAGCAATAATTAAGAAGAATGCTTTATTACGATTCCGAGAATAACGGTGACCATTCAAAAATGGTTATAAGATCATTGATATTTATTTTATTCTTTATTTATGCTGTTTGTTTTTCAATCAACTTGATTCCACAATAGAATATTTTCTTCATAAATTTTCAGGTTGCACGCATGTTTCAACAATCAATGAGCCTACTCTGTGAAAGTGAGTTGCATGGTTTTTTTTTCTTAATTTTTAGCAATTTTTAAGTGATTATATGATGTAACAACAAGACGTTATCTCAGTCAATAATAAAACATCAGATGTCTCTACTTGCTGAAGTTTTCCCCAAGTGTCCATAGTTGTTGAAGATAATATGAAGTTTTCCCGAAGCGATCTATTCTCTTATATCTGTTGATAATTTCTTTTTTTTTTTGTTCGTTTTTCTTTGCTTCCTTTCGGATTTGAGTCTTCTTCAATAGCTTTTATGATCGTTTCATAATTGCTCATTTTTCAACCAACAAGGTGTCTAATGCTACCGTTGTGTATCACTATAAAACAGCACCTTTTGGCTAAGCCTAAATTGCTTTAACCAAGCGCTGTATCAATAAATCTAGAAACCTAAAGATCCTATCTGTCGAGCATCATTCTAAGGGATTTTTATTGCAAACCATTAGTTTTATTATTGTAAATAGCTTTAGATATGCATTCGCTCATATGACTTCCACAAGAGGAAGCATATCATTTTAGCAGTTGCATCACTGTTCCACGAGTCGGTAATATGACCCTATGAAATGCATTTTATTAACTCACATTGAGAGTATATCGCATTTGAGTGTTATTATTCAATATCATATCAAATCGAACTTTCAGTGATTACAATATCTAGGAACCGTTTAAAAACAAGAATATTTTCATCCAGATAGCAATTCGTTACAGGTCACTTAAGGGATAAAGAAACTATCAAGAAATTAAGCGATGAAAAATTCGATTTGGGTATCGGCGAACTATTCAATTCGTGTAGTTATGCACTCTTCAAAGCATCAAATATCTCATCGCATGTATCTGTGAGCCCAACTAATCTTGTTGAATGGATGCTCGATCCATTTGGAGTCGACAATAATCCCAGCTATGTTCCAGGTTTATGTTCCCTGAAAAACTTTTCGTTTTTCCGAATTTAGAAGCGCTAAATTTTTATATTTCAATAAATATCCTCCAATAACGAATTGAAATATTTTCATTTATTCGATGATCAAAACATCGTCCACATTTATTCAATATATGTCAAAATATAAATAAGCGTAAAACTATGATAAAGAATTTAATGCATGTTGATGTTGAAATACATATGAAAAAATGCTACGATTAGATGACGTTCGATTTTTATGCTAATAGAATCGACCGAATTCTAATATAATTTATTGAGGCTTCAAAATTCAGCATTTTCTTAACTTGCAAAAATGAACTTTATCAATTCAACGTTGAATTCTCGAAATATAGGAATAAGTTTGAAATGAGAATTAATAATTTCCGGAAATATTAGAAAATTGCGAGTTAATAATGATCGTCTCGTTTGTATTGACTAAAATCTGGATTGAATTTTTAAAAAAACTATAAATAATTTTTTTATTTGCAGCATTGATTAGTGAACATTCGGATAGGATGTCATATTTCGAAAGAGCAAAAAATTTAGCACTTATGGCTGCTGCAAGATACGGTTCGGAATATCTAAGTAAACCGGTTCTTAATCCTGTTTTTCGAAAAGAATTCGGCGAGCAATTCCAATTAGAGGTATTGGTTTTTCTTGTGCATTTTCTTTTCAATTTCCTCATTCTCAGTAAATATAAAGTCTCATAAAGTTGCAATAAACATCCGCTACAATAGAGAATAGAGAAAAAAAAACGAAGTGTAACGAACTCTTATTTATTTGATAATTTCAAATTTATTTTTGTTTATATACAAAATCATTTTCATTATCATTAAAATATTGTGAAGTTGTGTTAGAAATCTCTAACATTTGTATTAGTTGAACGAAAAATATTATCAATATAATCGAATCTTTATCAATTTGTCCAATAAAAAATTGATTATACAACGATAATATGGAAACGATCCATTGATAAATATTAAAATATGCGGAAAATTTCAGGAGGAAATTGCACGAAGCTCATTTCTCTTTGTGAATTCCGAAGATTTCACTGAATTTCCTCGTCCACTTAATCATAAGATTATATTCATCGGTGGAATCGGCGTACAAAAAGCGAAACCACTTAAAGGGGTAATCATTATCGAATTCTCACATAGGAATTATATTTATCATTAGAAACGAAAAGAATCCATTTTTTAAAAAAAATTTGCAAATAATTTAAATTTCTTAAATTTTCTTCACTCTTCATGAAAAATGATCAATAAGATCGTAAATAGAAGAATATTTTTCCATACTTAATTTTTCAGCGTTGAATTTTTTTTTCGTCAATAAATCTTTTAGCGTTGAATTTTTTTCAATTTTTTCAAATACATTTAATCATTTTTTTTGGTAGCATTAATTATATAATCTATCAGCTCTCATTATAGAATTATCGTTTAATCACTTTGTATCGACGTAAAATTTTATGAAATTCCCACATTTTAGTCGATATTCTTGCGTTCATTTAATACTAGTATAGTGTAGAGATTTTACTAGTATGGTAATTTATCTTAGGCGAATTTTTATTTATGAGATAATTGTATTCAGTTGTTTTGATTTCCAACTATAAATCAATTCCGAAAATTCATTTACTATAACATTGATAAATCGAATAGGAATTAAAAATTTCAGGAATTAAAAAATCTAATGGATGCAGCAATCAATGGAGCCGTGCTTGTTTCATTCGGCTCGCTAGCGAATAGTTCTCTTATGCCTATTGAGTTAAAAACTGCTTTTATTGAAACATTCAAAGCATTTCCGAAGGTTTGTTTAGGTTTATTTGACGATTTTTTTTTTTGCATAAAGGTTTCAAAGAATTTTTTTTTGAAAGAAGAAAGAGCAAAATGATCCATCGATGAACGTGAGAGGAAACTGTTCGACAGTAAATTTTATAATAGACGAGTCATCTACTACAGCAGTAACTATATTAATTAAAATAAGGCTTATGGTGATCATGAGGTGCAGAAGGACTGCAAGGCTTATATAAACGATAGTGTTAAATAAAATATTGATGCATTATTGCTCATCTTTAATATATAAATAAATAAATATACGAATATGTTCATTTGTTTCTTAATAATTTAATGAGAAATATTTGATTTGATGGATGAAATTGTAAAAGCGCAAATCGTGCCAGCTCATCTTTACGGTTTCGCTATTCATTTAGAATATTGAAAAGTTTATTCTTCAGCTGACGTTCATTTGGAAATACGAAGTGGATGATGATATTGGCAGTGGTGTGAAGAACTTGGTGAAGGTTAAATGGATGCCACAAAATGACCTACTTGGTTAGTGATAAAGCTGAAACCTTCTGATTTCAGACTTGTATAAAAATTCTCTGGTTATATTGCCTTAATGAACGTTAATTCTCGGAAATGTCACGCAGTTCTGGATGGAATCAACTCCTTCAAGTGGAAAATCATTTCTGTTCTAATTCGATAGAGCGGATTGAAAGTCAGGAATAAATAGCTCTAGAATTATCCGTCTTTGGTATTTGGTTTTTTGATTCGTTGATGAGGTGGCTAAAGATTTCTGCACTAAAAATTTACGACGATTATTAGTTCGCGCATCATAAAATGAAATGATCAATTTCCTTTGTAAGCCGAGGCAATCACAGGCGAGATAACATTTCCCTTCTCCTTCATATACGTTGCTTCTCTCTCCTCAACCAGCAATGCTTGTTGCACTATCAAAATAGTAGCTACTCGAACACGCTTAACATGTTCAATAGAGCGTTCAGTTCGTTAGGTTGGTAATTGTGCTGGTTGCAGCACATCCCAATTTGCGCGCATTTGTTTCACATGGCGGAATGAATAGTGTCGCCGAAAGTACTCACGCTGGTGTACCTATCGTGTGTATTCCGCTTTTTGGTGATCAAATGAGGAATGCAAAGATGATCGAGAGGAGGAATGTCGCATACGTTATCGACAAGAACAATTTAACGAAACATTCGCTTTCTCATGCTCTCAATGCTGTTCTATTCGATCCATCGTAAGTTAACGCTTCATCGAGGGCAACTAAGAGCGCGCGAAGGTAGAATTAGAAAGCATGATAACGAAATTGGTTGACAAGTTGACAGAGCATACAAAGGAAATGATTCCTTCAAATTCTACGAAAATGGAGAGAAGCGTCACAGAGAAAGTGAATGAAATTATTCAGCAGCATTCAAGTATGCCGGCTGCTAATACTTATAAACTCATTTCAAATGAAAGGATGCAATTGGAGGCTAAACTTAGCATTTTTAGGGATTAGACGCATTTGCTTTGAATTTATTGTTTTATTGTCTCCTATCTCCATAATTTTATCTCACTAAATCTTTGGGGGATTTTCACTCTTTGGTATTCCAAGAATTCCAAATAGATTTTTTTTTTAGCACGCAGCATTTTCTTTTCATCTCTAACAATATTTTTTGGATTTTTAGCATCTTCTATAGGATTATTATCATAGAAGAATTGTGAATGGATATTTATAAGTTCTCCAAGAGGTACGTTAAATCTTCTTTCGGCTCTAGCGAGACAGACTTGGGCTTATTAAATTCCCTGCGTTCATCCATTGATGATGCCAAGAATTCAAAAACTATTCCTAGAGATGGAAATGCTGCGTTTGTCTGTTTGTGTTTGTATGTGAAGGTGTTTGTATGTGGTTGACTGTGCTCATTGTACTTTCTGCATTAATAAATTTTAGTGCCGATACGTTAGATTCATCCTCTGGGCATGAACAAGTGCATCATTTAAGATCAATAATATGTTAAAATTGATATACGCACAGTGCTTGAGATACTGTTTCTTTCAGACTAAAGAAAAACCTTACTATTTAGTTATTTGTTAGATTAAAATTTTTTATAATTAGCTATATTTATCTCGTGAGAGAAATTACTGCGTAGAAATGCCTTTTGGTCTACTATCTAAATTTCATAAGTTAGCTTTTATACCTCGCAATCTGTTGCAGATAGTGGTCGCTTATAACCCGATCAAAAGTACCGCATAGCTTGAAACTCCCTAGCAAAGAAGTATGCTCTTCTATAGCTCACAATACTACTTTCAAATAGGCGAACTTTTTTACTGCTTTAAATCATAGGTAATCAGTAAATAATTGCTTCTTCCTCCATCAGGTCGTAGTGAGTGGATTTTTTTGCATTTTTACTTCACTGTTCAAATTTCCTTTGAACATTCATCAATGTGGTCTTTTTACATAACGCTGAGAATGCACATCGAAGCCTATATATTAGGAAAACAAATGTTTGCCAAGAAACACTTAATAAATAACAATCCGCAATTATAGTTATCGTAATTCGGCAAAGCGACTTGCCAGGATGATCCATAAGAAACCATCGTCGGCTAAAGAACGACTCATCAAATATGTGGAATTTGCAGCCGAATTTGGACCAGTCGAAAATCTCGACCCAGCGAGTAGAAAGCTTAACTTTTTTCAGTATTACCTCATTGATGTAATACTGCCAGTCCTAGCTGTAATACTCCTCATTTTGTACGCTTTCCTTCGTTTATGCCTTTATCTTATCAGGGTTGTTCTTAGAAAAAAACAAAAACAAGAGTGAAATTAACTTCTTTTCTGGAAGTGCTTTTAACGAGTAAACAAAATTAGGCCTTTTCTTTTCCGAATACAAATTAACTTCTCCGGATAGTTCTGTTTGCTGTCCAGATTCCTTTCCTCTACAGCCTTACAGTTAGTTTACCTTCCGTTTTGTGCTCTGAGCCTACTTCTACACTTCCTCTCCTCCCCTTGAGTGAAAGGATCAAAAAAGGCGAAAATTCCCCATCTCTAAAATTAAGCGCATAGCCTACTAAATGGGAACAGGTGGGTAGTCAATCTTTGCGTCAAAACAGAAACCGATGCAAAAAAAAAATCTGAAATTTGAAATACAATAAAGAGTTTTCTCTCTAAGGAGTGTTTTCTCCACCGGATTTCAGTTTAAAATATGGAAAAGTGAATATAATAGAAAAATTTTCTCAGCATTAATTTACAATAAATCATATTTTGATTTGTAAATTACTCTTGACATCCTCAATCAATTCGGCTTCCCGTCCATCAGTGGCCGGATGAGTTGCACAACGTCTGTGGAATGTTGTGTCGTTGCCCGCAAATTGCAACATTTAATAGGGCATCATTATCGCGTGGAAGTCAACCCTCTTCACTTCATTGTTAATTCTTTGAACATCTACTATTGCTTAGGAAGTGTGAATTGACAACTTGCACGTACTCTCTTGTGTGAATAGTTTATTTTTAAAACAAGTAATAGTAACTCCATAGCAACGATCGTTTTGCATTGCTACTGCTCGATCGAATGTGCTCCGACTTCGCTTATTGGCTCCGCTCAACCAACCAACCCCGATCAGTGCCCTCATGAGGGACGAAGGGGGTAGAATAAGTCCACAAAGTCACAACAGGAACAGCGATGAATCGGCTCGTCAGCATCCGACGGTCAGGAGACGAGCCTAAGCCTTAATCTTCACTCGACCGACTTGCAACAAGCAGAGACTGACCTAAACACCATAGGAGCCAACTGCACCAAACGAGGATGGGGTCAAGGTAGGTAAAAGCGACTTGAAGAGAAATTTATCCCTACCGGATGCTCTGCTAATTGAAATAAATAAATCAACTCCATATCATACGTTTCGTAAATCATACCAAGGTTTCATAGACCGCATATACATTTTACCGCTCAACGTAAAGTTTATTTATTCAGGTTGTTTTTTTTTTTTGCTGATACAAAAGAAACACCTAAAATAACGCTGAATTATTATTAATGAAGTGCAAGAGTAGCATGAAAGTTTATTGACAAGTATAGGTGAACCACGAATCAACTGGCATAGGCATTTATTTATATAGCAGCAACATGACGAATCTGACTGATTGAATACAATTGCGACATTGAGGATCGAGGAGAAAACAAACATAAGCGGAAGTAAGAAAAAAGGTCGGAACAAAAAGGTGCCAAAATATGAGAAAAATTAAAAGTAAATTTTTACCTACTAAATAAATGATGAAACTGTAATAAATAAAATAACAATGAGTGTGATGATAAAATACTTAATAAATAATAAGCATGTTAAACAAATTATTAAGCAATCATCAAATATATTAGCATATTAGCTATTAGACCAACCAATGGGACCTGAATTGGATCATAAAAGATCGAGTTAGAATTACTGAGAGGAAATGAACTAGCAAGAAATTATGAGACTCAACACAGTCGACAAAAACTCAATGAAGTCTAAAAAGCTAAAAAAAAAAAAATTAAAACTGAATAAGAATATTTTCTAAAAGATGGGAGAAAAAAACTTCAAAAGGACGGAAAGTTGAGAAATAATTCAACGGATGCAAATGGTTCGGTTTTGGCGTTGAATCGTTGAACTCGGATTGATGCCATATATATCGATTATATCATATCATTTGATACGATCAAACATGAAAGTTTTATTTAAATTGTTCCGTTATAGTAGAGGGAGGAAGTTTCGCAATTGAATTCGGTATTTCCTGAGTGGTCGAAACTTTCGAACTAACTGGGCTCTGAGTCACACGTCATCCCCAGTGCGCGTGAGTGGCGTGAAGGATGATTTGACCGGACTTGCTGGGTTTCTACTGGATGGTATGATGATTTATAGATCAATTAATGATCCTCTTCTAAGTTTTAGAGAGGTTCAGAGTGATTTGATGTGCTCGCCCAATGATTTAACGCTTGATAATTCGATATTAATATCCAAAAATATCGACTGCTGCATGCTGGTTTGAAGTACGAATCCTATCCCTGTTACAAATCTTTCAGTTCTGTTAGAGATCCGGGAATGTTCGTGACGTATCCTTGCCATGGAAAGACTTATTATGAGCATCATTGACAGTTGCTAAGTTTAAAGTGTTCTGCGAGTTCTTCTGCATCGTTATATTGAACAATATAAGAAAGTCTCAGTTGCTTATCGCCCCCTTATGTTTGAGCATGGCTATCAATTTCGGCCCCGGTCACTGAATCGGGAAATAAAGATGTTGGAAAATATGCAAACATGTTTTATGAGAATAGCTTTCCGAAAAATTCTTCGGACTCAGCATGAATAACGCTCAAAGATACAAACGCGAGAACGATCTGACCCAGTGATCGGAAGATCACAGAGTATCAATTCAAACCCTGCACTGCCTATGTGCACCAACCTCGACCTACAATACTTGTAAAAATTACCCACATAACACTGGTGTTTCCATTAGGATTGCCAATCATCAGAGCAGCTATAATCGATGGTTGGAATTATGTTCACAAATGACCATAGATCTTGACAAGTGACCACTGACCATTTGTTGAAACCATATATCGCTTTTTCAGTTTTCTTGCAGCTTGGAGGATATTCTGGAAAGTCATACATCAATAGCTGGAAACTGCCCAAATCGACGATTATGATAACTTGAATTGCAAGATTACTAGGACATTAAATAAGCCTTCGTCCGCTCGGTGATTGGGACACTATTAACCCCGGAACTCTTATCCACTGCATGAGTGGTAAGGTATGCTGTTCGGAAGGAGCAGAAATCCTAGTCGATTCCTATCGGTTTAACGCAGCGCAAAACGACATTACTGAAAAAATGCCGATCCTCAATCCTTCAGTTTCTGTTACATTTTTTGCTGCGACAAATTTCATTGTCAAGTACGAAATTTTATTAACACAAGATAAACGATTAAACTCCGACAGAAGAAAAAAAAACGATATGAAATGAAAAAAAGAATTTGCTTATGGATTCACGATAAGGACAGCTGAATATTGTACAAGGTGGACTTTGCTAGCGTATCCGTTATTTCCATCCATACTTTCTTCACTCGGCAACCATATTAACAACTGCGAAGAAACTTTAAACTACAATAAAATGCCCATGTTCAATGGAGATATCCGACCAAGAAATTATTGAACGATATGTACAATTCAAATACAATTCATCGACAGCAATGAATTCAGCATAAAAATAGAAAAAAAAAAAACAAATGATAATTACGAACCAATTAGAGTGTAACTGCAGAAAAAAAAAGATAAATCTTTGATCTAAACGAACGATTCGCATTTGTCGTCGCATATAGTCAAACAAGAGAGGAAATATTCTCACGAAAACTACGAAAAATAACTGCCCCTAATGAGAGACGTGAAATGAGAAGTAATAAAGGCGTATCATGAAACAATAAAATCATAAATAACACGCATAATGTGCCCGAAACGAACACCCTTGCTTTTAGTTAGTCCATCGCACAGTAGTGGAAAGCCACAATGTATTCTCTATCCCAACTTTATCAACCGTAAACTCATACAGTTCGATGACCGTAAAATAAAATCAAAATTCCATCTAAAGAAATGCAATTTAAAAAGTGAGTAAGAGAAGTGAAACCAATCACTGCAAGAATGAAAAGAAATGCAAAAGAAAGCACAACAAACATGATCATCCATATTAAATCAATCGAAAGGAGCCGTAAAACGTTTGATTGCAGCACGTAATGCCCTCTCATCTTCGCGTAATTGAGCACGACATTCCTGTAAATTATTATCATTAGCTAAATAAGACAATAAACGATCCATCACGTAATATAAGCTCTTAAATTTGCATCTACCAATTACTTGCAAACACAACGTTACCACAACGCTTTTGCATATGCAAATTTTTGAAAGCGTTGAGAATGGAAAACCTTTTGAATTGTACGAATGGACCGACCAACAAGAATATGCTTAAGTGGACTATTGACCACATTTTACAGTTCATGCAAATGCCTGACTTGGTGAGCGGAAACACGAAAGCGCTCATCATGGTAATGCCTCAGATGCGCTTCTCAACATTTTATTATTACTACTACTATAGTGCTGTCAGTGCAGCTTTTATTAATATTACTACTACTGCCGCCGCAACTACTCTCGCTGCCAGTACCAACATTAAGAGCACTCTCCACCACCATTATGCACAAGTTTATTTACATCACTGTTAGCAGTAATATGCACGCTTACTTACTGCTATATCGCAATGAGTTAACAAACTAAAGTCGCCAAGAAAGCGCACATGTATATACCTCAGAATGAGAACGCAGAACTCCGAATCATTGGAAGCAATTTAGTTATTCGCACTTTCATTTTTACGATTCACCATTATAGGCCAATTTCTTATAAGTTCACCGCCATAAGCGATACTCCTATTTAAAATTCGATTAATAGCACAAATGAAACCTTTATATGATCCCACTCTTCGAAGATCCGCTCAAGTTTGGCGCTCGCCTCGTGAGCCACCTCATTACGAGCCTCTCTGATAGCGATCTTTCGATTTTGTACCAATTTCTTCATTTCTGCCAACTGCTCGTGACCAGTAACCTCAAACAAAAATAACTACCTCATATATCCTCAAATCAAACTCTTAAAATCATACACTTCCAAAAATTTCGATGAAAATTTATTGCTAAGGGAAGGAAGGAATTCGAATTTAATATTAATCGACCTTGAATTAAGAAAATATACTTCCATTTTCTAACATATAAAAGTGGCTAAAAATGTAAGAATATTGCTGAAATTGTCCATAAATACCTTCCCGAATAACGAATGAATGCATGCGCTCTATTTGGAGAAACCACCTATTTAACCAAAATGACATACGGACAAGCATCAGAGTCCTTCAGCATGTATAACAGCTGCCAATAAACTTCCTATGGGCAATAAATTCAACATTTTCTAACAGAGTCACATGAAAATGAAAAACGGATTGCAACCGATCCGAACTCGGGCAATGTGGCTATGAAGTGAAGTGTCACATCTATCACGCTCGCCCATATTGAAAGAATGAACGAACACAACAATACATACCTTCGTATTTCGCGCAGCATGCAGTGCGGACAATTCATTTTGCGCCACATCCAACTCCAGCTTCACTTTGTGAAGTTCATCCGCCCAATCTTCTCGTTTCAGCATCTGACCATGCTTCTATAAAATCAAACCTTAACTTATCCTCATAGCAAAAAGACCTATTAAACTCTAGTAACTTATCGCCTCCCCAACAAGACTAAAGAAGAAAAAACTCCCTTAAATGAATGCCGGAAATTAGGAACAATAAAACATCTGGAAGGGTATTCATTGCATTTATTTTGCTGCACTATGTTCTCAATGTCTAGCGCTAATCGAACAAGTTTTCGCTGCTTGTTTCCTCAGACGTGATTCTCATATATCAAGAAGATTAGAATGTTAACGGATCTTTGCACAAAGCAATACGCAACGCTCATATATGGCACCTACGAGCAAGAAGTATCGCACTCATTTAAAGGTATCACATTTCCTTCGACCGAATGCGCCTTCCTCAGATTTTCGGATATAAGATTTTTTTTCCTCGAAAAGTCGAAGAAACTGAAGGGATCTTCCTTCAAAAGAAAACTTCCAATCAAAAGCCTCACCCATTAGCATTCAGAAGAACAAAGATTTTTCCCGCTTGAAGTATGGAAAAAATTAGAAGGCTCCACAGAACAGGTGAGGATCTCTTAGCCTCGGAAATAAAGGCTGCGGTAAACCTCAGATATTGACCTGGACTAAACAAAATTTAGCCGATCCGCCTACATTAGTCAAGCAGAATAAAGCCAATGCAATGAGATCTGAAAAGGTAATGTCCACCGATGACATTGAAGCTAATCGATGAAAATAAATGACCTTGACTTCAATGTTAAGTCGAAGCTTGCTGAACTCTTCCTTGAGAGCATCGTTCTGCTCGTTGATCTTCTTGATATCCTCCAACACTTTTGCATCATCTTCCGCGAATTGACCAATCATCGCGCTGACCTCCTTATCCACCGAAGCAATATGTTCCTGTCAATACACAAAAGTACCTGCCTGTTCGAACATATACGCCCTCCATAGAATTTGATTTCGAAACGGAAAAACCAACGCAAATATATGTTCAACCTACATGCAATTTTAAAAGAACACCACTCTAAGTGATATTAAAAAGTTGCAACCAACCCTCACTCCCCTTCCCTCCCCCTCCAAGAAAAAGAAAGAAAAGAAAATGAAACTCACCTTGATTTCTTGAAGAAAATGAGTGAAATTCGGCTCATTTGGTGAATATTGTTGCATTGCACTCTCAAATGAATCGTCTTTCATGTCGAAACGTCTCTGCACATTACCGAAATTACGCAAAAAATCTCCGTAACGTTCACGCATCTAAAAAGAAACAAACACAAATAAATCGAACGTTTTATCAAGCTGAACAACCTATAGGTGAATAAAACTATCCGCCTAATGCATCAAGTTTTAATGGCGCTATGCAGTTCATATAAATATTATAACTCTATAATATCAAAAAGTTCAATCCACACCAACCATCTCTGCCAAAATGAGCACATTAAAGTATGGCACTCACAAGAAAGACTGCGTAAAATTAATCCATCAATTTTGTAAACAAAATAAAAGCAACAAAAGAAATTTTTAAAAGCGTTCGCAGTTTTCGACACAACATTCCTGGACTGTTCCCTTCGGTGACGGAATAACATGGACAAACAAGTATATAATAAAGATTAAAAAATAAACACGAATTACCTAATAATAAATCTATTATGTCATGATCTTTAATGAACATTTGAAATTACCTTAAAAAACCTGATATTGCCAAGGTAGATTGTAATTAAGAAGAGCAAAAACTGCTCGAAAATTGTCACTGAAATGAGAAGCAAATTCCTATAAATAACTTGGATTCCTAATAGCAATAAAGGTAGGAACTCAATAAAGGTAGCAATAATGGTAGAAACAGCAATAAATGCAGAAACTAGAAACAAATAAACATAATCAATGACAACATCAGTCCAAAACAAAACGAATAGCTGTCAGCCAGAAAAGATAATAACTTCAAGTCAAAAAATAGGTACTTATCATACCGCCATTCCCTCCTTGTAGGCCATTTTCCGCAGCTCGTAGATATCGCTGTCTATTCTCGCCATTTCGCTTTTTAGTTGTTCCAATTGTGTGTTCAACTGCAATTTTCTTCACCAATATATAACAAACTATCGAACAATTTTTTTCTTCATTAAAAAACCAAAAACAACTAAACATTTCCAGTAAAATGGTAAATTTGGGAAAAAGCAATCTTTAATTAAAAAATCTGCAAGTATGAATTAAGTCCAACATACTACACTAAATTTTATATTTATTTTATACAACACTTTCAAACCAATTAGTAGATTTTCTCAACTTCTCGTTATTAAGAAGAGAATGCCACTCGCAAACAAGCTATCTCACTTTTAATTCTATAGATATTCCTTAACATTCGCTCAATATAAACAGGTAGGAATCGATTCAGATACTTCAAAGCAAATCAGAGGCCAGAATATCATATCGGAAACTTCGACACCATAATCTCAGATTCCTTCTAATATCAATTCAGATTCCACTATACTTAGCGGAACACCTGGTTCCAATTCCAAATTATCAAACACCTAGAATGCTCTCAGATATACAAGGAACTATGATGGATAAAAAACAAATCGTTGGGATCTAAAATGAATATATCAGAGAATCATGCCAGCCAATACCTGCAACTATGCCCGGCAGATACGCCGCTTGATTTATGTGGTGTAATCCATATGATCATCTTAAAGTGAACTTGCTGGGAGGGAAAACTTGCAGCGGGTTACAAAAGTGGCGTAACACAACATAAGCACGCTTGCTGGCACAATAAAATAGGCGAAATCTGCCTATGAGACCATTTCATATTTACGACACTAAGAATAGGACATATGCAGACGGTCCACTACTTTTATTTTAAACTTCTATACATATTACTCTGGAATAAAAATCCTCATGACCTGCCAGAATCCCTACAGCAGGATCTTGAATGTCACCATAAACCCTTAACGATCACAATGACACCTAGACTTACGCTAGCATACCTAAATATATCGAAACTTATTACTGGATACAACGAATTCCCCACCTCCTTGAAATATTCCAAAGACTGTGACGACAACTCTAGCGATAGAGGAGGGGAGGCAACTGTGAATATAAATAATCCACAAATAGTCATATTAAGAAAAACAATTAATCCATACTTGGAAGAACATAACGTTTAAAAATTAATGCAGCAAAAATAATATAAGAACTCATCATTGTTTCACAGAACCAAAACTTATAAAGTATAACTCACAAGCTGCAAATACCCACCTTCAAGGGGTTATTCAAGACGTCTACCCTATATTAGAATAAAAGTTTGCCATATGAACACGAACCTCTTCCTTTTGAGCACGCAATTGACGTGCAGTTTCACCATCCATCTTCTGCGCCGAAATTTGCAACTCTTTAGCTGCATTATCCATCTTCACCTCAGCCACCTTTCGCTCCAGATCCGCTAACGTCGCTGAACACACATTCTGCAACCGTCCCTCATAAATCCATCCAAAAATGTGCACATCGTGGAAAGATCATTTAAATGTTTTGTGAGCAAATTTTTCATTCCCTTAGACCCCCAAAATGCAGAAAAAGCTAAAGTCCTTCGAAGCTGTAAAAAACCTTCAGAAACCAAAATATGCATTGTGATTCCAACCAAAACGCATGGCCGTTCTTACATGGACAAGGGAGATAGCATGACCTTCTTTGGCTCGAATAGTAAATATCCCAGGCGATTAAAATAAACTTGAAAATATTGAATATGGATATCTCTAAGTAAAAAGGGCTCCCCTCATTGTATTCGGCAGCAATTTCACTCATTTCTCTTCTAAAACACAGAAAGTTCCATTTCGTTCTTATGTTTTATTGAAATGTGGAGAATTTCACTGCTTTCTAGAAATTCGCCTAGATGAGCTTGAAGCCTGTCTACTTACTTATTGCATCGCATGATTCAAGGGTGATGCAATCATTTTCAAACCTGCTTCCCTTCGACGGTTTCGACGGTCTCTTGAAGTTCATTTTGATATTGCTGCACCTTGATATAATCGTCCTTTGCAACAGCGAACTCAACTTCCAGCTTCTCGGAATCGACCTAAAACAAAAATAATTGAATTAAGATACATAAGAACTTCCATTTCACAAATGACAGCCAAAGGTCGCTTCATTTGAACGAACTAAAATTCTTCCATGCACGACCTCTCCCCTTGGCCATTTCCTTGTAAAGACGCCGATACAGATGCGGGTCTAATTTACAACACCTGCCGTAGGCCCGCATATGTTCTGCTACTTACAAATCAAGATCCAATCGATTAGATATATCAAATCTTGAGTTAAAACCTGGCAAGAGATTGACAATGCCCACTTCCGCAATTTGCCTTCGATGACAAAAATAAACCAAGACCTGGTTTATCCCATAAAACAGAAAAAGCAGGTGAAGAGGTGAGGTACTAAAGTGCAATAGTTCGCTTCGCAAACCAAGGTTAATACTCATCAAATGAACTGTTCTCATTCAGTTACCCCACCCCCCTCCCCCCTCCCCTCCACTTCTAATAAAACAATAAATCAATGTCACCTACCGCACGTCCCTTTATTTCAGCCATTTCTTCTTGCGCAGCATCTTCTCGTGCATCCAACTCTTCCGTAGTTGCCACAACTTCATCGTTCTCTTCTGCAACATTGTTTCTATGCTCTCTTCGTTTTAAGCAATTAATTATGATTACTGCACAAAAGCTCACACAAGCAACTTAAAGGATTTTCTTGCCCTGCAAAATCATTTATAAAAGCGGTCAAGGAACTCCCGCTTGATCATTGTCCTCGAATCCCAAAAAAGTCTTCGTGACCAGCCAAACGAATCTCACTATGTCTTCTAATGGATATCTCTAGCAAGCTAAGCAAAGACTGAGTGAGATACAATGAAGAACTAAAGGGAATTGGAAACAAATTGTTCACTGCCGCATCAATTATTCATGAAATTATATACACATTTAAATCCTATTTGCAGCTACGGAAGAGTTCACTTGCAAATAACCACAAATAATCTATACTTCAGTGCATAAAAGATTAGAAGAGTTTTGCTATAACTCTGTGCAGAAAAAAAAAAAACGAAGACGATAGAAAATCACCAAGAATCTCCAATAAGCGGTCGCTGTCGCTTCTGAAAATGGAAACATCTGCTGCATAGCCTGGCACATCACCAAGTTTTTTATAACATCGAATCGTATAGCCATAGGCCAACTGAAAATATATAGGTTTTTCAAAGAACAAGAACATGATTGTAGCACTACAAAGTGATGATGAACTCTCTGCTTTCCTCATGACTGCCAATATTGCATTGACAACCTCCACACGGCTGTCATCAGCAGAATGCACCATCTTTCAAATAAAATTGCATACAAAATTGTGCATAAATAATTCACTGCATTAAGTGTGTGCACAATGGGAAAATGATGTGTGGAATGTTTCACCACTAATAATCTATAATTAAGTAGAAAACCTACGAGATGAAGATTATAAAAAGTAAGGAGGGCGGGGAAGATGATAAAGAAGACTAATGCGAGGAGTGCTGTAATCGCACGAAAGTGAATGAAAGAAATGGAATGCAATCTTCGCAAGAGCTTTTCCCTCAATCCTTAGATTCCTACTGTGCTTCCCACTCCCTCCTCCTCCCACCAATAATTTAAGACTTGATCAGTCCTGGCAAGATGTTGTGCTCAATTGCTAAGGCCGTTTCATGGCGAAACCTTTGACATGTCGTTTAATAATGCAGCATAAAATGCTCGCATAATGCGTCCAAATTCTGATGTCGCTGCGAAGCTCCCATTAGATTCTTCGTAATGAGGTGCTCCTTTCCTCCCATTGCACTCCAGTGCTCCCTCCCCACATCAGAAAGCATCCCTTTCAAGAACCTCCTTTTCTCCAGCACCAGCATTCAAACCTGACAGGATGGGCGCGAATGGATGAAAGCATAACCTCTTAACGATGCGCCGAGCAAAATATCTCAACTCTACCACTATACTGCCACCTCCAGAGCACAGTTAAACAAATCAGCAGACCAAGTACTGACAAGAGTTTACAGTAGGCAGACAACATAAGGTTTACACTCAATAATTCCCATGACTTTTTAATGCATAGCACTATCTATTGCAACATGCAATCCTATCAAAACATCTTCACAGAAACTGAAACAACGCGTATCGCATCCCAACATTCTAATTTCCTTCCCAGATCGTATCACTTTCAAATAAATACCTACCGATCGTCGTTGGCCACCGTCGTCTTCACTCGATAGCAGCAAATCTTGAGGTGAAATTTTCTCGGCGAACTATAAATAAGACTGTTTCGCTTATTAACAAGAATGAAATAACACATCGCAAAGCAACACTACATTTATCTCTTTCTCATCAATTACATGTTGCGATGAAACAGATCATATCATATTTAAGGTGATGCAGCTCATTCTTCTGCTAATTGACAGCTTATGGGCAAAACATTCCGATATTACCAGCGCACAATAAACATTATACCTTTCTATAATAAAATGAATATGAAATAAAAAATGCATCTGGTCGGTTGGTTGCTTGCTCAAAACCACTTACGACCGAATAATAGAATCAACTAATAAGGCACATATACATACTTCATACTACGCATCACAGACAAACACATACTCATACAAACATGCACAAACATATGCAGAATGCACCACATTTGCTCGTCTACATGGAATTCATTCAGTAAACGAATATGGGAAAGAGGCACTTCTCAGCTCATTCCCCACCAATAACACTGTTGCAGGTAAGGATGTCGCAGTCTCAGCTCTTAAGCAAAAAATTCCATACTCAACGAAAGACCAATACAAAATCATAACAAGAAATTAACAAGTAAATGAACAAACTTACTTGCCGTCTGGATATATATATATATATATATATATATATATATATATATATATATATATATATATATATATATAAATTAGCCAAAGCCTCACATTAATAGCATCGATGAGCCAAGTGATGGCGCCCAACAAATGGGGCATTGTATGAGCGGCACCTATCGTTTGCATTGTCGATGGCTTCAGCGGAACCGGATAACCCAAATTCCTCATTATGCGAGGCATCTGGAAGATCAATGAACACCTACTTCATTGTCGTTCAGAAGTTATTTCAATACAACTCTAAAATAATCAACTCGGCGCAATCGCGGTCACAATATCTACTCGTACTTCCGTTGTAAAAATCAACTTCACTGTGCCGTTTTGGCTCCCTCGTGAAAAGTAAAATATGAATGTGCAACGACTATATCACTCTTATTCCACCGGACCTATTACTCTTTCACAATACGCTCGTCAAATGGCCTTTCATCAAACTTCGTCTGCAACTCCTCTCCCCCCTCCCCCCTCCTCAAGGGCTCCGTTCTCGAGGGAACATATAGTGAAACGGGAATTTACAATCTACGAATTCCTCAATTTTTGAGAATGTAACGTAAAACCGCACTAAAAAAAACTTCGATTCGGCTCACAACACCACCCAGATGCATGCAGAGCGTGCAGATATATCCCCACGGGCGCTGGCCAGTATTTTAGAGGTTAAAAGGAAATGAGCTGCCGCCTTGGAATATCTCGCACAGATCACCTTTATTTTATACCACCTCATATTACTGGACACGGTATAATTGAAGCAACCCATAATTGATGGAACTCATAATCGGAATTCCAAGATAATCCATTCGATGAATATTAATAAAAACAGGTCGAAACATTATACCTAGAAACGAACCCAAAAACGACACTTTGCCTCAAGTAATAATTATTAAAGAAAATTTTCAAATAGAAACATCCACAGAAAATGATATTTAATGGCTAAAATAACCGAGTTTGAGTGTGCTGACATAAGCGAGGAAGTTGAATTCTAAAGCTTTTAAAATGCGCTTCATTTGCATCTAAATTGCATACATTTGATGTTAACATTCCCAACCAAAGAACTTCACTAAGTGGCTTTAGCACATCCGCATATGATGAGAGGATTTCTTCCATTTTTTACAAAGCAGTATGTATATATAAAAAAATTCATGACAACATTGCCTGCACTCTGGAACCGTAGCCAATGCAATTTGAGACCTCGAACATCAGGGGCATTCAAATGATTTTTCATTGGAATGAGGCGTGCAAAGCCGAGAAGGGCAGATAAAACTTCTTTTGTAGCCAATATTAGCTGCAACTATAAAAAAAGACAAACCTCTTCCTCGATTTTTCCTTGAAATGTGTACTGAGGATCGAGCTGAAGGAATATGAACTCGAACATTCGTGCAAAGTCCGACCTCGTCGGACTTCGGACCAACTTTTCGCTCACCATCGAATAATTCGATGCCACAAGAAAGTCAAAAATCTGAACAAATCATATCAAAGAAATGATTTCAATGGCAATCGTACACTTAATGTCAGTTATGTCGCAGCATTATTTTCGGCGTTACTAAAACTCTTCCAATCCAATAAACCTCCATGGCTTACCACCCCCATCCCCTATCTAATTGCCTACAGCTATGTGATAAATAATTCAAAGAGCGACTAATAATTCTCATCACCAATAAGAACAGCCTATATCATTCGCAGTCACTAGAGGAACTTCAGACCAATTATTCGCGTTCCACAGAGCCCTTCCAGCGCTCTCCCCAATTTTCGATCGTCCGCGCTCGTCCACCCTCCCCCCTCCTCACCCTCAGCAACTCTAATTTAATAAAACTTCTACCGAGACAATTTTGTGGCTTACCGAAAGTCGATAAAATGTCATGATAAATGCAATGGTAAAGGATGAGTTTTTACCCAGTTTTCCTCATAAGCGATTATTAGCCAAATATTCTTTTATACAATAATACTAATTAGTATTCCTTGCACTAAATAATGAAGCCAAAAAAAACAGCAATAGAGAAATCATGCAAAGCGTTCACGATAGAATATACCGAATTTCCCCCTCTTCCTCCCACGACGAATTCCAGTGCGTATAAAACGTCTCTTCAAAGCACTTCTGTCTGCAGCGTGCTGTGTAAAGAACATTACATGACTTCCACTGTATTGTTAGTGCACTGCATTCTATTACCGAAAACTCAAGCAACTATGTTAGCCCTTGCAAAGTCCAAGTCGTACTGACGACACGACCTCAACACCTCTGAACACCTTTCGGAGGACGTAGATGACTTAACCATTGATCATAGGATTAGAAAAAAATTTTAAAAATATTGTCACCTTGTCACTCACTCCCCTCCCCCCCTCCCTCACTTCACCATATAATCTAATAAATTTCTTCTCCTCTCAACCAAACAAATCGTACCATTTATTGATTCACAAGTGGAGAAAAGAGTACAATTTTTCAGCTCGTTTCTAATCTTTAATTATCACAACACCGATCAAACTTTAAAAACGACGAAAAATAACAATCAAATTGCAAACTTAATCACCTTGCGCTGCATAGAAGCTTGTACTTCCCGATCCATGAGATTACGCGTATCTTTGAATCCCATCTGCTTCTTTGGTGTTTTGAAGAATGAACTCATACGCCTATAAAATGATTGCAATGCAAACTAATCAATTATATTAGTCATCAATCTATCACTGAATTGAAAAAGAAAAAAAAAGTGAAAAAGATGTCAATAATTCCAGGAACTGAATAATTTTCAGAAACTTCTCCAGCAAAATAACGTAAAAAACTTAAGTTTTTCTACTGAACTTTTTTTTTCGCACTTCGGCAACGATGATTTCTTTCTTCCTCAGATTCTCACAGTCCCTCTTCCTCCGCCATCAAATACTTGGCCACGAGAGGCCCCCTCCTATTCCCAAGTTTCGGCCACACTAATGCATCATCGGCAATCTTTCACCACCATTCAACTTCAAATCACTTCCACATTTGCATATTTATTTTCAAACCGACCACGCATACTTCTAAATCAACCCCTTAATGCCTTGCCAATGTTACTGTTTTTTTGATTGTGCTCATTTAATTGGAACCATATTTTTTCATTTCAAAAGTCCTTAGGTAAAAATATTCGGGTAAAATTGCAGCACGTACAAACAAACCAACATTCCAGCAATTAGATATCAGCGATGCAGTAAACAACATTTCCTTTGATAAATGCATAGAGCGCAGCAGTCGAAAGCACATCATACGCAACATACGAAACATTCCTATAAGTGAGTGGTATAACTGCAGCCTTGTTAACTGCCAAATTGTAAATATAATTGAGATTACTATTATTATTATTAAATCTTCTCCACAAATCTACTCCACTTGAAAAATTCAATACGCCCAATGAATTGAAATGCCTCACTTCGCCGCACTTGAAGGCGCCATCGATGCCGCCGCCGAAAGCGCACTTCCCGCATAGCTGAACCTCGTTGGGTCATTAGTATTCCGGCTGCAAATAACCAAACATGAACCAGAACAAAGTATAATAATGCCGAGAATTGTAGAAGACAGTACAAGTGATCAATAACCATAAATGTGACCTCAGGCTAAAGATCATGATTATTTTCCATAAGAGAGGACCTGATCCTAGTCGAACTGAAAATACTAAAGTTTTGTATAGTAGAATTTTGGGTTTAGCAACAATTAAAACCTCTTATAATATCAGCGTAAAGTGAACATCCGAGTCTCACCGACGATAACTTCTATCCTCATTTACATGACGTCATCGAATCGAAGAAAAATACGAAAAATCTTCACGAGTTTTCTTGCAATTTAACATAAAAATCTTCGAAAACAAAATTTGAACAGCTTTCCTCACAATTAAACACATCCAAAAATTCTTTCATTTTAAGCTGCACAAAAAAATGTACAATGAGATATCACTACACCATTGACAATGAAATGTAAATTTCTGTTCGTAAATACGATACTTTGTGAGGGGCTGGGAAGGGGAAGGGGAAGGGGAAGGGGATGAGGAAGGAAGCGCTGTAAGGAGCAGAGGATGGATAAGGAGCAAGAATACTTTGCATTCTTCCAGCAACAAAGAAAGGATTAAGTCCTTCTCGAAAGTGACTTCCGAATAAAATATGAAAAGTCTGTTTTCGTGTGCTGAATTTATGTTTAGTGCACGCTAAGAATAATTGAAAGGATATTATGAGCAAATGAAGTAATCATCAAATAAATGTTGTCGCTAGCCGACCCTTCCAATCACGTAGTGACACGATAAGGTCGACTAGAAGCATTAAAACAATGACTATGCAGGAGGGAGAGCTGTTCTGGTGATGGGGAGAACTGCTTTGACGCGAAGGAAAAACGAATAGGACCTTACCACTTAAACAGATGAAAGCGGAAAGATCAGGTGTGGCACTTCAGCTCTAGTCCCACTCAGCTCTTCTTCCTAATTCTATCTATGAAAGTCATTCAAAACCAACATGGCATATTGCGCGTTTATAAACGTGCACCAACCTGGCGGAATTTCTTGCACCAGAAGTTGGCATGCGCGAGTTGCGAGCTTTGCTGGTCGGAGTGTAGGACGACGAAGAGGACGAACGACGTACGCGTGACGATGCTGACGCTCCGGAACTATACATGATGAGATCCTTGAGATGACTGAACGTTAAAAAATTATTTTGTTGAGAAAAAACACAGTTAAAGAGGACGTATTTTTTATAAAAGGTAAGCGCGTCCAACTGACTGTCGAACTTCCCATTGCCTAAGCTTTTCCTAACTACGAGAGTGGAAAATTGTATGATAGGTCTCCATGATTTAGGCCATATCATACAATCTTGTGGACCTTGCTTCGATAGCAGAAAAAAAAAACTATGAAACAAATAAAGTAATACAAATACATTAATACCTAAAAATATAATGATGAGCTTATAATCACAAACCACAAATGCGAATTTGCAATAATGCATTAAAAAATGCAAAACAAGAGAGCATCTGCACATAAATAGTTTAAGGCATAAGGCATAAATACTGCACATAAACACATAAATATCTACGAGAACTTCCAAGAATTGTGCCGAATCGACGCTAACGACTTACACGACTAAACGCAACCACCCATGAAAGCACCATCTAGCAACAATGACTGAGCCCTTAGAGAAAAGAAGACGAAAATCGAAAAAATATCGTCAATAATTCAAAAGAAAAAACCCTATTTGATAATTTAGATCAATTCAACATCACTATTATATTTTTGATTATTTCAAACGTTGAAGAATTCCCGCCAAACGAAATCGTTTCAAAACTCAGCAATCTACTTTTGCAACCGTCTTCTAGGCAGATTCTAATTGTTATGATATTACTGTAAAAATCGTCGACAAGGATAGGGTTGACTTAAGGAGTCGATAGGTGGAGAAAGGGAATTGTCAAGATTCGGCTACGTTCTAGAGGGTGAGCAGGTATGGATATGATGTCCTTATCACCAATCACAATGTACCGCACAATAATGACATAGCCAGACGTAATTCTTATTTCCTCTCAGAGCTAGGAATTGCCACAAATTAAACGAATGTACCCGTTTAGGCTGAGGTATGAAATATTAACAACGAGAAGAAGTGATATTTTGAAAGAATTTAAGAATCAAGTGTAGCATTTTCGAGGTTGTTCATATTGTCGTCATTGAAGATGATGGTGATGGATTTTCTCTAAACGGCGGTATCCAAAAGCAAAAATCCCCGTTTATATTGACTTCTAATGATTAGCTGATAAACCAACATAATAATAAGAAAAGCATTTCTTTATAGAAGTCAAACTCATCTTATAGAAGTTGAATTTTTTCCTCAACTGGGAATTCTCAACGATTTTAGGGCTTCTATTCAATAGAATACGGTGTGCCAGTATTGCATCCTTGCAAAAAAAAACGAGAAAAATAAAGACCCTGAAGCAACGCTATAGGCGACTCCATCCATTTTTCCATCTTAATTTATATGGGAATGAGAATAGAGTTATGCATATGGCATTCCATAAACATTACTAAGATACAATTCATGAGCCCTTCAATCATGATAGTAGTCGTTGATTTTCACTCAGAATGCGATACTCAAGGGCGCTGGGATGGGGGGGGGGGGGGGGGGGGGATGGGCGATGGGTAGAAGGAACGGTGGTGATGAGATTCTGATGTCGAAATTATTTTTTATTATTGAAAGAAAACGAAAGAAGAAATGGACAATAATGGGTAGTTAAATATCAACAAATAATCCGAATTATTTTCTTCGAGCAAAAAAAAGTTTCATTTCAATAGTGCAAACATTGTATATCGGTATAAAGTTTTATGAGAAGAAGGCGCTCAATGAATTTTCTCTTCGAGTGTAAAATTCCACTTCAATGGTTCTTTCTCTATGAAATCTCTCTCTTTATCCTCAAATCTAAGTCATTCTTTTTCCTTTCAATTATACTAACCGCTCAAATATCGCAATTTTCTTTCTCTACTTCTAAAGTATTAATACCATATTACGTATTCCCTATGTCGATTTTTAAATCAAATAATTTATTACTTATGCAATGCTAAACAATTAAATCCATAAATGTTCTTTAAAAGATTTAAATTTAAATACGAATAATATTTTCTTTATTTACTAAATAAATATCAATTTTCTTTATTCAGCCATTATTTAAAAAAAAAAAAAAATCCAAGAATAATATTAATTCATTTGTAATTTATAGACATCGTCCAATATCCAACAACATCACCAATAATCTCTACAATACAAACGACAATAACAATTATCACCTCTCAACAATAATGAGCACCTTTCCAATCGACGATTTCATATTGCACAACGAGAACAATCAACGACGCTCATTTATTGCATTTAGAATATTTTCAAATGAAATCAATTTCATTGCAATATCCACACGACTTGACCATATTGAGTACAGATAAAGCACATATTACGTGCCAAATAATGGGGAAATTTAAAGCTCCTATTACACAAGAAACTAAAACCACAAAGTTGTTATATTCTACTTAAGACGCCATTTGAAATAGTGAATTTTCCGCCACATATGGCACATATATGTGTTTTCTATATGAACAACTATATGAAAGCCTCAGAAAACGTGGTATTATCGAAGATAACGGATCGCAGTTCTATTTATTTTGATGAGTGTCGTCTGGAGTGGTATTTTGAGCGTCATCTGGAGGGATCTTTTGAGCTGAAATCAATGGCAAGCATTTCACAGGTTTCCGGCGACTGTTATCTCTGTAACGGCTTGAAGTGCCGACTCTATTCCAACAACCTTTTGCATCCCATCTGAAAATAAGCGACGTTTTCCCCTATTCACCACATATAATCGCAAATAGTGAATCGCGGTGGTAGGTGAAATTCAACAATCCTTTTTTTGCTATAAATGACGCATAAACAATCATAAATTATGCTTCTACCTGTGCAACTTTATTAATCCCTTCCAGCCGTTTGGCAACAATTGGTTTCCAAATTGAAACTGAGAACACAAATAGCATATTCTACCTTCGTTTCCCTCAGCGAAAGCTATTAACCTCTACTCACTTTCTCTTTCCTCTACTATCGTGTCACATGAGTTAATATCCTCTCCGTGGTATTAGCTGATAACATTCTGAAGGATTAACGAAAAAGGGGACCTTTTCTTATAGGAATCAATACTGCAAGGGAGAGATGGCTGAAATGAAGATGAGGCCACTTTCTGTGGTGTGCAAGGAGCGCTATGATATTCCACCATCTGGTTCTGCTTCATAACTCCACCGACTTGAATCCGTCCCACCTCAGAGTTGGTCGCATTAAGCCCGAACATCGTCACTGGCCATTCTCTAAAATTACTTAATCCCGTTCGATCCTGAAAATACTTTCTAATAAAATCCCGACTATATAATAACAATGATGGCAGTGAGAATGTGGAATGCTCTAAATCATGCTGCAGCTTTTTAACCAAAAGAAAACGAGTTTTAAAGCTCCCCAACCCCTCCCCCCCCCCCCCACCTTCCTTCACCCTCTCCCTCCCTTTCAGTTAAATTTTTATATCCAGTTATTACTGACAGCTGCATTCATAAATTCCAAAGTTTCTATTCCATAAACCTAAAATATTTCACTCGATAATAAAAGGCCATCGCGATAACAAGAAAAAAAACGTCGACATTTCAATGAATCATTTACAAAATCATAGTGAAATCAATTAAAAATGCTATGGATTATTAATTCTATAGACGAGATTCGTATTGTTTACTTCGACGAGAATAATCATTCGTTGCTTAAATTATCACTAAAAATGATTCAACAATTCTTTAAAATGCGCATTTCACTTAAAACTTGCTCTTTAGATCTTAGATCTATTTCCATTCTCCCTAGTGGAATTAAAAATTTATAAGTCTTATTTATCTCACTGGAGATCCATAATTCCTCACAAAATATCGGGAGGTGCACCGGGTGAAGGAAAGGTGGGGATGGGGTGGGGGATGGAATTCTATTCCCAAGGGTCGCTTCATTATTCGATAAGTAGTAAGGAAAGACTACTTTCTCCAGAAAACTTGTATATGAAGATTAGTAAATGTGATTTATGATTTGAACTTTAAGCTCCTCAATGACTCAATATTCAACCATATAAATTTATTAATTACCTATACTTTTTTACTTCATAGTCAATAAATATACGAAATTAAAAAATTTTAAACCTTTTAAAACCTTAAATACCGCCAAAAAGCACCAATTATTCATCTTTCCCTCATTTAATACCCGTTAACAGTAGCCTCTTTCACTATTAACAGAAGATAACAAATATAGCCTACCGCAAAGGAAGAGCCGGTATTTGCTCTAATCCCTTGGCCCATAGTCTGAGCTAAGTCTGTCTGTCTGCAGACATCTGACATCACAGTCATCAATTGCCCATCTTTGCCATATTGAGAGTGCGATATCTCCTCTATGTCTTTAGCTGAAATCGAAATTACACTCTTATATCGTGAACTGAATCTTTGTTTTGAATGGAAAGATATAATTTCAACAACAATTACAAGGAAAATAAAAATACTATCAGCAATCGAAGGAAGATTAGCGTCGACACCGAGCGGAGGTTTGCATTCACCACAACATTTGCTATATATCGCAGCACTTGATCCATCACATTGGTGTTTCCCTTCAGCGTCCTCATATATCCATTTCATTAAAGCGTCTCTCGCTTTCATTACATCTGCGATCTGTAATCCTCAATTCTTCCAATATGCATTATTTTCATACTTTAATGGGAAATACTTCGATCCTATTTTTTAAAGCGGTCGTTCTGCATTATTGAAACCGGTCATTTTCTTCACAAGAATTAATAATATTGAAATTAGCCATTTCTTTTCCAAAATGAATCATTCTACGTTGCATCAAATGCAATGCAACATAATGTTGCAGTTTCAACAGTTTCAACATTTCTAATATATATATTTTTATCCAGTTTGTTCTGCAACTTCCTATCGACAGAAATAATATGCATGACATTAAACAGTAAATCGGATATTTCCATGGAAATCCATTTATTTATTCAAACTCTGCTCTCTCTCTCTCTCTCTCTCTCTCTCTCTCTCTCTCTCTCTGTCTTAATTTGACTCGAAATATTGAGGTTTTATGCGAATCAGTACCAATATTACAACAAAATCCTTAAAAATATGAGCATTGAACATTACTTTAGTAACTCTTTCTGATCCATAAAGAAACTACTAACATAATCAATAATACTCATATTTTATTAATAACAAGTAATGAACTTGTAAATGAATAATTGACAAAAAACTTATGCTCATGGAATATTTTAGTAAAACTAAGGATAATTGGAATTGCAATGTCCAACCAACCTAATGAAGCAGTTTTATAGCGGAAAAAGGTGGAGGACATAAAAAATGAAGGAGAAATTAGCAGCAAGTATGCAAATCGACCATTCAGATAAACTTCGTAAGTTAAAATTCTCGAAATGTTCGAGAACCACTATGAGGAAGGAATTCCACCCCCTTCTCGCCTTCCTTCTGCCTCCATCTCCCATTTTCGGCATTCAACTTTCTTTAAAGCCTCTTTCCCTCCGATTTCCTTCCCATCCCTCACTGGGCAGAATGCCGTTCTTACGTTGCTTACACCTATAACAACGTTGAATGACGTCATATTGTGCGCAAACGTCTACACCCGACTTCATGCCTCTATGCGAACAAACCAACAGAGATGAATGTAAGAAAAATCGACGAACATCTTTAGCGAGGATATTGACAGCAACGAAATTGTTTGGTGGTTTTTTCGTCAAACCAAGAGTGATAGTGCATTGCTTGATAAGTTCCACATATTGGCCTCCACTTCCTTCGACGAACCTTCTTGCAAAGGATTCAGGTAACCACAACGTCAGTTGGTATGGTCCCTGATTACCTTTAATTAAACCTGCATTTAATATAGAGAGCCTTTTATTTTGATCTAGCCTTGACAAATAACTTTTCAAAAATGATATCCACCTATCTACCGAAGAGTTTCCCAATCTTGCTTCCATTACTGACCAAACCTGCAAACCTGCTCTGCTCACGCTCTTAAACTAAAAGCTAAGTCAAGCTACATATAAATATAAACAGATAAACAACTAAATAAGTAAATAAATAAATAAATGCACCGGATATGCCACCGGAAAAGGCTCAAGGTTGATATATATATATATATATATATATATATATATATATATATTTGAAGGTATATATATCCACAGAGAGAGAAATGAAGAGATATTACCACATATTCCGAGTATTTAGCGACACCGAAATTACCGTAAAAGTTAGCAGTTGGGATGGCAAACTTCGCCGACAAGAATTCTATACAAATTTCAAGAGATCACGAGAAAAAATACCATGCCCCGAACGGAAATTAGGTGAAGTATATATATATATATATATATATATATATATATATATATATATATATATATATATATATATATATATATATATATATATATATATATATATATATATATATATATATATTGAAACCTTAACTTTCACACCACATCGCCTGAAAAAGAAAGTGGAATGCCATGAGAGTTGAATGCTATCCGACAAACTGCTATCAGATTCGTGGACTCATTATGCAAATCCTCCCGACCTTTTGACAGACCTCTCCATGCAAACCATGCAGCAGAGGTCATGGATAAAAGACTCGACCTGCCTCACTGCTCATTCAAAACACTTATTATTATTCTCAGTCTGAGCCAGACTATAGTTACCTACAATACATCCACATTAAGCATATATAATCACACCTCCATTTCTTCACTTACTTCACCCGTTGTGTTAAAATTAAGAGTCTTCTTTGTGATGCACACTGTACTAACCCATATCCATGCAAAATAGCATTTCTATAAAATGAACTTCTGATTCAACAATTCGTCATTACGGTCGCCATGACCGAAGCAGAATGTTAGCCTCTAAATGAAGCATCCAAATATTTCTTCAGCCACCCTCTGACTTCATTCCGCCCACTTCCCTTCAAATAACACATCAGACAGACACAGACATTAGCCATTAAACTTGACAACAGATTCTTTAGCCATCAGACAAATTCGGACTAAACAGTCACCTTCAATCCTTCTCAATCACATCTGTAATCTTTCTACTATCCTATCTCCTTAAAGCGAAGATGACCAACAATTTTATTCAACAATAAACTAATGGAGTAAGGGGGCCGTCCATGACAGCAAGCCCACAATACTCTTACTACTTTTGCTTTTCCTCAAAAGCCCGCAGTTTTTTTTCCTTTCTTCGACATCCCACAATTTCTTCTTTTCCTCGATATTTCACATATTTTTAAAAAATTCAAAATTTCGATTCAAATCTTTGCCCGATTTCTTCTTAACTACCATTTCTTTGATATTTTATTCATTAATATCCAACAAATTATTAAAAATTAGCTCTTCAATAAAAAATGCGATTAATTTGCATATGCACTGCCTTCAATTTTAAACGCCTCTTAAACTGAGCGCTCCAATCATTCTCAATCAAAAGGAATACCCCACAAATAAACTCTAAGCATAGGTGATGTTTATCTCACACCGAATACCAATGCATAGCGAAAAGAGACCTAAATTCATCACAAAGGGAGCAGCTCAAATTAAGGTCATAACAAAATCCATCGAAATCAATTAATAACTCTTAATGCAATTCATTCGTTTACGAGTTATAATTTTCCAAAGAATTTCATCGTCTTTCAGCCATCTTTAATCGCTTCCCTCTCATATATGCGCAAATGACTCTTATGAGATGCATATTCCTTCACATAAGTCAATTGTGCAGGAAAAAAGTCCTTAATCCGCATTACCTATATACCAATCCACAAAAAACATCTACAAAAATTAGTGTTTTTAAGTAGGTTTTTGAATACGTGAGGAGGAAAAGACGATAGAAAGACGGAAATTTTGAGCTCCGACACAATTAGGTGCTATTTCTCGAGTTTTTATGGCTTCCTCTGCGTAACCAGGTTTCGAGCTCCGGTTTTCAAATCTTTTATCAATAAAAGCTAATTGAATGGCTCCGCTTACAAATGTATTTTTAAACACTTGGGTAAATATACTTCAAATAGATATTACATATTCAAATATTTAAATAATAAACAATGAAATAAATAAAATGAAATATCCAATAAATTTACCCAATGAAATAAATAATAAACAAATACTAAATACTTAAATAGTAAATAAATACTAAACATTTATTTAAACACTTAAATGCTTAAAATAACATACGAAATTCCACATTGGGTAAACGATGCTTAAGTATCGACATAAACCTTTTCGATATACAATCGAATGAATCTCCTTTAATAAATGCACAAAGAACACCTCTATGATCGATCTGAAGCGGAAAAAGATATAGTTGTATTGATTAAAAAATCAAACTTCTATTACAATAATTAAATTTTTTTCAACGAAAACAAAAAAAAGTCGTTATTTTTTTCTAAAAGCAAAACAACATTTCGACAAAATTTGCTAATAGCGAAAAACCTTTTGACAAATCCTCCATAACGCGAACTTATCGTCATCAAAAGCATTCAAAAATAAGATAATGTCTAAATCTAATAGTGAAAGAACGACAAAAAACAATCGAAAAATATAAACAGTAAATGAACAGTAAAAAAAAATTGAAATTAATATACCCGAAAGTAAAGGAGAACTAAAAGTTAGAAAACAAAAAAAAACCCTTGAAAAAATAGTTAAGTTCGAAGATATGATCGCGGCGCAAGTGCCCTACAACTTGAATAATCCAGTATAAGCATAAATTTAGTCACGTTCTCACCATGAAATCGATCAGATTATTATCACGGAGCAGTATATCCGTATTCGCCTTAATAATGGCTATAGCTGCAGGCGATAAGTGGAAGAACATTTGACAGTCGGATGCCTCTGTATTTTCTATAATCTTGCATGACCTGAAACAATGCTGATATTAGTAGTGATTTTTAAAAAACCCCCTTAGAACTGACCCTCGAGTTAATCCTTTTTCATTGGTCATTTCAACCTTTTGCAGTGACCGATGAAAAAAAAAGTGAGTTGAACTATACAGCAGAATTATGAAGTTGAAATTTTTTTCTTTCAATTTATTCAATTCTCTATGAATTATTTATTTATGAATTATTGAAAATGCGATAACCATTACATATATAAATCCTACTACAAAACGCGTATCGTGCCAATTCTTTTGATGCGTTTTCCAATTTTTCAATTCAATGCATTAAAACTTCAAAATCTAAATAAAATAAAATATAATGGTATAATTTCTTATAGCATTAGAAAAAATAAGGGAAAAAAACTCGTAATAACCAAAAAAAAGTGAATTTAAATTAAATTACCACTTGAAATCTCTCATTGCCCAAGCTTTATAGAGTTGACGTGAAATGATTTCACTATGTTCGTTATCGGCTCCTTCGACGGTCACAAAGCCTCCTTCATTATGAAATTTCACATGATGTTCCGCCTCCAATTGTTCCAAAATATTAACTGCTTCATCACCTAAAATAATAAAAAATGCCATTCGATATAAATAAAAAATATCATTCTATTATAAAGCAATATTCTATGCAAACATTACAACGGCATATTGACCTAGGATTCGAACTCTATATATATATATATATATATATATATATATATATATATATATATATATATATATATATATATATATATATATATATATATATATATATATTTATAACATGAAAGGGATCCTGAAGCCCGTTCCTCTCCTCACTTCTCCTCTTCGTCGACTGATTTCAAGGGCCGAAAAACGCAAAAAAAAAACCGCCATAAATCGAAAATTAAATTTAATAAGGAAACTATAAAAGCTCATTTTAGTGCATCATTATAGATGCTTCCGACGAAATTATTACTGTGCCGTGAAAAAGTTTTGACGATATTGTCGACTCTCGATCCAAAACTACCTCGAATATCCTCTCTTCATTTTTTGCTTCAAAAATTTTCGCCAATTTCGCGACAATTTTCACAGATTTTCAAATTCATAAACGCTTCATTTTATATCATTATTACCACTAATAAAAATAAACGATAAAATGGCATTTTTTAATTGTTGAACGCAAAAGTTTTAACTCGTTAGTTGATTGCATTTATTATCGTCAAATGAGGTGACCAACAGCTACAAGCAGAAAAAGAGAATTACTTCCAAGAATAATATGATCGGCATTTTATTTTACAAGTTTTTATAATCTGTAACAATAGAAACTACATGAAAATCAAACAGTTATATTTGTCGAATTAGGCAATCTATATTATTTAGTTTTCGGCTATCAGAAATAGCTATCACCGTCCGCTTCATCGTTTTCCACTACCGGAAACTACCGTAAATTCACAACTTTGGCGCATAACTACCGAACATTACCGCCTCAACTATGC
Source organism: Ascaris suum (assembly GCA_013433145.1). NCBI lineage: Eukaryota > Metazoa > Nematoda > Chromadorea > Rhabditida > Ascarididae > Ascaris > Ascaris suum. Next base: position 7,882,536 of record CM024181.1, read on the forward strand.
TTGCAGCATCAAGTGTTATGAACTACTTTCAACACCCTTAAGTGGGTATAGGTTTAAACGCATACCAATTTAAATGTATACCAACTCAAGGTTGCTGCGTATACATATAGGTTTAAACTCCAAGAGTTGTGAAGTCATGAAACTCCTCGTTGTAGATTATGGAAGCATATTCTCATTAGAATTACAAAAAGAAGTTAGAGGATGATCGCTCTTAGTTGCCTAAAGTTAATGAAACACTCAAAACATACTGGTCAAGAAGCTCCACAAATATTCATTAGACGAGTTGACAACTGGACGACGGTTAATTGAGGAGGAGGCTTTAAATGGATCCATACTTAGCATCAAATCCACCTGAAATGCCATATGTCGCGCTTAAAAATTTCGATATTAAGGATTAGAAAAATATAAGCAAAAATGACGCTAGAAAATGAGCAAAGAAAAAACTCATAGCTGAGACATAAATAAACAAATAAATTAAATTAAATTAAAAATAAATAAAATAAAATAAAATAAAATAAATGAATAAATAAACAAGCATATAAGTAGCAAAAATTCATTCCAAATTTCTTAGATGATAAAAAATGACAAAAGAGAAATGAGCAAAAAATGGGCGGCTGGTGCTTTTATTTCTATTTATGCGTGTCTCTGATGCTCATTTACCTCATATGAAGTTCCATAAAAATTCACTGTGGTTTTCTTCTTTTTCTCATGCTAAAAAAATTCAATTTTCATTAATTTCATTTTCTAACGTATATATATATATATATATATATATATATATATATATATATATATATATATATATATATATATATATATATATATATATATATATATATATATATATATATATATATATATATATATATATATATATATATATATATATATATATATATATATATATATATATATATATATATATATATATATATATATATGCCACTGCTACAAACTTTGGCAGATTTAGTGTATACCATATATACCATTGAACAACCAACTACACCATATGGTCGTGGTCGACCGCTTCTCCTTTATAAATTAAGCAGTTAACAATTACTTCAAGTTTTATATGCCTCCCAGAGCAGGTATATAAAAGGATGTTTCGTATGCCTAGGTATATATCAATCAACGCTTTGACATTCGTTGAGGAGCCTTTAGTTATGCATCACGAAATTACCTTTAATGCCCGCGGAAATGATCGCTCTAGCTAATGGAATCACAAAAGCACAAGTTGTGCCACTCTTTCTGATGTGTTTCTCAACCCCCCCCCCCCCCTCGCCGCCTCTCCCTGCCATCCTTTTGCTGATTGTTGGCGCTGGTATGAGAGGGATGTATCCACGTTTCCCCCCAGTCCTTACTAATTAGCAGCTTTAATTGCCCATTCCAAATTGCAATAAGATTCACTGAAAGATCCACATTTGCATTTCGCTCTCAAATAGTGAAGAACGATCCCCCCCCCCCCCCCTCAACAGTTCAGAATCACTACGAGCAATCGATGAACGAACACCATCTCGCTCCTTGCATGTTCGAGTTTTAGTCAGTACGGGTAAGAATTTCTCGTAACCATTTTGGCGCGAAAATTTATATTCAAAAGTTCTCTATGTGTTAGTGACGCTCATTGCGGTTTGAAGGGTGGCTGAGTGTTTTGTGATTTCATTGCTGTTTCAAAACGATGTGTTTTATGGAGTGAGAGGAGTTCGAGCGAACGGATAAGATTGTGCTGTTAGGATTCCGGTATGAGGCTATTATTATAACCTCTTCACTATCCTATTCCATAATTATTCATTAAGAAATTCCCGGAAGAAGTCAAAATTTTCTTCACTAGGGGGGGAGGGGGGGTTAGCACTTGTCAAATTTTTCATAGAAACTTCTATCCGAATAAAGATTAAATTTCAGAAATATTCTCGAACTTTCACAAAAAATGCAATAAGTCTGAATTCAAAGTAAATAGTATGTTATTATTTTTCTCAGATTTTTGTTGAGAAATTTTTCGCTTTCATCACTGCCTTCTATCATTTCTCTCCTCCTTGTCTCCATCTTATCCCCCTACCCTCCACTTTATCCACTCCACCTCCTCGTCCCACACCCTCGGGGCTCCTCTCTTCAGTACGCTTTTCTATTTATTCATGTTTTATTTCTTTAATGAAGTAAGAATGTGGTAGTATTACGTTTTGCATGATCGCGTTTAATAATCCACTTTTGTTTCTGTGATGTTTTTAATTGATGTCTAATCATAAATGTATTCATTTCAACGAATATATGTCGATTGCACTTTTTATTGCTAATATTCAAGTAATGGAATATGCAAATTTTGCAGCATCGTTTCGATTATCGCGTACCATTTTCAAGGAACTCTCCGATGCCGACTCGATCATCCGATCGTAAAAAGCGATCAACGAGCAGCTCTAGTGCCGATATATGTGATGATCATCCAAGAAGGTTTGTGCATATCATCTGTTTAATTATCTATTCATATGTGTCTGAGGTAGAAATTTCTCTATGTGGAGATTGAAGGTAAATTAAAATACTGAAAAGGTAATTGATATACATGATGAAATAGGGTGGCCGAAGATTATATAATGTGATCTTTTCGGTAGTATTAGCCGTTAGCATTGTTGTATAATCGCAATTCACCCGTAGTAGACACATCGACTTGCATCTGTTTAGCGATATTTAGCTGAATCCACAGTTATCCGAAACTAATAGCAGTGCCCGGAGAAGTCTTCCATGACTTTGGAGCCTCAATACCTGAATTGACATTCCATCTTCACAGTGTAATATCCTATCCTAAGGTCACCTTCAGGTTTTTCTTGTGCTTCTGTGTGCACACTTGTTCTTCAAAGCTCGAAATATTTGAAAGAGTCGCTTTCCAACTGTCTCATCTGTTCGTTATGTAACAGATTTTATCGGTCGGACTTTGTCATTAGTTGTTATCATCGATTTCTAGACTTCCCGGGAGGTCGCGAAGTGATCAACGAGGCTCCGCTACAATCGGACCTCAGCCAAGGTCGAGATCAGCGTCGCGCGCAGTTGATGCCACTAAGTGCACAATACAAGTTGGTGATTTTTTTGTTTTATTAGACGCCGTTCTATTTATTTAGTTTATACAACATACCATAACTCCCGAATGTAGTTCCTCACCATCAGTATTCTTTTAATATCTATATAAAGACGCTCTCTCTCCTAAATTTCTCGGTTCATTTCTCCCTTAAACGTCACTTTGCGCCAGTTTCCGTTCATATTCAATTTCGAGTTGAATGTAGGCAACTAACTTATTTGAGGGTAATATAAAACAATGTTTTAGGCAATATTTCAATGTAATATTAATATGTCAGTGGAAATTACTATTGCAATACATTTGCAGCTTTTCCTCTTCAACTCATAATATTCGATTCTTACATTTTACTTTATTGACTTCAATTTTCTGCATTTTTCTTTTCCAACAGGTGATCTAATTGATAAATTTTACTGGAGGTTTTTATGTAAATAGCACTAATATTTGATGATGCCGGAATAGTTGAATCCTACAAAATGATTTTATTGATGGCAATAAGCCATTCATATGTTTTTGAATCGGATCGCATCCACTACCTCTAGAAGTTTTTATTTACAAAGTGAGCAAAAGACATTTAATGCCTTCATGATATTTTCATGAGAATAAAATGAAACATGTGTGCCAGATTTAGTTGAATTAATAAATTTATTAACGCTATCCAAAAATTGGGTTTGGTTAGTGAAAGAGCTTATTTTGAGGTGACAAGGAGTTTTTTTTTTTTTTTTTTTGATTATTTGGGAAGAGAATTTGTGTGATTTTGATGCCTGTGAGGTCGGTGTTTTATCAAAGAGAAAAAGGAGGCGATTTTAAAGTTGGGTTTTGATACTACGAGCAAAACCGAAATTACAAGCTTCCCAGAAATCTAAAACGATCATTGAATTATGCGGTTAGTAGACGAGGATTTAATCAGTTTTCATGTAAAACGCTTAGTTGCCTATACTTTAGGTTGTTCGGTTGTGCTGCCAATATAGCACAATTAAGTGGTAAGTCTGTGCAGTGTTGCAATACTGAGAGGATGGATTTAATTTAGGTTGCTGTGCGCGTTCGGCCCTTTATGGAGAATGAGAGCAGGGAGAATGGTTTGGTTGTTCGAGGCAATCGAGTGCACATAAGAAGTTGCAATAGGGAGGTAATTGTTACCTTTGTTTTGTGTAATTTCTTTCTCTTTTTTTTGGAGAACACGTAAATATTTGGTCATTGAATAGTTAAGATTGTTATGATTGAAATCTCTTCGCTGTAGAGCTATTAAATAGGTGTATTTTTAATAAACAGGCATCAGGGATCTCTTAGTTGAGTTGTCAGCGATTTTAGATTTGGGCATGCATATCTTTGAGTTTTAGATATTTTTAAGTGAATGTAACCGAGTCTCCCTCGGCTGGGTTATGCATAACAGGGACATTGCTTTATGTTTTTTGGAGCCAGCAGGTGTTGTAGCATATTGTCTGGAGTGATTCTATTGTATATCGTTAAAACTAGAGCAGTGCTGATGTTTGAAAAAATTTTTGCATCGTGCGCAATCAGTCGACGGTATTCTTTCTATGCTACTGCTGTTGTAATCGGGTGCCAGAGCCCGTTTTTCCTCACCGCGGAGGGTGTATGATTGCGATAAGCCTCAGGCAGAATTCGGCAAATCGGAGATGGTGGGGATCGGATTTTCAATGCCGAAAAGTTTATGCTCGAAACTAGGTTGCGACCATTTCAGTACATATGTTAGCTGTTGTTGCATTGAGAGGAAAGTCATGGACGAAATGACATTCTGTAACAATGTTTTTCAGTTCTTTTTCGAGTTATCACATATATTCGACTCCACGACCACTCAGCAAGAAGTATATCAAAAGTTGGCCATGCCGCTTCTCACACATGCACTATCTGGCATTAATGTGTGCCTCTTCGCCTATGGACAAACGGGATCCGGTAAAACATACAGGTTCGATTAGCTATGTTGTGACGACTTCGTGTTTATTTAGACTTTAGCCATGTTAATATGACGCCGCGGAAATTGCAGAATTATTGGGGATTTATCGGGTTGGCGAGATCCATTTTGTACACCGTGCAACGCCGACTTGATGTGTACATATGTGCTTATGTATTTGTGTGCATGTTAACTTCCGTTTAATATATATAGTCATTGCTTGCAGTATTGTCGGAAATCGCGAGGACCCTGGCGTCCTGCAGAGATTTTGTGAAGACTTTTTCGACGCTGTTGCCGAAGTGAAGCTCGAGGAGCGCAGTCTGACGGCGGCATTCTACGAAATCTACCAGGAAAAGGTACACGTGGTTTTTTCTAGGAAGGTATGCGAAAGATGATATAGTTTTGTGATTGTGAGGGAACGTAATGATGAAGGTACGTAACTAGTTCTCACTTACTACGAGAATTAATTACGTCCGAAGGATGCGCCAAGCATCTTCGGCGGTGGTAGAAGGAGTGAAGGTTGGTGTGATCTTGTTTGATCTCACAAGTTGCTGACTTAGTGGTGAGAACTAGCGAGCATGATGTGTTTAGATGTGACCAGGATTTGGAGGGATGTGAGAATTGAATTCTTTCAGAGGTGGTTAATTAATTTTGTTGTCGTCTTCAATGAATATTCCAGGTATTTTCAGGCTTATGATTTATTGGGTGACGTGCGAGAGCCGCTGCGCATTCGTGGAGGTGAACAGGCATATCTGAAAGGGTTGACGGAAGCTACGGTGACTTCATTCGCGGAGTTCGAGAAGTTGCGCCAGCGTGCCTGGGCAAAACGAGCCACCGCTAGTACAGCGTTCAACCGACAGTCGAGTCGTTCTCATGCTGTCGTTCGCTTGATGTATGTTTAAATGCGTTTGTAAGTGGGCTAGTACACTAATTTTTTTGTTTGCAAGGAATTATGAAGGAAGAGGTGGGGAGGAGAGGGAGAGAGGGATAAATGAAAGTGAAGTATTATTGAACATTCATTTGGCTAGAACTATGGAGCTTCTCTCTTTAGTGTATAATTAATTCGTTGATGTGTTAATGTTTTTGTCGAGTAAAAAGCATTAATATCAATGATTTAGCGACTATCGTCGGTCATCCGGGTGTGGGAATTGTAAATGATCCTTTAAAGGTACTCTGTAAACTGCTGTAGCGTTGATGGAGTTTTCCTTGAGTTTGCGAGATAGTTTTTTTCGATGTTGTAGAAAGTTTAATTAAACCAGGGGAAAGCTTTATTAAACCAAGGGAAGGGGAAAGGGAAAGAGAGGAATAGGTGAATGCCTTTTCTTAAAATTAGAGGTGAGTGTTGTTAAGTAGTAGGGGAATAGCATTGGCAGATTCTTCGCAAAAATCGAAAATCATCAGTCTTTGAAAGTTGTAAACGCTACTGTAGCCATAAAGTGTTACTGGATTCGTCGAGTTTTGAAGTGATGCATTTCTTGTTTGATTTCTCCATCAAATCCCTATTGTCAAGTTAGTGCTGTATTTAATGATTCATTTTGAAGTGAATGCTTTCAAGCTCTTACTGGGATCGAAAATTTGCCAACCAAAGGCAAAAGGAAACAAGCTGACTTAAACATTCTGATGTATAAAGGAAGCATGAAGGGAACTCTTCTCACTGAGGTATAGAAATAAGGTATCATTTCATCCTTCATGATTTCCTGCCGTGTGTTCATAGTGAGAGTGTTTTTATCATAGAGGACCAAGGATGTTATTTTAGCTATCAGCGAAGCGTGAATGAAAAAGCGGGTGCAGAGGCGAGGTCCTTCGCAATAACTTCACAGATCCATTTTGTGGATCTTGCTGGGTCGGAACGCGTTGTTCATTCTGGCTACTCTCATATGGAGGTTTTGTTTTATTTGTAACTAATTCTAATGCCGTGTTGCGATATCTTTATATTGCCGTTGTTTGGATAGTATGGCATTACGCGAAATAGAATTACTAAGTATGCTTTTATCATTCGTTATCCATGTAGAGTACTTTGTGCAACGATTTTATTGAAGCCATCCTATTTTGATAACCGTAATTCGCAAGGATTACGCATTTGGATCGTGTCGAGGTTTTTTTCTTAACTAATTATTGCCGATCACGTTGGTTTTTCAACTGTGGATAGAGTTCTTATTATAACTTCCCAATCTAATGGCACTATCGTCGCTAATCTTCGATATTCTTTCCGTCGATGTTGCTTGTTTTAAATTTGAAGCGAATAACAATCACAGGAGCGTAGAATCCTAAATCACAGATCCTTTGCCACACTGCGTTTAGTATGTTAGGTTGCATTAATTTTCTTAAGGACTACAGTTAGCGTTTCTGAAGCAAATAGTTACGCTTGGTACTTATAAGCGATTTTAGGCGCATCTCAAACTAGTCGTTGTATTGGAATTTGGGGGAGGGGGAGAAGTGAGCTTCATGATTTTTTTTCATTTGGAATTATTTGGTAGTCGAACAACGATCGTTTGAGAACGAGTGATACGAAGTAACGGGGAGTGAAATTGTTGAAGCGTATTGTGGAAATAATGGGCGTAGCTTAGGTAATTTCCGCTAAAATAAATCCGTTACAATCGCTTAATAGCTATTGCCTATCTCAATTGAGATTTATTTGCACTGATTGCTGATCGGAAGATACAACTTGACAGTGCGATAATCGTAGTGATATTGTGCTTCTTAATTGTGAAGCGGCTTTGAATATTTTATTTATAGGAAACTATTGCGATCAATGTGAGCCTATCGGCGTTACATCGTGTTATTTCGAGTGCCGCTGAAGGAGTGTTAGTGACTTTTGATATGGACTCTTGCTTATTTATTTATTTATTTGTTTATTTCTTTGTTTGTTTTTTTTAGTATTGTATTTTATTAATACGTATCAACATCCGGTGAGTTGAGTTTTCTTTATAAGTGAGGCATACTGAGTCTGAAATTTTGTTAGTGAATTGATAATTCGTAAGGTTTCGAAAGGATTTTCGAGTTATTAGTAGATTGGCGACCTGTCCCTATAAATAATATTATATTAGTAGGTAAGTCGATATTGCTAAGGGTGGGTTTTTTTTTGAAGCCTGAAGGTGTGATGCTATAAGGGCTGTGCGATCAAAGATCCTGTCTTATTGATAGAATGCATTTAAACGCTTCGACGTATTTAGTTTGCTTCCTTTCGTTCCTCATTCCTTCTTCAGCGAATCATTAACAGGGCTGATCGGATCCTTTCGAGCGAAGGTATTCTTTATCCTATTTCGACAAATATTCCGCTCTTCCATTATCTTAATCTTTAGATATTCAAGGCTTTCATGGATTTTCCGGCATATATTCTCCATTCTTTTAATTTAGTGTTTGGAGGCCTATTTTGAAGGGCGTGGACATATTGAAACCATGTGAAGACTCAGCATATCTGGCGTCAATTCATATCACTTTCGAGCGAGTTTATTTCAGAAAACCATAGAGCAGCTCAAAATTTATCACTATTTCATTAAGGTGCCTTTGTGATCGCTTGAGGAGACTAAAAATTCACTGATAGAGGTTTCAGGCCGTGCGGATTTCGGGATTCGATTTTGACACGCTTATTAAAAGAGTGTTTCATCGGAAACGCAAGAACGGCAATGTTGGCGACAGTATCTCCGTCGAATGATTCTTGCGGTGAGACGCTATCGACCCTTCGATTCGCCACACATGCGGCAGCTGTCTGCCTCAAGCCACGGGTCAACGTCGATCCTTTCCTCGAACTCATGAATAGTACGTTATTGTTTTCGATTCGACGTATTGTTTGTAATAAGAGGTAGGGGAGAGCGTGTGGATTAGGTTGGTAACAATGGGTATTAGGTTATGGCATTTTGGATATTAGACCGGTGGGACCGGATTATTTCTTCTGTTTGTGAAGATTTTAAATGATATCGGACGAAGAATTTCGTGCCCGTAATTGCACAAGGTGAATATACTGGAAAGGTTTACTGTCTGTCAGCTGGTTTTCAGAACTCAGCCGATTAAAAACTTTATTCATCTCTGCATTGTTGAATATTGCGTACGAGGCAATTTTCAGCAATCAGAATTCGGCAGTGTATAAGAAAATGAATTATCGTTGTAGTTTATGCTATGAATCTTTGGAATGATTTGTTTGTTTATGGCAAAAGAGTTATTTTTTATTAAATGGAAGTGATGTGGAGGTTATGTTTTTTGGTGTCTTCAGTGCCACTTGAGTATACTTGAAAACATCAACGAATATTGCGTCTGTGAAATCGTGTTTACTTTCTTGTCTCAGCATCTCACTAAGCGTCCAACTGTGAGAGTCATATACCGCCGAGTTTTCTCGTTGATAATGCACTCAGAAAATTTTCAGAGAATATTATAGATGTTTTTACTACACAGTATTTATTCATATTATTTGTAGGATTTAACTGTTTGTAGTAAGGGTGTTTAAAGAAGTAAAGAAGTCACTTATGTGTCGGATAATTCTCAACCAATGAGGCAGTTGATAGGAGATCATCTTCTTTAGCTTTTGGAGTGAAAGGGGTGAGGGAGGGGGAGCGAATTTATGCGCTTGATGAAAGATCTTGTAAGGATTGTATGATAGCTGTAATGATTGTTTTTAGCAAATTTAAAAAAGTTGTATGTTTTTGAAGTACAGATTATTTGAAATTACGCAGATTATGTGAGTTGGTTTTCAATGTTTTGGTTGTTATGAGCCGATTCTTTAAACGACAGCACCTATGTTTATTTGTTTAATTTCTTTCGAAAGCTTTATTTCAGTGTTGTGCAGTTTGATGGTTTTATAAACTAGTTACTTCTAAGTTTTTTTTTGTATTTTCAGACCTGAGGGCCGAAAATGAGCAGCTGAAAGAAAAGTTGGCGACGTTCGAAGATGTTCTACAGCCGACACTATTCGTCCGTCCAGAAGCGCCTTGTGTGATCGAATTACAGCGTGATCCGGCACTCATCACATGGCAGCCGCTAATAAAAGAGCTTGCTTATTCGCCGTGTGGGAATGGTTTGAATTTTTAGTGATTACTGGTTTAAAGGATTTTTGCACGCTAACGTGAGCTGTATTATCAATTCGCATGCAGCATTAGTAGTAAGGGTCTCTGAGTATTGTGAAGATAGAATTGAATGAATTCCTGCGGTTCATTGTTATCACGAACGCAACCGAGATTTAATGCTGACAGGAGGGAATGGGAAAAGTTTTAAGTGATATGTAGAGGAAGTAGTTTGCGTTTTTGATCTCTTCGATGCAAACCTAATGAATTGAGTTGGTGGTGAATCAGAAATTCTGAGGGAGGTTTATCTCATATGCAGCCGTTAAATACTTGGTCAGTCTAGAAGCGGAAGGAGAAGAAGGAGAAGTTGAAAGGGAAGGGAGAGGAACTCCACTCCTACCCTCTCTTAGCTGCTCGACTAACTGTATTTACATGGGCAATTTATCCGGTCTGTTTCAGACGATGCAGTGAACTGTGATGATTTTGTAAGCGATGCTTACTCTAGCCATCCTCTCTGCTTGAAAAAATTAACCAGCAACTTCCTTATTCATTTTATCCAGACGTTTTCACCATAAATTTCCACGTTTCCATGGAAGGCTGTCGAAGACTCGATATTTAAATGATTTGCAGCCGAGATGATAGTTGGTTTCACGTTGGGTGTCGAAGAAGAAGCGATAGTGGAGGCCTACGGTGAGGGTGTTTATCTGAATGGCGAGCCATTGATGCCGAGGCGCGCTCAGCAGCTGAATAACGCTGATCGCATTGTTGTGCGAGATGAAAGGTTTGTATCTAATACAACGTAATCGCCTTCCAAGGATACATCTGCCTATCAAATTTTCTTTCACATTTGGAAGTGCTCTATGACCAGTGTGTTTAAACCACGTGTCGAAGGTAATGAATTGTAAGTCCTGTGCTTGAGGAATTGCTGTCACGAGGCTGTCGTTTATTACGATCTGGATTGCATTGCAAGAACTATCTAGATACCTGTTGTTCTGGAAATGTGTTAACGGCAGACCACTTTTTAATTTCTTTTTTTGGTGTGATCATTCTCATGCACAGATACCATCAACATTTATTTGCTAGGTTGGAGCACTTGTGAAATATGTTAATTTAATTCAAGGTTGTTCGAATATTGCGGGATTCGTGGTTCACTTTTATGGGTGGTTGCATAGTGTTCTATTTGTCGCGTATGTGGTTGTTGATTTTAAATTTTAGGTTCTTCATTGTGTTATTGGATGAGAATGATGAGAGCAACATCCTTGTACGGCACTCGTTTAGCTCAGTAAGGCTCGAATTCGTCGAGCATAATTTCGAACGGTGAGTGCTTAGTTTCATTTCCGAGTCTTAATTTCACTCTTTAATTGATTTGTCAACCTGATCGGCTGTAAATGTTGAATTAAATCTAGTGTTTGTGTTTTTATGGCTGCTGTTCAATACTTGTAGACGGTTTTTTATGATCTGCCTTTGCTATTGCATTATTGAATGTATGAACGAGATATTATTTATTGGGATCTTCTTTACGGGAAAAAGGAAATGCTGTATTTTTTTTCTCGAATGTTTTTTTTAAGTTTATTATTTTTATCATTTTCACAAATTTTGGTGGGGATATTTTTGCTCATACCTATTAGAATGACACTATAATGTGTTTATAGTCATAGATAAAAGCGAGACGGTAGAGACTTTCTTAGTATTTTTGACGAAGTTAGTGAGGTTTTAGCCTAGTTTTAGAAGGTTTAGACCAAGATTTATAGCCTATTTTTTGACGAAGGTTGGAATGTCATAGATTTTTGACGAAGTTACTGAGGAGGTTTTTAGTCTGGGTTGTGTAGTGTACATCCTCTCCTTTATGTAATATTTTATTCGCCTCTCACTCCTCCTCATCACATTCGGTTGATTTTGCAATGATACTGTTAAAATAATAATCTATGGCCCCACTTGCATTAACGCTGTGTCTACAGACTCCTCTACTTGGTTCATCTTTGCTAGTACTGCATGCATTTACTTCCCGTTTTGGCAATTCCCTCGAATCCCTTTTGGATGTGGATCATTGTTTCGATTCTGGCAGACGTTTCGCGGCCGACATTCAGATGTAATAAAAGGTGGGGGGTGATTAGATTCCGGAGATTGTTCAGGTACCGGTGGGAGCCTTGGAATATGGTGGAGACGCCAAAAGTAATGGTCCTCTAAAGTCCGGAACTTCCGATTTTGTTCTACCGCTCAAGTTAGATGTGCTTGTTCCCGATTTTTCATGCAAAGGACGAGCTCTCCGATCCATATGACGTCGTAGTTTTATACAGTATTTACAGCCCTTCTTCTTTTGATTTGCTTTGCTTGAGAGCATTGTGCATCAATCATATTTAAGTACAAAGCACACCTAAACTGCAATGGCCGCTTATTAAGTACAACCAGTTTTTAGCGTGCGAGTCGAGGTAGAAGCGGATAAGAAAGCAGACGCGGAAAGAGAGAAGCAGCAGCTGATGGAAGAGATCGACGAGGAGTTGAAGGAGCGTAAGCAAGAACTCGACGAAGGATATCAAAAACTTAGCGGGCACAAAGGCAGTCAGGTCGGCATTCTTTCGTTTTGTTTATATCCAAAGTCGATCCGATTAATGGGACACTTTAACAGAGAACAGCTGTCTGTCATTCTGCGACACTGTTGGCGGATTCGGGTGTTGAAGCCTCCGATTGTGGTACCGTCGGCGGATACGTCTAAAGTTGTGTTTTGTCGACTGGTTTACTAAGTTTTGTTGTTGTGGCACTATGTCATGCTTCATTGAGCAAAAGCCTAGAGCGTGTCTTTCCTCTTCAACGCCCCCATTGATTAGCTAGAGTATCAGAAATATTCCGTCGAACGGAAGCCAGTTTATCCGAAAGCACATTCAAAGTGTTCAGTGACTCAATGATTCTATGGGAAGGGGAACTTTTGGCGATAGATAGCCTTATCTCATATGGCAGATGTTGGACATATTTGGCAAGTTGCTATTTTTGGAGAAACAGTTTACGTCGCTTTTTTTAAATGAGCACAAAGGAAATAAATAGGGACTTCCTTGGTGAAAGGAGTTGTTGCAGCGAATACGGTTGCTGTGTGAATGTACTGGGGATGTCTTGAACGCTAGCCAGTGATTTTGAAGTCGTCCATTCGTTTTGCCTTTTTCGGAATTTCATAAGAATATTTTTGCTGATTTAATTGTGCTGAAGGACTTATTGGGAGATCGAATACGTAGTTATTTTGTTGTCACGTTTTCATGTTGCAGTTCTCACCTTAGTAGACGTTTTCACGTGGTGGAGTTTACTCTGAAAACGATAAAAGAACAAAGCGATTTAAACCTTCCGTTGTGAAAATTATCTGTGAATATTGCAAAGGATTCATGATAAGTAGTACATAGATCGTTGTTTTGCTGATGATGGCTGTCATTTGCCATTTTTGCATTAGTTCTGTTTCAGGTTAACTGTAAGTAAGTGGTGTTAATTTTGCTGATGGGAGTCTTTAATTGATTTTATTCTAGGCGAAGGAATCATCGAGGCTTGCTGAGCTACGCACAGGCTTGGAAAATTTAAACGCTTTCGGGAGTCATTTATTACGAATGCTGACAGGTGTGTGGAAGAAAGATTTTTACCTCTTTAGTGAAATATTTTTTCTTCATAATATGATGTGATGAAAAGGTAGGAAGAATTATTGAGCAAGGCAATGTATGTTTTAAGATGGAAATGTTGAAGAAAAATCTATGACTGGATTATTGGCAAATGAGTTTTCAGTTCATTTTGCCTTTTTTAAATTGGTGTTTCCGTGGTAGAAAACATTTGTGAGAAGAAGAGAGGAGGATGAAATTGGATTGGATAACTCGGAAGGAATATAAACGGTCCAGTTGGGAAGAGAAAAGTGTTTTCTGAGCACTTGGTTGAGGAGCATTGGCGATTAGGACTATTAGTGCTGATGCATGAAAGCGGTGCATATCCCACTGCAGTAGTAATATGGACCCGTTGTTTTACAGAATTAAAGAGAGGTGGTGGATTGCTCGTCGATGTAGACTTTATTATTTTAAGTGATGCATTTCAGTGGAAAGTATTTCTCAAATATATACGTTTAGAGCGGTCGAGAACAGTGCATTCGAAGCTCGATCATCTCCGGAAAAGGAAGAAATAATGCATCTAAAGAGTGAAGTTGATCGGGTAAACTTCATTCTTCGACGATTTCGAAAGGAGAATATCGTGAGTTTGTTAATTTTTTTTGGAACTAGTTGGTTTTCACTACCGAATTGAATGTGCTCTCTACGTATTGGGCATGATCTCAAACTTCGACGAATTTTGCGCTAAGCTCGGATTTACTCTTTCACGTTCATGCGCATAAAACCAAGTAGTATTTGCATTTGAGCTTTTCGAGATTCTTTTTTCATTTGAAAGCAGTTGCTAGAGATAGTTGAATATGATAGCGAATTGAACTGTTCTCATCGTTTCTGGATACACAAATTACAACTGCCTGTTCTTATCTTGCCGCCTTTGATAGATCCTCTCTGCCGACACGGAAAGAGGAGATTTCTCTCATCGTTACGAAAAATTCTTCACTTCTTATTTTGCCTTATAACAAAAAACTGTCTATTTCAATAATTCAAAGCATTATACTCTGTTTTATTTAGTGAAGTTTATTTTCACTGGCTTATTTGCTTCATACGTAGTCGTTTTTATTTGTTTTAAAATCTTTTCGGGAAAGTATTGGATTAGCTGACCTATGGAATAAATTCTATGCATTTTTTTAATTGTTTTCTTTTTTTAGTATGACTTTAAACTGAAGGTGATCGATCGCGATGGAGACTCAAAACCATGCGTTCGATTCACAGACAGGAGAATAAGTAAGAACTTTTGAAATAAATGAATACTATGCTATTTGATGTGTTTGATAAATGCTTGAGGCGATGAATGTCATGATGGAATTAAGTATCAACGTACTCTTCTTGCAGCGGTTGAGTAGCACCATTTGTGGTTCATTTTGCCTTGTTAGCGGTTTAGTGATAAGAGTCTTTCAAGGTTTTGGGATTCTTCGAGTGGATGTTTTCAACGATTTATATTTTAATTGTTGAAATTCGCTTTCTTCTCATTATGATTGTACTATAGAAATTATTCGCGTTTTAAAGAGGGGTCTCTGCATATGAACTATTCTCGCCAAGTCCTATTTAAATGAACCTTCGCGTCACCATCGCTGAATGTTGTGTTCTTTTATGAAAGGCGTTCTTTCTTCATTCGGTGTGAGAGCGTATATCTAAAGTTTTACCCACTTTTATCTTATGGTGGGTAATTCGATTGTGGGTTCCAAGGTTGTTGGCATTTTGTAGAGGTGATTGAAATATAGGCTTTAGCATGCTTCCTTATTAGATTTGTAGTTCTTCTTTTAGCAATTTTGACGTTTATTAGGTACTTAATTACAAGTGTAAAGATGTTATGTTTGCAGAAATGTACGGTGATGTATCACCGATGGAATTCGAGGCGATGGCTGAAAGATTGGCGGAGATGAACGTGCAATGTACGGTTGTCACAGAGCAAGAAAGAGAGCGTATGGGAGAGATGCTTTTCCTGATGTGCCGTGACATTCCGAATCTCGTCAAAATTGGTGGTGGACGACCGTCGACTATTATGCACACTGCTATGTTAGTTAGATTTGGTTTTTTTTTGGAGTGGTGAATCAAGTGCGAGAGTTTTCCAAAAAATGGAAGGAAAAAACCAGATGCCTTTGCTAGACCTCGAATACTTTTATAAAGGTCTTTCCTAATGAAGTATGAAAGGTTTTTTGCACAGAATGCCAATTCGATGAAACAGTTAGCGAGGCATTCAGTTACGGATGAGTGGGCGGCTGGATTATTGCTGATGAGCATATATATGAATAAGATTTAGGCTGGCTAACTGGCGGTTGATTTAAGGATGGCTAACTAGCTGGTTGGTAATTTTTGCTGTTATAATGAAGAGTTGCTATTTTACAGTGTCAATTCAACAAATGAGGCGGTACGGCGACGACGAACGACGGCAGCGGAATTCCGAAAAAGTTTACTTGGATCGAGGCGTTCTACTATTTCTACTCGTCTGCTTGGAGGTTATTTCTTTCCCTTATCTTTTAGAGCCTTGAGAGATACTGGTTCTTGATTGCTATAGTCGATTGTTATATTTGTCTGTAAGCACCATCTAGTAGAGAGGAATGGGGAGAAGCCCAGTTTCGAAGGAATTTTATCTGTTATGAAACATCTTAGCGATGTGGTGGCACGCTGCACCGAAGTGCGTGGTATGTAGTCGATTGATGTATGTTGTCGAGCTTTATAACAAACAAAAAGGAAAATCCGCCGAGAAAATACTTTGGATATATACCTGGCAGGTAAAAAAAAACAATCAGCACTTTCTTAATTGGTGTGCAGCATTAAACGTATTTTCGTTGTCGGCTCATTCCACATGGGTTTGAAGTGATCGATTTGCAGCGGTGAAAGAGGTGATTAACGAGGAAGAAGAAGAATCCGCGTTGGAGCGACAATTCGTCGGGTGTGTACTCTTCGAACGTACCAATAGCAAAGAAAGTAAGTGTTCTCTCGAAGATTCCACATCTGCGCTTACGAGAGCAAATTGGCGCATTTGTCTTATCGATCTGTAATGTTTGCGATTTCGGAACATTTTTGCGTTGAAATCGTTCTCGAGTGGTATTTGGTGCAGGACGATCTGTCAGGCTTAGGACAAAGTTTTTTGGACAAATTAGGCAAAAGTCTGGAACAAAGTTTTTGAAAACAACTAAAGTAGATAGCGAAGCTTACTCTGAAAGATGGTGAGGAGTTGGTAAAGATTACTCGCAACCGTTGTTGACTTGCCATATAGAATGAGATAGCGGAGGGATGTGGGAATGAGATGATCGCATTCTGCCTTAACGGTTCTGCGGAAAGCTGGTATAGGTACCATTTCCGTTGTGTTAATTCAGTCGTTAGTTGTTGTCGGTAGAATTATTTAGCCAAACGTTGTTCTAATCGAATTGAGATGGAGAAGTGGACCTCGTTGTATTTTTGAGTGCTTTATTAATGACAAACAGCTATCAGGTGGAAATTGCAGGGTGGCAATCAACTGAGGGCGGAGGCGTGATCATTCTACTGGATGCATTATCGCAGATGCAGAAGAGTATGGCAAAGCTACGTTGCATCGATAAGCGACTCATCAAGGGGATGCCCTTCTATGCGAATATTAACGCATTTTCGTTAATGGCCACCCAAATTGAGGTGGTCATGCGGGTGCTTTCTTCTCCGGAAGCTGTGCCGGCAGACGCCGATTCGTCGGTCTCTGAGGTTGCTTGGTAG
Source organism: Ascaris suum (assembly GCA_013433145.1). Taxonomy (NCBI): domain Eukaryota; kingdom Metazoa; phylum Nematoda; class Chromadorea; order Rhabditida; family Ascarididae; genus Ascaris; species Ascaris suum. The sequence continues at coordinate 7,899,813 of CM024181.1, forward strand.
TTTTATGCTGAAATAGGCGAGAAAAATTCACCTTTGTGACAATTTGAAAATTATTAAAGATCGTGTAAGTCAAGCGGAGTTTGTCGGCGTTGATAACTTCCTCAAGAGTCTAAAGGCTTTTATCTGAAGGGAAGGAGGGACTGTTGGGTGTAGAAATGGTAGTTAGTAACTTTAAACGTCTTCCCATCCGAGACTTACGCTAGATTATGCGATCCATTTTACCCAGTTTAAAATATTCCCTCAAAGCAATGATTGTTGTTTTGTTTTCTTTTTTTATTCAAATAACACTGTCGCAACATATTCCTATAATATTTGTTTGGTTTATTCTACAGTGAAGCATTGCAGGTTGTGGTGGAATTGCGACATTTTCTGTCGGCATTCGATTCATGGCTATCGAATTTTGAGGTTATTTTCATTGACTTTGTTATTTTTTTAAAAATATGTTTTATATCTTCTATATTTTTTTCTGATATTATTATACCATAGAGACGTTTTCCGTTGGTGCAAGGGATCTGTTTGGAAATGAATTATAGAAGAGGAGGGTTTCACTCGGTGAGATATTTGTTTGCAATTGTGCTTTTTTATGTATTCGGTTCGCATTAGTTCTAAGTAGATACGTTTTCGCGAATAAACAAATTTAGTTGCTGCTGCCAGTATAAGAGAACTGATATTTGAAACTGGAGAAATTATATCGGAAACCTTTGACTTCAAAAAATATGTATATTATCGTTGAGCACTCACCCCTTATCAGCCGGTTTTTTTTGCCAGTTCCCGCTTCATCGTGACTCCGCATTCCCAGATTGTGTCCCCTAAATGACTCAACTGTAGCACATTCAAAGGCATACTTTTGAGGTCTCGAGTAGCAAGAGAGGTAGACATTCGTACCGTACATTTCATTACTGTTGCACCTGGGTGCTTTAGGTGTAGATGTACCGTCAGGTATAGGTGTGCTTCTGATATCAGTATAGGTGTACTCCTGTACAGTGTGATAAGGGTAAAGGAGAGTAGGATGCGCTGTACGTTTGAACGTGCCAAAAACGTGCCTGTTCATAATGCGGCCAATTTATTGGGCGGATGGAGTGGTGCTTTATTGTAATCACTGTTTACTGCATTATTCTGTAGCTAGTGCTGTCTTCTCTTCCGAAGCAACTGAAGCATACCTGGAAAGAGGCATCGACGAGTATAGCCATCCAAAGCGACGGTAAAGGAGTTCACTAACAAGTGCAGGAAGCAGTGACTGAAACTGATCAGTAAGGAAAACATCACGAACATGGCTACCTGGAGAATGATAGCGAAAGCAGATTGGTGCTGTTGTGTTTAAGCTGCCAAAATGGGCGGGTTGACTAAAAGAACTTCAAAAACGCTTACCTGAGCGCTGGACTTCACCTAAACAATTTCGGTTGAGATCACCTTCTGTAGTCGGCTGAAGATGATGTCAAATTTTTTAGTTCTTAAAAACTATAGAGTATTTAAGTTTTCGTTGCAGGAGGAGTATTTTCGTCGATAGTTGTTGTTGCCTTTTATACGGCGAGGGAGGAAGGTGTAACAGGGAATGTCTTGAAATCATTCTTTTGGTGTTATATTGCTGTGATGTTTTTAAGGATGACAATAGCGAGATCCGTGCGTTGGTCGTTGATAATATGGAGGGCATGTTCCCGAGAATTTATACAACCTTGGGCAAAGCGGCTTTCTGGATGGATCAGAGACTACACGAGAAACAGCTACCGCCAGAGGTTATTGGTTGTTCTTTTTATGAATTTGTAGATGGACCGCATACGTATTTGCTTTCTCTTGCTGAAACGCGTCGTCTTGAAGATAGGGTTGTTGCGCCTTTGTTTAGGTATAACTAGGCGCATGTTTTACTGCTGAAGGTGACAAAGCTTTCGATTAGTACGTCTATTTAAGGTGATATATGGTGATAATAACATGGAAAATAGGAGGGACGAGCGCGGAGGTTTCGAAAAAAAACATTTTAGAGGTCGCATTTTTAAAAGCTCATTTTTCAGTAATCATTTCTTTCTCATATTCCATATTTTTTCAATTTTCACTTTTTCAGTGCAGGAAAAGTGGCATATTTTAGAAGAACAAGTTTCACTAAAGGTCTATATATTTTTCTCAATCCTTGGATTTTGTTAATCTCAAATATTCCCAATAGTTTTCAAAAAGAGAGTGATCGTACTGTGATAGAGCAGTATAGCAGTGAACATGATTGAATTTACTCGCTAAGCACAATCAATTCATGCAACTTGAGAGAAGAGATTTTTCAGCTAGCATAGACATGCTATGTTCTATGTTCTTTCATAGAATTAGACATATTTTCGTTGATTTCGTTTCGTTATATATCTTCTTTTTTTTTTTTAATTTTTGTTTCTGTTTAGAATATATCTTTTCGTTAAGAATTGTTTAGAAAAAAATCTCCGTTGAGCTGTTTAGAATTTAAACAAAATTTAGGAATATTTGGAATTTTCGAGTTTCTTTCAAATAGAAAATTTAGAATTAAATGGAAATTTAGAATTTTATAGAGAAATATTTCCTTTGTCAAGAATAGATTATATTAAATTAGTTGGTTATAATCACTGCATCAGTGTTTTATGTGAGTATGAAGTTTGCTTAATGCTTTAAATAGAATATTTTAGGTGAATAACGCATACATGATCGGGCTTCGAGCAGCGGTCGATGAAGTATCCGATGAAAATGAAGATATCTGTCGTCGTTTTAGCGTGATGCCGAGTATCGTCGCGCAAATCATCGTTAGTTTTTTTTAAAGGCTTTCTAGTAAGTATTTGATTGATGGAATACATTTTAATAATATGAGCGGTGCAATATTTGTAAGATATGTAATATTGTTGTGTTGATATATAAAATGGAGAGTAGAACACTAACGTGTCAACTGAGATAAGTGACGCCATCATTTGTTGACATTTCTGATTTTTTTTTCATGTTTATTGTAAGGTTTCTTTAAGGCGTTTTTTCTTATATTTTGGCATTTCGGTATTTTTGGTATTTGGTATATTTTTAGTGTTTTGGTGTTGGTGTTTTCGAGGTATTTTTTCAGACAAGGACGAGTGAAGCATTAAGAGAGGCTTGCGCACTCTCGAAGGAAACACTCGATGAGCGCCTCTTATTCGGCGTTGTGAGGCCGATGTTTGTAATTTTACGAGCCTCAGGTAATCGTAAGAGTTAACTTTAAAATTAGTTTTAGTTTGATTTTTCCATTTGACGAGTATGAGAGTGCTTCGAAAGTAGTAAGGAGAGGAGTATTTTATTCTGTTGTTGAAGCGGCATATGGAGAAGAAAGTAAGTTCGGGTTGCTGTATTTGTTTATTAGAAATGGTATGACTGTGAGGTAGTTTTGTTAAAAGTGGATTGCACAATTATGTAGTTTTACATGCGCTAACAGGACTTCATTTAAAATCGTTCAGGTGATGGGTGTTGAATTCACCTGCTTCTCTCTTTGGTACAAGGGGAATGTAAGCCTTACTTCTCCCACCTTTTCCATTTTTTAGGCCGTTTCAATGCGGATAGCATGCTTCGGCAGTTGGTTCAGGTGCTCGACCGAGCGAGGAATTTATCGCTGCCTCAAAGTGAGCGGTTGGTCGTCACTCTGCGAGAGGCTGTCCACCAATGCTCTAGTGTGTCTGCACCTGCATTGCGTCCGCTTCGTCCACCTACTCGGCCTCGTCTTCCCTCTTCGTTGAAGAATGCATGAGGTTGGAAGTGTGCTTCATCGCAGTAGCGGGTCCGGCATCAGTGAAAACAGGATTCGCCACGAAAGTTTCATTATTATAGTCCTGTTAGTTTGTTTTGGTTCGCTTTGTCCATAACACATGTCGATTCTTCAGCTTTAATCGTTTCCATAATCCTTTGTTTTGAGCCCGATGCGAATTATGGCTTTGAAACGTCTATAACCTATTGGTGGAGGGAGGTAGAGGAAACGACTGGCGAGTTGTTGGTGGTGAGCTAGCAATGCTTATCTGCATTCGACGATAGATTTCGGGTTCGTAATGCAAAGGAGAGGTATTTCAGTATTACAGTGAAAGTTTACTAGCGAGAATTTTGCGTCTTTCTAGTGTTTTAGACAGTCAATTGAAGCATGCATTCCGCTTAATATTGCTCAAGTTTCATTCACTTTTCGTTTGAATTCTGCATTTGATATGTTTTTTTCAAGTTTATATTTGCTCGTCGAGTAGTTTATTTACTGCTTTCGGAGGAAATGATCGAAGAAAATTTGAAGAGGTTCTTCCGGGATAGGTTTATCGGAAAAGGTTGCTAGCGATTTTTTTTTTGAAAAAAAAAGGTTGGGAAAAGGTATTATCGAAAATATTTTCCTACTTAAAATCCATGATCTATCAGGATCTTTTTTTGATCATGGGGCGCTCAAGCATTGGCTTCTTATTACGCCATTTCCTCATATTCCGCTCCCTTAGTATCCTGGTTTTTCAGAAGCCTTGTTGTTGCTATGCTCCCTCCTTATTGCCATAAATATATAAGAAGAGTGCGGTAAGTCTCAGCTGTGCTGTGACAGTCTTGCTTGATTGTATGTTTTAGTTCAGGTTGTCTTTGATCTTTTATTGTGCGATGTCTTGTATAAGTATTTGAGTGATATTTTTGTTTCTTTCTGTGCAGATTTTATTATTTTGACGAATAAACTTTGTATAGCTGCAGCGTTCAATCTCGTACTGGTTCAATATCTGGGTACTATATGGTGTAAGAGAAGGGGGACGGGTCTTCTGTGTGTGGGCCAGGCATTTTATTTTTAGTAAGTCAGCAACAGTTGTCTGGCTAATATACCGCATTATCAGGGAACGCTGAGTATGGGAGAGTGAACGTGTCCGGGTGAAATGTGAAAGATGAAGGGTGGAAGTGTGGAAAGGTGAACGGAAGGAGAGCTTCATTAGCACCAGGCGCATTCTTTAGAAATACATACGCGATCAGCTGTGCACTTATGCCTAAATATCGAACGCGGAGGTGTTGCAAAAGTGTTCACGCGAACACTACTGAGAAAGGATGGAAATATATGGATGTGATCTCACGTACTTTCGTTGATTGCACGCAGCTGTACAGATTTGTGAGTAGCGTTGTCGAAGCTTTAAGAAGCGGTTCAAAGAACCGTTACGCTTGAAACATTTTGGAGTATTTTTGGAGAAATTTGATCAAATTCATTGACTAATCTTTCAAAATTATGAACGATTTCCGCCTTCGATTGATTGAATCTTAATTTTCTCAGCCTATCTTTTCTATCTTTTTTTCTCGATTTCTTTCGGCGTATTTAGTCTTTATGTTCAGGAGCTAGGAATTTGACCAGAATATTTTAGTATATTTACGTGAGGAGATGATTCGTAAAATATTTATAAATTCACTCCAATAAAAACACTGAAAGACAGCGGCATGTTTTTTTTGAAAAGAATTCATGGAAGCTTTTTTGCGAGAAATTTTTATTTTCCGTAGGCGTATTTTAGGCTTCTACGGACTCATTGCATTTTCTGTAATTATATAGGATTGCATTAGGACAAAGCCAAGAGTCAATATGTCTGTGTGCGTATCTGTATGCATGTCCTTGTGTCTGTGTGGATGTTCTTTTAAGGGACCGTCAAAGCCTAGAGTTATGAGACTTGTCACACATAATTGCATCACACGATTGTCTCCATACCGACCTTATGTTCACATTAATTCAATATCTATGAGTTTTTGGAGTTTCGAATTTGCTTTATATAGATTTTAAAGTCGATTGGCCTTATTCACAATCAACGAACGGTTAATAACGTTTGCGTGTTGTGCTCCTGATTCGGATAAAATATCAATTTATTAATAAATTTCTGTAATGTTTTTTTGCCAGCACGTGATAGGAGCCAATTTATTAACGAACTGTAAGTACACACAATGCCACACCTTTTCAGGTACCTTTCGTTTATTTAATTATCTTAATGATGAGTTCCACTTGTCTATTTCCGGGCAAATCTTGCAGGAAATCATTGTTTTCGGAGAGAAAGGCCGCAAAAATAAACACTAATATTGGAGTTTTTTCTATGCCTAATGAATTGTGGAAGATTCTTTTTGGAAGAAAGAGATAAAAATTGAATCTATAAAAGAGGAGAGATGAGACCGTTAATGTGCGGGTTGCTGTAAGGATGAAGTACTACAGTATAATTAATAAAGTAGTTACTACAGTACTACAGTACTAAAGTATACTAAACGTTCGCTAGAGAGATTCTGAAACACGCGTCAAATAAACGTTTGGACAACAATCGAATTGAACGAAAATTATTAATGCATTGAAAATTTTTTTTTCATTTAATATTACGAAATTTATGATTGCCAAATTTAAAAAAAAAAAAGAAAAGTGTTCGCCCGAATGAAATATTTTATGATTGCAATGTTGGTGAAGAAATAGTTGATTTTATCCTGAACTTATTATACTATATAATTTCATTCATCTTTGGAAAAATATGTTGGATATTTTTCATTTGCTCGAATATTCGCTCAATTATGTTCGATTATTTTCGTGATGATTTAAACTACCAAATAATCTTTGAAAGATTTAATAAGCAATAATAATTGTAAATAAAAAAGAATATCATATGCGAAGAAAAAATTTTCAATTCTATACGATCTATAAACTAGCAAGAGAGGTGGTCTTTGGTTGAACAATGCCGCTCGTATCGACAATTAGTGTACAATCAGGAGTTAGTTTTAGATCATTAATACAACGTTTAGCCGTCGAAGCGTTAACTACTATCTCCTCGTCTGGCTTCTTTTCATCCTCATCGGCACTCGGGCGACGAATATAGTACCCATAGACCTGAAAATACGTCTGTCTTTCTGCGGTATATACATATATATATATATATATATATATATATATATATATATATATATATATATATATATATATATATATATATATATATATATATAATTTGTATTCCCATTTATGTGTTCGGGAAGACTTGACCATAAAGTTATATCCCATCATATGAACGAACACATTGGAAGACTCGCGAACATGCAGGGAAGTATGAAGAGAGAGACACCAATATTCAGTGCTTTTTTGCCGATAATCCTATAAATTCTAGGATTTCCGTTCGAGAATCACTATCATCCTGAACCTGACAGTTTCCAAGAATTTTTTGACGCTCGAAGAGTGTGATATGTGTTTGGTCAATTCGTTTTTATAAACGACACACTGTCAGTAAGTGTATAAAAGTGAATAAGCAGTGCGCATAATGCATAAGCAATGATACAGGAGCACATATGATGGTGTGTACGAATATGATGCGTGCTTAAGCTACCCGATAATATGATAATGAGGCAAAATATATTTGATACATTATCCAGAGAAAAGACATACCTTATCCAGAGGGAAAATTTTCAATTCGCGTCTGACTTCGCGAATAAAATCCGCCAAATTCCCCTTTTGATCAAAAGAAACCGCAAATATCGAATCATCATCACTAATTTGCACCTTGATCGTCAATAATCGACCGGCTGATTTGAATTTTGGATCGATTTCAATCGTCTAGAAGTTGAATTGAATTACTGCATCATAATCGAAGAACTCTAAAATTATTAGCAATCTATTTCCGGATTTAATGCTCAGTTATGCAGAATACCTGAAAGAAAGTCTTATGTATAAGGACATAGGACGAATTGCCAGGTGACTTCGTTTAAGATAATAGTTTGCCGGTAAGACTGTTTTGATCCTCAACAACTATTTTATAGTCTAATATAGTTCAACAACATCAGCTTCTTATAAAAAAAACCTTTGCACTAATATTTTATTTCTGTTTACAGAATATATTTTATTCAACACTTACATCTTTTTTTGTTGAAATTATATATTAGAAGGCCGAGTTTTTTTTTTTCATCTCATTATAAACATATTCAATTGAATTGTTTTAGTTATATGGTGTGCAATTTTCTTTTCGTTGTTTTAGGAGGCGATAGGTTATCAATCCTTTGCAAGCTTATAGTTATACTTTCTTGAAACGCTAAATATCGTTCAAATTTTCGTTAAAAATTTCTAACCGTAATCGATTCGTCTTTAATTGCATCATAACCTTGATTTTCCAATGCAAGATCATTGAAATAACTCGATTTCTCTGGTAGAAGAGCTTTAAGCGCAATTACTGAATCGACGCAATAAAAAGTATTACACGTTAAATTAGGGCATCTTGGCATAACTCCTAAAAAAGCATTTAAGTAATTAGAGATGAGTTTAATATAGTTGAGAAAAATGTAAACGGGGATGCAAAAAAACTCTATCGTCCTATCTATCATCATGGATATAAAAATCGCAGCATTTCAAGAAAGACATGATACTTTACTATACTTTACTGGATAAAGGAGCCCTGCACTCCTGCTCTACGCTTCTTATCATATTTTAAAATTTAACGCTTCAAGAAAGTAAATTAGAGTATGATCGGTTTGAAAACGATATTAGCGTAAAGCAAACGTTACTTTAAAGCACAGTTATCCTAATTTGTCTTTCGAGCATTTGACTAAGTAATACTTCTGATGTATTTCATTGGAATGAATGAGAGTAAACCTCCTCGATGGTAATCCTCCCTAATATACGCTACCACTGATATGTTCATGAATGTACAAGTGAATGTGAGCGGGGAATCATCCTCAGTGGGCCGACGATGTCTATCATCGGTTGCAGTTGATGGTCTTCGCCGTCCTTTGGCAAGAATCCCAATCGACCTCCATCGTTTCATGATTCTTCTGGAGCGCTTTGGTCCCACAAAGTCGGAGCATGACTTAAACCCCGCTACATTTATTTGGAAAAACTTGTCTTAAACCATTGCTTCAATACGTACGAAATGCCACCGTCACAGAGGTTACTGTGAGCTTGGACTAAGCGATTGTTCAGATGCATCATCATCCTTTGTGGATTGCGAGATAATGTCGTCCCCTCCATCCCTCCCTCGCGTCCCGCAGCGAACCCCACGATCCAAAAAAGAATAACCACTTCTTGTGGATCTACAATCTTGCCAGAACGCAACTGATCTGAGGTGCATGTTGATGTAGACAAAGCGGAATTCATAATTGGTCTCTCACTCAGGTAAACTCTCAGGTAAACTCATCTTCGTAATTGCTCGGTCAAGTTTAACAAAGGTTTCACTAGTGTTGCGGAAATTCTCTGAAAAAAAACAACACTGCTAAATTTCAACCAACGAAGACAATTGAATATTTTCAAATAAAGAGTGGGGGGGGGGGGGGGGGGGGTGGGGGGTGGGGGGGAGGGAGGGGAGTTAACTACGAGTTTCTCAGAAGGAATATGACATATGCAAAGATAGCAAAAGAAGAATTTTAGCAATCAAATAATAATTAAAATAAAAGAAAAAAAAATCCGATTTTTTAAAGAAATTTAAAAAAAAAATGCAATCGTTAATCTACTTTATAGAGGAAATTGCACAAAAAAAAAAATCACCAAAATTTGGCTTTTTTTTTGAAATTATTCCCATTTGGTTTAATTCAATAGAGTATACGTTGAACTATTTCGGTAGTATAGAGCATTAACTAGGGAAGCCTATATTAACAACGATGGCAATTCTCATATAGGCAATGATCAAGTGAGATTTAGATCAATCAACTATCACCATGAAAAGAAATAATTTTTGAACATTTTTATAGATTCTTTTTTTTTTCTCGAAAATATAATATTCGATAAGAATTCAATTTAGAAATTGTGCCAAGTAAAAACAAGTTTGAAAAAAAAGTAGGATAAACCATTTTTTTGTGAATCATCGATCATTTCCTCAAGGCATTGTAGACACATCTCATGATCACATTCTCCACGTGATGGGAATCCGTTGAGTACTGTACCCGTACAATTTTCTTTTCCTTTGCATGTTGCTGGCTAAAATACAAAGATATTTACATTTTGCTATTCATAAGCAATTCGTCTTCCCTATCTAGCAAGTGTTCCGGAAAATTAGCACTTCCGGTCAACTACTGAAGCCGGGCACGAGTCACCATAGTTAGATAGTCGTTTTTCATGAATAGTTCACCCCAAAAATCAAGAATTTAATGTTTTTTCTTTTTAACTATCATTGAAGGCTTCAATTCTGAAAGTAAATATGATCCTACTATTTTCTGGAAACAAGGAAAAGGCCGGAAGTGAGTTTTGCCTAGAGGATAGAAGCGATGGATCAATAAGAATTAAAATATACCTATAACTTTCAACGAGCCTAAAAAGCATTGCTTTACATAATTGAAATAATTCAAACATGGAATTTTGGACGATGGTCATGTAAGATTCATATGAAATCGTTTTCCAAGCGGCAAAAAAACGTCTCATCGTTCACTTCCTCGCATCCTTATCATGAACTTACCCGATCGGTCGTATCCGGAGGTGGCTGTCGAGCTTTTTTCAGAACGCATGCGTTTGGACATCTCAGCTCTTCATCTGTAATCAAAAACTCCGCTTTACTACACCGAATGGAACCATGAATATAAAGTATGAATATAAAGTTCGGAGAGTGAATAGCAACCGAAAGAATTAATTCACTATGAATGAGAATTGGTATATAAAGAGCTGTATTTTCTCAACGAAAATGCTCGATATCAAGAATCAAGAAAGAGATATTATTGAGGAGAAAGCTTCAACTAAAAGAATTTAAAGCAATAAATAAATTGAAATAAAATAACGAAAATTTTAACATCTCAGCAAAGATGGGTAATTTTCAAGCAACAAATCATATAAAGCGTCCTCAATATACCTTTAGTGACAACGTGACCGAAAATCTTCTCTGCGCATTGAAAACAGAGATGTGCACCACAACATTTCGTTGTTACATAGTTATCGTCTGTAAACGCTTGCTTACAAGGTCCATCACATGCATCCACATCGTCGGCCACATCGCTTAACGGTTCATTGCATTTCTCGACAGGGCACACTTCAATTTTTTTTTTTTTTTTGCAATTAACATTAAATGCTTACTAATTTCAGCGATTATCCTACTAATTTGATAAGATTAAAGATAGCCTCTCTCCATTGTAAATTCGAAATTTTCGAATTTTATTTTCTCTATTTTATTCAATATTTTCTTCTTGATGATATGTATAAATTCTCTTCAAAATATTTATACGATAATAGTTAAGAATTTCATATTGTATGAAAATTTTAAAATCACTCAAATAATCATTAAAAATTTTTTAAAATTAGATGAATTATAAGTTTTATTTTTCGTTGTATTTAGATTTGTATCGAATTTATATAAAATAGTGGATTTGGAAAAGAAATATTTCTTTGTTAAATATATTTTTATTATTTTTAATAATCAATATCTAACAAGAAATATTTTATATTTTTTTTCTTAGAATTATATGAAAAACACAAATGCTTCGAAAGGATCATCATCCGAAGCCGCCGTTAACTTGAAATAAATTCACAACAAATCATCAATGAGCAAAATCTTTAAGACTCCAAATTTCACTAGTTGCTATCCTCAATAGATAAATAAGATTTGAAGTTCTCAAGGTTCTTCTGAGAACGGAAGTGTAATGCTCATAAAAGGTATCTGATACAAGAATTTGACAAAATCTATCCCGACAGTGAAAGAAGAGTTGAGGGAAAAAAGGAGGTGGCCAGGTAATTTTGATCATTGAATACCTGGTTGTTGTGATTTCCGTGCTTCTTCAAGACAAGTGGTGCACAGCTCATGTCCACATGAAAGTCGTTCAAGAATTATAAACGAAAGTCTTCTGAAATTGTTAACTATTCAATTGAGAGTTACTGTTGTAAGTTGACATTTTCGCAGAAATTGAAATATTACTTTATCGGCTACTTTTTGAGAAGTCGCAAACTGACCAATGAAAAATTTCTGACCCTCACTTGTGGGTCACTGCTGTCACCTAACACCTTAGTGTAGTACACTGTACTATTGCATTATAAATACAGCACGATGCATAGTCAATTTCAGCTCGAAAGGTTGGAACGTTGTCTCACTGTCAGTACACTCTTACCACTCTCTTAACACTGATTATAAGCAGTAACTCTGATTATAAGCAAGTAACAAAGATAGCGATCGATTAAGCTATCTCTTGCAATCGTAATGAATAACTTCTTTTGACCACAAATTTATAGCAGCTTCTCTTGCTGTGCCCATCCGAGATTGAAGACGGGCTAAATAACTGATCTTACATCTTGTAGGTGCCATTATGAGTCTCATAAACCATGACAGAGTGGGGATATGAGGATTACCTCAGTATAGACTAGGATAAAGCGAGCTACCTTTAAGTCGTAGAATTTACTCTCTTATTTACTCCCTCCGTGAGTAAATAAGAAACTTCTCGACTCATTTATCTTCGCTATACTTTTATCCATTGCCTCAAATTCTTTCATCTATTTTTTGAATATTAATAACACCGGCAAAACTTTCAGGATTTTTTTCCCAACAATTCCCATGTTAACTTGATATATGGCGTTCGATTTGATAGATGAGTGAGGCAGAGCGGTTAGCACGTGGAACTCTCACCTATGAATGAGCACACTAAATACGATTATCAAGTATATCATCTATACCTAATTATCAAGATATCCAAATATCTCATCCGTTACTAAAAAGAGACCGTTTACGTATATCTAATTTGCATTTGTTCATTCATAAAACACTGAGCATTAAGAATATCGAAAATTTTGCATAAGCGTTAACCTAAGACACATTTCGTTATCACATCGACATAAATCAAGTTTTCGTTCATTTGTTTGTTTCAGCAATGAGAAGCAATCGATATCTGGACATAACTAAAATTCATATTCTTTAATCGAATCGTAATATTAGTCTTGGAATGGATCAAAGTGATGCAATTAAACATTAAAAAACAATATCATTGACACTAAAAAGAAATTTTTGCACAAAAATTTCCATGTATTTATTCATTAAATAACGAATAAATAATTAGAGATAAATGTGAGAGTAGTTGCAACGATATGCGCTTCGATAATCCATCGACCGTATCAACTAGATTAGTGAATTACTAACAAATAGGAAATACAGGCAATAATACGTTCATAATTTTATCAAACCGATCACTCGCATAAATCATTAATGATTTTTTTTTTTTTTGCAACACGATCAGGTAAATGAAAAATGAGCGATAAACTGAATGGAAATATTTCGGACTTTCAAATAACTGTAACTCTATTTAGACTTCATGGATGAGTGTGAAATATAGCACGGGAAATCAGCTATGGTGTTTATTATGTCTATCAAACCTCGTAATCGAGCAACCCCTGAGTTGAAATTATCGTTGAGCAGCACACGTACACGCGCAGACACTAAGACAGATAGGCTCATACGTATAGACAGACGCATAATTGCAAACCAAATTTGTAATAGCGTATAAAGATCTAGCTCACTATTTTAGATTCATGGAGGAATTTGCAAACTTTCGGTGTGATATAAACAGCACCATTATAACTATCAATATATCCTTCAATATGGTAGCTTTAAGATAAAATAACGAAAGAGTTAAGAAGAAAGCTACTCTCAAGTAAGGGGAGAGCAAGGGCAAGGACGTTGGGGGGGGGGGGGGGGGAAGGGACCAAGCAGGGGTAAAGCAAGCCTGCCTTATCCTGGAAAGTTTATTTCCAGTATGAAATGAAAAGAAAGCAATAAATAATTGAACTGGAATTTAAGATTTGTTTTATATGGGTAAATCCTATTAATCCAAATACGCCTATTGTCTCCTTTCGCCTTTGTTTCAATACTCTATTCGATAATGATTACTAGCGCAACAAAAGGCTTCTCAATTAAAATACATGCTATCCTATTATAAGAAAATAAAAATTGCTATAGATGAAAGAAATTTTGCATTTCATAGGGATGCATCAAATAGCCTATCCTTAGCCGATAATTTTCACCCAACAATCCAAAATTTTCTAGTCGATTTCCTATATCCGATGACCATTTAAATGTTTAACGATATTTTACACTCTTATTTTTCAAAAAAAAAAAAATTTTTTTTTCTATATTTATTTTTCTCAATTTAAACGTTTATTATTAAGGCAAAACTTGTGTTGATTAATTAGAAAAAGAAGTAAAGTTTTTTTTAGGTTCGCTAATGAGGGTCGGCTCGAAGAATTTTCTAAACTAGTGTCTTCGAGAAAATCAAACACATAGTATTTCTCTTTTAATTTCTCTTATTACTAATTATGTAAATAATATACTGAAACATACTAAATCATTACTCTATGCGCGCACATCCTCAACTCCTATTGTGTATGCTAACTGAGGCAAGAATCCAACAAATCAAACAAATGAAGCGTACACATAAAATATGATTTGCATCCCTCAGACCCGTTCGCACTTCATAGGCATAAAAGTTGGAAAATTTCCAAGATTTAAAGTCAATTCTTGAAAAAAAAAATTCCGTTGATAGACACCAATAAAGTGTTGCATGAATGCGTGCAAATTTAGCGCTCATTCGTTTTTTTTTTTTCAATCGCTTGCTCCAATAAATTCACGTCGCTATATCCTTGGAACTATTGCTCAATCCTTTCTTTCCATAACTATGGTCTTTTATAAGTAGCGGAAGTAACGTCCCCTATAAAGTTCAGCAAAAAAAGACAGTCGTAAATATATGCGGAATCATACAAATGCACAAGAAACACAACACTTTTGTGACATTTGCGTGAGTGATAGCGTTGTCTAATTTTTTTTTTTTTTTTGAAGACAATAGTCTATTTGTCAGGTATCTGCATATAACATAAATTTCCATTAAATTCTATTCTATATGCAAATAATGTACAAATTTCTTGTTTTATATTAAATAAAATAGATGAGGTTAGAAAACGTTTGGTTCGGGTGGTAATTTGGTCTGCATTATTATCGGCTATAATTCTTTTAAAAAGATCTCATATAGTACCGGTTGTGTTTTCTTGTCGGTCGCATTATCTTTCTGGTCGGAATTTTCGGCCGATGAACTAAATGAACCCTGAAATATAAATACGAAATAAAAGCGGCAAATTTTTGAACACATTGCATCATGAAGTCTCTTTGAAGCACGATGTGGAGCTCTAACACGAGAACGCAACTATCCTGCAATCTGAATATTGCATAGAATATCATATGATGATATTATGAATGTTGTATTTTGTAGGGACACTTCTGGTTTTTAGCGTACTACACGACTGTCGTGATGAACGATCACTCAGCGACTCCTCTCTCGCGGTAGGTTACTTTTCCAAGCCTCATAATGTCGGTTATATTTTTATAAATAAGCGCCAACGCCCGGGCGTCGTTTTATAAAATGCAAATTATTCAAGTTATTGAAAGATACTACACGAACTTGAAAACCACTCAATGGCAGGTTATTGCGGTTTACACAGCGTGAACATAGTACAGCATTTATGCATCACTGTAATATGCTAATTTGCTTGCATTTCGGGTTTTTTTTTCTTCAAATAAACGTGGTTTCACCACTGATCACATAACAACCTCAAGAAATACGATGGCGGCTCAATCATCATACATGTGAGCATAATATACCGTACAACGGTGCAATGCAATCGTGACAGGTTGCTTTGGTATGATTTCAGTTCGCCTAGCGCTATTTTACCTCTAGGTTATTTTCGTTTTTTTAATTTCATTTCAGTATACCAAAATGATGAAAGATGCAAAAAATATGTAAGCCTAAACAGGGCACTAGCATAGTTTTATATACATTTGGTCCTTATTGTGGAATTATATCGAAGAGTTCTAAAATATTCAATCCTGACAGGTAAACGATCTCTACAGTTGCCGTCATCGCTACAGTCAATTCTTAGGTAACGACTCCTTCAATTCAACGCACCAACTGGTTTTCAGTCTTTCAAAGTTTTTTACATCGTAGATGTGAGTACAAAATATATAAGTCTGCAACTCATAATATATACAATTAGATAAAAATTATGATGTGTACCTATCCGGGAAATATTAGACAAAAGATGGAAACATTGCATTATAAAGACGAAATCTATCATTTGTGTGCTTTTCATGGGTTTATGATGAGTTAAGATAAGCCGCTTGATAAGGATTCACAAAAAGCTTGGAATTAATGACAAGACCTCAATAGGTTAATAACTACTGCTTATTCACCTACAGCAGACAATTCATCTGTCCACTAAAAATTCACTTCTTTCATTATTAAGAAAAAAAAAATCCAATCATGACGGACAAGCTATCTACGATTGCCATCAAGCAGTTATCTCAATGACTGATCTGATAACCTTTTCTACAACGTTTTCTGCTCATAGTCAATGATATGATAACATGAAAAGTTGATAAAAACAGAGGAGATTTCAGCATTTTCAAGCAAATTCTTTCAAATGCATTTTTATTTCGTTTACATGCCTATCAGGAATTTCGTAATTTATAGTAATTTAAAATTTAAAAAACGCTGTGATATGCTTATCACCTTATCACTTTATCAGTTATCACTTTAACGTCTATTTTAGGGTTTTGTATAGTGCATAGATATGCATATTTACCTGTCATAAAAGATAGCAATTCAATTCAATTCCATTTAGCTAATAACAATCCAATTCAATTCAAATTATTCAGTGGTACTAAACGTTCAAGTATATGTATAATATGTGTAAGTTCTATGAGATTTGAAGATACAGGCCTTGAATCAGACCGAATAGATAAATCTAAACACACATATAATCGAAGGCATCGGAATCGGAGAGGATGAGGAAGCGTACCATGGCAAAAATAAAGTGTATGAACGCCATCCTCTTCCCTTCCCCATGGGAATTCATGCACTCATGATCTGGAGATGAATAACACTGAGAAATCAAATTTTCAAGAAATGTGATTTCCCGATGCTGAAGAACATTTCAATGCACCTATCCTCAGTTAGCATAAATGAACTTCACATATGCGATTTATTTAAAAGCAAACAAATAACAACACATATTACTTACCTTACAGGTGCTCTTATATTTCGAGATACAATCGTTACAGAATATATGAAGACATGGTAAAATTTGAAACATTTCCTCGACAGGTTTATATAGCAAACAAATGCGACACCAATATTTTACGATCTCACCATCTGACGACATCGCTTGTGAAACAATGAAATATTTTAGCTTCGCATATTAAGTCATGAAATCATAACGATTTTCTTTATGCGAAAATAATTAGCGTGAGATAATGCTCAAGTTTCAAACAGTCGAATGAAATTATATGAGAATTTGGGCACAATATGCGTTTTGGGCACAATTTGGGCACTTCCGGTTTATCTATTTAACATGTGAGTACATGTTTAACCGGCTTCACAAATCATTAGGAAAAAATAAAATTTACAAAACGATAGTATTCGTATATGAAAAGTAATGACCGCTTCTAAGAAACTGCCACTAAAGATTTACTCTCATTTAACTCGTCGGATGTATAATAAAAATCCAAAAGTTGTCACAAATTTTTTGGTTCCTTTAAAACTCGATAACTGTATTTCTAAGTTGATAGATAAACGTGATATATAGTAGATGAGTTTGTTTTATGGCGTGTTTTATAGCATTTGTAGCGTGCTGATGTCCTCCTGAATCTCCTGAATCTTTTGTTCTCCTGAATCTCTGGTTGAGTTTATGCATAATACCTACAACTGTCATAATTGACAATTTATTTATCAGTCTTTACAGCATGTATTCACGGGTAGTTTGGAAATAATTCACTCTGGTGGTCTTAGGAACATTTTCAAAAAAGCGCACCATGTTTAGACCCTCATTAATAAGCATCCGCTCCGCATTACGGAGGAGGCAATGCAATCTTTAAACAGGCTAATTTTGCAAATTGCTCGAGCTGAGCATATCAGTGTAGATAATTTGAGCCGATGCAAGGAGTTTGGAATTGTCAACGGTAGGATCACTGGCAACGATACATATTAACATGTTGGAAAAACACGGGAACTAGATATTATTAACGTGCATTGTAAGTTTTTTGAAATGTATTTTATTACCGTTAAGGAGGAGAACGCAACGTTACCCAAAATGTTTGCCATTGCCAAATTACATAAAATCCCTACAAGTATAGGTATATAGCCGGTGCTAGTAAAAGTTCAATGAAACGATTGTCTTGTTTGTTGCATAGCATTTTAAATTTTTTAAAAACCATTTTCGCAATTATTGTAATATAGCGAGTCAAAGAAGCGCGATTAATTATTACTATAGTGTAAAAACTTCTTATGACGTTTTGGATATAATTAATAAATATGATAGACGTGGTTAAAACGATTTTGATTGCTGATTTCTCCACTTTATTCAATGCAACGCCATATGACGATATCATTAAAGCAATGGAATTTTTAACGCACATGTGTTTTGAAAATTCAAAAAAGGCTTATCTGAAAGTTTGCGGCAACAAAACTTTGTTTTATTTGGACAATTACGAGTTTAAAGCACATTCACTTACATTGGATAAGATACAAATCATGGAAATGATTAAGTTTATTGTTAATGAAAGCTATGTTATTTTTTGCCGGTTTTATTTTTAGGCAAACTAAAGGAGTACTCATGGGAGTTAATGCCAGTCCCGATATACCCGATCTTACCTTGTCTGTTATGGAATATATATGCCAAAATTTAACGTTTTAACGCTATTTGTTGCAGGTATGTCGATAATTTACTGATAGTTAATGCTGAAAATTTTCATAGTATTATTGCTAGAATAGTTTACGGAGGCTCTTTGCAGATTGAAATTACACACACAGGTAACACAGCAAATTTTCTGGACTTAAGCTTAGTTGTAACCTGCAAAGGTGTCATTTCAAACGTTTATGATAAGACGGAACGATTTAATTTTGCAGTGAAATAAGTATACACTCAATTGGATAGTAATATCACAACGTTCATATACAAAAACGTTATAATCTCTTAGGGTCTTTAGATTTAGCAAAGTGTATTCATTTAAGACAGATTTTATTAATAAATGTAAAGGATTGCTTAAAAATAATAAAGCGAAAATTACGTTAATGGAAAAATATTTACTTAATGCATTAATTATTAGATCAGAATTATTATCTAAATTCGTCTATCCTAGTAGACAAAGAATTATATGTTTAGTCAATGAAATTTTTTATGCACTTTAGTATTTCTTGCTTTCTACCGCGCTAGCTAAAGGGAATATCTTTGCCAATCTTACATACATAAGGTTGATACATTTAACGATTTATGGGATAATTATTGCTAAGATTAGATTACCAACTTTATAGTAGGGCATATGTATATTACACACACACAATGCGTTAAACTCTTATTTAATTTGGTATATTGGCATGGGATGTTTCAGTTTTATTTGAATAATTTGTTTAAAGTCTTTTAAAATAGTAATTCTTCGTCAATATTTTCCAGTGAACCTCGAGTGCTTATTTGTTTGAGTTATCACATTCAATAGCTGATATAGAGCATATGAATATTGATCTATACGCGATACTAACCTAAGGGTGATGACCTCAACATCGACGTTCTCATTTATTGGTGGCGTGCGGTTATTAGTACTGTTCGTATTTATGTAGGATTGCATCACGATTGAACTGTAAGAAGTTTTATTTCGATATTGTTTATTTATAATTTTTGAATATGCTTTTTCCTAAATATATTTCGAATAAACCACAGTGTTTATGCTTAATTCATATTTCAATAGCCTTAGATTTTGATTCCCTTTTATTATTAATATTTTATAGTTTTAATAATTCCCTACTTTTATAACTTGATATAGCCTCCTATACCGTTCTCCGCATATTAAATGTCGCGCTATCAGTTCAATTTCCTTCTGTTAGGGTTATATCAATGCATTTCCTTTGATCTATATGTTTAACACCAAATCTTTTATTGACTTTTGATAATAAGCAATATTTTATTCATACCAATACGTATTAAAATTATTGACATATAATATTCTAACTTGTAGAGTAGTTATGCTTTAATTACTAGATAAGTCTATATAGGTAAAAGTTTTTGTTTGTAGCGGTGATTTTATTAATTGCTGGTGTCATGCGGCTTTTTCGCGCATTTATCCTTACGACCTCACTATTGCTCGGCGCACATAGCTCTCGTTTGCGTCTTCGGATAAAACTGTGCGTAGAATAAAAATGGAAAACGTCGGTAAAAGAGGCCCTAGCTGTAACTCTCAAAGAGCAGTTATGGAAAAAAGAAAGAAAATGGATTGCAGTGACAATGTCGGCTCTATATTTTTTGACTTTTGTGTTTGCATTTTTATAATAATATGCATTTTTAACTGACATTTTTTTTATCTACAGACTTTTCTATTCTTTTTCCTCTTTATCCTCTTCTCCACGCATAATTTAGTTGTCTATGCAATTTTCTCGTACTAACAGTGTTATGCGTATCGTTCTAACGATGGCCCACGCATAACTCGGGTGCGCACGTCAACGGATAAGGGCATAAACGTGATCGCTTTTTATTCGCATAGGCGATTTGCCCATGTCTTATTCCTGCACTATTATCATCTCGTATTCTAAGAGTATTACCTCTACCTTTGCATTTGCGAAATGTTTTTAGAGTTTAAATTTTTTAAAACGAAAGATCCTATAATTTTCCTCTTTCTTTATAAAAACATAAAGAAACATTATACTATTTGTATTCTCATTACTTGATAATATGAATAGAACGCTATCGAAAATAACTAGG
Source organism: Ascaris suum (assembly GCA_013433145.1). Lineage (NCBI taxonomy): Eukaryota > Metazoa > Nematoda > Chromadorea > Rhabditida > Ascarididae > Ascaris > Ascaris suum. The sequence goes on from CM024181.1 coordinate 7,920,454, forward strand.
CGGATTCTGTCATCACAAGCTCCGATGATGATACAACAATTGAATTTTATCCTTTTTCGGTCTTTGCAACATAATTTATATAATTTATTTCACGCTAGTAATGCTTAAGGTGTTAGCCATATTTTAGGTGTTGTTGAGGGACGATAGAGCGAGTTATGCTCCAATCGTACCTCTTCAGCACGGCAAAATTGATTGTAAAGATCGATTTCCATAGATTGCTAGCATCTCAGAGTGTCGAACATTTGGCCTACTATAGTTAGTTAACCATATTGCTTTCGCAGCTGGCTTCAACTAATAATTCAGATACTCTTTTTTACTATGAAATAAGACCTATCAACGTAATGTATTCCTAGGCAAAGTGGTAGTAATATCCGGCTACAACATTGTCATTGGCCTAGACGAATGCAAATTTCCTTCATATCAAACGAGTATTCAAATGCCTTAGACTGTTATGTTTCACTAATTTTACAATTTTTTTTTCTTTTTATTTATTGCATTTTTGTTCATACATTGCACATATTGCATATATCGCATTGCATATATTGCATATATTGCATACATAGGGCATAAGCAGAATAAAATTGAAAGAAATGAGGATATTTCAAATTTTTAGTGAGTTATATCATCGCTGGAATCAAGAGGTCATAATTCACTTTCTATATGCATAATGCTCCTCTTAGTTAAGATTCTTCCCGCTTGTTGTATATACTTTTACTTCGATCTACTGAAGTAAATTTTCATGGGGCGCCAATTAAAAGAAATGATCCTAGCGTTAAAAAAACTCATTGCATAACTCATATTGCAATTTTGTAATACTCATTGCTTATTGCAATATCTTTTTTTTTGCAATACGCAAAATGTTGCATGTTTTGCGTATTGCAATATTTTCAAAATGTTTGAAAATTTGCAGATTTTTGAAGCTAAACGAGCATGTTTATTTCAAGCGTTTTTATCACTACATAGAAATAAGGACATATAGAGACCACTATTTCTAATACGGAAGTGGATTTACTCCTTGCTGCAATTGTTATATTTTCTTATTTATATTCTGCTCATTTTCTATTCAATTTGACAATCGATTCAAATCTTCTCTTAAAGAAATTATGCATTCAGAAAAATATTGCTACTTTCTATTGAGAAATCGATAGTTGAGTACATCAATATTCGAAATTAAGATATTTTTATAAAATTCGATGTAAGTACAATAAAAATAATATTTAATAAAAGAAATCACAACATTCAAGCAATTCTTTTATATTATTAATCATCGAGATAGAATCATCATCGATGGTCGTGAAGCGAATTGCTGAAATTTGTCATTCGATCATAATTTAATAACAGTTTGCCTTAAATGATCGATAAGAAAATGATACGGATATCACGCTGCTAAAATATTGTTATCAACGATATAATATGATAAAATATTCTCTTGTATTGGATGATTCGCTATAATTTTCGCTATTTTTTGATATTGCTTTAAATGATGATTATACTCTCCGGTAATGTTCACGTCAAATTCGAATTCGCTCAAAATTGTAAAGTCTTCTTTCATTAAGGGCGATTAGTTTCTCTCCTCTAACTATGAGGGGGAACTAGCTTGACTCAATTAGGAAATTTCAAATAATTCGATGAAACAATATTGTAACGCTAAAAAATTTTCCGTCAAATGAACTAATGACCATTTCAGCAACAATAAAATGCAATGCTGTTAAATTCTTCAAAAATGGGCTAATGCTCCCATTTATGCAGTTAGTGGTAATTCAAGATCCCCTTGCCTAAACATCTCGAAGACATTTACCTAGATGGGAGATCCATAATTTTGCGCATACTATAACTGAGTGAATTATGCCCGTAATTACAATTTCATGGGTGACAGTAACACAGCAGTATTAATCGCGACCAATAAGAGTAATGGAGCGTTAATAGTAAAGTTGTAAATATTCTAACCTGCTTCAGCATTTCGCAATGCTTGCCAGCATAAATTTTTTAGCTGATTGTCTTGTTGATCCGGATATTCGGCAAGAATTGTGGAAAGTTTCTCGAGAATTTTCAATAAACTTCTATCATTCGATGTAAGTGCAATAGTTCCTTTTTCGAGTAGCTCACTGTAACGTTTCTTCGCCAATGAATATTGCCGCCTTCGATCTGTTGCATCTAAATAACAAAATGACACTAACAGTAATAAAAATAGTAATAATAACAAAATATATGAAAAAGATTAATCGTTTCGGTAATAATTGAATTAAATAGCAATAATAATAGTAGTAAAGATTCCATCAAAGAAGATGAGAAATAACAATCATCGTTTAGTATTGCTTACTGCGCAGTTGCTTTTAAGAGGGCTCCGAGCAAAATCTTTGGCCTCATCCTATCGAGTCATTCCGACAAGTGGCCTCATCGGGACGACGGCAAGTCGGAACCCTCCTCTTGAGTGGAACAACGATAAATCGACTCGTCATTATCCGATGGACCTAACCCGTAACATTCATGCTACCTTATAACTTCCGCTAAACGGAAGTGGTAGTGATATGAAGAGACATTTATTCGTAATATAATGCTTTATGGATTGAAATAAAAGGAGAAGAAAAAGAAGAGGATTTGGAAGCAAAAAAAGATGTATAAAAATATGACTTACCTTTTGTCACCTTTGCCGTATACCATGCAGCATCAGCGCGCATTATAAGAAATGCTAATTGCGTATAGGGATCATTGATAACTCGAATACGCTCGAGAAGATCCTAAAAATATTCGTAAATCGTTCGAATATATATTTGCATTCGAAACGGATTATCTCAACAAGTACCTATCAATATCAAATTGAATAATAATATGCTGGAAGTCTTCTTTCACTGTCTTCCTGAAATTTCCCCAAAGTCACTTTTCGAAATTATTTTATTTATTCAGATATATACTGCGCAATTAGCAGATAATTTTATCCTGTGAAATAGTAAAGGCGTCGGTCAAACAGTAAGGATATCGGTCACTGTTACGCATTGTGTTTAATTTATGAATGGAAATACCTGTGGAATCGTCTGTTAATTTCATTGTTAAGTATGGCCAGTTTAATTTATATAACTAAGCAGGAAAAATAGTACTTGAATCCGAAGGTTTTTAGGGCAAACGCAAAGTCTTTTGGTTTCACAAACGATCGCATTTTGGTTAGAAAACGGTTTTTAGGCAGGGAAAATTATATATTCGCTTAATCATAAAAGGAAGTGAATAGATTATTCTAAGCTCATTAACTAATACCTCAAATTTTAATTTTGTTTATATAATAACACACTTAGTTAAGGAGAATAAAGGAAAGACATATTCTGTAAAGGCCTTGATCGTGTTTCATCACTTATTTAGATTCAAGCTTTTTAACAAACTTATCAAAACTTGAATAGGAAATCTACAACTTGGTAAAAGAATTCGTTCCGACTTGGTGAAGAAATTCTATCTTATTGAAGTTTTCGTCTATCTCGATCGCATCAGAGAGAGAATAAATTATAAAACTGCGTTGAAATTCTTCGCTTCTATATTACACTAAATTATCCTTTGTTCCAGTTCCTCAGCATAAACAGTAAACGATCTTTGCTAAGATAAGTGGAAATTTGATTACTACAAGTGTCTCTTTCCCCCTCCGTCCAGCTCATCATAATCCCTTCAGTTATATAGTAGGAGCAAAGCGAAAAAATCATTAGATAGTGCTTCCAGACCAGGTTCATATAGGAAGCATTCTTTCCGGCTACATGCATGTACTGAATCAATTACTTATTTCTTTTAATTCTTTCTACTGGAATAAGTTTTGCCGAAATTTATGACGTGAATAGGCTTAATTTGTGCTCAGAGTGCCAAAACTGAGCTCAATCTCACTTTATTCCACCTCACTGACGGAAGGTAACCATTTCGAAAGTTAGCTGCACCTCAGCCTCAATCTCTTTCTCTAACCTTCGTCCCTTCAAATCACCAAGACTGCACCCTCCAATCGCGTGCACTTGTCATCTCTGCTTATCGGCAAAAAACAGCTGAAAAGTCGATCAGGTATGAGTCGGCAACCTGATAGCGTTTGTAATCCTCAAGTAATTCAGCCTCGATTTGTTTCACAATTGTTTCGTTGCCTCCGTAACTCATTGAACCATCCTCACCAACAACGACACTTTCTCTTTTCAGTTTCTGTAGTTGATTCTCACGTGGAATTACGAGACGGCAATGAGCACTCTTCAACGCGTATAGCTTGCTGCAGTCTGTATAGAGTGTAAACAATAGGCATGACATTGAAAATTTTTCTAATTCGTTTCCGGCTTTCTAGTTTTCCGGTTTTCATCGCGGAAACTATTTCAGCCTGTTACAAGCTACTTGATTTAATATTTTGTGAAGCACTCGCCGAAGGGCGCATCACGCTTTCTTCTGACCTGATTCGAAAGAAATATTTCAAGAAGATTTTAGTGTTTTATTGAATTTTCTTTTATATTATTGAATTGTAGTCTCGTTCTGATTCTGCTGATAAAATTTCCATTCTCTCTGAAAGCTGCTGTTTTTTTTCTTTTCGGCAACCTCCATTTTTGGCACTAAGAATGCCAACAAGCCTCGTCCACTCTCCCTATCCCATGGATAGGACATCCTGGGACGCTTCGGCTGGACACCATACTATATAGGAAAGAAAGGACTGTAGAGCTTTCCTTATGCACAAAAGTTGTTGTTTAATTTAGCAAAAACCTTCCACCCTACCTTTCTTCCGGATTTTGAATCACCAACTAAAGGTATTCGATATTATTTAATAAATAATTCTATTGTATTTTAAAAGTAATTTTTACTCCATTACAATAAGCACAAAAAACTAAATTGATACTTTTGTAACTACATTGAGTAGATTAAGCATTGAATAGGATAAAAAGAATTGAACATTTCATTGATTTATTCGCCGAAAATTTTAGATATAACAGCCTCATTGATAGCATCTGTGCGTGAAGTCACGTTGATCGCATGGAAATGAAAATCTATAGCAAAAGTTCTCCTGCTTTTCGATCATTTTTTTTGAAATATTTAAAAGCAATGGTTGAATAGCAAATGTTTCTTAAATTATTTTATAGCAGAGAATTCACTTTTTTACCTTTTTTTTCCATATGTGGGCGGAGAAAATTCTAAAATTTAACCCCTTTCTCAGAGGATCTGATTACATTAAAATTGCCGTTGTTAGAGGTCGTTTTGTTTAGAATCCAGTCCTATGCATCCATTGGACTCTATCTGCAGAACTCACTTTTTAACTCGCTTTTCTGCCACCATAAACAATCATCTCCGCAATCCTCTCCTCTCCCCTTCCGTCATTTCCCCTCCCCCTCCCGCCAATAGACCATCATATTACTCTCAGAGTTTATAATATAATCAAGATAAGAATATAGTTTATGCAAACGCTGCATACTTACCCAGTGGAATATTTTCGTGAATTCTTTGAAACGTCGAAAGATGGTCGCCTTCCAAGGTTTGAGCCTTGTTTAGAGATGTTATATATTGAGCATTTTGATGTTGCCCTTGTTTTGATGTGTCGATAAATTTTTCCGAGTGTACATTTGCATTTGTTATAAGTCCTTTACACTCATGAAAGTCGCTTCCTACAAATTAGTCTCACTATTTTACGACAAAAAAAAAAACAACGAAAAATGAATTTTAAGTTCATTTAAAAGTCGCTGTTTTCATTATTTCGTTGAGAGATTTCATCGCTTTTCATAGTTTATGCTAAAGAGGAAATGAGTTGAAAAAAAAATGCCCAATAAGCTTTTTTCTTTTCAATTTTTTAAATATTTTCTCATGTTTCTCTTCAATAGCTCAATCTTTTTTCTTTTCAATAAGCATGGTCTTTTTTTTTTTTTTTAAACTGCAGTGCGAATGCGGTTTTTAAATAAAATCATTGGAAATGATTGAATAGCATAGCTGATTCCAAAATAATGGTCGCTTGAAAAATAATGAGTAGAACGCTAAACAGTGATATGCGGCTCCGGCAAAACGATATAGCTCTGCACTTGACTCCGCAAAAAATGCAGGCTTCGACCTCCACTCCGCGAAAAATAGAATTCACTCCTGCTAGTTACAAGTACTCCTATAGCAAGAATTCGGTACCCGGAATCAATCCAGGAGTCAGCGCCGGAGTTGATTTAGAATGACTGCTTGCCGATTTTGCGTTAAATGTTTCATCAAAGCAATTCCGTTTGTAGAATGCTCGAAGAAGTGTGTTTGCTGGAACCGACAAGCACAACAAATGTGTCTACACGTCGTAAAACTGAATTTGTCGAGCAGAATCTTCATTTATACAGCAAACTGGTGTTTACAGCGCGCTTATGTTAGTGAAAAGTTAAAGGCGTTCTCATTCGAATATTCTCTAAGTGTGTTGATTTTTTGAGGTTCGTTTGAAAAAAAAACTGCAGAAATTGCTCTATCTTTACAGAAGTGTATAAAAATTCGTTCAGCAGTTCCCAGGATCCGGGAAGAAGACGGAAAATCAAGGGAGTCAAAAAGGTGGACATTAGAGGATATCTAAATGGAAACATAATATCCGAGGCAGTAAAGCAGGAATCGCTTAATGCAGTGGAAATTTACTATGTGCTTAGCTATCGTGATTGCAATAAGTGGTACTCTTTGGGAATAGCAGACGGGGAAAATTCAGGAATTCAGGAAGAAGACAGAATCGGCTAAAATATTGCTAAAAATACAATATAAGACTGCCGAAAATTTATGATGTAAATTTAAGTTGATATAGTTGGTACCAAGACGATATTTTCATACCCTGTGGAGATATTTTTTTATACTACTCGAAAGTGCAACAGCGGAAAAAAAAGTGTTCGGCATCCAAAACTTATCTTCAGTTTGTGGATCTTCCGAAAGCACAGGCAATGAGAAGTCAAAAGGCTGAATCGGTACAGGGCTAAGAACGTGGTAGTAACTTCCACGTCAACCATATAAGAATGTGATGCTTATGCAAGCAGAATCGTGGTACTGATCACGTATTGATCAAGGTATCAATTTATGATATAACAAGTCGGAAGATGCGCTTTCTATAGAGGAAGGAAAGTAACGTTTTTTTTTGCGCGCTAGTAACATCTTGTCATTACTGCTTATTAATAGGTCGATAGGAATGAGTATACAGGCGTTCTAAAGTACTCATACAGCGGAGGAGCGCGGTTCTAGCTGAAAAACGGTCTCCGAGTCTGGTGATGTGGTTACTACATGGTACTGAGGACCTAAAAGCGGAAAAGCGATGACCGTTAGGCAGCAATGGCGAACCCTCCTTTATATAATGCGATTGTTTCCATGGCACGCAATCTTATTTCGGTCTCCATTCCCATCTCCTCTCCCTTACATGAAACTGATCTGGGATAGCCGGTCCATCGATTAGATCTGGAAGTCACTGGAGAACTCCGATAGTCTCAGGACCTACCTCATGCGTTTGGTCTCCATCCCCTACAGGGGTTCTTGACAATTTTAAATGCTTTATAGAATATACATCTGTGTTCTGCCAGTAGATCCGAAATCACGAGAATTTGGAGGTACGAAGGTATAATAGCATCCGGAGGATGTAGAGTACTGCGGCTTTCAATGGTTCGTTCAAGCTAAATTGAACTGATTTGCAAACATATTGACTGCCCTTGACATCTGAACTCTAACAGTAGTACTAACTATAGTCTTGCGATACGTAGAACGAGCACCAATGACGTCATAAATGCCGCAAAAGTCGTGGACGTGGAATCTCGCTAATCCTTGTTGTTGTCTTTTCCATTTGGTTGCTTGAGGATCTTTGCAGGTGTGCTGCTACTACTACTGCTTACAACAGCAAGCAAGGTAATATTATCGGTTATAAACGAATATGACTTGGATAGGTATTTTGATGCCGTCCAAGTGACGATGAGGGAAATTTATTACCGCTACTACGATGTAACTCACTAAAAAGCTTCATAGTAGTTATGATATTGCTTCATACTTCGTCAACAACTAGCACCATTCACTACTTGCTAATGACAGTGCTAGCAAGTGCTATTACTATTACTACTATCATTATTGCTTATAATAACAATCCCGGCAATATTACCATCAATAATACTCCAAATGGAATAATCCTGGTTATATTATCATCAACAATACTAAAACTAAAATAATCCAGTAACCCTATAACTAGGGTTGCTTCTGCTAATGCTGACTAGTATTGCATGTGGTTCCTAGCATTACTGGTGACAACAGAAAATATCTGGCCAATAATGCAAATACTGATTAGTGCTAGCCACTATTTTGCGGTTAATAACGCGAATTAATGAAATGAATGATCGGTATTTAGAGCACTTCTGCTTACTGAATATTTTTTATTGTTGCTGGCGGGTAGTACAAGCAAGTACATTTGCCAGTATTTAATAGTGATATTGTTACGAATAGTATTGCTTCTTACTAAAACGTATCCTGTTTTTTATGTTTATTATTATTTATTACTTGTATTTCAATAATTGTTACTAGTATTTCCACTACTACTAGCAATCCTACTATAACTATTAATTACGCAAACATTAGTGCTACTGTTAGCAGATATACAGTACTTGATAATCAATGTCCTACAAATTGGAACTTAAACTTGGAAATCATCGATAGTTGGTGAAATTATTGGTAGCCCTCGATTCGGTGGTTAGGGCAGGTCATTAGGCTACCTGAGTCTACTCTATGTTCGTAGAAATTATGGAAAATAGAAAAATTGAAAACCAGTGCAGTAGACACACTCATCCTTTGTACCATTGTTTTTATTACCGGGAAGAAGAGGCAAGGAGCTAATTTAGAGCAGATTCCAGAAAGCAAAGGAATCGGTTTCCTTATTCCAACTCCAGCAGTAGGCGATCAGCTGGCGCATTCAACTCCGGGTTCAGAAAAATCTTTTCTAAAATGGACTTCGGAACTGCCGGAACTGTCCAAATTGCTATTCAGGAGCACCTAGATGGAAAAGCGCGTTTAGTTATGATTTCAAGTGGTCTTCGTGAATGTTTTCTATGTGAATCTGAAGCGAGCATAGCATGCGGCCATTTGCAATTTGTGGGGAGAAATATTTGGTTAGAGATAGCGGATATTATCACTTGAAGTTTCATCCAGATTTCTGAGTACCCATTTTGATGAGTTCCCCGAACAAGAATTTCTCGAAAGATTTTTTTTTTTTTGAATTTCAGTTTATACAACAAAGGGACCGATTTTCCCGTTATGCTGGGAAGATTTTTATAAACTAGAAGACAAAGATATTCGGCTTCGTAATATCCTATCATCAAAATTTTTCATAACATTTTTTTTTCTTCAAAATTATCATGCATATTTGATAGAAATAAATAAATCAAATAATATTACCGTTATGTTTCAAAGAATTTGAAGGTATGGTTATTTTATGAGGCGACCAACAACTTGAACATTTCATACGTCCTGGTATGAAGGTAAGTAATTGCTCAAGTATTACATCGGCATCCTGTAAACACTAATCAAATATTTTGTATTCAAAACCGAAAATTTAAATAGTGTTGATTGAAGAAAATCAGGTGGAAATTTTCAAAAATTTTTGATTGGAGATTTTTTTTTTCTAGCTTCCGCTTCCCTAAGTGGAAAGACTTGTGGAAAGTGGAAAAATAAGTGGAACAATTCTAGTATCAATGTAAAGAGCATATCCTAAATAAAATGTATGGGATATATGCGCTATTGACGAAAGATGTTTCTCCAAGCATCCGCTATCATAGATTGGACTCGTCTAAGTTAGCCACAAAATGTTTCAATCATTGATGAGCCAATGAAGCTTGGCTCACTGATGAGTCAAAAAAGTTCACAGCATGTCTAAAGTCTATGATGCCCATTATGAAAAGAGTTGAGAAGTTTATGGGAAGTTGTGGGAAAAGAAAGCAGCAAGATGGTGCCTAAAGTAACTCTAGAATGACCTCAGGCCAAAAAACAATACCCTCCCTCCATAAAGCTATATGGCTAACTCCTGGTTTCTTTTATTACGCCCTTCTTACCAATGATAATTCAATTTTTGAACATCTTAGTCCATTCTGACCATCTCAATTTAAAGAAGGTGCCAATGCCTTACCCACCTAACTGCGATTTCGATATCCTGGTTTGTTTATGAGGTCAAATAAAATCCTCTCACCTTTTCATTATTATCGATGGTCGCTTTAACACTCCAATAATGTTGCAGTGGAATATCGTTTTCCTCTCGAATCCGTACTGTCAACGGTCGATTGTTATTGAAATATGATCCCATAAATTCATTTAATTGCTTATTGACTTTTGTATGTGACTGAAATTTATTAATTAGATTATAACATTCATAATTCAATTTCCTGAGGCTTTTTTTAAAATGTTTCGACTCAAATTTTATTTTTTTTTCAGAGGAAATTTGTGACGATAAAAACAATGAACCTGGGAAATTTTTGTTATAGACGAGCAGCTTCCATCATGTTGTTCAAACATTCTAATCAGTTCAAGCACATTTTGTTGCTCGTTAGAATTTCTCTTCTCATCGCTGTAGCTTAATTGACGATTATTGCTGTTTTGATTCGTCGACGAACGGCGGTTGATGAGTGTTTCGGTTTGTGTTGGTATAGAAACGGTTCGCTTCGACAGTGATGTCAGTTCTTCCGGTTGTGAAGTGTTTATGAAAGCGGTAGCTTCAACAAATTGAGGTGGCCGCGGAACGGTACGAATTTTGTGCATAGAATCGATGTTCGTAAATTGTTTGACGCTTGTTCTACCGGATCGAGTATCATCCCAGTTGAATTCATGATCAACAATATCATCAGAACAGTAGCGTGAATCCTCTAAACGATATTCACCTTGTTGCCTTTTGCGCGCTAAAGTGATAACATCCGAATCTCGTTGTGCAACGTTAACGTCACCTGGTGAAGATATCGTATCAGATCCAGTACGGTTGCTCGTCATAAACTTAGGCTGTTTAATTTCATAAGCATTTCGGTCGCTCATGGTTGTTTCTGTTAACATTGTTGTTTCATTAGGTGATGTGAGCGTGGACAAACGCTCGTGAATTATACTACCACTATCTCTGACTCTCTCTGGGTCAATAGTAAATCCCGCATTACCGTGATGCATGCGTCGGTTCCATTGTTGCGCACATGGCGAGATTAGCAAAACTTGCGAAACATTTTTGTCTTCATTGCGTTTCCCATCATTCGTAGAACTGCTGATGCCATAGCCCACGCTGCTCCCTATCCTGGACTGGCGAATTTGATTTCCGAAATGAACAGTGGATTGTTGCAGACTTTTGTGGGAATTAATTCTGTCAGAACCCATATTCTCACTTCCTGATGCCAACCGCATACGCGATAGGGAAGGGAGAGGAGGAGGAGGTGGTGGTGGTGGAGGAGGAGCGGGAGGGGGTGGAGGAGGAGTGACAGGAGGCGATTTTAGGGCAGTCGTTTTGCCGCTCATTACTGCTTTTGCGTCCTCACGAGTAGTATGTTCAGTCTCCGCACATTTTTTCTCATAAAGCATAAGGTTGCGTGTAATATTGCGCATCGAGTAGCCATGATTGTGTTCAGAGTCGCTAGATGACCTCTGATGACCACTGAAAGGTATTTCCTCTTCGATGACGATTTCAATGGGCTCTATATGCTGTTTGCTCATGTACGGAAATGGATCTCTTGGTGACCTGAAATAGCGGTATTATTTAAAAATTATGACTGAACTCATTTTGTGGGATAATGTTAAAAATGTTTTGTATAAACAGCTGCATGGCATCTCTCGTCGCCCCGAAAAACCCATTTTTTATTCAGGCTCAACCTGTCTCATTTTTGAAGGTCATTCATCCCTTTCGTTTGGGGTGGAATTCAGAAAGTTTTTGTATGAAATTCGACCAATTTTTGTTTAGAAATGTTAGAAATTTTTTGAATATTTGATGATAAGTTTCCTGTGCCTACGGTAGTTTGGCAGTTCTGGGAAGATCTAGTGAGTGATGGTGCATATAAAACTCGTCGAGAAATGAGAAAGGCGGAGAAGGGGCAGTCAGTTTTTTTTTTTTTGGCAAATATGTTAGCGCTTTCCCAACCTGCAAAGATTTTGCTCAAGTGATGGATTATCTTTACATTATGGATTATGGATTATGGATTATCTAATTATCTTTAAAGCATTTCCAACAAGGCGACCATGGCATCTATTATATTAGGGCACGTATGTTGGAGAAGGTCCCCGCGCATAACTCGGGTGCGCACGTCAACGGATAAGGACCGAAACGTGGTACCTTTTGTTCTTATAGGTAATCTATTCGCATCTTACCTTTTAATTCTTAACATCCAGTCTTCCAACAGTCGTCTGTTCCCTCTGTGTTTATGCTGCCGATAGGCTTCTCTTTGCTTTAAATTCTTTTTTAATTCTGTTCTCCGAGAGCATCACGTTTATGAAAAAGAGACGTGCATAGGGGACCTCTACTTAAGAGGTGAGCCCTAAGAGAAGCAAAAAAACTTTTTTGAGAGGGGATAAGAATAGGAATGAGCACAAAATTCAATATACATCATATTCTTTAGCTTTATTTACTGGCTTTGTTGTTTTTGTGCAACATATAATAGCGTTCATAATTTCATCGATAGGATATGATAGTGGCGAATGAAAAGAGCTAAATACCCCCCTCGATTTCAGTTTCATTGTTTACTAGATTTCATTCAATAAAGAATATAAAGATTCCAAAAAATTTTTTAAATTTATGCGAATGCGGTCACGTAATATTCCCCAATATGTGCATATTGAAACGATTCTTGAAAATTCTACACATAACACATCGCTATAAATTTGGCTCCGGAAATATTATTCACTAGCAAACTAAACAACGCAAAAGCAGGAATAGTAAAAACAATTCCGAAACTCTCATAATTGTTATTTGCGATTGCAGGTAGCATAATTAAACTATCATAGTATTAAGCTGTTGTGGTGATGTGCATCGTGTATGCGGAAGCCCTTTTTTGTCATAGTTTTTTCAAGTTAAATTCTCAAAGATTTTCGTAATAATTTTCGAATTTTTTTTTTCTTACGCTGTAGCGTCGGATAGATCGATCACTTCTTCACGTCGAAGCTCTGTATAATCGATTGGTGTTTCGTCTTCCAAAAATTGTCGAAATATTTTTCGATAAGTTCGACTCCAAGTATTCTTGCGTGAGAGATCGCCGAATTGTTGCGAACTATCGGAATTTTCGAGTTTTTCGGATTCCATATAGTCACCTTTCTGGATTTCTATAAATTAAGCATTTGAAATATTTTACTCTTGCGCTAAAATATTTCATCGTTTTTAAAAGAATCTATCATTAATGCATATCGGAAATAAAAACATCTAAATAACTAGCATTAAGCAATACTTCCTATTTCATTAAAATATTTCCTTTTCTTTTCCTTATAATTGTTGGGCGTTTTAATCAAGAAATAACCTCTTTCGGAGTATGCTGTCGATCCAAATGATTGTTCGTTGAAATGCGACATTTTATTATGTGAAGAACGATTCAGAGCTCTTCTTCTAAAAATAAAATGGACTACCCTTTCTGGTAAAATGAGATGAAATTCGAAATATTTGAAGCAAAATCGGCAGAAACTCGAAATAATCATCAACAAGTATGATGACGCAACCATTATCAATGATATATATATTATATACTCATAAGGAAGCAACTCAAAAAAAAAGATTAAAACAGTGATGATGAAATATTAGTTATATATCATAATAGTGAACCCTATAAGTTATCAGTGTTTAAAAGCTTTGACATGTTATCATTTACCTTTCGATGAAAGGGAACTAAGAAAAAAGAAATTAGGTAATAAAATATTCTGCACTCTTAGATTTAATGTTAGCCTTTCGTTAGTCTTTCAACAACTTAATGGATCAAGAATCTTGATTATTTTCAACTAATCGTAGCTAAAAATTTTCCAATCAAAAGATAAAAATTATCTATCAATAGCTAAAATTTTGTCACCCTTCCATAGCAACCGCTAATATAAAATAGTTTAGAGATTGATGAAATACGAACTTTTCATATGTTTATGCAGCAACAATTCTATAGATATGATTTAAAACAATTTTCCAAATCAGGTAGAATATAAAATAAATATTGAATAATGATGCAATTTTTTACATATTTATGCAAAGTGCATTAAAAATACCAAATTTTGAGATACGGAACAATAGTTATAGTACGGAATTTAATTATGGCCTGAAAGGCGAAAGGTAAACGAATGAGAAAATATGGCCAATATGGCCGAATGATCGTCGAACTGTCTTCAGTGAGGAAAAAAAAAATTCTGCTGATGCAATGATTCAGTAGAGAGGTTATTTGCAGCAATAATGAAGATGTCATCTATAGCGGTTAGAAGACAGATGAAGCGTTTTGATTAATGAATAGCGTTTAAAAACACGATAAGGTCTTGATATTCGAGAAAGTGCTGCAAAACACTGCTATAGTCTTTCAAATCTGATTTCCTGAAACGAAGTGTTCTAATAACAGATGCTTATTTCAGGAAAGCACCCTACGAGCGTGTAATAAGAGTATAAGAACAAACTATTCAAAGACATAAGATATAATTCTGTAGTTATTAGCGCTTTGTATAGTAGATTTGAACACTTGAAAAATAGTGAAAGAATGTGGTATGTGCATAGTAAACGGAATTGTACGAACAAGAGAAGTGAGGTAACACCTCTAATTTGCTAGTTGATTGACCTCTACCTTTGTGTGAAAACATTAGTAGAAAGACTTTTTAGTGTGTGAGAAAACACTAGTTCAAACATAATTTCTCGCTGTTATTGAAAAATTCTAGCGATAAAAGTGATATTTCGCTGTTGAATGTCGCATGCGAAAGGCGATTTTTGCCTTTGAAGAACAATAAAAAAAAACGTAACAATATCTTTGAATAAGATACCTTTTTAATATACAGATGCTACCCTACCTAGGTTTATTTTTACTCAATTTCCGCCTACCTTCATAGAGCCATCCCATTTTTCTTATGGAAGCATGTAAGTGCTAGAAGCTAATAGCATAGAAAAATGGAAGTAAACGAAATTTGGATAGGATCTAATCGCGCCTAGTGCATAATATCTCGACGGTATATTTGTGCTTCTCTTAAAACCCTCCAACATTTACTAGTTTAATTTTAAAAAAAGATTTTTTCATCGAAGAAATCGTACATCGTGGAATATCTTGACTGCTGTTCGTCGAATTGACGAATGGATGGAGAATGAAACATACCTAATATTTATACATCGAAATAAAAGAAAACTATTTCGCGGATGTGTTTATTGATGATAGAAGGGATTCATAATAGCATTTTGGAGACGCGTTATTTGAAAAACTTATTGATTTTATGGATTAAAAGCATTGTATATGCGTTTAGCGGAAGAAGAATAACGTTCTATTTGTGGACGTTTTAGCCGCAAACAAACCATCATAAAATAAATAGGCAAATAAAATAGCGCCCTATTAAATGTAATACAAACTGATACCATTGCAAATCGAGAGTATTCAAATAGTATAGAGGATATCAAAAATGAAACAAATAATGCTAAATAGTGAATATTTTTTTATTCTCATTGAGAAGAATGTAATTATTATTTTATAAGAAATAATTCACTAATAGGGGGAATCTGTTCTCTTTTTTTTTTCTTCGGCTTAAAAAAAATCATTTTCGACAAAAATTGTTTTTTTTTTCATGAGAAAATTCATGAAAAAAGTGATCAGGTGAAAAAAGACTTTTTTATGGAGCGAAAATTTGTTTGTTTTTTTTTCTTTGAAGAAAAATTTTCTAATTTTTTTCAATTAATAGCACATTTTTTATTGGCATCAAAAAAAAATTTTTTTTTTCTGCATGCAAATTGATGAGTTATTATTCGCTAATGAGAATGTAGGGAATACTTCTCATAAATCTTTTCATTATTTCCTTCTCACAAGCATATATTTTCCGCATCGTTTCTAGAAAGGCGCTATTTTTCTTAACACTATTTCATAATTTGCATGAAAGTGATATTGCTTTTGCACAAGATATTAGCCGGATTGTTGTGAAGTTCCCTCCCCCTCCTCACCTCCAATCCCGCCTTCACGCCTCAAAATGATACAGCGATGGTATTATCCTTCCATAACCCAAGATGGTGTAGGGACTTTGTGGTGACAACAAGAATTTCGGTGAGTAATGCGGGATTACGACGGAAGGACGGGATGCCATATAGAATAAATAAAGCGGTCGTCTCTAAACGACAGATACAGACTAGGCAATTTGTGGAGAAAGCAACAAGTCCAGTCGAAATCACTGTTTATATTTTCGCATCAGCTGAGTCTCTGTAAAAAGGAACAAATGAGGTTTCAAAACAACAAACTTCAGGTTCCGTTCACCAACGGACTACTCTGCGATAATGTGGGATCGTTTGTTAAAACTTTTTGTCGGCCTCTTTCATAGTGACCGTTTTGTAGGCCTCTTTTCTGTTAACCGTTTTGTCGGCCTCTCTCTTGCTAACTGTTTTGTCGGTCTTTTTCTATAATAGTGAAACATGCACTCCGATAAAATCAAATATTGAAAAATTGGTTTCAGACTGCGGGTTAAGAACAATGGATGCCGCATTTACGTCTGAGTCTGAGTAAGAAACTGCCCGAAGGCAAACTGAGGACACATTCGGAGATCAAGTGGGTACTAACGTTGATCGCACAAGGTATATACAGGTAAGAATATTTGCTGCATGATAGATTAAAAGTTGAGAATTACACTAACAGAATAGATATCGTTGAATCAAGGTGATAAGATCAACGATACGTTGCGTTGGTAGTTTTATATTGCATTTCTTCGATTATTGTATGAGACTTCTGATAGAAAAAGAAAAAGATTGCTTAATCAATTTTTCTCAAAAATAAAAGAAAGATGAGAGTAATATACAAATTAATAAGATATTTATAATTGTTAGCTATAAGTTTACTCAATAAAAAAATATTATTTCAAAATATTTTTATTGTTTTCATATATTTAAAAGAAAAGTATATTGTGATGCTATCAGTTTTTATTTGCATAATACCGATGATTAGATTAGTTTGATAGGTTGAATGATGTCTCTATAAACACGAAAACGTTACAAACAAATAGCACTCTTTCTTCACTAAAATCGAATGTTACTGTGATCCGTTAAATCAACGCAATGACTGCGGTGTCACCATGATAGTTCCTTTTCATCCAAATGTGAGAAGAAAGAGAGAGAGGGAGAGGGAGCGAGAAAGCAAAAGAGAGAAAGTCCATCTAGCAAGCTGTTTTAGACTGTAAGCAAATTATGAATTACAGTTCTACTGATCTTTGACCATTTCAAATCTTTAAATATCCTTACTGTCTAATTACTTTTGAAATATTCCTTCACCAATCAAATCTTATGGTAATCACAAATTGTCATACCTTACCAGTTAATCAAACCTTCAAGGAAATTATGTTTTAAAGGTATCGGACTTTCCATGACCTTAGGTCATCTGTGCCGGCCATACCTGTGTAGCTGCCTATTTAGGGGAAAAGGTGTCGAGATGAGGGGAGAAGAAGGGATAATACATCGCAAAAAAAATTTTTTCCACGACATTTTCAGGCTCACTCGAGATTTTTTTTTTCAACAGAGAGATCAGCAAATGATAATTTGATTTTATTTCATCGCATTACTCCACTTTTTTATTATCTCTAAAAAAAGACCTATTCTTTTCCACACAAAAAAAAAGTCCATTTTTTGCTATGAATTTTTTTCCTCATCAATGACGTCATAAAATGGAGTCAGCAGAAAAAACATTAAAATCTTTGGTTTGAGCAATCGATCTAATTGAGCTTCGTGGAGGTTGACTTACCGTAGTGCTGTTATTATGCCGGAAGCGTCGCACCTTTTAAATAAATACATATGAGTTGTGAAGACCGATAATATCAATTTTTAAAATCTTCTCATCAATTTTATTTATACTTTTTTTCGAGTGCTTTTGAATATTTACCGTATATTTTGTATACTTATCGGTATTCTACATATTTACCGTATCTGGCTTACCATATGCTGGAACCGTTAAACGACAATTTTATTTTTTTTTTTATTTTGTATATTGTATTTGTATTTTTTATCTACTTGATTACTTTGCCTATCATTATACTATATGGACTGAGACATTGGGATCCTATGACTTCCATGATGTTGTATTGTGTTATTGAGTGAAATATAGATGACATATGATACTATAGACTACAGTATGAATAGCAATAAAGACCGATGCTTGAATTTAGCGCTATACGAGAATAGAAGAATAATGCCGAACACTCTGAATATTTGTTGTTTTCTAAGCTAATTCTCCTTAATGCTTGAAAAAAATTCACGTAGCTTCGGAAGAAGTTTATTTAAATCTTTCTGATAGCCGATAGATGGGAGATTTAAGAGAAAATTTTATGACCTATAATGATTAACTGTATTTGTGAAGATAACGTCCTGAACGTGAATATAGGCGACTTAAATTATCAAAAAAAAGATTGACATCATTGTTTGCAAAATGTGGTTATAAATAAATTTTCTCGACAGTTTTTTTTCAATAGTTCTATCGTATTTTATATATATATATATATATATATATATATATATATATATATATATATATATATATATATATATATATATATATATATATATATATTATATATATATATATATATATATATATATATATATATATATATATATATATATATATATATATATATCAACTAAAATTCAAGAATAAAATTTTCCTTAGCAAAATTTATAGCAATTTTTTCTTTCTCTTCATTGATAATTTATTTATGAATATGTAATAAATGGATTAAAATTTAAAACAGGTCATTCTACAATATGAATAATATTCACTAAATTTTCTAACAACAGATTTTGCGACTTATGAGTTGAAGCTGCTAGACAGACGAATTAACGAATTAGCGAACATATATAGATTTACGAAAACATTAAAAAATTTCTATAATCGTTTTTGAAAAGTTGAAGAAAAAATTTCATTGAAAAATTACTGCAAACATAAGAGTAATTTCGATGAGAGAAGATTGTCATAATATATGAATTTAGCGTTCATCGCTTAAATCTTTCAAAGTATGGAATAGATCGTAAGCATCATAATATTGTTGAATATATCATCAGCAACGAGAATATCGACTATAAATGATATTAATATAAATAATATCGATTAAAACTAATAGGATTCTTTAATTATGGATTTAAATAATCGTTAGGAATTATGTAAAATAGAGCATCGAGAATATCCTCGGTTTAAAAAAAATTGAGGTTATACTGCTGCATTACATAATGTCCTTAGAGTGAAGATAGAGTATTTGAACGTTATGGCGTTTTTTTTTTTGCAAATATCACATCAGATATCAGTCTTAAGGCAGTCGAAGATGATAGACTATTGAAAAAAATAGGGCAGTCGTAAACAATCACATTCGCATCGTTGAACTTCATCAGCGAGTTTAGGCAACATGAGAAATTCACCTTCATCAGTCGGCGGATTTGATACCACAATTTTCACTCCACAAGGGAAAGGTGGGGGAGGAGGTGTGCGGGAAGGAGGGGCTAGGAGCGGTGGAGGAATGGAAAACATAGCACTATACGACGTTAGCGTAGCATCAACCACTGTGGAGCTGCAAGTGGAGATCAAAAAAACCCTTGATCAAATCATCTTCGATAAATGCCATCACATTTACTAAAGAGTGCATAAATGATCGATGAATTTTTTTTTTTTGGAAATTGGCAGTAAAAGTAATATTTTTAAATTTGCAACTATGTTGTATTATTATGATGGAATTCTTCGATTTTTTTTAAAAATTACTTTATATAAAATTAGTAAATGATAGAGTAAATCTCACGTTTGTAATTTTGAAGCATTTATTTTGATGGTATGAATAGGAAGGAAGAAATATATAGTTGATGATGGTGTAATAAAATCGTTCAATAAATTGGTTCTGAATAAGTCCTCCCTCAACCCCGAACCCCTTCCCCTCCTCCTCCCCCCACTCCACCGAAAATTGTCGTTTCAGACACTTGATTAAGCCTGCTGCAATGTTATTTCATTTCAACCCCGAAACAATTTCTCGTCTTTTATTGGCACTTTGATGAAAATAAAGGCTCAAGTCAAATCCCCTTCCGCATCGCTTCCCTCTCCCCCCCCCCCCCCCGAACCTCTGCAGATCTCCTCACTTTTCGACTCTATCACAAGTCCCGCCGAGGATTTACAGGAAGCCACCGAATTATCGGCTCATGCGGTGGTGACAGCTGACTCCTTAAGGCCTTCCTAGATAACCTCTTTCGTTACTTCTTTCACCTTATTTTCTTGGTTTTTTCCCTGTGGGCTGTCTTTTGATTAGCTGCGAAACACATGAAAAGCCTCTAAGATTGCAAGTATTACTAACTCATTGCTATCAATCGTTACAAGAGGAGGTTAGTTCATGCTTATGCCATTTCAGAGCGCTCAAACGGCTTTCACGTTGTTTTTGGAAACGTGCATAAAGAGCGCGCATTTCCCTTCCGCTCACACTGGTAGGAGTACGGAAGGAGGGAAGAGGAAAAGAGGCGGTCCTTCTTTTGCCAAATGATTCGTCGTCCCCGAGACAATTTCACCTCCATGAATCTTTCCCCTAGCGACGAGAAAAACTCCACATGAAGCTTACCCCGCATATGAGGTACTCGATTGTTTCATTGCATGATCTTTTGAGTGTTCCTCAATAGACTTCCTCGTTTTCTTAGTTTGCCGTGCTTAATGGTCTTCAGCATTTGAATATTTGATAGAAAGCGTTCAATGAAGATAGAAAAACGAAAAAAAAAATGATATCAAAATAAATGAGCAAATGAATGCTACCAATTGAATTGAGATTCAACTATGAAAAAAAAAGACATATGGGAATGAAATATGGAGGAAGACGCATTTGGCGAGAAGAAAAGTAAATCAATGCTGAAAAAAAAATAAATCAAAACTGATTTGTGAATGCATTGATTCGATGTGATCGCTCGATAAAATATCGATCATCACTTTCTACGAAAACAAATTTGCTTTGCGATTGTGGCATTATAGTAACGCCATATTTATGCGTATATGCGTATATCTGTGAAAGCAAATGTCTGTCTTTGTGTCTGTCTGTTGGTTTCAATTCGAGAAGTGCTCAAGCTATAACTAGGAACTCACTAGTTATACTATAACTAGGAACTTTATTGGTCATGATGCACATCGCAAGATTTTTTTTTTGTCAAAATCGTAAAGAATTAGAGAAATTTTGGCAAAAAAAAAACTTGAATACAGCAAATTTGTAGATCTAGCTTTAATAGTTCTCAAATTGAAGCTAACAGTCATCGGTGTTCTTTGCTTCTGCGTTAATTGGGCTGTGAAAAAAAAAAACCATTTTCTTGCAAAAATTTCTGACAACACCTATCACCTTAACTAACTATCAATGCACAATTTTGTCTATTCGCCATATTTTTGATAATTTTTGCTACCGGTCGGTCTGGAGATGAGTATATAAAACCTCATATAATAATAGCTATTCTGGCATGTTTTTTTTTTCAACGTTTTCTGTTTATATTAATCGTATTTTGTGTTTATATTTAGATGTGCTTTAGATTCAAAGAAAAATTCGTGAACGCATTCATATAGTAGTAATTTAACATTATAGGCTAAACTACGAAATATTTGTAACTAACGTAGTATATATTACTTTATTTGTATACGCTAAAAGTTTTGCTTTATTATTAATAACGGATAGTAATTTAATTTTTTGAGCATATTATTTTCGCCTTATTCGTTCACCATCTCAGATTATCTATGCGTGAATAGGTCCCTAAAGAATTACCAACTTTCTGTCTTCAACTAGCATGCATAATGCAATCACTTCTTTTGAATAGTCAATGCACAAAATATGTGACATGGCTCGACAACTAGTTTCAGATGGAAATGCAATCGCAGACGTGGTGTGACTGCCCTAAGTGGAAGAGGGTAGGGTAGGGTATAAGAGAGATCCAGTGTTATCTGCAGTGGATGTAATTTTTTTTTCAAGAAGACCACTCTTTCTATCAGTGTTTTTAATGTAAAGTCTCAGATTTGCGGTTGTTGAAGTGAAGTACTGCAGGAATTTTACCCGCTGATGGGAAGGGGAAAACGAGAGAGCGGAAAGGAATAGTAAATATAACGCTAAAATTCCGCTGAATTGATGAGTGCATTCCATTTTTTTTTTTTTTGCTGAACTAAACGCCGAAATATTTTTCCACATTTGCTAATATTTATGAATTGTTTCGTTCAAAAAGTGACACAATCCGTAAAGAGTTTCGCGTTTTTCAAAGATTCATCACGAGAGTGATGTCTCTTCATAGGGAAAACTCGTCTAATGACAATTTTTTGTTGAGCACCACTCTTCACTTATCAAATGCCTTTAAGCGTCGAACACACCTCTCTCGGCGGCTTCTTGCTAATTCTCATTTCCCATATAATGAATCGCAATAATCATTTTCAACAATTTGTCCACTTAAATGCTTCTCGTATTATTTTCTAACTAATACGATCGTTTCAAATTAATTCTCATAAGAAATATTGCTCACATTTTTGTTTATCAGTTTATCAAAAGTGAACATCATATGAATCGTTCATATTGCGAAATTAAGTATTTCAATGATTGAACGAGTTTTCGATGAAATTTCCTCCCCGGGTAAGGAAAGATGAGATGGGAAGGGCGTAAGAAAGGATTTTTTCTCGCTTTCATAGTGAAGAAATTACCCTTGTTTAACTTATATCAGCGAGTTTTTCTTTCGCTTATTCTCTATTTCTCGCAAAAAACGCTCCACTTCCTTATGTCCTAATTCATCAGTCGCCATAACTATTCCGCTGAGTCATTCTAGCTTTTTTAATCTATCATTCCCTTAGGAAATTCTGCATAGTATACCGTTTATAACGACTGAAAAAAATTCTCTATTTGTATCGTATCGTCGATTTTTTTGCTCATTTAATTCATTGATAGTTACATCAGGGAAACAATATAAAGAATTCATATTCGAAATAAAACGTTTCATCCTTACTATTGATATATTTATGAAATAAAACATTTAGTATAATATATTTATAAAATAAAGCATTAAATGTAATTTATTCATGTGAAAATCATGAGATATTATAGAGTGATTGAAGTTGAACTATTGGCATGATGATGTATAGATAAAGACTTTTGCATTCACTAATTAACTCACCTATAAGCTACCTATATACCGCATATTACAGGTGTGCAAGATACTTTTTAAAATAGGAGCCACTGATGTGTTCGTTAGCATTTTCGAACATAACATTTTTCTCGACGTGTCACAGCGTTCTTATACGACAAATCTACCACTAGAATAAATCATACACACTGAATTGGATAGCAATTATAAATGAAGGGGAGATTGCTTTAATTAAATTGTTGAAATTGATCAATACTGGTGATAAAATCGATTTAGTGAGGTGTTTTTTAACAGATGAAGGAATATTAGCACATCTCAAAAATTCCTTTATCTTTCTTCAATAGAATTTTTGCGTCTTCGTCTTCCATTTTTTTTTCCTCGAAATTGAAAAAAAAAACCTTTTTTTTTCGATGAGAAATAATTTTTGTTGAATATTTTCTTCATTTTCGAAAATTTTTTTTTCCAATTGAACAAAAATCTTTTCATGAGATATAATGCAATCAGAGGCAATAGAAATTTCATCGATATTTTTTTCGAAATGATTTTTACAATGAAGACAATCAATCAATCATATGAAGTGTCGTCTCTTTCCGAAAACGTTACTTACCCGTGAGGCGCAAATGCTTTCAGTAATCTATTTTTCATAGTGGTGTCGAATGAAAATATAGTCATTATTTGTTGTGTTGATCGGAATTTTTGAATCCATGTATTTTTTTTTTTTTTGAAATGAGTTTACAACGCTGATCTAGCGCTTAGTAAATTTGCAGTTGCCGGGAAATTTTTATGGGAAGATATTTCCCATGCTAAGATTCCTTCGTTGATTAGATCCCCCTTTTTTATTAGAAACAATTGTTTCCTGTTATATTTGGGGAATGCAACATGCCTCATTGATATTGACGATGAATGAGGCAAATTCATCAAAGAAGATATGGAAAGAGATATTTGAAACGTCAACGTTTACGATCACAACTATTTTCTATAACCTTAATAGTTGTATTTGATTATGAAAGATGTATGATAATTTCCGCTGAAAGCGATTGATAAATATTAATGTATAGTATGCCATGAAATAAAGCCTCAATATATGGCCTTCCGTTTAAAAAAAAACTCCCGTTCCCGAAGAATTCATGAAATCGATAATCAACGGGGAAATAACCTAATATTATATAGTCATAAATCGGTCCTGAAATATCTGCTAAAAAAACGGTAGAATCAATGTGCATGACGGATAGGTAATGAACAGTATTAAAAACGGGAATGGTGGAAGGAGGAGGTGAAGGAGAGGTGCAACGGGACAACTACACATTCAAATTGCAAAATTTTGCAATCTGCACTATGTATTCAAATTGCAAGGGAAAATTCCATTGCAAAAATTTTGCAAAAAGTTACTATTGCAATATTGTTGATATGGGAGAGGCGTTAAAAGTGGAAAAATTGTACGACGCTGTACTAAGCATAGAACGTAGTCAAAAATGAATATTTATGTGAATGCCGCACTCATTTTATTGTTAACAAACAACATAAAGAGGCAGGCCGAATGGCTACAGAAAATTTTTTTCACTAACCTTGTGATTGAATTTTTTCGAGCAGCTCAATCGTTTTTTTTTTTCTATACAACTATTGTGTTTAATTTAGCGCTGCATATATATCACAACTAAATTTCTATTCAATTATTGTAGATTTTCGATTCTATGATATTTTGATAAGTATTTCATATCAGTGATAATCGATTTGTTGAATTTGTTTGTCTTCTTTTTTTTTTCTCGTTTTTTTCATTATTTGCAACAAATTTCACTAATCGTATTTGATGAGAATAAAAAAAAAGGTGTAATATTTACGTATTTTTTTTAATGTATTGTTTTTTTTTAATTTGCTAATATTATTTATTGATCTCATAGGCAATGAATTTTTTAATGCTATACGCGATTGCTTGAAAAAAAAATTTTTTTTTCAGCAGCAAAAAAAAATTAATGTTCATTGATGAAATTTATTTGTTTTTTTTTGCCAGTATTTATTGGCTATTTAAAGTGTCTAATTGATTCATTAGCTCAATAATTAGCAACGTTCAACTGATAGGAGTAAATTTATTGCAAAATGTGAAAGCTTTTTTTAAAAATAAAGTTGCTGGATTTTCAAATTTTATTCTGTTATAGAATAGCTGAAAATGAAAAGATCTCAATATAAAAGTGAAAAATATTTGCAGTGATTATTTTAGTATTCATACGATGACTATCTCTTAAAATTCTTGAACTTATACTTGTAGTTCAAGCGACCTCTTCATGTATACCCGAGATTGCTTGAAATAAATAGTTGCAAGTAAACAAGTAAATCGTATTGTATGTTTTATGAGTCGGCTGAACGAATAGATTTCATCTTATCATTTAGAAATTCTAGTCGACTTCACTAACAATTCGTTGCACAATTTAGAGTCTCCTACAATTTTTTTTTTTTTTTTGCAAAAGCTATCGATATAAATTAGTAAATAGATGAATAAATAAACAAATAAACAAATAAACAATCAAGTGGACTAATAAATAAATAAATAAATAAATAAATAAATAAATAAATAAATAAATAAATAAATAATCATTTAGTACAATAATTGAATCCAATAGCATTTTCAATGGAATTCATCGTATTATCGCTTAAATTTTTAATTTCTTTCTAATGAAAGCGATTGTAAGCGAAGAATTGAATTTTCATCGATTTTATGCATAACATTCAATATGATAAACAAAAAAAGCTTCGCTTGCAATGGCTTTTACTTATCGAAATTCCTAAAAGTCAAAAAATTACTTAAATTTGAATAGTGTATCTAATATTCATAGATTTGCTAAATCACAAAAAATTCATCGCATATCCAAATGTAATTTTTGCATTACAATAAACAAAATCTCTCGAAATTTTCCATTGAAGAAACACCTATTTTGATGAGGATTTTTTTTTTCTGCAATTAGTAAATAATATTTCACCTTGTAATTGAGCGATGAGAAGTTCATTCCATTTCAAATGGGCTTCTTTCGATGCTACTGCTAACTTCGATCACTATATGAAAAAACCTCATGAATACAATTGCTGTTGCTCTATAGTAATACGATTTTTTTTTAAATCCAAAATGTTGTTGTTCATTCTACCACTGATTTGGGGTAGGTTTGGGCGGTAGAGGAAGGTGGGGAAGAAGGTGGGAAGAAGCGCTGGAAAAGCTCTAAACTTAACGTTAATGCTATCGCAAAAATAATTTCTGACAATTATTAGTCAAATGTATTTTCGATTATCGATTGAAGTGTATTATCGAAACTCATTGCAAATTTCGATGCTAAATGAACCGATTATTTGAATTAATTACAATTTTTATGCAAGAATTCCACTATATTGTATTAATCTTCTATGGTTTTTAATGAGAATTTAATCGTATCGTTTAATTTTTTGAAAGGAAATTCATTGAGTGTAATGTCGGATTTTATAATAGCTTCTGAGCGATTATAAATTGTGACGAAAAATGAAATACAACCATTTAATAAAATTTTTTAAAGGCAATGAAATTATTGCTGAACTAATTAAAATTCTCCAATTTGCACTATTGAGACAATATGAGACGTTGCTTAATTTCCATCTTTATTTTCACATTTTTTCATAAAATTTGAATATTTATTTCAGAAACAATTAAAGAAGAATATGGAGGATCTATTTATAAAGAGCTTTTTTTTTAAATCATTAGTAATAAGGAGATCCGTTTCTTCTGAGAATACTGATAACTAGATTTTATTGTTGATGGTGATCGAATGTGAGATGACGAGAGATAGAATTGTTTATTCTTAACAATTCGGCACCTTATACCATCACCAAAACTATCGTAGAGAACGTTCATAAGGCAATGATGTGGCGTATAAATGCCCTCTGGCTATTTAGATTATAGCACATCGTGCAAGAGCATTTAAAAGAAGTACAGAAGAAAAATATTTACCGAAATTGGAATGACAAGAGATTATATAAATTTTAAGAGAATATTAGCTATATTAATTGAGTAATATAATGGAAATTAGAGTCGAAAAGAAAAAAACTGAAAAAAAAGATTTAAAAAAACAATGCAAATGAAAGAGAGAAAAATAAAATTAAAATGTTAACTTAAGTGTGGAATATGATTGCTAGCATTCAATTTTTTTTAAAATAAGCCTATTTTTGAACTTGTCGCTCATTCGTATTTTATTTCTTTCTGCATATTCTTCTTTCTCTCTCTTTAGTCCTCTTCTCAACTTCCCTTTATGTCATCTATCGAAGTTGAATAGATAAAATCACTTAGTTATCTTCTCTCTAAATTTCGATTATTTGAATAACTTTTCATTCATAACATCTTAGAAATTATATATGCAAAGAGCATAAATAAGCTCTTGCATTTCTCATAAATGTTTTGGGCTAATTCTTTGTGATGAGGATATAAGATATGCAAATCTCAAGAGTATACCAATAGATCATAGTCTTCATATATTCGGCTTTCTTTCCATCTACTATTTTTTAAATTCCTTTTAGTGCTCAATGAAAGTGTTTCATAGAGGATGTTATTAAAATGAACATATACGTTAAATGAAATATGTAAATATATGTACTCTACATTAGTGATTATTTCATATCCTGGATGCAAATTTGGGATGAGAAAGAGGAAAGAAAAATAAAAGAGAGAATATCAATACGTTTAAATATCTCTCGATTAAAATTGCCTTTCAAAATTTTTAGAATTTTTGGTAGATTTTGAAGAAATGCACTTCTTGGCTAGCGAAATGCAGAAAGCGGTTGCTTGCGCTTGTATTCGCCTTTTTTTTTCTATTTTCCTTGCAAATTACTATTTGCTTACAAAAAAAAAACAATCTGTTTTTTTTTTCTATTTGAAACGTCAGTTTCTCACTACAAACTATTAGCGATATAGATAGGTCGGAGAATTTAAGAGGATAGCGAAGTTTAAGAGGGGAGATAAAGATAATAGTTGAAAGGATGAGAGTGAGGATATATCATAGATTTTGAAAAATTTCACGTAATATTTCAATATTCGAAATATATAGATGAATAATTGGAAGATTGAACTTCTTTTAAAAAAAACTTTCATGAATGCTAAAAAAAATGATGGAAATTTTAGTAGTTTTATTAAAAATTTCAATGAAACACTCATATTATAGATAAAGAAATTTGATGGAGAAATTTTCTTTCCCAAACTTTTTTCTCTCATATTCTCCTTATAATGCAATCTATTACAAGATACTCTTATTTTCGATTATGTTCATTCTAATTGCGGAAAAAACTTTTTCATTTTTTTTATTTATAGACAGTGGAATTCATATTTTATGCAAATGATGCTTCATTATGAGAGCTAATAGACAATGTTTGAGACTGATGGATAAAGAAATATTTGCGAGAAATTACGGCTTTATGATGTCAATAGATCAAACTTTTTTAATCGATAGACAAAACTAAAGAATTACCCTATATAAATCATTCTTTTAAGAAAGTTTGATAAGCTTTCGCAAAGTTTCTTTTTTTTTTGCAATTTTACACTAATAACCATAAAACTTTATCATATATATTTTGTAACTTTTTTTTTCGTACACTTTGAATGGAATAAAAAAAAATAAAAATTAAGCCAACAATTTTAAAAAAATATTTTTTTTTTCATTTCTTTAACTATTAGTCGTTTTTATGATTTTACACCCAAAATAAAGAAGAAGATAGTTTGTTAATTTGTCAAGTTTTATTAGTATCAATTCGCGCGTATTTCAGTATTGGCAACTTCTCACGGTGCTATTAAACCGCTAAAAGAATTGGAAAAAGCTTGTGAAGAATATTAAGAAATATATCAATTGAATCGTACTTTTCATGATGTTATGGCCCGGAGTGCATCACCTGGTGATCGGCCTATTGACGACGTAGGTCTTTGTTGTTCGGAGTTTCCTTCTTCTAGCCTTTCTCCTTCCACGAAGTGTCTATAAGGCACTATTGGCTGCGATCTTTTTCGGCGGACAGTATTCGCCGTGACAAGGAGCCGTCTTTGGGTATTGCGACAATTTTTTAAGTAATGGCGTGCCACCGCCAACCCCCAGCCACACCCTGTTACATTTCATTGCTAAATTGTCCGCGGCTATTTGTTCAATATATTCGAAACTAACCGTCGTATTGACGACCATTCCCCTATCCGCAACATGGGGACGCTCAAGATGGCTCTAGCTGAGCACTCAAAATGTGAAATGCATTTGAAATTTCGAAGTATTTAAAAAGTATCAACTGTATGCATCTCATAATTTAAAAAAAAATTCAAAGAAAATTTAAATATTTCAACTATTTGACTTCATGAATTCTAATTGTTAATTTCTAAAATTGATTAGGAAAAAATTTACAATTTTCATATTTTCACCGATCATAGAAACACGAAAGACTAAATGAAACTCGAAAGGTTTGGAATTACGAAAATTAATTTCCTGAAATAATCAGAAATCGACTGTTGTACACATTGAACGTATACATGCACATAGACGCTCAAAAAAAAACGGCATATACATGCAATATGTATCACATATTATACATATTTATATACACACATAAGCATACAAATACATACAAGAACACCTACACACATAAAGACGCACTTATGCATTTACATAAACACAGGCGGCGCACACATACGCAGAATATGTCTAGGTTGAGCATTTTTTAACCTCGTTAAAGAAAGCATTTTGAGAATCCTCCGAGGAATCATATGAAAAAAGACTGAGATAATTTTTTTCGAATTCATTCAAACAGTATGATATGTTCAGAGCGAAAAAAATCACATCGGCGCAAGATTTACGTCAAAAAAACCGCAATTACATTTCCAGTCAACGCTGCGGCAAGCCTTGGCCCCCTCCGTCCTCCCTTTCCCCCCTCCACGAGGAATTACACTCATTGAGCATATTCCACCTTAGGTAGTACGAATTAATAACCACAACAACTCCTCTTGAATATTGCTGTCTATGCTAGTCAAGTTGTTGGGTTAACTGCTCGGAGCTCGAGTATGGCTACCGCTTACAGATTGTCGTTTTAAACGTAGATCCCTAAACATTGAACTTTATTGCAACTTTATGAAATCCTCTAAAACGTTTGGTTCATATTTTCGAAAGAGAGAATGAAACTTGAGCTTTTCGAGGTAAACAATAAAGCAGATCATCGAACTCATAAATTTGAAGCCATTTTGAGCAATTATACCTTCGTTCAAAGCGATGAGAAAACATACAAATGTCACTGGGATGATATACACCCCTTTGCATTTCAACCATTTAGGACAATGAGCTTAACGTTTCTTTAAATATATTAACAAAGCACCTAATAATACACCGCCTAACTGAACTAATCGTTCTTAGTAATTCTAAACCTAAAAAGTTTTCGCTGTTTTGTTAAATATGATCAAATCTAGAGCCAAAAAATACTTTTCAAATTTTGCAATATTTTAGTGCGTCAAAGTTTCATGATAAGCGAGGAGTTTTATTGTATTGAAGAAGCGAACATCGAAAATAGCTTGTTGATTACAAAAGTTCACCATTTTGGCTTACAATTTAAAAAATTTAGGACTAAGAGAAAAAATAAACAAATAAATATACGTAAATAGTTGTAGCTAAAATATCATCGTAACTAGAATTGTAAGATTTCTCGAAGAAACGTATAAAATGTTGAACTATATGAAGAATGCGTTGAGCGGAATGAAAACGTATAAATGTTTTTCGTTTTTAAAAAAAAAGTGTAATATTTTTATGCGATGTGATATTTAATGATGGAAATAAATTTTTTTTTTGCATCTTCATTCTTTATCAATATTGTCTCTTTAGATGAGTTCAATTGATTTTTCGTTAGTATATATTTCATTTCTTTCCATTGTGATAGCCGATTGGAATTGTTTTTTTTTTTTCTTCAAAAATCATTATATCAACACAATTTCTTTTACTTTATTCGATAATCTATCTGTAAAAAAACTCTTTACAAAATTATGAATAATTTTATTCTATTTAATTTCCTATTTTCTTCGTCTCTTAAAATGTATGCTAAGCGTTGAGATTTTATCTAATAAATGTGTTATGCATTAAATGTGTCTTTTGTAATCACAATTGATCGCAGGTAAATGTTACCTGATTGAAAGTTCATTAAGCTTCAAACTTTAACAAATGACACAAAGCTTTGCGCCATACTTCTTAAACATTTTGTCCTATTTGGCCGATCTGTCATATTTCCGCCGAAACGATTTAAATGTGCTAGCAAAATAACCGCTTGCAAACTATGTTTTTATTGAAACTCTTTACCTCACCGGAAATGACGATATTAGCTATGAGTAGCGATAGAGATTGCTGTAAATTAAAACAAGCAACCAGAATGACGATTCAAAATCGCTTTTCATTTTTTTCTCAAACGATAATTCAAACGTTCAAACGACAAAATATTAAGAAATTTTGAAACGCCTTTTTATAGACTCTCTTCTTCATTTCATTTTAGGTGGTACATTTGCATGAAATTCAGCTATTATTTTTCATTTTCTTCATAAATTCAGTAATTTTTTCCACTTCTATGCCACGCAATGAGGACATGATTTGCATCAAAAACTATGCAGTTATTGTTTAATAGTCAAGGTGAAAGCTAATGAAGAAACTTACCTTGAAGACGTGTATGCATTATGGTTCATGCAATACCTACCGAGTCTCATATAACTTTAGTGGTTTCGTATTCGAAACTTTTGGGCAAGTAGAGAATGTGCTCTTCGAAATCACCATTTAAGAGATGGACAAATTTTGTTGATAATGATGCCTTGCTGTTGACCATCGTCGTGCGTGTGAGCGCTGCAACGAAATGCCTTCTAATGGGAATACCTGCATTGGTAAATTTTAATGAGCGATTGTGGTTGAAGTTACTTAAAATTTGCATATTTCCTGGATTTAAAAATGAAATAGAAAAAAAACTTGTCATCCATATACGCATGCATTAGTGGTGGTAGCGGGCGGTTTTTTTTTAGTGGCGGTAGAAAATTCCAGTCAATATTTGGGTTGCAACAATGAGAGTGAGGTGATACACAAACGCCAGTGATCAACAATGATATTGAACTAGCTAATGTATTCCTGATGGCGTTCATGAGGATGCCCTTCTGGCGTCGTATATGACGATATGTTCCGCATAGGGATGAGTGCCATTCATCGGTGAAGGAATTTCACACCATAAATCGTCGCATTCTTTCACTTTCTCGAGCCTTCTTGCCGCGCTCTTTGCAATAATGTTCCGACTGCTCGGAGTTCGTCCCGATGGTGAAAGTTTTTGGAAACTCACAATATTTTTTGCTTGAAAATCTCTGCTTTATTTCGTATATATATATATATATATATATATATATATATATATATATATATATATATATATATATATATATATATATATATATATATATATATATATATATATATAATGTATAACGAAAGATATGCATATTGTTTGTTGAGCAAGCGATGAATTCAGTGGTCTTGCTGCATATGTATATTCGGTTGACACAATATTTGTCCATGATTTGCCGTGTTGAATGCCAGTTCACGCATTAACATTTGTAAACATCGCTAGTTATTGTCACATACAAGACACGTGACTGGAAATATATAGCACGTAACTATCGAAATATTTATATAGGTGTTTATAGATTATATGTTTATATATGTCGATATATTTATGAATACATAGCTTATGTGAATTTCGATTACTTTATTTGCTTTCGCTTAGCTGTTTCCGAATAAAATCTCATTTAAATGTAAGTTTTAAAGATGCATCAAAATGGTCAATTTCTCCACAAGAAACGCTAAAATTGTGCGTATTAAAACTCTCATCGTGTCACCTTGTTCGATCTGAATGGTTATTGCGGAAAAATATTTTAGTAGAACAGAAAAAAGTTTTCCACATGATTTTCCTCCCCCCCCCCCCCCCCCCAAAAAAAAAGAGATTCGCTCTTTCATGATACGATTAGAGCGGAAGGAAAAATCGACCAGCCTAAAATTTAAGGAAAAAATTATGGGCAAAAAAATGGATGATTGTATACATCTGTAGAGATAGGATATCATATAACTGCAAAATTTTCCTTAAATTTCAACATTGCTCCATTTGTGAAATTAGCTTGTAAAAGCTCATTAGAGGTAACTAAGCATCAGCACAACACTTGACCAGCTCACGTGATCCTTAATTCTCGCTGACTGTAAAATACTCTTTGTGTTTTCGATTCTGTATTTGCATAAGTACAATGCATTTGTGTGCGTTTACGTGTGTATGTACGTTTACTTGTATATTGCTATCCGCTTTTCCTGATAGTCACAAAGACTTCATTAGTTTGTTCTCAAGATGAGGAAAGGTAGCATCGAATTCATTCTCACCGATGACAAAATTTTTTAAATCAGATATTCTTGTAGGACCCATCTGCTGCCTTTAATTGTTATCTTGTATGATAAAAAGCTTTCGCTTAACCGGAAGAAAGAGCTATGCACAAGTGGTCAATCTCTCAAACTCAAGGAAGTGAACTATAATCTCTTGATGCCTTAGCT
Organism: Ascaris suum; assembly: GCA_013433145.1. Taxonomy (NCBI): domain Eukaryota; kingdom Metazoa; phylum Nematoda; class Chromadorea; order Rhabditida; family Ascarididae; genus Ascaris; species Ascaris suum. Next base: position 7,954,216 of record CM024181.1, read on the forward strand.
TCATTACAGTATTTTACTCGATCGCTCAAACATTTTTATTCAACACCAGTTAATTCATAAGAGATCCATTACTCTTGACTTACTATTTGAGATTAGAATGCAAAGCTCAGTATTCTCTTGTCTGTTGGTGATGTCAGTCTGCCTTTTGCATAGTTCTGCTGTCATTTATGAAACGACGGATGTCAGGTGCCGAAAATAGGGGAGCTATATAAGTAATTTTCCAAAACAAAATGATTTTATTATTGAGAGATTCTCTGAGATTTATATAAAGAAATAATGTCGAGCGATAGCTGATTATTCGAACTTTAGAGCAAAGAGCAACGCTAAATTTCAGTAAGAGAGTAGGCAGGTAACAACAGAGAGGTCGAAAAGATGAAGGTTGTGTGTTGTTCACGCTTTATTTTAAGTTGAATTAATATTATAGAATATCCTTTCTCGATGGTAAATATCTAACCGAGGTGATTAGCGCAACTCAGAAGTTGATGCGTAAAGAGTTTAAAGAAGATGAGTGCGAAGAATAGAATTAAATAATGGGAGCGATTCATGAATCATAATGAATTGCTTTTTATGGAATTCGCCATGGCCTTTTTCCTCGAAATCATGAAGCGTTTGCAAAATTATGGTAATCCTAATAGTTGTTTGGTCATAATTTATAAAAATGCACCATATTAGTGTTCTTAAATCCTTACGTTAAAGAGCGAGAGACCTATTCTTAACGGATTTTCATTGATGCACAAATCGGAAAGAATAAAGTCAAATTTAGAATTATTGCACATTATGCGATTCGCTGATGAAACCAACTAGCTTTAATATGTGATGTGGTCAGTAAACTGACCACGCTTACCATTGACCGTTAGAAAAAAAAAGAATTATTTAAAGAATAAGAGAACCATATGATAGAATGATATTTCGTATTTTGTAGATGTTTATATTTACTCAGAATACGAGATCGTTTCACTTTTATTGCGTTATTTATCGAAAATTTATGAGAGTTGTTTGCGCTGTTGATTCTCCTACCTATTGACAAATGAACTTATAGAAGATACTAATATCATGTGACAATATTTTTGTGTTAAAACCAGTTCACAATTTTAGTACACAAAATGAGACATTAAATATTGCTATCTATTACAAGTGATAAATTCTATAGTATGTAAATATTTGCATATTTTAAGTTTTATTTGATGAAATGGAATATATGTTTTAAAAAAAAATGATATTCATAATATTCTGAATTTCAAAAAAAAAAAAAGTTTAATAATCATACTTCATATATTTATTTCATTGTTTAATAAATCGTAGAGCAGTTTATGAATGTCCTTTAAATGTTTTCACGGTTATTGTGATAATAGGCAAAAAAACGAGACATTAGATCAACATCAAGTCTCATGAAATGTATAGATTTTTTGAATGTGACAGCCGTGGAAATTGTCAATATTACGACTCGAAATATGTGACGGTTTTCCCTTTTTTTTTTGCTCTGAAAGTTCTACAAGTAAAACTTATCATTATTTATTAGCGCATATTTTAATTGCCTTATTTATTTACCTTCACGCTACCGGCCTGCAAGAAGTAGACGGCGACCTAAAGACCACTGGAGCCAAGTGGACCAGAAGGGCGTTGGGTTAGGGCAGGTGGAAACGTTATGAAGAGACATTTATTCGTAATAAAAACTCTGTTGATTGAAATGAATAAATAAATAAATAAATAAATATTTTAATATTCAAAATAATTATCAACGATAGAAGACTTAACAATTAGTCCAAAGAGTTCAAAGATGTAGGCGTAGGTTATGCTTATTGCGTCTAAAAAAGTTTAATTATTGAATCCCTCTTAGCGTTGCAACTGGTCACTTGAGCCAACCTATCACTAACTCTAAGCTAACTAACGCTCAAAGATAGAGGGGAAGTAGAGAGATAGCGAATTTAAGATCGGTGATTCTTATATATTTCTTTTCATAAGTAAGCCCTAAGGACTACTAGTAATTATTCAATACTACTACTTATCTAGTAGCTAAGTCTAGTAGCTATCTAGTAGCTACTAGACTACTATTTGTATACTAAAAAGATGATAGCTATAAATACTACTGATAATTACTTGTTGCTTTGGGAGATTATTGCTAGCATATGACTTAGATATTATAAAGTTGATTTTTTCTCTCATAAGATTAGAATTTTATCAAAAAAACCTATTGCTGTTGTGGATGATGAAACAAACTAATTGGTATACATCTGGCTACGAATATTCGTTCTAATGAACATTTCACCTCAAATATTTGCAAATAAGTAGGATCTGCGTAATAAGTACGTAATGCAGTGTTTTGCGACCACTTGCAATTTCACGAATATGGCGAACAGGTGTGAGGAATATACCTGGAAGGTATGCAATTATATATCGGCAAATATTAAATGCCAGCAAGTTTTTATGCAATAAAATGTGCATAGGGATCAATTACAGACGAAAGCATATTCTGGAGGACTCGATGGTGCATAGCGAAAGCGTCATCCACCTCACCTTTAATATATCATTTCAAGGTTTTATTCTCATATGGCGGAAAAAAAAATATAAAATCGAAAAATAGGCAGGGCAATACGTTATCTATCACTACTTTTTATAGCTGCATATGGGATAGAAAGCACACGCCTATATACACACAAATTACACGTCTAACAATGAATATAAACAATCAATAACTTGTAACTATAAGAAGTTAACATAGAATAACTACTAACTATAAGCAGTTAACACAGCGTCGTATGTCAGTGCAGAGCGCTCGATAATAGCAACTGTATTGGCGCCATTCATTTTGTAAGTGCTCCTCCTCCCCCCACCCCCACCTCGATCTATTCGTCATATTCAGGGGTAGCGAATGGTTGCAAAGCGTAGTATTACATACTTATTGTTATTGTGGTTTCAACTTAGGTTGAATTATTGCACTATTTGCAAGTTTCGTTGTGATCTTCATCGTAAATTTTGCAGGCATTTCTTATCAGTGATATCGAGTCCAACTCGATAAAATGGGTGGAGCAAATGTGTCATTCAACAGTATGGATTAGACGTTGTTAAAAAAGATCGATCGCGTTCACTAATTTATTAGGACCAATATTCAACGAATTCATTTATTTATAAAGACATATGTTCATTAAAGTATCAACATTTCATTACATATATATATTAGGCAATTTAGGTTTAGAGTTGATTTCTACACTTCTGTGAATGTTGTAAGAATGCGGTTGTATACAATGTGTTCGATTTAAACCTAAATACTTGTTATGCTCTTAAAAGGACTCAGGTTTATAGTATGCATCTACTTCAGCATATTTCTATAACAAATTATATCGCAATTCTTTCTGTACGATGAGGTTTCATAGTGAATTATGACCTTATGACACTGACCTTTTCTGTTGATGCAACCATGCGAAAGCCATCGAATTACGAAGAAGCATAACCAAAACTTGTGGGTTTGTTTTAGATGTTACTTTATGATGCGTCTGGAATTCGGATGGAATAACCGTTCATTCGTTAGCTTTTGACTTGTTGAATCGTACCTAAAACAATGAGTTGCGTGTTTAATCACCCAAGTTTGAGGATTGCACCATGTGATTATTTCCTAGTAACCCATGGATATACCGATCGTTTAGAATTTATACTTGTATTTGAAACTATTTTTCCGTGAATTGACATAGTGCTGGATGCAAGAATGGTTGTGTAAAACAAATATGCGGAAGTCATTAAATAATGTTCAAATTCGAAATGATTCATTCGAAGGAGACAGAACGATAGGAAAGATCGCTAAATTAATGGAAAGGCCGAACATAGTAATGGAAGGAGCGGAAACGGTAAATAGTATAGCTGAGAGTGAGAGAAAAAATATAGTATAGAACAGAAACATTATAGTCACAAAAATACAACATAATATAGAAAAATTATAGAACGAATGAAGCGTAATACGGCATAATTATGATGTAAATCATATTATAGGTACACCTGATTGTTGAGTTAGTCAGACATAGGAAATCAAATTATGGACTAAGATTGTGAGGATGTCGCTTTGGTATTTATTAACACAGGTTCATAGCATCAATGAAATGTTATTAAAAATTAGAAGCTGTCACCGTTAGTGTTGTTGAGAAGTATACCATTCAAGTTAGCATTGTTTTTACGCTTACATAGACTCCAAAAGCGGAATATCAGCTGTGACATCACTTAGTGGACAATAAATCTATTCATTCACCTGTTAGGAGCTTTTGCAAAATACAGCAAAGATTTTTTATGACGACATTAAATCCCCGTGTATATGTATCTATGTGCAACATCGATACCAGAACATAGCAAGGTGGGGTATGAAGGAGAATTTCCTTATTCACAGCGTTGTTGAAATCTTTTTCAGCAAGCAATTCTCTTCCGAACACGATTCACCTCCCTCCCCTCCCCCTTCAAATTTCCTTTGAATGTTTGTGTCATTTATCGTTGAAAATTTCATATAAAGTGTCAAAATGTCAGGCATGGGAAGCAACCAACTTGATGAAGCTGTATTGGAAATCATTAGTTAAGTTCACAATCATAAAAGCAGGTTTCTGAAAGAGCAATTCATCTCAATGCACGAATGATTTTTTATTTGCAAAATATGTGCAATTTATCAGTTTTCTTTGCATTTTAAAACACTTCCCATTGCAAAAAAAAGGTAATTCCCAATTCCCATTATAATAAAAATAGCTTCTTAGTTCCCATTACAATAAAGTTAGCTTTCCGTTCTCATTGCATTAAAAGTGTTTATCTTACAGCAACACAAATGACGTAATAACACATAGATGCATTACTTTTATACATATTTCATAAATGTGCACAATTTTGTGATTTCTAAAAACACACAAAGTAATAATTAGTAACAAGTATGAGTACAATTGGATAAACTCAGAAGCGTATGAGATAATGAAATTCTCTATTTCACAAAATGCTCATATGTTTATTAGCTGTATATCGAAAAGCAATTCGAAATTTTTTTCAAAAAAAAAAAAAATTGAACTCCAATATTTCAGTTATAATTGATAACATATTTTATAAGGGTTAATCCAAGTAAATTTTGATAAGTTCGGACATTTTTTTTTTGATTATATGATCATCGTTCAAAACTCTTAATGGCAATATTTCAAAAGTAACTAATCGTAAAGTAATTTTGCCGAAGGAGGACTCTTAATTTTTTTCATTATTTTCATTTTTTTTTGAGTGGAAAATTATCTCTATTCTCGGTTTATTTCCATTAGATCCATATGTCTATATGCCTTTCTGATAGTTTAAATTCGCAAATTATAAAATTTTCTCCAATAATGATAATATTTTCTATCTTTAATTTCATTAAATTATTTGATATTCTCTCGCGCTCTCTGATATTTTAAACGACTATAAAATATAATATGATAATTTTACTTTATTAGCGATTGATTATTTATTGCTTTATATTAAACTTTCAATTTTGTAGTTAATTGAACTGATCGATTCTATAGAAAAATATCTTTAAGGCACTTTTTTTTCCACATTGCTTTTCGATGTGTTCTTAGAAAATTTGCATATAGGGAGGAAAATGCAACATTATGTTTGTTTGTCTACATATATAGGAGGTGTATATATTTGCGCCGTATGGATATAATTTAACAAAATCATTAAATCTAGAGCAGTGAAACTTACTTCAGAAAATTGCGTAATAAATTTTACTTTTTTTTGCCTTTTTTTTTGCAAATGGCCATATAAAAATGTCGTTGATAGAATTATCGCCGCTATAATGTTATGGCATTTATCTTTATCATTGTTATCTTTATCATTTATCATTTATCTTTTTCTCTATGAATTTTCTGGAATATCACATCCAAATATCAGTAGAATTCATTGCATATTAAAATCGGTGCATTTATATTTATAGCGTTTATATTTTCATAGTCTATATTTACGCCCTCTAACAACTATATATTCTCTGATGAGTTTAGCTATTATTAAACTTTTATATCAATAGAATTGCAATTTTTTTCATTTTAGTAAAAATGAGTGTTATGCCAATTTTGAAATAGATCAAATGAAATCATTGGTAATTAGAATCGAAAAAAGATTAAAATCTACAGCCGCTCGGACTGCATTTTAAACCGGCTAGGTTGCATTTTACAATGGCCAGGTTTCATTTACACCGGTCAGGTCATATTTTGGACCGATCCGACAAAAAAATAATCTTTTTGTAGGAGCTTTATATGAAAAACCAAGTCGATTAAAGTATCATTGCGTTAGTCGGCATCTTTCATTATTTGCTGATTCCTTATAAAACCGGCCAGTCTAATTATCCGAATAGGCGAGCGTATAGCATCCTAATTCCTTTTTGCATGCTTCTTTACCCATTCATTATTTGTTCATCAGCTTGTCCGTTTGAAATTGAAAAATCCTCCTCCATACGTCCTCCGTTTTGTATTTTCCTAATTGTCTTTCTTAGTGAAAAGTTTAGCCAAGAAGCGTAAATGAATCCTGATTGCATTTGAATGAAGCAAACTACCAATAAACTATTAGCTATTTCGTAATAAGCTAACATGAAGTAATAATTTTTTATGCAGGTGTGAATTTGTAATGCTAAAATGCTAATAATGCTAAAATAATGCTTGTCTCTTGTCTCATCCTTTTAATCTTTTTGTATGCTAATTTTATTGAAATATGAGTGGATCAATACAAATAAACCTGAGTTTTGAGGTATTATTGAACGATGCTAACGGTTGAAACCGGTGAGGCAAGCATATTCGTGCATAGGGAGGTCTTCATTCTTTTTTTTTGCACATCAACGCCCGGAATTAGAAAGTGAGATAGAACATTCCGTTCTTTTGCATCAACCTTCAATATTACCTGTATTGAAGATATTTCGCAAAATATTGGCTCATTAACGAGTTCTTTGGCAAGGAATAGCAATTGCAAAAAATACGCTATGAGCAATTACATATAAATCTTTATGATTTACAGGTGTATAGCTGCAATGAATTCTAGCTAAGCGATTTTATAATAAATAAAAATAAGAAAAGAAAGAACGAAAGGAATCGCTTTATCTCATGTTCCATGATTCTTTTATTTTCGCATGCGAATTTAATAAATGCACCAGCTATTTAGATTTCAATATTGTTCTGAGTGAAATTCTCACTCAATGTGGCATTTGCGAAAAACAACTGCTAAAATTGTTGACGTTGCATTGCAAAAAAAAAAAAAATTGCAATTGAAAAACCTCTGAAAACTCAATGAGAAATATTTTCATCATATATGCAACAAATTAAAACGTTAACGACTATAGAATGATAGAGAAATTTATGAAGAATATTGCAAATGAAATGTACTTTATGACTTTGCAAAGTAATTATTTCCTTCTTCGTTAAGGGGAAACGCGGGAGGGGATTCATTCAACACTTTACAACACTGTTGTAGAAAGAGATGACTGTGTGAGGAACGGCATTTTTTTTTTCTTTCATTGTAACGATTTTTTTTTCTTCTCAAATATTACTAACGTTATGTTCGTCGTCTTGCGAGACATCGAATATATTCGAAAATTTCCGTTACTTTCAACAAAATTCTTTTCTTTTGATTCGTAATAACTTCATATAAATAATAAAAAAATTTTTAAGGAATTGCTAATTCTATGCAATTATATTTATAACGTCTATACATCATCATGTTTTCTTTGTATATTTGATAGTTTCCACAAGATTAGAGATTTTATTGAATTCTATAATTTATTTATCAGAATGCACAATTGAATTTGCCCTATTAAATTATAATCGATGTGTTTAGCACTCCTCATTGGTCAATTCTTCAAGGAAGAAAAAAAAAATTCACTTTCCACCTATAATCGAGTGAATATAGAATAAATATACATAGTAAATATTATAATCTATTTATTTGTCCGTAACGCTAAAAACCATCTAGTTGGCTTTCAAAAATGCTCAATACTAAGTTTAAATGTGACTTTTTATTGAAAAATTTAAAAAAAAATTAGAATGCATATTGCTGAGAGAAGAACGATTGAGAAAATGATGTGATGGAAAAAAAGATTTTATGAAATAAATCTCTCAATAATAACGAATCACAATATCGATTCAAATTATTATCAGAGATATATCAGATATCACTGCATATTATAGGATTGTCAAGCGCATAAACATAACGATTCGCTGTAGCGTATTACCTGCATACCTGTATAACTGTTACATTATATATATCATATACCTGGTCACACCTGATCACTTAGTTGTCACCTCAATCAATGGAATCTAATCCCATGTTCAGTCTGGACCTCATTTAATATTCCTCGTTTTTGGTTGGGAGCGATTTAGGAGCAAAATTTTATTGGCTCAGTCTGCAAAAAAAAAAAGCTTTTCTTGAAGAACATGTCTATACAATAAGCTTAATATAATGCAGATTTTTCTCAGCATTGAATAAATCTTCTTGAACGTATAATTCGAAAGGTTATCTTACCATATACTACTATTAAATCATCTAATTAAGCGCTAAAAAAAAAGAATTAACGAAACGAACTACAACAATATGAAGGCATATTATCACATTTCCTTTCAATATCAAACGCTAGGGAATATTATAAGAAATAAAAATTCACAATTGAGGTTTTTTTTTTCCCCACGACGATTTTGTGCTTGAAACAACGCGTTGATCGAGTCGAAATTTCCTGTTTTCTTTACGCTTAGAAGAAATTTTTCTATTAATTTCCCTAAATGTGTGTTGTTTTAGTGTGTGAATTTTTGTTCGCAAAAAAAAAGTTTTCAAAAACAAATTTGCTAAACATCAATTTATTATTTATTGCAACATTGACTACGACGCCCATTCGAAGAAATCATCTTTGTCGAAGTTTTAAGCATATAAAGAGGCAATTTATCGATATATACGATTGATATTTCTTGCATTCAACAGGTATAATCTCTTTTTTTTTTTGATCATGCATCGAATTGAACTTACTCGCTATGTCCTGTATTTAATTTTTGAATGAATGATGCACTTAATGATGCGGTAGCCGATTTTTTCCCCTATTATATTCTTATCATATATCATATCATATCTGCTATCAGGGTGAGCATCATATTTGTTCTGAAATGAACTTTTAATTCATTCATTACATTTTAGGCGACCTTACTCTGCAATAACAGATCAACTCGATCGATTAGTTTAGTTCGTTTGAACCTAATCAGAAAATACGTTCATTGCCTCCATTTTTTTTTCTTTCTATTATTGATTTTTGGAGTTTGGAAAAAGTTGAACGAAAACTCGCTTGAATGTATGATAGTGGTAAAATCATGAATGAATTGATGTTTTTTGCTTGGAGGCGAATAAGCATGCGATTATATCCTTGTAATTGATGTTAAACCATGAAATCACTCAAATCACATGTTACATTCATGCATTGTTCGAAGATGGCATCCATTTCATTACATCCTATTCCTATTCTTCATTTCCGGAAGTAATTAGATCATTTTCAATCGTAATTTAAATTTTTAATGAATTTTACCTAAATATTTCCTCCTTTTTTTCCAGTTTACAATCTGCAATAATGAATTTGCAACACAAATAAAATTCAAAATAGTTGCGGCATTCATGAAAGATTATATTTTATCGCGTTGATTGTTCACTGACGAACAGAGCAAAGTTGTTCAATGATTGATACTGGAAATTCTATTCCACAATATTACAAGCGATACAACCAACAAATGCTTCTTGTTTATGTGGATTTATTTGTGATAGACAGCAGCGAAATGAAAATAACAGTAAATTATATGGAAACTGGCGTTTTTTTTTCACACATATTGCATCATTGACCAAATAGTAATTGAGGCCATACGTTGCAACAACGCTACCTTTTAGAGGTACATGTATATTCTGTAATACCTGTGATACTAGAGGTTGCAGCAATCCTATTGTGTGTAGGTGTAGGTGTATATATATTCCGCAACACTCGTAATATGTTCCATACCTTTCGATAATATGCTAATTTATTTAGTCGTAATAAAATGAAGCACTTAGGCGCATTAGCAATAATAAGTGATAATATTATAAGAGTTTATTCATTTCTAAGCCATCTTTGCATCTAATCTTTTTTCCATCTATTTTTAAAATTCAAATTTTTCTACTTCCTTTTATTATGAGAATCATTTTCAATTTGTGCACTATGGCAAATGCGAACATGATTCATTACCCAAAAAAAAAGAGAATAGCGAAATTTCTTCTTATATACACTCTATGAATTTTACATTTGCATAGTGTAATTATTAGTTTGTGAAGATTATATCGCCATGTTGTTTACATTCTACTATAGCTATTTGCTTGAAGATAATACTCTAGAATAGGACTTCGTTTTTTTTTAAATTATTGCTTCTTTTTTTTTTCGATTTTTCAACTTCTTGTTGCATTCTTCTAATCCATCTTTCAACCGTAAAAAACTCCATAATGATTTTTCAGCTAAAGGCAATTTTTCCTCTCAAAAAAAATTTCGAAGATATTTTTTTTGAAGATATTTTTGCCTGTAGCGTAATTTTCACTCAAAGTTTTATTTCACTCAAAGTTTCACTTATGTAGTAACGTAAAAATTCTCTATTATTCTAAAGGCAACGAATATTTTCGTTGGTGTTAAACGACCCTATTTAATGAATTAGCCAAGGAATAGCTCGTGGCGTCTGTTGATTGTTAGCATCATTGAAATGATATGCACGCAAAGTCCTCAGCATCTAAATATTGCGCCGTGGAAACTGATTTATGAGAGTGAAGTGGGAGAGGGGAAGAAGGGGACTAAGCTTGACCTGAAATATCTATTGACCTTAAGTAAGTAAATTGACTCTAATATCTAAATTATATACTTTATAGAGTTGTTTTTTTTTGTTGTTGTTGTTGTCTACACGTAATAATAAAATTCAAAAATTGTTTTTTTTTAAAGAAATTTTCAGCATCTTTCATCATTTCATTGAAAATTTTTACTCTCCTAATTTGATGTTTTGTTTTCGATATTTTGCATTATTTAATTCGTAGATCTATTTCATTTAATAAACAAAAAGATTTGCGATGAAAAAAAAAAACAACAACGATGAAGTCAACGGTTGCCGACTATAGAGATATATAGACGCTTTTCAACGTACACATTGAATTTATGTCTTTTTTTTTTCGGTCGATCTAACATATATTATTGATCTTTCGCTTTTGAGCTGCTTCGCTAAGCAAGCATGCTACCGTTCTATCGTATTGTACAATTCGTTTGTGAATAATTGATCTTTTTTTTTTTAATTTTGCCTTTTTTTAAAAATATTTCTTTTTTTTTGCAAAAATATTATTTCAAAGTGGTCATATTTTTATTGATATCTTCGTTTTTTTTCTCTCTCTCTCTCTTTTTTTCCTCTATCTCGAAGCGTTTATCAACATATCATATTTCATTTCAATGTTAATTGCATTAAATAGAATGAAATTTGCGAGATAGATGGACTTTGTTATTTATGATCATAGGATATGATCACTGTTATTTATGGCCAATCGAAAGTGATCACTCTTATTTATGGCCAATCGAAAGTGATCACTCTTATTTATGGCCAGTCGAAAGTGATCAATGAAAGCCGTTCGTTGGAATCTCTTCAGTAAGAATCGCTTCAGTGAACAGGTGATGCGTACGAGCATTAGGAATATGACTTAATTTAATAATTAAGACTTTCACTATATGCGATTGCTTATAAATGCTTTTTCTTAATCAAATTTGCAATTTTTTTTTTCAGTGGAATGCGACTTTCTATGTGAAAAAGATGTGAAGAAATTTCTCTACAAGTACTAGCAAATAAACCTCAATTTCTATACAAACCGCTACCGGTTTTTAATAAAACATTCAAATGGTAGCATGTTTATAAAAATATATGATTATTGTCAAGTAATAACGAAAAAAATTGCTCGAAAAAATAAACTTTTCAATATTTTGGAAAAGTCAAGAGGTTATCCGATCAAGAGCATTTCGTTGCGTTGAACTAGAGATTTCTATCAAAGTGATTTGATGCATTATACATGAAAATAGATAATAATATCCCGAACGAATAAACAGCTAAGATTCTGTATAAGTGATAAAATTCCGCATTAAATGTGATAGCAGTACAGTCGTTTATGAGTAAAAAGAAAAAGAAAAAATATACAAAACAAGTGGAAGAACCTATCAAAGGAGTAGATGCAACATGTGCCTTTTGCATTCTAATCATCTTATTATCGGCTGATTTCGTAAAAGAATATAGAAAATAATGGATATGAATTCTGGGTGGGCCAACTTTCTATATAGATCTGCAAAAAAAAAACATTTTTTTTTCTGATCTGATTGGTGCAAAATAAGGAAAAGAAACCCGATCGATTTGAAACTATGCAAATTTTTCTGAATATCTCTAACGTATAATAAATCTATCAGAATTTTGAGACTGCTAGATGAACAGGTCGAAAAGCGTACATAAACATTGGGGCCAGAAATAATCTTACCATGATGAGTTTTGCGTCAAGAAATTTGCATACGAAATATCAATTAGCATATCGCTGAATCACCATTCTCGACGCCAAGCTATGAATGCATTTTTATGCTCCGTAATGCCAGCCATATGGATTCTAAATTGGCATTTCTAGAAAGCGACATATGAACGTCATGTGATGAACATGATCAAAGTCTTGCTTTTGAAATTTGTGTTTCATGCTGATGCGACAATCAATTATGCCTAAGGTTGACCAGGATGTTTTTCCGGGATGAATTTTTACTACAAACTTGGATACCTTTTACAATCCATAATGAAAGCGGAAAAAGAATAAAAAAGAAAATGAATTAAGTGGTGTGAAAAAGTTGCAAAAATTAGTGATGTTTGAATTGCCTAGATCAAAACTAGATTTTTATGATGCTCTTTCTAAGAAGTACTTTGCAAGAAAGCAATTACACGGCAAGCTTAGGATCAGCGGTTGCTCCACTTTCAAGAGCAAAAAACAATCCGCTTTAATTACTACGTCCTTTAATTTTTTTTTTTTTTTTGCGCATTTAACTTCACAAAAATATTATTACCAAAGAAGAATGTATAAAAGTTTGCGAAACGCAATTCGATAATCGATGAAAGTGTTATCGTAATTCGTTTATTGTAGTATCATACTCATTTATATTATCATGCACTTATCATGAAGTGCTAGCATCATTCAAAGCATAAAGATTTTCAGTATAAGCGAAATTAAACAGTTCCCGAAATTCGAGAAGATCCAGTGTCGAGGGGCGTCAAACGAGATCCATGAGTTTTGTCATATTTCTTTACAGTACCAAACATCATTTGGATGTCCTCTGTATCATTGCATTCTTTATCAAGCATGAATTTTTCAAAGCTCCTCATTGATTCGCGATCGAAATTCGAAAAGTGTTGATCCAATAAAAGATCTGAAACGATGCAAAAGAGTTTCAGTGAGCAAACATTATTATTTTCAGTGGTGTGTCAAAACGATAATTTAATTATCACCTACCAAAATTTCTTTGATAGTATGCTTATCATTGTGCTATTCAACGAACTACGACCCACCTCCTCCTCCTCATCTACTCCCCTCGCCCTCCCACCAACCCCTCTCCCCATCAGCCTCTTCCCACATCTCTCTCGAGCGGTAGAAATGAAAACTTCTCCTTGATATTGCAACATAAAAATTCATTCATATTCGCGTCTTAAGCGTCTATCCGCCTAGATTTTCAGTTAGGAATCATCGTGTTGTTGAATTTTGTGATATATGCTAGCTAGCGATGCTATCTTCAATTGGCTATTAAATTTGCATATGAGCTGTACTATGAATGTCACTTTTTTTTTCAACTTTTTCCCACGTATATCAGTTTTTGAAGTTTCGCATAGATTTGCATAAATATTGGCAGTATAGCCGAATTCTAGGCCATACAGGCCTTTTTTTAAGATCGCGCTGAGTTTTTCATTGGAGAGAGTGATGGAATTAGTAAAGCGCCTCACCGATCGTATATGACCGATTATGGAATAGAGGATGCTTGTTTTTGATTGTTTATTTTTAATATAGAGTTGAAAGTCTTCGAAATGCTTTACCACTAATACAACACTACGATTTGAGAATTAACGAATCTTATAGGGGTTATGGATCGAAGCGCCTAATGCCTAAGTGCCACGTCTAGGTTTTGAGGCCTGACGACAGCTCTGATTCAGTTTATATATATATATATATATATATATATATATATATATATATATATATATATATATATATATATATATATATATATATATATATATATATATATATATATATATATATATATATATATATTTTGTAATGCAATTTCTCAGGAGAAAAAAGCGAGGGGAAAGCAAATACAGTTATATAAATAATAAGCGCTAATTTAGTTGATCAAACTTCTTCTATAGTCATCGCTGAACATTTCGAAGAAATGCATAAGCAGTTCATCATTTTCTACTGGAATTCTCTTTTCTGCGTTGTATCAAATTCCTAAAATATAGATATACACCCAAAATTGTATTTTAAAGCGTTTAATACATAGGAACAATATCATAACGCCACCACAATATGATGGCCTATTACTTCGATATTGTTAGCCTCAATAATTTTCCCGCTCTCAGAAGAAAAGAGTATCGTTTATTCACTTCATCGTTACTCTCAAGCAGTCAAGCAGTTGTGTTAACTTCATATTTCTAATTCTACAGCGGTGTGCAATCACCTACATCTTCTGCCTCTTTGGTCGATCGTTCAACCTGATATTCTCAACTTTTGGCCAATAAAATTTACCATCCAATAATATTTTCTATTTAGTCTTCAGTCTAAGTTGTATGTTAAGCTACTAAGTTTCATTTAATTCTTGAATTTATATACTTACTGATAAAATAATTTTTGGCGGAAATTTTAGTGCACAAATTTTTCGTTAAAATGAACAAGTTTTCGATCTTTATTTTCTAATTATATGTTGTTTTGTTGTCAAATATTCAAATCGGTTTACGTTTCCTAGCCATTGATTAGTTGTTACGAAGATCGCTGAAATCAATCACTATGCGATGCCACATTTGAGATATTTAGAAAAGTCTATTCGGAAGCATTAAAACTGCGCAGAATTCATTATACAGGTATTAATTGCATATTGAAACGGTGGAAATAGATTGGTAGAGATGTGAAGGAATCAAAATTTAAGACATCCGGAAATTGTTCCTCTCCGGTAGAAATCAGGAAGACAAGGCAGGAAATTTTAAGAAGCCGGAATTAGTCGATACGGACGAGAGCAACTAGGCTAATGAGGAATCGAGATTCTATCTGACTTATCTCTTCTTTCTAAAGAAGCTTCATATCTACTCTTACGACAACAGCAGATGTTTCACATTTTTACTGATACGACGAATATTACCAAATTTGATCGCTATAAATAACGGATATCTGTGATACATTGATCGATTGTGTTTAGAGTGATAAGGAGTTGCTGATAGGGGAAGAGAGGATAAAAAAAAGAAAAATATATATGCTTGCTTGTTCCACTGCAGATACCAATAGGTTTAATTTTACGTATATGGCATCCGCGGTAGGCAGTTGTGTGGGTAGCCAATTCGGTATTTCTCACTAATTTTTGTCGAAAACATTGCCAAGATCACACCGAGAGCAATTAAAACCTGAAGATAGGTCTTCGATCTCGTATTATTTCTCCCCCCTTTGCACATGATTTCTTGGTAAGAGCCCTAGACCTACGAGCAGAGCCAGCTGCACACAAGAACGGTTCAAAGGCATGGTCAGTTTAGTTGAGTGACAACTACTACCAAAGTACCTCGCTGATAGCTAGATATTAGTCCAAAGCCCGCCCTCAAGACGCCCTCAAATATTAATCTTCGTCCTCAGGACGTTGAACGTCCTATGGGTGAAGGTGGGGATCATCGCCTCAGGAGCACTCCTTCATTCAATACTATTCTTATGAAGTAGTGGAACAAGATTGATGAGGTTACCTTCAACGCTTAGTGTGATACGGTTCTTGACTAATTTCTCAGTTACGCAAATGTAAAAAATGACCTGTTTAAAACCTAAGCGATTTTTGCATCGTCGACGGTTATAACAGACTGCTATTGTAATCTCTTCTGAACACTTTTTCATTTGTCATTAAAAAAAAAGTTTATTTAAACGTTTATTCAAATTTATTTAAATTTATTTAAGTCCTTTCAAATGGCTTAGATTTTAAACAGGTCATTTTATTCAAATTTATTTAAGTCCTTTTTATCATACTAACTGAGCCTTTATTATGCTAATAACAAATGTTTAATTATGCATACAAATATTAATGCGGCTATGAATCGGAAATATCAACTCATTTATGTTCGTCTATATCTTAATTACTGCAACCACAACGACGTAAGACATTAAGTAAGGATAGGTCAGAAAGGCAACGAAATGCATCTCAATTAATATACTTTCATCACTTTTTTTTTCTAATGACCGTTTGGCGTTTGACTTTGTCATCACTTCCTTCGATCTATCTATCACCTTTGTGTAAGTTTCGTAATTTTTTCTACGTCTGCGTTATGATCCATCACGTCTATACATACGTGCAAGATTGCATGCAATGTCTATGTATGTGTCTGGGTGTGTCTGCGTATGCGTCCTATGCGTGCACATGTGTGCTATGTATATGCCTACGTGTTCGATATTCTCAACTCGGGAACCGCGTAAAATTGGAATCAAAGAAAGTGATAGGGCTAAATATTTACCACATCATGATCCCCTCTTCCAATTGGTTGATCGATAAAGCTTTTAACCACTTTAAAAACTGCAAATTTCCCTTAGGCGATTTACGACAACATCTCCTCAGCTCTTCTGTCATGCCTTTTGCAGTTATTTCAAGTTCTGAGCAATCCTCTAGTCCATCGAACGGAATCGCAATCGATCATTCTAATCTGGTGTGCTTTGTAGCTTTTTCCTCCGAATTCACTCGTATATTTGTTCGTTCATTCTTTAATGTTATTTATTTATTTATTCACTTATCAATATTTTCCATTTTCTTTTGGTTATCTCTTCTTATTTCTATATGCGCTTATAGTTCCGTTTCCGGGATCTCATTTAAAATATATTTCTCTCCTTTCAAATTTATCAAATGATTTTAATTTGTCAAACATTGCAATTGATTGATTGATATATGTGCAGAAAGGTTTCGTGTTGTTGAATTTCGATTATGAAAGCACTTAAAACATCCTTGCTATCGAGTGGAATAGGTTTGTTATTCCATTGATTTCGGAGTTTAAATTGCATTTCTAATGACGTTAATGGGCATTCCTAGGGAAGCCAGATAATGAAGGGAGAAGAAAAGTCCCACTCTTACACCTCCATAAAGGTTCGGCCGAACTGAACCGGATTCTTCCAGGGGTCATGGATGAAAAAGTCCGTCGAAAGAGGTAAACATGATATACTCTATTGCATCCAGTTCAGCTGGCCAACCACTTCACAAGTTTTCAGCAAAAAATGAGACATGCAGAACAATGAACTTCAGCGATTCAATTCACCTATACAACATTAAAGTCTCCGTTCTTAACGATCAAATCGATGAGGTGAAAATGCGATTGATAAAAAATGCACCAAACTTTTGGTTTTTGTTAAATATCTATGGTTTTTTTTTTCGAATTTAATTGATTAATGCGAATCAAATATTTATATTGCAATGATTAATCACATATATAGTGGAAAATTTCCTTCTGAATTTTTTTATTTGAAACAAATTGAATGATAATTTTTCCTCGATGATGGATTTTGGCAAAGTTAAGGAATACAATCGGTTTTTTTTTTTCATATTTGTGCTCTTTGGAAAACTTTATTCGTAGTATGAAAATCGTTTAGAAATTAGTTCAAATTCTTTAGTAGATAAATATGAAAAAAATTTAGTTTTCTGGGACATCCTTTACTCACCTGCCGTTTACCTGTGAAATTCATCAAAATTCAACGAGAGAACAAATTGAAGCGCAATCTATTCAAGCACAGAAAACTTTAGGTAGTTATTTTAACAGAAAACTCGAGATGAGTTCGCGTTCATCATAAAATCACAACTGAATTCAAATAACGTGTTGACTGATCGATTTTGAGCATTTTTCCGGAATTATCCGATCCGGTTTAACTTGAAAGATTTTTAGTCTTTAAGAATTTGCTTTCTGCAGCTGATTTTCTAAGCCAGTTTTTGCTATACCATAGCGAAAACAAATTTTAAAATAGTTCCTTGTTATCGACGCGTTTGTAGAAGTGGAAAAAGATGCTTTCTCGCCACAATTTTGATAGGAAATTGTAATGTATGTCCAAAAAAAAAATCCGAAAATGAACCGATTTTTTATTGATAGGAAAAAAATAGAGGCGAAAATTGAAATGAAAACTTTCAAAAAAATAAACGAGAATCGATATTGGCAACGAATCATTCATTTTTTTTCCCCGATCTCTTAAAATATCGAAAGAAAACGAAATGCTTGATTTCTAGCGAATATCATAGAAATTTTTCACTTTTGTATGAAAATTTTCCGCGTAAAAATTCATCAAGCATGGAAATTAATCTTTTTTTTCTCTCTCTCATAAAATTTCAGCTATTATATTTTCTTTCTTTTTTTGTATTTCTCATTTCAGTAATGATATAGAAAAAATTTTCAAATTTGCCATACAAATAAGAAAGCGTAATTTATGTATTTTGTTGATGTCAAAGGCGAAAATTAAAAATTTGAAGTGCTCCGTTCATCAATAAAAAGTTAACTATTTTTTTTTCGTATTTATTATTTTTCAATTATGATCGTCATGAATTCTTTCAAGTTCTCATCGTCACAGCTGTCATGAGACAACCTTTCAGTGAAAATCTCTCCCCCTCGAATGGCGTACAATTGAAATACCAAATGAGTTGCTGCTAATGCCTCTGTCGATTCTTTTAAATGTTATTTAGCGATCAATGCGCTGCTCTATTCGTGTCAGGTTATGTCCAGTATAATCTACCTATTCAAAATTTAAGTGGTCTTGTCTTGGGTTTTAAAAAATGAGAACGGATTCTGATCATAGCACATTCACGAATGATCACAACTATGCTTATGAATTCGTGATTTGAATGTAAATCGATAGAGCAGAAATATAAAGAACGAAAAAATTTTTTGGGAAATTGTAGAAAATAAAATACCCGGAAAATTTTCTCAAGTTTTCTTTTGCAACATTTTTTTTTCTTCTAGAAATTATCCGAGCAAAAAAAATGCTTTGCAAAATTTTGCAAAGCATTTTTGCAATTATTGGAAATATTATCATTTTTGCAATATTAGGAAATAAAATCTCTATGAATGCAAACATTCAAAAAATATTATATCTTATTTCAAAAAAAAAAAAAATTGCAACCATCTGTTTTCGATAAAAAATAAAACTAATAAAACATTAATACAAATTGGTTATTCGCTAAAAATTTTTTGTTTTTTTTTCGCCGAAGGCATTCAAAAATTTTTTCGACAAGAGTTTTATATCGTTGGATCATTTAAACAAAGTTCAAACACTTTGTCTATTTATGGGAATTTTTTTTAAATTGTTTACAGATTTACTATAGTGAACTACCAACAAATATCCGTTTTTTTTCAGTACACATTAAAAATATTCTAAGAGTTAATTATAGGCGCAAATTTAATTGTTTCAATTTGCTATTCGATTTCTTAGTTTAGGATGGAAATCGTTCAATTTTGAAAACTATATGGCCAGTATGATCGCTATTGCTTGTTAAGGGAATAAGAAAACCAATTAAATTACTTTACTTGCAATCATGTAAACATGGCGAGTGAGTCACTAAACGAGAAAAGAATAGATTTGTGCTCAACTAGAGCCATGTTTTGCTCTAAAATTACGCACTGAACCCATCTAAGCTGTATTTTTTTTTTCTGCAGGTTCACTTCGCTATGCTCATTTTGCTTGTGCCTTGCGATCCCTTTAAAGTCTTAGCTAAGTGCAGCGAGCGCAGATGCTGAAGTATTCGTCAGGCTTATTTATTTATTTATTTATTTATTTATTTATTTATTTATTTATTTATTTATTTATTTATTTGTCTATTCAATAGGCATTTGGCTAGTAAGTCAAGTGACTGCTAAAAAAATTCCGAACTTGAACTTCATTAGACCCTAATTTTTAAAAGTTTTTTGAAAGAGGGAGGCGAAAACAAAACTATCAGTATGGTCAAAAATAGAGTGAGGATAATGCATAGATTGCATAATAGTTGAAATATCCACTCGTGATTTTTGCTGAAAGAGATTACTTCAGAGGAAGGGAAATGTTTGCAATTTTGATATCAAACTGAGAACTTTGCAACATTCTCTTCAATCGAAGCAACTTGAGTAATTTCAAAAATGAATGCGATGACGAATGCGCAAATGAGACAAAAAAAATCTCGTATATATATATATATATATATATATATATATATATATATATATATATATATATATATATATATATATATATATATATATATATATATATATATATATATATAAAATACAAGTGTATATAAATTGTATCGGAAAAAAGAATGTGAGAATATTTTTCCCAAACTATCACATAGAATTGCTATAGAAAACGTTTCACGTGGCAAAAAAATCAATGTTTAATTGAATTACTCACCATAAACTATTGTTACATCGATCAATCACATGAAACATATATGCCTTTTATAGGTAGCCACGAAAGAAAATCACTGGAAACGATACACATATACATTATATTGTTGTCATTTTATTTCTTATATACGTCGTATGCAAATTAATAAATATTTAATCAGGCGGAATTAGGGAGGTGAAATTTCGAATGTGAATAAACGAAAATCAAATGGCTAAGATTTATTATTCGGCATTATTCTGAGATTAATGCTAAACTATCGGCCTAAGGTGATTGATAAATTACGATATAACGCTTAACGGTTATCGATCTATCGAATCAACTTTCAATCCTTGCTGATATGGAAATTTCAAAATCATTTTATAATTTCAGCGTGAATTATTCTTTTGCTATTTAAATATCCTCAATGGTGTAGTTTAGTCTCTTCGTGTTTGTTTGAATTTCGCTTGATGTTTACATGCGATCGTATGATAGAGGAGTTCTTATTCGCCGAATAAAGACAACAGAATGGAGCATTTTTAATAGTTTGTTGGTCACCCCTCATTCGCCTTTAATGGAACATTCTCCCACCGCCTCCCCTCTCCCCCCCCTCCCCCACCCCACCACCATCTCTTCCTCCATTTTGATGAAATAATTCTACTACCTTGAGCGATACCTATTGAGTAGTGAATGGATAAATACCTATTTTCATATTCTCTTGACAAATTTTTGCTTGCAAAGCGGTATCGTGACGGCGTCAAATCTCTGCCTATAAATCTGCATATTTGCATTACTCTATCAATTTCTTCACTTGCACTTATATCTGTGTATTTGTGATCATCTTTGTTCCCAATAGTAATTAACTTATGCGCGAATATAGCTGACAATGATTTTCTAACCAATCGGTCAGGTGGAAAAGAAAATTATTATCCATATGATTTTAAATTATTTTGTTATTTCTTCAAGATGCTGAATAATCTTTTAAGTGTGTCCACCATATTATATGAAAGACAAACTCGGAGTAGTTTGATTATTGAAAGTCGAGAGCGAAGTGATATCTTAACCAATAATTTCATTACATTCACTACTGATAAATATTAGTGTGAAAGCTGTTTTGCAATATGCCGTTTTTGTATTTTTTTTCTTTATATTGATACATTCAACTTCATTTCCTATACGCTTTGAAAAGTTGTTTAGCAAGACTATGATGAATTAAAGCGATATCATGAATAGGTGATGAATTTGTTTACCTGTCTGAGAGTTTTAACTCCGGAGTCATTTAATCATAGAGTAAGCTCCTATGCTATTTTTCTCATGGATCTATCAAATATGAAAGGAGGTATAGGCAACCTAAAAGTAGAAAAGTTATGCACCTTTCACAGTGATTGAATTTTTATCGTACTTCGACTAGGCAATAAAAAGGCGAACTTTTTGTGTGACATTTGTACAGATTGTTGGAACAATTAAATATGAAGTACTGTTCTATTTTTTTTTTTTTTTTTTGTTGATTACTGATGAAGACGGTTATTAAAATGAATAGGTTGCAAAAAGCGCATATCGCGTTTTATCGTACCGTTGATAGTTGCTCTATTTGCTTTCTTCAATCTTCATAACTTATTTATATTTTTTTGGTTTCTTTCAATAGATAACATTCAGAAATGTGCAATGACAGCTTATTAATGAAATTATTCATATACAACGTTGAGGAAAGATCATAAGAATTTAGCTTAATTATGATTCTTTAATCGCTCCCCCTTTAATGTTATCGGGTAAGTATGCGCTTACGCGGAAAATGTGTAAATCTCCTTAATCGGTATCTATTACCTGGATTCAATGTATATACGGCAGCACTAGGCGGAAATGACTGACATATTCACATGTTCGATCTTCTTGTTTTGCTTTATTAATACTACATCTTGAGAGGTTATCACTTCCATCAATAAATCAATTCTTCCATTCTAACTGTTTTCCCATCTCTAATAATTGAAATGCCTAAGCGAAAAAAAAACAAACCAACTAAACTAAACGCAGCAAATTTCATCTATCACTAAGATAGATGAATAAATATTTTTCACTAATTAGCATATTAATAATTGGATTGCCAAACTAACCAATGAAAGAATTTAGACGAGTATAAAACAGTTTCAATTAGAAAGAGGTTTCAAATCAAGGAATTTGCAACAAAAAAAACTTTTTATTAATGGAAAATGGTGGCTTAAAGCAGCACTAAGTCGAGAATTTTTTTTAAAAATCTAGTTACACTCATTTTTAGTGTTTAGTTATGTGCAGACTTTCATTCGAAAAAATATACCAGCCATTGAAAGTGTTGTTGCAATCTGTATTTGAGTTGTAAGGAAACAACATTAACCGCAAAAAAAAAAGACGCACAAGACCAACAGCATGAGACACAAATAGCATGGACTAATAAAAATAGCGATAGGAACGGACCCATTTCTGCAGCTCTGTTTAACGCCGTCGAATCATTTTTTTAATCTCGAACTTCTTGAACCGCTTTTGTGATCTTGAACTTCTCGAACAGTTTGTATGATCTTGAATTCCTCGAAGCGCGCAGTGGTTTTAAACTGTTCGAAACAGTTGTGTGGTCCTGAGCTCTTCGAATCTTTTGTGTAATCCTGAAATCCTCAAAAACAACCATGAACTCTTGAACTGCTTATATAAACCCAAACTCCTTGAATCTTTCCTTATTTAATAACGCGAAAGACAGGTTGCGTTGAGTGTTATCGAAATCGATAAGTCAAATTTTGTTTGCTGTTGAAGTAAGTACGAAATATCCATACTTAAGTATGTAAGTATTATTGACGATTTTTTTAAAACTTTATTTGAGCAGTCTTTTTAAATTCAAATTTAAAATCCTCAGCAATTTTCGACGTCTAGCATTCGCATCAATCTCGTCTAATGAAACGGTCAGGACGATTGCATACTTATTGCGTTAGGAAAATCTCATATTAAACGATTCTCTTCACCTCATCTCCTTTCATCGCCTCCACCTATATCGTCAATTCGATGTGGAACTAAGGAATTCTATTGTAGGCAAACCTACAAAATACAATAGAATTGCAAAAAATGCAAATGCATTATATAGAAGCTTTTAATTCAAAAAAAAATTTTTTTTCCACATAGAATGCGGCTATATAATGCTATTCAGCATTGATGCTATTGCCAGCTGCTAATAATAATGAGAGCGAAAATTTTTTTTTGGTTTGTATGACAGTTTTTACTACTAGCTTCCACATTTCCCATCACGCGAGTTATTATAGATTTTTTTTTTTTGCTAGCTAAGGTGAGAAAGTCACGACTATGGGAAATTATCATTGTGTTTCTTGCTCGCCATTTCCACCATAATTGTTATATTCGCTGAAGTATTGAAATGGGTTCTCGGTTTGGAACGTTGCCAACATCATATTATCACTAAAACGCTTATGAAACATCAGTTCTGAATAAAATCTAGTGATTGCTTTAGCTCTGAATCCTAAAAGATCTATACTACTTCCATCTCAGAGTCCGTGTTTTTTTTTCTTTTGACTAACAAAAAATAATGGATTATTAAGTGGGAATTGGCAACGTGAATTTTGAACATATTCATTAATCACTTATTTTTAATGAAAAATAGGTAGTCTCGAGATTTTCCGGTAGACGTTCAACTCTAATTGATGAATAATTGTCGCTTTTTAATTATAAATTAGCGTTGCATTTCTAGAGAGAAAGAACGAAAGAATACCTTAAAGGAAATGGCACGATTCGAGTTTTGTTCGCTTCGCTCAATACGCTTATCGCTCTCATAAAATACTAATAAATAATGAGGCCATGAGTGATGGCGCAATTTGATTTCTATGGAGATGATTTGCTGAGGAAATTTTTCAAAGATTAGTAGAAAACGCGCCGGGAAAGGCTAGTGCGATATGCGCCTTCAAATCGCGCCCATTAGATCGCCTGCTCTTTTATAGCATCTAGCTGTGATTGAGACATATCCAAAAAAAACTCATTATCTAACCATAACAGAACTTGTGATCGATACGAATTACAACCTCAAATAGTCGTAAAATATGATCATATTAGCAGTTATTTAAATGGTACTTGTAACTTACAAGAAAAAAAATTAAAGTGCCAATTTCAATTTAACTCAAAGATCTTATCTGCGATTTTCTTCTGCCATATCAATTTTTTTTTTGCGGTAGCTTCATTGGTTATTAAATTTAAACTGCTGTATAGTGAAACGAACGTACGCACAAACCCACATACATACACATACATATACATAAACACACACACACATACACATATTTATGCATGTACGTCGAGAAGCGCTAGATAAGTGTAAATTCATAGAAAGCGCATCAAAATTTTGTCTTCTGATTTAAACGCTTTTAAAATTATCTTTAATTTAGAGATTTTCTACGCGCTAACATGCCCAAAACGTTTTTTTTTTGAAGGAATTGAATGAACTTTCATGGAAAGGCTAGTTTATGACCTCAACTATTATCGTTGAAATTTGCATTGCTGAGTTCAGTTTTTTTCTCAGCTGAAATTATTTTTATAAATTTATATTCTGTATGCATTGACTGGCTCATTCGCTATCCATTGATCGGCTGCCTATAATATAAATGAAATTTTTATTACGACGCGCGAGTGTTGTAAGTGCTATATTTAATTGGGAGTATTGTAACGAGATGTGTAATTTGCTTTGTTCTCAATATTACATTTGGCTCGATATTTATTTCCGTCATTAATTCCTTGTACTTTGTTTGAATTTAGATGCTAGGTAATCATTTCATAGTTGAACTTGTATATCCTTTCCATATTATATTCGGGTATTTTTGGAAGGCTTGCTTTATATTAGGTAATACCATAAGATTTCACGACAGAATATAAGGATTTAGATAAGCGAAGAACATGATTGAATTTAATTCGGCATTTAATGAGATAGTTTGATTTGAGATTTGCATCATTCTATGTTTTTGAGGAAAGTTACGATAGGACAAAGCTGAAAGGTTTGTACAAGTTCAGTGGGAGGACTCAGCCTCAGAAAGAGAGAGGAAGGGAGAGAGATAATTGAAAGTCCTATAATGGCGTTTCACTTATAAGCACCTAAATCCCTTTTAAGAGATTGGAGCAATGATAGTTTTCACTCAGAAAACCTCGATTATTCCAAAAACTATTGCGTTCTTTTCTCTAGATTCTTTTGTCTATATAAGATTACCTCTTATTCAGAGAGTTTCACTAGCATAAGATTGCAGTTTCAAGTTCTATTCGGGAAGAAGATCTTCTCAGAACTAGATTGTAAAACAACATTACTTCGAGGTGATAAATTGAATTCTATGTTAAATAAATCCACATAAATACTGAAATATGAAATGATAATAATTTCTTTAATATTATACTAATCTCATTGTCTATTTCGCTAAATAATGAGGAAGCTCTAATTATGTGCATATATTTGAATGCTTAAAACGCAACGACTAGATGTGAAAGAGTACGTAACTGTGCTAAAATATTTGCTTGAGAAGAGAGTATTTTTCTTTGCCTTAAGTGTAATCGTAATGAATTTTTAGACGAATTTTTGTTTGTGAAATACTCGATAATTTTATTTGAACGTAGAGAAGAAGGTTTATTAATGTCAACGCCTGGAAGCAGGTTTATTTCGAGCCATTACAGTTTGGCAGCGCTCATTATGATATATAGTTCTTTCCAAAATGTAGCTCTAGTGAACTCAAAAGTGTTCGGACGTTATGGGGCCCTAAACTCGTCGACGGGGCTGTCGAAGCTTGACGATCTCAATGTGTAGGAATATCTGAATCTCAGGGGCGATCGAGAGTGTAGATACGGTGATACGAGGTTCATGATCCATAATCCAAGCCTCAGTGCTAAGGAGCGCTGAGATTGAGCTAGAATCTTATCAGAAATATTTTGCGCCCAAAGCAACGCCAGTCTATGAATTTCAATCTTAAAATAAATTGCACACAAAAAAATATAAGTAATTTTTTCACTGTGCAGAATTTGACATTTTCTCGAACAATTCTGCGACGAATTGAACGATTTTTTCGGTGCTTTGTGAAGGTGTGCATTTGTGATAGGCAATACAGCAACATCGTACCTGCATGCAGATGCATGCGCGTCTGACTTTCAACTCCTGAGTCAGTCAAAGTGGTTAGGCCTAACTTAGGAACTTGAATATAATGGACACAATAAGGCTGGCCTCTAATATCAATATTCAAATTGATACATGAGCTTACAAAATGTTTGTAACAACTTTAGATGCATTTAGCAGTCGCTTGAGCTTTACTTCACAGCGATGTTTGCGCAAATATTTGCATGAGCCATAGAGCGAGTTAAAATGTCATTGCATTGTTTACCATATTTTGTTATTTGTTTGTAGTTTATGGAATTATCTAATGAAGTGAATATAATAGCAAAAAATTGGATATCGCGCCAACTTCTGTGATGCGTTTTCCCATTTATTTCCTCATGATGGAGTCCTTATTAAAAAAAAAAAAAAACGATTGCGAACTCTTGGCTAACGTCATTTGACCGAGACTTTGTCTTAGAAATAGATCAAAATCTCAATATTTGATGACATTTGTTTAAAATTTCCATAGACGCTATCCATGGTACCATATCGTCTAAAACAATGCTAATACTATTTTCAGCGTCGGTATCATGAATTCAGTTGAGCTATTGCAATACAAAAACGGTTCGTCTAAACGAATGGGAAACCAAAAGTGCTAAATCCAAATCTCGTTTTTCTTTTGATCTCATTATTTTTTCTAATTTCTCCCCATCATTAAATAAAAATAACTTTATTTCCATCTATTTTTATTTGCATTAATAGAAATTGATTTTATTCTTGAAATCGATGATGATAATCGATTAAAGATTTATGCAATTCTATCAATTTTATCATCTGATCTATTCAGATTATAGTTAAATGAAATTTTTGTAATATTCAATTGTATTGCATATTATCACCTATATTTGATCATTAACCGTCTCAATGTTACTAATAGTGTAGAATTGAAACGTACAAAATCAACTGTTACATCTTTATAGGTACTGTTGTATTACACATCGTTTGTTCAAGTGCATGAAAACATCGAAAGTTCAAGCTACGTTTGTGCCAATTCCACTAATGAGCTATTCGAATATTACATGAGTACCACCTTCGACGAAGTAATAGTTGAAGTAATACCGAGCTTTCGAGTAATAAATTGTTATTTAAAGTTTATAAAAAAATATCAACCTAGCGAGTCGGCAAAACAGATTTCTGCAATTTTTTAAAACACATATCCTCAGCAGAAGTTACAGATGAATATTAGTAATAAAATCTTTTTTTTATATATATAACCATTTTATATATTTTGCAGTGTAACTTACCTTATAAATCTTATTCTTGAAATTTCGACGATGAATAAGTAAATAATTATGAAATACATAAGAGCGATTTCAAAAACATTCAGCATTTTATTTGAGACTTTAATCACTACGTTTAATTTTAGTCGTAATTAATATACTTGGTGAATTTCTACAATTCGAAATTTATTAGGAGAAATTTCATCGTTTCTTATACTCATTTTCTCATATTTTTATCGAGCATTAAATCAATTCAAAAATATATCCGCGTAGTTTTATAAAAAGATTGTGGAAATGGTAAATAATTTGTGGAATTAAGTTTATTTTATTGTTTGCTTTTTTTGGCCGAATTAATAATGAAATTGATTTTCCAATAAATATTAAGTCAAATATCACAAATGCTATAAAAACAAAAAAATACAAAGCATTTCTAAAATTTTTTCAATAATTTCGTTGTTTTAATGCCAACGTCGCATTAGAGTAGACTTTTTAAATAAAACAATCGATGCAACAAAAAAAAAAATTACATTTTCTTTCTAACAGTTAATCAGTTTTATCAGTTTTTCGAGTTTTATTACCCTTTATTCGGCTTTTCACTTCTTACCAATATTTGCTAGTTTTTATCAGTTTTCAGGAGTTAATCGGCTTGTCGATTTCCTTCTTTTTCATTTCTAAAACCTAATCTTTCGTATATTCGATTGTAGAATACGATGTAAGTACATGATCTTTGGAAAACGAAGTTGTTCCACTGCATGTAAATATTATAACTTTCGTAATACTTATATGTATATATATATATATATATATATATATATATATATATATATATATATATATATATATATATATATATATATATATATATATATATATATATATATATATATATATATATATATTCATTTATTTGTTTACATAATTTGCCGTGATGTATGTTTTGAGATTTTTAAATATGATATTATAATGGTATGATAAGACTTGAAGAGAAGTACTTTCAACTAACATTTGCGAAAGGTTGTCAAAGAAGAAGTTTTTTTCTTACCTTTTAATTGCCAAAAATAAGGGAATATTTTCGATTAATAAGTGACAACCGTTCCTTTTAACAGTGTGTTAATTAACGTCTCATATGCGATAGGTGATAAACATTTATAATGTCCGTTTTTCTTTTCACTATTCAAATTAATTCGATGATGTAATTTGTTTGTTTGCATCGTTATTGATCTCGACAAATCTCTTCTAAAAGCCTTCATAGAATGGTATCACTAAAATTTTCTCAAGCGAGCAATCATTGAATATCAGATGAAAAGGAGGCTTATTTCCGTTAAAAAAATTGCTCTAAAGTGCAATAATCGAGTGTTTAATTAGTGGAATTGATGAACTTTTTCCGCTTGGTGATAAATTTCCACTTTCTTTGGTCACACCTCTCTAAGGTATTTTATTATTGATGTTACCTGTCGCCGCTATTCGTCCTTTTGTAGAAATTTTCTTGCATTAGTTGTCTCATGTGCCTACATATATGTCCACCATTTTTGATGAGGAATAAAAATACTGTCCATCGATGAATGCGAACAGTGTTCTTTCTCTTTCGGATAAATGTTGTATTACTTAGCTACCGTGGACGTTCCTAAATTGCATCATTTTTTCATTCCTTAGATTTCATTAAAGTAGGTGAATGCCTTGTTTTGTGTCCGACCTTTTTAGTTTGCCTCAGAGTCAGATGATCGCCCTCATTTTTGTTAATCAATGAAGGCATTACTAAATATGTTTGTTATTTATTCGCTGTGTTTATTTATTTATTTGTTTTGCTTATACCTAAATATATCCATATAAATGTGTATGCATATGTATCTCTCCATCATAACAAATTGTTCTTCCAGCTGAAGCAGTGCTATAATATATAAAGCATCAAAAATTCTCCATTCGAATAAACTAAAGCGCCGCACAATTGACTCGTTTGCTTGCCAGAATTGCTAAATTGCCTCATCTCTTACAAAATAATTAAGTTCTCGACGGTATTTCTCTTTTTTTCTAAACGGATTGTCGGGCAAATTGCTTTACATCGCCCAGAAAAAAACTTCACTCGAAAGATTCTGCAAAAATAAATGCCTTCATTTATCGTTGCAGAATCTATCCTTCTGAAGAATTAAGCAATGCCCAATACGAATAGAAATAAATAATATATATGTAGTAATAAGATGCACTTTTCATCCCGTTCACCTGGCATAATAAATTTCATAGGTAACCCATAAAAAATTTTGGCTTAATGATTCAATGCATTTAGGATTTAATTGACGTAAATAATATTTATTAATTTTTTACTAAAGAGTTGATTTTATCGAATAATATGAGCTGTTTTTCTATAGCATCTTTAAATTTCTATAAATGCCTTTAAATATTTTCATATGCAATCGATCAAAAATGAAATATGATATAAGAAATTATCTTTCAACGTTGAATATCAACGAAATTTAGCAACTTTTGAATAACTCCGAAGTTAAAGTTTTTGAGAGAAGCGAATATGCATAATAGGATAAACGGCTATGCCTAAACATGACATTGCCATAATACGCTTATCTAGAAATTCAAGAAACGAAAAGTATATCATTTAAAATAAAGTGGAAAACTTTCATGAAATAAAGAATATGTGATAAGCTTGCGCTGATATTATCACTACTCTGTATAAAACGCAATTCGCATCATTTGATGGCGTTGTAAAAACCCGAAAGGTCTTATGAAAGTATTGATGATAGATAATAGTAGACATTCCTATTTGCATTTATTAATGCCTTTCAGCTGATGATAGCAAAAAAAATTTCTGCTAAATTCTGCAGAAATTTCATGAGTAGTTCACTAGCTATTAATAAATTCAACGCATCTTTATTCGTCGTAACATTCAACGAATAAATATGCGGTGATGGTCATGTACGCATAAATATATGCATATTAATATCTACCTATACGTACGCGAATACCCGCATAAAAAGATGAATGCGTATGAGATATTATTCTATTCAAGGCTAGACGGATAATTTCGTTAGAAGTTTCAAAGCTTCGATTGATTGTTTCAATTGGTCATGTATGAAAAATTACTCTTGCTGTAGTTTATTAAGTTGACTAATTCGTACTTTCCGCGTAAAATGTGAAAAATATGAAGTATTAAGTGCATTATTAATATTCATGTTTGTGGTTCTTAGCGTAAAATTTCTGACATTAAGGCAAGAGGTGATTGTGAGGGGAAAAAAAAGGTCAAGAGTCAAGCTTAATTTTGCTGAAATAATTATATTTGTTTCGCTCATTTTAAACTGTAATAATAGAGCAACGGCGAGTAGAGTTTTAATGATGTTGATGTAATCTTTTCCGGCTATATTTGAAGCGATATCATCGAATTATTTCCGTCCAAAATAGCTCAAACTAACTGCCATCTAATCCTTTCTAATTTTCATCAATCAATATCATAATTGAGGCTTATTGAGAACGATATGTTTAGTAGCTGGTACGATATGTAGAATTGCATTTTTCTTTAGAATAACTCTTGGATCATCGTACAAAAGTGATCTTTTGCGAATACTTTGCAATAATTTTTGCAATGCAAGATCGTGCAATATCATGCAATAAGATCATCATACAACAAAATTGTAGAAAGTCTTCTAATAATTTTTTTAAACGGACCTAAATTATCTTACGCTTCATATTTGCTCATCAAAATTTGAGTATAGATGTCGAAAGTCTTTGAAGTCCATATTTGCGCATGGAAGCAATACTAAACGACCGTGTTGTCACCTTCTTCGTTTGTGCTCTAAAAAGGGGTTTCAACTCGAATAAGGTGTTCAAATTACCTGATAGGTTTTATTAAGATAATTTTGTATAAATGATACCATAATAAAAATACTCAACTATTTGGTATAAATTAATAATATAGAATTTCTTATGTGCATTACATAGCCTTAAACTATAATATAGAAATTTTATTAACAAATGAAAGAAGATTTTGTAATGGCTAAATGAGATAAAGATATATCGATACACAAAGAAGAATGCAAGAAATTTTTAGAAAAGTGGTCGCGCAAACGACTCTACGAAGATGAATCGTTCTACCGCCAGCTGGTTGTTGAACTTTGTCTTTCGCATCAATTGCTGCGCATTTTTGTGCGTCGTTCCACTCGTATTCCCCTATTATGTGTTTTTGCTGAAAATCTTTTTTTTTTCTCCCTTACTTATTATCAATAGCAAATATTTGATTAATGGATCAACTTTGCAATTTTTTTTTCCTTATTTGATTTTTATTATATCATTTTTTTTTAATTGGTTTATTTTACTGTAATATATTTATCATATTTTAAGCGTATTTTAATCTTATTTAATTTTATTAGCTTATAAGTTTATTTTCATCATTAAGGGCTAATGATTTTATGCATTATTAGCATTAAAACATTGAATGAAATCCTCTTGAAAGTGATGATTTGCACGATTTTTTTTTCTTTTAAATTGAAATTGTATGTGGAAATTTTCAAAAAAAGAAAAAAAAACTTTCATGAAATGATAAAATGATATATGGAAATATATCATAGGTCGACTGTAATCTTTTCTTACTTTGATTGCGATATGAATAATTTTCGTAGATTACTAGAATATTTTCTGTTGGAATTCTTGAGAAGTTAACCAGAGTGAAATAATTAATTGCCCTCATATTTTATCGAAGATAAAAAGTTGTCAAGTATCTCATGATCTGTCCTTGTTCATCTCAAAATGAAGTTGTCAAGCATCTTACCGATTTTGCTAATAGCATTTTTAATGAGTTAAGGAAGAGATATAGATATAACGCTTTAAAAAAAAACTAGATGAAATAAGCTCTTTAAAGTTTATTTCATCAAGTTTCAAAAATATTTCCGCAAACGTTTATTTATTTTAATGCGGTGGTTATTTTTAACTCAACTTAGTTTAAAAGGAATGTGAAATTTGATCAACAATATTGTTGATTAACAGTTCAGCAATGGTGACAATTCAACAAAACTGAATCAACAATAATATTTATGATCACCAAGTCGGCTGAACGTTATTCTCTTTGCATTTTTTTTTTTTTTTTTTTTTTTTTGCTGAACGTTACATGCCTGATTGAATGAATCTGCACGTGATTGGTTTTGGATTCACCTGTGATTGGCTATCTTTTGGTGTGATCGATAGGTCCAGTTCGAAAATTTCTGAAATCGAAGTCATGAGCTTTTCTGGATGCGATATCATTTCGACAACTTCCATACTAGCATTCAAGTTGATTCTGAACTTTTGAAGGCTTTTAGCATTTTGTTAGAGTTTGCAACTAACTGCTTTGCACTTCATAATTCGCTCATTTGCAAGAAACTTTTTCATTATAGTCTTTGAAAATGATGAAAAAGAGCGCAAAAGCGTGCGTTGTGTGAGTGAATTCTTAAGGAATTTCAACTTATTACGTTTAATTTTTCCATAAATAAACCTTATATAAACTTCAAAAGTTCATATTGCACGCCAAAGTTTACGTAAATATCATAATACTAAGAGGTTAAGATTGACCTTTCAGTTTAAAGAATTTTACCTGTGAATTACCTGCGGTCTCACCTGCAATCGCTTATTTGCCATCTATTTGCTTTCTAAACTTACAATCCTCCAAACAAGTTGAGAAACGTTTGTAAATGGTCATAACCTACCGTCTTCAAAGTGGAAAAGGCTTCTGTCTCCAAAAAAATGTCCAATTCATTTTGGCTATTGTCAATTCGATTAAATTATCATTGTTCGTTTCGTAGGTTGATAGCTGTTATAAATATGAAATTAGTGAATCAGCATTCCGCTGTCATTAGCCAATAACTAACTTGTTTAAGAGTGGGAGGTTAGCAGCATCAATCGACTGAGGTCGGATAGACTTCGAGGTACGAGGAAATTGTTGATTCATTTCACTGAGACTCGGTTGCCGTTTTTATACAACTCGTTTTATAAGAATCAGATCGTGGAAGAATTCTGGTCGATTTAGTATCTTGTAGGGCGTTTTTAGTGCGAAAGAAATGCGCTAAAAATATGTTACCCTCTCGAGAGCACATCTCTGATTACAAGAGAAAAAGGAGAAGAGAATTGAGGAGGAGTCCTCTAGTAATTGCAACATCATTAATCATTTGTCCAATTTCTTGGGCAATTTCATGGGAAGTACAAAAAATAGGTACGTCTTAGACTGATTAAGGTGTTTGATATGAAATATTGTATTGTGAATGAACTCATCGCAGATAAATGCGATTTTTATATGATGATTACTTATCAAAGTTTATTCTTGAAGATAAGCTGACAATTGTTAGGTTGATTTTGATCTCAGAATCGTTATGATGTTCAATATTTCGAAATTGTTCTATAGTTAAGTTTTTATGAATTTTTTTTAGCAATATTTGAATAATTATTCTATCCGTTACTAGAAAAGAAAACTGCAGTAATAGTAAAAAACATAGGCTCGTTTAATTCGAATTTTTAATGAACGAATATGCCTATTTGTTATGACAATAAAATTTATTACAAGTAGTACTTTATTTTCAAGTCGAATCCATATTCTTAGAGAAAATGCTGTAATTGAAGTGGATTATTGCTTAGCTTTGATAGGAATGTATACTTAGCTTTTTTTTTATTGGAATATATATTTATGATATATTTATTATTAGAACTTATAAAAGCTTAACTGTTTGGAATATCTTCCTATTTTATGATAGAGTTTTATTGAAATTTTGTTTTTTTTAAAGAAAATTTCATATACAATTAATAAGAGGAATTCAATTCCACTTAATTACATACGAATTGTTAAATGAATGACGTCTCACTGTTTGATTGTTTGACACTTAGACAATATCTCAAAAGAAAGCATAACATATCGTTGTGTTGGCGATGAGACGGATTAGTAAAGACTTAATAAATGTTTTCGTTTCAGTGTTGCTTTTCCGTAGACAAAGGCGCTCGTTTGCCGGATGAAAGAGGAATAAATTTGGTCAATGCCAACTGCTATCGTTTCTTCGAATGATGAAGTAAACTAGGAGTTCCGGGAGAGATTAAAACCAACCAACGAGTCGTACAATTGTTGTGTGCGTTCAATTTGCATCAAATAACGCCAATTCAGTGACACTCAAAACTCGTCGATTGCATTTGCAAAAAAAAATTCAACTTCTTATCTATTTTAAAAATATATTGCATATATTGCATGTTGCATATTGCATTTGTAAAGGATTTAACAGTTGATTTATTTGACGATTTATTACAATTATTCAATCAGCTCGAAAAAAACGCCAACAAAAGATAATTAAAGCAATAATAGCATTTTTGCTATTAAATGCAATAAGATTAGCGTTACAATTGGCCAACAACATCCTTAAAGAAGGCACTTCAGCAGCAAATAAAATAATAGCTCTTCACCCTCTCATCCGATCATCATCGCTTTCCCCCTTCCCTCTCGTCAAATCTATTCAACGAAAACCCATTCGAAGGAAGTCATATTTGCGCATCAAGACCATCTATATGTTGTTCGAGCCAAGTTAGCAAGTAGTGGAAATTGTTGGCAAGTACCTCGTCGATTCATTTATGCAAACTTGTACTTGGCTATTCCTGGTAATGACAATAAACGTTATCGTGCACGGTGAAGCTCAAGGAGCACAGATGATAGCAGATGATGAGCAAAGCGCGGGCACGTCCTACTCGCAACATCACGTTAACGCAGGTATAAATATTTTTTTCATTTAGGTTTTTACCTTTTCTAACTAATTAACACTTCCTTTATAGTAAAATGAAGAGAAAATTGATTAGTTTTTATTAAACTGATCTGGCTTATATAGTTATACTTAGCACAACAGCTGGGAAATTCCATGAAAAAGGAGACAAGATAAGCATTGGGTTAGATGAAAGGCTGTGAGGCCCGCTTCGCCATTACGTGTGCAAATTGGCCCCTAGGCAATTGTGCAGTATAATGCAATCTAGGGTAGTACTTCTGTTGCATAGCCTGCATTTATTCGCTGCATTGCAAGATACGCTTTCACAAACCTTGTACCGTCTTCTACATGTCGGGCATATGGCATTACTCCTTAGGGTTGTGCGGCTACCTCGTGGGCAACTGCCAAGTAATCGGGCAAAAATGCAGTGCGACCGTAACGCCATAAGTGACGAATGACATGCCCTAAGGCAATGGGCTGCCGCATAGCGAGAACGCTACCGCACGTTCTGGAACTGTGTCGCATCCATGCGGACCTTCGCGCTATCTAGAGGAAAACACTTTCTTGGACGGCATGGCAGCTGACTGGCGTCGTTCTGTCAGCACTTTCGCTAGAGCAGTGTAATCAATTCGCAGCTCTCTTAGTTGTTCGACAAAGGAAACACACTTCAAGAAACTGTACTAAGTGTATTCGGATCATTGCAAAAAACACTAATAAGAACGACAAAAATCATTCCGAGCAGTAACGAAAAGGAGGATGCAAATATCATTTCTCTTGTTTACCTCACCTTAGGAAACCAAACACGAAAATTATTAATCTATAGAAAAGACGAGGCGGCTTGTCCTCTAAACCTCATATAATAGAAATTGTGATTTTTTTTTTTTTTTTGTTACAACGATTCATTTATTCCGATCTGTCCAATTTATTTTTCCCAGCAGCAAATAGGTGATGCCATAGAAATATACTTTAAGAATTGATTTTCCATTGATTGGACGATTAATTTGTTGTAAATCAAGCTTGATAATATTGCTGTCAATAATATGTGATGGGCAAGGTGGATTTTATATGGAATCGCTTGCATAAACATTTATATATTTATGCCTATCATAAGGCGCACTGCAGTTTTTCATACTTGCAGTAAAATCCTTTTCAAGCATTTTGCAGAAGTTTTTTTAAAGCCCGTCATGGTAATTTTATATCCATGCCTGGTAATTTAACTGTCCTATGCTTTTAACTGCACACTAAAAAAGTTCTGATTGGGAAGTTTGTTTAGTGAGCCTACGATAGTATGTGATCAGTTGTGTGGGACTTTTGCTCAGTTCATCATATCCTCTAATGGGAATTTATAATTGAAAGCACTATAAAACTTACAAGCGTATTTTACCTAGCCATAGAGCGGATCTAGCGGAAGGCGAATTCTTCTGCTTGCGCTACCAATTGATCCAATTCGGTAGCGGATTCCTAGACCGTTTTGAGTATATGCCAGGCCATTAGCCTGAAATATAGACACTCATATAACGCGAAGCTTCCTCATCAATCTTTATAAACATTATATGCAAATTTTTCATTCGGGCGCTCGGTTGGCCTAGTCTGTCGAAATGCAAAAACGAATCACGTCTCTCTTACGTGCTTTTACACTTAATTATATAATTATACCTTTATACCTCTATGAAGGATTTGTAATACCTTTAATTTCGTTCTATATAGAGAAGACATTTTATAGCTTTTAGCCAGATCTATGTTCAGAATAGCTCTTTTTACCAATTGACCATAAAGTTTATTCCTGTCTATAATTTGTGCTTTAGAGCAAAATCAGTATGCGACGAAAATCTTCCTACTAGGAATGAAACAATAAATCCTCATATTAAAGTTATTCAACGATTTAATTTCATCATTTTCAATATTATTTAATTTATTTATTCGAATTTTTGCATAATTTTCTCAATGATTTTGTGTTTTCAAAACTAATAAATGAAATATTTCTTTGAAGAACTATCTGCATATCATCGTCTACGGCATTCGGAACGCCAACGACGGCGACATAAACTACAAATGCATCGCACAGTAGCTGCTGAATTTGCACGAGCACAAACACAGGAAATCTTCGATAGTCTACGAAGACAGCTTCAAAGCGATGCACACAAAAATACTAAACGAACTCATCATACTAAAGTTAGTCGTTTTCATTACAATTGAAATAGAAACATATGTTTTTATTTTTTTATTGTTTTTTTATTGTTTGTTGTTTTAAATGTTTTTTTTATTTATTGTTTTCTAAACAAAAAAATGTTATATTTGTTTAATTAATAGTTTACCTGGCACCTAAGATTTACCTGGTGATAATCAATAACCTTGAAAAAGATTTTTGTTACTTATCAGCGTTAACGAGTTAGGTTTGTTTCGAGTATATGTCTCGAGTATGCAAGGAAATAGATTAGGAAAAAATTATTTCATGTTATTTAGCTCGATGATTTTTTTTACTTACCTAACAATTGATGATATACCGGAAATACCGAATATGGGTAAACATAATATCGGTAATTAATTAATCATAAGTAATTAAATAATAATCCTTCTTTAATGAAAAAATTAAATTTAAGGATCTCACAATAAAGCGGCAACGAAATGAAGCATTATGTGAAATTCGCCGCAATACTGTACATATGAATACACCAACAGAAGAGTATGACCCGCCGTTTATGGTTGAGGTTCGCTGCAAAAATGTGGCTGATTTTGAACGCTCTCACGGCAGTGCAGCATTGAGACCACAGGTTTAAGTCTTTTTTTGATACTATGAATGTATGCTTCTCACACAAATTTTGCTCGGGCTCACTCCTATCTATATTATTAAACGCTAGCCAACAATCTTATTGCCAGCTATCTATATTATCAAACGCTAGTTGATAATCCGTCTTATTGCCAGCTTGCATAAAAATTCGATCGATAGAGCTACTTTTAGCGGTTGTAATTGAAAAAGATTCAACAAACCAACTTGAGCTGGTTCAGATTGTTCGCTTTTGGTATGTCTAATAATTTGATTTGATTGCTTCATAATGAATCTTCAAAAATCAAAAATTACATCCGCCGATTATTTAATCATTAATCAATCGATAGTAAAGGATCGATAATCGGAATTGATTTGACAGGAGTTTTTTAGGCTGGAACAGGTAGAACAGGTAATTTGATTAGATTTAGATTAGAATAGATTTTCACGTCAAATAAAATATTTTTTCTCTTGCATAAATTATCAAAAAGCATCATTGAACGCATATAATTATTCGTATTGAGAATTTATTATCTTCATTAAAAAACATTGAATCGCTATAATTAAATCCGATGCTATTTAATTGCTTATAGCTTCTGCAAACTTATGAAGCTTTTTTATTTAGAATTTATCAATGGTGTTTTTCTTTATTAACTGAATATTACTAAATATTGATTGTATTCGTCAAATTTTTTTGAATCTCGATTTCTATAACTTAGGGATAGTAAACGCTTAGGAAATAGAAGTTTTTTTGAAGTCACCTTAGCTTACCTGATTGCTGCCATGTCTCGTTGTTTATTGTGCAATAACCTTTTTTTTGAATGGAGAATTCAAATACGGCTAGAAGCGCGGAAGAGGGGATGGGGGTCTCTCCCCATGATGGAGTCAATTTGGACTATTATCGTTGTTGCTCCGAAAAATAGGTGCACAGAGGCAATGGGGGCAGCGTAACAACCTCATCTATTCTTACAAGAAATTTTTTACCCTATAGGCATAGTAATTATGCATATGCATGCATCACGGTTTTAATTAATGCCAAAAGAAATTACATACTATAAGCTCCACTTTTTTCTCGCACTTATCATCACAGTGCGCGCTTATATTCAGTAAGTTAAACTCTTGAAACGCTTCACTCCTTGTATCAGTAGAACGATTTCGGATTCATTGATGAGGTTGCTTGAAAAGGAAAGCAAGCAACATATACCACAAATTAATTATGTTATTTATGTTAGTGCTTATGCCGACATTTTCGTTCAGGTAAATAAATGCTGTCTAACAATCATTACCTGAAGTGCAATTCGAATTTATTAGATCTTTTCAAACACCCGTATGCGTAATGGCTGTGGCGAATTTTGCCCATAAAATGAGTTCACGTACGAAGGGAATTTCTCATGTGAGATGCAAAATCGCACTTGAGAAGCCACTAATTTTCCCATCTGCTATACTCTGCATTCAACTCGTCGCTTCCGAACATTGTGATGCTAGTATGCCATTGTTGATTTCGTATCCTTCGGCCGTTTTTGTTGTCCTATTGTGTTTATCGTGGCGCATATGAGATAGCATTTGTTTATTGAATAGGCAACGCTAGAGTTTTTCTAGGTATTCGAATCATCAGAAAGCTTTACAAATGGGGGTGGATTGTCGATCGTTTGATATCGAACATGATACTGTGATAATCCTTAGAGAATTTGATCAAGAACTTCGCTTTTACATTACAATGCTCTCATTAATTGTCTGGGTAAATTTTTTTCATTTTAGGCAAATAGGAAATTAAATATAAGGAAGATTGTTAGACTTATACGGCAAAATGTGCAGTGATGCTGTATTCTATGCTTTAATGATGCACTTAATACGGATTCTTTTTGCTTTTTTTTTTGTTGGTATTGAGACGAATGAAAGTAATGCTTGAAGATTCCTATTTGATTGCAGTTCGAGCATTGCAT
Source organism: Ascaris suum (assembly GCA_013433145.1). Classification (NCBI taxonomy): domain Eukaryota; kingdom Metazoa; phylum Nematoda; class Chromadorea; order Rhabditida; family Ascarididae; genus Ascaris; species Ascaris suum. The sequence goes on from CM024181.1 coordinate 7,994,610, forward strand.
GCTTGATATCATTACAAATTTTCACAACTGTCTTCTTATGACTTTTTCCAACGAAAGCGATGTCCTTCGCAATCGCATATTCTTCGCAGTCGCATATTCTTATATCTTAAATGATGAAACCTGTCGAATATATAAATTCAGCACTTCTAAGATTGAATCAGCAATACGATCAATGGTTCTTTATGCTATAATCGGCTTCAAAAAGACATCGCATTCAGTATTCCATCCACATTTATGAAGCTTGATGACGATCTGGAGAATTTTGAATCAGGCCTCACAGATCTCTATGATTGTTTCAAATGAAGAGCCGCAAAAATTGTAGAGGGCTATTGCACATCAGAATGTGGAGAATTTGAATTTTTCAAAAAGGACAGTACCGTGCTGTACGAGATAGCGTGTTTATCATATGCCTGCCATAGATGAACTTATAACCGGTTTTGTAGATTCACTTCCTAGAACTGACTTCCTTGTCGCTCTTAATTTGGTTTCCTTTGCGTATTCCCACATTTTCCCTCTTTGCGAGGAGGAAATTGAGAGCCAAATAAATCTGACATAATGCGACACCCACACACGATTTCTCATACCTCTCGAATTTTTTAATTTTTTTTTTCGTATACCTATAATATTTTTGTCGTATAGCGCTTAGTTTGCACTGAGCCTAATTTATGACTTTTTGAAATGAATAAGGAAGAAATCAGGTTATAATTTTTACATTTTAGAGCATTCTTTCATTGTTGTACGATTGTGGTGATTTAGGTGGTCGCAATAAAATTGCAGCTTGTTATGTAAGGAAATATCATACAAATAGTTGCTGATATAACGCTTAGTTGAAGAGAAATATGCGATCAGAAAATTCGAAATTACAATTACAAAATATCACTATTCCTGCGGTCGAATTACCCAAGAAATTGGACAAGCATAGAATGGAAAAATATGAAATCACTTATTTTCGTTGCTTTTTTTTAAATGAACTAATTCATTTCATTATATCTATTACAATGATCATGGATTAAATCATACCGGAATAGGTAGATTCTAGCCGACTAACGAAAATTACTACCAGCTAATATTTATTGAATATGGCCTTTAAAATTTGCATATTTATGTGTGCGGATGTTTCATTAGGATTGCTGTGTGGAAATATCTAAGGATTATGTGGAACAGATGATCAAGTTGATGAACTTGATCATGTTGAATTTTTTCAGATCCATCATCTTTAGAATGATCTCTAAAAAGTGGGGGGTTTTTTTCTCGTAGATTTCTTAATTTTAAACGAAACGCGATAGATAGAATGCTTCTAGACGACTTTTGATCGTTTATTTAGTTGTTTCGTTTATATATGCTCAATTTGAGAAGAATGGAGTCGAGTATTTATTTCGTGATGTTTTTTTTATGCATTATAAAAACTTTTTGCTTCAAGATTTATGCAAATGATTGAATATTTGACGCAATGGTGATTTAGTGCTGGATTGATTTCACTCTATAGATGGCTGAGAGCTGATCGATAATCAGCATAATGTCATTTTCCTATCAAACACTTCCTCATTTGTTGCCTTTAATTAAGTTTCATTTAAACTTTAGTCTAAATGGGGCTGTTTTTGAAGTTATTACAAACGTAAATTAAATTCTTCTTTCATCAAACAACATATGTTTTTATTAGCTTTGAAAATGCAACAAGGTGCTGACTATGCGATTATCACTATTCAAGTAGAGTTAGTCATGATATCACGCACTCCCGATGAACTTTGTCCTAGCTATTCTCATCGTAATTGAATAAACTTCTCTATGTTATTATGCACAGTGAAAGGAAGAAATCAAAATTCACTTGTTTCATAGACGTGAGCAATTGTATGAGGATGTATTGTTAAGTCGATTCTTCAATGTGGTTATCGCATCGTTGAGTATGGCATATTCTATACTTGTAAGTTTACAGCAAAGTATTAGATAAGCTGATACAATACTGTTAATGGATCTGATATTGTTTACTATGCTGCAATTTCTGGTGGTTACAGTGATAGAATACGATCAAATTCTTGCTGCAGGTGACCTCTCTATAGATGCTAGACAACTCATGCTATCATGGATTGAGTTTATAAATGCTAACTCTATAGCAACGATATTTTTGAAGAGGAAGCAAATTTTAAGCATTAAATATACAAAAAAGAGCGTTTTTGCATATGTTGCATGCAATATAAAAATCAACAATATATGACAGCATCAAATATTTCTTAAGCAAGTGGCTGAATATATCAAATGCAAATAATTTAATTATTTTTAATGCTCTTTTGCAAGTTTTGCAATTGCAAAACGTCTTATGATGATTTGCATTAATTTGCATAATTATGTTAACTCGAAAATTAATTTGATAGTGGAATGCTTATTGCAGTATAAATCGTCTTTTAATGAACAATTGAGTTCGAACGAGGTTATATTTATGTAAATGCACCAAAAATTTGTTTATTCTTTTTTGTAACTGCACAAATTTTCATTTCACATCTATTTATTAGCGAAATGCGAACCTATCCTAGAAGATTTATAAAATTAGACAAATCAATGAAAAATTCGATTAATTTGTTAATCTATCATTATTACTTGCAATTTATGTAACCGGTCGGTTTGGTTAGCAGAGCTATAAAAGGTATTTTTTTGTTAGATCCACTAGCAAGTTTCTTCCTCTACGTTAATAAATGAACATCTAATATCAACATTTTTCTACAACGTCCTCTCATGTGAGTACCATGAAGCCCATATTTCTACCATAAATCTCTGCTACGAATATATTCAAAACATAATTGTGCTGATTTCTTCATGAAATCCTTTTGAATGAGCTCCTGGAAAGAACCGCTCATCGGCTGTCACGTGGTTTGTTAGCACTGTTCCTCGTATGCGTCCTGAAATAAGATCATAACATTGCCTCTAAAAGCGCAATTTCTTGATTTATTTTTGTTTATTTATTATTTATTTATTTCTATTTCAAAGTCCCAAATTGGGAAAACATATAAAAGGGATATGGACTCTTGTTGTGTTGTAAGATTTGGAAGGAAAAATTTACAGATATTTATATAGCTGCTTGATAATTGAAGTTTCTTCTATAGGAAATTTAACTCAAAATAAGCCTTTTTTGCAAACATCACAACGATATCAATATTTAGAAAATGGAAAATCAAATGGTCATATCAAAAGAAAAAATTTTTTTTTCTTGCCAATAATATATATCTAGCAGTGCAAGTCTTCACATCAAGTGACATCTTCAAGTGATCTTAAATCTGTGGTTATAATAAAATAAAATCGCGATTATTTCCTCATTATTCATTTATTCATCTATCAGTTTACCAAAATTCCCGTTCGTTTAGGAGTTGTGTTATATAAGAATATAAATGCAGAAAAATGAAATTCAATGTTCTTTATGTGCAAAGTGATTTTATCTTATCATAGAATCTGTTATCATATCATCATTTTCTTATAAAACTTCAGTTAATTATTTTATCTTATCATAGATCCATATCGGAATTAATATTTATTATGTAGAAAATATTTTTATAAAATCTCAATATTTTTTACTGCGGAGATTTGAGTAGAATCAAGAAGGATTCGCTGATTGTGTTAAGAATTTTCATGACGTCACTAAGTAAACAAATTAAAGATTCGAGTATTAAATGAAATTGAAAAATTTTATTGAAACGTATGTCTATAAAAGAAATTCCACTTTGAGTATAAGCGACCAGATAGCGACCATTTAGGGCAATATATAGAGCACTGAGAATTTCAACTGTCTGTACGGATGGAGTATCCCTTTTTTGGCCTTCTATCCTTAATTTGTCCCTGAAAGATTCGCAAATTACTGCTCTTTCGATGCTCGACCAGGTGTTGTATAATCTGGCAATAAGACAAGAGGTTAAGTTGTTTATTAAGCCTTTAAAAAATCAACAACAGTAAGCCGGAGGGGATAATACTGATGGCAGAGGGGACGTCGCTCCGACAGAGCCTTGACACGAATAGTGCCACCATGATGCCAGCGAGCATCGGACACTCCTCACCCCGAGCCATCTCGCGGCCCAACTTCGCACGGCTACAGTCTGAACCGGCCCTCGCGAGGACAACAGACACCTCATGTGAAAAGCTAAAAGCGCACTAGTTCCTATAAGCAAACGCGCTGTTCTTTTATAGACATCGACCCTTGCTTGCCTCAAGGCATTTGTAGGGAGTCTGCTGTGTCTTACGGTCATCGCTTCTCAGCTCTATCCGAAAGTAGCTCTTCTACAACTTACTGACTACTCCTTACACTTATATTTTTATTTATATTATATAAATTTTGCCCAATAAATAGTGTTCCGAATGCGCACACAATCTTTGACCTACACTCTAGTGGAAATTGATTCTTTATTCAAACAACTTGTTTTGATAGCCGATAGGACCGCATTCCTTTACCGTTCGTTCAACATTCGATTGAATACATTCGCGTTATACCATCATTAAAACTGCTTTCGGCCATTCATCTCATAAATAACAAATTTAATCAAAATTAATGCTACTATAATTTAAACGTTTTTTAAAAATGCATATATTAAAATAACATCAACAATATTCATAGTATTTCAGTTATTAAATTTATGAGAATATAGAATATAGTTTTATGTAAAACTTAGCACTGTTGAACTCACACGCATCTCAGTTTGTATTCTACTTGGCATACCTCAGTTAAAGGTTGATACATGTGGGCGATCGCCTTATATTATTATTGCCGCCCATCCCACAAACTTTTTTACACAATATCAATAGCTGATTGATGTATACCTCTGAGTTATATTAGAGATTTAATGGTGTTATTCGATTCTTTGGATATTATTGTTAAATAAATAATAAAATTGAAATAACTGAATAAAATTAAAATTGCAAATGATTGAAAAAATTCTTCACATAAAAATGTGTCATTTCTTTAAAATTTTATTCGACATAGCTGCATAACACTTCACATTAACTATCATGGAAAAATTTTTGCTGAATTTTACTAAAATAATTCCTATATGGTAATTTGTATATAATTACTATTATATAAAACTACAATATAAACGAATTGCAATAAATATTAATACTTGCTTACTAATATATAGTGGGGAATTATTACTAATAATATATGAATAAATGAGCTGTTATAAATACTAATAATTCTCTATTAATATGTAGTAGGGAATTATTAATATATATGAATAAATAGTAATAATTCCTTACTAATATATGAAACTCTCTATATAATAATATGAAGTGTGCTAATTACCATAAAACGGCAGAGAAGTTTTTTTTTAATGTTGGGGTTTAAAGTACGTAGGAATGAAGTAATTGTGCTGTTGTAAAGTGTTCATCAATTAACAGAAACGCTCCTAGACGTTAACATAAGCGGTTGTACAGATACACTATCGAAATCTAATAGCGAAATATCAAAGCATACACCTAAAAGATGACCCCCTGTTAAAAAGATTATTATTGGAAACAAGGGGTCGTTACCGAATAAATAAAGCAACAAAAACACCTGTAATACCGCAGATATTTTTGAACTAGGTGTGTTTGGAATTTCGAAATTTTGACACACATTATCACCATCTCAAGAACACTCATGCTACTTCATTTATTCAATTTATGCAAATTTAGTACCTCACTTATTCGATTTATGCAAATTTAATCTCAGAGTGAACAAAAAATTTGACAATAAGGCTCGTCGGAATTTTTCATAGTAACGATAATAAAAAAATTTTTCTAGAAGAAAAACTAAAAAATTATTCCAAAGTCTTTAGGATTTCTTCTTGAATTTTCCTTCTCTCCTTTTTCATCACACTCTTTCATAGCAACTTTCTTTCTCTCTTTTTTTTTTCGCTTTTATCTCTTGATTTCTTTTGTCTTTCTTAATTGCCTCCATCCTTTTCTTTATTAACTCTATCCACTTTCATATTTGCCTTTCCCTATACTCTTCATTAATTACTTTCTCCTCTAATTTTCGCATAACTCATCTCTTGGTATAAATGCCATCGTTTAATATTTTGAAATTCGCTTATTTTGCATAAATACTCGTACAAATTACTTATGAACGTAGAGTTTTCTTGGTGGTGATTTAATTTATTAGCGCATCGATTAAACCGCTAAACATATTTGCATAATCGAGAATGCGATATTCAACAATAATAATATCAAATTTGTTGATGTTGTTGCATATGCATGAATCTCATAATTTTTTAGTTTCTTTGATTAGTTATAGTTAATCAGCCTAAAACTGAATATTTCCTCCAAATTGAGTTTGCCAACTTGCTTCAACAGCTAATCCACTTTAGAATGCTATAAAATCGAATGCAATTGCTTGTAATAATTATTGCATTTATTTGAAAATTACAATCAAGTCATTGCATTTAAAACAAGAAATATGAGGAAAACTATGCAAATGTAAGGAAAACATTATGCAAATGTAATCTAGCTGATTTTACATTCGAATAAATAATCGATCCATTGAAAATATCTTAACAAAAAAAAAATTCGATTCGACTTCCTTCATCTATGCGATGGAATTCAAAGCCGATTTAATAGACGAAAATTCTCTTGCAAGGAATAATCATCTACCAAGTGTTTCGGAGTGGCGGCACTGCGGAAAAAAATTCAGGTTTTAAGTTTTTTTTTTCCAAATTCAAACGCATTCTCAACTTTCATCGCCGTTTAATTAGCTAAGTGAAGAATCCAATAATCTGTGCAATAAATTTTCGTTTATTTGATCAACTTTATCGTATTTTCAGGGCTGTGTACACGAACTATTACGATGTGTTCAAGTGTTTAAAGATGTGCACTTCTCAAGGCGGAAGATTGGCTCACATAGTTGGCATCCTTACACAGTACCGAACGTCCCGAGCAGTTGTGAATGTATGTGGCCTGTCGACAAATATGGTCATCAAGAATTATAAGCATGAGTTTTCGAGCTTATCAAATGCTATTGTTGGAGAGATTCAGCTTTGCAGCTTAGCAATTATCACTGCAAGCCGATTGCACTCATGAGTGGTGATTGTTTTATTTCGTATTTGACCGGATATTTCCGTTAGATGGAATTACTTGGGTTTGATTAAATTTAATTGATGTTTAATTTTAATTCAAGTTCATGCTGATGTCTACATATGATAACTACATCCATATGCAAGATCTAAACTGTTGACGTGTTGCTTTTGTGATCTATCTCTCCCTATCGATCGGCACATAGAGCATTGTCGCTTATCGACTCTATTTGAGCGTCAAACGTTCATCAGTACCATTCAGTATCGGAAGTTACGAGCGCATAAGCGTCCGTCCTATGAGTTACAGTTTGTACGTTCATTTCTAACATAGATTTTTATTCTCGATCATTTGCACCTCCAACTTAATTTGTATGCAAATTAAGATTAAAAATATCTTAGTTTTTTTTTTTAATTTGAAGAAGAAAAAAAAGAAAATATCTGTTCCAAAAAATAGAGGAATTTTCGCAAAAGCAAAATATCTGTTACCTGGCATGACCTATAAAAGATATAATGAGAAGCTCGTAGAGGTAAAATTAATCTTTAGGTATCTGAAGTTATATTAGGCAGATTTCGATTTGCTTGCTTCCTTTTTGTTATTAAGTGCATTTTCCGTGCGGGAAAGCAAGCTCGATGTTTTATTTTCCTTCTTCTTCTCTAGTAATTACTAAAATTGTTAAGTCTTTTATGCTGTCTATTTTCATATATTATTAATAAGTGAGAATTCTCACATGTTGTAATTAATAATGAAAAATAGAATGAATTGTTCTGCAAAAAAAAAAAAAAAAATTATGAGTAATTAGAGGAATGATCTATTTGCTTCTTCTCAATATTTCCTCCTATCCTTTTTATTCGTTCTTAAATTCTTTCACCTTTATATGATGCTAAAATACATGAAATGACTCCTTCTAGGCGCTGCTGTAACACATGAAGCAATTTCAAGCTTTAAAAAAACTTAACAAGACCAAGCATAGCCGGCAATATAATATAGCCATTCGAGATGCATCTGCGTTATTCCTATCTTCTCTTCGAATTTTCTTAGTCAACAAATGAGAAGGGATAATAGATGCAATATGCACTTTTTTTCAATCTCGGAAAGCACCGAAAAAAAAAAACTAGGAAAGCGCATCAAGTATGCTGGACGATTTGTGCTATATCAATTCTGCATAACAAGTCATCAAAATCATTTCAATGAGTCGTTATTATTAAATAAATGAACACTCGAAACAATTTATTCATAGAATATATCACAATCTTCTCACCTATAAGTTTCCGAAATTTTCCTTTCGTTGTTTAGCAATTCTCTGTGATGTTGGTGGAGCTCTTTCAAAAGGCGTACCTTTGACGTATCTGTATCTGTGGCGCAGAGTTTATCCATCAATTCCCGTTTTCGTCCGTTGCCAATTTGAAATTATTTGAATAGATGGATAAATATATTTGCATATACATACATAGTCCTCTGTTGAGTGGATGCACATCACTGATATAAATTTACATAATTACATGACAGCAAAAGAATGCTCAATATTACATCTTCGAATGCGTTTATTCAATTTCGCTAAGTGTACTCTACAAGTAATAGTCTTTTTTTTGCCCTTTAGAAAGAAGCTTGGCTTGTAATTTTAGCATAACTGACTAATTCATAAATTATAACGAAAAATTTCCCCTAGGATCAAGTTTAATTTCACTGAGCATTCTTTTATTACAACTTGCTTGCATACTATCAAATTTTATGATAGTCTTTGTGATTCAGAATTCAACCTGACTGATATGCGTTGATATGACGTTTAAAAAAATTCTTTTTGGTTTGCAAATTTTTATTCAAATTATTCTATATGCAACCGCGATTTCGGTTATCGTCATCAAAAAAAAAAAAAAAAAAAACAAATCGCCCACTATTCATTTCAATGAGATTTGCATCTCGCGGGGAAAATATGCTCATGATTTTATATTTTATATTGTCTCCTAGTTGTTTCCGTAAGAAAAAATTACCTACAAAATGATACTTCTATCTTATTATTAATCTGCTTATATAGTAAAATTACTGCAAGACCGATAGTATATTACGAATGAAAATCAATGCATCATCGCTGTTGTTTCTTCTTTCAGAATTTTAGAAAGTTCAGTAAATTCTCAGACGAAAAATGCTTTAGGTGATATAATGAATCACCGATCGATTCATAAATGCTTTTTGGGCATAGTTGTGGTTCTCCTCCCTATTCCCCACCACCCCGCCCTCACCCTCCACCGCCGATTCTGATATTCATCTTTCCTTCCTCTCAAAGAAGGGAATCTGAATAGCATGAATAAATTAGTTGAAAATCTGCGATATTTTGTTTTGCTGTTCAACTATGTGTTGCGTTTAGATCGTAGTAAAGACAAGGGAGTTGTTTGTAAGTGCAAAAGAACAGCTCTTAGTGAAATTACAATGTTGCTCGTAAAATCTTTACAGTATCGCTGTAATGAACGTTGATGCATTGTGATAACCGAATGCTTGCATTAACGTTCACCTTAATGCAACGATTAGTTAATTTATTATTATTATTATTATTATTGTTGACTGAACATTGCAAAGATAAAATTGTCATTGTAATTAGATGATAGTAGAAAAATAGGTTAGTGAGAATTATGGCCAAATATGGCCAATAAAATTAAGGAAAAAATATGTGGTGTTCTGGCCAAAAATAGAAAAACAATTTATCTTATCACGTTCATACTTCGAGGTTATTGGCGTGATGGATTTTTTTTTATTGTTTCGTATCCTCTATTCAAAACACATGAAAGATATGAATCTGTTGTGATGAATTTAGGGCAAATGCACTTAATATCCGATGAAATTCTTCAGTTATATGATATCATGAGATATCACTTATCTTTCGAATTGAAATTCGTTCGTTCTCGCATTGATTTGTCAATCATTTCTTAACAATTCAACAACCACAAATGGTTTAGCCTACCTGAACGGTGATGATTTATTTTATTTGAGTAATTGAGAAACTTTTCTTTAAAGAAATAATTCCACTCGAATAAATAACGATAAAATATGAGGATTTTTTTTTTGTAATTATAGGGTTAAAAGAGATAAAAGAGAAGAACGTTGATATATGGGTTTAATTGAATTTTTGCGATCAACGAATAGTGCTTGCAGTAGAAAAATGTTGCATTGCTAATCACTCCTTTCATAAATAGCACATGCGGTGCTTATTTCAACTCATTATCATTCGAGATGAAATTCATTTATGATTTCAATGATTAAAAATCCAATTTCGAGGTAAATAACAAATTCGACATTGGCACTTTGGGCTGTTAGAGAGGTAAAAGCGCTTAGCGGTTTCGTTTCAAGGTTCATTTGATTTCATTTAAAGCTATCTCGGGCACTATATCACTTTCTTCATTTGAGTACCTCTATCGCTTTCTCTCCTCGATCCTCTCACTAGTAAAAAATGCTTGAGGCACAAGTATGATGGACGCAAATATTTGCAAATCGTAAAATTGACCTTATAGGTCGAGATTGGAAAAAACTCTCGCTTTCTATGCTCACTCGTGTGTTTTAGCATAAAGCATTAGCTGTCCCGACGTTGCACCTTCATATATCTTCGAAATAACCACTTCAAGATAGCAGAGCGTATTGTATACTTCGAGAATTGCAACGATCATAGAGCCACATATATCAGCCCGCAATGTGCTTTCCTATTTCCCTGTAATCTGTTTCCTTGATGATGCTATATTATACCTTGTCTTATGTTTTCAAGAAATGTTTCACTGATTTCTGCTATCAATACAAACAAATATTTATGCTGCCATTTTTGTGTGTGCATTTTGCATTGCTCGGATTTTTCTCGACTGGTCAATCTGTGAACTGTGTGGTGTTCTTTTGTTGTTTATGTGTATGTGTGCGTCTGTGTGTATGTGTGTCCGTGTGTACGCGTGTCTGTGTGCGTGCGCATTCATATGCGCATGTATATTGCATAGTTGTTTGCGCATGACATATATATATATATATATATATATATATATATATATATATATATATATATATATATATATATATATATATTCGCACGTGTGTGTATACGTGTACACGCGTATGTGTGCATGTGTACGTTATGTGTGTCTGTGTATTGAGCGATTTCAGATGCCATTATACGGGAAAAGGAAAAAACTTTTTAAGTGCTGAATCAGTCTTGATAGTTTTCTCGTCTTCCAGGTAGTGCGCATTTTCATTTACTAATTAGCGCTTAACTGACATTAATTTGCATAATTCTGTTGTTTTGCATTATTCATTAATAAATTAAAGAGCTTGCTTTGAGAATTTATATAAGCATCACTTTTATGGGAAACAAACAAAAAAACTCATCAATAATGCACATCACTTGCAATCTATTAATAGCCACAAATTAGTAAATTATTTTTCTAGAGGAAGGAAATTTCAAGTCACCTGCAGATCGGATCTCAGACCACCTAAATAACCATGAATTTTTTTTGCGACATTTGAGAAGTGAAGGCAATGTGTGCAACGACTCGGGGTCTGCTATCCACTGTTTAAAAAAGCGCTTAATAACACTACATGCAGGATATTGTCTGGTATGAAGGCCAAGATGGGATAATACTAAAATTTATTATGCTCGCCTTATAATACTTATATATATATATATATATATATATATATATATATATATATATATATATATATATATATATATATATATATATATATATATATATATATATATATATATATATATATATATATACCCATAGGTCTGTTCAGCTGTTTCAACTAAGAAGCCACCAACTTTAGAGCTGTGTAATTTCCGAGATATGTCGCATGCCCTAAGTGCCTCCTATATGAATTTCCAGACTGAACAACCACATCGCTTCTCGCAGACTTTACCCCTGTCCTATGCTAGCCAGCTTATACTACGAAGCTGAAAATCGTTAATTTGGAACCATCGGAAAATCGTATGCTCATGGTTTACCTAATTTCTTGCTATAAAATCGTGAGCAATTTTTCCAGCATCCCGCCATCAGGGACCTCCCTCTGAGTCGGCGCGAGCACCAATTTAAGCCCGCCACAGCATCTTGCAGTACAAACACTTCCGCATAGTTCCAGTTTGGTGTTGCGTAAACTGCTCCTCACTTTTGTAATTTCTACGCAGCCGCTGAGCCATTTTGTCCTTCACGGTGTTGCCGCAACTTCCCCCCCCCCCCCCCCCTCTTAATGAACCTCGAGGTCCTTTAGTCCGGACGCTCCGTTTCTTACTTTTCGTTACTTTTGTTACTAGTCCTCAGTAGAACGACTTGTATCGAACTCGATCACTCGTATCAGGCATCCCCTACGCATAATCTTCGAACAAATATTTGCACTTTTTACCTATCAGTTTTCCTCTCTTCTCGAAAGCGCTTCCGTTCTTTCGCCGTACAACGGAATTCCCCTCAAACCTGCAGTAGACGAATCAACTCTCCTATCCGCTTCCCACTCCGAATGCGTAACTTTGCCCTTTCCCTTTCGATCGTCAGCTACTGCGAAAATCGTTATTTTCCTCCTCGTTCCTTCGCATCGGTGAAACTACTGAATGAACACTGCGCTCGAATAATCATTTAATTTCCTGACACGAAAATTACAAATATAATCTAAGAGGCATGACTCGATGAGAAAGCTAGTGGGGATCACTTCTGTACGGTGGCCTTGGGTTTGGGAAGCTCCGTCTGGATAGAGGCCAACTCGTCATCCCATGCTTTCTCGATCTTTGACCAGTGTGCAAGCAACTCCTTCTTGCGTTGTTCTCGTTTATTGAAGTAATAGGGAAACTGCTCTCGTTCAGGCAATGTCCACTGTTCAGAATCGAGTATCTGGAAAAGCAATCAACCAATTAGATGCTGTCAAGCTGAAGGTTTGAAGGATCTATTTCATATGAATGCATGAACGACCCGAAATCTTCGAAGAACATCAAGAACATCCGTATATAAGAGAAGGACAATAAAAACGCCTGCTTCGGAAAGACAAAAGGACAAAAGGACATAAGGACAAAATTTCTAGTTCTTTAGAGCAGGAGGTCCACACCATTCATCGACCGGATCTGAGGTCATGTTTCTGTACTACAGCAAACTTTTAATTTCTACTGTTACACAAAACTGTAGATGGAACTTAAATTTTCCGAGAGCATCTCCAAGAAGGCCCAATGGAGTCGAGATACAGCAAAGGTTCCTTTGAGGGAAACAACGTTACGGTGAAATGAATTGCCTGAGATGATGATATCCAGCAAACAGTTTCCAATATAGCGCATGATTAAAACATTTCATTTCATTATCTTCACTAAGACCAATACCCCAACTTCTTTACCGAAACTTACCTATTCGATGTTAACATCGACAAAACTAAACCATATCATCTTCGGTATTGAGGTACATATAAAACACACCACGCTAACGTTCACAATTAAAACAGTTACATCGCAATGAGGTTTCTCCGCGAGTACGCAAATGGACGGGTATACACACTGAATGAAAAATCGATGAAACTGACAAAAAAGTCATTGCAGCAAAAATCGTGACAAATATTTCACGCTGCTATAGAAAAAGTTTTAAATACGTTTCAAAGGATGTGCTTTTGGCTTTGCCAAATAAAAAATCACTTGAGGCGATCAGTACCAATACTTGTCCCTCCCCGTCCCCCAACCTACTCCCGTCTTAATGGTTGGTCATATTGGCCTTAATCATTCGTGCAGAAATGGCAGATAAATGTGACGCCCGAAACGAGTACAATCCTCTCTCAAGTCAAAAAAAAAAAAGAATCAAAATGATTCAAGTCACAAACGGAAGTTCGTTTGATGACTGGAAAAGCTATCGGCTAGTGACTCTAAACAATAAGCTATAATAGCAAATATTTTTCAATAGTTAAAATTTTATCCATCAGAGTCACTTCAATTTTAAGAGGCAATTTCCCCACAAATGGAATTACAATTGACGACCATCAGGGGTACCTCAATTTGCATCAGCAACGATCCTACGAATTGCGTATCACTCAAAACATCTTCGACTATAATCGTCCTCTTCGTTCGCTTATATTACAACTTTCAAAATGAAATTTACAAAAACACTTTAACATCAACAGTTTTCATTTTTTGAAGAATTTCTCTCTCGCCGAATAAAATCCTACGGTGCCTCCTGAATATCAAATGAGACTTAAGAAGCAAAGACCAACCACATCTGGCGATTCTCGTTCACGATCGTAGGAACTTCCTCCAGGATCGAGCGCAACTAGAAATTTTTAACGTTTTACAAGAAAACAATGCAAGTACGTTGTCGGCAATAGATCAATGGGTTTATTCTTCGAGCGGTAATTTTGCCTCGTGGGTTCAAATCTATTGCAAAAATTTCCAAAAAGAATCAAGTATAAATTGCGAGGAAGTTCATTGCCGTTCGCTTCATTAAGCACCTAGAATAGAGGGCAAATATAAACGATAAGCTTATGCTTGAGGCATCTCAACAATTTCCCATAATGACGAACGCCGTGAGCAATCATTTCACCTTATCCACTGAGTACGTCACTCATACCTTTAGCAAAAAAAAAAGAAACGAAGCAGAAATTTATCACTCCAAGGGCGCAAGGCTCCCTCCACTAAATAAATTAAATTGAATTAAATTAATAAAAGGAATCAAACTAAATAAATAAATAGAATTAAAATAATTAACTAATAAAATCAAATTAACCAAAATAAGTCAAATTAAATAAAATCAATAAAATATAATTTAAATAATTAAATCAAATTCGCTAAACTAGATTAATGGAATTGAATTAAATTAAGCAAATAAATTAAATTAAATTAATAAATTAAATTGAATAAACAAACTAAAATTAATAAATCAATTAAATTAAGTAAATAAACTATACTAATAAGTAAAAAGTAAATTAATTAAATCAAATAATTAAATAAAGTAAACAAATTGAAATAAATAAATGGACTAAATTAGATGAATAAATAAAACGAATAATTAGAATTGAATAAATAAATAAAATTAAATAAAGAAATTAAACCAACAAATTAATTTAATTAAACTAATAAATTGAAATAACGAACGAATTAAATTAAATAAATGAACTAAATTAAACAAACTAATCAAACAAAATCATTAAATTAATTTAATTCAATCCAATTAAATAAGTAAACAAAAGTAAATTAATTAAATTAAATTTAAATAAATAAATTAAATTAAACTAACTTAACTTAACTAAATAAATGAATTAAACTGAATTAATGAATGAAATAAGTAAGAAAATCAAACAAATGAATTAAATAAAATGAATAATTAAACTAAATAAACAATTTTAAATTTAATAAATTAAATGAATGAAAAAACATCAAATTAAATTAATTAAATTAAATAAATCAAATTAATTAAGTTAAATTAAATTAAATTAATAAACCAAATTAAACAAATAAGTTAAATTAAACTAATAAATTAAAATGAATAAACAAATTAAAATAAATTAATTAATTAAATTAAGTGAATAAATTAAACAAATAAGTAAAAACTGAGTTAACTAAATTCAATTAAATTAACAAAATTTAACTAATTTAATTAAATTAAGTACTTAAATAAAATAACTAAATTAAATCTCATGAATAAATAAAATGAATAAACAGAACTAAATAAAAAGAAAATTAAATTAGCCAAATTAATTCAACTGAATTAACAAATTAAACTAAACAAAAATTAAATAAAATAAAAGAATTAAATTAACAAAGTTAATTAAACAAAAAATTAAACTAAATCAATTAAACTGAAATAATAAAATTCAATTAAATGAAGAAACAAAAGCAAATTAACTAAAATAAATTTAAATAAAACAATTAACTCAGTTAAATTAGTTTAATTTAATTAATTTACTTCAAATAATTCAACTTAATTAAATTAAACCAATCAAATTAAATTAATTTAATTAAATAAATTCAATAATTAAATAAATGAACTAAATTACATAAATTAATTTAACAAAATAATAAAATTGAATTAATTTAATTCAATTAAATAAATAAACAAAAGTAAATTAATTAAATTAAACTTAGTTAATTAAATTAGATTCAACTAATTGAATTAAACCTATTAAAACAATTAACTTAATTAAATCAGTTTGATTAAGTTAATATAATTCAATTAATTAAACTAAATTAAATTAAATTATACCAATTACATCAAATTAACTTACCTAAATAAATTAGTTAATAAATAAATTAAATTAGATGAATAAATAAACTCAATAAATAGCACTAGGTAGATAATTTCAATTAAATAAAGAAATTAAGTTAAATTAAATAACTAAATTAAATAATTAAATTTAAAACTAAATAAATAATTAAAATTAAATTAATTAAATTGGTTCAATTAAATAAAATAAAAAATTAATTAAATTAATTAAACTAAATTAATCAAATTAAATTAACTAAACTAAATTCAATTAAGTTAAATAAATAAATGAACTAAACTAAATTAATAAATTAAATCAAACAAGGAAGAAAATTCAAACAAATAATTTAAATAAAATAAATAAATGAAACTAAATAAACAAATTTAAAAAATAAATTAATTAAATTAAATAGTTTAAATTAAATTAATTTAATTAATGCATTTAAATTAATTAAGTTAAGTAGACAAACTAAATCAAGTAAATAAATAAAATTAAATTAATAAATCAAATTGAAAGAATAAATTCAATTGAAAATCAAGTTAAAATAATCCAATTAATTTAATTAAGCAAATAAATTAAGCTAAATAAACCAACCGAATTAAATTAAATTAATTAGATTAAATTAAATAGGTGAATTTAATTAAACCAAACCAATTACCTTAATTAAAGAAACTAATTAAATCAAATTTAATTAATTAAACGAATAAATAAAGAAAATTAAATACGCAAATTAAATTAAACTAATAAACAACTAAAATAAATTAATTAAATTAAATTCATTTAACTAAATTACATAAGTTGAATTAAATTAATTAATTTAATTAAACAACTAAATCAAATTGAACATATAAATTGAATAAAATAAATAAACTAAATTTAAAAAATCAAAATAAATAGATTAAATTAAATAAACAAATAAACAAGTGAAATTAAATAAATAAAAAAAATCAAATTATTTAAGTTTAGTTAACTAAATAAATCAATTCAATTAACTAAGTTAAATTTAATTAATTAAATTAAATTAATTAGACTAAATTGATTTAGTTTAATTAATCAAATTGAATTAAATTAGTGAAAATAAACTTTAATTAATTAAGTTGAATTAAATAAATTAAAATAGGTAAATAAATAAAATTAAACTAATTAAATTAAACAAATAAACTGAATAAATTGAACTAAATTAAATAAGCAAATTAAACTAAACAAATAAACTAAGTTATATAAACTAAATTAATTAAGTTAAATTAAATAAATAAGTTAAATCAAATAAAGTAAATAAATAAAACTAAATGAATTCAATCTAGTTTAATCAACTAAACTAAATCTAATTAACTAGATAAAATTAATTATTTAAACTAAACTTATTTGATTAAATTAAATCTGATGAATTAAATTAAATGAATTAAATCAAATTAATTTAGTTGGTTTAAATCGAATTAATTAAATAAATTAATTTAATTTAATTAACTAAATAAATTTAATCAATCTAATTAAATAAACTAAATTAAATAAATTTAACAAAATTAAATTAATTAATTAAAGTCAATAAATAAATTAAATTGAATTAATAAACTGAATTAAATTAATGAACAAATAAATAAAACTAAATTGAATAAATTAAGTTAACTTAAATGAGTTAAACTAAATTAAACAAATAAATTAAATTAAATAAATAAGTAAAATCAAATAAAAAAAATTAAATTACATTAGTAAATTAAATCAAATTAATATAATAAAATAAATTCAATTGAATGAACAAAGTGAATTAAACAAATTAATTTAATTAAATAAATGAATCAATTTAATTTAATTTAATTATTCAATTAAATTAATTAATTAATTAAAATAAATGAATAAATTAAAGCAAATAAATTTAAAAAATTGAACAAATAAACTAATAAAGCAAATAGATCAAATTAAGTAAAGAAATTCAATTAGTTAAACTAAATCAATTAAATTAAATTGAATTAGCCCTATAGAAATAAGCTAATTTCATTGAATTAGATTTAACTAATTAAATTAATTTGGTTAAGTCAAATGAATAAATTAAACAAAATTATTTAAATTAATTATAATAGATCAAACTAGCTAAATTAAAATAAAATAAATTAAATTAAATGAATAAATTGATTTAAATGAGTAAATTAAATTAAACAAATAAATTAAATACATATGTAAATAAAATTAAATTAATTAAATTAAATTAAACTAAGTTAAATTAATTAAATAAATGAATAAAATTAAACAAGTAAATGAAACTAAAGAAGTAAATTAAATAAAATAAATAAGTCTAATTAAATAAATTGAATTAAATTAAATTAGTTTAATTTAATTAAACTAACACAACTTAACGAGATTAATTAAATTAAATAATTAAATAAAATAAATTAATTAAATTAGATAAATAAATAAAATGAATAAACAGAATTAGACAGATAAATTTGATTAAATAAAGAAATTAAATTAAACAATTACTTAAATTAAATAAATGAATTAAACTAAATAAACAATAAAAACTAAATTAATTAAATTAATGCATTAACTTAAACTAATTAAATTAGTGTAACTGAATAAAAATAATTAATTAAATTAGTTAAACTAAATTAAATCAATTAAATCAAATTAAATTATTTTAATTCATTAAATTAAATTGAATTACGTTAACTAAATAAATGAATTAAACTGAATTAATTAATTAAATCAAATAAATGAGCCAAATCAAACAAACAAATTAAATAAAATAAATAAAATAAAATAAATAAACTAATTCAATAAAACGAAATAATTAATTAAATTGGTTAAATTAAAGTAATTAAATTAACGTAATTAAAATAATTTAGTTAAGTAAATTAATTAAATCAAATAAATAAACTAAATTAAGTAAATAAATAAAAAAATTAAACTAAATTAAAATTAAATAAATTGAATTAAATTAAATAAGCAAATTAAGTTAAACATTTAATAATAAATTAGTTAAACAAAATTAAATGAATTTTAAAAAAAAGCTAAATAAATTAAAAGTTAAATTACATAAATTAATTAAATTAAATAAACAAGTTAAATTAAATGAAAAAATTAAATAAAATGAAATGAATTTAATTAAATTGACTAAATTAAATCTAATTAACTAGATTAAACTAGTTACTTAAATTAAACTTAATTGATTAAATTAAATTTTTCCTTAACTAAATTAAATGAATTAAATTATTTTAATTTAGTCAATTTAAATGAATTAATTAAATTAAATTAGTTAAATCAAATTAAACTAAATAAATTGAATCAATTGAATCGAATAAATTAAATCAAATAAATAAATAAAACAAAATTAATTTAATTTTTCAATTAAGTAAATAAATAAATTAAATAAATGAATAAATTAAAATAAATAAATAAACCAAATTAAACTAATAAATTAAATAAAGTAAACAGATTAAATCCAATAAAGAAATTAAATTAGTTAAATTAGATTAATTAAATTAAATTGAATTAGCCTAATAGAATTGATTTAATTTCATTAAATTAATTAAATTAAGTGAAATGAATCTAATTTAATTAATTAAATTAATCTGGTTAAGCTAAATGAATAAATTAGACTAAATTCATTAAATTAATTTAATGAATTATAATAAATCAAACTAGCTAAATGAAATTAAACAAATTAAATTGAATGAATAAATTAATTTAAACAAGTAAATTAAATTAATTAAATGAAACAAATAAATTTAATTTAATTTAATTTAATTTAATTACATAAATAAATTAAACTAAATTAAATTAAATTAACAAATTAGATTAAGTAAATAAATTAAATTAAGTTAATTAATTAAATTAAACAAATAAATAGATAAATAAACTAACATCGAAATGGTTTGAAATGTCTCTTCTCCCATAGTTGTCGACATCCATCAGCAAGCAATAATTGTGCTTTGCGGATATCTTTTTCATCTTTATTTGCATCGAAACGTGCGCGCATTATCACCTTCTGATAGCGTACTTCCAAACTGAAAATATTTTCAATTCACTTTCAAACGTTTTTCTTACTGCATCAATTTAGCCTTAAAATGAGGATAACTCACTTCTGCATATAGTGTCTTTTATCATTCACGTAATCACTCACATATGAATGTACCGAAGGATTACAACTCGAGCATTACTCGCTAGTTATCTGTATAAATTTGTAACTTATACAGGCAACACTGACCAGCTGAAGGTGACCGCTAAGTTGTAAACGGTCATAATCGGGTCTGAAATGACCACGATGAAGACCCTTGTACCATTAGCCCGCCGAAGTACACTTTGATACAGTGTATCAAATCCCGTGTTCCCTTGAGGTTTTTTTGAACATACGCTGGAAGAACGGCCCTCTAAATCTTGCAGAATCGATTCGCCGTTTCCCGTCTCATTTGGAAAAATCCACGAAAAACCTCTTCGTAAACCTGATATAGCAAACGACCTGACCTCCTTCCCGCATTCAAAAAAAAAAACGGGGACGTGATAATACATGCAGCTTCTTCATATCCTACGCAACATTGTTCAACGATCCATCGCCCTCAGCAATAAATGCCACTCACAGCAGCTGACAATCGAATGTTGGATTATTTGGGAGTATAAGCGACAATTGTACTTCTGGAAGATTTATTTTACGATGTAACAGTTTAAGCACTAGAGAAGTATTTTTTTTAAGTCCCGCCCACACGATAACCTGCAACTCTATTTCATCCGCATGTCGAGGTACTGAAAAGAATGAACAGCCTATCATTATCTTTGCATCATCGAGCTCAGAGGATGTTTCCACATCAACAAGGTCAGAAACTATTCCATAAAATAGATTAAGGTCATGTTTCATGGCGGTCGCTGCATCTGCACTGTGTCAATTTTGATAGCACCTTTCGTGTCATACTTCCTAAACCAATATATTTCGTTAGAATATCACACAAAAAATTTCCCTCCCCGTATAGTCTTCACTTTCTTTTCTAATTTCCGCAGGAGCAGCGACCACATGAAACATGACCTCATTCTATTTTATGGAATAGTTCGTGACCTTGCCGATATGGAAGCATCCTCTTAGTTCGTTGATACGAAGATAACGGTAGGTTGTTCATTTGCTGCATATTATCAAAGGCGTGGCAACTTTTTCGTCCACTAAATGAAAGACGTATGTAATCGACTTTCGGTTGCGATAGTAGGCTCATGTTCATCTCATGTACTGAAGTTTCACCTGACCCATATTCCGCCCAGCTTTTTCCATCACGACATGGGCAATGCATCGTTATAGATATGTTCAAGGCACAATGGTTTTTAACCCCTCATTC
Source organism: Ascaris suum (assembly GCA_013433145.1). Classification (NCBI taxonomy): domain Eukaryota; kingdom Metazoa; phylum Nematoda; class Chromadorea; order Rhabditida; family Ascarididae; genus Ascaris; species Ascaris suum. Next base: position 8,016,131 of record CM024181.1, read on the forward strand.
CCAATGATATGGTAATATGACCGAACCAAATGTACTTCCGGTTGAAAAGAAGTAGTTAGCAACATAATAAATATTGAAAAAAAACTCACTTGTTACCACCATACCAGTTGTCCACCTCACGGAGAGCCCTTTTATATAGTCGACATACTTTCTGACGATGCGACAGTGCCTTCGTAAACATCCATGCCGGTGACTCCATCTTGTCAATCCGGCCTGTAATAGTTGCCGGTACCAACGATCAAAAGACTTCCGAACTGATACCGATCACGGCAATGTTTTAGCGATTCAAAGATAACGAAACCACTCATGACAATAATAAACAGCTCTTCGTGCATTATATTACCAGAAGAATTGTTTGCAGAGAAGTACTAAACTATAATTTAATACTACGAGTAGGCGGCATGCTCATAAATGGCACGTTTTTTGCCCTTGTTGCCACCCTGGTGCTGCCCTCAGAAACAAGTGGGAAGTCCCGACCGGTTTCCATGTATTCCTCCTCCCGCCCCCTCCCGACCTAAATGGTATCGGAAAACCAGACTCCCCATACATGCACTGGCCACAGGTCATCAGTTTCTAGCTAAGCCGCTCAAATTCAATTTGGACTTTCAGGTGCTGCATAGCGGAGAAAACCAAAAAACAGAGTCCAACAGTTTTATACAAGGGAGAATAACCATGCAGAGGATAGTAGATAATAACATGCACAAAGCTTCGAGCTTCAAATGATGGACACGTGAAACAGAGGCCGTGATTATGCAAAGGGCCTTAGAGTCTTATCTGCACCAGACATCTAGAAGGGTGGCTAGACGGATTGCGCGAGTGAACATTCCAAACACCTCGTGTTGGTGCAGCCATCTTCCGCTTAGCATTGTCAAGTAGAGTTTGGGGCCATTTCGAGACACAGCTTCTACCCTCTCGTGAAATGCCGCACTACAACTGACGAATCTAGCGCTAGCTGAAGCACAAAAGCTCCCATCAACCCTCTGACATCTCCACATGTTTCCGTTGGCTAAACTCACGTAAGCAAAAGATTCCAGTTAAGACCTAGCCATCAGCGGATCGGATATAACTTCAGGAGATGATCTGAAAACACGTCTAGTATATAACGGCCTAAAGTGCAATAGCTGTAATAAAAATGTTTTAACTTACAAAAATTGCCAATATAACGCTTAAATCACATGTCAGGTATAACGCTTGATGCGAGGCGAATACTAGTGCGTGATTTAAAAGATTCGTCACAGCCACACCAAACTATCAAGCTGCTATCCTATAGCGTCAACGTAACGGATCGCAGACTTAATCGATGATTGAAGTGTGTGCGAGTGACGGTGTATTTTTTTTTAAACTTCAAAGCATTTCAGTCATTACAAGAGATATGACATCATTTCAACCATCGGACCAGGTATCACCTCCTACAAGATTGTGAAGACACCTCCATCCTGTTTCCCCTCCACTATATCACCGTTTATTTCATTATATGATGTTATATTACTATATTATTATATGTGATATGGGTATCTCCACACATATAAGAAATACCTGTGTACCTTTATTGCAGGTAATGGACAATGTGATAACCTGTGCAACTTGCATAGATGCAAAGTTTTATTATATTCAAAGAAGTCTCGCTTCTTTCAGTTGCTTTGTGCCGTTGCGACATTAATTTTGACTGGCGCGATGATTTCCGGCGCTTTTTTTGATAGTCTTATTATGAGTTTCCGATATTTTATTTTTTCCGGGATTTCCGGATTGTAACAGGTGATAGTTTCCGATATTTTAAGGAACTCATTTGAAATTGTCGTATTTTGCGCAAATCGAATAACTTGCTAGCTAAATTCGTCATAATCATCAATTTCAGGACTTTTTATATGCATCTAATATCTTCCAAAATATGTTTATTTTTCAAATATATGCTCCTATTACCTGTATTTGCTGCCAATGAAAAATCTGTCCCTAGATGGGGGATAAGCCTAGGATCTCACGATTGCCAGGCGAGTATTCGACCATCGAACAACGGTGAAAGTTGATACCTGCTATGTTGAGCAGGTAATTAATCCATTTCATAAAATTGCATCAACCCAATTGAATGCCTTAGATTAATGGTATAGATATTAACGGTATTAATGATAAAGAATGCTTATGCTTTATACTTTATCCACTTTTGAGCAATGGACAACAATGGGTTGGAATATGTGAAGAAGCGAATGCCAATCATTGGGCTTGGTACCTATGAAATTAAAGACACCGAAACGATTTTTAAAGCGATTGAAGCAGCACTGGCAACCGGATATCGTATGATCGATACGGCACAAGTTTATGGCAACGAAAAAGCTATTGGAGATGCCCTTCATACACTATTACCGAAATATAACTTGAAAAGGTCGATTTTTTTTCATTTAAAGAAAAATCTCTTCAAAATTAAATCATTTAGGAAGGCTGAGTATTTCATGATATAAGAGTACTAAATAACTTAGAAATTGGTATAGCTTTCAGTGGGTCGAGTAACTGTTGTAAAAAAACCCCGCAGACTTGCACTCTACCTTGGTGGACTGCAAGGCCTTCACTATACACCTATAGAGGAGAATGTCGTTGTATGTAATAGAAGCGATCATATATATATATATATATATATATATATATATATATATATATAATATATAATATATATATATATATATATATATATATATATATATATATATATATATATATATATATATATATATATATATATATAATACATCAAAAAATTATTTTACAGTTCAAGTTTGGGTATGATCAGAATGCGACTTTTTTTTCGTCTAAGCAATAATAGATTTTCTTAACGATATTATTATTTAGAGAGGATATATTTTTAATCAGCAAGTTGAAACCTTATAATCAAGGATTATCACGAGCACAAAATTCAATTGAGGAATCACTTATGCATTTACGAGTCGATTATATCGATCTTTTTATTATTCATTGGCCTGGACTTTGTGCAAAGAAAGCGAACGATCCTTTAAATGCAAAACTACGCGCTGAAAGTTGGACTGTTATGGAACATATGTACAGTAAGAATTTATGTAAATTTATGCAAAAGAATCTACGCAAAAGAACTTTATAAATTCAGTGACCGACCGGATATGAGAGTGTAGATTTTATTTACAGGTAATACTCTATTGAGGGGCAATAATTTGGAGATGCCATAGCCTGAAGGGCTTCAAGAGCTGCTAATTTTATAGAAACCCCGAACTCCGCCATCCTTCTTCCTTCTTCTTCCTCCCTCCTCCCCCCCCTCCCCCTTCCATCCCACCTCCAACTGCAGAAGCAATAGACGAAGCGAACTTTTTATCGTAAGCTTCGATGAGTAATGCTATAAAAAGCTCTTACTTATAACGATAAGATTACTGGCACTTATAGCGGTCGTTTGATTATTAATTACAAACTGTTACAGTAAGACGTTCAATAAAGTCCCTTCCCTCTTTATAGTATTTTAGATATATGAAATTACAGGAGATTATACTCGCTATACTGCTGACTTTTATCAGCATGCCAATTTAATATTTTCCACCACTTATATTACACCATTAATTTCGACGATGCAAGTGTTTTTATTTCTTACGGGATGGAATTATTTTTTTTTTTGGCAGGAATGGGTAAACTGCGGGCAATTGGCGTCTCGAATTACGATATAAGACATTTGGAGACGTTACTATCATCGGCAACTGTACAACCGGCACTCAATCAATGCGAATATCATCCACATTTTAATCAACATGAACTTATTGATTATTGTAAGAGACATAATATCGTATTTCAGGTTATCGCTGCAAAAATCTTTCTCTTTTTTTTATTCGTTTATTATCTTTTTTTTTCTTTTTCGTTAGAAAGAAAGAATTCATGACGCATTATTAATCTACTGCATTGGAATCTTGATGAAGTTTTGCAATTTTTTAAACGAATTTTTTTTTTTTTGCTGATCGGGAAATTCTCAATTATTTAAATATATTTAATACATTTAGGTAAGTGATGTAATACATAGATATGTAAAGCTAAGGCTACATTGAAATTTAATCACTCTTATGGAGTACTAAATTTTTGTTTGTAATCTAGAAATATGCTCGGATTGCATTGAAATACCTGCCGGTACCGGTTTTTACCGATTTTTGGAATGGCGCTTTTTCTAGCTCTACCGGGGTGGTTTTTTTTTGAGGTTCTAGTTTCCGGAATGCCTCTCATTTCCCAATGCAATCCTGAAACAGAGTAAGCATAAACTTTTCCTTAAATCTAAAATTCCATAAAACAGAAAAAAAAAGATCGCTTTCAAACGTTAAAAATAAACTTCGCAACTTTTGAAATCTCTAAAAAAGTTAGAAATACTTTAATGTATTTTCAGGCTTATAGTAGTTTTGGAAGTCCCCGTTTTATGCATAAACTTCTCGAAGATGAAACTATCAAAGAAGTAGCAAGGGAATACAATTGCTCAGTGACACAATTCTTGCTCGCATGGGCAATTTCACAAGGTCTGTTAAAAAAGAGCTACATTATTATTATTATGTTTTGGGGTGGGGAGGGGGGGGGGGGGGGGGGGGGGAGGGGACAATGAGAGAATATTAAGCCCGTCCGTCTAATATCATTTACCAGGCAACTGGCTGTATAGCCAAGAATAAAAGCAAAATCACTAAGCCAATTAGAAGAATATTCCATTCCCTTACGGCAGTCATATACTTGCCCAGAAAGGAAATAATGCAATCGTTTAGGCAACTTTCGATTATTTCAAGAAGGAAAAAGAAAACCGCCATAGTTCTCATATAAATAGCTTAATGCATTAGCTCACTCTAACTAAAGAAAAAAAAAAGTTTTCTTCTTTCGTCTTCTTCAGGAAAAAATCCGGAGACTTTTTTTCAGGAATCAGTGTTTTACCGCGAAGTGGTAATCCTGAACATGTTATTGAGAATTTCAAATCAATAGAGTACAAAATTTCACCAGAAGATATAGAAAAAGTTAGAGCTAAAAAACAACAAAAATACTGTTGGGATCCGGCGACAGTTTTATGAACCGATCCGATATCCTCACCTAATCGAAGCGATCGATTGGTCTATCATACCGATAAAAGAATATATCCACATCGCAGAATTCAAGCTTCATACTTAATCGCCATACCTCAACAAACATTTATGGCCATTATGGTGGTAATTTTTTCATTGGTTATAAAAAGTTGTGAATCTAGGCGCCTGATAAGTTGTAATATGAATTAATGATCCGATCATAAAATGGATCGGATGTTTGAATACAGAAAAATACTTACTGAAGTTTTCATTTATATCGAAATAGAAAACGAATATCAGTGATGGAGAGAAAAAACTTTGAATAAAATTGAATTTGAAAGGTTTCGAGAGAAGAAGGGTATTACTGAAACGAAGCGATATACGAAATGAGACCTCAGCTTATTTGCTTTATTTCTTAGGAGGGGGCACAATGTGTTTATTGCTAATCACTGGAGTCATTTAAATTGATAGCATAATCTGCGCGTCACTGAATATTAGGGAATAGGTTAACTTCTATTTGTTGATCCGATTGGGATTATGTTTTGGCAATTATTTGAATTCCTAAAGACAGCATAATCCAACTTTTATATTCTAAAAGCAGTACCACTGAAAATAACTTTGCAAAAGCAGTACCACTGAAAAAAGTTTATTGCTGCACTAAATGAGTTATTAAAGTGAGACTGCTACAGTCAAAGTTATTGAACCAGTTCTTCAACCCCCCCCCCCGTCAAGATTGCTTATACGTGGTGACGGAGAGAGAGAAAGAGGGAGGGGGGGGGGGGAGAAGAGAACAAGGAGAGAGAGGAAGGATTCGTTTTATCGTAATATTAATAGCACAGCATGCAAAATAAATCTTCTTTGTTTTGTTTTCTTCCATTACTTCTACGTTAGAATGCATAATTATGGTCCTGCTCACAAATTTTTTTTGAACTCATTTGAGGAGAATAAAAAGAAATTTCACCCTTATCACTCATAATAATTACTCTTCTCCATCATATTTGTTTGTCAGTAGTTAACAGCGAGAGGTCACACAAAACCACGATGGATCCATCACAGATCTATTGGATGTGTTTTCTCCCGATCCTAACAATGAATTAGCGGGTCTTCTAAAGCACTCCCAAATAGGAGATAGTCCTCGACAAAGGGGGACCATTTTTGTACTTTCTCCGGTTTCAAAGTGCCACGGTAATAACACTTGCTATCATAGATTCTTGCTATGATAAACATCCTCCACATTGTCCTCCTTTCGCCTCATCTTCCCTTCCCCCCTCTTCATCTCAACCAGGAAGTGAAAGTATGGACGTGTGGCTGAGCTTATTGGCGGAAACATCCTGAATCATGAACTTGCTCGATTGTTTCACAGGCATTCCTCGCAGTTCAATCCATCCCGTAAAGCCACTGCTCTTACTCTAGAAATCAGTAGATACAGCGGGAGTGCTGCACACCTCTTGCCTTACTCCCCCCCCCCCTCCGTTGCATATCCCCCTCATTCCCATGCCTGAGCTACGCCAAGGTAATGTGCGGAAATCGCGTCACCGTACGGTAGAAAGAAAGGACCTGAGATGATCGCCGGTGAACAGGTAGGAAAAGTGGCACACAACTTATCCCATTAGAAAATCAAAGTGGTTTCCCCATTATTCAGTAGTTTTCCTTCTGGTTACGATGTGCTATTATAGTTATGATCACTGCAAACTTTCACAAACAACTGCACAATAACACGTTAACTTTTGAACTGAAATACAAAAGAAAGAAAAATAACGGAGAAAAGCAATTAATAATTTATAAAATAAATTCCTTAAAGATAAAAAATTTCTGATGATACTCAATTTCGAAAAGTAATCACCGTACGGTGTTGAATGAAACCCATGAGCGTCAAAACCTTCGAAGAAAATTTTTTAACGATATATTCATTCAAGATTATATGCTAAATCAAAGCACACATTTGTGAACAATTAATAAGCACAATTCAATAATGCTTAGAATATGCAATGACGACACATTGAAAGCAAGCTTAACATTGACTGCATTATGCGATAAACATAGTACAACGACTAGATCAAAATTATATATATATATATATATATATATATATATATATATATATATATATATATATATATATATATATATATATATATATACCATCCACACATGCTTCTGAGACTTAAAGAGGGAGTGCTGTGCTCATGGACCAGAAATGTGCTCGTGGCAGTCTTTCAGTCACCAAATGACCGCCAAAGACGGAAGTTACGCAAAAGCAACTCTGTATTCGTGATCAAGATGATTTGGCAATGGGCAATGAGTGGGACCGAAGGGTTTGAGTGGTCGTAACCACAATATGGCAAAGGGGGAATAAAGGGAAGGTACATTTCAAGTGCTATGAAAGATTTGATAAGTGAACTTGAAAAATGCATTGAGACCAGTGGTCATTCAAGAAAGAAGATATCCTCCAGTTAACAATTCTCTCTACCCTATCTCTTTGTTGTTTGCATCCTCTATTGTTGTCTTGAGCTGCTAAGCTGCCACCTCTTAACCTGAAGTTATAGAGGTGAAAGACCAGTTTTATGTCACTTCTACATATTATTTCTATAATTCGATTGCAGTTTTTAATGGTATCATCAAAATCGCTGCCGGATGGTCAAGCCCACATCACTACCCCCAACATCTAACTATCCATCGCCCAACACTAAGAATGCTTATTGAACAAATCCTCATAGCTCTATGTCCATTGTCTAGAGCTACCTCGCTAACAAACTTCACTTTTCTGCGGTCATCGATCAGCATATCTTTCGATAATTTTTGGGACTGTTGCATATTTATTTATGCAACGACCTTATGAAATTATACGAAATTAAGGGGGAGCGGGGAGGGAGCAGGTGAAGTTCTCAGACGATCATATATTGGCCAGAGATGACGAGAATAAACACTAGATTCCTCACTTTGAAGTTTCCCTGTAAAAATCTTAGAACATTCTTCGAGCGATTTGCATCTCATTTCTGAAATAAAATTATCGAAAATTAGCAGCATTCTTCTCAACGACCATCGATTTTCTTTAGTTATAATCTTTACTTTAGTTCGAAAAATGTCGCCGTGATGTAAAATTCTTGGCAGTGACCTATACAGAGGAATCATCGCCGGAAAGAAAGGGGGAGGGAGGGGGGGGGGGGGGCGCCGATTAAGGAGGGAAGAGGAGGCAAAAGAAGGAAACAGAAACGAACTTATAGCTATAGGATCATGCACATCCATTCCCACCCGAGATAAAGCGGCAGCATTTGTCGCTATCAAATGCGACTTGATTCGATCGTCTCATGAATAATCCATCCAGAGTTTAAAATTTCAAAAAATAATTTGAAACACATATGGATTCTAATTTCTCCGATCGAAAGAAGAACTCATAAATGAAACGTTAGATATAATAATAAATATAATTTTTGAAGAAAAAAAAAGTAAACTAGTTAGGTATATTATTGCCTTAGAATTTGAAAAAGAAAAGGAAGATTCTCTTCACATTTTTTCTCAAAGAATTTCAATCAGATTCCTTTTGCAATCTAATCAAAAAACTCATTTTATGATGAAATTTGGAATCTCTCATATACGAAACAAATGACAAAGTCACAACGATCACAAGCCAAGAAACGAGATCGACGATCGATCCGCATTCTCATCTAATCGTTTTTCTTATCGTTCGGCTCTTTCTTCAATAATTCCTTTTCATGTTTGCTCAAGTTCGCCTTGCATTCGTTGAATAAGTTGTTTATGTCGAATTCCAGGATGCAATTATCCTGTAAAAACAAATACAACCGATTAATTATAGATTAATGAGAACATATCAAAAAGCACCCCTTTCTAATACAAATTTGTGACTTTAATATTCAAATCTATTTTCATTTCCATCTGTTCGTCCGGAAATTAACTGAGTAACTGGCGGAGATTATATTCCACTAAAACAGGTAAATACCTTTTGGAATCCTCCTCAGGTCTAGTGAAATAGTTCAGACGTTGATCACATATGGAAAGTACCTAAGACTTGAAATAAAAAAAATCTCTTCAATGGCTCTCCTCAATAAAGTAACAAGGAAAGTGCACTATAAAAAAAATTTTGCCCTTATTGTGCACTTTTCTTCCAGCAAGAAACGCATGACGTCATCAAATCAGGTTGCAGGAAAAACAATCCGAACTTTCAGTGTGCCATGAAGCGTAATTTCTATGCTGCATTTTCCCAATAAGGCTACATTCCCATCTGCAAAAATTATCACTGAAACACAGATGGCCGTATCTTGATGTCAAAGTTTTCCGTAACCTCAGTTTACGACGACGGGAAAGAGGGAAAGAAATCTGTCGGCGAAGAAACACTGCCGCCCGTCGATTTTGCTTTTTCTTCTCTTCCTCTTTCATTCTTCTTCCATTATTTCTTTCAGCACAACTGCGTTTTGGGCTGTGATTTCCCAATAGCAACTATCAGTGAAGAGGAGGTACCGAATCAAAGGAAAGCAAGGGAGCGGAAAAGCAAGGGGGGGGGGGGTTGGGGGGAAAAGAAGAGGGAAAGGAAACAGATCTGTGCTCTGAATATGAAATTCATGAAATATAAAATCTTTTGTTATCTGTCGAGCGTTGTGCACATTGTACTGCCGAACATATATTATACGTTGACATATTATCATAACTACGTAACAACTGCCGAATAAAATAAACTACGCTTTTTCTTTGTTCTATAATGAGTTCGATCCAACCGGGTATTGGTCTCTCGAGAAGAAATTTTTGCAACAAAGGGGTAATGCTCGAGGTGTCCCACCTATTACTGTCTCTCTAATTGAAAAAAACAACTATTCTTCCCGCACAGTTTTTCTTAATTAATTAATTGGATGTAAAAAAATTCTATCATTCATGAAGCATACCATCGAGTCATTTTCTAAAAAACTTGGAGATAATCAAAGAAGATCAAAATATGATCAAAAGCGAAAATACGACGATCAAAGTCAAGAAATACAAGAATCAAAAACACTCAAAAATAATTCTTACTTGAGTGAATACAAACGGTATCGCGCGTTTGTTCTGGATAGTCGGCCGTCGCATCACCTCTTTGCCGTCCTTGAAGAGCGACATCTGCAAAAGGGGCATTATTCTCAATAATCTCCACATCGTAGGTACATATAAAGCCTTCCGTTACCACACCGTCCCGGAGAGCCCAGGTAGACAGGTCATCTAGAGCCATTTTACTCGTTTCATATCTAGATGCAGCAGCGCAACACAATTCAATCAGCGGTAAGTCACGTGCTTCTTTGCATAACTCCATAATGTTGCTAATAGGCTTAACATACAACAGTTAAAAATAACACTCAGATCTTTTGTATGATCTCCTCAAACTTTTAGAAGCTCACCTTTATTTAAGGACTCAAAATCTGCCAAGATTTGGAGAAGCAACGACATTTTATTCAAGACGCGCATTCCACTTTGTTCCAATCTTCTTAATTTTTAAGGCGCAAACATTTTTTGGATCTTTCAAATCGAAATTCTTTCATAAAATTATCTCGATCCCCCAAGAACATATCGACAAAAGAGGCTGTATATTAGCTCCTCTCCAAATGGCCCGCCGAAAACCTTTCTTCGCGCTTAATTCAGCAAAATGATTCAGAGAGTGCAAGAGAACTGCAAAAAAAAAAAAAAACCATTTCCACTCGTATTTAGCGATCTTTCGCTGTAAAATAATCAAACAGAAGAAACTGCTACACATAGACCACCGAGATTCTCTATTCTCGATTTTTTTCGGGACACAACATCAGCAGGACTCAAGCAGTATTTTACAATTCACTTTCCCTATCCCCTTCTATGCCCCTATCCCCATCCTCATCCTCCCTCCCCGCCACTCAAAGTCCACTCAAAGATCGTCATTCACATATGCCTGAGAAAATCGTGAACTTCCGTCAGGTACACACCTGGCCAGTGAGTGCTCACGAACATTAAAAAATCCAACCCAAAAGCACTCAACGGAGCAATGTAAACAGAGAGATTACTACACACTCACAGTGGGCAACTGACGACTGGCTGGATGAGTATTGATTCTGAAGCGTTCTGCTTCCTTCGGCCAACGTCCCACGTCGAGTTTTCGCGAAACGCAAATTCGGCAAGGCGAACCTGAAATCATCAACGACCGCCACTTAAAACACCCGATGTAAACAACATAGAAAACATAACGTTAATCATATCAACGAGCTAACACAACACACTGCATTCACATTATCGTATCTGCCTCAGTAGACACCCTGCGCTTTTAATTTTCTCACGACATTCTAAATCAGATCATGTTTCTATGTGCGCAAACATAACGACTCTAGAGTACAGTACTGTTTGGACGCTTTCCTTCAGTGAAGAAATCTATCCAAAAATAGCATCTGTCCTATGGTTCTCCAATAGGAGAGGCGGGGAGAGAGTGGGAGAGGGGTGGGGGCAGAGGGGATGGGGAGAAAGAGTCTATTCACGCAAATACGCAAAAACTACAGAAATCTTATTCAATTAAAAAAATCGGTATTATATTAGCCAAATATCTAAAACAATACCACAAATTTAAATAAATAAATATTTGAAAAAAAAAAAAACCAACGGAAAAATCGATATGCTAATTGAAATATATTCCATAAAATTCAAAGGGATTACTCAACACTAAAAATAATCATCGAAAATACGACGGATGAAAATGCTTCCAACCGCATTGCTGTTCATTTCAAAGAAAATATCTATTGAGAAATTAAATGTTTCCCTTCCCCCCCCCCCCCCTCCCCCATTATAATGCTTGTAAGAAATTCGATAAAACTGCACTTTAACATTAAAAGAAACTAATCAACTTACTCATAAAACGATACAACGAAGGAATAAAACAAACCTCTCGCTGAGTTGTGCAAAAACAGGCGCTATATGTTTGCATTCAGGTGACCAAGTCGTATAAAATTGCACTAACCAAGTGATACGTTTATTCCTTTGAATCTCATCCTTAAAATGGAAAAAACATTTGTAACGCAATCGAAGCATTAGCAATCTTCATCTCCCTCCACCCCAATCCCCTCTTCTCCAAAAAAAAAAAAAAATCGAGGAAAAATTCCGCAAAATACTACGACAATTTAAACTTCTTTACCCACCTGTTTGGGGAATTCTGCTAGCCTTTTCCCAGCGCGGGAAAACCAAAACAAAATGAGTGATAAGGATCAAAAATATATAATCATAATGGTAAGCATTCTCTCAAATACTGATTTATGCAAAAAAAATTCAATTATGGAAAAATTAAAGTGTTACCACTCCTGTCGCACTATCTTCCCAGCAGATAAGTTCGATTCAAATAACATCACCACCTTGTCCGTATTCTTTTACATTCTTTCACCTATGATCACATTTTACTAGAACTTCAATAAGAAATGAGGAACTTTCTCGTTTCATATACCTGCCACCAAATTCATAACTTCTAATAACACGAAAAATATGAACAAATACCTATACTTATAATAACTACCTAAAATAAATGCTTATGACGAAAAAAAGAGCTGATAAATAGCAAACTTTGCAATAAAGCCTTGACCCTTAGAAAAACAACACTCACATTTAATTCCGTCCCATTAAAATAGGTGATCTTCTGCGGACCAGAATAAGCCGGTTCGGGCAATAGAACCGCATGAACTGCAACAATTCAGTCATCCATCGCCGCAGACTATCTATCATTCAAGCCGCTTGGCGACATATATCGGCTACACGGATAATCCAAAAGGCATTACTTCATCCGACTCCTTTCCCTTCTCCCTCCTCCCTCCCCCCCCCCCCCCACCCCCACCCGAAAACAACACAAAAAGCAATTCAAATCCACTATGAAGAACCATTCCGTCTGCCTGTCTGCCTGCGTCTGAACTTCCAAACCTTTTTCCCGACAATTAAATGGCATATAGAAATGAGATTCTAATAAGCCATCATTAATGACGCGAGAGACGAGCAGTGACTTTTGACTCCTCTTCATCTACCTATATTAACTATTAATTATGAAGATTGCATCGACACTGCAAGAGAACCACCGACTGGAAGTCAATACTGTAAATTAAGTCAAAAATACACCTCAAGGAATCATGAGAAGGAACAAACAGAGGTGTTGGCTATACCGGAATCAGATTCCTCTAAACGATATCACTTCGAAATCAATTCAACTTCTAAGATCCAGCATATTCCAGGGTTTTACGGATAATTCGGCGATCAATCGATAAAAATTAATTAAATACGCAAATGGATTTATAGAGATGTCCTACTCTAAAATTGTTGCTTACTAGATGATCATTAAAAACTGAAAGATCACAAGAAAATAAATCAAAAAAAAAACATACCAACGCAAAGAAAAACATAGATAGTACCAATAAGTGGTTCAGCTCTTAGAAATAAAAATACATTCGCCATTTTCGAGAAGAGAAATACATTTGAAAGATAATGCAACCAATTTGATGCTTTACGATTTTTCCATAATATAATAACACCCAAAAATACCATTATTTCATGTTCACGCTGAAATTCCGATAAGCGTAAAATTTTGATATTTTTTAAAAAATTATGAAAATTTTTAAAGATTTTAAATTATTTCCGACTATCTTCTTCATAAATCATCGTAAAATTTCACGAAAATGCAATTAATTCAATGAAATTTTTTGCGATTAAAATTCACTAATGGAAATTTAGGAAGAAAAAAAAAATTCGATTTCCGATCCACACAACTCAAGAAACAATAGATATTGAGTAGCGAATTCAATCGCCAGTCATTAGGTCTTCCCCCCCCCCCCCCCCCCAATTATGAGATATTTATGAATTAAAAGTAGAACATCGATCTGCCTCGCTGCTTCCAATATCATTGCTCTGTTATTGTAATGAAAAGAAAACAAGGAAAAATATTTGAAAGTTACCCTATCGAGGCCACATTCTCCTTCGATACCGAAGATAATATTGCATAATCCAGGTGTAATTTTAACGAAAAAAAATGCAACCGACAATAAAATATTACCAATATGATGGAATGTTAAAATTTTCTTCGCTTCTATTAAACTATCACGTGGGAACATATTTCTCACCTGCAAATATTCACTAATTTCAAAGAGATTCCCATTCGAATAGTCGGCTATAACGGAACGTTTCATAGAAAGTTATAAGAAAAAATTAGCTTATCGGTTCCTCTTCTCTTCTCTTCCCTTCCCCTATCCCGTCCTCCTTCCCCCACTCTCTCTCTCCCCCCAGACCCCCACCAGCAGGCCTTTTCCTGTCATTTTCGTGACCTTTGTTCACAAACGTATTTGAGGTCCTAAGAAACTCCAGCAAAACAATCACAAAAATCAACCAAAGACCAAGCATGAACCTGCTTTAATTTCGGAATAGCTAGAAGTTTAGCCAAATAATCTTTCGGCAAAAAGATAATTGAAAAAGAAGGAAACACCCGACTCCACTGCATCACGTAGGTCGTGAAGTGCGTAGAAGTAAGGCGCTACCGCAAGCAGTGCCTTCTGAATCCTCTCGAGAAGTGCCTTCAGCACCCCCTCAAGAAGCGCCTTCAGAATCCCCTCGAGAAGCGCCTTCAGCACCCCCTCAAGAAGCGCCTTCAGCATCCCCTCGAGAAGCGCCTTCAGCATCCCCTCGGGAAGCGCCTTCAGAATCCTCTCGAGAAGCGCACGCTGCATTACCTTGCGTATAGCAAACGCACAATTTTCAACAAATAAATACAAATAAAACATTAAACATTTATTCAAAAATAAATAAATTAAATAATAATATTATCCATCGTACCAACAAACCCATAAAAAGAAATAAAATCACAAATGAAGAGCAATAAATTAGTTTCGCAGGCAATAACACACATTATGAACAAGTGATATCACACGCAGTACGGATCTCCTCTCCGGACAATAAGCGAGGATTTCAGGAAGAATTCCCTCACCTCTTCCTTCAACCTTTCCCCTTCAAAGCTTGCATAACCATTTACTCTTCACTATTCTCCCCTCATTCCAACAGCAATAGAGGTGCAATCCCTTATTTTCTCATTTCCATGCGACTGTTCCCCCTCCCCCAATCCTTCAAGCCGTCCCCCTTTCCCGCTAAGGAACCTTCATCAACCAGGTTCTTCAAATTTTTTATCAAGATGTAGCAATCACCGAACTTGCAACATCTCCTTAACCCTCCCGACCTCCCCGATTACAAAAATACTTCAGCAGCACTCTGAATATGTCCTTTAAAAAAACCATCCCTATCATATACCAAGTTATTAGGTCACAAACTTTCACCGATCACAAAATCTCTTCATCACACAACATAATGAAGTCATAAACAAGGAGTCATCGGTTCGTTAATTGCCGAACCAACTCGCCGACAATTTATAGAACGATGAAAGTGATGGCGTATTTCGTACACCTCCAGTTGTCGGCGCATTCGACGCCATCTTCCTACGTGCCTGTAAATTTGCCGTCGATGCCGCTGAACGCAACTTTGACTTCGATCCCTGAAAACATCGATCGTATTATGTGCCAATAATCGACCTCAGATCAACGCTATCAACAGAAGGATTCACGACTCAAACCACTAAAAAATCTCAGCAGTGATCAAAATTGATCTTTGTACCTCGTTGTGTTTCGCTGACTACAACCGTTTTGCGTAATATTTATTCCATCTTAACAGATGTATTTAATGCCCGACGTTTGGGCATGTCGCCGTCCCTCCTTTTCCAACCCCCCCCCCCCCACAAAAGGACTAGAATACGATTGCCTCATGCATCTCAATCAAATAACATCCTAAGAACTACGGGGTGAAAAAAGATCAGGAAAGTATAAACTCAAAAGGGAATACGAGAAGACTGGAGATAAATCGGGAAGGGGCAAGACAGGTGGAAAGCATAGATCATATAACGGCCAGGACGAAGGACAATGAAGGGGGATGTGACCGATCGCGTCTATTGTACGGCTTAGGTTACGAAATTCTTAATCATGTTCCAGGATCTAATTCCTATTCCAATGATTAGACGATCCTTTTTCAATCGCTATCATCCATTCCTAATGCATTCCCGTTTCCCTTCTATTCCCCATCTTCTTCCTTGTCGTCCTGTTTACTCAACCCTTCTTCCCCACCTTAACCCTTACCTCCTTACCGCCTGGAAAGCTGCTTCTATTCCGTGATAAACACGAAGTAATTTTGCAAATAATCATATAAAACCAATAAAATAAAACACCAAAATGAATGTATAAGTCATGAGGCAAAAGATCTTCATTACTCGCAAAAAAAAAAACAGGTCCAAGCCATGATTTAGCATGGCCCTTCAGTAACTTTGCTCTTAATATTCTCTCGGTTCATCGCTATAAAATGTGGCCATTCTCTTGTGCTCTGCTACTCCCCCCTGCATCGTCTATATTGATGTGAGTTAACGCTCTATGAAAAATTCGTTCACTAATGGGAGGCAAATGAAGCAAAAAATAATAATAATTCAAAAAAAAAACCTTCGCAATTTCGAAGTGAAACTGTACAACCTCCACTTTCATATGATAAAGTTCTATGTAAATAAAACGAGATTTTTGGAGAATCTCAAATAGGTCAAATAGCTTAAATATTTTCGAGTTATTAATAAATAATTAAAAATCTCTCCACTCAAGCGAGTGTGCCGACCTCTCAGATAGTAAATCCACGACCGTCGATAAATTTATCGCCCAACATCATAAATTATTGCTTGCTCCCTCATTCACTTCCAATATTAACTCTCTAATCGGAAAAAAAGTGTTTTATTTTTCACTTATATACAACAGATATTTTTTGAGACAAATAAGGAAATTTGATGCCTCCGTGAATACAACTTGTGCAACCCCGATTGACGGTAAATGTGCACCTTCACTTCGTCAGCTAAACCTAATCCCAAAAAGCATGTTTCATCGAGCATATGGTCGCCAACTTTATCTCGCAACGAATTCAACTGACAGCGGAAACACCGCGTCCAAAGCACCCAAAGTTCCCTGTCTGAAATTAGCATCGCACTTGTATGACGCAAGACCCAACCAAAAACCTCCAATACTAAACAGAGGGGCGAAATACGTGGCGCCCTGGGTGCCAACAGAACGCTGACTAATAGAATCGGCTAGAAAGAAAACGATAAAAATATAAGTGAAATACCATATTCTTTGAAAGACGTGGTATCAATGAAAATCGTGCAATATCAGAAACTCGTGGTACTATATCAACCACCGCCATATACGATTCGCTCGGTGATGATTCCTTTGTGGTTGGCGCATCTGTCAGCAAATTACCGAAAATTACCTAAAGGAGATCAACACTAATAAGACTGCTTTGCTTCTCATAGCTTAGTGAATAATGCACTCTATTTTTTATAAACAAAATCCTACAACGAATGTGCTAAATAGTATGCGACGATACAATAATACCACCCCATCGCTCCTTGAGAAGTATGACAAAGAAGTCGGCACAATATGCGCTTTCGCAATTTCACTAACAAATAGCACAACATGCCTAGCAGCGCATGCATAAATGACGTGACCCATAACACCTGGAAGCTGTTAAATGCCATCCGGCTGGTTATGCACGCAAGTTTCATTTAACTGCCCATAACTCCCTCTCAAATTGATGGTTCAATTTAAAACGTGGTCCACTAGCCCGACGTATGATGCCCATTACACCTACTAAATCCCATCTGCAATCGTCTTTCCAGCGCAACCGCGGCAAGTGTGGCCGGTTAAAGCTAAAGGTTATAGGCATGTGCACGGAAGAGGGGAAAAACTGGAAGTCGGGAAGGGAGGCATCCGAGGGGAAAATCCAGATTTGGTGGTTCAACAGTGAATATGTTAAGCGAAGAGACAGACACATACAAGCATACACGCACTTACATACGCAAAAAAAAAACTCTTCAAAAGCATAGCGATCATATAAATTCAGCAATCAGTGAATGTATAAAAAAAGGCTCCTGCAACGCTCAAAGCATACAACGCAGAAGTATCGATCCCATCCCATACCTCAATCACCTCCCCCCCCCCCCCCCCCGTGAAAAACGTATCCATTTATGATTGCGCACAACACCTATATATTCATAAATACTTTGTCGCATGATACTAGATAGCTACCTTGAATGATAAAATAAAACACAAACCGAATATCGTTGTGCAGCGATGCGTGCATTTTTGGCGATCGGTGAGGCCAGAAGTGTTACGTCGAATGGATCGATACGAGATTCAAGTAACGTGATCAGTGACCTTAGTCGTTCTGCTGGAAACATTGCATTCAGCACACGTATATCAAATACGTATTGCAATGCCATTCGTGAGGTGATCCGCTCGTTTTCTCTTGCAGCCTTCTCGTATACTTCCGCTAGAAGATTCTGCAGATACTCTCCGAGATGGGCGCGGATCGTACGTGTGCACAAATGCCCAATTGAGTGATCACATATCTGAAATCGCATATTCCATTAATCCTCCGCCATATATGGCAAAACCATTTCCCTTCTAAGTCTCAGCCCTCAGTGGTAGTCCTGACGAGTTCATCTGTTAAAGGTGCTCAATTCGGAGCTTCAGGAGACATCAATAGTGAAACGTCCTTCTACAACGGGATCGGAGAGCTTAAATTTGTTATCTGTAAATTAGTTGTTCACAGAGTTCGCAGATGTCCGTTAGGTCACATAAACCGTTGCGGTACATTTTGCCTGTTCTCCCTCCCCCTCCCCCTCCCATAGTTGGCTAGTAGAACAGGGATCAAAATCAAATACAATTTGCTCCCATGGTTCAAACAAACAAACAAAAGAAAAAAAACCAATTACTTTCTTAACATTATTCCGGCCTTCAAGAAACCCTCAAGAAAACCTGTCACGGAATTATAACTTGTCCAGGTGAAGAGATACAATTATATCGAAGGTTGTATAGTACAGGTTTCACAGATAGACGCTGCACATTGTATATATGCAAATCCGCTTATGTAAACAATCGGAAATAAAACGCAACACATTAATGTTAATTAAAACCTCAATATGCCTGATATACCTACATCATCAACCGACCATTGAAATATTAACAGTAATAATAATAATAATACATATAATAATATATAAATATAATAATGGTAATAATAATAGCAATAATAAAAATAATAAACCTGTAAGCAAATTGCATGCAAGAAATCGTAGAGCAAACGATTGATTTGCAAAGGTACTTCGACGATACCCACATCAGGTAGATCCAGCTTCTCATATTCCTCAAAATGCTCAAATTAAATTAAAGAAAAGGAAATGAAAGAATTCATAAACTTGTCACGCCTGTAGATTATTGAGTTTTTTTTTTCAAGTCTCAGCATTAAACAACTTGGAAATATGCTCGAACATATGACTAAAATTCGAATGACACAACTGCGAAGAGCCCATAAATATTAAATCATCACTTAGTTGCTAGTAAACAGCACTAAATTCTTTTGTTATCTTTTTCAATTTTCGGTAATTTTAGCGATATTCTGACTCCTTTGTCGTTCTTCATACTCTGATTATCTCTGGCTCAAGCCTTACCGAATAGATTCATTATGACTCAAAAATTTAAAGAAATCTCAAATATAAGAATGGGGAAATTGTCAAGATCCTCGAACTTTTCTCAGACAATAGCAATATTTGAAAGTGAAGATAATATCCATGCATATTCCTTTCGGCACTCGTAGGCCAAAAATAAGTAAATAAATAAACAACTGCATTTTCAAATTCATATCTTCGAGGAGAAGGAAACTGCACCTTTACTCTCTCCCTCCTTCCCTTTGGCTATAGACTTCAAAAGAATTAAAGTCATCGAATTGGAAAAATGATGACCACACATAGGCACAACTCCTCCCCCTCCCTTCCCTTTCTTTTTTCTTCAAAACTTTAACGATCTTCTATACGAATATCCAAGTGCACAAACCTACTTCCCCATTTGTCAAATAAGAAAAAGTTTTCAACTAAACGTTGCAAAAAATTTATAATTCACGAAATCAAACGCCGCTGAGAGATCAACCAAAGAACAATTGGAAGAATTAATGCGATTAATAATATCCAATATTTCAAAAACCTTTCCAATGTTTCATTTATTAATTTAAAAAAAAAGAAATATTCCTATCGAACATCAAATAAATCTTTGTATTATTTATTATTATTTAAACGTAATTCATCCCACAAATATACAACTACTCCATCTCAACTCTTTGCAACGATCGATTAAATGTCGTGATAAAAAATCAACCTGTAAACTTTTATTAATGCAGCAAAAATGATAAAATTATCTTTCGAATATAATAATTAAAAAAAGGATTAATTGTATGGATCGGCTATCAGCCCGCCAGAACCGTTTCCGGAAATCCGCCCAATCTAAAAAAACTGATGACTTTTCCTATCTCCATCGAAAGATGAACGAAAACGTGGAAGACAGTTTGTCGTCGTAATGCATTATTTTTTTCGCATTACATTAAATCTTTACAAAAAATTTTAGCAATTAAGTTACTCTACTTCCAATATTTCAGCGTAAAGGTATAAGCTTACCTGTATATACGAAAGAGAATGAAACGGATCAGCCGGCAGTGAGATTAATTGCTCGATTTCAACGTTCTCTGCACATTCATTTACCACTTTATCCAAAAATGCACTAAAAATAAATCGACAATGCTTCATTTACAATAACAATAAGAGTAAAGAGAAAACAAGCTGGAAAAAGTTCTTGAAAACACTGCGCGCATAACCTCTTTCGTACAATTATGAAAGAGAGGAGTGATTTGGAAAGCGTGTTACTCTCTATGTATCGTCAACTCTTATTATATAGAATAAAATGCTCACCATCAACTACACATCCACCGTCAATCACGCTTCATAACGAATACCACGCGACAAAAACGATTATTATAACGAGTTGAACTATAAGGACAGAGCTAACGTTTAATTACGTCGATAAAAGTCCTTGCTATCATAATTTCACACAATGGCTTTCATGATCTATTGCATTACAAGTGAAATTCGGAGAGTCTGAACGCTTGGTAATATTCCAAGAAAGCGGATACTAAATGACTCTTTAAACTAAATCCCTTCTTCACTCATTCGTGACCACCTACTCGCACAGACACCATAATATCACAACAAACTTTACGGGCTTTTTAAAGCTTTAGTGAACATTCCAGAAATGGAGGTGTCGTTTGGTAGTAGGATGGGTACATATGCGTGGAACCAGTAACAGCGACGTTGAAAGGTCGAATGAGAGAGGCCAAGACACCGTTGAAAGCAGATTATCAGATTGCAAGTAAAAAAAAAAAACTTCGCTCCTTCTGGACTCGAATCGACAAGTTAAATAGTGAAAGAAGTGATCAACTTGTGAAACGATGGTCCCGCAGCAATACTCGACTTCCTGACCTAGCAGCAAAATAAGCCTGGGTAGCCACTCTGCGAACTTTGTTCAGGTCAGACAAGTTGGCCTAGACGTTGGAAAACGTCCAAAAACTGGTAGACTGGGCCTTCACAAAGCGCCCTGTGCAAAGCAAAAATGCATAACAGCAATAACCAATAAACGAAGTTACAGAGCCACTAGAATAGCAATCCCACCATCCCATGTCATATTTCAGTAAGAACGTCTCATCTGTGAGGTCTGATACGAACTGAGCAGCAACCAGACTTCAAAGAAATGTTGGATTCAGCGAAAAAGCTGCTCGGAGCAAATATTTAGTACCAGCTCATGCCTCACCTAAAAGAGACAGCGCAAACCCTCTTCACTTAGGATCGCAAATGGAAGAAATTTATTTCTCCTGGTTACCGGCTAAGCAGATTAAACTAATGAAATTCAGCCAATAAAACGTGTGCCAAGCCACGATCACACATTCCCACCCCCCCCCCTCCTCCCTAACAATAAAGGCTCATTAGTTTAACTTCAAGTTCAATAGTGAAAGTTCAAAAAGAAAGAGCAGAAAACGAACAAACCAGAAACATTTTTCGGCGGTTTTACGCAACATATTCGCACAATGAGATATTTGTTCGTTATTCTTCGAAAGACAAACGGATATAACGGAGCTCCGAGATTGTAAAATGGCTAAATAAAGACGCGCCATCGCAAGTGCCCTTCCGGCCAGATCGCCTTCCATTTGGCCATCATCACCGAATATAACTCCATCACCCGCCTTGCACAATCTATAAAGAACTTGGCTCGATGATTAAAAAAACAAGATTTGATGCCCAGTAGGGACAAGGTGGACGATTATGGCCACTGCCCTCCTAACCCCGCCTTTTTTTCTGAAGCTTTATTATTGCTCAGAATGAGCTCCGAATAACTACTGTAAAAAAGTTAATTACTTCGAATAACTAATTGCAGTTAGCAAGTAATTCAGTCAATTAAAACTGCTATTTCGAGCAGAATCTTCAATTACCTTCACCTTTCCCACACTACTCAAAGCCTCCTAGACATAACAAAGTGCACTTCAACCATCCACATCTATGACCTTTTTTCTAAAAACGAAAAGATTTACAAAACTGATCAACGCTGAAGAATATTTTTATTATCCATTTATGGCAATCATCTACAGGATATGACGTCATACTGCCAGCAATTCAACTTCATTCGCAATTATTGAATTTTAATCAAATAAAAAAAATTTAAAAATCGCAGCAGCCTAACCTACTAAGCATATCGATAAGAGTAACAGCAAATTGCGCTCGAAGTTGTGCGATCGCTTTTTCTTTGCCAATCGACTCGTATACCTTCACATTTTCGAACGTCCTCTTCAATCCATTATCGAACTCGTTTACCAACCTTTAATAATTCAGCTTAACTGAAACTCCCATGACTTACGATAATAATCTATCAGGTAACTGTCCTCAGAAGCTATTTAGTCATATATCAGCTGGACCCATCAAAGAAACGAGACTAAAATGCCGCACCTCGACAATACCGAATGACCGGAGGTGTAGAAAACGATTGTAAAAAACTTTGGACCCTCCAGGGCAAACAGGGTGCAGAGGATAGGAATACATCTATACCATCTCCCTTATAAACAAAAATAAATTAAGAAATAAATTGTTCTTTAAAAACTCCATCACAACCCCGTAACATCTGTAAATATCCCTCCTGCAGAAGTCAACTAAATCGACTGCTCAACCACCTGCACATTAATTTTTCCCTCAAAATAGTGGAAGTTAGAGCAAATTTCAGGCGACCATTTATGGCTGCAAATACATGAGATGATTGCTCATGCAATTAAATTAACAACTGATTAGCTGAACGTTTAACTTTCAACTATCACACCAATAAGCAATCTGGCCGCCTGATTGCCAACCCAATATACACGTACCACATGACCATCTAACACAGATTGACCGTGCAATTATCACTGAGTTAATTGACAAACAATTGCGGCTTGAATCGCTGAATCAAATAAAGCGTCGTACGGTGAACTGGCACAGAATGAAATGATATAAATGCAGAGTTGCAATTCGATTCGAAAATTCCATTGGATGGCGAAAAATGCTCGTCAATTCTGCATTAACCTTTCGGCAAGGTTTTTTAAAGTTTATTGACGGCACTCCAACCTTGACAATTTCTGCATGAAAATCAGGTCCAATGTCGGAAATCTGACCAATGTACTCGCATTAATATTTCTGAAATTATATCCCCATGCTTTACCTCTTAGTAATTCGTGGAAACGTACAAATCTTCTTTCTTTTGACGCAAAGTTTCCAGATGATACTAGAGGTATGGCAGGTAAGAAATCAGGTAAAATCATCTGCTAGTAAGAAAAATTCAAGGAAAAATAAAATCGAACTCAACAAGCTGTTGCGAGAGACCGGTTGCCAAGAGTGAGTCAAACTTGCGCGCACGCTTTTTGAACAATGCAGCAGGATGGGAATCTATCGAGCCAAACTTGTCTAATAGCTCGTGCTCGATATTCGACAATTCACAGCTTATCAGCGCCTGAAATAAGCCTACAGTCAGCATTAGTACGCAAGCATTAGCAAACCCTAAAACTTCACCCAAAATCCATCAAAAACGACGGCTCGAAGCCCTCGCTGTATCTGAGACAACTTCAAGTACGCAGCTTTTGAAAGTAAGATGAGATGGTGGAGACACAATTTCAACAATGCGACCCCGAGGTTGAAGACAAGTCCTTCAAAGCTAGGTGTCCTTCAAATTCAAGCAGGTGGAGAGGACAGATTGGGAGATCTGGTGAGGGAGGGGGTGGGGGGGGGTGGCGCGGGAGGGGAGATGGGGACTCATCTCAGAAAACGATTCAAACAGGACAATTAATGAACGCGATATGAACGGTGCCCACCTATGCGAATTCATATCCTCACACAATTAGTGAGCAGGTATTGCATCAAGGTAGCAGCATATCAATGAAACATTTCTAAATACCACCCAAGTCGACTAATTATTACCTGGAATTTATCGATGAGTGAGTTGCCGAAGAATCTGTTGT
This sequence comes from Ascaris suum, assembly GCA_013433145.1. Taxonomy (NCBI): domain Eukaryota; kingdom Metazoa; phylum Nematoda; class Chromadorea; order Rhabditida; family Ascarididae; genus Ascaris; species Ascaris suum. The sequence continues at coordinate 8,040,598 of CM024181.1, forward strand.
AAACGGCGACACTCTCACCGATCACCGGCCAATTCTGTAATCAAAGATTCTTTCATACGACCATAGAAAATATTCTAATTTACGAATAAAAGATAGCAATACTCTAAAACTCGATGAAACTAAGAAACTACGGTATCCGATAATAAACAAGGTGATACACAAAAACTTCAAAAGAGCTTTATAAATTAATATATCATTAAAGCATTTTTATTAATAATGAGAATATTCATCACTGCTGCAAATAAAATCCTCACAGGTTGCTATAATCGCTCTTATGTGCGTCGTAAAAAAACATCGAACGAAGAAGTCACATCTTTCTAACAAACCGTCCCACAATCGCCAATAAAAAAGCTGCCAAGATTGTAAAATTCATCACTAAGCGATCAATGGAAAATAGCTGTTAACCGTTATAAGTACAACAATCAACCATTGCAATATAAAAATCAAACCTCACGAAACGCATCCAGAAGGACCGTAAGGAAATAAATAAAGGCCTCCGAATTCAGGAAATATTCGCACTTTTGTTTCACGAGTCCTTCTGACTCCACACACACACTGCAACTTCGCGCAGAATTTAATCCTTCGCTTTGTCAATACAGAATATCCATCATAGCGCAATAATATTATTAACCAAACTTTATTTACACTCAGAATCAATAATAAAATAGTGGTGCTAAATCCGTTTATATATATATATATATATATATATATATATATATATATATATATATATATATATATATATATATATATACTTTAAAGTATATGACAAAGGTGATTCGCCTATATAAAGCACTGTCGATGGTAGGCTAACTAAAGAAGCGTGATTATTCGATAGCAGGTCGAACAACAAATCAACGCATTCAACTTTATCTTCCAACGAATTTCAGAGCAACTTATACCAACTTAAATCGGATCGAGAAATATTTACTTCAAAAAATAACTGAAACCAATAAAACACCTCTCTAAAAAAGCGTTGCATTTCTCGGTTACCACTTTGCAATCAAGCGATTCAATCGGCAATGACGCGCATTGTTCATTTGTTGATTCGATCTCAGCACGTAAGCATTTCGCGAATGAAAGTGGCTCGTCATTGATCCAATCACCTAACGATTCTGCAAAAATATTTACAAATCGGAGGGCAAAATGAAAAACATCGAACCACTGAAAATCTTGCTGAAAAACCTGAAATAGTCACCGTGGATCTTAAACCGAAACTTCCAACCTTTTAGACAGTATTTTCTCTTCAGCTGAGTTATTTTCCAATCGAAATAGTTATTGGATCAGCAACCATACACTAAGGAGATATAACTGAATGAACCGGATTATTTTGAATAATCAACTAAATTGCTTCCACCTTGCTTTTCATTCAGGTACTTATCTCTACCTGAATGTATCTATTCAGTGCATTTTCACACGCCTGTTTTTGACAACCATAAACAAATCTGCCACCTCATCCCTCAGGTTTCAACCTAGTAGCCAACCTCCTAACGAAGCAGCATAAAAATGCATCGACTATTAATCCTTTGGACAATACATAAACGAACCTGAGTTAAGCCAATCGCAAATGATCTCATTTTATATAAAACGGATGCATCTTGAAGAAGAGCAAACAAGAACCAACAAAGCAATGTTGAAATGAAGTACCACCGCTAAAATATGAGATGCAAATCACAGATCAGCCGGTCACTTTAAATGTCACTTCAAGTGGCCAATTCTCAGTGGTCACTTACTTGGCATCCAATCTGGATTTTGGAAAACTCGTAAAATGTTCAAAAGTTGACCATCGATAAATACATGTTGTACGCACTCGAATGTACGACGAATGCGCCATATTACATCGATCAGCGACTGCGATCCCAATGAAACGCTCTCCTTTACAGCCTTAAAATCAATGCTCCATTATTACTTCATAAACACTATTTAAGTGTCGATGGCTGATTTAAAAGCTAAGAGAGTTCAATTCAATTTATTCAATTTCAGTCAATCAAATCAATTCAATTAAATACAATAAAAGCAAATCCATCATACTCACCACTTGGTTCACTCCAAATTCCGCAAAAAAAGTATCGGCATCACTCTGCGTCCCTTTCAGGTCAAAGGTGTTTCATTTGCTCAATCGAAGTTTATAAAAATGTAAAAACCAAATCTTAATGGCAATATTTGCCACCACTAATACCAAATTCAAACTGGCAGAAAGCAAGATGTTAGCATGAGATAATTGTGAGCATTGCAACAATTACGAAATCACAGAGTCGACGATGACAAGGAGACTTCATAAGGCCTCATCAAAGAATCGGCACTTCTAGTGGTTAGTAGAAAATTGGAGGGGTGGAGGGAGGAAGGGAGGGGAGGGAGGGTAAGGGGAGGAGGAAGGGCAAAGAAAGCATAAGGTGAATTCAACTAAGTGGCTGAATAGAAGATCACCTGAATTCGCTAGCCACCCACTAAACCTAACATCCTACAGAGAAAATTTTCCTCATTTTTATATAGGTATATGAAAACAACGAAAGTGAAGATTTTATGAGATGAGGGAATGAATGCAAATTTAAGTGATTATAGATTCGCTTTCATTACATCGCAGAGAGTGGAAAACTTTTCTTCATTACTAACAAAAACCACCAGTGGCAGGTACGGACCGCTGACGAATGGCATGAATCGACGGATGCGAGCCGAATATGTGGTCGATGGAAATGTCAGTGGGAAATCTAGACGACTGGTAGTTCCTATACGCGCATAACGCTTGCTTACGGTTAGGTCGCAATTTTTTAAGCACCAAAAAGAGAACAAAAACTGGAATGAATGTGGTACTGGAATTTTCGTCATAAACTCGAAAGTCTAGATAGTACTTGCTGCAAGATATTATCATCTTTTTATGTGAAGATAAACTGGGGCGACTCGACGAAGACGCTCCTCTATTAATATAAAAAAAGTTCAACAAAGAAGCAAAAGAGGCAAACCATTTTCTGTTGAAGAAAGATATCAAGAAGTTCTTCCAAGTTGTATTTTTTTAAGACAGCAATAGCGGCCAACTGGTTGCTGACTTGATCCGGATCGTCGAGTGACGAAAGTCCTGATATGAACTCCTGCTCGAGTTTGAACCTTATGCGAATCAATCTCGGTGACATGAGCCGCATAAATGCGGCAAACTGTTTCGACTCCGTCGCTTCAGTACTCAAGTTGCGATGCATATTACTGACAAGTACAAGTAAGAATGCATCCGATAAGGGATCCAGTGTGCCCACCTTCAAAATTACACTTGTACAAGGCACTTCCAACACTCTAAGGTATAAAATGCTAACGATTCCCTCCTTGAGCACGATTTTTATTTTTCTAAGAAGGGAATTTTAACCAACTGCTTACTGTAACCAAAATTGCTAGCTAATTCAGATGTGAGCCAAACAATTCAGATAAAACCCAAAAAAGTTTGCAATATTTTTGTAAAAAAATCTCATATCTAATTCTTCAAAGAAGCAATCGGTGAATGACAAATTATCTGCTCCGTTCAAAAATTCTTATGAAACATTGACCATCCCACCCCTATAAAAAAGATAAAGCTTGAATGGCTTTCCCTCAAAATGGCCTTTGCCTAAGGCTGAACGGCTTTCCAGGTAAATCAACTGCTTCATAATACATCCATCCATTTCGTGGAATGCTGATCGTAACGATGTTATTTGATCGACGATGCAAAATGACCAAAGGTGAAAAATTGCACCTTCAAGGTGCGACTCGGCCTTACTTTCAACGACTAAAACGTGATAATGCAGCAATCCTTAATATTTCACTCTACGACGAATCTGACCAAAACGTATACTTGCCTCTACATTCACAATCCGTCCACATTTTGATGATAATTTATATCTAATAATTGCCAATAATAAAACAACTATCGAAGTGCTGCTTTATGAGTGAAGCATTTTCATGAGTTAAGCCAAGCAAAAGGCTTGCTGAGCAGCACCTTGTCCCTCCCCTCCCTGCGCTCTTCTTCCTCTGCTGTCTTCGCCGATCCTAGAGCGCCTCGACGATGGAACATGACTCTTTAAAGTTTGACGATTTTTTGAGCAAAATATTGCTTCTCATAAACAAATTGAGCAGATGACTTTCTCTGTAAATATCTTATAGATTAATTTATTTTTTATTTTTTTATAAATCCCCAAAAAACAATTTTCTATTGTGCCAACATTGCCGCGCCCTATTAACCATCCCGAAGTTATGGACGATTAGGTGAGTACTATAGTTGCACCTAAATTTTAAAAAAAAAATGAACACGAGCTCTAGAAAAAAATTCGTCATGTACCCGAAGCCGTGGGTTCAATGCAATTCTCACCGCTACACCTGAACTAAGAAACTAGAATCCCCAAATCTCGTGGGTTTTGGGGGGATTCCCGAATTTTAAAAATTGCTGATATCTCCGGATCCCGGACGTAAAACTTCGGCGGTAATTCAAGAAAAAATACCAACGATAACAAACCAAATGAAAAAGTTTAACAAATGCGGAGAGACGTGCAAATGTCGAAAACAAAGAAGTTCCTCGTTGTGGCTCATAACGTTCAGCGCCTGCAGCTCGTAGTTGATGCACATTTGCGGCAAAATTGTCGGCGATTTGTGTGACTCGACGTACAGCACTTGAAGCATCAAGTACATCTCTATAGCGACGTCCCACCATTTGACGCAATTCTTCTTTTTTCTCTTCCATTTCCAAACTTAATTAAAAATATCGCTGAATTTTAATGAATGAAATCGAGCGGGAAAAATAATACTCAATTCAAAAAAACAATAAAATCCTCAAAATATTACAATTAAATTTAGAAGTTTTGATGTGATCAGGTAATAACTGTTCTACTTTCACCGGCCTGAGTGTAATTGCTCGAATATACTCCTCTTCCCCCCCCCCAATCCCCGCTTCCCCACCTAACCTTACTCAATCTCTTTATTTTTCTAATCAAAAATCTCCCAACATATTTCACTCCAAACATTAACTGAAAAAAAAAACAATAGAGAAAAGATGATAATTTATTAAAACGATATAAAAATAGTGATCGAGTTGAATATTAAATATTAAATATTGGAAAATACATCAATATGAGACCTAAGAAAATAAAAATAAACTTGATAAGAAGAGACCATTATAAGTTTGTTTGATTTAAACGCTAAAAGCATCGTTTTTTCGTTATGCCGAACTCGTAAACTGTTTTCGATTTTGATTTGGCACCTTCAGGATGTAAACAGGATGTAAACAACCTTCACTGTGGCACCTGAGCACCTGACAGGATGTAAACAACAACCTTCATCCACACCAAACAACTTTTTTTTCTAAGCGTCACTAGCCCTTTATATTTAACAAAGGTGCCTACAACTTTCGTCCGAAAATCCGAGGAAATTTGAGTATGTCGTATACGTAAAGTTAGGTAAATAATTTCTGTACTAATGACGCGATGCTTACTTTAAATTGAAAAAAAAGTAACAAAAGGAAGCAAGGAATTATTGCTTCCATCAGAAAAAAAGATGCCAGTATCCATCCTATGATAAATTCCAGGTCTTTAAGATACATACCTTTATCGATGTTCACTTACGATTTCGTTTGTTTACTATTTATGAAATCTATTTTTGTTTATTTTTTATTAATTTATTAGATAAGCAAAATTATTTACTAATGAATAAAAATTTTATTATGCGCAATAAGTGTTGCTTTAAAATATAAAGGCGCTAAAAATAGAAAATAAGAAAAAAAAAGAAATACTTACGATAAATTTGAATGAATATTTTGTAATTGCTCAATTGAAAGATCTTGCATTAAACGTTCCACATCCATTATCACGCCTGAAAGAAAAAAAATTCATAGAAGAAATTAGAAAATATGAGTGCAACTCATATAGAACAATCATAACTTCGCTTTGTTTGCTCACAGATGAAGGCAATTAAGAACGATCATTAACCGTCATAAAGCCTGAAAATAATAAGCTCTCTAGAGAATGATCGATGATTTATCTACTAAAGGTATTTTAGCTTTTCGACCTTCCCTGCCCCTCCCCTTTCCCCTCACTTTCTTTTTACTGATGGAGTTTTGCAGGAAAGGAAGTTGGTGACAGATTTTTTTTTGAAGGGGAATTCGAGTGGGTGGGAGGCAGGAGCAGGTGGAGAAAAGGGGGAGAGAAGAAAGCGGAAAATCTAGGTGTGAGCATAACATGGTTAATTGTATATGTTAGCGCAAAACCTCCTAAAAATAAATGAAAATATATTTAAAATGTGCTGATGAAGTTTTTTTTTATATTTTATAATGAAACGTGCAAAAAAAAACGCAAAAAAATTCATGTACATTCCAAACACATTGGAATGCCACGTTGAAACCTTATGGATTCTCACCTTGAAGAATTCACCATACAAGATAAACTTATATGCAATACATCTTAAACAACAATATTGCGAAATTACCTATTCCAAGCAATCTTGATTTATTCTATACACCTCGCCTCGTCCACAAAGAAAAACTTGAAATCCTTGCGAGCGGAAAATTCTCAAAAATCATTCGGTGTCAGAAAATCACCAGAGTGGAAAATAGTCCTCCTCGAAAATCTCATCCGTTGCATAAATGTTTCGTCTTAGAGCGCATATATTTCGAAATTAATAATGGCAGGTTTTTTTTTTGAGAACGAAGCGATCCCCTTACTAATTTGCTGATCTAGAAAGCAATCGCGGAAGTATGATCGATCGCCTGTCGACTACTTGAGTGCCGTCATAAAGGAACTAATTACCGCTTGTTGTTTTCCGGATGAGTGTGGTACGGATTGCTCGACCTCCGAAACACGGAACAATTCCCTGACAGACCGTTCCAGAACGAAGTTTCCCCGACAAGAGATGCTCCGCACTAAATAAAGAAGCAGCAATCAATAAGTGCGAGGATTGTTTCCTGACGTGGACGCGTACGATGAAGGAAGGCACTGGCTTTCGACCGCATGGTTACGACCTGATGACAAGTACTCACTTAGAACTATGGATGAAAACATATTTATTTTTGTTCTTAAGAAACGATGAACTCAACGCATCATACTCAGATGGTTTTATAATCGTAGAAGCAATAAACTTGACAGCGCAGGATCGAACATTATCAATGAAACCTGGCGAAGTGAGACCATCTTGCAAAGTGAAACCCGATGAGTGCTTGAATATTTGTATCTGAGTATTTTGTGCTTGGATGCCTGTGTCTTAGTATTTTCTATGACTTCGAGATAATTAAAGGTACATCACGAGATCTGCATACATGAACAAATCAATCAACACACCACATGTGGGAGAAGCAGTTGCCTCGTCGAGAATTCGTGAGCACGTTTATGCTTTAAATGTTTGGGCAACTCCCATGTTGAGGATTCAATGCAGTGGGCACAACATAAAATAATATCTATTACGGCAACTTAATACCTCACTATTGAACAACACCTCTCCAACGCATATGCCGATCAATATTGCTTTTGAATACAGCTGTACTGCTTGCGCTGCCACATCGCGCTCATCATCAACTCTGTCCTGGCCCAACCGCCGCCTAGATAAACAGGAAGTCTTGAGACAGCGATGTCAGGAGGGGAGGGAGGGAGGCAAGAGGGAGATAGTTCTAAAACTGGCTCATTTTTATGAAGGTTGGGGAGGAGGGGGGGGGGGTGGTGGTGGTGAGGATTTTACACAGGAACTGCAAAGAACTTTATCAGCATCATCTAAATTTTAAAAATATGGGGGGACGTTTCGTTCGTCATCACTGTTAACTATGGAAACGCTTGTAGCCGTCTTTTTTAATTCTTCATTGCATCTAAACATTTTCAACAAATCAATTCTTATTAGCAACAACGCTGGTTTAAAAAAAAAAAGAACGGAAATCGCAGCAGCTGGATAGCACGATATGCGTTTTTTGCTATACAGAAACGTTCACCCATTAAAAAAAAACACTCAACTCTCTCACATTCGGAATTAATTATCCGTATTTAATCCCCCCATATCCATTAACACCATAAAAATCTTCCTTATTTTTTCATCCACTCCTCTATTCCCAGTGTTTCGCATATGCATCCAAAACTGTTGTAATGATAATAAATGATTCCATTCGGAAACAATCTTAGCAAAACAATTATTCCCGTATAATCTCTTCTCCTATCACAGTGCTTCTATAAAACGAACAACTGAATCTGCAATCAAACGAATGAATGAATGTACCAACAAATTGAACTTGTCTTATCGAATACTTAGAACAAACACTGAACATTTGTCTGATACCAACAATTTATCAGACAAAGGCAGACAACATCCGACGCCAACCAATATTTATAAAGAAGCATAAGAATACCAAACACTAAACGCGCAAATAAAAAACGCAATGAAATAAGCATTCAGCCAGAAAATCGGATCCAATTGTTACACTTTATGACTATCGGAGAAGCATCAATAATATGCTATAAAGCTCAACAATCATACAACCTATACATAAACATATAACAGCAATCCTCGAAGATATTTCATTATTAGAGACCCTACTGGTTCGAGTTGTCGACATGATGCTATCATTGAATGAGAACGCATATCAGTGTGCTCAACTATACAAAGTTGGAGCAGTTTACATCCGTCAATACCCGCTGAAATAACAACTGCACAAAAAATGGCCAAAACTTGGCTGGCAAAAAAATAAAATAAAATAAAACCACCGCCAAAACAAAAAAACCTGCAAGCCAACCGGTCTAACGATTGGTCAACGAGCTAACGGAGGAAGCTTTTCACAGTATATGCGCTAACCGGTCTAGAAAGGAAAGATCAGTATGAAGCTCGAAAGAAACTTATAGCTTACTACTTGAAAAAAATGCCCTGGTGTAATCCAGCATTACAAATCCCTTCATCCTAATAATGCGGACTCCACAACACTGTGGCGTTGATGTGTATCTCATATTTTATAACGAATGAACGCCGGCAAGAGTTTAGCCTTCCTTGCCGAATACCAAAACTACCTCTTATAATCGAAACGTTCACTGCGGAGGACCAAACAGGTGTAGAAATCCAGATGGAGGATCATTGGGACTCATGCGATGCTGTATTAAGAACTGCACAGCAGGACGTTCATCCACTGCAGGACAATTAAAAAGGATGCGCTCTGGTTCATTGTCATCCTTTGGGAAAGCACGGTAGGTCGTCTTCAGAGGCACATGAACTATTGGTACTCCATCGTCTTTCTGCTCAAGCGAGACACCTGTCGCATTCGGATCTTCGACTATTTTGAATTTTGGGAAATCCTCTCCAAGTTCCTCTGAAAGATTCTATTGCTAATTCAGCGGCCAAAAAGAGCCAATAATAAGACAGAATGAGAAATCTCACAAAAAAATTTGCGACCACCACCTTCTGCTGCCCATCACAAGGTTCTTTCCAGGCTTCCACCTATATCGGATAAGGAGGTTTGTGTTCATACCAGCTAAGCCATACCTCCACGAACGTTGCTGCGTCGGTGTTAGAGAAAAGGAAGGTATTTCACACATGAATACCTTTCAAATGATGAAAACACTGCGCGATAAATACTTTAAACTGGTGATTCTGAAGAGTCCCGTCATAACATATACCTTCCCGAGACGTGAAACAACCATAAATAATGAAGTGAAACATCCATCGATCGTATTAAATCACCCTACAATAACCCAAAAGTATCTTCCAGCACCACGTGGTGGAGGAGTGGAAGGAGGAGGCAAGGAGAAAGCGGGGCTGGACTTGCAATTACATTCAAAAGTCCCATCATGGCAAATTATAATCAACATGCAAGAATCAGCTCCAAGAAGTGTACAACCTGGGATATCGATTTTATCAGTTTCTTGTTGCAACAACTTTTTGCTATCCTTTTTCTGCGATCTCTCGCCCAATCGCCTTTCCACTAGTGAATCCCTGCAACAATAAACATAAATTCAGTGTGCCGTTCGCTTTCATTGCAGTCAAGTTGCTTTCCAGAAAAATTTCTAACCAGGCTGATACCGCAAGTATACACTCAGAAAAGCAAAGCCAATTAAACAGCAATAATTAATGATTAGCTACGCAAAATTTTCATGCATCAAATCGTTGAAAGAAATGTCATAAAAACTAAAAAATATTCGAAAAGATATACTTATGCGTGACTCAGTCATATCAAGGATCGATATCCAATACTACTTTGCAGCCTCTACCATTTGATGCTGCTCACTGCAGTGTAAATCATAGTGCTTAGCCAGGAGTATATTCCCTACACTATCCCATAAGATCAAATGAATCTGTTCTCCACGTATCCACGCAGCCTTTCTTTTTTTCTTACTGTCCAATAATCCAATTAATTATACTTTGTAAAATACATAAGTTTCACTTTGAAATACACTTGTGATTTAATTGTGAACTTTGTTTTCGTGCCGGGACGCACATGCGCGACGCTTTCTTTGCAGCACAGTAACAATTAAGGAGAGAGATAGAAGGGGAGGGGCGAAGGAAGATTAAACGCAAAAGGACTCCATATCAGCTCCAAATCGGCCAACTTGTCCTCTTCGACCCTTTAAATTGGCTGTTTTTGCCATGTCCTTGATGCTTCATGTCTTCTGGGGAGAGTTCTTTCTGACCTATAGAGCAAGGCGTTGCCAACTACCTTATTTCCAGAACTTAATCCCAACAATTTGAACTCTTCGCCTTTTTTGCAAGTCAGAATTATACTGCGTTCCTCCTCATCTTTCCAGCTTATTTTTCTCGCCTTTACTATATTTCACAGCTCCTCGTGAATCATTCGGAAGGTTTGTGCTCTCTTCCCAAAAATTAGGACACATGACCGTTGGTCCTTCCTGAACTCAAGTGGAACATAACAACCAATCTCGCGGGTTAGAAGTCAAAACGAGTACCTGGCTGCTGCATCGACGACCTTGATGCGTACCGTACCGTTGGCAACCGAATCCACATCTTCATCCTCTGACTGTTCCTTAAAAGCGCTCAACAAGATAGCTGAGATGCACTTTCCAATCTCTATGACTTACATTTGGGAGTGTGGGACTTTCTTTTAAAGTCCCAACACATGGATCAGTGAATTCATTAAAACACTTCCCGATGGCTTTCCCAGTAAAGCAATTATAATTATATGCTTCCCATAATGGGGATAATGAGCTCCATTAAGAAATACACGTGAAACATTTCTTATAGTTCTGTTGATTGTGATAGTTCGTTACACTGCAGAATGATGAAATGTCCGGTGATGTGTTTTCTTCCAGGATCAACTAGCTTTATAACCCCCTTCCCTCCCCTTCCCGCAGGGGAAGGCAAAAATTCGTTCCAACTTTCCCCGTGAACTTAGAAATAAAAATTTGGTTTCTAAAACATATAACCAACGTTCTTTGGAATTGGATGAATCTAAACAAAACAATTTAAATAGACGGAAATGATGATGCCTTAATTCCATCAATCTAGGTTCAATTGCTTGCAAGTTGGAAATTTCGACCGGCTAGAGGAACAAACTTAAGCATATTTGCCTAAATAAGATATTTCGATTAGTGTTCTTCCAAACAAAAAGGCCCCTGGAAATAGGAACCAGGATGTGTGAGCCTATGAAACGACGACGATATTAACGTGAAACAAAATAGACGATGAAATTACTCGAAAAATTGCTGCTTTTCGAGAAACATCGTAAAATTTATGGAGCAAAAACTTACTGTCAGGTTTGTTAAAAGATATACTCGTAAGTACGGTAATAAAACTTATCAAGTTCATCACCGATACAATTTCATGAGCAAAACAGTTATAAAACGCGGAGTCACATCCATTCAATAACACAAACAATACGCTCTCAGCTACAACTCCTGCTGTACTGCACAACACCTGGCAGGTATAACAAAGAGGGCAACCTGCTGAGCAGCCTGAAGCGCCTTCCTCTCTTTTTTGGTCATTCTCTGCTCCTTCTTCTTCGCCAACTCTTCGCCAATTTTCTTCAACGCCTCATTGGCGTGCGTAAACAACGAATCACTTAGAACCGTCGGCGACGACATTGCCTGCGCAAACAACCTCTCAAAATAACGAAATGAAGGAGACATCCTTCCCACCCCCCCCCCCCCACCTTCACATGTACGGTTAGAAAACCTCGCGCAGCGGACTACCTGATGGCAATGCGACCGTCTTTCTTTCGGTGTTACTACACTCAATTATTAACTCACTATTTTCTTGCATAACATCCGTGATATATTTGAGAACTACAATAGCCTTTGCAACTATATAAATGGCTCATCATGTAATTAGCACTGTAACACATTCATGCCTAAATTTCTTTTAAAATAAAGCTGCTCGTTGAAAGAGCTCGAAACGTTCCTATTACAAGCACCTCCCTTACTTCCACACCAAAGTAATCCAGCAGACCATCGACTTATAGCCAATCCAGCTACGTCCACCTCCCCACTTCTTCCTATTCCATCACAACACTTCAAAACTAGGCGGCAATCAAATAATACCGCACTTATACGACAAGGTGTTTCTGGCAAATCAATGAAACGACATAAACGAAACCTTCTTCAAGCGTGCCCAATTTGTTCGCTCCTCCTTGTTGAATTTGGTTTTGAGCTCAGCACGAGTACGTGACGGGAAGAATTCGTGCATGATTCCAAAATCGGGTCCGGTTGCCCTAAAACGAAGCCTTACTCAACAATTCAATACACCTTCAACGTTGTAATTACAGTAAAGCATTCGCGATCAAGCATTGAACCTCAAGTGAAACACACAGATCGCCGATACCAATTACGGTCTGAGACAAATTATGCCTATGCTGAGCGATATATATTGCACCAATTTTCATGTTGGATATTTGGATCAATCAGCAACTTATTGCACGATGGATCCGATGTGTATCTGCTAGAGGGGTATGAACAGTATCAGCAAACCTTTAGTATCATGAATAAACACTGACCATCAACAAAACCATAGATCAAAGTCGTTTCTAGCCAAAAGCTATGCACGAAGCAACACAACGAGTACAGCAAGAATGATGCTAAATTTGGGAGGAAGGGGGGGGGGGGGAGGGGCACAGCGACAATAATAATCCCCTTCACAGAGATTTGAACAAGAAATGTATGTGAAGATGCAGCACCGACTCACCTCAAAATATCGTAAAAAAGATCGGTCTCGCGCTCGCTCCATGGAGTTCCTTTCCGCCATGCCTTTTTCCGGAAGCTCGCCGATGTCACCCTATGTTCGACACGATCCTTGAAAAAAATTTCTCCATTAAAATGTATAAAACATTTTTGCTAACCTCATCCACAATGCTTATTGATCAAAAAGATATTCAAAAATCATATCGCTTATTTATCACTCATTATTGTCACATCAACTGGAAACGATGAATCATGCAGAAATCAAGTACTATCATGAGTTTGTTCTACCTCAAAAGACGAATGGGCGAACAAGTATGCGCATCCTGTAATTCTCCCCCTTCAATCCCCCCGACCCCCAACAAGGGCTCATTTAGTTGCGTCGTGGCTAGAAGACACTGAATCTCAAGGCAATCGCTTCAGCTTCAGAATCACCTCAGAGAGCGAACAAAAAATCTGGTTATCACAAGAGATGTGAGATAAATACTCGAACCTCGTTGACCGTCTCCCAGATGCTTGTTGGCTCCTCAACGATCGTCAAACTCGACTCATCCAATACAAGTGATCCATCCTCAGCTATTTTTACCTTAATTAGAAAAATGACCGTTCCCTTAGAAGCGATACCCGCATATGTGCATATGTATCAAATGACGTTAATAGTACGATGTGATATGATAAGACATACTAACACCAAAAAACGTACTTTTTGGGTATGAAAGAGTCGTTTGGGTGCTAAGATTTGTTAATCAACTAAGGAGAAGTTACATCGCTTGAATTTTTCTACTATTTGATAGTCAACCATCTGCTAATGGCTGATAGCAATTTTAAGTGGCTCTCGTTTATTCGCAGGTATCAATGGGCAAGAAGAATTCGACGACATCCATCCTAAAACAACTTCAGGACCTCTCAAATTACGCATTCATTAAATCTCGAGAAATATTTAAATATTTACATCTCGAAAATATTCAAAAAAAAGCTGGAAAAATTTTCCACCGAGAAACGCAATTTGCGCTTTTCCACTTCACTCATTTTCCAACCAACTTTGCAGGCTATCAACAAAAATAAACGTGCAAATAATGCATTCATAACTCAGTTATCCGACCAAAATCCGACAATTCAAAATAAAATTTAAAGAATCTGACCGGTGCGAACCGCAAGCAAGCTTTTATCCCCTGCAAACAATTATCGCTCCTTCCAAATCTGATGACTAAGGATAAAACTCGATAAAAAAGATCTATCCTCTAGTGTACGTCCTACCCCTTCGTTATTCTACCTTCAATGCTTCCCAGTCGAGACCACCAGACAGGCAGGCAGAGAGACACATAACGCAGATACGACGTTGGCACTTCTCTGCAATCAAATTTATAAAAGCGCATTAAAATGTTTTAACAGGTACTTTTTCATGCACTCTTTCACAGGTTTCCATTTCCATAGCTTACCACGTTGGCACCGTGTCTGCAGGAATGTATGTGTCTGTAGCGCTTGTCTACGATCAATTTCAACTCGAGAAGCACAGGATTACCGTTACGAAATTTGGAAGGAATTATATCACTACAGAGTGACGTCCTACGGCAACAATCAAGATGATCCACCGATATCAAAGGAATTTAAAGTCGGTTAAAAGCGGTTAAGGATGTAATCTCCAACCGATTCGCTCTCTCCACCTCCTCCCCCCCCCCCCCCCCCACCGGGAAAATTAGCGTTTTTTAAAGAAGTCGTAGAAGTGGTTGGCTGAGCGAGCAAAACGACAAGTTCGCATATTGTGCCAACTCATTTCCAGTTGTTTTTATGCTGTTTCATTCGTTTTACCCCTTGCAACATTCTCAACGCTTCAAAGGTCAATGAATGCCTCATAAGCTTATAACAACCAAGCCACAATTTGAAGTTTATAAGAATATGTTTTTCACCTCTCTAAGACTCTAAGCTGAATAAAAATTCTCCAACCTTTCTTTCAAAAACGCTTTTGCCTTTTTTGTTACTCCCCTATTTATTCTACTGCTCATGAATGAAAATCATGAATTTATTTAACGTCTTTTTACAGTTTACTAAAAAGGTAAAAAACTATAATTGAAAGCATGAAAAAGTGGCATAGCGATACAGTATTTCACCACAACAATAAGTTCCATCTTATGAACATTGAAAATGATCAAGTAATTCATCCCCCTCCCTACCCCTGTTATACATCTTACGAACGATTCAAAAAATACCATCGCGGAAGAGTCCAGTATCACTCAATGACAAAAAAGCACTGAATCCTTGATAGTGACAAAAGCTGCAAGTTATGACCAAATTTCAATAATATAAACATCAAAAAAAATCAACATACCTGTGGAGCTGCAATTTTGTCGGCGGCCTTCTCGCGTTCAACCTTTTGTCTTCCTTCTCCTTGATTCTGCTGCCACTCAGCTACACTCATTTCTTTGTTTTCCTTCTTTCCACTATCTCGATGTTTCAGTGCCTAAATTTATCATTATTATGCAAAAATAACAACATAAATCTATATAGTATTGAGAGTGACGTTTACAATAAAAACATACCATTGAAATTTGAGATATTGACGGACTAATGCTCTCAGAATATAACGATATGTTCTACGTACCCTTCATATTATAACTGCCGTATTAGGTAAACTCATATTGTAAAAATCCGGGTAGCACCTTCGACGCTACAAGATCGCAAACAGAAATTATCAACGAATCGATGAACGGAAAATACGGTGAGGAAACAAATGGCACGTGGGTATGAATTTGCATAGAAAATGACCAAAAGGAATCGACTTCACGCTCAATGACCATTCATCGCTATTAATCAATGTTTTGCAGTCACCGCATTAGTTGAATGTCTTATATAAGGGTCAACTTTGGATAACTACACGAAAATGCAAACTTATCTGATGAATAAAGTCATCTTATCGATAGGTAATATTTATTCATCATAAAATGCATCCTATTTTTGCAAGATATTTTCATTTGAAGATTATAAAGGAAGTGCACTCCCAACAACTCTAAGAATTTTCCCCCAATAAGCAAAGAAAAACATCATTCATCGTTCAAAATTGAACATAAATATGAATAATACAAGGTATTTATTCTGAATAGGTCTACTAAAAGCAGGGGATGCATTATATCGCTTTCCAGCCTGGATTAATTCTGATTAAACCTACCAGGTAGATCAAAAACCCATTTGCACGGACGAAACAAAAACGAAAAAGGCGAATTAAAAATAAAAGCCAAATACAAATTCAATAATTAATCATCGCAAACTTCAACTCGACAAAAACTGTGGAAAAGAATGAACAATTAAGCAAAGCTAAAAAAAGATATTCACCCCCAATAAGCTCGCAAAAAAATATTTGTTTACAAAATATAAACTTCTAATTCACAGAAATTATTTATAGTATAAAAAATAAAAAATAATAGAGATTATTTTAGACAAGGAAAAACAAAATAAAATTTACTTAAACATTACACAAAACAAGACTTATAGCCTTACTATAGCGGTGAATTATCGAAACAATGGATGGGAATGACCAATGAAATGAAAATTTAAAAAAGCCAACGATACCAACCGTGTCGTTTTTTGGATTCCACCAAATCATATCTTGCATTGTCATCTTTTTCGGATCAAGCGGCTCATCGCCAGTGAAACGTTTCCTAAAATAAACTCAAATCGACTGCCTCCTTCACTTATATCTTTCTGTGACATATAAAATTCTATTCAATCAAATCAAACATTAATTAACAATAGTGAACATTTTAAACGACACAAAGATCGATCGACTTTTGCAACAATACTCGATTGTAAGTGGAGATTAACCTCTCTTCCTAGCAAATGTAATCTTGAAAGCTCTATTTCCATCCAAATTCCTTCTTCTCCAATAATCTTTTGCCCCTCCCTCCGCCTTTTCTCCCATTCACTCAAATCTGTTCTATAAATCTAAATTTTTCCATCCTTCGTCATATGAAGTACTTCATAATTTTGTATTTACAATCCAATCTACCCACTTTCTTCAACCCGTGACATTGAGAAAATGCTGAAAGATTGCGAACTTAGAGAATAATATTTAAACAACCAGCAGTATATAAAACAATAATACAAAGATATTACAAAAAGAACATGACGAAATGCCAATTATCTGCTTCCTTCTCAGTCAATAAAGGCAAGAAAAACTCTAAAAAAGACTGAAAGAGCTTTTGTGTAATATATACTCACCGAGTCTTATGGACCACTTCGGGACTTTTTAGTGGTGAACGATGGCGACTTGACGTGGTCGATGCTGACGTGTTGCGACGACGTCTTGGTGTAGCGCAACGAGACGTCGACTCAACTGACGAAGCGATCTCACACCCCGAATTTCTGCAATGCTCCACTGATAAACAACTGATAACAAGGGAAATTCATACATAAGCTGCTATGAAACAATACGTTAGCACGGCCCCAACGAGTTTATTCACTGCTATTCACTGAGGCAATTATCAACGCTTCCAACTTCTTCCAAAGTGACATGAAATATACCACAGAAATAATACACTTCATGATTTTCTTGATTTTAAAAAAGATGGCACCCTTTGGATTCATCCACCTAACTGGTTAAATCACTTATATGACGGCGATGGTAAAACGGAAATAAGGGAATAGCTTGATGATATTCAAAACAATTGAAAAAATTTTATGAAGATCAGCATCCCCTGTGTCGAAATATAAAAAAGGATGTGACCATTCGTTTCCCGCCTCCGCGCCGAACTAACAAGGTCAATCTCGACTCAAGACCCCAAGTGAAAGTGCGACAGGAAACACAGAACTTACGTCGATACAGCGGTGGGAAGAGATGGCAAATGAGGCGTGGGTTGTGCTGGATTGGATGGCGTCTCGAAGTGCTCCTTTTCAGCTGCAAACAACATTTCTGCACAGTTGTCGAAGCTCAGGTCAAGCTCAATTCTTTTCTTAGAAGTAGATGAAGATCGATCATCTAACGGCTACGCACTCCTGCATGATCATCTTCCTCAATCAAATATATTAGTCGCACTAATTCTATAAGGCCAATGTGAGCTCTAGTGATATGACGGCTGTGTTAAAGCCCGTCAGTTGTGATGGATTTCCATTCATGCATGATGAGAACACTCAACGAAATAAAGATGCAGATGCGTTTACATTTCTGCACATCTTACCAATAACATGCGCCTTTTTATTTTGCCAACCACTTAAGGATTAAAAGAGATTCCTCTCCCCTCTATACGAAAGGTTCTCTTCTGCCGACGACGAAATATGTCTGCATCGAAACTCACCTGAGACTGAAAGAAGTAATAATGGGGAAAGAGCAAGAATGTTGCAATGAGTGAAGATCACAGTCTTATAGAGCAAGAGGTAATCTTTTGAGGCGTTGAAGGTAATTACAAGGCAATCATAAACCTCTAGAAACTGAACTTGAAAGATAAAAAGCCGTTAAAATACGGCATTATCATAACGACAACGAATAAAAGTACTGCATTTCCTGCAACAATTTTGAATTCAATATAAATGAAGTAAAAATATTCACCGTTTTCAGATGGAAGGTGGGCTGAAGCACTGTCTCGATTGTCATCGCAGGGGTGTTCTATGTTCACCTTGTTTGATTGCTCAACAGCGCTACCGTCCTCGACATTAACTTTCTGTTCGCCCGTGCTAGCTGCGTCCTGTTTAGAGGGCGCAGATGGTGTTCGTTTTGATAATCGAAGACTGCTCGAAACATTCGGACGAGCCTGCAGCAGATGGTCCAATTAAAAGTACCCCTCAAACAGCATCCACTGGATAAACACTAGAACTCTTATATAACTCGCCCAATAAAAAAAGTGCACTTTTTATTGATATAATGCTAACAAACATCGTTGTTTTACTTCAATATCTCCGAGCAGATTACGCTTCTCCCCTCTTTTTCTCTCAAATTCTGCTCAATGCTTAAATCTCATATTTTCCTTTTCCAATTGCTGCAACCGCTAACGAATTCTTTGCTCGGGAATTTGTCTGATCATTCGGTTTCCTAGGAAAACACACCATTTGAGCTTTACGATCCATTTTGCATATCCGATTAGCCTGAAGGATCGAAGCATGAGAGCGCATATCATGCTAGCCTCTTTGGCACTCAGTGTTTAAAGCTTTTCTCCTGATGACATATTGCTGTGCCGAAGTGCTGCTATTAAGAGTGGTCGCCAGTTCCCCAACTCTGTTGAAAGCTTTTCCAGGCTGTCATCCCAAATTCGAGTGCTTGTCTCATCGTGCATTTTACAAACTTTTTGGCCCCATCTACTCGCTTTATGAGCTTGCAAAGGCAAAGCAAACATCTCACTACTATATTTATTCATGTATGAGTGTATGTCTGTGTCTGTCTGTTTACCCGCTAATTTTAAAAATGGAAAACAGTGTTACAACTTTTGCACTAGCAGGCAATCGTACACAGAATACTTCAGAGGACCCATCCACTGCTCATTTCATAGAAAAAAGTGTACGTATGGGTAACTTCGAGCTAATAATGTCTAAAAAACAAACCGAGGGGCATAATTCTTATCTATCACCTTCACGACCGGTCGATACAGATAAAATCAAACGTGTTCCAGCATAGGTTTTATTATTTGATAGTAATTGCTGAAAACGTCTGCTTGATCGGCGTTACTGCCAGACGCATAAAGTCTAAATCTTTCTGACACCCTAACCCGCGGGCTGTCGTTTTTTACAGCTCCCTTCGCTGTTTCCTTCCAACCTCCACTCCTCCGTTTCCAGTTTTTTTTCCTGCGTTACTTTATTTCTCTTTAATTTCCGCGCAAAACCCCACAGCTTGGCGCGAATCACCCATTTCTCCTCCAACCGGAAGAAGACAAGAAGTACAACCACAGAAAGCAATAAGACGCACCTGAATGCGGCAACGTCTAGACGCTGCACTACTCGACATCACCGGAATGATGGGAAGATATAAGGGAAACCTGAAATAAATATGCTATCATTTATCAACGTTGGCTGCATAGTAATCTGATCGTGCTTAACAACTTCGTCGTTTTCATTAAGCAACGTTCCTTTGGCGTCTGAGTTGGTAAATCTGACGAATAATACGGGAAGAAATTCAGAGTTACCTGCGACGTATGGGTCCGCAAGATTTTTCGGGGGATTTTGTGCTATGCGTTATGGACGTGTACAAATCTTGGTTTTGCCTTATAAGGAAACGTGGACTGTTGTGTTTTGCTGACGGACTTTTACCAGTCGGGTAAGTTAACTCTACTTTTTTGGGTTCCAATGTCGCAAACAATTCCAATAATATCGACACAATTTCGCTGATCCAATGCTGCATGCTTGCAATAAGATGCTCTAAGCATCCGACTGCCGTCGTTATCAGTGTGTCGCTAGTGGCCTCTGTCTATCTTGGAGGCATATCTATAAGATAAACAACTGCCATTGTTATGAAGCGAGGAAAAGAGGAGAGGGGAAAGGAATAGATAGTGGGGGTTTACCCATTAGTGGGCATCGTAATTCGAACAGCACTGTTCTCGCGTCAACGATGCACGTACATTCTTCATTTCTATACGTTCAGGAAAACAATACATCTAGGCTGTGCACTTCCACCTAAAACCTTCTTTTGTTTCTTCCAGCTCCCACAAAAAAGTGCAGCGACGTTACCGGAGGCTGTTAGATTTCCGGTCTGCTTTCTACAGAAACGGGATCGAACATACATTGTGCAATGCACTAAAGATGAGGGCGAAATCCAAACGCTAAGAGCCCTTTGATATAAAAATGTACCAACAAATGCGTAAAGGATAGCATTGTGAATTGTTTTTGAAATCATTGTGTGCTGTTTTTTTTTTCACTTCTTGCATTTGCCGTCATATTTCCGTCTATTATTACAACTAGCATCACAGCTCTTCCAAGGGCGTTCTATAAACCCTCCCCCGCCCCCGCCCCAAGGTTTTAAGGGGGCTGCCGAGCAGTTGCCCTAGGGGAATTGAATATGCACTTCTCAATGAAAAGAAAAGCGGAAAGATGTGAGCTAACTGATGGCTCAATCAATATCTGCATCGATACGTATTCATAAAATGCCACCTTACATTTACGTGACAGTTTAAGTACACCTGAAAGTCCAAAATACAACTGACACATTAAGGTATACCTGACATCCCAAAATATACCTGGCACTTCAAAACACACCTAACAGTCGAAAATATACCCGACAATTTAATAGAAGCATATGACCTACAGCTAATAAATAACCGCCAACCACATCAACAACCGATTTGAACCAGAATCAACTCGATATTCGTTTATTAATGTCGAAAGTCTTGAATATTTGGGTAATGCACAATCATTACCGCACCATTTGTGTAATGATGCTTAGCTGTAGCGGAACGCTGTTATGGTGCTGCATTGACGGCGAGTTTGGCAATATTCGAATCACCGTAAACTCACACTCGCTAGAGGAATCTGACGATGAAACATCGCTCTGAAATCCTCCTTATCCCTCCATTTACTTGTTCCTCCTGACATTCGACACCTCAGCTTGTAGCCCAGCCAGCGTCGCGAGACCTGAAGATGCCTCTTCAAGGAGGCATTGTTACCGAGGCAGACGACCCGCTCTAGGTTGCAGAAGGAGGAGGGAGGAAAAGAGGATTCAGGAGTGACACTGCAAGTGGCACATCCGCCAGTTAATTCAACGTACATTAAAGATCATGATAGGGTGACGTGCTTAGGAAGCAATAAGACGTATGAGACATCAATGCGTCCGATCGAGGTTGCATATAACTCTGATCACTGACAAGATTGCTAAAGAAATATTGCATATTACCCATTGGGTGTCCTTATCTTGCCCCTAGGGGTAAACGGTCCTACTGATACAGTAACACAATGCATCTTCCAAAGGAGTCCACTGATACTATTCAGCATATCCTTAATAAGGCGCTATATATTTGCTTGTGTACTTTGTCCTCGCCATTGCATGCTAATTTTTGGTGTCTTGTTTGTGGTCATGTCCGCCGTCATTGTTGGGGCAGCCGGATGTTCTATGCGTGTTTACCGTCGTTTCCTTTATGTCCAAATACCACATGAAAGGCTTAATTATCCGTTTTTGAGGCGTGGTTCACAAGGTACTGCCAAAGTGCAAACAAGGAATCTCTGCACGGCGGAATATGCTATTGATATTGGAAGATAAACCACCTCATTGTGATACGGTATATTATTGGGTCAGTGACGTAGGCAAAAGGTGATACACGGAAGGCGTCATGGAATAGAGCACAACCCACGTCGGTTGCGGATGAGAGCCCAGTGGACGTAATTGGTCGGCTTCAGCGATTGTCGGGATTGGTCAGCGTCCGTGGATGGTGGAGATAGGTCGACGATGGATCGAGAGCGCCGCACTTCAGCTCAGGTGTGGTTACGGCAAACAGCGGAGGACGAGCAACAGCACAAACGACATCAAGCAACGTGACATACGCCTTATTTTCAAAAACACTAGTTTTTATCCATGTTCGCTGTTTGTTCGCGAATCTTTTGGAGCACACTAACCTTTTGTTGACCTTCCCAGCAGGGGATCAATACACAGAACGGCCAATTTAGAATCTTTGATGTATAATCACCACTTGGAATTTGCTTATAACAGTTGAGAGTGGCTCTTGTGATATTTCTTCGAGTGGTGTAATTATTTCTGCTTCACGTCCCCATCATCCTTATACCTATAACTTCTAACTTATTCATAGGATTTGCTATTTAAGTATGAGTATCTATTCGTTTGAGCACCTTCCTGCTGTAGTAATAAGTGATTAACTGAACTGATCAACTTAAGTGGTACTTAATAATAATAGTAGTACTAATACTAGTATCACAAATAATAATAATGATAAGAGCAATGATAGCAACAATTGATAGTTATTGTAATAATAATAGTACTAGTAATAGCAACAATAATAAATATTATTTGATTTTATGGAATTTTTGGGATTTTTGGGAATTTATTCTCAATGAGGTACTTTAAAAAATGGAGAATTTCAAATGTTACGATAGAAATTCATTCGAAAATGCAAAATTTTTGAAATATTCGCCTTCTTTTGTAGTTATTTTGATGGATGACAAAAGTTGCTCATTTATAGATCAATGAAATAAAACCACTAATAGAAATTTAAGCTTATAAATTTTAATTTCAGCACTGAAAAAAAAAAAGATAGTTGGCCGATTTCTAGCAAGACAGCTGCGAGAATAATGACTGGCATATTATTAGAAAAAAAACTATGCCACATAGTTTTCCGGTTTTTTTATTATCTTCCAGTTAAATTGCAGTTTGACCATTATGCTGACCACTTGCTGCTAATGCAGTGGATAGATTTTGGCGGTGCTTTCTTTCGCTTATTACAGTGATATGATAAAGGATTCAAACTCCACTTCACACGTATATATCAGTTATTGTCAATAATTTGCCATTTGCACGATCTTCCATTGTGTCATTGGCCATGCTTCACAAATTTTCACTCAATAGCCGATATGTAATCATAGATCATAATGTGGGGGTACAAGTGATACTTTCCAAGGGGAAAACATTCGGGGATAGATTAAATAAGAAGAAATTGCAACGCCCCCAACAACTTCATGTAATTTAAAACGAAAATATAAAGTTAAGGCAAATACTAAAAACAAACTATATGAGAATATCAGGGAAATATAATATCTCAAGTCCAGCAAAAAGCCACGCTGTGAGGAAATATATGCGAATGACAAATAAGCCAGCACAACAATTAGAGATTTTGCACCAGAATTATGGTTTTTTTCGGAGCTTTGGGTGCAAGATTTTTGAATTAGAAACGGAAATTCGAAGGTAATGTCATGACGAGCTACCTTGAACGCTGACAAAGTTGCTTCGTTGTTTCACTTTGCTAACTGAAAACGGCAGGTATGAGATTTGCTTAAAAAATAGACAAGAAAATCGAGAAATTTCTTCGCATAATTTGAAAAGAGGGATGCTGATGGTAAAATTTCCTGAAAGGCCAGAAATATTTATTGAAGAGAGGTTTATTCTCGGTTTTTTATCATTAATTTCGCAAGAAACGATATTTAAATAAACGAAATTTTGAGGTGTTTGGAAATAAAAGCATAAGACATGTATCGTACACATACGACTTGGAGAAGAGAGACACGGTGCTTGTGCTGAAGGCAAAAAGAGTTGTGCAGACGCGTTCAATGCCAGCGGGAAAAATCCTCTCAGTCATTAAATTCGTGGTACTACCCATCACTCAGAACAAAGTTTCTAATTACTATGAAACCTCAGAGATAAGCCTTCGAGGTTCCAACTTCAGCGAATTTCAGAGCACGCGTATTATTGGTGGAGAGGTGCGGAGAGAAGGGAGAAGAAGAGGAATATTATTTGAAAAGAAATTAGCAAATTCAGCACTTCTTGCAGCCGAATGCATCCGATATAATAAACATAAAGAACAAACCCATCCCTCATTGTATTGCAAAAGGCATTTCCATTAGATGCACAACGCTGCACAACCTATTCATTCTAAGCTATACCTGCTCAATTAAATGTCAAAAGCACGTGAAACATCTGAAAACGGACGTCAGGTCCCGGGGAGATTTGAACTCCCGTCGCAGGATTCAGAGTCCTGAGTGCTAACCCCTACACCACGGGACCACTGGATCATTCGCTCACTTATCCGATATTGGACCATCTCTTCTGCTAGATGAGAGGCAAGACATAACTTGCAAGTCACTTCCACATTCTAGGCGATCGATCAGGGAATACTGTTTATGGCCTCCCGCGGCCACATCCTTCTGGTCGGTAGGCTAACCGATGATTCCCAGATGGAACTGCATTCATATGGCATTAGACAACGTTTCATCATAAGAGGAGTCCTTGAAACAGATATCAAAGAAGAAAATATCATAAGAGGAGTCCTAAGTTGCTGTTATTTGAAAATCTTTCTACAAATATCCGACCGCTTTTCTACTTTCTAAAAATCTTCCTATAAATTTGTTCAAATGCTTCATCTAAAACTGGTAATTTGCAAAATTCGAATGCAATCAAAGTCCCCTACAAGAGTACCTTCCCACCCCCATATTTACCTATGTGCATTGCTGCTTCAAGTTCCAATTCTACTTTCTAAAGTCTCTTATCATTACTCTCATTGAACCTTAAAGGAATCAATCATGTAATTCACGACTTCTAATTATTTTTATCTTTCCTCCTATATTTATTTTATTAAGGTAATATGGAAATCCTTCAAATAAATTGTTACACTACCATTAAGTCACTTCTAACAGTACTATAGTTCACTTCGATGTCATTAATACTCTGGCTATAGTACTATACTCAGTACATAGCTATGAAGTCACTAGTACTATAGTCATCTCAATTCTGCGAAAGTAGATCGCATTTGCACTAGTAATTACTGATCTAAAATTTGCATATAGTAAAAACAGGAGCCAATCATCGACTAGAAATGGGTCGTCGTTTCACGCCTATCTCTCATTTGTCTATAGTCTGGACGTATCAAGTGGTCTTTCCTGATCGAGTGATTCGAAACGAGTGCTAAAGCACATCAGCGAGCCGAAACTCGATGCTTGCGCACTTTCAATCTTTCCTAAATAATTCGCTCTATTCAGGTATTTCTCTAAATATCTCTCTGTTGAAATTCGTAATTCCGCCCATCTTTCCTTCATTTCTGGCCACGAAGTTTTATCGTAGTTTAAAGTTTCTTTCTATTGTTTGCTTTTTTCTTCGTTCAGTATTTACGACTTTGTGCTTGTTGTTCGCCATCTATTCCATTGCAAATACTTAAGTTTTGCTGAATTCGTAAGGGAGTTGAGATGAAGATCAGATGCCGAAATGTTTCAGTACTTCGGTCTTGTCAAGGTAGACAGTACTGTGTGTGTGTGTGGAAAGAAGGGAATGGGAGCGGGAGGACGGGAACTCGTGGGGAAACTTCAGCACTAACATTCCATATATTTTGCACGTTCTTTACTCCAGCAGCCGAGTCATCCGTCGACTTGCAGTACTTCAAGCATCTAAGCAAACACATCCTTGTAAAATTTAATTTGTGCTTTTTCAAGTACTACCTGGATGATGGCTATAGATGAAAGTAGTTTAATCAAGGCTGCCTAGGTGGATTTTAGAAAAGCATCCTCTGTGTCTCATAGCAAATTCCCAGGCAATCTTCCCAAACAACACAAGCTGAGAGTGTCGTCGTAATGGAACTTCTTCGAAGAAAGTCACAAAGAGATGTTTTAGAGGGGAAAGCGTCCAGCGAAGATGATATATTGCCAGGATTTTGCAGAATTTTCTGCTTCATTTCTTATTGCACCATTTACTGTTAACATATTCGTATATGCTGAAATTTATCGGTATTTAAGTATAGGCAAGAGGGTAGGGAGTATCTGCAAGTAAGCTATACTTGGAGTAACTCAAAATTGCATTTCCCGCTGACCGTCTCCATGTTACCAAAATCTATAATAGCATAATCTAATTCGATGCAGCTCAGTCTGTGGGCAGTAAAGTGCAACCATTGATAATGAATTTCAAAAATTTCAAATTTGGTGAATTTACCTCGGTAAAAAAAAGGCTTATCTCCACTGATCACTATCTTATAAAACGGTGATAAGCGTTGAGAAACGTTAATTTAATCTTTAGGATTATCATAAAGCATTAATGCCTCTTTTCCAATGGAAATATTTGAAGTATTCGTTTTATATGAAACAAATCTGCGTGGCTCTATTTAATAACTAAAATCTCCTTCAATTATTAAATTAAACGCTTAAATTTGTCATCAGAAGAAATATTGCTTTTACAGACAAATTCACTTGAAAGTGCTTATATAAATATAAAGAAAAGCTTAGCGATTTCTAATATAAAAATCTCTCAGTTTTAGTCATTCGTTATGGATTTATTAGGAGGATTCACATATTGGAATTGGAAAATATTACTTAACAGGTGTACTGCTAAAACTGAAATATTTCATTGCTAGATGCAACTTGATCTATAGTCTTGAGATTTCTCTACTGCATCGGCGATCCTTTCTTTGACTAGTTTCTTTTCTTTTTCTTTTTTCGACGACATTGTTTTATTGATTTATATCGAGCAATAAAGATATCGAACCTTGTGTCTTGTTTTTCATACACTTTTTTTTTCGAGTTTATCTCTATTATGCATATATGAGGCGAGAATATATTGTCTTTAGTGTGACCTCATCTATTAAATTCAATTACATTTGAAAAGGTACGTCTTATATCAATAATAGAAATACGAATATGTTGAGCAATAATGAAGCGAATAATCTCGAGAAAATGGAGAAATAATGAGTTGAAGATTTTGGAGAAAGAAATGTGAGTTATGCTGATCTATGTCGAGGAACTAAGCTAGGATAGTTTTTTTTTGCAAGTGCTTTTCAAGGAATACTCATTATCGACGCACTTAAATAATGAAATGAGGAAAAATAAGGATCCCACTTCAAAAATCCCTTATCATTTCCGATGTTATCAAAGTTCCTTTCATAAATCACTTCATTTTAAGGAGGAAAAAGGATTTCCGCCGACGAATTGGATTTAAATGAATCGATTTCCTATAACGAAGCAATATTATACATATGGAGTACAATGATAGCAATTTCTTCAGCAGTTCTTTTGAGCACTTGCACGAAGAAAAGTACCGCTCGCAAGCGGGTTGATAGCAAACAAACTGCGAATCATGCCCAACATATCAAGAGACTAAAAACTTCGGAAGATGACACCGCTTTCGTTAGCCTTTTATTAACAGTTAGACTAATTAATTCTAAAGAAATAGACGCTTTCTAAAATAATCGAAAAGTTCACCTGTAAATTCCTATTTAGCATTCGATACGATTGCAGTCTTCGTGCACAAACAATCTGGGCTTTCTTGCTTGGCATTCTTTACACGATAAGATTTCGATAACCACACAAAGAGCAACAATTGCTTTACACCTTTATTACTTGGATACGAACTGTTCCACTTTTATATTAGAATTTGACATATCAGATAAGACAACAAAAATAGAGCGACTTTTCAATCGCAGTCGTTGAATCGAGGATGGATCGTCGAATTGTGCGATTCGAAAATGAAACCTTGGGAATTTTAGACTCATCTCTTCGTTATGCGGAATTTCAACTTAGAGATCGGAAATGATCTATTAAAAAATAACGAGATAATTTTTATTAGCTCTCACAGCTATCGGGGTTATGCTCATCAGAAAGTTGAGTACAAAAATATTAACTTTTAATTTCCAACATGCAATCAGCAAGTAATTGACAAAAGTGTCTAGCAACACCACTCAATCAGTGGCATCACTGCGTCGGTAGCTACAATTAAACTTAAAACGCACCGTCCAATCTTAACGTGCAATCATCACTACAACATATAGTTTTATTTCAACTAAGCAAACTATGAAATATACTGTGAATGCGCTTCAAGCATAAAAAGTGACGATTGTGCGCTTAGCTATAGTTTTGCAGTTCAAATAGCGGAATTAGCCACAGATCACTATGTAAATTATTTGAGTGCAAAGTTTACATTTAAGAAAAGACTTTAAAAACTTTTCATTTAGAAACGTTCAAAGGAAACTCTGAAATCTGCATGTAAAATTCGAGAGCTTCTGGAGCTCATAAATCGTACAAACAATTTACAAGACTATGGAAGTAAAAAATTTTCGATGCCCAAAATAGATAGCTTCTAAACAACAACAACATTAAGGCCATTTAATGAGATAGCTTTGGGTAATAATAATACCACTTTTGCAAACAACCCCATGTGTTTCAGTTCACCTTAGACGACGCATTTTTAAAGATTATCGCAGAAGACTACAACACTTCGACTGACTCATCTTTCTTTCCAGTAAACTTTTCTCGAGGCATTATCAGCGAGAAAAACATTCCTATCTCAATGAAAGATGCTCTATCAGTGCTAGCTATTACAAGCATTGAGGAATTACTGACCCGGGGCCTTTATTCTAGCATACGCTGTAGGTGTACGAATTCGCTTCCTCTTGAGTTTCTTGACAGAAGACGTAAAAACTTTGACGAATAAATCACCTCTCCCCATTTTGTTCAACAACAAGCAAAGCGATGAAAAATCGCTATAATGACCTCCATTTGGCGAAACTGAGGATCCTAGTGTACACAAGATTTCAGAAGGGATTTGAGTGAGGATGGAGGGAAGAGAGAAGAGATAAAGATGAACTATTGCCTTTCTTGACTAGGAGGAAGGTCGTCAAAAACTTTAGAAATGTTGAGAATAATAGAGAAATTTCTACATATAACGGAAGGTGGCTCTACACATATATGTCGCATATTATTGGTTGAATATCGCTAAAACTAGTAAAATTTTAACACAATCACAAGCAACGCCTATAGCATCGATATGAGCACACTCGTCAGTTCAAATGCTATTCACCTAGCCAGTTGGACATTCTTGGTGTTTAAGAGATATCTGGCAAATTAATCTGGTAGTGCCTAAAATTAGCCGGCAATTAAGCTGTTAGCATTTGAAAGTTGAAAGGTTACGCATATATTTTGCGGTCATATTTTACAAGGCGTTTATATTTACGAGCATATAAATTGGGGGTATGCCAATATTTAAAGGCAAAAGAGGCATCCTCTAAGTTGCAACAGTATAGTTACCCAATGAAAAACGGAATTACTGAATAAATTGGCGATTTCAGGCAAGTGAATTTGGTCAATTCGCCAAGTCAAGGCTTCTGAATAAACAGAATGAAGTTTTTGTTGGTGAAATCTTTAGGCCAAAACGTGTAAAGGCAATGATAAATTTGCTCATAAGTGAGGAAACTTTGCAGTCAAAAACAGACATAGGAGGTGGCACTCAGGAGACTGCATGTACTGTGAAGACAAAGGAGACTAACGAGCAAGAAGGAGAACGAGAAAGCATAGCCGAGAAACAAGTAAGACTCAATGAGCACATTAAGGATAGGGAAGAGTGCTTTCTGTTGGAGCAGCACAGTTTCACTTATACACTAACTTTTACTCGAAAACTATCGAATCTAGGACAAGCAAATGTTGGTTATGTATAAAAGGACCTGGAGTGACAGTAAATTTCCTCATATGCTACAAAAGTGAACAGTTGAATAGATATTTCAAAGGCAATAAGACATGGGCAGAATAAATAAATCGATGCATCCGAAGAGCGGAGGAAAGATATGCAAATCTTCATGCTCCCTTAGTTCCTTAAATAGCAGGTGGTCCATCCTCCATGATCCTCCACATTTAGTTACATGTTGCGACTGTATAACAAATTCAACTCATTTGCCACATTTGCGTTCCAAACCACTCTGTTAATCACGTTTATCTATCTTTTGCTTGATGGCTAATTAGTCTATAATTCGTTGATAAGGATATATATTAATGCTAAAGAAAAAAGTTAACTATTAATTAAAATTTCGTTGCAGTTAGATGAAAGAAAACAGGATCAAGTGATGTATGTTTTATTGAACATTTGCACATATATGAGTTGATATTCTTCGATTATTCATTCTCTTTGAAGATTAAACTAACTGACAATTCCTTTCTAATTTTCACACATCGCTTAGAATGCATGTGTCATTCTAATAATCTCTTATCACTGTCCATGTCCTCAATGAAACGGAACGACCATCACTCAGGTATTTGAATCAACAAAGGTGCATTCGGGTCTATTGCTTAAATTATGGATTAGAGATAGTCCGGATTTTGTGAGCAAACGATTAATAAATGTTAAGCTGACAGATAATTCCAGCAATAAATGAACTTATTGCAAGTCCTATGTTGTATTAGACGTTAAACTTACCTATCTTATGTCATGATGCGATATTTTTTCAACGTATGTATCGTGCTTGTTTTCTTTGTTGAAATGCACACGTCCTATAAAATCCCGTCGGATGTGTCCGGTAAGACCGGCGGATTTCCCTTTTCGTTGATAAAGTCGTTTGATTGGTTTTGGCTAATGGGATGTCGGGGATCGCATCGACGGACCTGCCAACTATCCGGGTCAAGCATAAACGCTAGCTGGTAAGAAACAGCACATTAACCGTACTTTACTTTAGAGAGTGCCAAGGGAACTCCAGCGTGAAATTTCCGTTGCTTCTTTGTAAGTGACTATAGAGCAAACTACCTACAAAACAAAGCTGTCCGTCGTTCTAGTTTTAAGCCCACTTCACCGTCTGACGCAATTTAAAAGCCCTAGAGGTTATATTTGTGTAGTTTTTTTCGGGATCTGTAAGAGGGATTTGTAAGTATGTTGAGGGAGACCTATAATCAGGGATGAAATTTTGCAGGTTTTCCTCAGAATATAAAGGAAGCATAGGTCAATTTCGTATTTTGTTTCGCCATGAGATTATAAAAACTGTTACCTTGAACTGCTCTGTACTAGTCAAATGGAGGGGTGTATAATTGTAAGGGAGGAGAAAAGCCATAACACTTCCCAATCTTTTAGGAGAGGGGCGTATAATTGAAGTTTTACGGTATAAAATTCTTCAGTCAAAGCTGTCCACGAACCGTTTTTTGCCTTAATCGCTGAAGTTCTGAGTAAGTTCTAAACGAACGCAATACCGAAACGGCAATTGCCATTTAAACAACTATTAAATTATCATTTGTCTACGTTTGTGGGTATTAGAAGTGATTTGCAGTCTTACCTTGTAAATTTTCATCTCTCTATTACTTACTATAGATTGACGATAAAAGAGCGGAAACAACGTTTTTTTTTTCGACCTTAAAATACTTTAAAAAAGAATAAGAAATGAAATCGAATTATATGAGCGGTCACAATATAGTATCAATTGTAAAAAGAATATGCACTCAACAGTATAGGATGCTCGTAATATCTCTTTCATCAACAATAATGTGCGATTTGATTAACTTGATGGATATTCGAGATATATGCTTCAAGTTTCCCATAAAAATTCATCGCTTATAAGCAAATTCTTCAGGAAGCATCGTCGTCGTAGTCGCAATAAAAAGGGCAAAACGAGTGATTATGATAGTGAAATGCACGATGATGATAGTAAGGAAATTTTATTCGTATTTAAGGAATGAAATTGAGATATATAAATATGCTTTCATTTGAAATCGTCAACTTGTGATGAAGATGAAGATGAAGATGAGTGATGGTTGAGAAGGCCTCCAATGTCACTGATTTAGGAATACGGAATAAGGTAATCGGCTGAGAAAAACCCGATTGGAGGCCGCAAAAATCGGACATTTAATTGTGCGTACATAAGAGGTGAATTTTTAAGCGATATTCATTAGAAATAAATAAAATATTGCAGGAAAGAAACGCATTAAAGGAAAACGTCAGAAAGACAACAAGAAAAAGGATAAAAAGCATTCATCGGAAGAAGTGCCAGAAGAAGACGAGAACTATCCTAAACCAAGGACATTTGTTAAAGGAGCTAAAGAGGTTCGTGCATTTCGCAATTCATAGAGTAAAACAGTATTCTTTTTTGAAGTATTTTTCAAAACAGTGACCTCGCGGTTTTGCTTTACATTTAGTCAATGAGAAGTGCGCATTTAAAAGACTATGCACGAATGTTTTTTTCAATAAGAGAAGGCAATATTCTCTATATCTGCTAATTTTTTATTTCTACATTGTTAAGTGGAAATAAAAAAGAAAAAAGTATAAGTAAATAAGCCATACGATCAAGATAAAAATAAGCCATCGAAGAAAAATAGATGTTAAGTCGATGAGCATTCAGCATATAAAGCCATATTATGCTTGCTATTCAGTTATTAGGCGTATTTGAGCAATCATTATTCGTGAGGAATATTCGTGATGAAGAAAGATTCGTAAGAATCGATTTATATAAATAATCGCTCGTTTGCACGACTAAATAATGATTTTCCTCTGAAATATCAAACGAAATGCCAATTGAAAGCATTCGCTACTAGTAAGGTAACAGCATTCCTCATTTCGATATATTAAGTTAATCATTAAATTAAGTCCTTTAAAGAAACTAATTGCAAAAGGAAGTCGAGCCGGTCGACACGAATATCAAACGATGGATGACGTTGTTAGCGACTGGGGATCTGAAAATGAAAATAAGGGTTTGTTTTCATTTATATTATTGAAAATTTTGATAATCACTATTGTAATCTGAATCCAAAAAAACCAGCAACCTTTTTAAGAGATACTTCATTTGAATAATAAGTTGAAAGCAAATTTCCACGAGATGAGTGAACACAATGTTACCTTCCACTTCACTCAAGTCTAATATCAGTAGGCATTAAATAGTCCCTCATGGAATAATGATGTAGAATCATCCGGAACGATGTAGAATCATCCAACTCTTGATATGCAGCTCGAAGAATATCTCTCAAAATAACTCCAACATAGAAGTACCTATTTTTTCCAATGCTAGATCTGTATTCTCTCAGAAATGACAACAAAAGGCGTAGAATTTAGTGCACGTCATTATATCGTAATCGTCAGCTAAAGTAGAAAATATTCCTTTCAAAAGATAAGTGCTCCAGTTTGATTCCCCTGAGATCACATTGAGTTACGTGATAAGTTTAGTCTGCGCAAATTGAGCGATAAATTCCACGGGTTTTGAATGATAAAATCCACAGATTTTATACCATTATCGTTAAGCATAATGCAACCGGTAATATTACCTCTATGATGATGAAAAGTGCTCATTGAACACAAAAGTGCGAGCGTACGTCTTAAACTAGGCTTATTTTAATAAATACGACCACTTCAGAGCATCTTTCGTAAGTCTTTATTTGTTCTCTTTGCGTTAAAAAAAAACTGAAATTGAATAACACTCATTATTAACTTGCCTACGTTTAAAACTTAGTTTAGAAGAAGGAGAATCGAAGGAGAAAACAAATGTTAAATCAATAAGAGGTAAACACTAAAACGCATTCCTTTATTGTTCTAATAGGGCACACATCGTGAAACACATTATTGTAAGCAAACGGAAACAAGGTAATAAAAGCAGTCAGGAGGGCGGAGAGATGAGCTCTCGTAGTTTGCACCAGACAGAAATGTGTTGTCTAGAGAGTTCGGAACGTGAGGAATAACACAAGAAGGGATAGAATTCGCTAGCCAATGGTGTCCAGATGCAGTTGTACGCTTATTATGCTATTACTCGTTTTCCTGAGAACATCTTATTCGATGTTGTTGGCTTGGCGAATACTTCCAAGATACAAAAATAACGCACCCGGGAAAAAATCACTTTACCTGCAAAAATTTGTGCTGGAAAAGAGTTCTACTACAGCATAAACACTCTAACCAATGATGCCAATGCTGCATGTACTTTGTATTGGTCCTTGAGACATAGTTTTGCAAGAGTCATAGGATCGATGATATGTTAACTTCCGTCAAACTTTTTAGGAAAAAGGTGGTAGTGGAACAGGATGAAATAGAAAGAAATGTGGAATTTTAAAAGGAAAAGCAGCTAATCGGAAATCTCGACTATAATGTGTAAACGCCACAATAACAAGGTCGTTTAAAAAGATCCACAGAAAAAGAATGAAATCCTGTTTATCTATGACTCTTTCCGGGAAACACCAAGCAGTTCTTAACTCCACGTATGCTATTATCATGCCTAACCAATAAGGTATATTATATATATATATATATATATATATATATATATATATATATATATATATATATATATATATATATATATATATATATATATATATATATATATATATATATATATATATATATATATATATATATATATATATATATATATATATATACGGTGCAAAATTTTCCAATTCTTTATTTTATTTCGCGCACAATAAAATCGGTTAGGCCTCCAATTAGTCTATTTTAATCTCATCCAATAAATAATCAGCCATTAATAAAACTATAAAGTAATTGTGTATATTAAGAGAATCGAAGTCAAGAACAGGCGGACGCGCAAAGCAAAGACGATCGTAGTAAACTGGCTAAGAGTAAAGATATTGTCGAGGAACGCAGTAAAGTAGACCGAAACAACAAGGAATTAAGCAAAGCACAAGGTTGACCAACAAAACAGTATAGCACTTCGTTCATCAATCATATAAAAACAGCCGCTCGCAATGAAACATTCGGTATGAAATGTTGCCGGGTCCCTCAAGATGATGCCTCCAAAAAGTATCGGTTTATGCGACGACGATATTTTGACACCTGGAAAATCTGGCGGTTAGGTCGATCCACGTTCATAAGAGCACATTTATTCGGCAGAAGACGAATGAGAACTTGCACC
The DNA here is from genome assembly GCA_013433145.1 of Ascaris suum. Taxonomy (NCBI): domain Eukaryota; kingdom Metazoa; phylum Nematoda; class Chromadorea; order Rhabditida; family Ascarididae; genus Ascaris; species Ascaris suum. Next base: position 8,075,888 of record CM024181.1, read on the forward strand.
GAATTGCAGTGGAAAATTTGTCTCCGAGAAAATTGATCAACCGTAGCGCTCCGATTTCATGATCGATTCGTTTAGAATAATTTATGGCGATCAGAAACCGCCTGTCTCATCGACGTTGATCAATTACTTAACCATGTTAACAAATATGATATGATAGAAACTTTCACCGAATAGAATTAAATTACTTGATCAATGAATAATATTTCAGATAGTCAAACATGAATTAATTCGACTCATCCGATCTCTTATGAATATTTTTGCCAAATATTTGCAAATCGCGTTTCAAATGTTATTAATAAATGTCTTTTAAAAAAAAGCTTACAAAACGAGATGAAATCACCGACAATTGGTGGATACGAGTTCATATTATCATTCAAAATGCACTTATCACAATTCATTAGTCATATTCCAACAATTTTATTTGTTCACTAAGGCATATTCGTCTAATAATAAATATATCTTCATAATCGTCGTAAACACCATAACCACATTTAGCAATTCTAAACTGACCACTAGACAGATGAAAATATAGTAACGATCTACCACAATAATCTATTCACTGAAAAGAATTTGTGAAACATTGACCATAACGCTTTTATATGTATTTATTCCATAGGAATCTAGTCAAAACTGTCACTGAAATTTCTCTTCTCTTGCTTGACTTTTATTTGAATGGTAATTTCATTTTCAATTTTCTTTCATTCATTTTTGCTTTTATATAACATATAGTTCATACATATTTTGTTATATTTCAAGATATTTGTTATATGTGCTCCAAACTATCAAAATGATGCAAAACACCACCGGCAAATAAGGACACAGTTGCATTATTCAATCCATATTGAATAACTTGCCAACCGTGTCCTTGTTTGCCAAATTATTGTATCGATCTAACAAATGCATACAAAAAAAAAAAAAACAATCCTAATTTACCACAACAACGAACTCTCAACACCAACCTTCAGGTCGACTCATCCACCTCTTCTTCTGAAATCTAGGCAACGAAGTACGAAATCTACAAGCATTCTAATGACCGATCGGCTTGAATTTTACATCAATCAATTCAATTGCGAAAACAAATCTTTTCTATTGTGGAAGGTTCGCAGCAGTACAATTCAAGCAACGATTACGTTTTATCATCAAATCTGTTTGAGAGAATAAATGAAATAACAAAACGACATTATGCTACTCATCGAACTTGCTTTCCCACTTGTTTCAACAAGTTTTAACGAGTTCATAAAAAGAATTGTCTCCGTTAAGCTCCACTATAATTCTAAAAAGTTTGCAAAGCTCCTCGCTAGAATGACATCACTTTCTCAGCACTTTCGGAAGACAATACAACAAACTTTATTAGTATTTGTAGAACAACGGGCAAAAAAAAAAGCGGAAATAATCAAATACGCGATAGAAATGAATTAATTGCTACTGAGATCCTTTAATGATCACGTATTCATTAACAACTACGCTGTATCCGTCTACCGATATACCTCCGTCCGTTAGTTACTTATACCCTGAAATAGTTGACTGGTGGAATTTTCCCCGAATACTTCGCTAATCCACGGTCTTTAACTTAATCGTCCTCTAAAGAAACAGGTTCGCGTAATTCATTAGTTAGTTTATCTAACTGCTTGAATTTTTTTAGTAGTACCATTAATTAAAGAAAGGCAACCATAATTCAAGTCTTACCAAATGGAAACAACTGCACAGTTTTCAACCTTTCCGTGCACATCATAGGTGCTCTGAACTATCCATGAGCGACTCGTATTATACAAATGTGAGCCATAAGCATTCATAAACAGTAAATATTTGTACTGACACAGAGGTATTAGTATAAAACAGCCAATGTGAACCAATAAAATCGAATAATATTAGACATGGTATATCCCCAACCCTCCCCCCGCCCATCCGCCTCGTTATGAAGCGAATTGCTAGAGTAAGTGAAGCAATTCCAAGTCGATCTGAGTGACCACCGCCGATGAGATCATTCCAAACGTGAGCATATTCCTATTCTCAATGACCGATTGTGTTCGCTGCCACATCCCTCATCCAACGAACCGTGAAAAGTTTCTTCACTTCGACACTTGTTAGACCTAAAAAAAGGATAAAAATACTCGGTGATTTTATTTTCCTCAAAAACAGTACATGCGGCTAGCAACCTTCGCCCACATAGGTATAGTCTACTTTGATCGGCTATGCCACACCAAAAAGCGCTAACAATCCGTTTATAAAAGCTTCTTTTGCACTCATTATTTTTCACCTAAAGCAAAACAGTTAATAATGGTGCAAGCAACCTGATCATCACCTGAAGGTAATCGTAGGGCCACTACTTAGCGATAAAACCGCGACTTCACAGCCACTAATTCAACCAGTAATTCACCTGAGATGACAAATAACTCTCTACAGTAGAACAAACCTTTTTCGAGGGCAGCGCGAGTGAGCATCTGCACATCCATAACTCGATCATACGTCAAGGAGGGTACCTCAGCTTTTAAAATTGGCTCCAAACAGAACCCACTCTGCGCTAATCGTAATGCCTCCACGCTTATCTCGACTAGCCGTATATAAATCCTGCGAGTTTCCGACTGCTAAACAGAGTAAAAACGATTTTTTGAGCACATTGACGTCACTGCCAGTTTGTGGCGTATTCACTCAAAACGATATTTAAAAAACAAATAATGGATTTTATGATCTGATGACTAAAAGGTTTTTTGTATAAAAACTAAACAACTAAATTAGCGCTTTATGGTATGAAACTAAATGATATGACTAAATTAATAGCCGTTTGCTCTGCGAAATTGAAGATGCCTGCTTCTTCCTTCAAATTTAACCTCTATGCACTCCAACCGATAAATCAGGGTAAAAAAAATGATACAAATGTGGAAAACATCGTCGAACAAAAAAGCCTGTACGAGAAGAAGTTGCGATCACAATCAACAAAACTGCCTATCAATAATACTCAACTGACAATGAAGTTATTAGGATAGAGGAATAAACTAGGAACATGCGCTTCCGGTCATTTTACCTTTGAAATTGGCAATTCCGCCTGCTGTAATTCCACCGGTTGGGTTGTTATAGAATCTACGACGTACATTATGTTTATAGGAAACTTGCAAAAGCATTGGAAGAATTTAACCAAATCATAAAGGATAAATAAATGAGGAATGAGCTTTTGAGTACCTCAGTGGAAATTGCACGTTCAATACAGTGGACAAGAAAGCGGACGGAATCACGACTAAACTGGAATCGCATCATGCGGTCAATATCGAAGTGCAACAGAAGACATAACGGGTAACGACACAACCGTCCTGGCCCATCAATACCCTCTCCTAGTAGAATGCTGCATAGATCCCACTCGAATAACTCCACCAGAAAACGGCGGACATCCTCTTCTTCATCAACGCTAGAAAAGAAAGTAAGGCACAAATATAAATAAATGTATCACGAAGAACGAAAAATTTATTTAGACTTACTGGCCATACAAGCTTGGCCAAAATATTGGGCGAACGGTCAAATTTATTCAGAAATTTATCCATAAAAACTGTTGGCCATATAAGCTTCAATAAAACGGTGCACAATAGCACCATAGTGGCCAAACACCGTGAATTAAAAATCTCTAATGAGAGATAAAAAACCCACTTCAAGTTTAATTCCAAAGTTCAATCGCCTTTCAGATTGGACGATATGCTCAGTGGCCATAATCACAAAAAAAATCTCGGTAGTTTAGTACCTGTGCTTAGACCGCCACTTAGAAATGTTGCTTACGGGGAAAATTGTTTGCACCGTCTTGCTCACTTCAAGCAACGATCACAATAAAAGCTACAAATGATGACCGTAAGACTTCATGATTCGCCACCTCAACCCCTCCATCCCCCACTGAACAAGATAAATTAACCTGAACGCACTGAAAACACGTGATCTGAATTTTTCGATAAGCCGTCGTAGATTTTCGTTCTCATCTACGTGCATCGTATAATTGACATCAGCAAAAGCATATAGCCAATATAGGCGAGTGGCATGTGAACGTGGTGGAAACAACTGCAGAAGACGATCGAGAAGACAAAACAGAGCATCACGCACATCACGATAACGCATCATATCCGCCTATAATGTAAAATGTTCCAAATGAAAAAATTTTTAATTTCTACTGGTCATCGTCGAATACTCTCGAAAATATATTTATATGAATGTAAACTTTTTCTTAGACATAGAAATAAATAGTTTTTTAATAAACAAAAATACTTAACAGGTATCGCCACTTATGAGGACGAGAATATACAAACTTTCTGTCTTTTTCAGAACAGTCCGACATACTTCGCGGTAAATTTGAGAACTTCTATAGGCAATTCTTGCAACGGCGCAAGAAGGAAAACACGGAGTGCACCACTGCATATTTACGAATCCATCTACGTATAATCCCAGTAAAATCTTCCCGTATACTTACTGCTCATGCAACTTTACGTGGTCCTGCGAGACAATTCAGATAATGCTTATCACAGTTTGTACTATTATCAATTAGATCTAACTCACGCTATACAATATCATATCTCTCTCACATCACCACAACGCATCTGATAACTCCACCATTGAGTCGATGCACCCTAGTACTTCTTTATCTCTTGCTTGTTGCTTATGGCAATGATTATATGCGACGTCTACTGAAATCCATCACACTTTTTGCACCTCTGTATTGTACCTCGTTTACTCGCTCTAGCTCTTGCTCCCCTTGTTTTCTTTTCCACCGGCAGTTGTTTCCAACACCTTTCGAATTAAGTTCAAGAAACAAATGTTTTTCAGCCTTGACCACCTACACGTGCTGTACTTTTTGCCCACCGCACTATGGAATAAGCATGAATAAGGGTAGAAGATATAAATGTAAAGGCCTACACTTTTCGACCAAAGAACAACGCATCGTATCGCTTGCATTGGTGGTTGAAAGTTGACCGGATTCGAACTCAACGAAAACAGCAAAGTCTCAATTGAGCTCCTTGCCAAGAATCTCATCCTCTGAGCGTCTAACGGGTTACTATTACTGCTTCGCTCGACAGCTGAAGACAAGGATCGAAAACGTGCAATGACCGGCTCCAGGTAGCGTCCGTTTACCTGCCAAATTAGATTCATAAGCACACATATCCGATCATTTCTACTAAGAAACTTGATACATAAAATCAAGAATTTTATCTTGTTTGTTTTCGATATTGTCGATTACTCAGCGCTGATTTCTAAAACGCTCACTAGGCTATGACGTCGAATCAAAGTGAGAAAATTGTGAAGCCGTATAAAAAAACACCACAGAAGGTGAACTGATAATCAGCGGAAACTAGAAACATGGCCAGTGCACATTCCCTTTCACATCAATTATCATTGCAGTAATGATAATGCCCTAAAGGATTTTGTAAAATGGAATATGGAGAAATATGAAATTAGAATAGAGGGCGATGCATATTTAGCTTATATCATTTTATTGCGGCTTCTCGTCGAAATATTCCACGCAATTAATTTCAGAACAGAGGCTATCGTCATCATATGAAAGAAGAAAGAATAGCTTACAAGAGGTTTCTTTATCGCCGTTTCCACGTTCAGTGCGACTTTCAAGTTGCTTGCGATCCAGGAAAGATCTTTGCGATTCAACGTCTAAAATATAATATAAAAGTTTAAATAATTTGAAGCATAACACATACTACTTCACGTTTACATTTTAATTTGCAATCGTCTATGTAAATCCCTTCCACTCAATAAAAACCATGAAAACATTTTACTAAATAAAGTGAATTAGTTCAAACTTCCCTTCGAAAGTAAAGCAGTAAAATATACTTGCAATAAGCAGTTAACACGAGAGGTAGTATGCGTCAACGATCAGTACAGAAATCACACACTGTATACTCTTAAGTGAAAATGCAACAGTGAATATCTCAGTGACGTGAATATTAGCAATTACGAAGTATATCCGTACGATAATAAGCAATGGATCGAATTTTATGAGAGCGCTCGCCATCATGAGTGATACAAAAGAAGATAAACACTAGAGACCCATAAAACAACGAAGATGATTTTGTTTTAAATAAGAAAAAAAACGGATATTCAGTGAAATTCTTGAATCGTTACGTTCCAAATTGCCGTTATGACTTCAACTTTTGTGGAGTAATGCCATAAGTTAATAAACGCATTTTCAAAGATTTCTTTACAAGTTGCATCAAATTCCATAAGGGCGCCCCACTTAATGCATGAAAATAATCAAAAAGTTGAAACCGACATCTCACTATTTTTGAAATTTTCCGCAGTTCTTGCTAGTATGATGCCCCCCCTTCCACCTTCAAAGTAAAGAACCTAACCTGAACTATCGAAAAATCTTGTGCAGTGGACGATAAGGGATCCGAATTAGTGGAATGACCCCCATCCGCTGAAGTGTCGTTGATGCCTTCATTACCTAAATGTCATAACGATAACAAAACATATTAAAACTTCATGGAAACTTCAATATGCAATAAGAGATCGATGTGTGGATGCTGTATCGCACCACACGAAGATCAATAACAACTAACGCCTTTAGGGACACAAAGCGATCGAAGAAATCGTTTTCTAGACGACTCTCCTCACTCATCTCCGTTAATCGTTATGAAATCACCTTCTGACATCATATATAAGAGCAACTCTTCTAAGCCAAGACCTGAAAATCCGTTTGGGATACATTCTCAGTTCAAGATGGGATCGAGGATAAGTTACTTCCCAGGGTGATATTTACAACAGACTAGTTTTCAATTTTCATTTTCTCTCATCTTCATCAGCTTGCTCTTGTCCGTTCTTTTTTTGATTCTCTGGATTTAATCTCTTATTCACGATCTTATTTACTGAAAGGGAGGGTTGTGCTCATGCACACTCATAATCAGCCAATAACATACAAGCACAGGAAATCGTCAAAAAGATTTTTGCAACGACATCCTTCCAGAAGAATCTATCCATCAATTTTTGTCTAGGTGAAGGCAAGATGGAAAGGTGCATTCTGAGAAATGAAGCAACTTCCTCTTAGCACTTCCTTTTTCTTCTTCTTTCATTGGACTCCAAAAAATCGTTTTTTTTCTCTAAATATCTCAGATATTATAAGCAAAAGCTCATCTGAATAATCCTCTTAAGAAGAGGAGCCTCAAAATATTGATGACTCTCGAAGAGTAATTAATTAATAATGCAATAATGAATCACCCTTCTCTGGAAATAACTGCTTCAAAAATATTAAATGCTGGCAACCTGTTATTCATTGGGGGGTTATTTGACGATGAATGGTGAGATGAACTTAGGCTAAAAAAGAAAACAAAAAACAGTTAATTAGGATGTAGCTCGTTTATAAATGCGAATAAAATAGATCTATGGCTGTAGTAATAAAGACTTGCAGGTCTTTCTTCAGAAGGTTTTCTCTCTCCTTAAAGGAATTTGCTCTCTTCCTTTCATAAAAGACCTTCAACTTCGCTAAAGACCACAGACAAGTTTAACGATGAACCTATACAAAGCATTCAGAAATTTGAATATGGGAAGTTGTAAAGTTTGCAGCGTTATCTAGGAAGTCAACGATTATCAAATGGATAAACCGCGTGAAAGCAGCAACCAAAACCAGCGATAACTAGAAAAATTTGCTCGTAGCGTTTTAAATTGCTCTCCTTTTTTACCGTGAACATTATTTGTATCGTTATTTTTTACTCCATGAAGCGCAGTCCAGAAATCCTACCCATCTAAGGCCCTCTCCGATGTGCAACGACACCCTCCCCTTGCAGTCCAGAAACCCTCTCCACCCAAGACTCTCCGAGGTGCAATGACCCCCCCCCCCTCTTAAATTCTTTTAAAGCAGAAAACAAAAAACTTTATAAAAATGTACCATTCACTGTCGAATCCAACTTGATCTTCTTCCATGACATTAGTGGCATCTTTATGTCGTTACTCTTCTAAACTGTAACATCGAATTCGGCGGACAATTGCGCATTCAACAACCTCTGCATTAATAACCAAGTAAAAATGTAGATAGTCACAAGATGCTGCTTACTTGATTGCGTGCACCGAGACGACAAATCGACCGACCGCATGAAACGAAAAATAACGCAAGCTTCAATATCCAGAATTCACCTCAAATTTGGGAGAAACACCCAGAATCCGCTTCAACGCTGAACGTCCACTTATACTAGCTTGTCGCCTAGAAGTAATTCTTTAAAAAAGCCTTAAAAACGCATATGCAAAAACAAAAGTGGGAAATTCTTTCACTGCTTTTTCCTTGACATCAAATCAAGAGTACGAGATCAGAATTAAACTAAATAATTATCGCCTTAGTCTATCTCCCTCCCCCCCCCCCCCCCCCCCAGAAAAATAGAATCCTGCTGCCACAGATTCGTTAAAAAAAAACTTTAATGCGCCAAGATATACGCAGTTGTTACGAAGAATCGACTATAAAATGAGAGCATAACGGTTCAGCATAATACGGGAATTTTAAACGCACTCCACCGTGAAATATTGGAGCTTGAGAGCTAAACGCTTGCTCAGTTTTATGTTTCGATAGGGCATTTTAAATGAAAGATTTATCCTCAATTCTAAATCGATGAGGAAAACTACTTAGAACTGGTGTTGAACTTGCACATGAAAAAAGTATCCTGCTTAACAGCAGGAGAGATATTAAATTAGCCAATAGAGCACAATAAAAATGAACAACACTTTCGAAGTATTTATTCACTGACGAAATAATGCCGAAAAACATCTGAAGCGCGATAAAGATGATAGAAAAAGCTACGAAACATCTAATGGAAACAGGGAGCGTTGACAAGATGCACCTTCCGGAGCGCATGATAACGTTCAGGTGGTAATATTGATCTTTTTCAGGCGATTATCCTCTTCTAGCTCTGATATACGTTTATCAACTATTTCGATTAAATCATAACGGGGTAAATGAACAAAACGTGCCACTGCAAAGGCTCTAATGAAGTTTAAGCGAACGTAAAACTGGAAGAACTGCTTTTGCATGAAAAATACTTCATAACTGCAATTTATCTCACGATTGCGTAATTTGTAGGACTTCATTGATACAGCTTTTTATATACGAAACAGTGCTCTTTGAGCGGCTGGCATGTATGAGTAGAAAAGTGATTAGGAAAGGTGGACCTCGAAAATATTAGCATGCTCGAAAAAATCGGGAGAAAGAAGCCCCAGGATGTCTGCCACCAATCACATTCATAAAATGCCGAAACAAATGTGAACAAACCAAAGTTGAAACAAACAACTGAAAAGTACAACGGACTATGGTATGCATGAGGAAGCTTACGTGATAAACAGAGATTACTTCAATAGATACAATTCTTGACGTCTTGATACATAGTTGGTTGAGAGCAAAATGGACGTCACCTGTTACACTCAATAAGAAAAGCAAAAAATGCACTGAAATGAATACTGCGTTGGGGACTTCCACCTATCAAGGGATTAACCTCTACGACGGCCTCCTGGAAGAGGTGTACTAAGGCAATTTGCATCAAAAATTGAGAGCAGCAATGGGAAACTATAGCTCTTACTCTCTCCGCCTTTCGCTAATTTCTAAATCATATCGAATGGAAAGGTACTTCTCGTATATATACGTTGCAAAACGACACTGTGATTATAAGGAATAGCTAGATGACGCCTGCAACAAGCCATGTGAACTGAAAAAAAAGAAAATAGAAAAATCTGTCCGAAGAAAAATATCAGTAAAATGGAATAAATGAAGAACTCGACAAACACTTCATCTATACTGGCAGGAGAGTTACTGCATATGGCCAACTAACTGCTTATATGCGGATCAAATCAGAAGTCACCTTCTCAGCAAAACCTCCACGTGTGGACATCTTTCAACAATAAAATGTTTTGCGTGAAAATCATTAACTCGAATTTGAGAATATGAGAAAAATATTCTGCACATATATGCGACCAGCACAATTCAAAATGAACGGCTAAGAGCAGTGTGTTCTAGGTGATTTCGTAATTTCGTAGAAGACAACGCCAGTGATTTCGTAAGAAGCCCTATGGAACAACGGGATGTGCGTTTCATATGACAGGGGCAAGCAACAAAAGCAGTAAGAGTATGGATCATGTTCTATGCGAAGCGACCACTTGGAAGATCTGCAACGTGAGACAATGGTTTCTACGGGACGTCGCCGAGGCTTGCAGGAGATTCGCAAGAAACAGCGAGAAATGGAGGCAACATCTTTAACAGCCAGCCATAGCAATCCACAAATAGGCGGGACAACCGATCAAGTAATGACAAGTATTTGCAATTGTCAACGAGACCGTCGAAATTAAAAACGACTTTCCCTTCCTATCAAAATATTCGTAGCTCATTTCAACATTATCCTTCCCTATCCTCCTTTTTCTCTACCCTCATTCCCCGACATACAAAAATGAACCGCTACAAGGTATTTGCAACCTGGATGGTATGTTTCGACTAACAAAAACCTGATAGTTATCAGCAATACAGAAATCACGGTGTCCAACCATGTACAAACATGTTCCCAGAAAAAAACAGTCGATCGAGATTGTCAACGCAAGGCCTCGCTGATCAGAATCGATCACCTGACCTAGATATCAGCAATACAAAAATCACGGTAGAAGGGGTCCAACCTTAAAATCAATTTCCCACAACCATATTTTGCCATGCATGTCAATCAATCAAGCGTTGCACTTCGAGCGATACAGTAATATCCACGATTCGAGATTGGTCAACGACAAGGCCATTCGCTGATCAAAGATCAATAGAACAGTGATGTCGACTTGAAAACATTATTAAGCAACAACGACGAGGAGAAATGATCGTCACTGCAAACAAAGGAAGAACAATTCTATAGACAGTGCATTTAACTTTCATAAGACCATATAAACCATAAACACATAAGCAAGAAATTACTTCTATCCCTACCCACTACAGTATTTGGCCATTTATCGTTTGCAAAAAAACTTCACAGCAAAGCCCGCTTATTGGATATCCTCAATTAGAAGAAACAGTAAAAAAAGCAAACTTTCCACATCCCCCCCCCCCACTATTTTCGACATATCATTTGTAATTTGAAATACCAAAGAAAACTGTGATTGAGAAGCCTTTCACCTCTCCGACAGACATATCTGCTGTAATTGAATATAAATCTCTACCGTCTCCACAGTTTGAACCAAGAAAAGAGATTGTGTGCAGCAGAGAATGAAGCTTTCACATTGAAGCAACGAAGTAATGCCGATTGTGGTCGTATTTTAGTCTGTCCGGGCCCACGAGACAATGTCGATTCACTTGAAATCCTGTTTGAAGAGGAATTCCTCTGCATACCCATCGTTGGGAATACGACAGTTCTGCGAGCAAGTGAACAACATCACCGTGGCCCAGTCAATACTTGCACCGATAGTATCGACCTCGATAAGCGAAAGTAAATGCGGCATGAGCTGCATCTCAAAACGACGCTGTGCACCGCACAATGGACATACCGGCACCGTGTCGGGTCGCGGTGCGTGGTCGGTGGCAAGAAGCGCGTTTCCATCTCGTTCATAACGAAGCACTTGTTTCGGATTTAATGCCAATATCTTAATGCAAAAATACATGTACTACGCGAACAGCATTTTTTAGAAACCGAAATAAAGGAGGCTTATGTAGTTTTAGAGATGATAATACTACTTATAACTTGGTTACCCAAGTTTATAAACATTGTCCTTTATATATATATATATATATATATATATATATATATATATATATATATATATATATATATATATATATATATATATATATATATATATCAAAAAATAAATATCTAAGATGTAAGTCGTTATCTAAGCTCTTACAGACAGCTAAAGAACATATCCAAAAGAAGATAAGAAGAAAGTAAAAATACTAATTACCTAAGCTTAGTAAACAAATTAGCCCTGAATATTTCATTGTGACGTTACCATCCAATAATTCTTCACAAGACGTTACAGGTACCCTGACATCCCCTTCAGTCTAAAATAAGGTAATCAACTAACCATTCAGACTGTTGAAAATGTTGGAAAGTAAGCAGTAGTAGTTATAACTATTTTATTTATATCCTGGCAACCTACAAGCTCGCCTCATGCCGGTCACGCATAAGCTGGATACTTCATACAAATGCTACCATATATTCCGCCTACCATAGCGGTATGAGACAGCATCCGAACTTCATTCTCAAAACGCAAACCAATCGCTGACGCTCATTTGCCTCTCACGCAAATTTCCATTGCTCTACCTGAGCGCTGCATCAATAAATATAACATGAAAACTTGTAAGAATAATTCATATTCAACAAAATCGAAATATTTACGCTAACAGGTTTGCACGTAGCTGACAAATGGCTGATAAAAGGCTAATAAATAAAGGAAGCTCATCAAATCTTATTTTTTCTGATGAAATTCCATGCGAAGAACGAAGCGTTCGATGACTAGAATCGATCCAGGAAAGTGAAGCAGTGACGATCCATCAACACAAAGCTTACCTTGTTAAAGCGACTGAATGCAGCATCCCTTTGTATTGTATTCTCGACTTCTTCTAGATCATTCGAGGGTATTTTGCTCATCTCCTTAAACGAACTTCATAATGCTTTTATTTGGATCAGCTCGTAACAAGCCTCAAACAAACAAGCTTCCTCTCCGTCTCCCTTCATTCACTTTGTCCACTTATCTAGTCTCCCCGTTGGCGTGCGTTGCTGCTGCACCGTCAATGCACGGCACACAAATGTGATGTGTAACCGAAGTTCCCATTCGACCTGTTTGCATTTATTCGACAGGTGTACAAAATCCTTTGTGCTTGCACATCAAACACTATAAAAATTACGTAATGCGAAAGAAACCATACTCTTTGTTGACCAGATAATAATTTTTTTCAGAGACACCTGGACTAAAACAGGTACTAGGCTAATCAAACATTAGCCATTCGAGATGAATAGAAGCAAAGAAATAAAAATAAACGATCCAGAATATCTTTAAAAAACTGCAAGGTTTTCAGAAGAAATTAAAGAAGAAAAGTGAGGCAAATAAGAAAAGAATTTGGTAGAAGGAAGCTAATCAAACGTTAGCACCCAAAAATCGCTGAAAAGTAAGAGATCTTACATGATGCTTTTTAAGATATTGCCGATATTCATCCATTTGTTGTTCACTGACTTCTTCATCGTCACTCTCTGATTCGCTGTCTTGCCCACCCAACGAACGAGGTAAATATTCTGTTCCCATCTCGATCGCGTACTCACCAAATACGAAAGCATTCGCTGGTATACTTCGTTTTGGTGTTGCCCATATACCCTCATCGTGTGCTCTACAAACTCTGCAGCATTACCCCTTTCATAATTATTTAGCAGGTGCATAGAGGAAAATCAAAACGAAAGATAACACAAGCTTTTTCCGAATATGCAAAACTATGCAAAAATAATGTAACCTAAATAAAAATGGGTATATGTATGCTGCGCCGGAGTGGGAAATACTGGTACGAAATTTTTTATGCATTCAGTCAGTTCTAATATCGAACGCTGAACATTCTGCCTTAATTCTTCCTGATAGGGTCTAGCACTCATCGTGTCGTATTTCCTCTCTTTAAGTGTGTTCGTTTCCCACTCTCCAACCATACAAGAACAACCACACATTATCCATGTGCCAAAATTGGAGCAAGCTATGCACTGCACAAATATACACCACATACATGGAATACTTAGAGGGCTTTCAGTAAGTTATTTCACTAGTAGTCTTCTATCAGTGCCAGAGTGCTTGGCGAATTGCTCTAAATACCAATTGTTTTCAACTGACCCGGACCTTAATTACAACAGCCAATAGTGCTAGCCATTAAGCCATATATAAGAGATATGCAAGGAAATAAAACAACGAAAAGTGGACTGAGGGAAAAGCCTCATTCCCTAATTTCAAAAGAAACGAAAATACTTTCGAAACGAACTTTTGCAATGATATTTGAGTTTCGTCCGCGGTCACATCTGCTTGCTGTCCATCTATTGGTTGACTATCGGCCTTGCTTTTTTCCTCATCACATTTCCCACAGCTTTTCTTATGTGACCATGACCAATCAATTGCCTGATGATCACGGCTACAGTACCTAAATGATGGACGACCCGTAACGGCAAATAACAACCATATTCATTAAAGACTAAGTAGTAAAAAGAGTGCTTGTAAGTAGTAAAAAGACTATTCTGCAGCAAACTAAGATGATCGCATCTACGCGGTTGTACAGTAAAAGACTTCCGGAAAAGTATAAGACGCAAAGAAGCAGAAATAATATGCACCACTTTCGGCAACTCCTGCCATTATTCAAAAAAATATAGGTAGAAACGGGCGCCAGATGAATGGCATGATATGCGCTCTTACAATCTGATCCATCAACCAGCTAATTTCCTAAACTGCCAAAAAATAGAACAGGTGCAGTAAGGTATATGTAATGAAGCCTAATGACCGCGCTCATATAATCCCCAAAAATGTCATTTTGCTTTATGTTTTGCAAATCAGCCAACAATTTCTAAGTTGAAACTGATGAAGGAACAGATAGACATATGGGACTAGGCAAATGCAAATTGCTAAAATGCGCCTTAAGAAAGGGAAAAAATATGGTGATCTTAGAAAAAAATTTATAACGTTAGAGAATTCTGATCTGGTTGACCAGCCCAAGTTTGGCCATGCCTAATGTTGGCTCTATAAGCCTAAACCTTACAATAATAAAGTTTCGGTCCATTCTTTACGGTGTTCACACCACTCGAAGCGGAACCATAAACCATCGCGTGGAAGAAATGTCATGGTAAATTATCCCAAAAAAATTTCTTTTTCCTTCACCAAAATGAGAAATCTCATTCCAATCTTTTATCTATTTTATTTCGCTCTTTCCTAGCATCTTCCCTGTCTTGCTTAAGCAATCTGAAGATGAACAAACAAATAGGCTAGTTGTATATAGACACAAAAACAACAAATGACTGACCACACCGTTTGACAGCGGGCGCACTTTTTGGTGGCAAGACAGCCACATAATTGACATAGATGGGGGTAGGAAGGGTTCGCAAACGGATCAGGTACATCACCGTCGAGTTCCGGATCAAGTGCACAGGAGAACGAGTAGAATGGATTCTGACGCGGTAGTTGACAACGAAATGAACGCATATTTGAGGCGTCGTTCATCTGAACGAATAACCAGCTAACGATAAGTTCATTTGTCATTCAATAACTACTAGAATGGATTGCTGTCTTAGAGATCATATAGCGACCGCTTCATGTGGGATCCAAGATTATCGCCTTGAAATAACAAGTCTGCAACCATAATGAATCCTCACTGCTTATCGTAAGACAAGCAACAGAAAGTGCGCTAAAAAAACTAAAATGACAGGCTGGTAGTATCTTCATTCACAAGCCAGTCGGCTGTCCAAATATTCAAGAACTGTGCCAGAAAAGCTGGCACAAATCAAACCTTTCGCTATTACAAAACGCTATACAGAGAAGAAACACTTACACGAGAACACTGCGGATTGCGACAGACGAAAAAGAACAATGTACGATGGAAACAGTATTCGGCGTCCGATGGATTTGTTGCATACACTTGAATAAGAAACGCCATCGGCTTAGCGCAAACCTTTAAACAGCAACATTTTACAACAATTCAACGCCATACAATCATGGAAATATTTGTGCTCTTAAACTTTAACCCCCCCCCCCACCCCCCATCCCCCAATTTGCTCTCACCTCTCTTTTTCTCTTCCTGCCTTCCTATACGTAATATTGAAATTTTTTAAATATCAGGAACTCAAGCATTGAGGACTGAGAAACAATTTGCTGAATCTACACACTCTTGATTCTTATTGAAAGGCTAATGATTGAGGAATTTAAAAGAAATAATCTAATTTATCTTATAGAAGCACCTTATTCTGTGAGTGCTCTCTGCTTTTGCTAAACAATACCACTGAACAATTAACAGCGACGTTTCAAAAGAGGAAGCAAGCAGAAAGCCATCATAATAATGTAGCACTGATGCTTTCTGCTTACTCCTTAACAAACGTCTCCTCAAATTAAAAACAAACAAAAACGACCGCCGCTTCAATAAATTTTAATCAATAAAAAAGGGATTAATGAAATTAACCAATTTAACAAACTAACGGAGAACGGAAAGTTTTCAACTTATTCCGAAGAAAAAATAAATGAAACTAATAAGAAATAATGCACAATTTTTTCGCTTTTCTTAAGGACACCAAGCATTATCGCATCGTTCACTTCTCTCTTTCTTTCGCACCTCGTCACCTCTGCTCCCCTTCCTCCACCCCCCTCCCCCTCACCTCATCACCTCCCCTCCCCTTCATCCACCCCCCCTCCTCACCCCGTCACCTCCGCTCCCCTTCCTCCACCCTCTCCCCCCTCCTACGAGCTATATGCAATCCACCACCATCCTCACTGTCCTTTCCCCTTTCTTCCTATTACTGGCTGCATCATTCTAATAATGCCTGGCGCGTGCCTAACGGATCCCTTCGAAATATAAACCTTTTTCAAGCTATTTCATCACCTTCATCTATAAATTATCATCCAAATATATTCCACTCTTCATTAAAATCGCAAATAAAAGAACAGCTGAAAATTTAATCGACAAATGAAACACATTAAGAAATAGCAATTCTTTATAGAGCCAAATGCTTGAAGGAATACTATGCAAACATAAGAGTACAAGCCGAACCTTACACAACAAATCATCATTAGAAGGAAGAGAGAGAGGATTGAGCCAAGCGGGTGCACCTCCAATCTTGCCCAAAGGCATATAATGAGACCGAAGCCGATATAACATATCCTTCTCTAATAACGATCCAAAACCCAAATATACAGATGAACCTGAAATTATATATTTGATCATAGATAATAAGGACAAAAGAATGTTGCAACACTACAACATACAGAATATCTGTCATTTATAGCAATATTTGTAGTATTATGTCATTAAATATAACACAAGCTGCAAATGAAATCATAACAGTAAAGAATTATCGCATAAATTTAGGGCATTTAATGTCACTTTCCGCATTAACGATGAAATAAGAATACTGCTCTTTCATTAAACGATTTGCCAATAGTGCAGCACTATTCCACTGTTAACTGATGCGCTGATTAATGCCTCTAATAGATCAATATTGCTTACTCTTGTCATTTATAGCAATTGACTGACTAAAAATTCAACAAATCACAATCATAGACAATAAAAAGACGCAAAAATGATGCCAGAAACAAAACTTCTTATGATGTTTAAATAATGAGTTATAACAATCGGCCTATCACAATTAACAGCTTCTTCCCCTCAGATTTAAGCTCCGAGGAGTCCATATTGCAGCATAAAGCAAAAAAAAAACTGCTAATAAAATTTTTAAATGCACTAACATAATTGACTTAATACTAACTATTGCATCATAATAGCTACTTTTGAAAATAAAATCTTCCCCTGTACTATGTGGGTCGATATAACCGCGTAAATGGTTACCGAATGCAATGCCACACTATAAAATCACCGTTAACAACTACGCTTTATACTATTTTTTACTTATCTACAAATGTATCTATAAGCCCCGTATCTAACAGCATAAAACTTAACTCGATCCCTCTACAGATGTCACCTATACGCATCCTGTTTCATTGTAACAAACTTTTCCGCTTCATTTAGTAATTTCATCAACCAGTTGATAACAATTTCAGAACAACTTTACTAGTTACCACAATAGACATACAATAAAAATCGTCCAGGCGCTAATAAAGTTTTCGCCCTGCTCGCACCCACACACCCGCGCAATGAAAAAGAAAGTTCCCTTGCGTAATCCTGATTTTTAATAAATAGAATAAAAGTAAAAAAGTTACTTGGGAATTCGTTCGAATTTGACATGATGGTTAATCCTTCTTTTCGATTTTCGTCTTTCCGTCGCTCTTATATGCGGCGTATACGAAGAGTGCAAGCACAACGTGTACAAGCACAACGGCGATCACTGCCGAGTAGAGGATTGAATCCTGATTGTTGTACCCAAGAACTACTGCAACCCTCTGCTCACAGGTAAAAGATTATCGTAAGGTTAGTTAGTAAAACACCATCAAGTAATAACATCAGAAGTTCCGCTGCTTAGCTTACATCATTAAATCGTTTCCAAGATGGCGTTTGAAAAAGATATAAAAATTTATGCAAGAAGGGAGTGGAGAAGAGAAGAGATGATAAACGGACCCTCAACCTTGTGTATGATAGTCAAGTGTTCGATCACTTCACTGAACCCCGACAACTTTTTAGTGAGGATTTCCGACCAAAAAAGAGATGGACGTGGATAAGCGACACAAAAAAAGATGGAGCAGCGGTAAGGGGATATAAGCGCTCTCCCTCCCCACCCCTTTTCCTTACAGGATGAGGTGAGGTGGGCAGAGAAGAGACACATGCCGTCCTTAACTCTTTCGCCGAATGCGCGTACACTTTATGTGCATCAAAGCTCAACTATAAGAAATGCACCTGCGCCAAAGAAACAGTCGAATGAATGTTTAATTCTTTAGCGATAACTTTCTGTCATTTGATTATATTTCTAAATGCTTGTTGAAATGACGGATGTGAGGAGGAGGACAATAAAGGAGGATGCAAGGGAGAAGAAATGATTGGTCTAGTGCGGAGAGGGGGTGGGAAATGGGGTGGGGAGGATGACGCTCCCCACCCCCCATAAAAGGTGCTCATCTTCACATTAACGTGAAAATGAAAAAGGGCAGAGAAAGGTAACAACTCTACTCGCAACTAAGTGGTAGATTCTTTCTTCCATGATCATCACAAATAAAATAAAAGCACTTCAAAGATGCTAAATGAATTCGCCCTTTCATTCAAATAAAGAAAGAAAAATTCAAATGCAACAGTGAAGATATTGCTCTCTCTGCTATGAGAGGGTCCCACTCTCATGGCTATCTTTCTTTCGATTAAATACCACACAACACAAAATACGACCCTTTGGTATGCCGCAATAATTCATACGACTCTATCTAAGAAGTCTGGCAAACAAGCCGATACAAAACGCATTAATATTTCATCACCGCATTGGCATCATGCAATCTTTAGAGATGGCAACATAAGGATAACAGACTTGCAGCACTAATACTGCCCAGCCTTCCTTCTAGGGATGCAATGCGCTGATGCTAAACAATGCATTGAATCCGCCATAACATTAAATCACCTTACTGCGATCATTCTTAGAGGTGTACGATCGATCAGCTTTGATTTTAGAAGAGTGGAAATGCTCACCGTCCACATTCCACCTCCTAAATCCCTCCGTCCTTTCCTCCCTTCACTCCTTCTTACATATTCATTCAAAACGAAGACGGTTGAAAATGAGGTTTAGAAAACGAACCCTCGAAGAAGTACTTCTTGAGAAAGAACATCGATCCCAAAGGGACCGTGATAATCGTTAGCGAGTAGATCAAAAGATTCTTCACCGCCGTCTGCACAGTCTCGTCACGCAGATTCGGCACGAACTGATCCATACGCACCAACCTGACCGATTTGTTGACATCATTTCGAGGTTGCCAGCGTACTAGGAACGACACTGTCGCACTTTTATCGACAGCTCAACCTATCCACCCGAGATCATTTACGTAATTCAGAACCCTCTCCTAACTGTGAACGGGTTAGGAAGGAAAGGACGGGGACGGACGGAGGAGGGGGTGGGGAAACTTTACGATCATAGTCCGCACTACTCGTTAATCACCAATATCAACTATTAAAATGATCCATAAAATTCTACGGCAGCTATGATTACTTAGATTTGCAACGGAATGTGTGCGCCCTCAAGCAGTATTTTACATCGATTAAAACGCACCATACAACAGATCGGACCGGGAAAGGAGTTTTTCCGTCGGGAACTTGCACGAACGGTTAGCTAGGCCGTAATATGATTGCATTATTCCTCGATTTCATTATTTGTCGGCAAATTGCGACGTCTGCTAGCCTAATGGACGAGAATGAAAAAATTGTACTGTGCCTGCTACTTCTGACGCTTCCCCACTCATTCCTTTTAAGCGATCAACGAATAGGAAGAAATTCGACGTTCTCTAAGTTCAATGGAACATTTTCTTCCTTATTTGCTTACCGTCTCCACATTGGGACATTGAAATAAATAAATAACGAATAAATAAACAAGTAAATAAATAAATAAGTGAAAAAATAAATAAATAAACGATTTCATCTCTTTGTACTATTCACTTCCTTTGTCCCAATTCCCCCTACCTCCCCCTTCGTTTCCTCTTCCACTGCACTGTGTCGCGGACCAGCCATTAGAGAAGGCCCTGCAGTTTATGACGTATCCTCATAACCTCTGAAAGCCCTTCAGTTCCGGGAACCTGGTTTTTGGCCACCTTCGCTGAAACCATCAACCGACCTAGGAGCACTATCTGCAATTGTGAAGTAAACTCACTCTCGGCCAGGATCGGATTCATCCAAGAGCCTCTGACTCACAGCGAATGACAATCCACTATGAAGAGCGTAAAACCCCAAAAAATTTAGCCGATTTGCCTAAGCTAAAAAACAAAATTACTTCGAAATGAAATATTTGCATATTGGATGATTAACCAACACCCGTTCAATATCGAGCAACAGTTTCGGAATGAAAACGATGTTCGCAGTTGAGGTGAAATATTCAACAGATAACATCGAATGGTCAAGAGAACCAATTCAAAAATCAACAGCGAAACAAACATTACGATTTTATTTATTTCTAATAATACAGCAAAAATCAACATAATTAATAAAGATAAACACAGCAAAGGAAACAAGGAACTTCATGAACGTACTGAAAACTTTACACAGGAATAAATATGCAAATTTTACACTGAAAGACGATACTTCTAATGCGAATATTGGCGGTAGTCAAACTACAATGACACGCATTTCACTGTACTTCTTCAGGACCACATACGATATTAAAACGGATCAAAGTGTTGACTCCACATGGCCAATATTCAATGACAGCACCCTGTACATCAACTCCTGGAAATGCTCCGTATCTGCTCCCCTGTTGACTCCTAGTCCTGCCAACTCCTCTCCTCAGCTACTAGTAACGCATGTATGCACCAGATTATACATCTCTCAACCTTTTTCCTTTCTGTCCTCCATTGGTCGAAAGCGCACACACTGCAGATCCAAAAGCTTTGGCCTATATATAGGTAATATGCGAGCTGCACAGATGACCTTTGCATCTCTGAAGAAAGGGAGTAGGCGGGTGGCCAAAAATTGGCGAGAACCCATCTCTTCAATCAGAAAATTACCCATAAAAAATTAAGGTTGATCTCAACAAAAAAATTCCTTTCAGGATGCCCTCACTTCCTTCCACAAAGCAAAAACATTTCTCCTGCCGAGTTCATTTGGGTGCTTACAGTGCACAAATAATACAACATAATAAAAAAAACTTCCAAAAAGAAACGTTAATACTCAAATACTTCCCATTTAATCTTTCGCTCACGAAGAGGTGATATAAATGTGCAATTTGCTCAACTCTTCTGGATTAAACGTTCTCGTCATCAAACTAGCCATTGCTAAATTAATGCGCATATAATCTCTAAATCGAACGGCAAATATAACTAAAGAAAGAAAAATTATGAAGTCACGAGTTCAAAAAGTCAAAAAGTTCAAAATTTACCCACGAATCTGATATTAATTTTCGACCGGAGCATATTTGCACTATATAGGCTGAAAGAGATCGACCGAAGAGGACAGCTGAAGCACAGCAATGAAAAGTGAAGCAGAATTAGGCACTCGGGCAGTTCGACCACCAAAGTAGTGACAGATAAAAGGATGCCGGCGCTGAGATCTACAGACGTCATTCGCTCTCAAAGCAATCCTTAATAAATCTATCTGTAAAGTTACATTCACTGATTATACTACTTATAAAAACATTAAAACTGCAAACACACCGTTACGAAAGCAAACGATGCATTGACGAAGGATCAAGCCGAAAACTCCAAAAAGAGACCTGAGCTCATCATTTGTGGTGGTGTTTTATCGATGTATTCTTCCCGCATCGGCACTACTAAACATCCAGCCATATGAATGCCACGAGTATAATTAATGCACGATTCACGATTCCTTCTTTAAGAGCGCTGCATCGTGCTTCTCCTCTCTATAGGCGATCCATACGAACATTGCCACCAGAACGATAACCAGCACAGCCGCTACTCCACCAGCATATAATGCCGCCCTCGCATCATCGAAACCAAAATAGTCTGAAGACTTTCTTGTTAGGTATATCGCCGAAGCATCTTCAATCTTGCAGATGCACATATGTCACTCGTCACCGAGCAAATGCAAACGTATACTTACTTTTTCGCATCCAATCTTTAATTAAAGCAACTACAAAAGTAGGTCAAACCTCGAGAACTAGTGGTCACGAGCACACAACACCAGAAGATGAATAATGAGATTGCTATATACACTCTATTATTTATGTCGATGAATGACGATCGCTTTCAAATAGCAACTTTCACTTGATCGCAAAGACGAAAACATTTGCATATACAAATGAACGAACAAGCTCAAATACTCAACGACAACCATACAATCGAACGAGAGCAGCTAGCACAGTGTCCTTTTGCAATCCAAAAAACGATGCACGAAAATGGCTTCATATTTCAGAAAATCCGACCACCCATCAAAATATTCCACAAACGATTCATTTTTTATCGCCTCATCGATTTAATGCGTTATAAAATGTAAACAAATTTTTTAATATTTTTAAATGTGAGCAACTTTTCTCGGATAAACCATATGAGATTATTCCGTGCCACACATTACCCAAAAAAATATTGCAGCTATATATTCACTGATTCCCGAAATGAGAGTACTGAATATTGCAGCTATATTCCCGAAAAGTATTGCAACCATAAACATGCAACCACACACGCATGCATAAATATGCTCAAATAACATATGGTTATAACTCGCAATTTGCAAAGAAAAAAATAAATAGCAAGAGAGAGAAAGTGGCAAATCATTCTTTCAATACTGTCTAATCCCTATACTTTATTTCGAAATAGGATGCGACCCTAGTACTTGATAGGCGACTCGGCAATAACGGCCTTTAACTCGAGATCCACTTAATTTTATGAATTTATTCCAGAAACAAAAACCTCTGCATAAATATCTTTCGTTTGTAAGGTCCGACGATTATAAGACTCTCAAAAAAATTATGGATAGCACCTTTTGCAGAGGATTAAGCAGAAAGTTAGAAATCGCCAAATAAGTAGACATCGTCAACAATAGAAAAAGTTATGTACCCTTTTAGGTGGGAAAAGCTCATGTAGATAGCATTTCCGAAATTGGTTGGATCTTTAGAAAGGTGGGGCAATTATGCAAGGAGTAAAAGAAGTACTGTTACATGAAAGGATACCTTTGAGAAGGAAGCGATAGGTGAAGTACATCACTGCGAGAGGCAAAGTAAAAAGGAGCACCGTGAACGTGAGACAGTAGTTGATAGCCCTTCTGCGAGCCTCATCATCAATCGAATACACCTGTAATAGGACTCTCATTAAATAGTCGCCCATCGGCATCAGACTTTTCTATGTCAACGGATCTCGAGTCCTCGAGTCTCCATCTTTAACTAGTTACTCCGGGACAGTCGGTCTACGTATGCTAGCCAATAAAGGCTATTATATACCAAACGGATCATATTTTCCTTAGGACCAACTTAACAGAACATTAATTCACCTGTCATGCGTTGTCTACTGCTGTGCTTTTTGTTGGTGTTTATTTAATGCAGATTACAGTTACTCGATGTTATTCCTTACTGTGGTGTTCGCAGAAGAAGCACTGTTAATTCTTATACTCAAATTTATTGCATTCATATTTAAATGTCCCTCACGTTGTGAACACTCAAAATTATGTGCACATGATCACCGCATTCATTTCATTTGCTGCAGACAAACTGCGGCAAACTGCTCTTCTCTTGACTGCACGCAGCAAATATCGTTTATATACAGTATATATATATATATATATATATATATATATATATATATATATATATATATATATATATATATACATATACTCTTGAGAGCAAACATATGAATTTCTTTTAAAAACAGCCTTCCATTTTTTACTATACATGTTAAAATAAGCCTTTTTTAATAGGCCTGATCCAGTGTCCTTTCCTTCTCTCTCCGAAGAAATGGTATTAGTTTTCGTCGGATCAGAAAAATAGAGTTTACCTCTCCTCGCCTACCTTGCCTGGCTATCATTTGCTGTGTTTACATTGTTAAAACAAGCCTGTTTCAGGAACTCATATTTATATGTAGGTCACCTGTCACGATTAATAACTGTTTAAAAAATATCTTCATCCGAAACATTTGTAGTCATCGGAAACCTCCTTCATTCCCCCTCCCCCCTAAGCCTCCTCATTACTTCGAAACATAAAATTCGAACGAACCTCACGACGCATTTCATCGGAAATGCTTCGCTCCATAGCAGACGTCGAGAGACTGTCCTCAGTGCTCGTATCAGTAGTGTCACCTTCGTCGGTAGTAGAATTGTGCACGAATTCCCCATAGTCTTGATCCAGTGAATCCTTCGCGCTTGCCTGATCGCCTGATGACATATCACCTGACGATATGTCTTCCACTTCCACTGCCTCCCCAGCCTCTGCCTCTTTCGAGCTCATTCTGCAACATAACCACATCCGCGGGACGAAACACAGATCGATAACCCCCCAGGTGAGGTACCTTAGATAGAAGAAAGAACTGCCCTGATGCCTCTCGAAAAACCACGCAAGCTGTTCGAATGGAGACAACGGTGGAAACAATAATTATCGAACAAGTGCACAGGTGCCGAAAAACAATGTTAAGCAACGAAGGAAGGTGAATCCCTGATTCTCATTTATCTTATTCCCTAAAAATAATATGTCGTCACTCATTCTCGCACTCCCATTTGCAGCTTACCTTGCTGCATCCGTGAACATTACAACATAGCCTGACCACGACGACTGAAATGCCAATAAGGGTCAACTGGTCATTTCAGCTGGCATCCATCGGTATGTAAATAGCCATAAATCAAAGCCATATGACTTCAAACGTATGACAAACGATAATATAAATTCTTAGATGTTATTAGCATTTTCGAGAAAGATGGGCGGACATTAGCAGTAACGGATAGGGTATTATAATTATCAACACAACTAGTTCATTATAAAGTTTGGGGAAATGGATTGCAACAGAAAAATAGGTACTATAAAATGCACAAAAGGCTGCGCCTGCTTTTTTGTAAACCACCTACAATCTCCTTAAACTTATGCCCGTATATCTCAAAAACGGTAGCTACTGCCATCCTGCGTTACTACTTCAGATTTATCTTGAGAAGTTGCAGGCGTTGGATAGTAAACCAATCACATAATTTCCTTATTGCCAATAAAAGCAGGGAAGAGGAAAGGGCCACATCAGAACATTATCCTTTTTTGGGAGCAGAAGATAACATCGCAAAATAAAAAAAACCATTTCTAAACTCCCAATGAATCTATCGGCTCTTTATTAATCGTTTTCGATTCTAATAACGAACAATATGCTGCATATTAAGCTGTCACCTTGAACACTGATTGTCACCAACCTATAATGAAAAACTTACTTAGTTTGCAATTTCCTCGAATGTTCGATGATTTATCTGAGTACTATCATCGTCGTGTGAACAACACATCAGTGAATACAATTTAATAGGACTAAATCATTCACAGTTCCATTCATTGCACACGAACTCGTAGTGCTATTACCGTTGCAAAAATATGGAAGGAAAAGACAGAAAAACCTTGTTTTCCGTGTTACTATACAAAATTGCATCTCTTGATATAAAAGTATTTTCTTGATGCAATATTTCGGAAGAATTGCAAGGGCAAACATCGTTACTGATAACTCCAGATTGGCCCGCTCAATCCATCTGATCTCCAACAAATATGGAAGAGGCCAAATCACCGCCTCTAACACTACCAATGAAGATTTGCTGAAAGCGCATAGCAGAGAGCTACCTCCTCTTCGGTTGTAGTACTAGTTGCGGTATTTCCATGAAGCACCTTGCGGAATTTTGGCCTCGAAATGGCTTAGCAGAGGGTAATAAATTCAAGGACTTCAGTCCCTAGACGACAACACGTTTTTTCGGCGAAGTAATAAATTCAACGATTTCCGGCCATAAAAAAAGGTACCAAAAGACTCCCATCAGCAACGTTCAAATAGTCAACATTCATGTAAGACTCATGCTTCCTAATAGAACTTTCTCACTTTCTGTGACCATTAATATTCATTCGTTCAATTCAGACATCTTAGGTGCGTTAATGGATGCACAAGGCAATCCCCCTTTAAACAGGAAACGTCATGATCCATAATGCTTCCATCCTAGATCATATATATATATATATATATATATATATATATATATATATATATATATATATACAAAGTTGTACAACTATTAATTAAAAACACACATAATTTAAATACCCGTTGGCAAATAGAATAATAAGGGAGCACAGTGCATAAGCCAAGAAATAAGGAATTCGCAAACGCGAATATGGAATTGAACAACCACTTACAACTCTCGTCATCGCCACTCTCACTTCACATTGGACGATTTTATTTGATATTTAGTAAACAGATAACAAATATGATTTGGTTTACATAAAATATCATACAGGTACCACTACATCCTATGGAATAAAACTAATACACCTGAGGTTGTCAACATAACTCACAAGCAAAGACAAAAAAGTGGAATATTTTCACAAGAAGTGCAAAGTATATTTTTAAAGAGGTTTTATCAACTTGTATAAATCTTAACAGCATTGAAGTGTATTCATAAAACTTCAGAAAATAAAATGCTTCAAAAATAAAGTAGCGAAGAATGCAATGAAAAAAATTTCTGATTTCTAGATCCCTAATTGAATCTCATTTCTTAATTTTCTATCAATAATCAAGAAGGAAATTTCATCATCAGCTGGGAAATTCTTTCAATAAATAAATCTCCTATGTGCATACCGCATGGACAACACAGATAGAAAATGATCGAGAAAATAGAAATCATTGAACAAGCCAGACATACATCAGAAATTCCGTCTAAAAACAACTCAAAAATAAAGCAACAAATCGCA
Source organism: Ascaris suum (assembly GCA_013433145.1). Lineage (NCBI taxonomy): Eukaryota > Metazoa > Nematoda > Chromadorea > Rhabditida > Ascarididae > Ascaris > Ascaris suum. The sequence continues at coordinate 8,103,013 of CM024181.1, forward strand.
TTGCTATACGACAATCAAACGAAATGATTGAAGAAGCACTAAAATATGCGCACGCGTCGACTCATTGAAACGAAGCGAATAACGAATAGTCCTCACCTTTGACTACGTCTGCGTCTATGTGGATAAGGAAATGAGCAACAACATCGCTCAAAAATCACCTATTTTGCGTCATATTTCCTTTGCCTGTCGAGGATTTAATTAATAAATCAATCAATCCACCTTCGATCAACGAGTATTTCATTGATGGTGGATAAGTCTTTAACATTTCACTTCAGTACACCTAGGAAAAAATTGCAAGCAATTATGGCGCTCTTGAGTCATATCCCTCTATAAATTCATTTACATATTAAATTCAACTTCTAGAAATCACGAGTTACATTTTAACGTTCCATGAACAGTAAGTGACCAACCGATCTAATCTGAATAATTATGTAAATGAACTTATACAGATCTCATCTCGGCATCGAGCACAAATAAATGGTCGTAAGCTTCCATTCAACAAAATAGAAAAATCAGTGAAATTAAATTGGAAAATGAAATTAAATAAAAGAGAAATCAGTGTGGTTGACAACATAAACATTAAGTGCACTAATAACGGAAGGCTCATACAAGGTTTTCTCCTAAGGGGTAAGGCACCATTTGAGGGTTGTGATCTCCGATACTGATATCATTTGGGAGATATGATCTCGGATACGGATATCACTGACCGTTTCCGGATGCAAACAATAGAATATGAATTATGCAACACGGGAGTGTACTCTCTTTAAGAATAAGCCCGAGCGAGTGCCATGGCGACAAAAATTGAATTTGGATATCACCCAAAGTTTTCAAATAAAAAAATTTGGATTTGGATATATACGTCTGAGAAAACTACAGCCGTGTTCTCTTCATTTCTAAGTTACGCCTTTATCGGAAATGACTTAAAAAGGTAAACATCCCTAATGAAAACACAGGTATCTATGAGAGGTTTACAAATAAACACCATTTTCATTCCAATGATTACAAATGTCATTGAAAAATAGCCATCGACGTTTTATACTAGAGCGTAAACGAAGATCAAATAGTTACCAGTAGACAATAATGCCGACAATGTGCAAGAAAATAAAAGAATGTAGATCGTGAGGAATCATAAGGAAATAATCTAGACATGCAGGAATCATCTCAACAGATCCGAAAGGACTGTATCAAGTACAGGGAGATCAAAAAACGGTAGGTTAGACCGTATAGCAGCTCAGTTTTGTGCCATTTCAAATAGATCAATAACAATATTTGAACGATATTAATCGGTGTCAACAACGAGTGTCGATGGTGGCTGTAGTAATTGAACCGCTGTTAGGCAGTTGTCACTAACTGCTTTTATCACTCCCATCAACTCAAGATCGGCGATGCATTTATAGAGTCGAGTCGACGGGTCGACCCCTTTCAAAGGATAGACCTGTTCCTCGAAGTCGTGTGCCCATTCGGCAATCAGTATGCTCTTTTTATACAGTGCCATACGTTGTAAAGTTCGGTACGCTACGCAAAGGTCTACCTGCAATTGTTACAGTTATTTAATGTAATATCACTGTTATCTCAAAGTAATTCCTCCAGCAACGACATTCCGTGGAGGATCATGCCAAACGAGGAGCTGAGAAAACATACCTGGAAAGACTAACTAATGATGCGGACCGATGTCTCCCACTTCTTCAAATCCCCAGCTATAACTTGAGGTTTACGTAAGGAGGCAACTCATAGTTTGGAAAGCCAAAATGTGGGAATCTGCGGCATCTTCGGCAGTAAGCATCTCCTCGCTCCACAGTTCCACTTGGCCAATTGCAGTAATCATAGACACGACGAATCAAGCCCCAAATATTGATTGGACTGTATCCGAATGTATCAGCAAATGCTGAAAATAATGAGACTTGTGCAAAAAAGACAGCAAGATTTGCCAGAAAAATTAACAGAAAAGCCTACGAATTCTTATATTGTAGTACTCAGCTTTTCATACGGAACACCGAATGTTATGTGCGCTCTTTTATCCACATTTCAAATTTCAGTTAATATTATCTACAGGGATATTCAAATACGCAAACATACCGATTGCCAATAACCTCACAACGGCGGTCGATTGTGCTTGGCACTCATCGTTATATCCACGACGGTTCCGGCTCAGCACATCAACGCCCAACAGCTTTTAACTGTGAGGCTATTATAGTAGCCATCGTGACGTCATCTCAAGCTGCTACCATGACGTCACCATGTCATATAAAATCAAAATGAATTCCTAAATAAAGCATCAGTCCATTAAGCTACAAAAAACTGGAGATTCACCTTTTTTTGATGCAGATTGCTCCCCGCAAGTGCACTTTCCAACTGCTTCATAATGCATGGCGTTGTCAATGTCGATAAAGAAGCACCACCTCGAAGAAGGCCTTTGCTCAATGCATCGATCGCATCAAACGGCTTTAAAACCGTTCGAAATGCCTTCAAATCTCAAAAAAATAAATGTGTGAAATATGACAGAAGCACATAAAGAATCTGTAGCGTGGTCAATTGCAGATACCTAAGAGTGAAATTAACTGTGAATGTCATTAAACACAGCTGCAAAATGCCCTATATGCTGACGGCAAGACGTGCCTTTGGTGAGGTGACTCAATCCACATGGACAATAGCGCTCGCAACTGCCCCTATGCGTCTAATACAAAGGATTTATATCAGCATACAACCATTACTGCATTACAACAACCTTGCAGAGTTTTAACATTTCAGACACCGATACATTCAGCGGCAGTGATAAATTTTCAGATCACATCCCTAAGTGCTATTACTTTGCCGCTTACCATAACTGCCATTATATCTAGACTACTCATCAGAGCGCATCCAACTTTCAAACTAACTGCCACCACGAGCTTCCTCCCATTGTACTACTTAAAGGATTAATTACGCTTATAAATAACCCTCTTTAATCGCACAAACGAAAACAATTTCTGAAATATTTTAACACCAATTTTCATAAAAACCGTTGCATTACAATAAAAATGGTTTCGAAAATTTGGGAGAGGAACAAGAAACACCGCCGTTTTTGATACGATTATAGCACAATTAATGACAAGAAGACAAATTATGACAGCCGACACCATATATGAAAGCCGATTTGTTTTATTCGATCAAGTCGAGATACAAAAAAACATTCCCACGGGAACATACTTCTAGAGTTTCAGTAGCCTGTAAAACTTAGGGGACCGCCAATGGACAGAAGGGTAATTTTTGGAACTAGGACCTAAGCCGGTCTAGGCACTCATTCTGCTTTGAACTGATGCAAGAGATTTAGAAAATGAGATATGTGGGTGCACAAATAAACAACGTCTCTGCAATGTATTTCTCTCTTGGCAGAAAACATAAAAACAGGTTAATTTCCATTTCAAAAGTATAAAAAATTCCTCGATCATAATAATTTCAAAAAGCTCAACGAATACCTTAGTCAACAATTTGATGAAACGTTGCCGATCCGATGTGAATAAATCAAGTTTCTTTGCGATGGCCATTTTCTCCTTAAATATGAGATAATCTTTGCAAATGCATTATCAAGTATGTGACCTCAGCAAAAGTTTAGCGAAAACCATCAGACTTCACATCAACTGCATCGATAGCTAGATCGCATTTGCTTTATATGCGAACCTAAAAATGAAGTAATCCAAGAATGACCTCATCGGGTCTCATAATAGTGAAAGCCTCAATACAGGAATAGTACCATAGAATTTACTTTATTGCTCGATTAAATACCGTTGAAAAGCACGGCTAGCGAATCATAAACAAAACCACACCCGAGTTCGAATGTCTTAATATAGCCCTTCTCCCTCCTCCCCCCTTTTCCATCTCTCTGCTCACTGTAACCGTCAAAAAAATAAACACTATTTAATACAAGCTTTAAATTATTTTTGAGCTTTAAAACATAAAACGAGGAAAATAAATTACGCATGAAAAGTTCAGAAATGTGACTCAATTTGGAGCATCTCAAACATAACACCAAATCAGCGGATACTATAAATACCGCAATTTTTACAGTAATCATTATTACAGTAACACATAATAGTGCAACAGCAAAGCAATGACGACCGATAACTATAAAGAACGAATGCTTTCAATAAAGAAACCTTTAAGCGTTGTTGCATCGCCGAGTACGACAGCTTACTTCCACTAGCTGATCCTGATGGCGAATCCTCACTCGCATTCATCGATATTTTCTCATAAATCGCACTTTTTCTCGCTTCTAGATTCTCCAGATCCAGCAATAAACTCTTAAAATGCATAAATAAAACATGACTGCAAATAATATAGCCCTCCCCCCTTCCCATCTCGTTCGACCCTTTATTTCATCAGTACAGCTCCCCTCGCACCTCCTTTAACCTTTTATTTTGTCAGTATAGCCCCCCTCCACCCCCTTGACTCTTTATTTCGTCTCAAAGACACGAAGAAAGTGGTTTGAAAATTAACTGAAGCCCTGTTACCACCTAAATTTTGAAATAACTTTTGCTCAGCAAAAAAGCAATCCTGCTCCAGATTAGTCGAATTTGCTCAAAAACCTCAACGTTTCAAATATTTCAATTTCTAAACATAATAATAACATCTAAAGTGGGCAACTGAAACGAAGCAAAGTTGCCTACAGGCGATTATCGATATCTTACCTGCAGTTCCGCGTGAAGATCGTCGTCGAACTCGTTCACGTGAGGCAATAATTTATTGACAGCCGCTTTCACCTGTTCCACCTCCCACGTTAGCCATACGCTCTTCCATTCTCTAAGAAAAAAAAAGGTATCAAATATGAAACGGCCGTATAGGACGCACAACCATACTATTTTATACTCGCTATATTGTAGTACCGTTGCTATTCTCCAGCGTTATTCCACTAAAAATTCTCCACGTAATCTTTTCTTATTCCCTAGCGCCTCCCCTCTCTTTCCTATTCAAAATAATCAGAGAGATGCCATTCCAGCTTATTTCCTAATATTTGACCCATCTTGCACCGTCTTTATTAAAGATGCAACGCTCTATGCCAGTCGAGCATCTTCAGCTCTTCTCACTTGTCTTAAGACAAAGGCTGTACCTTTCATCAGCGTGAAAATATATATTGAACGGTGATGAATGATCAAATAATCAATTAAAAAATGATAAGCTTTTACCTTCAAACAAACTATAAAAGGATTGTCTAACTACACCGTGACCATCAACATCTTCTATTAAATTATTTGAAAGTTCTCTTAAAGAAGTAAATATTAATAGCATTCCTCACCAATAAACAATAAACATCTACACTAACTAAAAAAACAAATAAAAGCCTACGAAAATAATCCATCGCGATCGGTGAAAAAACTCGCATTCGACTGTAACTCGGAATGCAGCTCGTAGATGGACTGTGCTTGAAGAGGCAACCCATCACAAAGATCGCACAAAAGACGCATGAACGACACATATCGCTCAATGTGTGAACAGCATTCCTTTAAAAATATTAAACACATGCCAAGATGTCCCTCAGAGAACACTACTGTCACTATAAATACGTAGCATTCAACTGCCTCAACTCAAGCCTATCACTGGCACCCTACCCCATATATTTCTCTTGGAAATTTATGGCCAAAAGTTTTGCCCGAATAAAGTGTATGATAATGATGGATCGAGCTGGAGTGCCCTTAGTATACAACTTCCCTATTCTAGATCACAGTCTTCCCTCATCCCCCCTCCTCCCGCCCCCTTCCCGTAGATGTGCAGATAATCCTCGATAATGTCAAAACGTCGAAAAATGAAACTTTCGAAGGTGATCAGCTACCGATTTCATTCGGTGCTCGTTTTTTGTCAGCGGCAAAGGTGTAGTCAACCTTGCATAAGCATCCCGTGTTGTAAAAATAAAAGACACAAAAAATGGATTATCGGCGAAAGCTACTTGCTGAATGCTAATATGGCTTTAAAAAATTACTTCGTCACATCAGTTCCTTAAGCACATAATAACCAACAACGTAAGCATCACATATCGGGATATATTGTTTGACGTCAGTAAACGCGTTCAAATCGACCCAATGCAATGTTCTTCGATCAAGAAAAGCATTGCGAGATGTTAATATATCAAAAGCAACATAAAATTCACCAAAAGCAATTTACCTCAACATCGATTTCATGATTCTCTGCAGTAGTGAAGAAATGCAGGACCGCAAGACGCACCATCTTTTTGAGTTGTTCAATCGAAAAACTTCTCTCTAAGAAGCTCGCTCTCAGTTCATCGAATAATTTCCCATCTACTCTCACCTATAGTTTTCTCTTTTTAATTCTCATTGTTAATAAATGAAAATCTAGAAAATGCATTAGAGTGCACTTAAAAAATTATGATCCATTTATTTTGAATAGTCGGAGCAATGAACTTCAATAAATCCCTTACGTGCCACTCAAAAAGCCTCTCAACTTCTGCGTTGCTGAGTGGCACTGAGCAGTTTCGCTAAAGAAAACGAATTTTATTTATTCGTCGCTAAAAACAATCAAAACGTCTAGAAAATAAACGAATCCTTCCAACCTCTCTTCCCATCCCATCGTAACTCAGTCATACAACCACTCTCCAGAAACATGCTTGTCGTCAAGCTCTGCCCTATGGTTTCAAAACTCAGCAAAAGCCTATTTCCAACAGCTATTTTTGAGCAGCATGCCATCTCGTTCACCGAACAGCTGAATAAAAAGACGCATAGTGCTCGCCGATAAACTTTAGTTGCTTGAGATAGCAACTACACATGCAAACGTCCAAGATTTATAAACAGCCCACACCTCTCTGTTTTTGAGTAAGAAAACGTTTACGAAACTTAGTTTGATCGAAGCACGAAACACATGTGTAACACCTTATCAGCGAACCACAATTAATGGAAAGCCAACAGCTGTTACCGCTTCTCCAAATAATCTAACATCGATATTTCATTTTGTCAACACATGTACATATGTGAAATATTACAGATCAAGAACTACTTCATGAAACTACAATAATTCAATGCACAAAGAAGAAAACCAAAGAACTAACAGCAGAATGGGGATGGAAAGTGACTGCATCAAGAAAAGTGTTCAACGCCATCAATGGAGGCGGAAATTCAAATCGTCGGATTGCCAACTGCGTGTAGCTTTCTCTTGAGCATCGCGAATATACAACGCTCATATCCGCAGAAATTGTCATCAGCAAAACAAACTTACAATCCCTAAAAGACTCCGATATTCTAGTGTAACTGAAATGAAAAAAAACTCGAAACAACACAGAAAGGGGAGGAGAGAAAGGGAGAGAGGAAGGAGAGAGAAAGAGAGAGAGAGGGAATAGAGATAGCTGCAATTTTTAAATCGTTCTCTCTGCATTTTTTAATATATGGCAAGAACAACTTCCCTAAAAATAAATAGAAAATAACTGACCAATGATATTTATTAAATAAATAATAACTCCATTGCAATTTCCTTATTTACTGATATTGCTCGAAGAAAGCGGTCTATTTTATTCATCTTCTTTTTGAGCCTATTTTTCATGAATAAATTAAACAAATGCAATTTTTTTAGTCTGGCCCTCCAATCTTCACTTAGATGCCACAACTTTGCTAATATTCGCATAATGCTGTTTAATGCTGCCATATAGAAATTTGGACTACTCACTTCCTTCAATAAGCAACAGAACATACCAATCCGGATCGGAAAGAATCGAGATGAAGCTGTCGATGAAGTGCGCTGGTAAACATTCTACCTGCTTTAATATAAAGCACTTCGGTTCCTGAAATTTATGCGCGTATTCTTCAGGAAACAATTTTCCAGCGACTGTGGATCCAAATGAAGAACTAATAAATGAGTCAATAATATTCTTTTTTGGCAATATTAAATTAAGCGAATTGCAAAAAATAATGATAAACGATTTAAACAATGACACTGTGCACAATCATGAACTGCCTTTGAACTTCCCCATACCGATCACCATCACGCTATCGGAAATGACTACAACCACCTCGAAAAAATGGCGGCATTTCGAGACATTGCTGTCGCCCGACATTAAATACCGACGTTTTCCAACAAATCAAACAAGTTATGAAGAGGCCAAGCCAAGCCGTATGAAAGAGTCAGGACTCATAACGAAGTAGTTGAAATTTTCAATACGACGGTGATATTGCTAATCTTATCACTTCATTCAGCTTGAAAAAACATTAGTAATCTCTCAGGAACGCCAACAATAGTGCCGATTATGCTGTCAGTTTTAGAGCGAATAAAATCCGATAACGCCCCCAACTGGCACTAAAAAAGTTGGTATTTTCTTTTAGCCGAATTACACAAGTGGAAACTTGTCGAAAGATCAGAAGGAGGATGAGTACTATTATTTTTGGAACTTTCAAGTGATGCACCTACTGGATTATGGCAATGAAGCATCCGCATTTGCGAGGTAGAAATGCTTAAAACGCAAACAAGGTAGCACAGGTAAACAGTAATGAAGTATCACCACTGCTTTCTGAACGAATCTACTAGTTAAAACACAACGACGCAATAGCTTAATGGTCGTGATAGACATACAAATTAACAACGCATTCGCATAAACCGAAAAAAAATTCAACGAGACTTTTTTGATAAATACCTTAAAAAGTGAAATACTCACCAATATCGTAAAAGTGGAGAAGATTTCAGGAAAAAAACAATACTTATGATTTGAAATTATTAAATATTTATTCAAATACGAAGTAACTTTTACCCCAAAAATTCTCTTCTTAAGCCTCAAAATTTCAATGCCTTCGATCGAAAAATACAGCAAGGATAATAAAAAGTAGCGGACGCCTTACCTTATTTTTACGAATGAAATCGACGACTGTATATAAAGGTGGTGTCGGCGCAGAGATGCAAACTGGTTCTTTACCCAGCAGCTCGGTTAATGAATGACTCAACGAGATCCCATCAACGTTCTCACAACAAACGACACCTGTCGGCAATTCTAAAATTTTTTGATCCAGTCCAATCTTTTAGTCAAATCTGCATCAGGTAAATACCCTCATTTACAGGTGAACTACAAGCAGCTCAATGTTATTTCTAAACTTTTCGTATATCATACCCCTGCCAAAATTCCCAACAATGAACTACCCGTCGTTTCCAGTCGTTTGTTGTGCACTTTTACAAAAATGCATCACCGCAACGTTCACCTGTGCACGAGTATGTGTATTCCTCCGTCTATCTAGACGAGAGTTGAAATTAGAGATTTTGCCACTGTAACAAGCTTGTTTGGAGATCTGATTGCCTGAAGTTGAATTATTCTCAGAACGCAAAGATTCTCAAAACTATGCAGCTGATAATTTCATTTATATCTGTCAGACAACAATTCAGAAGGAAATACTATTGCATAATTAATAAAAATATGAATAGGCTTTTTTTAAATGGAAGCATTCTTCGAGCGCTACTATTTGGGTGCTTCCAAGAGATATTTCACCTCAAAAATTTCCTCACGGCAACGAATTAAGAAAAAAATCACTCAAAATGAGGAAACATTTCATTATGATATGAACTTGCAATATATAAGGAGATATTGACAGCTATGCAAAAACATCTCGCAAATCAAAAGAGATCTCACACTTCAAGCACCGTGCCCATAAATGTATCGAAAACGTCAGGAAGAGGTAGTGCTATCAGCGTAAGCGTAACAATCTCGCCTCCCCTTAAAAGTCTCACTTACGGAAAATTTGACCCTCGCAATTCCCTTCCCATACTAGGGGATGCAATAAATTACCTTACTTTAGATGTATTTATAAAAAATTTACAAGAAGAATTTCTTATCCCAAGGACTTTTTTTAGCATGTTGACATGCCTTTCAGGTCAACAGACTCACTTGCCTCACATACGGATGTTCTAGGTATGCAATCCCCATTCATGTTCCTCCCATCCAAAGATTACACACTGTGAGGAAAACGTTACCACTGCGTGAGCGAGTAGAACGCCACTCGGCTTGAACGAATTCGGCGATCTCCGAAAGAACATTCCTATAGAGATCGGAAATAGCCGAATCGATGAGTCCCTCAAAAGCAGGCATAAAACGACAGAAAGCTTCACATTGACTTGACTGCTTGCTTACTCGACAGGAGTTACGATCACCTCTTTCCGAGAGTAGCTTCCTTTTCCCTTTTATGAGAACACATTGATCCATCACTGAAAAATAAATCCCGTTTAATTTATGAACGGGTATGAGTACATGGATACGCGAGAAAAAACGGGACAATTATAGAGAAATAGATGACCGTAAGAGCGGTGGTTTATCCTCTGCGATACTGAACAAAGATTAAAGATCAGAAAAATTGAAGAAATAAAATTATTATCGATTTAATATTAAATAAATAACAGAAAATCGATTCGTCAATATTTTTTAAAATAAACTTAAACCATAAACATGTTCCTTCAAAACATTTCCCTAATCTAATCGTGACAAAAAGATGATCGCAAACCACTCTTTTCCAGAATAACTTCATCATCAAGCAAGTTTTTGCGTACATGATCTTTGAAAAGAGGATAATTCTTTTCCATAGTTAGCAGTTTGAACAGAAAGGCAAACGAAAATAAGGAGACAATTTTTCGATCCTCCAAAAGCACCTTTGTTGAGTTTCTATGCTTCAAAAGCCTTATTGATGGATTTGGCCACGACTATAGCACCAATGTCAACTCAACTGTCAATAACAGCTGACCTAGAGCTCAAAGTAGCTCCGAGCAGGCGAAGCAAGACATCGTTCCGCTATCGCATATATTCGAAAGATTTTGCGGCTCACCGTGTTTGGCCAAAATTTGCAGCCTCATAATTGAAAATATGTCAGTTACTAGGCCAAAATAAACCTATACGCCCTGCAATTGACATTTCGTCCATAAACTGGTAAGAACAGTCCCATAGATGGCCGGGCAGTGTGCAGTATTGTTAGGTCTCTTATGAGCTTTGTCCACTGTACAAAAGAAGGAAACCTCACAGAGGACATACTTTACAGAAAGAAATAAATCAATTCAAATCTCCCATAAAAATTAAACAAGCTCGGTTGTCCCGTAATATTCGGTCACTAGAGGTCGACAGTCGGACAATAAAGGTTGCCCATGAGAGGTGGACTAGAGTTGCTATGACCCAATGGAACATTCCGCTTGGGAGATATTGCCTGAAATAAGGGCTGAATGTGGCTGGTACGTTGTTGGCTTAAAGCCGCCCCTCGACCGAAACTGGGATTAACCGAACGAGTTAAATCGGACCGCAATTCCAGTTGTGATTTAATCCAGCACTCCAGCGTGGACCCTTATCCAATTCTACAGCCGTCATAGTCCTCTATATGGCTGCTTAAGAAGTGCATTAAAACTTTTAGGACCATCCTTGCATTCTCGTACCTCATCCATAGACGGTCTTTCGCATTCAAATAATGCTGCTTTATTGATTCGTCGCGCAGACATCTTCGAAAAGCTCAAAAGCTGCACTTAAAGCAGTTACGTCTCAGTGGCGGTAAGGAGTGGGATTAACCTATCACCTTAGGGAGACAGGTTAAAGCTGTCTGGATCCCGCTGGATCAGTGGTTACAGTCGCGTTAAAGCCGAGATTGGCCCAACCCATGTGCATATCATCATGACTTAAATCCGACCATAGTTTAATTCACACTCATACTGCCAGCCGTCTGCCAACTATCCAACTTTCGGTTTTGCTTAGAATTTATCGTTCCCTTGTTCAGTACTCAGAACGACGACATACTCCCTTTCATTGAGACTTATTTCTGGCAAAAAAAAAACAGCACTGAAATCAGTGTTACGCACACGAACAGAGTATTTAGTAGAAATGAACTAAATTAATATTCAGAAGGGGTAATATGTACCAGGTTACCATGTGGCCACTGTTTTAAACCATGGGAACAGAGAAAGTTAAAAGAATCGCTTAGTTCAAACAAGTCTAGCCCGTTTTTCACATGTGACGAGTTTAACTCTTCTACGATTCCGGTCCTAGTCACGATCGAAGTCAGGACTTCAAGTGACCTACCGGTTTGAAGAAAGGAGACAGGTAAATATAAAGCCCGGTCCTCCCAAAGGGGGTGAAATACGCAATAATACATCCCTCTTTGGTGATACAGGCCAGCACATCGGCCTTAAAATGTGCAGCTTGATGGAACGCGGATGAAAAGTCTACGTTTATTGCTTTTCTATAAGTACGACATACTTTGTTATTGCATCAATTAAACAACACATAATACAAGTAAGTAAAAAGGAAATAATGAATAACATAATAAACAACACTTTAAAAGCACAATAAAAAGAAAATAAACATAAGCACAATAAATACCGTGGAAAATAAACCCAAAGATATTACGCATGCAGAAAGAATAAGCGGGAGAGCACATCAGAGGAGCCGACACGGTGCGCATTTTTTGCAGACTCGCTTATCACGTCAAACGGTGTCGGCTATAGAAAAATCCAATTAATATTATATCTACCAAATAAATGGGACCGAATATAGAGTTTGTGTTACAAGAACTCCTCCCCCCCCCCCCCCCCCCGGACGAATGTGTGACGATCTATGCTTGCCCTCTGATCTTTGACCTTTGCCCAATGAACAATGTTCGCGCAGTAAGAGGGCGGTAAAATACGCTCGCTACCGTAATAATCGTATGCGAACGATTTTTACAACCCCCTGTGTTATTATCATTGAAATTAAAAGCAATATCATCAATAAATATGCATGGAACTTTATATTTATAAATATATGCATGGAACTAAATATACTTAGAAATATTTTGTTATGTTCTTTGCAAATCGCATCAAAAAATAAAGCAAAAATGAATAATTTTGTCACTTGAATATATAAAATATCGTTTTTATTAACTGATGGAAAGCATCATCAATACACTACAAGCAGTAACAAGTACAAAAAAGTTAAATTATACAAGCATGGGACTTCATTTTAGAGCAATTATTTGCCGAGTTATTACCATTCAAATAAACCAACTTTTACCATCAGGAAGCGTGGACTGCCATTTGAGATAAGGAAGCTTGACTAACAACAGTGTAAAATATATGAGCAATACTGCAACTTCATTGAAGCCTCACGAACTCAATTCTAACGAAAGCAGCTTGTCAAGTATATTTCAACAGCATCAAATTTACGAGGATAAACTTCATATCCCATGCTAACAAGTGCTCGATCTTTGAAGTACCTAAACCTCTATCCTTTTAATTCTTTGGTAAGAATACACCATATATTCTGCTTTATTCTCTGGTAAGCTATAAACTACCATATATCTCGTTCAATAATCACAAAAATCTTCGACATTATATTCACATTTGCTCAAATTTCCTTTGGTGAGATTTTCTTTTGAATTAATAATTATTCGCTAGAAGCGAATTCTAGTCATAGCCGAAAAAAATGAAGAAAAGTCGAGACAAAATATCAGTTTCGTTCAGCAAAGGAAGAGCAAAATTCCGCTGGGTAATCATTACTAACAGACAAACACATAGGGCGCTACACAACTTTCCCATGCGCTCATGAATGCAAATTTGCAAGATCGTATAAAAAAGCTGTTCTCATAGGACCGCCATTTGGTTCCTTCAATGCAAATCCCACTTAGTGCGAAAGAACATGTTGATACCTTTGCAGCCAAATAATTTTACCCGCGGTCACAGAAACCTGTTAATACATCCACCTTGATTTCTCGACAGATGCCTTATGGGGAAATTTCGACATGGATGCAGATTGCTGAAAAGATCGACATATAAGCACCTGAAGACCACTCAACTCCCTTTCCTACGAAAGCGGCTGAATCTCATTTAAAGTACCTTATACTTTAATGACCTCGAGAAAACCTCAGGTTAGCTCAACTCGCCGAATAAACCTTGCAAGACTTTTCAATTAGCTCAACTTAATGCGAACAAACGTCTCTCTCTGTACTTCGTTTCTTCGCCTCCTCTTTCTCATACACACCACGGAGGCCAGCATGTCTATAAAATCTATTGTCCTTATGCTGCACCTAGAGCACTCTACCTACTGCACCAATTATTGTTATGCAATCAAAATGCAGTAAAACTCAAGCACAAAATAAGTTCAGCAGAGGCATAAGTACAGCGTTCAGAGACACGGTACACGTACAGTATCATACCGCATTTTTCGCAGGAAAACGAATAAGCGTACCTTGCTCTTTGCTGTATTGTGCTCAAAAAAGCTCTTCGAGTACTGCGGGATTGGTAAGGCTTTCCATTTTTATTTATTTATTTATTTTGTTCATCGTTCCATAGCCTCAGTTGCCCCGTGGCTTCGAAAATCCTGCGCATTACGTTTTCAGCGAACCTTCGAGGTATTGGGTCTAAACTGATGTAATTCATGCAACTATGTTGATTCAGCTCACCGAGTTGCTTTTCGCCATAGATAGGTTGTTGCATCGGTGAGTGCTTTTGCAAGTCGATTGAACAAACGGCAAAGAAGGTGATGTCTTCAAAAATCGAAAAACGAACGCAAATTGACTCTCGGAGGTCGTCATGCACGATATGGCGGCGACGGCTATTGAGACCAGAATGAAATACTAATGGATTCGAGCTCAGATAATTGAGGGGGTGATAACTTTGCTATATATTGAGACGTAAGCAGGGACACTAGTTTCGGCATCATTCATGTCACTCGCCTTCGCAATTCCGATATTCCAAATAGAAATATCATGCACGATTGTCTAAGATAACTGGCCATTGGTGTTGTTATGACCAGAGGCCTCCTCAGCAGTTCCTCCTTCAATGCTCCTTCAATGCTGCGACATTGGGCACCTCCTTTACTTATGCATACAACTCATCGCCTTTATAATGTCCACCCCAATTTGATCGCAACTTCTCTCCACTCCGCTCGATCCTCGACCCACTACCATTGGTGGACAAGCGCGATGGGTCATTGCAGAATTCCTCAAATGTCACATTTCCGGCCTACCAATCACGTCCACACTTTCTGTCCGGCCAGTATAAAACCCACTCCCTAATGTTGTCATTGTTAGCCCAACATTTTTACGTCCTACCCACGTGTGCAAGTCGTCCAGCGAATCACCCTCGTCCTACGTAGGACGTGCGGTACACCTCTCCGACCCGACCAGAACCTGTCTGGCTACTAACTTCCACTATCCGCGCCTTCAATGGCGCGTGTAACGCTCGCAACCACCACCACGTACTTACATCGTCATCGCCATCTCGTCCCACCATCCCAATCATTTAGCATAACAGCCAATGTACGGGTCCCACATAGAATGCATCCTCACATCATGTGTCATATCCAGTATCATCGACAACACCCTACCCTGCCCTGGTATTTGCCGACTTCTCATCAACCCGATACCGCGATCTCACTGGTTTGTCATCCAATTCCACTCCATATTCCCACCTATCGGACGCAACCCCCGAACCAACCGCTCCCAAGCCGCACAATCCCACCGCGCTGACGTCCCCGCATCCATCAATGTTAAGTGGCCGATCACATACCAGTGGCCTCGTTCGCCGCTTCCAACAGATCTTCTTTCGCATTCTTTGCTTTCTCTACGATATCTTAACCAGCGTCCATCACACTGCAGCAACTCTGGCCTCAAAGCCCACCGCGACCTCCTGTTTCCGTTGTTGTCCCTGTATGTGCGCAACTAGGACACATCTGGCACTCCCCAGATTGCGGATAGGAGAATGGCCGTCAGCCTAAGCAATTTTTAATCTCCACTTAGTTCATTTGCGACCGATCGCAACACTCTATGACATAATAGTGAAAAAACGATTATATGAATGCCGTTTATAATATTAGCATCAAGCATTCATTTGAAAATGACCACCTTCGTTTTCTTCAATGATAAACAGTAATAATTTTATGATGCACCCACGAAAGGGTAGCTTTCAATAAGATACTGTCATGAAGACAACTTCACTTTATCTCCGTGAATTTCAGTTTATTTTCCTAGAAATTCCAGGATTTTCAGCAAAAAAAAAGAAAGTGAATACGTCATCAGCAGATGCGTTGTCAGTACCATAAGTGGTCATTTCATAACGCTGTAATACTGACAACATGCACAAATGGTATGTACAACACATAAACTTCTGAGTATGTACAGCACTAACTATTAGAGTTGAGGTCTATCCACACATAATACTGCAGCCGGAAAGAAATGATAAAAACATTCCCAATACAACAAAATTAGCTGCTCTAAAGCACTCAAGAGAGTACCTGATTCAAGCATCAGGCTGCTGTCGAATGAACGCAACATTATAGTCACTTCTTCCATCGCACTGTTTATATATCTTTGCATGCATATTTTCTGCGATGACATCAATTAGTATTGGCTATGCTATTTCTCAAATGTATGTCATCAAGTAAGCGCGGCATATGCGTTAAGATTGCGAGCTCGAGTAAAGTAATCATGTCCGTTGTTTTAGGTATGGATAAGGCACCGAATTTTGATTGAGAATTGAGGCTGAATAAGATGAAAGCCGATGCGAAAATCTTCGACGATCTCCAACTCGTCATTGAAACAAAGTGCAACCATGAAATTTTTTTTCTGCCAATGGAAGTTCCCCATAACTGTTCGCTCATACATCCTAAGGCAACACAGAAGAGAACCACTCCGCATTCACTTATGAGAATTTTGTCGCAGTCGCTCAATAACGGCGTCTGTCGCCTTCTGAACGTCGATACGTTTCGCCGAAGCGTCGATTATCGCGTTGCGCAACTTATTCAAAAGTTTTGATTTACCGGGCTGAGCTTGTGCTTTTGCGACAAGTTCCTGATGTTCATCGAATACCGTATCGACAATCACCTTTATCTGATCGTTTTCCTTTATTTGCCATAGATTCTCGTGCTCGATCGTCTGAATAGCAAAAACTGGCTAGCAATACAATGGAGACGATCGTTCCTGATCGATTCATTAAAGGACTGATCGTCAATGTTCCAATATTAATTCCCAGTTTCGAAGTCCTCCTCACTCTTCGCAGCACCTTTACCAGCGTTTCCTAGCCCGAGTTACTAATTTCTGGCTTTTCAACAGCAAAAAACTCCAAGTTCACCTCGTGTGAATGCTGTTCAGCCCCTGCTCTCTTCTAACTTAACTTCACAGAACATAAATGACCTCTGAACCGCACAACCGTCCACCTCTTTCACATCCAAACTTCATTCCACCTGTGTCAAGTAAGCAATTTGCAGTCGCGCAAATTATTATTTTCAATACAGCTTTGCATTGGTGAAGGGCAAAAAAAAGAGGAGCACGCTAGTCACCATAAATAACTGAAAAAAGACCTGCAAAGGTGTGTCCTTCCAGGTACCATTCACATAGTTCCTGATGAGATCGATCGCTGTAAGACGTGTTATGCGTTCGACACGATTCAAATACAAAATCGTTGCGAAATTTACGGAGAACTTTTCTCTGAAAACTTCGACAAATCATTTTCAAAATTATTCATTAATTTTTAAACCGATTTTATATTTTTCCTCTATTGTCTATAGAGTTAAAATCTTTTGGAACGTACGGCAATGAAAGAACATTTTATTTTTGTTCTTTCTTTCTAGAATCGTAGAATTCAAGAGAATGCTCACTTGCAAAATTTTCAGGCATGTCGAATCATCTTCACAATCTAAAACCGTAATAATCAACGGCTACTATTCTTTCCCACTCTCTTGGTGTTTGTTGCAAACAATATCCATCCTATTGCCCTAAACAGCTTTTCCAGAAGGCAAATGAAGGGTATAAAATGAATGAGACAAAAACAGCGAATAAAAGTGAACAAGAATCCGAGAAAAAAGCCCAAATGACAATGACTCGGCAATTTAATTTTAAAGAACCAACTAACAATAAAAGAGGAGCTCGACAATTAATCAAAAATGCATTGTATTCTTCTCCGACCATATAAAAACGACGAAAACAATTGATTTTTAAGGATTCAGACTTCCACATTGTATATTATGGACGATGCTTACACCATACATTATGGATGATGCCAACCAAAGTCACTCCAATTTTGACAAATAAAACAACACTTTCTCGTTCCTCAGATGAATTGCTTTCATCGTGACACATGCGCCAAAATGATACAGTTATTGCATTATCATCTAATTATCGTATGTAGCAGTGGAAAACGTAGTCTATGCATAAAAGCATCATATAATTCGACGTAGCTGACGTCTCATTAAAAAAAATTCATCGCTGACGAACTCCAAGCCGATGAATTTAATTAATTAAAAGGAAAGTTTAAGAAGCTGTAGACTCAGGTAGCACGGGACTGATTTCTGGAGATGAGGTCGGCAAGCTGCCTAGACGCACGCCTTTCAAATATTGTTCGAATCGATGCAATTAATTTGGAGTTGAAATATGCCGACGTATAAAGAGATTGACAGTGAAAACCTCGTCCATATATGTTCGAAATGAAAGGAAAGAGTTATGGATAATCAATTGCTAACCTTATAGGTGGATAATCGACATTGCAATTCTGGCAAATCCTTTTCAATTCCTTTAGCCAATCCAATAAGAAGTGAGCATCAAAGGAATTTTCATGGAGTATTTCATCGATAAATTTCGAGAGACGTTCATCCTTCTACAAAATTTTTTCGCTTCATCGTCGATTAATTAAACGATTTTTCAAAGAATATATTCAATGAATTCAACAAAAACATAGCAGAGACCATAAACACAAAACGGTTAACCAATAAACAACGGATACAAGAAAAATTTGAGTTTCTATATGTGCATATTTACATACACAAATATGTACCGCGAAACAAATTCAATACTAGTAACACAAAAATAACAAACATGAAATTATTACCATAGGTTGCCTTGCAATTTTCAACAAGTAAGCAGTATTCAATGGATTGGTTCTTTGACGGCCTACTCACATCCCCAGGCATGCTATCTTTAAAACTCGATGACCAAAAATATTCCGGAAAACGATGAAAATGTCCGGAAAGCAATCGCAAATTTTTGTGGGCGTCAGAAATAAATTCAAAAAACTGAACCATGAAATGAGTGCTCAAATGTCAGAAATTTGTGTAGCGTTTCAGCGAAAATTTCTAAATGCAAATTTCTTCCGTTTTTTCAACCCTTTTAGCAAGTTTCTTCTCCCCACCATCACTGAAATTTTTATAAATATTTCAGAAGGACTTGTTTATGATTATAAATTCACGCAGACGATCTGCGCATTGATTTGATATGAGCAATAATAACATTGAAGTGACGTGTCACTATAGAAAATTGGTACTCAGAGGGTTTATGCATACGTTTCGGCACATATCACTATAACGCTTGTTTGCTATATCCAAGTCTGAGGTACCTTCCTGAGTACCTTATGGACCGAAACGTAAGTGGACATTTCTTTGTAATAGCTGCTATTTACCTCGATCGTCGTCACCTCTCAAAATCTGATTAGTCGCCTCAGAAACTTTTAAGCTATTTAGCGTTCAGCAAATTCAATATCGCAACTTTCCAAGATCTCTAATGCTTGAAATATGTTGCCAATAAATTTTTAGAAAGATCTTCCATAGCCAATAATCAAGAAAAGTTTGCCACAAGAATTATTAGTTTCGCATTTAGTAACAAATAGTAAAAAAAACTATTAACTAACAGCTATGCTGTAAAAATTTAACTAACAGCTATGCGTAATGCAGAATCCGGATCGAAATCGTATTCCTCAATATAGCGCACGTACGTTGGTCGCCGATTTATCGCTCGTGTTGCAGTGACGATCAATTCGGGATCTATGTGAACAGCAGGCAAATTCGGTTCAGGCATAAAGCGGTAGTCCGTTTCGATTTCTTTCTCTCTCATGGGTACCGTATGCCTTCAATTACCTTCACGATTATAGTCACATAGAATGTATGTTTTCTTTCTTCATATGTTGATACAAAGCTCAATTCTTTGAATAAAGCCTTGCAGTTATTGACAGCAAACTAATACTAATTCATTAAATCGTTTTTTTTCCGAATGAAATTCGAGTTTAATTTCTAATGGATCAGGAAATTTTCAATTTTTTACGGACTCGAAGATTAGAGTATTATTAAGAAATATCGATTGGCCTTCCTCTTCCTGATCAAATGCATTTTTGTGTTTTTAATCGCGGTATCATACCAGAATTGTTTTTCAACACTGCACTAATCGTCACTCCCACATTCCTTACATATCCTTCTAAAACCCTTCGCGAAAATAATTCCCTCAAACGCACGCAACAAATTCGCTATTGACAACTTAGATGGCAGATGTCTGTCGTAAACATCGCTTGGAATTGCAAACACTGTATCACTTAATGGGTTTGATGGTAAGTTGCGATCCCCTTTCCTTCGCCAATATTTCGGCCTTCCGGCTATCTTTGGCCTTTTGAGTTATTAAAGCAGCAGCTCCGATGATAGTCGGAAAGCCGTTCGAAATGTTCGCCACGCAAGACAAATAGGAAATGATCACTGAGACCGAAATGAAAAAAAAGTTAAGGACAAGTAATGCATTACAACCTCATTTTGGTTTAACCTGGTAGAAAGCTACCGAATTAAAATCACGACACTTGAATTTGGTTCATTTTCAAGTTATTGCACACCTTATCAAGAATCATAAAGTTTACTTAGTCCTGCACATATCATGACATGAAGAGGCCACAGCACTACTTGTAATTCGATCATAAAGGCCAACCCTTTGTGGTCAACGGTACGAGTTTCGTTGAGTACTTCTCCACCCTGATTCAGGACTTCATACTGTCGAATTATTTCGTAGTTAATAGCCGAATAGACTGATTTTAAACTGTTCAAATTTTTCACTTCAGTTCGGACACCCAAAGTGGAAGAATCGTCGATAGCGAGCGATACGTTCGCATCGACTCTTAACTGACCCTCTGAAATAAGCCACTGTAATGAGTGAGGCAAATCGGAAACCTCGAATTAAAAACTATAAAAGTATTTGAAAGTGCAAAAAAGTTTTCAAAAATTACAAGATGTGATCTTAGAAGGGAGCTTTAATAATGGAACCAAAATTATATCAAAATCTAAATTATTAAAAACTATTATGTTATTTATAAAGTTATATATAGTGAATCTACCAAATATAAAAGTATAAATAATAAATCTGAAGATGGAGGTAAATCAAATAGTATAAATAATAAAAACAATGACGAAGAAGCAATAACATTGCATAGTGGCTATGTGCATAGTGACTATATATATATATATATATATATATATATATATATATATATATATATATATATATATAGTAGACGAACACTTAAAGTAGATAATACGATTGCAATATTGTAACGGGTGAACATTCTTCTAGAACAGACCTAAAAAACGGGAAGATATGAAAGCCAAAGAGAAAGTACTCCGCACAAATCGACCATCAACTCTCTCCGTGCTCCCTCCCCTCAAAACGAATAACAGGCTGTTATCTCGCTTTCAGAAGACCATATTTGAAATACAGCAGTGAAAAAGGCAAATGCTCTAAACTGAGAGTATATAAATGTACTGTTTAGAGTTATTATTTAAAGTAATTGAAGCCATAAAGCGCGCTATTCAAATAGTAAATAAGAAATATGGGGTAATGAAAGAAGAACCGACTGTGCATTTCGCCATAGCAAATTCCATTCAATGCGAGCATAATTCTCAGTTGTTCGATGAAACAATACGCTTCGAGTGCTGAATTCAATTCGGGCTCCGTAACGATTTCCAAGAGGCCAACACCTTAAGATGATATTCTTCTTTATTCAATATAGTCGTCCTTACTGCTTTTATGCCAAAACATATCAATACAATATAATTTGAAATAGAAATAGAAGTGAAAAAGGATGAAACTTGAAAGCGTGGCCGCCTGATAACGAAGAAACTAGTGAGTGATAACAGAATATCGCAGAAGCTGGTCAGCTGGATGAGTGCACAGAAATAGTGACCACTTGAAACTGGAGAGCCGTTGTTTAGTGGACGTCGAATTTGGGAAATTCAGTCCACTCTCAACGGACTGTTGTACTTTTTAAAACTACTTCCAGTAAATCCACACTAAATAAAATGGTTGCGAATGGGAATAGTTGGACATACTTTCTACTGAGGCAGCCTAATGTATATAATTACTATTAATGTATAATAGTCGTAAGATTACTACAACAGCAGTTACTAAATAATTACTATAGTTATATAATACAGTTATTATATAGTTACTGTAGTTCCTGTATATCTACATACAACAGCTACTATAATAGTAAGGTTTAATACTATAATACTCAATACAATAGTCAATAATAAGGTTTCTCTTTTAGATTTCCTCATTCGTTTGCTTGAGGATGTCGACAGAAATATTTAAATGATCGCGCTGGGATCGAAATAAGAATCCCACCTTGGAGACATCAAGAGATAAGCTTGAAACTTTATACCTCGATTTGCTAAAGTCGATAAACTTTGATTATCATCGCAGACAAGTAACCAATAAGAAAATATATGGCAAAACTCACCTGCCCTATTGAGGTCAATAAGCGATCGATTATTGGCAAGATCATGCACTGTTTTACCACTGTCAATTTCGAGTTGAATTCGGCTTATATGAAGTCGGCGACGATAAGATGAGAAATGCTGCAATTACCGCTATTTCGCGCAGTTCAACATTATCCGAAGAAGCAAGCAAACAGCTGAAACAATGAAAGAGGAACGTAACACGGAGAAAATGTAGCATCTGAGAGATTTGCCTTAACCTTTACCTTCACCTTTTGCCTTTGCCCACCTGACTCGCGTAATCGACATTCTGATGCGACAATCACTCGTTATGATATTCATTTTGTGATAGGGTTTTAATGGAGTAACACATTTTTTACTACCTCTGATGACAGCTGCTGCCAGAAAAAGAAAGAGACTGGATGAGAAAAAGGCCGAATAAAGAGATGGCACGGTATTTCAGATACGAAAACGACGTCCTTCCAATTCCCTTACACTGTGAAGTGAACTTCACAAACACTGTGTGTGAAGACAATGTCAGCTGGCATCGTTTTGTAATAGGCCATGGGCTCATTTCTAAACGCTCATAACTAGGTGAAGGTTCCATTTCAACAGAGTTCACTGGTCCGTTCACTCAACATTTCCAGCAACTATACAACCCCAATAAAACCCTGAATTACAAATTCCCTTAGATTATGAAAAGGCTTTTTTTTTTTAAAGAGTATTTCATCTCCAACAAGTTAAGAGGTGGTTCGGTTTACTTGACGACGATGAGTACCCCTAAAATTATGCAATTCTTCTCAGAAAGCTCTATTTAAAGTTCAGTTCGCCGCACATCACTCCACTTATCCCAGTTTTCATCCTGATGCAACCAATTACCCAAAGTATTCTACTTTCGAGAGATCGCAACGATGTTAGCATTTTCAGTTGACAAAGGGCCTTCATAAAAGTAAGTTATCGTTTTCATCGGTGCAGTTTTATTGTGGTCTTATCGAACAATACAACTAAAATGCGAAAACGCGAAGCAAAATTCAAATAAGGGAAAATAAAGAGGAAAAGAAATGCAGTAGTGAGAATTGTTGAAGAGTGTGATCAGCGAAACGAAGCGCCAAATACCTCCTCAGATGAGTGCACAAAATAATCGAAATGACCGGAATATGCAATCGGATTTCGCTGCTGTGTGATTTGATAGCCGGCGGGCATATCCGCATAAAAGTAATGCTTCCGTTCGAATCGACAGTGTCGCGCAATCGTACAGTTGAGGAGAACACCCGCCGATATACCCTTCTGAAAATCGCTCTTTCGTCTGTCAAGGAATGACTTTTACTCTTCGACTAGTTGATCATATTTTACCGATAGATTTCAATTAGGAAAGCTGAGCAAAATGGCCTGAATTTTATGACTTTCTTACTTCCTCCTATCAAATTTGACGACCATTTCACAAAATTAAGAGGTTTTGAAAATTTTGGGTCATATAATCCACTTTGCCGAATCTTTATGTTATCGTCGAATAATACAGCTCTCTTTATCATCTTATTTTACTATTCGGGAATGTTTGTGGATGTCTGTAAGGAAAAATTAAAATTACGTTCACATGCAGATGAACAATAAAACGAGTGGAAAGTTTCCCATATACCCTCTGTTCTGAGTAAAAGCTGTCTTACTTGGGAACTGTCTTACTATATATATTATTCGAGAACAATATTATATATATATATAATATTTATTTGATTCAGCCCACAGATAATAATTAAGAGATTAACAAGTTAACGGTGAAGAAATAGACGGAGAAATACAGATAGGAAAGGCTGCATGACATATACACAGACAGACAAATACCGACCCACCTGAGTACTCCCTCATCTAGAACGGAAATCACCGAATATCGGAATAAAAAGTTTAGAACCTTCTTAACTGCGTACTTTCCAAACAGCACAGCTTCGAAACAGTATAAGAACAAATAACACAGCAACTCTTTATTCCAGTGTAATAGACCTAGTGAATTTGAAACACCACACATTCCTTAGGCGTCGACCTATCCACAGCAACGGTTAGCGACTCATGGCTGGTCCACTGGCGAACGCATGGGGAAAGACAGTCGTGACGTGCAAAGTATCTCGAAGGAAAGTATATCGAAAAAACTTCCTGGCCAAATATTTCGAAATTTTCCAAGGCAGCAAACGTAACTCGTCTGAACTCAGCGGTAAGAGAAACTCAGTTTTGTTACCACCAACCTGCGGTTTTTTAATGTATGCTCAGCACCTCTTAGAAGTAAATGCAGAGCGACCTTTACAGAAGCCTAAAAGCCATATGAAGACGGTTGATATAATTCATATTAGAAGAAATCAATGGCACGGATTTTACGAGTTGCATTTAATTCCATTTTTGAATGACGTCCTGCAAAACGAACCAAAACACAATTTTTGTTGAGTACAGGTAACGTGCCGGGAGTGGCCATATCGAACAACTGCACCGTCGAATTCACATTCGCCTCATCATCGAATGCCGCCGATGAAAACATCTTCGACCTCAAATCCAAAATTTTGTTTTTATATTTGACGATGCCTATATATATATATATATATATATATATATATATATATATATATATATATATATATATATATATATATATATATATATATATATATATATATATATATATATATGCAAAGTGGTTCCTACTTGCTGTAAGTGAAAGTTATATTGCTGACTCTCATCAAATGTCTTTGATAAGCGCGGTACACATGACCCATTATACTCTATTAAAATATGCGTAAAAACAACTCCAATTTATGTGCTAAACTTAACACATAAATCAACATGTTGATGCTACCTCACGCATTGAAATACTCAAAAAATATAGCGAAAAGCATAAAATTTACTTAGAAGAGATTTGCGCATGAATTTCAAGTCCAATAACTGGTCGATAGCGCATTTTACCGGTAGCCACTTTGACTTCCGCCGCTCGTCGACATAGTTGACTCAAAATCCTCATCGTGTCGACGACTCCTTCAACAGAAAAGCTTTTTGGATAAGTTAGAATTTCTTCTCAATTTCCTACCACCCCTAACCTTCCCCCCCCCAAGCAACTCCACCGTACCCCCCTCCTATCGCCAGTTCAGTGGACTCATCCTGATGAAGTCTACAATGCAGATAGTCGAATCTTGCCGAAGCCACATAAAAACCTAATTAGAAATTAACCAGCATTATGTGCGAAACTTTTCAAAGCCTATAATGCCGAAAAACAGTGCAAAGTCGACATTCTACGACGAAAGACCGATCAATATCATCGTGCATAACAAATGCAACATTTTCCCACCATTCAGCTTATTTCTGAGGTTTCTGCAATTCATCAGCGCATTGACAATTCTATCGTCTTTCTATTGCTCATAACTGTGTGTTGTAAATTCTCTTTCATTGTTTCCCTCTTTTTCTAACATGTCTCCATGCTAATTTTACCGTTTGCCTGTTTAATAAATGCCTCTTTCTCGATTCCCTCCAACCTCTTCTTCATTCTCCCTGTGAGAAATAAATCTTCGAAGATATTAAACAGTGTGAAGTGACGCTAATTGCTAATCGATGCAAAACAAATAAACAATAAAAAATTTATTGAAAACCGCCAAAAAATAGTTTTTTCTTTCCATAATTCATAAAAACGAATTGCAAAGAAAAGCGAATAACAGAGAAGAGAAACGTATGTGAATGAAGTAGAAGAAAACAAAGAGAACAATAACATCACAACGAATAAGAACTCATCTATAATCCATTCAGCAATAACAATACTTAAATATCGAACAATCAACTCAACGATACACGGTGATAGAAAGTAGGCAAGGCAAGTGATCATTTATACACCCATGTGACCCACTTCTAAAAATCCATGTCAAAAACCCGTCCTCAAAGTCTCATGAACCTATTTTGTACATATTTCTTCACTCTTATATCTTATAACAAAATTGAATGTACCAAAAACTTTATTCAATTTCCACTCCTATTTTCAAATACAACCCTTACCTAAGGTATGGTGAAGTTCACACAGTGCAGAAATTATATGAGCCCCATGGCTTCTGGGTACATGTTGCCAATTCCGACTCGCTCGCGACCAAAGCAGGGATCGGATTGACCTCTTTTCTATCATTCGTCTCCCTTTTACCCTCTCAAGCTCTTTACCTGTCCCGAATAGTACCCATGTGATATTTTCAAAGAGCTCACTAAAAAATTTTTCATTTTTCCCGAAAATTGTTCAACGTCCGACGTTAAAAACCACAACAAACAATAGAATATGACAATCGAAATCGTGTAACATTCTTAAAACAAGTTGCAGCCAGAAGTGTTCACTTTAAGTCAAGCACGGGCTCATCCTCTCGTCCAATTTTCGGTGTCCTTGCACGCTAGTTTCTAGAAGTCGGCAAAGGGAACTTTCAAACATCGATACCAATGAAGCTTCCTAGATTAAAAAAAACCTCACCTGTACACCCCTCAGTTGAGACCTCATTCGGCAGTCCCATTCTCTCTCGAAATTCCGAATAATTTCTTGCTCAAAAACTTTTCAAAACCTTCAAAGATTCAAATCTTTCCCCAAAAATTCCCACAATTCAGCGGACCCCTATAGTCGAAAAGTGTACTTTCTACAGTAAACCGAAAAGCAACATTTAGACCTCTGAAAGCTGTTTTTCTCGATGCAGAAACCTTCTGTTATTGATTCGACCATCTTCTCCTCTTTTCCCTCCCATCCCTCCATACTTTTTTCTGCTCTTAAATACTGCTTCAAAAGTAAAGCTGTAAGTTGCATTTGCTAAATGGAAGAAAGAAAGAGAGCGAAAAGGAATATGCTCATCTATGCTTCGCCTAGAATAAACCCAAAAATTCTAAAAAAACACACCATCGAAGTCGTCCTTCGCACAATTCAACCATCCGTAGGCGGAAACCCTCGAAATAGAAAAAACAGAAAGAAAATGAAACTCTCCAAAAAATTTGCTGAAATATTTGTATGTACCTTTTTCTCATTCTTCCCTCGTACGAGAATCTGTTAGAGAATATCAATGCACCGCGTCAAATCACATTGTTCCTACCCTTCAGCTCCTATTTAGCGATTATGTCTTGCAATATTTTAAATAAACTACATCACGATTTTTAAAAACGTCGGATAAAAAATCAGACATATCAGCACTTTCATAAAGCCACCTCATTATACATTTTCCTGCGGATGAAATAGTTAGAAAAAGCCTTGTGCCAAAGTCCTTGGCTATTAAATACGCTATTCAACTGGCTAATTCCAAATTACAGTTCACATTACAACATATCCAGAATTTGAGTTATTTTTCACTTCTTTTTCAGGGCAGGAAATCTTATTCGAGCGTCCTTTCAACGCAATAAATTAATGATAAACGAATAAAGTCACGGAGTATAGTAATCTCGAATGGAATACGACCAAAATCAGTCTTCGTCAAGACCGCTCCTATTCCTTCTGAATAACGATTTGGTAAGGCAAAACTCGAATAAAGCAGAACAAATATTTTAAGCGTCCCCATCAAGCTTCTATTTATCTTTGAATAATAAAACTCGAACAGTTGAGGACCCAAAATACGATTATTTCTAGAACAAACAATAATGCTGTGCATATCTCCTAATAAACAAATCCAACTTTTGACATTTCACTTCAATACAGCGAACGGAAATGTTTACGGAACGCAAGGGATGTCGGAGATATCTTCAATGCCCGCATCCGACTGCTGCTTGATCGACTTGAGCAATTGTCGATGCGTTTCTATAAGCACTTCACGTGCTGCACCCTGAAATCCAAACTTTATTATGAATGAAACAATCATATGGAAATGGGTCGGAAATGCTATCAAAATTTTGGTGACATGTTCATGATCGATCAGCAACGTTGCCAGTAAGAAGCTGCAGAACAGAACCCATCGAAGCCCTGACCTGAAGTCACCCTGCTGATTGCGTCTAATTGCCACGGCTACAACTGTATCGCCGGTGCCTGTTATCAAATAGTAGAAGAAACGCATTTAAATTCTTTAAAACCCAATTAATAAATACACATAAAACTATCAGTCATTCCCCAGAATCCATAAAGCAATACTTCCTCAACCATCAGATAATTTGTCCCACTGCAGTAATTTGGGCACTCTCATCAAAGTAAGCAGCAATTTATTCCCTCAAAAATACTACTATCACAGAATCATCCACAGGAAAAGCTTTTTAACACAGAACAGCTAGGCACTGCAAGCTTAGAGACGACTCAATTCTCTTCTACAGAATTGTAAACATCCCATTCTCTGAAAAGTTACAATTTTCCTTCCCTCGCAAACAATGTACCATGCAATTCCCAGTTTCGTGCCGTATCTATGAAGAAAATGCTCTCCGATAATACTACCAATCCACCTACCGTATCACCTTTCAACTGCCGGATAACTCATTTACTCATGACATTTGCCATAAAAACAGATAACCATCCACCGTATGGGAGCTGTGATTGATTTCAAATTACATTTCGGCGCTCCCTTACCTCGCAACTTACTGTAAGTTGTGTGAAATGAGTAACGCCTACATTGGCCAACGTTGCAGCCTGTTTATCTCGACACAAGAGAAGAATGCTCGAATCCTTTCCTATCCTACCCAACCACCTAAAAATTTTACCAACGCCACGTCGAAATGTTTCAAAAGTCCGCATCCTTCCACTAGCTTGGCATCTCAAACTTAATGTCCCGGTCTTCTCATGACCTTTCAACTTTCGAAATCACCGTTTTCGACGCCTTGGCAGCCTTCCCACAGTGGAATTTGGCGCATATAGCAGGTTTACACTGCCATATCCTGTTTGCATTAGAATTACTAAATTTCATCGCAAAACCACCACATTTTTAGCCCAAATATTTTACTTTTTCCACTTATTTCCCAAGGAGGACACCCTTAAGGCATCACTACTTTACATAAGGCATCCTTGTATCAGTGCACAACTTTTTGAGACTTTAACTACCTCGGTTTCATTTTAGTATAAAACTGCACTCGTTTGGGAAAGAATTTCTGAATAAATCTAGTATCACTACACTTGTTGAGTGTAGTGATACTAGATTTATAAACGTCTAATCCACATATACAGAAAACACTTCTCAATACCTCTGTCTAAAATTTACCCTCTCCAATTGCACCTTCAACGAGCAAACATAAGATAAAACACACCTCCAACGTCGCCAAATATTGGTCGTACACAGTTGAATTGACACGTAACTTAAGTGCATCACAAAGTGCATGCTCACAAGCAACGCGCACTGCCGTATTCTTCTCCTTCGTACCGTTCACCATCATCGGTATAATTGCCTCAAAAAGCGTTCATTATATCGTGGGGCATAAACCAACAACAATATTCCTTTAATTTCAACACTCACCATCTAGGCCTATCTCCGCTACTCCAGCAACTTCATAAGCTAGCCAAATGGCCAAATAGCGGCCAAATAGCGGCCAAATATACAAATCCACTGGATGAAAATAGAAATACGAATCTCAACGACTATCTGGTTATCATGATTTGGAGCGTCTACGAAAATCCAGAAAAAACTAACTGAAACAGTAATATCACAATATAGCTAAGGCTGGCGAGCAACCAATATCGACTTATTATAACACAATCCCATTTGATACTTCCACACCTTTTCACTTTCCTAGTAGAGTGTTTCGAGTCGCTAACTTATAGAGTAACGACACTGGGAACAGAAAACAGGGATCAACCCATGACATAGACTACAACCAACGATTTTAATTACCGTAGCTCCTGAGGTCAATGAGCTAAAACACCTGATGGATGGACGGAAGGAAACGCAGGCAGACATAAGTAACACCTGCGAACAAAAAAATTGTAATAGAGATGCCACTATCGCAGGATACTTTTGCAAATAAAAAGGCGCAACATAGTCAAGAGGAAGTTGGACAGTAGAAGGAATGGCACTTCATCGTGCACAATACACATATTAATTACAGCGTAAAAAACTGCAACTCATCGAAAAAAACTTCAAAATCGAATCAAGTTTTACTTGACGTTTGGTCGAGCACGAAATCAATGAACCCTTACCTTCATCTGAACAGGTGAGAGGTCTCTGACTGCGATATGATGCACACCGATTGCTGCTATTCTCTTAACGTCGTTTGAAGGATGATTGATTCCACGAACAAGTGCCGACAACAGTGTTATATCCATTGTTCGTTCGCTACAAATAAACTGCATTCTCCATAGAGAATTAAACCGTGGCTCATTTATTTCACTGTAGTTCAACCTACGTAACTAAAGCACACATCTGTCAAGGGTAATGCTTGTTCACATCTAATGGTGCGATATAATAAGTGCATAACAGCCGGGCTACATAATGATAACACTCATAATACATATTATAACTAGATAACAATAAGTGCATAATCAAGTGCTTCAAGCAACTATAAAAGCAACATTCGCCTGTAAAAGGATAACAATAATAAGATGGAAGGCCCATCCGAAATCCTTTTAAATTGGTGCTGGCCGACGCTGTAAAATGCACCTGAAACCATAGCTTTAGGATTCTGCTAAAAATAGCCAGGTCAACTATGAAAAGAAGGCTACACCGTCGAGAGGAGAACGCTGCAATTAAATGCAACAGAAACTGCGAAGGATGGGTTCACAAATCAAGAAAAATTCAAATATTACTTCAGAAGGAGCTCAGTCGCAGCACGGACACCCGCGCAAGCGATGAACGATTTATCCGACTGAATTGCCGACGCAATTGCGGAACGCAGTTTCTCGATTCCGTACGCATTCAGCAATGCTTCCGCATCGGTCGCGCATGCGTGTTGCAATGCGACTGTGTGTGCGTGTCGTTGCCTTACATCACATCCATTATTCTCTACCGCTATAAATTTTTGACATTAGCGAATGGATTTTTAGTATCACTCATTTCAATTAACCTTGTATTATTTTAAATGAAGACTCACTTGGATTACACTAGCGTGGCACGAACTCGGCTCCATTCCCTCCCCCCTCCCCCTCCATTCCTCTTTGCAACCCTCGTCCCTTCCGCTCACCGGGCAAAATTCGGAATACAGAAGCACCTGGCATGAAATACTAAGAAGGCTATAACTCCGTCAGGTTGTTACCGACTCTGATGGGGCTCACATTTCGAAATCATACTGCTGGAGTTTTTGGCGAATACAGATAGAGGCGAGTGAGAATAATTTCATATCTATCGAAAACAACATCCACTACTCTCACAGAACTTTGACTTCAAGAAACCAAAAAGTTGAAAACCCACTCCAGTGGGAATCATCAAAATTATTCCTTTCTTCGATTTCCCCAAGACAAAAGGAACCTTTAACGGACAATGAAACATAGGGAAACCATCAAATCACGTTTTCGCCATCGCTGTTTCTAAAGCTATGATACTACAAACTTTGGAATGATTGAAATGTGGACTTACGAGTAAGAAAGGCGGATGTAAATGCATTCAATCTCAGAAGGGCCTCTCCGTAAAGCGCAGCCGAAGCTAGCAACGTTGCATCATCTGCATCCTCTCCACAGTGCTTCTCGGCAACACTCAATATCGACTTTAGACATTCGTCGGAAAGTTTTGCATGAACACGATTGACGATTGCTCGCAGACTCACCAGTGTTGTTTCCCTGAACGCGCAATGCACTAAGCCAGCACAAAAATCAATCATCGATTAACGATGTGGATTCCTTTTTCTAAGGTGACAAAATCAATCTACGACCATAAAATTTCCACGATGATGATCTATGCAAGCAACTAAAAGGTCTAATATCACGAAACTGTGCAAAACAATTATAAACCAAAGATTATCGGATGCAGTCGTGCAAGAGTACTCAATGTTGCTCTATAAAATTGTCGATGAAGAAATCTTCAAATAGAAAACGTTATACTGAACGTATAAAGAATATAACGAATAGCAAAACACAACTCAATCATAAATCGCGCAGGTACTGATCATCAAATATAAATAGAATTTAAAAAAATGCAAAACCAAAATCCTAAAAAACGATAAAACCAACAGCAGCGATGAATCATCAGAACTGACGAGTAGTTTGACAAGTTCAGCAGCGATCGGCTCTGGTTTAGGGTGGATGGTAATGAGACGTGAGAGTGCCCCTCCAGAATAGAGACGCACCTTCCTTGAGGATGGCTCTTGCAAAGCTTTCAGAAATGTGCTCTGCAGCTGTGGTAGGAATGGACGAAGCAAAACATCAACCTATAAAACAACATCCATATCAAATTATTCCCCAATATGCCTACACACAGCTCTTATCTCCTAATAGCACCGAAATGTATATAAATTACAACATCGAGTGGAGTCCATTCATTTCGGGAACTATCAGAACACACATCCCCTCAGAACTTCACCTAACAAACCATCGATTAAACAGTCTACATAAATCGATCATTTATAGAAAGGAGCAAGCCTTGAGCAAAAATCCACTATTATTTCACTACGAAAGACTACTTTTGCTGTAACTGAGTGGCCTTATTTCCCAATAAATTTTAGACAAAGCAATTCTGCAACAATAGATTATATACACTCTCTACCTTTTTCTTTCGCAGCCTTAACACCTCTCTCTTTGAAAAGTTTGAAAATCCAAGGCTTCCGTCAGGTACCGGAAGATAATCTGATGTCTTTGTTGCGCTTCAAGACTCAATTCGATGCAAATCGGACGTTATCAATAACCTTATCGAGTAGCTGGGCCAGCGTCCAAAGGATCGATAACTTAACAGGCGGTGGATAGCGATCGCCCAATACACGTATCAGAGGACCAGTGACGTTCACCACATGCGCTTTAAGTGCGGCCGCCGAACTCATGGAAACGATCGTGCCCAACGTTTCACCTGCTACCTCCTTCATTTCGACGCCTCCCGATAAAATTCCCTCACGCAGAATCGGTAACAACGGTTGCAGTCCCTTAAACAGGATTTTGATTTCTGAGACCTCCGATCAGTTGAGTGGATATGAATATCAAATGATTTGGTGCTTTTCAATCAGTGCTGTAATTATTGCCTCAATTCTCCCTATTCAAACAGTTGGGACAAAGACTCCTAAATGCAAATGGAGAGCTATTTCGAGTAATGCGGAAAAGAGGGAGAGAGGAGACCAACTAGAGTAATGGTTCAAACGTTATTAATGAAGCAGCAAATATTCATCTATTAAAATGTTCCTGGTGATATAAACAGTAGTTCGGCCTCTCATTTCACCTAAAAGCAATGATCACTCGTAGCGACAACATCCCTCACCATTTCTGCACACTTTTGTTCTCCACGTCGTCTCCAACCGAAATAAACTCCCTTATAGAAACATTCTTCGATCCCAGTCCCCAGTTTCACTTCAACCATATCGCATCCCTCTCGATTAGCATGAAGAAATCGTTGCCTATAACACTGGGCCGTCTTTTTGCCAAGATAAATATGTTACTGCTGATGAAAGCCTTCTCTACGCCTCCAACCGTTTCAACAGAGAATGAGCGAAGATATTGCTTGAGCTTTCTACTGAAATTAGCAAGCATTGCTGCCCTAATATCGTAGCATCACAGCTAGAGAACCTGTGATGAGGAAATACGTCGTACTTCTTGCCTATATTCCTCTCTTAAATGTGAGCCAATCAAGCAGCGCTAAGCACGCTATCAGAACTGCGGAAGGAAGAGAAATACAATATGTGATAATGCGACGAACTCACCTTTGGATGTGACATTCCAGCTATAATGCCACCATTGGCGTGAGCCTGAAGGGAGGCAAGTGCCTGCTTAACGGTTCCTATAGCGGCGATCTGCTGTCGCTGATCGAGACTTTTCGTCACACAAACCAACGTCTCGATAGCGTTCTCGACGATCGCATTATTCGACGAATTATAAAGAAGTAATGCTCCAGGAAGAATCTCTTCCACAAGCTCACTCAGGTCAACCTTTAATGACATTGAATAAAAGGTGCATGCATAATTCCCAACCAAAACATTCACGCTGCAGATACCATTCTCACTTAAGTTAATTTGAGGATGATGAACTTCTACCACTTCTGCGCCATTGTCCTCTTTCTCCCTCCTTCTCATGCAACCGCTTCTCCCAAAAACGAAGAAGATTTGTGGAGTACTCCTTTCCGCCCCCTCCCCCAACCCAAAATTTTTGGACTCGGTTGGATCGCTGAACATATCATCATTTCTGCATTTGGATGATTTCTTTTCGATTGATATAAAATCACAGATGCTCCTCCAGCAGTGAAGTGAGAAGGTGGTAGACTGGATGACTGAAGGACCGTTATCCTACCGAGTGCCGCCATGGTGGCAGAGAAACGGGGGGAGATAAAGCGTAGATAAGATAATGATAACGCCGTGTTGTAAAAGGCCAGTGTAACAATAATCCTACGGATGTCGATTTATTACGGTCAAACCAACCTCAGCTTCATTCAGACCACTATTTGAAGGACGAGTGGGAACACTGCCTCAGGAAAGTACAATTTCTTCGCATGTGGTTAAATACACACGTCAAATCGACTCTACTACGCATGGATCCGAGCTCGAATATAGTATGCAACGCGACATAAGTAGCAAATGGTGGCGAACTAAAAGATCTGTAAACTCAGTCTGCTAAAGCATTTGCTCAGGAAGCTGAACGTCATGGGTTCGAATCCATTTCTTGGAACTTTCCACTTTTTAAATGGACAACACCAACCTTGCACCACCTGTTAGAGAGTAATCAGAGTTACGTTTGGAAGGAAATATTTCACGGATCAGCAAACCATTAATTGAGATTCGAAGATTTCTTCGAGGCAGGACGTCAACGAAAA
This sequence comes from Ascaris suum, assembly GCA_013433145.1. Lineage (NCBI taxonomy): Eukaryota > Metazoa > Nematoda > Chromadorea > Rhabditida > Ascarididae > Ascaris > Ascaris suum. The sequence continues at coordinate 8,138,233 of CM024181.1, forward strand.
AAGTCTCTTCCATGGAAATCATGAATACGCTTAATGCAATTTTTTTGAGATATCCCTTACAGGATGAAACATCGAACCTTATAATTTCTTTACATATATTTGAAAACCACAGATAATATGATAGAGAAAATTAAACGTAAAGGAAAGCGTTTAAGAAAGGATAAAAAATCACTTTGGTGTTCTTAGCAAAGAGGTGGATAAGAGCCGATGATGCGACATGATCTTGGGTGAGTGCCTTCTGAAGGAGAGTGGAGACGATAGTTGAAACTCCTTCTGGATCAGTCACTGATAAAAGCACTTGCAAACACTGACCAACTTGCTGGAACAAAAAAAAGTGTGCCCGTAGACAAAGGATATGAAAAATGATGCTTTACATGCACATACACATTTATATACATAGGACGGCGGTCACAGTAACTAATCGGAACGTACTAATGATGACAGATCACTAAGCAGGCGGCCTCCTGTTTGGCATCAAAGCATCCTACTCAAAAGCCAAATTGGTTTGCCGACCCAACGGTCGAGCCAACGAAAAGCTCTTCGAATTCTATCGAATATGCAAATTCGGTTTGCAAAACAGTTAAAAAACTGTATTGAATGGACATTAATTGTTTGTGCAAATAATTCAACAACGAAGATCCACAAACAGAGAGAAATTACTGCACATAAGATTCAACGCCGTGAAGATGTTTCCTGATTATGATATCCTGGATTATTCAAATATTTATCGTTACTGAATTGCTAATGAAAAATAGGTACCAACCTCGTCATCATTACAGTTGGCAAGCAACGATTCGAGGATTCTGCCTAGGTTACGAGTAAGTGAATCCCCAGCCACTGCCGATAACGCACATAATGCACGGGCATTTATTGGAGGGCGCGTCAACTTCGGTAGAACATATGAAAGCATTTGCCTGTAAATATGAGCATCGATAAGGCATATATGCTTGAAAACTGACGCCGAATTATGATGCTACTCCCTCATAGAGAACTCCATAGATCAAGCCACTCCTTCACCCTTCATCCAGAAGACAGAGGATGATTCACCAAGGATACGGAGAGGGAAGGTATCGAATTATACACGACACCAATACAACCTTTCACTACGCAATTCCTCCCATACTTACGACATGCATTCAACAAGATAAAAGAAGAACCTGCTGTTCATACGCATAATCTGCGATAATCCGTCCAATAAGCAGTCATCTTGTTCACCCAGTGAATCTAGCAGTGGAGCGACTATGTCATCGAACGCCGATGATCCAACGCTCTAAAAAAATCGAAATCCTAATTTTTCAATTTGCTTTAACATAAATAATTACCAGCACTACGAACGAAAATTTGTGGATAAATAAATAAGTAAATAAACAGAGCCATAAAGAATAACTCAGTAATTTCACTTCAATTAACTGCTTGCAGTTGAATATCACCACACTGCGTATCTTCTTTTCGTTTCCACCACACCAATAAAGTTGCGGAATTCAATCAATCACCTGGCAAAAAGAAGTGAAAGTTGCGGCGGCAGCTTTGCGCACTTCCATTTCTGGATCTGATATAGCCTTTTTGATTGGTTCGACCAACTGGGGCGTATACATAATAACCACATCCCTAGTTGTGTTCTCGATGATTTCGGCTAACGCAATCGCCACTCCTTGACGTTGCTCAACGGATGGTGATTCTAATCCGAGCTCCAATACAGGCAGAACGTCAATTAGAATCCTCTCACCCATCTTCTTGACCAGTTCACCCAAACATCGTGCAGCCATTTGTTGACGATCTTCGCTGTTACTCGCCAAGCAGCCCAATAACATCTCGAAGAGTGTTTTCATGATCTCCTTCAGCATTCGAGGTGTATTTGCGACGACTATCTGAAACAAACAAATCTCCGTACCAACGCCACATTGCTGATAGAATTATCATCCCACTTTGATGCTTATGACCACTATTTTCCAAACACCACGTCCTCAGGTCGGTGTATATTTCAGTTAACATGAATGAATGATCCAATCTATTAAACTAGTGCATCTTTTTCCAAAAGACCATACCATCACATAGCCATTTGTGACCACTTCAAACTGGTGCACCTAATATACTACAACACATATCAGGCAGTGTCCTAAACATCAGCCAACAATATACCTGATCGATGATGGAGACTAGCCATACTCTTAGAAGACCTAGTGCTACACATCCTGAATGCCAAAACGACAGATAGGCTGCACCGCACTTTACATCTTCCGGAAGGCGGCTCCCCTGCGGCCACGCAGCGCCCAATTTCATTTAACTTGCGCATATGCTATATTGCAATAATCACTCTGAAGTATAACAGAATCTATCGAACACCCGAGATGGTACATGTGGAACGTTATGATGACACAAATCGATGTAAAGTACTTCGGATGTACGATCAAAGAGGAACGGGGATTTTCTTTTCATAGCAACGTGTCCAATATCGAACTTAATTTGGTTGTCTCATGCTTGTCTGGGAAAGTTTAAAAGAAGCAATTAACTTCTCGATGTGATATCCTGCTCTCGAGATATTTTCATCTGAATTTCCCATCCCCTTCTTCTCCTTCACCTGGATTCCAGTTTCAGCACTGTCAGGTTTAACAAAAACTTATATTGCTCGCAGGATGGATACACGACTATAATTGGATGGCTAAATCGTCTAGGCTTGGGTGAGCAAGGTTAACCAAATCACACAATGCAAGGTTCTGCTGAATAAAAAACATCTTGTTCGATAGAGTTCATAAAGCCAAATAAGGCAACGTTCTGAATCAGCAACCTTCCACACATGGCTTGCCACCTGTCGAACGGTCAATGCAACATCGGAGCGTGCTAGATAAATGCCCGCCAGGACACGATCTCTGCAACATTCACCAGCATATTACATGATCCAACAGACAGACCACCTAATTGTGCGAATGTGCACGGTGCACACATAGTATGGGGTAGGAGACTGCGGTACATTTGGTACACATTAGAGCCTCTATACTGTAAAGATGATTTCTGCAAAAGAAAACGTACTCGTATGAAAAAAATTCCCTCGTTTCACGTGCTGGCCCATTGAAAATATTAAATTCACAGCAACAACTCTCGAAATGATTCGCCCTTTTTCCTTATAGTCTTCCAGAAGAAGAAGGGGAGGATGATGGAAGAACTCCTCCCAAACTCATTCTTACAAGTGGAAATTCCACCACAGATTATCGCTGAGCAAACGATTTAAATTCTTATCAAGCGATAACTAAAACCACAAATATAGTAAAGTTGGATGTCAGGCTGTGAACAATGCTTCAATACTTCGTGCCTATTCTCGATTAGTACGCAATTCAACAAATAGCAAATATCCGCTGCAAATTTTATGCAATCTCTGTTTATAGTATGTCACTGTTGATGATCTCTAAGATTTTTCTAGGTAAAAAATCACACACAGTCGGACATGCCCTCGGTGGATACTAATAACCAATACAACAATTTCTAGAGCACACTCATAGCAATTTGAAGAAAAGACAACAGAAGAGGCAACAAATGGACCTGCAAGCTTGGCCAAGTTGCCGGACGATTGCCTTTCCAGCCGCCTCCATACCCATAGTGTCATCCTCGTTCGATGTTGCTGACGTCATCTTACCACTTACACCTTTAAATAACCTTCATCTCAGTGAACATAAAATGATACACGGAACCACGATCTCCGTAATTACAGCAAAACGTGTTCGCAACAATGGACGGTCGTTTCTTTTCTTTTTTACGGCCACTGCAAACGGCGGTCATACAAATTTGCCTTCTGTATGACGCAAATCCCCTCCTCTGATATGCACCATCCATACGTACATAGCATGTTTGCATATCAAGCGCCGTTAACTTCTTTCTAAGACTTTTGTAGAGTTGGACGGCAAAACAAAGTAAAACAGCATAGGAAATATTTTGAAAATAAACTTAAATGTTGTGAAGTAAAAATATTTCAAGGGAATGACTTGAAATATTACCGTATATCGAACATCCTGAACAGAAACACAATCACCACTGACGTCAACAATATACAGAGGTCATAATTAAGGGTAAACTAAATTAATCTACGGTTGCATAAGGTACACATTTATTCGAGTGAATGCAGTTCTTTAAGCGAAATTGTATCAGCACCAAACACAGAAAGCATTTCTACCACAGCATTAAATAAAAACCTCAAAGTTTACTGCTCTACAAACCACAACAGCAGAGCTTTCATCTCTGCTCCTCCTCCTCCTCCTTTTTTCCTCAAATGCAACATCCCTTTTTCAACTACTGCTTCAATAATAAATTAAAATAAGTAGTGTATACCAGAAATATTGAAAAGGAAATCGCCGATGAGTGTAACGGATGCGTATCGAATCCTCCAGTTATCATCGAACATCGCTGCTTGTAGTTGAGGCAACAGAAGACGACGTGCGTGCGAGCAATACGTTGAGATGAGACGTTGACCCGCTTTTAAAGCACTGTCCCTCACATATTCGTTCTCATCTGCTAGCGCCTTCAGTACGCTCGGTACCACCTGTGAAGATTAAACTCAAATGAGTATTACCCACAGCATCACAACTACAGCATTTCCAAGTATAAGGCATTTGGGCTGCTCAACCATGTCCAGGACAGTTTTCGACGTCCAGGGTACGACCAACAATTACCAACTTAACTTCCTCATAACCGTATGGGAATTCAGAAACATAGGACTGGAAATGGACCCACCCAAAACGAGATGGATGTGGAATCAATTTTGTCCTTTGCTTACTATCCATCCTGCTGGCCAATATAGAGAAGTGGGGAACTCCATCTATTTTCGAAATGAGCGAAAGTTCGCCAACAACTTCGCATGTGAATGCAACAGACATCGAAGAGCAGCATAAGCTCGTTTTAATTAAATAAAAACGATACGTCTCGACGATGGCCTGTCGACAGAAACAAAGACCGAGTTGTTCCACTCCATAATTATGCTTGCCGTGCTGTACGCAGCGGAGTGTTGATCAACAACTGAGGCAGAAGAGGTAATGGCATTGACACAAAAGGCAATGGCATCTATATTACGCAAAGTATCCCTCAGAGATCATACCACTTCAGTCGTCATAAGAAATTTGCTGACGTGATCCAGAATTGTACAAAACGCAACCGCAAATGGACTGGGTACGTAGCGCACCTGGCTGATAATGTACGGGCTACAAGGTTCATCAATTAGGCGCCTCGCAACTGCAGAAGTCCACACATCGACCGGAAACCCAGTGGACAGACCCGAAGGGAAAATGTTTGGTCAGCGATGACTCCAGTAAGCTCGGGGAAGAAAAGTATGGAGGCGTGGACCTGCATAACTGGAGGACAAGGCCAGGAGGATCGATCCGATAAAGATGATCACCACTTTTAGTTAGAGAATAGTGTACCCTAGTAAAAAAGACTGCAAGAGCATCCCATAAAGTGGCCGATAAAAGCCATTTAAACTCGATGAGTGCACTGCTCGAAAAGTCAGAAATCCGCCTTGTTTTCCTCTTAATTTGAGGTATGAGAACAACTTTAGGTCTGATGTCTTTCTCCACTATGTTTTCTTCTTCAGGAGAACAAAAATTCTTTTCCGGACCTCTGCATGGATCAGTTCAAATATGCCCTAAAAGAAAGCATATTCTACGCTTCAAAACTGGTGATGAAGGCAAACCTGTGGTAGGAATGGTACGAATTGATCACCGAATAGCATCGGCAAATAAATATACATCAAGATGTATCCATCGCGTACTTCCGGTGCGACCATCTCCGATTCCGTTGTTTTTATTATATCCGGCATAACGTATGCCAACTGGTCATCTCCTAGTGCTTTAAGAACCTGTAACAACACATATATGCAGATCAAGTTTTCTCGACATAAACTAGCCCTTTCCTATCCCAACTACAATAACAAACAAATCGAAATGCTATTTAATTTTTTATTTCCCGCATCCACAAGGAAATCAATAGCGGAAGGGGAAGCAATCAAGTTTTGCATGATTTAAATCAAGGAAAGAAGAGAGACCTCCGCAAGACCCTGTGCAGCACCAGATCGATCAACTGGGCTTGCATCTGAGACGAGTTTCTCCTTCAACCAAGGCACTATTTGCTCTCTGAGCCGCACCGACGTATCACCAGATGAGCAAGCAACGATAGCACCAAACGCCTTTGCGGCCACTGTACGAATTTCGGGTACAGGATCCAACAATGACTTTTGAAGACCAGGCACCAACTCACATAAGTATGGTTCCATATCCTGCAAAAGTTATTCGGCATTACATAAATTATCGATTCGTGCGTTTCGTGCTGGAAAATACCTCTCAAGCCCCTTTAAATTGAAAGGGTTCTAAGGAAAGAACGACAAACTTATCACATTCTAAAAAGCTGCCGTCTCCTAACCGCTATGAACCAGACTTTAACCCAAACCTCTGACTTCATGATTTCAAAATAGAAACGATTTAATAACATGGCGCTGCTCTTTCCTCCCCTCAAAAGCAGTATTTATAGGAAACTTATCTCCTAGCCCTTTCCATCCAGCCATATTGGACAAAGAGGTAGTTTGCAGTTTCCAAAAAAAAAAAACAACAAAACGCATACCTTATTATCGGTGAGAGAGTAAATGCTAGCAATGATCTGTGCAGCCATTCGCCTTGTCTCCGTATTGCGGTCACTGAATGCACGTCGCACGATTGGCATTATGAGTGCCAGCGACGCGGCATCGATGTAATGGATGAATCTCGTGTTGACAATTGTCTGCAGACAAGACGTCGTCTTACTTGCCGGATCGACAAGACCGGCCAACAGATGCGAACTGATACCTGCAGTTGGAATAATGTGTCCATGCGAGCTCCTTTAAAAAATTGAGTACAATAAAGAGATCAAGTATGAATATAAAGCTGAGAGGTGACACATGAAAATCAATAATCGAAAGCAATGTGAATAAAGAAAAAATTCCTTCAAAACAAAAACTACGAGAAATCTATTTCACAAATTCGTGCATATAAAAACGACGCCCGCATATACTGCGAGGTTTTTACCTCAAAGTTTTGAAAAAATAAGCACTGGAAACCTCAAACAATTGTCATTCCATTCTTAACTTCTTTATCGATATGCAATCCTCTTGTCCATCGCTTCTTTCGATCATGCCAATTAAAATCGAGAAATCAATTTCCTTCTCCATAAAAAGTGCATATATTTGCACAAAGCCAGACACTTCATCTTAGAGCATTTCAACCACCTCAATCACTGATGGATAAAGATATGATCCAAACGAACAACGAACCAAGTATCTCAGGATTCCGTATGACTTTAGCGATTTGCTTGAGTGCCTTTTCTCCGGATTTTTGTACCTTAGAGTGTGAGTCAGCTAGCACCTCGATGAGTTTGGGTACGATGCTTGGCAGACATGCCGAAAGTTGCTTCGGTGCACAGAATGCCATTGCACCGAGCAATTCCACCGACGCACATTTAGTGCGCCACGACTCCTCATCCAACGCCGCCAACAGCGACGGCAGTACCTCAAACACAAGAATTACAATCACCTTCTCGTCATAAATTACCCCAGGAAAGAAATTCGTATCACTAACCAATCTCCAATAAACTCGAACAATAACCTAAGAAGCACAAAGCACAAGTTTTACTCAAGAGTATATGCCCTTAACTGTCCATAAGACCTTCAAAGTCATACAATAGAACCCAGCCTCAATTCTGACTTGAAAGAAAAACGAAATGTTTCGCGGCAGACGAAAAAACAACGAACAAGTTTAACGCCGTGAGCAGAGAGCATGGCCATCATAGCGCGTGCGGCGTCATCTGCAGCTCGTCGCACATTCTCGTCGGAATCTCCAAAGCATATCAGCAGCGAAGGCAGCACTTGCACTATGTATGGCTCGAACAGCTTCCCCATTGTGCTGAAGTATAAATAAATGTTGACTTATTGTTAATTCTCGATGCTAACTCCAGGCGACTACGATGAAGAAGTTACTATCAGAGCTTAGAGCGCGAAACGATATGCTAACCTGAGGTCAGATATAATCACTGCTACGAAAAAATCTCTAGACTATTCGTTCCGAGCGAATTTCAAAATCCGGGCGAACAACCTACACAGAGATAAACGTCGTCAAAATACGCTGATACATTCCTCTAATGACCAGAAAGGAATACAGGAAAAAATTACATTTTTTAATACGGAGTTGGTAATTGGTGACATTTTTTGTGATATTGGCAGCTAACATCTGATAGCATCTAGCTAGCATCATCATTCACTCATTTACTCAACTGTGTTCAAATGTCAAAAAAGTCACCAACGATATAAATAAATAAGCGTTCACCTGCAGAGCATTTCAAGTGCAAGCAGCGCACCCTCGCGATGCTTCGGATCTTTCTTATTAGCCAATGAATTTTGAATCATCTTGATGAGTTCCAACTCACGTACTGCGGACATGCCTAATCCCTAAAATATTCCTCCATCATATTCACTATCTTTGCGCACATTCAATCATGAAGAAGAAATCCGCGAGCTTATATAATTATTAAGCAAAAACCCCTCAAAACGTACAAATTAATTTATAACAGAGGACTGGAAAATGCTGAAACGACCGAACCTTAATAGACAATCGCTGGAAAAACAAGCAAAGAAAAAATCAAATAAAACAAACTTTAACGAGACCAGCGAGACCATAGGCAGCACCTCGACGTTCACCATACGAATCCGCCTCAACAAGCAAACATGAGAGTGTACGAACGAGTTCTTTTGCACTGTCTCTTATCGCTGGCACCAATGGCGGTAAGCACTTCGACACTGCTTCTTGCACCTATAATATCAGCAATCAGTTGCTCGTTGACGGGAACGTATGCGAAACCTATCACGTGAGACGTATCACATGACGTTTAGATATAAATCCCTCATAGCACGCACCTAAGTCAAGAGCGGGACGGATAAAGGAATTCTTCCCTTCCGCTTCTTACTCCCTCCAGTTCTCCCAAAATTAAAAATGCATCTGCTTCCGGTCACATGAAATGACAAAACTTTCTCCAAACTTTTAATCGACCGCGCGTCCACTTAAATAAGGTCGCCTTAAAGCAATCAAAAACATATTCATATATAAGGTGCTCCTGAATGAAAATATTGTCGTCTGAATATCTCACTCCTTCGAATTTAAATTCCAATGCGCGTATTTCACAAGCTTATAATACGACAGTTTCAAAATCACAGTGAACTATCTGCATTACATAGGTGAACCGTGATCCTAACAACCTGTGCAAAAATGTCATGTTCTACCGGTAGGGACCGCTCGTTAGCATGCTGATGGAGATGCTGTATAACGAGATGAGGCTGAAACTGTTTTTTGCATGTGCAAATTGACTGTTGTAGACAGCTTCAATCCACTCAGGTAAATACCTCACCTCCCTTCTCCCAATCAAACGATAAGCCCCAACCTGTTGTGAAGGCGTTGAAAGAGTTTCGATGAGACGAGCAGTGATTGTGCGCACTTTTTCATTGCTTGGATCAAGATGTTGCGCCAAAGTGCCCAACATGAGAACGAGTCCTTGCCGCAGATTATCGTGCTGTGGTCCATCCGGTGTTGAATGCAAAAGACCTTCCAGGAACGGTAATAATTCACTCATACGCGCTTCACCATACTGCAAAACATTTAGTTAGTTTTGTGGATACCAATCGAACGATCTGCAACTTAAGCGAGGCAGCTAGAAAGTACAAGTATGCGAACGAACAGAACATGGGCGAATAAATCCAGAATCCTGACTCCGGAGTCTAGGACATGGAGCGCCACAGCGATATCCTCTCAAAGAAATTAGGTATCAGTCACTGTACTCGATCACTTCAGGCAAACCTGACACTGCATGGTAAAACATTTTCCAACTGCAAAGATGCCCTCGGCTTAGATGACCTCGTCATAAAATGAAGATATAGCAATTTTATGAATGGCTAATAACAACAGTTACACTGACTTCTCGAAGGACTGTTTATTTAAACACAGAAGATGTCAGCCAAGAGAACTAGTCAAAGCTCTTTTTTTTTCATGCTGCTCATCCACCATTTTAGAGGAGATTGTGGTTTCAACGGCTTTTCAAATGAAGAGGAGGTTATGCAGACGCGAGATTATGGCGTTTGCAAACATCAACAGAGAATTATATTCCATAGAAAAATGAAGGAATGGGAATGACGTAGACGAGATCAAGGTTCAGCCGTTGATGTTTTGAAGCTGAGGCAGAAAGACGCCGCGGACAGTCTAGCACCGCCATTTCAGTACGTTAAAACTGACGATTAGGCAAAACCCGGCTAACGTTTCATAAGGAATTAACAAATGTAACGCGCAAGTGGCGTAAAGTATATCAATGACCTATTTAACAAAACAATGGAATCCTTGTGTACGAGTTTCAGTCACAAAGCCATGACTTTTACCATCATCAGTTAAAAGACGCAAATAGGACATCAAATAGAAAGTGGAACTGAGCAAGAGAAGGGGAAGGATCGAAACAGAAAAGAGTCGGGGAAATAATAGAAAAGCTTTTCCTCTTAATGTGTCTTACAAATTTTCCAGCCCTGAAGAAATTATAGGAGATACGAGAGATTTAAGGAGTTTTTCCGAGCACTGATTTACCTTCCCCAGTCACTGTTCTTTGCGTTCACGTTGCAAAAACCACTGCCAATTTCAAGCCATTTTTTGCGATGGCGCAATCAAAATGCGAGCAGCAGTTACTGAGCAGAATTTCTTGCACTTATTCTAATCAAGGAGCACCTTTCGAATGAGTGTAAAATCCAAAAGTACCTTAACATAATGGAACCAATAAAGGTGAAGCTTCGCTTTCCAACTTCATTTTCGCGACAGCAACACATTTCCCCACTATCCCCTCCTCCCTATTTTTCCGCCAAAAATTACGGTCACTGCTTTGCTCAGCTGAACTGCATATACCGAGCTTTTTTTGCCATCTGCCCACTGTGTTAAATACTCAAGCCTATTTATCGACTTTTCTATAACCATTGTTGAGCCGCAGTGTTGAAAGCCAAAACTTGGTTGAAGGAAAATTAATAAGGAGACAGATGCTGGTCTGAGGGAATCCTCATTAAACCGTTGGTTCTTGAATTCCAGAAATGGTGCCAATTTTCCGAACTGAATGTGCAATAAGAAAACTAATAATAATGGATTCAGTAAGTGTCGATTCGAGGCGGCAGCATACGTTCTGAGTTAAAGCTTAAAGCAATATAGTCCCTGCAAGCGTTCGCAACTTTCCAAAAAATGATACATAATGCGTAGGGGCCTGAAAGCGTAGAATTACTGTGTACGGTATTTACAAATGTAATTCAAACGAGTAAACACCCACTATTACACAATTACAAGCTAAACTGCAAACTACAAAATAATAATTACCTTTTTGATAGCTTCAATAGCTGTATTACGCATCAGATCACGACATTCAGCATTCCTGTCGGATAAGCCTCGTGGCACAACAATCTTGACGAAGGTGACCGCAGCTGACTCTGGGATGTGAGCAGCGAGCAATATAAGTGCCTCACCGACACCTGCTCGTCGTTCCCATTGATCCACTGGTTCCTTTACCATACGACCCACATCATCGATTACCGCACCGCGCATCTCAACAATTCAACATATCATACTATTGTGCACGCAAACCATCCCACAGTACTAATCTTACGGATTACAACTGTTCAATTGTATCCAATTTTTCTTCACAAAATGCTTTACAAATTAGTAGGGAAATCGAGTGAGATAAGAAAAAAGACAAAGGAAACAAAGTAAAGTGAAAGTGGAAATTAGAACTGCAAAAATAAAATTAAAAAGAAGAAAATGAAACAAATGTATGGCTAACAACCTGCAATAAAGGCAACTTCAGTCACGCTCAGACTCACAAGACAATCCCTTAGCAAGGATCTGGTCCATCGAGGGATCTGATCCCATCTGCGGACATTGTCTGCGGTCATCATCGAGAAGTGTTTTCAAATGTCAGACACTCGAAATAGAGCAATCGAAAGAGTATGAAATGATGAGAATAAACATGAAGCCATTTCAGGCAGGAAGCATGATCCGGATTGAATACTTCTGCATCCTACAAACATGTCTTCGATGACCCTTCCACGGTAGTGCCTATCACAATGCCTATCACGGTAGTGCTACTTTTTCAGAAAATTCTTAACTAAACGATGCTGCCATAGAGATAGCTCGACTTCATTAGAGACAACAGCCCCACTGAGATATAAGGAGCAGGAAGCTATGTGGATGCATCTCGAGAGAATCCAAAACGGAGCAGACAACGACATTAGCTTTGAAAACGATCGGTGAAACAGCATCAATTCGATGCAATTTCCACAAAAAACGAAATTCTTCATATTCTGCACATCTGTAAAATAAGCCTGTTCTTGCTTTACCTTACAGCCTTTGCTCTTGCACCTGGACGACTAAAGGCTTACAGCATCTAAGCTGGCTTAAATTCCAATTTCATCTGCTCACTCGCAACAATGTTTATAAGTTATTGCCGCAAAAAACTTAGACAAGACGAGCGGACTTATTCTCATTCATAGAAAAATTTGAAGTTCCTTATTTATTTCAAGTGCAAATTCACTTACCTCAATTACAATTAATGTAAAGAAGAAAATACAACTCACCTTCACATGCTGTTAACCAATAAAACACTCTCTGCGACAGTTTAGAATTATCCATCATCCCCTCATTTCGCCTACCTCAATATTCCAACTTCCTTCTACCTCAAAAAGAAAATAACATACTTCACTCAGTTCACTGTATAAAGCATCCAATCGCAATAGAACAACATCCAGCTTTTCAGGATAGGCGACGATGAGTGATTCGAGTGCATGTGACGCCGATTTACGCATAAATTCTTCTACCGATGTAACGTCATCCAGAACTTCAGTGCATAACTCCCTTAAAACGATAAAACGATAAGATCCTACACTGACCCCAAGAAAATCTCGCAAATTAGGTTTCACCCGAATGGGGTTCCTATAAGAAACTAGATATATAACATTCCCCCTCTGCCTCCACTTCATCAAGTACCAAGCATGAACCATTAGATAAGAAATTTTTTAAAAAAACATGGAAATTCATGTCCGCAAAATACCAATAATTTACTCAATAATTATCCGCCCATTAATGATCAACGACTTTTTGCAGCACCTAATTTAAATTAATGTGAGGATTCATTATTGAGGAGTTAATATCCTTTAAGACAATCCCCACTAGAATAAAAAGAAACTCATAAAGTATAACCATGTTTTAGAACTTTATCAGTATCTCTCTTAAAGTCCTTTACAAAACAAGCAAATATTTCACTAACGGATTTGTTTGCAATCCTTCGTTATGCCAGATTACACTAGCCAGCTTAGCACAATCTTCGTTCGTATCGTGTCTGGCGATATAAATTCTACGTATCAGCAGATCCACGAGATGTGCACACTCAGCGTTTGATAGGGCATACTGATATAACTGATGAGGAACTGATAATATCTAAAAATATGTACCATAAAACGTAAAAGGTCTCCCAAGAATTTGTAAGGGGTGCAGAAGGGGACAGGTGATCAAAAGATTACTTCAAAGATCGGTAGAACATTTGCCGCAATGTGATGGCGTTCCACAGTAATAACGTACAACCTTGCATCTTTTGTTCCAACACGAAAAGAGAATGGCCGTTCCAACTAGATCAGAACGAATAGGTAAAACGATGTAAAACGATACGTGCGCGACGATTTCTCTTTACCTCTTCTATTTTCATTCACCTGCATATTTGCTAATAAAGCAAAAAGTAAAGTCGAACCAGCCCATTAACCCTAGAAAATGCACAAAAATACACGAAAACTAGTGTTAGTGTTCAAGGTGAGCCAACAGCCGGCAAACGATATGTGGCCTCCGCAACATCCAGCGATGCCAAAAATATAGAGGAAGGATGGAACCGGCATGCACCTGTCAAAACGTTTTGCCGTCCTGCGCAGGTGCAAGCAGCAATGCAAGCAACTCCCTTCTCGACATTACGCCGCAACATACTCGCATACAGAGCTCTACTTAACTTCGCGGACTCTCCCGTACTCGCCTCCTCTCTTTCAAAATCGAGCCTTTTTAAAGAAAGCAACAGGAACCACACCCAGCTGGAATCCAGTTTGGCTCTTATTATACGGGACCAATTATATCTGATTCTATACAAGTGAAAAGGTTCAGTGCATATAAACAGAAGGCAACAAAAAAATGCAGGGTCTAAAAACTCCTAACGTTAAAAAGACTGTCGAAACCGCAAAAGCATCGTTACTACAGTGTCGGATGGCAGTTCGATAACTGCAACCTCCACTAATTTCAAATTCTTCTGGTGCCGGAAATACAAAAGCTTTTTACACGTAAACAAGAGAGTTATTTCACACATAAACAACACACTAATACTGTGTTGGCATATAGCACTGCACTGAACAAATTTAATTCTCCTTAATGCTGCAATGAGTTTCACGTTGCTAACCACAACGATCCACTCGTGGCAAATCCATCTGACTGCATTTTTTGAAGGACAATATTGAATGCAAAATGCACTTACAGAGAGAACATTCTCGCGAACATTCGTCTTGGTAAGTGTGAGCTTTGACAGCAATTCCTCCAACATTTGCACCATCCTAACTTCCCTCCTTGGAGCGTCATCGACCAGTTGGCAGAGGCTTCGAAGTGCGCTGCATGACAACTGAGACAGCTCGACCGACTCATCTTCGAGGACAGCCAGTAGCATCGAACAGAGACGGCTCAAAGGAAGCATGCATACCTCACCATTCTGAAATAGCTTACCACCTTATTACTTTTAATGAATCCTCTCCTTACCTCCAACAGTCATTCATTCCATACCAAGACAGTACTTGTCGAACACAAATAAAGTTTCCATTAGACTCTTCGAAATGATAGTTATTCTCCTCTTCATAAATAGAAACGACTTCATCCAGTTTCGTGAAAGAAGGGACCCAGGGTATCTATTAAAGGAAACACGGTATGACTCTCATTGTGCTGAAACATGCAACATCATTTCACAAGCTTTCTTCAAAGCACTCGTTACAGCTTCACTACAGCAGCTATTTCAACTCGTTTTTTCAATCGAATCCCGTGGAGGTATACAACGCATTTCCAAACTGATCATTTAATTCCACAACCCCTCAGTGAGGAAGAACGAGCATCCTTTCTCTCAAAATTTAATCTAATTTCCATCCATCTTTTCAACCCCCCTTCCCCCTTCCCTCCTATCTCCCTTGAATTCCTCAAAGCACGTGAAGGTGCGACATATCTCAACGTCCTCCCTCTAATAGCTCGAGCATGAATACATCGTCCTCTCATCGCGCTCCTTGTATTTCGATCGTAAAAATTTTAAAAAATCTGTTAAACGTGTTGTTCCCTTTTCAGTTTTCATCTGTTCCATCAGTAGATGACCATACTGGAGTGAATAATTCTCTCTCAGTGACCTCATCGAAAGTGCGCAAATTGTGACCTCTAACGGCCTTTCATCATTCTATATATATAAGCAAACGGAAATATAAAAATAGAAGCCGGTCATTGCGGTCAATAAAAACGCAGCCCGCTGCTTAACTATCCTAAACACTCAATGCGTCTTCAAATGATGCAAAGGAATAAGTCAGCGGTGTCCTGAACAGGTGCATGATTGCTCGACGACTATAAGCACAGAGTCCAGCTGGTTCCGTTTCACGACAATAATTACATCCGCCGAGGAGTGCAATGGAGCGCATCAACAACAACGACAGTGAACTCATACCCAGATCAATGTCACAAAAAAGAGGTCGAAAAAGGAAACCGCATATCGTGGAAGCTATTGGTTTACTATGCAATGCCGTTCGCATAATAAACCTTGAAAAATCCCTGAAGTATCGTAAGCCCATTTGATCAAAACTGCTCTATGCTCCACTTACTACTTCTCAATGATGCACAATTTATTTTTGAGGTAAAATATTTTAAGCCTGCCGTTCCCTCTTATCCCCCTATCTCCTAAAATTGAAGTTATGCTGTGGTACTAACCTTGATGAATCGTTTACTAAACGCAGCAGCAATAAACTGAATTGTGTTCAGTCTGAGTGCGTAAGTGTGCGTTCGATCCGACAAAATAGCGTTGAGGAGAGGCAAAGCGATACACAGCTTGCCAACGTTGATAGTATCATCGTCACCCAACTCCATCAATAATTCATCCTCTGTCACTGCACACTCTTCTCCATCCAACAATATCGGCACCACCACACAACGATCTGCAATTCCTATGATTAAACCCACAAGTAAGATAGAGCGAAAGGGCGAGACTAAACCCTGTCCCTTCCCCCTCCAAGCTGAAAAATCATCCTTAAATCACCCTGAGAATTACAGTGATCAAAAATTGCATTGCATTTAGTCAACGGAAGTACAAGATAGGAATCAGTTTTAATGACTCTCTTCAAAGCTCGAAAACCCGTCTTCCGCTCCGCTATTGCCCGGGAAATACAACCCAACTCAGGAGGTGCAATAAAATAAAGCGACCCACTAAAATCGATTGAGCACTAAATGTTGCAACGCACAATGCTTGCTTTACTTAAAACATTAACGAAAAGTGAAATGTCGTCATTAGCTCATAAAAGCGATCCGCGCTTGGATGCAGAAAAATACCCGAAAGCATCGCCACAGTCCTCGAAAGTTGACTTGCAAGAGGTTCCTCACTCCAACAACGATCCACATATGCTGAATGAAGAGCACGTATCGTTGCGTGCAATATCAACTCGTCTATAAATAAATTATAAGTTCTAAACGTTCTCTGAAAAGATTCATATTGCATCAATAGAAAAAGGATAAGAAATAGACGGATAAATAATTCAAGATAACGCACATCTGTGAAGTGGCAGTAAAGTTTTTTTCTAACAAAAAAAAGAAGCTCGAATTTTGCGATCAGCATCTGCGATGATATAATGCAGCTAAATAAAGAGATGTGTTGCTCATTAACCATTCTTGCTAATGCAATCAAACTACATGGTCGTCAGTGTCCAGCTACCAACTCTGGGTTGATACCATAACAAATTCCACACCTCGTTGAGTTTCCCTCTTATTTGGGTAGTTGAACTCATATCAGCTCGACCTCGGGAACGTCACTACATTTGATTGTAATTGAGGAATACTTACGAAGATAATCATCAGAAGGCTCGAAAGCAGCATCGCGATACGCACGAAAGGCATCAACCGCCAACTGTGAGACGAGTGATGATTTCAGCAATGGAATGATCACATCGATAATTATATCGATGTGTGCCGTTGATCCACTCGGATTGCCGTTGATCGCTGCTGAAAGCGCTCCCAAACGTCGTTCACAATCCTCATACAGTGAACGTAACCTCTCGCGTATTGCCTTAAGCGTTCTTCGTTTACGCATAAAAAACTAAAGATGCATCGAAGTAACATCGGAAAAGAATGAAACCAACTTCAAGAAGGAAGAATATCGGTTGATTCCAAGGATCAATACCACGTGGATGCCCATGTCAATCTGCATCTCCTCCCCTATTCTTAATTAACGGAACTTTCTTATAAAAGGAAAGCGTAAACCGGAAAGAGGTTCAAACATAAAATGTGACTTTAAACTTCGACAGCGGTGAAGGGGGTAAATATTCGAAAAAAATATAACGGCAATTCATAAATAAAACTGATCACCCATTTGCAATAAATCGGTACTAAGACACGGGGATCCCTACGATCAAAGAAAATATTACCGCTTCCATGGAAGCAATGGCTGGCCCCGATACCGAAGATTGACGCCTTTCCTGTATGTAGTGGAATTTTCAGGGTGGGATAGCCTCGCAAGGCTTGCCTTTTACTAGTCGAGAAGCTCAAATTTTCAGTCACAAGTTCCCTCTCATAGAGCCATATTACTGGGCCGCTGCACGCTGGCATATGTCTGTGGCTAACTATAAATTTTGCAGATGCTACAATCTTGTACTGTCATTGCAAGTTGCCCAACACTGCAGTTGGAATCTAGATCCTGTTATTGCTGTTTACGGCGTTGTGATGAGCTTTAATGTAATATATCAACGCATAATGTGCTTTTTATTTTTTACGCGCTTTATGGAAAAGTATATCATTCGCTCACCAAATCAGTCTCTAATTGCAGAATCCCATATTTGCCCGGATTCATGCAATACAGTAATATCTCGGTCACCTAGCAACAAAAATAACTTACCTAATACAAAGAGATAGGACCAATGTTGCAAAACTTTGCGCCGTAAACCGCATTATCCTAAGATTCCAGTGTTTGTACTCAATGCAATGGAACTTCATTCGAACTTCCTTCTTCATCGATGAACACAATAACTTCTGACAACCGATCTCACAGTCATGCTCGAAAAGATTATTTGCTACCGAAAATGACTCAAAATACTAATAACAAAAATCTGCAAGTGCATACTACATCCGGTATGGTATTATATCACTAAGACATTTAACGCTAATGAATATTTTTACAATGTTTTTCCCAACGAAAATTCCCTGCGAGATGGGTACAATCGAAGCGCAGGTCTTTTTTGTAGGGCAACGCAGAAAGGTATCATTATTCTCCAGAAATCCTCAACAGGGGAGAACCCCAAAAAACGTCAACTTCGAAGCCCAATGACTACTTACGATTACCAATCTGTAATCAGATGGAAATCGCTAAAAAAAAGTGTGCATGTTAAACAAGAGTTCTGAGATCGCGCTGAGATTTTAAAAGAAATAGACAGCTGCATCAGCTCGACACCAAGTGACGTGGGCATCATCACAGACCCATATAAGTGAGCAACTTCCCAAATGAAACCGTTAAAACTGCAATTAAAGCAATTTTCATGACGTAACTGCTGGAAAGGTGGAATAATAAGAAGACCTTTTCTACCTAAAACTTTACCGACTCCCAATTAACCAAACAACTAAAATCAAAGCAAAAAGTCCACGAAGCAATTCTGCAGCCGACTAACAATTACTTCATGATGCAAACTAAAATTGGGAGTAATTAATGCAAACTAAAAAATATGAGGTCGAAAATATTTGGTAATAATATATCACCGCTGAGGCAAAATTTAAGGGCCGAGCGTGAAAGGTCCAAAAAATTATAGAACGGATACAGCGTCAGTAAACTGTTCAGTGAACTTTACCCCTCCCCCTCCTCACATCTCAATCAATCACGGGTAACAGTTCAAAGCATACTCGTTCAGTCTGCAGTTCAGCTTCGACAGCCTTCTTTTGTCTTTCAGTCAGTTTGCCCTCCTTACGTCTCTTCTCCGCCAATTCCTTCCTCAATTCGACTTCAGCCACCTGTTCCTTGAATTTGTAGGCCTGAAAAAGAAAGTAAAATCTATCGTAAAGAATTATGGCATGAAAATAGCAAAAAAAGACCGCAAAAAGACCAAGATCGATAAAGAAAGAAACGTTAAGCAAAGAGTGATGTGGGTAATGCTGAATCGAATTATCGCGTCGTCTTCAGTCGAACTGCTATGAAAGAAAAGAGTTAAGGAGATCAAAATATAGGTCACCATGCACACTATATCGATAGTCTGTTTCATAATTGAGCACACCTTGCTTTCTCGTTTGACGTTCTTTGCCTCTATTGCTTCTTCGCTGTTTTGATCGATAACTTCTGTATTGTAGAGCTTGCCATCAGGCACTTTGTAAATTGCAACATCTTTTTCGGTTATCGCCAAATATCTAAAAATATTTTTGAAAATATCACTGAAAACGCTGCAGCTCATTCGAACAATCACAAATCCTTCGTTTCGCAGCCCTACGGATCTCCTTTACCCACTCAGTTACTTCCCTTTTGTTTGCAGATGGGGAGGTAACTGTGCTAGTGGGTAAAGAAGAATCTACGCACCCTCAGACTGGAAGGAGAGAATCTGCGCAAACCACCCTCAGATTCATGTCGAAATTGAGAAAACAAAGATAAAAAATATGGTCAACTGCAGAGATGTAAAACTAGCTCCACCACAAAAGAAAGTGATCGAAAAATATATTATTATACATACTTCTAACCGTGTACACAAGTGGGGAAATTACAGAAAATGAGGCAATCCCTTTCTACTAATATGGCCTAGGCTATCGGTAATGAAACTGCTCAAAACTGAAGGCATCAAAAGGAACAGAGGAAAACTTACTGTTGAACGTCGATGCCATAGACCATTTCACGAACTTTTTGCCATACGATGCCACGAAAATGCATCGAAATATCACCAGCAGACATCAACAGTCGAATAGCGTTGTGACGTACACAATCGTCGTTAATCGTAAATACCTTCTGCACACATCCGTTCAGCACTGACGTGCCGCCTTCGAAGAGTGTTGATTGATTCTCTATTGAATGGAACCAACGCATCCATTCCAAACCACCTTTTTCCACTAAAATAAAATTAAGCATAAATTACCATATTTATAAAAAAGAGAAACGCAAAAAAAAAAGAAATTAATAAGAAATGAATTCATAAACATTATAATTAATAAAAACCAGCTCTGTTTACTCAACAACGATAGCCACACAACATTCCCTCATCGAATACAAGATTGCCGACTGTTACCTAGCGCGTTAGCACACTACAGCAAAAAATCGGTTATGTTCAATACTTTACTATAATCGAACGCTAAACAACAAACTTTTTGTATATACATGCAAAAAAAGACAAAGAAAAACACAAGACAAAAGAGAAGAAAAGTAAAGCAATGCACATAATTATAGCGATCAAAAATCGACGTCAATTAAACACAAACTCATTGATTTTAGATCAATACATTTTAGAGGATTAGTAAATGCAAAAATTCTGGGCGTCAAGACGACGTCGATAGGGAGTTATTCCAGATTCTGATGATCCGAAAGGGGAACGAGTTATAAACTGAATTTAATGTTACGGCGTGTGGAAACAACTGAAAACTACGAGCTCATGATAAACTACTTCGACTGGAATATTCGAATATTGAATCCGATTCAATAGCCGAGAAATTGTGAATAATTTTAAAGCAAAGTATGAAGTCTAAATCAACGCGTCGAGCTTCAAGCGATGGTTAAAGGATGCCCTATAACCATAAATAAATTTCATTACTCATGAAAGTGCAAAAGAGAAAACAGATTGGTCGCAATTCATAATCTATTGCATTACCTCGGGTGAAACTTTGGGATTGCAGAATTTTCAAAACTCTGGAAAGGACTCATTTGAAAGAGGGGTTGTACTGCTGCTGGAGGCAATTATTTTATTTTTGAGGGATGCAGCCATGCTACGTGACATATCCAAACGTGGCATTATGTATACACACGCATGTACGTAAACGTATATACGAGAACGGTATAGTCAGAGTATTTATAGAGCGATGGTATATTTATACTTAAAACAGTTCCGAGTTTTATGAGAGGAAGGAATGAGGCTATTAGTAGAAAGGATTATCGTTTTTTAATAGAACTTTAGATAGATTTCTATGGAACATGTTTGAGGGAAAGCTGAGATTCACTGAAGGAGAAGTTCTATTAGTATATCATGCTAGGATGCAATCTGCTAGGAAAAACACTGTAAAAAATCTTTAAAAAGACGGAAAAAGTCTCCAAAAAGATGAAGAAAAAATCTCCTAAAAATGAGCCGTTCGGTCGACTTCCAATTGTAGGCTGAAGTCACAAACAAATTTTCATGTGAAAGTTGAGGTGCAAGCTTGTCTACAGCTAAACCAAGCCCGGAGAGCAGAAAAAGTGACGAAGCCAAAAGCCTGAACTAAACGCATATCACTACTGAAACGTTCCCATCCAAAATGACGCCGATATCAGCCAAAAAAAGATAATAAGAAACTGACCAACTGTGGGGATCGAGCATACAAGCAGAGCATTGGTGAGTGTGCTCAAAGCAACATCACTTTGCACCTCAGCCGCGTCGAATGGAATGAGTACCACCCTTAACGCATCTAAGATCCATTTCCCCTCAACATGCTCCGATTCACTCTTCTCTCCCTCTGCTACCGACATTGCTGTCGTTGCGGAGCAAGTTTTATGATAGGTCTGAAAAGATGCTTATCACTTATAAAAGAAAAACATACGTAATAAAAAACAACGAAGATGTGAATGAAACTTTGCTAGAAAGTTGGAAATTTGCCGAATTCACGTCCCAATGAGTAAAATAAATAACTCCACTCTCCGAGCCAGGCCAACAAATGTCTATCATCCAACTTGCTTTTGAAAACCATGAAAGAAAACAGAAATTGGGGTTTTTCTTTTCTATTCAAAAAACATAAACCCCTCTAAAATAAGGCTGTTTTTATTGATGCGTCAAGTTTTCCGGATTTCTTAATTTGGGTACCACTCAAATTAGAGATAATAAATTTAGTGGGCGAACTGTACACCAAAGGGTTTACCTCCTATACCATCTTTCGCGTTGATTCATGACACCAGGATGGAATTATAGGCACCCATTAAAGGATGTAAAGTCCTTCATGCCCTCCAAGACCGTTGGATGGTAATAAATCAACTTTTTTGTGAGCAGCTCGTACAGTTGACCTCTCGGCAAAGAAATTAAAACATGGACATAGAACTATATCCAAAGACACACCTATGGCAAGAACTAAGGTCACACTTCTCTGCAAACATGTGGCATCAACTTTTCGAGTGGCTCTGGCATACATGATATCATGGCACTCCTTTCAAGTATCAATCAGAGCGTGAGCCATACCTTAGATGCACTACGGCAGCCTAGAGAGGTGCACAAGCGCATCTTTCCGCTGCGCATGCATCCGTTCAGTTGGCGCGCTTCTCTACTTGTCCTTTTTTTTCCTGGGGTATAAGTTTCACATAGAGGTTCAATCCACAGTAAGCCCAATACGCAAGCAATAATTCAAAACCCCTTTCCGGATCCATTTCTCTGCAAACTTCCTGGAAATTATATTCGTCCCGGAAGTCCCGGAAAAAAAGCGAAAAGCAATTAAACAAAGAAATCACTTACATAGTCGGCACTTCCGGAAATGAGATATTCGTAGAAAGCATCGAGAAAGCTCGACGTGAAACGTGTGTCCTCGGCAAGAATAAGCTTCTTAAGTGAGCTCAGCGCATGTTTGCGCACCTCAAAAGCAGGCCATAACAACACGATAAACAACAATCGTAGCGCCACCGATGAATAAACACTTTCCTGAAATTTTAACCAGCTGCTATAACGCGATAATCATATTCGTAGAACGAGTATTGGCGATAAAATACACCTTACTTACCTGCCTCTTTCATTTTATGTTCCTCCACTAAACTTTCCGGCAAAGAGACCTCACCTATGACAGTGTACCAAGTTCGACGAGCACAATCTGTACTGCACGACAGCCCCCTTCTCCCCCTCCCTCTAAGCTTATTCTCTACTTCATTTTATCACCTCTACGACTTCCTTCAAGATGGGATGCAAACATTAATTGGCGTTACCCTGCCACAGATGACTATAGCCCAAAAACAATTTTTTTTCAAGGTTTGGGCAACAGGTTGGTTCTAAAGAAAAACAGGTTACTTAGTACCCTTATACTTCAGCAATCAGGCCTTGAAATTGCAAAACAGGACCACAGAAAAGGCTGGGAAAGCTATTTGTCAATTAGAGCATTTCCGGTGGGCAAACAACTTCCTGAACGTGGAAGCAGGACGCGATCCCATCAAAGACTTCCTCTCACTAAAGTGGATCTTGCTGCTGGCAATTTTCACGCAACCACGCAAACATTCATAAGCAAAATATGCGTCCATGAAAACACCCGTACCTTGTGACAGTGTTCGATTTGTAGGTGTGAAGCACAGCACCGTCATATTGCAACAAATCACACAAGTCTTACTGCTTACAGCAAATTAAATCTATTAAATTTCACCTACTAAAAACCTATCATTAAAAACTTAAAACCTGTTAAACGTTGGTTCGCATCGAAGATCTACTGTTGCAAGTTTTCATCAAACCCCATCGAAACGAGCTTTGAAATGAATCTAATATAGCTGCAAATATCACAGCAACTTACACGATGTGCATTACTCGATGGGGATAAAATGTTCATTCATTCTTAATGCTTTTCAGTTCAACAGGAACTAGATGAACCCTCTAGACCGAGCATATCAAATGATCACACAACAGGAACTAGATGAACCACCTAAACGGCCAGCATTGTAAGCAGAAGAAGCTGTGTATGAAGGACAGCACTTCGGATCACAGTTGCCATGAAATTTCCTCCACGATCATTAAAATTTTGAATTCGACGACCCATCTCGATGAAATCGAAACAAAAGAAAACAACAAAAAGAGAAGCAATGTCTTCTAATAAAACAAAAAAAAAGAAAAATAACACACCTCTGTGTTCGAGTACGGTCGATCTGTTATTAGTTTCACAGAAAGTTGAGGCAGAAGCATTGCATCTGAAGATATATAACACAACTAAATTCTATCACATCTTTATTATGGCAGCAGCGATAGGTGACTACCAATATTGCTTAAATTCCCATCATGATGCTCGTCCACTTACAACCTCACACTGCCAAATAACCACCTAAAGGGAAATATGTACTTATAACTCAAACAAATATGCAGGTTGGTATATGCATATTTTATGCTAATTTGACAGAACATCCCGATGAATTATCTACGAACAACCTGTAACATCTACGATATTGACAAAAAAGGAATAAAAAACATAAGTGCAATAAATGTTGTTCAAAGTCTTTCAAAGAGATTGACAATTCATGGACAAGAACAACTTGCAATAACTGTACGCAACAAATTCATTTCAGTATACCATAAACGAAAAGGTCGGAGAATTTGTGAGTGAAAAAATTGAAAAAAAAAACCTTTTCCACCTCTTTCCCCGCCCTGAAACTATTTCGACGAGCTTCTCGTCTCCACTATTGCCACTATATGTGCCCAAATACTTGTGTACCAATATCATCCTCTCCTTTATATTTATTACCGCACATTTCCCATCATCCTTCTCATGCATGTACCTCCATCACTTATTTCTGTGCTTTTCTATGGGAGATTTATTCCGCACATAGATTATTACGTTTCTAAGCAAATAAAGAAACGCTTTAAATGCAAAACACCCCTTCAAATGAACCAGCAAACCAATGTACCTGGTTTCCGCAATGATGTGATGAATTTGTCCCTATAGATAATATCATCCGCTATGACTGCCTTGCGTACCCTCTGACGGACTTCGTCGTTATCACAACTCAACAGAAGCAACGATGCGCCGACCCACTCACCGGCCGAAGCCGAATTCGACTTCTCTACGTTTTCCATCGTAGTTATTAAATCGCTATCGAATTTTTCAAAACCACCTGAAAAGTTGACTCATATCACTGACGGATGCATAAATGCATAATCAAGTGTATAAACAACTGAAAATATTTCACCGCACCTAAGTGCACAAATTTCAAGCTCAAGCTCAACTTTATGACTAGCTCAATCGAAAATGAAGAAAACGCTATCAGTGATAAAGGTATCAGTCGTGCAATAATATTATTTGCTTCGTCTTTAAATTAAATTTAACAATTCTCTCAGCAATAACGACAACACACATTCAGCGACTTTAAAAAAACTGCTTTTGCTAATGAATATGCAAAAAAAAGAAAAGAAATATGCAAATAATTAAGAGATAGAATGGGAAATCACTCGATAAAGTATTAAAGCGCAATAGCATAGCAACCAAGTGCTAAGGCAGACTATGCAACAATAATTGAAACGCATTTATATAATTAACTAATAAAAAAGTCTCTAATATAAGAATAAGCATATTTCGTCCCCCCCCCCACCCCCACATATTAAAACAAGCAAATTTCAAAACGATAGCTCGAAGCAATCAATATCTCAGAGGAATAATTTTTACTAAACTTTCACGTGCCTATTGCATTCACGCTAATGATAAACGTAATTTTGTAGTCCATTTTCAAGAAGGCAAACTTCAGTGCTCTTAGTCCGGATCGCCAAAGTGAACTTAGTTCTCGTTGCAAATATTCCTCATTATACTGCAACGAATTCCTTCTCATCAAATTCACTTTCGTCCAACATTTTGTGCTAATAAAATTTCTACAATAAAGTTGAAATGCACATCCTTACTTCTCCATTTCCCTGAGAAAAAAAAAGAAACCACACACGAAATCCGCTATAAATTTGAAGGGAGAGAAATTTGAAAAATTAGCTCGGTTAAGTTTCTAGCATGAACTCGTCTTCAATTCGAGTTTCAAGCGATCGCGATAACGCCTTATCTCTTACATAAATCCCTCGATATGTGACACTGATCATTCAGATTGATCGACGAATAATATCGATAAGAAATTTGAACACTGCTGATCTATCGATATGATTTATCGATCGATAAAAGAGCACTCAGAATTCAACTATAAATGCTAAAATTAAAACTCATAATAACTATAAAAATAGAAAATGAAATACTAACACTTGCAAAAAAGATGTACCATTGCCCTGATCATAATTGAACGAGAAGCAGTCGACTTATGCGATGCCTTAAAATATGAAAACTTCAAGTCGACATTTTATTTCACTCCACTTAAATTTTTCAATTAAAATTGCCAAACAGTAAGACTTTAAGAAAAAACTGTGGTGTCGATTCGGCATCGCTCTAACAATTTGCAGTTGCTCCATTTTCATCACTTCGCTATCACCATAAAATAATCTAAAATATTATCAATGAGCCAATATGCAACTGTCCGCCCCCGCTCTCTTCCCCCCCCCCTCCCCCCATATTAAGCCATAAGCCATGAAAATCCCTGATAGGAGCAGATAAATACTGCACACACCTTATGTACTTCTGACCTCTTTTAACCTTCGAACACCCAGATTCGAAGCTATTTTCTCATTTAGCCATAAATACATGACCACCATAAATATTAGCAAATGGTTAGTTCTTCAAATAGATCAGCAAAACCTCAAAAGAAGATCAAGGGATTTGAAAAGCTCAAAAGAAGATCATGAGGTTTGAGGACCTCAAGACCTTTAAGGTGGAAGGAGGGCACTCTCGAAGGAGGACGAGGAGAACATGAAAGAGACCAACTGCAAGAGATAAAATATTCCGGAAACTTAAAGGCGTATAATTTCGTAAACAATCAAAAGAAACACCTTGAAAAGTGGCAAAAGGTGCGCTGAGATAGAAGGCATTCGCTCGCCCCATACTACCATGGCGTCCCACATCGCTGCTAATGTTGCATCGTGAACTGAAAACACCGCTGCTCAATATCGCTCTACCAATATTTCAAAACTGCTATTCGAGACATCAACAGATTTACCTGTCTATTTATCAAGGTATAGCATAACCAAGACTTAACTGCGATGTTCTCGCATTCGATTTAACTTTAGCGGTGATACCTTACGAGTGAAAATAAAAAACGCATCCATATAACCTCAAAAACTAAAGCGAGCACAAATGAGCGCTTAAGTGAACGCTAAAATTGAAACAAACAGCAAAAGTCAGGAATTGATCAATTTATACGATTATTGCACGGTATTCCAAAAATACTGACAATGTGTTATATCAGCAGGAATGTTCGAATCTATAGTACAAAAAATATGACTAAAAATATAATTACTTCACTACCTTTCCTACGCCTCTAATTAATTAATCGTATCGTCACAAGAAATGAACAAAGCTGCCCATTCATCAACATCTCCGTCTACGACAGTAATTACCTAATAGTGAGGATCCTATATAAATAGGTAACATGTGACCAACCATGGTTATGCAAAGAAAAACGAAAAAGCTCGCTAACAAATTTTTCCGCACTCACCTGAGGAATTTCATCTCCCACTCGGAGCAGAAGCAGTAACTCCGAATTTCCCAATCTAGCTTTCCCTTGCACTAAGTTACTCGTCGAACATATTTTAAATTTCTAGCACGAGCTCGTCTGCGGATTCAGTTTCGAGAGATGGCGATAACACCTTAGCACGAATCTTCTCTTATATCATCTAGCACGATTTTCCTCTTAACACCTAGTACCCCCTCGAATAACCCCCGATTTTTGTTGTTCTTGAACTCCACTGCTTCACTGCGGTCTTCTTTGTTCTTCTACGGATAAAGACTCCTTCGTTCAAGTCCTCTTCCTTCTTCATCACCTTTTCAGTGTGATCTATGATAAAGTTCTAAGACGATAGAAAATTCTGCTCCTCTTATAATCGCAGCTATACACAACATCACCACATATCAGCGCAATGCCTCTAAATTATTGCAAATCACAAACCTCTCCCACAGATAACTGTAAATTATTATGCGCCCCCACCTCACCCTCTTTACCTGTCATCTATATTAATCTACGTAGTACGCCTAGAGCCGTAACTGATTAAAAGCGCGGTTTGACGCAACTCAGTGTATAAACTACCGAATAACCCTACCAGATTATTTGATTCGTTTTAAATCGGCGTTCAGAGCAGCAAACGTGGGGAAAATGCTTTACGAAGCAATAAGCTAGGAAGTAACCTTCTGGAGGGATAAGAGGTGCAAGTCGTGAGATCACCGCATTTCCC
This sequence comes from Ascaris suum, assembly GCA_013433145.1. NCBI lineage: Eukaryota > Metazoa > Nematoda > Chromadorea > Rhabditida > Ascarididae > Ascaris > Ascaris suum. Next base: position 8,166,731 of record CM024181.1, read on the forward strand.
AACAATTCACAACTTTCTCTCCCGTAAGCATTGTGCGAACTCATCCCTTTCAGAGTTTCCAAGACTGTTAACCGTTGTGCAGATGTTGTTATCTTCCCATCCGATCCTGAAACAAGCAAGCAATTCTGGTATGAAAACATCGGTGCAGCAAAATAATTTCAAACTACACTGATGTTCTCGATGCAATCCGAAATTGAAAATGAGTTCTTCAATGATCGAAATGAGCGCTGTTTTCCCATACGAAGCTCATCTGAGTACCAAAGAGTATTTAAATTTTTTTCAAGTGAGCGAATCAAACGAATTTTATAGTACTATTACTCTATGAAATGCCCTTAGGATAGACCTTTCGGGAGAATTACTTGAACTATTCTGCGATACACATCGATTCCTTGACCGCTGATCATTTCCTTCTCTAATAACTGGCTCTTCTCCCCTCTTTCCCACGACATTCTCCCTACTCTCCTCCTGAAATGTACCAAAAGTTGAACCCGAGTAGGTGGCAAAAATGGCGTTGATAAGCGATTCAACGGCGGATGTGTCGGACACTTTGCACGCTAAAGAAACCACTGCATTCGATGCATGTGCGCGCACTTCATCGTCTGCTGATACCAATGAAGCTGAAAAAGGCGAAAGAACGAATCAATCATAACAGAAGATTTCAATCCTTAGAAACTATCCGCTTTTATAAAACAAACCTATTAAAACATCATATCCAAAATGGGATCTACTTTTCCAGTCCCGTATTAAGCCCCCTCCCTTTTCTCACTCCTGATACTGTGCGTCGTGCGTCAAAACGACCAAACTAACCAGCGTTATGGCTGAGAACTTGAAAGATCACCTCACTCCTCACATCCCACTAAAGACACCAACCAAACAACAAAGGACACAATCGAACAACATAGCAAACTGTTTCAAACATTACAATTCTTTCTCAATCCAATTACCTCGGTACGCACATGAAAGAAAGAATTAAGCTGCACGAAAACGAAACGAAGGCACGTGCATCTATGACTTTATCAGCATAAGTGAGGTAAAACATCACCTGAAGAAAACCTCCTCACCTGAAAGCGTTTTGTATAAATCGAGAGCGAATGCACTCATATCGACCTTCACGAAGCGTAATCCATCACTAAGTCCTAAAATCGAGAAAAAAAAGGAGCATGAACAATAACCAACGGCACAGAATCCATCCAAAGGTCCAATCAAAAATCGTCGGTATTTACCCCAATATAACAAATTCATGACGGTCGAGTGGAGGATAAATCCACAGAATCAAGCTAAGATAACGTAAATGAATCAATTCTCATTTTAATGTTTTAATCGTCGCATTTAAAAGTACAAATTAAAATAATCGAAATGATTCACTCTCAGAATGAAACTATTGGAAATGCTCAAAAATACTATAAAAAAGATTGCAAATTTTAAGCGATGAAAAGATGAAAAGCAGAAAGATATCAAGCGAAGGGAAGCATTAAAAAATTCTCAATCACTCATCAGCAAAAAATATGGCGAACACAGATAAAACATAAAGCACCTAAATGCAGCCAATGGCCGTGCCATTCGATATATATCTTATATGTTAGCAAATTTTATATCGCAATACTGCTATCGACTAGCTGAAACATTGTAATACTAAACTTCTATTGCTGCATAAGATGTGTGCTAGTGATTGCAGACCCGTACGCCATAGTACGACCGGTAAGTATAGTCAACTATTCTACTATGTATATACATAGCAACACTGTCAGACTCGGATCGTGTACTACACGATCCAATCAGGATATATCGTCCAGTGCCAATGACATCTCGTACTTATTTATTCAACTCAGCGACAAGTGAAATATGTAAAGCATGCAAATGAACAAGCCATACCGAAAATAGCCACCTCTGGGCTACGTAACATCGCTTTCTTTGCTGCTGGTAGTACCTCTTGTTTCAGCTGTGTGGCATCGAGCCGTTCAATTAGTCGACTGCACGCACCCTACAAACATTGGTCTATAATGCCACAAATCTTTTAAAAAACCTTAATAAACGAAACTAATTCTCATAAAATAAATAACCACGAAATCGTACACAATACATTTTCAGCTGATGTCTTACGCTCACAAAAATCTACCTTCTTCAATAACGCACCAACTTTTCTAATAAATGGCTCTCAATCCTGACTGAGACCTACTGACCTGATTATATTCATTCAAATGATCGAGTTCAAATATCTGCCGGAACTCATCCATTCCTTTTTCTCTAAGCTTCTATGACCCAACAGACAACCTGAGACAGGAAAAACCTCTCCCTTATTACTGCATTCTTCAAATAAAAACAGTGACACCCGCTATTTTTGTTGACGAATCCGATGAAAGAGTCAATCGTTGTTTCTCTCGATGGGAACGGCGATCAACCAACAACAAAGCAACAATCACCTATTCATCAAAACATCAAAACTATCAACATAAAGCGTCGTTTGCTTGATACGAACGTCACGATAGACTCCTCATTGAAAATCCCACATACTTTAGTGAAACCTCTTCTAATAAAATTCAATTACGAACTATTTATATACCATCAAATTGCCCATTTATACCATTTAATGCATATAAAACTTTGAAACGTCAGTTACACTTCTAGTGTAAATCATAATATTTCACTATAAGTTATTCCCTCTTCAACATCTACTTCATTATCAGCACTCACTTAGCAAACCTTTGCAGCGCCTATCAAACGATTTGCATAATATTAAGAAAACAACAATAACACAAACCACAATGTGAGGCGTTGCACGCTGCTTTGCCATCAAGATCGCTTTTAAGTAAATCTGCAAGAAGAAAGCCACCACATCGGTGTTATCCTCCTCGAAGGATAGCAGACTAAGCAATGCAAGAACCCTTTCCGCATCTGTTGATGAGGAGGCGAATTGCCGCTGGGCTGAATCCAGAACTACTTTTATAGGTAATCGAGTGCATAGGTATTTCATCTTGCCTCGTGCATATGATGCATTCTTTTTGTCTGCAACGCTGTAGAAGGCAACCGACGATAATGAAGACACCTGAAATGCAATATGCTTACCTTTTATGACCATCTACAATTGAATAACCCATAAAGTGACAACGCTTAGTATATCACGCATTATACTCTTCATCACAGCAGACATACTGACAACAACAACGGGAGAAGCTTCCAACTAAAGCATTCGTGTATAGTAGTGAGGTGTTTTGTTTACACGGCCATAGAAACCATGGATAAACATATACACCGATTTATACAAATAGTCACATGCGCGAAACAGTATTGCCTCGAAGACAACAAAACCTGTACGACTACAATCCCGATCTTCAGACCCTGAATTCATTCCCAGCTCATGGCCCTTTGATACCGAAGTCGTGCCATCACAATACTACATCTACTTACACTTCGTGGAATGGCATAAAGCAATGCCGACAAGAAAAAGGCAAATACCATATAAATCATGTCTTCGAGGATGTTCTGGGCAATTGCAATTTACTGGGATATTTTAGTAAATAAGTGGAAATTTTGTTCAGCGAATTTCTAAAAAGAAACCTTCCTCTTATAGTCGTAATTTCAGAACAATAGAGTAAGTTTGCAGGAAAAAAGAAAACGAATTAAAGCAACAAAACTTACAAAAAAATCGATCAGGTCTTTGTGTTGTAGAAGATCCGCCTTTTGTCCGACGAAGACGAGCCACTTCACACCGACTGTCGACATCCATCCTGACCATTTCCTTAATTTTAATTAAACAATATAAACTAATATTCAAAACAGTAAACAATATAGAATATTCTATCTTTACAGGCAAGGAACGGACGCACTTCCTCCACGTCATCGTAACCACCGAACACAAAAGAACATTCAGACTAAGTTGAATCCCGTTGGGAATCAACTTACAGGTAAAAAAGCCGCTAATTGATGTGTCTCAATCCTTGTCACAGATAGGTAATTAATTTAGAACACAAGTGCGCACCTCTCAAATCAGAACAAGCCATTATGAAACCCGTGTCAATAAAAACCAATCCTTCAAATTCCACAAATAGCCTTCTTGCTTATACCCTTTTCCTTAACGCCCCTTTGAAGGTCTTATTTGGATAGATACATTTTCAGTAGCATATGTAATGTTCCACAGTTATGGAAGATGTTAATGCGTTGATATTGACATAACAAGTTTTTCCTCTGCTTCTCTGCTCGCAAATTATTAAACCCATTCGCCACTGCATTCAATTATGAGTGACCTCCAGTAATTCAGCGTGTCCTACACAAACATATGGCTTCGCTATTCAATCGTTGTGCTACGCATATTTTATCCCGACCTAGCAGTTAACAGTTCAATGACAGCGCAACAGCGCCCTTTCTTCGGTCATTTCGAGCTGTAGTGACGTTTCTTCAAGAAACCACCGGAAATACCATCCTCATTTTCAATATTTCAGCACATCGCGTTGTCTCTTTACTCAGATTTAGACGGCCTTATATAAAGCTTCAGGCTATTCTCTTTAACCAATCGCATCCCTATCTCCTTCCTTCTCTTCCTATGCCTCTTTTGGAGTCTTCCTTACACAGATTGCATTGCAATCAGCTTTTAACAACTAAATAACGTTACCTCGGTTGCTATTGCATTAAATGATGGTGAAATCGCATCAGCAAGTGAATATGAAAGACTGCTAAGAGGAGAACGTTTGCTCAGTATGAATAATGGCAACCGGATGTCAACGAAAATCACAACTACGATGACACGGCTGTAATGAAGGCCCCGCCAGAAGTATGGTACTTGGGTGGTCAAAGTGCCCAGCATCGATATTACAACCAGCAACACAGTTGCATCTTCTTAAAAGCAATGAGCTTAAATTCTCTCTTTTAAGCAGACCAATTACCTCACCAAATAGACAAATCTTACGTGATTGCCGTTCTCGTTGGTGTGAAGACATTTGCCAACGTTTCTGAGATATACTTTGAAACTGCGATCGCATTTCTTTCAGTTAATGCTTCAATAAGTGAGAAGATAACCTCGAATGAGCGACGTTGAGTAAAACGAGTGAAACACGCCGTCACCGAACCTCGTATCATACCTCTCATTATCGGTTCTGATACCTCTATAATAAAATCAACTTGAACATGAGCAATAATATAAACACACACAAATCATCGTATTAGTTAAAATGAAAGTTAAATTTAAGTAATCCCGAATGAATAAATCCCGCCAGAATTCTACCTGCAAAACTCATAATTTCCAACTCTAATCAAGGTTACATAGTATGAGACGTGTGTGTTTGAGTTGATAGCCATTCCAAAGTGAGGTGGTTCTTTCTCCCCCGGAACCCCCCCCCCCCCTCCGTAGGATTCTCCACATACCTAGAGATTCGAATATGTCCGTGTGGAAAAAATATGAAATAAAAAAATATAAGCGAAACAAATAAAGAAGCAAGTAAAAGAAATACGATGTGCAAAAATCTGATTATTTCAAGCAGAATGCAAAAAAGAACGCTCGGATTTAAACAAAGAAATGCAATTAAAGGTATAGCCACAATATTATAGGTCTTCAAGCCATTTGCTTAATCGATGTGTATTTTCAGCAAGGTCAGCCACGATACTTGGACACCCTTTCGTTTCAATTCTCTTTGCTTCAAAAAATTAAATTTTTTTTAAACTTCTAAATATAAGACATATCCTTTAAAAAAAGAATGCCGATCGAAACGGACAAACCCGAAACGTTTTTAAGCGCGCCAATAAGCAATGAGGTGTTGATCTTTTGTTGTCTAACACTTGATTCGTTGAAATGCTCGGCAAATTTACGAAGCGCATCGCGAAATTGTTGCTGCAATTGGTTGAATTCATTAAAAATAGGCAAACTGACATATAAATTATATTATATAAAAATAAAAACTCTCATTAATGCTCTCTTATCTCACTCAAATAATCATTAATAATTAGCTATTATTTTAGGATTTTTATTTTCGAATTATATGTGGAAAAATTTATAAACCTTCGGTGCGAATATTCAAAGAAATATTTTTTAAAGAAACCTGTTGCTCATCGCTTTTCTTATTTTCTTCACTATCGTTAACCGTGCCATCCACAATCGCCTCCATCCCCGACATTGTTTTGCTCACACAAAATGCTGCCTGCGTGCTATAACGCTGCAAAACAAAAATTACGCGTGCAAGGTGAATCTTCGTTTCTTCAGTAAATCTGCTTATCTTCGTTAAAAGAATAGACGAAATAGAAATGTAAGTGGGAAATACTTCATTGATAATATTATCTTATGATGATAGTAATTGTTTGCATCAAATAAAGAGTTAAAGAAAAACGACAAGGAGAATACAAAGTTGTTTATAGGAGAAAAGTGAAATCGCGGCGCCAAACACGCATGGGGAAATGTGGCTGAAGCCAACTCGAAGAAGATCAGACTGTTGCACTAGGATGTTTGGATCATATAGCCCAGGCTATCGCCAAATGCATGACTACTTGATTTCCTGCTTCGAGTTAGCGGCATATCTTCGAGTACTAACCGGTCACATTTTCATGTCGGGGTCGATCAGAGACCGAAGATACGACCGTGGTCTTTATGGTGTTTTTTTTCACCCTCTTATTTTTACATAATCCATCCGTTGTGGCTTTCTTTTCTTGAGTAAAACTAAACAGCATAATAAATCTTTAACAATAAATAAAACGATGACATTTTCAATAAAACAATCAAAAAAATCAAAAAATTTGTCGGAGAGTCGGGAAAAATTTAGTCGACGATTGCAATGCATCCTCTTCTAGAAATTTTTTTTCTAGTATTGATGAGATAGTGAGCAGCTGATTTCTTGATTATAACGAACGATATTCTCGACATTATATAAAGAATAATGCATTTTCATATAGTTCATCAAAAAAAAAGATTATAAAATATTAACGATATATGTGAAAATGAGAAATATATTTCCACAAATAAATATTCGTTGCTGATTTTCTATTCAATAAAATGACTTTGTAAAGGAATAAAGAAGCCTATCATCAAAGTCTCCTATCGTTGGCTTGAAATAGAAGCGCGAACAACGTTTCGACGAGATAGTGAAAAAATTGAAATATTATCCTATACAAAATATGCACGAAGCTTGGTATGATTCAATGTTTTTTTTTTTTTGCAATTTCCTCGGCTACACCAACGATCTCAACATAAGCAATCAAAACAACAGAAGTGCTAACGACCCAGGTGGATGACCACACCTCGAGCATAATTAACATGCCCAAGTTGTAGATGATCCACATTAATCTGCAGCACTTTAACTTTTGTGCTTCATAGTTTCTACTGCTGGCCATAAACATCGAGCACACACACACACACACATACTCATAAATTTATATGGCATAGTCGGGATAGCACCACTATGTGCTTTTTGCATGAATCGGTGACAAACCTATAGCAAAGAATGAAGAACCCTACAAGCAAATCCAACCGTCTAGGCGAGGTTGTTGCAGGTGACAATAAGAGGGGGCCGAGATTACAGAAAAGCGGGTCGTATCAAGTTGTATCATGAAAATGATAGAGAGCTGCAAAAGATGGAAAAGATTTACATATCTAACAGCGCTAAATTAAAATCCCGAAATATTTTCTATTCTTCTACCTCCTTCATTTCTAAAGGAGTTGTTTTTTTTCCATCTTTTTTTTGCAGGTAAGTGTAGTATTTGATTGCGGTAATAATGATGAGTAAATTCTAATACCTGTCTACGAGTACATGAAAGATATTTGTGATCTGCGTTCTTGATCGTCGTATCAAAGAGCAAAAATCAGTGTCCGTCGATGAGGCAACAAAATCAATTTTTTTCTTGAAGCGCTTCGGTTGATGAGTACTGAATTAACTAAATATTTGATTAAAGTCTATTATTGGTGAGCTTTGAATCTAAAACGCCGATGAAGTATTGAAATTTAATGTTGATTTTGATAGAAAATTCAGTGGTGCCTGTATTTACAAACTCAGCACTGAGTATTAGAGTTTCTCATGCAGTAATTCTTGGTATTGCTCAACGATGATGTTATATTTATACTTTATATCACTCGTCATCTGTTTGGGTTGTGATCAGTTCTGTCGAAATTAAATTCTTCGCTGATATCAGAAAATATTAGTGCTAATAGTGTTAAACCTGATGAGACACAATGGTCCATGGAGCAAGGCTGACTAGTGGTCACAAAATGACGAGTGGTCATTGTGGGGAAGGATTGTGTTTGTCCACCTTGATAGGAATATTCCTGAAATCAGCTGTATTCTAAGCGATTCTGATGTCGGTTGTGAGTATGAGCTTCGGGTCTGAGGTGTTTTTATCGACAAAAAAAAACAATGTCGATGCTCAACGAAAAACATCTTGAACGTTGCGCGATCGGTAGTCGTCAAGGCTGAAGTTGATACATTAGAACGTTTGAAAGTTGAGACAGATAATAGAACCTAAAAAACTTTGAAGTTTATATAAGAATGAAGTTTTTATTTATTCTGCAAGTAAGTTAGTTTCAAAAAATTGGAAACACAGCGATGTTTATATAATTTATTTTTTAAGGAATGCAGAAATTTGAATTAGAGGAAAATAAACTTATTTGGTGAAAATGTTTCGATGTTTAAACGACGTAAAGAAGACCTCATAGAAGTTTTTTAAGGTTGGCAGAAAGTTTATCCACCTTTAAAAGAACCGCGTGTTTCTACCTCGAGCAGAACTACTTCTCGAACGGTCCGCCGTAAGTTTTTTTTTTTTTTTAAGAATCTCTGAAATAAGTGGGAATTGGTTCATAAACGAGGTAGTTGTATGGTTATCGAATCTACAGCCTTTCATATTGGACGGCAGTTCAAGGCTTCATTATTATGGCCTCATCAGTTTGCATGAATGAAACCAAATTGAGCCCCAATTCAAATCTTCGCATATAGCTGCATCGATGTTGAATGTTTTATTTCATATTTCAGACCGCTGCTCGTTTTATCTACTCTTATATGTGTTTAACTCTTTAACCTTTATACACTATTATCGTAGCCTTTACTTCTGTGGTACCTTATGATGTGGTGTCCAGGCATGCAGATTAATGATTTGATTTGATATGAGTAAAGTGTATTGCATTACAATGTCATAAAAGAATATCGCCTCAAATGAAGCCCGACGCCATCAAAGATTTCGTCGAAGGAGAAGAGAGAGGGAGGGTGTTTCTGCTACTAAAATCTCGACAAGATCCAGTACTGGTACATATCACGTTAATCAAAGAGAGCGTTTCATTTACCTGCATTTTTGATGGAAAGGAGGCAGCTAAATGAGAAAAAAAATTTTCTTGAGGTAAGTTTATTTTTCCTCATAAAAGTTTTTCCAAAGAAGGGTTCATTCAAGGCAATTTTATGTATTCGTTGTGATGAGATTCAACGAAAAATCGATGATGCGATGTTTCATTAAAAAGTAGCCTTATGTTGTGCCAAGTGTGTGGACCTGACGATCGAATTGGGAGAACTTTGTCTCCACCTGTGTGATTTGAACTTATGACTTCAAATCCTCCTCACCGTGAAATTGCTGTATAAACGACATAGCAAAATTGCAGGAGGGATGTTCGGAACGGACGAGCTGCGTTCGTTGTGGGTGGCGGTGGCAGTGGTTGTGTTGTGTTGTGCTCGATGTGTGCTGCAGGTGCAATATAATCACGGTGCGGTCGACATTGATAATAATGAGTTCGCCGAATTCGAGGATGTTGATGATATCGTCGAACATGACGATGACTTCGAACAGTCAGCAACCGAGCAAGTAACTCCCCCGTCGCGGACGGATACTGCCACTAATATACCCTCTGTAAGCTTTTATTTGCATCGAAATCGGTAAAAGAACGCTGTGAGTATGAAGTGGCTTCTTTAATGCTTCTATAAAGGAGGGATTTTTGAGGATCATGCGGTCGTTTTATCATTAAATCCTTGGCTAGAAGAAGCATTCCTTAAAAGAAATATGCTGATATGCAAATAGATCAAAAGCCTTTCAGTAATCTTTTCTTCTAGGCTGCCTTTAAAAGAAGACGTACTCTTGTCTACCCTTAAACGTTTAATTTATTATCACCGAGAGTTTCTAAAAGAATAAGGATTTGTTGTTTGCTTGCAGGAGGAGTACGAGGACGAATTTTTGAACGACGATGATGAATTCGAAAGACCAGAGAGGAAAAGAGAAACCGAGAAAGGCGAACCACAACCACCACAACCTCTCAAATTTGCCGACGTTTGTCTTACATAGTTATTATTTATTGATCGATCTTATCAACTTAGTCAATTGTAACTGTCAGCAGTAAGCGTTGTGAAATTCATACAGTGATGACTGGAAGTGTACAGAACGGTTCTTTTTGTAATAGTTATACCACATCTAGTTACACCAGGGAAGTTTGAGAGTTTTTGCGGCGGATTAATTTTGAGCGGAATTTTTCGCCCATCGAATTGGAGCTTTGTGCAAATTTCAAATAGTGCATTTTGCGAATTTGACGACTTAACCGATTGCAAGAGGAATTCGGCGAGGTCGGTCATTGCAATATCCACTCGGCGGAGGGAGTTCTATGAGCATCGCATTTGAGAAGGCGAAAAGAAATCGTCTTTTTGCGGTTCAATAAATCATAAATAAACTTTGTATGACACGAAGGAACCATTCTGAAACTATCAAAGCGAACAGAAGCAAAAAGGACCCACCGGACTATGCTGGCGATTAGTGCTCAAGTGCACCGGTTGTAACTTTTGGATCGGAAATCCTTTCGGATACTAGCGAGTACCTTGTTCCAGAAGTACTCTGAATATGAAATTTTTACTTCCTAATATTACATCGGTTTCGTTGTAAACATGGACGGGCATGAAGAGGCACAGTGTTTGTTGAGGATTCTTTTCAAGGAGTCCATTTACAGGTTCCAGCTCATTTTCGTTCCAATTGGGCATCCTATCAAGTGGAGGCGATTGTTCTACTCTTGTTAGCTGTCTACATGGTTAATTATGTGCTTGGTCGATCAAGAAATCAGGCAATTGCATATAGTTGGTTCAACGATGTGGCGAACCTTTTGCAACAGCAATTCACACTTGTTGGAGATGATGGTACTTCAGAGGAACCAACCGAAGGACATCTTGTTAAGGAAACCGATGCTAATTATTCCATTTGGTTGGTTCTGTTTAGTTACTTCTTGAGGAAGTTGTTAAATGCAGTTCGAAGTTTGTTTCCGATTATGAATGAATTTGCAGATTTGATGAACTTTATTTCTGTCATTAGGGATGTTTAAGGATTTGCTGTACATTGTAGATTGCTGCAACTCTTATTAATAGGCGATATTTGCATGGTGTGAGGATCAGTTAATGAGCAGCATTGAGGTAAATCTTTGTTGTGCATCCTCTCTGTTTCCTGTTTCACTGTGATAAGGCAACCTATCTCATTGACTTTATTCATGGACTACTCTAACTCTTCAAGCTATAAATTTATCTCTATAGTTGAGTGCACATCGATAGTTAGCTTCTCATATGGAGGTGAATTTGGTCGTTGAATTGATATCTGTTGTGTTATGTTGAGGTGTTCGGGTCGAGCTGGATGTCAGGGAATGCTCATTCAGTTGAAGCTTCAGAAGAGGCAGGATCTTATCAGTGTTGTGATGGGATTAGCGCGAGCAAAGCAAGACAAGGTTGCTACTTTTTTATTGAAGCGAAATTCTTTATCGTTGTTGCTCAGTGCGGGAACCGCTTGAAGTTTGTGACTTCGATTGCAGTCTCGGGTTCCGAGAGTGCATTAACTGGCTGCTTGGAGTACTCCACAGCTAGCATCTGTGAGGGTGCTATTGCATGAACTCCAGCAGAAACTTCGATTGCTGTGGAATTCCCATTTCAGGAAGAAGTATTTTGTAGTTTGTTCGCAGTGGTGAACTGACTTTGAATTTAAAAACAGTGGTCTTTTCAGATACGGTTTTATTGTAAAGGTTTTCCGGTCTCGGAACTCATTGGCATCTGATTATTGAAACGAAGAGAGTGAACAAAATCGATGAAGCGTTAAATGAGGATGCCAAATAAGTTGTTGTCAATTATCTGCAAATGCTCTATAATATTTAAGGCGGTAATCCGTATCGATGTCGATCCGAACGAGATGGATTCTTTTGTGCTGGCGTTCGGCAAAAGGAAATCATTTACGAAAGCAGTCAAAGAGATGACGGATTTGGCAAGTTCCTTTTTCTTTCACTCTTTTATAGCTCGTCTTTTTTATATTGCACTGTTTTACCTGCTGATCTGTAACCTGCAGATTGCGCGACGTTGTTAGCTAGTTTTGCAGATCTTTTGGATATATATACATATATATACTTTTGTATATGCAAGTTATATGCGTGTATAATTACATATAGCACATATACCAATATTTGTGTGCGTTTAAGAGTAAATTCACGGTGGAACGCAAAGGTGTAGAACGTTTCGGTCTGCCTTCTTCAATGGCCGTATTCGCTGAGATCTCGGAGGCGGCAACTGCGATAATTGATCCTGCGGTGCAGACAGTCGTACGTAGATACGAATCCGCTATTGACTACTTTCATTTTTCCGATCAGTACTCTGGACCAAAACCACCCGAGTTCGTGTTTTCTTTTTTTAAGTGAAGCAGGCTTCTAGTTTTATTGAAAGGTAGGGGATGTTCAAAAAATTAGTGAAGTTATAGCAAAAAAACTGCAGAGTTGTTGAAAGTTTGTTTTTTATTTGCAGCAGCCTTCCTGCAGCTACAAAATAATTCACTTAAATCCGTCGTAATTTTCCAAAACGGTGGAAAGTATACGAAGGGAAGAGCCATGGTAGTGGTGATGTTAATCACGTCCTTATTTGCAGTTGTTATAAGTGATATGTACATTTAGAAGTATAGAATATGTTTGGAATGTGGTATGGAAACTTGTTGGGAATTCTATAAAGGGCTTTTATCAATGGTCTGCAAAATTTCATTGCTGAGATTGCAAATTGCAGCTCTTAATTGGTGATAGATTGTTGTTATTCAGTTATATGATTCACTAGAATTCAAGCATTTTGAATAGGACATACCTTAGCATATGAAGGTAACGACTGGGAGTCATCCACTGAAAACAGTAAATATTGGGAATATGCTTCAAGGTTTCAAAATTTTGCCTTATTCTGATAACATCAGTGAATTCGTGCGAGATCGATAGGTTTGTAATTGTTTTTGCAAATATTTGTTGAGCTTTTACATGAAAGAAATTTATTTGAAGGGGTGAAACGTATACTCGTTTACCTGAAACATCACGAGTGTTGATATTTTCGATCAATATGAGTAATGATGCAACTGAAACAGATGCACTCATGCGAACGGTCTTCTACTGCCTTGAGAAGATACGTCGATATCGTCTTTCAAGGGAAGGCAAACTTAAGGTTGGAGCTGATATTGTTGTTAATACTATTTGTTCCATTTTTGGTATTATTATCGCTTTCATTATTATTTTTGATTTCTCATTTTCCTTTTAATCTGATAAAAAATTGCTGGAAATAGGTCAATTTTTGTGGGCAGGAATGCGCATTATGTAGGTGATATATGTGAAGGATGATATTGTAAAGGGCTGGTGGATATTGCAGATAAACGAATGTAGTTGTTGAAATAGAGTGGGTGAGCTTAGAGTTACCTGCTCGGTTATGCCTGCTGATTACCGGAATCACGGAATCACTTCACGAGGCGTCGCTGTTTGACTGATAACCGCTCTCTGAGCCTCCATTCAAAACTGTTGAGCTTAAGGGTTGTTGGATGATTCGAAAGGTCCTAATCTCATGTCGATTTCATCAGTTTCTTTCAGGCCGTTTTAATTCTCGTAGAATTTTCAGGACATATGCGTATGTGTCTCTCTAGGTTTTGCTTATTTATGTGTTGATTCACTTGTGCATTTATTTATTTATTTCTGAAATATGTAGGCCGAATAGTCACTAAACTGTCGGTGTTCTTTGAGTGCTAATGTTCCGTTGTGTTGTACTGTTCACATTAATTCTTGCTTTAAAAGTTTTGCTATCATTTTTGATACACTTTGTTTATTTGTCTTGTTGTGTTAAGGCAGATAAGAAGCGACAAAGTGAGCAAGAGGCATTCTTGAAAACTACACATCAAGCACGTCAAGAAGCAGCCCAAGCACGACGAGAGGAGAAGACCAGGAAGCGGAAACAAAGGCTTCTAGAGGAGGAGGACCCCGAGAAGCAACGTCGACTTGAGGTTTATTTTGGTCACTAATTTTGAAATTCGGAACGTCCTTTCGTATACGAACTGTTGTTGTTGATGGTGTCCAACAAACACCGCATCTTGAGGTGGGGGGCTCTACCGTTTTCTTCTACACCATCAAGAGTGACCGATATTTTGTAATACACTCTAGCTTGAGGTTCTCCTCCCGTTCCTAAGTTGTGCACACTATTTCATACTACAAAAATTTTATAATTATAAGGATTTGTTACTGCTTATGGGATCTCGCCCTTCTCTATCTTCAGTTACATTGTAATGGGAGTCTCAGAATATATAAGACTAACCACAACGGTGCCTGTTGAGACGTTGGGCCAGTACTCAACTAATTAAGCTCATTACTGATTCCTCCACGCACTGTAAAATACTTATTCGTCACGAATTTTTGTTTCAGAAATTGGAGATGAAACGAGATTCGAAGATGAGGCAACCAAAAATGAAGCAGCTCAAGGTCAAGTAAATGTTTCTTCGAGCTCCTCATTGGAACAGGGTAAAAGATGCCACTGTTCCACTCCCGTCGTTCGGTCAACTCAAACCGTGTTCGTTTTAAAGCTGTAGGTCGAGGGCAGCTCGAGCTCACGCTCTGATGTTGTTGACGTTTTGTTTTTCACGGTCGTCTTTAAAATTAGCAGAGCGCCCAAAAAATGTGTTACTGAGTACCTTTTAAGTATTGTACTTAAGTATTTAAATAATAATTTTAAGTACTTAAGTATTGAATAAGATTATTTAGAGCCATAGTTTTCCTTGCTGAGAGAGGGGAATGTGTCATCTGTATTGAAAATCGTGAAGTAATTCGAAGAGAATAGAAGTCGATTGCAACGCAACGCGGGTGACGTTGCTCACTGTTATCCCTTTTTGCGGTGTTTTTGCCTCGTTGGCCATAGAGGTGCGTACTTGTTGGCATTTTTCCTATCTTCAAATATATATATGAAGGATGTTGGCGTGCTTACCGAGGAAGTCTGTGAGTTGTCCGACCGTTATCTCAAAATCTAGCCTGTGGTACCTTATAAGTTGTCCCGACCACCCACAATCCTCTCCCCACCATATTTTGGTCTTGTTTGAGCTGTTAATAAAGTGAGCACCCTACTAGAATTTGCATATCTACGAACTTATTGGATTTGTAAATGCAAAAAAATAAATCCATCAAAGTGGTAGCCATTCGGTTCTGTATTTATTTTCTCTTGTAGTTAGTTCCTGCTAGCCGTCCTAGTCCTCATCTGTTCCTTTACCCTCGAGAAACCGCTCCTTTTCGTTCATATTGTTCCTGACATGTAAGCAGTCCTGAAGAAGGTGAATAGTGGGTAGAACCCTGGCCATCCCTCCCCCGGCCGTGATCAGTCACTCGTTTAGGTTTTTCTTAGGCTTTATATCTTTGTTTATTCTTTAAACTGCGTCGTCATGATAACTTATGCTCATTGTTCTGTTGATAATTTACAGCATTTTGTTGTTTGTAAGGAGCGGCATTATGACCTTCAGAACTTTCTGGAGTGAGCGCGTACTGAAGGAGAGAGGATCAACATGGTTCGCATAGGCAGACTTGAAAAGATTGGAGGGAGGTCTATCCGAGGAGACTTGATGAAGGATCTTTTCGTTCTTCCGTTTAACATTCCTATCGAAGGACTTTATAGCATTCGAAGCTTTCTGGAATGGGCATTATTTTAGGCTTTTGAACGGGAATGTACGATATTTTGGATAGTGGGTGTGAGTATCCATGAATTTTTTTCAGTAACGTGTTCGCATATATTTGAAATCCGAAGGAAATATTTTTTGGGCATTGTCACACCTTCGACGTGATTGCACACATCACTATATATATATATATATATATATATATATATATATATATATATATATATATATATATATATATATATATATATATATAATGTTCTCCTCCACAACCATGAGGCTTATATAGGCCAGGATTACAGTTTATCTCCTCCTTCCTTCGTCTGCTCATTTTGTGTATACAAAAATCACGCCTGTGAAAAATAGAGCTGTTGTTGCTATGAAATTATATGTGCTTAGTTAAAATTATAATGATTTCTGCAATTTGTTCCATCGACTATAGGAAGTCGATTTTCGATTTATTTGTTACAGAAGAAATGCGGAGTGCTTTCGGTAGTGATTGTGGTGCGATAAATTGGTTTCATTTTGAATTAATGAGGGCAGCGGACATATGCGCCGAAGTTAATTTCACCTTATTAACGGTTCAAATAAATTTCATACATAAATATTATAATAGATGAAATCGATAATGAATGAACTAAAGAGGTGAACAATGCTTGAAATAATAAAAAAAGGCAAACATTAACATAATCGATTCGAAGTTCGTCCATACAAAGTGAGGGGAACAACTAGCTTTAAAACCTCCATCAGCGCTAACCATTCAGTATTCGATAGTAATTTTATTGAACTGAAATTAACTCGAAATGAAAGAATTGAATTGAAGTGTGTTTCAAAGGGACCGAATTAAAGGTTGCAATCAAATCGGATATTATTGCGGACCCTACCAACGATGTTTGCTGACAACTCATCTATGTGGAAGTCATAAATGCGGAAGTAATCAATTCGATTCAACGTTGCAAGCGTCAATCCCACAGACTTCACTATAAATGAATATGCCTTACAATGTTTTGAATAATTCAGCTATCACGAAATATTTGCTCCTTATCGACTTTCTTTCTCACGACATGTTGCCCAGAATCCACTCTTAAACGACAACCTGCATGAAATGTCATCTGTCATCTGTCTTCCTTCCTTTATTTTGGTTGAATTTTTTTAGTCAAAAGTACACATAAGGAGTGCGAAGATGTTGCATAAGAGTGCGAGAATTTTTGCATTGAGTGCTGTAAATTGAGCGTGGAAAAGGAAAAGTCATTATATCCAGCGAAGTACATTGTGAATGTGGTACATATGGGTGGTTGTGTAATACGAATATGATTTTCATGTGCGATAAACCAAAAAAAAAGTAAAAGACCAAGATACCCTTACATCCAGCCAAGCTTTCCATAGTCCAACTCAATGATCCGTCCTAACGGGATGCACAGTACCAGTGGGATCCTTGGGGGACATGTTTTTAACGCATTTATGTGTGGATACGTCGACGAAAGCAATGAAATATCATCGAGTTTTAATGAACACTGCCTGCACAAAGACTCGATTGACACAGAGGTTCTTCTCGTGGTTCACCGTCTTGCGAAAGAGATACTCGCTGCGTTCTATTCGATAGCCCTCACTGATGAAAATCTCCTCCAACTCCTCTACAGTGTGATAACTTTTACTCATGTGTTCCATAAAAATTGCACTCACAAAGACAATTTATTAGCTTCTCGTCCCATAAATGCTATTATTTAAGTGATTGTGGTCGAGTGTGCAACTATGAAGTGACCGAAGAAAACGTAAGAACTAGGAACTTCAAGAACTAGAATTCCGGCCTTGTTTTCCAGAAGCGCCTGGTGTGGCTTCAGTTGACACCTTGTCCAGTTTGAGCAGAGCGGATTGTTGTATAGAACAGATTACTATTATTCAAGATTTATCGATGGAATGACATTCTGAACAGAGATGCTGGCTTGAGGTCGTACTCAAAGATTCTAATCGCTAACCTTAGGTCACTCTCAAAACCGCCCCCATTGTTGGTGAACGCTTACAAAACTATTTAGATTATTTAACATGATGTAGAAACAACATATTTAAAAGTAACTTGATGGCAATGTGAAATGTAACCAACCGAGCCGAAAATAAAACACGCGAGTGCCATCCTGACGTGCATAGAATCGTTCGGCTAACTTTGCGCCACGTCCAAATCGAAGCATCGCATAGTCATTGATGCCGTAATCCCTCACGATCACCGTGCCACCTTTCTTCACTAGTTTAGTGAGGTTCCTGATTGCAATTGCTTGCTTTTCCGGATGAATTGAGCTTAGCACAAATATTAACGTCGTGAGATCAGCGGCCGCAAATCCAATAAGCTTGGTGCACATTGAATCTGAAACCTTTTAAACTCTACGATGGAATCTTTGATATCCGATCTCTTTGTTCGTTTACATCAGTACTGGAGAAAATCATATGCGCCAAGTCGGATATATCATAATGGTCCAGCAGATTCTGGTCGCATTCAACACAGAAGCAGCAGAACCCACCTGGGATCTGAGTGTCTGAACTCGTCGGATGCTCGAGATCATGATTTGAGAAGCTTGATCGTTCTTGGTCGGAAACAATACGTTCTGCGAGGTCCGGATTCACAATGTCTGACGACACTTGACAACATAAGGGACTCGACAAAACAGCAACGTTTCCGTCTGATGACTCAACCGGAGATAACAGCGGAAGTGGGAAGTGCTGCGTGTCACACAAATCGGCCACACATACCGATAAAGGAACTCGCATTGTTGCGGCACGTTGATTGAGCAATCTGATAGCATTTGTCGAGAAGTCAAAACCATAGAAGTACCACCATGGAAAATACTCGATCAGTGGGAAAAGCATATTACCAACACCACAACCCGCCTCCAGATAGATCAACCGCTTCTGAAAATGAACAACGCACAAAGGTAACCGGTGACGGCCTCACAAATAATCCATTAGACCCGTCGTTTCTTATGATAAAATTACCATTTACACCGACAAGTGCCTTTCACATAGGTCAACAACCGCTCTCATAAATCAACTGATCATGATTTATATACTGAACCAGAAGTTTTCGCCGAAATATGGTACATGTTTTTCAAACGAGTTTGTGCAGTCAGCACTTTCTAGAGAGAGCATAAGGTTTCTTTTGCATCGTGTGCTTTCACAGTAACCTCAACAATCATATATGTTGGTATTTTGTTGCGTTGGAATATCTAAGGGAAAATCCAGAACAACATAACCCAGGTATATTTAAGGTGCAATTAGAACAGCAAGTACCTTTAAGTCGATATGCGGACACAACAAGACCAAATCCTCTCGAGACCAGTGCCGATCCTTGAAGAAGTTATCCTTGTTCCGCTTGTAAAACTTATCCCAGTTCTTTTGCGCATCTAGCTCGAGCTTCTTTCTCTTAAATTCATTCGCTGGCTCTTCGTCCTCTAGTTTCTTCAACTCCTTCTCTGTGAGCACTGGATGCTGACGCGATGAGATATCCTCGACGCTCATCGAAGTGCAGCCTTCAAAGGCTAATTTATAAGTTTACATTAAATACAGATGCTTCGAAGGAATAAGGAACCAGCGCTCCACAACCATTCTTGTCAGCTTCTTTCTCGAATGTTGGGAGCATTGCCAGCACTACTGCTTGTGGGATGCTATAGGCGAACAAGTTTGTTTACCGCTTATCGGATTCTCCAAAGGTCAAAGCCGTCGACGGCCTATAAAACTGCATCGGCGGGGTTACCCACTGGTCCAGCCTCATCACTTTCTGTACTTCATCGGTCACCAGCCTCAAACTCGTGTTTCCAAGGCACATTATGGGAGCATGCCCTTCATTAGCCACGGGTTTCGAAGAGATATTCTGTCCACAAAGATCGGCGGGCGCTACTTATGTTTGAAACCAACACATGATGAGAGATGCATCACACTTTTCTCTCTCACACGAGCAAATTCGAAGCTCAAGGGTGGGGGGGGGGGGGGGGGTGGGCAGCGGGAGTGGATAATTGACTTCTGCATTGGTTCACCACTTCTCCCTTCTTGTGCGTCCCTGCTGTCAACCTGCCAGTTTCATTTCGAAAACTGCCAAAGTCGCAGCAGCGAAACGGCATACGAAGCCCCATATCTATGCATCGAGTTCAGAAGCCGAACACATTCGGAACTGCTAAACTAGTGTACACACCATCCACAGTGTCCCTTTTTCATAGCAACTAGGTAGCAGAAAAAAAATTCATTTCTCCGCAGGCGGTTATTTCAGTGATGGTATGAGGGCACTACGGCGTAACAACTCATCGTATGCTAGTAATTTACTGGGTGGAAGGCCAGGTGAGTAGATTCTAGAAACCCGTGTTACGTCTGCTCGTTTAACACAACCCTCCCCCCCCCCCGTGGTTTTTGTATCAATGAGTCTCCTTCACCCAATAACTGCTGATCAAACAAGCCATTGCCTGATGCAATCTCTGAATAATGACCACTGACCGGTCGGACGATTAATCAGTCAGTCGAACAAGCTAAACTTTGGAAATTTCATAAGATAGCTGAACCGCAGTTTTGTCATTCGATTACTATTTCCGTCGAAAAGGCGAACTCGCGAATGCAAATGCATTATTTCAGTTCTCACAAACGATATTTTAAATAGAAATATCAGCACGATGAAGCAAAATTCTAATGTGAATTGCACTAAAATATTTAATTATTTATTTACAATTTAAGAAAAAAAGAAGGGAAATATTAAATTCGGAGAATTACAGCAACGATGCGAATGATACAATTCACAAAAGAAAAGAAGAGTGTAAGGTTGGAGTGAAACCGTTCAACTCATACCCGGCCCAATTGTGCACAGATCGTCTACTCTTTATGCTAATTAGCGAAATCCACTCCCACTATTTGTTAAAATTTATATTTTCATGCACCATTCACTTACCTATCCATCAATCGTTACGCATTAAACTGCAATATCACAAAATTTTCCAAGAAATAGAATATGAGGAAACTCGCAACTGTGCTTTCATTCTGGAAAAAAAAACATTCATCGAATTGAAACATCTTCAAAAAATTAATCGGCAATTCCACACAATAAATAGAACATGTCCGCCTCCAAGTTGAAAATATTCAATAAAAATACTCAACAAAACAGAAATTCAAAGGTATAATGCAATAGATGTGAAAAGTGTAAAAAAATGCGCGAAATATGCAATAGATGTAAATAAACAGCTGCACACAAGTACAATACAAGGTGACATTAAGCTGAAACCACCACCACACATCAAACAACCGACAATAGCACAAGCACTGTAAGGGAATATGACTGCCAACAAGGACACTTCTGACCTGCCCGATCAAATTGAACCTCAGAACAAACGGAGACCGAGAAAGCTGTAGGAACGAGGTAACACTCCAATAATGCCTCTTAACATTAGCGAACTACTTGAAATGCTTTGAAATTTCCTCTCTTTCCTCCCCCTCGCAATTTCAGTGCTCACAACGTCACGGGATGGAACCTTTTAAAGGATCACTCGATTGGAAAATAACAATTGAATCGGAAAGTTACGAATATACATAAAAGAGCGAAAAGTGCCGTATTTATGGGATAAACATGAGATCGGCATGAAAACAACAGAATATTACTATAAAGATAGGTACTGTACTTCAATAAAAACCTATTGCTGCTGACGTCAACGACTTTTGGTGTTCCCAAAGGTAAGCAGCATTACCTATTTCAACCCGTCTCTCGATAAACTACTGCCATACAACTGAATCTACCGTACTCTAGTTGAATTATACCGTATCGAATTCACTGCAACGGATCCTAAGGATGTCATTCCTTTCAGCGTCAATAACTGCTGCATTTATCATCAAAAATTTTATCTATCAAACTATTATAGTGAATTCCAACCCAAGCAATTTACTGCAACGAATTTCACGAACTGCTCATTCTTCGTTCTCATTACGGCTATTTAAACCAACCCGTCATGAAATTGCCAGCGAACCCGCTGACTCAGCCTAACGATATATACCAAAAGTTCCACCAAAAGAATAGTACTGCGGTAAGGGTGCTCGTTCCACCGCCCTACCAGTTCATATCCGAAATTTTTGATTCAGTAGTACTTTTCCACAAAATGAATGCAGAAACATCCTTCCCCGAACCAAGACTCTTTTCAAATCTCGCAGGTTTTCCATCTGAAAGCAGTATCCATCGGCCTGAACGACTGGTCCCCTATTCGATGATTAATGAACGGTCCGTGTTGCTAAACGCAGCAACAGCATTCATAAGTCTACATTAAGGACATTAGTCAAATGAAAAGCGCTCAAACGAGCCTGTTATACACGATCCTAACAAAGTGGCTGGAAAGTAAGGTCTGAGGTAATGAAGTGTACAAGCATGAATCAGTTGTTTTTAACACCGAGTGTACTCTCGAGCTCTGCACGTTTTTGTTGCACCTTCTGATAGATGTACCTGAATACACCCTCTTGCACCTGTGGCTGGAAATAGTGATCTGCCTTGCGTTCACATTCGCCTTCACCCACAACTTCTGTCATTGTCTGAAACGTTTCCTGCTAATGTTGGCAGCGACAGCTAAAGCTTTCTGAATTATAAGTTTCTTTGTGAATTTCAGCGACCTAAGAACTACGTTCGCAAAAACCCAGATTTCAATGCAATCTCAATACCACTCAAAGATTTCCAAACTTTTGAAGTCCTGAAGCACCAATATTACCTATCGTTTTCCATTTCAACGATTTGTTGTCTTGGCATCTCCCCAACACCAATATCACCTGCCGTATTGGCCACACATTTTTGGATTTTCTTATAGTCCCCATTCTTTTTGAAACAACGTAACGCTATAATTACCGAAATTTGATTCGCATTTTCTATTTGCCAATTAAGAATCCACCTCATCAATTAACTTCCTACGTAACCAAATAAAAAGCTTTAATAATTAGCCCATTCATCCGTCACAGCCTAAATGTAAATAAAAAGAAACCTTGAGATCATTGCTCTGTGATATAAGCCACTTATTGATGAAATGTTGAGGATTATCCGCGAAACGAACGTAGAAATCACGTCTCAGCTTCCATTCGTTAATCTGCTCGACAATATCGAATATTTTCTGATCGAGTGCACTAATATCGGGCATATTCGCATGACTATGCAGAAATGATGACATTTGTGTTTTAAGTGGGTCCTCCATTTCCACATCTAGAATTAATTACAATTATTCTCAATTCTCACTCAACAATTAATCTTTTATTGTCGCCATAAATCAACCAACTTGGGCAATAACAGAAAAGCTTCCCACATAAATGAAGCGCATTAGTGAAGCGTGTCTGAAGTTTAAAAAATAAGTTTTATTAAATAAATAAAAACCCGTCACAAAATATTACAATACCACAAATAATGACAAAAAATCACTAAGAATATCAATTTTCTGATTGATTTCCTCCAAAATTTCTTCCTTTTCTTTTCTAATCAATTTCCCTAAAATTTCCTCAAAAACTTCTAATTAATCCCCCTTAAATTTTTCCTCTTTTTCTAATTAGTTTCCCTGAAAATTTCCCCAAAAACTTCTAATTAATCTCCTCTCGATCAATAATTCTAAAAGAAACGTTTCATAGTAAAATATATGGCAATACTACTAGAAAAGAATAGATCGAATGAATTTCATCAATAAATGTTGATAGCGGCGAACTTAAATTTTGATTCAATTTGCAAATCGGCAATACTTTTGTCAAGAGTCTTAAATATTTCCCTCATTCAAATCTACTGATGGCTTAAACGATCGATTTTAATCGATCTTTGAGCAATTCCAAGTGATCGCTAAAATCTTGCGATATCGTTGTCTTTAGGCTGTGCATATGAGCACTAAAGCTGCCAGCTATAAATCCGGCACCATTGTACCGACACATAATATCGAAGAATTGTATTTGCAGCATACCGATGTCATAACAAGCCGTATTCTTCTCACTTCCGTCATTATATTGTATCGTATGTGTAAGCACCAAGGGGTCTGGTTGATGGAGGAGACTCTGTAGACGCTGTGGTATCTCCATAAAGCGCATTCTCTTGCATCCAAACACCTGCTCCAGGTAACTATCGCAATTAATGTTATCCCTATCGACCGCATCCTGCAACAAAACGTTACCGCAAGGCTTAAATATTTGCATAAATCTGACGGGGTTTAATACTCTCAAATAGCAAAATGCTCCTCCAGTGCTGACTATGCTGTCAGTATGTGCGGAGATCGTGAAGACTGTTTATTTGTTACTTTAAAGTCGTAAACAGAATAAGAAAAATCGCTCCAAAACGCTTACAAGATTTGAAAACTGAAACTGCCCGGAAGAACTGAAAGTAACAACGCCTAAAGTATATTCCAAACGCAGAGGATCTGATAAAAAAGCAAATACTTGCAAGATAGCTCTGAACGACATGAAGTAAGGGCACGGGGATGAAATGATAGCTACATTCGGGAAAATACCTCAGATGGCCAGGTGCCTTTCTCTGAAAATGAAATTTGAAGACCGGTGCACAGTTTCTAATCTAAAACAATCTTCAAACTAAATCAAGGGGAGCGCACCTCATATTTTCACAAGGAGGGCGGAAATATCAAAAGAGCACCACGAAAGGCTTAAGCAAAAAATGGCAAAACTCAATAAGAATAGAAAAAAGCAGAAGAATGCAAAAAATCGAGATCAATAAAAATTCACCTAATTTATCGAATAAAAAAGTAAAAAATGGAGAATAAGCGAAGCGAGCTAAAAGTCACATCAAAAGTCGATCAAAAAGTCCACTCAATTTTTGGGTGGGCACTGAGTTGTACCAACTTAAACGGCATAAACTGCTGCTTGATACATACCCCCTCAAAACAAGCTTCAGCGACAGTGCTTCCTCATCACAGAACAATGCAAACTTCACTGCAGTTTTGATCCTCGCGGATAACCTTACCCAACCATGCTAATACGCATACTACAACTTATAAGTGCTAGCAGTACTACTCTTTATATCAATGTCAGTTTGGGACCGATTATCTATATAATGATATATCACACTGTTGGGAAACTATTTCAACTGCTGCATATTTACCTACGTTATATCTAAATTGGCGAAACCAGTCATCCCTTTTTCTTCTTCTCGTCGGTGTTTTTGTCCCCACCCTTGGTATTCGTTGATACTGATATATCTTCCGATGATACTCGTTGCTGAGCACTGACAGTTTTTGGAATACCTACCGTAAAGTATAGAAGCTATCGGCTTACTGCTCTAACAAATAGATACACATTCCTCAAGACAATAAGGTCTATTATCACAGCCTTAAGCAAAATATCCCTGTTCATTCATCAGCCTATCCACAATATGTGCCTGAAATATACGAGTGGGAATCGAAGGATTCAAGTGGATTAACGCTAAATGAGATGCGACAGGACCACAAGGACAGATTCAGGCCCAAAGAAACAAGGGTGGGTACATCCCTCACACATTTCCAAGCCAACCAACATTGATGAAATAAAAACTTGCATTTGAAGATGAGTTGAACGATGCCCACCCTCTTAATCACAAAGATAACTCCAGGTACACCTAGCAAAACTTAGTCACGTTTAGTTATATCTTACATGGCAATTCTAACTGGATAGTCCATAAACACATTACTATTCGTCAATATTCGATAACTGCTAGCAATACTGCAAAAAAACTCCAAATTGAACAAATCGGATGAAACAAAACAAAAATAACCGATATGCAAGAAACAAACCTGTAGCTTATGAGTTTTGATATATTGCCATAATGCCTCGATGATTTTGGGACGAGTTTCCGTAGCCATTCCCAAAAGTTTTGCTAGACGAGGATGCAGCTTGAATTTCATTGGTTGATAATCCAACAAAAGAAGTATCGTACACTTTACATTTCGATCACCAGGTCTTTTCACCTTAAATTCAACAAATGCATGACCCTGAAGGCTCATAGGTGTGCAATTATGGTCGCAACTCATCTGAACGATCGTGATCGAGTAGAAACTCGGCGGTACACTTCTTTATCTAGTACATAAAAGACGCTGTCAATCAGATGATCGAAGGTGTTCATTAAATCTGTTGCTCCTACAAACTGCGCTGCATTCAGCGAGGTGAATTACAGTGTCCACGTACGACCCCAGTGAAAAACTGCCAGTCTCCGATACTTCTGACTGATATCAAGTTGAAGATTTGGTCGAGATCTCCTCGGGGCATAGTCGGAAGTCCTAGAACCTCAATGACTTCACCTTTCTATTCGACGCTCCAATTCGGGTGCAGAAAGATAGACTTGACGTTTGAGAGCCTCCTTCCCAATGACCACATCCAGCATCGAGGAGAATATGAGTACCCGAAGTTCGCTAATCAACTCTGTTCAAAAGCAGCACCTACCCGATTTTGCCCCAAGTCAACTCTAACTAAAATCCATTCATGGGAGAAAGAAAACAATGAGAAAAATGAAACCATCGAAAGATCTAAGCATAAATACTCTATACGGTTAAGTATAAAGCAGTGTTAAGTTCTCGATAGAGACGATGCAACTGCACCTGTGCCTCGAAATTCAAAAACGCAACCGAGTCATCTCCGATCCGAAATGGCACTAAACTAGAATGAAAGCGCTGTGTTCTTTCCTTGCCACTAAGGTAAAGGTATCCTTTTGTAAGATAACGACTATAAACGAACGGCAAACACCGTTAGCAAACAACTGTTGCTGTCAGACTTTTACCACCTGTAGAGTGATTACTGCCGGGGGTATCTGTCTTGCTTGTCCACATTTACTACCGTTGCCATTTTTACCACACCTCTGTAACTCCTGCTAAAAAGCCCTTTAAAATTCCCATGACAACGGAAATCCCTGCAGCGGTTACCGCGCTGGCAATCCCTAAGACCCAACTAACGGACGCATCTTATTGTAAATAGAGTTGTAAAGCAAAGAAGTCTACCTGAAAGCCATCGGTTTCGTTGGTTTGTGGGGTCCGATGCCACTCGACCAGATGATTATCTGGCCCGTAAATATCTTTATCAAGCTCGATAACGAGGCTCTTGAAGAAGGAACTGAATTTGCGCTTCGGTGGCTGGCTTCTGTTGGATAGTGCTCCGGTCGGATTAGCCACCCCACCTGTGGGCGGTTCATCCAACAAACGACCTTCTACACGCAACTCCCACATTGGCACCGTACCCTCCTCACCTTCCCTCTGCAATTATTCTTTTCTTCATACTCCACACTTCCTAACTACCACATTTCCAGGTGAACGTACTGTCTTGCACTCTACCAGTTGAGCTATTGCAAAATTTGTGAGTACTTCCAGAATCCATCCTGAAATATTCTGTGCCACACCTGTCTGCAAGACCCTATGACGAATTACTCTGTCAGATATAATGTGCCATAATATATCGCATCAAGTACTATATTTGTTAGAGGTGAGATGCGGCGCAAAGAGTATCAATAGTGTTCTATATTGCAGCATCAACCAAAACTGGCCGGTAGCCGAAGTGCACTTTTCCAAACGTCAAATATGCCTACTATGTTACATTTTTCACACTTATATAGGTACTCTGCCAAATTTCGCCAACCAAACACTACAGTTGGCATATAAAAAGCATTGCTTGCAATGAAAGCAGCCCAAAGTTTTACGCGTGTATCACTGATCCAACGGTAGGAACATAAACCGCTAGTTTAAAGGTAGACACGTATACCACTAGTCCAATGGTATGCGAATATACTGTCAGTCCAATGGCATGCACATATATCGCTGATTTAAAAGTGCGCACATATACCACTGATTCAACGGCATGCATATATACCGCTGTTTAAAGCTACACACATATTCCGCTCAATAGTCCAACGGTACGAAAATATATCACATCATTATAGAGTGATACTCATCTATTAGAAACTCACCTCAGGCTCCTTACCAGCAATGAACGTATGTGATATATAGATGCGAAGACGTCGCTTCACCTTTAACGGCCTCTTCAGAGCTTCTTGAATATCAAGTCGTTTGCGTGTTATTGTCGCATCTAGCTTCTGTTCGAATGCCAACAAATCCATATAGGCTTGCGACTCCGGAACTAGTTCGCGAACCTGAAATTTAATTCCACCGTGTTTGCGTCTGCTTTGAACCCGTATGTGCCTCAAAAGTTAGACAGAATATAACATTATAGGCAAATGTATTTAAAATTGCATATTTGAGGAATATCATGGTGTACTACCGCTACCCTATCGTACTGCTCATGAGTTCCATATAGCAATGCACTTTTCAACCATTGTTATACATCAGTTCATGCAGTAAAAAGACTAACGTACCTGAGGTGGGATAAGCTTATCAGCAAAGCGTCGTTTTTTGGCTCGTGCTTGAACTTGACCTCGAGAGGTATGCTGAGGAGGCAACATTGGTGGCGCCGCTGTAGGTTGCGGTGCGAATGACCGGCGTCCATGTTGAGGAGTGCCCATTCCACTGGCGTAACGCATCTGCGATCCGGTGGAGCCGTTGCCCATCGTTGGTGTACCACTACCACTTCCACGATGCATATCAACGACACCAACTCTTTAATGATCGCGCAGATTACATGTTTAATTATGTCTCAAACCCTTACGCCGACAGCCGCATTATTGATTAACACTAACTGCACCTGAAATGTTCAATACAGCCCTCTATAGCCTCCTTGGGCAATGATAAGGCAGGATCGCTGTAAAAGGTTTTTATGTCGGTCAACCATTCCACTCCGCCGTCAAAGTTGCCCGATTTGTCTCTTTATAATACCTTTAAGTCTTTCCTATCTCATACCGCGAATGATTTGAGGTCATCCACATCTACCTAAAGCCGGCGATTATGGAGGTCAAGCTAGGTCTTGACAATTGGTTATGCCTGTGGGTGCGAGCATACGTTTCGTTTCCGCACCAGTGCCATAAGCAAAGCAAATACCCTCGAAGAGTACCTGATGAGTGATGGTGAATTTAATACTTCTATGACTGTCCTAATCCATTATTCAAACTCCGTCCCCATCCCTTCTCCCCCTTAACGGCACAGTCACATCTTAGTTTTTGTGTGACGATGAGTACTGAAACTGAATATGCTTTCGCTCCACAATGGTCCTGCTTTCAGAAGACCACTATAATATACAATCATGAGGGATCGCAATGGAGGAGAGGGGGGAAGCGGAAGGGAGGGGAGGAGGGGGAGGGGAAGGGGAGGGGGAACGAGAGGGGGGATGCCGTCATTAGAGAGCAAGGCAGGTCACCATCCCGTCATAATGTTGGAATCAACCTTATGTTCACTTCGACAATCTTAACTGTGGACACTCATGCAAACGCTATCCACAGTGAAGCTTACAGACTTTGGTGACATCATTTTCGGAAAAGGCAGTACCTTGGCAACGAGACATTTGCGCCGTTTATGGTTTCGTTACGATATATGCACAGCATAGAATAATAGCCTCTTGTGCAAACACATATATGCCTACAATGCTTACACACGAAGAAATTAAGCGACAATCTACGGATGAAAGATGATATCTCACGTGGAATTCCCGATGGTCAGAGCTTTGTCAAGACCTCTGGAAGATAGGCAGGGTGTTGCTGAAGATGCACTTTCGTTAGTTTCATGTTACGACGAAAAAACCTAACGTCACAGTCATTTTCCAAATAAAGGAGGTTACAGCAAGAGGAAGGGTGGGGGGGGGGGGGTGAGAGAGGCATGTTACCCAAAATCGTGATTCGGCGAACAATCCTGTCCCCTTCCATTCTTTCCTCCGAAAACATCCTGTATGCAAACTTTTGTCGAGGTGGGAGTTCTTGGCGAAATATGATTGCGGTACGTTCTGAAAAACATCGTGGTGCGTTCTTCGTTAAGGCATAGCAAAGCAGATTATTGAGGAGTCTTATGATGTACGGTCGTAGACTATTGAAGACACGAGTAGTGGTGAAGATGGCGTTTATGCATGAAAGTTTAACTGGAAGAAAGCTGGAGAACAACCACGGCCTGAAGTCCCAGAAGGCGAACGGTCTAAGGTTATCCGTTCAGCTTAATGCCTAGTACCGTTTATCTCGATTCATTGGGAGAGGTAAGGGTACCTGCGGACTCTGATTACTAGGAGGGTTGTTTGCCAAAACCCCCATCGCATCATCAAGGCTTCATCGATTCACGTGGGAAATACAAACGCACAGATCTCTACTTTCAAATCTCCACCGTAATTTGCTGTAAGCGGACTAGCCTGAACATCAATTTATCGATTGAAATGTGTGCGTCACGCGATTGCCATCGAGACGCGTGCTTGTCTTCGTGTGGGGATGTCGGCGTGAGGTTGCGTTGGTAAATGCTGTGCTGTGTGATGCGTACGGGTCGTTATGTGCGTCTGCGCAACACGATTTCATCATGTTCGAGGTTATCGGCCATTGGTTACGCGTTTCGAAAATTCGGCGACGAATGGATTTTACAGATGGGACGGTCAACGAAGTCATCCAGTGGTCGACGTGGGCATCGTTAATCGTTTTCCTTTTTTCTTATTAAAGTCAAAATCACAACTCCTCACTTTTTCCGGTCATTTCTTGCCGCTCTAGTCTTTGTTGAGTTATCCTTAGCCGAAAAGTTCTCCCCGGAATTTCTAATTGTTATTTCTTGTCTACGAATAACCGGAATAATGAAATATTTGCGATCGAGAAAGTTTTCTATCTCTTCGGATGCTTCAGACGGTTTTTCGCTTACACATTGCTTTGATCTTTTCGTATATTATGTTCCATCTAGTTGCACACCAGCGGATCGACCAGGCGTGTTGATTCGATGGGCATTTATCGCCGTTTAATTTCTAGGTAGACAGATTACGGGAGTAGGCTATAGGCAATGAAATGCATCACAGATGCCTGGATTTCCGGAGACACCGTTTATCCTCATTAGCAGAGGGAAGCTGCCGAGTATAGGTGCACACTTCCGTCTCGACATGTCGATTATCCCTTCGGGGAGGGGTGCAGAAACTTGCCCCGATAACTGAAGGTCGTACAGTGTGAGTCGAGTTGCACTATCCCGTCTGTGTGAAGATAATTCGCTGCAGACTGATTCCATTTAGGGTGGGTATGTGAAGGTTTCGACAACTTTACGAGGTATCTGTGACGGTGGGTAGCTGAGGTCGGGATGCTTGTGTGCAACTTTCTGTCTCAATTGTGTACATAATACTGTTATAAGATGCGTTTGCTCGATTGTAGTTGAGAGGTGTTCTGTAACGTAGTTATGTGGAGTGGAAAGCAACTTCTTCGTTGTTTCGTTTCAGCACATTCTATCAGTGGTTGAGGCTCTCTAGCAACAAAGCTGTACCCATAATATTTAAACCGATAATCTGATGGTTGACAAGTTCGAGGACTTAAAAACATCCGGTACTTAGGCGTTACAGTATGATTTGAAAATTCTAAATAATTTCATGATATTGCCAAAACTAATAATAGAATCCGCCAAAATGGAGTTTTTTTACGCGCTGAGTCATTCGAAAACAGTATAAGCAAAAGACTAGTATGGTACGGTATGGTCGCCGAATTATGACGCACATTCTCTGAAAAGCGTGAATACCTTTTAGTAAGGGATTACGAAACTGGTTTGTAAATGCGTTTGCCCAACTCCACAATGCATTCCCTTAGGTTTTTTAGTTCTTTTGTTTGATGTTGGGAAATTTTTCATCGGACACATATCCTACAAATTGAGCGCATTTGTTAAACCTTCGGCAATTCAAGTATGCGAGGTATTACTGCGATATACGAAAGATGAGGTATTCGGTATGGGAGTTTCAAATATACTACTTGAAGGTAGAAATTTTTATACTTCATTAACAAATCAGAAAAAAACATGAAACGAGTTGGCACAATGGGCGTTTTTTCGCAATCGTGATTATGGATAATAGCACTTATTTTCACAAAGATCCGAGCAAATGACAAAGCAGTTTGCAGTAATGTTTTTGTGTTGTACAAGAAGTGCCTGTCCTTCGTAAAGGACTGGTTGTTGCTCAATCTGTTGGTCGTAAATTTCGCGCAAATTTTCAAGCCTTTGTTGCCGACAGTTTATTTGAAAAATTGTGGATCAGTTTGCAAGTTGATATGAAGGTGGGACTATAGAGCCGATGATATCCGCCGAATTATATGAGTTTAATTATTCCCCGAATTGAAAACATTCGACGGACAGACGCATAAATGTGTACGTACAAACTTGTTTTCATAAACAAACCTTGGCAATACAAGACGTGAAATTGGCTAAGGTACATCTTTATTTTATGATGAGGAGCAGAGCTGAGTTGTTACTGGTATATGGGGATAGCGATCGGCAGCTGTTTTTTCACTTGGGTTGAAAGCTGAATGAACGCCATTGTGGGAACATCCGCTTCATTCATTAAATGCATCCAGTAGTTAGACATGGGTCCGATTAATCGCTTATTAGCTTGGAGGGTCCTCCCGTATCAGCCATCTAGGCGATTCGGAGCACAGTCTGACTTGAGATATCACAGCAGCCTCAATGCTGCAGTTATTGGGCTTCATTAATATGCTACAGTATATGATGCAAGTTGATGATCTATCTCTCTTCCGTCAGTACAAGAATCGTTCGGTATCGGGACGATAGTCGTGCTGGCAAGTTTTTTCGGCATCCGATGCAGCCAATCGTGATGCGACGATGGACGATTTGGACTGAATCCGGGCCGACTTAATGTGCTCACGTCATCGCTGTTATCTCAACATATCATAGCGCTTATAATGTCCATGCAAGAAAGATATTGTGAGGGTTCTTCCCCTCAAAAGTAATTGCGCTAAAAGTTTGTACTATTGCGGTGGGACTGTCACAGTTTCTGCATGTCCACCGGAAGTGCTGGAAGTTATAGGTGGTTAAATGCCGCCACAGAGGTTCATTTGTTGCTTTTCCGTTTGTGCTGTCGGTTGTTCTCATCTGGTAAATCCGGGTCAAATCAGGTCGCGATTTGGGTCGAGTTTAGCCCAAACCGCTGCTTGATCACACAAGTACCTACTATATAATTTGAATGTGGGAAGATGCATTAATACCAGCGTTGTTGTCTCCACCTTCGTGTCATATGTTGCGAAGCATTTCCGGTCACTACTTCATCCTAAGCATTGATGATGTGGTCGTTGAAGTGTCATGGTTTTCCGTAATGTCTTGCGGCAGCTTATTGCGTAAAGATTAAATCATCCAGAGATCCGTCTGAGTGTGATAGTTAAAGAAGAGATACACCATTGACGCATGTTTAGTAGTGTTTATAGGGAAGTTCATTCTTTCCCTATCCTATTATTTGGAGGCGTGTGGGTGTTGCGTTCGCTTAGGTCTACATCATGTCGGTTCTTTTGCTCATAGCGGGCAACGATGACGATGTGGCTTTCTGGTGTAAGCGATCAAAGAACTTGTCGGAACAACGGGAATGTTGGTGTGTGGACTTAGTGGGATCGCTTGATATGAGTCTCGTAATCCGGTTGAATAACCTGCAGGCGTTCTTGTTGTTAATAGTATCCGATAGACGTGTTTAACGAAGCGATTTTTTGGTGCTTTAAGCCCTGATAGATGTGCATCAAAAGCTGTGTTCTTTAAAGCTTCCTAGTCCATTGCGCGTGTCTTGCCACGTCCATCTGGCGGCGCATTTGTCTTGTCAGCAAATTCCTGCTGCTTATCCTTGATATAATAACTTGAGGGAATTTTGTTGTGATCGATGCCGATCATTTAACTGGCTGGTGTTGTTTAATAAAATTTACCGCTTAAATAAGCCGCAGTTATGAGTTTGTTCAGTCACGATTTGCTCGGGGATTCGTGTGAAGCTCAAAAATTGTTGGTATGCTTGTGGATTTTTTGGTTGTGAGTGCGTCTCCATTGATACGGTGGAACGCGCTTGATGATGCATTGTTTGCATTGCAGCAATTCTCTTTAAGCCACACTATCGTACGTGTGAAGACGGTGTAGAGGGGAAAAAAGAGGAAGAGGAATCGCTGAGCCAATTTTAGCGACAGAGTGCTGGCGGAGTGAGTATACGAGTGCAGAGGACAGAGTGAAAGAAGAGCAAAGAGACACGTCAAGTCTATGTTTATGCCGGTTTTTGCGAGATTATTCATGGGGGATGCCGGATAGCGATGTGGAGGGCAGCGTCACATACTGCGGATGGGATATAGTTTGGTTTTTGCTGGAGGGGGGTGCTTCACAGCCGTCACCTGTGCCGGAGTGTTTAGCGAACAGAGAATCGAGTCTATCGATAAAAGTACAGTGTGTTCAGGGTATTGTTACAGCAGTGCGCATATGGTTGATATTTGATGTAGGTTTGACGATACACGACAGCTGTTATGCCTGGAAGTTGATGTTGTATCGCCCTCACCAGATTTAACCATGAGTGCGGCATTGATTTGTTTTGTTCACCGGATTGTCTAGGTTCCTTCATGTTGTCTGATCTGTTGTTTTGCCATCTGTGAGACGTATGAAGCGGGTGTATCGCAGTCTCCTCTCACCAATTTATTAATGGGTGTTTGCATATGGCCACAACGGCGTGCAAGCAGGATGCAAATTAATCTTTTTAGATTAGGCCAACTCCTTTTCGACTGTAGAAGGGAGGGATAGGCTCGCCGAATGTCACTTCATTTTGGCGGCTTAGGACTTTGTTTAGTAGTTGAGTCGCATTTGTGGATTGAAACTCATGGGTCGTAGGTTCTGAACAAATCTTCGAACTTAGAAGCTACTGGCAGTTGAGAACTTCGGCATTTTTGTGCTGCTCTTATATCCTCGTAAAGTAATCTCAGACTGTCTTCGAAGGTCGTCTAAACTATATCCATCTAAGCAGCATTTCCAGGTAATTTAGACCTTTGGGGTATACTTTGAAAGTTGCGGGTCTAAGAAATCGAAGCTGCTAAAGAGTTGCTTGAGTTTTTAGGTTTAGGTTGCCCACTATCATTGGGCAACTTCCGGTGGAAATTTGACGCGGTCTCGGTCTTTGTGGGTCTAGTGGCGAAATGAGCCGCATTAGCTCCATCACAGCCAAGTGCAGATTACTATTCGTCACATTCATGTGGTGTTTAATAATTTTGCGGGACGTTTGTGCAATGCGATGACCATTAAAAAATCTGTTGAATACTTCCGTATTATGTAGATAATAGTACGGGTGCGAAACGTTGGTCGATTTGATGGCGACGATTTGCGCGAGAAGCGACGCTGATGTCTGTTGGCACATTCGACGAGCCTAGTTGGCTTTTTTTACGGCCTCGCAAATTTGAGCAGCTGTGGCTTGCTGTTTTTTTCTTCCTATAGTTCTTGGCAGGTGCTCATTGCGTTCGCCATTTCGAATATTCGCTTGATTTTATGCGCGAGCAGGGGGTTTTGTAATGGTGCTGAAGCTTGAGGGATGTAAATTTGAACCTTAGCTGGCTGGTATGATTCGATTTGATGGTCTATTTAAGGGTCATGTGTGTTTTTAGGTAAAAGTCAAGTCGGGTCGAGGTTGTGGATTAGCTAAATGTAGGAATAATTTCCGTAATTCGAGTACAGTATGCTTTGCGTGTAACTCATGTTACGCGGAGTTGAAATGATGTTGAGGAGGTCATCTGTTTTTTCGCTGAGGTATTTTCTGAGTCATCCACAAACAAAAAATCGTCCATCATACCTCTGTCATTACCTGATTGAGCAGATGCGAGCGCTCTCCATCACTGATGTGGACTATTCGCGTATCAGAAAGCGTCACAGTGGATTGATGTCGACGTTGACATCGTCAATGGCAATATGCTTGTTGTTGGTGATAACTCATTGTGTATGGATTCATTTAGCTGATGTATTTATGTCTGTGCTGGTAAGGTAGTGGAACCAAAAGTGAAGGTTTTTTTTGATAATCCTTTACTCGCTATATTCTTTTCGGATGTATGCTGAGTTGATTCTGATTCCCTCGTACCTTGCTTCCTCGTCGAATCAGCATAGCTGTTACTTTGCCTTGATGGGATTTATTTTGGCTTTTCAACTTGTAAGGGTCAGATGAAGTGGTCAGTTGAAAATATGGCACGAATCGATACTAAGCTGCTTCGTTTCTGTCTTTGAAGTACCAACTCTCCCAAGGGAGCTTTTAGTGGCACAAGATTCTAAACTCATATATTTCCAGTGGTGGCAGCGATCGATGCTCCCACTCTCAAAAAAGCTCGAAATTCTTTCCGAACGTTATGCAATTGTGTTTTGCCTTCTGCTGATTCGAGCGCTTTATATGAGCTATTCAAAAATGCCTGAATGAAAGATGAAAGTTTCGACGTGTTAAGTGTTTGGCTTTCGATGATATGTGAAGTTTTTGTCGATTGGTATGTGGCGCCTATTTGGAAAGCTGTCCTGGTTGATGGCCACAGAGGCATTTAGAGGGAATCAACAGAAAAGAAGACTTCGAGTAAACATGCATAGATGAAATATTTCCTTTCGCTAATTGATTTATCATGTATATTTCAAAGCGTCTAAAAGTTTTCGCTTTCCATTGTTGAAGATGGCGATTCATTAATAACGATGGTGGGTTGCAAGTCAAAGAAGTATTTTGGAATGAGGGGATCGAGAGTTGCGGAAGGTTTTTTTGGTTGTTGAAATATGATTCTATCGTCTTTCTCGCTTGATCGTTTGCTACTCAATAGCGCTTTCACATTCGATTGTTGCACGTTTTGTGCGATCGGTGGTGAACAGGGAGCTGGGATCGGATGCACATTTACTCAAATTTTGTGCAGTTTATGGATGTTGGGGAGAGACAGCGAGTTGATGGGCGTTCTTCGGAGTTAGATTCGCCATAGTGAGGTGATTTCAGTGATGCAGGCAGGTATAGATGTTATGCTTCGTCGTTGGCGAAAGGAGGGCGATTTGTTTGGGAGGTAATTGGTTGGCACAGGTTCGTTATGAATGTAATAATGGTCTCCGTTGTGAATGGGTAGATTTGAGCTTAAATGGTGTTTCGTGCATTAGGGTGTGGTAGCTGTGCAGTGTTTTGCAACGATTTGAGAGAAGTATTCATAGGGAAACCCCCCGCAATGAAAGTCATGTTCGATTTTAAGGTGATAGTAGCATGTTCAGTTAGTTGAAAGGTGGTCATAGGTTGAATTCGTTTCGCATTTATGTATGTATCTATTATTTTTTGAAAAGCGGACTTACCGCACTTCTAACCTGAATGGCGTATTCGATATAGTGGAAGGAAGATGTTGCTAGTTTTCTTTGAGGGCTTTTTATCATTGGTCATCGAGCAATGATTACCGTCTAAAGTTTGAGTGAGAATGAAGTTAGCATCGGTGTAGGTCGTTATTCACTCCTTTTTTAGGGGGAGGGGCGGGAAAGGTTTCGCAAATTTTCTCGCAGGTTTGCAAAACATTTGCACAAGTAACTGGTTATGATTTATATGCTTGTATAAATTGTGGACTGTGAGGTGTTATATTTTTCATAGTCCATGGACGAATCCAGAAATTAATTTTCCGCACCCTGGAATCACTTTCATTGTAATTGTTGCTGAGTATATCCGAGAAATATGCGAAATCAGCAACTCCTTTGAACATTTTTGCGCTTTTTTTCTTTGAATTATTTGTGCCACTATGTTAGTGAGGTTCCCTGTTATGCATATTTTCTGCCTCTGTGGAGATATTAAAGCAGTTATGTTATGTTTTCGAGTCAGTCTGTCCGGGAGGGCTGCATCCGAGCGGTTGTAACCTATCGAGGGTGCAACTGCAGCGTTGTTGAAGTGTTCTGTTTCGACACGGGGCACGGTGAGTCTACAGTCGTTTTGGTCTATTTGTACCAGCCGTTTTATTTCATGGTTACATATTTCGGTGGTTGACTTTGCGATGATGCAGTAATGTCTTTTAAAGGGGTCAGCTGCACGGGTTGCTGCAGTATGTGCATTTGAACAGACCATCATAATCGTACGTAGTCTTGCTGTCGACTCTTCCATTTTATCTACATGGCCATCGGCAGTCGTTTATCTGCTGCATGTTTTTGAGCTTCGAGCATGGTTTATTCGCAGTCGTTTTTAACCGATGTGTATTCATGGGATCGGCTAACATGAAAGGTGCAAGCGGCACCCGAAAGTTGCTACTCGATTTTAA
Source organism: Ascaris suum (assembly GCA_013433145.1). Lineage (NCBI taxonomy): Eukaryota > Metazoa > Nematoda > Chromadorea > Rhabditida > Ascarididae > Ascaris > Ascaris suum. Next base: position 8,204,622 of record CM024181.1, read on the forward strand.
ATTACACCTCTGTAGGATTATTGCATATTCAGGCTTATGCTTGCGCTAACAGTACAGTTGTCACTTCTTTGCAATGGTGGTCAATCCGTCTGAATGCCGGAGGTGGCACTTTTGTGCGGAGCAGGAGAGAGCTAGGAAAAGTTCGTTCGTTTGAGAGGTTTTTACGGAAATGGGGAGGGAGGGGCATAAGGAAAGAAAAGTGGGCATGGAGAAAAGAGTCATGAACGAGGAAGTACAATGTGCTTTCGAATGGAAGTTTTGAAAGTCGCTGATTAATCAATGATAAAACCGTGGAGAATTTTTGAGCTGCACATTTTGCGGAATGTGCAGTTAGGTTCTGCTTAAGTTTTAATGTGGTTTATTATAGATTGATCAGCTAATTGTGAACTGCAAAAGAACCGATTCACTTTGTTGCTCTTCGTCGTAGCACACTCCGTTTGCCTAAGAAGTTGAAAATTTTCTACTGAGGGACGGAGTGACCATTTCATTGCGAAGGTCATTACAGTTAAGATATTCATATGATCCTGTTCGTTTTGATCTTTAATGATTGCAGGTATCAGCTCTTTATCGTTGTTGGCTAATTATTGTCACGTTGTACGGCTCGTACATTTATATGAATCTTTTATGGCTGAAGTGACGGTATTTTCAGATTTGAAGTCAAGTTATACAATATTGCTCAATCCAATCATGGTCAGAACCGCAGAGGAAGCGGTTTTGGAATATAGGTTTGTTATGTGCAATCTTTTGGCATTTTCTTTCTGTCCTCTGTTGAGTTGTACTTCTGGAGTTATTGTGCGCAGGTCTTTTCCAATGATCCGGGAGGAGTTGTAAGGTAATGGACAGGTAAGAAATGATGTGATATTACTTTGTTGTTCTTTTCATTCAGCAAATCAACAATTTCATGTTTGAGTCGGATGTGATGACCAGGTGCCAGGCATCTTCCTTCAGTGTTATTCCCTTGTTCGATGAAAGTTTTAATATGTGCCATTAACATCGGTTGGTAGTACTTCATGCAACGGGAAGTCCGTACTATTAGGAATTGTATTGCGAAGGAGGTCTAAGAGTATTTGATATCGATCGGACTTAACAGGGTTTAATGTGGTCGAAGGCGAATATTATATCGTAACGATGTTTTCGTTGATTGCAGGGAAGCGTTGAATGATTTGAAGGACAACAATAAGATGCAAATAAATTTGATGACGATCCTTGCCGAGGATTATAGTTCATTCTCACGGGAAATCGTCCACGTGATTGCACAACAAGTTGAGCGGGTTGGTTGTCGTCGGATTTCATCTGTTGGTTTTTTTCTTTTCTTTCCGTTGTAGATTGCAATCATCCTTATTATATGTATATATTGGGGTGATTTTGAATTGTATATTCGCCATAAATGAAGCATTTTTTGTCGTTCACACATTCCCTTCATTCATCTCTGCGCCTTTCTTATTTCAGCTTATCTGTATTGCTTGAAGCAGGTACGTTTTGACACAACAATTCATAGCTTAGATGCCGCAATCCGCACGCATCAGTTATTGCTTGCTTTAATGGATCGGTTGTTCAAGGGTGAATGACTGGATGGGAAGCAGCTTTTTATGTGGCGTATACATGATAGTCGGTTTTGTTGCCAACGTTAATGATTATTGCAGGTATTGCCAACTCAAAAATTGGCTGTAATGTACGTTATGGATTCGATATTGAAGAATGTCACCGGTCCTGGCAACTACAAGGAACATATCGAAAAAGTTGTGCACAAGCTATTCTTACATGTCTTCGAAACGGTTATTAGCTTTACCGTTTGCTATCAAGGCTCCTTATTACTTTAGTGTCTTTTGTTTCCTGATTTTGTTGGCGCGCTTAGCGGCGTGCTCAAGCTTCGCTTATGTTTATCGTGATGAGCAGAAAAATGAGGATATTTATGACCACTTGGTCGTTTGGGAAATGGACTAATAGTGCATGTAGGCATATTTTTATTAAGGGAGCAGGTAAATTTCAATTAAGGGGGGAAAGGGAAGATTAGGAGATCAGATTTGAAACTCTGCATTGAGTTACCTCTATGTGATGCACGGTATGCTATTGCGTATTAAATAGTATTGATGAAGTAATATTTGCGCGATCTATACACGAAAGCAAGATGTAACTAGGGAGAAGCATTGTAGATGAGACATTTGTTGCCATTTCTACCAATTTATCCTTTTGTTCTCTCGCTCTCCTCTCTCCATTATGCAAAAATTTTGAGGCCGCCTTGTTTTATTGTTCATCGCTTCAGTGGGGAAAGGAAGTGGCTACAACTGTTTACAGCAGGTGTCTTATTAACAGTTCTGCGACTGTGTACAGTGAAATGCATGAAGGGTAGTTTAGTTTTATGCATCCGTTTGCGGGTTGCACGGGTTTAAAACAAACAGGTATACTCTCATATTTAGAAGGCTGGCTCACCTGCCCGCTTATATTGAGGCCTACTTCACCTGTTTCACAATCTTGTGGCTTCATTCATCGTGCGAAATAATTTTGCTTTCATCGCCTGTCTGCTTCAGATGTCTTGTCTGAGGGCAATTCTAATTATTGTCGTGAAGTTGTCTCTGCCCATTTTTTCTCAGTTGTTTTGATTAGTAGTAGTTTGAAAGGTTCAGAAGTGGTGTTAACACAGGATTTTGAAAACATTGAAAGAAAGCGTTGAATCCTGGCGATAGCGATGGTCATACTTGACAGCGACAAGCAATTAATCAAGTTTGATAGGGAAAGTGAACGCCCATCTCGACCCTCGGCCGGCTTTCGTTGTTTCCTTTTCCTTCCAGTCTTCGCTTTCGCTTTCCTTTTTTTGGGTTTAATCAGTTCAGCATTTTCATATTCATTTGTTGTAGCGTGTTTCGTATCAGTCATCAGTTGTTGTAAAATTCGACTCAAATTGTTTGAAGTTGCAGCAGGTGTAATGGCGTTAGTGGAAAACGAAAAATTTGGCACCAGGTAGGATCCAATAGAGGGCCCCGAGCGGATGTGCAGTTGTAGGATCATTTTAGGTGGGCTGCGAGCACATATGCTGGGAAGTTTTGCTGAAGAGTGCATTTTAGGGTGACGAGAAGACTCGATTGTCGCTGCATAAATTGCGACAGACGTGGACGGGTATATTCCAGCGTTCTACGCTCTACAAGATTGATCTGGCCGTGCATGAAATCGATCCAGCTTGGCCGATCGTCACCCCATTGCCAAGTAATGCTGCATCTGTGGCACCTCGTGCTCCGGCCCCGCTTATGCAAACAAGCGAACAGGCGCAACAGCAACAACCGTCGTTACGAGCCGCATCGAGAGTGCACGTGAACCCGCATTTCTTCCAGAAAAGCACGCCTCCATCGGTTGCTGACAGACGACAATTGGTATCGTGTTTAATTTGCCCTTGGCAACTTTATGATCACAAGCAACGTGTTTCTTTGTTGTGCTCAAATTGATTACCGTTATTTATTATAAGTGGTTTAACGTTTCGGTGCTGTGGTCGATCGATCTCGCGTGCATAACACGTTCCATGTTGCTTTCCAAATAAATAATTATTTCTGCGTTGCTGCATTCGGAGAACATTCACCTCCGCCTTGTTGATCTGCTAGGCGCTTATTTCCTAACGTTTTCTGCACTCTGTGGTTTTGATGAGTTGAGACAATCGCCTTGAGTAGTGATCACGACATTGTAACTCGGCTCTCATTTATCGCAGTGTGGCTATGTCACGATCTATTCTTGCTCTCATCGTCGCTGTGCTCGTGCAGTCGGCTGATCCTGCCGATCTGCCTGCACTTCCGGTTCAGTTCTGGCTCTACGACTTGACGTGCTAATGATCATTTCATTGTATCGATCAGCCGATGATCACTAACCGTTGTGAATCAGTCAGTGAATACAGTGGCAGCAATATTGCGCCTTTTTATTGGGAAGACGTTTTAGTTTGTACCGATGGTCATGTTTGCATTAGCAGGTAACGAACCTTGAGGCGAGTAAGAGGAATAGTCTTGACATGATGATTAGATCAGAGCATTGCAGATTGTTTGGAGTTTTGCTAATAACGGAATACACTTGTAGAACTTATTGGTTGGTGCAAAATAATTGAATCCTGAGAAAGGTTAACAGCGGGTGCTCACTTTTTCAGTCAAATTATTATGGAAAAGGTAAGTTGGATTCAGGGTTACACTGTTTACCACTCAATATGGACTTATGGAGGTGAAGAGAAATTGAAAAGGTTTTCAAGTAAACCGTTTGGTATTCATCGGCACGAGTTTATTTTTTTAAGGCGATTCGTTTCCAGCAAAGGGAACTGTTTCTGAGCACATGCGGATGTTTTCATTAATCGGTCATTAATAACTCATGATTGCAGGTTTCCCAATCGCTGAGTGCGGCGTGCATCCGAAGAAAAAAATGATTTGCAACATTTAATGAGGGGTGGGGAAATTACGACTGAAACCTTGCGGTATATTACAGGTTATTTTCCACACTAAAATGTGGGAGGTGGAGTGGTAAAGGGCATAGGGGATTAAAAGCGCCGAGTGCGCTGATCGATAATGAACCTTTCAGTCAACGACAGTGGTGGAAGGAAGGCCGATGGCTGATCCGAGGCTGGCGAGGCTCAGTGAAAATGGTCGAACAGCAGTGACTATGGAAACCCAAGCATCCGAGAGAATAAGGGATCGCACTATGCAAACGAAGTCGGCGTCATTTTCGAGTCTGGCTAGCGTTAAGCAGGAACCTCGGTAACATTTTGTGTATATTTTCTGCTTCTAGGAATTGAGACCCATCGAGTGAGGTGGTGACCGCTGATTGTGGAAGGTAGTCTTAGGGAGATTTTAGCTGTTCTCTTATTGTGCATCCGGGAGGGAGGAGTGCATGGATTCTGCGAAATGTTGGTTTAAGGTACACAAAATGAATAAATATAAAAGCACCTAGAAGTGAATGAAAATAATTGAACGGTAGTTTTCTTAGTCTCCCTTACGATGGCTTGGAAGTTGTTGTTGTTGTTGTTTTTGCCGATTTGATCGTTGATTAAATCGACGCTAGGTTCTTTGTCTTACTAGTGAATATCGGGTGACTTTCAGAGAGCACACAGCGGATGTTGACGAAAGACGTTTCCCGATGGCATCTTCATCCGATGAAGTAGCCAGAGGACATCAGCGGATGTTCGTCTCTTCCATTTCCGGATTTTTCGTTTTTTTTCCTTTTATTTCTGACTATCTGTGTTTTGAAAACTTTCCTTAAGCCCTTTTGAACCTAATTGAACCTTAAACTCCTAGTTTCAACATTGGCTTTCCTTTGCATTGAAACTATGTTACCAGAAAGAGTAAAGATATGATTAAAACATTTCTGTGAGATGCAATGATCCTAATGATAGGTTGTTATAGTTGTGACATACTTCTGAAGAGGACTTTACCTGGCCACGGTAAAGCTAACATTAGATAGTGTGGTGTACACACTGAAGCAGTACTAAAAGTGTGCTGAAAGTTTGGGTTCATATCGCTGAAGAAACGTTTCGAAGCCATTTGCGACGAGCAGTAATGTTTTTTGAAGCGCCGACCTCTATAGATATGTCAGTAATAAGTGATTGCCTGAATGAGATAGCATAATCTGATTGGCGTATTAAGATAAATGTGCCGAGGTCGATTCTTTAGGCGTGATGTGAATGAGGCTGGCGGTCGGTCGCCATCGGATATGTCGATGAAGCGCAGAATTCCTAAGGGCATTGTCGATGGAGTGATTGAGGAGAAGAAGCCGCGCGCAACGTTGCTTCGTACACCACCACATGATTCGAGAGGAGAATGCATTGCATCGACATCGGTCGTCATTCCGCGACCCACCAGCGACCTGGGATCACATGCATTTTTAAATGCTCCCAGACCACGGTCTCCTGCGGTGACCACCGTTGCAGCAGTGGACACGAGTGCTGCCCATGTAACGACGAGCGTGGCCACTATACCAACTACCGTGCCGCAGATGCCAGCTGTCGTGGCTGCATTACAAACATCCGTGCCACAGATGCCAGCAACTTTAGCTGCAGCGCAGGGCGCTATGGGCCAGGTGGTAGTGAATCCAGTGGCGCCTCTTGCTGGCACACCTTTAATACCCTCAGTGCCAACAACTTCTGGACCGTATGCAGCTACTGCCGGAGGTGTACCGGTTCCTGTGATACCAATCGTTCCTTATCCTGGCATGCCACCAGTATTGGCGCCTCGCTTCATGCCTCCGGTTCCCGTCACAGTGCCTACTACGGCCAGTGCTCCCGTGATCAGCGCTGAAAATACGAAGCTGGAGGGCATACCGGCCAACAATAGAATCTTCGTTGACGGGCGTGCCTACGAGGTGTCATACATCAACGACATTCCTGTTATTGAACGCAACAGTCTACCTCATAGGTGGGCATCTTTCGATTTGCATATTTTATTTCCGGCGATGCGGAGAGAAATGGGGCTAGAATGAGGTGAATAACGGTCAGGGTTATATAAACCGTTGATTTCGATATTGATATTGCTGCATAATCCTACTAATGTTTGTGCTGTATGAACTTTGCGTTTACTTGCAGGCAGACTTTATATGACGTAGGATATTAAACAAATAAAGCTACGAGTCCGTGAGCTGGTGTATAGTCAAAGAGGAGTTAGGGGGGGGGGGGGACGTTTTGCACACTTGCATGTACTTGATTCATAGATCGATTTGGTTTAGGATCTACTTCACGGGTGCTCCGCGCAACGTCATCATCGACGGTGTAGCACATTTGCTGAATTTCGGCGAAGAAAAACGGGTCATGATTGATGGAGAGGAACACGTTCTCAAGTGAGTTCATTTTTATAATTATATTAATATTAATTATAGAATTTCATTGATCGATTTGATGGAGGATCGTGGGTCGTATACTGCAAACGGTGCATGTCGTTGTTTTGCTCACCTCATTACCTTCTTCGCTCGACACCTCTCATTTTATCATCGTTCTTGTAGTATCATATCGTTAGGTGAACTTCACTGTTTTCAAAATCGACTTCTTAAAAGATCCACTTTGACCGTTTCCCGGTATTACTATTTTGCTTGACTAATTTGCATTATTTATTGACCTAAATTAATTAAATCCGTATTGAGATTACATGATTACTAATTAACTATTTTTGAAGACGCTGCATAGTATTAAAATTTGTGGAATTTTTCAGATTTGGAGCACCCTCTCGAGAGCTTTACATGGGCAATTATCCATTCAAAGGTGCCTTCGGTGGGCCACCTATTTTTGCCACCATCAACGGAGTTCGCCATGAGATAAGGCAAATTAATTCGTTTTATTGTGCTTCATTTTTCCTCCTGTCCATTTTCTTTCTCGCGTTTAATTATTCTCATTGAGAGATTGTTTATAGACAATCGGTGACGATTTTATGGGTATGCTAATGGTGAACTAATGCACTTACTTCCTTTAGAGGAAACTTGTGTTTTATTCGCGAGTGAGGTTATTAGTGCAGCAGTAGCCTGCTTGCAGACCCTATAACACCGTTACATGTATCCATCGAATTCGCCATCCATGTTCTCCTCTCTGTTTCCCTTCATCCGTGAAAGCAGGTAAGGTCGTTGCTGCAGAGATTTGCAGGTTTTATGTTTCATTTTTAATCCACTTATTGAGTGAGGATTATACAGTAATTTTTGGCGATAGACAGTTGAAGAAATTTTAGGTTGGGTGGTCCACCACCTGAGGTTAAGATCGAGCCGGATCCGTGCTACGAACTTTTGAGGCATATGCCAAGGCAGGGCTTGAATTCAGCTGGTGCTCCGAGGACTGTGAATGCTCCTGTTGCGCAACAAGCCAGTAAGTTTATAGTTTGTTGATTTTTTCATCGTTTGATATTGGCGCCGTTTCTGTCGGCTTAGCACGGATGACTAAACTTTTCTGTGAGGTTAAAAAATTTCTTTTGCTTTTTCTTTTGAAAAATCACTACAGCGAAACTTTCTTTACGCTAGTTTGATTGTCTTCTTCACCTGTTGTGAACAAAAAGGTTTTCAGTTTTGGAAATCGTCTTCTAATATGAGGTGTGACGGGAAACGAGTGGAGGTGATCCCTCTTCTTACCTTCCGTCCCTTTCCACTAAGTTAGTAGGCGGTCGTTTGATACTGCTTAATTGCCTAAATTTCGTTTTTGTCTAGAAATACATTCAACGAAGCCTTTCTTATAATACATGCATATATAAATGTGTGGACAGATTTGATTGCCTGCATTTCTCTTTATCCTGTTCTTTCCTAATTTTCGTCTGCATACGACAGTAGGAGTATGGCTACAGCAGGTTTTTTTTAGCCTGCTCTTAGTCTCTAACGTAGAATCAGTCGAGTAATCGTCGCTGTCTGTTGAATAGACTAGGACCTGGCTGTAATTTCCTGGTAGGTACAGAATCCACCCAGTTCTCGAATTTTTTATCTTCAATAGGACGTTTATTTTTCGCAATCTCAGAGAAATATTTATTGCAGATAGTAAGATTTTTCGTCTTGTTTGGAAAGAAATTAATTTTGGTTTGAATTGATGTATTGTTTAAGGTTCGTCGAAAGAGCAGTCAATGGATGTGAAAGGTTTACTGGCGAAACTACAGAGGTCGGGTATTCTGTCAACGCTGACTTCGAAGAAGGAGGATAACACGCAGCGGGATGCTAATCGCTCACCTACTCCTCCGATTCCTTCGGAGCATCGTGGTGAGGTCACTGAAAGACTGCCTAAACCACCCACCGATCTGAAGAAGTTCTCGATGCGGGCACTCAAAATGTATGCTTTATCCGTTCGTTCTCTTGATTTAATTTTTGTTCTTGAAATTTCCCACTCCTTTTTGTAGAAGCGATTGGATCAGGGAATGCCTGAAATAACAATGCCTTAAGGTATAAGTAAGAAAATAAACTTAAAGAACCTTTCCGCAGGTAGGTATGAACGCGTGTTCATTACCCGTCTCAGGTAGTTTTATAGGTTTACTTTGTGTTGTGCAATGGATTTTTTATTGAGGCATTTTACAACGTGCCCATCGATTTTTACACCGATGGTGACAAACTTAGCTGGAATTCCAAGGAAGGCAGTCGAAGTGTTTCATCCGATAATGTGCTGCATTGCTTTTTGGCTTCCAACTAGGAGCGCTTTAACTGTTTATTTGTGATATTTGGTCGATATCTCAATTGAATCGTTAATTAATTCGATGGCCGATTTCAGTCGCTATGATTCGGTGGTGGAAAGCCTTCATCAAACGAGGCATCTATGTCCCAATTGTGGACTGCGGTTCACTGAACTGAAGGGAGAACGCTATGAACGCCATCTGGACTGGCATTTCCGTGAGAATCTGAAATCAACTGAGGGTTCACGTTGTCGTGCATGGTATTTGCCGGTTGAGGTGAGTCCAACTTCTATTCCTAATGTAACCCTGTCCTGATTGTGCTTCATTAGACATATTTAATCTGTCTTTTTTGAAGGAGTGGCTTGAATTCAGTGAACAGGAAGAACTTTCGGCCTCAACTTCGGCTGCTCACGCTGCTGGTATGTGCTTTTGTTTCCCACTTTATTTCTCTGAATTTCTGACGCACCATATTTTGCATCTCAGCGCAGGGCGAGAGGCAGACCAGTCTACCGTCTTTAATGGATGGTTTTTATTGGAGAATAGGGCATCTAAATGTATGTTATATCTTGTCCTAGGCTATTGATCGGCAGAGATCGTTTTCCCTTTTTCTAATATTTTCTATGAGTTTGTCACGTCTACATGTAGCTGTCTGTCATTGTCAGTACATAGCAGGCTGTTCCTTTTAGTAAGTGAGTTGGTTGTCCGTGTGGAGGCGTTTCTTTGACGGGTCAAGCAGTATAGAGTGCGGTTTTGTGGATTGTGGAAGTTGTCCGGAGGATTTTATGATGTATTTGATCGAGATTCAAGGGGATTTGCTGAACCCTTACTTCTGTAACATATAACTTACAGTTCCGTCTGGTCTCAAATTTTGCGATAAAGTCTTTCGAAAACGATCTAGATCGGATCTTCCTTTATTTTGGTCATGTCGACTTACCTTTGCAACTTCCATAGAGGTGCAAATCACCTTTAACTTTATTTCAGGAGATCCGATGGACGCAGATGATTCCTGCGAATCGGCGAATGTTCCGTTGAATGTGTCTTGCGATGCTGTTAGCATCAAGGTGTGCTTCCATCATTTCATTCTTTATTATATCCCCATTTTGAGGAGATTCGAAAAATTGCCCATACCTTTTGGTAGGTGGATGGACAGGGAAAAGGGTGAGTGGGGTGGCTTTGAGGTAGTAATATGAGAGCAGTTGTGCTTCATGGTTTAGAACTGACAGCGTTTTCTCGTTTTTTCCGCTGTGGAGATCAAATAGGATATGACAATCGGAGTGATGGAATGACAGTAGAAATTGCAATAAGTAAAACGTTTAATTAATATATTTGTTTATTAATGTTGCTGATATGGGTATATTTCAAGGAATGCGGCGTATGCGGAGAGAGGTTCGAAGAATATTGGGATGAGGAGGGCGATGCGTGGAAGTTGAAGGAGTGCACTTTGGGCGCTGACGGCAGGGTACGGCTTTCATCTACTTCACGTCTTTCTTATGCGCTTTAAAGCTTATGTAGGAGCACATGAAAGGGTTTTTTTTGGAATTGATGTGATGAGAGAATTTCGAAGCTGTTAGATTTTACACTTTTGGAGGCTATTTGATAGCGATTCGCGTCAGGTCGTAGTTTAGCTAAGAATCGAATACATCAAAGTTGTGGAATGTTGGGGAATGCATTTGGGAATAGCTGGATGATGAAGTTGCGCAGCCATAAGATACGTAGATTACCTGGCCATCCAGGATACCACGAGGGCGAGTGACTCCACAGTGAGTACCAGTGTTTGTGCGTGAGGAAGGAAGGGAGTAGAGGGTAGCTGCATTATCTATTTGGTTAGTACACTGTTAGTACATTCTCAGCTCATTTAATCAATCACTTCATCTTGCTAACAGATTGTAGCGAACCGTACGAGTACGTTGAACAAATTCTATGGCTTTGAAGGTTGTGACTGTATTTGGAGATGGCTGAGTAAATCAGTTTTGTTGTTTAAGCCGTTCCATCCGAGCTGCATTCTGGATGCGACGATGCCGAGTCCGATGGTCGCCGGAGAGGCAAGCGAAGAGGAGCACACTAGTGATAAAGCATTGTTAAAATCTACTGGTCGTGTATTAAAAAAAGAATTACTGACCGGTCAATGAGACACAGACAAAGACAGACATATACACAACAGACATTATCCATGCAAGCACACACTCGGATGTTCGAGCCATATGCGCTGTGGCGGACATGACGCGGTCACCGCCCAACACTTTCGCTTATCTATAGAGTGTTGTTTGTTCGTCAATTCATCATAGCTTTTCGTCGTGTTTGTACAGTATGAAGGAGCCAATAAACTTCTAAAATTATAAAATGTTGTTGTTGTGCACTATCGTCTCTTAAAGGCGTATTGGATGGCTATGCCGATTCGACTCGGTTTCCTTCTGAACGAGTACCAAACGCAGATTGATGCATGTACGCAGATTTGAAGAGAGCTAAAAGGTGCGGAGTGTGTTGCTAGTGAGAGGAGAGGTAGTGGTCGAGTACATCGTGAGTAGCTGACGGCGCGGGCATTTCTACGTCCAGCCGGTGCGTTCCTCACGAACTAGGAGTATGTATATTTCCGTAGAGGATGGTCGATCGTGAAGCTTCTGGAGAGGGAGTGGCGAATAAGGTGTCTATAAGAGTGCGGACAGTGCGGAATGTTTGGCTGCGTCTTGAGTGTGCAGGAAGGATTGTTGTGATAGTGTAGGTGAATGTGACAGTAAACAAGATTTCTTTCCTTCTAAGAGAATCTGCGGTTCCCAGGAGTGTTTTATTCAAGAAATAGAAAGGTGAGGCAGTGCATTGTATAGGATAAGTGGCTGCTTACGATAGTAACACTTTAAGTTGAATTCGATGGTGAGGTTGGGATAGCGAAAATCTGGCTTGTGAGTTTAAAGAAGTCAATGGGGGTGAGGTGGACCGTGTTATAGAAGTGGAGCTGATACAGCGGGGGGGGGGGGGGCATGCCCTGATCCTAATGTTATACGATTCCCGCGGCGGTTGTTGGTACACCTGGACAAAACGGTGTAATGAAACGAGGGGGTTTTTCGAAGCTTGGATGAGGAACACCGCTACAGGTAGCGAGACTGTTACAGAAGAAAAAGCTCGGATGATCGAAATATCGCGGACGCCTCGAGTGTCAGAATTAAACTGAACGGATGGGCGACTCTAGTCTGAAGAGCAGTGCAAAGGCCACAGACATGGTTCAGCAAACTCTAAACACCAGTAGATGAATTGTTTGATCTCCAGAGCCCTGTAAAGATGACGGCACTTAAATCGAAATGGATTGACAACTTGAATCGTGTTTACCGCGAAAATTCGATTATTACGCTTTATTTCTTATATGACTTTGCTACTACAAACGATTTAAAATGAACGGCAGTGCAAAATGCGCTTTTTGGAGAGTTGGGAACAACTTTCAAGGTAGCTGTACTAATGAGCTGAACAACAGGTAGCGGCTGCAAGATCGAATATCAAGCTTCATAGCGGTGCGACGAGGCCCACAGACATCATATCTTACGATTTGGCGGCAACCTTATGCACAGAACAATAACATTGCGGCAGTTGTGTCGACGTTTCTAACTGTTCCTTGAGTACGAACTGTTTCTAACTGTTCACGCTTTTCGTTGCCTGCCAAATCTTTCTGGCTAAATATGAAATGGACGAAACCTAGGGATGTGGGGTTGTTTTAAATGTCCTCTGCGAGTTGTTTGAATATCCATCAGTGACCATCGGCAAACTTATTCGATTTTCCAGGTGACCACTAATGAGTTGTTTGTGCATAGTGGTGGATTGTGATGCTCGCAATTGGGGCGCATTGGTGGAACGTGAAGGTGACTACGGCGTTTTCTATTCTTTACTTTCGGCGATTGCATCATTTGCAAGCGCACATCTTTCCCTTTCGGCTAATAATAGTGTGTCGATACTTGGAGTTGATGCAACACTCAATAATCCATTGCTTTACGCCTTCGATCTTACCATCCAGGTGAGCACTTCCATAATAAGGCACCTGCACATCGTCAAATTATTGTTTTCTTCGAAAATATAGGTGTGAGGAGCCGTTCAGCATGAAATATAAATGTACGCTTCAATGCGAAATACCTTGTAAAGAAACGTTAGCTAATTTCATAAACGCGAAAGACATTCAATCGAGAAATTTGCATATAAGACAAAGCATTTTTCACCGGATATAGCTGCCATAATTTTGACCATGCCTTGACATAATAATTTGTGAGCAAATTTGGGCTCAACAGCCAAGTTTTATATTTTCACATGGTTACATAGAGCTTGCAGTAACTGGGCGTATTCTTTGGAAAGATCATTTGCACAGTGCAGAAATAGAAAAGGCACCAGAATACTATCCTGCAGCACATCACTGAGCACAGGATGATGCAAGGATGAAGCGTTCTCAGCTTTCACTGTTGAACTTCTCAAAAAGTGACTCATCGAATCTAACGTTGAATTCCATTGTCGGTTTGTGCGAGCATCATGCGCGTACATGTCGTGTTCACCTGTGGTTCGTTTCCCTAATCTTAACGATAGATTCAGCAACAGACATGCTCATTGATCCCTTGCTCAAACTTCAGATCGATATGACCCCGACAATAGTTGAGCGTCTGCGAATGGCACTACTGAAATCGGCGGGGAATAGCGATGCGAAATGTACGAGTCAATTCGCACCTGCGTTTGCGACAGCTTTCTGCCGTATGGTTTCGAGAGGTTTTATTAGCAGCTTCCCCGACATTCACCTCATTCCCGTCCTCCGTGTAGACTGATAAAAACAAACGCGACTATCAGCTGTTGACTCAATTTACCGCTAACTGTATAATCACACGGTAAAATGATGAGTGACTTGGTAATCTGGCTGCTTATAAATGTTGCCTCATACAAATTCCAGCAAAAATATGGTTATGCATATTTGTAAATAAATTTTTTCGTCAATATTGTTATGCTTTTTTTGCGTTTGCGTAGTGCATTATAGCGAGACGATATCCGTATGTGTACGTGTATGTATGTCTGTCTGGACAGTATCAGCTTAGGAATCACCGAGGCCAGAATTTTTTTGCAACTAGATGATTATAATATACGCCAAAATTCTATAACATACACTAATGCTTCCAACTTGTCAAGCCTGAGGTTTTTATAATTAGCCATACTTGTGCAATAAAACTTTTTTAGAAGCTGTAAGGGCGTCTTGCTGGAAATCTACTGGTAGGCGGGGACCTCGGGTCGTGCCAACACCAATCTCATAGGAAGAGCTCTCAGACCATTTTCGATGTTGATTGTGCGTTGCCCAGACAGTTATAGACATTGGAAAGGGAAAGTTTGCGCGCATTTTACGCTGGTTGGTTCTTCGTTTTAGAGGTTTCAGAAGCGTGGACTGTGTGAGTGACCAAAGTGCAAATGTTGAAGCTTTAATAGACGTATTATTTTTTCGCGATGTGTTAAAATGGCTAGTGAAATAGGCGGAATGCAAAAAGGGTCTATCGTGCTAGCCATTTCGGCGCACTTTTCTACTCATTTCCACAAAAGCAAATTTTAGGCATCAGTTATCAACCATTTTCAGCGAATTTTATTCCATAGAATTGTTTGATGTTTAAACAAGACGTCTTAATTTTTAAAGAATTGAAAATATTGCAAGTAAATTGTTGAAAAACTACTGGAAGTAATATTCGAAGAGCTGATATTATATCGACTATATATCGTCGCTTAAGTCCTATCCTGGACTTTCGGTGATTCCCGGTAAGTCCTATCCTAAATTCGAGTTGCCGAAGTTCTCGAAACGGAGGATAATTCCAGAAAAGTTCTCCGAAATCCATGTTCATTTTTCACATTGTGACAGTGTGTATATTGAGGTGATGATATTATTGTGGATTTTCAACATAATTTATCTGTGAAAGATTAAAATGTGTCGAAATTTTGTTGAGTTACCTTATTTATGAACATTACTTTATTTATTTATGATCGTTTAATACCTCATTTTGTACCTATAGAATTTCACAGCTATAAGAACAATTCATTTTAGCTATAAAATTAACGATTCATGAATTGCCGTTATCGAACACAATAAATAAACTTCAATTCAGAGCACTCTTTGTTGGGTTGAGTTCTCATCAGATATTCTGAAGTCACTAAAATGTGATCTGGTTGAACGTCATGGATTTATGCTGATCTATTTTCTATTCCTTGACCTTTCCCCCTCGCCGTGCTTCCCATTTCCTACTTCCCACCATATGGGATACTTCAGTGTTTGTATTTTATTAGAAGAGTTACAGATATAAACCGATTCAAGAAGGAAAACGACGGTGCTGATGGTCGGATCCTGATCATCAATATTGGCTCGGATTTGGCACGTGAGCAAAACGCGCTCATGAATGTTTTCTTCAGTGCGCACAAGCAAGGCATTGTCGTTGATGTTGCCAATATTGGTTAGAATATTCGACGTGTTTGATCTATCATACAATCACAGAGCGCTCTGACTAATATAGTTAGCGCTAACTATTAATGTACTCCTGAAGTTACCAATAATGTTTTGGTGGTGGTGATGAAGCTTGAGGTACGCTAAGGGAATCCTCATTACGTTAGGCTATCGTCCGTAATTTTTGCGCAGATGCCGTTTCACGGTTATCTTTATTGTGTTGATAGTGAAAATAATATGGCGTTGCTCATCTTTCTGTCAAAGGTTTTACGGAACGGAGTTTCCCGATGATTGGGGAAGAAAGAAGCGGGAGGAGGGGGAGGTTTAAGCATCAATATGAAGCAGCAAATGTTAAGCGATGGCTTTCTTTTAATTACTTCGAGAATAATGAATGGGAAAATGGCATCAGTTCTTCACATTCTTTCCAGGTAAGTTTAGTGATATGTAGTGTTCGGCTTTTCCGTTTTAGTAAGTACTCGTCGAGTGTTGTTCTCACCTTTATTTAGTCGAATATCTTTCTTCTAGTGTTTTGCCGCATAAGCTAAACCATCGCAGCAATGATCGATGAAGTCGGTCACTACTGCGCCTGCAAAGTCATGGTCAATTTCGCTCGGTCTTAAAGGCCAAGGCGTTGTTTATGGGTGATTTTTTCTTAGGGGAAGGATCGCTTCGCTGTTTTTCTTCTCCACTTTGTTTTTGTAATCACTTTCAGCTTGCATTGTTTCGTTTGAAATTAAAATAATGCAGTTTCATTATTTTTATGATCCTAGCATCATGACTTCCCCATATTGTTTGCTTGCAGTTCTCTCAATTCAGTATTATTTTGGCAGCCTCCTTCTCTTAGCTCCGAATGAATATTTATTACCTTAGCTGCTTATGGTCTAAGGATGTTGAGGAAGAATTAATTACGTTCCTAAAATTATAGTAAAACATAAATCATGGAAAAGGGCTTTTATTCGTGCAAAGATTGTTTTTTGTTTCAAGAGATTTGGGGAGGGGCTTTACCCGAATTTTCACGTTGTACAGTTACTAACGAGTCCAAAAATTTCGAAGGGACGAGTCAATGTTTATGATATCCATAAGCGAGCGAAAATGCTAATGCCCCCAATTCGTTAACGATATCCTCAACAACATGACTTGCTCGCACATAATTATTATTGAACAATCTTCTTTGCACGTATTCAAGCTAGGTGCCTTATTGTTAAATGATTAGAAAACTGAAGGACGATTACATCAGAGCCCCTGGGGATGACCTTGCCTTGGATGAATGGAAAAGAGATGGCGAAAATGCCGTTTGACTTATCGTGTGGAGCTAGAATCTTAGACCCTTGACCTGTGAGACCTATAAGATCAGATGTGTTGAATGGGCGAAAGAGCATTTTGATGGAGAATAGCCCTTTCTCAAATGAAGAAAATGTCCTTTGACGACGACATTGTACCAATCTCCCGTGATGCTCATGTTCACCTTGACTGCTCACATCATTTATTATTTGCCGGATCCTTGTGAAGAAGCGCAACTCCGGCATGCCACTATAGAGGTGTTCGTGAAGTGCATATGTAGGCATATGCATTGAGGGGTGAACTTTTAGTTTTTCAGGAGAGCCATCACCCGTCTTGCAACAAGCTTGTGATATTACGATGGGAGCTTATATTAACGTAGAGAAGCCGAAAAGGTTGCTACAATATCTCATGGTAGGTTTACTTGCTGGGAGTTTCTTTGACCGATCCTGTGAGGTACTTAAACACCTCTGTGCTGTTCGCCTTTCAACTTCTTCAATTCCATTCTGCTGCTTATACCTGACACCATACTTTATATTCTTTGATGACTGATGGAAGAAGCTTTCGTAGGAGAGAACAGTTGGTAGGTTAGTCTTACATGGTGGGCAAAAATTTTTTCACATCATTTCTGGTTGTTGCGACTAAGACGTTGTACGGAAGTGATCGGTGAGTGCGCGCCACCGTGAACTAACCTGATGACCCCCTTGGGATTCAGCTAATTCAGCCAATCTAGGTTCAGTTGATTCTATCACACGACCTAATGCTCAGAACGTCTAGTTCCCCGTTTACTTCAGTGTAACGGTCTGCAAGATGTCTTTTCATAAAGTAATTGGCACCAAGTTTCCACACTTGTTGTGAATTTAGTTTTTCGCTTTGGGTGGTCCTGATTCTCGGTCGAAATTCACGTCATCAGTTGCGTCATCGGTGGATTACCGTGCAAGCTGTCACTGTCATGGTACTCCGGCAAGTATCGCTCTCGTGTGCTCAGTGTGCCTCTCCGTGCAATGCAAATTCAATCCCATATGTCCCATTTGCAAGTTCGTTTGTTCTTTTTTTCCGCATGCATTTAAAGACACCAAAACTCACGTTTGTGTCGATGAAAGTCTTCGAAGACAAAAAGTACTAATTTTCATATATGCGGTGGAGCTTAATACTGCTGCCGTGTTTTTAAATTGCTAAAAGGTTTGGATTCTTTCCTTTTTTGCCTCCCCATCCCCTCCGTCACCTGTGGAAAACCCACCCCAGCGCTTTAATTTACTAACTTCATGGGGGCGTTATTCCGGGATCCCCTGAGTTCAAGTGATTCAACCACATCTAGACCGATGTGACTTCACTCTCAACTGGAAAGTTCTCGAGCTTGTGTGATTTCACTTTAGCCTTGTGACCGCTGAACTCAAGTCTACGTCCGGAACAACAATACGACGTGCTAAACAGTTTTTAACGGATAGAAGTGAGGCATGTAAATGAAATCAGAGTAGTCTGTTAATGTCTTCACATACCCATTCAGTGCCTTTCATCACCTCCAACAGTGATGTGAATAAGGATAGGACAAAATGTTTATTAAGATACTACAGAAGCTTTTCGTATTTACAGGTTTACATATTTATGTAAATGAGTGGAAAAGAATCTCGCATATGCAAATTGAACGATTTATGCATAAAATTTTCCAGCATTAAGCCTTTAAAGTAATACAGTAATGGAAGCATTCGAAAACTTGAATAAATTAATTTGAAGTGATGAAAATTGGACAAATATTCATCTTTGAAATGCAACAAACATATTTCAGCACCGTTTTTAAAATACCCGGTCGTGGTAGACGATCTCGGAAGCGACGCCATGAAGACTGATCGAGGCTATGCGATTACTTTTTTGTGTAATCTCTGCTCGGCGTTCATTTTCGTGTACAAATGCAAATTGAGACTTTCTCTATGAAAGAAGATGGCCGAAGACGAGAAGGGGGAAGGGACGAGCAACCTGATCTCGTGTTCATTTAATAGGTTGCTGACTGGTGACGCCGAATTCGTGACAAATGATCTGTTTTTAAAAATAGTGGGTCCTGTGAAAGTTGCATTTATATTGTCTGTGAAGGAACACATCTTGTTCTGAACATTTTCTGCTTATCTTGCCTCATACCCCACTTTGCTCGAAATTGAAGGTACAGGAAGCAGTATCGACGGAGCACTATTTGCTACCTCGAGGGGAGCGAGTCGATATCAGTAGCTATGCCCTTTTCTTACTGAGTAGAAAGTCGCTTATGCGACGCCTTTTCATACTCACAAATAGAAGTACACCATTGATGATATAAATAGCAAAACATACAGGACAAATAACTTGCAGATAGACCAAAATAAGCACTAGATAAACAGTAAGTGCATTCATAAATACACACATCGCCAACGCCACAGAGACTGCTCGACTGTTATCCACTAACTGCAGTGGTACCATCACCGCGTAAATCACTACGCCATAGAGTGCATTCTTCTGGAATAAAAGCCCTTGCCACATTTGTCCAGGACATTTTAATGTGTTGTAAGGTGATCATGACCTGTCAAACGACGTGGGCGGCTTTCATTTATGCAAATTTCGTTGCAAATAATAACGCCATGTAAAATTCGACTTGTGTCGAACTTACGGGCGGCAAAAGTCATGCCGTCTAAATGCGCGTCCTTGGAACCAAGATATTTCATCGTGATCCTGCAGAGTTTCCCGAGAATTAAGCTGATAGAAAACTGGGTGACTAAGTGTTATGGTAATGATAGCTAAAAGTCTAATACGCCTCAATAAGAACATCGTCTATTAGACGTCTCTTGCATGAATAAAGTCTTGTAGTCTTGAGCTATGATCAAGACTAACATGAGCATACATCTCGGCACATAGATACACTGCTTCACCCAGATTCGATGTGTCCCCTCATCGTCATTTGTTGTTTTACTCCTCGAATCTATGAAAGAATCGACGGCCGAGCAGAGAATCAGAGAACTACTTCCCCGTTTGTCTGTATATTTGTTTGATGGCTAAATGTTAAAGTGTTCTGTTAAAACGGATGCACGATGTTTCTACGTTGTCTTAATTGCCGCTCGCGTTGTGTAATTACAAATTTTGCCGTATCGATGAAAGATTTTTTCATTTATTTTCATTATATTTCGTTGCACGAAACATCTCTCAGCTGAAAATAAGACCTGATTCTGATTTTGAAGAACTGGGTCTTTTGACCTGGACCCAGAATTAATCCAGAAACATTCATATAAGTCAACGGTAGATCGGAATTAGTACCAACACATCCCGGGATTACTCCTTATGACTCAGACCAGCCGAGACTGCGGGGAAGAGTGTATGGGCTTTGGCTATGGTTAAAATCGCTGGAGCAGGAGAAAGGGTAAGGGAAGCAAGCGGAAAACTACGGACGGCCCCTGCAATAATGTACCTTCATAAGATGGGCATTACGAGCAAATTTCGCACAATGCTATAAACAGCTACTCGTCCCGGATTTGCTTAGCGATGGTTAGTGCCTTGCTGCAGCATGATCCCTAGCCGTTGTATGCCCACTGCAATATCTGTCAGATGTCTGTGGCAGTTTATATCCTAGGCATTCTGTTACGAGACCTACTTACTGCGTACCAAGGAACAGCAAGATGTTGCATGTACTTTTGGCAACCACAACATTGAACGAGTTCCAGGTGCCTCCGAAATTCTAAATTATTTAAGGCCAATATCACCTTCTCTACCACTGGCATCCCAGACCCCAAAACGGGGAGGGTCTTCCGCTAAATAAATGTTGGCGGAAGTGAAAAGTGGGTAATCTCTGGGCCCCAATACGATCGAGATCGTTTGTCTGAAATAAGACATGCATGTGAAGGAAGACTATGAAAGAAACTTTCATGGAAGGCATTGATTGCTCCGACTTGTCTCCTTCAACCCCGAACCATCATGCATCTATCTCGCTATAACTATTACCTATCGTACCGCGCTGTAATGATCTACCGTTGATAGAATAAGACAAACATTACGTCGAAGAAGACTCATTTGGATGATGGAGAACACACTCTCGACCACCTTTTCGTCTTCACCTCAGGAATCATATGATAATGGTAGGATAAGGACGAACCTGATTGAGGAAGTGTTCAGCGCCAAGTATATGCTCCACGAGTCCAAGTCCAGTCCCGAAAGGCGAATGCAGTGCTTTGGAGCAACTGATCAAACTATTCACATCACACATTGGTTCGTAATTGGTAGCATACTTATCCAGCATCACCTCAACGTATAGACTATAGACAGATACGGCTAAGCCGACGAGTGCTGTCACAGCGCCGAAACAATCATAGAAGCGTTTCCGTTGTTCGGCATCAACAGGTTGTCCCATTATATCTAAAAGGTAGCTTCGATTAAGCAACTGGGTGGGAATTGATCGACGGTCACTCAATCCATCTTTCAACAAATGAGACGGAAATAGAGAAGAGAGCAACCGGCATGAATATTGTCTAGCATGATCCGGAAGAGGAATGACACAAACACCTAGATATGATTTTCTACAAACTAAAGTAAACAGTGTATAAACTCCTCGATATCAAGTAATAAAATAATGAGTTGCAGCTATTCGTTAACAAGGTTTATTAGAATATAAGATAAACGGTGGGGGAAAAGCACATAACACTTTTCTCCACATCATACTTCCTTTATCTTTAAGGTGGAATACGCCACCTCTTACGTGCAAGCAAATATTTATTTTCACTCTTTATATGTGGGAGATTTTCAGTAATTTTATTTGAATCGCCTATGCAAACATATCGTTGATAAATTTCCCCTGAAATTATTTGTTTGTCGACTGTGAGATGGTAAAAAGTGTAACAAAATTTGCAATCTACATACTTACGGTTATTTTTTCTTCCTATGCTTCCTCAGTGGTCCGTTACTAAACCTCACTATCTCCATATTTCGGTTGAATATGGCGTCGTTCTATTTTCATATCTAACGATGTATCCAGCAAT
The DNA here is from genome assembly GCA_013433145.1 of Ascaris suum. NCBI lineage: Eukaryota > Metazoa > Nematoda > Chromadorea > Rhabditida > Ascarididae > Ascaris > Ascaris suum. The sequence goes on from CM024181.1 coordinate 8,226,389, forward strand.
AAAATAACAAAAATATGTACATTGATTTTAACTAATTTAAGCCTCATCTAAACAAACATAGCTTTGAACGCCAAAATCGACACCAACCAATCGTTAAGAAATAAGAAAAAACTATGCTCTACGGTCAGAAAACCTGACAAAGTGAGGTTGTAGAACCGGAAATTGGTTTCTGCCTATAAAAAGACCGCAGATAGCAAACGATACTATAGACAGTAGCTTATATTTTAGGGATTTTTCTTAGATCCAAGGTGACAAAGAGTTATCTTCGAATAAAACGATGCTGATATTATTATGAAATTAAGTAAGGGAGTGCATGTGTTTTAGAAAATGGAGGGAATCCGAAGCATTAAAAATACGAAACAACCCCTTGTTTCAGCGTTTCGCTAGCAAAACTTTCAAGTAATTTGAGAGGCAAATATTTTGTAAAATTTTTCTGGTAGGTAATTTTCGTGGGTAATTTCACAGGGATGTTTTTATCGGACGAAGGAAATGAATCTTTTACACATTCATTTTGCAGCTGTGCCCATTAAATCAACCGATTGCAGTGTGCAATTACGCAACTATATTTTATACGTTGCGACCTTACATTAGAAATCACCTATAAAAGGTTATCACTTGCACGCTTTTGTGCGCTCCCAGAAATGTGCGCGCAACCAGTCAGGTCTTCTTTTCGATCTTTTTGTAGATCTGAGCAAACGGCCAAATCTAATCATAACACGAAGTTATTGCCTTGCACCTTTAGTCTTAAAAGGTTATGTGCGAAATGCACTTGATAGAAACGACGCGGTAATGCACATCACTAGCATGGTTTTTTTTTAAACCGCATAACAGATGGGGAAGGCTGAAAGCGAGCGGCAGGGAATTGCATTCTGAAGGATAAAACTTTTTAATGGAACAGCTGGCAGTAATCAGCTGACCTCCAAGGAAACGCACTTTCTGCTGCAGTGAGATTCGCACACCACGACAGGTACCGAGGAGTCGCTTCAGGAGATGGACTTTCGTTTCAGTGAAAACCGCCACAACAAAAGAAAAAATGGACAGGTGTATAAGGGTTGGTACAGAAATCCATTAATGAACAGTGAATGCGACCAACCTAATGTTCATTCGAAGATACATTCTTATTCAGTATTCCAGCAGATCGCATCGTCTCTTCCAACCGTCCCTCTCCCTCCCCCAGTAGTATCTAACAGTCTCTATCATACCACCACCACCATATACTCTGAATAGGGGTTTTATGTTTGATCATTACTCGCAAATAGTTGGGCTCCGAACTTTACTCTCTGTGCTGCTTTATAGCATAGTCTCTCAATTTGTTTTTCATCCGTCAGTGTGTATGGCCACCTAGGTATTCCTCTCTTTGCTGTGACCCTTGTCTTTTCATCGTGGTTATTCCGGTTGTTCGATACGTCCGCTTTTCTTCAAAGGTTCGATTTAGACATCTGCTAACTTCAACAGTCGCTTTATGAATCGTGACATCAATAATGTAAATCAATGAAGAAAGTAAATCAATAATCCGATATGCATCAGATATCATTCAACGAGTAATTTCGAAGTCCTATACATCCTGCAAAATTTCGCAATCCTAGACGCGATGAGGTTCACTATGAAGAAATTTATCTAGTATGTAAAGTCATACACTGAAGAGATGGTATAGCAAAATGAGAGGATCAGAAACACTTGCGAAGAGCTAATGACACCCTTTAAAAACCCAATTTTTGGGACTATTTTCTTCTGCAATAGTCTAAGGATATGGTCGTTATTTATAGGGGAATGGAGGGAGGGAGGAGGGGAAGCCAGATATGAGGATGCTATGGGAAAGCCAATTTAGGGATCATTTTGAATCGTTTCTTCATCCATAGAAATCCCCCAACAGGTTTATCCATGACTATCCGAATCTGCTGAAAGGTGCATAGTTGCACGGACCCGAAAACATCGAATACCGCCAGCAATTTCTCCGAAGATCAATCAGTATTCGAATTTACGACTAGAGGCAATGACCATACTCTATATGGGGACATCCTTAATGGTCGAAGAGCGTCATGATTTACTATTAAGATATTTTTAATAGAACAATTCTATTTTTGAACTTTTTTTAGTCTTTAAAGAAAAATTCTTCGGCAGTAATTTTATTAATAACTAATTTCAAATGTCTTGATGGGAACGTATCGCCGTAAGCTTTTTTTAAAAGAATCTCTGAAATAAGTGGGAATTGGTTCATAAACGAGGTAGTTGTATGGTTATCGAATCTACAGCCTTTCATATTGGACGGCAGTTCAAGGCTTCATCATTATGGCCTCATCAGTTTGCATGAATGAAACCAAATTGAGCCCCAATTCGAATCTTCGCATATAGCTGCATCGATGTTGAATGTTTTATTTCATATTTCAGACCGCTGCTCGTTTTATCTACTCTTATATGTATTTAACCTTTAACCTTTATACACTATTATCGTAGCCTTTACTTCTGTGGTACCTTATGATGTGGTGTCCAGGCATGCAGATTAATGATTTGATTTGATATGAGTTCTGACGCTTGCTTCATACCGCCTGCCTCATTCCTTTGCTCGTTAAAGGTGTGGATGAAATGCATGAGAGTTAATTGCATCACCTGACGAAACAGATGTTATGACGCAGTGTTGTCACATTCTTTTGCAGTCATAATTTATAGCCGCAACGAAATAGGCATTAATGGTCGACAAATACAGGTGCATTTTAGGCGGATAGAATCGTGTTTCTTAGGTCTGATTTTTATCTCAGAAAACCGTCGAAAGAGTCATATTCCATGGAGATGATAGCTGTTGATTGAAAAGAGAGCGTTTTTCGTTCATTTTTTGTGGGCTTGAATTCAAAAACGAATTGAAAACTTTTTTAACGCAAAAAAGTAAAGGAATTAAAAAGACCAAGGTCTTTTTTTCTTGCTCCCACTTGATCTTTTCGACGATCAAATTGATAGGCAGATTTTATAATCAATAAATCGATATTTGTCCATCCATAAAATCATATAAATTAGAACAGTTGCATAAAGGCGTCATAAATGTTTGCTGGCCAGACCAGCCACTTTTATAAGTTCCTTGTGAAAGCTGATATTTGATTCACGTCAAGTAAAGAATGACGGCCGTTTTTCATCGTCTCTTTCCTCTTCCTCCGTAAGGTGATCGTTTTCGCTGAAAGCTTAGCCATGCGGGACGGATGGACAGTCAGTAGTGAGGATTTGTTTCTAATACTTCATAGTGTATTGATATTTGCATTGCCTTTTTTCCATTCTTTCAACTTTTTTGCTGTCTTGTTATTCTCTTTTGCGTGTGGTTGTTAATGCGTTCATATATATATATATATATATATATATATATATATATATATATATTATATATATATATATATATATATATATATATATATATATATATATATATATATATATATATATATATATATATATATATATATATATATATATATATATATATATATATATAAAAGAAAGCGAATAAGCCATGAGTGGCAGCTTTCGTCTCGTTCTAGGAAAACATAGGAGAGCCAACATGGATGGCAATGTTGTTTAACGGTTTCTTCTCGAATTTCGTTATTTGATATAAGAGGATCTATATAAGAGCGCTGTGTGCAAACGAATGCCAAGCACATTCATCAAATATTTTCCTCACCGCATTACCGAAATATATTTTCCCACCCCATTTCTTCATTGCATTTCCTGCAAACATCACTATACAATAAATGACTCACCTTGTTAAATTAATGAAATCGTAGCAGTATTTCTTATTATCATCACATACTATAGAAGAATTTAGTTCGATCTTCGGCCATTGCAATCTCATCAAGAATATATCTTCGATTGCAAATCTATAGTGATGTTTTGCAAATAGCAGTTGCACGATGTTATTGCAATCGGTGAAAATAGCCAAAAATTTATTTTGCGGTGATCGATGGAATATGCATACTTTTCAGCCTTTCTTTCCTATAAGGATAGGAATAAAGGGGATTGCGATAACTGCTAAACGAAGTTGAACCAAATGCAACCTGCACCAGGAAGGCAACAGGTGATCATCGAGAATCACGAAGTAAGCCTAATAGAAGGGGAAATGTAACTCATAGTAGGGATGTTTTGCTAACGGGGCAACACTATGTGCAAGATAGAAGGAAACAGATTCCTATCACCTGGCGTTCCTGTGGTTTCGCCCCCATGAGACCAGCGGAGTGTAAGGATGTCTTTGCCTGGTACCTTGAAAATGACTGAAATAAGTGCGCAAAATTTAATAAAATCGCAAAAAAATGTTGTTTGTGGCATAAAGATGAAAGCTTCTTAATTATATATCACTCGCACGCTGAAAGCTTGTTAAGCGTACCCGTACTAAGGGCGTACACTGATGATAGCCCGAAGACGGATGATCGAAGGCATAACTTATTCGACTTTTCACCGATTTTCAGGCCATCCTTCTGATTTAGGCTAATCGTCTGTTGTTTAATTTCCTTGTGCGGTGCACCAAACACTGGGGTTTTGTTTATAATAGTGTTGCTTCTGTTCTCGAGCCTGTTTAGATGCTTTCTTGCATGGTTTCATTGTTGCCTTGTCGTATCCCACCTTTATTTCTCGGCCGCACAAAGAGAAAAGTTTGGTCGGTGCACAACGTCATGTGCGAGTATTGTTAAAATATCTGTATTGTTGTTATCTTTTAAGTGTCAGACACGTATGCGGATTTCCACGCTGGTGCGAATCTCATGCAATAAACCTCGTTGAATCTTAGGTAGTGCTGTTGCTGAGGCCTTTTGATGTAGTTATAACTCTTGTTGGTGTCGACCCGAGTAGAACGGTAGCCGAGGTGAGGCGCAGACCGGACGACCCAATGCGCCATGAGCGGATAGCCAAGTGAAGCTGTTACCTGGGGCGTCGATTAGACGCAACAGCAACAACACAACACAAATGAACAACACCGGCTTGTGTAGTATTACGCAGTGACGGAACGTTATCATATATGCACTAAGCAATATTATGAAATGATGAAATCGATTCATTTCACAATCGAATATCTTCCACGATATGAAACGCAATCAAAAATCTCATAAGAGATGTCGTATTTTCGTTTTCTTTCTCGTTTCATCGCTCATTTATTGAGCATCTATTTTCCAATATTATGATACTGAAACAAAGAAAATGCCAAAAGAATGTATGTCTGGGACATATTTTGAACGCGACGGAAGATAAGTCAAAATAATGTGCTAGAGATTTCGTTTGAAATTGAGCAATAAGTGCGGCTATAAATAAATAAGTGCAACTGATCATCAGTTATGCAATCATTGCTGACGAAAATAAGATTTTTCGTCAAGGTAGCCTCCAATTGACCTCTATAATACATTATATGAGGAAACTAACTGCGTATGCATGTATTACTTTCCCGCACTCAGTTCTTCGTTGTTTTTTTTTTTCAAATATGTGCGAAAATATAGACAAAACTCCTACTGCCATAATAAACGAAAATCATAAAACATATTATATTTTTATGATTAGGAAAAAAAATGTCGAATATATCGTGCGCGGCGGGATATGGAACGACCATATACACGCAGAAGCAATGCTTATGCAGTCTTTGAGTTCAAGTTTATATCATAAGTCAAGTTTAAGTGAATATACCATCATAAATTTAAGGCTGTGCGTTATATACGTGAAGCTGTCTATTTTCCACCTATTCAACGAAGTATACGACAATATGAGCACAGTATCATTGCAGTAGTCTTTACAAATTGCTTAAGGCGTTTACAGTAGCGAGTTTAGGTAGCTCGAAGTTTATGGAAGTATGATTGAGGTACCCGTCTTTAGCTTTACGACGGAGATGCTTATATCTCTCTTGTGCATTATATATTACACGACGTTTTGGCAAATTGTTTCATGAAAATCGGACCTTTTATTTCACCTACTTCCGGTCTAAAAATACCGATCACTGTGAGTACTAATCGAAGATACTGATCACTTTCGGTTTGAAGATGCTGATCACTTAGATCTATGAAGTATTTGAAACCCTCTCAAGCACTGTATGACCGAAGCTGTGTTGCAAATGATGCCAACAACATAGGACATGGAAATGGCACAATCAACGTCTATAACAATTTATTGCAGCTTCCTCTTCATTTTGCTTCGGTCTGCGCAGCTTTTTAGTCCGAAATTCATAGATCGAAACTTCATGTAAGCACCGGAATTGAAAGATTATGGAATTGGAATTGAAAGATTATGGAATTGGAATTGAAAGATTATGGAATTGGAATTGAAAGATTATGGAATTGGAATTGAAAGATTATGGAATTGGAATTGAAAGATTATGGAATTGGAATTGAAAGATTATGGAATTGGAATTGAAAGATTATGGAATTGGAATTGAAAGATTATGGAATTGGAATTGAAAGATTATGGAATTGGAATTGAAAGATTATGGAATTGGAATTGAAAGATTATGGAGTTGGAATTGCAATGAAACCCTATTTTACAAAATATTCTCGTAAATATAAAAGTAGATCTGCGTTTTGCTCCATTTAAAGTCGTTACGCGTCATAAATTGCGCTTTAAATTACGCGTTGCGCTTTGCACTCGTGCTTACGCATCTGTTGACCGAAATCGTTACGCGCCGCCCCCCGTAAGCAATGCCGTAACCTTGCCCCGCTTTGGACGCGCGCCCGTTCGGTGGGCAGCGTTGTGCTTTGCATAGTCGCGTGGATCCGACGATGGTCGGTTGCTCCGTACCCGCCGACCTCCACTCTTCGACGATCAGCAGTCTTTTTTCCGCTCTTCATTTCGTAGTTGATGGCTATTATTGCTGTAAAATATTTCCCTCATTAACTAAAGAGTTCAAGGCTGAGTATATCTTCTACTTTATTTCTGTGTAATGTTGTATTTTAATGGACAAAACTATGCTTAAATAGATAATATTCTATAGTTTTATATTGCTGCAGTGCTGAAAACATACTTTATAAAGTATATATATATATATATATATATATATATATATATATATATATATATATATATATATATATATATATATATATATATATATATATATATATATATATATATATATATATATATATATATAATTGCTCGTTTGATTTCAAGAATTGGCAGTTTATTTTATTGAATATTTGTTTGTCATTTTTCAATTAATTTTTTCAATGATTTTCTGAGCATCATATGAACGATGATTAATGCTTATTTGTTTTTGGAGTATTCCATTTATAAACGAGCATTGATAACAAAAAGTGGTGCAAATGGCGCGTTTTCTCGTTTCGGTCTTCGATTAATGGATGTGAATTAATTCCATCAACGTTAGTGATCTGCGTTCTCCATTCAAACGTTGTTGTGAATGAGCATCTCAAGAAATATTCTTAATGCATTTAAAAATGCTGTAAATAAAGTTGTTAAACTTTAGCAGCTTAACGGAGGATCTTTCCTGCAAGCTCGAAGAGTTGATTACATAGTCAGTGATCGGCAAATGTTGTCAGTGGATTTCTCGAAGTACCGCGATTTGCGTATTTGTTTATTGCCTATAGCGGTGGACAAATATGATCAGAGATTGCTTACCTGCCGCTCAGAAATCTCCTTCATGCTTTCATATGTGCTTCATGATTTAGTTTGAAACTCGGATCTGCCTTGCTTAAAAACGAGTTTTTCCACCAAACTTATAATTTTCCGTATCTGCTTTCCCTGTTTCACATCTCCTTCCTCGGTGGTTCCTCTGTTTGTCCTCGCCTACGTTCATTAGCTGTACGTGTCTCATATATATGCAAAATTATTAGGGAACCAAACTTATTTGCCTACTTTGTACTCCACAGCCGAATTATCCAAGTTTTCATACTTGTGGATTTGAAATAGACAATTCAAAGAACATTTCTGTGCTGGATATGCTATAAAGAGACATTTTCAATCCGCGTGAATGCGCTTAGGTATCCTAATTGAGTTGAGTCCTCAAGGGTTTCGTTTCAAGAGCAGAAAAGATTAAATCCAATTTCATCGCCATGCTTCATTGCATCTGTTTTTGAATGCGCGCATCCGTATTATGTGGTATGTGTTCGATGGGCATATTAGTCACGTTTACTTTTAGAGCTCAACAAATCCTCTATCGTTGATTCGTTCACAACTCACTTTCTTCTTCATCGCAATTGTTCAAAATTGTTAAACTTATTCAAAATAACTGATTTATTTTTCATTTCATCGATAAATTTTTGGTTTTTGCAGATTATTTTCAAATCAAAATCAACCGTGAAGTTTTTATTAAAAATATTAGCAAATTTCATGGGAATTTTTGAAGTGTTCCTTTTGAACTTTATCGTTTGAATAAAGAGATTTGTATAATGCACCTTAATGAATAGTTTATCTCTTTCATCTTATGGGAATATATGCTTGGAATAATTGTTTGATCAGCGATCAATCATATCTCATTTCTAGAGATGTTATCGATATATCATTTCTCGCTAGTTGAAGAATATATTAGGTATATGGAATCCACCTTAAGGAGTTGAAGGTATGAAAAGTGTGCTCAAATGTTCGCTTCGGCGAACAAGTTTCGTCAATTGCAAGGAAGATTGTTGTTGCTGTAGTTGAAAGTGTTATGTTATTTAGGGATAGGTAGGAAAAAATTTCCCTCTCGCAGGTTTGGGAAACGATTACGCAACCTTGCAGTGCCGTCTGTAGCATTGTACTTTTATTATACTTAACATGTTATTGCTTTTATCAAATAACACAAGATTTGAAGATATGCTGTCTCCAGTGAGCTTTATGCTCTACTCATCGGTCATTCTCTCAGGTAAGTTGTCATTTTTGCAGGTAAATTAACTTAATGCAACATTTGCCGGAATTTGTCGATGCATGCATCTATCTGTTAATTGATAAAACTTGATGCATAAATCTTAATAAGACTTCATGCCTCAATCGACGTTGCAATTGGTAGGCCTGCGGAGGTATTTGCATATTTTTTTATTGTACCAACCGAACGACCGTTCACTTATATGCAGTTGTTCCTGTCATCGTTCAATATTAGGAAAACTTTTTGGAGTTTCATTCAGTTATTCACCTGCGCGAATTCGTCAGAGATGAGGGCAGGTAAATAAACTGCCCATTTAGTAGAGATTAGAATTACTTACAGGCCAAATGACTTCGATTATTGGATGAGGCCTTTGCAAACGTGTAAAATCGATTGGTAGGGTAGTTAAAGCCAATTGAAAGCTACTTCCGTATGCAAATAAGCGAACATATGGTTCGACTCACACGAACATAAACGTTGGCAAATGTTGAATAGATTAGAATCAACCATTTCCTATGACTGACATATTTTTATGCGGGAGCATATTAGGGAACATAATATGTTTGTGTCTGGCGTTGGAGGAACTTTAGTGAGCGAAATCTGAAGGCGCTGGGTTGCAGTTTGAAGTTGCCTGAGGGCTCGTATCAGTGATGCAGGCCGTATTGACTTGAACCGAAGTAGCCAGATATTAGTGACTTTAATAATTCCGCAACTAATGTTTTCATTTATAAGCGTTTTAGAACATTAGCTACCGTTGTATCAGTGGGGCACAAATATCGGATATAGCACATTTCGATTATAATTTAAAAAACCAGCATATCGGGGCATCGTGCTCAATTCATGAAACGAATTTCCTCTCGCGGCCATCAAAATATAGTTCCAAGATGATTACGTACTTCGGTGTTTATCTTTTATTATTAATTCTTTAAGCGTTCTATTACTATGAGTCAAAATAAAAGCCACAAAATAGCTACAATACGCTCCATTTTGAGGATAATTTAACGATGCGCTTTAAGACGCTTCTCTTATTGCAATGAGTTAGTCCATTTGAATTCGCTTTTCGCAAATTTGCTCACCAGATGGGCGATATCGCGACGCAATCTCTATTATATGAATCTATTCGTCTATGTGGAGCCAAAACTTAGAGACTAATCAGGCGAACATTAGAAAATTTGGTTGATTTAATGTACGTTCTGAGATGATTCCTTTTTAGCTATTTCACATCAGTCGATCGGTTTTGAAAGAAGTTGCAGGTATTTAGAAACAGAAAAAAATTTGCATACATTTTGCGCGACTCAGGCTCCAAAAAAAACTTTGTAGATTATTTCTAGGAGCGATTGGATTATTTAAATTGTGAAGCATTGTTTCGCACATTATTATGTTTTGATAACTTATAAATCTATACAATCAGTCAAAAAAAAATACAACAACTCATATTATGTAAATTTTTTTGACATACGACCGAACTCGATACGTTATTTTTTTTCTCCCGGCGGTTGAAATTTTTATGCAAATTATTCGGATGACTTTTACGAAGAAAGTGCCGTTCTTTTTATGCACTTTTAGTTCGATACGCAAAAGCACTATGGTGATATGTTTATGCTTACGGGCCCATCTATGTGCTCCTTAATCAACCAATTTCCACAAGAAATTTATAACTGAGAAGCCGAATCGCTAAAGTTAGAGTCATGGAAATTGATGACTTATGATATATATTTAGCGACTTTCCAATTGATAGATAAACTTTAAAAGAAATTTTAGAAATTGCAATTATACACGTTCAACTGGCAGTAATAATTGATAGGTAAAAATTGACTAATTGACAGGTAAAAAAGAAATTATAAATGTATCTACGAATTTGCAAACGTTAACATACATCGGTTTTTTTATTTCGCACCAGTTGAGGCGTATAAATTGGATTTTTATGGAAAATACATGTGAGGGATCTAATCGATTGATAATTAAGTGCACATTTTACAAGTTGTCGGCAATAGTTTGAAGCCGGCTGGTCTATGGCAGTAATTTGAGGCCGTCTAGTCCAATGAGCAAAATCAGAAAAGCAAATATCGTGCCAACTTCTCAGGTGCGTTTTGTTGGCTTTGCTTTGCTTTGCTTTACTTGGCTTGGCTTGGCAACGAAATTGGGTTGTTTTCGCGGCACTGCCAGAGCGGGAAAGAGTGCCTTTGGTTAGAATTAAAAATTGCGCACGCAGATGCAAGGAACACTCAGCGGAGGGAGGCGATCGCTATCCCTGGGGTCACTTGTATGTGATCACATCCCGCTCACCATACTTAAACGGAAGGCTTGATGCACACGGATTCATTCAAGTGCCGAATTCGCTGACCACCCCTATCAGCGTCACCGCCTTGAACCATCCTCTGTGGTTGTGTGTCGAGTGAGGTTACTCGGTGCTTCAAAACACTCATTTTTTTGTTTCATCCGTCCTTAAAATTTTTGCATAATATACTTACGACAACGTTATACCTGTGTTTGTCTATGTATGTGATTGTATTTACATATCTATCTGTCTCTGTAGTAGTTCAACTTGCATATAGGGGAAGCTATGACATTAAAGTGATTCCGTGGATTCAGTTTCTCTTCGATCGATCATCCGATTCATAATCATAGGCACTTAGATCGGCTTTGACATTTATACGTAGGATTTTTTGTTTGGTCGTTAAATGGTAGCAAGCGAAGTAGAACGTCCTTAGCAGAAAATTTGTTCAGTCTCTTATTCACTTAGAATTACATCAGGACGAGTCGTTCTATGCTCTTTTTTTATTTATTGATGAAATCGATTGGTTTTTTGATGGTAAAAGTATGAAGAATAGATAGAATGCGAATCTTTTGATCTACTGGTAGATTCGTTCCGTTTTCATCGGATATTATATCCGGAAGAGAACGCAAAACGATTTCCACTCTCCCATCAATGAACATAAATGCCGACATTGCCTTTCGCAACTGGGAGATGTATTTTGATATCACTCCGAAGTGTAGTTTATTTGTAAGCATTTCATTTCACCTCAAAATTAGATTCTTAGATATAGTAACTCAATTGTTTGTCATATAAAACGCCAATATTTGTTACTCATAGCGGAAGGAGTACGCAGTGAAATTGCTTCATTCAACTCTACGAACGTTTCATTCATAGATATTTCACAAAAAAACTCATCGACGCTAACAAATCACCTGTAGAAATAATGCTTCTTCGAACTATCGAATAGTGTCTGGACGTGGACGATACATGGGAGAAAATTTTTGAAAGGCCTTCCTATGGATTTATCGACTGTAAAGATGTGCGTAGGTGTTTTTGCGAATGAGTTAGTTCAGCGTCTTCGTTTTCTCGAACACACTGATGCGCATTTTGTTTTTCCACTTTCTTTAGCACTAATATAAAATAATGAAATAATTTTCAGCTTCTTTTCTATTGTTTTATTCAGTTATAATACTTTAAAAGAAAGCGTCATCCTTTTCCTCATTTGATCAGCAATCTCTCTGTACCTCTGAAATGTGTGCACGGCTCTTCACATTCTTGCTACTCACTCGTTCACTTCACTTCATTTCTATCAACGAGTGGGAAATTTCATTGATGATGCTATTGAAAAAATTATATATAGAACTCGTTGGCGTCTTGTAAATGTACACGGGCGCCTTTGCGTATTTATGTTTACCAAACATGAATAAACATTTGTTTGTTTACTATTGATTACAATGCAAGTGTTGGTGTAATATACATGGATAACTCATTTCAGTTCATCCTAGCTTCTAGATGAATTTCAAGTAAAAGTATGTGGGAGAGCATACTAATGGAGCTGAAATAGTACTTCATTCATCTGGCAAAGTAACCAAAATGAGTGAAGTAATTAGAATGATGCCTTAGTAGTTCAACTGATCGGACTGCCATGCCATCTTATATAAACGAGATTAGGCTGTCAATCTTTAGCGTATTTGAATATCTGTTGGACATTTTTAAGTTGGCTAATGAATGCGAAATGCCATAGCGGCGGTCATTCTTTGACGTAAATCATAGGTGCCACTTTTCCTACTTTTAACTTCAGCGATATTCTTAAGTTGACAGACAAACAAATATACAGACATATGCATATTTATGCAAAGATATGCATATACATATGACTGTATGGTTTTTGAGGGCGATATTTGCATTGCATTTATTTTTAAGTTTTATATTTGTGGATTAAGATATCATCACAATAATGCCCATTTAGTGGAGAAATATCAAATTTTTCTAAGTAATTCCAACAAAAATGCTTATCGTATTTATCGATGTTGTTCGCTTTCGTGTAGTTAGTGAATCGATTCGAACGATTGGAGACGCAATATTGCATCATATCACTTAAATAATGCAAGCATATCTATATTTCTTCGTGTTAATTGCACTATCATATTTGACCATTGGAAGTAAATTTTTATCGCTGTGAATGCACAACAAGCCGTGATCACATTCTACGATGCTCATATCAATAATGCAGAAAATGTGAAAACCAAGAGCGGGAGTGATTAGCAGATAGAATAAAGTCTTCGATTTATTTGTCGAAGTACATTTTTTGTAATGATTGAGCGTTGGCAAATGTTTTTTTTTTCGCTGATTGGGAATCACCGTTTAAAAAGAAAAAAAAACTGTCGACGAAAAACTATTGCTAAAAGTACATTGGCGAAACGATTGATTAGGACGTAAGGACAAACGCCGTCCAGAAAACTTTTATTCAACTTACAAAGGAAACTGCAACAATAACGAGGGAGAGAGAGAATTAAAAAGGTCCCAACGGCAGCTGTCAGCTAACGATGATTGAATGTTTGCCTGTGTTGCTGAATTAGTTAGATCATCGAGTGGCGATATTGGCCCTGTTGGGTTCAAGTTTCACATACAGCGGAAGTTTCCACTCTTTGATGTGTGTGAAAAGCTGGCGATAGGACTTTCGTGATTATTGCTTCGTATAATCTTATTGCAAGTTGTTTATCCCGTATAATCTTTTAACGTGCTTTTTAAAAAATTAAGCCGATGTTTTTTGCACAATTGTACTACTTTTTTTTTTTGAAGAAATCAAATTGATATTATTATTATCTACCGAACGAAATCTCTTCTTTGATTTGAACTTCCCGCTTTTTAGCGCTCAGAGAAAAAATTTTTTGCATTTCCGTTTGTTTGTCTTGCTTTTCCTTTGCTTTGTTCGCGATTTGACCTGTCGTAGAGAGGCGAACAACACCTGTCCTAAGATCTCGCAGGTCGTTAGCGTTCACGCGGTTTCCTTTTTTTAGACGTTATTTGCTGTTCGGATTGCGTCGATTAAACACATAATCAAAACAGTGCCGAACTTTGGAAGAAAAATTCTGCAAATAATACCTGGTTGAAATTTGTTGATTATTATGCGCTGTAATTTGATAACCGCCTGTAAAAAATTCTACCAACATATTGCTATTTCATTACCTTCTTATATCGCTACTATGATTACATTTCCATAGGATAGGAATCACCTTTCGCAGAGAAGATGCAAATTGGAGTGGAAAGCGAAAGGTATCATTATCAACTATTAAAGAATTGTAATTACTGTTGATAATTTTACCAGATATTCATTAGAAATGAGCTGCAAGGTACGCCAAAGGAGCCAATACGACCCGACCTTTGCAGTTCGCCTTATCGTTTCGAGATGTTTCATGAGCCGCTCACAAATTTATAAATATATTTAAGTGTGTCTGAATGCCAGTTTTGTCTCTCTGAGAATATCTGATCTCCCATATTCAAGCTTGCCGCTTTTTATTATTAGCGTTCGCATATTTGTTCGTCAAGTGAGCGGCTGTGTTTCATCCGAATGAGTCACGCTACACGCCGTCTTCGTTGCACATTCGTGTTGCTTACTTCCTGAGTTTCGTAATTGAACGGTCCGAATACATAATAGATGCAACATCCTTCACGGTGACTCGATATTATACACCAATCGGTGGTGCCTATCACAACAACGCTAAGGTGAACGACCCGGACTTATTGCTTGAACTCGACTTCGAGCTTGAGTTCATCTTCGAGCGTTGTTTTGCTCGTTGAGCTGATGCATCGATGTCTTCAATGAAATCTGCAACGCCACTGCTGATGCTCATCTACACAACGATTACACTCTTACTAAGGGTCGCTGCATCAAAAGGTAGAATCAAAGGCTGTGAAGCTCTTATTTCATTTACCCGATAGGAAAGTGGAAAATAATTACACTGTTCGACAATGATTGAAATGATTTCTTGAACAGCGAATAATTCTTGTTTTTACTTTTCAATAATAGAAGTGGAATTCTCAGTTCTTCCACTTTTCTTAAAAATGCACTCGTGCTCTCGACAGTTCTCCATGAAAATCAAAAGCCATAAAGATTCTCTAAGATATTTCCAATCAATCTACTTTGTCCAAAAAAGAGGCAATATTCGTGAGAATCATATCGGCATATCGTGTTTTCGCATCCGCTTTGTTTGTTATTTAGCATAAATCAGCTTAAATTTTACGCCTTATTAAATCGTCCCGATAGATCTGTATTAGTTGAGGTTAATTTTTTTAAATATTATTTTCATGGGCACAATGAAACATAATTTCATTCACGTATCCCCCTTTTTTTGATTCCGTAGCATTTGTCTATGGTTTAATGTTCGTATCGGCTGTGCAACAGATCGGACAATGCGTGCCGGTTACATCCTTCTCAGATAACTGTCTACATGAAATATTACAATAGCTGAGAGCAAAGGTGACGCCCTATAATCTCACCGATCATAAAACTTCTCCCCAATCATTTTCTTCAGTGATAAAATTTTACTTCTTGAAATGTTGTCTCTTCTTTATTTACATATTTCGAGACAGCGAAACGAATTTGGCGAAATTTCGGCAAAAGACAGAACACTAGATCCTTTTTGACAGTATAAAATTCTTTAATACTTTCGCTCCTGAAATTTGTAAAACATTGCTATTGTTATCTCAGTGGCTGTCAATAGCTGTGCGGTATGTAAAATACGGCTCAGCTGTCAGCAATGTTCAATGAAATCAGAATTAGCAACTCAAATTAGACGAGTTTAGTTGTCACTCGATATCAAATCGCTTACCAAAGTATTGTTCGTCATCAGTCACTGTGAAATTGTGTTCGTCAGAAGTTCATTTCCGTTGAAATTTTTGAAAGGTAAATCGGTCGATCACTTGTATCACTCACATATATCGTTGTGAGAAGTGGTGAGCTAAACAGTTGCAATTTTTTGTTACTAAAAGCTTCGAATAACGGGTTTTTGAGGTAATTTCACGTCATTTAAAAGGTAATCTTTTTTAAAGGTAGGTACGTTACCTGAAAGGTAAGCGTGACACCGATGTGACATTTTGGACAGGTAGGTAAGCAATTTGAAGGTTAAAACATGACGTATAATAGAATAATATTGTTGTGAGGAAGCATCCATGCTAAAGCAGACAACACACACTTTTATCGTAGATGTAAACTGAAGCAACTAGAATACGTAATTGCGTTTCCTGTAGGCGGAGAATTGAAAAACCATAGGCTGAACGAGTTGTGCAGCACTAGCATCTTACCATTCAGCCACGATTTTTTGTTGAGTTGATATTTCAGTTATATTTTCTACCAGCCAGGTTTCGCATTTTTCTTTTTTTTTAGATTTTTTGAAATTAGACAATTTACAAGCAGAAAGAGTAGTCATGGTCTTTTCATTACTTCAATAAAACTTTTTTTTTGGAATCTGTTAAAGTTTTCGTTTAAAAAATTCGATTTTTTAGGAGAGTTAAGGCATTTATCATCAAATAAGGAATTTATAAGTCGTCTTGATGACGGGCAATTCGAAGTTGTACACCCATTTCAAGTCAGAGATAAAAACGAACGAATCGGCATCGATACGCGGTAAATTATACTTTTATGCTTACATATTGCTCTCATATGAAGCGAATATTCAATCATATAAAGCGCACCCATTGAGATCTCATTTTTGCTATTGTTCGGTCAAAAAAAAAAGAATTGATTGCTTTCATTAAAAAATTGATTTATGATCTCATCAATGATTTTTTATTATCTCATAATAATAAAAAAAAATGGAACAATTTTTGCTTCATAATGTCTCTAGTAGTCATTCTCTTCTAGGAGCTCATTTTTTATTGATTATTGATTATTCTTTATTATAGATTGTGCTTTAAATGTATTGAATATAACATAAATTGCACTAATATGTTGCAATACAATCAGTTTATTCATTTAATTATGATTAATTTCGCATTGCAATATTTCATATTATATTCGTAAATTGCACTAATTAATGCAATATTCATCCTCACAAGGTTGTGAATTTTTTGCATTTTGACGTTTGCATTGTTTATATGCAATGAATATCTATGTGCAATGTTTGTTTCATTATCGCAAATACTATACCTTTTATTGCCTTTAATTAAAGGGCCAGGTGTGCATTAATACGAGATTTCATTGAATATTGGAAAAAAATACGCTTTTGAATTTATATGCATAATTTATAGGAATATTTGTTATAAAGAGAAACTATTAGTGTTGCATTGATTGCCAATCGAAGTTATGAATAGTTGTTGATGTTAACACGATTATTGAAGGTAAGTACTATTGGAGTGAATATTAGAAGAAGGGATTTGTGAATGGGTTTCATAGTTGTGCCATGTGGGAATTCTGGACTGAATTCTTGGCCCTTTTTTGTTGAATAGACTAGCACCCTGCATTGAAAGAAATTCCATGTTGCAATGTAGTTATTAACATGAGAATTAATTTTGATGAAATAATATCGACGTGGAAAAAGTGTTCTAGAAAGAATTACTCTCTTTTGGTGTGGCTTTTTTTTTGAAATATTGCCTCATGAATTGCAGAGAGCTATCATGCAGAAAATTTCTCCAGATATTATTAGAAAAAATTTGAGTTCTTTAGAGAGAAATTTTTGCACATTTTTTTTTTGCTGTATGAAAGAAAATAAAATATTTTTAGATAAAGCAGTGATCGTTTTTTTTTGGTAAGTTATTAATTTTCCTGGAGGGAAACGCCTTTTTTCCGATGGAATCATCAGTAATAAGCAGGATGCATTTTATTTTTGTCGATCGAGCACTATAATTTAATGAGAGTGTCCTCGAGCACTGTGTCTGTCCTCAATCACGCATGTCGTTCCCAGCTCAACTATGCATAGGAAAATGCTGTGCAGTCCGACCATTTTTCCGGCTTATGACCGAGTTATGATTATAGCGATGCGTGTACTCTTGACAATGTTTTCAATTAATTTCAAATGGAAACACGACAGCTTTATTTACCCATTGTCTCTATACGTATTTGGCTGGAAAACTTATGTGAAAGGTGAAATTTGGTAGGTTTGCACTTGTCTTCAGCGGTCACTTCAAAAGGCATATGTAAGGTGCACGGCGCACCATCAAAGGAAAGCCGTTTCCCTTCAAATTACCCGTCGGCGGGCATTGTCACGACAGCGACTCGCTTCCCCTGATTAATGACTCAACGACGAGTGATAACGCTCCACTTCCGTCGTTCAACAAATCAGCAAAATCGAAGTGGATAACCTAGATTTCTCAGCAGATAATTCAAAATTATGCATAAGTTTGCGTCGGAATTCGATTAGGTCGTTATCGTAGTTGTATGCTGTTCGCTAAGTAGTTTTCAACTCAATAACGACTTCAAATCTCCAACAAAAACAGGAAATTCTTGAAATTTCAACATCTGTCTCCAGTCTTCTCTTGCACCGATCTTTAAAACAGTGGAAAGGTCTTCTAGGGGATCAATTAAAGACAAGAGGGTAATTTATGGGATTTGCGAGGATTCTATGTGCATATTATAACGTATCTTCCAAGACCATTTCATGACTATTGCATCATTACAACGAATATAAAATTTTTGAATTGTCACCTTCATGAGAATGGAATGGTTTTGGGTATGCGTCAACACTTGCATCATCATTTTGTGATGGCATAATCTAAAGGCTGTTTCTCCTTTTGTAAATTAATTAATGAAAAAAGTTATATTATTTTGAGAAATGTTAGAAAAGTGATTTTTGAGGCGATTCGCAGATTGCGTTTAAATATCGGCGTTCAAAATTCCATTCAAATTGGTCATATGTAAAGTGTAGAGAAGATAGAGGACACACGATTTTTTATTGAGTAAAATAACGCATGGAATGCGTTTCTATTGCGACTAGTTTAAAATGACACAAATTGTGAGGGCTATCCTAGCGTGTTTTTCCGTTTAATTTTGCGGATTATCGAGTTTTTTTTCTTCCAGGAATTATTTTCTTAATGCATCGGTGCACTACAAACAAGTGACTATCGTAATACGCACAAATGTGATCGGTCGCTTAAAATTGCTACTCACTCTCAACGAAATTATCTTCGTTAATGAAACCGATTTTAGGAAGGTTATTGATTGCTTTTTTTGATTTTCTTTTAATTCTTTTAGTCGTATATTTTTTTTTCAGCAATACGTGTACTGAATGATGCATTCATTATGTTATTTTATTTGTAGTTTTTGGTTTGTTTTAATTGGTTTAATTATTAATTGGTTTGTTTCAGTTTCCATTAATTCATTTGCTTTAAAAATATTGCATTATGCATGTTCATAGGGAATAAGTATTATGTAACGTTTTTTCCCGAAAGATTTTATTAATTTCCGTCAATTTCACATATTAGTGATTGCCAGTTTGGTTCTTAAGGAAGAAGAGGAGGGAAGATTTCGAATAGTTCTTGAATTTGCTCGTTCCTTGGACATCGGAAGCCTATAATTTTTTAAAATCTTCACTGACAGGCTTTCGATGAGACTGTACTAAGTGTTGCTTGTGTGCCATAGCAAGTTAGAAATTTGTGAAGCAAAAAAATTTGAGTAGCAGCGAGAACTTTTAGTGTCAGTTGGTGTTCTTCTTTGAAAGACGATTTTCTAATGGCTCATTGTCCTCATCATTATGTCGACATTCCTTTTGATTGATTCATCGTTTATTGATTGATTTCAGTTGGATGATCAAGGTGAAAGTGTTTTCTCGAAACGAGTTGAAAATTGCTACTATCAAGGAGTAGTGAATGGTGAAGAGTCGTCATTCGTGGCGGTATCCTCATGCAATGGCTTGCGGTAATACATTTTCTTACTTATTGCGTTCACTTATAGCAATTAATTGAAAATATTCTTCTTATCCATAAAACTGAAGGTAAACTTTCAAAGAATGTTTAAAATTTTCGATATACTATCGGAAAGCGCTACTGGCCGGACATGTATGTTCCGGTAGCGTTATCGGTCATCGGACTACCGATGGAAACGTTTGACTCTTCATTATATTCTTATTTGTTGGTCTTTTCTGCCTATTTGCATAGTTGTTTATTCCAAAGACATTAATTAACTCGATGTTGAAAGTTGGGCAAATTCTATGAGTATGTTAACTGTATGATATTGCCGAAGATATTGTTTAATGTTTAGCTATTTCCCTGCCGATATTTTTTTTTTTCGATATTAATGGGAATTAATCAGAATTTATGACAGCGAATGGGAATTTCAACTCGATAATCAAATGGATTTTTTAGACTTTAACCGTTTAATCTTATAAAATAAGCATCTAAAAATGTGCATTCTGATTGAATTTTTTGACTGAGCCCGATACCTTTTGCTGAATGTTGGAATATTTGTTGCATATCAATTAATATTTTTAGCGAATATATCGACGTGATTCATGTAGCTTTTTTGCATTCGACGTCGTTATTAATGAGGGGAATAAAGTTTATGAGACAAGCTTTAAATTATTTACTATTAACAGCGATGTGTACTTGATTTCACAATTCTGCGAATGAGTTTTTCAAAAAATAGAAGAAATTTATTTTTGATAATAATTTAATTGAGTTGATTTTCTCATGAGGTATCTTAATGGAATTTTGATTAGTCGCCATCGCTTTATACACCAATACTCGAAACTGTACCTTTACCACCTTTAATATATATATAAAAAAAAAAGGAAATAATAGTGGAATATTGGCTTTTGTGATGCATTCGTCATCATATTGGCTCGTTTTTCTCTTCTTGATGGATCAGATAATCTTGAACAAATGCGTTTCTAAATACTGCATGCTGCCGATTGCTTTTTCCTCAGCGGGAACTGTGACTCATCCAGCGCACTGTGAATGACCCAACGGATGACGGCTCACCCATTAAATCGCAAGGGATTCCGCTTGGAGAGCAGAAGAGGGTAGGGGGTTGTTATATTTTCTGCTGCGCGTTTGAAGGGTTTTTCCTCAACAGGGAGGGACTGGCGCAGGGTGAGTTTGTACTCCTACCTGTGCAAACCCAGAACGTCTGAAAGTGCTAGTGAGGGAGGAGAGGAGCGAGGCCGGATCGTTTCTGCCGTTCGAAGCTCTCGAATTCACCAGGCATTGCTGGCCACTTGAGGAGTTATGCAGACTCTATTTTCGTATTAATTCAAGAACGCCGAGATTCATAATACCGTTTCATAAAGTCAGCTGTGTGCAAAATTCTAGCTGCCTAATTTAAATAAATAACTATCGAATTAAAAGTACACAACCTTATACACTTTTGTTTTAAAGTATACAAAAAATATGCAAATGCAAACACACGAAACCGATGTTTATGAGGAGGAAAAAAGCTTTAGTGAGGGTTCGGGGGATAATTCAGTAGTTTGTCCTCTTTCATGACTTTTTCAATTCAAAATTGTTGTTTATAAGGCAATAGCTTTATATTTTTATACGCAACAACAGTTTTAACACATGAAACTAATTTTCTATTTTGAGAGAAATTGGCGTTGAGGCGTTTGCTACTCATATCAAATAGTCGAGGCATACAAATCAAATTTTTGATGGAACGTTATTTAATTTAACTGAGAGTTGAAAATGTTTGAATGGATGAGTGAATGATTAATGTTAGAAGAATGTTACGAGGTGATATTGATCGAGAAGGAATGGTTTTGTTCGGCGAGTTGGTAGCACTAATTGCAGCGGAATAATCGCGTTCGGCAACGGAACAGCATTCGGAATCTGGCCATTGGATGGGGGCGATCGAGGACGTCGTCATCCGCACGTCCTCTACCGTACAAAATGGTCTACAGAAGCCCTTTGCACTACACAGCCTATTGTAGATTCGCGTCATTCACGCAAGGTTTCATATCACTTGAACTACACCATTGTTTTTTAAGTAAAAGGTTGTGTTGGCAGGAAGGCTTGAAAGCTTGTTCATCGAAACTCGGAGAAACCATCTTTACTTCCTGAAGACAAGGAATTCTTTGAAATGCCACTCGATTATGTAGCTTTTCTAGATGTTGCATGCCCTGTTTGTTAATGTTGAAATCGTAAGACTTTCGAATAGACGTCCTTCAAAAAAAAAAAACAAAAAACAAAACCGAGATCATTGATCTTTTAACGGAGCTTTCAAAGCATTTTTTCACTCGTGAGCATTTTCTTTGAGAACGCTAGCTTTTGCGGCATATATTTTGCAATGAAAACGATGTATTTAGCAAAGGAAGTTGAACTGAATGTATAAAATTATTTCTCTTATAAAACAAAAAAATTGCTCTTGTTTGTGAATACTCACATTTAAGTAAGACAATTCGCTCATATTGTCAATTGAATGATGAAATGCAATTAAGATTTCAAAATGCTCTGCAATAGGGAATGACATTTGAATAGCATATTCGTCTTCACTATTGATGGATTCTGTCTCGGTGTGCGGTATTGGGCAATGCGCTCATCAAAAGCGAGGAAAGATTTGCAACCTAGATAAGAGCATTTCATAGTATTCTAGCTATAATTCTATCCGCACAATTCGTATAGAACCCTCTTTATTGCTTATAATATTTTATATTCGCGCT
Organism: Ascaris suum; assembly: GCA_013433145.1. Taxonomy (NCBI): domain Eukaryota; kingdom Metazoa; phylum Nematoda; class Chromadorea; order Rhabditida; family Ascarididae; genus Ascaris; species Ascaris suum. The sequence goes on from CM024181.1 coordinate 8,249,031, forward strand.
TATTTCATTTCGTTGTTTCATTCGTCACATTGTTCGATTATTAAGCACATTTAAAAGGTACATGCAAGACTCAATTGTATATAAAGCAGGTAATTAAATTAATAAGCAACGTGGCTCATATTCTCAGGTAAGACTTATGCCATCGATTAGTAGGCTTGAATTTTTATTTATTTTGCATTTTACCTTCGAAATTAGTTGATACACTTATGAGAACATTACAGATGCGCAAAAAAAGCAACAAAATAAGCATTCATTGAGCAGATTGCAAAGAATTATTCGTAATTGCTAACCAGGTTGAAATTACAACCAATATTTTCGAGCGGATTAAGTTCTTAATCAGAGATATGCTTGTGACTGCTTTTCGCTGATGCGTTGAAATGAATTTCGGAAGGGCACGCATCTGTAGGCAAACAAGGTGTTGCAGTATGTAACCACATAGAATGTTGCAATATGTGACGATATAGAGTATTACAGTATGTAAACGTCACAGTATGTTAGATGAATTGGAATGCCAGTTTCCGCATGGACGAATATTTGAAAAAAAAACAACTGTTGTTTTAAGCAGTTATACATTCATATTGAAATCTGCTAGTTATTACAGGCAGCTGTGAAACGTGATGTTACACGACAGACAAAATACGTAGAGCTCGCTTTGATCGGCGATCATTCGTTCGTAAGTTTACAACAACTTATGTTTACGTTTGTAAAGCGCATTAAGTTTGTGTGCGCAGATATATGCAGACGGTTTCCTGTCCGTGCCTATGTGTGTGCGCAGTATGTCTGCGCTATCGTAGTTTCAATTGATGTGGCACTGAATTTGACGAGCATAAAATACACCACAAAACCACCGAACTTTCATGTTGAACCAACAACGAAGTAATCGATGTTTGCGAGTGGCAAAAAAAATTCTGCACGTATTTTGGAACTCACCGGCTGGCATTTTAGATTTAGTCCGGTCGAGCTATTTGAAGCAGATATGTGCATTATTTCGCATACTTTGATATTTGTTGATAACTTATGAGTGGGAATAGCATAAAGAGAAGAACGAAAAAGCACATATCGCGGCACTATTTAGACGCGCCATCCCACTTCTTTTCTTCATAAGAAGCTTGGAGTAGTGCAAAAAGAACCAAAGATGAATTCGTTTATTTGCCATCAAACAACATATTCAAATGTGTGAAATCTTCCTATATATAAAAAGGTAAAGATGTTACACCTATCTTTTGTGGGAATATTTCTCTTCATTTATATTTGATATATTTTATTTTCTATCAATAAATTTACCTAAATTTTTCTGTTGGATATTAGTAACGCTGAAATTGATGAATTCAGATGAAAGAACACGATCTAGCTGAAGATGTGGCTATTGAATATATGCTCGAAGCAGTAAATATTGCCGATCTTGTAAGTAATCAATTTTGCTAATGTCCATTTGTTTACTTTTCAGGCCTCTCTAAATTTGATCTTACTATGCACTGTATTTGCGTTCAGCGATAAGCCCACCTCTATTAGAGTGCAAACGAGCTAATGCTGGTTATGCTTGAGATTTTTTCGCTACTGCAAGCATTCTCTGGCCAATTTGTGTCATTTAATAATTTCCGAATTATTCATTATATTTCATTTCCATCATGAAATGTTCGTGCAAATTTCCGGCGATTGTGACTTTCCTATGAAAATTGAGTTTAAATTCAAGTTCATAGATCAGGCTACAAGTGGAATTGTCTCTATTGCAAAAGTAGTAAGTTGGAGTAAAGTTGCTAGCTTGTCGCAGTTAAGAATTATGCTCGCTCCTTCACTTTAGGATTCACTTATATGCGTCATTTCGCCAAATTGCCTCTTAAGGAAGTAATGCGGCATAGAAATTACGCCTTCGAGACCCGTTTATGAAATTTTCAAGAGCTTTTTCTCACGAACTTTCGGCTTGTTTCCTCGCATTGGCTTCTCACATCTTTGAGTTGGAAATATGTTTCCGTTTTTCTTATTTCTTCATAATAAAAGAGAAAATAACGTCGTAAAATGTGTTTTTAAAAGAATTTTATGACCTTGAAATTAATAAAAAATTCAAGAAAGTCTACAATGCAAAATACTGCTCTCGAGTTACTGTGTTGTGTCTAATCTAAGTATAGTGGATGCATCGCAAGTATATGTTGACTATATGTTTTGGGTTGCATCTCATTTAGCATACAAACTATATATGTTGATTTAAATTGTAATTACCGCTTGGATTGATACTGTGTTGTCCATCAAAGTGGACTACGTGGTGGTCATTAGACGAGACGGATGCACATGACTACGTTCGGGGAATTGATCCATACTAGAATTGCTTCACTCTTGTGCCTCTCTAATGAGAGTACATCCAGCTTTAGTGACACTCAATGCCGGGGACCATTGTCTTCGACGCCTCTCCCTCTAAGCCATCCTAATACGTCGCTTTATGCAGTTAAATTGAAATATATTTGACCTGATCAGTTTGTTTTGCATTCATTCCATCCTCTAATTGTTGAACGCCCAGTGGTCAATTGTCCAACCGAGTTGGCTATCGTTCTAAGGGTTCAGGCTGGAACTCACAAATTTCACCTTTTTTCCTTGGTGTTATAATATGAGTTTCTAATGTAATTAATCGTGCCCAATCCGCTTATTATGATATGATAGTGATAATAGTCGTCTTAATGAAATAATAACTGAGCGAAAATGAAACGATACGAATTACTATTCGATAGTATTTACAACAAGTAATTAAAATTGAACACTGCTTCGTTGTATTTGAGGCTAGATTAGCTGTTCTCGCATTTGGAAATGATAACATTCATAAATTCTTTTCTTATCATTTTTATCCACAAACAATTATATATTTTTTTCACAACCAATTTCAACTTTTAAAAATTATATAAGTGATCATTTTTGTTATATTGAGCTTGTCTCGCAACATTTTTGCGACACCTTTTGAAGCGTTGAACTGTCGTCGTTTGTCAGATCGATTTATAGAATCATCATCGGATGGTAATGTCTTCTTTTGCAATTCAACGTCCTTCTATCGGCCCTCGTTTGAAGATTATATGTTTAGTCAAAATTGATGCTGAGTTTTTTATTAATATAGGTGTATAATTTAATAAATTTATCTCTTGCAACTAAACATTTTGTTAACTTGAGATCACCTCATTTAGTAATCGTTTAATCGATATAATGAAAATTTTCGAATGTTGAGGAAAGATCAGTGCCATAAATAACTTCAATATAATATTGTAATTTTTAAATTTTATCGTTGCTCGAAGCTGAATTTAGACTATTCGGTGAATTCTTGAGGTAAATTTTTAGGAAGCAGCTTCATTGAGAGATTCATTTACTTCATCTTTTAATCATACCGCCTTAAAGTATAGCTGATCTATCTTAGAATACTCTCGACATAACGCATTCATTGTTCTCGCAATTAATGAGCAAAGATGTATCTATCGTCGGCCATATGTGCGGCAGCGTGTATAATCCCCTTGGCGACCCATATATAAGTTAATTACTGATCATTTGGAAAGGAGACAATTTACATGAATGGTGTAACTCTGCCTATCCATGATTGCAAAGAGTTTTATTGAAAGAGTATTTGCGTAAAATTTGTGTAATCTATGCGATTGCTATGAAAAGAATATATGCATACATGTTTGAAAAAAATTGCAATTCTTTACGAGTGTTATTTCCTCTTTGAGTTTAATTCAATCGCCGTATAGGTATAACCTGAAATCCGTTTCAATGTGAACACTATGAATCTGCAACTCAAATTATAGTAAATCTTCACTTCAGAAAATTGTTCTCCTTCAAGTGTCCAATTTTGAGAGTTAATGTTAGTGCATTTCAAAACAACGATTATCAGTAAAAATGTAACAGTTCGCGAAATCAAAATTCAGACACCATTGCTGTTAGCATATTTTTGCGATGCGTGGTGGTTTTTTTGAGACGTCAAGTTCTCATTGCACCTGCTGGACAGGTAAATTTTACACCTCCGTCCCATTTTCCTCCTTCCTTCCGATGTGTTGATGCGTTTTTTTGAGTGGTAAATTCTAGTATTTTGATGAAGTCGTATAATAATTTAATTCAAATAGGAGCATGCTTACCTGTATTGTAGATGGGTCAGTCATAAATTACACTCTCTGAAGCAATGCGCTTCGAGTAAAGAAAGGCCGATAATTGCGGATATCATACTGCATCAAATTTTGTAGAATAATGCGTTACGGAATTTAGTGCATCCAGAAATATTGGATCAAATCTTTGAAAAAAAAATAATATGAGGTGTTTTTTTAGATGTTCTCTCGTGATCTGAACGTGCGCCTATCGGTGATCTATGCAGAAGAATGGATGGATGCGCAACGTCTCGATGCTCATGCCGTTATTGAGAGGACACTTAGTGGTGCAATCGAATATGTCACCGGTCATATTTATCACATTCGTGAGTAAATTTACTATTTATTCTCATTTAGAATTACCTGCAGAAGGTGAGTACACCCGGTGCTGCAGAAATAATGCTAAAGAAATATTATTTCAGGTTGTTTTGATTGTATCAAATGAAATTATTGAATTAGCGAGGTTCTGCAGGTAACTGGCTTCCGAGCCTATCTGGCCACTAGCTTGTAATGTTGTTTTTACTTACAAAAGTTGTTCAAATTAATTGTACCGAATATAGTTACTATGGGGGATATTATACGCTGCATAAAGGTGGCTTGAATAAACGCCAGTCGAAAGTATTGCTGTATTCATTTAATAAGATACTGAAAATCACTCTCGAATGACTTGGGAAGTCTTGGGTTAAGCAGGATTATACATTTCTTGGCAACGATCGTGTCGACAACGAACTTCTCCCTTCCCCCCCCCCCCCCTCCCCCATCCCCCTCGCTCCTCTTTCTCTCTCTCTCTCTTTCCGTAGTGCCACTGATTCATGTCATTGTTTTTCTTGTTCCTATTTTTATGTCGGATACCATGAATGGTATATTGATATAACTACACAATAGAGGGAAACCAGCAAAAGCTGAAAGCAGTAAAAGAAAACAAACTCATTGAAATCATCATATATCACGTATTTATTGATTAAACTGTTTACGATATACGAATGCACTGGGTGATCATATCATCGATGATAACGATAGGTTCAGAGTGAATGTTTCAGCGAAAGATGCGTCACTGGTGTTCACTCGAGAAAGCTTCGCTAACAACGAGGTGACAAGTGCCGCATTTGGTAGTGTATGCACAGCACGTGCCGTTTCGCTGCAAAGGGTTAGACTTTTAATTTATCGTTGCTTCTGTATGATCGCATGTTGCTATACATAAAGGCGATATTGTAATGAAAGCTACATTTTTGTTACCGGTTGTTCATGCTGCCAACTTACTTATCGCGCATGTACACTATTTTTTTTTTCGCGCCGCCACAAGCTTATCTATACCAAGTCGTACATATGATGATACAAAAATGCGTGCATTTACGCTTGTAGCTAGAGAGGAAAATGAGGATTGAAAATCCACTCATTCCTTCCATAGTGTTCGAAGAAACGAAGCGGACGAAGAGGTTTTTTGACATATTTTTGCGAAGCATTGTGGTTTGATATGTTTTGAACACTCAGAAAGCATGTACCGATTTCAAAAAATTTTACTGAGGTTGGGAAAGGTAAGATTGGCGACGCAGACGAGGGACTAAGAAATGGGGGGATTGTTGCTTGCGTAGATCGACGATTTGACGTCACAGTGCATTGTCATTGCCTAGTCATTGTTCTTTTGCGTGGTGATGGATTAAACTTCGGCCGAGCGAAGCCAATGGGTACCCTTAGAAATTTGAAGTGATCCTCAACTTTGCTATGCATTTCCCTATGCGATGTTCATTATATATTAGCGTATAAAGGGTTCACTGAAATTAACTTCAGCAATCGATTTGTATCTCGACGTGTATAATTAACAGATCATTATAGGTTAATGAAGAAAAAAGTTGAACTGCATAAATCGTTGCACTTTTTGGGAATAACTAATATCGCAAATCATCACTAAAGAAGCCATTTCCTTCGACGGTGCCGTATGATTGCCTTATGATTGCTCTAAACGCCCATATTTCGCATGGACGTTTGCATCATATACGCATGAAAACTGCTTTGATAATTTTGATTCGCTACATCGTTGCACTAGCGAAGTGAAGTATTGGGAATTAGCCCTTTGAACAGTTATTGCAAGATCTCCTTGAGGAGATTGTCCTGGTCTGATATTGAGTTTGTATGCCTGTTGCAGCAATTACACTGTAAGTCTTTAATGAATCATCGGTATAATGGTGGCACTAAGATAGGTGGATAAGGGATGCGCCTCAGGAAATATACCTCAAAACGACTAAGGTAGATACCTGAGGAAATTGTTGTATTGCAATCATGAGCCTTTTCCCATCATTGTTTACATGAATGCAACAGTTTGCTTATGCAAAGGCGGGCAGTGAAGCGTCTTGGGAGCTGTATTGAATCCGCCACTGTCAGCGATTATGAATGGATGAACATCTGTTCAATGCTAATCTTTATTGTGTTTTGCTTCATTTCACATTTAATGCTTCACATCAGACCTCAGTTCGCCTTATCTTGTGGATGTAACAATTGTACGACCTTACTTCGTGGTATAGCAATCAAAGTCGAGAATCTTGATCCTCGACCACCAATAAATTCGAACCTAGAAAGTCTTCCAAAGAGACAAGAGGATATTAGGATCTAAGATAGTTGTGAATTTGTTTCTCGCATATTTTAAACCTCGAAATATATTGAAAATACCTCTCGATATCCATTCCACTTCTTCACTGCTATCTCCTTGTAAAATTTACGGCGATAAACCTTTTTTTCCCGTGAATTTATGCAAAGAGATGTCGACCACGCTCATTCTCCTCTGCCTCTATTACTGGACAGGGCTACGTCGCAGTACATAATCAAAAGCTACTAGTTGTTGAGTAATATTTCGTTATCACCGCATCAAGAAGAAGTTTTAAATTGTCATACTTATAGTTACGGGAATGATTGGCAGGAGGTGATCGGTTAATAAGCAGAAAAAACTTGAAGAATCGGGATGGCATTACGGCGGGGATAGGGGGCAAGCATTCCGAAGGAATCGCACTCATTTTTGCCTAAAGCCCTTCCATTTCTTTCTCGTAAATCCTCTAAAACTAATTTTGTAGCTCGAAGATTATTGAAAAGTGTTTATCGGTGATATCTGTCATGACTGGTATGTTGTATGGATAAGAAAGGACACTGAATAGTGTCGAGTGCGGATATTTCAGCCTCTGGATTTCGGGAAGTAGAGCTAGTGCGAGTAGAGCTGCTCCATTTAGTTCATACTGCAGCATATATTCACATATGCTTTTCGTATAAATAAGGCGTCTCTATATGAAGGGATTCTTTGTTGCACATCCAATAATCGATAACCTCGGTTAAAGGGGATGCTGGAACAAGTTTTTTTTTTCAAGAAACCAGCCAAGTGAAGATATTTGAAAAAAAGCACTGACTCATATAGAACGGCAGAGAGAGAGAGAGATGGTGGTGGCTTCTAGCTATTATTAAGGCTGCAGATTTTGTATAGATGGCTGGCAGATATTATTAAGTTCCGAGATTTTGTGCACAGTGATGACTTATTGACAGTTTCTTTATAGGGTGACATGAGATTAGAGGCGATAAATTTTTTGCCCGTTCATAAACATCCTCTTTGCTTTAGTTATTCTTTTGATGCTTTTTCATAGTCTATATTGCAAGGCACATAAGAGCAATACCATACAAGTGCCCATTATCTACATGCACATATATGTGCTGATTAAAAAAGTTGGCTGGTGTAATTTGCACCATGGAATGAACTATACCATATGCATTGATCCTATCCAACATCATTTGGGGTGGTATATTTTGCACCACAGGATGAACTGTAGCATCCATGGTCATACAACTTCTAAATTTGTCGTAGATTCAGTTAAAATTGCCAAAATTTAATGTTGGTCGGATTGTATTGGACGCTAATGGAATTACGCAAAAAAAACGAATGTTTTGTAAGAGATTAGTGTGGGCCATCAGATCGGCTAAATCACGGAACAATTATTGCATTTATTTTATTGTTTATTATTTAATAATGAAATTGATTCTTAATGGGCGGAATGTGAAATGTCTCTATTTTGCAGCTGCCATTATCATTGCTACTCCATTTATTTTATATCTTTATTTTGATTCTTTGCGCTATATAGAGATAAAAATTAAAATAAATATTTGCTATGCATGCAGCCTACTCCTAGAATTAGTTTGAGAGAGAGAGAAGAGGAGAGAGTTGTGAATGTTATACAGCTCGGCTGCTTGCCTCTAATTGACCGTTGACATTCCCTATGCAAATTTCATGACGGCTTTTTATGGCGCTTGACAGGCAGTGAGGAAAATCGAATGAATTTAAGTGGTCTGATGTCACGAAATGAGCACTCAATAGCAACGATCGCTTTAAAATGAGTGCATAATTCTAACACACTTTGGCATTTACCGTATAGTTGCATTATTGTGGTTCCAAATTGGGTGAATTATTACGTGCAATTTTGAGGAATACGCAGTCGTTTTGAGAGATTTTTTTGAGAGGGAAAGCAACAAGTATATTATTTATTCTGTATTATTTAATCATTTTTTTATTCCAACAAATACAGTTTATCAGTTCCTTTATTATATCCTTTATTATAATAAATTCGATGGCATATTAATAGAATATCATAGCCAAAAATGCAAATTAAAGTAGTGCTTTAATAAAAATAGGCGATCTACAAGAAGAATTGAAGCGATGTGCACATCAGTATCCACATATCACAAAAACCGTCATCACGAATTTGCAGAAGGTGATAAAATGCGCACTGAGATGATTACATATTAATTAATTTGATCGCTGCAGCAATTATTTTAGGAAAGGATGCATTATTTGCGTTGTTACGGAACGCATTACATCGATCTCACACCTATCCTTATGGAGGTCTGAGTATATCTGTCTGTCGTTTATTTCTGACTAAGAGAGCGTTGATGCTTGAGTCAGAAAATTTGATGAGTACCATCTCTGAGACCGCTCAATTCATCAATTTCGAAAAGATTTACTTATGGATTTAGGTGCTGAAATGCAGTTAATTAATTACGTATGTTTCACCTCTCTCTATGGAACCGGTCGGGTCGCGTATTTGAGTATTTTGCCGACGAAATTTATGCCATCGATTAATTACCTCGTTATTGTAAATCGGAAGATTTCGGGCTGCCTCTAAGGCGTTGTGATTTTCTAGAAATTTATTGGTTTATTTCCGGATGGAAAGTTCACCTTGAAATTTCCTTTCTTCTGAAATGACATTGTGGAGTTTCTTTATTTTTGATTTAATTTTGATGAGAATCTCTTTAATTTTATCCATAATGATTGACTTTTCTTGCACGCTGCATACAGTGGTCATTTTTTCTTTCAAAAATTATTCATCAACATCGTGGACGTTTTTCTGCAGTGATTTCTTCAGATGATCTCCAAAGAGAGAGAGTTTCGGGGCGCATTGTTTGCCTTCATTCCGTTCACCAAAAAAGTGCTTCGTACCTTTTATCTCGACTGTGATTGTGGCACTCATTTCACAGAATATTTTATTTCACCTTTTTGGGCATTCTAATCTATTTTCCGATATTGTTGGAAAAAAATTCCTAGAAACTCATTAAATTGAATTCAATTTTGAATTCTTTAAATTCACAAGACTTAATGCTCATATTATCGATCCTCTATAAACTAAACACTACCAGTGGATGCATATGTTTCTAATATTTTAGAGGATTATTCACGCTTGATAAATCGTTGCGTGACTACGCTAATGGTTCATAAAAAACGATCAAATATAAGTTTAATGCTTGATTAAAATTACTTGCTTGTTTGTTGAGTTTTTCTTTCTTTCTTTTTTTTGCTTTCGTATTTTAACAGGGATCAAAACTAATAATTTTAGACTGAACAATAACCTGTATTTGATCATCGGTATAACTGATGGATACATAACAGTTTAGGTGGAAACAATTATTTTCTACTTTTTCGGACTTTTATATCCAAACTTAGTTGAGCTTTTTTTCAGCATTGTGCACTTCTTTCAGTGAATAAATTTTGAAATCAGTCGAATGTCCTAGCTTGCTCAATTACAACCAGTTTGCCCTCGTGAAGTTGAAGCAATATTTACTGGAGCACACTTTTCGCTTCTCGTAATACTGTCTGCTGGACTAGTATTATCCGCCTTGCTGTTTAGTGAATACCGTTGTTTCCTCAATCGGCATCTCACAAGGGCGTAACTGTTTAGCATGTGCTGCAGGGTTGAAGCGAAACGAGGAAGGAGGAAGATTATCTCTTACGAAGTCATGCACTAAGTATGAAATTTTGTTTATTGTTCTCAGACGAAAGAACTTTCTCGAATCTGGTGATGGGTTGCGGAGTAATTAAATCAAGCTGGCAACGAGGGGCAGTAGCTATTTCGAAGATAACGAACACTAGCTTTTTCACGTATTTATTTAAAAGAAATAGAGCTTATAAAACTTCAAACTTATGGCCGAAAATTATTTTAAAAAAAAGCATTTTTTGTTTATTCATACGAGGGCTTATGAAAATTCAGTTGTGCCTATCATATTTTCTCAACTTATCTCATGCAATAGATCGTCTCATCTCTCGAATATTCGCTCCCCTCTCTCAAGATTCCAGGAAGAAATTTCCTTCTTTTCAGCTATAAAATCGAGCAGATAACTTTGTTTCATAGTGTTGGAGAGTTACTAATGCTATCGTATTCCAACAAAACTCAATGACGAAATGGTTACTCTCCACTTCTCAAAGAGTGTGCAACAAAGAGATAGAGGAAGCAGTTGCGCCTCACATTCCTCCGTCGTAGATTTTTAAACAGCATTTCGTTAGAATAGGTTCTAAACATCTGAAGAAGAGGCGAAAAAGACCTTTCCTTTCTCCTATAAAGACTCGTTTCCTGAAATATTGAAAAATTTGCAATCGCCGACGTTTTTATTCGCATCTATCCGCTCATTATACTATATACTCGATTGAAGTACATGCTCACTCATTTTTTATGGCGAGATGCAAGTGAAAAGTGGAGTTTGCAGTGCTGCGGTGTATTTGATGGATCTGTATTATGTGCCACCAGTATTTCGCCTAAGATGAAAGGGGATTCTAATTTAAAAGAGGCAACGGGTATTATCATTTATTCGAGCATCACAATTAGCCATCACTCAAATCTTTCCGATGATATTTGTAATTATCGCTCATAATTTTATGTTGCTTTTTTCGTTATGTTTTTCGAAATCGAGCATCGATTAAATAAATGATTTTATGCAGTTCATATTTTAAAGTAATGAGAATATGGAAAATTTTGTTCTGAATTTTTGAATAATATTCCAAGATCGATTGTATTTACTTTTTGCAATTATTCCATGCAATCTTGATTGATCAACGTATGTACATTAGATGTGATATAGTACATATGCTTAAGATATATTGAGTTTATTTCTCTTCTCATGTTTGTGGGAAACTCCATCGCATTAATGTGACATTAGTGCAACAACAACGATAACTACTTCATAGATGCATATAAATATGAATACAAATGTAAATATGAATAAATAAATAAATATACATTATACGTATGCAAGATTTTCATGCGTTTTTAATCCTCGTTTCCCTCTCCCTTCTTTTCATTTCACTCTTTAAGGCATATTATACAATCGAATTGATCATGATCGCTTCAGTTTCGGAATTATCTGCAGGAATGTTGGCATTAAGTTAATGTTGTTTTATAGCACAACTATTTCATCAAGTGATATTTGGTTCTTCTCTGATGTAAACTTTTTTCAGCATTTTTTTTGCTTACTTACCTAAATGTATTATGGAAATATCATCACGTTAGGTTTGTAAGTATTTATGCAAATGCGCTTTTGCAGTGAGCGATGTGAATCGTTGAAAGAGGCGAGCTTGTAGCAGTGAAATTCGACGGCGCTTGATCGATTTCCCAAGACGCCTCCCGAATTGACATTTCATTGCAATCTATTAGCTTCTAGGGAAATAGAGCAACTAAAAAATGCTAGTAGATTTTCGTATGTTATCTTTGAGATGATTTGGTGGACGCGGAATGATAAGTTTTTCTAGGCTGATTTATATAAGCGGTATATGTGGGAAATAGGCTATCTGGTATGACGTCATTTCTTTACGTTTGTAAATTGATTCAATCGGACGATTTGATTGTTCGAAGTAGATAAAGCGCTTAAATTAGAAAGATGCAGATCTATGATGCGAAAAAATAAATAATATAATATCGCCTATAATTCAAAGGGAATGATTATATCTATTTGCAGGCGATCGATACTTATACGGTGCATGAAACAGGTCAAATAGTGGCACAAGGTATAGCACATGTGCTTGGCATCGATCATGATTCTTCAGATTGTTCTTGTGAGATGGGCAATCAATGCGTTATGGGCAAGCAGATTGGGTTTGCATTTTTAAAGAATCTCTTTTATTTGCACATTTAAAATGCAATGCAAAGCAATAGAAAATTTTTAATTTTTGCAGTAGTTATATATTCTCATTCGAAGTTGATACATATCATAGGATAGTGCAGTACTCAGTTACAGTAAAATATGATGTCCAGCGAACAGTAAATGAATATCTAGTACTTCATTTTGCATGATTTTAATCCGTGGGAATAGAATGCAACCGCAATTTCTGCAACGCATGAGAAAGGAGCGAATTTACGTTTTTTTAGGTCTAGTAAGCCTGTCGTCCATGAATTGACAAATGTTTTCTCTCAGTTTTCCTCAGTTTCTATTCATTTTCTTTAGAAACGTTTTTTTTCTTTTTTCATGAAGAACTTTCCAAGTTTTGGTCATGTTTATAAATAGATGTGCAAATATATTACGCTCATTGATATGGATGTTCGTTTTAAGTAGGAATGGGATTTTTCTTTATATTTTTGTGATAGGTATCAGCCCTCAAGCTTGTATTTGCTGACAATGACCAATGTCTATTCGTAAATCGCTGAAATTGAATTTACTGTTAGAAAGCCTAAGGGCATTCCAAAGCGCAGTCAAATTGGCTGCGAAATGCAGGGAAGAAGTTTCGCCGCCCCATGGATAATTGTGACTTTTTTGGCTTGGTAATTCGATCTAGTTGTTAGTGAGAGAAGTTAATCAATGGCTCACAAGTTGTCGTCCATGTTTCTTAGCTATAACATCGCTTGTTCCCGAAGTGAAACTGCTGCACAGGTGAACAGGCAGGTTTACGTACGCACGTACAGATGTAACGTTGCTACAACACGTTTTATGAGGCAATTTTGCCATAAAATTTGCATAATAGAATAAATTAGCGCCATGTCTCTCTCCGTTGTGCACTTTCAAAAATTTGCATTTGCTATGCACACATTTACAGCATCTTGCTTTGCGTTTACATTTGTATCTGTGTGTTCGGCTGTTTCAAATTGAAAACCACTGGAGCTAGAGCTATGATATTTGAAGTTTTAGTCATATCTTTCTTTGCTTCCATATGGTCGCAAGAAACCGGCTTTTTTAAATATGCTTTGTACGGTTAGACTAATTGAAATAAACGTGTACTGTTGCGCACATTTTATTACTTATTAATGGGTCGTTCGAAAAAAAAGAAGAAACGATTGCTGTGTTCAGTGGAATGCGAAAGCTTATATCGTGCCAGCGCCTGCAATATGGCTATTCAGTTTTTCTGACTTACCTTTATATTTTCGTCTTTTAGCATGTTTTTCTCACAAAATATTTTGAATAGAATGAAGTAATTAGCTTACGATAAGCAATTCGCCTCATGAGATAATAGGACGCTTTCGAGATGTTGTTCTCAGCATTTGAGTGTGTTGACCGAGCAGCTTGCTAGCAGCGATGAATCAAGCTGCACGACGGGTGTTTGATGCTTGACGAGGGTGTGCATCCTCTAATCTCGAAAAGCCATCGCGATCGCTAAGCCAATCATGTCACAATTAATCCCTCTATGGGGGGTAGCAATACATCGATCCCATTCATGCACAAAACACTGTTCAATGCCATTCCAAATAAGCAGGCCGGCGTTGATTACACTACGCAATGAAAATGAAGCTGCAAAATATTTTTGAAATGCAATTTGTTTGCAGGAATTTCTTTGGCATCATTTGGATGCAACTCGTAAAACATAGAGGAAATGCAGAGATACTGAATATATCTTTATGCTTGTTGTCACTGCCCTATATGGGAAGTAGTAACGTTGTAGTATTGGAACGCTATAAAGTTTTCGATCATAAAAGCGCCGAATTTTGACCCCACTACTCCCTCTTCCCCATCCAACCGTCATATTTTAATCATTTCTATTAGGTAGATGTTTGCAGTGAGTGATCGTATTCTATCGATCAGCTGAGCAGATATTGTTGTTTGCTGGCCATTATACTATACTAGATGAACGCCTTGATAAACGGCGTTTTTTAAAATTGCCTTGGAAATGTTTTATGCGCAAAAGATAAGAAAATAATTCAAGCGTTGAATTCAAAATTCATAGAGCATAACTAGGAAATGAATGAAATAAAAATATTCATTCAGGACGATTGGCTCACCGTTTCTGTGGCAGTTCTCTAGATGCAGCATTGCCAGAATGCATAGTGTTCTACAATCAGGGCATTTGCAATGCCTTCTGAATAGACCTCTCCAGGTTGGTTTCGCTTATTAAATCAATGAAAATCCTTCATTGACACGTCTTCAGATTGTGTTTCTGGGAATATCTCTTAGTTGGCGATATAATACCTCGAAACGATGAAATAATTGGTTTTTGTTTTGCTTTTCAGCTTGAAGTGGCTCCTGAAGTCGGATTTTTCTTTGTACTCTAGTCAAAGGTTGCACTACTATCTATGTCATTTGTTTCACTGCTTCGTATATCATCGGCATGTGGACGGGAGATTGACCAAAAGTTAAAATAATGTCATAGATGCTGTAATTCCTCGATTCTACATTTTCTCAGAGCTAATTCATTTGGGAAGGAAGTAGTCAGCAGGCTGCAGACAACTAAACTGCTCGAAGTATCTATGTATATTCCAAGATCTTAAGGATGAAGCGATTTTCCAAGCTTTTCTGAAGGGTCGAAGAGAGAATCTTATCACCGACGCAAATCTTGATGCGGATTTCTCGTCGGGCTCTTTAAAAGTTGTCTCAGATTGAATTCAGAACCTATGAATCCAAAAAGGGAGCCGCTTATTTATCGCAGCAATGGAATTTAGTCATGGGTGACTTCACGATAACTAGGTAATGGTTTTTTATTTGCATTATAGAAGCAAACAGATTGTGTGGATGGATTTATCATCCACCGGTTGCTAAGTCTTTCCTCATTTTCCTTCAATGATTGGATATGAGGTCGTTCAAGAGTGATGAATATCATTTAAGGCATCATCATTGCGTCATTGCGGCAACGGTATGGTCGATGATGGAGAGGAATGTGATTGTGGTCCACGAGATGAATGTTTCGATCCATGTTGTGATCCACTTACGTGTACGCTTCGTGCACATGCTCAATGCGCGGCCCATCAACCATGCTGCCACAGATGCCAGGTCCTTTTCCGAGTTCACTTCTCCTACCAGTGAATGTTGAGGCTTTATTTATGAGCTTGTCCTACTTTTGCCCTTACTTGAACAATGTCGAATTTGCTACGAGTTAACATCCACGAATGTATCTGCAGAAGGTTTCTTATCAATATGGTCTCCGTGCAATATATTTGCCTACAAGAAAGCTAGCGAATGGGAGTTGCGAAGTTTGATCGATAGAATTTAAATTCATATATTGTATGGATACATTTAGTGTGAGATGACCTCTACTATATTTCACGTTGATCGATTAAATCCGAAACAAAACGAGTCGTCGGAAATTTGCATTTTTTTTAGCCGATTTGATAGCGATTTGTATTTGTGGATCGTGGAAAATAATTTTTTATAGAAAATTTAGAAGGAAGTTCCTCGACTAAAATATGAATTCGTCAGTGCTTTTTTCCAAAACTTAAATATTAGTTGGTTGGTTGAATGAGCGAACCGCATAAGCATATGCATAGATATTATAAGTGCCATCAATATGCTTTTCAATTCGTCGGATTTCCTTTATGGATTGAATAAAAAGTTTAAGAAGATTCAAAGAAATAAATTTGCATCGAAATTAAAAGCTTCAAGGAAATTAATTTCAGTGCGCAAATAAAACGTATTTGAAAGTTCGAAAAAGTATAAGCTGAAATAGAGAGGAAACCGTGTAATGAAAAATTCAATATTGCTTTTAATATTATGGTATTAGTTTGGTTGTTTGCAAAAATCGTCACCCTTCAAGGGATTATCTTCTTTATTTTTCTGATTCATTCGTTCTGATGATGTTGTTATTCAGCTAGAGGTAACCAGCAAGAATTCCATTATAGTCTTTGTATAATTTATCTGTTTCTTTCATTTCGGGCCAAAATATTTGTGATGCTTTAATTATTATATCACCCAATGGTTCATAATTTAATAGTCGGATTTGCCGCCTCTTTCCACAGTACATCGCGGAGTCATTTCTGTTCTAAAGCGGCTATCCGTCAAAAATAATTCCTTTATATAGCCAATACGGGTTCCACATTAATGCTGTTATAACCTGAAATATTGATCTTCAGATGATTTG
Organism: Ascaris suum; assembly: GCA_013433145.1. Lineage (NCBI taxonomy): Eukaryota > Metazoa > Nematoda > Chromadorea > Rhabditida > Ascarididae > Ascaris > Ascaris suum. The sequence goes on from CM024181.1 coordinate 8,265,705, forward strand.
AGTTCAACTTTTAAAAACATAAGTTTTTTTTCAAAACTACTGTCAAAAGCTGAGAGCTAACCAAATGAAGTCTGTTTCTCTGATGCACTTAGAGCGGTTTTATCCGATTGGGCCTCTAATATATCATCGCGATTAAAAAAGGAAAGAGAGGCATTTTTTAAGTATCTTCGAAGTCGGTCACTTGGTTATTACTTAATGAGGGAAGCGACTTTAGTTACGACCAGCCGGCCACATATGTCGACCATCGCATTCAATATGCGACGTGCCTGAAGTGTGCACCGGTGAGCATGGTGATTGCCCGTCGGATGGGTATCTTATCGATGGAACGGTATGCGGTATCAACGGACAGTGCTGGAAAGGCAACTGCTCCGACATCGAACAACAATGTCGACATCTGTGGGGTGAAGGTTGGTGTCTGTTACTAATCTGTCGTCAATGAGCTTCAGAGTCTCTTTATGCTGTCAACAATCGAGTCGTCTTGAATAACGACGTAGAAGGGAAGAATGGCGGCAAACAAGAATATGTTGGTTGGTGCAGGCGGTGTGTCAGTTTGTTCCCGAGATTTGCTGTTGGCGGGCAAAGGTACAAGTAGAGTCGGCGGCGGCTAGTAGAATTGAGGACGCGTCGTCGGCAGGGAATTGTACGGCAGGTCGGTTTAGGGCCACACGATTGGTAGAGAATAATCCTTGAAAAAAATAAATTCTCTGCCTTTATAAGAAAGTGAAGGATTTCTTCCTCGACAGCAGTCGGTTGTTGAACGTTTCCATCTAAAACTTTTTAGCAGCGATGTTTGTTGTAGTTAGATCAGGCGTAATAAATACTGAATTTCCTTGATAAGAAAGAGGATACCAATACGAATAATTTTTAATTTCGAAGGATATAAACGAAATGAATGTTGGAAATCGTTGCTATGCATGAATTACGGCGATAGTTTCATTTTAAAACGTTCATAGGAATGCAATGCAAAATTCTGAGCTTAAAAGCTTCCGCGTAAATCGCCGTATTTAATGAAATGATTTCATAATTACGTTCTTAATTCCTATGAATTTTTTTTAGAATTAGTTTTTTTTTTGGATTTCAGAATTTCGGAATTATTTTCGAATAACAAAACAAAAATTAATGAAATTCATAGGGGGTGAAGGACCCATTAGTTGATTCGATGACTATTTTCCTATCAAATCTGTTAGCATGAAATGCGAGTTTGCTGGTTTTTTTTTTAAATTGTTCAATCTTGGTGAAGTATTATTGTGATTATTCAGATTCGTCATCGGCTGACGAGCATTGTTTTGAGCGTAATCAACTTGGTGCTGAATATGGCAACTGTGGTGAAGATCGTGATGGGAAATTAAAGAAATGTGCTCTTGAAAATGTCCGTTGCGGAACACTCCATTGCCGTGGCGGTACACAGTCACCGATCGACCATCGTCTCAACTCATTCAATCTACAATTCCTTCACGAAGCAAAGCAAATTCAGTGCAAGTAAGTCCTTGTCTTTTTTAAAGCATGAGCTTTTGTATGGATATTTTGGATTACTGTGTTAATCATGCTTGTATATGAGGACTTGTTCACAACACAGAAAAAGTTCTTGATGGTTAGAAAACACCTTATCAACTTGCTTAAATGCACCTAAAACTTCAGTTTCCTTAACACTGTGTCGTTGGTATGCCACACACCTAGTACTGGCTAGTTTAATGTGGTGCAGAAATTACTCCCACTGATCCACGTGTTTCAGTTGTTTTCGTTCTAAAGAACTAGTGTTTAGCGTGCCATGGGTCATATAGCATAAAATTTAGCTTGCTATAAGTAGAGGTCGAATTGTGCAACAGCTGGACTTGCATCAAAGCGGAGTCTCTGACAAATTGGATAGAGCAGAGGAAGGATTACTATCCCGAAAAGAATGCATTGATTATAAATAGGTTTATTTTGTTAAAACTGCTTGCAAGAGAGACGTCTTCTAAAATAGCACACTTCAACAGCCATGCATTTAAATGAAGAACGGACGCTTCAATCTATAGTAAGTAGCAATTCGTTTAAAGATTTATTACTCGAAGGTGAGACTTTGAGTTATACGAAGAGAAAAGGAAGGTAGGAGGGAATTAGCATAGAACGATTTACGCTAAACAGATTCGCATAGAATTACTAAAGTGTTGAAAGAACCGTGGCGAAGGCAGTAACATTATCTAGTGAGGCCTGACACAGTGGAGGTTCGATTGTTCGATTGGAAGGGATAAATAAAAGTGAGGCGATTGGCAGTACCACACTGCCATTGAGTCGAATCAAGCTGCTGTAGATCGATGGAATATTATTCAGTTAGGAATTTCAAAATATTTCTCAAGAAAGTCGTTGAATGAATATAGGGCGGTGTGCTGCTTTATAAATTCTCTGTCCATTTTCTTCAAGCTGCGTACTGCTTCGTTCTTGCCTTCACTGTGGTTGTTTTAGTAGGTGAAATGCTTTCTTTGCATTGATGCTATTTGCATATTATCATATTTGATTCGAGGATGGTGACACAGTCGGTTTTTGGCATGGTCTCGGACGGATCGAATTGTGGTTCGGGAAAGGTATGCGTACAAGGAATGTGTCTACCACTGACGCAAGTCTCACCACCAGTTCATTGTCCCAGCAACAACCTTGCACTTCAGTGCTCAGGTCATGGGGTATGTCGCATTCATTTCTTTAACAAAGTCGGCCTCTCAAATTCTATAGTCTATAAATTATAATCTACAAGCTCGCTTAATTTTTATCGTTGTTTTCGATAAAATTGTTCCACATTCTTGTTGCATATATCAGCATGCAGCATCTATATTTTAGTTTGGTTGTATTGCAGGGTTTAAATTCATAGGCGTTAATGTGCTTAAGATCCTGAAATTGTCTCGTCTTTGAGGATGAATTCAACGGTGAAATGGATAGCATGTTTTGTTTATATAGTAGATAACTATTACGATTGATTGTTTTCTATTGAATATCAATTACTATATGAAGATAGCGCCACTTTTTTAAATTCACTTCATCCTTTCTTATTATAGGTGCTCTTGTCATCTTGTCACAGGTTACCGTACATTTCATTAATAAAGAAACAGTCTACGCATAAAAAGTACAATACGACAAGCTCAAAAATTCTTTACAAATTAGTTTATATGATCGAATAATCAACGTAAATGATAATATTTTACATAATCAACGTATATTTTCAGTGGGTTTGCATTTATGATTTAAGATTTTAAGGATTGTACAACGTCAGAACGATGCCTTTGTTTCGACGGCTGGACAGGTAACGCTTGTGATGTTCGCTCGAATACATCGCGTCGTATTTCACTCACCACAAGTACACCGAACGATTTAATTATACCATCAATCGCCGGTTGGCGTCTTTATATGTTTAATAGTCGAAATAGCCATTCATCTTCGCTGTTTAATTAACCTAATGTCGAGAAAACTCATTCAGCGATCAAAATATAATGAATTTATGCATTTTCGTCGAAATATCAGAACTTGTGGATGCCTCTCAAAGTTTAGAAGCGGAGAATTACAAGTTCCCATATAAGGCTCCCAGGGGGTTAGATCCAAACCCATATGCATCTGTTACCTGGAAATAAGAATGTGCTTTCTTGGATGAAGATCTCTGACAATTTCATAGTGCCACATTATTACGCTCTTTTTTTGGTAATAAAATCCTCTTCGAATGTAGTGAGCAATGAGACTGTTATTCATCGATGCAAATTACCTTTACCCTCTTGAGCATATCGTTGACTAGAAGTATGCTTTAGAAAACTGGAAGATTAGAAGTAACCACTTTAGAGGAATCCTTCCTTGTCAACGCCGTCTTGTCCAAAATAGTTATCTCTTAAAATAATGTTCGAATATGCTTATTAAGAGGTAAAGAGAGCACGGTAGAACCGTGGAACCTTGTTTCCTCCCTCAGGTGTTTATTTTTAAGTCTTTCTTTTCTAATTCCTTTATATAAGCAAATAAGCTATTAGTACTGCCTTTTTCGATCTATATATTTGCGTATTCTTTAGATGTAGGTGGCACACATCTGCCTCTAATTGAACGCAATTCACGATTAAATATCTAGGGCACAAACATACTCAAGCATAGATTGATTGTTGCAAATGATGACTTGCATTTGCAGCCGGTCGTACATTGAATACAACAACATTACTTGCGATACTACTTCTAGTTGGAGTCGTTCTTCTTATGCTCCTCATTTGTCTTCTTTTTTGCTATCGGTAAGTTTCACTTAGTATCATCGCAATATTAACATATACCAGATCAAGTACTAGAAGTTGTTTATTTCCTCGATCCCATCGTTGTACTTCGTTGGTTCAATCTGTCTTCATATCACTACCATTTGCCTGCATTTGTATCTTTCAGCTGTTGTATCACTGTAGTTGATTCTCTCAAGAAGGGTATCTTGTAATCCATTCATGCATTTCGCAAAGATTCTAATAGGCATATATTCTATCACATCGGATTGATACCGTCTCTGTTTCTCTTTCTTCCTCCCTCCCTCTCTCCCTCCCTCTCCCTCTCTATCAAATGAGTCTCTAAAAAGGAATGCTCCTCTCAATAAACTATTTCCCTCCCCTAACTACGTCATAAAATTCTAAAAATTCTATGTTTATTTGCATCTTATTGTAGTATATAAAATTTGCTGGGACATGTACATACTAGTGGGTGAATTCACGGTTGTATATTAGCCCTGTGCACATGTGTGGGACACTTTTTGTAGTCTATCAAAACTTTCCTAGGTAGTAGCCTGGCAGTTAGTGAAGTGCTCTCGTTCATATAAATTCTTAGAATCTCGACGTCCATAAATTCTGGAGCCGAACAGTGTCGCTGTGGCCTCCTTTATGTCTTTATCCGTGCACCAAATGTAGGATTGTATTTACACACATGGAATATAGATGTTATTCAGGAGGCGAAGTGCAATCGAGTTTCCGGAAGGACCACTGGATGAAAAAATGAACGAGAGTATTCCCGAAAATATTCAACGCTCTATTAAATTCGGCACTATGCCAAGTTATCGGTAGGAATTTTTTATTCACATGGTTTGTTTCGCATAGTATTTTTTGTTGTAATACTAGGCGCCCAGTGAAATTCTTCATATTTATGACCGAAAAGAGTATTTCAATTTGTATGACGTCATTGGTGATTTCCAGGAACACGATGAAAGATATGGATTTCTCTCTAAATGCGCCGATTTCTTATTTAAAAAATTGTAATGACGTTTGTTATATTAGATGCACACTTCTGTAAGAAATTTTATTGAAGAGAAGAAAAACGAAAGCGTAAGAAGAATAAACGTGTCTATGATGCATTACAACGGATTAATGAGGCGAGTGATGAACGTGATTCGGTGTCTTTAAAATCACGTGAATCGGGTAGCAATGGGCAAACACCAAGCAGTGCAGTCGGATCCACAATCAGCTATTCGGAGTCTCCATATGTATCCAGGCAGCCGATGCTATCCAACATTATAAGTGGTAAATATTACACCTGACTCTTATTAATATTGCCTAATTGAGGCAGAAAGTCCACTTTTGATCTGTTCGTTAAATAGTCCTCATAATTGATCTACTGAGTGATATGATGTTATGAGGATGGCTAAATTTACAGGAATCTTTTGACAACACTTCACGCGTGCATTCTCATGGTTCGAGTCGTTTTCTGTGACAGTTGTTCGAAGATAGCGAACATTATGATAGGAAAGCTGTAGTGAAGACGATTTCAGGTTCGACATCGTCTATACTTAAAAAAGAGAATTCAGCAAGTCGACGCCTATTTTCCGGAAGTGATCTGTATAATGAATCACCTTGTGGAGATGTTGTGGGATCACCGTCTCGACGTTCAGCGATGGGTCATGTGGGTGGCCTTCGATACGAACGAAACAGAAATGGATATTCCACTGACTCTGAACTAGGTTTGATTTTTAAACTCTACTGGTTTCCTGTTTTTTTTTTTTTTTTTTTTGAAAGTCTTTCATGTAATGTTTGTGTTCTGTTTGTCTCGAAATGTAAGCGAATGAGAACGTCTGCGGTATCTCTCAATTAGGTTATTCACTCCCAGTTTTAGAAATTGTCATCTGTATGTGAAATTTTCTGTCCTCTACCTGTTCTACTGCATATGTATCTACCTGTTTCCGTCGATTCATGTTCTACTGTATACGTATCTACCTGTTTCCGTCGTTTACCTGTTCGATATGTAAAACGTTTACCTACTCGTCAGAAAATTTCTCGTCAGATATGAATATTTAGGGATATACTCAATTGGGTTTAATGTGTACCCATTTTAAGAGCATGCGCTCCTCAAGTAGAATATGGCTGCAACGAGGTTTTGTTGAGAGTCCTTCAACGTTGCGGGATTATTTATCATCCTTTTGAAAATAACGTTAAAAGATTTTGCATGATTGCAAAAAATAGGTGAGGACTTCAATAAAGTGCTAACATTTAAAGGATTGGGCCATTATACAAGTCGTTATATGGAGACATTTGTTGGAGCAGATCTAAGTCCAACGTTATCGCAGAGTTCATTGAGCCGTATCGCACCAACTCCTCTCAAACTCAACAACATTGGAATGTTGCTTAAACAATTGCAGTATAATGACGATATCACAAGGTTTTTTTCCTTTACTTTTGTTTTTTTGCAATATTTTTGTTGTAGTATAATGCAATGTAACGATAAGATTTTTATCATTTTGTCGAATACGAAATGAAGTCAGAGGAAAAGTAGAGAATTATGGTGAACGTATAGCATCGTAATGAATTAGTGCTTTTCTTTTGGGCTAAGCACACTTCTGGATGCGATAAGTGATCGGTGTAAGGCAGTGATAAATCGCCAGCGTAATTAATGAATCGAAATTCAGCGTTTATAGAAAACACTGTCAAACAGATGTTAGGCTAGATAGAGACTATCAGTCGATGAAGTTATTTCAAAATTGCTGATTAGCGCAACTATCATCAGTTTTTGTTTGAGCTATTCGTTTTCAGTGAAGCGGAGCTAAGTGCAGTAGAAGCGGACCACATGGATCACGTAGATTTGAGTTCGAATACGGAATCCACTCGAGGTTTTGAAGCTCCAGATCCGCTAAAATTCAGGTGAGGACCACATTTCATTTATGGTTGAAATAAACCTACTGTGCATAAAGAAGCCAAAAGAAAAAAAAAGAAACAAGAGGATACTTCTGAAACCAATGCTTCTGCGAATAAATTCTTCGTATTTTGACTTTAGATGTCAAAGGAGACAACTTCTTCTTACGGTTTTCTCGCACCTTGCAGCTTCACGTTTTCACATCAGGTACTTCCTTAGCATAAACCATTCATATTTCTATTTTTCAGCCCCAGTGCCGAAATTCCGAACGTTTATGAGGCGCGACTTCAACCTTCATCGTCACACGATTACCAAAGGTCGCCCACCAATCATGAATGTAGCACTTCTGGAGTGTGTACACATCCGACGAATGATGTTAGAAGCATCTCACGAAACAATTTTGATAAGACGCTAACCGAAAGCCAGCAGCCTACTCCTAGCGGTGATACTGCACCACCAAATACAAGCGTCAACGAATCGTCTAGTGCCCAAAGTCCTTCACTCTTTAGTGATACATTTCGATTAGAAGTCTGAATCAATTGTTGTTGTTGTTTTTTCATATTTATATTTGCTAGCAATTTATGAAATAGAAAAAAAAACTTTCATTGCATTGGAGAGATTTGAACAAATTAGTTGATTAGTTTTGAGTGTTGAAATTATTCTTGATAAAGGAGACAAGGAGGCAAAATTCAGTGGAGCAGAATGACCGAGAAATCTTAGGTTTTTTTTTAAATTGTACATGCTAATTAGGATGGTTGATTATGGCCTATGAAAAACCGACCTTAAATCGTTTCGTTGTGAGTAGCGCTTTGAAGATCTACTTTACCAGCCGAACATTAAGCTTGTTTGAATGAGTGAATGCATTATTTTGCATTATAAACGATCCTAATACTACATGAAATTACATTCCACTATGCAAATATACTATCGAAGATTTCGTTTTTGTTGCTGCCATCATATTTTGTAATATTTATGTGATTAAATGTGAAAACAATAGAGAATGACATTGGAATGTAATGGAAATTGCTGCTTAGAGGATAATAAGAACTGTTCATTTGGCTAAAGGAAATAGGTGATAACGTTGACGTGGGCCGCAATCTGTGAACGGCCACTGAACGCTAGCTGATGAGTATCACAATTATATGTCATTTGCAACAACACCTTTTTCTAGATATTTAACCTTAGGTATGTGCTTGGGTGTTGCAATTACCTATGGAATTCATTTTATTGTTGTATTATTGTTTTGCAATTTATGGTACTTTACTAAGTAATAATTACCAGTTGATGATCACCTCAGATCTCTACGCCTTCGCTATCTTCATTTTATGCTGTAAGCATATTATCTGGTTTTGTGAATATCTCGCATTGACCATCACCATCAGGTGGCCTATTTTATCTACGAAATTATAGGCAGAAGCCCGATGAATTTTTGACGTTTAAATCAAAATTAGAAAATAAAAAAATTAGAATTTCATTTGCTTTCTTATTGGAATTTGATGAAGTAATTACAACTGAAAGGTGATGGCATTTTAATGAATCAGCGCTTAATATCGGCCATTTCAGAACACCATAAATGGCCAGTAAGATGGCCGATAATGGCCAATATGGCCAACGTAACTTTAATAGTTATGTAAATGTACCTTAATGTATGTACATATTTGTGAGAAAAACAATTGCGAATTTTGCTTCAAATATGTTTGTTAACATTATTGTGCAATTTTTTGTTACGCATCACTTTTTGAAATAAATCATTGCTCAGTGATCTTTACTTAATCGATGAATATACAAAAAAAATTAATGCAAATTATAGAGGATTTATGCAAATTATAGAAAGAATTTATGCAAGCATAAGTGATCGTTAAATCGTCGATATCAGTAAGTAAAATTTAGCGATTTTCGATTTTGTTTTTCGCGAAAGAAAATGTATTTCAAATTAAGCCGTCTCACTAATATGATATCAACGCTGTAGCTATAACCACCGTGCTCTATGAACAGGTACCAACTTTCGTGAAAGGAAGCATCCGGCCATCTACCCAAGTCACATAGTTGCATATCGATTACGCATAAAATTTTGATGTTACATTATTATGGGGGAACTTTTACAGAAATCAGAAACTAATTAACTATTGAAATAACTGTAATGTTTAATTGTAATCCATTCATTAAGAGTAAGTTGTGATGAATCTCTAAATATAATAGAACTCTGCTTTTTGAATGAACAATTGAAAGCATTCGAGTTTCGGCACATATCTCAGATACAATATCAACGCTAAGAAATCAAGTTGAAGGAAATGCTAACGTCGGAGGGCGTAAACCTCCAAGAAAGAGTTGTCGCTCTATAATGCGAAGTAACGAAGCAGGAATTGTGGGATTTGTTCAAAAATGTCAGGTGGGAATTTTGAAGTGCGGACACCTTTCGTGTCGAATGACGGGAATTGCCACTAAGGGAGAAGCCTCTCGATGCAGCTGATGTGATAAATCGTTCCCCTCGCATCGCAGCCCATTTCCCCTTCCATCCTTTCATCGTTAACTTGCAAAACACTTTCATAAATCATCAACAAAGTAAACATAGGAAGTAATATCTTCATGTATAATTAAGCCATTCGTCCGCATAAATTTCCTGTAGATCATTCGCTTTCAGACATTCTTCCAAGTTTCCTGTGCAAGAGTGTGTTATATCGGCGTCGTATCCGTGCATGTCTGCATGTCCGTCTGTTTTTCGGGTAGTTTCTACTCGGGAATCACCAAAGATAACAGAGTAATGAAATCTGATGAGTATAAGGCGCCACTATATATGATCATCTATACTTTATTTCATGCTGATAAGCCATATCTTTCAAAGGCGCTAAATTCGACCACCTTAAACCGCTCCGGTTAAAGTGAAACAAATCATTGATGAAATATCGTTTCTAGTAGCAGTTGGATTGGATAAAATATCGAAGCAATTACTCTCATTTTATTTGTTGCTGCTTACTTTTGGAACTGATTGGTTAGATGGATGGAGTGGAAAAGCACATATCGTGCCAAATCCCTCCCTGCGCTCTCCTATTTATTTATAACCCAATTCGTGCAATATGAAAAACTGAATATTCTAAGATACGTAACAATTCTTTTCCACGTTTAGATCTCAATAAGTTCTTGCACAACTGGTTATGATATAGGAATTCATTCTATGATAGAGATACCTATCAAGTATTGCAGCACTAGCTTCGATGGTCCCCAAGACGGAATCATGGGACAGGTAGGCAGATAGACGGACGGACAGGCACATGCACGCGCAGACATGATGTTGCCATAATTCGCTTTAGCGTGAAAAATTTTTGAACACGCATGAAAACGGCGCAACATACAGACGGCCCTGCCGTATAGGTGAAGAACCGCCAGACCTGCAACGTTTCGACCTGGTAAATTCAGTTCAGGTAGAACACCCTATGTCTGATAAGGTAGACGAAAAAGAGGTAAAAAACTGTTGGGCGGAATGCCACCTATCATGAAGCACTCCAGAAGGCAATATATTGTGTGTACAGTTTCACCATATCGTAACTATTACTGTGGAATATCGAATTTCTCTAAGAACTATATGCACCTCAAGGTTAGCGGTGATTTGAGAAGAGGTTAAACATCCCCTTCCGATGTCAAGACGTGCGGTCGAACTACTTAGAATCTCTGTCTTGATCTATTTGGAGGTGGCAACTTCTCGACTTATCAGTGGCACTCACAATCAGATATTCCGGAGGTGCGCAGCTTCTCGACTACACGAGACTGCGTAGGTACAGAATCTGTTAGAAGCCCCACATTAATGTGCAACGTGCAATATTTTTGTTTTAGTTGATGTCTGACGGAGATGCAAAAGATGCTCCAAATTCTGACAGCCGTTACACCTCCAGAATACCTCTTCAGGTGTTTGCTGCTGCTTGCTTCCTCATATCCCCAACATTTTTGCATGGAAATTCCATCTATACGAAAAAGAAGGGCTGCGCATCGAAATGACCATTTAGTTCTAAGCAGTTATGTGACCATATCGTCATCGCACGAATTCACCGTCGTGGCCGCCATCCTATCGTATGCCAATATTCCGTGGTGTGCAAATTTCTCCCTCAAATCTTTTTACAACGTCACTTTAATTTAACGCAAACACCTCGAGTACGTATAACTACAACTCCCTCTAACTCTTCAACTAATACGGAACATACCGGATGCAACACGTTTATGTAGTCGCTGTGTGCGGTAACTAGTTCCGGATACAGTATAGCTGCGTACCGAAATATTTTCATTCGACGTTCGACGAGTTCGCAGATTTCTTTCATGGTTGATGGTTTGTTACATCAGTGATTGAATGTTTTCTTTGTTAGGTAAAATATGTCTAGGTCACATAACCATACGAGAGATGATGTGGTGAAAGGTTTTACTGTATTTGGTCCGAATAGCTGTCAAGCGTGAAACCTATAGGCGCAATATCTTTAATGCAAATCGTTTAATTTTCAAAAAGATCGGGGAGTTCCCAAAACGGTCGGAAAAGAAACTCGTTTATTTACGAAAACAGAATGAAATATTCATTGATCACGCTAATTGTACATGATCTGCAATGCAAAAAATGTGCATTGTAGCGTAAATTGCAGATTGTAGTATTGCAGTTGGAAGTGCTTATCTCTAGCATCGTTGTTTGCTACTGTTTGCTACGGATGATTGAATATCACCTCTGAGTGTTTGATTGCTAACCACTATATTACCTGCTTTTCCTCATATTTCCTTAAGCCTCTTCGTAGTAAGGTGATTGATAGGTGCTGAAAAAAAAAAGAAGAAATATATATTTAAGCATTTGAAATGAATTAGAGCTGGACTGACTCATGAAATTTACCTGTCTAAGGTGCTGTGCCTATCGAACGAAGCAACGCAGAACAGTTTAAGCTATGCTTGCAATGTGATAGGATATCCGAAATATAGGAGCTTTCTCACGACTTGATGATATAGCATTGTTTAGTTGGTTTAGTAATTGTTACTCTGTGATTTAGGAATAATTTGAAAGAAATAATTTGCATCCTGTTACTATGCTCAAAATAATAGGGCTGGGGGGGGGGGGGGAGCGGAGGAAGCGGGAGGGAGGCGGTTGGAGAGTTGGCGCAGATCGTATGGATGTTTCTGTGACCGTCTCCTCTAAAGCAGGTTGAGTTTGTCTCATCAGGAGCATGCTTTTGCCTCGGGCAGTAGTTTTTCGGGCATGAGATGAATACATTTTATTATTGCAGTTGAGCAAGATGGTTTGGAGGAATGCAGCGAAGATAATTTTTGCAGCTGGCGAGGCACTTACGAAAGCATTCACAAGAGCGGTACGAGAAGAACTTCGCGGTAAATCTGTTTTTCGGACTTGATTGCCAACTTTTTCTTGATCATTATCCAATCGAGTTGAAGTAGGTTAAGCAAATGTGCTCAAGTTTTTTTTTCGGGTTAGTTAGTCGGAAACGTTTGTGAATTTTTGCATTCATAACTTACTAACAGCATTCGCTTCGTGAGAGACGGTAAACAAAGCAAGTCGAATTTTTTAAATCTTTTTTAATGGGAGGGAGAGGGGGGAGGGGGTGGAAGAAGAGTTGCGGATGCATAATTTCGCCACCTTTGTTTTCTGCCATCTTCCTAGCGATGACAATTTTTCATGAGTCGTTAAAAATGAGGCATTTTTAGCACACTCAATTATTAGCTGTTTTGCGCATAAAGCTAGCGAAACGAACGCTCGACTTGGCATCTCCTTACAGGTCATCGCTATATCCTATAGTATTATTATGAATAGATAACTTTCTTGGTCGCATAGAATGGAATTTTATGGGATATGCGACGATCTGCTGTTTTACGTGCCGTTCTTTCCACTCAGCTGGTTCTATTTTCTAACTGGAGTTTTTGAAGTGATGGCTGTTTGATGGCGGCTATTCTTGGACGATGCTGATATGATTTGATACGAATAAACCCAGCATTTTTTTTGGATAATACCCAAAATTATCGGTTTACCTGTTCATCTCGATGCAACGTTTCTTTCCATCTCGTTATAGTTCACCGAATCGGCAACTTGAACTGATTTTAGCGTCTATTGTTTTACAGCAAGCAGACAAGCTGCAGCGAGATATGCTGAACAAACAGGCGGTTCGGCAGCAGATGCGCATAAAGCTAGCGAAACAAACGCTCGACTTGGCATCTCCTTACAGGTGATTATCTCGTTTGAAAGTTGCGCAGGCATATGCAAATTTTTCATGTGTTGTCATCTAATTGAAATATTCATTTGAAATTGAAATTTACATTACCAGCTAGTGAATATTTTTTTATTTCATCTATCCGAAACTAAGAGTAGTCCAGCAAAACTTGCAAATGCCGAAAGTTTTTTAAAAATAAGCAGAAATCTCTTTTAGCGAATTTGCTTGTGCAGATTCCCCTGCTAGTTCCCTGAAAGGTTTATTGATCGCCGATTAGTAGATCAGGTATTTTGCAGGTTGTTAGGTTACCTTGGTTCTGTGATGTATAAATATATCACATGTTGTTGTTCTACGCAGGTTACAGGCATAATTAAAATATGGCGCCGGTTCTACGGTGTTAGCAGTAATTGGTCTCGGTGTACTGGTTCTTTTCAGGGTTTTTTAGTTTGATTTATTCCTGCTTGGCAAGGTATAAGGTTAAGCATTTACTATTGGGTCAACTTGCAGGAAGGATGTTGCGTGTTTGACTCAGTTGTTGTTGACTGATCCCCCAGTTTTGAAAAAAATATTATGGCGTTTCTGTGGTAGACTAAAATAGAAAGGAAGCAAGAAGGATTCGTTTTTAACGTTGTGCCCTTTCAGGTAACTTGTAGCCAGTCCCCTGAAAGGTTTATTGGTCGGCCATTAGCTGGATTACTATTAGCTAACTGCTAGATAATCCAGCTCTTCTTCTTTGTGAAGGAAGTGGGAATTTTATCGTGCGGGGTTGGCATCGAAGGCGGTTTTAATTGCTTCAGTGCTGTCATGTATTCGTCACTGATAAGGACCGTAGGGGTTTGGAAGATATGGAACTGAAGTTATTATGACCATGTTTTATTATTGAATTTAATAAATTATTCTTTTTTATGCCTGAATTCAGAACTCTTATTATCAGGTTTCCGTCCCATTTGTGATTTACCTTTTAAGCTTTCATTGAAAAGATTTGTCCTGAGCGATCATCACAAATGGAAATGTCCGTCTTTTTGGGTAACGGTAGCTTTTTTTATGTGGCCAACAATTGCACATTCAGGAGTCGATGCAAATATTGAACGTTAAAGAGCCTTTGAGTGTCGAAGAAGTCGAAGCTAACTACAAGCACCTATTCGACATCAATGATAAATCGAAAGGAGGCTCGTTGTATTTGCAGTCAAAGGTTGGTGATCTTTCCTTCACTGTTAGAAATAGAATATTGCAAACTAGGATGGTGAGTTCATCGAAGATTTCATTCGTGCAGCGGAGCTTGAATGGACTTATTCTTCTTACTTTACGATGCCGATAGCATGAAAGCATGGATTTTTTTGGAAGGTATTTTTCGACTTCCCGGGAACTCCCATTAGTGGAGTCTCTCTCGAATATGGTCCTCTGTGGATATGGTCGCTTTCCAGAACACGCATATATCCGATGACCTCCCTATAGAACCATTTGAAAAAGGCGAACTTGCAAGTGATTTGCATGAGCATCTTTTAGTCTTTCGTTTACGACACCCGTTAGTAATGTTGAAATGTTTCTTGAAGTAAGTAGAAAGCGTGCAAAAACAAAACAGTGAGGAGACGTGTTGCTTTTTCACTATTGCCCCTTTTGAACTCAAAATTTACAAGCAACGCGAAAAATAGGACCCGGAGGAAATGAACTTGAGAAGGTAGTGTGTTTTATATCCACCTCTCAAATGGTAGTCTCGATTTTCTGCGACGAAAAGGACAAATTGTACATTATTTGGTGTACCAGTATCTAAGTTTAAAATAGGCGCTATAAAGTGTCGAGCTTTTCTGTAAAGGACGGATGCGGATAGCCTTTTAGTTTTCAGGTCTTCCGAGCCAAAGAGCGAATAGACGAAGAGTTGAAGCGGCGAAGTTCCGATGCGGAACCGCCTATTCAAGAAGCTCAGGAAGTTAGAAAGGAAGAGGCCAGTAGATGAAGTTTAGAGATTTCTTTTATGCGGCACATGTGCATAAGGGAGTGGTTTATTTCTTTCATATAATAGTGGTATATTTGAGAGAAAGTGAGTGCGGCATTAATTTTGTCTTGCTGAGAGGTTTTAGTTCGTTGTGAAATAAACTCATCAAAACGTAGGAGGTATATTTGCCACTGGAAATATTCGGCTATGTGCATGTGTGCTCGCTCTCTTTAGGTATTTTTGTGAAATCAAGAAAGCGCGTTCGGGTTGTTGCACGTAGTTGCCGAGCTATTCTACGTCATTCGTTCCTTCTAATGATTTTGCTTTCACGTCGTGAAGTGCTCTCTCACTAGAAAGTTCAGTTGTAGTTCCGGATGTTAGCACTAAAGTGTTGAGCATCTGGAGCTGAGTTTGCCTCCCTAAGAAGTCGGAAGGAATTCTTATGAGTCTAGCATATTCTGCATTTTACGAGGTGTTAGAAATTTTCAAAACTTTTGTTTAGATAAATTTCTATTAAATGAGAGGAAATATGCAGCGATGTGATTAGCAACGTTGCAGGTGTTCGCTTCTTACTGTAATACTACTAGCTGAGACCGTAGACCGTACTGTCAGGTATGATGAGAGCGCCGGTTTGGTGCGTCGATATTTTGCTGTTACTTTCAACCTCACCTTTATCTTGCAGTTGTGGTTGAGAGAGACTGCATTTTAGCGGGGCAAAAATTGAATTGGTGATATGCAGTGATATTCCATTCTTTTGTCAGGATGTCTTCGCTTTGCCCCATGCGTCGTTCCTCCACCTCTCTCTCCCTCACGGCCAACCTGCCTCCGTTCTGTTGCACTCTCGCCGTCTAGAGTTAAAACTATCAAGGTTTCGGCATTTGGGCAAATGCGGCACTTGATATACGGCAATTTAGTTTCATTTTTGAGAGTGATGTCTATTAAATTGGCGTTTCATATTAGTTGTTTGCAAATAAACGAGTGTCGAAGACCATTTCCTCAAATATGTTGAGAATTGTTTTGTTGTGTTGTTGTATTCATGCATTGCTCATTAAATGATTCATTCTAGTTCGCATTCATTCGTGCTTATAGTGAACGAGATGCGATATTTATTAGCTGGTCGAATGAATTTTATCTTTTTCCGCAGTTAGCATTCTTTTTGGTGCCTTTAAAGATAAGAGCGGGTGAGCAAATTTTGGATGCCTCTTTGGAGGTATAATTTAACCTTGTGCTTTGATTTTATTTTTAGGACTATGTTGATTGTATTTTTTGAAATATTGCAACAGTTCTTTTATATGGTGCAATTATAATTCGAAAAACCTTGGACGCGCACAATGAAGTGATACGAATTAGTTGTATTACAAATGTATGGTAATGAGCTTAGTGACACCTTTATTGCGGCCCGATTATTTGCCTCATCAGACATTTGCGCCGCTATGCGGTTGCCTGAGCGGAATTTTTATATGCAGTTTAATTGGACTAACCTCGTAACAAGTTTTATTAGTGATTTTTTTGAGCTGATAATCTTTTTTTTGGGAGAGGTAAATATTTCAAGATATATGAGAACAAGTATTCGATATGTTGTGTTGAAAAGATTTTACGCATATTTTGGCAAGTTGCTGCTGTCAATTAAACCTGAAATAAAACTTGAAATACGAAAATATAAGCGCGTTGTGGTTAAGTGCTATTTTTTTCTTCAGAAGAAACGTTGCGAACGCCTATTTATGATCGCTAAGGATATCTTTTCTATTGGTGCTCTAATAACAATGATTTAATTTCCATTCTGTGAAATTCTTCAGAGTTGTACACAATAAACGTTTGCAATTTGATATCTGTTTGAGCTAATAGCACTGTATTACATCGGTATATTTGTATACCTATACCAATGATCTTTTATGGTAAATATCTAAGCAAACAATTAACCAAGCACTGAAATTTTCCATTTTCATACCTATCTGGGCTAATAGCACTGTATTGCATCGGTATACTTAGATATCTGCATCAGTGATCTTTTATGGTAGACAACTAACCAGGAAGTAATTGAAGGTTCTTTTTTTTAGAGCAGAATGTATTGGCAGAATTTTGCAGTATATTGCATCGATAATTGGGTAAACAGTGGTTGAAGTGATGATGGTGATACTTAACGTTTATGAGTGGTCGGTATTTTTACTGTTATTCTACGAGAAGTAACCCGTCTAATTTAATTTTTATGCGCTTTTAAAGACTTACATTTTTTCCAATTCCTAGAAAACTGCTAGGGAGGGGAGAGGGGGGATTGACAGTCTACCAGTTTTCTTGATTTCATAGTGATTGTGGTCTTAGCTTTAGCATCTTTTCGCATACGAGGAATATCTATTTGTTAAGTCATTTGCATAAACAAGAGTTTCTATGTGCGTACGAAATTTCATAACCATAATTTGATTGCACGAAAATTATGCAAATTTGTGAACTTGCATTATGTAAATTTCACTCACATTTTTCAAATGCATTCTGCTGATGTAGTATGTGCATGTCTGCGTGTCTGTCTTTGTCTGATCGATATTTTCGTCGTGAAAAGATAGAGTTTGGAACTGGGAAATTTGATTGGTGCTGAATGTTTGCTGCAGGATGGTCAGCTTTGAAATTATTCGTATTCCTCTCTCAACTTTTGAAGCTGACATTGAAATGTGCTGAAAAGAATGTATAGATTTCCCACTTCCATTTTGTGCCGGCCGGATCAAAAAGACGGATTTCTGTAGGTTTTTGCGAACAGGTAAGTTAGGGTATATTGTTTGCGGCATTTAGTTATTTAGAGGGATTGTAAAATGGCTTAAATGCAAGCCATTAAGACCATGTTGGATTAAAGTGGTTATAATTGAATCTAAGTAGAATATATATATATAATATTTCATCATGCATTCATTCGCCGAGCGACCATTACGGCTGATCGAACAATCGAAAGTTGAAGCAGACTCGCTTACAAATTTGAATGAAACTTGTGAGAGGCTATGTGCGTTTGTTGTCGATGGACATGACGGGAGACAGCGTAAGTTTCTGTTTCATCTTATTTTATGTGGGAGGTTACTGATTGGATCTATAGGATGTGGTTAGTCGACCATAAGTGAATGCGACGCATATACTAGAACCGTCGAATTTGCTAGTAGTGTGTCTGATCACGAGTTGAAAGTGAAGTTTTGAGCGCAGTTCAATAACTTCCTCTACCAACATCCGTATGGCCGCATCTTGTTCTGCAGGTTTATTAGACACGGTTGTTTCAGTTTCGTCGACGACATGCTTTTTACGATGATTTCATGCCTATGCGCTTTTATTGCGTGCTCGTATCCGTCTTTTCAATAATTTCATTGTGCATGGACCGAAGTGATTAGATTTTTAAGCAGTAATCTGTACTCCACGGTACTTCTGATGTCTTTCCAATCGATCGTCGATTTAGGAGGAATTATGGATGAAATTTCGGAGAAATATGAAAATACAAGTCAGATGAGACCTTTTTGATATAGATTTAAGCGCCTGCTAAGAAAATAAACTCTTTGGAAAATTGGCTAATCAGTTGTGGAAGGCATTGTTGGTCATGCGCTTTTGTAATCTGGAAGGCGCATTATAGTGTCTTGTCTGTGCGTATGTCTGCACTTGTCTGTCAATCTGTTGGCTTGAAATTTAGCAAGCAGGGAAGCTATATTTGTGAGGATCGGCGGATATACTATGCACCATATCTGAAATACATCGATTTCAAGTTCAAATATCGAAAAGGGTGGCTATCGATACTTAAAATGCATAGGAAGAGCGTACCTTTTGGAAAGGATTTATACGAGCAGTTGCTTCGCTTAAAAAATCGGTGAATTCTGTCTATATATAATAATTATTTATTGGCAGTTGATGGCCTTAACTGTTCTGATGAGCGCGTTGTAAATATCTCTGATTTATGGATCCATCTACCTCAGTTATTAACCTGTGGAATACCTGTGGGATAGGCTGTATAGCAAACATGTTCAGAGTTTTTCCACGTGTAATTTTGGCGTTATTTAATCATAGCACTTATACAAGTTATAGACCACAACGAAGTAACAAACAGTTCCAAGTGCAGTATATGTTGTATGCCATAGCTAAGCTCGTAGTCGTCAGAGAGAAGGGAGAATGGCATTATGCGACTTTAATATTTCCGGTTTTTGAGCGAATACTTAATCGGTGATATTTTTATAAAGTTGCCAATAGCTTTGATAATAGCAATATTTGTTGACCAGTGCACAATGCAGTCGTGGGTGGGATTCTTCTAGTTTCCTAATAGAAGCTGCACTCAATTTGGAATCTACTGATGCGTTCGCACATATTTATTGATTGCTTTGCTTCGTCAAACCTATTTTGAGCACAAAACAATAGCTATAATAGGCTTACAGTGCTGCACTCAGAGTAAAATTGATATCATTTGGAATACGGTTGACATAATTTAATATATATGATAATAATTGAAGTGGTAGTTTATAGGATGCAGGAAGAAAAAGTACAATTTAAAAAATATTCGTTTACCTGGTTGAATTTTATCATTGATCATTTGTTGATGGTTGAATGGAACATTTTTTTAAAAATTATTTTAGTTTAATTAACAAAACATTTATTACGAATGAATGCTTTTTCATGGTGGCTTCAATTTCTTTTAATGGGAGAACTTTGAGGGTTACGTGAAGGTTAAGGCTTAGGCTTGTCTGCCGCCTCTCGGGTGCTGAGAGTTGATCCTAACGACAATGAAATAAGCATCAGCGCAATGAGAACAGACAGAATAGGGTAATAAATGTTGCGAATGTTGAACTCAGCGTCGGTGGGTTTCCAGTAATGAAACAACGAGTTTCCTTCCGTCGTTTTGTACTGTTGATACGATAATTTCTGCGTTGTCGCTGCGTTGCAATTTACTCAGCGGCTGGCAACAACAAGCGCGAGAGGTGCATTTCGGCTGAAATGTGAGAGGACAAAACAAAGGTGAAGGGGACTTTCAAGTTAAAATGCGCGATCTTTGAATTTTGTTGTTGTTGTTGTTTGTTGATGGTTGTGATATATCTTTGAATGTTGTTGATGATATAAAATCGTTGTGACATACATTCAGTTCATTCTGCAATACACTTGAAGACGATAGGATAATAATTTCGTTTCAAAGGCACGACGGTAAAAGATAATTGCAGTTGCTTGACATAGTATTTCGCTCTCAGAGCAGCAGATTCCCCGTTTTTTGCGTAGAAGGATGGTCGTGTCTTACTCAGCCGTCCTCATCCCGATGAGGGTGCTGGATGGATTGGATCGTTGTGATGAATTCGTATAGTCTGATCGGAACCTGTTTACCAATAAAGAAGTGGGGCCTCATCGAATATTGCGCATAATATTTTATAGCAAACTCTGTTTCTTGTTGTAATTTTGTCTGAATTACAAAGAAATTCTTCATTCATAGTTCAATTATTGTGTTTCAAGTAGATGAGTCGCTGTGCAGCAGGTCGTTGGCGGAAGCGGTGTGGGCGGTTGTGGCTGAAGCGACGAAACTCTCCGTTGACGAACAAGCCCTAGAGAAGATTCTGCCGCAGTGCGCTTTCTCGAATGCTATCATCACAGCTTACAAGGTCTTTTCTTTGGATATATCGTTTCTGATGTGTTTTATTCGTATCAGTTTTCGTCAAATCATACCTCATATCTACCCTATCTTGAAGTTGTGAAAGGGTGTAAGCGTTCTTTTTGAGGTCCTAAACTTATTTCTGTTTTTATTGGCATGACAATTTTGGATTAATCAGCAGTTGTATATTTGCTCTGAAGGCAATCAACGAATATACGGGTCCCCACCTTCGCATGCTGACCCGATCACGGCGGCATGACTTGGAGCAAAATTGTACTAGTGCTTCCCATTCCCACCCTTTTTTATCATCTGCGGGGAAGGTATTCAAGGACACCCTAGTAGGACTCAATTCATATCAGTGAATTGTGAACGCCATTAACAGGAGATGTACTGCTCGGAATCTGGTGGAGTTCATTTTCTACTCTGTGTTAGACCAGGAGCAGGGATCACTTGCTGCCTCATCCACCTGCACGTGCAAAGAGCTGTTTCGTTGACAGATCATTGCTAAATTCAGTCCACGCTAAGGGAAGAGGCAAATGATGTCAGTGCGATGAGGGACTGCAGCAAGGCAGTGATTGTTGAAGTAGTTTGATGACATTGGCGGAAGGGAAAAAGGTGAAGGTTGCTGCCTTAGGGCACATCAGGAGTCAATCCCTGGTCCCATTACGGTCACATTTAGGTAGCAGATAATTCGGAACTCGTTCACCTACATATTACTTTGGTTTAGTGTGTTAAAATATTTAGGTTTATAAGGATCGCTTACGAGATCAATTATCGACAGTCGGCTGGGAATATCCGCGCGTGATAGACATGGATTGGAAAGTCTGCAATGTTTTAGAGGTAATCACATTCTCGGTATCAATCACACTAATTGACGCAAGTAGCAGACATCCACTTTAGACCGCATATTGTCGGTTGTTGACCTTCGACAACAGCACTGCAGCTTATTTTAGGGTTATTTTCAAATTGGTTGACCGGTACACATTTTTGCCACTTTTTTCTGGCTTACCTTATGCGAAGGGAACCAGAAAAATATCGGAGTTCTTGAACTCGTAATTTACATGATATGTAGCTTTTATAATTTTTGACATATTTTCAGAATGTTTGATCACTATGTTTAAGATGAAGAGGAGGTAGCGACAGTGGTCTGAATGGACTTCACATCTATCTTGGGGCTCCTGGAATGCATTTGATAACATAAAATAAGGCGTGATAATTTTTGTACCTATGAAATAGTAGGATTTATGCAGCTGCGAATGAATCAACTCTTAATATGACATTATGGGGTTTTTACTTATATTGAATCGTAAGCTAGCAGTTAAATGCTGTTATGTTCAGCGATGAAATGAAAAAATTTGGGATTGAACCGGAAATCACATTAAAACAAACAACTGTGCTATAGATTTTGCACAGTTGAGCTCATAGCTGCACCTATATGGATAGCAAGCAGTTTCTTGAATCTTAGAGAGGTTTCGAGGGAAGACTCGGGAAACGTGTTGAAAAGAAAAGCAAAGGAAGACAAATAAAGTGAAGTCAAAAATAATGTCCTAGAGAAATTTTCGAGAACGCAAGAAGGAATATGACAGCTGACCTGCTTATTATTGCTGTCTTAGATAGCACCGCCTCAAATATTTTTGTTTTCAGACAAACGAAGGGAAAGAGAGTGGTGCCGTTGCGGAAATTCATTTAGACACGATAGCGACGGAATCGTGTGATATGGAGAGGGTATCATTCCAGTGTGACGTTAATCAGTTACAGGCTAGCAATTATTTCCTTGTCATATTTGTGTTCTTTCTTTTTGCTCCTTTTTCTGTTTTTTGTTTGTGCTCTAGAACCTGGTATAATTTGTATTCAAAAATTCAAAGGCTTCAGCGTTTGTTTGCAGACAGCTAAATGTGGGCTTAGGGTTAGTAAGTTTTGCGACTTTTACACCAAATCTCGAAAACAGGAGCAAATAAAGCCGATCGGCATCACGAAGTGAAGACAGGTATTCATAAGGAAATATCACTAACTGAATTATTAGTCGTCGGTTTAGGCTAGGATAGATTTTGTCTCTCAAAAAGTTTTTAAATGCGTTGTTGCCGACGAGTTGGTATTTCCTGATGAGGATGGCTGCATCTGGAGGTGGCGATTGGTCTACGGATCGGTTTTATTTATTTATTTTCTCGAAAGTAACCAGCAGATATTTGGAGTTTTCGAAAAGCGCCACAATGCGAGTGAATGTTCTGTGGGCTATTGGGAGCAGGCCAACCTCCGCAATTCCGGTGATCGAACAATTTTAACTCATATGCAGTTCAGTAAATTCGTTTGATTATTTTATTTCATTGGTGGATTTTCTCTTAAAACTGATAAATTCTAGGATCTTTTATGGACGTTCAAGGAGGCGCAGAATTCAGTGCAGAATCTTGCGAGCTCTTAAAGTGATGCTTATATGCATTGATTTGGATTGTTAAAAATTTTAAGTCTTCTACTCGCTACCTTTTATTCAGGTCACGTTGATTTTTACGGAATTGATTTGGGGTTCTGTGGGCAGGCTGTCTTTGCTCCGAGCATCTCAAAATTGAATGTTCGCTGGTTTGTTGTAAGTGTGGCATAGACTTTGGAGAAATAAGCTTGTTCCACATCAATAATCTCATCCCCATAAGTAAGCATATTCCTGATTAGGCCAAATTCTGCAGACTAATGCATAAAATGCCATTTGTTTTTTCCGTAATGCTGCTGCCATCAGTAGAGAACTGGCAGATACGAAGACTGAAAATTGGATTATGAGACTAAATTTAGCGACGGTAATCCGAAATACACTGCTAAGAAGGCAAAAAAGTTTCTGCTCTATAGTCTTTTTGCTTTGTTTCTTATCGCTTCTATAATTCGATGCAAATGTTCGTTTTTTTGAAATCCTTGGTGGCCGCTTAACCTTCGAAATATTTTATTTTCTTTGATGATTTATTATTTTTATATTGTCAAATACTCTGAAGTATCCTTGTAACGGTAATATTTTGCAATATTCTCTTATTCTCTCTTAGTGTTTGATCTGTAAAACTTTTGTAGACTTTACCTGTAAGATATAAGTTGAATCTTTTAATAAAGAAACCGGCAATACAAAAAAAACGAAAGTTTTCTTCGCCCAATATGATGGGCTAATGGGCTAATTTTTCGGTGCTGTGAGAATTAAACGGAAATTATAGTATTGAAGTAGATGTTTTAAATTTTATCTTCTCAACTGAGTGCAACACGGCTCTGTTTTGTATATTTCACGGTGCCTTAATGTTATATCTTGTTCATTGTGTCGACTTCGTATCTTCTTTTCTTTTCATGTGAATATATTCCTCGAAACTAGATTCATGAAGATGCTTTTCTTATTGAGCTATTAAAATCGAACCAAATATTTTTCGATGAGTGTATTAAACTAGTGGAGAGTTATACTTTTACTAGTCTTACTTCATCGTACGCTTTAATTTTTTGCTGCAAAAAAGTGTTTTTATTGGCTGTCAGTTTTTTTATAGTCAGCTTATTTTCCACCACTGTGAGTGTGATTGCTATGCAGTTTCCCCGATTTTGCTATTTCCGAACAGCGGTCGGAGCTATGTTTTCCATTTTCCAATGATGCATGAGGATGGATGTGTCCAAACTGTGGAGACCGGAAGGTGTAAATTCATTTCATTGTCGTTGTAATTGGAGTTTTATCCACTTCCTGTTTTCAACGTCTTTTACTTACTTATAAGGGGAAACTTTCAGTCGCCATTAGCTATCAGTTACTTCCATCTGCTACTTTAGGAGTAGCGTTTTCTCCTTTTAGTCATGGCAATTAGTGTCTTACGAGTTTTGCATATGTTTGAAGGCAACGAATTGGGGCGTGGTCGTGATCAACAAGATAGCAACGAATTTGTAAATACAAGGATGGTAATGATAGACCATGGAAACACCTTTCGGCCTTTGTGCAATACATTGCATGGCCAATTTTTACTTGCGATGAGGTTTTGTAACCTCAGAGAATAAATTTCGTAAGACAGTTTTGTCCAAAAGAGGATGTATCAGCCAATTGCGCTTCCTGACGTCAAATGACGTCACGTAAGCTCTTGCTATTGTCGACGTTCACCTTGAGGAACATGACATCATCACGAATGTATCGCTCGACAATGCTTAGCTCACAGAAACGGACTGCTCCAAATGAGGCATTTCGTTCACCGATCGGTCGATCAAGGAAGGGTTTATGTGCCGCAATTGGTGTTGGCTGGATCACGTATTCGATGTCATTGCGGGCATCTAAGTCCGGATTCTGAAACCTCTTTTCGTTTATGTCAAGCCGGCATTTGCATTGATCTTCACCAACAAAGATTAGTATCGGAAATCCGGTCGCCGCAGAATCAGTCCGGTGCTTGTAATTTCTGCTCGCGGTTTGGCATGCTTCTGTCCACCGTGAGGGAATAAAATCCCTAAATGTTGAAGTGGCACTAGATATGAGACTTGAAATATGTTTCAAATTCTTTTGTTGAATATGAACTGTGAGACGTTTCACTTCCTGTTCGCAAGTTACTACTCTGAACCGTCCGACAAGTGCAGCTTCCATGAAAATTTAGAAGCTCGCAGCATTATGTAGTGGGTCGGTTTCCAAAGCGGTTTGGAGGTGGATTACCCCCTAAATTGGATGTTGAATGTGCTATGCACCTTGAGCTGAAATACATAGGCGGACAGCTGAGTTGCCTGGAGTATGAGTTCCGTACTCCTTAGGAAACATAAGTCTTGATAGCTCATCTATCCTAAAACCTGAACAAACAATCCCAACAAATAATCGCATAAAATATGTTTTCTGAAGCACGGAGGAGAAGAGCTGAATAAAATTTTGTGGTACTCTCTGTGGTGATACTCGCAAAAAATGGTTTTCCACAGTCGAAACCACTTTTGTTGTACCTTAATCAAGATCTTGATTATAAATAACCATTGCTGCCGTAACGTTTGCCTCGACTTTAAAAACACTCAAAATTTTTGAGGATATAAAATCCTGGCAGTTTTATACGAAGCTTAATTACATTACGTTTAGGTATATCTTCCTGCGTTCCCATATTTTATGGACGATTTTAATGCGAACGTTTTGAATGAAGTAGAGCCTTCGTAAAAGTTGTTGTGATCAAACGCTTAGTAAAACGCAGACGGATTTATCAAAGGTCACAAAAACTGGATTTTTTAGTTCTTTAAACGAAAAATTTGCGCTTGGGGGGGGGGGGGGGGGGGGGAGAGGAAGGGGATGGGGTGAGCTAGTAGGGCTACTAAGCAAGTCCAGTAAAGATTGAGAGATGATGAGCCATACATATTAATGGAAGACCATCGAAGATAACAGCGGCTGTCGCTGTCTGTAAATGGGCGAGGTAGAAATGTTCGCATATGAGAGCAGCAGGTGTCTTAGAATGAACATAAAACGTTTATGAATGTTCGTATGCTTTCAAGCTTACAGAGTACTTCTTATTATTAACCTATCCACATGATTTAATCCTGTTTTCTTGTCGTTCTACCAAAAGCCGCAGGTAATATAACCTGTGCTATTGGTAAAATTTTGATAAAACCATTTAGCAGTTTTGTTGGCTTTCTGCCAATTGTAGAAATAAATAATGAATGAGGAACTTGTATATGATAGCGTTATGTGAGAAGTATTATGTAAACCTGGAAGGGTAAAATTGGAGCCATCCATAAAAGTTTTATAATCATTGGAATATGGTTCAAAAAAAAGTTTTTTTTCCCCGAATTTTACGAGTTGTACGATTATCATCCATCAAGCACTTCTAGTTTTTGCTTGTTTTTGTTTGATGAAGAATTTTTTTTATTTGCATTTGTTTTCGGTATATTCTCCTCTATGTTATAATAATGGAGTTTGCATTGTGGCGTTTAGATGTTTAGATGGTGATAGGATTCGAATGACATGATAACAAAACCGATTTTGTAACTAATATTTTTGGGAACGGTGGCCTCTCTCTCCTCCCCGTCTCCTTCCCCCCTCCCCTCCCCTTCAATCGATTTCATCTCTCTGCTCATTGCTATAGGTCTCACCGGTTTCTTCAAAGCTTATCGAAACTTATCGCCATCGAATTTCAAAAAAAGGTCAAGAACCTTGAATTCTTATCGTCATGTTTAACTTACTTTACTCAATTAATGCGGTTTGAATTATATACCACCAAGATTGGGCCAGGTCTTTGAGACTAATGTTGGCAGGATCGCATCGCACTCGTTTCGTTGTGTTTAGATAAATATTGCAGTATTATGTGCTAATTCATGTATTCTTGATTGACTACTATCTACTAACTATTTTCATTACTATATTGCTTAAAATGGAGCACTACATATTACTGTTTCATGTTGTTGCCTGTATCGCCTAGTATCATATCAAGTATTGTGATACCGACAAATGAGATTAGTAATATTGCACTAATAGATTTTCTCACCTTGACTCTTATCAATACTTTCTCCTGTTAAATCTACTAATTCAAATCTCAACAACTATCAATTACTACTACGTCTACCATTTACTGTTGTTACTAGTAGTATGAAAGTGCTGCTGTTTCCGCGCCCAAAATTTTTGTGGGTCCCGAGTCAGTCATTCATCAACGGACCATATTTTTTCGATTACGAGGATAGATAAGTCAAGAAGTTGCTACTAATAGAAACATAAGGGATGCTCTTTGTTTTTGCGTATTTGTTCCACTTTTTTATCTCAGCGGTGAATAGAAGCAGCTATGAATGGACCGGAAAATATCTCTGCCCGTTTTCCAAGGTGAACAGATTTATAGTTAGGGACCTGAGGTAAACCAAGCATGATTGGGAACCTGAGATCAATTCTGTTTAGATAGAGTAGTTTGACAGAGCGTGTATGCTGCAGTCAGGGCACTTTATATTTGATAAGGATATTTAAGAGGTAACGAAACGTGTAGTGCAAGAATTTAGCCACAGCTTTGTCGTCCACGTTGAAGAAGGAAATATTAGCGACTTGTAAAATCTTGTCAATATTCCGAAGCCAAGAGACAACCCAGAGGTGCTTCGGAAGACACCTCTATTCCCCAATGTCGTGCTACCTATAATTTAGCTGCTGTACTTGCAAAAAGCAAGCTATTAGTCAAACAACCATCAAACAGACTGCTATTTCCCGTCAAGGTCGTCAGAAAGATCCTGATAATAGTTGATATATCCTGCTACTTAAGACCAGTCGACGATAGGGTTCTGATGCCTTCAGACCACCGACATCGATGAAAAGCCATAGTCAGGGTGTAGTAAACAGCAGTCGGTCCGATAGTGACGGACGCAAGGGCAGTTACGAAACAAACTAATGCGGAGTTAGATTGTGCGAAAAGGAAATTTAAGCCTCAAATTGTTGGCTATGAGTGGTGGAATCGAGAAACGGTTGCAAGCTTGCATTGCGAGTGAGATGTGCTCTTTACGAGGTGTTGTGCTAAATCTCGAGGCAGTGGTAAATTAGTGCAAGAGGCTGGGCTATATCGTTCGTAGAAACGACGATCGGCTCATAAAAGCGGTGCTGATCAACGGAGGAGAGGAAGCTGGCGGCAAGTAAATCGATCTCGAGTAGGCTGTAAGAGATACAGTGGCTGTGTAGCTGCAGTCGATCAAGACCCCTTGGCGATGCCGACGCCACGTGCGTGCAGTTGGGGGCCGGACAGGCGATTGAGGGGGAGGGAATGTGTGAATATCGCACTAGGGAGCATAAGACCGATAACGCACACTGCATTACTAAAAACAACCTGCTATAACTTATTGCTGTCAGTGGCACTAGCTGTTAGAGAACCTAACGGCAGATAGCAACAGGTTTCTTGCTGCTCTATTCCAACGATCATGTTCTATCAAGGTCGAGAAGACCCCACTTGCAAGGCCTCATCCGCTGACATTGTTAACCTCGCCCTTGTTTGAAATGTTGCTCGGTAAATTTTACTGTTTTCCTAGTCGAAGTAGCCACGTCAACTGTTACAGATATAAAGCGATTCCGTTACGACCGTACGTCTAAAATTGCTTCTTTGAGTCAAGCATGCTGCTCGTCGATTTATCTTATATTCATGCATTGTTAATAGAACAGCAGTTCTCAGTGGTGTAGGTTATACTGTTTATTGAGGGATTAGCGATGCCAAGATTCACTGGCTTATTAATTAGTGGTGGCATTTGAATTATCATGGTATACCAGAAAAAAGCCTTACATTGGTCGTTGTTACCTTGCCGGCCATCCGCAGTAAATAACTATAATTTTTCAAAGATGATCACTTTTTGTTAAGGTAGCTAGAGAGAGTTTTAGGCAAAGAGAACGTTTTCTTCTCATCCATTTTTTTCGCTACTTCGTGATTTCCATCCATGAGTTTGTCTCGTCCGCCCATATTTCTTATGGAAAGTCACGCTCAAGCATTCCACCCGTTTATATACGCAACTATCGAGATTTTAAATTTTGCATGCACAATAGATTAGGCACCTCTAAAACTAGATACCTATTATTTTTTAATTTTTTAATCGATAATTGCTATGAAAATGCTGTCAATAAGCCCACCTGATCCATGAGTGTGATTACAACTTTATGTGTGAAAGGCCACTCAAGGAGGGCATCGTATTCACCGCGCATGATACTCACAAAAGCTGACATATATTCACCACGCACTGAAAGCAATAGTTCAAAAAAGCAGTAAGGTAACTTTAGAGTAATTAAGGAAAGAACTCCGCAAGCGGAATGAAACATGAGAGAAAAAGTAAGAAAAATGTTGCTATAAATGATTCTAAAGTGGCGAGGCTATGCAAAATATTTCACTTTTAGTGCCATCTGAATCGAACTAGCCTTGTAGTACCTTCTGAAGCGAACTGCTTTCGCAGCACTCTCTAAAGTATTTTAAAAGCAATAAGATACAAATATATGTTTTATGTAGTGAATTATCGATAGCCTTCATGTTTTTCGTATGCACAAATAATCTCACTAAGCCTTCCCCCCTCCCTCCTTATTCTGTCATCTTCTCCATACCTGTTGGCGAAGCCAATTGACAACACAGAAGTAAATTCTAGAAGAGACACCAAATCGTTAAAAAAGTGTTGAAGAACGGGGGAGAGGGAAGATATGGATTTCTAACTTGCAGAAGCCTCTAGTGTTGAGAACAATGCGTAAATTCTATCGAAATGCAGATTTGTTCCTTTTTATACTGCAAATGGATGGGTTAATCTCTTTCATTTTTTGTAAATTAAGGGGCATTCGCCTGAAATGTGTGAGCTCAGTTGTTCAAAAAGGTTGCTCTTTTCGCTGCACGTACGAGCTGTCTTGGCTTGCCACTGCGGGTTGAAGGATTTAGTCTCCCGGCTCCATAAATAAGCACGCAAGGATCCCGGAAATTGAGAGAAGGTAAACTCGTCTATATTCATTGTGCTGCAAACGAAGACGATCTTGCATCGCTTTTAAACGAAGATTTTGTGTTATATGGACACTATTTCGTCGCGATGTTATCCCTGTGGGTAAATATGTATTTCAATGGTCAAAAACAAATAACTAAATAAACGAATAGAATTGACCTTGTCCATCGCCATATAATGAAATACTGACGACCATTTTATAGCCATATCTAGCGGTGGCAAAAGGCGGCGAAAAGACAGTCGTTCTAGTGCCCGATCTTGCTTCGTTTTGTTTCTGTTTGACGTTATCGATGCGCCAAATAATTTGCGCTCCGTAGAGTTTCTCTATGGTCGTAGTCTAAGCCAAAACAATATAACTGTTCGTTCTCATAGAGTTTAGAAGTTTTCATCCATTATGAATGTCGTTGCTAAGCGATAAATAAAATAAATTATGGTATTTCAACGTTTAAGCTTTCATTCTAACTAGGCTTGTGTTTTATGATTTCTCTAATAATCCAAAATTCCAACCTGTAAGGTCTTGCCCAGTCTCCTCCTCCTCCCCCCCCCCCCCCCCCCTCCCCGCTGCTGTATATATATCTCTAAACGATGGGGAATAGAGGTTGGAGAAAAATTTTAAAAAATTATATTTAATCGTTTGATTAACCACTTCCATAAGGTGGGATTTCCGATCGTTTCCCCTCCCCCTTCCCTTTCCTTTCCCGCAGAAAATCTATAGTTGCTTTTCATGCTCGTGTGTGATCGCAGAGAGTGTTGAAACTTCACCCTGTTCGTCTGTCACTCTCAGAAACCGTAGTATTATTTTCTGTTGAATTTTGCACGCACATATGCGGATTTCTTCATATTTTAGCAGAACAATTCATTCCACTCGTAACCTTGGGATGTTGCCCCATTCCAATCTCTCTTCCCGGGTCTTAACCACCTCCTAGAAAACACTTATATAAAAGGTCGGCACTTAGCTTGGTATCTGTTAATGAGGCGTTTTTATGACTCTACTATGTTTCAAACTCAAGTAGACAGTGGGATATTTGAAATGCGCGCCACCTTTCTCTGCAGTAGCTCCATATTGTGAACCATTGTCTCTAAGCTCAGTTCCATATTCGCCAACAAAATCTGCAATGTTGTTCATCCATTTGTTATAGTACCCAAGAAATTCACAGTCTGGGACTTGAATCAAATAGGAGCCTTCCGTTCAAGCCTTGGAAAGTGAAGCGTTCGGGACTTCTATTGAAGGGAACACTCGGTGCGTTGAAATTAGAGAAAATCCTTTCGAAGTGAGGGAAGAATGTTGGCGCGTGATAGACGCAAGGAGATGTTTTGACAGCAATATGCTGAACTCTCTTCTGAATTACTGAATTTTTCAGGTGTAGGCGAAGGAGCAGAATGCTTTCCCATATGGCATATTTCGTATCATATCCCAAAAGAGTGACTTCCGAGGGACGAAGGATGAAGCTTGACATTCTGTGTCGTCAGATTGTCGCAATCGTTTATCGAATACGAAAGGGGGAAAAAACGCAAAAAAATTGCACAAACAAAAGCGAAATTACATTTTAAAAATGCTTAAATATGAGACAATTTTAAATTTTCAACGGAAATTTCGTTTAGTCGTTATAAAGAAACAATTCTGTGCGGACAGAACCGTGTTAATGTGGAGGACAATGGGTGGGGGGAGGGCAGACTCGACGAAACAGTCGAAGGAGATCCCCATTGGAGAAGCCTGGTCCCTGCAAAAACCTAGTTACATAGCACACTAAATTTATACTGAAAGCGCTAGCTAAGACGAGGATATATATAGAACGGGTGATTACTAAAAAGCGAACCTTCAGGTCGAGAACCCCATCGCAAAGTAGTGCCAGATGTCTAATAGGCTCTTCTCGAATATGGGCTTGTAGCGTCTCACGATCGCCTTTATATTGACAGCCGAACTCAGAAAACGGACAAGATGAGCCAGCATTGGGACAGTCGACAAGATGTCTCGACATCTGAACAACTTTATCAAATATTTGCAACATATGAGCATCAAATATTATATGTATGTCGTTATTTGCTTTTTTTGCTGATATTTGAAGTAAACTATGTGTTACGCAGATGACTTCTCAACTCTAGAAGCCCTTTAAAATCGAGCGATTAGATAGTTGATTCTTTAATCAAGGTAGTTGAGATGTAAAAATATTCCTTTGCCAACGAGTTCATCGTCGATACCCATTCATGCGGGCGTCCATCGAAAATTGCCAAAAGAAAGGAAAATTTCGAACAGGTCTCGAGACTTTTGCAGAGAGAGATCTGCCTCTTCCTACTCAAAAAAAAGAGAGTAACACTACGCTCTGCAGACCTATGCAACTTTGGAGATGAATGGGCAATCTTTGTTATTCGACCACCTGATTATCGACCTCTGACCTTTGAGCGTCGCTTGATAGATAACTTTTTTGAGTTTTAAACCTTAGTGAAGAGTTCACATTTCATCTTCAAAATAAGACCTGGAAATTCGAACGAAACTACAAATTACCTAAGTGTTTTATAACTATAAACGAGTCCGTGTTAGATGCTAACTGTCGAATTTTGAATATTGCCTACGAAATGAAATACGAAATTTTCTCGTTTTGAATTCTTTGATTGAAATTTCCACTGGTTGCGAAAGCTAAGAAAATATTCTTGCTTCAAACGAAAGAGCCGCTTATCTATGCCTATCACTTCATCGAATATATGGTGCATCGACATGGATTGTTAGTGGGGGAGGGGGGAGGGCAGGGGGGGATGGCTAATACACGACTTGCTCTCAGGAATGACCTCATCCAGAGAATTTGAACTTGCCTGTTCCCTTGTAAGCTCACGTAGGCCGCATTTGTTGGGACAGTCGATGATCACAGCTGGACAAATCTAAACGAAATAATTATGAAGTCGGTTGTTGTAATGATCGTAATATGAAAGCGCACATGTCGACAGCCATCTTGCTTTTCTTCCGCTTACGTCATGTATCGCAAAATAATGTAGTGTTATTGATATTTACGGCCATTGCATTGTAAACGAACGGACTCGAATATTGGAAGTGTTCTTTTATTACTATTGCTAATTTTGAGGTTCTTCTTTTTAGTACAAGATATTCAAACATTATTTGTCACTGATTATTTGAAGCGATGATATAATCTCTGTAATTTTTTTTTGTTTTGGAAGTAGAAATACTGAACGCAAAGAAGCGATGAATATTTTAGTGTTTTAAGACCAAACGTTGCTGTGAATTCGACGAGTGTGCGTTGAAGAATTTCGATTGGATTAGAGCGTGATCGCCCAAAAAAATTTTCATGCAAGAACTTCCTAAACTTTTCGCGAAAATTTAAGAAGAGAAAATGAGAGGAAAATCCTCTGAAAAAAGTTTAAACAACGAAGAGATTGTTCACATCGCTGCGATCGGTTTCAATATGCTCACCTTGAAATGTATGTCGACTCCTTTAATGGGGATTTCCTTTTTGCAAAATTCACATATTTTTGTCCGTCGGGCACATTCATCGTTTCGATGATTTGCCTCGTTGATCTTTGCATATATTTCGCCACATCCTTGTGGGCATTCCACATCGATATATTTGCAAGTGAATATATGACGCTGATAGTGGAATTTGATTTAAAAATCTCAATTTTTTGAAATATCTGCTTTGTGAATAAAAAATACAAGAGTGGAACTACTTCTTGAGCTAGTTCAGGTGCTATTTCTTCCATTTGGCAAGTTTGACGCTGGCTTTTCTCTTGCAGTTGAATATAAAAATCGAAATCACCGTTAAATGCGCCCAGCTACGATGAAACATCGAGTCGGAAAAACCAACGGTACACAAAAGTTTTCCTAATTCGAAATGATTATGAAAATTACTCAGTATAGAAGCGCTTCCGTTGATAAAAATATACTAAAATCTAAAATTTTGATTTTACTGAAGTTAGGTGCTGAGCGGATCGATGCAGAATAACAGAAGAAGTCTTACGTGCTAGTGAGCGTTGCTCAACATCGGTTTGAACGGTCTGTATTTTAGGGGTAAAACCTGGAGATAAATTGTATGAAATGCTGAATTGCTCTACTCGTTAAAACAATAAGTGTTGTGCGTAACAGTACCTGTAAATCTTTAAGTACACCGTTCCACTTGCAACCATTATCGAAGAAGGTGCATTTGATAGGTAGTTGTTGGATAACTTTTTGAATCTCTCGATCCTTATTCGCCTTGAAATTCACTTCTTCCGGGTTACTATGCAAGTAAATTACTAGTTATATTAGCCCGTGTTTTTTGCACATCGTTTGGACAAGAAAAGAATCGATGAACTTGGGTTCTACGCGTCGAAAACATTAATCTCAACGGTGCCAATAGAGTAAAGCAAATTTCGGCTTAAATCTTTTCACTTCGGGAAAAATTTACTAACGGTTTTTTTTGTACGAGTATGATTTCTTGTAAGTTTTTGTTTGTAGCTGAATGAAATGAAAATCTTATGCAGGGTGCATCTCAAAAAGAACGGAAAAAACCAGCGAGAAGAAATCACTTTCTTTGCTAATATTAATTGCAGTGCGCAAATGCATCGAGACTGGTTTGATACGGTCGCGAGGGCAACATCGATCGATTCATCATTTCGCAATGCTGTGCTTATTGCATATATAAGAAGATTTCGTCACAGCGTGATACCGTAGAGGGCACACTTTGTGTCAATTGTTTCGTTGTTGAGACCTCTTGTATATAGTGTTGTGTTTCTTTTGGCACTCTTTATTGGCTACCATTCTACCCGAGTCGACACATACAGGTGTCATGATAGGTACCGTAATGAAGCGTCTAAAATAAGAGAACCATTCAATCTTTGCAACCTGTGGGCGCGTGGTAGGCCGTTTATTAGCTGTGCTCTGTGTTGAAAGACAGATGGATGCCTAACCACTCAAGCGGATTCGCCGCCTTATCTTGTAATTAATGTGATCCTAGGGAAATTCCCGCTTGGTCTTAGGGACTTTTAAAATTCGTCCAGAGCGGTCGAAGTGAAGGACGCCAGACTTTCTTGTAGCACCTGAAATCCCTAAATTTCTAGTTTTAAAGCCTTCGATCCGAATGAGGAGATCTTATCATTTCTCGTAAAATCGATGCGCAGCGGCGAGTTATACTTGGCTTATTTAGCGCAGTGAAAATCGCGACATAAAACTTTTGGTTGGTTTTCTCGAATAGCAGATACTATTATCCAGGTGGCAGGTAACCTTGCTTCGTACCCACCTGAACGTCAGGTGGCAGGTAACCTTCCAGTGCCTTTAACACCTGCAGCACCGTAGTCGAAATCCTCCACTAGCCTCGAAAAACATGCAAAGATGCACAATCGAAGAGCAGCTTCGCTTTATCAGCTCCTCATTAGAAACTTCAGTTTTCCTAAGTGAGAACGTTGCGACACAACGTCAGCAGTGCTGCTAGCAAGATAATTTGCATATAAACGGCATAGCATAGAGACTGGTGAAACTTGCCAGTTCTAATTATTGCCTGCGTTTTGAATCCCGATAAAGTCTTTTGAGATCCCACGAAAAGCGCTCCTGGACTCTGGGAAGGGGAGGAGGAGAAGGCGCCGATTTTTGAAGATCCGATTCCAACACTATTTACGACATTAATCAAGGCCTAGAAATCAGTGTTCAAATGCCTCTAAGCCGCGTAGCGTGGGCGATTTTGGTATCTCGAACATTGTTCAACGATTCCATAAATGCTGGTATTGGAATTGCTTAAGGCTTGCTGACGAATATTTTTCAACTTGAAGCGGGCAGCTTGACCACGTAGGTGCATAACCTCGAGCGTTTTAAACGATTTAGAAAGAGGGGTTGTTGGCTACATAAACATAGAAATTATGAATTTGAAGCGGACAAGAACAAAATGCTAACGTCATTCTTTTCGATGTGTTGGCCGCATGTCGGGCATTTGCTTGAGCTGAAATTGAGCCTTAATATAGCTATTCTTGCGTATTTGTAGATGTGTAGAAATCAGCGGAAGGAATTTTCGCACTCTTAGGGAGTGACTGCTCTTAAGTAGAAGAAGCAGTCGTGATAGTGAAAACCTTATGTTAAAAGAAAGGTGAAAGTAAGGGATAAAGGAAAGCGGTGCAAGAAATTTCTCTATAAGGAATTAAGATCTATACCGCATTCTATCGAAACCAGGAAATTCAAGCTTCTTGCTTGCTAAATTTTGGAAGTTTCTGATAATTCCGCCTTCTACAAAGCCCTAAAACCTACAAGCATTCTCGTAAGGTTTGAGCCACTTCGAGACTCGCCGTATACAAATGATCCGATTGCCGAGAGTTCTGAGATTTATGGATTGCGGCGAAATTACAGTGACACAAAAAATTGTGCAATTTTCTTGCACAGGAAGCGATGTCTGTCAAACACTTACTATACCCAGTTAGGGCTGGAAACGAAGTGATAGCCTCTATAGTGCAGTCCTCCCCCCTCTTAGCCCTCACTTCCAGAGCGGACAGTCCCTTCCAGGTTACAGTGATGGTGCTGGCAGTGGGACAAACCCATCTTGAGATGTATTACAGTTTCTCGTCAAGCAACACGAAAGTGAAGTCTAAGCATGTGCTATCCGAAACCTTTGAGGTTTTGCTCGCATAGCGCGGCCCTATAAAGTGTTGCAGACGTATGACCAAGTAATGAGATATGAAAGGACGTACGATAATTCGGTGAGGCAAATACCACAGACGCAATGCCCACATTTCAGCTTCATAGGAGATCGTAGTACTTGTGAGCATATCGGGCATTGTAGTTCCTGAAATTATTGCACCGACAGGAAAAGAGGTCCTTAGAAAGGTAGCCTTAAGGGATTTATTAAAAACGAACATTAAAGTATGGTTTTTCCAAAAGGCATTTGCTGAAATTAGTTTATAAAAAGTCCTGTTGAGTGCATTTTTGTTCGTTTGATTTGAAAACCTAAGAAAACTAAGTGGAATAAAAAAGCGAAAAGCGGCTTTACGCAAATGAAGTTTGAACTCTTAACTCTCAATTTATAAATATCACTTCTAGATGAGTGGAAATAAGCAAATGTGGAATACTATTATTCGTCACTCTTGTGATGATTACATAAACCTTAATTATTGTTGTAAATTATAGTTGAAAATTAGAGCATGTGTTTGGAAGTTTGTTTTGTCTGCAAACTGTGTTTCGTTCACCTTTGGCAGTTCATTGATGAAAACGATATCGACGTTTTGTTGTGCTGGACTGAAGGCAATTGGCGAAGCATTACTCGCCGATGGGGGAGTTCTCGAAGGGGATAAAACATCACTCCCTCGTGATTCCGTTCGTCTCTCAGCCGTTTGCGTCATCTTTTCAACTCTTTTCAACGCTCAGTATCAACTTAAATCGTTCTGGAATCATGCTGGCTAGTCATAATCTATTCTGGAACCATTGATTCTAAGAAAACAGATATAATGGATGCGTAAATCCTTTTTGCCTCCCCCCTCCAAGAAGTTTATGCACATTTTGTTAGTGAAGCCTATCAAATATCCCCTCACTGAATTCTCCATAACTTTCTCAACAGATTACTTTAACCTACGGACAGAAACCTGAGAATTTTTCATTGATTAGATGTATATAGATGGTGGCTTCTTACCAAATCTACCTAATTTCTAACCATCGACCATACAAATCCGTAAATGCTTAAGGTTTCTTGCAGATATTGCCGCACATCTATGGTCCTAAGTGCGCTGGAAAGCAACATCTTACATAGCGGTAACAACATTGAACTGAAATTAATATTTCATGTCTTGTACACGGAAAAAAACTGTAAAGCTATTGGAAATTAAGAGGCTTTATATCCAAAATCCTCTTAGTCAACATTTGAAGGTGATCATACAAGGTGTACTTGACATGGGCATAACAGCGAGGAAGGTGTCGAAAAATATGAACTATAGAATACCGTTCTCGCTCATATTTTTTGCTGGAGATTTTTTTAAAACAAAAGGTTGCCTAATGAACTTTCACTCGTGTTGCTCAATATGCAAATTTCCACAAAATTAAAGCGAAGCTTTGGTTAATTAAGTGAAAAGTATTCATTACAATTGAGATATTTCAATCATTAGAGCTCATTCGCACGAATGAAGACCTAATTTAATCATCAAAATCCTTCATTTAACCATTCTTACGTAGAAATTGCATTGATAATAGAGAGACTAGAAGAACAGAAAAATCCATTGGATGGGAATAAGTTGAAACCGTTGCGAAACACTTTTATATTGCTCGTATCTTCTTAGGAACAGTGCGGTGAAATGTTTTATCCTTTGATGATAGAAATCATCGAAACCATAGTAACTAATGAATGCCAACCGAACACCATGACACTGCAAGGAGACGATATTCAAATTATGAGGCATCAAACCGATAGAAAGGATTCGAATTGCAACGCTAAAAAATACTGAATTTTTCGACAACTGAGAGAAAAATATAAAAATTCAAGAAGACCGTTTATACATTTGCATTTGGAGGTTTCCCATTGTTTCATCTCTTGTATTCTATGAGTTTATTTCGAAAGAGCGGAAATATTTTTGAAATCAAATTTAACGAATCGTTCGTTCACATTCATCTAGCGATTCTCATCCTGTGTGCCCATCTCATTCAAGTCCCGTCTTGTGGAGGTTGTCGTTCCGAGCTGAAAGTTGTTGAGTACTAGAACTCACCTGAACGCTTCTTTAATCTTCTTGCTTCTCGCACTTTTCATCAGTCAATTGCTTGACAGTGCTGTAATCATTCGGAAATGTAATTAAACTCATAAAGGAGTTCGTTAAAGTCTTTATTTGAGAGCCAAAAAACTTCTCTCGCAGTGAATTGATATTGATAAAATCGGTCCGCCTTGTAGAGAAAAAATGTTTTAACGCAACAGTTTTCGTAGACGGAACCGAATGCGATGCAAATAATGGGCAGAGGAATTTATTAACTCGGGTGCGATTGCAATCAAAGTTAAAGGCGAATAAGAGCAGAAAATAGGTCGCGGTATAATATCACTCTACCTGAGCTATGTTATCTTTCGAAACTCATTGATGCTTTTTTACTATTGTCCTTGCCAAATAAAGGTGGAGATTAGAGTGGAGTGGAGTATATTCTTCAAATGGCACAGTGTTCGCTGTGTTCGTAACGTCGAATATTTTGCAACGATCGCGACACCACCATGTACGATGTATAGACGAGATATGATTGTAGTGTTTCGTGATCTTTGCAAAAATACTTGTATGGAATTTGCATAAAAACATATCATATAAAAGATGTCGGTGAGCGTGTACTGTCATTGTTTTATATTAGTTAGTCGTTTCAGGTTCGATGGCTAGATGAGTGTTGTTAAATATAAATTTTAGCAGAAACTGGCGCTAGTGTCATAGAGAAAATGCAAACATGAGGCTATATCGTGTCTAGCAATGTCTAAAGGTAGCCATAACGAACTGCTGAACTTAATCCTTGAAATCTTCCATCCATTATTCACATACCAAAGCGGGTTAAGAAATCATAGGATTATATCCGCTCACGCGCCTCAACATATAGTTCTGGCGGTAGTTCCGGCTTCCACTTAACGCATTCACCATGCACATCAGCGATGCAAACATATTGATGGACTCATCAATTACAGAAGTGTAGCCGCCTTCCTCGGCATCATAGAAGTGTGGTAATGCTGCATTAGACCACCGCCGTATCTGACGCGTGTATGGCACAGGCCTATGTTAGAATGAGGCACTTCCTTGTTCTCCCACGTTATCGTTCGCTCAAGCATTGGAAAATGGCGATGTCTTGCTGATATGGAAAGGATGAGGTGAACAAGTAGAAGTGTGAGGTTGTCAGCAGATCACATAACTGTCATCCTATATCAAGTGGATCACAAAAAGTAGAACTTTGAGGTAGGTAGGTCACGTAATCAAGCATTGCAACGTAAAAATGGGTAATTGTCATCTTGAATGAAGCAGATCGGACGAAGTTTGGATCACCAGCGCTCTCTATAGGCACTTCGTTTCTTTCTTTTTGTCGCAGGCGGCGGTGCCATACTCTTAGACAAGCGATTGCAGCTCACTATCCCAACTGAACCGTCTTTTTCGCTAAATCCAACCCATAAGTAAGTAGTAGTCATTGAGTGCCACTCAATAAACTACGTAGGACGATTCAATTCCACATACATAAAACCTTCGACGAGTGTCTAGGATATCATAAAAACGGCATTGCTTGAGCTGACAAGATCACATAATTGCAGCCAGGGTGATTCAGCAATACAAGAAACCTAGCTGTCCTGTACTAATACCGATTACCTAGTTCGTTGTAGATGAGACGCGGTAATCTGAGGCAACTGGCATATTCACAGAGCGGCGCTCCTCGGTGTATGAGTAGTCCATATATTTCTTAGCCGCCTTTGTGCTTCGTTGTGAATGTTGAATTACTAGATGTAAGAGCCTTTGGAATGTTTAGAGGGCAGAGTGTTGAAACGTGATGCATGACTGTGACGATAGCCATCGAGTCACATCTAGCGTTATCATTTTTCATTGACTGCCGAACCTATTCTAATCACTGAAGTTCCAAGGTAAATGCCATATAGAAAGTTTTATCTTCAACGATACCGAAAACCTCTCAATGAATTCAAGCCTTGCTCACATCTATATGCTTCAAAAACTGCCTAAACGGCTGCTTTTTTGCAGGAAAAGGATTAGAAGTACTGCCAATGAGAAGTCAGATTCAGGTTTTGGCATCAGGCAAGCCAAACAACAAGTTGGAGAGTAGAGAACGAATATGCTCCAAAGAAGATATGGAACCAGAAAAGGTAAAGGAAGAGATCGACAAGGGTGAAAAACGGTGAGGTTCTCTTAAAACTGTGTGAGTGAAAAACTACCGCATCTTGTTCTGCAGGTTTATTAGACACGGTTGTTTCAGTTTCGTCGACGACATGCCTTTTACGATGATTTCATGCCTATGCGCTTTTATTGCGTGCTCGTATCCGTCTTTTCAATAATTTCATTGTGCATGGACCGAAGTGATTAGATTTTTAAGCAGTAATCTGTACTCCACGGTACTTCTGATGTCTTTCCAATCGATCGTCGATTTAGGAGGAATTATGGATGAAATTTCGGAGAAATATGAAAATACAAGTCAGATGAGACCTTTTTGATATAGATTTAAGCGCCTGCTAAGAAAATAAACTCTTTGGAAAATTGGCTAATCAGTTGTGGAAGGCATTGTTGGTCATGCGCTTTTGTAATCTGGAAGGCGCATTATAGTGTCTTGTCTGTGCGTATGTCTGCACTTGTCTGTCAATCTGTTGGCTTGAAATTTAGCAAGCGGGGAAGCTATATTTGTGAGGATCGGCGGATATACTATGCACCATATCTGAAATACATCGATTTCAAGTTCAAATATCGAAAAGGGTGGCTATCGATACTTAAAATGCATAGGAAGAGCGTACCTTTTGGAAAGGATTTATACGAGCAGTTGCTTCGCTTAAAAAATCGGTGAATTCTGTCTATATATAATAATTATTTATTGGCAGTTGATGGCCTTAACTGTTCTGATGAGCGCGTTGTAAATATCTCTGATTTATGGATCCATCTACCTCAGTTATTAACCTGTGGAATACCTGTGGGATAGGCTGTATAGCAAACATGTTCAGAGTTTTTCCACGTGTAATTTTGGCGTTATTTAATCATAGCACTTATACAAGTTATAGACCACAACGAAGTAACAAACAGTTCCAAGTGCAGTATATGTTGTATGCCATAGCTAAGCTCGTAGTCGTCAGAGAGAAGGGAGAATGGCATTATGCGACTTTAATATTTCCGGTTTTTGAGCGAATACTTAATCGGTGATATTTTTATAAAGTTGCCAATAGCTTTGATAATAGCAATATTTGTTGACCAGTGCACAATGCAGTCGTGGGTGGGATTCTTCTAGTTTCCTAATAGAAGCTGCACTCAATTTGGAATCTACTGATGCGTTCGCACATATTTATTGATTGCTTTGCTTCGTCAAACCTATTTTGAGCACAAAACAATAGCTATAATAGGCTTACAGTGCTGCACTCAGAGTAAAATTGATATCATTTGGAATACGGTTGACATAATTTAATATATATGATAATAATTGAAGTGGTAGTTTATAGGATGCAGGAAGAAAAAGTACAATTTAAAAAATATTCGTTTACCTGGTTGAATTTTATCATTGATCATTTGTTGATGGTTGAATGGAACATTTTTTTAAAAATTATTTTAGTTTAATTAACAAAACATTTATTACGAATGAATGCTTTTTCATGGTGGCTTCAATTTCTTTTAATGGGAGAACTTTGAGGGTTACGTGAAGGTTAAGGCTTAGGCTTGTCTGCCGCCTCTCGGGTGCTGAGAGTTGATCCTAACGACAATGAAATAAGCATCAGCGCAATGAGAACAGACAGAATAGGGTAATAAATGTTGCGAATGTTGAACTCAGCGTCGGTGGGTTTCCAGTAATGAAACAACGAGTTTCCTTCCGTCGTTTTGTACTGTTGATACGATAATTTCTGCGTTGTCGCTGCGTTGCAATTTACTCAGCGGCTGGCAACAACAAGCGCGAGAGGTGCATTTCGGCTGAAATGTGAGAGGACAAAACAAAGGTGAAGGGGACTTTCAAGTTAAAATGCGCGATCTTTGAATTTTGTTGTTGTTGTTGTTTGTTGATGGTTGTGATATATCTTTGAATGTTGTTGATGATATAAAATCGTTGTGACATACATTCAGTTCATTCTGCAATACACTTGAAGACGATAGGATAATAATTTCGTTTCAAAGGCACGACGGTAAAAGATAATTGCAGTTGCTTGACATAGTATTTCGCTCTCAGAGCAGCAGATTCCCCGTTTTTTGCGTAGAAGGATGGTCGTGTCTTACTCAGCCGTCCTCATCCCGATGAGGGTGCTGGATGGATTGGATCGTTGTGATGAATTCGTATAGTCTGATCGGAACCTGTTTACCAATAAAGAAGTGGGGCCTCATCGAATATTGCGCATAATATTTTATAGCAAACTCTGTTTCTTGTTGTAATTTTGTCTGAATTACAAAGAAATTCTTCATTCATAGTTCAATTATTGTGTTTCAAGTAGATGAGTCGCTGTGCAGCAGGTCGTTGGCGGAAGCGGTGTGGGCGGTTGTGGCTGAAGCGACGAAACTCTCCGTTGACGAACAAGCCCTAGAGAAGATTCTGCCGCAGTGCGCTTTCTCGAATGCTATCATCACAGCTTACAAGGTCTTTTCTTTGGATATATCGTTTCTGATGTGTTTTATTCGTATCAGTTTTCGTCAAATCATACCTCATATCTACCCTATCTTGAAGTTGTGAAAGGGTGTAAGCGTTCTTTTTGAGGTCCTAAACTTATTTCTGTTTTTATTGGCATGACAATTTTGGATTAATCAGCAGTTGTATATTTGCTCTGAAGGCAATCAACGAATATACGGGTCCCCACCTTCGCATGCTGACCCGATCACGGCGGCATGACTTGGAGCAAAATTGTACTAGTGCTTCCCATTCCCACCCTTTTTTATCATCTGCGGGGAAGGTATTCAAGGACACCCTAGTAGGACTCAATCCATATCTGTGAATTGTGAACGCCATTAACAGGAGATGTACTGCTCGGAATCTGGTGGAGTTCATTTTCTACTCTGTGTTAGACCAGGAGCAGGGATCACTTGCTGCCTCATCCACCTGCACGTGCAAAGAGCTGTTTCGTTGACAGATCATTGCTAAATTCAGTCCACGCTAAGGGAAGAGGCAAATGATGTCAGTGCGATGAGGGACTGCAGCAAGGCAGTGATTGTTGAAGTAGTTTGATGACATTGGCGGAAGGGAAAAAGGTGAAGGTTGCTGCCTTAAGGCACATCAGAAATCAGTCCCTGGTCCCATTACGGTCACATTTAGGTAGCAGATAATTCGGAACTCGTTCACCTACATATTACTTTGGTTTAGTGTGTTAAAATATTTAGGTTTATAAGGATCGCTTACGAGATCAATTATCGACAGTCGGCTGGGAATATCCGCGCGTGATAGACATGGATTGGAAAGTCTGCAATGTTTTAGAGGTAATCACATTCTCGGTATCAATCACACTAATTGACGCAAGTAGCAGACATCCACTTTAGACCGCATATTGTCGGTTGTTGACCTTCGACAACAGCACTGCAGCTTATTTTAGGGTTATT
The DNA here is from genome assembly GCA_013433145.1 of Ascaris suum. Taxonomy (NCBI): domain Eukaryota; kingdom Metazoa; phylum Nematoda; class Chromadorea; order Rhabditida; family Ascarididae; genus Ascaris; species Ascaris suum. The sequence continues at coordinate 8,310,025 of CM024181.1, forward strand.
TTCAAATTGGTTGACCGGTACACATTTTTGCCACTTTTTTCTGGCTTACCTTATGCGAAGGGAACCAGAAAAATATCGGAGTTCTTGAACTCGTAATTTACATGATATGTAGCTTTTATAATTTTTGACATATTTTCAGAATGTTTGATCACTATGTTTAAGATGAAGAGGAGGTAGCGACAGTGGTCTGAATGGACTTCACATCTATCTTGGGGCTCCTGGAATGCATTTGATAACATAAAATAAGGCGTGATAATTTTTGTACCTATGAAATAGTAGGATTTATGCAGCTGCGAATGAATCAACTCTTAATATGACATTATGGGGTTTTTACTTATATTGAATCGTAAGCTAGCAGTTAAATGCTGTTATGTTCAGCGATGAAATGAAAAAATTTGGGATTGAACCGGAAATCACATTAAAACAAACAACTGTGCTATAGATTTTGCACAGTTGAGCTCATAGCTGCACCTATATGGATAGCAAGCAGTTTCTTGAATCTTAGAGAGGTTTCGAGGGAAGACTCGGGAAACGTGTTGAAAAGAAAAGCAAAGGAAGACAAATAAAGTGAAGTCAAAAATAATGTCCTAGAGAAATTTTCGAGAACGCAAGAAGGAATATGACAGCTGACCTGCTTATTATTGCTGTCTTAGATAGCACCGCCTCAAATATTTTTGTTTTCAGACAAACGAAGGGAAAGAGAGTGGTGCCGTTGCGGAAATTCATTTAGACACGATAGCGACGGAATCGTGTGATATGGAGAGGGTATCATTCCAGTGTGACGTTAATCAGTTACAGGCTAGCAATTATTTCCTTGTCATATTTGTGTTCTTTCTTTTTGCTCCTTTTTCTGTTTTTTGTTTGTGCTCTAGAACCTGGTATAATTTGTATTCAAAAATTCAAAGGCTTCAGCGTTTGTTTGCAGACAGCTAAATGTGGGCTTAGGGTTAGTAAGTTTTGCGACTTTTACACCAAATCTCGAAAACAGGAGCAAATAAAGCCGATCGGCATCACGAAGTGAAGACAGGTATTCATAAGGAAATATCACTAACTGAATTATTAGTCGTCGGTTTAGGCTAGGATAGATTTTGTCTCTCAAAAAGTTTTTAAATGCGTTGTTGCCGACGAGTTGGTATTTCCTGATGAGGATGGCTGCATCTGGAGGTGGCGATTGGTCTACGGATCGGTTTTATTTATTTATTTTCTCGAAAGTAACCAGCAGATATTTGGAGTTTTCGAAAAGCGCCACAATGCGAGTGAATGTTCTGTGGGCTATTGGGAGCAGGCCAACCTCCGCAATTCCGGTGATCGAACAATTTTAACTCATATGCAGTTCAGTAAATTCGTTTGATTATTTTATTTCATTGGTGGATTTTCTCTTAAAACTGATAAATTCTAGGATCTTTTATGGACGTTCAAGGAGGCGCAGAATTCAGTGCAGAATCTTGCGAGCTCTTAAAGTGATGCTTATATGCATTGATTTGGATTGTTAAAAATTTTAAGTCTTCTACTCGCTACCTTTTATTCAGGTCACGTTGATTTTTACGGAATTGATTTGGGGTTCTGTGGGCAGGCTGTCTTTGCTCCGAGCATCTCAAAATTGAATGTTCGCTGGTTTGTTGTAAGTGTGGCATAGACTTTGGAGAAATAAGCTTGTTCCACATCAATAATCTCATCCCCATAAGTAAGCATATTCCTGATTAGGCCAAATTCTGCAGACTAATGCATAAAATGCCATTTGTTTTTTCCGTAATGCTGCTGCCATCAGTAGAGAACTGGCAGATACGAAGACTGAAAATTGGATTATGAGACTAAATTTAGCGACGGTAATCCGAAATACACTGCTAAGAAGGCAAAAAAGTTTCTGCTCTATAGTCTTTTTGCTTTGTTTCTTATCGCTTCTATAATTCGATGCAAATGTTCGTTTTTTTGAAATCCTTGGTGGCCGCTTAACCTTCGAAATATTTTATTTTCTTTGATGATTTATTATTTTTATATTGTCAAATACTCTGAAGTATCCTTGTAACGGTAATATTTTGCAATATTCTCTTATTCTCTCTTAGTGTTTGATCTGTAAAACTTTTGTAGACTTTACCTGTAAGATATAAGTTGAATCTTTTAATAAAGAAACCGGCAATACAAAAAAAACGAAAGTTTTCTTCGCCCAATATGATGGGCTAATGGGCTAATTTTTCGGTGCTGTGAGAATTAAACGGAAATTATAGTATTGAAGTAGATGTTTTAAATTTTATCTTCTCAACTGAGTGCAACACGGCTCTGTTTTGTATATTTCACGGTGCCTTAATGTTATATCTTGTTCATTGTGTCGACTTCGTATCTTCTTTTCTTTTCATGTGAATATATTCCTCGAAACTAGATTCATGAAGATGCTTTTCTTATTGAGCTATTAAAATCGAACCAAATATTTTTCGATGAGTGTATTAAACTAGTGGAGAGTTATACTTTTACTAGTCTTACTTCATCGTACGCTTTAATTTTTTGCTGCAAAAAAGTGTTTTTATTGGCTGTCAGTTTTTTTATAGTCAGCTTATTTTCCACCACTGTGAGTGTGATTGCTATGCAGTTTCCCCGATTTTGCTATTTCCGAACAGCGGTCGGAGCTATGTTTTCCATTTTCCAATGATGCATGAGGATGGATGTGTCCAAACTGTGGAGACCGGAAGGTGTAAATTCATTTCATTGTCGTTGTAATTGGAGTTTTATCCACTTCCTGTTTTCAACGTCTTTTACTTACTTATAAGGGGAAACTTTCAGTCGCCATTAGCTATCAGTTACTTCCATCTGCTACTTTAGGAGTAGCGTTTTCTCCTTTTAGTCATGGCAATTAGTGTCTTACGAGTTTTGCATATGTTTGAAGGCAACGAATTGGGGCGTGGTCGTGATCAACAAGATAGCAACGAATTTGTAAATACAAGGATGGTAATGATAGACCATGGAAACACCTTTCGGCCTTTGTGCAATACATTGCATGGCCAATTTTTACTTGCGATGAGGTTTTGTAACCTCAGAGAATAAATTTCGTAAGACAGTTTTGTCCAAAAGAGGATGTATCAGCCAATTGCGCTTCCTGACGTCAAATGACGTCACGTAAGCTCTTGCTATTGTCGACGTTCACCTTGAGGAACATGACATCATCACGAATGTATCGCTCGACAATGCTTAGCTCACAGAAACGGACTGCTCCAAATGAGGCATTTCGTTCACCGATCGGTCGATCAAGGAAGGGTTTATGTGCCGCAATTGGTGTTGGCTGGATCACGTATTCGATGTCATTGCGGGCATCTAAGTCCGGATTCTGAAACCTCTTTTCGTTTATGTCAAGCCGGCATTTGCATTGATCTTCACCAACAAAGATTAGTATCGGAAATCCGGTCGCCGCAGAATCAGTCCGGTGCTTGTAATTTCTGCTCGCGGTTTGGTATGCTTCTGTCCACCGTGAGGGAATAAAATCCCTAAATGTTGAAGTGGCACTAGATATGAGACTTGAAATATGTTTCAAATTCTTTTGTTGAATATGAACTGTGAGACGTTTCACTTCCTGTTCGCAAGTTACTACTCTGAACCGTCCGACAAGTGCAGCTTCCATGAAAATTTAGAAGCTCGCAGCATTATGTAGTGGGTCGGTTTCCAAAGCGGTTTGGAGGTGGATTACCCCCTAAATTGGATGTTGAATGTGCTATGCACCTTGAGCTGAAATACATAGGCGGACAGCTGAGTTGCCTGGAGTATGAGTTCCGTACTCCTTAGGAAACATAAGTCTTGATAGCTCATCTATCCTAAAACCTGAACAAACAATCCCAACAAATAATCGCATAAAATATGTTTTCTGAAGCACGGAGGAGAAGAGCTGAATAAAATTTTGTGGTACTCTCTGTGGTGATACTCGCAAAAAATGGTTTTCCACAGTCGAAACCACTTTTGTTGTACCTTAATCAAGATCTTGATTATAAATAACCATTGCTGCCGTAACGTTTGCCTCGACTTTAAAAACACTCAAAATTTTTGAGGATATAAAATCCTGGCAGTTTTATACGAAGCTTAATTACATTACGTTTAGGTATATCTTCCTGCGTTCCCATATTTTATGGACGATTTTAATGCGAACGTTTTGAATGAAGTAGAGCCTTCGTAAAAGTTGTTGTGATCAAACGCTTAGTAAAACGCAGACGGATTTATCAAAGGTCACAAAAACTGGATTTTTTAGTTCTTTAAACGAAAAATTTGCGCTTGGCGGGGGGGGGGGGGGGAGAGGAAGGGGATGGGGTGAGCTAGTAGGGCTACTAAGCAAGTCCAGTAAAGATTGAGAGATGATGAGCCACACATATTAATGGAAGACCATCGAAGATAACAGCGGCTGTCGCTGTCTGTAAATGGGCGAGGTAGAAATGTTCGCATATGAGAGCAGCAGGTGTCTTAGAATGAACATAAAACGTTTATGAATGTTCGTATGCTTTCAAGCTTACAGAGTACTTCTTATTATTAACCTATCCACATGATTTAATCCTGTTTTCTTGTCGTTCTACCAAAAGCCGCAGGTAATATAACCTGTGCTATTGGTAAAATTTTGATAAAACCATTTAGCAGTTTTGTTGGCTTTCTGCCAATTGTAGAAATAAATAATGAATGAGGAACTTGTATATGATAGCGTTATGTGAGAAGTATTATGTAAACCTGGAAGGGTAAAATTGGAGCCATCCATAAAAGTTTTATAATCATTGGAATATGGTTCAAAAAAAAGTTTTTTTCCCCGAATTTTACGAGTTGTACGATTATCATCCATCAAGCACTTCTAGTTTTTGCTTGTTTTTGTTTGATGAAGAATTTTTTTTATTTGCATTTGTTTTCGGTATATTCTCCTCTGTGTTATAATAATGGAGTTTGCATTGTGGCGTTTAGATGTTTAGATGGTGATAGGATTCGAATGACATGATAACAAAACCGATTTTGTAACTAATATTTTTGGGAACGGTGGCCTCTCTCTCCTCCCCGTCTCCTTCCCCCCTCCCCTCCCCTTCAATCGATTTCATCTCTCTGCTCATTGCTATAGGTCTCACCGGTTTCTTCAAAGCTTATCGAAACTTATCGCCATCGAATTTCAAAAAAAGGTCAAGAACCTTGAATTCTTATCGTCATGTTTAGCTTACTTTACTCAATTAATGCGGTTTGAATTATATACCACCAAGATTGGGCCAGGTCTTTGAGACTAATGTTGGCAGGATCGCATTGCACTCGTTTCGTTGTGTTTAGATAAATATTGCAGTATTATGTGCTAATTCATGTATTCTTGATTGACTACGATCTACTAACTATTTTCATTACTATATTGCTTAAAATGGAGCACTACATATTACTGTTTCATGTTGTTGCCTGTATCGCCTAGTATCATATCAAGTATTGTTATACCGACAAATGAGATTAGTAATATTGCACTAATAGATTTTCTCACCTTGACTCTTATCAATACTTTCTCCTGTTAAATCTACTAATTCAAATCTCAACAACTATCAATTACTACTACGTCTACCATTTACTGTTGTTACTAGTAGTATGAAAGTGCTGTTTCCGCGCCCAAAATTTTTGTGGGTCCCGAGTCAGTCATTCATCAACGGAATATTTTTTCGATTACGAGGATAGATAAGTCAAGAAGTTGCTACTAATAGAAACATAAGGGATGCTCTTTGTTTTTGCGTATTTGTTCCACTTTTTTATCTCAGCGGTGAATAGAAGCAGCTATGAATGGACCGGAAAATATCTCTGCCCGTTTTCCAAGGTGAACAGATTTATAGTTAGGGACCTGAGGTAAACCAAGCATGATTGGGAACCTGAGATCAATTCTGTTTAGATAGAGTAGTTTGACAGAGCGTGTATGCTGCAGTCAGGGCACTTTATATTTGATAAGGATATTTAAGAGGTAACGAAACGTGTAGTGCAAGAATTTAGCCACAGCTTTGTCGTCCACGTTGAAGAAGGAAATATTAGCGACTTGTAAAATCTTGTCAATATTCCGAAGCCAAGAGACAACCCAGAGGTGCTTCGGAAGACACCTCTATTCCCCAATGTCGTGCTACCTATAATTTAGCTGCTGTACTTGCAAAAAGCAAGCTATTAGTCAAACAACCATCAAACAGACTGCTATTTCCCGTCAAGGTCGTCAGAAAGATCCTGATAATAGTTGATATATCCTGCTACTTAAGACCAGTCGACGATAGGGTTCTGATGCCTTCAGACCACCGACATCGATGAAAAGCCATAGTCAGGGTGTAGTAAACAGCAGTCGGTCCGATAGTGACGGACGCAAGGGCAGTTACGAAACAAACTAATGCGGAGTTAGATTGTGCGAAAAGGAAATTTAAGCCTCAAATTGTTGGCTATGAGTGGTGGAATCGAGAAACGGTTGCAAGCTTGCATTGCGAGTGAGATGTGCTCTTTACGAGGTGTTGTGCTAAATCTCGAGGCAGTGGTAAATTAGTGCAAGAGGCTGGGCTATATCGTTCGTAGAAACGACGATCGGCTCATAAAAGCGGTGCTGATCAACGGAGGAGAGGAAGCTGGCGGCAAGTAAATCGATCTCGAGTAGGCTGTAAGAGATACAGTGGCTGTGTAGCTGCAGTCGATCAAGACCCCTTGGCGATGCCGACGCCACGTGCATGCAGTTGGGGGCCGGACAACAGACGATTGAGGGGGAGGGAATGTGTGAATATCGCACTAGGGAGCATAAGACCGATAACGCACACTGCATTACTAAAAACAACCTGCTATAACTTATTGCTGTCAGTGGCACTAGCTGTTAGAGAACCTAACGGCAGGTAGCAACAGGTTTCTTGCTGCTCTATTCCAACGATCATGTTCTGTCAAGGTCGAGAAGACCCCACTTGCAAGGCCTCATCCGCTGACATTGTTAACCTCGCCCTTGTTTGAAATGTTGCTCGGTAAATTTTACTGTTTTCCTAGTCGAAGTAGCCACGTCAACTGTTACAGATATAAAGCGATTCCGTTACGACCGTACGTCTAAAATTGCTTCTTTGAGTCAAGCATGCTGCTCGTCGATTTATCTTATATTCATGCATTGTTAATAGAACAGCAGTTCTCAGTGGTGTAGGTTATACTGTTTATTCAGGGATTAGCGATGCCAAGGTTCACTGGCTTATTAATTAGTGGTGGCATTTGAATTATCATGGTATACCAGAAAAAAGCCTTACATTGGTCGTTGTTACCATGCCGGCCATCCGCAGTAAATAACTATAATTTTTCAAAGATGATCACTTTTTGTTAAGGTAGCTAGAGAGAGTTTTAGGCAAAGAGAACGTTTTCTTCTCATCCATTTCTTTCGCTACTTCGTGATTTCCATCCATGAGTTTGTCTCGTCCGCCCATATTTCTTATGGAAAGTCACGCTCAAGCATTCCACCCGTTTATATACGCAACTATCGAGATTTTAAATTTTGCATGCACAATAGATTAGGCACCTCTAAAACTAGATACCTATTATTTTTTAATTTTTTAATCGATAATTGCTATGAAAATGCTGTCAATAAGCCCACCTGATCCATGAGTGTGATTACAACTTTATGTGTGAAAGGCCACTCAAGGAGGGCATCGTATTCACCGCGCATGATACTCACAAAAGCTGACATATATTCACCACGCACTGAAAGCAATAGTTCAAAAAAGCAGTAAGGTAACTTTAGAGTAATTAAGGAAAGAACTCCGCAAGCGGAATGAAACATGAGAGAAAAAGTAAGAAAAATGTTGCTATAAATGATTCTAAAGTGGCGAGGCTATGCAAAATATTTCACTTTTAGTGCCATCTGAATCGAACTAGCCTTGTAGTACCTTCTGAAGCGAACTGCTTTCGCAGCACTCTCTAAAGTATTTTAAAAGCAATAAGATACAAATATATGTTTTATGTAGTGAATTATCGATAGCCTTCATGTTTTTCGTATGCACAAATAATCTCACTAAGCCTTCCCCCCTCCCTCCTTATTCTGTCATCTTCTCCATACCTGTTGGCGAAGCCAATTGACAACACAGAAGTAAATTCTAGAAGAGACACCAAATCGTTAAAAAAGTGTTGAAGAACGGGGGAGAGGGAAGATATGGATTTCTAACTTGCAGAAGCCTCTAGTGTTGAGAACAATGCGTAAATTCTATCGAAATGCAGATTTGTTCCTTTTTATACTGCAAATGGATGGGTTAATCTCTTTCATTTTTTGTAAATTAAGGGGCATTCGCCTGAAATGTGTGAGCTCAGTTGTTCAAAAAGGTTGCTCTTTTCGCTGCACGTACGAGCTGTCTTGGCTTGCCACTGCGGGTTGAAGGATTTAGTCTCCCGGCTCCATAAATAAGCACGCAAGGATCCCGGAAATTGAGAGAAGGTAAACTCGTCTATATTCATTGTGCTGCAAACGAAGACGATCTTGCATCGCTTTTAAACGAAGATTTTGTGTTATATGGACACTATTTCGTCGCGATGTTATCCCTGTGGGTAAATATGTATTTCAATGGTCAAAAACAAATAACTAAATAAACGAATAGAATTGACCTTGTCCATCGCCATATAATGAAATACTGACGACCATTTTATAGCCATATCTAGCGGTGGCAAAAGGCGGCGAAAAGACAGTCGTTCTAGTGCCCGATCTTGCTTCGTTTTGTTTCTGTTTGACGTTATCGATGCGCCAAATAATTTGCGCTCCGTAGAGTTTCTCTATGGTCGTAGTCTAAGCCAAAACAATATAACTGTTCGTTCTCATAGAGTTTAGAAGTTTTCATCCATTATGAATGTCGTTGCTAAGCGATAAATAAAATAAATTATGGTATTTCAACGTTTAAGCTTTCATTCTAACTAGGCTTGTGTTTTATGATTTCTCTAATAATCCAAAATTCCAACCTGTAAGGTCTTGCCCAGTCTCCTCCTCCTCCCCCCCCCCCCCCCTCCCCGCTGCTGTATATATATCTCTAAACGATGGGGAATAGAGGTTGGAGAAAAATTTTAAAAAATTATATTTAATCGTTTGATTAACCACTTCCATAAGGTGGGATTTCCGATCGTTTCCCCTCCCCCTTCCCTTTCCTTTCCCGCAGAAAATCTATAGTTGCTTTTCATGCTCGTGTGTGATCGCAGAGAGTGTTGAAACTTCACCCTGTTCGTCTGTCACTCTCAGAAACCGTAGTATTATTTTCTGTTGAATTTTGCACGCACATATGCGGATTTCTTCATATTTTAGCAGAACAATTCATTCCACTCGTAACCTTGGGATGTTGCCCCATTCCAATCTCTCTTCCCGGGTCTTAACCACCTCCTAGAAAACACTTATATAAAAGGTCGGCACTTAGCTTGGTATCTGTTAATGAGGCGTTTTTATGACTCTACTATGTTTCAAACTCAAGTAGACAGTGGGATATTTGAAATGCGCGCCACCTTTCTCTGCAGTAGCTCCATATTGTGAACCATTGTCTCTAAGCTCAGTTCCATATTCGCCAACAAAATCTGCAATGTTGTTCATCCATTTGTTATAGTACCCAAGAAATTCACAGTCTGGGACTTGAATCAAATAGGAGCCTTCCGTTCAAGCCTTGGAAAGTGAAGCGTTCGGGACTTCTATTGAAGGGAACACTCGGTGCGTTGAAATTAGAGAAAATCCTTTCGAAGTGAGGGAAGAATGTTGGCGCGTGATAGACGCAAGGAGATGTTTTGACAGCAATATGCTGAACTCTCTTCTGAATTACTGAATTTTTCAGGTGTAGGCGAAGGAGCAGAATGCTTTCCCATATGGCATATTTCGTATCATATCCCAAAAGAGTGACTTCCGAGGGACGAAGGATGAAGCTTGACATTCTGTGTCGTCAGATTGTCGCAATCGTTTATCGAATACGAAAGGGGGAAAGAACGCAAAAAAATTGCACAAACAAAAGCGAAATTACATTTTAAAAATGCTTAAATATGAGACAATTTTAAATTTTCAACGGAAATTTCGTTTAGTCGTTATAAAGAAACAATTCTGTGCGGACAGAACCGTGTTAATGTGGAGGACAATGGGTGGGGGGAGGGCAGACTCGACGAAACAGTCGAAGGAGATCCCCATTGGAGAAGCCTGGTCCCTGCAAAAACCTAGTTACATAGCACACTAAATTTATACTGAAAGCGCTAGCTAAGACGAGGATATATATAGAACGGGTGATTACTAAAAAGCGAACCTTCAGGTCGAGAACCCCATCGCAAAGTAGTGCCAGATGTCTAATAGGCTCTTCTCGAATATGGGCTTGTAGCGTCTCACGATCGCCTTTATATTGACAGCCGAACTCAGAAAACGGACAAGATGAGCCAGCATTGGGACAGTCGACAAGATGTCTCGACATCTGAACAACTTTATCAAATATTTGCAACATATGAGCATCAAATATTATATGTATGTCGTTATTTGCTTTTTTTGCTGATATTTGAAGTAAACTATGTGTTACGCAGATGACTTCTCAACTCTAGAAGCCCTTTAAAATCGAGCGATTAGATAGTTGATTCTTTAATCAAGGTAGTTGAGATGTAAAAATATTCCTTTGCCAACGAGTTCATCGTCGATACCCATTCATGCGGGCGTCCATCGAAAATTGCCAAAAGAAAGGAAAATTTCGAACAGGTCTCGAGACTTTTGCAGAGAGAGATCTGCCTCTTCCTACTCAAAAAAAAGAGAGTAACACTACGCTCTGCAGACCTATGCAACTTTGGAGATGAATGGGCAATCTTTGTTATTCGACCACCTGATTATCGACCTCTGACCTTTGAGCGTCGCTTGATAGATAACTTTTTTGAGTTTTAAACCTTAGTGAAGAGTTCACATTTCATCTTCAAAATAAGACCTGGAAATTCGAACGAAACTACAAATTACCTAAGTGTTTTATAACTATAAACGAGTCCGTGTTAGATGCTAACTGTCGAATTTTGAATATTGCCTACGAAATGAAATACGAAATTTTCTCGTTTTGAATTCTTTGATTGAAATTTCCACTGGTTGCGAAAGCTAAGAAAATATTCTTGCTTCAAACGAAAGAGCCGCTTATCTATGCCTATCACTTCATCGAATATATGGTGCATCGACATGGATTGTTAGTGGGGGAGGGGGGGGGCAGGGGGGGATGGCTAATACACGACTTGCTCTCAGGAATGACCTCATCCAGAGAATTTGAACTTGCCTGTTCCCTTGTAAGCTCACGTAGGCCGCATTTGTTGGGACAGTCGATGATCACAGCTGGACAAATCTAAACGAAATAATTATGAAGTCGGTTGTTGTAATGATCGTAATATGAAAGCGCACATGTCGACAGCCATCTTGCTTTTCTTCCGCTTACGTCATGTATCGCAAAATAATGTAGTGTTATTGATATTTACGGCCATTGCATTGTAAACGAACGGACTCGAATATTGGAAGTGTTCTTTTATTACTATTGCTAATTTTGAGGTTCTTCTTTTTAGTACAAGATATTCAAACATTATTTGTCACTGATTATTTGAAGCGATGATATAATCTCTGTAATGTTTTTTTTGTTTTGGAAGTAGAAATACTGAACGCAAAGAAGCGATGAATATTTTAGTGTTTTAAGACCAAACGTTGCTGTGAATTCGACGAGTGTGCGTTGAAGAATTTCGATTGGATTAGAGCGTGATCGCCCAAAAAAATTTTCATGCAAGAACTTCCTAAACTTTTCGCGAAAATTTAAGAAGAGAAAATGAGAGGAAAATCCTCTGAAAAAAGTTTAAACAACGAAGAGATTGTTCACATCGCTGCGATCGGTTTCAATATGCTCACCTTGAAATGTATGTCGACTCCTTTAATGGGGATTTCCTTTTTGCAAAATTCACATATTTTTGTCCGTCGGGCACATTCATCGTTTCGATGATTTGCCTCGTTGATCTTTGCATATATTTCGCCACATCCTTGTGGGCATTCCACATCGATATATTTGCAAGTGAATATATGACGCTGATAGTGGAATTTGATTTAAAAATCTCAATTTTTTGAAATATCTGCTTTGTGAATAAAAAATACAAGAGTGGAACTACTTCTTGAGCTAGTTCAGGTGCTACTTCTTCCACTTGGCAAGTTTGACGCTGGCTTTTCTCTTGCAGTTGAATATAAAAATCGAAATCACCGTTAAATGCGCCCAGCTACGATGAAACATCGAGTCGGAAAAACCAACGGTACACAAAAGTTTTCCTAATTCGAAATGATTATGAAAATTACTCAGTATAGAAGCGCTTCCGTTGATAAGAATATACTAAAATCTAAAATTTTGATTTCACTGAAGTTAGGTGCTGAGCGGATCGATGCAGAATAACAGAAGAAGTCTTACGTGCTAGTGAGCGTTGCTCAACATCGGTTTGAACGGTCTGTATTTTAGGGGTAAAACCTGGAGATGAATTGTATGAAATGCTGAATTGCTCTACTCGTTAAAACAATAAGTGTTGTGCGTAAGAATACCTGTAAATCTTTAAGTACACCGTTCCACTTGCAACCATTATCGAAGAAGGTGCATTTGATAGGTAGTTGTTGGATAACTTTTTGAATCTCTCGATCCTTATTCGCCTTGAAATTCACTTCTTCCGGGTTACTATGCAAGTAAATTACTAGTTATATTAGCCCGTGTTTTTTGCACATCGTTTGGACAAGAAAAGAATCGATGAACTTGGGTTCTACGCGTCGAAAACATTAATCTCAACGGTGCCAATAGAGTAAAGCAAATTTCGGCTTAAATCTTTTCACTTCGGGAAAAATTTACTAACGGTTTTTTTTGTACGAGTATGATTTCTTGTAAGTTTTTGTTTGTAGCTGAATGAAATGAAAATCTTATGCAGGGTGCATCTCAAAAAGAACGGAAAAAACCAGCGAGAAGAAATCACTTTCTTTGCTAATATTAATTGCAGTGCGCAAATGCATCGAGACTGGTTTGATACGGTCGCGAGGGCAACATCGATCGATTCATCATTTCGCAATGCTGTGCTTATTGCATATATAAGAAGATTTCGTCACAGCGTGATACCGTAGAGGGCACACTTTGTGTCAATTGTTTCGTTGTTGAGACCTCTTGTATATAGTGTTGTGTACTCGACGAGAGGCGAGGAAATTTCTTTTTGGCACTCTTTATTGGCTACCATTCTACCCGAGTTGACACATACAGGTGTCATGATAGGTACCGTAATGAAGCGTCTAAAATAAGAGAACCATTCAATCTTTGCAACCTGTGGGCGCGTGGTAGGCCGTTTATTAGCTGTGCTCTGTGTTGAAAGACAGATGGATGCCTAACCACTCAAGCGGATTCGCCGCCTTATCTTGTAATTAATGTGATCCTAGGGAAATTCCCGCTTGGTCTTAGGGACTTTTAAAATTCGTCCAGAGCGGTCGAAGTGAAGGACGCCAGACTTTCTTGTAGCACCTGAAATCCCTAAATTTCTAGTTTTAAAGCCTTCGATCCGAATGAGGAGATCTTATCATTTCTCGTAAAATCGATGCGCAGCGGCGAGTTATACTTGGCTTATTTAGCGCAGTGAAAATCGCGACATAAAACTTTTGGTTGGTTTTCTCGAATAGCAGATAGTATTATCCAGGTGGCAGGTAACCTTGCTTCGTACCCACCTGAACGTCAGGTGGCAGGTAACCTTCCAGTGCCTTTAACACCTGCAGCACCGTAGTCGAAATCCTCCACTAGCCTCGAAAAACATGCAAAGATGCACAATCGAAGAGCAGCTTCGCTTTATCAGCTCCTCATTAGAAACTTCAGTTTTCCTAAGTGAGAACGTTGCGACACAACGTCAGCAGTGCTGCTAGCAAGATAATTTGCATATAAACGGCATAGCATAGAGACTGGTGAAACTTGCCAGTTCTAATTATTGCCTGCGTTTTGAATCCCGATAAAGTCTTTTGAGATCCCACGAAAAGCGCTCCTGGACTCTGGGAAGGGGAGGAGGAGAAGGTGCCGATTTTTGAAGATCCGATTCCAACACTATTTACGACATTAATCAAGGCCTAGAAATCAGTGTTCAAATGCTCTAAGCCGCGTAGCGTGGGCGATTTTGGTATCTCGAACATTGTTCAACGATTCCATAAATGCTGGTATTGGAATTGCTTAAGGCTTGCTGACGAATATTTTTCAACTTGAAGCGGGCAGCTTGACCACGTAGGTGCATAACCTCGAGCGTTTTAAACGATTTAGAAAGAGGGGTTGTTGGCTACATAAACATAGAAATTATGAATTTGAAGCGGACAAGAACAAAATGCTAACGTCATTCTTTTCGATGTGTTGGCCGCATGTCGGGCATTTGCTTGAGCTGAAATTGAGCCTTAATATAGCTATTCTTGCGTATTTGTAGATGTGTAGAAATCAGCGGAAGGAATTTTCGCACTCTTAGGGAGTGACTGCTCTTAAGTAGAAGAAGCAGTCGTGATAGTGAAAACCTTATGTTAAAAGAAAGGTGAAAGTAAGGGATAAAGGAAAGCGGTGCAAGAAATTTCTCTATAAGGAATTAAGATCTATACCGCATTCTATCGAAACCAGGAAATTCAAGCTTCTTGCTTGCTAAATTTTGGAAGTTTCTGATAATTCCGCCTTCTACAAAGCCCTAAAACCTACAAGCATTCTCGTAAGGTTTGAGCCACTTCGAGACTCGCCGTATACAAATGATCCGATTGCCGAGAGTTCTGAGATTTATGGATTGCGGCGAAATTACAGTGACACAAAAAATTGTGCAATTTTCTTGCACAGGAAGCGATGTCTGTCAAACACTTACTATACCCAGTTAGGGCTGGAAACGAAGTGATAGCCTCTATAGTGCAGTCCTCCCCCCTCTTAGCCCTCACTTCCAGAGCGGACAGTCCCTTCCAGGTTACAGTGATGGTGCTGGCAGTGGGACAAACCCATCTTGAGATGTATTACAGTATCTCGTCAAGCAACACGAAAGTGAAGTCTAAGCATGTGCTATCCGAAACCTTTGAGGTTTTGCTCGCATAGCGCGGCCCTATAAAGTGTTGCAGACGTATGACCAAGTAATGAGATATGAAAGGACGTACGATAATTCGGTGAGGCAAATACCACAGACGCAATGCCCACATTTCAGCTTCATAGGAGATCGTAGTACTTGTGAGCATATCGGGCATTGTAGTTCCTGAAATTATTGCACCGACAGGAAAAGAGGTCCTTAGAAAGGTAGCCTTAAGGGATTTATTAAAAACGAACATTAAAGTATGGTTTTTCCAAAAGGCATTTGCTGAAATTAGTTTATAAAAAGTCCTGTTGAGTGCATTTTTGTTCGTTTGATTTGAAAACCTAAGAAAACTAAGTGGAATAAAAAAGCGAAAAGCGGCTTTACGCAAATGAAGTTTGAACTCTTAACTCTCAATTTATAAATATCACTTCTAGATGAGTGGAAATAAGCAAATGTGGAATACTATTATTCGTCACTCTTGTGATGATTACATAAACCTTAATTATTGTTGTAAATTATAGTTGAAAATTAGAGCATGTGTTTGGAAGTTTGTTTTGTCTGCAAACTGTGTTTCGTTCACCTTTGGCAGTTCATTGATGAAAACGATATCGACGTTTTGTTGTGCTGGACTGAAGGCAATTGGCGAAGCATTACTCGCCGATGGGGGAGTTCTCGAAGGGGATAAAACATCACTCCCTCGTGATTCCGTTCGTCTCTCAGCCGTTTGCGTCATCTTTTCAACTCTTTTCAACGCTCAGTATCAACTTAAATCGTTCTGGAATCATGCTGGCTAGTCATAATCTATTCTGGAATCATTGATTCTAAGAAAACAGATATAATGGATGCGTAAATCTTTTTTGCCTCCCCCCTCCAAGAAGTTTATGCACATTTTGTTAGTGAAGCCTATCAAATATCCCCTCACTGAATTCTCCATAACTTTCTCAACAGATTACTTTAACCTACGGACAGAAACCTGAGAATTTTTCATTGATTAGATGTATATAGATGGTGGCTTCTTACCAAATCTACCTAATTTCTAACCATCGACCATACAAATCCGTAAATGCTTAAGGTTTCTTGCAGATATTGCCGCACATCTATGGTCCTAAGTGCGCTGGAAAGCAACATCTTACATAGCGGTAACAACATTGAACTGAAATTAATATTTCATGTCTTGTACACGGAAAAAAACTGTAAAGCTATTGGAAATTAAGAGGCTTTATATCCAAAATCCTCTTAGTCAACATTTGAAGGTGATCATACAAGGTGTACTTGACATGGGCATAACAGCGAGGAAGGTGTCGAAAAATATGAACTATAGAATACCGTTCTCGCTCATATTTTTTGCTGGAGATTTTTTTAAAACAAAAGGTTGCCTAATGAACTTTCACTCGTGTTGCTCAATATGCAAATTTCCACAAAATTAAAGCGAAGCTTTGGTTAATTAAGTGAAAAGTATTCATTACAATTGAGATATTTCAATCATTAGAGCTCATTCGCACGAATGAAGACCTAATTTAATCATCAAAATCCTTCATTTAACCATTCTTACGTAGAAATTGCATTGATAATAGAGAGACTAGAAGAACAGAAAAATCCATTGGATGGGAATAAGTTGAAACCGTTGCGAAACACTTTTATATTGCTCGTATCTTCTTAGGAACAGTGCGGTGAAATGTTTTATCCTTTGATGATAGAAATCATCGAAACCATAGTAACTAATGAATGCCAACCGAACACCATGACACTGCAAGGAGACGATATTCAAATTATGAGGCATCAAACCGATAGAAAGGATTCGAATTGCAACGCTAAAAAATACTGAATTTTTCGACAACTGAGAGAAAAATATAAAAATTCAAGAAGACCGTTTATACATTTGCATTTGGAGGTTTCCCATTGTTTCATCTCTTGTATTCTATGAGTTTATTTCGAAAGAGCGGAAATATTTTTGAAATCAAATTTAACGAATCGTTCGTTCACATTCATCTAGCGATTCTCATCCTGTGTGCCCATCTCATTCAAGTCCCGTCTTGTGGAGGTTGTCGTTCCGAGCTGAAAGTTGTTGAGTACTAGAACTCACCTGAACGCTTCTTTAATCTTCTTGCTTCTCGCACTTTTCATCAGTCAATTGCTTGACAGTGCTGTAATCATTCGGAAATGTAATTAAACTCATAAAGGAGTTCGTTAAAGTCTTTATTTGAGAGCCAAAAAACTTCTCTCGCAGTGAATTGATATTGATAAAATCGGTCCGCCTTGTAGAGAAAAAATGTTTTAACGCAACAGTTTTCGTAGACGGAACCGAATGCGATGCAAATAATGGGCAGAGGAATTTATTAACTCGGGTGCGATTGCAATCAAAGTTAAAGGCGAATAAGAGCAGAAAATAGGTCGCGGTATAATATCACTCTACCTGAGCTATGTTATCTTTCGAAACTCATTGATGCTTTTTTACTATTGTCCTTGCCAAATAAAGGTGGAGATTAGAGTGGAGTGGAGTATATTCTTCAAATGGCACAGTGTTCGCTGTGTTCGTAACGTCGAATATTTTGCAACGATCGCGACACCACCATGTACGATGTATAGACGAGATATGATTGTAGTGTTTCGTGATCTTTGCAAAAATACTTGTATGGAATTTGCATAAAAACATATCATATAAAAGATGTCGGTGAGCGTGTACTGTCATTGTTTTATATTAGTTAGTCGTTTCAGGTTCGATGGCTAGATGAGTGTTGTTAAATATAAATTTTAGCAGAAACTGCCGCTAGTGTCATAGAGAAAATGCAAACATGAGGCTATATCGTGTCTAGCAATGTCTAAAGGTAGCCATAACGAACTGCTGAACTTAATCCTTGAAATCTTCCATCCATTATTCACATACCAAAGCGGGTTAAGAAATCATAGGATTATATCCGCTCACGCGCCTCAACATATAGTTCTGGCGGTAGTTCCGGCTTCCACTTAACGCATTCACCATGCACATCAGCGATGCAAACATATTGATGGACTCATCAATTACAGAAGTGTAGCCGCCTTCCTCGGCATCATAGAAGTGTGGTAATGCTGCATTAGACCACCGCCGTATCTGACGCGTGTATGGCACAGGCCTATGTTAGAATGAGGCACTTCCTTGTTCTCCCACGTTATCGTTCGCTCAAGCATTGGAAAATGGCGATGTCTTGCTGATATGGAAAGGATGAGGTGAACAAGTAGAAGTGTGAGGTTGTCAGCAGATCACATAATTGTCATCCTATATCAAGTGGATCACAAAAAGTAGAACTTTGAGGTAGGTAGGTCACGTAATCAAGCATTGCAACGTAAAAATGGGTAATTGTCATCTTGAATGAAGCAGATCGGACGAAGTTTGGATCACCAGCGCTCTCTATAGGCACTTCGTTTCTTTCTTTTTGTCGCAGGCGGCGGTGCCATACTCTTAGACAAGCGATTGCAGCTCACTATCCCAACTGAACCGTCTTTTTCGCTAAATCCAAACCCATAAGTAAGTAGTAGTCATTGAGTGCCACTCAATAAACTACGTAGGACGATTCAATTCCACATACATAAAACCTTCGACGAGTGTCTAGGATATCATAAAAACGGCATTGCTTGAGCTGACAAGATCACATAATTGCAGCCAGGGTGATTCAGCAATACAAGAAACCTAGCTGTCCTGTACTAATACCGATTACCTAGTTCGTTGTAGATGAGACGCGGTAATCTGAGGCAACTGGCATATTCACAGAGCGGCGCTCCTCGGTGTATGAGTCCATATATTTCTTAGCCGCCTTTGTGCTTCGTTGTGAATGTTGAATTACTAGATGTAAGAGCCTTTGGAATGTTTAGAGGGCAGAGTGTTGAAACGTGATGCATGACTGTGACGATAGCCATCGAGTCACATCTAGCGTTATCATTTTTCATTGACTGCCGAACCTATTCTAATCACTGAAGTTCCAAGGTAAATGCCATATAGAAAGTTTTATCTTCAACGATACCGAAAACCTCTCAATGAATTCAAGCCTTGCTCACATCTATATGCTTCAAAAACTGCCTAAACGGCTGCTTTTTTGCAGGAAAAGGATTAGAAGTACTGCCAATGAGAAGTCAGATTCAGGTTTTGGCATCAGGCAAGCCAAACAACAAGTTGGAGAGTAGAGAACGAATATGCTCCAAAGAAGATATGGAACCAGAAAAGGTAAAGGAAGAGATCGACAAAGGTGAAAAACGGTGAGATTCTCTTAAAACTGTGTGAGTGAAAAACTACCGTCAAACCATCTTTAAAGCCTTTTTCACAAATTAGGAGCGAACTCTGAAATAGAGCTTATTTTAATATACCAACATAATGCTTTTATCGATGAAATATTAGTCGTTTTCGCTCATGAAATTCCATTGTTTGTTTCGTTACGTTATTTTTCGAAGTTCTCATTAATAAATGTAGTCGAATAGTGAATTAGTATTGATTTTCTGTAATATATTGTTTGATCGCTTTAGAAATCGATAGATAGATAGGTGGTCATAATTTATTCAGTTGTTCCACGCGTATTTAATTTCAAAATTTCATACTTTTTAGTGTGACAAGTGATCGGAACGTAAAGTTGGGATTCTCGGGCAATATTCCATCGAAATTCATAGCTGAACTCAATAAGGAATTTGTTTTTACGGAAGGTTCTCGGGTAAGTCGCCATCACGTCAATCACACGATTTGCTTTTCTTGGAATGTTTCGTGAAGTGACTTATGTTCCATGTCTAGAAATATTTGAATAGGTGCGAGCCTTTCGGAATCGGATGCATCTTTTCTAATGTTCCTTGCATCTATCATCACTAAGCGTAGTAACCGAGTTCGTCGAGAAAAATAGATATTTAGCCAAAAAGTCTTCCGCATTTGGATTGTTTATTGAAGGCAGCAGCGGCTTTGAAGGGCTGTTCGAAGATCATTTGGAAATTTGCATGATCTTTCCACCTGTTCGCCCTAACGGTCTATGAAGATGCTACATGTTCCATTCCTCATGCCTTCCCCCTCCCCCTCCCCCTCCTCCATCGGTGGCCGCTAAATGAAAAGACACGTTAATAAAATCGGCATACATTGATTCGCAGACATTTTTCTCAGTAATAGTGTGACTATAATCGAATATTAATATAAAAACTTTCAAGCTAAAATTCAGTCCCTCTCTTCCTCTGTAATTAGAGATATCGGATGTTCGCAGCCTTGAAAAGTTTCTAGAGAGGGAAGAAAGAACAATGAAAACACATTACCTATGAAAGAAACAAATTTCAACGTTTCAGATTAAAGAGACATGTAAATGAGTCGAGGTCGTGTAAAATTTCGGACAACTCTTTAAATGCCGAATGAATCCTCGATTTCTAAGGAGATTGCTATGAAAGTGATATTCTTCTTCCTAGCAATAGGTTTGGAAGCAGTCAATTATAGATTGGATTGTCGGTAACTCGTTCAATGTTGGTGATAAAAATCGAAGAAACATCGATATTCACTGACAAATTACAACTTTTCGACTATATTGTCGCTTTCAATGGGAAATTTATCGAAAGTAAAGCCTCGTTTGCAAAATTTATGCGAAGTGTAAAAAAATCTAAGCAACCGGTTGGTCTTTTCTTTGTACATTTGAATGAAAATTCCGCAATCGCATCTTTAACGTATTTTAGTTTGTTCAAGTTCAAAGTTTGCAGTCATGCGAACAGCAAACTCATAGTAAGTGGTTGAATTTATGTTTGTTGCTAATGAAATTGAGTAAGTTTTTTTTAATGGTAATGAATCTAAAGTGACCGTTCGTCTAGCACATTAATTCATTTGCATATTTAAATGCTTTATTGGCATTAAATGCTCTAACAAATTGGTTTGAATGTGATAATTTACATAGCGTTGTTGCAACAAGCCCGTTCCAGGATGTGCATAAAGCGTGGAAACATCGTAGTCAATTCGTCAAAATAAGATTTTTATAATCGAGCAAACGAGCACCATGAGGAGTTTCTTGCGTCTAAGGGCATAAACTTATACCGCAATATTATGCACGGTGGTGCATTGTCAAATTGTCTTGAACGTGGGATGACTGTTATCGTCGATGGGGATTTATGTATTAAGTGATTGATTTTAATGCCATCAGAAGGATTGATTTGTTTATAACTCGTTTATAGATTGTGATGTTTATAATGAAAAACTAATTATAGGACTAATCTTTGAATTTTTAAACTATATAGGATAGCAGTAAGAGCAAGCACATAAATGAGTAAGGAAGCATAAGCAAGTACCAGTGCGGCAAATCGTGAAACATGCTGTCGCTTTAAACAGATTAATATGTTATATGAGGAAATTGCTAGTCGATTTGTTTGGCATTTCTCTCAGGAGTGTTTGGCTGTATAAAACGAATTTATGACTCATGACTGGTAGGAGGGTATGAACCGGTGAAATGTGAAATGTTTCGACACGTTTTATAAGCCATAATCTAAGCTATGCTTTTTAGTTTAAGTTGAAAATTCATCGACTAATATGGAATGTGCACGCAGAACGTTTACCCGAAGGTTATGATCGAGTACCCGGCTATATATATATTCTTGGTTTGATGGTTAAAATTCCTGGTGCTGATATTGGAATGAATATACGATCATTCAATAGCAAAGTTAGTCCTTTAATATTCTGACTGATATAAAATATACCATCATACAGCCTTAAAATATGCCCATATTTACCGTGAAGTTCTTGAATGAGGAATACGGATTTAAGGGCAAATGTCTGAGAATTTTTACAGCTGAACTTTAGTTCATGGAGTCAGTGGGAGAGTTAAACTCTGCGATATGGTACGATAGCAAACGACTGTGGAGAAGCATGTGTAAGGGTGGTGAATGTGAAAGAAGACATTGTATACGAGTAAGAGAGTTTTGTCTTCTCCTCTCTTGGCTACATTCCTCTCGCTCATCAATCCTACTGTTCCTGGTCAGTTGCCACTGTGGTACAAATTTCGTCTCATAGCACAGAATTCATCCCATAGCTTGGAGATCCTTTATTAGTAATGAATGTCTTGGACCAAGGAACACATGATGCGGAACAGCTGCCATCCATCAGTGATCGCCTAATCACTAATCGGTGGAGATGTGATAGATTTTAGGTTTATGTGGCAAACGTGGAACAGCAAAGCATGGCTGCGACATCATGTTTAATGGGGGATTGCATTGTTGCGGTCGATAATGTGCCGGTTAGCACGGTTGCAACGTGTAGAGACAGGATCGTCGCAGCTTTCACTAATAACAACTTTGTTAGTGCTTCACGTCAGATGTTTTGCATTAGCTGAGATTGTCGTTGAGGGGGGTGGGCATTGTAATAATTTTTATGCAGCTTAAAGAGAATATGATTATTAAGAGAGAATACAAAAAAAAATGTGGAGAAAAATTTGATGCATAAAAAGGAGTCGTAGTTTATTGAATAAATGAAGATTGGCGAATTTGTTGGATTTCCTTCTCAGTTCGTTTCTACATTTACCTTTAATCATCAAAGTGTGGAAGATCTCGAAAAGTGCTTCATTTAAACCACTGTGTTTGGGAATCATCATGTTGGAAGAGTGGATTTAGAATTTGCTTGCTTACTCATTGGATTGAAGAGAAATGATACTTCCTTAAACGGCTCGGTCGGCAAGTCTAGGTTTGTTGAGGTGTGATAACCTCCATCCCCCTTCCTTCCCTCCCCCACTCAAAATGAATTGCTTCCTTCTTATGAAGATGTGACATTTTATTTTCCACTTCTGTGAATCATCATTTGGGATGTTTTTTTTTAAAGTTAGTGATGACATTGGAAAGACCAGTCGATAAACAAGCCGTTCGCGTAGTGAAATACGCTCTGCTGGTTGAAAAAACACCACAAATAAACCCAAGGCAAGTTGAAGTTTCGAGGTTTTCTACACAAATGCCACAAGAATCGCTTCTTTAAAGGAAAACAATAATACCATAGCGGGAATGTGAATGAAAATGAATAGGAATGGAAGTAGACGCGAAGGTAACGGCTTTTGAATTGAATATTGAGCTTAGAAATAACAACTTCTAGTGAGAACTTATGCTCTTTAGAATTTGTGCTAGCAAATAAGAAAGATCCTTCAACAGATGCATAGGTAGGATTACGATCAGAGGTAGAATGCATGCTTTAAAGCTTTCATATCTCGCGATATCACAGGAGATATTAAGCTAATTCAAACATTTCAGTATAAGCCCTATTTGAATTATTACGTTCCTATTTGAAAATGTGGACGAAGTTCCAAAAATCTCATGAAACTCATCCTTCCAGCTAGCTCAGGTGACATTAGGTTATTTCTTGGGGCAAAAAGAAATGAACAATGGAAATGAGAAGCAGTAGCAGCGGGGGGAATGAAAGAGAGGGAAAACAGTCAAAATAACCGATAAGAAGACTTGAATCCGCAGAATGCCTGCTTATCACTTGCTCAATCCAAATCATGCAGTCCAACATATTTTCTTGCGATTGATCGTGCAACATAATTGTTATTTTGTTTACTTAGCTCTCCCAAGCAATGCATCACATCAAGGAGGCGAAACATCACAAAACAATGCAAAACTGTTTCATTTAGGGCAACCGGAATTTAACGGGACAGTTAAAATCTGATAGTCGTTGGTGCACTGTCTTTGAACAATTACAGTCAATTACGAGAATTCCGTAAAGTCTGCGATGTCCATGTCTGACCTTTCAAATAGGGTGAGGAAGGGAATCACCTACGTTTTTTTTCGTGGAGGGGTAATTCATCTCTCATTCGATCCCATTTACATATAAGGACTGATGTTGCGCATATAGTGAGAAGTTACATTTATTAATGCATGCCCTTCGACGTTACCTTTTGATAGAACGGCAGCATTGAATGATGATAGCAAGGCGCTGACTAGGTAGGTCTGTGAAGTAAAATCTTATTCGCTAAGGGCGAGACACGGAAGATTGCAGTCCATGCTGTTCTTGGTCTTTTTGCACAACTCCTTTGTGAGGAGTAATTTTTTTTTAATCTATCGTAATAATGATATTTTTATTGCATAATTGCATTTCCAGAATGGCGGCCGACACCACTAAAATAGGACTCGATGAAGCAAATAAAATAAGAACAGCTATGGTAGCCGCACCTGGAAGAGGTATTTATCAAAGTAAAAGGAGGAAAGTTGGACAACCGTAAGATAATTCCTCGTACTTTCCATTGAAATCCAGAAATCCAGAAAGGTCCAAAAATTACAACCTATTGAAAGAAATATTTGGAGCGTTGGGATTCATGTAATAAAGCAATTGAGCAGTAAATTAATCATATATCGGTAGAAGCGTCTATAGCACAAACTTATACTCAGTGCTAGAATCCTGCAAGGAAATAAAAAGGCAAATGATAATGAAGATTTGGCTAATCTTAATACTAGCGAAGAAGTGCATCCGCAGCAGAATGGGAAGGAGGAGATGCATTCCTTCCTACTAAGAGAATTTTCGCATATGGGCCGAGGAATGCTCTCCTATGAAAAAATCCATCACGAAATTAATGATAATGCGAGCATGTGAGTGACTACATCGTGAGATGAGCCATGAAATTAATTGGTGAAAAATCCGAGAAAAACATCCATCAACGCACAAGTTTTGGGCGCATTTGATATCTCATACTAACATCTGTAAGTCCTTCATACTATTCCGTGAGCACTAATCTCAATCGCAGCAGAATGGACATAAAGATAGCTCATGCATGACTGTGCAAAAAAACGGAGTATTTTTAGCATTTGAAGGGAACAATTCAACAGGGTTCTGTTGAAATTACGTCGAGGTCGTATGTATTACAGATTGATGAATTTTTGCGTTCACTAAAGAAATACTCAGGGGGGGGGGGGCGGGGATCATCAAAGAAGTTGTAAAGTCCCTAACGATCCCTAAAAATGGCATGGGAATGTCCGTTACTCGAATTGGTTGACGACATCCCATTGCGTTCTTTAATTTACAAGTCCTAAATTTCGCACGTTTTGTGGACGTAATATATAGTCAAATCTGACATTAAATGTTTCTTTGCTGTATTCAGCATTTGCTGTAATTCCACAATGACTAGAATATATGACTGTAATAAAACACAAATAAACCCCACAACTCTCTGCAACCTTAAATCTCAGTACGACCTCCCGTTTTTTTCCGGTTCATAGACCAATTCACCAAATAAACGCCATTTCTCCGTTTTTCCGGTGCCTCTTGTATTTCGGACCCATCTTCACGCTTTCATTCCATGAAAAGTGTTCGTTTATTTGGTTATGCACTTAACTGTTTAATCGTGTGATTTTTCGAGTAGTGCCTATCTAGTGGCATAGACATTTTTCAAATAGGCTGTAAAAGATAAGTGAGTAAAAAGTCAAATCGTACACCTGACAAGCCTCTTTCTTCCGCAACACCCACCCTCAACAGCTTTCCATAGAGCCTTTCGTTTTTGAAGGAAATAACCTGTCAACATCATTTTCGCTTCTTTCACCCATTTCACCTATTCTCCCTATGCAATTATACACGAATGCATGAGTTTGAGGAAATCCATTATTTAAGTCGAAATGGCCAAAAGTGTCGATGAAAAGGTTAAATCGCAAAATTAACTGCATTAAATTCGTCGTAATTGACTTCACAACCAGTGAATGGGACTATATCCTCGACAGTAGATTGGAGGACTGTTGGAAGTGAGCGCTAAATGAGCTTATGGAATAGAACTCGAATGAAACATACAGTCACATATCAGAAATTTTAACAAACGTAGGATAAGTTAGTTTCGGCGACTTGATCACAACGGATTTTTTGCTAATTGCCGATGAAGGCGCTCCAATAAGTTCAATAAGACAGCCGTACTTTTCTAAATCAATGAGATACCACAGCGCTACCCTTGCAATAAATAGTTAACTTTATCGTTTATGAGCATCCAAATGCCATAAGTTTGGTTCATCGATCAACATAAAGCAGCTCTAATCGGAATATTCCAGTAAGGTGAAGGAATTCTCGAATCTTAAGACATATTTGGTGGTCTGATCGAAATATGAGATTAGCGCACTTAGCCTTTACTCGTCTAAGTATTCGACAAGTGATTAGCCAGAAAAGAAATCTTGACGGGGCCGCAGAGAGTGATCACTTATACCGCGGCCAAATCCTATATTAAGTGGATGCATTCAAATAGTACATATAAGTACTACAAGGCAACGGCGAGAGTTATTCCTTTGTTTTTACTCCCTCAGAAGCTCTAAGTCAATCCAACAAGAAGAAGAATTAGAAAGTGCTTCACAAAATAAGGACGACATCGCTAGCCTCGAACATGGCTCGTTGATCGTGATTGCGTTCATCATGGAAGATCAAACTTTCATAGATTATCGCTTGTAACATTGCTGGAATTTCAGTGTATCACCACGCCAACCGGTGATCCGAACCCGTGTAAGTATCAACTCGACGTCATTATTCACGACAATAATGGCCGATCCATACAATCCGTTATTGATGGAGGCAGTTCCCCCGAAGCGAATGGATGCATTCTACGCACAGATCAGAGCCACTCCACTAACGACCTCTACTAGTGCTAATGCACCGTCGAAATCAACATCACCGAACAGCATTAGCATCTCATCGAAATCGCCTAATGCACAATCGAAAAAAACGACGATGTCATCACGAAAATCTCTTCGATAATCCCCATTTAAATATTTATTCTCTCTCCATATTGATCATTTCTTCGTGTACTCCTCAAGTGCTCTTCATAACGTTTTCCTATTTCTTCGTTTGATTACAGCGCTCTTCAGAAAGCACTAATATTTCGAAGTGTACACTCTACGATCAAGAAATCGAACCTTATAAATTTTGTTCGAACTTATTTAGCACTCTTGTCAGAGTAGTTTCATTGATGAACCTAAATTCTATCATGTAAATAGACGAAAAATTTTCTGCAGATTACCTTAACATATCCTCTTGAATAGAGATATTATGCATTAAATATGAAGGGCATATAAATCGGCGATTTTGTTCACATTTCTGCGAATCTTTCAAATCTTTGGTTTATGGCATTTTATTAAAATATACAGGTGATCAAAAAAAAAAAAAACAGCTGATATCTAATGCGTGAAATATGAGTCACGCCGGTTAAATAAGATGACTTGATCTAGTGGAATCCGAAATTGAAGCTTCGTACTCCCATCCCGAGTTCAGAAAAGCGACCGACTCCCACTACCTCTACTCCTTAACAAAGGGGAGCCAGTCCGATGACCCCAACTCTTAGCTCGAAGCCAACACTGAGATGACTGCTTGTTCCGCTTCTCAGACAGCACCATAGTAACTGTTATCGGTGTCATTCATGACAAAACATTACAGATAGCATAAATAGATCTGCAGATCACAGCACCGAAAGCAATCGCAGTTCTCCTTCAGGTGAAGAGGCTTTCGTTTGTAGCGTCCTCCTATAGTCTGACTGGAATTGACGGCCTCATTCAAATGTTCTGCCAAGTTGCACATTTTTAATGCTCTAGTTTCTCGTGCGGAAATTATCTTTCTCAGCCCTTATGGGTATAAGTGGACGTAAGTTGACCGTCACTCATCAGAATTTTACAGTTCCTCTGGAAGTGAAATAAAACGCGAAATGCAAATCAAGAATTTGATTTTACGAGGCCAGCAAGCGGAACAGTAGAGGCTGAGGATTAAGAATAGGATTGCAGAGTTATTAGCACCAGCGAAATCTTCTACTTCAAAAGTGGCAGTGAAGCGTATTGCCTAAAAGCAACGAGAGGAAACATGCTAGGAATCGAAATTAATTTGGCCAAAAGAATAACAAAAGAAGCAATGGTCAAAACTATGGACTGAGGAATGAGCTAGTCTTCATCTTAAACCGCTTCCTAGTCATATCAAAGTGGGTAATTTGTTGATGCCCACCTGATTCGTTGGTGTCCACCTGATTTCTTTTCTCATTTGCTAAAATTCATGTCGATTTAAGGAGTTAAAGCATTAGTAGGGAATTATAACAATACTTGAAAGCTACCTGTAAATATTCTTCACCTGCACTCCACAGCAATGTAATGCGGAAAGAGTTTTGCTATACAGTGTCATTGTTAATTTTTATTAATTTTCAAAAGCAATGATAAGGAAAAATAAGCGATCGACTTCATAGAACGGACGATGACGTTTAGCTCTTGTCGCATCGATATAGGCGTGCGCAAGTCGGCGAGAACTCGCGGTGGACTACGATTGACGACAAAAATTGCTCCGCGCATATTCACGCCCCTACGCCGATCAACGATTGGAGGATCTGTGTCGCTACCATCACCACTCTTCATGTCAATTTTGACTTGCTCCATAGAAAATCGATCCGCGGTACCTCATTTCGAAGGTCATGCAAGTATTCGTCGGGAACCGTGTATATTGACCGAAGACAGCATCACTCACTGTGAAGGCTAAATTTTGAAACAGCACAAATTTGCTGGAGGAATAATCCCACAATTTCGGTTCCCCCGTTCCAGGTCCTGCTTTTCCGATTGCAACATTACCTGCTCCGTACTTGTTTAGCTTTTTTTGTCTGTTTTCTAAGGAATCCTAATATTATTTGAGAAATAACGCAACTTTTATAAATAATTGCCAAACATTCCGTATTTCCCCATAATAAAGAACAACCTGATAAAGGATGAGGCTGTTGCTTTTCACCAAGTACGAGTAATGCTACAAATAGAAGCTTGTACTGAGGCTGCCCTACAACACTTTTCTGTTGCCTTATAATGGATAAGGTCTATAGTAGTTAATACGTCAAATCATGCGGGCATGGCCTCAAGTAGCCGGCCCTTTACTCTGGTAGTAGTCGGAGTCGGAGTCGGAAAACTGTGCTCTTGCTTTGGAATCAATTACTAGAAGTCGACGTTTGTGGAATTAGAGCAAGATTCCGGATTTGGCTAACCAATACGCAAATCCCGCAGAAGGCAGAACCAAATCATCCCATCCAGTGCAAATGGGCGCTGTATCCATACACAATCCATCAGGAAATATGAAGAAATAAATTCTTTCCTCAAGCCCCATAAGGATACGGCTCTACCATCCAGTAGTAAGAGGATATCAAAGCATCCGATTAAGCTCAACAACGCCATCGAACGCTATTTATTGCCTGTATTAAAGTTAAACACTTTAAACACTTGCGACTTCTTTGCATTTCTATATAAATACAGCACTCCCACTTCACGCCTACCTGTCCGTAAGAAAACATCGTGTAGCTCAGGTGAGTGGGATTATGCAAAAAGCGCGCAACGTGCCGGCTCCTGCGGCAGGTTTCACCACCAACTATATGACCCGCACGTTGAAAATGTATGCAAAATTTTTGGCGCAACTCGACGGAACTTGAAGGCGTCCTAAAAAACATACACTTCGTGGATTAGTGATGGCCACTAACATCTCTGCCGTACACCACAAACGTAATGTTTTTCCCATTTAGTGAACAAAACCACTGCAAATTAACCCAAAAGACTCATTAACACTGAAGCGCTTAAAATTATGGACATCGGTAGCCAAGGTATGAATGCATTGCCTCTCGTTCTAAAATTTCCTGGAAACTTGTACAGTTACGATCAACGCCCTCACATGAGTGCATACCGCAGCAACTCCATTCAGACGTTACTTTATTCGCTTAAATATATTTAGGGTTTACTGACCGGTACTTTGATTGCAAGGTGCCCTTATGGTGCCAATTTGTGCCCCTCACTCCACTGAAATATCCAAAAGTACTGTCTCACAGCAGACTCCGCTTACTTTTTTCTTCTCTTTATTTGATTTTCTTGATCGCGTCATATAGTTCAACACCCATTTGCTCTTCTTCATCCCTTTCAACCTCATGGCCAAAATGCTCGTCGCGGCCGTTCTTTGTCTTGTTTTCCAGTCATAAAGCCCACACATGAGATGCAGCACACCTTGACCATTAAAATCTGTAGACAGCCTGCAGACAGAAATCTGAACCGACTGCCTGAAAATTCGTCGGTGAAAACCTGTTGATTGCAATCTCTGAAACTGCGCAACTTGTCCATGGCCAGCATTTCCCAAATGCACATTACAAATTCAAATAAGATCATTTCTTTAATGGATTGAAAAATGGTACAATATATTCGCCACGTTGGCATATACAAGTGCAAAAACACTCGTGATGCAAGAGAGGGCCGCGCGGAAGAGCAACAAGAAATACCTGCCACGTCATGAACGCATCATCACTTTCATTCTCCTCATGGCGTGAAGTTGGTTTATTCATGTAACTACATGCTAGTGATATACACACCCTATACCAGGCCGCTTTGTAAGCTGAACGTAAAGCACTGCTTTATATCAGTCTTTACTCATGAGTTCCACCACTGCATCTACACTATTCGCCTAAAGCAACCTTTTGAGAGCCTCAAAGGAGCCACTTATCATAACCATATCCAATACATCGTGAAACCGGACACACATAACGTTAACCGTAAACTTAAACGCGTGGCCCCTGAACCGTTCACGGCCCAATCGAAACTGACTGACCAATCCAACCTTTAGAAACATTCTCAAAAGATCTCCAAATAAAACAATTTCACAATATTAGCAAGCTTGCAAAAGAGCAAGTAATGCAACAGACTGGCAAGCTCGAAAATGAACCACAACGGCAGCCCCCCTCCCCTCCTAAGGATAAAATCAGCAAAAACTGGACAATGGTTAATGCTAACCTATGAGATAGCTCTCTCGTAAACGGATGAATTTTTCATAAGATAGTGCTGTACTTCCTCAGACAAATTCACCGTGATGAGAATGTCAGCACAGTGCGAAGTACGAACAAGCGAAATATAGCGATGCATTATAAGATTCGGCCAAAACCTATTAGCTCAATACATCAAATAAAAATAAAAAACCACAAAGAGAATGAAAAACAGTTGTGCGATCAAATAGAGAGCAGGCTCCTATTGATACTGGTATTATAAGCAATTCGAACCACGCCCAAACGTATCTTTAAGATAAGTAACAATTATAGCGATCGAAGATACGATAAAATTGAACAAAACGAGACTCAATAAGAGAAGAATGTAGCCATGAAAGCTATAATGAGTGGCGTTTACTTCACTTTTGCACTGTAAGGTGCATAATGCGCTTTCAACCTGATTTTGAACATAAAAAACAAGCGCAATGAATACGCTTCATAAGTGCAACTCATAAGAAACAAATCCTCAAAAAAGCATTGTTCTTTCCAAAAACATCCACCTATCTATTGCAAGTGATGTGAGATTCAAGTCTCTATACTGAAATATTCAAGAATCTCAACATTCCACCATTTTGAAGCTCCCAGATGATATAAAGATATCGCAGCAAGCTTCCAGTACTATCATCACAATCAAACATAAATAGAGGCCGCAATTTACGCAAACAAACACATCGGATCGTTCATCGCCACCTACTATCAGGAACGATCTAGTGGAGAATGACTGTCTTCAGCACTTCTCGTTAAACTCATGAAAGCATCAAGAATTCGATAAGTTACCTCACCCATTTCCATCCCAAATCAATTCCGCCGACATAAAGGCTTACCCCTCCTCAATTTATCCGAGTACAAGTAATCCGCAATGTAAAAGGATGGAACTACACGACATCGTATAATACGCGCCAAGCAGTAACACCTTTCCCACTGAGTGGCAAGCTCGGTATGAGCGCAATCGTGACGCACAAACCTCGGCTAGACACATGACCCACAAACCTCGGTCAGAAAAAGGCGAGCACGATGAAACAACACAATATGAGAAGTGCGGAGGAAAAATGAAACAGAAATTATGAAGAAAGCGCAACGCACTTATCCGTCTCAACATCTATTTATCGATCCCAGCAGTTTCTCCTCCATACATAAAAGAGGCGATCACAGTATCAACCCGCTAATATCGATCAACTCTACTCTCGGTAATAACTAAATGTGGGATCTTTGCTTGTCAACAAGATCGACGATTATCGAAAACCTCAAGTCATAAGCAACCTCATGCCTAAACCACCAGGCAACACCCACTTCGAAAAACAATCGAAACAGATCACTAATGACATGAGATCGATATGCAACAAAAGCGAAAGATGTCCCCTCCATCAAACTTTTGTGCTTTGACGGGAATGCTTACAGCATAACATCGTGGAACATCGGCACCATGGATGTGAAGAATGCGACGTCCGGTGCCACGATAACTGTTTGTGGCGAGATGGAAGGATCCTATATCTCGAGCGCATTTTATTGCATACTGACTCAATTCTTCACTAATAAACGAGAAATATATGGGCAAGTCTAGAATAAGAGCGAAGAATAATGCTATACGAGAAAGAATCGGCCAGAGCAGAAACAGAGAAACCTCTGATAGAAACTGGAGTAACGTGCAACGACATGGAGGGGAGCAGGGATATATGGAAAAAAAGCCGAGGGGAGGGTGCAATCTGTAGTGGCTCACAAAACTTCAAGAGGTGAATAAGCGTGCGGTATACCACAAACTGCATGTGAGAAAACACCGCCTTTGGTGTCGCGAATGGCAGTCCCCTATTTCTTTCCTTTCTTTGCGTTCGGTGCTGGCGTGTTCCTGGGCGGCGTCACCGGACGACTGGATCCGACGCCCCCATACGGAAATTTCTTCTTATCTGCCGGCTTCAGAATCTAGAAAAAATTCAGTCTAAACAAAACATGGACAGAGCTCACTTGTGTATTTGTGCTTCAACATTGTCAGCAGCTAACCTAGTTCGCAGAACTCAACACTACCTACATCAGGGCAATCTAGCTGGCTTAACTGTGGTAGGAAGGAGCAGGGAAGGAGGGTCCTTTACGTATCGTCGGATGATTTAAAAGCAAAGATCTCTGTCACCACTTCCATTATGCACCCACACCCTCTCCCCGCTCCAATATGACATAAATCCGGTGCTTCTCAATCGCAAAAATGTTCATTCAAATTTTTCTTCGATCAAAACCCACGCTGTGTAAGTAAAAATATGACAGAGTAACAGTAAAACGCATAAGGCTGGGATGGCCGTTAAATATCAATGTATGGAAGGTAAAACTTACCTGGAAAGAGCACATTAGTGTCTCGTCGACGGTCATCATAGAGCCGGCATTATCAAATTCGCCGCAGTAGTTGGGTGCCGAGAAGAGAGTGACCAACTGTCGTTTTGCAAAGAATTCGTACCCGTCCTCAACTACCTGCAACAACCATACACACACATTATTGCCAACAGCCATCCGCTTTTGTAACATACAAACGTCTGGGCAAACATTATCCGCTCCCACAGAAGGTGCACAGTTGGAAAACAGGATGAAATTGGTTTTTAGGCATCCTTTAAAGAGCTACCTGATAGTCACCCATAGTACAATACGAGCAAAAATCGACAACTGCCTTCACGTTTGCCAGATGCTTTCTAACCCTTTATAAAAACCAGCAAAGCCACTGACTCTGAAAGTATAAAAGTATTTGCTGCGTAGCATGCTTATGACACTAAGATCGGGCTTCTTCATAGAAGTTGAGACGAAAATCCCTCCCAAATATTTTCCTGTCTGGCCCCTGCAACTACGTGCAATAAGAAGCTCAAACCTGGTGAGCGCGACATATGAGATCGAGGTCGTGCTTATGTAAGAACTTGGCGACAACCTCTGGTCCGAAAGTGAACGACACTCCTCTATCGTTCTCTCCCCAGCCTGAAAATCAGATGCATAGCGGCTCGTTGGGATAGAGCGAATGCAGCGGAAGATGAAATCATATAAAGATCAGCGACCAGGAGATCCACATAAAACGGTAAGCGGAACTCTCAAATTCCCTATTTAAAATCACGCAGAACATCGACCGAAAAGAAAAAATGGTAACAGCGAATACGCAATATTCTTCATACAAATCATGTTCATTCTAGCTAGAAAAAGGGCTTTCACAATATCGTTTAATTGCAGCACCAAATAAAGGCCAAAGGCAATAAATTGGGCAAAGCAGCGCATTGAAATCCACTCTTGAAATCACTGCTATCAACAGAGAGGACGAAGGCTCGATGCGACCCCACTACTGCAATTTTCTAAAGTGACATCGAACTAAAGGCGTTTCGTTAATCAATAAATACGAAGAAGAGTAACCATTATCAGCCACATCG
The DNA here is from genome assembly GCA_013433145.1 of Ascaris suum. Classification (NCBI taxonomy): domain Eukaryota; kingdom Metazoa; phylum Nematoda; class Chromadorea; order Rhabditida; family Ascarididae; genus Ascaris; species Ascaris suum. Next base: position 8,344,118 of record CM024181.1, read on the forward strand.
ACAACTAAAACTACATAGTGAAACGCAGGCACGCCCTCTTATTTGAGGCGCGCTGTGATAACGAAATTCCTATCACTGTCACCTCCTGCTTACCTGTAACATCTTTGTCCGGATCAGACCAAAGAAGATCGCAGAGCAATCCTTGATCCGGCACGTCCGTCGGCCGCATGATACGTCGAATTTGCTCCATCGACTGAAGATCGGGAGACAAACCTCCGTGACAGCAGAAAATTTTCTCGTCTATAATCGCCGCTACCGGTAAGCAGTTGAAGCAGTCAGTGAACGTCTTCCATAATTTTATATTGTAGCGCCTTTTGCCTGCAAATATTATTTGCTCGTCACATTTTGTTACGTCGTTTTGCTATTTTTCCCGTTGATGTCCCATGAATAGATACATCCGTTAGGGAAAGAAAAACATTTCTGGCGCCGCAACGCGAGATTTCTGAGTTTTTTACTTGTCCAAACCTAGGCCACCGAATAGTGAACATTCAGAACGTGCGAGTTTGACAACAGCTTGAATAAACCTTCCGAATCACATCAGTAACGCATTTCATCCACACGGTTCACTTACCTTCTAGAGGCGAATTTATTTGCTCAAATCACTAACATTACAACGGCGCAGGCATAATGAGACGACGGACTGATGCTTATGATTAATCGAGTTATACAGTCGATTGAATTGACCCCTTACCTTAATACTCAAGTCACTTGTTTCCTCACTTCCCGCGTCCCTTTTCAAGCACCAATGCAACTATGCAAGAGATATATCTCAAACTAATACATGCTTCTCAGATGACCAAATTCATTATGTAAGCTGCAACTGGAAAATAAACTGATCTGTCCCAATAATAAATTAAAGACTGGTGGTCATTAGTAGATTTACCTAATACTGAAAACACAATATCTGTTGTCCTAAAAGCGTATTTAAAAGTCCCACTACAGGAACCCATCAAAGAATTCGGAATTAAACCTCTTCTTCGAGAACTCGTTAGCAAGATTCATAGAAATTCAAATCCTTCGACCCTTTTTCGCACTCAACGAAAATTCCTAAAGAAGCAATCGATATAATTCAGCTTGCGAAGGCTGCAGCAATATAACACAACGGTTGAAAAACATTAGAAGACGCCCAAGTTTCTCTCTCGTTTCGACGTCGCCGCCGTGCAGCACCCTTTTCTCTCAGCACATTTTCTATCATAACCTGATCTAATAAACGCAAAGCTGTCTTCCATCTGTAGAAAACTGCTTTCAGCTTTAGTGGTCTGAGTTATAAATGAACGAAACTAAGCAAAGCTAACATTCATCATAGAATCCATATATCCTATTGATCGATGCGCATTCGTGGTTCCCACGCAATAAGAAGAAATTCTCTGGGTACTTAATTTTGTACGCCAGCAGAAGACAGATCGTTTCCAGCGATTGCTTTCCTGCAATCATTGAATATCAACAACACCGAACTTACTTCTGAAAGTCACCATTTCCATAGCTATCAATAATGAACACTACCTGTGCTCGTACTCCACTGGCTTATCACCTGTGCGTGAAGCTGAGAGTCACCTGGCAGATCGCCTGCCATAAGTCCACTATTTAGTAATATTTCACCTGTGGACAACTCTGCTGCCTGGGCAACCAACGACACATTGAAACTATCTTCGCATGGACAGCGGTTAGAATGTGGTCGCAAGCTTTTATACAAATTCATTGTTGCTCCCAATCATACACATGCCGTCGCTCCCCTTTCTAATGCTTGGCTTTTCAACCTACAATTCGTGTATACATTCATTCGTTCAAATTTCGTCATTTTCAACGGATCCTCAGAGAAAATCTTACGTAACTTCAAATACAAATTGATAGCGAAATAACAACTAGATGTCAACATAAAAAAGTCGGAAAGTGCATGTATCCAATACGGCAGCAGCAACGACGCCAAACAAGCAGAGGAAACATCCCATTTTCAAGCAATGAAATCAACCAGAAACAGCAGCATATTTGAGTGCAACATATGATAATCCACTTATGCGATTCTCAGCCGTTTTTTTCACAGCAACATATAAAGACGTAGGTACACGCCAACTCAACGCATGCACACAAATAGTCCACTCCACATGCTCTCCTAATAAAAGATGAAAATTGCGCGGAACCTTGATGGGAAATTTTCAACGATGAATTGCTGACGTGAGTATGAATCAAACACACTTCAAGTATGGCGCCTGGATTGAACATTAACCTACCTTTATTCACCTTTCACAAGCTTAAGGTCTTTACACTTGCCACACTTTCATGGTTACTTCGACTTAATATGCTCCTGCTTTGAGCGACTGAAAATTTTGTTTGCGAAGCGAATCAGCATTCTAATTTAAAACAAACGACGTTCCAATATTGGCTAGCTGCTGCACATTTCTTGAAGATCTTTTATCAGTTTTGAAAGTCTGGCTATTCTGCTGTGCCTGTTTTCACTAAGATCACCTGAATTATATAAGTTAAACTCTGATCTACTTTTCAAAATGTGTGATCTACTAAGTTCAACCACCTGAGAGTACGCACAAAGCCCGTTCACCATCCCAGTTTTCCCACGCGATGATCGTACCACTAACAATCTTACAAAAGAATCCGTTTAAATGTGTGGCACTATCTCGTTTAAGCTACAAACGTGATTACTTTCCTATGTTCGTAGTGAGCACATTTCAAAGCACAACTGCCTCTTTTGTCAGCGAGAAGTTGGAATTGCTTCGAATCTCTTGAATGCTCCCATTTGATAGCTGTTTTAAAATTTTTACAGTTCATTAACAGCTATGCATCAATGATTTACTTTTTTGTCGATACGATGGTTACTGGTTGAACGGTACCAATAATGTCTCGTAGATCAACAACGGGCATTCACGCACTCGATCGGCACACTATGCACCTTTCTGTGCGTATCAAAAACGTTAATGCGGATTTTATGGCCCTTGCAGGCTTCCCTTTCGCTATTTCGAATTTCCAATTAGTTTATGACGAAATTAAGCCGCAAAATCTCTGTATTGTTTGCTCCTTCGCCTCCCACCAAACCTCAGAAATACTCCGTGTCAGAAGGCCAAATATCATACCTCCTCCAAAGCACTCAAGTTCTCTTCAGCAGCACTATACACGGCTAGTCTTTACGAGTATAGTTATACACACCAAATTAATCCTTCATTATTCGAAAAAAAAACTGCTTCAGACACATCTTGCTCTCGATAAAATGCCTACTGCAAGATGGAGACCTAAGTGTACCTGTCATCACCACCAGCCGGGTGTGGCTGCGACGTCTGCAAACAACAGTAGAGGTCACTGAAAAACTACGAAAGACCAAAAAGCACATACTTTGCTTTCTACGGAGCGTTTCGGAAATTCTACCACACCTCAACCCAGAGATCTCAACTCCCCCGAAATCCTTCAAGTTATTTCCATCTATATTATTTTAGAGACGATTCACGACCCGATATTCCAAGTGGAAAATAGGCTGCGACCTCAACCTATGGCTAAACACTGGCCTGCGACCTCAACTTGAACCGGAAATTGACCAATCCCCTCATGCTTGAAGTCAAATCAGAGCAAAGATTACAAGTTGCAACAGGAAAGCTATCTCAACTGCAACCTTCAACCGATTTCGGTTCGAAAACCTACTTTCTGCATGACTCCCACCTTTCACACTCACTTTTTATCCATATTATTTATTTTTTCTTGGCTACGGTCACAGCCCTTAAATGAGTTGTAGTTTCCATGTGCTCCCAAATAAGGGAAGCTAGAAGAGGTAAGGATTAAGGATATCTACGGCGATGACACAGCATGAGCCCTTCTCAACATCGTTTAAGCAACTCTAGCATGGTCCACCACTTCAGACGATATAAGCTCTTAGCTCTCTCATTCAATTCTACGGGACACATGGGTACCCCGTTCAAGGGATGCTTCTGACCCTTAATGAAAAATCAACTTCAGAGAAGAAAAAAAATGCAAAACCTCGATCAACATAATCGCCGAGAAAGAGATAATTGGATTCAGGCGGGAATCCTCCATATTCGAAGAGTCGCAATAGATCGTAATACTGCCCGTGAACATCGCCTCAAAAATTTTTGCTCAGATTCAAGAAGCAAGAGGATCGAAAATGCAACACAAATGTTTGAGTACAGCACAAGAAAAGCCAAAGTTTTTTTCCTGCAGAAGCAATCTCCTTTACAGTACAGTTTAAATTTTTGTATAAAAAACGATTGCCAAAGAAAACTTCGCTCTTTTCCTATAAGCTGAAGACAGTCTGATTGGATCGCTAGTTCCCCGAAACTTTTATAAATCATGCAAAACCCTATCCTTTTGCATCAGAACTCGTTCATCGATTGCCGTAATAACCGTATTATCTCCGAAAAGATGCAAAGAAAAGGTGGAATTCACAGAGCACACGACCACAAAAATTCTTTTAATTCGAGCACTTTTAACACAAACAGCAACAGATATCAGCGCAAAAAATTTCTGAATCCAAATGATATATAAGCATAAAAGTTTTATACCATAAAAATGGAAGACGAACTGCTGACAGACACATCTGCTAGCCTCGCTTTTCTTTTCGATTGTCTCATCTCTATTATCTCTTGCAGCGAGATGCGTGCGTCACAAAATTAGTTGTCATTCTACCATCTTGCGGACAGAACAGATGGTAGAATGACAACTAATTGAATCTAAACTTTTCAAAAAAAGGTGTTTGAAGTGGCTAGTGGAAAAGTTTTTTTAAAAAAAATCTAAATTTGCATACCACTCTGGTTTTTCTGAGGTTTTCAACATAGGCCATGATCAATACTGATGATTTACTCATAAAAAATACCTCTCGATGCAATGTACCTCTCGCAACAAAAAGAAAAATCCATGAAAGCGCGGAGCGCTTCTCAACATGGCGTCTACAAATTTACAACGCACACAGACAACCGCTAGCAGAAAAACAAAATCTTTCATGACTTGCATAAGTGCGATGATTTTCCATAATTGTTATCTCCCAAACTAGACGACAAGGATGATGCTCACCTGCAACTAATGCGCATCAACAAGATACGGTTAATGTGCTTTACAGGAAGAAAATTCAACCGTGACATATGTCAGCAATTCTCTCTAGGCAGCATCTTAACATCACAACTGGACGAATAAATATCAGTTCGTAAATAACGCAGCATTTCTGCCCTCACTTTCAACTCTTTTCGCACCAAATCAAAGACGGACTTACCACAGATTTTGAGCGGTGCTTCAAGCTCGAGGAGAATCGGTTGACTCAGAAATATTTCCCGTGACTTGACGCATAAACCCTTGATTTCGTTCTCAGTCAGCTGCACATTCTTACCAGGTTTCGAGCCTCGAACTAAAACGTTGAACGATGCAGTTACAATATTACTTCCTTTATATGAGAGTTGAGTTCAACCCCCCCCCCCTCAGCTGAACATTTTCACATGCCTACCGCCTTGTGGTTACAACCTCCGACAATCCAAGTCTTTTTACGCAATTACTTTTAGTCATTAAAAAAAAACAGCTGCGAATCTATTCTGAACGAACACTATTTCACATTTCGAGAGAAAAGTGCCAGACCCTCCATTGCAAGCGCGGGTTTTCAGCCATCAATTGCCTCAGCACCAAAACTTCATCATTCCCCACTGATGGCACTGCTAAGATTATGCGATATAAACCGATGATCTCTTTAGTTGGGAAGTAACCTTATCTAATAACCAACAGTTTGTTGGTTTTTGGAAGTAGTTTTATATTTCTCTTCTGCATGCACACTGAGAATGCTTCTTTTGCAGCCTTTTTTGTGGCCTTACGAAGTGACTGAGGCTAGTTTAAGCGGATTAAAGCGGGCACGCTATGCACTGCTCTTGTGCCTCATTTCGAAAAAAATTTCCCATTTATAGTAAACTTCTCGCAACATTTCCTCCTTTCCGCCGACGACACACCGGGAACGATCTTATCTATCATTAAAATTGAAAACCTCTGTTCAACAATAAAAGCATTTTCTTTAGACAATGGTAGTCCTCTATTACCAAGCTGTGGATTTCCCCTTAGAGGCAATGATTTCTTGCTCGACGACGTCGAATGCACAACTCATCAAAACTAAAGAGATTGTACTGGAGAGGAGTACGATAAGATTATAGTGCATAGCGCTAAAAGTGAAATGATACGATTCTCCGCAGCCAGCCGCGTCCTTGACCGATTTCCCAACCGCACTCAACGCCGATATGAACTTATGCAACGACTCGCTCAAGGCAATGAACCCCTAATGGACCTAAAAGGAAACCCTCGAAACACCGCATGCACTAGGACTTCATAAAACTTTATTATCGATAATTTTTAGAAATTCTAACTATTCGAGTGATAGATTATACATGATTTATCACCTAAACTTTTTCAACCCTCGCACATTACTCATGCATTACTTTTCAATGCACAAAACTGTAAAAGTCACGAAATGTGGGCAGCATCCGAAATCGAAGCATCTAAAGCATTATAACCCCGCCTTTTCAAAAACACCTCAAGGAAAGCTAGAAAACAATGTCATGACTCTATCTGCAGCAAAAACACGACCGAGACTCGATGCTTCAAAGAAATAATCATCGCGTCCATCTCGCTGAATGGGAAGCAATAAATAGCGAAATCAAACCTTCCAGCAGCCTAGCGATGATGTTGTCCAAGTTGAGTTTTTCCGTTTCAGCGGCCATCTTGTACTATGCGGCGCTCTTCTCTCTTAGCCGGTGACAGTGCCCAACAGCCTTCGACTGCGAGAATCGGGAATTCAAAGGCGCACCTGATTCAGTACCACCCAAGTGCTCCACCAATTTCACCACCACGCGACGTGCAAAAACCGCCTAAAACAAATAAGCGCACAAACTTTTGATATGCTATCCAGCGACGTTAGATATAGAACATGTCGACGCTGTTAGCTCATAACAGCAATGACCGATCAGCCAATCACTATTTTTGTATAGCTCGACAATTAGCAAGGAGTTTATTAGGAACGAAAGGCTTTCAGTTTAAACCAACCAAACTATCCTACTTCCAAACTTCAAACATTTAATTGAACCACCTTTTATTATCAATTACATCACATGCATAAAGACTTGCCAGATCGTGAATACATGACACCTACGTTGTGGCATCCACAAGGAATTAGGATAATGCGCATTAGATAAATTTCTGCAGAGTTTCTACTAAGACATCCGAGAAGCAACGTCGACTTGCAACTCCAAAATTCAGAAGAAAACGATCCGGTTATAGGGTAAATATTTTCGATCACATCAAGAGCTAAGGAATCAGCACATTTTTACCAACAACAATATTGACGTTCATACCACAGTGATAAGATCTTAAAAAACCTGAGGTGGGCATTATCCAGACCGTTCACCTAGCGATTCAGCTGTCTTTCCTCTTGCGAATCTCCCAACTCTTTGGTGGCATGGCTGATAGTTGGTTGACGTAGGAGATGATAAAAAGCCTGCCGGAGTAGTTCCGTGCACCAATTTATGCAATATCTGTGGCGCAGATTTCGCGACGAGTACTTTCTTTTTGCTTTGGAGAAGTATATGCCCTCACCAGCTTGCCAGCACAATATATTGCATCACTTTCACCGAAACGAGCATTTCCGGATTGATGAGTAATTTTTGTACCATTTGCTACAGAATTTCTGGCTACGATGAGGTCTTGAGGCTTCAGATTTCAGGCACGTAGTATACAGCTCTCTTCCATCCATAATCAGCCAGAATCAACTATGTAAGTAAGACAACAGAAGATTACAGCATACTCGCACACAACCCATCTGTACCATACGAGTGAATTTGATATGCTGCTGCCTAACCAAGTGCCCCGTGAAGAACCGAACGGGTAGACGAAAGCGGTTCGGTTGTGCAGGCGTGGATGCGCTAATGATTCTACTCTTTTCTCTCCCTATTCATCATCCTTGTGAATCTCTGGCCACAGATTGGAGGCAAGTGAACTTCCGAGACCTTGATGCAAAGCATGGTCGAACGAACTTGTTGTCCCTCCAAGAACTATTTGAAAAAATGGTCTTCTACGCGTTCAAAAGTAAGATATAGGCGCTGCGCGTGAGAGTATAAGTACGCAACATTTCTGCACACATGCAGTCGTATGATGTCCACTTGTGCTCCAAATTTGGCGCCTACGTCGTTTCTCTCACAACCGTGCGCGGAAACCTTCTTGTGGCTGTGTCCTTCGTTTCACAACTGGGACATCGTGTGCGACTTACTTTTTATAGCAGTGTTACACATCGTTTGGCACAACCACAAGAGGGTTTCTGTCTTTCTTTTCACGAAGAGGACAGCGGCGCAATTTCTATGTTTACGATGATGCCGCACACTTCTTTCCCGTCGTATAGCTGCACCTCTTCGTAGTATTACAATAACTCGAAAAATTGCAAATTAATGTAAGCCGAGAAAAGATATGTCATAAAAATGGCATGCCTCATCAGTACCTGTAAGCCGGTGGGTGAACAGTGGGCGTAGCGGAGAACTGCTCAAGGTTTCTTTGAAGGAAATCAGTAAAGGCTTGCTGCAATGCTCAAACCCAATGAAAAATCTTCCCAAACGAGAGGAAAATTTCCGTTTTGGGAATGATATGAGAGGTGACTAAGGTAAAGCTGTCCTGTTCGAATAAATAAGCTATAGTGATAAGGAATAAAGGTGCGGGAAGCGTTGAGTGTTCGCGGTGTTTATTTTTCTGTTACAAGACAAGAATGGCAAGATGGTGACAACAACAAATCCCAGGCTATGGCTGATACGCACGCTTATCGAAGATGGTAACCTGGCGTTCTTTACCGCAATTCGCCATGCTCTTTATGGCACCTGTAATACCTGCGAAATATCGTCGAGTGTCATGAGGAGCTGAATATAGCGGAGTTGGTTTGGCCCAGCAGCCAGCCGACTTTTGGAACGAGAACAAGATCGCCATACGAATCCCGTTTGCGGTATCGCCTCAGGTTTCGCCAAGCTCCACTGGCATCAATGGAAACGGAACGCCGCTTCAAAGCAACAACAGCAGTAGCAGCCGAAACGGTTTCACCGATCGAACGTTGTTGTCACGACTTCTTTGGGCACAAAAAATCAGGGATGAAAGCAGCAAAATTTGTCATTAAAGTATACTTGAAGTCGTTCCACCATCCATGGAATGCTTCGAAAATCGAGCCCTCCTCTCTGTTACCTTCCTCCCACCAGTGCAAATAACATACACTTTGAGTTTTCTCGCTTTTTCAGCAAGTTACATAAAGATAAAATGCAAATAGAAGGAGGCAAAGACGGCATCCAACAGCAATAGGTTCTTTGCAAGATAGTGCGTGGCCAGGCTGGTTTCCATTTGACTCCTTGTCAGGTGACGCGCCTCCTCAGGTTACAAAATGTTCTCCTCAGTTAAAGAGCATGTATGGGCTGAATGTGCTGTGAGCCTTTTTGATACAGGTAGAATAACGTGCCTCACACAGTTTTTTCTCTTGCGAGACAGACTTCGATAAAACCACAGTTTCAGGCGGTTTTTCCGGACAGCATGTTGAAAACCTGGAACCTTCAGTTCCATTGTACTGTTAAACTGTACGTCAATATAAAATTCAAAGAACCGCGACAAGCAGATCAGCTGCGATATGGATTATTGATTTGGCGCGTTTCTCGTATCGCGGCTGCCATTCAATGCAACTATTATATTTGCAAGTACCCACACACGTTTTGTTTTCCCGTTCAAATGATGCTGTTAAAAAAGAACACATTTCTGGCACGACCTGATGTCTTCCTAGCCCCAGTATCTTACTTTCATTTCCGTCAAATCCTATTTCGTTTGACCGCATATGGCCGAATATTTATATTTCGTCCAGTCTTCCCATGTTTCAGTTTCCGTCGTCCTTTCTGACTGCGTCCATCATATTCCAGAATCCCTTTTCGCAATAAATAGATTTTCCAAAAACTTCTCGCGTCGTTTCCCTCTCGCCTACTTCCTTCAAACGCAATAGTGAAGAATTTTTTAGGACGCAAAGTGGGGAAAAAGCGTTTTTAACATCTCTTGAGGATATAAGAAAGGAGACGAAAATCCCTGCGGAGGAGCCATAGACCTCCACGAAAGCACATGTAGCGAAAATTCTCGCTATTGCAGGGAACTTACGAGGCGCAGGCCCCACCGCAATTGCAGCCATGCGGCCGAAAATCGTTCAATCATTTTACCGTAGATGCCTCGCGAAGGCAGTGAATGGACTCCAAACACGAGAACATATCCGTAAACAGTGTGCGCAAATGCCCGTAAACCTAAAATCGGCTTTCCAGAGGTGGCCCAATGACCAAAGGAGCCCATCAATTCCTTTTGCGCTCATTCGTCGTGCTTCATGAGTTTGTGGCGCTTTAAAAAAACAGGCCATCGGAGATTAGATAGACGCTTCGTATTTGGATAGCAAAAATCCAAGACTTTCAACTTCACGCTTAGATGGTTACAGTATCCTTTCCTGCTCAATAACAATTAAACACCGCATCAGCTCAAATTTATATATCTTCCTTTTCCTCTTCACCTTGGGTAATACATGACGCTCTTCCCAGAAGCGATGTAAGTATAAAGGACAGAAAACAACGTCCATAGCGAGTAATCGTCGCGAAGTTTTGAGTGCAGAATTTCCCTCGGTATTGGTTACAAGATAAAAATGAGGTATAAGAAAGCCGAACTTACATATGTACGATTAACGGGTGACCTTTCTTGCTAGCTTACGCCCCCCTCCCCCTCAATTCCGATCCCATTTGTACACGAGGCAGGAGGGGAATCCGAAGATGCGCTAGTCTCGTTCCACAAAGACAGAATATCACCGGTATACGTCTTTCTTCGGGAAGCACAACAAAAAGAGAAACCATAAAAGTAATGACTTGGACCACATAGAATATCTCACCTTCCCTCTGACTGTCTGCAGCGAATATCAATCCCGTTTGCTTCTTTGTCGATAAAACTATGTGCAAAATCTATATCTAACTGGACTTGTCCCCCCCCCCCCTTTAGTGAAAATATGTGACCATACGCTTCGGTGCTTGGTTAACTGCGCCTCTAGTCGTGTTCATATCCTCGTTGAACTTGACTGGAGTTTGCAGGCTTAAATATGCGGCTAACTTCACAGGCTTAATTAGCGTTTATAACGAATCTGAAATTTTGACCATCCATTGAAGTTTAGATCATTTGACCGTACTTAACAAGCAGTCTCTTAAGACCAAAACTACAGATTTCTGCAGAATTTTGGATTTTTCGGCAGCTACCGGACATTGGTAACACTACAAAAATCCTTGAATGCTGTTGCCATTGTTTTTTTCTCGAAATATCTACCGTGTTTTAATTTGTCTTCGGCAGATGTCATGACATTTTTTTAGACTTAGCTCTACTCCATATCACCCTTCATTCCTTCCTGATTAACACAAAAATGCCGTTAGTGCTACCTTCCTATGGCATTAAAGCCTCAAAATATGCTCTTAAAATGCGTGGCTGCCGGTATGGAAACTCGATATGAAACACAGAAAGTGTCGCCACATATCACCATTCACAGCACAAACAGGCATCACTAAGATTTACTTATAAATCAAGTACCTAGAAGTTGAAGTTTTCCAGTACTCCCACATATGATATCGATCGTGGTGGAAGACAGAATCGGACCTTTATGCGCAGGGTCAATCGCCAGGTGTGGCTTTTTCCACAATACACGAGAGCACCTTCGAGACTCTACACAATCAACAACTACCTTGAGGAAGCAAAAACGTCACAACACCAGCTAGCGGTTAGGCCTATCAGACTGTGGAACCGTACAGCAGATTTGGAGAGTTAATCTCGTCACGTTTGACGGAAATTACTTCTGAAGAAACCATCGAAAGCGACGGCACAATATTCCGGACAACGATCATGAAGTCCATGAAGCATTATCACACATGGAAAGCATTAGAGCCACACTATGCGGCCTAAAACCATACATAACACCTAATTGTGGAGGGTTACGTATAATTATGCTGCTAGTGCTGCACACCTTTACAGGTATCAATTAATTACTCCTCTATCGTCGCAACACCTACAACATTTGATTGTCACAACAAGCAACTCCTAACACCATGAACTCTGAAAAAAATGATGTTCCTCAGCTGCGCGAGCCTTTGCAATTAAAGGACAAGCGCGCGAGCCATTCCAAATTGCGCTGCTAGCAATTGAATTCTTGGCACCCTGCCTATGTGTTGTTCAATGGAGACATTTGACGAATAGTTTCACAGCTGACTTCAACGAGAGCAAATGACGTCATCAGAGCAAGTTATCCGTTCAAGACACGAATCATTTCCAGGAGAGGATATCTCATATCATTTGCACCTCTTACACCTAGTATTGACGTAAGTAAGAGTATTACAGGTAAGCAAAACCACTCCTTCCCACTAAGTAGAAATAGTATAGGCAAATGATATCATTTGCGAAGATCCCATGCATATAACAATCACCTCGGAAAGCTCACATAATCTAGATTGCTTGGTCTTTAGCTACCTGTTGCATTACAGGTAGCTAAAGTCTAAAGTCATGTCAACTTCCGTCAAATTCTGAGCTTGCCGTATTCGGCGACCCAGATGCCTCGAGGCTTCTACAGTATTTACAGCTCTTCCAAATAGAGGGGAAGTTAGGTAGATTTATGGAAAATGAGAGGTAGATGGTTTATGCTTTCTATAAATTCCAGAATGAAAGAATATTTGAGGGAAAACAAAACAACGGGGAATGTGCAGTTGAAAATTAAGAAAGGAGCAGAGATTTTTGAAAGTGACAGACATTGTTGTATGAAGACAGTACCTCTAACTCAGAGTATTGAGATTCTAAAGAAACGACCCAGTATGCATCAGCTCTAGGCATGGATTTGCACACGAGCAGGGCTTATAAGTTCAAGAAAGGCAGACGGGCTGATAAACGGGTAAAGGAAAGCTTACAGCATTCTCGACCTTCAAAGAGCAAACATATTCGAGTATGGGATTATAGACTATTCGATGCTGGACATGTTGAGGATTAGCATGCACCTCTCCTTTGCAGTCGGCGATAAACTGATCTTTGCTCGAATTGTGTTTTAAAAGCCAATAACAACACTTAACGGTGAGTATTTATGCAAAACAGCTCGTAACTTAAGGCAATAATCTTTTACATCATATGAAAGAGATATTTTGTGAGATAATCTATTTCAATACGTTTAAAGATTATTTTCATTAATTTAATTTTTATCATTCATTTAATTATATTATTTACAAAGTCTCAAATCATTTTATATCATTTAATTTAATTTGCATTATTTATTAGACAAATATATTTTGATAGTTGTTTGGCGTAGTTAAATTCCTTATTGCATCATATAAAATACATCTCAACATCTATAGTCGGGAATATAGAATACGGGAACGCTTAAGAGAACAGAATTCATATCTAAGGATAAGATATGTGCTTATCCATTCCACTCAATTAATAAAGAATGAGCCGTTTGCAATGTTGAATTCATAATTTGTTTATAGCGATTTCTCGTAAAAATTTTCTACGAAGCTTTTATTTTTATTTATTTATTTATTTATTTATTTATTTATTTATTTATTTATTTATTTATTTATTCGTTTATTTATTTAGTTATTTATTTATTTATTTACTCAATGGTTTCATTTCTATTCGGTAAATTCGAAGAGATAAAATAATAATGCATCATCTCAGTGAAAAGCATTAAAATGAGGATAGGTGATAAGATTAGGCAACTGCAAGACGTGATGTTTATTGTGTGGAATATGAAGGAAATGGAAGAGCATAAAATTCGCCTTTAATGATGCACTACGATTTGCACATAGCCTTATCGCTGATTTAGCAGGTTTTAAAGAAATTACAATCCTAAAACGTATAGAAATTGTTTTTGAAAGGACAAATAAGCATTATTCGCTTCGATTCCAAGCGATCGTTATCCATGTGTTCGTCAATGCCGCAAAAATATCCATGTTTACAAGTCTCTTGCTTGAATAATCTGCATAATTTCGATGATCCGGATATTGTTTCTTTGATCTCAACACTTGATCAAAATCACAAATTACATATTTAATCTCTGTGTTGTTTTACATTCTTTTGCGTTTTTATTCATATGGGAATAAAATGCTTGATGAGTTCTTTATGAACTATTGCATATTCCGTTCTTTTCTATTCTATGTTTTCTATTCTATATTCAAGTAATTCAATATATTTGAACTATATTCTAAATTCTATTCAAATTTATATCCTCTTTTATTTAACTTTTAAGAGAAATTGTGCCCTTATTAATTGTATCATTATGGAATCCCAAAGAAACGGAAAGTTTCTTTCTTCTGCATTTTTTTTTTCAAAGATATTCAAAGGTCGATTCGGTCAGTATGTAAAGGTGAAGCGTTTTTTTCACTTTGGGTGCAAGTTGTTGCGAGAGGAGAATTCATGTCTAGATTAAGGTAGCATGCTTGTTCGGCCATTTTATAGCACCTTTATTAGTGAGGTGAATATTAGAGGGTGAAGGGTGAAAGGCAAAAACAGGAAATCGATTTAGTCGAGAGGAAAAAGAGAGCGTTGCCGTGAAAAGTTGTTTTCTATGGTCAGCATACCGCACGGCTGATCTATGAGGCCTGTTATTTTCTCAGCGGATCATAGCGCTTCAACACATCCTCTGTTTATAATATATGTGCAGAATCTATTACTTTCAATTGGAAAAGTACTCATTTACCTTCATTTATTATTTATTTATTTATTTGGTTATATATATATATATATATATATATATATATATATATATATATATATATATATATATATATATATATATATATATATATATATATATATATATATATATATATATCGATGTACCTAAGTGCTCCTCATCTCCTCACATCCCTCTCCTTGCAAAAGTGGATTCGAAGGCACAAAACATACGACAAGCACAATCCACACATTACATCAAAGGCGGTGAAGTTTTTCAACGTTTTTTTCTCGTAGCTATTAAAGGCCTGAAGTGAGAATCACATACTCGACATTAACTTCACAACCTTTAGGCAGATAGTTCGCGAGCATATGCCTCATAACTACAATTTCCTCTCAGCTATCAGCGCAGCTTCACACCTTCTTTTGCTACATTTGTTGTGCACTACGAATGATAAGCTCTCAGAGGTAATCCCCCACAACTCCTGCAGGTTGTGGGTCGAGCACCAACCTTGCAAGAATATTTCAGTCGTGTTCATCCATCTCCGATTCTAAGGGTTTCAATCCTCTTTCTAATATGCGATGCTCTCATATTGCACATCACATTGCTGTGAAAAGTACTTGAGTGAAAAGAGGTGAGTAAATGCTGTCAAACTGCAACCTTATGGCAGGGACTATTCGACTCCTCCGGAGTCATCCACCCGATCCACGAAATTTTGCATAAGATCAGATTTTGTTCTTTAGGCATATTTCGATCCACGAAATGAATCCTTTTAGGCATATTTCGATACGCCTCGATGTATTTCGGTGTAAGTACTGCGATGCCGACATGGTAAGGAATCCCCTAATCATGATTTGTCTGATTGATTACCTCATAAAATCTCAATAGATACGTAAATATTAATTAATTATTTATTTACTTACTCGTTTTCAGAACGAGAAGTTCGAAGATTACAAGCGTTAGCTAACCGAATAACTTCTATATGCCTCTCCCCCCCCCCCCCCCCCCACTGCCCTTCAAAGGGATAAAAAAGACCTGCAAGCATGTCATCTGTTGTATTGCGCCTCTGCTAAGTTCCATCATCTGCAGGAGATTACGTACTGATGCAATATGGAAATCGGGACAGCCAAGTATAGCAACAAGAGCCTTCCAACTAATATAACCAATAACAATTGGGGAAATGCCATATATGCAGTGCTCCTTCCCCGCTGCGCAACTCGACAACTCTCCTCCTCTCACGTGTCATTCCCTCCAGTTTTAGAAACTTTCCTTCCTTTTACTTCTTCTTCTGAGTTTCCAAAGAATCCTGATGGGTCACTTCTTGAGCAAACGAATTGGACATTCTATTTTCTTCGCCAAATTGATATAACCTAACTTGCAGAAAATTGTATTCTGTCTCTTCAGTATGCCTTTAATATAAACAGCCACTTCCGAAATATCGCTAATTTTAAGCCATCAAGTCCTGGTTTCCCGTAGCGGTGATCATTCCCGGACAAGTTGGGATAAACTGTCCTGTTTGTAGCGTTTCCCCGCTTGCTCAATGGACCTTCCTCCTTCATAGCTCTTGTGTTATATTTATTTACACCGCATTGTTAATAGCTGTTTTTATTGTCACCATTGCTAGAAACATTTAACTCTCACCTTTGCTTCTATGCTGTTGCATATCTCTCTCTTGTGCTACATTTATTTCTTTTTAATATAACTTAAAAATATGATGCTTTCAATTTGTACGCATCTTCACGTCTAATTCTAAGTTTCTTCACCTGTAATTTACCTGTAATTTAAAGATCCCACCAAAAAATTATGGAACAAAAAAACCTAAAAATGTTTAACTGATGAAACGAAATAAAAGAAAAACCTATGCAGCATTTGTGGCAATACCTGTATGACTGCAACGTATACTTTAAGCAATAGAATTATCTGACAATGAGGCATTGATAGCAGTCCACAAATACGTATGTATCTCACATGAAATGTTTCTTTATTTGTTTATGAAGTAAATATTTTCACTATCCTCATCAATATTACAGGTAAATGAATCTCGGGTGAACAACTCATACCTTCGATTATATTCGAGTCGCATTCAATTTCGGCGAGAAAAAAACTCCACTAATGCTGCTGCAAATTTTGATGAAATATTCTTTGATGAATAAGGTAAGAATATGACATTCGCTATATTTTTTAATATTCATAATGTTATGTCTCTAAAGGATGTGGTGGGACTCCTTCGTTCTAAAAGGACTTTCATCCCTTTCCTTCCTCCTACCTCGAAATCCACCTGCTTCCTCTCTTCTCCCCCCTCCTCCCCTTTCCTGAAATATTTACATCCTCATTTTGTCTGGAATATGTCTTGAAGGTTTTCAAATTTGGCAAATATGACGAAATGTAGGAATGGCAATAGCGCGCTATGCGCATAAACTCATATCCAAGAAAGATCCATTGTTGATAGATGCAAATACTAGCCCAGGGTGTGTAAATGAATGAATACGATACATATAGAACGATATCCACTCTTGTGCCTTATTTTTTTCCGATCCATATAGTAATACCGAGATTTTAACACCCTTAAAATAGAGTGGTAAATGCGGAATGGAATGAAAAAAAATGAAATTACAGTACCTTCAGCTATAATTGAGAATTCATTTGTTTAAGTGCACTCAATCAGCTGATTGCGGTTATCGAATTGAACGTTGCTAGAGTGGGCAATTAGTTACGTTCTGTTAATGTTTTTATGCGTCCACATTGGTTAACTGTATTGGTTACCCTTGAAAGGAGTGAAAATATATGTTAGATGAGATACCTTTACTTTGCTTTAGAATTTCAATGAAAAGTTTCCCTCTTATTGTATGTCTACCTAGTGTTTCATACATGTAAATGTGCAGCAATACTTGATTAATTTATGGACGTTTTAATCTGTTTATGAGTGGTATTGTTCAAAGAAACTTATTCTTTGAAAAATCGTAACGAAGCAGTTTTTTGCATACGAAAAACTTAATTTCATGTTGTTGTGATACTGATCGATGGGTGATTTCTTCGAATGATTGATCTAGAAGATGGCTAAAACTATGCAAATAAAATCCATCACTTGTCTTTTAAAATTTAACACGAATGAAATGAGCCGAAACAGTTCTGCAAAAGGGCAGGGAGTAGAGAGGAGGGAAGGGAGGGGGGACGGGGGAATGGGAGTTTGTCTCAACCGTATTTGGGTCACTGAAAGAGTCCGTGTTTAGCAGAGCAGACTAGCGAACCCCGTTATTCGTTTCGACCTCGATGTGTCATAAGCTCAAACGTAAATATTGTTACGTGTGACATTCCAGCAGAAAAAAGAGTATTTCACATTTGTGCTCCGAGAACGAAGTTAAATACACTCAACTTCACCGATGCAAATCATAAAAAATTCGGACGACAAATTTTTGCGATGTTAATGCTGGTGTGTAAACGTAACAAATCACTTTTTCTTGTGCGCACCTGAAAGTTTGAGTTTACCTGTTACCTTTACCTTGTATTGAGGTTTCAACACCTTAAATTAGAAATTGATGGTTTTAATACCGTAGCACCATGACGACGGTTCATGACCAATAATTCTGCTTCACATACCACCTTCCGACACCACATAAGGGTGCAGCTTGTGTGATGGCTGAGGCTTGCGTGTAGTGTTGAAATATTTCGTTATGAACTATTTGTGAAGTGTCGACATTTTTCAGCGAGGTTTTTATATTCCTTTCATAGCAGATTTCATCCCTAATTGGGCTATTAATACTTAGAGATGTCGTGAATTTCCTAGTCAGTTAGATTCAACGGCCGACCCGACTTGAAACAAATATAACGTTAACGAAACTGTAGAACTTGACAGTAAGGTAAGATGAATCGTATTGTGTATTTATTGTTCTTTCGATTATTTCTAGAATGAGCATATTTAATTATTTATGCTATCAGTTTGTGAAGTGTGGTTGCATATCGTGCCATTATTCTTGAAATGCAGCCGTATATTCAATTCACTTATTTTCCAGCTATTCAAGTATTAAAGGTTACATGATCCTGTGCATATTTTATGCGCTGTTGCTAAGAAAGCGTCGATCCGAATGCCGTTTTCTTTTTGTTTCACTATAGGTTGTTTGTGTTTTCTCGAAGCTATATATATATATATATATATATATATATATATATATATATATATATATATATATATATATATATATATATATATATATATATATATATATATATATATATATGACATACATTTATGTATGTATGTACACGTACGTAGCGTGATTGGATTCACAAGTTTTGTGTGTTTTCGTTGTCGCTAAGACAGTAAAGAGTTGGTGGTAATGAAATCCGAGAGGGAGAGAGAGAGGGAAAGCACGTGCAAATGTAAGCACAATGTGACGGTTTGCGAACGAACAGCCTACGACATGGTCTTTTATAGGCTTCGCGTCAAGCGGGATGAATGTTTGCTCACTTAATTAGAGACTGAAATCGACAAGTTGAGCAGGTTCTCTGCAATATTTGCTTCTTTGCTTTCTCTAAATCTCTAGCTGACTGGATGTAGAACACAATTTTTTCTAAACGTATTACAAAAAAAAAGCGGTTTTTGCTTCTGAGTGTATATGTCGAAAGTTAACGGTTTAATTCCGGTGGTTCCGGAGCCGGAATTGTGGGATGAACGTGCACATATATATGTGTACATAATCATTGACACAAATGCTATAAACTGCTTCTTATGGAAATGTGTATCGAAAGAGGAATGCAAAAATGAAAAGCGGCAAACCGATTGGCGATGAAGAGAAACGCTAAATGGAAAACGGAACGTTGGAAACATCCGAAGGATTTTTATGAAGGTATATTCCCTTCATTGAAAAATATACACATTGCCATATCGAATTATAGCGCGACATTAATATGGACGTAAAGATAGTTCGAACTTTATTTATTGTAATTTGGAATTCGGCAAAGAAAAAGGTGTGTTGAAGATAAATTTGAGTATGGATGGGCAAGGCAACAAGTTTATGTGCGAATGCGGAAGGCGGATATCCTTAAAAAATACGTGAAAAGGACTGGAACATACAAGAGAAGCATAGGAGAACTAATAAGTCGAGTCCATGAACGAACAGAGACGAATCCATCAACGAGCTTTGGCGGCCCGCATGGCTTATGCGATGAATACACAACAGCTATCGGTCGGAAATAGTGCAGTCGATCATTCAGCGTGCGAACGAACGGTTAGCGTGATGTATCTTCCAGCATTTTTTGACAACAACCTGGCTTTACGGTTTCTGTACTGCGGGCATAATAACAAGACCACCAGGACATACCTTGGCAGTTCTACTATATGTTCTTATCAGTGGCAACGAAGAATGTCAAAAAACCATTCAGGAGGTGGGAAAATTTTGTGAAGACAATCGCTGGGAAAAGCACGATAGGCGGAACAGGGAGTATGCCTCAGAAATTGACCGACCCATATGGAGTAGTGGTCATTGTAATCGACGATTTGCTAACAATCTACCCGATTTCAATGAATCTCGGAGTCAAATTGCCGAATATAAGTCATCGTGTGCATAATAGAAGTTCAAGGATTTGCAATCAATCGATGAAATGTGCACCGCGCCTTTCATTGATGATAAATCCATGCCTTTCTATTCGGTAAGTTTTCATTTCTTTCCTTTCTGAAGGTCTGTCCGCACCAAATTTTCTTTATTTACGAAGAAAAACAGGTAAAAATGTAAAACAGTAATAAAGCGATTAAGGAGACATACGGCGTCGAAGTCTGTATGATAAAACATGACGAGTCATATAAACCAGGGTTTTGCTCCCTATTCGCTTGCTTCGATGTAGTGCAAGTTTTCCGCAGAAAGAGCTCATGAGACCTAGTACACATGAAGCGACGATGTCATCACTGCTGGCATGTAAAACGGGGCTTTGTGATGTGTATGAAGGTAATTTGTATGGATATGCGTATGTATGGAGATAATATAGAGGCATAAGTAAGGTCTGGTCGTTTCTTGGAGCCCGCTCAAAGACATAGGAGCTGTTTTCCTCAGAGAAGCCTCACGAAACCGTTCATAGTTTTGAGGTTGGCCTTTTGTGTTTTGGCTGTTGCCACAATTTATTTCCAAGTGTAGGACCATGTTGTAAATATAGTAGAGCTTCGAAATTAAATTTCAAAGAGGTAGAGCTAAAATCCAGTGCGGGAATATTGAAATATCTTCGAAAGATAACATCACTGATTAGCATGATTGCTTTCACCTATAGTTCGCCTTTGTTAGCAAATAGGTTGCTCTTAGTATTTGTCATCTCACTATGCTATGGCATTCGCAAAGACCTTCACCTTTATTATGGAGAATTATGGAGACCTTATTTATGCGCCTTTTCCTTGCGATGACGGTTCATCAACATATCAAAAAGAATTTAAAGTCGGATTTTTTGAATAGGGCGAGATGTTTTGCAATGCATAGAGGCAGTGATCGATGTAATGCTTATCACCTCATGCAGGTAATCGGCTTATACACATATCCAGTCGTCGAACGCTTTTATCACCTTCGCTAAAGGGTAAATGAGATGTGACACTTTACGACGCGTTGTTCTTCATAATTCCCCGTGGGTAAGAATTTTCCTCTATGAATAACTTGGGAGGAGAAGAGGAAGGGAAGTTGATTTACAGATCATTATGGCGGATTAAGTTTTTGACGGCATATATGTACCGATCGGTGATAGATGGCATATATGCATTTTTTGCACTCGCACTCAGTACTCCGCAGGAAACCGTCTCCCCACCCAGCCATTTCCCAGGAATCTGCAGGCCGACGGATTGTACTGCTTCTCTGTACTATCATTAGCAAGGCTTTACCGAAGGAAATTTGATTGCAGTATTCGCCAGTTGATTTAGCAATTATGTTTCATATGCACTAGGTATGCCCATCTGTGCTGAATTGTTTGGTAATGAATTTGTGATCTTTGATATCGATGAGAAACGTAAACGATCCGTTTTGAGGGTATTCACTGAAGAGCTTAATTGAACATACGAATCCATCTGGCGCGCTTTCCCACAAATTAATGTTTATATGAGAGTCTGACGTAACGCGTCGAATTGCAAAAAGCACTTCTGATTGCATTTATTTGTTTCATGTGCTTCATTATTTAAAATTAGGGGGAAAATTTATGCAGAAACAACAAAGAAAAAAAAACATTTCCGTATCACAGATTAAAGAAAATCCCAAAAAAAAGTTACCTTTCGAAAAACTGTAACAGAAAACACATTTTATGCCATTTTGGTCACGCATCAATTTTACATATTATGTCAGCTTCATTGGCGCGCTTTTCTAAGCATTTATTTCACGCCATAATATTTGCTCCGTCGGAATAAACAAAGGCTTGGAAACAAGTGGAAAGCCTACTAAATGGGCTAATACGGCGAACGTTTTTGGAAGAACTCATTTCATCGCGCCAACCGGTTCCAGAAATTATCAAGAAGTAATAAATTGTTAGTAACAGTGCATTTTATCTCCTTCCTAAGTGATCCGGTAAAAGTCTGAATTTTTTGGGGGGGTTTGTAAATGCGTTATGCTTTTTGGGGGGGGGGGTTTGTAAATGGGTTTGTAAATGCGTTATACTTATTTTTGCAGGTAATTAACTTGATTTGATTTGACTTGATTACTGGTACAGTATTTATTAATTTCAATTCCTTGTGCTGCATCTCATAATTGAAGGCAGTAACCTTTTTCATTTAATGAAAGATCCACGCTGAAATTGATTTCAGCTGAGGTGCCTCTTTTTCCGCTTAAAACAGGAACATCGATCAAAATATGCGTTCACATTCTGGTCGTCTCCATCACCAACCTTCTCCTTCTTCCGTAATGTCTCTATCGTCTCGCCTAATACGGACTGCTTTTCTCTGATGTCACTACTATTATATGATGGCAGATTGCTGTCACTTAATATTCGCCTCTCGTCGTTTTATATTTCGTTTTATTTTTTATTGCTGTATGCATGTAGGTAGTGAAGTTGAGTTGTGAGTTTACTGATTTATAATTACCCTCAATGTGTATATTATCGTTGATTATTGATAAAATAACATCATGATTGCTTTAGCAGTCTTCACATTCATTAGTATGTATAAATCGTTTTAATAAAAATAATGATTTAATTTTTTATGGATTAACCCGAAATTGATTGTTGTTTGTTAGTTATTTATGGAGGTAATTGATGTTTTGTGATTCGTATATTGTTCTGAGGTGCTCACCATTGTTCGAGTAATTAAGTGAACCTGATCGAAAGATTTTTCGCTGTTTTTTATGAAATCGCTGACGGTTTTTACAGAGTTGATTTCGAGGATATTTCCTACCTTTCCTTACGTGCCAGTTTCTGAAATATTTCAGGTCATCAGTTAATATGCAGAATTCCGAATTTGCATTTATTATAATTAAGTATAGTTGTATATAACCGCGAAATCTGTGATGTGGATTTTGTGTGAACACTTGTCTGAACGTCCGAATGAATGTCTGGGTGTGGTTTAACGAAAGCGCCTAATAGTAGTACGTTCTTTTTGAAACAAGAATTTTATATAGTGTTATCCGTTCTGTTTGGTTTTTCGCGTTTTCCCTTCACTTTATGCTAACCACTGTTAATGTTTTTTATATTTATTTCTCTTATGAGCTGACGATGAAAATTGATAGAAAATATTGCTAGGATTGGCATTTGATAGGTATTAGAGATCTCCGTTAAACTCATTCCCGCCGTCTTCCCTCCTCCCTCCCTCCCTCCTCCCCCTCCCCCTCCCCCTCCCCCCCCCACCTTCTCTGGTTGCCTAGCATATTTTATTCGGCTTGGGCGCAGCTCGAAGTTCTTTTGAAGGAGGTAGAAGACCATTGGAAATGGCAAGTCGTTTCATTTTATCGTTTTATCTTCTTTCTGTTTGCATCCTCCCTTCTCTCTTTCTGCATATCACCTAATATCCGAGGTAGTGGTGGATGCCTCAATTGCCCCACTTTGACCTGAAGGTGCATGTATGTTGGTCCTTCAATCGTGCGCCTTTTGGGAAAAAAAATCTCATTTGATATTTCTTCTTCGCTTGAAAAGTGTGATATTCCACGAAGAATATTGTCGTGGTAATGTCGACAACCTGTGTTGCCAAAATATTTTATTATGATGTACCATAGTAAGCGAACGGTTATCGTTATTTATGAATAAAAAAACAAGAGGAATTAATTAAGGTCGATGTCGGCACCCATACCTCCAGCACGACTCAATCAGAAACAACAGAAGAAGGTTCAAAAAGAGCAACAGGTGAGTGAAAATAAATATCGTTAATTTCGGCGCTTTTCAGTTGTCAGTTTTAAGCTTTCATGATAATGCTGTTGCTTAGTAAGGCTTGCTAAGTATATGATATGCAGCTTTGCCTTTGGGTGTATATGGCTGATTTAGCAATCTGGGGTTGTTTTGCTGTAATTTTGGGATTATCTCAACATTTTTTGTACTTAACACTCGGTACTTTTTACTTACAAGGCTGCTGTGGAAGTATCCATGCATATCGCCACTCCCTTCCCCCTCCCCGCTCCATGTCCCCATTCCCCTTAATCACTGTATTTGCATTTTTAACCAGATGGGAAAGAAATTGTTAGAAATATGCTGGATTTTCTCCCGCATTCGCATGAACGTTTTAGACGTTTGATCTGTTCCGAACTGGACGAATATCTGAACACTAACTTTAAGATACGCTGAAGTGTTAGGCTTTTAATGTTTTTTTAAGGCTTTCATTCGAAGTTAAAGAAATGCATGAAATTCATTTTTATTTGCTCTGCTTAGCGCCTATTTAAAATTTATCCGGCGAGTAGTCACTATTTTATTATTTGATTTGTTGAGCATATTCGTTATTTTTCGTCTTTTTCGTGCCCTATTTAGCTAAACAAAAATACGTTCTCTCTTTATGAATGTGAAAATCCGATAGAATTTATTAGTTTCATAGGTCAGAGGTCAATAGCGCTTAAATAACATAGGTAGAATAGAGCTGTCATGTATGTGATATAGAAGTAAACCAGAAGTTTTTAGTATATATTTTCTCGTTTTGATGTTATAAAATATTGTTTGTCGTAGGGGATATCGGGCACACAACTCAACGAGTTTTATTCCGTTATCATTCCATTTGAGAAAGGTTTTTTCTTGGAAATCCTAGAGTTAGCAGTGGCTGCCGTATAACCTAGTTGTAACCAATAGCGTTGCCGACCATCCTTCATCATAGGGTCTATAGCCATTAGCACTCGTGGCAGTCGGCGGAGGGTCACAAGTCGAGTTGAAATCGCCGATAGTGGAGGGTAATGTTTGTTGATAATGTCGGAGTAATGGTAGGTAATGAGCAGCGTGCATGGCACGAAGACTTTGGCTGGAAGGGACGACGGTGGCTTTTTATGTAGAGGGTGTTGAAAAAATTTATATTCGCGATGAGTCACTGCTCACTGTTAGGTAGTGGCCATTCATTAGAACGATCACATGTGGACGAACGAGGTTTTCTGATTGTGTGACGTTTGGTGGAAGGAATCAGTTGCCAAAGTTATTATTGGCTCGAATAGGAAATAAAAGTATTAGTAAGGCTGTGTGCCTTGAAACAGAGAATACCTGCCCGAAAGCCGATGTTCATTTTAACACAACTACGCTCGCTAATGTGCTTCCAGCATCGTGTAATCATGAATCAATGCCGATCGTGCAAAATCCACCTGTTCCCGGGGGTAACTGTTGTGCAGACTGCACCTGAATGCTGTACCTTGTGTTAGAGGTTTAGTGATGGTGGCAGACGCTTGCTCGAAATCATACAATTTTTAAGGCTATTAGGAAATGATCGTTGAAGAAAGCTTGCAGTTTACCTTCAAGGGTAGTCGGTAACTTCCACGGTTGACTCTGTCGTCGATCTAAGTTGGGTATGCGGTAGTCTACGTAATTCAAAAGACTCACTTTATGGCAGCATAAGATGAGTGAAGATGAATTTTTTTCTTCAATTTTATAAGTAAATGAAAACGTGTCAGGGCTTTTGACGCGCTGTATAGTTGGGTCATATAAGAAGGTTGTCTGGCATGCAGATGCTATGAATAGATAGATGATTGCAAGTGATGATGGTACCTTATTCTATGAACTCGCAGAATAGGGAAAAGAACTCGAGAGTTTAGTTATCAAGACCTCACCTTCTAATTTTAGTCGTTTATTTCTAAATATGGAGACAGGAGAATATAGTGGAGGAGACCTGAACAGAGGCTAAACACGTGAGCGCAGAAGCGAAGAAAAAAACGAATTTAAACGAAGGACTTTTGACGGAGGGTAAAAAGTAAATAAAGATTAAAAAATTAATTATAGTTGTATGTATTGCATTTCTTTGATTACGCTGTTATCCTGTCGTTTTGTGTGCTTTTTTTGATGTTAGTTTTTGTTGACAGGTGTTTTTGATGATGAGTTGAGGATGGAAATTGATAAAAGCGCTTCATTTGAAGTTGATTCTTCGAAGCGTTACCTATTTGGCTAGCAGTGGGTTATTGCAGAAGCACAATGGCGGAGTATCAACGTCGGCCGTCGTCCAACCAATACAGGTGCAACAGGTGGTTTTTTGCTTGCCTTGTTGCATGGCTTGTCGTTGAGGTGCATGCATGAACGTTGTTTCCCAGTTCTCCTCATTTCCTGTCCATTTTGTCTTTCTATTTCCCTTGTCTTTTCATTGCATCCATCTCTTACCCTCCTTCCCTCTTGATTAGCATCTATTTAGGAGATGATTGGGGGGGGAGGGGGGTAGGTCAAATGCAGTTAAGAAAAAAGCATTTCAAAATAAATGTTTCTTCTCAGTTATCGCTGGACGTTGAACGCCGAACCTGATTGCTTTATAGCGAAGTAAAAGGGATGTGATCTATGTTATGTTCGAAAAGCTGTATTCTATAAACGAGGAACCATCATCTACCGTTATTTTTTGGGCATTCCACTGTAGGTTTTTTGATTTTAATTACTCTTAATGAGCTTTTTTAATTGTCAGCTTTTTTTGCACTTTCTGCACCACATACAGGATGCCCAAAACGCTAATGTCTCATAAAGGAACTCATTTAATCTCTGCAGAAGTCAAGCACTTCTGCTGAGAAAACGGCATCGAACACACCTCACCGCTGTATCTTCCGTAGTCAAACGGCCGAGCTGAGCGGTCCGTCGATACCCTCAAACGCAGTCTTCGCAGACTCAAGAAGGAAGGAACAGTGGACCAAAACTTCTGGACGTTTCTTCGCAGTTATCTCTCGACGCCGAACGCGACACTGGACAAAGCGAAATCCTCACAGAGCTTTTCATACGCCGCAAGCTCCGAACGGTGCTTTCCCTATTGAGCCCGACGGTCCGTCGAAAACGTGGCAAAAACATGCGAATGGAGTTCAGCGAAGGGCATAGCACTCGCAGCCAGATATTCAAGCGCGGTGATCCGGTCCTAGCTGGCATTTATCAAGGGCCAGAACTTAGTTGGGCGAAATGGAAAGTTTTAAATTCATGTGCGAGGCGTGCTATAGGATGTATCTATCGGAAGTGATATATGGATTCGACACGCAGACCACCTAGTTTCGCCGACTCAGACCACAGTCAGTCGTACAATCTTCGAAGTGTTCGATCTCGAGCAGCGATCACGGCAACCTATCACAACGCTGGCGGATCCGGAACATGCAGGACCATTGGAAGCCAGTCACATCAGCTAGCAACTGAGGCGGGCAAGACGAACATGCAAACGTCGATGGCGGCTCACTTTCGGATCGGAACGAATTACACACGACAATGACGATGCCTAGACCCCTATCGCGTATCAAGAAGGAGGGATTGGATATGCTGTGATGATTCACCATGTCGGTGATGATGTTGCGACATACGTGATCACGTGATGATGCTGCGAATACTGCGACCTACGCTTGCTAATGGTGCTGTAACCTTCAATCAACGCCGTACTTCAGCAGAATATATATATATATATATATATATATATATATATATATATATATATATATATATGCATTACATGCTTCCGGATATATATACCGAAGAGTCCAATTGCGGGCATATAATTTATTCAGAATGAGATTTATCGTGCACACAGTGACCAATTTTGCATGTGCAAAACTTGCTGCATGGAATGGAGGTGCATATCATGCGGACCTCGCTATCGCACTTTGTCGCCTTATTGCAGAAATGTTCGAAAATGAGTGCGCTGTCATTCGTTTAATTGTATGTATATATATCTTTTAGAATCTAGGCCTTGTTGGAGAAAATCCACTCTTCAATGACCGCCATTTGAGATTTTATCCTCATTTTCTTTATTTAAAAAAAGTTTTTCCTTCTTTCTGATACTTGCAGTGAGAATGTAGATTTATGGAAGTCTTGTTAGTTACAAACGCATTTCGCCTTGTCTTCATCTCATCATCACTGAGATCGGCAGTCGGTAATGGAAGTCATAAAATAAAAAACATTTTAATGCAATAAGTAACCTCTAGATGTTAAGGTCAGTGTTTTATAAGTTTATCTTTTTATATTCTTTTACCCTTATTTGTGATTCCATTCATTAAATCTTTGGTGCTTTCTTTCTTTTTTTTTTTTGAAAACCTAGGTGAGTGGTGAGTTCATCGAATAATTCGATTGTTGAATCGATCTATTGAGTTTCTCTTTTTCAGTTTTTTCTTTGTCACTCGATGTATTTCACCTGTCACCATCCTCATCGTTAAATCTTCCTTCCTTCCTTCTGCTTTCCTTTCCTTCCTTCCTAATCACACTGTGTCTAATATTCCTGTTTGTTGTTAGAGAACTATGCATGTTGTAGTTTGTTTTTGCACGTTCAACAATGGTGATAATGATGAGCTTTTATTCAAGGTTTTATTTGCGAGCTTATATAGGACTAACAATAGTTATAAACTCGCCGCAACTTTAGAAGATGGGGGGGAGGGAGGGAACGGGAATTGCTCCTAAAGTGAGGACCGCATTTGATTCCATTTGAAATGAAAGAGATCTTTTGCGATACAGGAAGTTTACGAGAAAGGTTTATTGAGGTGAAAGGGGGTTAGCCATTTATTGAATATATTCGTTTGTTGATTTTTAAGGGAGCGCTGTAATATAAAAGATTTCACCATATATTTGAGTTCTTCGACGAAGCGCATGTCTTTCGATCAGAAGTAAGTTGCCATAAACGGGCAAAGCACTAAGTTGTTTTTGTAGTGGGATGTATTTAGGTGCAACCACAACGACACACGGAAAGCGCAGAGGCGTTACAAAGCGGTGGTAGCCGCCAGTCCCAATCGGCGAATATGACGCGATCCACGGTACATCCACATAAGGACCATTCACCTCACTACACGCATCGAGGACAGTCGATAAGGCCACAATGCGTTCCGTAATGACTTTCCTCTTTTGTTTGAACTGTTCGCAATTAGTGGCCTTGCAGAATCATTTTTTTTATTGTCCCCGAAAATTCTGATTATATATTCTAGCTGTCGCAAGTATTGCGTTTTTTTAAGGAAAGGAGGTATTTAATCGATAAATCTGACGTCGGTAGGAACTTTTTAAGACCCCCTTCTTCACGTGAAAAGTCGCTCAAAAAAAGACCTACTGCTCTGCTCTAGTCATGATAGCGTCACAACTGCGTTACTTCAGAGAGCCTTCGTTGGTGAGTTCGGTGGCCGAGTTAGTTCATGATGTCATTCCGCAGGCAAGTACCCCGCAGACCGCTACGGAACGCATCGAATGGGTCTGCATCCAGAAATGTGCTGCTGGTTTGTTTTCGTTTTATTTTTGCTCACGTTTTTTAAGAACCAAAAAAGAGAAACGAGTTGGCGAAAGTAGCACAATAGCGCTTTTTATGTTGTACTGACATGCACCCAGCAGTAAGTTCAGTTAAAGAGAGATCGACCTTAAGGTCATGCTACCTCTGAAAAGGACCAGTTTTCACCTGAAGGTTTTAGATTTCTGCGCAGCGCTAATCAGATGCAGTAAGCGAATTGAAACTGTGATGGAGATATACGCATGGTTTTAATAATATGCCGCTTGCGTAATATTGGCTGGTATTGCGAGCAGCGCATATCGCGCTAGCTTCACTGACTCGCTTTCCCAATTGTCGCGTAGTTTTGCTTCTTGAAAAAAATTACGGATATGCCAAAATAATGCGTTTAAGAGTTTGCAGTGAAGTTTTTGTGATCCATTAAGCTATTCGGAGATAGCGAATGGTTTTCACACAGCCTTTTTTGCAAGTATCTTGATTTTCATGGAGCTTGAACTTTGTTAGTCGTAAGTTCATCGGGTAAAAGTGCAGAGAAATAAACATTGGAAGTAATATGTACAACAACATAACGAGGATATAGAGAGCGCAGTACAGGTAGTTTGAGTGATTAAAGAGGGCAATAGAGAAATGATATGGCTTTTCTATGGAAATTTTTGAAGGAGCTGAGTGCGGATCGGTGCAGTGAATCATCTTTTCTATGTTCTCTTCGATATTAGTGCAAAAGCGCAGTTTCAAGGACGTCTTATACGTATTGAAGGATATGCTTTTTATGTTATGCCTAACCAGTACAGTCTGCTGCTTTCAGTTTCGTAGAAGTAACGCCCCTATGTCAGCATATATTTATGACTGGTCTGATAGATTTTAATCCACTATAAAAGGGGTGCATGTTAAACCTGAATATGCTTGAAGGAAAAGTGATGAGCTACCACAATGGCATAAAAGGCCATTGCATTGTAATGTTGTTTGAGCAATTGCGACCGTCTACTCGTTCGATTCACTTTGCGGATCTCGTAATAAAACTAGGCGACCCCATTTTGCAAGTCGTTTTTGCCTTTATCATTTTCAACATACCATAAGGTTCTCTTTATTACCAATGCGTCTTATTCACTTATAACGAAGGTGGAATCCGGAAGCATATGTCCTTCTGGTTGACTTTTGGTGCTCCGGTCTTTTATTGTTTGGTAATTTTGAAGTGAAAAGCAAGGATTTAAGGCGCTGATCGGAAACGTATAATGGATGTTATCGTGATCGGTCTAGCGCGAGGCTACCAAATATGGGCTGTAATGGTGTGTTTATTTTCGCCATTCGTTTTTATTACTTGATACATTTGTTTTTTAGTATGTAATTACGTATTTATTATTTAATTTCCCATAGAAGTGCACATTTAATGTACAATTCTATAAATTTTTTTAATTTTATTTGGCCGATAAAACGTTAAAAGGGGGGAAATATGTTAAATATCCAACGACTCCTTTGAAATAAATTCAAATTCAAGCTTTAATTTTAATTATTCATTGGATGATTTTTTAAAAAATAGAGCTTAGTCAAACCCTTGACCCAAAAATATCCCATTAATTTGCAGTCATAAAAATGAGAGTTTTCATTCTTTAAGTGCTTATATGAACACACTTTTGCATTTTTTTTTCATAGTGTGGTATTTGGTTAAGTACGCTGCCAATAAATAAATATATTTTCACAGTCTAAAGTAATGGAAGAGATATGGATTAATTTTTTAAAAGTGTATTGATGGTCATTGCAGCGGTCATCGACTTACTTTGAAAATTGCTTCGACGAATTGCATTGAAGATTGCAGTGACGTCGAGTCGCTTTCTTAAATTTTCTCGCAGTATTTTTAAATTGCAGTTTTCTTGAATGGAAAGTCCTTCTACCATCCCAAATCCTTCCTCCTTGATGTAAAATCTATCGGAGAACCGAGACGAAACCCACCTAAGTTGGGCCAATTTCTCATCAAGGATTGTGTAATAATAAAAGTCGGTTTAAAGGAAAGCGGCGATTGTGAGGAAGTGCTATCAGAGAGGCAAGGTCCACTTAGAGTGGGTCGACTTCTTGCCACGGATCCGGAACCGGGCTTCGGAATTCACGACGACAGGTATTTTCGTTTCTTTCTTTATATCGCTTTGCATTTACACCGAAGCGTTTTTTCCATTCTTAGAAAAATTCGTCCAAAGTTTAAAAATATTTCCATTATTAAATAAATTTCACTCTTTATTGGATATATTTATCATTTAGACGGTACGTTGTTGCTTTTAGAAGTGTTTGCAAAAATTTGCGAGGGTGGTTGCACTTTTCTGTCCATTTGATTATTTCAGATGGCGATTTGCACTGATTATATCTGTGAAAAGCATTGAATATAAAGTTGAAGTTATGATGAAATGCTAAGTCCGCTTGCTTTGTGATGGATCGTTTTTTTGCGAAAGTCAAGAATTTTATTTTAAAATGTTGCAAAAGTTCCAACCGAATATGTTCAGAAATCGGTCGAGTCTCCTTCAATATCGATTTGTTGACCCGGTCGTTTTTATGGATGACAGATTACTAGATTTTTTTAAAGTATATGGCTTACCTAATTAGCTGAGATAGGAGGGCGCATATCGCACTACGCTCTTTGCACAGTTTACTTTTATTTCTTTACAAGCAGTAAAGACGACGCAAAATGAGGGCATCAGGCATAAAGTTGACTTGATTCATCGTATAGTTTTTAGCGTTAGCAGCTAGAAGTACAACATGTTGGATGACAGATATGATTAGCCGCATTTGTAAACGAGTTCGGCGTTTATCGTCGCTTTCAATTCGCGCATAGATTGCAAATATTGTATTTGGTTTATTGAGCAACAGAATGAATGAGGACTGCATCCAGAGATTATAGAATAATATGAAAGAGGAGTTAGATGGGAAATTAGTTGTGCGGTTGGATTAGTTGAATATTTATTGAGGGCTGGAGTTATTGGATGGAGGTTCTGTTGGGTACTGACCAGCTGTTATGTCTTTTAAATACTGTTGATCATTATAAGTTTTAATATTTTATGGCGATGATTGCCTTGAAATGAGAGCGTTTAAAGGAAGTGTGAAAGATCGATACTACTTTATATTCGTCGATGATTCAATGCCTTTTGTTTCGAAGTTTATTTTTGGAATAGCACTTTGGTGGCAGCGTTCCAAAAGGCGAGGGAATAAAGGATAAAGGTAGAGGAGAGTGAAGCTTTGGTGCCAGTGGTGGCATCTTTGCAAAATCAGATTGGATCTTCGTAGCGCAATATGAGGTGCGCCGCCTGAGAAAGAACCCTCCTAAAAGGCGTTTTCAGTGTGTGTTCGTTTTGAATAAGGACAGGTGATTTCGATTGTGGGATTGCAAGCGCTTCAGATGGTGAAGATCTTTGCGATTTCAGACCTGGACTTGCTTACGCAGTGATGCCATTCGTGTGAATGTGAGGTCATCCGATCCGCCATTTTCTGAAACGCTACCGACATTGTATGTGATGCCGCTTACATGTAGTAGGCGAAGTTTGTCTGGGTGACCGCTGAATGGGGCTATATAATTGTTGCAGGTATGCAAATTCGCGGCCACTATTCGCAATAGTGGATGGCAATTGGCACGTACCGGATCGACAATATTGTACCCTTTCTTTCCTCTCTCTCATCACTGCACAATTCGTGCGTCGGATTGCGTTTCCCGATCCCATTTGTACATTCGAAGCCTCTACAAAGTATGATTTTTCCTTCGCGGTCATATGAAAGCTGAATCTTCAATAGCCTTCCAGCTGTGCTGTTTTTCTCATGCCGTGAGGATACCCATTCTTTGTCCGAATATGAGGAGGGACCATCGTCCTTTTTTCATTCTTTCGCTAGAGTTTCCAGCGGCAGAACTGACTTTTTAGTTACACCAACGCTAACTTAAATTGAGGAGAATCGTTTCATTTCTGAAATATTCAGTCCGTTTGCGTGGTTAAGTTCTATGAGGAAGTTTTTTATGTTTGGGTGAACACTTTGAGGAATGCATCAGAGGAAACCGGAAAAAGGAATTTCTATGTGTTTCGAAGATTGATACATCGGAGGTGTACCGTTTGTAGACGTTATCGAGCTTCTAGTTGAGATGTGCCACATGTTGCAGGATATTAGTGGTTTGTTTTGTGAACCGCGTTGTGATATGTGACGCGATGTCGCTTCGTGAGCAGAGGTGTATATTCAACTGTCAAATCAGCGACGCACTTACAACACCTTTTGCAGTTTCGGACGTTTTTCTCGCCTATGCCGACACAAATGTTAGCAAATTAATTTATTTCTAAGGTATTGAAAAGGGAAGGCGGTAAAACGAGTTGACGGTCTCACTATCGTTCATATGCACACTTTCGATGAATATATCTGTGCTGCATGTATGTGTATACTTGTAAATATGGCTGTTTTATCTGTACTCGTATTTGTAAGTGTGTATCTCCACGTATATATGATATCTTTATGCATACACATTAAGTGCATCACAATTATATACCCGTATATATATATATATATATATATATATATATATATATATATATATATATATATATATATATATATATATATATATATATGAAAATGCATTTTCCTCGGTGTTCACTGGCGTCCTTTTGTAACGCAACAATCGAGATATTTTGTAGCTAATTGTGAATGCGATGATGGGAGTACAGAGGTTGCATTTTTTTTTCTTCTTTCAAGCCTTTTTCTTGCAACTTTCGATTTATCTCCCCGTCTTCCTTTTTTCTGTTCGTTCTCTCTCTTGTTACATGCTATTTTTTGAGCATTTTGCACATTTCTTGTACACACCACTTTCCAGTGGGTGTGATGATGGCAAAGAAAGATACACTCATTTATGGATGGAATGAATTAGAATTTCTGGCTATAGTAGTGCAGTGTATTTCAGCTAGTGCAAGTGGATCAGAGTTGTGGGGGAATGGCGAGTGGGGAAGAAGTCATGCCGGGACCTACATCTTCCTATACGTCTGGCGTCATGAATGTCGCGAAGGTGAGTGCTTTGTTAGTTATGGGCGCCTGAGGTTAGGTTTATTCATTTCATTCGAAGACAAATTAATCCATTAAATTTTTTTTGATGACTCCAATGTTCCATGGTAATTGTTACCATCAACTGTATATAAACATTATTCCGTGGAAAAAGGATTTTCTCTACTATTCGCATTTTGTGATGTTTTTCTGGAGGACTGTTTTATGGGTTAAGGAGTTTCATGCTGTATTATTATGAGTCAGAAGGGGAGAAAACTTCCTCAAATGTTTTCATTCTGTGGGGCGGAAACGAAGGGAAGAGAGCCAGTTTTGATAGATTTTGATAAGTTTATATCTTTTTAATATTCCCGCTTAAGCTTAATTTTTTTGTTTATTTGTTTCTTCAATAGTTATGAGGATCGGTATGTTTTAGAGCTTATCGAAGACGGTATCGGCACTAGGTGAGACGGTTGTTTCATCGTTATCCTCTTCACCGCACTCAAAGTCGTTGCTGAGCTCAATCGCACATCCCGGTATTGTAACGGTCGTCGATGCAAATAAATTGCCTTCCGATAACGATTCAGATGTATGCATCTTTCTTATTATTTCCTTTATCCCAGTAGCTTTCTCTCTGTGTCGTTTCTCAATAATAGCCTTCATCCATCCTCTCCTACTTTCGCTCTTTTTTGACGATTTCTTTCTTTGCTGGCAGTTTTTTTGAAGTATTCAGATTTGTTGATATAGTACTGAACAGAACTTGGATTGCAGCATGCTGATATGCAGTCAGAGCGTTCGGAAGCGGTATTGGCTCATTTTGTGGCGCATTCCGAACCCATCGGCTATCTTTCGTTCGCACCTGGCGGGCAAATACTGCTCACTTCAGGTATGTCTTGTTTTGCCCGTTTTTCCATTTCCTCTTTTTTTTTGCAAATTGCGGAATGCATCTCGCTGGCTAAGGATGTCTCATAATTACCTGGTTATTTATTGTCCAAACAGTTCATTGAGCACCGTCGACGAAATTTCATTCACTTCGAAGCTGTAATTCACATATCTTCATAATGAGTAAGAAGATGCTTCATTTCTTTTTCATCCAATCTGCGCTCTAGATTGACTTACTGTTGTGTACGTCTGTGTCTGTCTGTTGGTACGTTGGTGTTCGGTTGACTGTTTTCTTCGATATTAAATCAGCGTAAGTCAAGATCTTAGATAACGGAGTTGGTGACTGAACTGGTTTGTCAGGAGGATTGATTTTGAGTGTGAGTTTACCACATAGGTTTATTTGGGTTGAATTTTATATTTTGCAGCGATCGAGATTTTGATAAGATGTGTAGTGATAAGCGTAAAAGTGACCAGTTTATGCTGATCACGCAGTCGTTTATGTACCGTTATTCTTCATAACAGGTCTGAAAATACTTTATATTAATTCTTTTGCATTCGCCTGTCTTATGGATTAAAAGAATATTTTGTTTGCGAGTTTGCCTCATTGCTTATCTCATTGACCAAACAGCCTCGTTAGTTATGGAACATCAGTTATGGAACGTCACTTCCCTTGAATTTGGCGCTTTAAAAAATCACGCTAGGGGTTTCCTAGTGAAAGTTCTGGTTATTTTAAACGTCAAAATTTCTCCCCCTTTCATCCAAGGCCTTAGTGTTGTTTGAGATCACTGCATCAACTGTTTCGTCAAGAACATCTGTTCGAAGGTTAATGCCATTCATCTCCTCCAATAATATGTAACCGTTGGTCAGATCGGAATTGAAAGTTTATTGTCATACTCGAAGAGAGGCTGCAGTATAAGGATTTAAGCCGTTGAGAATAGACGTACTGGATTGTGTTTTTTTTTCAGGGCAGTCTTCAACATGTTTTCATATTTTTTTGCTTTATCCTCATCCCGGATCTCCGGCCTTGGGAGCTGTGCGCCACATTTATACACTCTACAGGGGAACAACACCAGCGAAGGTGTTTTTTTTTTCAAATCTGTTATTCTCTCGTTTCTTAAGTTTTTTAGGGTCCGAATTTGGATTACTTCAGTGGGGAGTTATGGTGCGGTTAAGTCGAAAAAAAGGTTTGGGATGGTCGAATAAGTGGGAAGGGAGTAGATCCAGAGTGATCATTGGGATGAAACTGATCGTTGCTCAAGAAAACGACGGTTTGGCTTATTAATATTTATTTGATTTGAAAGTCTCACTTTTATTAGTAAGAAACGTTGGATTACTTGCATATCTGTGTTATTCTTGCCATCATTAGGTAAATATTGTTGGTACACTCACCCGCTGACAATTTAATCGCATATTACTAAGAATTCAAGCAGTTGGTTATCCGCTTTATTGCATAGGTAACCAAATTTCCACATTTAGACATGTACACATATACATATACATATACATATACATATACATATACATATACATATATATATATATATACATGTACATACATATATCTTACCTTGAGATTGTTTGCATGATTGCCCGGCTAATCAGATGTAGTATCTGTACAGTATGCACTTTGCATCTTCTGTGATGATCAGATAGGCCATATATAATTGAATTATTCAGCTTGATCCTCTTTTAGCTCGTTGGACATTTTTTACGCACCCGACTCAGTGTTTAATGTTTTAATGGAGTAAGTAACCGAGGCTGTGAAACGGCGACGGATAATAGATACGAACGTTGAGCTAGTGTTCTGGTACTGGTTGCATGGACTTTCTTCTATGTCTAGATTTATGCAATTTGTTTACCGATGTTTCGATAATTCGAGGGTGGTCGATGTTATCATTATCATTTATAACCTCTTGAAGGTGTTGGACAGCGCTTTTTCGATGGATGGACGTTGGCTAGCGTTGGCGACAAACCATGGAACAACACATGTCTTTGCCATATGTCCTTATGGCGGCCCAGTCACCATGCGAACACATGGTGGTCGTCTTGTCAACAGAGAATCGAGGTGAGCATTCCGTTTAGAGAGCGACCAAGAGGTTTTTATTTTTCACGTTACGTTGAATTTAGTCGAACAGTCCGTTGTTTGTGTTTTGTTAGTGATAACAGTTTTTTACTGTTTTTTATGGTTTATTAGTCAACATTTTAGTGCTTTGTCAACAGCATGGTGGGCTATATGGCAATTGCGTTACGCGTCTAGATTGGGCAGATTGTAAGAGCTGAGTGGATTTTCTGGCTAGAAAAGACGGAAGAAGAGTGAATACCAAAACGAGGTAGGAGATGGGAATGTGAGAAAACCCGAGGGGGAACCACAGGGGTGGAGAGGAGATGAAGGAAAATGTGATTACTTCGATCGCCACTTGCAAGTGCACTACCAACTTTGGAGGAGCACATTTCCAAGCACGGTCGATCTGTATTTACGTATGCATGTATACTTCGTATTTCTATCGATCTATAAATAGGGTTGTGGAATTTCATAGGTGAAATGCACACTGCAGGGCGATATCCTGTACGGTAATTCGTTTTGGCCCGACAACTTTGAGGGGAACTATGGACATTCAAAAGCGGAAAAAGTTGCTTACATTTCACACTGGTGGATCTTTCACTTCACACCGGTCGGACTGCACAAAGCGGATCAGCAAATTGTTTGCGGAAGGTTTGCATTGGTGTTCTAGCTGGTTAAGATGGGAAGGCACGTAAGTTTGTCCACAAAAGAAGAGTGACATACCACACAAGCCATATGCTGATGAGGGCGAACAATACAGGACACAACCCAAGTGAGGGAAGACGGCTTAGTTGCTGCAATGATATGATTACTGCGTGCCGGAGCGCTACTGTGGAATCGAAAGATTGAATGTGTAGAGCAACTGTTTCTATGGAGAAGAAGAATGTCGACAGTACTCGATCAAACAGTCATTTGTATCGATGGGACGTGTACCACCAATGGTTGATATACTTCGCACCACATTAAGTTCTGTTCATGATTCGCCGATGACATGAATTAAGTCGATGTTTTTTCTTTAGAAGTTATACAAAGTAGATCGGAATGCGCGATTCTGTCAACGGTTGTGGCGAGTCCCGATATCGGCTCGATGAAGAATCTCAGTGAGATCTCGTGGAAAGAATTCATCGTTGAACCGTTGATGTTTCATCGGCAAACTGGGCGTGTTTTGGTGGAACAAAAGACCACCAAGACGGTTGAAGAAGGCAGGAAGTGAAGTCAAGTTGACTTGACGGTACTGTGGAGAAAGATCGCATCGATCATGCTGGCAGTCGGTTTTTAGGTTGCGGCGACTGATAGATAATCCGATAAGCCTTGTTTACCTTGACAAATAATTACGGTCATTTAATTGTTTTTTTAGTGATCAAGCGGTACGAGCAGGTCAGTTTTATGCGTATTGCTTATCTCTAAATTTTTGCTATCGTAATCTACATTGATCCCGGAGGTGTTAAATCATTTCTGTGAGAGATATATCTGTTGAATGGAAACTTATAAATGATAAACTACCCATCAGGTTAATTGTGGCACGCTGTTCAGGTTCCATCGTTCGGCAGGCCTTATCGACTCGGAGTCGATTGCGGCAGTTGGAAAACCGGCCGATGTTAGAGGTTATCAGTTTGGTGCACCACAGGTTTACAAGTCAGTTCTTTTAAGTAATTACTCCTAACTTTATCTATTCTTTGGTGCGATAGCGCAAATGCTTTTACTCTACAACTCAATAAAATAGGTCGACGTTTTGTAGTGCTTTTCATTTCCAGATGCACTAAAAAATACAGTGGGAATAAAACATCAAAAATAGTGTGGTATAGTGGACAACACGATAAAAGGTTATCACTTGCGAAACTTGATTTGATCATTGAAGGAAGCAATTCCAATCCGTTCTTCTTTTCTCGCCCCCTCGTCTTCCGAGT
Organism: Ascaris suum; assembly: GCA_013433145.1. Taxonomy (NCBI): domain Eukaryota; kingdom Metazoa; phylum Nematoda; class Chromadorea; order Rhabditida; family Ascarididae; genus Ascaris; species Ascaris suum. Next base: position 8,383,426 of record CM024181.1, read on the forward strand.
TTGCTGCCAGATTATTCTCCGATCTTTCGTCTTCAGCTGAAATTCATTGGGCATGGATTAGTGGACGTAATGGTTCCAACTTGGTATTGCTGATCTTCTTGGATGCATAGAGGAACGAGTTGTGGCCGCTGTATTCCCCGCTCCCCCCTCTCCCTTGCTCCCCCTTCCGCCTCCCTCTGTTCAAGGCGAAATGATTAATTTGCTGATTGAGCGCTGCTCACACTGATTTCTTCACACGTTCGCTTAAATAACACCTATAGGCAAATTGCGCGCAGTTTTTCTGTGAAAAATAATTTTGCTTTTTATGATTGATTGCTGTTTTATTGCTTTGCGTTTATTAGCATCTGATTTCTATGTGCTGCTCCGAAAACTTTCCAACTTTTTTTACAACCTGAAAGAATGTTGATGTTTGAGAGCGACAGGTTGAGTGTGGTTGTTGATCCGCTTGGTGCCTCTTTTACCTTGTGGTCCATAAATATGTAAAACCACAATGGTTTCCTTAATGGTCTTTTCGTCCACCGACGATGGCACGGCTTTCTAGCAAGCCTCGTTGCATCCTTCAACATGCGTTCAGTAAATTTCGTGACAGTCATTTGCACGATACCTGTGTTGAGAAGGAAGGGGAAGATTATGATCTGTTGGGTTTAAACCGCAATATCTATTTTCGGAGAAGTTCATCCATCGTTTATATCATTGCCGCTCAACGCCACTTTTTTCTTTAGTGGTTTTATGCTGACAGATATTTGGCGCATTTCGTCATTCAAAAATATTTATTGATATTTGTGAAATGACGCTTAAATAAAAGGTTGCACAAAATGCTAGCGCTCTATCTTGCTTTCCAAGAAGCTGGATTTTTTAACTGCACACCTCTTGGCGTTATTTTACGTAGAGATGTGGCATAAGGAGGTGGCGTTTATCTCGGCGCTTTGCAATTGGGTTGTGCAGTGACCTAAGCAGAATACGAGTTGCAGGGAGCATCCGTGCATTGCGCGGATGTGTGTTGCGCGATCGGTGGGAAACCCGCGTATTGGCCCGTTCCCGAATCCGATTGCGATGAATGCCATCGCTAAGATTAGGGTTTGTATTTCCTCACTTGTGTCTCATATCCAGTCTTGTCAAAGAATTTTTCCTTCAACGAATATGCAGTGATGGGCATTCAATCTTTTTCAGTTATATTCTGCTGCAGGCAGTGACGAGTCTTTGGCTCATAGGAAATAAAGTACGGGGGCGAAAACGGGAAGATGGTTCTCTCGAAGTACATTTTTGCTTCCTTTGGAAATTCTGATTACTTTTCAACGGATAAAATTTTAGGAAATCAAATTTTTGTGCCGAAATTTCAGGTGGTAGTCACATTCGGTGTTCGTTATTCGACACAATTCGATAATTTTCAATGCGGACAGTGAGTCTAATAGTTTGCTAAAATTATTACTCGTCTGATGGATGTTAGTTGAATGATTTTGTCATTTGAAAGAAAAAAGTGCTCATTTCAGCAACGTTTTCTATCGGCGGACAACTTGAGTGCATGGGCTAGTGACCTCACCTCTGTTTCGTTGTCATCCGGCAAAAGAGGCTCCGGTATTGCTACTCGAACGACCGAACAACATCGCATATCGGTGATTTTCATTCTCATGACAACATGTTATTACATACTGTGCACATATACATATTTAGAAAGTCTTTGCTGATCCGTTCTCCTTACTTATTGAACCTTTGCTTGAATCTTGTAGAGTCACTGACTGATCTGTTATGCTCACTGAACCTTTGCTGGGAAATTGCAAATTCGATCATCTTTAGATTTTTCGCTTGGAATTCTGAGAACTTTACCTTTGACTTTTGACTTTGGTTTATTGTAATATTAGTGCAAGGTTCTATTTAGTTTTTTTTTTTTCGAACGAGGCAGATCTTAGGGAATAGAGTCATATGTTTTCGTTTAGTTTATTCCGCTTTCGCCCATCATTTAGGGAACGTCGGCTTGTGCAGTACGAGGCGTTTGTTCTATAGATGTGGCACTAATAGAGTGCGGTAGTTATTTTTATTTTCGCGAGGGGATTTCGATTATACAGCAATTAGGAATTGATCGGTCTTTATGGTAGATGCAGTTTATCCTTTGTTCACTTGTCATCAGTAGCTTAATTATTGGGTTAAAGGGAAGAGTCGAATGGTCCTTAGAGATTGATATTTACAGGTATCGTTTGCATCGAATGCGGTTTCGTCATTCGAACAACCTTCGTTGCTGGTAGTCGGTGATGATGGTGTTCTTACTGAATACTCACTGGAAGTCACTCCAGCACAAATACCACATCCGGCCGCTGCATCCCCAGCTACGGCAGTTACGGGTGCTCATCCTCGTCTTACATGGGAGTCACCTATTCAGTGCCAGCTACGAGCCAATGCCAGCTGGCAGTTACAGAGGTATGCCAACGTTAACGTCTTATTTGGGTTCTGATTTAAGTGTTCTCAACAGTTGACTACGTTCGGCACTAGCGAGTAAGTGCGACTTTTACCTAAATTTCCGCAAAGTATAATATTCCTTCTCAAAGTTATTACTATAAACGGCGAGGAAAATGTAGAGCTTGAACTTGCATCGCAGTTATCGATCCTACTTATCTGTAACTGCCAGCTAGCATTACTGGAAGTTTCATGTGGTCATCGTCTGTATATTCCTTCAGATATGGGCTTTAGGGTAATATAAAATCCATTCGAAACAAGTTGTAGGAGCTCTCCTTTCGTTCTTCCCGTTTCTTCCCCTCCCTCATCCCTTCCCCTCCCTATTCTCCACCATTCTGTTGGCTTTTCCACAACCGAGGTTTTTGCGGTAATCGTTTTGGTATTGACGTAGAAGGTGCTCAAGCGTTCGCAATTTTGCGGAAGGCACTTTTTTTAAAAGTTGATGCTGTTTCTTTTCGAAGAAATGGAGGCGCATAGAATTTCAAAACTGGACAAAAAGTGAGCATTTGGACACTCTCGTAGTTTTTCTAAAATAAGGAGGAGGGAAAGGGAGGGGAATATTCAGCTGTAATTGACATTGCGAGTTTTTATGACTGAATTTTGCCGACATATAAGGAAGCGATGTCTGATACCTTTTTAATTGCTAGTTTGTTAGTGATATTGTTGATTGATTTACACCTGGTGGATTCTAATATTGAGGATTTATTTTGGGTATGGGAATTTTTTTTAAGGTGTAAATCATCTTTGGACGTTCGCGCGCCGGTAGCTGAATCGAATCCTCTGCTAGTGTGGTTGAACGCTTCGAACAAGATCGAAGAATGCAAGATGAATTTGGAGGGTGAGAGAAACGAAAAATGGATCACACAGGTCAACATTATCGGATATTAGCGCCCAATTTAGTCATTAGTGCGTTTACGCAGAATATTTGTCGATTTCTTAGCTGTAATATTTGTCGATATTTCATTGCTTTCTTTTGTGTTGCATCCAGATGAATGTACTGTACTTTTCCGGAAATAGTCTCTTCCGGACTATGCACTTTGTTAATGAAACAAGCCGGATGTTGCTGTTCTGTAGGAACAGAAGCGTACACACTTCAGCGATTTTAAGGAGGGGACCTTTCATGAATATGTAGTCGCTATGTATCTAAAACAACGTCGAGGTTTGTAAAAGAAAAAAGTTGTTAAGTTTTTAAATTGAGAACACCAGCTTGATTTTCTGGAAGAATCCAACGCGAGGTTTTTATAATGTTTGTTGCGATGGTGTGGCTTGATTGCAAGTGCTCATTCCTCAGTAAATGTTTATGGTGGTATGCGCCGGTTTTTTTTTTCATTTTTTGAAAGAGAGTCTATGTTTGTGTTCAAGTTGGTTATGCTAGTTAGAAATAGGTGAAAATAGAATGGTTAGATTGATGCAGCTGAGGTGTAGCTCTCGTTTATAAGAATCAAATCTGTTCTGTAACTTATTCGGAATTCATGAATTGTGCTTTCAGCGTGGGTATACGATGATGTTTGCAGATAGAGGTACTTACGTATGGGGAACCACATCGTCGCCTCTGGACCGGCCCTCAGTTCACCTTCAAAACCTTTCTATCGTCAGGCCATTCTAGTGCAGATCTCGTCAGTTTGTTTCTTTTTTCTTCCAATGTAAACGTTTTTTGGAAGCCTAGAGGTTGATTAACGTTGACCAAATTTGGGCCCATTTACCACCGTTTTGGGAAGGTGAAGGAATTTGGAAAGGAGCATGTGTCGAGTCAAAATCGGCATAACTCTGTGGGGAACAGGAGGGCGGAAATTAAGGTGAATCGGAATAAGGCCGGCTGTTATGAGCTGCCCATGTTTCGGCATCACTCTTAGGTTATTATTAGGACTATGTTCTCACTGTTGATCAATGGAAAAAAAATTGACAATGCACCGATGTTGTAATTTTCCTACCAAAGACTTATTTTTGGATAGGATTACACTTTTTGGCATGTATGTGATGATAATAGTTGCTTTTATTGTTGTTTATGTTTTAGGTGCCACCAGGTGAAGGCGGTGCGCGCTCGTTCCCAGGTATGAGTGGCATGAAATCAGTACCAGTTATGATCGAGGCGAGTGGCTCACTACGAAGTTTCGATGTCGATGAGCCAACGCAAATTGTCTGTGGTAATTTATCCTTATTTTTCTCCGCAAATAAATCATCTGTTTAATGCTTAGCTTTCCACCTTTGTCTTCTTTACTGTGTGCAGTTCTCCAGCTTCCGGTCTACACTGTGGTCTTATTGCAAGCTAAAAGAAAGCGAATGAAGTGACTTTGACTGATTTGAAATAATCAATTGAACCCGCTAACGGTGGTCTTCGAAGGAGCTGGTGAACTTTTATTCAGGGCAGGTGTTGTTTCGTTGACTACAATATGGTGTTTTTTCTGAAAGTAGTTACTAGTTATTCGTGGATGAGTGCATTCTTTGATATGCTGAATACTTTCTTTGAATCCATGTTTTGTGTTAGCCCAATATCATTTCTTGCATAGTACCATAACAGATAATGTCTGATGTTGTTGTTGCTTATCCAGTTGCAGTAAAATGTTTGTTTATTGGTGCAAATTGAATGATACGTTGATGTTGCCATATGCTGCGTTAGCGTGACCTGGTCTATTCACAATTATGATTCAGGGAGTTGGTCATCGGATGCCGATTATAAAAGTTGCGACGAGCATTATGACATGTTGAGAGAGAAGATCGAAGAGGCAATGCAAGATCTCACAAGCGAATCGAAATTCTCGTCAATAAGGGTACAGTCCGTTAGTCATTTTCATTTACGCGATGCTATATAAGGTTCTCTTTTCTTTTTTTCATTTCCAATTATGTTTTTATCTCTTTATTGCTTTTCTCCAAAGTATTCTTAGCAATGCCTTCTTTCTTTTTGGGTGTCAAAATCATATTATTTAGTGGTCTTTCCTATTGACAATTTTGAAATTGTTATCCTCTTTCTTTGACTCTGTTATATTCCTATGGCAAATGGAATAAAATTTATGGAGTAAAAATATAGGAGAAACGCGGAGATGGGTCGAGTGACGCGTCGCAAAATTCCCCTCCAAGCGGGACGCATTCGTCACGTGAAAGTCGAGATCGCGATCGGGACAGTATCTCACTACAGTTCGCTAATATCGATATGTGATCCACCTGTCTACGACTGGTTCCATTTCTTTGGCTTTCTTTCTTTTGGGCCATGCAGTTCGCATTTATCTGTCCATTTTTATGCACTCGTTGAGCTTTGATACTTATGTACTCACTATGCATCTCTGGCACTTTAACAGCTTTTGCATCTCTCCGGGAGAATAAACTATCGGTTAGGATTTTGTCGCTGATGATCCTTATATTTGTTGCATTAAATAGGTCACCTCATGTTTTGAAAATTTTCCTTATCAGTCGGTAATTGCGAGGTGCAAATATCTGCCGTTATAAATTGGCGTTGAGAAATTCAAAGTTCTAAAAAACGACGCCATATTCAGAGGCTAGGTGATGAATTGATCGGTCGAATAATAAACGTTACTAGATGGCATAAGACCTCGTCTCGTACGGCATCACGACAAAGCATCTAGGCTGATAGATTGTTGAATTAAATTATTATGACCTATTCTAATAAAACCCTTATTTAACCGTAGCCGGGTAGGTAACAGGCAATAAGAGTGTAGTCGGCGTTGGCACGATTTGAGGCGCCTCTTTCTCTCATTGTCGAGGTCATGCTATTTCTTTTATGAGTGTTCATCTGGTGGCAGTACGCATTGTTTTGTTTCTTTCTCTGTTTATATTATGGATGCACTTAGTCAGACTTTTTCTATCGAAAGATTTTCTTCCTCATATTTTACAGTGCTTCTTGTTATTTTCTTGCAAATATCGTCGAGCATTCTCTCTTCGACGGTACTATTTTTCCTGCTTTCACAAAGGCAGGGAAGAGTGAATCGATATATGAGTCTGTAGGATGACATTTTTCAGTAGAGTTATTGAAGCGATAATCCTGAACTTATTTTTTGGATTTACTGACGAAATGCACAGTTATTAGCAATGATTCTAAATGCCGCACACGGAAGTCGATTCGATTTCGTATGCTAAATTTCGTTTTTAGTGGCGTCGACAGCGAAATACTTCTGTTCACGCTCGTAGAGATATCCCAAAGATAACTGCTGTCAGCGGTGATTTACCAAATTTCGTTTCGTTAGTGGAAGCTAACTGCTGAAGCAGTTGTCTGACTTTGCGCTCTTTATACGTTGAGGTGGGAACGCAATTTGTGTTGATTAGTGGGTGGGGAGGGGACCAGAAAACGGGGAGTACGATTGAATAATAAGTGGGGGGGGGGGTGGTAGGAGAGGGTGTGCAGGTTGAATAAATTGTAGGTAACGTGCAGGAAGAAACTCTTATCAAAGTATACAATTTATTCGTTATAATAAAGAACCTGCTTGCATCGAGAACGCGAAGTATTCAAAGAGTTGAAGGTCATGTTGGCTTCTTCTGCTTCCACCTCCGGAGTCTTATCTATGAATTTCATATTCTGTTCGGCGTACATGTTAAGGCTGCATAGATAGGTGTTGGGGGAAAGAAGACTTTGAAGGATCGGACCCCTCTTTAACGCTGGAATGATCCTACTTTTTAGATGCACACCTTCCAGATCAGCAACCTGTCGTAATTTTCCAGCAAAAAGTATCGAGATTTCTGAAACAAAACTCAGATCCAGTCCTAGTATGCACTATTTCAACCAAACAAAGAAAAGTTGGCTATAATTATTCCTGCAAATGCACAGCGTTAGTCGATCGCTTTGTACAATATAAATATGACGCACAATGTGTTGTTTAGTCTGCTGTGCCTTGCACCTTCAATGGATTTTGCATAGAATCGCTGCAGGAAATTTTATTGCTTTCCAAATCGTATTGTTCTATCGTAAATGTGGCCATTATTTTTTTTATTGCATCTCTCAGTGCTTAGTCTCTATGTTCTAACCATGCAGATGAAAAAGTCGAAGTGATAGCGCAAAGATCAGTTGTGGAGCGGGGCTCCATTTCTATTTTTTTGAATGAGTCAGCTCATGTTGTATATCAACTTATCTCATGTACTGCACTAATTCTAGGTTAAGCTCGACTTCCATTGTCTCGTGTTTGGGTAGCCGGCAATTTTTGCGTAAATTTGTTGTTGTAGCCAGGACCTTCCATAAATCGGGCGTCTAGTGCAGATTTTGCATAGGACTTCCGGATACCATTAGTAGCATTCGCGATAGGACGGCTGCCAGTTCACAAACACCAACTCTTATTCGTCCGCTCTTGTCATTTCGAGTAGCAACATGGGAACCTTTATGACAAGGATGTTGCATGGCATATAATCTGTTTGACGTCCTTATGGTGTCATACCCATGATGTTTTTTAATTTGACTGCATACAAAAGATTGTTTGTTTGAACATCCCTTCTTGAAGATCTCACCCCCCGTTGGTTCATATCATGGCAAGGAAGTCGGACTGTCACACGCAACCGGACATATTGTCTTATACCAGCACTAGTATGATCCTCTCTACATTCATTTGGTATACTTTCCACATTTTAACCTCCCAAATGTCAACTTTTTGGCGGTTTACTTGATTTGTACTATGTCATTGATAAACGCGTTTTAAAAAATAAATAAACGGTTATCGGAATGAGTTCTTCGGCTGCGAACTGGTGGTTTCACTTCTGAGCTTCGGCTGAGGCCTGCGAACTGGTGGTTTCCGTCGTTTTTCGATGCATTGACTGTGGCCATTTTAGGTCGGCGAAGACCTGCATGAGTCAACATTTACTGTGCCCGATTTTAGCAGATGCTTGTTCGTTTAGTGTACTTCCTTCACCCAAGTGCTGCCGAGTTCAAGGCAATCCACGATCTGTTTTTGAGATCATTAGTTTATAGAAGTATCCAAAAAACCAACACTGCAAAGGAAATAGGCGACATTTCATTGCTGCCAAAATAATGCAAGAGCAGTGAGGCAAATGATTTAGATACGCTGCCAGAAACACAGATGATTGAAATGGAGTGGAACTCGAGATTATACCCAAGACCTAGTCGTATCAATATAATCGCCATCTGGAGACTGATAGTCGGGCAGAGGAGGCGTATTCGCGGGGCCGTTGAGCATGATTCCTTGCGCCACTCTCACGTCAGGCCGTAATGCTGCTTCGTACAACTCTGGAGCAAGCTTCTGAAAGCATGAAAGGTAAGAACTTCATTAGAGGTGCCGGCGAACACCAACCATGCCCTTCGGATACACCCCCCCTCTCCCCCATTTCCAAATTGTTTGGATGAAGCAGAAAGGGACTTCCGACTTTGTTGCTCTTTAACAACCGCAGATTTTGTGAGCCTTTATAAGAGAAGTGTCTTTCTACAAACCTGTGATTTTATATAAAGGGACATGGTCTTTTACTACTTCCGCCGACAGCACTTCCTGCAGTTGCGTAGCGATCAAAGAACGCCAACCAATGGTAAGAACAGTCTCAGTTACTCTCAATATAGACTAGCATATAACGGGGCAACGAAATTACAGTTGAACGGGAAAATCCATCACCATCGCTGAAATAATCTTTCAAAGAATAAATAAAAACATTTAAGAAAATGTCGGATGCTATGAGCCCCGAACTAATAGCCAATGAAATAACGCATAGATCTATCCTTTCACTAGGTTGGCTTCGTTTTGAAAGATTCAAAAAGACTCTCCGATGAAAGTGTTCAACAGTATGCGGCAGACGCATCAATCACAAATAAACGAAACAGTGAACAGCGAACAGAAAGGACCTTCAACTCGTTAAGAGCTTTATCTTGCTTTGCGATGCTTTCCCTAATCCATGCATCGTCCACACGCATCAAAGCACCGCGTGATCGTGTGTACTCCTTCTGTGCTACCGCGCGTTCGTCTATCTCGGCTTCGGAGAGCTGAAAAATTCACGTCCACGTTTCCTCCTGCTGGTCTTCATTCAAGACATTTCGGCATATCACCTCCCGACTCTAAAGGATTCTCGAGTATTTTATAACGACACATCAGCCACTTGACACTACCCAAATTTTTTTTATTGGGGGTAGAAGGAGGGGATCATCAAAAACCTCGAGTTGTCATAACCGCACAAATGGCCGATTAAAGATCGCATAGGGAATAATTGAACATCTGGAGACCCGCTTGAGGAAATAAGGAGGGTCCCTCCAATGATTCATTTAGAAACTTTGGCATATAAATACTTTGAACGTAAAGACAGAATAAGGTAGAGATGAATTTTCACAGTCGAGAGATCTTGACTATTGTTCGTTACACTTTCAACTGGCAGGAAACACCGTCGCCGATGGGAACTTGAGAACTACGAGTCTCCATTAGGTTATTGCGCGCTTTTCAAAAATTTTCTTAATGTCGCACTTGTGAATGAGCCTCTGCCTGTCCGCCAGTTCCAACTCCAAAGTCACTAAAGTTGATGTCGCGAAATCTGGCTGAAGATAATGTACATCACAAGATGGCCGCCTATACTATGCTCTGCGTTGATCCATCAACTTCTTGAAGAATCACAGATGTTTCAAAATGTCGGACAGTCGTCATCCTAGCTTCCACTGCTGGCGAAGTACGACTGGTAACGAAAGGAATTAAACATACACACATGAACACACGCACGGAATGACATCACGACAATGCGCTTTCCCAAAAGTGTGCACAAAATACCTATATAATAACGACTGGACCCAATGAAGCGAAAAGTGACCTTCACACCAGTGCATCTGAACGCAATGGGTGCGTAGCCTTTTTTGAACATTAGCACATTTTCTTTTATTCAAAAACTTAAAACCGACTGTGTATAGCAATCAACTGAAAATAACGACTTGTGCTGGGTGCATAAGGAAGCATGCAAGAGGAAGTAACCGTTCTTTTCCTTAATACTCTTCAAAAACCATAGAGCGACTTATTTCAGTGCAACAATCGGGGACGACAAAATTTTACCTCAACTTTTGTACGATACCTTTCATCGATATTCTTCATCGACTTAATATCGACGGTCATTTCATCAACCGGTTTCGGCTTCTTACTGTGTTTTTGCATCGCTCGAATCTCTTTCTCCAACTTCCTCCTTCAAATAATAACATCGATTAGCGATTGCAATTATTCGGAGAGCCAATAAAGTGCCTACAAAAAATTTGTCACTTATTAGGAAGCTTGGTTGAGACAACAATAATAAAATAAACAAGGATTATTTAGTACGTCACATGTAGACAGATCACTCCTTCCCTTCTGTCCCCCCCCCCCCCCCCCCCACCAACTTACTTTAGGCTTCCTTTCGGAAACATCAGTTTCTTGCAGATGAGTAGGAAGTTGAAATATTGCTTGACCGAACAAGTTTTTTTAGTGAACAAATAAAAATGGAGATCAACACAAATTTGGGAGTAAAGAGAACAATTTTGAAGAATAAATAACCATATCCAGTGACTGAAAGTACGCAAAAAAAGAACCACAAGCAAAATATGAGTGAAAAATGAAGCGCAATTTATGAAAGTGCTCTCGTAGAATTGAAATTTCCACGTACACCATACAAGCATTAACCTCACTGCTCTAATACCCCCATAATATTTTCTGCAAAAAAATTTCTTTATTTTTACACAATAAAAGCGAAACTTCAGCAAAAAAAGATTACTAGAGGGAATGTTATTTCGGTGTCTCGTAAAGATCAACTGAAAAACATGTCGAAGATTTTTTATTTTCTGATGATTTATCCACAGAAACATCTATAATTTGAATTTACTACAGCGAATACGTTATGTAAATTTCTAAAATATTCTCATGATTGCATATTGCAGACAACAATTAGCTTATTCGACTCGTAAACGTTGAAGAAATGTGGAGAGGGCGACGTTGTCAACTCTAATTCACGGAGTCCTTTGAAGCTTAAAATGATTAGCAAAAGAGGATCGAGGAAGAGCGATAGAAAGTGACCTTTTGCGAGCTTCCCTTTGTTTCGCGACCTCTGGGTCAATCTTCTTCTGTCGTTTCATGAAGACGGAAGTCCGAACACCTGTCGTCAGGTGTAAATTTCGAACACTCGCAACGCATTTCGCTATCGAGGTACCGCTTGTGCTCAATTTGGAAAGCACAATGCTATTCATTCTGCAGAAAAAACCGTATTAAGGACGTGCATGCACTGTCTTAGGATTTCACAACTGACATGCTGGACGCTAAACTCGGGTACGCGGAGTACGGAGGCACCTTATCGGTAAGGACGCAATGTCCGCTCAATAAATCAGTGGGAAGTTCACATTTTCCTGCACATGGAGAATAGTTTGCAGCTGAAGATTTGAAAAGGAAGAGAATAAGATGAAAATAAGAAAAAGAATGGGAAAAAATGGAAGAGAACCCTGGAGCATCAGAAGAGGATTGCAGAAGAATTCATTGAGTTTGGAAAACGTCGGGAAGGACGACGAGTGTGCAGCGCCGCACGGATATCACGTCTTTTTCGATCAAGATGCACAGCTAGCGCTGCACCGATGCGCGCAAACTTACATTTTGACCGATGTCATATCCGGCTAAACTTGAAATATCCGTACTTGAACGGCAGCGACTATCGTCCAGCAAAGCAATCTTGTCTTCTAGGAGTCGAAGTTTTCGCATTTTTGGGCCTTAATCAAGCGGTTCCAATTTACCTGACCTCTATCTCCAAAGAACGACCTCTAGGAAGCGGGAGATAGTGACCTTATCTAGACAATAAGTGTCCAGCGAGTCACTCGTCGAGGAGTTAAAAGTCTCCTCTGCGCATTTCATTTCACTTAGCCAAAAGATCAGCGAAGTAATTTTTGAACAAAATACTCCCTACCGATAAAAGACTACTCAACTTCAGTGATATAGTAAGAACTTGACTAGTCTCTGCTGGTGAGAAGGGACGGTGCCCCCATCGCTGAATGCGAAAAACTTCACGGATGATGGGCTGACCATGTTCACACTACTATGCCCTTTGCAAAGTTCGAGTTGAGAGAGGAAAGTGTCACCCACGCCGGCCATGCCCCATACAACCTCAGAATCCCCACATAGTGGTCGGAGGAACCTTCGGCCTTTAGCACGCCCGCTTGTAGCTCATGATTGCCTCATCCAGACTTCACGTCTAGATAAATGTACTGGGTGAGAATGAAAAAAAAAATAGAGAGTTCGAAGATGCCAAATGTGACTGAAAAAAATGTAGCGAGTATAATGAGGTATACCTCAAGGTAAATCTGAATTCCACGTAGAAACCGTTTGCAAGGCAGCTTGCTCTAAGAGCTGATGAGCGTCATAGAGAAACGGTCCCCACTGAAGCGACGGAAGACGAATACGTAAGCAGTTTATAATGCAATGCAGTCAGCCTAACGTAATCAGATGGATTCTATGTGAAGTCAGGACCTCTATCAAAAATATTTTCTACTTACAGCATCAAATACCTTGAATGCAATACCATGACGCTCGGGAAGTTTCTTTTTTTCTTTACTTTCATACGTTAGAAGAGATTTTTTTTTCAAACGAAAACCGGTAGAAACAACTCTTTCTTCTCTTTCGTTTTTTTTTTCTAGGATTTCCAGAGCAAATATTGCCACAAAAATTACTGAAATTGATAGGATGGGAAATGAACGTGAAGAAAACAGTAAAATTAAGTGTATATATTGTAAAATGGTTATGAATAAAGCACCTTAAATTAGCTCGATATTTTAAGGCACACAAGTAAGTGCAAGCTTTTGCATCGAAGGAGACTTCTGAAGCATAAATGTGTCAGAAATTTTGGAAGATACCTAAATTGGCACGAAAATCGTCACAACGAATCCCATCGCCGCTTTGCTTTCTCACAAAAAAAACGAAAGGGAAAACCAAGACCTTTAGAGTTGCTTCATTCTAGTGCGAAAATCCTCAGCAAGAGCAAATCAATGCGGTTGCAGTAATTCCTCTCGAATAGCACAGTCTATACTTTCTTTAAGCGGAAGAAAGATTTGAAAATTCCATACGAAATAAGTTAACATTTCGAAACGGTGACTGCGAGGAAATGAAACTCGAATAATCGACCAGCAACCGCCGCCAAAGACGTGTTCGTGTTTGCGCCGTTAATTCTCAAATTCTCTTCATTAAAGCACGACTTTTTTTCGCTTTGATTTTCCCATCAACTCCCCACGGTTCAATTCTTCCTCGACGCCTAATCCCAACAAACTGCTTTCTACTTTTTTTCGTTGGGAACCTCCACCCCAGTCAAACTCAGTTATGGGTTGTATTTATTTCTGCTGGGGATGAAAACGAAACTGAGACCACAGCAGGATTTAACCCATCTTATATTGTCATGGGTCGCATATCCTGCCACTTCTCGTCATCACAGGCACCGGATTTAATTCGAACCCGTCCGACTGGATACCCTTCCGGCGACGCCTACACCGCCATCACATTATCTGCAGCAGATGCATCTCCCCGCACACTTGGGAAGCAATTTGATGTTCTCTGTGCGGTTTGAAGCTGCAAAACTTGGTGTATCTCCAAGCATTATCACGCAGATCGATTAGACGGTTATCTCTATGCTGTAACTTTCGTGAAAATATAGGTTCATTTGCAAAGTTGAGATGCATAGGAAATAAACCCGTCTAAATCCGATACTCAACACAGGAAGTTGTTCAGAATTAATGCGTGAAGTGAGGACGACCATAGGTTTGCGGTAGTTGCAGTGTCTTGCATTTTGCAGCATATGCCACTCAATCAAACGATTAAGCACCAAAGGGGGTCTTTGATGGCAGTTATCATTACGGTGTGGATTTCATCAGCACTTACTATTCCTCTCTGATGCTCCTAGATCAATCGCCGCCGATAAGAGAGGTGGTCGGTGTTTGGAGTCGTCAGTGTAGATTGTGTGCTGGTCTGTTCAGTGTCGTGTGTCTTTTGATGTTCAGGTGGGATTACTGTTGATACTTTCCCGAATATTTATCCACAATAATTACCACTAGTTGGGCATTTTTTTCTGCAACGAAACTAATGATCTATTATATTCCCCAATATTCATCTAAACAATGCAATTGATTTAAGCATAAACATTGCTCGGGAAACATTTTAACGCTAGAATCAGAATCAAATTTCTGAGGGAATTTCATTTTTCGTTTCGGTGATAATATTCTCGTATATGGTTGCGATGATTCATCGGCAATATGATTCACGTTGAGCATAGCAATGATTTTTTAATGAGCGCCGTTTTTCTTGATTCACGGCGGTCCACATTGTATCCCGTTAAATGAGAAAAGAGTTTATTGCTTTGATTGGGCGCCATGAGTGGGGAATGACTTTTTGTAAAGGTAGGTTGGAATCTGTGAGATAACCTGTAAGGATAGGTTAAGGCATCGGATACTGCGGGTAGAGAAAAATAGAGAACGACTTTGTGGGTAGCAAGCAGCGGAGGTCATAGTCACTTATAGAAGTGTGCACATTCCAAAGGTAACACTGTAACGATGGAAGCAATTTCGTCGAAAAGCATTCTCTGTTTTGGTGATTTGCTGGCACTGTTGTATGAATAGGTTGGCTGTTCACGTGATATTCGACAACGTTGTTTGCTTCAATAGCTTAAAACCGTTGCAGTTTTGTGTTCGTCGATTGTCAGCACCCCGTACGATTGACTTCTACTCAGTAATTAGTATCTGAAAGCTATGCGAAATTGCTCGAGTCATGAAGAATTATTGAGTGAAATTCTTTTACATTTATTTCTTTTTTCTGTTACGTTTACTCGAAATTGGTGTTGCTGCGAGTGTGTTAAGCGGATGCTCAATCATATAAGTTGTTCTCGTAAGCTTAGACCCACATAACTTCTTTCCTCTTTCATTTGGGTTCGTTATGGGCAAACGCTTTATCCTCCGCTCCGTTGCATCTTCATTTACCTAACGAGCGGATGAAAAGTAATAATGTGGCGCTGCGCCCTGCACCGATCATCTTTCCCTCTTTCGTAATGAAAAATAGAGCCACCAATGTCGCTTTTTTAATGAACTGGACGAAATGGAATGATGACCAAGCGAACGCCGTATTTCATCGTTTCCCCCCTCGTCTTGGAGAAAGAGGGGAGGTAAGGGGGAAAGGCGAATGGCGAGCAAATATAATGAATGAAGTATGAATAACGCTAGCTGGTGAGGCAGTAGAGGCTTGCATCACAAGTAGAGGAGGGTTGAGTCTACGCTAAGAGTGGCACAAACCGTAGTTACTAGATTTGTATGCACATCTCTCTTAATTATGATTGAGCAGTGCTGTAGATGTTCCGTAGCACCGTTATTGAGACGTTGATGTGTTTTGCAATATTGCATTGAATAATGTCTCATTATTATGGAATCACTGAATTGTTATTCGAGGCAAACATCGACATTGATCGCCTCAACAATTAAAGAATTATGTTCATAAAGCGCATTAAATTTAGGCAGAATCATCAGAAATGAATAAACGAGGAGGGCATCAGAAATACGATGCAAAGAAGATGACGATGCGCAGATGCATCATGATGGACAGTGACCTCGCACCGCGATTCGATGAAGATGATGAATACTTTTCACAGGTTAGCCACATTCTCGTTATGTCACTTTGCAGACTCCACCTGGCTCCTCACCTGTAAACTTTGCAGTTGTGGGCACTTGAACGGCACATATTTTTCTATTATGTTCAGATATACGCAAATAAGATGCGAGGAAGCTTTGGTGTAATTTAGAATTTGTTGGCCTTTACCCACTTATTTTTGGGTATGGAGCTTGCGAACAAGTATATAGGCAAAATAACCAAAATATACTTCAAAAAGGCAGCCAGGATATTGAATATTATATTCCGTTTCACCAGATCAGCTGCTTATCAACAACCTTGGAGCGGATGCTTTATTTGTGGACACCTTTTACCGGCTGATGGCGAATCCGATCCATTCGATTATGATAAGGTCGGCGAATTACTGTAATTGTGGATTGAAGGTTGTCGTATTTTGTGGATTACATCCACCCAATGCAAGGTGTGGAGGGCAGACATTGACAAGTTACATAGGCACAAGACACGTTCAAACGTATATGTAGTTGCCAGAGTGCGCATTTGCAAGCATTTGCGGGAGGATTTAAAATTTAATATTGGTGTAACTGGCTTGGGCTTCCACGTATCTGTTTCTTTTAGCCGGGCTACAGTGAACCGAGGTATGCAATGGTGCAGCGCCGAGGCAGAGCTATTCCAAGAGACGTGTATCGAGGTAGAGGTACAGATTTCCTTTCTCAGTGTCGCAACCACACAAAGTTTTTGTGCTAAGATGAGGAAACGAACGTATCGGTTTAAAAGCGTCGTTCCCCACGCTTTGATTAGCATCCATTTGTTTTGAAGTTTAATATAAGAAAGCAAAGCGTCAGCATTTTGATCCATTGGCATAGGTTCTACATCAACCAATTTTGCCCGAGTTTTGATGCATTAACAGATGGAAGGGTAGAAGAACAGGTGTGAGGGATTCGTACCTTTTGCTTTTAATTGGTAGTTATTGGCGTGAGAGTGAGAGCTGAAATATCGATAGCGATGTTCTATGTACGTTTTATTATTAGGAAATAAAACAGATAGTGACGGTGCAATGGCATTTTAAGCGCATTTATTTGCTAATTCGAGTCTCAACGCAGAAAAGTCTCTGGCGGAATTATGGTAGGTACACCTCATAGTCTGATTAAATGCTAGCGCCGGTTTCGTTTTGACCAATAAGCTTGCAAAATTTTTGGGAATGTAAGTCTTATTCACTACTATGTTATTGAAGCACAACTAAAGGTCCTGATTCAGGTAATATGTAGGTAAGACGAGTTGAAAAAGCTTATAGGAGTAATGTGTTGACCTGTGGTGATTGGGATATTTTTTATTAAAATCAGGATTATGTTGCTTCGTCTCCATTTCGGTGAGGTAGAGATCTATTTGAGCGGCCGTCGCCATTCTCGTTCTGCTGGCTAAGGACTAAATCACTAATTGTGAATTTTGGAGGGATTAATGTGCATTTGCTGAGCAACCATCGCAGTTGAATTATGTCGGAATTGATGCATCATGGCACTGCTACCGTCGTAGTTGCGTGGATGTTACAAACTCTTTAAATCACACCTGAGTGCGCCCTCATCACCTGAATTAGATGAGGTATTCTGCATCTTTTCTTTTCCCCACAGCATATTCAATCAGTCAGAAGTGGTTCTGTGTTCTGTTAAATCTGTTATGTTATGCAAGTTCCCTGATGTTTTGTACGACTGCTTTCTTTCCATTTTCAAAATGGGAATGAGCAAAGAAGATAGCTGCTCGATTTTTCATATTGTTACAAATCAATTATTAGTCCTATCTATTATGGGAGGAGGCAAGCCTTCTACCTGTTATCCCATTGAGGCAGGTCTTCTACCTATTATGGGATTAAGGCTGTATGTGGATCCGAAAAATCGTAAGCAAACTTTGAATTAGAAGTTCCTCTTGAATATCGTTTTCCAACCAAATAAACAGCTCTCATGTAGTTTTTAGCAGAAGGCATTGCTCTAATAAAAACTAGCGTTCTACAGCAACCTAAATGTTGCTTCGGAGGGGCAGCTGCTTTTAGTCGGCGAATTTTTTTACTGCTTTTCATAAGAGAAAGGTTGCCGTTGCAGCGTATTTTCCGGCTAACCGGAATGAGCATTTCCGGATGTTTGTTTTTTTTTAAATTTCTTGGCCTCTACACATCTTCATCATCCTTCACTATCGCTGTTGGTGATCTGTGGCGGTATATAAAATCTAAATCTACACCAAAAAGTTGTTAGCCGAGTTCAGTGATCCTCGACCTAATGACTCGCTAATTATTCATAAAGAGTAGACTTCAAATTTATATCACCTGTAGTGGGGATATTTTTGTGTAGATTTCGATGTGGACATCAGTTTTGTATAATGCAAGCGACTGCGGCGATGAGGGTATGAAGTTTTGATCCGATTTCAGGAGCTCGTGGTGCAGCAACCATGATCCGAAACTATTTGGACAACAGGCGCGAGAGGCAATTGCAGCGTGGCGTTGCCGGTGCGGTCGCAGCGGTCATTATGAACCTCGTCCGTGTAAGTACCATTTTTTGTACAAGTGCTGCATATTTCTTTTCTAAAATGCGTTGTATTCAGTGCCACTAAAAACGTAACGCGGCGAGTGATGTTGAGGTGTGTTGTGTTTCTCGCCAAACTAGAGGGATTGGTTTTGTGGATTATTTTTGAATTTTGTTTTTTCTTTTGGAGGAATTAGCCTTTTACGCTGTTTGCAGTTTGATGTTAAATTCCATCTTTTATGGGTTTATTCACTTGTTTCCAATAATCCAGGTTTGTGCTCGCAGTCGGAATTTTTCAAATTCTTTTGGGTCATTTTTTAAAAACTTTCTATCACTGCTTCCTCCAGTGTCACCATTCCAGACTCACTCTACCTCACTATGCGTGTTCACCCGATTCGCTGAAATGTTGCATAACTACTGGATGATACGTTTTTTCCTCGAAATCACTTTGCTGATCCAACGACATCGCCGCTTGGCAGTGAATGTAGAGGGACGGTTGGTGGGGGAGGGGGAAGGGGAGGCGCAGGGAGAGGAGGTGGTTTTTTTTTTTGAAGAAGGAGAACAACGTCAGTGAATAATTTGCGAAGGTGAACAGCTCACAGATGGTAACGTATAGCTTGGACATTGCCTCTGTGAAATGAAACAAGCCTGATTGCTCGAGAAGAGGTATTCGTCTTTGAATTATCTACTTATGAAATGAATCTCTTCACTGCTAAGTGTGAGTTGTTCTTCCAACAAAGATAAAATATGAAAATATGTAGCGTACCGCGTTCATTTGTGATTCATTTATTTGCGAGATGTTTTCTTGAAAATAAAGTATCACAGTATCACAGAAAGTTCCATCAATTTCATATGAGTGAACGTGGCTTGCAAGGAGATATTTCTCTTCTTCATTTCTTGTGGAAAATTTCCTTGTCTTCAGTGCCTCCAAGGTCTTGCGCGAACTTGCGAATCGTTTTTTTTTCCAGAGTATGGACCCGAATATTTCTGCTTTCATTCGTTGTTACCATTTTTCTGAATTTGGCGTTTACTTATTGGCATTGCACCTGGGACTACTTTTCATAGTGAAGCGCGCGAGATTTGCAATTAATTTATGCACTTCTATGCTCATTAACAATTTCCTTGCGGTTCAAGTACCAAGAATTTCGAAATTTTTAACTGTCTATTCTAACTTCTGTCTACTTTGGGGGGAGGGAGGAGGTAGGATGCTGGGTTGGGTGGAAGTGTTAGCGGAGGTCCTGTGGCCATCAGCTGAAGCCTATTCCTGTGGCCTCGCATGTGAGAGGTGTTTCTTAATTTGTTTAATTTGCAGGTACCAAAAGGAGCAAGTATTGGAAAGAATTTCATATTGCGTTCTATAGGGCAGTATGTTGAGGATGTGAAACCAGTGTTATTGAAAACCGACAGGAACGATTTGATGTTCTACATTGAGGATAATGAGGTTCGTCCTTCATCGGTATTTACGGCATATAGAGAGCGGTGATGGAAGGCAGTATTCCAGTATGTGGGGAGGTGGGACTGGCTCAGTGGAGGTACCATTTTCGACGAAATCATTCTCAACAAGAGATTCGCTGCGAACTGAAGGTTCAGAGGTCAATGTGTCCTGGTAATTTCATTAGTAAGGCTTTTATGCATATCATAAATTATTTTTAGGGCTGATGACTTTTTCGTGCTTTTATTTGTTATTCTTTGTCGTTTCATTTTAGACGGCAAATGCGATCAAGGCAATCTCGCGCCGCATCCGCGATCCTGTATCGAACTCGCCTATCACGTTCTTGGTTACTCGAGCCTCTGCAGGAATTGCGACCGTGTCACCAGGAGAGCGCCAGCTTATTGAGGTACAATTATGAGTAACTTTCATAGGTATTTGCTTCGTGCAGTTTTTGTTGTTTTACTTCGGGAGTGTTGTTCATACCGTATTTTCTACTCTTGCTCTAAGCGTGGTTACTGAGGGTGTCATAACATGTCATTTCCATTTTCCTGAGGACACTCATACATAATATTCGACCTATCTCAATTCCTTCTAATCAGTTTGAGTTGAGAGTCGCTGCTGTTGCTGTGGAATGAAAGCGGCTTCGACGAAGTTGGTTTCCACTTGAATTTTTGATAGGTTGTATAGAAGTGGCTTAACCGGCACAGTGGTGGCTTCGATAAATCATATGCACTCATGAGATTTAACTGCAGGGATGGCGCTTTTTCGTAGGATGCCTTGGCGTCTACTGATAGCGTCATCATCGATCTTGATCTCACACACAGTTAATGCATGGCCGCGATTGTCGGCTGTCGTAGCATAGCATAAATTTTTGCGAAAGGCTAGATTGAGTGCAGTCTATGATCAACTTCAGGAAATTGTTACTAGCAAAAAGTGCTTCCAATATTCTTCACGAATATTTGTGTTGTGTAACGCATATGCTTGAAGATCGAGGATTAAGGTGTAGTCAGCCTAATGGAATAAAAATAAGTTTGAAGTGCAGGAAGGATGTCGTGTAAGGATAGTATTGGATTGCTCAGAGGTATGGTGCTAACTGAGTTTTTTTGGCTTTCACTTCTTGCAAGTAAGAAATTGTCTTGGCGATTCGTTTTTGATCTCTGAAACCGATTATGCTAAAATTTCTCGAATTTACATGAAATTCGTCACATCAGTACACTCAACTTGTAAATTCGGAGCCTCAAAATACAGCGGTACTCGTTCTAATTGAGCTTGTGCTAATGAAGGGTGTGATGCATTCAGTCTGTGCAGGTGAGAAAAATAGGGGAGAGGGGGGGGGGAAGGACAGCAATTCTTTAAAGGTACCGCTTCCAGAGATGGGTGGGTTTGTGTAGCTGTTGTTTTGAATAAATGGAAGGCAAGAAAAGAGTCGAGTTTGCGAGTTTGCGTGATTTGTTCGATAAGGGAATGTTGCTTGCTCTATTGGAATATTCACAGTATCATTTATAGGAGGCCTTGAGGAAACGCTACAACCCTGAATCACATGCGTTGGACCTAAGTGAATTTGGACTCGATGAACGTTCGTTTTAAATTATTTTGTTACATACTTCTCTCTTGTAAGATCTCTTTTAATTTGCAATCAAAAGGTGACGACGCGTTGTAGTTAACGTTAGCAGTGGAATCATTTTCTAACGCAACAATTTGATTCTAAGTACTTTATCGATCAGTTAGTATTCCTGGTGCAACGAGACATTGGTAGCATGACGAGTGAAATATGCTAATCGATTTTCTTTTGGTGTTTATTGTTATATGCTGCTGAGTTTATGTGATAGATTTTTATCCATAGTGGTTCCGGGAAATGTTTTGCTGCCCAAATTTCGAAGAGGGAAAGCTAATTTAATCTATGAGAGAAATTATTATGGACAGAGAAAGGAGGAGCAAACTTCATATGGTAATACTGAGATGGATTTTCAGTGTTCCGAACACGCGCTCTTCACTTGGCACTTACTCGAAACAATATAATGATGACTGTGGTCAACGTGATAGACAAATATTATGGAGATGTCACTGCTTTAAGCGTGAAGGTAGTTTACTTTTATTTTCCTTACCTTTATCTTTCAAAGAATAACTGTAAGAAAAGATGAAAAAGCTGAGGTATGGAGTTCTTTGGCGGCAATGTTTTGTCGGGCACAGTAAGGTGTGTTGATACTGATGTGTGCATTCTGAAATAGAGGTGGCAGGTTGGATGTATTACTTGGAGGCAAACGACCATAAACTTGTTTAATGAATGAAAACGTCACAGGTAGGGTCCATATCCTGGATTTTCCGCTTTCCGGGCGGATGCTCTACCCATCTGTGCATTAACGGACTTCTTCGATCAGTCACTGTTAAAAGCCTACCAGTTCACCCTGTACACATGACGAGAATTAAGCAGCAAGCAGTAGAGGATGGAAGCGCAAGCGCCGTATTGGGCTAGTCAATTAAGACGTCTATCCGGAAAGCTGAATGTAGGGGACTGGCTGCCCATCTGCGGGCAGTATTTTATCGGTCTTTATACGCGATTGTCACCTAGTTCTGAGCCACGCTAAAGTTGGCTTTACCACAAGGTTATTAAAAACATAAAACTGAAGATTGGAAAGAAGCTAAGCTTGGAGCATTGGCGCTTCGAATCCGCTCAGCAGCTCTTTTCCCCTGCCTACCGCTAGTGATTTTCCATTTAAGCCAGATCTCTCCTGCGCACTTTGTTTCAGCAAAATTGGGAGCATTTGGTATCGCTTTTGTGCCGTATAGTGTGCAACAAGGTTGCACTGGGACTTCATTTTGTTCCATTTTTGTTCCACTTGCTTAGTCCAGTAGAAAGTAAACATATAGTGTTTATAACAGACTACCGTTTATTTCATAGCGGTGAAGTGATCACAAAATGTGCCGTGCCACTGATTCATAGAGTTGGCAATTCGTGGCGAAATTGCCATTAGAAGGTTATTCTGTTTTTACATTATATCTGCCAAGTTTCATCATCATAACTCTGTCCTATAGTTTTCGATATTGATTGACACATTTAAACATGCAGGCTCATAGGCATTGGAAGGCATCACGATGATGCGCTTTTGAGGAATTTACGAGCGTGCGTCAAGTGGCAAGAAATGCCGTTTGCTTTGCATGTTTGCATCACTGTGACTGAACTCTCCAAATTTCGAATGTGATTCCATATCTTAAACCTTGAGTTTTGTTTTTGGTCCATATACACCGACCAGAGAATGCTGCACTTGTACATTGTATGTTTGGATCGCTGAAAATTGATGCTTACATCATTTATGGAATTGCCTTGATGGCGTATATGTGCTTTACTTTCCCCGTGCTTCGACTCTACGAAGTCCTTACTGCTGAAAAAGTCGACTTGTTCCTCAAAAGTCCGGAAATTTTCAGGCGTACATCTATGTCCGGTGGGAATAGAAGCCGACTGAAGTACGATTTATGGTTTGAGATTTCAGACGTGCTACACAGTTATCGCGTGGTAGGGAGTTCTTTAAGCAGCGCTAGTTGGAAGTAGATGAGGACATCTTTGAAGAGTTTTATCTGCTTACCGATTGGGAAGAGTCATTCGTAAGCTCCGTTTTATTATGGAGGGAGTGTGAGGAGAAGAGACTGGGGAAGAAAAAGGCAAAGATTAGCTGTTCGTATCTGCTAATCTCGAGTGCACTGATATGCCGATGATGATTTCAAGACAAAGATTGTTGTTCGATGTGGAATTGTTTTTAAGGGTAATAGGCTGCGATTTCTGGATTTTTTCGCCTGCCTTCTCTATCGACTAAAGAACGTAAGGACGCTGGATTTATCCTCGAATCAGGTTCATTTTGAATTCTCGTCGTTCAATGTTCTTTTCGATTAGGAAATCGTTTAAAGGACTTCTGCGAGGTGGTGTTATTGCCAGTGATGTGGCGCAGAGTTACATTTGTTTCTTGTGAATAAATGTTCGATATTTTCATCAATGCCATTTCCGAGTGATGAAGTGTTGCGATGTGACCAGGCTTACTTTTACGAGAGGAATGTATGGAATTTTGGCAGACATGTCGATGCAAAGAAGAGTTTATAGAAGAGTCCCATGTTGGCCCACTTGACGCAGTCATTCTTTTGCATGAGATTTATATTGTGCAACTTTTTTAAACTAATGACAGCTGCGTAGTGGATTGGTTGCTAACGACTTTGCATCCATTTCGGTCTCAAATTGCCCATATCATCGACTCAGTATAAAGTAGGGAAGTTCCTATGCTATGTTTTGAAGGTGCAGGATGTAGCGAATAATCGCGGGTTTTTGTTAGAGAAGCGCTATCTTGTAAAACGTTGGGACGAGAAAAGCGCCGCACTTTTTATCGCGGTCGTCCAGCTTTCGTACTTTGCTGCATGTGGTCACGGTCGGCTGGAGTCAGAGGGTAACTAGCTGTATGCGTGCACTGAGATGCAGTTGGGGTCGATCAGCGAGTTTGCGTGATAAGAGCTAAATATGTTGTCATGCGCACTGGTACCGGGGGGTGTTTTGCGTTGTTTGCATTGATCGCTTAAACTAGAAATTTTGTTACAGATCGAAAAGATGAGTGAATTGGAGAAGCTGAAGGGCTGGCCCGTTGAAACGCTTTTCTTCGAGGACAATCCAATATGTGGGAAGTTTTCGAGCGCGGACGCTTATCTTAGGTTGACGTCGACTCAGCGATCGGCATTTTCTTTGTTTTTGTTTCCTCTTTATGTCCGCTTTGGATCCTTATTACATCGTAATGTTGGGCTGATGCTCTTTTTTTATTATTTACGGTGCTTTCAACGTCAAGAGGGCCTTCCACAACTGTAGTAGTATCTTCGCATAACTTGATCTCACCCGCCTCAAAGTGCGTGTTTTGTTCTCTGATTTTTGGAAGTATGGTTAGGTTAAAGCGTTATTGTGCGAGATAACGATTGCTGCAACAGTTTTGTCAGTGATCATTTTAATCATTACACTTCAACGAATTTTGAGGTGTGGATTCTCAGAGAGCCCCTTTGTTCACATTCCAGCATGTGCACAGTAAAAACCGTGTGTAGTGGAGGAGAGAGAAAACAAGGGGTATGGCTGAATGAAAAGCTGAGAGTGTTGAGTGGATGAGTGGAGTTAAGATGTGCCATATTGTGTATATAGTGCCTAACAAACGAGGGGAGGGGAAAGCGGTTTGTTTCGGAGAATGCCTAGACTCCACTGTGCACTTGCTAGGTCGTTACCTTTCGTTCACTGTTTTTAATTTTGTCGGTGAAAGAAGAGAATCCTGAGCAGAGAACAGATCTTGTGCGTTCCAAAAGACTACGACGTCTAGCAAGAAGAAATTGGCGTCAAGCCTCGTGCAGTAACGGGAAATGTATTCTTTGGGAATCTGATTTGACGGAATGTTTACCTCTTGAAGGAAGAATTCTTTGCCCACCTTTTTTCCTTTTTGATGCCTACGCACACCCCATTTCCGTGGGAAGCATCAACCGGGCATTCGTGTTTGACATTCGACGCAGAAAATATTTTGCAGCATGTTGTTGCGCGGTAAGGGCACTTTTAGGCAGCACTGTTGTAGTACAAAACGCTCACTGGGAGCCTAACCGACGATTACTTTGATATTTGGACGTTGTATGGATGACGCTGTTTTTTGCTTCGTTTCAGCGTTGCTTGGAGTTGTTGCCTATAGAATTCGTCTACCTTATTGTAACTGGGATATAGAATTTCCTCTCGCAACTTAGTTGTGCCTCTGTCCGCTGTTTGCTTCGATTTGTTGCGGAGAAAATTGACTTATGAAGCAAGTTTTGGCTGACGCATTGAAAATCTGAGGGCATGTTGTTGTTCGTCATTCTTATTTGTGATTACCCCCGACTGCGCTGGATCGCCGTACTTTCCCGTTTATGCATATATGCATATACTTACATATGTACAGGTGGACCGTTTTCCTGTTCGCAGGTCCTCTAACCTCTGTAGCCCTTTCTGCTATACATATGCATTTCAGAATGCAGCTATTCCAAGCTGTAGGGCTTACAGACGGAAAAGTTAATGTATGCATATGCGTATTTGTAAATATGTAAGTAAATAAATAAGTGGACATGTATATATATATATATATATATATATATATATATATATATATATATATATATATATATATATATATATATATATATATATATATATATATAATCTTTGTATACGTGTGTATATATCGTTGCGGAGCCATGAATATATGCGCATATGTATATATGTTTGCACGTCCCTGTAGATGTATTGCTCTGCAGCGTGCAAACTGTTGCTCTCCGGTGCCAGAATTTTCAATACTGATGCTCACAATTTGAAAAAAAGTGAAACTTGGTTTCTCCCTCAGTGAAACTACACTGGAGAAAATATTGCAGTTTGTGGGTTCTTTCGAGGTATGTAGCCATTAGCTTTATAGAAATTAGAGCGAAATTCGTGCAGGAAATCGACAGGAAAATTGTTTCACATCGGATTCTTGTTCTTGGGGAATGGTAAAGTGCCGGGGAATTGATAATGAAAGCATATTTTGAGTTTTGTTAAATTTGCTTAATTTCATACGATCGGAGCTAGAAGGATGCATGAACGACATCTGTGGCAAGTATCTTATGAGTCTGCGTCATTGTAGAAGCCGTTGGTTTGTTCCAGACTGTCTTCTGCTTGCCGAAATTGATGGCGTGTCATGAGTCTTCGAGCTCCGACTTGCCATTATTGTAAAGATTGTCCTTAATTCGTAATTTTAATTTTCAGTTCGGTTCATCATGTCTTCCCGGCGGTGACAATGTTGGTAAGGCTTTCTCATCCTTTTTTTCTTCCAGTCAGTAGATGATGTCTTTTTGTTGGTGAGAGATTTGTGACGCTTAGGCTTGGAGGGAGGTTTATTCCCTTCATTTTTATTTTACTGTCATCTCACATACTTCATTAATTGGCAATTTGATGTCTTTAAAAGCGGTGGCTGATCGGCTATTCCTGTTGTTTATATCATTGATGTGGGAGCGTATTCAGTGCCATCGCAGTCATCATCTTCCCGGGTCTTCTAATTTATTCCAGCTTGGCTTCAGTTTGATTTTTCAGCTATTTATTTATCCTCGAAGCTATCCATAATAATTAAATGATGTGTGAGAATGGTAATTATATTGTGCCATTGACATGAATGCAATGCTTGATGCTGACTGGAAAATTAAAGGATGGAATACCGGTGCAGCGGGCAAGTGCAGATTTATCGGAACTGGATGATGAACCAACTCTACCTCCATTGAGAGTAAGTTATTGCGTCTTTGACGTCTTGACCATATATGTGTCCATGTAAATCGGCTTATCATCTTTCCTCAAGTGACCCCTCACTTCCTGAAGTTTCGGCAATTAATCCTATTGATTTCACTTAAACTACATCTTCCGCTATCTGGCTATCTCTTTGAAATCTTGAAGAGTTCTTTAGAGGTAATTGCGTATCTGAACAACACTATTGCAAAATTTTGTGTATACATTCTAGTGATTTTTGCTTGCATTGATTACTCCATCTCGTTGCGGTCATCTTTCATTGTTGGAATTTTCTGGAAGCGCCTTCCCGAAATGCGAGAGGAGGTTGTTCATGAAAGCATTTCACGGTCATCGTTTTACTAGTTCATTTTTGTTTTTAATGCTCGAGGAGAGGTAAGGATGGAGAGGTTTACATATGGTATTTCAGCCGTCGTTTTACGGGAATGATGAGCGTCGTGCGCTGATTGAAGCGTTTATCATTGAGTACATGACGGTATATGATGATCGAGACACGAATAATCGAAGAAATCTCATCCACGCTTATGACGAAAACGTTAGTCATTCGTTTCTGTGATAGTTCACTTCAAAGATGCAGCGGTGTTACGTCGAATATCTGCTGCTGCAGAAGTTGAATATTTGGGAGGAGCTGCCTTCTAGAGCTTTTTTCATCGATTTGCATAGAAACTAGTAGTGCTTCCATCCTTTCATTTCATGGGAACGGGATTGCTTGAGAGAAAGGACGTTTGTTAGATGCGATGTTACTATTTAAGCGGCATTTTGCAAAAGTGGAACAATGTCAAGATAGAACGGGGTCACCACCTACGGGCACTGAACAGAACGTTGTGCTTATGGGTAGGCCTTTCAATATTTCGGCATGGCACCCTTTCACGTATAATGTTTACCGTTTTATTTTTATTTTTTGTTTTCCCTGTAACTGTGATTTTTCTAACAACATGTTTCAGGCCACCTTCTCATTGAGTATTGCAAATTTACCGGATGCAAACGATAGAAAACCTTTCCAGGAAAACAGGTGAAAAAATATTTTTCTATTCTTTCTTTTCGAAAACACTTTCTTGTGTCAAAAATTAGTATTTCATCTCGTTTTCTCGCAGACTTTTTATCATACCAGGGGGCGCAAGATAACCAGTCATCCTCTGATTCCATCAATTGTCTTCAATGATAACACAAGTGCTTCTTCAGTTACTCTTCGTATATAGAAAGGGTACTTTTGTAGTTCACATATATAAGTCTATATTTCTGTTCATTTGGCAGTCTTCCACCAATACTTCTTACGTCATATGCAGTATTCAGCATTGTGTAACAAGTTTTTGTGAGGGGATCAGGAAGTTGGTGGAAGCTATGATATTGTTTTTTGGCTTCGTGAGGCTAAAGTCAGCATCGTTTTGGCAAACTTTATTGCTTTTCGAAACGCATGTGTTTTATATGAGTTTCTGGTTAATAGGCAATGCTAGAAAGAAGTAATTGCGTGCGAGAATACAGCTGATTCTATACTTTTATGGTGATGCTGTGCCTGTTTTATAGGGCATTGGATAACTTGGGAATAAAATGACACGGAGAATAGACGTTACTAACTGTTGATAATATATGAGTAGAAAGTAGGTTTACCATCTACCTTTACATGCGGCAAGAAGCGATTGCAGTATTGGTGTTGCTTCCAGATGACATTCATAGCAGAGTCACTTTGCTTCTGTTGGGCTTTGTGGCTGAAGTAATTACCCTTCGAAACTATATGTTGAAGAACACTCTTTTGGGACTTGAGGGAGTGGATAGTTTAGGCGTGATATTTGTAGTTCAGTGCTTGCTTTGAGGAAGGCCGAAAGATCGGAAGCTTGAATGAAATGGAAGCTAACATATTTTGTACAAGGTCTAAACTGTTTTTAGCACATACTCAATATATGTGAAACGTTCGCACAACATTCGCTGTAAAGAACGATGGGAAAGAAACCGGGACAAGATTGTCCAGAAAGGAGCTATGGACATCGTTGTTGAGCTGCGTAAACTACCGCCGACAAAGCATCTAATGGACACATTTCTCGTGGACGTTTCTTTGGTCACTGTATGTGCCGTTTTATCTTTGATGTGTGGGATTGTTTGAAACAATTTTTGCAGTTATACTTGGCCATAAAATTAGACGAGTACATTTCTCGGTATTAGATTTTGAGAGGGACCGTGAAAACTTATTTCATCTAAGTGTACGCCAACGTCTTCTTCATCGTGTACTTCTACTTTCTGTATTGGAGCGGAAGTTAATCGGAAGTTTAGGAATTCAGTGTGAAAAACGAATGTTGATTACGCGAGGGAAGTCGCAAACCATTCATGCTCAGATATAATAGAGTGCAGATTTGGGTGAACTTCCGTCCCCATCTATTTTTGGAGTACATATGTTACCGCTTCAATGGATTGGAGAGGAGAGTCCTCATATTTTCGAACAGAAACAGCTATATTTCGCCAACACGGCATGACAACGTAGATGTAAAGCGTATTCGGACCCTGAGCTTCATGCATCACTAAATTACGAAAGAATTTTGTTAATTGGTGATACAGGAAAGAAGTAGTTTATTTGCAGAACCTCCTTATAAAATGTGAAACATACTAACTTCTATGCAGGGAAAGCACTAAGCAAGAAGCCTTCGTCCACAGATTGCTAGCATGTTGAGGACAGTACTGGTATATGTTCAGTCCTGTCGCTTACGGCGGCTTGCGTATCATTCCTGAGACGGAGCAGCATATTGCTTGTTGGCATTGCCACTTGGAGCGGAGTGGGAAGGTCTTAGCTTATCTGTGAGTGGGAAGAGGGAGAGGACGAAGAAAGAAAAGTGTTTTGTTTGAAAGCTACCGATTTGGTGCTCACTAAATGTGTTTTTATTGAAGAACAACCTGATGTGCTTCGCGGTGCAAGGCTTCTTCCGTGACGGCGTCGAGAAAGTGGATGAGGACGAAGATTTGAAGTATTTCTGTCGGAATTTTGTGGTTGTCAGCAAAGGAGAAGGGTAATATTTTCACTACTTTTTCTATACGACTTTGAAACAACGCTGTGTAGGAGTCCGCGGAAACAGTCACCAACATTTCCACTAAACTGAACCACACAATGAATAGGGCTTGGGAAGGGGAACTGGGGTGAAAGTTTTTGGCGTGGCTGTAGGTAGGTACCAGTTGTTTCCAAGCGGTCCTCGAATACTACTTACACTTGTAGGAACAACACTCACTTACTGAATTTGTGCAATATCATCCAGTAAGTGAGTGCTCTTACTGAACATTTCATCTCATGCACTGTTTATACGATCCATTTTTTGTTTGCAAAGCGAGTATCTACTTCAGTGATGCGTATGTTTACAGCTTATTTCCTTTCCTTTTCTGCATTTACCATCGGCTGAATACTACAGGATAGAAATGTGGCGTCAGTTTTGAATTCTAACGTTTTTAGTTTTAAGCTGCTGAAATCGGGGAATTCTCCGTTTTCTTCTCTTGATCAATACTTCCCAAAAATGACGGTTGATGAGTGGGACTTCAGCTGTATTTCCGAAAGCATTTCTGTTGCGTTCGTGTTGCAATCACTGAGGGAATGTCAGTTTTACGTTGTTTAAAGCAGTTCTCGGTCGAAGGGGAACAAATTTAAGTAGTGGCTTGCTCATGGTCACTGCATTAATTATATTCATTGACAAAGTAGCCTTAGTTGTTCACTCTCGCGATTGGAATGAAATTTGCGATGGATTTGCCGCCTGATCGTGAATGAGTTGTGCGCTGCAATTTAAAAGCATTTCCCTAGGTATTTGCTTGCAGGATGTTGCTTTTTTTGCCAATTTGTGTTGCATGGATGTTGGTGACTGTCATAATTTGTGGATGTCGAGGCGTAAAGTGATGATATTCAGGAAGGTGGCGGTCGTCAGCGATATGTTGTTCATCAGTGCCGTTTTCGTTGAGCGTCTACAGCGTTACAAAGTGATGCTTAGCAATCTACTAAAGGTTTCATTTTGATTTTCTTTAAGCATTTTGTCGAAGTGTCGAAAAATCGCCGATGTTGGAGATGGTCCTTCCGCAGTTTTTACGTGAGCATCTATCTATTTGATCTCATTCTCCGCTTTCTGTCATTGGTGGTCATCAGCGCTTTTCGAGGTGTTCCCCTGATACTAGAAATCACTTGAGCAGAAATAACCGAAGTATTTCTTTCGAATGTGATCACTATGTGTGGAGATTTCAGCATTTACTTGCTCTTCTCGAAAAACTTTGCTTCATCTATACAAAATCTTGCTGCTAAGCCGTGACATACTTCTTCCACGGCTAAGCCATGACATTCTTGCTTCCAAGTTGGGTGTTCTAACTGATTGGCGTGCAGTGGGGGCTCCTACTCGTCATTATTTTTGTAAGTGGATATCTAGGTATCCGCTGTGTTACGTGTATCACATGCCTTAATTGATTTTGGTACATCCATAAACGGAAAGCAATTTGCCGGGAATTTTCAGTTGCATGTCCTTTATTGTTCATTTGTGCAAATGTGGTGCGTCCCTGCCGTTGTTACCTTTCACTGTTGGTAAGGAATGCCAGCAGTGGATAGTTACAATTCATCAGAATTGCCTGTAGCTACCGTATCTGCTTATATTCAAGCTGCATAGGCTTTCTTCTCAACTGTAGTTTGAAGGGGACCGGCATTTACGCTCCAGGTTTAGAACTTGTATTTGCTACTCAGATTTAATAGTTTATAAGATGAATATTAAAGTTCTACTTATGAAGGTGATAAGCAAAAGGCTAGTAGCGTTGACGCTGTTTGCACATATATGAGATGCTGGTATATCCTTAGCAAAGTCCTAGGAAGTTCTTGTCTCCAAGCTCCGCTGAGAAGCTCCAGGTGGTGTTATAAATGCTACCACAAAGGATTCTTTACATTTGCAGGCTCCAGTGGCGAGTGCACCGACGCCATCTACGACACTGAACAACGCGATGAGTGAGATGGCGGTGGCGGAGCTGCCGTCGACGTCAGGTGTGGGACAAGATCGGTCCCTTACACCGGCTGAGATGGCTGCTGCCGGGGACGAGCAGGTCCAGCAACAAATGGTCGAGGCGTTCTCGCGTGAAAGTAAGATGAAACCTGAGTGGTCACGCAAATGCCTCATGGATCAGAACTGGAATTACGAGGTTCGATTTGTGCTTTTTTGTTATTTCGTGATTTAAGACGAAATCTTTAATACTCTGGAAATGCTGCTAATTGTTGTTTTTGTAAGCCTTCATCCATAGATGTAAAGAATTGCTCTGAATGGTACAACGCTCCGCGGGCAAATTTCTTTGGCATAGTCGAGTTCAGGTGTTGGTTGTTTGCAATTTAAATGGATTTTAAAGAGAACACAGGAGTCTTCATCCAGTTCGTTGAAGGATAATGCTTGTTTGAATGAGATTAGTGCGATAATGCTTTGTATATACTTCAGGTTGCTGGTCAAGCGTTTCTCGCAGTGCGCGACAAGATACCTCCAGAAGCGTTCCAATGAGCGACGTTTAAAGGGTTATGGCCTGTCGTCAACTTTAAGAAGCTTATGATGTCAGCGGTATTTGTTTTGTTCGCTGTGTTGTTTCTTTATTGTAAATAATCAATTATTGAGTGCTGAGTCCACTCTGTGTCTTTTCGAGAAGGGCATTTGTTAGAATTAGCAGAATTGTTTTGGGAGGGATATGCATCCGCAGTGGATTTCTTTTTTTCTCGATTAGTTCTTTTCACTAAGCTGGTGAGTTAAATTCTGTGATGGTTCTGCCATTACAAACCACTGATGCGAAGTTAGCTTTGATGAGACAATTGCTTGACACCCTGCTATAGCCAGAAAAATCTTTTTTACAGTTGGTGAGGTGGAGGTTCGATTGCCACTGTTTATGGTCATAGACACCCTCGAGAGTTGTTTCTGATTGCTAACGCTAGTAAATGTGTAGGTCAGTGAGGATCTAATCAGATTTCTTTTGCTCTGTGCAAATGGTTGTTGCAGTTTTACAGAAAATTTGAAAACTATTAGTTCGCATAGTTAAAACAAGTCGGTTAAGGGCAGTAGAAGATAGGGTGGCATTTCGAAAACTTGTTACCTTCCATTTTAATGGATCGCTTCTATCAGTTGATGATATTTTAAAAGACGTGACGATTTGATTGACATTTTAATCGAGAGATGCTGATATTTTAATTTTTATATTCTTTCTTGATATTTTAAAGCGTGTTTCTTTTTTCTTTGTATGTATTTATTATTTTAATGCTGATGCAAAGATGATAACACTCTGCGACTTCTCTCAAAATATTGAGGAAGGTGGACGTGGGTCTAGAGGGAGTAGTTCAGAAACGGCTAAAGGGATGGGCTGGAACATTGCGGAGCAGTTTTCCGGGAATTGAAGACCTAATTGCATGTGCGCGGCGTTGCGCGCAACTATAAGTTCTTGTCGTCTTTACCAGCGAGCGATGTGCTCATTCGTTGGTGGTGTTCCCATGAAGTCTCTGTTGATGATTTTTCGGGCACTACACCCTCAGATTTGTTGGAGAGGAGTCATTGGGCGACATGCCAGCTCCTCGAGGGTGGCCTGTGATGACGATTGATAAATGCTGTCTTCACAGGCGCTTCACTACCCACAAAGGGCCATCGTTTCAACGTCTATGATTCCTTGTTTCGAAATAGCACGAACTGCTAGTTGTGCGTAGCCGCTGGCTGTGCATATTTGGCCTTCCTTGCTCGATAACATAAATGAAGCGAATGTTGTAGGTGGAAGGGTTGGAGGAAGATGGCTTCACAATGTGGTACATGTCTTTATGGCGCGGTTGTGGTGGTGGTGGTCTTTTTTGCTTTCGGCTGACGTGTTAGATTCACTGAAGGCGAGTGATGCTTTTGCTAAGTGAGTTGGGAAGGAGGCTGGAACTATTCTCGGGGAGGGGGTAACGGTCGCGGGGTGTCTCTATGTCCTCATTATCTTGTATTGTTTCGTTTGTTCGAATGAGGGAGTCAATCATCTTAACGTTCATTTACAGTGTCGTATAAATGATAACTTCAATGTGCATACTCGATGCACTTCGCCTGTGACTTTCAAAGCCACGTAATGAAATTTTTGTTTTAAATAGTGGTTGTTAGTAATGCACCTGTTTAAACGATCGTTTTATCTGCCTGCTTGTTGCCTCAGAAGTGGAGGAAGCAATGGTGAGAAGCGCACGATACATGGAGAAGCAAAATGGCGGTTTGGTGAGCAGCGAGATGCCTATGTATTTGAGAGGTTGTTGTTGTCTTGTGACATAAAAACAGACGGAAATTTGGGTGCATCGAAACATCGCACGCAGTTTCAAGCGCAGTGCAAAGGAAAACAATGGTGACGGCCTGTCTTTTTGCTTTATATCAGCTGAGTGAGTAACCATTTCGTTCTAACCAGTGATTAAGCATCTTTATTTATTTACTTATTTCAAAGTGCCGAAGTGGAAAAACATGCAAAAGTATATGGATGTGAACGGCAAGGAGCATCTTTCGCAGCAGTAGCGCATAGACGAATGGACATTTAGTGCACAAGAGCAGCAGCAGTGTGCAGGTCGAAACGGTTGAACCACAACTTAAAACCTAAAGGAGTGGATGCATTAACGATTTCGGTGGGAGGCAGATTCGAGATTCATATAACACGAAACTGGAAATTACGCATAATGCTGTTTGTGCTGCAATATCCCCTGGTAAGCGTACGTCGACTACAGGGCAGGGTAGGTGGGGGAGGCGGGGGGGGGGCAAACAAATATTTCTGACACTGAGATGTCGGGAAAGCCAAACACAATTTTACAGCAAAGAATCAAGTCAAGTTTGAGTCTGCAATATTCCAGTAATTCTGTGTTGAAAATTTTTAGCCTGGCAATATAATATGGCGTGGCTGGTATGGATCACGGTAGGTTTTGTGGAAAGCAATACGGATGAAATCTTTCCTGAGATTTTCTACCAACTTGATGTAAGAAATTAGGTAAGGAGAACATACGGAAGTGCAGTATTCCAGAACGGGTCAGCACTAGGCGATGAGGGCATTTCGATAATGCCCAAATATGTATGCCGCAAGGAAGGCGCAGAAAATACAGTTCGCAATTTTTGAGGACTTGCTAGCGACTGTGGAACATTGCAAGCTCGAGTGAAGACGAGTTGCAGCAAGTCGGAGAAAAGTTTCAACTCATCAACATAGCCACAAGATAAGGACAAACGGTAGCCACAAGAAGTGCAACGCCATTTCAGGTTTTTGCGATCGTGGCATCATCTCTGCATTCTTTTGCCAGTTAAACAAACTGTAGGCAAAATCACGGTCGCTTTACTCTCCATTTAAATCGTTCATAACTCAGACCGACTCAGCGTTCCTTCCCCCCTGGCAAGCAGCATACAAACTAAATAAGCGAATATGAAGGTGAATGACATTAACGACATAATTCTTTCTTTGCTTGTGCCACTGAAGGGATTTCCCTTTCCTTTTCGTCTTTTCGTTACATTTCCTGCTTATTCGAGTAGTGTAGTTATGTTTATACCTCGCATATTATAGCGAAACGAACGTTTTTCTTATAACGGTAGCGAAGGGGTATGAAAATTGGGCTTAAAATATATGTCCAGCTCTCGGAGAATTGTGAACGGGTGAGTGATTTTCAGATTATTGGTGAAAAGGTCACTTCTGCTCCCGCTGCACTCGTGTCGTCAGGAATATAGTTAAATGGCCTGGTTCCATTCATCCACAGGCCTCAGTTTGCAGAACATTTTTTTGTGCCCACAGCTATCACGGGAAATGGTGGGATGATAGTCTGGCAACTGTGGCCAAAAAGCATCGCCACAAGAATAATGGAATCCATGCCTGATCGAGTAGGCTTCATACAGTCGGCGGTGCTGTTTTATAGCTTTTTATTACCTGTCGAGTTGTGATTCTGCAATCGCCGAAGATTTCATTGTGGAGATTAACAGCCGTTGCATTAAGCAAGAAATTGTCCTGGATGATCTTACTTCTATGTTCCCTTAAAGGTTTTGAATAGCCAATAAGTTATTACAGTGTAAGGTAACTGACACGTTTAATAAAACTGCTGTTCAAGAATAACTGAATGAGTGAATTTAAACCCGCAAGCAATATGTCTTCATTAGAAAAACAGAAATTGAAGTCACCGGGCAATTATGGCAGGAATTTTTTCAACAGCTCGACGAACACAAAGGCCAGTGTTAGGAGTATTAAACACAGAGAAATCGATTAAAAATCAATAGGGAAAAAGATACGTAACAGTGGATCTCAAGTGCATTCTTATCGCGTGTCGGCATCTAAAATACAGCTTTATCTGTAGTATAATTTAGAAGCCTGCATTTATTTTTTGCGGTCATTTCAGGTAAATTTGGTCATTATCAGCACGTAGGTTTTGCCGTGGTACAAGTTCCTATGCACAGCATCACATATTGTATGTATTTATGCACCTCAACGCTTTTTACTGTTTTCTACTTGTTTCTGCATATTGCAGATCGACTTTTATTGTCTTTACGAAATAAAGGTACCTGCATATGCCGTTGATCTGTTCAGCTCGGAACAGGGCTAATGTTCGAAGGTGATAAAAATTTAGATGGATTTAATGCAGGACTATTCTCCATTTTACCTTGGCCGGGCCATCGAAGGAAAAAGAGACTGTGTGGGAAGTCGAGTAAGCTGTAACATGAAGTCACTGCTCTCTATGTTCGCATTTGTTTAATTTTTGTTTATAATTTATGGAATCAGCTGCATGCAATACGACTTCTAGATTTGTCATACCACTAGTTCGACGATATTCAGCGAGGTTTCTTCTCTGATATTTTTGAGAACGTTTCGTTCCTTCTTGTTGTTCGTGCTCATATCTTTTATACGCTTTCCCACTTTGGAATGTCATATATAAACAAGTAAGCAAATAAATTAATTAATAAAAGAGGTGAACGGCTGCTCGGTTCACATCTTCGAAAATTGCACATTTATCTGCTGGCAAAACTGTCGAGATAATGTTGTACTAAAGATTAGCTCGACAACTTGTTGGAGAACTTGGCCAACTTTTCAGTGTGCGAATAAGTGGACATGGAGGCACATGTATCCACGCGAGCATGCAAAAAATGGACAAATTATTATGAATGGTGTTACCTCGGATTGAGCTTCCGGCGGTTAATTTCGTTGGTGTGATGAAAGGGAACGGTTCTAGTTTCGAGAAAGGTAAGGATGTTTCATTAATAAGCATAAAACGGAACTTTCTATATTTCACCATTGAGAAAGAAAACGCTGGAAAAGCCACAACGATTTTCTTTCTTCTCTTTTTTTGATCTGTTTGCCATAAGCATAAAGATAGGTGAAATAATGCGTATATATGTGCTTTGGAATAAATAGTTAACCATCAGGAACTGCTGTTCTGTGCGCTGGGAACGGTCCATTTGGTCCGCCTCGATCGTCCTCTGAGATCGTCGTCGACTAAAGTCTTCGTTACTATTATGACGCTACAAGGAGGCATGAGTCATCAAAGATAAGTACTCAAAGTGAGCGAATAAGCGGAACGCTTAGTGACGTTAGTCAGAAATGGAAATAATAGTGCATAGAATGGCACTTTATTTAACAAAGAATTATAACGTAAAAATATTCGGCTGAATTTCCGAGGGAAGTCAAGGAAAACATATTTGAAGGAGCAAATATCTGCCACCACTGAACTTCTCGTCATCCAACTGCCAGAAGCAAGAAGTGGAACAGTTTTCCGTTGTAAACAGTCGCAAACGTTGAGCGACACAACTTTCCTTTTCCTATTCAATTGACAACAAGTGATTCGGTGACAGCCGTAGAAATCAAAACGATCAATTTCGTCTTTGCAAACGTCGCAATGTCTATGAAGCAAATCGATGAGAACAGGTGGGAGAGGCACTACTTCTTTGTTCAGCAGTTTGAATACAGCATAAAACATAGAAACGCCTAATGTTGTAAAGTTTCGGTCGAAAACCTTATCGTAAAAGACGAAAAGATCGCAATCTTCAAGCGCTACACACCAGTCGACTTTATATCAGAGGGGGGGGGGATGAATTGAAGAAGTAATCGGCAGATCTTAATTACTTATAAATGAACGGGATGAGCAAGAAAGAAACAACATTGCATAGCATATTTTAAAGGGACCCCCATGATATAGGCTAAAAATCAACTCTGGATAACTAAGCCAATCGAACTGTGTCAAAACATGCATATCATCATGCTGCTGCGGCGCTGCGCGATGGAAATGTGTCGTCCTCGCTAGCCGCACGTTATGGTTGAGCCCGTCGAATTTTGAGACAGATTCGGTCTCCATGCGTCGCAGATTTGCATCGTCAAGTTCGGATAAGTTTTTCGCTGTTGTGCTTTATTTCCCATGGTCGTGTTCTTAAGGCCCTTTCAACAACATCGGAGCTTAGGATTTCAGCTAGGTCGTCCGTTACTAGAATCAGATCGTTCGCGAAGAGATGTGTTTTGCCTGAATGGATTATGTCTGGTTCCTCAGCGGCTGAGTATATTTGCAGTGCCCTGTTGAAGCTCCTGGGCAACAGACTGATTTTTTTATCGGGGTGTACATAAAAAGTACGTCTCGTTCGTGCTAGCGTTCTTCATCTCCTTCTAAATTTGCTGCTCAGCGGCGGGGGCGGCCACTAACACGAATGAGACTACTTTTATCCTGCGAATCGTCCGATGACTTCTATCTTAAGGATGGATGAGTTTTGGAATATGAGGGTAAAGTAAATTGAAGCATAACGGCTGCAGCACGTGGTTTCTGCAACGCGCAGCGTATTGGATATCAGTGTGGTGGCAGACGTCTGCCGATGTTTTTTATTTTTTGAATCTGCTCAAAAGAGATGCATTGAAAATATGCTCAGCTACTTTCCTAGAAATTGGAACACTTAGTAATAACGGCCCTTTGATTCCATTAAGAACACGACCACTTGATATGATCGTTGAGTAGCATAAACAAGGTGTTTATTATTTATTCAACAGGCTTTTCCAAGCTGGGAAAATCTTGAAGTGCAATGCAAAATGAGGAAAAATCATGTTACCGAAGAGCAGGGGGGGGGGGTGTGCACTGCAATGAGCTGGGGTTGAATTAGGATTGCAAAAAGAAGCAGAGGCACATCGCTGCAATCTTTTGCGAAACTGCTCCTTTCATTTCGTGTGGCCGTACTGGACACTGAAGTGGTCACGATTGAAAGCGAACTCAACAGGATTAGTACTGCAGGCGAGGAGGTGGGAGGAACAAGGGAATTGATCGGTATCGCTGACATTTTTTTTCTATCGAAGGACTGCTGCACTCCGTTTTTATAGATGTCTGTTAGCACCACTCATTTTTAGCAGGATGGGCGTAGCACGTATCTTTAGCACTCTGCCTTCCATTTTGAAATGTGTGTAAAGCTGTTCCTCTTTCCTGACCAGCAGTATTTTCGCATTCATCCAACTGTGCTGTTCGGCGGCGGGAACAGCATCTGGCATGATTGGGGTCAGCTTTGCACACCATTGGTTTTTTTGGCATTTTCATCCAGAGCAAGGTGAATCCTGGAAGAGTTTAGTCGTTTTTTTAGTGTTAGGTCCTTTTATTAGATGCGGTTAATGACTGAGAGTGGTAGTGTGCCAGCATAATTAGGTGGCATGAAATGAAATGGAGCACGTCATATCTTAGTACTAATTTTATTGTAATCGGTGGTTTATAAGTTAGGGAATATTGCAAAAAATTATAAATTATAAAGTAGATTGTGCGCGCACAATAATTGCAAAAAATGCTGGGCGTTGGCAGGACTGTGGATGGAGCGGTGCGATGCCGACATTGGAAGTCGGTTTGTTTGCTGAACCATGGAAGGATGCGAGGCCGTCATTGGATTTCGTCTCGTCTGAAGCGCTGTGGAGGAAGCAGTCGGGAGTGGACGTTTCTGCGGGACCGTGGAAGAAGCGACATGGCCTACGACTATAGCTCGTAAGGGACCGTGTTCTTATTTGTTCACTATGAAAGTCTAAGGGTCGTTCACAGATGTAGAGCACTATACCGATCCGGTTTCCTCTAAAAGCTCTCCCCAACACGGATCAGCTCGTTCTCATAGCACGGAACTTGTTCTGCAGTCTTCATGCCGTCATTGCTTTAACGAAGACTTATTCGCTGATCCCCATATCCTGGTTGCGCTTCTTGATCATCTGGTTGGTACTTATGTATTTCAGGTTTCGCTGGGAGGATTTCTCGACGGGATACACGCATGGAGAAAAAGATATGTGTGTGCTTCAGGTCAGCGAACTGCGCTTACAATTCGTATACGATAAGCGTTAGCTGTATACTTTTTGTCATTACTATCATCAGTGCCCCGACGGGCATCGATGGCTAAAAGCAAGTTCTAGAGAATTCAAGTTGCTAAGGTTGACACTCAAAGTTATGGTGAAGTTTGAGAATTCCTAATAGGATGAGGAGCAATGGGTAAGAGAGCCGATCAGTTCCCCCCCCCCCCCCCAAATTTGCACTAGGTATATTTTCATACTCTGGCTAGTCTGCTTTGTGCATTATTAAAAGAACTGTTTGAAGTTTTTTTTTGCAAGTTTCCAACTTGAACGTTATCTCACTTTGCAGCCAAATGAGCAATGGGGGCGGCTTGTGGCGATCCCTGGAGAAAGAGCATCCGTCCCACCAGATGGCCTTGTAGACGCCGACGACACGACGAACTTTCGCAAGGAGGATTTCGACAACATTATTTTTTGTCTTTTTTATCTGAGATTTGCTGAGATTGTTTTGAATGATGTTTGATAAATATGTGGCACTTTCGTAATATTTTATTTGTTTTTCTTTGAAAACCACGTCATCTGTAGCTTACGTTCTTCTTCCTTCTTTGGCATTCTTCTGTTACATGGATTTTAGTTGCTTTCGTTTAGCACAGTGGCCTACAGTTTAAACGACCGCCGCCGTTTAAGCTGTATGTGCTGTGTTTTGTAGATTGTGTTTTATAGTCTTGCTAGAATTGTACGTGTTTGAATGTATTTTCGATCATTTGCACTTTGTATAATGTAATATATATTTCCCGCCATCTTATTCCATCTGATATGCTGTTCGCAGCGTTCGTGCTTCTCAGAGACATTTTAAAAGATTACAATGTTGGTTGGGATCTTCAAATTTATTTTTGTCCGGTGAAATTGCTTTCTTTTCTTCTGAACGCTGCAGTTGTTTTATGCGTGAAAGTGCCACTAGTAGATCAGCAGAACAGTTGTATTGGTTTATTTTTTGATGGCATAATTTGATGTTCACAGTCGCGGGCAATTTAAACGACCGCCGCCGTTTAGATTGCGCGTGCTGTGTTTTGTGGTTAGACACATGGATGTGGTGTTTGTCAGCTTGCATTGTTTTGATAAGTTTGTGAGTTGTTTGTTTGTATTGTTTTAATACTCGATCTCGATGTTGTTGAAGCTCACTATATTTTATCGCGGCTTATTTTATTTCTGCTGTTTATAGATCGATC
This sequence comes from Ascaris suum, assembly GCA_013433145.1. Classification (NCBI taxonomy): domain Eukaryota; kingdom Metazoa; phylum Nematoda; class Chromadorea; order Rhabditida; family Ascarididae; genus Ascaris; species Ascaris suum. Next base: position 8,425,056 of record CM024181.1, read on the forward strand.
GATTATATGCTACTGTTTTTTTTCTATCAGTGAAGTCATTTTGTAACGGTTGCTCTTTTTGCAGTTCAAATCATCCTTGATGAGCGTTGTACTCACAAAATTATTTCTCCATTCAAATATTGTAATTTCTTAGTGCAATAATTAGTGCTGCGATTTATGAAGTGATCATTTATAATAAATACCCATCAACACGAGTCACCAGCGAAAAGACTTTCTTGGAAGAGGCGTTGCGAAAAGCCTTATCGTTCTTGTTGCAGGTTATGTTTAGATGGTTTTCTAAGTCATATTTCGGTGCTGCGTTTGGGGTTTTTTTTACTCGTGAAGGGGGGGGGGGACGAATAAGCATTGTCGCTAACGAGGTATATATCTGTGGGGTGGGCAGGAAATTGGCTATGCTACAAAAAAGCAATGAGCTTTCAGGAAGTTGTAATACGATCATGGCTGAAATAGGCAAAGTGCGGAGGAAGCAAGCTTCGGAGAGTTTTTGAAATATATTTTTTATTCGAAGGCTGCTGTCGGCAAAAGAATGAGGTAGGGTGGATGGTGTGGATGTAAGCATGTTTCCGCAGAGAGCCTATGGAAGTGAGTCAGTGGGCGATCTGGACAATATGGTTGAAGATATTTGGTAAGTTCCTTCTTGCAGCACTTGACACTTGCGCTGTTTTAGTTATCTCTTTGAGAGCGTTGTTATAAAGAAGGACGAGCGCGTCATCATCACGGTACTTCCGTCATATTCAACAACGAACGTGCTTGTGTTGTAATAACGTCCCCAGTTCTTGTTCGTTTACGGAGCGAAAGAAGAGGGGTCGTTGGCATTCAACCAACTTATCCAAATAAAGTGCTGAGAATCTGGATTTCTGCAGACATTTCTGCAACCTATAAGACTGTTTGTATTTGAGAATGCCTCTAAACTGCTGTTCTATTTGGTCCAAGAACGGCTTCTCTAATGTTTAAATATGTGATGTTTAGACAGGTATGGGCTTTCTATGATCCATTTCTGTCTTTATCAGCGACATTGATGGTGACAGCGTGATTAGATGGTGCAGGTGATGTTCTAGTGGAAACAATCTGATGTCTTTCTGAAGCATTCAGATGGCAGGAATTTTTTGAGTTTCTTGAATAAAAATACATTCATTCTGCCGATCCTAGCTGCATAGAATTTCCTCTCTGTTTATCTAACGATACGTCACTCTCAAATTGTTTTATTTTGAGAGGATTTGTATGTATCTAGTGAATCGTTCATACGATCTCAGAAATATGTCCTTCTTTTTACTGACGCACAGATTTTACATTTTATTCGTATATGCGTGTATTTTTTTCTACTAATTTCAGTTGTTATCTAGAATAGTTTAATGTGGCACTTTAGAGTGACCGAGAATTCGAGTTCCTTTGTGATTGTTGATCTCGTATTTGAAGCTATAGATACTGCTTCTTCGACTCATAAAGCCACTAGATTGAAGTAATGCGTTTGGCGGAAACGGTTTACAGAATAGCACACTGATGTCTCCCTCTCACGTCTTTCAACATGCTTTTTCTAACACGAGTCGATGGTGCATTAATATTTTCCAACAGCGATTCTCATTCACTTGGATAATTAGTGAGCTTAAATGATATCAATCTGGGTTGTGTATCCTGCGATGTGTTAGCCTCGCCGTTTCTCCATATATTCGTAGTTGCATTTAAACGCGTTTGTCTTCCATCAAAGCTCTTTTCCAGCATATATTATTATGTAACGGCTTTAAAAGCATGTGATTGCACTGTTGTTCGTACGTTTTTTTGCAATGATACTGGTGTGAAGGAAATCATGTGAGAGCTCTAAAGACAAACGTAGGAGTTTCAGGGAATTTTCTTTTGCATTGAGGGTTTCAAAGTTGGCTTTGTTGTGGCTGAGCATGCTGTTTATAGGTTTCTTTATGTCACTTGTATTCGATGCAAAAACACAAGCAACCTTTTTCATGAAGCTTCTTGAATAAAGACGATAGCAAATGAGAATGAAATAAATGGAGGAAGAGCGCTCTTCAAGATCTCTCGCTATTTCAATTTTGACCCCCACCAGTTCTGTTGCATGTGGTCTCCGAGAAGTTTTGCACAGCGCAACGACTTTGCGGCGCCGCAGCGTGCAACGAGCATGCGAGTTTCGGCTTGAGGCATCGTCTTTTCGTAATACGACAATATTATCAACAGGATTTGGCGTTTATTTGCTTCCCTGTTTCTTGTTTATCAGGGTTCTTCAGCTCATATGAAAGCATCATTCTTTGAAGAAATTATGTACGGCCGGCTCAATTTGCTGAAAATGATATTTTTTCACTAAACTGACTGGCGTGTACAAAGCAGGTGTGGAGATTGTAGGTGGCGTGTACAAATCAAAGAATATTGGCTATCGGAGACGGAGATAGAACACTGATCTAAATTGCGCAGTCCTTCCACACCTTATTTCGCTCCTTTCTTCCTCCATTCGGACGTTTCCGCAGTTTTGTATATGAGGAGGATTTGGGGTTTGTGTCCGAAGAAAGAATTTTCTAGTTCAGTCTTGCAATTCCGCATATATGCACAGTCGAAGCATGCTAAAGAACCAGACGTTGAATTCTTCATGGTTATTTACTCTTTATATACGTTACTTTCTAAATATTTCTTTAAGAATTATAGTAGTTTCGCATGACTTGCATCTGATGCATCTCGGACATAATGTTAAGTTTTTGATACGGTTTCCCACGTTGCAGAATACCTCAAGACGTCAACTTTAGGCAACATATATGTAAATTTAAAGCGTTCGTTGTGCACTATAGAGTATGCATTTTAGGTATTCGGGCAGAAATAGTTCGTCCAGTAGTGTTTGCAGTTGGGAAGCATCGCTTCTACCTATGTGCCAACAAGAATATCTGAGTGGCATTTTGCTTTTATTTCGACCAATCATCATATTATTTTACGAGATGTTGAATGTAAATTACGTTTCACTGTGACTTGCAAAGAAGAGTAGAATGTTATCGTCTATGATATTACGTGGTTGCTACTGTTTTTTAAGTATTGGTCCTATTATTACATGGTATCGTTACTAGAACACTGAGCACAGTTGTAGTTTATGAGGTCCTCGAATAACACCTAAAGGCGAAGTATGCAGCGCGCTGATTGTCCCAATCGTACTCGATTCAGGCATATTAAGTGGTTATCACCGTCACTTTTTTCTTCCGATTCCTTGATGCATCGACTGGACGGGAAATTGCGTGATTTTTATTGAAGAGTTTATTATCGTTTAGCCGCTCCGTGATTAGAAACTTACGTCTGTTTTACGGTATGTTTGCTCGATGACAGGTTAGAATATACTTTACGCTATTCACATTGATGGATTAGTTGGTTGGTGGATGCTTTTCATGGGGTGGGATATTGAGTTTTGGTGCGCGAGTTGTGCTCTATGAATCATAAAAATTTGAAATAAGGCATTCCATATTTGACGTGTTGTCAGATGTCCGATAGGACGTTTGCGAAATAAATGTTCAAATGGCGCACATTGTCATTGGTTGTGTGTGGTTGTTGTTTATGCGGTTTTCGACGTTAGCCATGCTCTGCACACGTCGGTTGTTTCGTACGTGTGGCTTTATTTGACCATCCGGCTGTTGTTTTCAGTTTTAAAGCTGTGGCAACGAGAATGCAAAACGTCTCTTGTGATTTACGCCGTGGGATAAAGCCTGTACTAAATTTACAGGTCATCGTGCACTGCGAGAGTTTTAGACTCTCAAGTACCTGCAAGTTTGGATGCAAAAAGAGATTTATCGATCAGTTGAAATACAAAAGGCGCTGAAAAGCGCAGCGCCTCCGTAATTAATGAATAAGCTAAGTGATCCACACTTTCATGATCAGCTAGCCCTGTAACGTGTTAAAGTGAGATTTATTGCCACCTCGCGAAATTTTTTGGCTAGGTGGGGAGGGGAGGTAGTGCGGAGGTTGCATTCGGTTTAATTTGCGAAGGATTTCGTTTGCAATCCCGACTTATGTTATTTCTCTATCGAAACTCTGAGACCGCGACTAGTGGTTGCTTGGGGACTTATTTTTGTCTTCATCCATAACTTGGATTCATCTTCGATTTCAATGCATTCCTCTTCAAAGACAGGGCTTGCAGTTTCGGTTGCATACGGCCTTCATGCAGTTATCCAAATCGTGCCCCTATCACATATAGTATTCATGTAGTTGTCTTCTATTTCATTTAAGAAACTTTTTTTACATTGTTGGGAAAGATTTTGTTGGGTTAGCAGCATCGTTCATTATTGGCTGGAGGTGAAGCAGTCAATGGTGTTAGGCGATATTTAAATAGGAAGACAATGCCTTGCCCGTTTTGTGGATGATGTGGAATCCAATCTTTTCACAAACGGTCAAGGCAATGTAAAATGTAGCTACCCATTTTTCTCGAACAATCTGGACTGTACGCTGTGGACGAGTTGTGATCGCATATTACATTGTGTTGAAAATCAGAAGGATCAGGATTATTCTGCAGCGGTAGCCGGGTACTCCCTTTAGCATGATCAGGAGGTGTTCACTCTTAGTTGTTTGGATAACAGTTGGATCAGGAGGTGTCGCTTTAACCGCAGCCGCATGAAATCGCCTGCATTTGTCATCTGAGCAGAGGATCGCTTAAAATGATAAATTAGTGCATGAAACGCTCCACTCTGAAGATAGCATGGTTTGGTTTCGTTTTTCATTCTTCTTCTCAACAAATGGACGGGAGTGCAACGAAATTTTGATCTATATTGACTTCAAAAATCACTATTTTGATTTTTAGCTGATATATTATCTCAGCTAAAAGCTCTTTTATTATCTTTTTCTGTCTTTCTTTTTTCCACTGAATGGTGTGGAGTGTTGCACAGGATCAGACTGCTGTCTGAACGGGTGGGTGCTCTCAGGAGCAACTTTTTATCGTTTTCCTGAATTTGTTGGTTCGATTGCAGGAAGTTCAAATGGTGACGTGCTCGAGGTGATTAATGCGAGCCGCTGCGAATTTGCACTTATCTAGGTGCACATGGACAGCACTGTCGGCGATTCGCTTGAAAACACCTTTGAGATTGCGTTGGTGTTCCTCCATAATGCGGCCAATGATGGCGACATCGTCGAGAGATGCGGCCGATCCTTGATAACCTGCAAATGTTGTCGCGTACATGACTTGCTGGAAAATGGCTGGTGCTAACATGACTCAAAAACGTAGTCGATTGTATTGATAGGGGTTGATTAGTGCATGCTGACTATTAGCAGGTGCTTTGACTGTTCGTCCACTTCGACTTGAAGATACGCGTCCGCGAAGTCGATATGGGAGAAGTTATAGCCATCGTTGAGTGTCGCGAATATATCTTCAGGCCGAGGCAGTGGTTACTGATGAAGATCCAAAGCGTTGTTGGGTCCGGTTGGAAAATCAGCGCTGATCCTCAGAGATCCGTTCGACTTCTTTACGACTACAGATGATGCTGCTCAGTTGAATAGTTCACGTTTGAGAGGACGCCGCTTGCTCCGTATATGGCACGGTTCGCCTAGGCCGGAAGATTGGTTTCGCTCCCGGCTTCATTTGGAGAGTCGCATCTAACAGGTTTTAATGTCCGAGGTCCGTACTGAAGATCTGCGAATAGCGGCGCTGTAGATCATTGGCAGTGTGGCTGTTGCTTGATGTAGCGATGCTGGCGCTGATTGTTGTCGGTCCTGCTGAATACTTGCTTGAGAGAGAGCCCGTGATTGCATACATCTCCATCTTTGAGATCCACTCAGCTGCGAGTAGGTTGCACGAGTGTTAGCTCCATAGAACAGTCCTTTCGACGTTCTGTAAGCTGTGGGTGCATTTTCGTTTTCCAAGAATCTTGATCTGATCTCTTGATGCAATGTAAGCGATGAGTGATGAGGGATGCAGAGTCGGCGAGAAAACTTTATCAGGTGAGCGAGAATAGGCGGTTGAATTGCACTGCATAATTGAAAAAAGCACACGTTATTATAGCGATCGCCGCGCGACCGTTTAATATCATAGAGTTGTGTAGTCAGGTGGCGTTCCTCACAATATTGCGTCCCGTTATCACGTAGCCATCTATATGGTAACGTTTCCCACGTGACCATGAGTTGCGAAATATCACTTCCGGTATGTTGAAATCATCACCTTATATTCAATAATTGTCCATTAAATGAGTACATCAAAGCGGAAACCTGCGGAATCATTTCCCAATTAGTCGACGACCCTAAAATTCGCCTCCTTCCCATCGAATAACTTCTTGTGAGTAGAGTTGAAGTAAGTAATATAATGGAAATTTACTTCCTAGTCATATTTCTCACAGGTCGTGCAACTTTTACGAGAAAAGAAAATACTTTGAATAGTAAAAAATTTCGTCTTGATATTTCAATTCCGTAAAAAAAATTCAAGTATTTCGTAATTCAAATATTACGACTAATTATCTCGTAAAACTATAAAGTTATTACAAGCTTCATCGCCCTAGATATGTATATCAAAAGTTTCATCAAAATCGGTTCATAGGAAAAAAGTTACAATCGAACGAATTTAACTATGAAAGAATTTTGCGGGAAGTCCTCGATATATTCCCAAAAACTCGTCGTTTACTAAAGAGTACAAAGTCAACAAGAGTTCACAAAATTACAGTCTAAAATATTGAACGACTCGAAGATGAATGCGCTAAATATAATTAATAATTTTCTATATAAGCGTTAAGGTTTTTAAGGGATGGGAAAACTCGCTTTAAGCTTGCCGAGTTATTATCATCCTTTTGCAATCATCCCATCAGAAATTCATCTTTCCGCGAATATGTATATTTTGACTAAAACGCAAGCAAGGATTATCAGTGTACTGTTTTATTTTTATGCGCGTTTGCAAAATTATTTGTGAAAGAAAGCGTCATGCCTGTGTCATATGTCGAGATGTGTATATTTGTTTAAGCTCGTCTATTCGTTGATCAGTTTTAAAACGGGAACTATTTGTGCTTGAGTTGTAGAGCTTGATAATGAGATTATTGTGCATATTTTGTTTTGCATTGGTTACTTTTAGAATTGGTTATTCCGGTGAGCAAGATGCAAAAGCGCAAACTGCGCCAACTCATATTGATGCATTATTAAACCTATTTTGAATGTAACTGGTTATCGGTGGAGGCTGCCGTCTGCCGTACAAAAAATATGGAAATATGAATATGACAAATAAAAGTGCATCTGAGTGGGACAAAGCGTTTTTAATTACTATTTTCTTAACGAAAAAATGATATGCAAATGACTATGAAAAAACATACAGTGCAATTTAAAAAGCTGCGGCATATTGTCTAAGAACGGAAATTATTCGATTAGGTGACCGGCAAGCAAACACATACCGTGGAACGTCTTATCTTGCGCTTGCCTGTTTTTTAAACCTATGCAAAATGTCATTGCAGGATCTTCTTTCGAGTATTCAAATTTCGTTGTTTCGGCGAAAGTATAAAAGAGAATATTCAGCAGCACCTCATTCAGTTATTATTTTATACTTCTGGAGCGGTCGACCGAGTGATCTAGTTGAGTGGAGGTCTCTGTCGACGACAACTGTAACAGTGATTGCGTGGAGATGGGCGAAACAGCGAAGGCGAAGTCTGGTCATCGTAGACGATCGTCGAAAGGTGAACGACGTTATAAGCAGCGCGTTCTCGATGAAGATGAGCTACTGATTCAGAGTGCTAGCAGTGATGATGATGAAGACGATTATGACGACTTCCTAAGGAAGATGGTTAGAGCATTATTGTTTTTTATTAGTCACTCTTTTGTTTCTGGCTTATTCTTTCTACCCTTTTGCCGGTTTAGATTCAGAGGTTTTCAAAAGCAGCTTCAAGGAAGCAGATGACTGCGGGTACGAGGTTATTCGTCTTAGGGGGCAGCGATAAGTTTTGTAGTGCAAGTTAAAAGCAAGCACGGTGTCCTAAGTGAAACGCTTTAATATATAAACCCCGATGGATTTCCTTTCGCGTTGTTGTTCGTCGGAAATTTCAAAAAAGAGTGTCACAACCGATAGCTTGTCCAGGACCACAATACCGCATGTTGAAATATTTCAACAAATTGTGATATTAGAAAGTTGACTCATTTTGTGGTTAATTTAAGGTTTAATTGATCTTTTACTATCAGTTTTGCTTCAGTCGCATTCAGGTGAAAAAGGAACGCGCTCGGAAGGAAGCGAGGAAGAAAGAATCGTCAATGGCAAGGTCGAAGTTACCGCCTGGAATTGTTATAAATACCGATAGCAACAGGCATATCGTCTTTCCTCTTCTCTACTCTATCTTCTTCAGTGACGTCCAATTAGAGTAATGATGGGTTGAAAAAAAAATGTGTCGGTTGCACATGCTGAGTATTGATTACCGTCCCTGACGAAGTGTTGATTGATTCGCATCACTAAACCTTACGTTAAAGCTTGACGTAACGTAACCCTACAGTGTCGATGTAACAATTCCTGTGTGGCAAACGTCAGTAGCAATTCGCCTGCGTTTCGCAGCTCAAGCGAAACTGGTTTTTAAAAGCGTCGATTACGTTGCATCAGTAATGAAGCCTTCAAAGTGCATACTGAGCTTTCAAGAAGCAGGTACCAGTCCAGAACACATGCAGCATCAAAAGTGGCATTTGGTTTAGGAATTTGCATCATCAGAGTTTTGGTTTCTTCCTGTATCGCGCTTTATCTCCCAGCAGGATGGGAATGGCTGGAGGTTTTTCTTAGTAGAAAAAGTTATTTGTTTAAAGCTGGTACAGCCGAAGCGTATCCGAATTTATCTAATTATGTGTGAAAGCATATGTAGGAAGAGATCACAATTTGAAATCATTGTGGAAATATTTGAGGTATGAAGTCCTTGCGGTGCTTGGCTCTGGTGGCTTTGGAGACGTCTATAAGGTGAGGCAACTCGATTCGCAAGAATCAGTTGACGTCTTCGCACTGAAAACCGAAACAAATGGACCTGGTGGCAAACAAATTAACAGATTAAAGGTAACGGCGAATAAACTTTTCCTAAATCAGCATTCGGTTGCTCCCTATCGGAATTTTGGAATTAAATCGAAATAGTGAAAGTCCTGTTTACCTTTTGGAGGAGTCGATTCATACTTTTGGCTGTAAAATTTAACTGTTGCGTCAGCCGATCGTTTTAAACGTTCCTCCTTTTCAAGAACTTTGCTGGATTAGACATGCTGAAAATGTGGCAAAGTAAGTGTTGTTTAATTAACTATTGATAGCTGACAATATATATCTCTGCTCGGCGCCATATTCCGAAGACATTCACGACGCATCATGCCTCTAAATAAGTGTTTTTTTTGTTATTTTTCTCCACTTGCATCCTGCTGCTTCAGCTCAGGAGGTCGTTAAACTGGATTTATTGGATACGGTGTAATCTGCAACAAGCGTTACGCTATCATCAACTTTCACGTTTATTCTCAGAAGCTTGCGCGTTTATGGAGTGTTTTAAGTAGCTCGGATTGCATTTTGCAACTGACTAGAAAGGAAGCAAACGTTTTGTGGAGGCAGATCAGTGCAACTTGTCGAGTCAGTGGGAATATCGGTTTCCACCACTTTGTGTGTTTCGTTAGTTTCTGGCGATTCGTAGCACTGCTTGATGTGGTAAACGGAACTGCAATAGCGCATGTTGTGCCACCATTGGAGGTGAGCTCGTCCACTTGCTTGTCAATGGGGAGGGAAGCTGTGTTGCTATTTTTCGTTTTCAAACTTTGTGTGTTTTAGAGTTTATAGGAGACGATAGAAAGGAAAAGGGCATTATCCGACATATTTTATTTACAATTTCGAAGAAAATAGTTCATTGCAATTTCTAGAAACATTTATTTATTCATCAGTCAAATAACAAGAAATAGAAAGAGAGCGACGGAGAGTAGAACATTGATGGTGAACGAAGAATGGGACGGAACAACGATGTGTAACCGATATAAAACGTTCTAATAAATAGATGAATGCGAAATAAAGTTGCGGCAAGTAATTCAACATGATCTTGTGCAAAAGCGTTAAGATCTCGTTACTGAAAGCGGTGAAATACTGCTAATGGGAAATGTTGCTGTGTGGACGGTGGCTAAAGAGAAGCCGAAATTTCCAAAACTGTTTTCATGTTTCGTTGAGTTTGAAAATACAGTATTGCAGATAATGCTTATGCTCGATAAAGGGCGATTTGCTTGCACGGATTTTACTATTAGAGGCAGAAAACATCCACTGTGAGGTTGCGTATTTCAGGTTGAGATGAACATATTGCAGTTGTGCTTGAAGATACCCGATAACGAGAAGAAGCATTTTGTAAGATTGATCGACAAAGGTTGGTCGATTCTAGTCAGTTATTTGAAAACAAATAAATGAGCCTCAATGCTATTGAATGACATGAGGGATATTGAAAACTTTGGATTCTCGAGTCTTACTCTGCTAACAAACTGGTTTATTGAATTGCTTCATTTAGATGAGCGTTTAAAAGATGATACCTATCGCGTACATTGCATATTTTAATATGATTTGTTTGGCACATTGAAAAGCAATGTAAAGATTATTATTCCATACAACGGAATTGTCCTATTTTTTATTCGGATAAAATTACATTCAGGTCGAACAGATACCTTCAAATTTATTGTAATGGATTTGGTCGGTAACAGCATCGATAATATACAAAGGAGGTCACATCATAAGAGATTTTCGTTAGTTTTCACTCTAATTTTTGGTTGAATATGTTATTGTTTGGTACTTTTTCCTTGAAAACCTTCATTTAACCAGCGGTCATATATATATATATATATATATATATATATATATATATATATATATATATATATATATATATATATATATATATATACGATGGGTTCCTTATCTCTCCCCTTTTTGCTTCACGAGTGTTTTTTGTCATAGTTGGGGCAGCCAAACTTCATGTGGCAACCATAGATGACCAGATATGGATGCATTTTGCGTCCGGATGAAACGACGAACCTGGATTCGGTCCCAGCTGGATGCAATTCTAAGTCTCGATGCAATCTTGGGTCTGGATTCGGGCACAAATCTCTGTTCACTTCTACTCTGAGGTGGCTATTATGGCATGTTATTGCTTGTGTTTCGTTGCACACGGCCCTATTGACGAGGTTCCGCTGAATGTCACTCTAGATTTTTCCTTTCATGTATTTTTCCTTTTCGTAAATGCCCTCAGAATTCTTGCCGTTTTTAACCCTATGATATTCGAGTTTGTTATTGTTCCTTTCATTTCTATATTCCAAACTTCCAAATAAGCCGCAAATCGAGATGTTAGCAAGTGATTTTTTCCTTCATCAAGTCATCTGCAACGCTCTGTTGTTCAAGACATGTCCTAAAAGCACTGTAGAATTGTTTGTTTGCCTTTGAAGGATGGCAACATGTATAAATCTTGGATTACAAACATTGGAAGGAATATCCGACTTGCACGCATTGGGTTACTTACATCGCGATATTAAACCACAAAATTTTACGGTTGGATTGAGAGAGAAAAGCGAAACGATCTTCTTACTGGATTTTGGTATTGCGCGACGGTACACCGAAAAAGGTAGCAAAGCTATTCGGTATGAATTTGCATGCTTCCAATTGGCACAATTGCCTTCAAATTTTATAAATTGTGTGATGCCCGATATTTCATTTTTCTCTGAGCCTGCATATTGTATCACTAATAAAGTGCATTCTTCTGGATATCAGTGCAGTGATGTGAGGACAAGTTCTTGCTGAAAACCTTTCTATATGTCGAGAAATGATTTTAAAAATTGAGAACGAAAATTGTCGAAGTTTCCGATGAGCCATCGCTCAGTATTTCCGGTTCACAGAATGTATTTACTAAAATGTTTTCTATTTTGATTTAACAGGGATTGTTATGAGAAGGATGTTATTTTACTCTAGTATTTTTTGCTATAACATACGTTTTAGTGATCGCTTGTTTAGGTTACCGAGAGAGATAGTCAGATTTCTGGGGACCGTCCGCTTTGCATCGCGTAACTGCCATCGATCGAGGGAACAATGTAGACGAGATGATCTTGAATCATGGATGTATATGGTGCTAGAGTTCACTGATTGCTCAGCGCTACCCTGGTGCCGTACTGTCGATAGGAAGGTCGTTTGCACACAAAAAGAGAAACTATTCTCCGGCACATGTTAGTCATATCATTTGTGTTCAGATCTGCTGATTAAATCTTTCACTTTCAATATTTTCTCGTCGCTAATTTTACGGAGCACGGAGGGGCTTTTCGCTGTAATAAATTGTCCTCTGGTTTACCTTTATCACTTAAACCATTCCTCTAATCGCCACACTCGTGAAGATGCCTATGCTTGAAACCGGCTATGTGGCGTTGTACTAGGTTTTATCTGTAACATTAAGGCGTTCCACGCTCGCAGGAGTTACGTACAGCTGTCGTGTGTATGGTCGGGAAAATGAGTGCTTCAGTGTTCCACGCACGCGGGCACAACGCTGTAGTAAGTTTGCAGATACCAAGCACATAGCAAGCCTACCGGAAGAATTTCGCCGGGTGCTGCATTACATCAATGAATTGGGCTATCAAAGTACTCCTGATTATGAGTATATATCAAATCTACTGAAACGAGGGGCTGCCAGGAGCAACGTTGATCTAACAGAGAAGTTTGACTGGATCAAGTCAGCGGATGAAAGCGAAGTTCGTATTTTTTTCCCCTACTTTTCACTGTAAATCTGCAGTATTGGGTTTCTGCACAAGTAAATCAAAGTCAAGACTCCAAGGGTAAGCCGTCGTCGGGGAGCCCGTAACAATGGAGTGCTTGGAGAGCCGGCGTACCCAAGACCTAACTCCATTTCCGTAACCCAACTATTAAAGTGATGTAGTGTAAAATTTGCGAACCCCTGGTAAATAACTTATAAAGAAGTAGCGAACTGATTTATTCTTGTTAGTGATTATAAAATCACACAGCTTTCTATTGCATTCGAAATATATTTGTGATAAGACGATTCAGTCATTGATTTTATCTAACATTATTGCAACCTTACTTACCCACACTTCAAAAATTATTCTGTATGTATATTTCCTGGCGAAGTGATCTTTATATTACATTTTAAGTCAACCGATCGGTCGAGGAGTCTCAAAAGAATCGGATCATCGCATTCCGGATGTAAAAAACTTCGATCAAGAAAGGTAACCTTTAAAAATTCCATATGAACTGTTTCAACATTGTTTATAAGAATTGCTTTAATACGAGTAAATTAAATCCGTTGTTGCCAATGCTTAGATCAACTATGAGTTTAGTTTCGTTGTGCCAACGGTTGTTGAAGGGAGAAGCAGCGGCGTTTGTTCGGCACGCTTCTTGATTGGGCGATTGTTTACTGTTTTAATATATTTTGATGGGTTGATTGGTCACATTATAGGTCACAAAAACATGTGAAAGAGGAGATATGAACCCACATAGACGCACATTCATAAGAGCATACGCAATTATCTATTCTTGAAGTAGTTGGCGTATATATATACATTTATTTCTTTGCTTATTTATTTATTTTCGTTTTTATTTTTACTCATTCATTTATTGATTATTCACTTATTTATTTACTTGATGCATGCTTCAAAAAGACTAGATGATGGTTGTTTACTTATTTTCAGAAGTCACATGCTACATATGGTGACGAGGATCGATGACCGCCGAAATGATTTTTTTTGTGTTTAATATCACATAAGCAACTAGCCTTAATAAATAAGATAAAATTTTTCTTCATAAAGGACTCTCAGTGACCATTTGGAATGAAGTGAATATGCCCTACCTACTATCTACCATTCATGTGCTTCAGTCAACCATCAGTGCCTAGCACAACGGCTTAAAGATAAGCGGTGGGAGAGAGGTGGGAGTGGGCTACTATATTAGAGGGCGGACGGCGGTTTTAAGAAAAGGACTGCCCGCGCAACAGCTCCGCAGAAATCTTTGCAGAGTGATGCAGTTTTTTCACATGATTCTGAAAGAGGTACTTCAATCGTTAGGGCTTATCACGTACGATGATGTTGGAACGACTTGGGCGATGTTCGCGGTCAAGGATAGCAATTCTGACGTTTTCTAGAGGGATCGATTGTTGTTGTATGGACGTGGAAGGTGAGATTGGGAGGTAGCAAGAGGAAGTAGTGGTTGGAGGGGGGGGGGGGGAAGGAAGAAGAGGACAATTTGTGAAGCGTAAAGGTGGGGTGAAGCGTGCAAGAAACTTGAGATGGCACGCGTGCTCAACAACAGGCGACGACGTCAGGCTTAGGCGTAGGCTGAGGCTTAGGCTTAGGGCTTAGGCTTAAATCCATTTTTTGCTGTCAAATTTGATCCAGATTAGCTGAGTTTGTACCACAATAAAGGCCATTTTTTGTGCATTATTCATGCAGTTTGAGACTTATTCCATGATGAAGAGATATATCAGGAATCAAATAAGTGAGTGCGGCCTTACGTATCAAGATTTCAACTTGACGTATCAAGATCAAAAAAAAAAAAAAAAAATTTAATGGAAGGCAATGAACAGCTGGCACGCTGCACTCAACTTACCGTCGTAAGTCGTATCCTTGCTCCTGATGAAAGAAATTCCTTGATATCGGGGTCACTTCAGCCTCTTACATAGTAAACCGTATAATATGAGGTCATTCCAATAAAAAACCCTATTCGCCCAGTTGACTCAGGCGGTTTAAAATGGTCGACTTCACATATAAATATACCTCCACTGCCAGGAAGACTGTATTATGTCTTGCTTCATTTTATTCACAAATGAGGAGTGTCTGGTCTACCGACTGCGTGCTCTCCTCACACCTAGCTGATTACTCACCAATTTCGATCAGGCCTTTCACGTTCCCATGGATTGCGCTGCAGTAATAAATCACTCCAGTATGGAGATACTGAGATAATTCTATCGGACTTCACAAACCATTTCCTTCAAAATCTAACATATTGCGTGGAGAAACGCTGCTAATTTCCCCACACTCTCCGAACAAAACAAACTTCTTTTTGCTCCAATTCGCTGAAAACAAGTTATCAAGGAAACAAGACCTCTGTCGAGCAAGCAATTTTGCATACATTAAATTGCACCACCCTGTCTGAAAAAGACCACACATTTTGCTAATTCTACTCCTAAACAAAAATAGTTACGGTAGGGTTATACCTTAAGAAGCAATGCTTATAAACGAAAGGATGAAATTGGCAGGCTAATCCCACCTTTTGCGAAGCACGCAAACCATATTCACATGCCTCTCGTCCAGCCGAACGTAAGATGAAATGAGTCGCCACAAATTCCATGATCAGTTCGATGAAGCAAGATATCCAGCTGAACGTGAAAACGACGAGATTCTTCATCCTTTGATCCATCTTCTCCTTCACCAAACGAGACTTTTCATCCCATTTTTATTTATTAGCAAAAAAAAACAACAATATAGCATGATGCAAAGGTATCTCGAGCGCAAAGGAAGAAGGATTAGGAATGGGGAGGGGCGAAAGAATGCGTGAGAAAATCTCCACGGCGAAACTTTGAATCAACCCATAATCCAAAATGTAGCTGCACCACATCTGTGCATGCAGTAAAGTGCGTAGCATTGAGTGCACCTGCACAGTCCAAGATAAACATGGGCAGTGGCAACCCCTTCCTCTTATATAGAAATTATACGCCTAATCCCTCTCTTAGGTGCATTCAGAAATCGTAGATTAAAAACAGTCGAAACCAAACGATGTCTAATGAACAACCATGAAGAACAAAAAGCAAAATCAAAATATGCGATTGCACTAAAATAGAGAACGGCACTATGTTCAGGCAAGCGAAATACCACTTTGGCACCATCCAGGGGCTTTTTTGAAGACTTCAGACATAAAATGACGGCATGGTTCTGCTCTCTCGTAGCATCATAAGGAAAAGCGATGCTGGAAATCAGCCCCTGTCTATCCATCGGCAATGTATTCTTAGTGCAATGCTCTCTCCTTGCAAAAAATGGGTGAAGAAGTTAAAAAACACCAATACACCTGGCACACATGAAACAAAGGAAAGAAAGAAAAATGGACCAGATATAACCAAAGAACACAACTGTTAGACAGTAACTATAAGTGGTCAGCAAAGAAGCACCAAACTTACAATGATACGTTTTAAAGTCATACAATAAGAGGCTAAAGCGCGGACTTTCGGTGGCATGCCCATATCCACTAATGGTTGGGTGAACGGCCATAACAGTGAACAATATTTTGCACAATAACTCTCACTTAATGGGATTCTCACTTAATAGGAACTTATCTGCACCCGAAGCAACCAACGAATCAGTAATGAATTCAAGGAATATGATGAGCTTGTATACTAACAATCAAAGCTTGGCTCATCGAAAAATCACCGAAGATCACGCGAATTGCACACTGTTTCAACCAAGCAGCAAACCAATAAGGACATCAACAGAAAAACCGTCTGCCGAAAGAGGCTTTGCCATCCACACATGCAGCAATGAAACAACAATAAAATGATTGCGCCATACACGAAAAACATGGAAGAGACGCAGAAATACCATTAACAGAGACGCGAATCGACACAAGCATAAAGCCACATAATCAATAGCCGCTAATCCAAGAACACACAATCTGGATGCAGGATTGCGTGTCTCATACCACGCGTGGAGTCACGCTACTCATGTGCCCCTTTGATGAAAACTTACTGTGTCCTGTCCGCAGTACGCGAAAAATACTACTCCTTTGCAAGAGGGCTATTAAGAAAAAAAACAGATCAAGAAATTTCCACTTCAAGTAAATAGATCCTATGCAGCTCATCGACCACAACATCGTTTTAGAGGATTCTGCAGCCACATGGTTACAAACACAAGGATGGTCCCTGATTTAATACACTTCGTCTAGATTACAGCTGATCACCGAAGGATATTTAGAAGCTCGCTATAACTCCTTGCAGTTTCTCAAATGCGAAGGGGTACATTCGAGGATGCCGTATGCGCATCCGATACACAGCCCGACGATGCTGCGTATGCTTTCCCAATATCAACAACATTGCTTACTTGTAAAAAGTATTTGATGCTGTATTGAATTTAAAAATGAAAGCAAAAAGAATAAACGTTGCAATCCGCTGCCACTCTCGTTTCAAAACGTACATCTGAGAAGCAAGCTTGCTTCTCTTCTATAATATCAATCTCTTCTATAGTGCAGTGGATAAGCATAGTATCTTTTAAGCAGCAAAAGATACCCCACCCGACTGCTAAAATACGGAACCACATTCCACAGATAAAATGAAGCAAAGTGTAGTGAGGAAGCTGTAAATAAGTGCCAGCTTCCCCACTTCTTTTATAATCAACCACTAACATATAAAACCTCCTCGCTTAGGCAGCTGCCTCAAGCCTACGGATAGCTGGTTCACCCTGCTGAAATAATAAAAAAAAGCTGAGAAGTAAATGGAACCTTTGACCAGACGGAATTGGGAGAGATTTCCATGTCATTTTCGAACACCGGTTGCTAGCAGCCACTGCTGGGTTGCCACTCACTGTCACTAGGAAGCCTTGGCGATGCCATATTATCGCTGAATTTGTATGCTAAATGAAAGGATTAGAGCGAAATCAAAGAATCAAGCAAAAAATGTCTGAAGGGAGAAATAAACAAACGAGCGCATTTAAATTTAAAAAAAAAAGAAGAAACAAATGAACAAAAACCAACGTAGCAAACAAATAATACATGGGGTGCAAGGAGGGGGGGGGGTGGAACCTGAAATAAGATTATAATAGCATGCCGAAAACGCATGAAAATACGCAAAGTTTTCAAAACGACACAATACACGATATTCGACAAAAAAAAAAGAAAAAAAAATCAAATTTCATATCATTCAAACCTGCGCCTTATTCTGCTGTTGCAAACAGCTAACGATGAAAACTGCAACTCGTTGTCCGATGAGCCTAGAACTGATACAGTTAGTAGAATATGCGAACAGAGAAAATAAAGAATGAAGTGAGAAATTGTATATATATATATATATATATATATATATATATATATATATATATATATATATATATATATATATATATATATATATATATATATATATATATATATATATATATATATATATATATATATATATATATATATATATATATCTATGTAAGCTCATGATTTGAAGCAGACAGAATCGCTAAAGTGTGGACATAACAGGTACACATATAAATAGCTTAATAAATATTCTTTAAAAGAAAAGCTGAAATCAAAAAAAGTGCTAAATGAAATCACGTAACTTAGCGTACCTACTGCAATGAAATCACACCAAGCTGAAATTGGTGAAATTTGATATCAAAGATGAAATCAGCAATCACCAAAAACCAAATCACAAAACTGAAATCAAAAAAAAAAACTATTAAGTGCAATGAAATCACTCAACTTAGCCTACCTACTGCGATGACAACGTAGCATACCTACTCTAATGAAATCACACCAAATCTCACTAGACGACGTCAAAAGCAAGGACTCTATCTCAGTACATAAATAACGGTTTCAAAGGCGTCGCGCAACACTGTTCAAATGTCGCAACGCCGTGACAGCATTAAACGTCCAAAGTAGAAGTGTTGTGTGCTGCGTGCGACAACAATGCCATTGAGTCATTTACGCACGCGTGCGTTGTGCGAAAGAAACCGAACCGTCTAAGTGCTGTGTTTGCAGTAGTGATTGAAACTGCAGCGTTCTCACCGTTGTGATGGCAACCATCATCGACTCCTTGCCAGATGTAGTTCTGGCTATTATGGGCCTTTTAGGCCTTGTCAGAGTAAGGCGTTATAGCGACGCCTTCGCCGCTGCCGCCGCTCTGTTCGGCGTTGAAGAGGCGGAGCTCTACCGCCAGGTGGAGCTATTTATTGTGGACTGCTGGGACGAAGTCTTTGCTGCTTTCGATGTCCACGGACGCGGTCGACAGTATTTTGGTTTGTTTTTCTATACATCTTTTTTGCAAATTTCGTTTTTTTCTTGCAGCTTTTTTGAAGTTTTTTCTAAAGTTTTATAAGTTTTTTTCAAGAGTTGTTTCTTACTGCTTTCTTAGCTTTTTTGTAAGCTTTTTTTACAGCTCCCTTCTTTTCTAAAGTTTTTTTTCTTTCTTCCACCTATTTTCGCCGTAAGTCATGAACTGCTCAAGGAGTTATTTGAGAGGAATGCAGATGTATTGTAATACAGAGGTCTGTTTGCTTACTACAGTTATGTAGATTCTTGTGATCGGTTTCTAGCCAGCTTGAGATGCTTATTAAAGAAATAGTGTTTTTCGATAAAACAATTATAGTGGGCCATTTTTTAAACTCTTTTCATGCTATGCCACGAAATTCGTAGGCAATTCTGACATAGGATTGATGCCACTGGAGCTGGAGACGTGCTTTTGTAACGGATAGATATGGCCGTATGTCATATCCCATTTGCTATAATAGTCCTTTATTAATGTCATTCTCATCTCATGTTATACTTCATTGCTTCTGCAGTCTTTCGAGCTGAAACATTCGATGACAAACAGTTGCCATCAAATTTAATCGGCTACCCTGCTTCATGATGAAAATTAGAGCTTTAGTATCCAGGTAACGTGGATGTGTTGCAGTTGGCGAGGCAGCTGGGCACCGTCCAAATCCGCTGTTGCTCGAGGCCGCCTGCCGGCTGATGAAAGCACAGTTGACCATCCTGGATTTGGAGCGGCACAGTGGCGACCTCTTTGGCCACGATGGGCGGATGTATACTGCCGTCATCCAGGGGGGCAGTTCATCGCCCTGATGGGACAACCCCTGGTGCCGGTGAGTACGTTTCAATTTAGAATGCGTTATTCCGGTCGTATGTTGCACGTATCACCACAGTGGAGATTCGGATGTTCGCATTTGAAACAGCGAACTTTCTTTCAATCTCGAGACCAAAGTCACACTAAGAGATAACTTTATCACTAGAATAAATATGGAAGTAGTTGTAAAATTGGCAACTTTATCACTAACATAAACGAATATCTGGAGCATGTTTGCAAACTGACGAGTTTTTCGATTACAGTGGCACGAGGACGTCATTCGCGAGATAGAGCCCAGCACTAGCTCCTGGGGCAAAGTCTCGCCGAGGGTCGTCCTCCCAGTGCAGGCTGTGCCGGAAAAAGTGGTGCTTCCGCCCGAAGCGGGCCTTCGTCTTGAGGAAGCGAACATGACGCCGCAAGAGCGAGGCGGCGAAGAGGTGGCAAGGAAGGCGGCAGATGACAACTTTGCCGCAGAAGAACGTGACGAGGGCCGAGTGCAGTCAGCTGAGGTCGACCGCAGCGGGCAAGCGAAGTGGCAAGAGGATCTCGCAGCTCGATATCGTGAGATGCTGTAAGTGACTCCTCTCTTTTTTATTTAGACTTTCTAGTGAACAGAATTTTATGACACAGTTATGCATACATTTCAAACTTCTGAGTGATATCTCTGCGGATAGTAAAACCGTGAAATCTGGATGGGCGTCACAAATGAAAGACCCTCGCACTTTTAAGGAAGAACCACAAATACCTGTACTTGCTACTTGAAGAAAATTTCTATCCAATAAAATAGCACGGATGGGGAACAGGTGTTGGTTTTAAAGCGCCTATCATGATGAATAGCCGAACACGTCTGACTATGAATTACATTGTAGCAACCGAATTTTTTAGCTCTAGCTCAATGCTTCCTATCTGAAATGGACAAGCGGATCGACAGACACATAATCATATGCGCAGACGTAACGTCGTCATAATGTGCTTTTGCAAGCAATTGTGCAAAAGCCTTTAGAAATATGAAAAGCTTTTACGTGCAGATAACAAAGGGCATTACTCCGTGGTTACGTATTTCAAACACCTGCCTAACTTTGTCATATAATTGCAGCCGCCCCAGATCCGGTGCGAATGCGCCCACGGAGCGAGCATCTCGCACTCGACCGGCAAGAAAGCAGCCAGATTTCAAGCCGGCGGATGTTAGCGCGCTGCCTCCACACATGGCAGCCGAATTGGCGGCTCCAGCAACGCCGCCATACATCGTTCGCAACAATAAAATATGTAAGTGTTTCCACTTATCTTCTCTTTCATTCTTTCAAGAACTTTGGTTTCACGCTCTCTGTGGCTGTCCATAGGGTATCCTCTCTCTTGGTAGGCATGAGAGAATCAGTTTGGCAGTGAACAACGTCAAAAAATGTTTGCAGGTAGCAGAGTGTTATCTGAAATAGGGAACGTTACCGTTGCTTGGCGTATGCGTTAATTACCTGATGTTCCGTTTTGGATGCAACGTTGAAGAAGTCTAAAAAACATAATCGTTTCAGCAAAATTAGCGGTGCTTTTATGATCATATTAATGGCTTGTTTGAAGTGAGAAGCAAAACAGTTAAAGTTTTTTGAGATCCCTTGAAGCCATATATTCTGGTAGGTGACAGCAGACTGATGAGCAGTTTTTTAAAATAACCGTAGTAATGCGCTCGTAAGTATTGACCAAAATATGTTTCTGCTCAAGGCTGGTTTTTTAGTGTGCCGTTTGGCACATTGTGGCGTCCAGGAGCGGGAATTTGAGACGGTCGCTGCGTGGAAGAAGCACGTTGCGCTGGCGCGGTCTCACCTTAAGGACGGTAAGCATCTTTTCTTTGCCACCTGCATTCTGACGGTGTCTTTCATTGATCTTTCTATTTTCTAGGTGAGCTCACCTGAGAGATTTCGTTCACAAACGTTATGCTATTGTGGTACTCGGCTTGTGAACAAGAGCAAACAGCGGAGTAATAAGTCGATCTTCACTGATAACCACTGTTTCATAGCGACAACCACTGTTTGTAAATGGAATGAAATTCTCGACTTTTGCGATCAAATACTAAGCTCTCTACTTGTCCATCTAATCATTACTGATAATCTGCGGAACGACACATCTCTTTTGTGTGATTTCAGCATTTTGTGGCACATGTGGGCACCACCTGATTGTGCCACCTGGAGCGGCTGCAGATACCATTAAGGTAAGCTGTGACAGCTATCTTTCTTTCATTGCCACTTTTTCTGCTCATAAATATTCGCCTGCATTGGGAAGAACAGGAGAGGAAATACGTTTTCATTCTTTCACATCAAATAGTTGGTTCATAGAAAAGAATTCCGACTAGTTCTGATTCATTAAGAGATCTGCATGTGGGAATGGAATTAAATTCGGATTCAGTGGTCATCCCTCATTTATTATTCTCCATGAACTTTTTGAATCAATGAAACGTTCATCACTTATTGTTTTGGACAAATCATCTACTTCTTTGAGCGCAGTGGGTTCAACTTTTTAGCAGTTTGTAATCCATAAGGCTAGCGATAGTTGAGGATTTCAGCAGTTTGATTTTAGGCGCTAATAACAGCGCACAAAAAAGAGCGCTGCGTTGGCGCTTCGAGGTTCGTCCTGCAGC
The DNA here is from genome assembly GCA_013433145.1 of Ascaris suum. Classification (NCBI taxonomy): domain Eukaryota; kingdom Metazoa; phylum Nematoda; class Chromadorea; order Rhabditida; family Ascarididae; genus Ascaris; species Ascaris suum. Next base: position 8,447,388 of record CM024181.1, read on the forward strand.
AGAGACGCGCAAACGTCGTCTGGTTGGACAGTCTGATGAGGAATACCGGCCACATTCTGGTGCCTGGTTAGGTTTTTCTTCATTGCCAGCCTTTATTCCCTTTTTACTAAGTTGTATGGCGCCACAAAACAAAATGACTCGGAAAATTCGTATATATTTACACATGAATTTATATATATTTAATGTTTATACGAGCCGAAAATTTATATAAATCAAAATTTGTGACATATATATATATATATATATATATATATATATATATATATATATATATATATATATATATATATATATATATATATATATATATATATATATATATATATATATATATGTATATCCCTAGACGTGCGTGGTTTTACGAAATGAGTGCCCTGACATGTGGTTTGTTATGATTCCAAGGTGGCGCTTCGTTTCCGACACTTTTCAAACGAAGAAGGCATCCTGGCCCTTGCAGCTGACTTCCCTGAAGTACAACATTTCGACTTAGTTTCCATAAATGAGACAGTGAATGGAATTATTTATATGGCATGAGAAGCATAATGCTTGGTGGCTCCTCGCAACCCTCATGTGCTTTGTTTACGCATATGTTTTATCGTGGAGTTTTTGATGTGCCAGCAGAATTCTGAGAGATGGCAACCATCGGAAACGACTTTTTGCCCCTTCCTTCTATCTCGC